>CM036905.1:112276335-115048835 GCA_020800305.1 Porphyrio hochstetteri | reverse complement strand
GGACAGGATCCGCATGCAGGTAACACAGGGTGCATTGGCACCAGGGAGCAGGCAGGAGTTGTGGAGGACCCCCAGTGCCGCCCCCTGCTGCCACCGCTGCATGGGCTACAGCTCTCCGCAGCTGCTCTGCATGATTCCTTGCGGACAGGGAGGAAGGACAGTGGGAACAAGGGGAGATGCACCCCAAAACCCTTCTGGTTCCTGGGTCACAAAGGCTTGCAGGCCGAAGATGCTCAGTGTAATGCAGTAATGCTTCCATTCCAGTCATCTGTGGTGGCTTGGTATTATAATGTGCTCAACTGGAATCACCCATGGCTCGCTGCAAGGCACGGGCACGCAGGAGTTCTCACTCAGGTCGCTAACATCCAGCTTCTTTTTTGGAAATTCTCTTTGTCCCTAGCTAATGAAAATTCACTTATATTACATGATACGGTGACTGCTCAAATATCAAGGTGCTTCAGCTGTCTCCCTTCTGATACAAGGAGTTGCTTTAACTTGATAAGGTTAGCGTAAGTGCAGTGGGGAGACAAAAACTGGACCTGCCTTCCATGCTGAAGATTTATTAGCTGTCTTGTAAGGTTATTTTCAATAAAATGAACATGAAGGAAAAAGCAATTCAGTGTTACTTAGGTTTTCTATACTGTCCTACTAAGTCATTCTAATGAACCAATTAAATTGCAGAATTAAATTTTGCATACGCATTAGGCTTACTGTCTGCAAAAACAGTTGCTGCTAAAGCAGGAAAATATGCTTTAAAACATCAGTTTACCAGATGCAAGGCCCCTGTTTGCCCCGGGGCTGGGGCTGCAACCTTTCGTTTAGTTTTGATGTTCTGAAATTGGTGTAGTAGTAGGGTGGCAGAGAGTTGAGTCGACTACCTCAAGGTGGTCTTTAAGTGACATATTGTAGAGCAGAGCCCTACTACGTCAGGGTTGATCAATTCACTGAAACAGCACCAGCTCTAATGTTCGTGAGTTGGTGAGGATCCTAGTTGGTGAGGGCTGTGGCATGGGTGCAGTGTACTTCTGTGGTGGTATGGCATGGTGCAAGGTTGGGAGGGAAATGACATTCAAAGATTCTACAAGGGACCTAAAAGCTCTGGTATGTAGAGGAACGTAGGTGCCCTTTCTCACTGATGATACTGGGAAATCAGTGAGGCCCTGTGGGGTCACATGAAGGGTGTAGCAGCTGAGTGATGATTCCTGTCCTTGAAATACTACAGGTTTCAGATGTGGGCATGAAGCAGTGACAGTCAGGAGGTCCTTAATGAAGTGAGGCCAGTCTCAATAAAAGCTTTTGTTGCATCAGCTGACGTGTGCAAGGACTTGCACTCTAGCGATACAGCCTTTAGAGTCTTGAATTCAGAAATATTAGCTCTGTACTGCCTGTGTACTAATTACATTGGTGCATTATTAGCAGTTATTTATCTTCTTTATTGCAGTCACTTGCTTGAATGTGCTGTTTGTGCACCAAGTTCCCTCAAAGCACTTGCTCCTACAAAAAACCAGCAGCAAGGGAGATTAAAAGTAGAGTGTGAGAAGGGAGTTGGAATAATGAAGCACACACAATCTCCAAGCTTATTTTTAACACTGAGTTGGGTAGTCTATCCTATACATCTGATGGAGCACTTTTCAGTGCTTTGTCCTCACCTTGTTTAAGTCCAGAAAACCCCAACCTAGATAATATTACATAGCTCTAGGTCCTGGCTGCTTGTAAAAGGATTTTCATACAGACACCTGTTACTGCTTAAGAATTTTAGCAAAGAACTACTTTGGTATTTGGGTGAAGTTATGTATGTTAAAAGAACTGAATGTTTCTTCAGGTGTGGTGTATTACGGTAAGCCAAATGTCACAACAGTGATTGTTGTGGTGATTCAGGATTTAAGAGCCGTGATGAGCTTTGGTAGGCAGCGTTTAAGAGGAAATAACAAAGATGTTCCTTCCTGTGAGCCTCGTGTGTGCTGACTTACGGCAGCGTGCTGAGCTGAAGGGAGTTGATTTGTGCTTCTTTTAAAAGTGGTGGGGGAGGGTCCGGGAACTTGTAAAGCACAGACCTGTGATCTGTTACAGGATGGAAGTGTGTGTAGGAAAGGGTATTGACCAGTCCTGGTTGATGTACTTAGTACCAGTGCTCATCGCAGGGGTTTGGCTGTTCCAAGCCTTTATGGTTTTCTTTATTGTAAGGAAACTGAATCTCCTAACAGTAAATTGTGACTTTAATAGCACTGGAAATTGGTCCTCTGAAATTCTGTCTCCTTCAGATAGTTTGTGTTGAAATTTCCTTGCAGATGAATTACTTCAGAAAGAGCAGAACTATTCTGATGATGTTCTGGCCAACATGATCAGTGAACCCAGGATCAGCTATGGAAACGACGCTCTCATGCCTTCGTTGACGGAAACTAAGACCACAGTTGAACTTCTTCCAGTGGATGGAGAGTTCAGCCTAGATGACCTCCAGCCATGGCATCCCTTTGGTGTTGATTCTGTTCCAGCCAATACTGAAAATGAAGGTATGTACAAAACAGGGAGAAACCACAGAATGTTCTTGACTTGTGCTTTTTTATTTATCTTCACATTGTTGCCTGAAAATTGGCATCTTTCTGATGTAAGCAGGATAAAGGTTCTCAAATGTAAGTTTAGAACTAGTCGGCCCTGTCAGCTGTGTCTCTTTGGTGCAACAGAAAATCCTGACTAAAGTTTGGAATTTAGAGGCACAAAAAAATTTTAGTGTTGAGCTTTAAAAACAAATTGACAGGAGTGTTTTTAGGTAAGAGTTTTTTATTTGCTGGCATGAAAATGATCGCAGATCCAGCACAATCCAAGCATAGGAGTTGATTTTAACCCCCCACACGCACGCTGGTTCTCTGGAATGTACTGCAGAAATGTTCTTGCATACTCAGCAGTGCAGCTGGCCACTGAAAACTTTATTCCTGAGGAATATTTTATGTTGTTCATGGGCTAATTTATTGAAGCTACTGCATAATACTTTAATAATTTATGTAAAATCTGGAATTGGTAGTTCACCTAGGTGCCAGAGCCAATTAATCAGAAACCCAAGGGACTTCAGTCATGTCATTCAAATTTCTCCTGTTATGTTTGTTTTTCTATATCAGTTCAACTCCACCATCACTAGTGCGAAGTTAATCGCTGTCCTGAAAGCTTGTCACTGCAAAGCAGCAGTAGATTCAGCTCCAGCAGTAAAGGCTGGAGCTGCAGAAGTCTTTTCTCAGGGAAATCTATGACTTGTACCTGAACTACAGAGACATTAGCATCCTCTTGAAACCACTGGTTTAGGCTATACCTGCTCTCAGAATGAGTTTTGAGACCAGCCTTACGCTGTTAGTCTCACCCCAGCGCGATGTGTGAGTGACTGCAAGCAGCTGGGTGCTTGGGAGATGGAAAGCGGGGTGTGGGCGTGCATTTGCCAGGTCTGGCAGTGGTGCCAAGTGAGATCAGTGGGGCTGGAACCAGTTTTATGATCAAAGTGGGGGAGGCCTAAAGTCGGGTAAAAAGAAAGACATGACTGGGATCTGAGCAAAGGTCAGCAAACGTGTGAGGCAGAAGTGTGCCAGATTTGAGGGGAGGAGGAGAGGCTGCTCAGGAGTGGGGCTAAGATCAGGCCCCCGGAGAGGCAGCAGTACAGGTAGGGGCCAAGAAAAAGAGCAGAGAGAGCTGGAGCAAAGTCAGCAGACTGGCCAGCAGTGAGAACAAGGAGACAGGAGATGCTGCCAAGGACTCCAGACGTATCTGAGGGCACTTGCAGCCAAGGCACGTGCTGAGCAGCTGGCTGGATTGCGTCAGGTGCTGAGGAGGAGTACAAAGGACTGGCCGGGCTGGCAGGCTAAGCTTCGTTTTCCGGGGACTCGGGCGCAGCTCGCTGTAGCACCCATGTCAAGGCTGCCTGCCTGGGGGAAGCCACTGCCCAGCTGGTGGTGTCTGTCCTGCTGGAATTTTCCAGTACAGCGCTTTGCTGCAGTTTTTCCCATAGCTGAAGCATCCAGGGCATCAATTTCAATACCTACTGCCTTCTTCCACAAAACTTGGGGGGAAGCTTTCATAATGTACTGATTCCAGTCACCAAGTTCAGAAGTTATTAGGTAGGCAGGTGCACCCAGGCATAACCACAGTTTAATCACAAGTCCTTTTTTCCTTCAGAAACCTGGCTAAGCCCAGAATTTAATAATGAAAGGTACATACTTCAATGTGACACTGAATTCCCATTGGCAAGTGTATTGAGCATGGTTCTCCTTTTAAAATGTATGACAGCAAATAAGAAACAAAACCTCTCCTGCCTTGAATAATATACTATTCAATTATGAATCCTCTGTGTTCTGATGAGCTACGTGGTGTGTTGCAGCACTTAACGTTTACTGTAGAACATCTTTTAACTTTCATGCTTCTGAGTTGAGTTGTCATGAAGCTGCTGCAGTAAGCAGTTCTATCAGGCAAACCATTATTAGCATGTAAGTCTGGGCAGTTAGAAATCATTTAATGACTTAAACCTCTTCAAGTCCTTCTTGTTTTCCATTACACTTCTCTGTCATCTACCCAAACCACAATGTTGTTGATGTGATTGTGCCTATGATACCTTCTTCCTCTCTTTATATGCTCTCTCTGTACCTTTTCCTGTAGTATCTAAAGGAGAATTTCACAGCCTTCTTTTACCTTTGTGTTTTTCTCCTACCTCTCTGTTCCAGAAACCCAGGACTAACTGTGCCTTTTGTCCTTACTTCCCATGCCTGTTTTCTTCCATGGCCATGGTCTAATCCCAGCCTTTGTCTAAATTCCTTCCAAAAATGTGTCTCTGTCCTGTTAAAATTTTCTTTGGAAGTAGCAAGCAGTAAATAACAATTGATAGAATTTTCTCCTCCTTCCTCTCCCTCTCTGCTCAAAGTCTTTTCGCATAGTTGTTTTTCCACACAGTAAGTTCCCTTTATGCAGGGAGGTTTTTGTATTTTATGCACTACTGAGCAAGTCATTGCTGTTTCTTAACAAATAACCATTGATCAAAAAAGGTGTAAGTTCAAACATCACGTACTAGAGAAACCTCAGATACTGTAGAGTGCCTAACCATTGCAGTATTAGTGACAGCCAGCATCTCTGGCTGCTGGGAGACGCTGAGCATGCCAGCAAAAGTCAGAGAGCTGAGCATCTCAGCCCCCATTTACTTGGGTGAGGGCCGAGGGCACTCAGCACCATCCAGAAAATCACAGCATGTTCCACGTGCAGAGCCTGCTGTCTGGGAAATCTGCTGAGTGGCCAATCCAGCAGGGATTTTATGGAGACTACCAGAGGAGATCCAGGTGGCAAGTGAGTTCCAAGTTCAGTTGTCTGGTCTAGTTTGGAAGCTGAAGTCAGTTGTTTTTTAAAACTCTGCTGAACACGAATCCGGAGCGCTAACAGCTCGGCATGTGCAGGGGAGTCTCTGGGTAGAATGAGAGGCTTGACTTACTCACTGCAGAAAGCTGCGGCACTGTATAAACAATAGTTCTCTTCAGCCCTGAGCAGGCACACCAGGTAAATCATTTACCTCACTGCAAATTTGCATTACTGTCAACAAATTTCTAGTATGACCATTGGAATCTGAAAGGCAGCCGAACAGATCCAGGGGTGGCTGGGTTAGGACCTGGGATCCTAGCCCACTCCAGCAGTGTCACAACAGTGGGATTTGTTTTTAATAAACCATTTGGGGGTACTTAAATCCAAATGTGATTGTGGATAAAGTGGAAGGTTTTGCAGCCATTGAGTCTTTGTTTCTAAGTATCCAGTATTCTGCAGCCAAGTGATGAAATTAAAATACTACAAAAAAACCCTTAAAATTTGTCAGTAGTTCTTATGCCTGTTTTCTTCCAAGGCTGTGATATAATCCCAGGTTTCACCCAGCTCTATTAATAATGGATTTGATTGGTACATTGCCATGCAATCTCAAGGTTTCATAACTCCATTGTAAAGCTTCCCAATCTAAACTGCATGTTTAGGTAAGAGGATACGTTTCGTGCAAAGTCTATTTTACTAAAATTGTTTTTTTCTGAAGAATGAGTGAAAAATAGCCTTAAAATAAAAAGACCTTGAAAGTCTAGCATAGCTCAGTAGTTTCTAAAAGTATTTTCTTCCTTGTTTCCCTGAGGTAGTTCCCCAGCAAATGTCTGCAGAAAGTAACCCAAAGCACAAGGTAATACACTAGGTGACATGCAGGGCTGAACACTGAATGTCCAGCGTATCGAGGTACAGATTAGGTTAGCAGATACAGCCTCCAAGGACCTTGCAGAAGGCACCACCAAACTATCAGGAAGCTCTGTTTCAAGAATGGAAAACTCACCTTCAGAGGTAGGGACAAAACCCCAACAGCTGCGAAGCTCTGGCACTGCCAGGGTCCCTAGGCATTTTGCCAGAGACTAAGGAGGTTTAGTGTTTCACCCTTTGTATTTTACCTTGCAGCTACAGTTAGTCTTAATGACAAGGCATTTATGTATAGTGGCATTTTTGTGAATGTACTGTGTTACCCTTACTACTTGGCCAGTCGGTCCCCTGAATGCTATTCTTGATAAGTAAGCATCACATAGCTCTCCTGGCCTGCTGCTTTGTACCAGCTTTTGAGCTTCTTGATTCACCTTCCTTTTGTTTTTGAAAAAAGAAGCAACCATGTTCTCTTCTTGCTTTTCTGAGGTATATTAGTATTAGTTATGAGGTGGGATGTGTAGCCTATATGAAGCCTATGTGTTCAGCATAAGCAGGTGTGTGACAATTTAGTTTCATGAGACTATTTGGAAAATAAATTTTCAGTCTTAATTCTGTGCTCATGGAAGTGTGTTCAAGAGAAACACGATTCTGGAGCATCAAAAGTAATGCAGTTTTTATAATAACACACAGTACATCTTAAACTTTTGATTAAAGATAAAAGTTGTAGTAGGTTTAAACTTCTCCCCTCTATATATTGGTGTTTACATCAAAACCAGGGCAAGAGCAAGCAGGTTTTAAAATGCACCTGAACCAAAGGTTCAAAAGAGCTTGAGGCTCTCCAGAAACCAACCTTGCTTTGTATTGTGCTGTCTGGGACACACTGCATTAGGTACCTGGAGTCACCATCTGCTTTGGAAGACCGACCATTGGCTCTCTGAGCTTTTGTGACCCTGAGCCGGTTGTTTCACTTCTGTGTCAGTTATGAAATGTGCCAGTGCTGTTTGCCTTCTTCCCTGTAAAGTGCTTCCAGAACTACTGCTGACAGGAAGAATTATTTGTTACTAATACTTTTACCTAACTCCACAAATACAGCATTACCCTGAGGTCAGGTCCATACTACTGTAGAATGGAAACTTCCTCCATCCTTTTCTCCCTTCACCTGCTCCCATTTTTATTACTACCCAGAACCTGTTCTCACAGTTCTCCACAGCTTTGGGCATGAGGGTTACAGAGTGCTGAGCGAGAGGGAAATAAAACCTTCAGCCTTCTGAGGAGGAGGTGTGGGCCAGGCCATCAGAGAAAGGGTACTGCTGTGGCAGTTTGGGTGATGTACATCCTTGGTTGTTTTGGCCCTTTGGTCCTTTCCACTGAAAAATCCCTGACGACCCACCCGGGGTGGTTGTAGACAATACTGGAGAACCTAGCAGAAGACTTCAGTAGGAAAATACTAAAGATTATTGTAGTTTTTAGTTAAGAATGGAAATTGGGGTTTGTATACCACTACATAAGGAAGGCAATTACATGGTCTGCTAGTGCCACTCTGAACTGCTGTGAAGGAAAGTGGTTTGACAGCTTCTCCCTGCAGCACCAGACCAGCCAGCTCTGTGACCATGGTGCCCTTCTGCAGACACAGGCAAGTCAGATACGCAGATGAGGCTACCATGAGACTGACTTACAACTTCTTTCTGGAGGCAGGAGCTATTGCAGTCATCTCCTGTGTACAGATGATATGGGTGCCACAGAGGTTCTCACTGCTGAGCGCGGTAGGTTGTTTGTCAAACCCATAGGAACACTAAGCAAGTGACACTGACTGCACAGGACGATGGGCGACCCCTCGCTTCAGTCAGTGTCGTCAGTGTAGCGTGATTTCCTGAGGCCAAATGCAGTGAGCACTTCATGATTGAACACTGCTTTTGTTAGGGTTCCTATGTTATTGTGGCCTTCTTGCTGCTGATTAGAGGGTTCATACTTGAATCCTGAAATTCAGCTGAATAAGAATGCCATATTGTAAAAAATCTGAATTCCAATCTACTATGTAAAAGTTCATTTCTGAATTTAATTCCTTTCTGACAGTGACACTTGGGTGGATGAGGAAGGCAACAGTAATGGAGCAAAAGAGAGGAACAACAAGTAAAGAGGGGAAAAAAATCTTAATGCTTTAATGAACTTCTCCAGTGTGTTCAGTTTGGACTTAACAGAGGCAGTAGGTAATGACTCCAACAGCTCAAAGTTTTGCACGTCCTGTTTCCTCTTGACGCCAGTGAGCAACATCAACCTTATGTTTCAGCTGGTAAAGCTTCAGCACAGTAATACAAGAGTTTTTAAACTATGCAGGATGCACAGTTGGCTAGGAAATGCTGTTTCTCCTTCGCTTCCCTTTCAGAAATTGGAAGACAAATTTGCTGTCCGCAAATCAGAGCATGTTGGGATGAAGTATTGATTGTGTTTTCAGAACGGGCTTTACTTTTTTCAAACCTTATAGCTGCTGCTGTAAAGAAACCCTGTTGAAAGGAAAAAGGAGTCAGGATTCAGTGGGTTTGTAAGTCAGCATTAATCAAGACTGGCTGCAAGAACTCACTCGTCATGTCTGTTCTTGCTGCCAATTCTGATCGGACAACTGGTTGCACATAATGAATATAGTTTCACTCTACAGACAGAAATTCTTTGATCTTGATGGTTTCTCACTTTAAGCAGTCACCAGAATGTGATGTAAAATTGACACATCAGCTGTGAAGCTTTCCTTTTGAAGTCGTGCCCATCCCTTCATTTTATTTCCAGGATTAACTGAAGGCAGATCTTTTCTAGCTGTTGCTTTGGTAACTTTGTTTATGCAGTATGTCTGTCCTGCACTGTCCCAACAGAAGAGCAGTTGATTCGATCGTTTTGGGGGATTTTGTTTATTTTTTGTTTGCTTTTTTGTTTCTTTTCTGCACATGCCCAGTTGAGCCAGTTGATGCCCGCCCAGCTGCAGACAGAGGACTCACCACACGACCAGGTACATAACTTGCATGGCTTTTACCTCACCTGTGTTTCCCCTGCATGCATGTTGTCTGCTTGAGCCGAAGTGGCCACCTTTTTCTTTGGTATAACCCTCTCTTGAAACGCAGCGCTATGCCGTGAGCCAGGGAAGAGTTCCCACGCAGACCCCCATCAGTCAGCCTGTGTGAGTGCTGCCTGTGTCGGGGGTGTTGGGAATGGGTGCTCGCAGAGGGACGGGGACCCACAGCCCCAGAACTGATGTTTGTATCAAGTTGTCATCTCTTCTAGCCATAAGGCTTTGTCAGGGGCAGGAGGCATTGGACACAGTAGCACAGAGAGTACTTTTAATTTGGGAATGTGCAAGAGAAATGTTGGATCCTCTATGTAGAGTATACAGCTTCTTGTCAGTTGGGCTAATAAAGGATTCACGTGACAGTTTTAGAATTGCAGGTACATCAAGAGTTTTTGCTGTGATATTTAGCTTAGCTTACTCCAGATATCTAAAAATTGATACATATATTCTCCCTCAGGATTCACTGAGGACACCTCTCTGTACCTGTTCATTCCATTGGGGGTGGGGGGAAGCAGGGGCTATAATTGTTTGCCCTCTGTAGGTACCTGTGTCTTCCTGTTGGTTTCAGAGTAATAGCAGATGACTAGCCTGAGTCAGGCTGCAAGTGTTTAAAAAAGTTAAATGGGACAAATCTGGTTTTCAAAAGTAAAAGATGCTTTTCATGCTAACTTTTTTTTTGCCTTTTAGGTTATTTTTCCCCTTTCTTTTTGTTTAGGATTATCTAGTAATGGTTGCTGCCATTGAGAGCAGAGCGCCTTTTATTTCAGAAAAGGTTATTCCCTAACACATAGTGAGATTAGCTCAGTATATTTTAGGGTCAGAATTACTTCTGTGTCACATCATCACTGTGATTTTTTCCTTCAGATCACATTCTTTATTCCTTCATCTTTTTCTCTAAACATCCATTAGATAGCAGTATGGGCAATCCCCTCCTCCTGTGTTTACATCTTTCCAAAAACTCACCAGTGTTTGCTGACTATAGAAATTGCTACAGTGGGAAGTAAAATGAGCTCCTGTGTTACAGCAATCAGTTGGGATACACATCAAGGCTGGCCAGGTGATGTGCTCCTAGTGCTGTTGTAGAAGTCTGACACCTTTACTTGTGTTTAAAGTCTTCGTTCATTCCATGAAGAGAGCCTGGACACAGGTTCAGAGCTAGCTGTACAAAAGTGCCAGAAATCATGGGATTGGGGAACATCTTCCCAATACTGGGTTCTCTCTGCCTTCTGAATCAGGTTTCTTCCTCAAGAGGAGTAGAGATATCATCACAAATGAAACATGAATGTGTTTAATTCAAATTTTGCAACATGAGTTCAATCTAGCAGTTTTCTTGTAATATTAAAGCTTGTAATTGTTAGCTACCTAAATTTCAGCTGTCTTGAAAAATCTCCTGTTCCAAGGCCCATGTTTATTACTGAGGACTCATCCTTCCTTCCTTCTATTGTCCCACACATACACACTGGTGACAGAAATCCTTGGTGTGATTTTCTCACACTGCCTCACTCTGGTTTCAGAGGAAAATGATGTGTTTCAGCCCACCATGTCAGAGTGCTTTGTTGGTTGGGGTGATACAAATAGTACCAGAAGTAGGGCCAGCATAGGTAAGGACTGATCTTTGTGAATGTGTACGATAGACTGCTGAGGAGAGGTAAGGCATCTGTCAGCATGTGACCATTATGGCTTGAAATTTCCAGCAGATGCAGTAGCTTTTAAGAATAAATATCACATGGGATAAGTTGCTCAAGTGTAAAAGTACTGTCCAGAGCCCGGTGTCACCTTCAGCGCAGAGTTTAAGTGCTGCAGAGGCCCATGCACTGCTTTTGGCACGGTGAGCCACTCCATCCTGGCAAGGACGTAGGCCGCATTCCTTCGTGCAGAGGGATGACTGCTTCCCTGGAGAGATGGAAATCTCTCCCTGCTGTGACTGCATTCTGAATTTCACAGCACAAAGTGTCTTACAGGTGCACCTGAAACAGGGATTTTGCCCCGTTACAGCAGTGTTAAATGTGTTGTAACAGTAAGCAAAACGCATTCCACCATTCCTGGTAGGCCTTTAGGTTCCATATGTCTTAAATCACCAGGTCCAGACTTCCGATACAAATCCCGGCAATAAATTTCCACCTGATTTTTTTACCATGCTTTTAAAACAATTTATCTGTGGTAAAATTTCAATTTAACAAAAGCTTATAGCAGCCTAAGTAGCATCATAAACTCAGAATGAGGAAAGCAAATGGATGCGTAATTAAAACTCTGAAACACAAAAGGGATTCTGATGGTTCAAAACTGTGTGCTTTGCAGTTGTTTTACATGCTAATTAGAAATAACATTTCTATGTTAGAGATTAAAATAGGAAAAGAGATACATTTTTTGTGGTCACTATCATTGTAGCACAGTCAGGTTTTGCATTTCGGAGCTATTCTTTATGGAAAAAACAATCTGACAAACAGGGATATGATTCAGGAATGAGAAAGTATTAACAGGGGATCCAGAGGCAGATTAGTACATGCTTGTAACATTTTGTTGTAGTTGTTGTTGTTTTACTTGCCCAGCTTTTTGTTGATTTCCTGAAGGGTTTTCCACTTCCATAGTCCTCACTGCAGTTTGTGCTTCTACTTGCTTTGCTCAAGTGAACAAGATGGTGAGCTGCTGCCTCAGAGTGAAAACACCAGTGTTGTGTCAACCTGCTAGAGTCCAAGCCTGGGAATAAAAATAAGTTAATGTTTTGTAGGTGTTCAAAACCTTGAAGAAAATCAGCTCTAAAAGAACTAAAACATACAAACACATGCCCTTTCTTCCTTACATTTGCATTTTAGCACGTTTCACCCACACATTCTTACAATGATCACTGTGTTTTTCTTAAAAGTGGATCATAAGCCTGCAGGTGATCTGTGCCCCATTCCCACACGAGAGATAATTGGTCACAGGAGAGAAGAGAAGAGCAAGTGCTTAGTTGTTAGTAATGTTCATGATACCTAGGATCTTATTGCTTCACCACATCATTTTCTATTTCAAAATAATAAATAAAAGGGTGAGGAGTTATCCAATCCATAGAACAGAAAAGCTTTTGAGCAAGGACCAAGTTTAAAGCTAAAAAAAAAAATTAAAAAATTAAAGCCAGTTGTCCAGATCCCTACTTCTGTTTCTGTCCATCTGGACCGTCGGTGGTTGAAGCCTGAATTTGAATCTAATTTACTTGAGTTCCAGGGAGGAGGGCAATGTCAGGAAGACCCCTGTTACCTAGTGCAGATACAACATCTGTGTGATTCACACTGGTACTTGAAAGGGAGCCTACTGCCTCCACACACAGTTGTTCCCCTTTTTCATTCACAAATGGGGGGAACAAAAATAAGAATTATGCGTAAATCCTTTTGTCTCTTTCCTGAAAAGGAAGTAAATAGAGATAATAAAAGGTCAAAGGGAAGAAAAATATCTAGATGTACTAAACAGTCATCAGTGAGCTATTTTTAACGCAGCACAGAATGACAGGAGATTATGACGTATTTCTTGCTATTTATAAATTGCTTCATACAGGGAGACGTTAGAAGGCTTCAGTCCAGCCTGAGAACTTCCATAGGAAGAGCTTCAAATAGAAAGGACGCCTCTTTGCTTGATAGTCCCACTCTTTCTCAGTCATATTTCCTTCTTGTCCGTGCCCCAGAGGTCACTTTTTCATGGGGAACATTTGATTTCCTGTAGCTGAATTTTGGGTATGTGTTCATTAGTAACCATTTTCTCTTTGTGTGTATATAGAGACTTACAGACACGTAAAGATACACATAAAAACATCTGAAGCGAGCTCCTTTTTACTCCTGTTAATCCAGCAGGTCTAATCTGTGGAAATTGATCAAAGATTAGGCCTACCATCAGAATGGATGCTGCTTATCACGTGCAGATTCTCTGAAATCCAAGGTGGTACAGAAAATAACCAGTGCTCTGCACAGGGTAGCTCACACTCTCATCCACAGCACAGTAACCACTGTAATTATACCACTAACAGCGGTAATTATATCACTCACAGGATGCCCATAATTCACAATGCTAGGATCTGGTTATATTGTGTTACTTTCGTCCATGTAATATAGTTTGGGGTTTATTTTGTGTGTGTTCTCCCAGCTCTCTGTCAGTTGATTGTTTTTGCAAAGAGTTGGTAATTGTGAGGAGACGTTGCACATAAAGCTGATGCTGCGTCTCTGGCCCTTCCGCTCTGAGTCATGACATGTCCATCTTTATTACATTATATAGGAAGCTGAGGGAATATTTTATATATATATATATATACATGGTTGGAGAGACTCTGTGGGCCTAATGACTGTTCTGCAGCATCATTAGCACATCCACTCCAGCCTTTAGGAGGTGAGGGCATAGAGCAGCTTAGTGAATTATTTATGATTTTCTTGCCAGAAATTGCCAGGGGTTTTTTTTCCTGTCTTAGTGATGTTAGTTCAATACAGTTGTCTTAAGCCAATTGTCTGCAGCTACCAAATAAAAATCATTAATGGATTTTTTTTTCCGTTAGACTGTTTTGTTTTGCTTTATAAATCGGATAGTTACTCACTGTGAAAGCAGTTGTATGTGTGTATGCACAGCATCTGCATTGACGGGCCAGAAAGATGATCAGATTTCACTTGGTTTGATTCATTTTTACACACACATTAAAAAATCTGTGGTATTCTGAAAAAGAAATATTTCATACTAAGTTTCAATGTGATTCTTTTTTCAAAAAGATAACCTTTATTTTTGCACTCATTTTTTTTGTGTTCTCCAATTTGAGAGCCCTGCAGTCATCCATGACCTGAAAACGACCAGCCGTTTTACCAACTTCCAAGGGGACACCAGGGAATTTTAGTTCCATGAGGTCTTAAAAGTACTTACTCCTCAAAGATACTGGAGTTGTCCTTAGGAAGCTGAGTATATAATTTTCATTTTAATCCTTTTATGTTGAGCATACAATCTTTCTTCTTGTGTCATTTCAAAATGAAATGCTCTGCACAAAGTCATCGAGTAAGGACATGCAGCTGTCTACCCAGGTGATTCTTCAAACATTGCATTCCTTCCCGCCCACCTGTTTTGGTTTAGGGGAAGCTTTACCCTGATGAAGCTGTTTATTACACTTGCAACAGGCCTTGACTCAACAAATCTTCTCTTGTTCTTGCTGTTACTCAAATACAGTTGATGGGCCTGGAGTTAAATGTTTTCCTGAATGCAGTCACTACTTCTATTGCTTAAATGTGCTGCTTCAGGTGTTCTCCATGTAGAGACCCAGCTATGCTTCTTTTTGAACTCTAAAAGAAACTGGAAGACCACAGGCACAGCTAATCCTGTTGCAGATCCTTGCAAAACAGTATCACAAAATCTTGCTGTGTTCTTAACAGTTGTTAGATGAAGCAGTTGCAAGCAGTAATGGTAGAAAACATACACCTAATTGTGTCCTTGGTGGAATTCATGACATCTGCGTTTTTCTTACCCTTCTTAAAGCCTAAATACATATTTATGCAAATGCAGAAGTTCATCTGTGTGAGAATAAGGTGTTCCCTGAAGTTGCTACTTGGTTTTTATTTCATATGAGTAGTTTTTAACTCCATAGGATTTTGCTGCTGTTGAAGCGCAAGGGACGGTAAGGCTTGCCGATGCCGCTCCTCTGGATGTTTGGGTATGTGTGTGCATCCATGTGTGCATCTACATCCATGTATGCATAAAAGCTGTTAACATTACTAATTAACATAAATAAAATGAAAAGCTTGTCATAGCTCATTTTGTTGGATTTTGCTAGAGCTTTTTAAGCCTGTGGTTTTGATTGGCTAATAGTTTTGTCAGTTTTTCTAAGGAGTTTTAAGTTAATATATTTACCATCCAAACTGTGGCATTTTTGAATTTAAGTAATTCAGAAGAAAAAGCACTTAAAAATTATTTGTGAATTTGGAGTGAGGCTGTTGCTGTCACTTTGCTCCTTTTACATTGGCTTTTGTGTTTGGGTTGTGTATTTTAGGCTTGGTAGTGAAAAAACACCATTTTATGTCAGAGTTAAAGGCCTTGGCATAGAGTGAACTTTCTATGACTGCCATCAATGCAGGAGTAGAGTGGCGTGGGGCAGCCCTGGGCTGTTTGCATCTTACTTGGTTCCCACACCTCTAATAAAAGTTTTGCAAAGGACCCTTTTTTCTTCTTCTTCAGTTACTACCTCTACAAAATGAATTTTTGATTTTAGCACATAGGTCTAAGTATATAGTCACCAGGACAGGAAGGTGAGTGAACTGGAAATAGAAGTCTGTTAAGTAGAAAGTGTAAATTCCCTAGTGTAACATGGTACAAAGACATACATATTTTTGTCTCATTCCAGGTAGTTAATTGATTCCAGTGTAGAGTCACGCTTCTCTTGCCATGCAATCAGGTATTTGCAGAAGACAACCAGTTTACCCCAGTCATACTTTTAAAAGTCTTTTTCCTCACTTCCAAGGGCAATAGGAGGAAGGAAGAACTTGCTATCGATAGCAAAAGAAGATTTTTCTGTTTCTGACCTTTTTCCTGTGCCAGCTGCCCAAACCAAGTTTTAGTAAGTCTTGTAACATTAAATTCCTAAAAAAAAAAGTAGGTCCTACTTTTGTATTCCAATCCCATGACATTTTTGTGAATTGGTGAGTAAGGCCAAGTAGACTTCCAGACCTTGGTCACCTGGCCCAAACCAAAAATTTTCTGCCTGATAGGGCAAAAAATTGCTTAACCTGCTGCATGCTGGAAGTACAGCTCCTGTGCTGCCATTTGATGGGAATGGGAGGAGGGAAGGGAATCCTCACAGAAATGTGGCTTTAGGGAAGCCCGTTCCTTTGTTTTTCCAGCAGCTGAGACTACTGATGAACTTACCACCCTCCATCACTTAGTGATGTGAAGGCTCCTGACCTGTTCTGCCCTATGAATACTGCTCTAGCCCCTGCCTGTAGCATCTTTGCTCTGTTTAACTGAAGACCCATGATCTAAGCTATCATAGCCTGCTTTCACTGAAGGTGCCCAAAAGCAGAAGTCCCCGAGCCCATTATCCTGCCTCTAGCACTGGTACATAGAGGATCCTTACTTCACCTCTGCCTTACACTCCTGGCACATCCGCTGAGCTTTTGGCAGCCAGCATTTGATAGACTTCCAGGACTTGAAATTGTGTTTTCACCATTGTGTTGACTAACTCTGGACGAACCTTTCTTCTTTGCATTTGTTTATTTGATTTTTGAACATCCTTGTGGTTTGTGCCAATGAGTTCCACAGCCCAATTCTGTATTGTGACGGATCTATCTATATATATATATATATGTACACACAAAGACACGTCATTCTGTTGGTTTTTGATCTGCTGTGCCATTGCCACATTGGTGTCCCATATTTTCTTAGGAGAAAGTATGAATAACCATTTCCTGCAGACTTCCTCATTGTCATTCACAGTCGTACAGGCCTCAGCAGTGTTTCCCATTGGTTGTCTGTTCCAGACTGAAAACTCCCTCTTTCCCAGAAACCATTCCATGTCTCCCTGCTTTGTATCTTTTCTTAGTTCTTCTGCCTTTCTTTGAGCTGGAGTGACCAGAATGCATAGCCAGATGTAAAATGAGGATGCACCCTTTATACAGTTGTGTAACAGCGTTTCTGTGTTCTCTATTCCTTCATAATGCCTCCCAGCTTTCTCCTTGCCTTTGTGACTGCTGCTGAGGCAACTGCCCACAGAGAGTTATCTGCAGTGACTGCCAGGTCTCTGTCCTGGGTGGAACAGAGCTAATTTAGAGCCTCTTGTTGTGTATGTATAGTGAGGGCTGTGTATCCCTGCAAGCACCACTCTATTTTATATCTACACTGAATATCATTTCCCTTTTATTGTGCACTCTGAATTTGCAATATTCCTCTGCAGGCCTTTGCAGCTGGTTTTGACTATCCTCTTTTTTTCTTTTATTTTTTTGTCAATAAACTTTGTCACATCATTATTCACTCCCTTTTTCACATCATTTTGCAAAGAGCACAGCACAGATCCTTGCGGGACCCTGCTGGTAACCTTCCTCCATTGTGAAAAATGTCAGTGTATTTACACTTCATTTCCTATCTTTTAATCAGTTATGGAAAGCTGGGGAGGACTTTCCCTCTTTCATCCTTGCCATCTGCACTTCTGCCAGAGCTTTGGTTGGGGACCTTCTCAAAGGCTTTTTGGAAATCCAGGTTCACTCCAAACTGAATCACTGTTTCCCGTGTGCTTCCTAACTCTTCCAGTGACCTCTAAGAGGTTTGAGAGGCAGAACTTCCCTCAACAAAAGACAAGTTGGCACTTCACAGATGTATCTCTTACATGTATGGATATATTGTAACCAGTATCTGTAGCTGCAGTAAATATGTCAGCTGTAGCAGTAGAGTTGTGCAGTTCCTCAGGCCCTTGGGGAGCTCCCACAGGATGCTTTTGCTAGCACATCTAAGGGGCAGCAGGAGTGGCCATGGACAGCAGCGAGCAGCTGGTAGCCAGCCACTTCTTCAGTCACTACAGCCAGGGGCGGTGAACCTAGTCCTGGGAAAACCCTTTCCCCCCAACTGTATAATCTATGTGAGGCAACTACTATTCCACTGTTGGATGTATTTCCCCTCCCTTTTTCACCCTAAAAGCAGAAAGGCGGGCGGTTGGAGAGGTGAGCGTCTGTGCAGCCAGATACATGGTCTGATTTTCTTCGCTTCCCATGGGTGTGGGTGTAGGGGCAGTTTTGAGAGGATGTGCAAAGGAGAATAAGTTGTGTTCTTATTTTAGTTTGGAAAACTAACTGTAGCTGCTTCAGGGATAGAAAGTTAAACCTCTTTTTGGGTACCCTGTGGGTTTTCTTTCTTTCATCTCCATTTCCTCTTGCATTTCATTGAGAGAACACTGCAGTTTGTTCTCTAGCTGCAGTTCCTTAAGTATGTTACGGTTCTTGCATTTAGAAACTGTCTCGTGTATAAATGTCATCGTATACTGGTGTCAGCACTGAAATGTAGCATCAAAAATCTTAAAGAAGTTTGAGATTTTTAAGTGTTTTATTCCTTAAGAAAAAAAAGAAAGGCAGAATTTCTGGAGCCGTCAGACTGTTCAAGAAAATAACCACAAATACTGCATGAAGATGGTGCTTGCCTATCCTTTGCATGGTTTACTGTGGGAAAAAGAAAAAGATCAGAACATTAGAATAGGATTGTCTGTACAGTCCAGAGGTGTTCCAGGGAAATCTGTTCTTGCTGACTCATAATAGAAAAATAAATCAGCATTCAGTGAAAAAAGTAATTGCACATTCAAAGACAATAAAAGGGCAATAATTCTTGCATTGAGTGCTACTTTAGACTGAGGAGCTCATTGGCACATGCAAGTCTTCGAGAATTTATTGGGAGTCCAATGAGATGGTGGAGCATAAGAGTAGTGTTAAGAATTATAAAAGAGGTTCTTCCTCTGCATCAGAGTTTAAGGCCAGCCCAAAATATGAAGAAACAAAACGAAGGCTTGGAGAGAGAGGTTGGAGTGATAAAATGCTAAAATAAATATAGGCACGGAAAACGGACCAGTTTGTACTTACCACATTAGATAGGGTGAGGAAGTAACTTCTCATAAACACCATGTTTCAGCAGTATTTGTACCTCCAAGAAATACAAATGTCAGTCAGTTGGTGCTGAGAAGGAAAATAACCAGCCACATGAGTACCCATATGTTCACTGGAAGCCAGAGCCAGCTTTTCAGGACAAAACATTCATAGATACACTGGTATGTAGTTAGATGGGGCACACTGCTCAGCTGCTCTAAGTCTGGCTCAGTCTCCTAAGGCTAATTTCCAGGAGGAAATCCTGGCCTTCTCTCCAGTAAGACACGTGCAGCATCCCCCCGTTTGCACCCGTAAGGGGAGGGCAGGACCGCAAACTACCTACAATTAAAATGGCTGCAGGCTGTGCTTACTTGCTTTGCTGTGTGTTTGTAATCCCGAGGGCCGGTTATGGTGTCACCTCTCAGGCAGAGGTCAAGCCTTGAATCGTGGTGATTCCGAGCAGCCTGAAGTATGAAAACAAGTGAGAGCTGTGTGAACTTAGCGAGCATTTGCACATGTGTGTTTGTGCAAAAGGTACAGAGTCACAGGAAGCAAGAAATTGTGATAGCTGGGGTTCCTCACTTCAAGCCGTGGGTATGTGTTTATTCCTCCCAGCAGCCTGAGCTCAGGGAGGAGGAAGATTTTGGCCTAAACGCCAGATTTTCTTGGCATTGCTAAAGAGGCTGTCAGAGCAGATCTGTCTGCATCCTGTGACACAATTCAGTAGAACGCTGTTGGTCCCTCACAGCTTAGTTCTTGCCGTGTTTCGTGCTGGAAGCCTTTGTACCAGCATAGCTGCAGTGGATCACGGAACGTTTTAACAGAGGAGAAATTTTACCAGCTCATTCTGTGTCACGTCAGTGGGACTGAAACATCAGGTGTACCTCACTTTCCTCCCAGTTCCCTTTCACGTGGCATCACACCTCCTCTGCGTGAATGATGCCCTTGCCTTCTGCTCGTGCGGTGGCAGAGGTAAGCCGAGCACGACCGAGTCGGTGACTTTAATCATTTGTCATTGCGGTGCAACACAGGTTCCGGGTTGACCAATGTTAAAACAGAGGAGATATCTGAAGTGAAGATGGACGCCGAGTTCCGGCATGACTCAGGCTATGAAGTTCATCATCAGAAGCTGGTGAGTGAACACGCTGCTTTCCACGCGCGCCTTTCGAGTCCCTGATTCAGTCTTCAGCCAGAGGGTCGGTTACAGCCATGTTTCCCTTGAGTGATGGGGATGCTGCCAGTGCCAGCAAAGTGCTCCCACTTGCACAGATAATGATTTGTCTGGTTCTCTTTTTAAATGAGAGTAAACCTGGAATAATTCCGGCAGAGAGGGTGGAAAGCCACCTTGCATGAGAGGAAGTTCTGACAGTTCCTGGCCTTGCACTGCTGTGCCTCTGGACGTGGTCATACGGGCAATACAGTCCCTCTGTCTTGGTCACATAACTAAAAGGGAAGGGATACAGAGGAAGGAAAATGCTAAGTAAGTTTAAACAAAAAAAAGGAAAGTTTGATGGAGACACGCAGCATGGTGCAGCAAGAAATAGAGTGACACCGTTTCAGGAATAGATTCCTTTTCTGTCAGAACAGATGGTGGTGGTGCATGAAGGAGGCTGAACTCGGTGGAGCATAACCTTTTGCAAGATTGCCTGCTTGGGATAAGAGAAGATTCTGCACTACCCTTAATTTTGACTGAGGCTGTATCTGTGTGTTTGGGTCCTTAAGACGTATTATATCATTAACAGGTGAAGGGCAGGTAGGAGTGAAATAATGTTCCCCATTTGAACTATGCTGCTTATAAAAGCAAAACAAAACCAAAACCCCAAACAACTAAAAGCAATGTAAGTAAGAACAAGCATCTCCTAAAAGCATTTTTTGGTCCCTTAATAAGTAACAAGAACCCATACAGCAGTGTTGACTGTAAACCTTTTCTGCTTCCTCTTTTGTAAAGGTGCATTAGTTGCTGAGATCTTGGTTCCATGACTTTCAATATCCTGATATTAAACTTGAAAGCTTTTTTTCTTAATGTATTCTTAAAGCTAAGTAGTGCTGAAAATTAAAATTAACATGGGACTCACATTTGCATTTGAACTAGGCAATCACTGTGTGAAAAGATACTCTGCCATCTCTTTGATGCCGAGAACTGAGAATTCCCAGTTTGACGAGCTAATCCAAAATGCATTAGCACTAATTTGGGAAATTCTGACACACTTAGCTCAGATGGGCTAAACATCCTGACAGAGTGAACCCCTGCGAGTTTACCAAAGGGAAGGAACTTGCAGAAACGTGCTTTAGACACGGTGGCTACTGACCCTGTGTCACTTCCCAGCCACAGCCTGCAACCTTTAAGTGGCTTGATACCTTCCCAAGCCGTTCAGCGCTGGAAGGTACCCACACCATGGTGGCTGATAAGAGAATGCATTGCACTTGGGTAGCCTGTGTGATGCTTAAAATAGGGCCTCTGCAGCTTTTCTGAGCATTTTATGCCACAGTTCTTACTGATGGGTACAACCATTACTTAAAAATCAGTCAGTTGTCCTCTAGGTTATCTTTGCAGCCAAGGCTGAGCAAGGAGCCTGGTACTACTGAGCAGGCACTGGACCGATGCCGTACAGGGCATTGCTGGTTTGCCACCTGCCATACCCTTAGCTGGTGCCCTTCTCCATTAGCTGTAATGGAAAAGCAATAAGCAGAAAATATTTTCATCTGTGTGTTCCTTCTCCTGCTCCCTGCCAGGATTTACTGAAACAAACTTCTCCTTTGGATATCGCTTTGAATTCAGCTGTGCGTTGTATTTTACACCACAAACTTCTGAATTGAGTTGAAATTGCAGTTATTTTCTCCCTTATGGGCGTTCATGTTTTAACTGTACAGTAAGTTGATTTTCATGGCGCAGAGTGCTTTGAGGCCTTCCTCTGCTGAACATACATATTAGCTGGGGCATTTCACAGTGCTCCACAATAGTTCAGTAACAAAATTTCATTCCTGGGCAGGTAAAATTGACAGAAGAAATTACTGCTTCACATCAGCTTATGCCAACACTGTCCATTGTGTGTACTTTGTAGTGAATTCTTAACTTTGTTTAAACACATTTCTTGCTTATGACTAGGAACAATATAAATATTTATACTGCATGCTTTAATACCTCTCTGAGGAACATTGTGTTTCTTAAAGAGTGCAAATGTTATACAGCTCATTATAATTCTCAGCTGGTTTCCTGCTTCCCTCTGCATTTTTGTTAAATACTTGTCAAAGTATTTAGTCTTTCAGAGTGAGGTAGTCTTACAATTCTGCGAATGTAATTTATTCTCTAATCCTTTTTGTCCGTTTTGGTTAAAAATAATAATAATAAAAGCCCTCTATCAACAAGCAGACAAAAGGTTTGTAAAATATGCATAGATGTAAAGTAATCCAGCATATTCCTTGAATACAAAACAGGACAGTGAAAACAGTCACCCACTTCTCATACCTGCTCCTCTTGCTAAAAGCCATTCTTAACTAAACACGTCGTAAAGTGTCTCAGTTTCCACTGCTTTGCCTTATCAGTACATATAATTCAAGTGGATTTCTCTGTTTTTCACACCAATGTTACGTTGTATAGGGCTCATGTAAGTACCATCACCACCAAGGTACAGCTCATTCTCCCTTTACCCTGCAAAATCTCGAAGCATCCTTTGATTGTCATTTAAAGCAGCATGCTTGTTTTCTTCTGGGACTCTTTGTCTCTTTGGTGTGAGAATTTTCCCCCAGCTGGTTGTGTGCAAGTTTCACTGTTTTCCCACAGGTCTTCACTACTTTTTTGTCCGAGAGTTGCATCCTATCCCAAGCAAGCCACACAGATTTCAGTTTGTGAACACTTCCATGATTAGCAACCTAAAAGTAAAGAAATGTGTATGCTCCCTGGTTACTGCTCCACAGGCTAATCAGCTGTTTTGCAATTAGCTTGGCTCGCTTACCCAAGGGAGAGGAGCAGCTACTGTCGAAGACCTGTGTGAAGCAGGACCACAGAGATTAGTCTTCCCCGTAGCCACAGCACTGCTACACAACAGGCAGTAGAGATTTCCCAGATAGCTCTTCTCCAGCCAGGGGAGCTTTGTGGCACAGCAGTCCAGTTTTAAATGATTAGGATGACATGCAATACTGTTTAATTACTGATTAATTACAATGGGCTTTATATTGCCATGACAGACAGACAGGTTAGCCAGATATTCAGTGAGCTTTTTATTAGCCTCCTTCCTTTCTTTTTCTTTTGTAGGTGTTCTTTGCTGAAGATGTGGGTTCAAATAAAGGCGCCATCATTGGACTAATGGTGGGAGGTGTCGTCATAGCAACAGTGATTGTCATTACTTTGGTGATGCTGAAGAAGAAGCAGTACACATCTATCCATCATGGGGTTGTGGAGGTAAGAAAGCACTGCCAGGCACACCTGGTGTCACCTGTACAACACAGCCAGCACGCTGCTCTCTGAAGGTGTTTACAGATGAGGAAACCGTGTGTCTGGCTAGCCTCATATTCGGAGTTGGAGTGGTGGCGTCTGGCACAGTGGCATCAGATTCCCTTATTTTGTAAATCCAGACACAACACAAACCATGTCAGGTTGGGTGTAAATTGGCAAGAGTATCTTCTGCAGCTGTCTCAGACCAATCACCTCACAGTGTGAACACTCATGTTGTAGGAAGGGTAACAACAGCCGGTGAGCCGATACTGCGCAAGAGGAAAACTAACGGGTTTGCTGTTGTTGGGAGTGCACACACACACAGCTCTCTATTTGAGCCACTATGAGGATTTTCCCTATACAAAGAATTTATTACTTTTTGTTCTCCAAACAAGATTTTCTTTTGCCACCAACAGCTTTTGATTTGTGGCTAATCTGAAACTCATAGATTTGAGGAAAAAACAATATGTAAGACTCTTGTATGGGATTTTCAAGATTAAACCCCTTGTCTCTTCCCAGTCTACCGAGTAAATTTGTAGTCAATTTACAGCAACTTAAAATACCTCCTCTGTTGTTTGGATTTAACAAAATATCTCTGTAAGTAGAAGAACTTAATTATGAGAACTGGAAGGGGGTTCGTGTAGCGTATTTTTCCCCCCTACTGTGTATTCATATCTATTTTGCTGCATGTTTGGCTTGTCGATAGTAGCTGTGTGAGGCAGTACTTGAAACATTTATGGGTTTTGCCTTTCAAAACTGTTTTTTTAGGCTTTTGACTGAAACTAAGTCTTGTTCAAGTCCACAGTTCTGTTGGTTTCACCTTGAGTTAAATGAACCTTACTTTGATCTTGCTGGAGACGTGTATGCTTCCTGATGCATCCCACTCTCTGGGCCAATGAAAGGTCTTAAAAATATCTGCATAAGCCTTTGTCTTAAGCTTGTGCTTGTGCATCCCTGTGTCTGTGCTGTGGTTGTCCACGTGGTTTGAAACCCTCCAGAAGAGCGCCAACTGTTTGGGGTGAGGTTTGAGCCAGCAGCAAGCCATGCAGAATTTGTCCCACAGCAGGCAAGACTCTCAGCTGTAACCCCCCATATGAAGCTTCCATCCCGTCTTGTAGAACATTGAAACACGCTTTAGCTTTAAACCACCCAGCTGATAGCCGCTGCCAACAGTTGTGCAATCTGAGACTCTGCTTTGGCTGGATGTAGGAAGAACAGAATAGGCCGGGAGGCTTGCTGTAAGCCAGAGCCCTGACTCAGACATGGAATGTGACTGTACCGTTACTGCAGTACGACCTGAAAATTTCAGGTGGGCTTCGCCTGACAGCATGGTGTGGCAGAGGTAATCCTGCCAGCGTGGCGTGGCAGAGGTAACCCTGGACTCCTGTGAGCTTTCTTCAGTGAGAGAGGACTCGGAAATGTTTGACCAGAGCTAACATGCACAGGCTCAACTCGGGACTCATGTCAAGATGACGGCATCACTTAGGGAATAAAAAATGTTGGGGCTGAAGCCGTAAAGCTGCAGCGTGCGGCTCTACCAGGAATATTGGGCGAGTGACAGTACCACGTGGTGGGTGATGTCGCCTTGTAGATTTGCTGCATTGTGCCTGGCGTTGGCAGGCAGGATTCCTTGTTCTGCCAGACGTGCTCTGTGGTCTTGGCAGGCTGCATAGCCCCACTGTCTGAGCTTCTCACCTGCAAGAGAGGCATAGCAGCTGGTTTTGTCCCAGGATGGTGAAAATCATGTAGCGCTTGCCTTGGGAGGGGAAAAAACAAAACTCAAACACCTCAAAGATCCATATACAATTGATGTTTAATATTAAAATGTCTTCAGGATTAAGCCATTGCATTCTAAAGAGAATTAATTTATTTAGCAACAACGTGCCTTTAATGTGCTGTGCACAGAAGCATGAAGGAGCAAAATCACTTGGTATAAAAATAGCTGTACATCGGCTGTAGGTTGGCTGAGTGTATTTTAACACATCTTTCAACCTGTTTGTTTCACATCAGAAGTTACTGTGAGAATTTAACTCCGTGTTAATGGATGCAAGATTACAGAATGGGTCCTGTTCCACCTGCATTATCTTCCAAAAAGTTACCTCTGACTGTAGTACTTCTTCTCATTTCACTGTTTCTTTAACAAAAGAGGTTACTTAAAATGCTGATAGCTGTGTTTTGAAGCTCTGAGGAGGAATATACTTGTCCTATTTAGAAAAAGTGTCAAAATAATTTTCTTCCAAATCTGAGCATATAAATGTTTCAAAGTGGTTCAGCCTCTCCAGGAGAAGGGCTGCCACAGTTAAATAACTAATTGACTGAGTGATTGAAAATTACTTACTGTTCGTGCCCATGGGAGCTCCAGCAAACGTCAGGAAGTTGCATTTAGCTGGTGGGGCCACCCAGCCTGTCTGCAGGAGGTTGGGTTGCTTCCTCCACGAAAGCAAGGTGGCAAGAAGAGGCTCTCGCCTCTCCTGTGCTCCAGACCACAGCCAACTGTCACAGCCCCTCCTCTTTCAGATCTTCTCTTTGAAGCTCCTTTGTTTTCTGTTAGCAAGGCTGCACATCCAACAGGCACGTGTGGGGAGAGGTGGTAACAGGGGGGCTCACAGCAGCCTCAGAGAAGCCGTGAAAATTGCAGTGGTACTCCCCATAGTCCATCTCTCAGAGACCGCTCTGCAGGTGTGTCTGCCCCACGTGCGTAGAGGCAGCACAGGAGTTCTTCTGCAGCATTACCGTTTTCCTGACTCCACGTTGGGATTTTCTGTGTGAAGGATCCACAGGCTGGAGCAGGAGGGATTGACAAATGGTCTCAAAAAAGGTTAGCTACCTGACTGAGCTGTTTCCTCAAGAGACTTTACCTAGAAAAGAGAAGCATCTAGGCTGCTTCTCAGCACCAGAGTATGCACAATTTACATGCTCTCTTCAACTCCTGCCACCTGCATAATGGGTGCAAAAAGCTTCTTAAAACAGTAAAGGGCTTTAGGGATTCACTGACAGGGAGATAATCGGGGTCAAGGTGTGTCGGTTGGCAGAGCAGTACCTGGGACAAAGGTTGCAAGGAACAAGAGGGACGGTTTGGCAGAGTTGAAACTGGTGAAAGTGAGTAGAGGAGAAGACATTCAGGGTGAGCCATGCTGCACGTGGGTTGGCAGTGAGATGGATTGCCCTGCAGCAGACAGCTACAGGAAAGAGGCACTGGTGTACCAACACTAGTCATTTTAAAGGCTGAAGAGGAAATGGGGGAAAAGAAAATCGACTAAGACTGCAAGTAGGAGCCTCAGTAACTCCCTTTCATCTGTAAATGCCACATCTCAGAGGTTATTTGGCTTTGACTGTAAACTACTTTTAACAAAGTTAGACTTTTGAATATGGAATATTGTCCAAAGGTGTTAAAGTCCTTAATTATATTTTTCATAATCTTTCTTCTTCCTGGTTTCCTTCCAAAATTCTGTAGTTTCCTACCAGTTCTTTAGGCTCTCCTGCTTTCAGTGTCTTTGAGAGGTTTTTTTATGTTGTTGTGTTACCCTGTTTCTTTTCTGCAGGCAGGTTATGCAGTGTGCTTATCCCATCTTCTAGTCCTGAATAAGAAATGCTGAGTGGGATGCTTAAGCTGAAGTAGGTGACAGTTCAATTCAGTGGTGTTTGGAGCTTACATGTGGAGAAGGACGCACAGGTTCTGGCATACCCCTCCTCTGCCTGCCAGCCTAGTGGGAGGAGCCTCCTAGAAAGGAAGATGCTCTCAGGCATGTATTGGGACACAGAGCCCCCTGTTCCCCCAACTCCAGAGCTTTATGTTGTGCTTGAACTTCATGCTAGTTTCCAAGTTGTCAGCGGGTTGAGTTGTGAACTGTGAGGCTCTTGCTTCTTGACTTGGAGAAGCACCGGGTGCTCCTGTAGCGTGGTGGTGTTGCACACATGAACCAGGGCTGACGGGTGCTACAGCAGCACCTTCGAGAGTGAAAGGATGGGCGGCTCTTCCCCTGCGCTTGCTTTGCGTTCCTGGTTTCACTAGGTGCAGATGATGCTCTGGGAGCACCAGCCTTTCCCCTGCTTTGTCCTCCTCTTCCCTCGACAGCCCTGTTAGGATGGCTTCAGCAGCAGCAGGTGGCACCGGCACCATTGTCGCAGGGGAAGTAGTTAGGGCTGTTAAGTGTGCATGGCCCTTAGGGCAGGGATGAGGCCTTGGAGGTGTCGGTACAAAGCCAACAGGAATGTGTTTGCTGGGCCCTGCTGTGTCACACTGGTGACACGCATGGAAAACAAGTGTTCTGTGAGCAGCAGTCATGTCGCCACATACGGACACGGATGGTATATCCTTGCGGAGGGAGAAGTTAGCAACCCCTGGAGAAAGGGCAGGTAAAGCAGCAGGAAGCCCCCCTGCTCAGGAGGTGCTTGCCAGCGATGAGTGCTGTGTGAGCTGTGGCAGCCCTGGCTGCCTCTCCCCCAGCCCCACCGCTGCCCTGTCTGCTGGTGGCCGTAGGTGGGACTCGAGCAGCGGGCACGGGCAAGTCTTTAAAATGCGAGTGCGCGGTTGTACGCTGGCTGCTGAGCACTCTGCTGTACAGAGATGCCGTGGGGATTTGGGTGTCAAGGTTGGAGAGGAGACGGGCTGTGAAAGTCCTGGGAGTTCTCCTGTCCGTGATGGATTGGAATGATTGCTGGCAGCCAAACTGAGCGCTCGCCGCTCGCGTGGGCCAGCCAGGGGAAGCTGGCGGCCTTCGGTAGGAAACAAAAAGTTTCTGTTGGCATTTCTGGAGAAGGGAGGGGGGGCAGGGAAAGAAAAACACTATTCCTCCCCCACAGTTTCTAAAACAAGGGAATTGTGGAAAGAGCTGCTTAAAGCAAGAGCGCCATCTCCAAACGGGATCTCGCTGCCTGGAAGTGTGTCACAGGAGGTGAAGAAACAAAGGTATTTTGGGTTTGTTGCATAAGAGAGTTCCTCCCTGCAAATCCACCTTTTTAAAATAAAGGGAGAGAAAAGGGAAAGCCAGTCTTTGAATGGTGGTATTTTAGCAGCGAGAAAGGCCGAGTTGCTGTCTCAGAATCAGGAGCACAGGGAGCACCGTGTCAGCCCAGCCCAGTCACCCTTTCTGCCCAGCGCCCCGTTCCCCGCCCCACCCCCGGCAGGAGTGGAGGGCTTGCTGGAGTGCCCAGGACTCCCAGTGATGGGGAGTTTCACAGCAGCTTGTGAGCAAAAGCAGCATGTGACCTTTAATGTTGGGCATTTCACAAAGATTGTGCAGTTATTGCCTAAGAAAACGAGATTGGACAGAAGACAACAGTACTGATTGAAAATGCAGCTTGAGAGTTGGAACACGGGCGAGGAGATTTAGAAGGTGCCGCTGATAAGGAAATAGATCCGGTTTGGGGTTAGTGATTCATCCAGGCAGTCTGCTGTGCGTGGCACACAGAGCCATTTCTTCTCTTGAGTGACAAATAAAAGAACATCGAGACAGAAGATGGCTCTAAAAGAAGCCATGTTCTGGTGGTTCTGGGGTATAACTCAGCAAAATAAAGGAGCAGCTGCAAAATGAGCTGAACAGCCTGCCTTTGTCCTGAGCGTGGAAGAGCAGGCCTTCGGTCTTTCTCCAGGGCATCAGGTAACGACGTGCCAAAGGTCATAGTCTGTCCTCACTGAGCTGCTTCCAGTATTGCAGAGTTGATTTAAGATGAGCATCAGGCATAGGTACTTCTCCTTTGCTTTTTTTGTTAAAAGGTTAGAGTAAGTTAGTGTGCTGTTGAAGGCTTCTTCAGAGAATACACTTTCTATCACTAGTTATTTTTATGCTAAAAGTAAACATGTTTTTCCTAAAAATCCACAGGAATCCACAGGAAAATGTTCATACCTAATGCTTTACACTTCCAGCCACCTTCCTGATTCAGAAATTTTGAGGACATAAAATTCACCTTTTACCTCTTTTTCTTAAGAGCTAACACTAGAGAGAACAGATAGCAATTGGAATAGCTGACAAGCAGGTTTTCTTAGCTCTGGTTTCGTAGGTGGGCAAGGCAAGATAGCCAGGATCACAGTAGGTTTCCAACACTCAACAGCTATTGAGCTCATACAGCGGATGTAAAATGCCTAATTAGTGTTTAAAGACTGTTCTCACCCACTCTAGTTTGATGGTGGTTTATATTCCTGTAATGTTCAGTGAAGGAAGAAAATCATTTGTGGAGCTGTAGGTATTTAACAGAGAAGTCTTGACTGCACTGTCCTAGTGTCTGTCTTAATCAAGAAAGGTCCATTTTTGTTAAGTAGAAATACTGAAACCAGTGCAGGCACATCAAGCTTTCATCACTAACTTGACCAAACTCAACCCTGGAGCCAGAGAAGTTCTGTTTCTGTGAGTGCAATGGGATTTTTCCTCACCTTGTGCCTGGCTACTCTGGCATTTCCTCATTTTTTTCCAAGTAATTTTTCCTGGTCTTGAGGCCATAGCATCTGCAACAGATAAGAGAGCACAGCATGGACAGAAGGCAGCCTCAAGCCGTTTCCTTCAGCTTTTTAGTGACCTTTTTCCTCTCTTTCGAGATCCATTTGATCCCAAGTACAGATAAGGATACATACCCGGGGTGGGGGGGAGCTAATAATGGGGGACTGGTGTGGAGATGCAAAAAACATCTGCTTTTTTTGTTTGTGGAGTTGCACACTTCCAAAGCGAAGCAGCAACCACCAGAGCCGGTACTGCTGAGTTTGGTCAGCTGGTTTGGAAGTCTGCAGCAAAAAAATGAGCTGCAGAACTGTTCCTATGCCTTAAACTTCTCCAGAATATTACTCTGTTCAAAAAGTGAACCATGATTTTCCAAGCTGGAAGGTCTGTCTCTTCCAAGTTGCTCTTGAAAGCTGTTTGCTGGCTTCTCATTTATTGCTGGGTGCAGTGCTGTCTCTTGCTGGGGAGGCCGCTCGCGGTCCTGCTTAGCTTGGAGAGAAGTTTTCAGAGACATTTGTCTCTCCAGACAAGGTTGCAGCCTGTGGGTAGTAGGCTTAATGCTCTGTGTAATGGAGAAGGACCCCTATCACTTCCCAGCCACCTTTCTTGTAGACTTCGTAGGAGATTTGGACTGATCTTGGGACCCAACTGACCCTCCCTGCTTTGTTAATTTAAAAAAATGAGGGGACAGGGGTAGAACCTGTCGAACAAACTGTCCTGTGTTCCAGAGGATGCTTTCTGCCTGAATGCAGAGGAGAGCGTACTGGTCTGTTGGACGGCCCTCACGTGGGGAAACGTAGGGTGTGCCGTGAATTCGGCCAGAGTCTGACCCCACTTGTTTCTTCTCACGACAGGTGGATGCTGCAGTGACACCAGAGGAGCGTCACCTCTCCAAGATGCAGCAAAATGGCTACGAAAATCCCACCTACAAGTTCTTTGAACAGATGCAGAACTAGGACACCACAGCAGCCTCATGAGTTGGACAGCAGAACGATTGCTCCACTTCCCATCGGTGTTCAGTTATAGAGTAATGTGGAAAGAAAGAAAAACACTCTGTTTTATTATTTACTCATTCTCGCCTTTTGACAGCTGTGCTGTAACACAAGTAGATGCCTGAACTTGAATTAATAAAATCAGTAATGTATTTTCTCTCTCTTTCTCTTTACATTTCAGTCTTTACACTACATTATTAATGAATGTTTTTTGTGTACTGTAAAGAGGTTAGCTGTATTTAACTAGTGCATGAATAGATTCTCTTTCCCAATTATTTATCATGTAGCTCCTTAGCCAGTTGTATATTATTCTTGTGATTTGTGACAAAAATTAAGTCCTAATTGAAATATGCTTTAAGAATTGATGGGGGATGCTTTCTGTGTCTGTGGGGTTTAGCTGCTTCTCTTTGCTGAGCATTTTTTTCCGATCACTATGCATTTTAAAGTAAAACAACATTTTTTAAAAAGTATTCCAGATGAGTTATTGAAATTCTTTTCCTCTGCAGCTGCATTTTATTGTACAGATTGTTGCTCCTGCTGTATTAGTGACGTAGAAATCATGGGAATACACATTCGTTTCTTTGTGCCTGTTTTATGTGCACACTTTAGGCATTGAGAGGTAAACTTTATTTTCTTTTCCATGTATCTTTTTGATCTTAAAAAACTATTAAAAAAAAAAAAGAATCCCTGTTAATTGTGAGCACTTCTGGGGGGGAAAAGTGCCTGCTGGTCGAAAATTAACAGGGATCCTCTGCAGGATGATTGTACAGAACCATTGCTTATGAATTGATAGCTTTCTACACTGTGTTACATAAATAAATTAAGAAAAAAACGCTTGGGCAAGAGTGGTTTTTGGAGGCAGAAAGCAAAGGTTTCTGAAAGCCACGTAAACGGGAAGCAGGGGTGTTCACACAGAACGGGATGGGAGGGGGGTTCCCTACAAGGACCGTGGCAGCTGCGCTGGGACCAGAGCAGAAGGCAGGCGGTAGCGAGACAGGGTGGGAGCAAGGGACACTGGCACATCTGCCCCTCTAAGACCTCGTCTCTTTTCTTTTTCCCCTTCTTTCCACGTGTATAATAGTGTTCTCTATAAATAAACACGTTCCTGGGGGAGGCCTGTTGCAGTGGTGTGTTTCTGTGCCAACCAGCTGCCCTCACTCATGCCGGGGAGCGCAGCGTGAATGACTTGAACCTCCTGCCTCCCCATCCATCCCCAGGAGCGGCTTGTCAGCAAGCTCTTCCTTCCCTCGACAGCGCTGCTGTTGGTTTTCTGGCAAGATCCATCCCATCACTTGTGCCGTCCATGAACACAAGGAGGAGCCTCCCACAAATCAGGACCCTCCAGCTGGGTACTGCGACATGGCAGCCAGCACCCAGGAAGGATAAAATACCACCACTGGTAATTTGTGACAAGCTGCTGGAAGGGGACAAAGCCTTTGGTGAGCTGTGGCACATGAACCCCAGCCAGGTACCTTCAGCTCCCTGAAGCACCACAGGGAGACTGTGGTGACCCATGCTGCAGGGCTTGCCTGCCAAGAGGGGTGACACCACAGTGAGGAGTGGACCCAGTGATCTTCAAGGTGGCCTCTGCCTGGCTCACAGCAAGAACTGCTCAGGTTGAGCTTGGAGAGGAGTTGATGAATCTACAAGTTGGATTATGGAGTAAAACTGAAGGTGCGTGTTGCCTGAAGAAGGAAGCTCATTACTCTTTCTCTACGGCAAATGGGTTAGATAAAGCAAGAATGAGGAAAGAGGAGAACTAAGACAGCAAGATCAATTCAGGAAAAGCCTCTGGTTAACACATTTTATCTGCAGGGCACAGCAGCCTCTTCTCCAGCATCTCCTGCAGCTTTTGTCTGCAGCAAGATGAAGCGGGGCTGCACAGCCCTGCTGAGCGAGTGAGTTGCCCCAGGCCTCAACGAAGAGATGAGAGTTTCCAACCCTGTTGCACTGACTCGCCCTTCCCATTGCTTGTCACCAACCAGCCGTTTATTCCCTGTGCTCTCCCATCCCCTCTGTACCAAGGGAGTTCAGTGAAAGGGATCAGAAGCGGTTGGTGTTACTTGCAGGCCCCGTGTCATGTAAAGAGTAGGAGTCCGGTGGGTGGCTGAGGGAGGCCCTCCCGCTACGTCGCCATGTTCAGAAAGGACCTCCTCGCTTTCTAAACTCCTACTCAGAGGAGAAGGTGTGATAAGGTCCAGACTTGGTCATTGGTTTATGTCAAAAGGATTATGTGTGTTGCCACTTAGCCATCAAGGTTTGCCTGTCAGAGCCCCTGAGGGGCTTTCACTGAGGCAGCTTCACAAATGTGAGGCACACAGGTAATTTATTAAGGTGGCAGATATAAAAAGTTTGGAAATGCCATGGAAATACTCTTACTGCACTGGCACTTAATATATGATGGCATAATGTCCTGGTTTCAGCTAAGATGGAGTTAATTTTTTTTAGATATGCAGTCACTTGATCAGGGTCTTGTAGCTGTTCAGGAGTGAAGTTCCAAACCATCGGGCGTGAGAAAGTACCTAGGTACTCGCCCATACTTTGCCACATGCCCTGCCACTCGTGATTATTCTGTCTCGGAGAAAGCTCTTCAGTGGTATTCATAAACCTATGCTTGATATATAACAAAAACTGAGCCATCTGCACCAAACCTACCAATAGCAAAATGCTAGTTTGAATATCCCAGAGATATTGAAGATTTTCAAAAACTGTTATAAGAGCTGTTGTATTTAGCCCAAAGGAAAAGAAAGCAGTGCCCCCACCATACTGGCTGCTGTTATTAACCCCTCCCTGTCCAAAGAATGGACAGGACAGCAAAACCTCATACAAGTACCAGCTTAAGCTCATGGTCATCGATATTATTGTATCATAGACCGATATCATAAAATACACTATAATGAAGTATGGGAACAAGTACGGGAGCCGCAGACCTGAGAGAGTAAAGAATCCTGCCAGGATTGTATACAGCATGCGGTGGTTTCGCTGCCACAGCCATGGACACAGCCTTGTGAATAAATACCACAACATCGTGACCAGAGATTGCTTAAACAACAGTGCTTATCTTAATTGCAATAGTTAGGGTCAGATCTACTGTTATCCCAACCGTTCGGGCCCCACGAAAGAAAGAAAGGAGGAAAAGAAACCACAACCTAGAAACCAGAACCCCGCAGGTTGGGATAAGGATAGTTTACTAAAAATAGCAGAAAACTAGATATAACAATAACAGGAGTTTATAGCACAAAATATATGAAACTGGTGATACACAATGCAGTTTCTCACCAAACCACACAGGCCACACAGCCTAGAGCCGTCCCAACAAACCAGACTGTCCCCAGAAACTGCACGTCCTGGCGTTGTCTCCTCCTCTTCCCCCCAGTCCCCTTTATACTGAGCATGACGTAACTGGCATGGAATGTCCTCTTTGGCCAATTCGGGTCACCTGTCCTGGCTGCGTCCCCTCCTTTCTCATTAGTAGGGAAGTATGAACAACTGAGAAAGGTCCTTGATTGCTGGGCAACAACTAGAAACATCAGGGTGCTATCAGCACTGTTCTCATCCTAGCTCCCAAAGACGGCATTCCATCCGCTGCTAAAAATATTAACTCCATCTTAGCTGAAACCAGGACACATTGCTACCAAAATGCTGTTCTGGGTATTCCCACCTGAAAGGTGAAATCAGAATGGCTCCCCCGAGTAGGTGTCCCTGTCCTGGGTGGAGGAGAAGGAGCACAGCCCATCGACTGCCTCTTCAAGGTCTTCAATCTCTTCACCACCCCCCGCCCCCGCTCCAGCAGTATTTTCCTCAACATCACTTATACCACAACCTTAGCTGTCCCCCTCTCTGGGGGGACATTCAGCATGATTTATGTGGAGAGTCAAGCACTGCGGTCACACACATTTAGCATATACTTCTTTAAGCTCATTATCATATTCATGGGTGTCAACCTTAATATTAATGTAATGGATAATTGGGGAAAAGGTCTCACTCTGGGCACCGTGGCCTTCAACGATCATGTAGAAACTGCTTACCTGCTTATTCCACATTCTTTAGCCAAAACAGGACCATCTTGCTGGCATAAGACTCCCTCTTTAGGCTCCTTCTCGTGCTGACCCTGCAGATCTCCATCCACAACATCTGCACAAGAGACAAGTGGATACCTGTGTTTTTACCCTCTCTGTGCAATTCTCATGCCCTGGAGCATGGGTGTTTTCCAAAGAATTTCCTGAATGTCCCCAGAGGATTTACCATCTCTGGTTTTAAAGGTGGACTGTTTGGGCGGGAACAATGGGTGGCGATGAGCACAGGCCTTCCGGCTCAAAATTGCTCCACAAGGCCAAAAAATGTTTTGTTTCACAAATATTTAGGGTTAACCTCTTGTCTGTCTGTGTAGGTCTTGTTACAGAGGTCACACATACCCCCTGGAAATGAATGCCTAAGTCTCTCTTCTGTGCAGAAAAGGATCCCACTGTGGGGGGAGGGCAGGATGTAATTCAATTTAGCGCGGTCTCGTTAAAGGAGCATTATCAAAATTCCTTTTAGGAGAAGCAGGAGCAATCCATAGGATACAGAGAGCCACTGGCCTTTAAAGCAAATCCGGTTTACAGTACCCAGTTATCCCATGCAATCCCAGTTACAGAAAACACAATTGCTTTGACCAGTAATTCCCAGTCAAGCCTCCTGGTGTGGGGCTGTTTGTCCAGCAAGACACTGGTGCTGCACTTGCTGCTCAGGGACTGACTGCAATTAATCAATCACCCAGGTTTGTGCACTGATTAGGTGATCGGGTCATACATCCCCCTCCACAGAGGCACACTCCTAACAGAAAAGGAGTAGCCGCTCACTGTGACACGTGCATAAAGCACAAGGGGGGGGAGCAGAGTTCCTGAAACGTCCAGAGGAACGCTCCCGTGGCTGCTGCAACCCCAAAAGCTGCCTGGCAATGTATTGCGGTGCCCAGGTAGCAGCGGCAGCCTCCCGCCCGTCTCCAGCCATGCAGGCTCCTTCTCGGGGAAAGATCATATTAGGAGTGACTAAAACCATTTTGACAGGCTCATAAAACAGACAGGCTGGCAGAGGACTGTAGCTAAACTCCTCACTCCCAAGTGTGGGATTGACTGGGGCATCATCCACTTCAGCAACAAACCCAGCGGGCGGTTGGGTGCAGCTGTGGGATGGAAACAAAATTCCACTCCCCGGAATTTACTCAGAGGGGGTGGGGAGGGAGGATAAATAAAATTAGAATACTGCTGGCTGTGGAGTTGATACAGTTAATGGGAAAAGTTTTCTAGCCTGACTCATTTTGACAGAATGGCTTGAGGAGCACTGGCACCTTGGTTCCATCTGCAGAGCTGGTGAAGGTTGCCCCTGGTAAGCAGAAGCAGTGCCGGGCAGGGACAAGGGCCAGCTCCAACCTGTCTGCTGGCTTTGGAAGATGCTGGTGGCTCTGCTCTTGGATGGTTTTCACAGATCCATGCAGGTTACTGAGTACCGGATGTGAAGTGAAGCTTCAGACATTATCAGGCCCATGCTAGAAGGGCCATCCTAAAAAACATGATACGTGTGCCATGCTCTGCATTCAGCACCTGCCCCTTGCTAAATCTAGTCTTGCATCTGGGGATGAACACTCCCAGGTACCAGTATAGGCTGGGGACAGAACTGTTGAAGAGCAGCGTAGGGCAAAGAGACCTGGGGTCCTGGTGGACAGCAGGATGACCATGAGCCAGCAATGTGCCCTCATGGCCAAGTCCAATGACATCCTGGGGTGTATTAGAAGGGGTGTGGTTAGTAGGTCAAGAGACATCCTTCTCCCCCTCTACTATGCCCTGGTGAGACTGCACATGAAATACTGTGCCCAGTTCTGGGCCCCTCAGTTCAAGAAGGACATAGAACTCCTTGAAAGAGTCCAGTGCAGGGCCACCAAGATGATTAAGGGATTGGAACACCTTCCTTATGAGGAGAGGCTGGGGGAACTGGGCCTCTTTAGCTTGCAGGAGAGGAGACTGAGGGGTGACCTCATAAACATCTATAAATATGTAAAGGACAAGTGTCAGGAGGACAGACACAGGCTCTTCTCAGTGATGTCCAATGGGTGCAAGCTGGAGCGTAGGAAGTTCCATGTGAACATAAGGAAAAACTTTTTCACTCTCAGTGTAACAGAGCACTGGCACAGGCTGCCCGGAGAGGTTGTGGAGTCTCCTTCTCTGGAGACGTTCAAAACTTCCCCGGATGCAATCCTGTACAGCTTGCTCTACGTGATCCTGCTCTGGCAGCAGCATTGGACTAGATGATCTTTCGAGGTCCCTTGCAAACCCTAAAATGCTGCAATTCTGTTTCTCCAGCTATGGGGTGGTCTAGGAAAAGCAACCTGGGGCCTTGTGTTGCCCTTACGGAGAACAGCTCACAGCAGCTGTATTTTCCATTAGGTCTGTCGTGATCCTTGCATAGCCTCAAAGTCTCCATCCTCATTATGTCTGCACTTACCAAAGTAATTTTAAGGCCATTGCTGTGTGGCCAAACAGCATATTTTTGTTGTTTAAACTAATGGATTCTGTGGGTAGTGGGTAAACTGCTGTTAAAAAGCCTCCAGGCAGCAAGACTGAAAATACCCTAATGACATATGAGAACAGATTACAAATAATGCTGTGCACAGCATCCTGGTTGTGTTCCTCTGCAATTTTTTCCACCACTCAGAAAGTGAAGGTCTCAATTCAGTCAGGCCAGGATGGTTCTTGCTGCTTCCCAGTAATTCTCTCTTCCACCTTCTTCTTAGAAGAAGCAAGCATTAAATCTTCCCTTCAGCTTCCTACAGTCCCAGGAAATTTATTTGGTTGACTATACAGAAAAATCTTTTAAGGTTCCAAATATAAGCACTGGGATTTATGCAGAGGTAATAAAGTATTCTGGGTTTAACAAGATTCTTAGTTGAAGCTGAATTTGGACACTGAATTAGAGAAAGTGTCTCCCTAGCTAGTGCCTCCTAGGTTTTTAGGCCAGTTTCTCTGAGGTAGCTCAATGGCGAAAAGCACCCACACTGGGTCCAGACAGGATAGCACCTAGATCAAACAAACACTAGTCATTAATCTCTTTAAATGCTGCTAATTAATTAAATAAATAAATAAGAGAGAGAGACAGAGACACAGAGAGAGAGAGAGAGAGAGAGAGGCTGAGAAAGCTGGCTGGCACAGGGCAGACTCCCCTCAGCAGGGGCTGACCAGCACCTGCAGGAAGAAGATCCTTGAAACAGCTGCGAGGCTGCTGCTGGTCCAAAATGGGACAGGGGTAATTATGGCTATTTTGAGCCCCTGATCACCACACTGAGTCCATCTAACTGTGCCTCAGCGCTGCAGCCCTGGGGAACATATCTGGTGTGGGATTTTTTTCCATTCCGTTAGTGTTGTGGGTTGACCCTGGCTGGAGGCCAGGTGCCCCCCAAAGCCGCTCTATCACTGCCCACCTCAGCGGGACAGGGGAGAGAAGGGAGGCTCATGAGTTGAGCTGAGGACAGGGAGAGATCACTCATCCGTTACTGTCATGGGCAAAAGAGACTCAATTTGGGGAAATTAATTTAATTTATTACCAAATAAATCAGAGTAGAGTAATGAGAAATCAAATCTTAACACCCCCCCTCCCCCACGCCTCCTTTCTTCTTGGGCTTAATTTCACTGCCTCTTCCCTGCCAGCAGCACAGGGGAATGGGAAATTGGGGTTGTGGTCAGTTCATCACATGCTGTCTGCCACTCCTTCCTCCTCAGGGGGAGGACTCCTCACACTCTTCACCTGCTCCACAATGGGATCCTGCCCACAGGACATCACCAACTTCTCCAAAATGAGTTGTTCCCATGAGCAGCAGTTCTTAAAATCACAGAATCACAGAATCTCCTGAGCTGGAAGGACCCATAAGGATCACCGAGTCAAACTCCTGGCTCCACACAGGGCCAGCCAGGTCAGAGCACAGGACTGAAAGCATCATCCAGACACTTCTTGACATGAGCCAAGATGGGTGCTGTGACCCATTCCCTGGGGAGCCTGTTCCAGTGCCCAACCTCTCCCACAGTACAGAGCCTCTTCCTAACATCCAGCCTAAACCTCCCCTGTCACAACTTCATGCTGTTCCCTCGGGTTCTATCACTGGTTCTATCACCACCTTCCTTTGGCAGTCCTGCCTAGCCCAACTGGTAAAGGCTGAGTGGCAGGACTTGTGTGGTAAGACACCCCAGGGCATTAGCTCCATTTTTGATCCCAAAGGTGAGTTCCCAAAGGGTGACAGCATCCACTCACAGCTGGTGGCCTTGGCTGTTGCCATTCACATGTCCTCTAGAATCATCATTCAAAGCAATTTGATTGAATAAAATAATGCTCAGACAGAACAGTTAAACAACATAGTGCAAATCAGAATGATAATTTTGCAGCTTCCTCAGAACACCCACCTTCTCTACCCTTCTGTCAATATTAAAGAAGTGGGATTTGGTATGATTTTAGCTGAAATTGCTACCAGGCTCACAGCTAAGCCTAAACAATATAAATGCTGACTGAAAGTGGCTTCAGCTTTCCAAACTCCCGACTCCCTTGCAGTGAAGCCATGTAAATCCCTTTCTGGGAAGATGCCTGTGATTTCACACCCCTGCTCCTGGGACAGAAGAGGTACAAGGAAGTGATGAGACCAGGCACTGCCCACCCCTCCCAGCCACGCTGCAGGTAATGTGCTAAGAAAGCAAGGGGTTTCCCTCCTGCCTTTCCTGAAATGCAGGCTCAGTCACTCAACTTGAGTAATTTGCCCCTTCACTATTTTCCAGCGATAGGCCCAGTGACAGGACCCTTCCTCAGCATGTGGGACACAAGAAGACTCAAGTCCTCCGCTGCAGAGTTTTCAGACATATTCTCCCATTGATGCCAGCAACACAGCCTGACCACCCAGTGAGATGGCTCATCAGCACTGGGAGGAGGGTCTTCTTGCCCAGCCTGTGCCATATTATAGCACCAAGTTAACCAAGCCTGGGAGAAAAAAAGACCCTAAAAGAAGTTTCCTGCAAGGTAGTCATGGGGCTTGGGATTTTGTTGAGGGTTTTGTTTGTTTGCTTGCTTTCATCTAGATGGGGGAAATTTTGTAGTTCTCTGTTAAAAATAATAAAATAAACAAGGGTCAAAAACCTCAACTGAATTCAATGAGCAGAAGATTAAACCTTGCACAGTTTCTGGAAGGAGGAGACATACAAACCTACTTTCTGAGGAGAATTTATTGCCCTTCTTTAAAAGGAAGCCGAGACAGAGCTCTGAAGCCCTGAGGATATGGAATAAACACCTGCATACTCAGATTTTCTTGCTGGTTTGCTCTAGAGAGCTCTCCAATCATTATCCTGACTGTAAGATCTCATCTGAGGCTTGGGAACCAAGCACATTAAAACAAAACCCAAAAAACCCAAAAAAACCCCACCACAGCTTTTATGTGCATCAGTCTTCTATTGATCTACCTAAAATCATGAGCCCTGGCATACGGCTTTGATAGCCATCTGTGAGAGCTGTAACAAGTTCAGTTGAAAGAAGGAGTGCTCTGCAGCATTAGCAGCCCTGTGCATTCAGAACGTGTGCCTGAGCAATGCAAGATCCTGTGACTTCAATACATTATGCATTCCTGTCTGCCTCCCAATTCAGGACCTTGAAGATAGACTCAGCTCTCACTTCCAAGCGCTACAGCCTGCTTGTGATGCTGTGGCCGAAGCACAAGGCGAGCTGCTCGTGAGATTAGGCCAGTCCATCCTCAGCCCAAACTAAATCCCTAACGCTGCCAAGGCTGACACAGAGCAAAAGGTCACATTGTCCTGTAGGGACTACACAGTTGCCCTTGGAAAGAAACCCTCAACACTTCCACAGCACCCCTGTGAAAGCAAGCAATGTTGTGTCAGCAGTCTTACCAAGTCAGCGTACCTCAAGCATATACTTGAAGCCTGTCTGCAGGCGAGCCACACAGACTCAGGGTTTTAGGCTCAGAAGTGAGCAGGAAGCATGGCTTTTTTCCCCAGTACATTCTCTTTCCTAGCACAGCAGCATGCAAAAAGACAAGCACAGCAAATACCTAATCAAACAATTTGTCTCGCTGGCTGGGAAGGAAGACAGGAAAAGCTACTCTTATTTCTATTTTGAAATAATTGGGAGGGTTTGGGTTTTTTTTAAATAATTGGGAGCTGTCTGAGGTCCGCAGCTCTGTGGCTTTATAAAACACACAAGATTGTCATTAACGTAGACTTTTATATTTAAAAGTTCAAATTTAAATACACAGCTCGGGAAATGTTGCAAGTCAAAGGCCATGATAAAAACAGGCCCCTCTGGCACGGCCAGCTGCATTGAGAGCACACTCCTGTACACGTATCTTTGCGAGCCTACAATTACAATAAACACTACACAGCCCATGTAGGCAAGTCAATGTTAGCTGAATGGCATTTTAAATGGCTCCATATGCTTAGGACTAAACTACTCTGTAAATGTACACAGTAAAGCCCTCGACATTCTGCTACCACATAATGTTTCCTTCAGTTTTATAGCGCTGCAGACTATTACACAACTCAAGAACATACTCTGACTCCATTAACACAAAACTGGATTGTTTACAAGGCTGCTCTGCTTCCCTCCAACCTGGCTGCAGAGTGCAAAAGCTGTAAACTTTTAGAAAGTATCTTTGTTTGTTTGTTTGTTTAAAGAAAATTTGCTTTGATGGCCCTTAGCTGAAGGAAACTCCGGTCCAAAATTGGTGCTTTTTCAGTAATAAATAATTAGCCTTCAGTAAGCACTGTTAGCCTCTTCTCATCTCTCAGCAAAGTTCCTAATTAGTTTAAAAGCAGGTAAGGTCTTGTCTCTGTACACATGCTGTATTTCTTCCTTTTATAGTGCTTCTAGGTCGGGAGCGTTCAGCACAGGGCCTCCTGAGAGCGGGGAGCACATGGGTGTGGGTACTGCAAAAGAACTCCAAGTTCCTCTCCGGCTGAGTTGGACAGAGCTGTTCAAGCAACTGGAAAGGAGAGCAGGGGAACCATGAAATACAAAAGCTGTTCTGCATGAAATGAGTCCTGAGGTGCATAGGAAACTTCATGCTGCTGCTGCTTTTGATGAAGAGAAAGCTGCTGTGACATCTGGCTCAGCCTACCTTAGCAATTAATGCAGTGTAATAAGTGTGGATCTGCTGATCAAAGCATTTGGTCCTGAGGCGTCTCATGTCCCCATTACGACCCAAGTTCAAGGTGTTTATTTCAAAGTATCTATAATCCAGGCTCCAGGGCTAAACAATTCCACTGCACGTATGGTCTGGCGCTTTCAGAAGCCCACCAAACCCTGCCTCCCTCACTTGCCACCCCTTCTAGAAAGTACCATGCTGTCCTTTTGGCTGCCTTCTGTTGATGTGTCACTGCCCACACCAGTCTGTACACACATCACCTCCCTGTTAAGTCTTCATGCCAGAAAACTCCTATTTCTGTCTTTCCTGGTGCTGCTCCTGAGGGGCATTTTTGCATCTGTGTCCCTGCTCATGTTCAGACAGTGTGACCTGCAGGGGGCTGCAGGGTGAGGGTGGCGGGGGTCTAATCCTGCCATGGTACTGTGAAGAGCCAGCAGGAATGTGGCCAGCAGGTTGAGGTGATTCTGCCCCTCTACTCCACTCTCATAAGACCCCACCTGGAGTACTGTGTCCAGTTCTGGAGTCCTCAACATAAGAAGGACATGGAACTGTTGGAGCGGGTCCAGAGTAGGCCCACAAAGATGATCAGAGGGCTGGAGCACCTCTCCTACAAAGACAGGCTGAGAGAGTTGGGCTTGTTCAGCCTGTGGAAAAGAAGGTTCAGGGGAGACCTTCCACTACCTGAAGGAGGCCTACAAGGAAGCTGGGAAGGGACTTTCTAGAAGGGCTAAAGGGACTGCCAAGAGACCTTCGCAACATGTATCTGAACAGCCCTGCAGAAGGACTCACTTCATGCATGACATCTGCTTCCAGGCTTGGATTCAATAGCTTTGCTGGTATCTTTCTTTTCAAACTCTCACCATGTGTATGGTGGAAGTTGAATGGCTGTTTCTTGCTGGAGGGAAAGCCCTATGTGACTGACAGGGTGACAGTCCTCCCATGGTGTCCAGCACATCACTGACGAGGGCTACACACACACTGGTCACTAGAAGTGGATTGCATGAGGAGGGTGGGGAACATGCTTCATCACTGATGCTTTTGTCACTGTAGTGAATGTAATGTCAATGCAAAAAGAGTCCTGGTTTCTCTCTGTCCTTTTTCTCCATTCCCTTTCCTCAGAGAAGGTTTATTCTTGCCTTCCTCCATTCTCCTGTAAGATTTGCCTACTCTACTCTCACTTCTGAGTAACCCTCGATCAACAAGCATGGTTACCTGGATTACACCTTCCCTAGCCCTCTGCGATGTGGGCCCTTACCTCCCCATCAGGCATGGGTGCTTGCTTGAAACAGACCCTATGGATTCGTGTCCTCTGAAAGGGATCTATCCTGCATATACCAAAACCCCTCTGAGAAACAAACCCTGCCAGGAGGACACATGGAGGTTCTCAGGGAGGTTGTTTCAAATCCCCCCTGTCATAGCTCCTAACCAAATCACTAGAGGCAACACAGCTTCTCTTTTTCAGGTGTGAGACACAATCAGTCTTTCCTGTCTTCCCTCCCCTCCCTTTCCATCCTTCCTTCCCACTCAGTGAGAAATGTTAGTGCCACGCTCAAGATGCCAAGTGATTTTATTTCTTCTTTCAGCTATTCCCGTCTTGAATCTAGAACAAGCTAAAAGTAGTTGAACCCAAGTGAGCTCAGCAGATTTACTTTTGCCTAACAAATATTTATTTAGTTGTTTTTACCCTTTGGGCTGCCCTGAGTTTGCTCATGGTAACTACCTGCCCCATCTAACAAGGGTACAGGGTCAACCCTTGAATTCATCAGACACACCACCAAAACACAGGAGCTGCGTTAGGTCCCCCTGCTGCTACCCCAGCCAAACAACTCCAGGCTCTGCAGCCTGCCAGTGCCTCAGTGCTTCATGTCATGCATTACAGGCAGCAGAAAGTCAGTCAGTGGAGTCAAATAAATGACTCATCAACCCAAAATGTACATGCTTGGTCACAGGAATGACATGCTAAATGAGATCACCAGTGACTGAAATGAGAGAGGAGAGCGCCAGCATGGTAGGATGGGGGGGTTGTAGGTGTTACAAACACCTCTTCTGGCAGTACAAATAATGATAAAAATCCTAGTTAAGGAATTATAAACTTGGCCTGAATTGGAGAAAGTTACCCCTGTCTGGAGTCTGGGTTCCTCCCGCTCCCTCCTATGTGTTTGCAGTGTAGGCATCTGCTTCCAAGTGGCCTCTCCATTGGCCATCATAGATCTTAGGGACCCACGCACAAGTGTTACCCACAGCTACAAGACAGACACTTAAAATGAGGCAGCAGTGCGGTAATTCAAGGTGCTAACCAAAGGGGTCACTAGCTCTTCAAAGGACTCTGGTTCAAGATTGGGAGCCGGAGTACCGAATTAGCTAGGGAAAGCAGAGGCTGTGTAAAACACCAGCAAATGTCATTACGCATTCACCAGCTGGCCAGAAAGGAACCACAGTAGAAAAACTCACTGATGGGGTGTAAAGTACTGGAAATATGTCTTAACAATTGCCAACAGAACCGTCCCCCACTCTTTTGTCCTCTCACCTAACCAAACCTCATTCCTATCACACTACATCACCACCACCACCACCACCACCACAGCTCAGGTTCCAGAAACCTAATGACTATTCAAGGAGCCACCCAAAAGATATCAGGAGAAACATCAGGAGCCATTCACACATCCGGAGAGCATTCCACTATCAGGAGAAACATCAGGCAGGAGATCATTAGCCATTCACACATCGGACATTCCGTCATCCACCCTGAAGCCCACAAGCCAGGGGGAAGCTTCTGGGGGAGCAAAGGATGACTACAAAAAGAGGGCATTCGGCCATGGAAAGAGAGCAAGCAACATGAGGCGAACAAGCAACATGGAGAAGGGAAGCAACGGAGCAGCGAACACATCGAGGGACAAAGGAGGGAACGCTCTCCCCTCCCATCGGACCCGGAGACATTGAAGGGTACTCTGCCATCGGACGGAACGCCGCAGCCTCGTGGTGGTAGATATATCCCCCCACCCCCTTTTCCTCTTTCCAGTCTCTCTCTCTCGCCCTCTCTCTCTCTCTTTTCCACCCTTTTTTCTTTCTTCCCCCCTTTTTCCTGCACGTTTGTTCCAAATTGTTATACATGTCCATCTGATTCGTGTTAATATGGAACAATGTTGGGGGTGCATAATGACACACCCTGTATGGCTACGGGCCTGGGAGGGACAGTTTAAGGTTTCTGCATGGACTGAATGATGTGCAAAGAGAAGCAATTTACCTCTGAAAAGGAGGTGATAAAGAAGAAGAAGGAAAGAAGAATACGAAGGCCTCAAGTCTGCAGAACCAGCTTCCCGAGTTCCTTAGCAAGACAAAAGCTAAAGATCATCTACAGGATGGCCTGTGGGGAGGGGATCGCCTGACGGGCACACCAGCAGATCAGTTTAAAATGTATATGGTTGTTATGTCTTGTGGGGGTCGCCTGGCGAGGCACTCCAGCATGTCATATATGGTTGTTCAGTTTAAACCGGCGGGCGGTGCTATCCCTGGAAGGTACATAAGCCAGGGACTGGAAGTGTATGGGGTGCGTCTTGGTGGAGCGGAGACTCCCGGCGCACCCGCTGCTGCCTGTGCACCGCAGCGCCATTTGCTTGCCTTTATTCGTGTAATAAATTGTTCAATTTGGTTAAAAACCCTGTTTGGGACCAAGTAATTTATAACACAAATGAAGCAACCTTAACCTTGACTCCGTTTCGAGTCTTAACTCTGTTCTCCGAGAACTGAAATGAGAACTGATCACGATAAAACACCCAACAATTGGACGTCACTCAGGGGTTAAGCCCAGCCGCCCCCAGCCACACAGAGCGATCTGAGGTTCGGTTGGAACGCAAGGGGGTTTAACCTCTGCCAAACTGTCTTGCCTAGGTTGTGGATCGTGACATGGGGGAGCCCGGTTCCAGGGCAGAAGGAAGCACCCACAGGCACCCAATCGAGCCTTTTGCTGGCCAGCGAGCGCGTTGCTTTAAAGCTTCAGGAAGCTCCACCAGACAGTGAACGTTTGCTGGTGCTAAGCTGCAACATTTCCCTCTTCTCCATCCTGAGTGTGTCCCCAGCTCCACCTCTGTGCCTGCGAAGGGCTGGTGAGACAGCTGGTGTGTGGATGCTGCTTGTCACACCAGAGGAGAAACGGTAGCACGCAAGGTTTGGGGTGTGAGTTAGGGGCCCAGCCGTCCTACGCTCGCTCTGTGGGAGAGGAGACAGAGCTGCTGGGGTGAGCTGGGGAAGGCAGACTGGAGAGCCCCCCCACCCCCAGTTCAGGGCTGGGTGCCGCAGAGGAGATTAGATCCGAAACTTTCCCAGGCAGGAGGATCTCTGATTAGCTGTCTGCAGGCAGGGTGCATCACAGGCTTTGGCTCCCTCAGAAATAACTCTGTCGTAACTAAACAGCAGCTGCGTTTTAAAAGGGTGGGAAGAGAAGTTCTGGCTTCTGTGGAATAGATGCAAAGTGGTTTAAAGGTATAAAATGTTAGGGCAGGAAGAAGAGGCAACCAAAACAAAAAACTGAGGGTTCAAGCTGATTCTCAGTGTACAGCTGGAGGTGCCAGGTAAGCTGACTGTAGCTTTGTAGGGAGAAACAGCAGTGGAGGAGAAACCAGGGAGAGTGACTTGCAGTTCCCAAGACATCCCAGCTAGCTGATGATCTGCAACAATTCTGCCATGTACTACAAAACGATTGTGCCTGCTGGTACCTGTCCTCAAATGAGCCACAAGCAAACCCTACGCTTAACGTGTGATGCTCAGGTGGGGAAAGAGAGGGGCAGGGAGAAGTTCCAGTCTCATTTGAGCAGATGGGAACACAGCTGGAAAATAAAGTCTGTCAAAACCATTCACATTCTGCTGCCCAGTTCATTAGAGGAAGAGCTTTAGCCGAATCCACAGGTATTCAACATTAATATGGAACCAAACAAGAAATAGTCGCATGTGACAACTTATGGAAACCTCAGTGAGGAGACAGACCAAAAGATAAAAAACCAAAAAGAAAAAAAAAAGTGGTAATATGCAAAAGTTAAGATATCAGCATTTCAGGAGACTATTTTTAACCTCCTAAAAACACATTTACACATCCCACACATTAGCGACAGAATCTCTTCCTAACACTAACAAGCCAACACCCTTTCCCTTCATATGGAATATAAAGAGCTCAACAGCTTTGAAAAGCAAAGAAACCATCATTTGGAGAGGCCTTTGGCCCCGGGAAAGGGGGGTGGGGTGGGGGTGTGACCCAAGGTTTATGAAGCCATGATGCTGGATGCAGAGCTGTTATCCACCACCTAGTGCACAGCTAGAGTGTGAGGGCACCTGCTGAGCCGCAGGGGCCGTTGGTTCCAGCCAGGGAAAAGCAATTGCATGATTGCATCCTCACACTGCAGGCAGGCAGCTTGCACTCGCAGCCTCAGGAGCTCAGGGATGGGGATCATCAGATCCAAAAAAGGGGCTAGAAAAATTTATCAACAGCAGGTCCATAAATTCCAAAGGGACCAGGTGAGGGCATATCCCCTGAGTATCTAATGCAGTGCCTGGGGACATGGGGAGGGCGAGGAGGAAGGACTGCCACTGGTAGCTGGGCTCACATGCTCACTTTAAGTGGCATCTCCTGCTGGCACTGTCAGAGTTAAGACATCAGGCAGCCGAGATGGCCCATTAATCTGACTCGGGAGGGCATTTGTCACGTTAGGTATAACCTCCAGGGAAAGGGGGTGGGGGTGTGGGGAAAGCACTTTTCTATGTGGCTGCAGAAAGTGAGAGGCATTTACACCCCTGGGAGCTTCTGTGGCGCTGGCCACCTCAGGAGCTGCTTAATTATGCTGCGAATCCCGGTCCCCCCTGGGGCCCTGGGCAGCCAGCGAGCGCTGGAGAAGCACTGGGGCTAGTATTTCAGATGGGCTGTCAGTAGGGCTCGCTGGCAGGGTCACTGTCCTGCTCCCTTCGCCCGCCCTATGTGCATTAGGAAATTGATATGAAAAGTCAAATGATGAAAGTTCTGGAACAGGACGGGGTGCTGAAGCAGAAGGGTAACGGCACAGTGCTGCCATGGAATGGACTCAGGCCAGGGAGAGGTTAGGGGTACGCATGGCCGGTGTTCCCTTCAGTGAGCAAATTTAAAGCAAGCGGCACAGGGAGCGAGGGAGGCAGAGGAGCGTGCCGAACACTGCCACGGGGTGCAACGCCTGGGACATTGCTGAACTGAGGGTTTGCTTTGCCCCTCTATGCAGGTCCAGTCCATGCCCTGCTGCCTTGGTCTGTCACTGCAGCAGCCAGGACGTGCATTCCCAGGGATGACGACACAGAGCTGGGGAGAAGGACGGGTGAGCTGCTGTGGCCTGGATCACCCGGCCACCGCACAGTGGCGAGGAGGGCTGACGTCTGTCAGCGCTGAGGTGGATGGGTGCAAGGTGGAGATCTCTGGGAGGCTGCAAGCAAGCTGACACCCTCAGTAGCACCGAAGGTGTGGGGCCAGCTGCTGAATGCAGCCATTGCAAATGGAGTTTGTGATTCCACAGTTTAGACCAGAGATTAACAAAACTGTCTTCACGTAACCATTAGGGATGTGGCAGGGCAGACCTTGCTTCTTTCATTGCACCCCCTCCTGTTGAGCACCCACCCGTGTGATGTGGCCACCTGTAGTGTCACTTTTGACCCGTACCTGTGTTTGTGTGCATACTTGCTCTTTTCCCAGCAGCAAGTGCCTTCTCACACTAAAGGGCCTTTGAACATGGGTTTATCACTTTCACACCATCATTAAGGTACTGTGGCATTCCAATCCCAGTTAGGACCCGCCCCCCCTCCCCATGCTCTGATAAGGTTTGCAGTCATCAGGACTAAGACAGCTTTCCAGAAAGAACATGAAAAAAGTGACTTGCTCTTTTTTGATGGCCACAAGTCTTTTTGCTGGTGCTGTCAAAAGAGAGTGGGATGCTACACCTGCAGTTACCAGGCAACAGCCAGGAGTTATCTTCCCTTTTGGGCTTTACCCAGTGGAGTTGTCAGCTGAGGCTTTCTGACCCTGAGAGGAAATGGGGAGGCCGGAAACCTCAGGGAGGAAGGAGCAGGCTCAAGAAGCCTGCACACGATGAATTCCTCACTGGTCTCACAGATTTCCCTCCCTTCCTTGTCACCACAAGAAGACATTAGCTGGTCCATCCTTAAGGATGTTGGAGCTGTGGGCTTAGACACCACTGCATGGTCAGAGGTGGGCATCAAAACAAGCTTGATGGACTATCTGAAAGCTCTCTCGCTGAGGAAAAAAAGTTAAAAAAAAAGTTAATACTTGATCATTACTGGGAAACTCACTTTGAAATCCTGTAACCAAATCCTATGACTTAACACAGCATATTTTCTCAGAGCTTTCCTGGGAGGAAGAAGGCAGAGGTTAAGTAGGGCTGTTCTCCCCTCTCCTTTGTCCTGCAGTTTCTCCTCACTTCCCTCCACACTGAGCTCCATGGCTGTACAGCAAGCACGCGCTTCTCCCCTGCTTACCGGGAGGCCCTGATAGCCCCCGAGGTTTCATTTATTTCTTTTGTGGCTTTTATGATGCTGATATGAAACCCTGGGGGAAAAAAAGTGTCAGCTGTCATTAGTGTAACACTGGAATTAAGTGATTAAGTGCGTGCAAGAAAAAAAAGGGAGGCCTTACACTGTGTCTCCAGAGAGAGCCTTGATGTGTCTGCTTGCCTTGCCAGGAAGAGCTGTGCTGTGAGGACGTGGATGGGGAACTTACCATGACCTCAGTGCTGGTACTGTCTCTCTACTTCAAACTAGGACCCAGACACTCCTTTTCCCAGCCCCGGGAGGTGTGAGCTTCTCCAGTGTGAAAGCAGCTGCCTGCCCAGCTACAGCTCCATCCCACAGGGAGCCAGAGCCCCTGCTGCGATCGCCCAGGGGAGGCAGGAGACGTTTGTGCAGGGGAGGCAGGAGACGTTTGTGCATGCCTTTTCTCTCAGCACCTTCCATAACACTCCCTTACAAATTGCTTTTTCAGGTGGGTTGTGCGGTGTGTCACAATCCACAACCATATAGACTAATTTGGCAGAGGTTTAACCCCCTTGCATTCCAACCAACCTCAGCTCACTCTGGGAAGCTGGGGGCGGCTGGGCTTAACCCCTGAGTGACGTCCAATTAGGTGTTTTATTGTGACCAGATCTTCGTGTTTCTCAGGAACAGAATTAAGACTCAGAACGGAGTCAAGGTTCAAATCACTTTATTTGGCCCACAACAAATGTGCAAGAGAAGGGGGAAAGGGGGGGTGGGGGGAAAGAAAGAGAAAAGAGTGGAAAGAAAGAGAGAGAAAAGAGGGAGAGAGAGGAAAGAGGGAGAGAGAAGTTGCAATATCTACCAGCATGGAGCTACGGCGTCCCGTCAGTCTGATGACCTCAGATGGGAGAGCGTTCTTCAATGTCTCTGGGTCCAATGGGGGAACGTTCATGTGATGTCTCCATGTCTTCATGCCTTCTGTCCCCTGATGTCTTCCCTCTTTTCGATGGTGGAATGCTCTCTTTTGACGTGAGTGATACCTCATTTCATAGTCATTAAGTCCTTGGCATAGCCATACCTTACGTGCTTCGAGATAAGCCACTTCAAGGTAAACTTTAGGATGTATATCCATTCCTGACAGGTGGAATTCACTTTGTCGTGTGGTGTCATAGGAATGAGGTTTTATAGTGATTAAGAGAGAGGAAAGAGGGGGTTAGAGAAGAAAGAGAGGGGGGTATGGTTCTGTCAGCAATTGTTAAGGTGTATCTCTAGTGTTAAGGTGTATATCTAGTAACACCTTACATGGTGTTACAAAAACCCTCTGCATCCAGGGCTGGGAGGGAGAAGGCAAGTGGCAGAGTATGGTGCCCTGAGCAGGGAGGTGCAGCTCTGCTCACACAGGACTGTGGTTTGCCATGGCTACTGAAAGATGCCATTGTGGCTTCTCCGTGTAACAACAGAAAAGGCAGGCTGCTTGGCGTGGAGGGCAGATCCCAGGCTGCCTTTAGCAGAAAGCACTGGCACAGTAGATTAGTCTTCATGCATCATGCAGTGAGGGGGGATCTGAGGTCAGATGGACATTGCTGCCTCTGCTGCAGCCCGTAGGCCGGGTACCTGGGTGCACTAGCAAGGCCCAGGCAGCACCGTGCCACCCTAGTCATCCCCACAGGGAGCCCACAGGAGCCTCCACCTGCAAAGGTAAAGAAAATAAATAAAATGCCGAGGGGAATTTCCTTGGCACAAGGCAGAGGTGTTTTCTGTCTCTTGAGACTTCTTTGGACTGTCAGTGGCAGGCAAGGTGTACCTGTCGTCCTGTTACTCTCATCTGGAGTGGAGTGGGGGGTGAGGGGGTAAGTGCAGTGTCCTCAAGCAAACAGACCCCTTTAAGGCAGATTGGTTTTTATTTTTTAACAAAGGGAATTGAGAAGAAGTACACTCAGGCTGTTACCCCGGGAGCAGTGTGCAATACTCTGACTAAGGAAAGGCAGCTTGTCAAGGAAAACGTGTGGGCAGCAACGCAGGTGAAGTTTCACTGCTCCCAGCATCGAGATGACTCACCATGAGATGGTGTGAGGACACACCTGCAGAGGACTAATAGAGTCTGTTGGGCAAGCAGGGAGCACCTGAACATGGAGTCTCCACTGAACCTCTCAGGTCAGGAGAGACAACATACTTCTGACAAAATAGAGACACAGGGCAGGGACTGCCACTGGCAGCTGTTACAAGGCACCATGTGACCCCCCAGGTAGCCACAGCATGGGGAGCCCAGGCAGGGGATAGCGATTTACAGGCTGTGTGAGAAGGACACTGCTGCTCTTTAAAGGTCTCCCTTTAAAGTCGTTGCCTGCAGTGCTGCCAAACTGGTTGGCCCTCCAAAGAACTGAGAGCTCCACCAAAAAAAAGGGGAGGGGGAGGAATGGGGATGTGGTGGGTTGACCTTGACTAGCTGTCAGACACCCACCCAGCAGCTCTCTCATTCTCCTTCTCAAGAAGACAGGGAATAAAATAAGATGAAAAAGCTCATGGACATGAAAAAGACAGGGAGATCACTTACCATCATGGGCAAGCACTAATTTAATTTAGAATTAAAATACAGTTGGATGGTGAGAAACAAAGACAAGAATTTGAGCACCTTCCTCTTTACCTTCTTTCTTCCCCTCTTCCTTCCTTCAAACCCAACTCTTCTCCCTTCTTTCCCCACCCTTAGTGGTGCAGGGGGATGGGGAATAGGGGTTGTGGTCAGTCCAGAATAGCTCCTTTCTGCTGCTCCTTTCTTTGCACTCTTCCCCTGCTCCAGTGTGAGCATTCCGTGGGCTGCAGTCCTTCAGAAAACATCCACCTGCTCCAGCACGTGGTCCTCCATGGTTGCAGTGTGGCTAGCTACTCCACCTTGATCTCTCCTGGGGATCCCTGCTCAGGAACCTGGAGCACCTTCTCCCCCTCCTCCTCCTCTCACCTCAGTGCTTTCAGGGCTGCACAGCCCTGGGCACTCTGGGTGCAGCAGACATGTCCCCCAAGGGATGCACCCTGACCTCACTGGGAAAATGGCCCCTGGGTGGTGGCACAGGCCGTGGCTTTTCCTTGTTTTTTGTTGCACTTCCCAATTTCATCCCAAACTTCTGGGATATTTCCCTGTGCAGTACCCCTTCCTTTGTCCTGGCAGCATCTCCTGGGCCAATGAAAACATTTCAAAGATGAGTCCAAAACAAGTTTTTGGGATGTCTGTTCCTCACCAGAGAGCTGTCAGAAGGCACAAGAGCAGCGGGCTGAACACAGAGGGTAGAGGTGGCACCCACTCGGCCTGAGTAATTGTGCACATGGCAGGAGGCTTCCACAGACAGCGAAAACACGAGCACGGCTGTGCTGAGGCCAAATGACTGCAGGTTGTCCCCTGGTACTTCATTTAACAGAGGGGTTCACCTTGGCATGAGGTAGGGTGCTGAGCCCCACGGGTCCTCCCGCATGGGGAATGGTGCTGGCAGGATACTCAGAGCAAAATTTGGGTTTAGTAGGGTTTTATCATTCTGTTTACCTATAGCATAGAGCACCCCGAGAGGTGGTAAAAATGTAACTGAGTTGGAAATATGGCCCAGCAGACGGAGCAAAGGGCCGAGGGAGGCAGGAAAACTGGTTTCTAGGCCAATGTGAGTGCTGCTTCTGACCTTCTTGGCACGATCATATGACATTGAAACAATGAAAGACAAAAAATAATTTCTTTCCTTGCTGTGGCAGACTGCAGAGGCATGAATTGCAGGCCCAATGGTTGTTTCCAAAAGGATGTATTTGTCCAGATTGGAAAGAAAAAAAAATCCCATCAAAGAATAAGCTTCAGAAAATACCTCCCTGGTACCCGTTGCTTCTAATACACTGTGGATGCAGTATCAGGTATTGTCACCCTCCGGGAAGGATGGGAGGATATTTTTTTTTCATTATTCTTCCGGCCAAGTGCAACAGAATGGGACAAAGTGAACTTTTCTGAGCTGCACTGGAGAAGGAGGTCCCAGACCCCAGACCCTGCACCCCAGGACTTCCGTCTGTTACGTACATGTTTGCAATACATCCCAGCCTGCTCAGGCATGGGGCAAACCTCCCCTGCCTCTTGCTGGGCTCTCGTCCCACAGTTGGATTTACCATCTCTCGGTACCACTTGCTCTTTCTGTTTAGACCAAATCCCCTTAGGAAATCCCAAAGACAAGGCCATCAGGCACAGCTCTTGGCATGGGCAGTGCCACGAGCAGCTGAGCAGCTACAGCAGAGGTCCCACTGAAAGGTGCTGCTGCAAGGAGCAGGATCATCTTGTCCCCCAGACAACGACATTCAGTTTTGCCCACGCTTTGAGTTGCCTCTGCATTTTGAATCAGCAGTGTCCTTTCCACCCTGGCTGCTGAGGAGTGGGTTGAGGGACAGGAAAGGTGGGCTCAAGATAGCTTCCCTTCTCTGGCAACAACCCACGTAGGTGGGAAATGCCTTTTTATCCATTGAGAAGTCTGGATGAAGGTTTTTAGGGCAAAATACTTCTATTTTTGGAAAAAAAAAACCCAACAAAAAAAGAAGTCTGGTCCACAAAGATGTCAGTGGGAAAGACAGACAAGCCCAAACCCATGTATTTTTTTCAGAGAATAAAATTTCTATTAGTGAAAACCTAAAGCTAACAGAAAGCTCTGCCAGCATTGATGCTGACATGGAAAAGTTTCTTCTTTCCTTTTTTGTTTGTGTCCTTTTATCCTCTAACCCAGAAAAATGTGGTATAGGATGTCTCTTGGTCTCTATAAAGGCTGAATAAATTCAACCAGACAGATGTATAATGAGGTTTATTTAACGGACCCTTTTACACTTCAGATGTTTCCACAGACAAGCGTGCATGTGGAATCCATCCGTTTCACAGGAAGCCCATAATACCCACTTGAATTTAAAACACACACTTAAGAAAAAATTGCACTGCATCTGAGTAACTGCAGAGGACTTTGGAGGTCACAAACACAGGGAGACAAGCAGATGCATTAGCATCAGGCATTAACTTCCTCTCGTGGCAGTCCTTGACCTGTCACAGTGCAGCAGTGATTTTCCAAACTCGAGTGGGCCTTTTCCTGACCAGAAACCAGCAGCTGTGACCAACTGTATTGCAGGTTTATTAATCAAACCAACACTGGCTGGAGACTGCTGTTTGCACTAACAGCTCGCTGGTACCTTCCATGGAATCCCACCCATCGTGCCAGCAGGGGGTTAAATGAGGATTCAGAGCTCAAGCCAAGGCTCTTTGAGCACTGTCAGGGTCACCACCGGTGTAGCCACCGAGTTTCGCATCAGAGAGGGGAAAAGAGAGACAAGAAATAGCACAAGGGAAGTCACCCGTGAACTGCCGTGGCTGCAAGGCTCCTGATGGTGTCCCCTTATTGACCATACCAACCCACTGGTTTTCTTGCCTCGATGCTGGCAATGGGAGGCAGATGTGAACAAGCACTCCTGACACCTTCCATATGCCCGCGTGCCCGCCAGTGTGGCGGGGAGATACGCCTGAGCAAGTCCTGATGGCAGGACACAGCCTTCGCCGCGCTCCCAGTCACGCAAGCAGCCCAAGGCCATCTGCACCACCCAGATGCAGGGTCCCTCCTTGGGCTGAGGGTCACTTCACACATTTGCCTCAGCTCTGGCTGAGAACCTCCTGGGTTTGCAGCCTGTGGAAACGCTCCCTGGCCACACGTTGTGAGCGTTGCAGGGCTGTCTTATTCCAGAAGGAGGAAATGCTTTTAGGAGTAATCTCTTTGGCAACCTGCATTTATTGTCCTGCTTTCTCATGATTTACACAGTCTTTTCAGCATTATTCAGCCAATGCTCGATTAATCTTGGTTACACACCTCTATATCTAAACCACTTGTATCTTTCTTTTCAACAGCATAAACAAATTTCAAACCAGTTATCGCAGCATAGTAAGTACATGGCAGCTCGTGCATGTAGAAGAATATTTCATTATGCCTCCAGCCTTCTTTATACTCTCCAGGCAAAAAACGAAGGGCTAAGGCTATCTCAATGTCTTTAAGAGGTATCAGGAGCAAAGATTTTGCTGAGCAGCCCCTGCTCAGGCATACAGCAGCAGGATGCTAAGACAAAGTGCTTGTGTTTCCCCTTTCGGCATATGCAGGGGATGGTCATGGAAGGCTCAAGAAAGGCTTGGGGGGCTTGCTGGCTTCTGCCCATGCATCAGACTTGTCAGAAATAGTAACGTGTGGGACAATAGGATAGCACTGGATATTGCCTCCAGTAATGTAAATGCCTCACCACATGTAAAAAAAAAACCCACCCGAACCCAAACAACATCACCAGGATCTGTTAGCTCCCTGTGACTATGGCGCCAGAGTTTCACACCACTTTGCTGCCACAGTGGCTGCCTCTACCCAGTTGGAGCTGGAGGGCAATAAGCTTCACCTTGACACAAGCTGCTCAAACCTACAGATGCTGTGAGAACTTGTCTGAGTATCAGTTTTGCTGTCCTGTGCTGCCTTCACGCATGGCCTCAGCCTGTCGGTGTTGCTTGACATCGGAGCCTGGAGCAGACTGCTGACACGAGCCGAACAGAAAGCAGCAGTGTAGGTAATGCACACAGTCATCTGTTTGGGTTTGTTGGCCTTGCCTGTCTCGAGAGAGGATTCTTGAAAATCCATGATGTGCTATCTTGGGGTTCAGCGTGATTGCAGGCACCAGTAGGAAGCCACTGAAAATGAAAAATATCATGGTTTTAACAGAATAGAAGACTAATGTGGTGGTTGAAGGAAGGAGGGGACCTTCTATCTCCTTAAACCATAATGGTTACAAAATGTGGGACTCCTGTGTCTCTAAATTACTGCTTACTGAGGCACTTCAGTGAATCAGTCTCCGCAAATAGCTATCCCATTTTAACTTCTCTCTAGGCATCCACTAACCCAACCTCCTGCTCCGACTCTGAATGAAACAAGTGGCTGCCACTGGCTACTGAATTATAGGTTCTGACATCATCATGGTGACATTTCATAACAACAAAAATTAGCCTGGGTTTAAAATAGAAAAAAAAAAAAAGAAGAGAGAAGAGAAAGTGTCTGAGGGGAGAGGGATGTTTTTTCCTGCCGATCACCGTACATGTGACAGCATGGCACCCTCTAAGACAACGTGAGCAGGACTCTGTGCCAACACACTGAGATGAGCCGCCTACCGCTTCTCATGAAACCAGAGGCGAGAAGGATCCCCTCCCATTGTCTAGCGACATCACCGGGCCAGTTATTGGAGCCCGAGTGTTATTTTAGCAGCTGCAGGCATGCAGGAGATGGGGGCAGCTGTGTATTGTGCACACTAGTGACACGTAACCGTGCTGGCTGATCCTCCATTCCTCTTTACGAACTGCACTTCCAGTAAACTGACAGAGGAACCTTTTAGGGATCAGGGCTAAGGGCTGAGAGCGTGCCACAGCTTCAGCATCACAGCTTCAGCTTCTTGGGGGCTGATCCCATGGACATGGCTCCCAGTGGCAACCCAGAGCTGAGCGGGGCCTGGCCCTTGGCATGTGCAAGAATATGTTTCTCTCCTGTGCCATCTTCGCCACCAAGTCTGTACAACAGGTTGTGGCAACATGACATTAACAGGATTGCAGAACTGATCCAGGTGGAAAATACCCTTAACGAAACATACTGTTTTGAGGGCTGTTTCAAATAATTTATCTGTTCGATGCAATTATTAGGTATACATAATCATATATTCTGCCACATGGAATTGCTACATAGGTTTTCACACATGTAAAATCCTTTTTTTCTTATACCTGCCCAAACATCAAGACCCAACACTTTTTTAAGCTGGATGAGTTGATTGCTGTGGCTTACCTTCCTGTGAAGCACAGAATTTTTAACAAAACCGTTTTTCAGAAAGCTTCTGCCGTGCACTGCTGCCAGCTCTGATTGGCCTCTGGTATCGCTTCCCAGCCAGGACTCCAGGTCAGATCCTGCTGCCTCAGGAGCACACAGCCCACATGCTGCAGCCCAGACACACTCCTTATTTAACACAGCAAGCATAAAGTCCAGGTGGGGGCAATGACAGTCACCCAAATGATTACCATTTGAACCAGTGCTCTCCTCCACTGTCTGTGATGGGGGGAAACAAGGCCTGGGGATGTTCCCTGCACAAGCCGGAGGTGCCCGTGCTCCCGCTCACCTCTGGCTGTGGGCAGGCCAGCTGCTCACAAAAGGGCAGAGCAGGGAATCAGCAGCGGCTCCTCTTCAGTCGTATCCCCCCCTGCACAAAACAGCTGCTGGAAGTTGAGTGCTGCACCTGTGAGCTTTGCAAGGGCCTCACCTCACTCAGGAAAACGGGTGCAGCCCAGTGGAGCTGCTGGCCAGCCAGGCCTGGTCTCTTCATCCGTGCGGGCTGCAGCCCCAGAGAAACCCCCCTGCTTCTCCCATGGCTTCCCATTCCTCAGCACTAAACCCCTGCATTGTGCAGTGGTGTCACGGAAATGATTTTTTAATAAAAATGTCTCTGCTTGTGAAGCTAGAGGTAAAAAGCTCATAAATCTTTAGAAACAGCTCATTAGGAAGCCAGAATTAAGCACAAGTGAGCAGGAATTTTAAAGATGACATTCTAATTTTTTAATTCAAATTCAAATTATTGATACTGCAGCCTTCTATTAATTTCCCTGTAATTTGTACTTAAGAGAACATACACCCTCCATCCATCTTGTCAGGCACATACGCCCAGGATTCCACTAGCCAGAGACAACTGAGAGAACAACCCAAGGTTAATAGCGAGAAAGCTGCAGCAACACCCACTGTCACTGGGAAACCTCCCTGGCAAATAGCATCTGGGCAGAGTTTTGTAACACCGGAGGCACACAGACCCGATAGCTTCACAGCTGCTTTTTGGTTTTTCCTTCTTCTCCCCCCTCTGCATTACTTGGGTTGAGGCACTTCAAGCACAGCACTGAAAATGCCAGCGACAAAATCGATATCATGGAGAGGAGAGTGCTGTTGATGCATCCCTGTATCGCATGTGAAGAGAGGGACAGCACTCCTCTCTGCAGCGGTTCTGCTGGTATGAACGCTGCTGCCTGACACGTCACCCCCAGGAAGAGAAAAGTGTTGGGATTTTAATTTTACTTCAGCTAACCATCCTCACTCTAATTCAGCTCAAAGCTCAGAAACCATGACAAACCACCTCCAGGGTGTGTCACAGCAGAGATGAAGTGCTTGTTTAGAAAGAATGGGGGTAATTTTCATATGCTTCCAAAAAGCCTGCGCTGGAAAATAACCATTCCAGCTGATTCATTGCTCCTGCTACCTGCTGCCCCAGAATACATGTCTTGCCTGCAGTGAGGAGGACAGAAGCTCTCTGCCGATAGCCAGCAGCTGCAGGTGGTGGGGAAGAGGAGGAGGAAGGATGTGCAATCACCTGGGGAGGTGCAACCCAACCAGGCAGCTTCAGCAGGGCTAAGGTGCAGCTCACTGCTGGACTCGGTGACAAAATGCTGTGAAGCAGCATTACAAGAAATATAAAAATCCAGTAAAAGCAAGTGAGTGGTTCATACTTCTCAGGGCAGTTGTGCCAGGCTCCTGGCAAATTCAGACCAGAAGCCCTGAGACAACCAGTTAGGTTATTAACAAACACACCTTTTCACAGGGGGGAAGAAAAAAAGAAAGAGACTGTGTTCAACAGAGAATTTGGCCACGTGATACGGTCTTTTTCTGGTAGCATAAGAGGGGGGTTTGACAACAGTTATGGAAGATGAAGGCTTTTTTCCCTTTTTTAACATCCTACCACTTGCCATTGCTTGGTAATCTGCTATGCTGTGCTTACAACCAATGTACTACTAAGCCTACCCATTTTTAATTACTCCCTTGCTTTTGATTTTATAAATCATTTTCACTCACTTTCCTTTTTTTTTTTTTTCCCAAATGGTCCTTTGTACATTGGCAGGTTATCTCCTTAGATTTCTTCTGGCCTTTGTTCTGGTGTGAAATACGACCAAGTTACATGCACAGCCTTGTAGCATGTTCACTGTTAACGTCTTTTCTGGATCTAATTTTCCCCCCACCCCTGACATCATTCTCCATGTGTTTCTTGGCTGGCACTGGTGTAGTTGGGGTACAAATATCTAATGACTCCACTGAGATCTGGACAAGAACCGAGCTGCCAAATGACCTGTAGTGATCACATGCCACCCCTGCATTGCTCCTTGCCTCGGCGTGCAAACAGTCAGCCTTGCTTATCATTTTCTGCTGAGACCAGTCCCATACTGGTTCAGCCCCATGCCTGGTGGTTTTGGGGACCAGATCTGAACCAGCCCAAGGGCAGATCGGTCCCAGCCCTTGGGGGCTTGGGGCACCAGAGTGGGGCAAAGCAGAGCCACCCCCCATCCACAAAGGTGGCCCTTGCCTGCCCTGAGACATGCTAACCTTAGCTAGGTGGAACAAACTTGCCCTGCAGGAAGATGTCAGGCTGCCATCATCACCTCTTCCTTATGCAGGCTCCTGTTTCTCACAGGGAGGATGTGAGCTACCAGGCTGCTGGGTGACGTCCTCCATCCAGCCCCAGCCCCAGCCCCAGCCCTGCCACGGTGGAGGCCAGGCTGCAGCACTGCGAGTCAGGGGGCCAGTGAGGGCAGGTGGGCATGGTCAGTGGTCCCATCACCTTGGAAATGCCCCATGCTGGCCCCAATGCTGGCCCAGCCCACTGGTGCCCACGCTGAGCTTTCAGCTCCGCCACAAGCCTCGATACATTGCTGTGCTACCGCCCCAGGATGAGCGTCCTCTCCCTTCAGGAGCACCATTAGATCTTGTCAAGAGCACAGCTTCTCTGTCTGGCGTGCTTGAATTCATTGTCAGAGTGACATCAGCTGGGAAAAGCCGGTACTGGAGCTTTATTTTAGAGAAGTTTCTTTGCACCCAAAAGCAAGTTCCCTCTGAGCTGCATGGAGCTACTTGGTCCTTCTGAAATCCGAAATTCCTGGGCAAACCATAACTTTCCGTTATTATGAAAGCAACCAACCCTTTTCAAAGGAGTCACCCAGTTTAATACCAAATTAAGTTGCTCTTTAATTATTCATTTTAACTGTGAATTGCTCATGCAAGCAATCATCAAGAGGAAAGTGGAGCGCGACAGCGATGCTCACCCTGGTTGAAGGACGGAGTTGGGCACAGGGGGGTTTCTCTTTCAGGCACACAGGAATGACACTTCAGCATCGGCTCTCGTGAGGGCTGGAGGTGGCAATTATCATACTGATGGGCTGGCTGCTTGACATGAATTTTTCTGGTCCTTCTGGCAGTAGTAATTGAATTTTAATGTTACATTAGGGCTACAGGCTTCTCATTAAAAGGCAGAGAAGTTGCAACACAATACTAAGGGATTCAACACATGTTTATAATAATTTCTGCTTCTGGCTGGCAACACATATTACCACACAGTCTTTCATATGATCCAAGCATAAATCAGGACCATGTTTCTTTCTGGAAGATACCAAGAATTACTGTAAAGTGCCTTGGATAATTTTGACATACACAGATGAGCAAGAAATATATTAAGGCTTCTATTTATCCAGAATGCATACTCAGTTTCTGAATATATGATGGGTAAAGCTGGAACAATCCTTCTCAACGAGGAAGATTATTAAGAACTCCTCCAAGATGCAGATCAGCATCGAAAAAATGATTCTTTTTCTTGGGGCAGGGGGACAAATGGGTATCAGGGGTTTTTTTCCAGCCAAAATTCTCTCTAGGTACAGCTGAGCTCATCTGTTGGGAGAAGAAGCAATATGAGCTCTTTACTCAGTGATACTGGTGATGCTTGCTACTCTCAAACCTATTGTTGATTTGCTGAACCCCCACAACTTTGCCAGAAGGGCTTCTGATTGGGATTTTGCTTAGTGACTGAAGTTTTGTAGCTCCTGCAACCCACAGGCATTTTCAGTGTCTAAGGCAAGTCATGCAAAGCAAAATGGACCCTTTTTCATACAGAAAAGCGATTGCCCTGAAGGCCACAGGGAAAAAGCTCTCCACAAGCTAATTTAAGAGAAGATGGGAACATTCCATGAAAAAAATCAGTCTCCACACTGCATGTCTTTTGGGAGAAGGGAAAAGCTGAGCTTCCCAGGAGAGCATCACTCCTGCACTTGTTCTGGTACCAATGCCCGGTGGTAAAAAGACAGGTGCTGAGCTAGCACACTCCCTGGGACCACTGCCAGGACAAAGGGGTGTTTTGGCCTTTGGTTCTTCCATTTCACTGAAGAGTTCCCAAGGTGACATAAGGAAAGGGAAGGACTACAGTGAGTGCGAGGCAAGACAGCTCCAGTAATTCCCAAATTATTTATGAAATTGAGATTAAGCTGACCTGAAGTCTGTGAGTGTCACTGCAGCGAACAGCATCGGGCTGAACTTTAGTTTTGCTGCTGGTTGAAAGAAAATTGTCATCAGTAGGTGAAGCAATGGAAAACTGCGGGAGAAGCGGAGAGCATTGTGGCCCGCTTCTCCTGGCAAGAGCTCCTTCACGATCGTGAGGCCTACTACAGTTTGGAAACACCAAATACAAGATTCCCTGGCATTTAGAGGCATCAGGATCAAAGGCTTTAAATGGGTAATTCAAAATGCTTCGTTGAATAACGCTGCAATGGAATAATTTGTTGGAAGCTGCCTGCTCCCGGGGATCGCTGCTCACCAGACCTATCTGTTAGCTGACACTGAAAATAATTCTCCACAGGACACACGAAGTTGAATCAGAGCACGTTTTTCAAAAGCCTCCAGTGCAGCCCAGATAACAAGAGAAGAAATGTTTTTGGGTGCAGGCTTTTGCAAACGAAAGAGGAAAACCCATGTTTATCTGTTTACTCTTCCTGGCCCGGGGGGATAATCAATGCTGGTTGCTTCAGTCACCAGCTAGCAAGGATATAATCAAGAACTACCTTAACACCATCTGGTTTAGATACAGAGGCTCCCTGAGACACCGAGCCAACAGGAGCCGGCCCCTTGGCTTACAGCACTGGCTGCTCGGAGCCAGTGAGCAGCAGCTATGGCGCTGTCTGCCTTGGCTAGGAGCTGCTTCGGCTGAGTCAGGAGTTTCTCTGCTTCCCTGCGTTTCTGTTTGTCAGTGATGGGTCTGTTCCCCTCCCTTCTGCCTTGCCTGCACCTTCAGTCAGCATCAGCGCCCTGCCTGCGTTTATCCCCAGACTGCTGAACAGCACGGCCAGCCTCACAGTCGGCCTACCCGAGAAGCTTTGCGCCTCCAAGGAAGAAGTTCCTGTTTCTTCCTCCTGTTTGTTCTCTTCAGACAGCTACCTCTTCAAAATAAAAAGCAAAAGCACAAAATAAATATAATAATGATAAAAGACACAGTTTTCAGCTTTGCCGACTGCAAGGTGGAGTCCCAAGGGCACAATACTATCTGACCAAGCAAAGCTAGGGAGCACCTTCCCCAGGCACCCCAGGACACCCCTTCCCCATATATTTGCTTGTTTATTTGTAAACTTCCACAGCACTTTTCTGCCAGGACATCTTCAGTCCCTCCACCCAGGCCAGGTTTGCTCTGGTCCTGAGCAAAGCCACCCTGATTACCCCGGCAGAGTGTCCAGGCAAGGGCAGACTGACCTCTTTGTACCTGCTGGTCTGGTCCAGGGAAAAGCTCACCTCCCTTGTCCCCTGCCTGGCTTTATAAGCTTTTTACAGCTGTTCTCAGAAATGAATCAATATTGCTGTTTTCAGTGTAGGGCCAGTTTAGTGCCGTAGGTCAACTACCGGCATGGTATTGCACTCCACCTGGCTACTGCCCCTCCTCAAAGAGATATCCTCCTTTGAGAAAGTACTTCAGGAGCAACAATTAAACTAACTGTTGAAGCCTATTTTCCAGAATAATCAAGGCCTTTCCTTCCCAACACACACCCCCACAAAGTACAAGTTTCAAGCTCCTGCTACAGCTTCTAGTTCCTTGCTGGGTACCTCTCAGGTCATCTTACTCATTTCTGGTAGTTAGCCAAACTGCTTCCCCAAGAGTTCTGCCTCCCTCATCTGCTTTCAGGGGACAGGAGCCAGGAGAGACTCCAGCTACAGAGTGAGCTTTGCATCCTCACAGGCTGTCTCTGTTGCCTCCCCCTCACTGATCTCGATGGGGAGATCAAAGCAGGCAGTATGGATTCCTGCACGGGGCAGTTTCTGTGAAGCCCAACAGGTTGGCACGCCTTGGGAGGCAGGGAGGGCGCTTCATTTAGGGAATAATGCAACTTTGAGATCCTGGAATAAAACAGTGCTTTCATGGGGAAAGAAAATAGTAATTGAATACTCTTTCTGCCTGAACCCTGAAGTTTAAGGAACTGCACCCTGCAGGTGTCCTTCCCCCTCGTTAATCTCATTAAATCTCGTTTCTTGCATTCTCGCTCTTCCAGACTCTTTTTCCATGCACGCTGCTGGCAGCTTTAATTCTTTAAGGTTTTTTTAAACATACTGGTTTTCATTGTCTTCTGCAGCTGAAGCTTTTTGGAAACCCAGTTCCTATGAAGCTGTTTCCACAGAGTCCTTGAAAATGAGAATAATGGAAAACCTAAGCTTCGGGGAATAATTGGCAAACAGCTAACCCTAATGGATTTTTGCATCTGCCAATATCTTTCCCTAAGTGGAAGGAATTTCAAATAAGTAAAAAATCTGATCTCTAAGAAATGGTTTGTTTAGTGCCATCCATACTTGCTTCAAGTATAATTGACACATTATAGATATATATGTTTTGTTTTTTATCTACAGGGATGGGGGCACTCTACACTGATTAGTGAATTCTGACATGTGGCCCATGCAGGACTGGAAATACAGCTCCTAAATGCTAATTTTTCCCTGTTAGGTTACAAGGTAGGTTGCAAGGGTTAGGAATAAAAATATGTCTTAAGACAACATTTCTATTATGGACAGTAGGGTTTTTTTCTAAACAAAAAACTCCTGGCTCATTTTGGTCATTGGTAGCAAATACCTGAAGCAATTAAATTGACAGAATGAAATGTTTCCACCCTCAGCACAGCTGTGCTAAACTAAACAAGTGTTTTCCCTGCGGATTCTGAATGACCACTTCAACTCTGGCCACAGGAGACAACTCTTTACCTGAGGATTTCAGCTGTTTCTGATGCAGAGTTGTCTCCTCTCTTCAGCTGCTTTTATAATTTTATTAAGTCACCACTTAAGTTGCTCAACAATTAATTACTTCTGGAATCTTTCTTTCCCATTGCAGCCAGTTACGGTGACACCTCATACAAGAAGAAGCTACTTGGATGCCGTGTGTCATGAACCACAACCACCATAAAGCAATTCCTGTTTTTCCAGGTCAATGAGAACTGTTTCATGGGTTACAGGCATTATCTTCCAATACCACTGCCATTAGCACCATTTCATTTCAGTTTCCAGAAGACCAGTTCCATAAGTCAAATACAATTCTAATTAAAGGCAGACACTCAATATTTTTTTCCTCCATCCTCAGCATTTTTAAACCTTAGTCTCAAACTATTAACGGCTGAGATGTCAATACACTAAAATGACAAGAGGATAAAACAGCATTTTGGTGCCCAACGTGTAGGCTCTAAACCTGAAATAAAGATGCAAGATGTAATCAAGTCACAATACATCTAATGTATAAAATCCCACATGACAACTCGGGTCACCAGTCAAACATTCCAATCTTTGGATTATTAAGTAACATTCTGCTTAGCATCATCTGTATTCAGAATTTCTTTTCCAGAGTAGGGGAAAGAAAAATCTACACAGCATCAAACCCAGTATATTGTAGGAGTCCCAATATACAGTTACATCAGAACCATGACCTTTTTGAATATGTATGATCTTAAATAATAATAAAAACCCTAACCACCCAACAGAAGCCTCCCAGTCCAGTTGGTAAAAATACCCACTGTGTGCAAGGACCTTGTATCATGCTCTTTAAAAAGATGCTTCCCATAAGCCTTCACCAGTGGGCCTTACGTCGCCCTCCTTTCGCCGCCAGGCCCTGTCAGCCTGCTCTGCTTACGGGTGGTGACTGCACCCTGCGGGTCTGTAACTCCCGGTGTCCTGCCAATGGAAATTTCAGCCTGAGAACGGGAATCCCACAACACACTCTCACTGGAGAGTTACTATAAACACAGATAAAAGGCCCTCAATTAATAAGATACTGAACCCTTGTAAGTGCTCTTTAAGAGGCAGCCAACAAGTTGCTGAAATCTTCTAAAATTATTGTTTTCCGTCCATTCCCTGCTCTCCCTGCTGAGCTAAACATAAACATTTTGAAACCAAGTGATCTGGTAGGCTTAAAGATGACAAAATATTTCAGTCTTGAAGCTGGCAGTCCAGATGGTGGAGTTCAGAGGTAGACTAAGAATTATTCCTATGGAGACACTATTTAAAAATAAGGTAACAGCAGCACAACCAAACTTTTACCTTCTCTCTGACAAGGACAGCACCGACAATCGAGTCAGTGGGCCACACGAAGGAACTGAGGCTGTATGTGAGAAGGAAGCAAAGCCTGAAGTTTGCAGCTCAACAAGGACCTGCCATGCTGAAATGCTCCCAAGAGTGTAACGTTTTACAGAGCTCCACTTCATCCTACTCTCACGTTTCCATCCATGTTTCCATCAAAGCTCCTTTCTGAGACTTATAATTACCAGGTCAGAGAAAGCTGTTGCCATAATGAAGGACACCAAGCTCCAGTTTAAAAGCAGAAACACCCAGGCACCGAGTCAAAGAAGCTGCACCTCCAGAAAATAAGTCAGTCTTCCTTCCTCCTGTAACGAGCTCTTGATCTTAAGGAGAATAAAGAGCGCGTACTGATCTTTAAAGCGGGTGCACTGGAATGACACTGCAAATGGCTTTCTGAAAGATGTAGGAAGTCAACATGCATTAGCTGTATAACATTTTTATTTTACTATATTGACATTTTATGCACAAATATTTTATCAGAGTAAAAATAGAAAATAATTGCTTCATGTAAAATTACAAAAAAAAATGCAAACCACAAAAGAAATACATAATTATTAGCAGAGTATAAGTGTCTTTATTTAAAGAGTAAAAAGTATGCAAAACCCCTTCTGTTTTACAAAAAAATTGGGAATATTCTTTCTATGTTTTCCTTCCAGGAGCAACAGAACAACCTTTGACAATATATTCTACAACTTTGAAGATGTCAAGTTAGTCACAGGCTTCTCCCTCAACTACAGAGAATGTGACAGTGATTTTCATACTGCTTGAAAGATTCCTCCTTTAGTAATCAGAACACGGTGGAAAAAGCAGATGATCCCACAACAAAGAACCCGAAAGACTATCATACCTACTGAAAAGCTGCAAAGTAACAACCAGATGTATTTACAAAGGAAGGGCGCTATCAGGAATATTCCCCAGAGGGCTTACGTAACCAGACTGCTTGGAAGGGTGGAGTATTGACTCTGCGTTTCAGTTCTGCTGTTCAGTTTATCCTCCCACAGCCCAGTCTGATCTAGAAAGCTGGTGTTGTAAGCTTCTCTCCTTTTCTGCGCTGTATTTTAACTAAAAAGGCCTCTGATGAACTCTGCTAAATCTAACTAGTGACTTGCATTGGGCTTCTGCTTAGCAAGGCAGCAGGGCGTTACCTACGTAGCTGCTGCCACTGAACTATCAGCTCCATCTTGCTCCCAGCAAGCAAACCTGCATCTCTCCATGCAAGTTTCCTCAAGCGCTTCTGATGATGCCAACTGCTGGCATCAGACGACTGCAACAGCAATAAATGGACTGGCGGTTGACCTCTTGCAATAGATGTGTTTATGCACTAGGATTTTTATTTTTAAAAAACCCAAAACAAACAGAAAAACCAACCCACCAAAAACCTGCAAGCTCAGTAGACAGAGTGCTTTAAGGGCACAAGAATGAAAACGGTATTAAAGTTATGGAAAGAATCTGGAAAAAAACCCCAACATCATCACACTTGTGGTGACAATGACAAAACCAGCCTAGAACTACATGCAATGTTTCTAGTTAGGCACAAACCACAAACAAAAAGCTTTGCCCTCGATGCACCTTTAAAATAAACAGGAATCTTCCCTGTTCTTTACCGTCTGGTAAAGAACGGCGTGTCCATTCCTCTCCAAGAGCGACAGGCCAGGGCTCTCGCAGTGTAAGAACATCTCTGTCAGAGCCTCACTGCACAAGCACTTTCCATTCAAGGTTTAACAGCACTCCATCCCTCACAGAACTAAAGGCTCTCCCTTACCCATTCGCATTTTAACTGAGAAGCGTTGCCAGAGGGGGCTTTACTTCTACTAAACATTGGGAACTACAGGTGGCGGCAGAATATGCTGTTTGACAACAAGGAAGGGGCAAAAGCAAAACCAAACCTGCACCGTTTTCAGCCATCAAAAGGAAGAGCCTAACAGGCATCAGCACAGAAGCTCAGAAGCTGCAGCCTGCTCGTTGCTGCATGCGTAAGCGTGCACGAAGGACTATAACTCAGAATTCAGGATACGTTCCAACTATTCCTAGTCTGTTCCAGACTTCAAATTGCGCCCAGCTCTGGAGCATGCATTTGGCTTGTGAAGCTTCAAAAACATCACTTGACGGTCAGAAAGAAATTAAATAAAAATTACACATCTTTGTATTTTAATATATGTCAGACTGTACAATAATTTGGAAATCAAGCTTCAGTTCTCTGTAACAAACTATTTTCAACTCGCATTTTGTTTCTAAACGGGCTACCGACTGTGATTAACTTAAGTCTTCGGTTACTACAGCTGACTACCATGCAGGTATAAGCACCCCGTGGAACAGAGCATTACCTCCCCCACTGCCCCCCCAAACCAAACTACTCCTCGGGTGAGGGCTATTTTTTCAAGTTTTCAAATCACCTGATGGGGAGCAGTAGGAGGAAGGAAGTCTGTCTTTGCTTTTTGCTCAATGGCTAGTTAACCATGTCTTTCAAAACAAAAAAGGGGGTACTCGCCCTCGGATGCGCGTATTATCTACACCTTACAACGGAATACTCATAATCAGCTTTTCACCTGAGCCAGATCTAAACCTGAACCTCCTTCTTCAGCACTGATCTTCAGTTCGGTCTAGTCTTCGTTTCCTTTGCTTATAAACACAGAAGCTATTTTAAGAACCTGATGCTTTGGAACATTTAACACGTCTTTCAGCTCTGCCTGATTAAATGAGAATAATAAACATGCTTAACTTTGAAATCATCGAGTGCCAGCTGGTAGTTCAGCAGAGAGCAAAAGACTGGACAGGACTGAGCTGAGACATCTGATCAGCCTGTGTGCTGTAGGGTACTTCATTTTTGTTACGAGCGCTGCAGAGATGACCGTGTGCAGCTGTGGACACGGAGCGCTGGCCAGTTGGGCCCTTTTCTCACCAATCTCAGACTGCATATGACACAGGCCCTGACTCCAAGTTGCAGAAGTTGTGGCGATCCCTTAACTTAAAAATATATACCGTTACAAGACCCAAATTGATGCGAGTCCCAGTTCTTTGTAGAAAATCATACACTATATTGTACTGTCAAGAAACAAAAAGAGTTTCCAATTCTGATAAAGAGCAGCAAACCGCTCTGGTTATACAGGAAAGGCCTCAGGCTCCCGCTCTCAAGTCCTAGTGCTCAGTTGTCCTTCTCTGTCTGCAGGGATGCCGTTGCCAGCGCCACGGCCGTGACGGGCTGTGCGATGCCGTGCAGCTGCATCTTGGCCAGTTTCTTCTGCTCGCACTCCGTGACCAGCCGATTCAGCTCCGCTGCGCTGTATCCGATCAGAGTCTTCAAGTCGCAGACGAATTTGTACACAAACCTCTTGCCCTGCACTTTGCAGATCATATCTCCATCGTAGTAATACCTGTGAAAAGAGGGAAGGGGGAAAAAACCAGAAAAGAAAAAAGCAGTGTAAAGTTTCAGCATCTGCAACTTCCACAGGCACTGGTTATTTACCGAACATCAAGGTTCTCGTACAATTTCCTGTACTAAGATACTGTTTAGGCATTTTCTTGTATGAGGAAAGGGAAGAGGGTTGAATATCATCCCTGCACCTTGAAACATTAGGGAGAAATAAAACACAGTAATATTTTTTTATAGGCAGTCAGAAGCAGTTCAGAAATTAAACTCTTGGAACAGTTTAAAAACAGCTGGAGGAGGGAAAGGCAGAGAGTAAGTTTTATATAGTGCTACGCCTTAGTAAGAAAATACTGTCTACCCTCTCATTATCATCCTTTACCTGTCTGCTTTTTTGAGGGGGGTAAAAAAAAAAAAAAAAAAAAAAAAAAAAAAAAAATCACAGAACAGTTTGTCTTGGAAGGGACCTCAAAGCCCATCTAGTTCCAACCCCCTGCCACGGACAGGGACACCCTCCACTAGCCCAGGTTGCCCAGAGCCCCATCCAGCCTGGCCTTGAACACTGCCAGGGAGGGAGCAGCCACAGCTTCTCTGGGCAGCCTGTGTCAGGGCCTCACCACCCTCCGTTGTAAAAAAATTCATGGTGGAAAGATTTTGAAAATTAGCACCGTGGTTTCTGTGACACAAAAGCAGACACTGCCTTCTTACTGCTTTCAAAGATGGAAATGGAACTATAAAAGCATATTTGTTTGGGAGATGTTTTTGTATAGTCCACATACTGGGAGAATCACATCCTGTGGTTTGTTTACAACAAAAAGCGACCTCTCTAGCTATGAATTATTTTTACACTGCATCACAAAAGAATTGCCAGATGAGCAGAAATGCAGTAAAGGTAACATAAAGTCTATATGACCCACTGCACTCCAGAGACATTATAAAACTTTAGAGATACCAATAGAACAGAAGTTAGAATGTTACGGTTTTGTTGCCGATCTTGTCTCACCACAGGCACTGACAGAGCGCAGGGTACCTTTCTCCTTAAGCAGACCCAAGTGGCTGGGCCATGGACTTCATGAGCTTAACAAGCTTGTCATAAATTTGGAAAAAAAAACCCCAAAGCAAACCAAAACAAATAAAAATCACACAATTTAGTTTCCTCAAAACAATCACTCAAGTGTAGTAGTGCAAATGAACCCAGACTTCTTGACTGTCTAAACCCCAATCCTCTGAGCAACATACTTGTAAAGCAAAGATGATTCTCATTCTCTAACAAAAATCAACTCAATTAAGAGACTAACTTCTGCCTCTGGGCTCCTGCGGGTAAGAGGTAAGTTACTAATAATCCAACAAAATTTCTACAGCCACTTAAAATTCTGAAAAAATAAGTGTCTTCTAATTGCTTACTTTTGAGGATCAGGACCTAAGCAACAGGACCTAAGCAGAGATAGGATAAGCAGCAGACTATATAGGAAAAAATGCTGGCAGACCTGTTGGTTACTGATACAAGAAGGCACAGAGGTCTGGTAAGGAGTGTAAGAACTGTCAAACTAAGCTAATATTGCTCTGTGGGTAAAGAAAGACTGGCCTGATTGCCAAAGCTCTCCATCTTTCTCCTGAATAATGTATAGTTATAGGAAAGCTTCCTCTGCGCTCCTCCTCACTCCACCCCCACCTGTGCCTCCCTCAGCTCCTGTTTCTTCCTCACATCCTTATGCTTGCTCTCAACTGCTACTCCACTCCCACCCAGCATGTGCCCACACCAGCCCTATCCTCCAAAGCATCTTCCTGGCACCAGCTGAAGGACCTCTGAGGGAACGAGGTTTAGGTGTAACAGGTTAGATGAACCCCGTCTTGCAGTATGGGGCACAGCTGGGAAGGATAAGCAGTACCCTGGAGTATCCCTTGCAGCCAAAACACAGCACAGCTCAGAGGACAGCATGGGCAGGCATTCACCTTAAGGGTGGCAGGGTACTGGGTGCAGAAAACCCAGGCAACTAGCAATCTGAGCCAATAAAAGCACCCAGAGAAAGCCAGAGTTTGTAAAAGGTGGCCATGGCACCAAAATATTTTTCTTTTTTAAAAAGTTATTTAACTCTGTCCAAGCATTTACATTTATGGTATAATCCTGTACAATAATGCCCATCTCAATGCTGTAGAAAAATACTTTACAAAACCGACTAGGTTTCTTGAAATGATATAGTCTGTGTTACTGACGTGATCAGAAAGGAAAAGGATCACAAGAAATCAGCCCACAGTTATGCAAAAGGCTAACACCATGCAAGATCCCCACATCTCGTGCTAGAAACACTCAAGCTAGACTTGAGGCAATGTGGCAAGAGGATCATTTTAATACCATGTTGAGTCTGTTTCTGATTACAGCATTTGCTTATTCAAAAAAGTAGAAAGCTAAGAATAAATAAATAAATATCCCAGTAAGCTTACAAAGCATTAGTCACTGGAATGTTTCAAGTAACATGAAAACTTTGTTTCAGAATAATGCAGGAGGTGGATTATTTTTCTTGAAGTGTCACTTCCCTAATTGGATAACTAAACAGATGTTAATTTTAAAAAGTTTTCCAAAGTGTATGTAACAAAACAAACCAAAAAGGCCCCTCTCCCCATTTTTTCACCCAGCCCTAGTTTCTATGCTGCCTGGTTTCCCTACAGCTGGGCAGAAGAGCTAGCACATTTTTCAATAATATCAACGTAATTTTCTCTATTAATCAACAACTGACACTGTAATTTCAGTACATTAGGAAACAAAACATACTAGCAGTTTAATAAAACTTTAGCTTGACAACAGTGTTTATCATAGGAGTAGCAAGAGGCACTAAATATCCCTTCAGACATTCAAGTGTTAGAAAACATGTCAATATTGATGCAGCTGCCAAAATGCCAATGTTTTGAGGAACGTGGTTCTGTGATTCTGTGACTAAAATATAAATGCAAAACTTCTCTAATAGTGATTTATGCAAATTACTGTGCAGGCATCTGTTTAATATCCCAATGATAAGAGCATTATTCTGAAGTTCTTCAGCTGCCTTTGAGATCTTCCGCTGAGTTTGCTGATGAAACCCAAGCAGCATCAGCATCACTTCCATCACGTTCCTGTCCCAGCAGGTTGTCACAGACACCTTCGGAACACAAATGCAGGCTCGCAAAACCCGACTGGAAATACAGGAACAGTATTGCAACCATACAGGCTGAGGAGCAGCTCTACTGGCAAGGCCCTGCTTTGGGCAGGAGGTTAGAGCACAGACCTCCCGAGGCTCTTCCCATCCAAGGGATTCTGTGATCCTATAAAAATAGTAACAATCTAATTCTTATATATATATATATATATATATATATAAAAACAATACAAGACCAGACTAAAGCAATCTAGAACAGGTTATAGACTCAAGAGACCAAAAGCAGATGCCTAAGGAAAAGCATCGGAGTAAGTATATAGTGATGTGCTTCCTTGCTTTCAATGATCTGGGAGCCTGGAAGTTGCATCTGTCCATACTAAGTATCTTTCAAAATATTTCTTTTTCATTAATTTGTCCATTTTCCTCTCAAACTCATAACGTAATTCTGGCATCCACAATAACGTGCCTAAAGAAGTTTCAAGACAAACGAAGGGTATAGTTAAAGCTGGGTATCTGGTGCCTGAGAGTTTCTTCTGGTGCCTCCTGTTCATGTCAAGCAGATACTGAGCAGTCATTCGGGTTGGACCCAATGATCTCTTGAGGTCCCTTCCAACCTCTACAATTATGTGATTATGTGATTCTTTACTGACTCTACACCACGCTCACAGTCTTCTAGACTTCAGTGTTCCCTGGGACTATGCATATTAATGTTATTTAAGTCCTCCCTAAAAGACTAAGCAATTAGTATAGAGTATAGTAACTTTACTATTTAGAAGTACCTCTTTGAGAAGTGACAGAAATTTCTTATTTTTTTTAACAGTGCTAAGTGGGTTTATTTCCTTTTAGAAAAATGGTGCAGCCAAAAGGGGAAACACTGAAGAGTAAATCTTAGATCTGAGGCTTCAACCATATGCAACTTCACTCATGTAATTTTTCTAATTGCTTAAATAATTTGCAGGATTAGGCAATGAATACCTTTTTCTTGAAAACTAATCAAGACAGTTAATCATATCAAAATAAGAAATTAAAAGTTCAATCTTAAGGATTTCAGATAACCTGGATGAATTGCCAAATGGTTCCAGAGGCCAAAATAATCACGAAAAGAAGTATAAAATTAGGTCCTTGCTTTCTTTCTCCTCCTCATGTACATTACCCACAATGATTCAATAATACAAGTCCCTTTTGCCAGTGTCACACTACAAAATCATAAGGAATGAAGCAAGTGTGAAATGCTCCCATCTCTTCTGATGATACAAGTTCCCAATGTTGGAACCGCAAGTGATGAAACTTACCCATCAACTGCATTTTTCAATTTAACATCCAGACCAGAAGAACTATGAATATATGAACTTAGAAATCAGTTTTGTTAAATGTATCTTACATAATTACAGGAAAGTATCACTTCATACCATAACAACAGCAAGAAAAACATGAACAAGTAAACAGTAAAATATGAAAAAGGTAAATATTTCTGTATCTTTCACTGATAATCAATATTGTTTGGCACGCTACCAAAAGCATAAGCGTTGATGATACAGCAAAAAGAAATATATTTCCAAGAGTAAGCCATTCAAACTAACTATTTTGTCAGCATTCAATGATCTTGTAAAAAGAAAAGATACTTTCAAACATTCATAGAATCATAGAATGGTATGAGTTGGAAGGGACCCCAAGGATCATAGAGCTCCAATCCCCCTGCCACAGGCAGGGCCACCAACCTCAGGCCTGGATCTACACTAGGTTGCCCAGGGCCCCATCCAACCTGGCCTTGAACACTTCCAGGGACAGGGCATCCACTACCTCTCTGGGCAGCCTGTTCCAGCAATTCAAGTAGTTCTTGTTCTGGCTTCTTTAAATAAAAAGAAAAAAAGCCCCAAGGAGTACCTTGCCCTTGAGACTAGTACGATCCAACAGGAAGGAGCAGCTTCACAGGACCTGTTGATCCCTTTACTAGAAAAGCCACATTTCTTGCATTATGTTAGTTACAAATAAAGCAGCCAAGTGGAAGCACTCCACTTCCTACCTGATCAGTGCCCAAGGTTTCTTACCTCAAAGCCCGACTAAGCTTCTCGTAGTTCATCGTGGGTTTGTTTTTGCGCTGCCCCCATTTCTGCGCAACCAGTTCAGGCTGATTCAACTTAAACTCTCCCTCGTCACCAACCCAAGAGATACACTCCCGAGCATCCTTGTCAGTGAGGAGCTCTAACAGGAACTGCCACAACTGGATCTGGCCGTTGTTTCCTGTTGAAATAGGGATCACAAGACATGTTTCGATTAGTCCTTTTTATCTTCTCCTCAAAGCTTAAAGTTCTGAGCCAACATATTACAGCAGACCAGCACAGGCTGCAGTATGGGAGGAAGACTTGCACTTAATTTCACCCAATTTTTCTCTTGTAAATGTTTTCCTGCAAAGCTATCAGTATTAATCTATTAAAAAAGAAACTCAAACACAGGAATTAAAAATAAAATAATAATAATAATAATAAAAAAAAAAATATCAAGATTTCTCACAAATCTATCCCTAGAATTTTTTTTTAAAGAAATAAATTATGTAACAGTACACAGTAACTTAGACAAATACCTATCCCTAAAATAGAACTGATTTTGCAACAGCTGCTTATTCCTCTTCAGGCATATACACACATGCATCTAATACAAGTTGTTTACTTAAAAATTAATTGAGTCTCCAATTTTCAATGTTAATTTAGAAATACACACCCCCTCCTCCCCAACTCCAGCTTAAGTCAATAAAACATCTTTCACATCTAATCATTGATATTTCTTTTAATTCAAGGATCTGCAGTTAAACTTCTAAACTCTCCATGAAATACTGATGGCAGGCTTAATGTCTAAAGGGAGAAACAGAGTATTCCTCACTGATGTCAGCCAATAAAATCTTGGCCTAAGAATCCTGAGTGACCTCATAATAGACTTTTAAGGAGAATATGAAGTAAATAAAAATGCAAGGGAAAGGAGAGGAAAGGTTTTAACAGAAAAGTTCACAACAGTGCAAAGAACCTAAGGCAAAAAATGTCAGCAAGAAAACACAAGATAAAGGAATTAAGATGAGTTATTAATAGTCATAGTATGTACAAGTATCAGGAATTCTGAAAATAAATTGCAGATTTACTGTGCAGTTTTCCAGAACGTGCATTATTTAGCAAAACAGGATTCTGAAACCTACCAGAAGTCACCAAACTGGGAGGTGCAGGGAACAAGTAGAGCAGTTTGTAAGATTCTACAACACACAGTTTATTTTCTCCCCTTTACGTAAGCTCAAATGCTATGCAGTGGTTTGCGAGAACAGACTGTTAAGTGATAGGAAGAGAAACAATTTTATGCATCTCATTTTACTGCAGGACTCAAAAGCTGTGGGACCACATTAACATAGTGCCGGTGTGAGCTAGCCAGCCTGCCAGGTCTGTATCTGCTTGTGATGCACTCTGTAACTACATCCCCCCTTCATGCCACATGGGCTTCTACAAGCCTCACATCTAGAGTGACAAAGATGTGTCCTACAAAACCACATTTCAAATTAATGAGCGAGCGTTTACTGCATTTGCATTTAAAAATAATGGACACAATACCTGTTCTGTTCCCAGGAGAACTTCTATCTTCCCCAGAGATCCTTGGAGCCCTCTGTACTTTAGCTGCCTTTGCACTGCTGTTTATTACTTTAATGGTGGTTGGGGTAGCAGGCTGTACAGATGCTGGAATAATCTGCACAGCTGCAAAGCAGAGAACATTGCAGAACATCAATTACAAACTGCTGGCACAGAAACAGGCATATATTATTTATTACCTGCATTATCAAAACATCTAGGAGCTAGTTTTTTCCTTTGCTAAAAAGACACGGGTTTATACTCTTAAGTAAAGATGCCACAATACAGATAAAACATCTGCTTTAGTTTCATAAGGCATGTATTACATGTTTCCATAAAAAAAAATATCAACCCCTCTCATGCCTTTGTTTTCATCTTTATGCCATTCTTATACCACCTACCCCAAGGCACTTACCTCTACAGCCATGGCACAACCCTCCATACCTGCTATTAAAACAGCAACTAAATACCCTTCAATTGCAACGGTGTAAGATGACACGAATGCCCCATTCCCGGTGGTTTTAACTGGACACAAACCCAGGATGTGATACACAGTTCTATCCATTTAACATATAAGCTGCTTACAAGATTTCTGCAAACCGACTCCTTTCAATAATTGATGACACAGCTTCAGCTAGAAAAGTGAGTCTCAAATAACTGAAAAGCTTTTTTTTTAATATTGGTTTCTAAACAAGTCCTCTCTTCCATACAACCTTTCAATCTTTGGAAGTGTTTGTTTTCAAAATGAAAATGTGTTAATATATCCAGGCATTAATACAGTATAAAATCCCCCAAAACCAGAACTTAAGATCTAGAAGGCTTATTTCAAGAGAATGGAAGACCTACTATCCCAAATGAAAGTTAGAAGACTTCATAGTTCAGGTCATACACCACCTTTCAGTCAACAAGAAGATATTGAGAAACCCAACGTTTCCCTCTGAAGTTTAAAATATGCTCTCCTCCCCTCACCAAGGAAAACGACTCTCTCAAGTGATTTCCTAAATACTGTGCTGTTATATTGCCGAACCAAAGTACACTGCTAAACTTGCACACAGTTAACTGTGTGAATTTGCTGCTGGCCAAGTACTTACGCTGATCAATAGTAACAGTTGCTATTTCCCCAGAGTGTTCTTGGCTAGCCAGCACATCTGCAAATTGGAAAAAAAAAAGAAGTTATTTAACCCACAAATTTCAAGTAACCTGAAGATCAAAAACTTTCATATTTCATACAGGAAAGAAGTCAGAATTGGGTATCAGTTTTCAAGAGACAAGCTTATGTGATGGTCTTGTGAGTAGAGACAAATTCAACATCTGTCATTCAATTTTTAGAAGGGAGGATGTATGTGGCAAATTTCAAGGTATCTTATGCATTCTCCACCTCCTCAGATCTTTAGCTCTATCATGTAAGTAAAGATGAAAATAGTTTTTAGTCTGCCAAGTAACATCCAAGCAGGGTAAATCTGAAATGCACATATCTATTAGCATATTGCATCATATCTGCCTGTCACTTACCAGTTCTGTTGTGTACAATCTAAAGTTTTCATTGCCTGTTCCTAATAAACTTTACTTCTATGTTTATACAGCAGAGATATACATTAAATAGCTGACAATCAATATTTAATTATAAAACTGTCAAATTCAGGAGGCACACAAACAAAAAATCTTTACAAAAACAAACTACTTCCCCCTATTGGTTATGAAATTTGATAAAAGACAGGCAAACAGTGTACAGCATGCAGACACGTGCAAAACAGTTGACACTGTCCTGCACAACATCCTTGTCTCTACGTTGGAGACATGGATTAGATGGATGCACCCCTCAGTGGAAAAGGAACTGGCTGGATGGTTGCACTCAAAGAATCAATGGCTCGAAGCAGTGAGTGGTGCTCCTCAGGGGGCGGTACAGAATGCGTCCCGTTTAACATCTTTGTTGGCAACACAGTGGGATTGAGGGCACCCTCAGCAAGTTTGCAGACAACACCAAGCTGTGTGATACTCTCGCTCTGAAGAGTCCCTCCACAGCTGGAGAGGGACTGTTTTTACAAGGGCCTGCAGCAATAAGACATGGGGTAATGCCTTTGAACTGAAAGAGGGTAGATTTCAATTGGATATGAGGAGGAAATTCTTCCCTGTGAGGGCGGTGAGGCCCTGGCACAGGCTGCCCAGAGAAGCTGTGGCTGCCCCCTCCCTGTCAGTGTTCAAGGCCAGGCTGGATGTACTTTGGGCACCCTGGTCTAGTGGAGGGTGTCCCTGCCGACGGCAGGGGGGTGGAACTGGTTGGGCTTTGAGGTCCCCGCCAACCCAAGCTGTTGTGATTGCACGTTTCATAAGAGCAGACCTTCTCACTAATACCTCCTGTTGAGGTATCTCATATTAATACTCTAATTTTTACAGCCAATACTAAATAGAGGAAAAACATCTATTTCCAATTGGGTTAATCTTTAAAGAAAGAAGGAAAATAAAAATGAAAAAAAAAAAAGAAGAGAGAAGTGAGGAGGGGGGATAAAGCCAGCTACACAGAAATCTGCCGTACACTTTCTAAGCAGCTCCAAGTGGCTCCAGAGGATTTCTCCTCGCGGGACGCGCTGGAAGAAATCTTCCTGGCTGAGGCTGCAAAGCTCCCGCCCAGGAATGCTGAGTGCATTGAGGTCAATGTCAGTCATGCTGAACTCCTTCATCACCCACACCACCCAGTGGAGGACCTGGTCTGTTGACCACTGCACTGGGTCTGGGAACAGAGAGAGAAAACTGCAAATTATACCCCAATATACTGGAAGGTTCCTCCTCAATTATACAGTAACTCACATGAAAATAAACATCAGGAAGCCGAGTTACCATGACCAAATCTGACTGAATGGAAAGTTGGCTTCTCTTAAAATGCTGATGGAGTGGAGTGGCATAGTAGGGAGATGGAAAAGGCAAAACAGGGATTTTCTTCAGCAAAAGTTTTTTACATCAGATCTATGTCTGACATTTCTCAAACACAGAAAATAATTATTTTTCTTTTTCCATTGGTCTTTAGTTTCAAAATAGAGCAGTTTCCTACACACAGATACTTTTCCTCAAATATCTTCATCAGCACATGATTAAGATGAAATGCTACATTCTAACACGATTCACATTATCCCAGTTTCTAAACTATCAAAAAATCACAATTGTTCTGGGTTTGGCTGGGATGGAGTAAGTTGTCTTCACAGAAGCCCATATAGCATTATGTTTTGGGTTGGTGACCAAACCAGTATTGATCACACACTGAGACGCTTTAGCTACTTGTCATGGCTTAGCCCCAGCTGTCAGCTGGGCACTATGATGCCATTTGCTCCCTCACTCCTCCCCACCCCTTTTTTTCCCCCCCTTCACTTATTAAAGTCTTTATCTTGATCCACATTTTTTTTTTTTAAAACAAAACCAAAACCTCACTCTCTCCCTTTTGATTCTTTCCCCAACACCCCTGGAGGAAAGGTGAGCAAGTGACTGTGTGGAGACGTAACTGTCAGCGGGGTCAAACCACCACATGGGTGGGCTAACAAACACTGTGTGACTATAAATATAAAACTGCAATTGTAATATAGTGCATCTCTGAAACAAATCATGAAACCAAGACTTGTTACAACAGGACCCAAGGCATGCCTGTATTTGAATCAGGCAAGCCACAGGATCAAGTTTGGGGATGGCTGTTTGACATTTCAACACATCATTTGAATGCCAGTCCTAAACACTAAAAAACTACAGGCAACTCACACCCCAGAGGAATACACAGAAATAGCAATAAATAATCAACTCAAGGTATCTGCAACAATGATTTGTTGACTTAAGACATTTGAACATAACTTTGTTTCAAGCAGTGTTAATACAAACAAGCTAGAAAGAAGATGGGTAAATCTAACCATCACCTTCAAAGTTTGGTTCATGGATGTAGTGTACTGAAACATGAGTATGAACTGGAAATGGTAACTAAAGCAGGAATATTTATGTTCACTGTTTCAAGGGCAAAACCAAGAGCAGAACAATTAATGCATTTTTAAATTATGATATTCTCACTTGCCAAACTCCTTGAGAAGTTTTTATTTTAAGAATTAAAGAAAGCAAAAATTTCTAAGTCTATAAATCTTATCTAGAAGCCACAAATTCCATTTTGCTTAATAAATGACAGTGGCAATGCACCATTTTTCACTGATGCTTCCTAAAACCATGCAATGTAATCCCTTGGGAAAAGCCACAACAAAAGGATTTCAGTATTCAAAAAGTTACCAGCGGTGAATTTTCATCAAAAAGATGGCAATTTTTTGAAGATACTGAACCAGTACTTTTCTGGATTATGATTATTTACCAACTGCACTTGACTTAATAACAACATAACCTGTCTTTTGAAAAGATGATTCAAGGAATAATGCCAGATAACTTCACAGAACCAAGCCTCACAACTCTTGGAAAGAAACTGGCCTCTTTTTCTCTTATTTAAGATGTAGATCTATAAATGTTGAAGAAAAAGAAAGGCTCTTTTTGTTCTGGTGACCTACAAAAGACCCTTAAGAACACTCTTTATTCTCAGAAACTTCCAACTGTACCATAACAAAGAATTTAGTGATGGCTTATTTCAACCCAAGTACCTGCAACATCAACTCAGACAGCTTTTAAAATTTTACTCTTTCAAGGAAGGCAGTTTAGCACATTTTTTTGCTATCAAGAGAACATTATTATTATCATTAATACAGAGATCTTTGCCATAATCAGCTAGTATAATTTTCCTGGAAAATCTGCACTCCCAAGACACAAAAGACATAAAAGTTTAGAAGTCACAGCTGTGGGTTTACAGGCTTTTCTTAAAGCAACAACATTATTAAAGTTTATTAACAACATTACTCAACAACTATGCGGTTTTAAGTAATTTTCTTCTTAGATTAATGGGAGAGCTTGCTGAAAAATATTAGTCTGCTCCTGAAAACACCTCACTTTTTTTTCAAACATTCTGCACCAAATCCCTGGTTATCAGCAACCACAGCATGACGAAAGCTATTTTGGAAGTGCTTGCCAATGCAAACAACAAAAAAGCATGAAAGAGCCACTGCTTTAGTTATCAAAATTGCATTCAAAATATTGGCAAGCTACATGTCCTGCAAAGCCCTGTGACCTCACTGGAATTCTGAGACACTCCCATTATATATTCCAATTTTGCAGGTCTGCTTAGATCACAGAATCACAGAATCGTAGGGGTTGGAAGGGACCTCAAGGGATCATCGAGTCCAACCCCCCTGCCAAAGCAGATACTAGATACTAGAGCTTTGTGTGCTGAATATGCCTTGGCAGTACATTTCTGCAAGTGACAAGCAGCAGCTCAGCCAGGTACTCTGAACATGCCACAGGCCCAAGCCCCAGAGTTTGAGCTCAGACCTAGGCAGCATTCAGAGAGGATTCTTCTAAGTGAACATTAAATTAGCAGCCTGCTAAGTGACAACATGCATTCAAAAGAGATGATGATCTAGCAGAATTCAGTTCTGAATCATCTTTTTCCACTATGTTGAGGCAAAGTATGGCTTTCTATGCAAAATTCAACTTTACACGACACTCAGCATCCCACAATCCATGAACAATTTGCCTCAGTATATTTAGAGGCAATCCACATCAAGTACTGAGTCTTGTTCAAATTCAGACACAAGTGAAAGAGCTTTAGCACTAAAATGCATTTTTAAGGAGGGGGGAAGAAAACTGCTTTCTAAAAACTGAAATGGCAAGAAGGTTCTGGAGCAAAAAGCACTATTTTAACACAACGATCAGAAGTTGACTCTACTTCTCTTAAGCCTTTTCTTATGTGGAGGTATTTGCACTGTATTTACCCATACCATAAGAAGGCTTCTCTGAGGTATCAGCACACTAATTATATAACCAAAATTGATTTACATTCATGAAAAAAGCCAACCCCTCAAATGATCAAAATAACCAACCCCAACCCATGTGTGGACACACACACACACACACACACACACACACACACACAGAGTCACGTGTTAGTACCATAGGGTATTCCAAGGCGCTCCTGCTCCTTTCGGTAGCCTTCCAAGGCTGCAGCCCATCGTGTCACTTGCTCAGAGGTCTCATCTGAAATTGTTGTAATGTGCTTTGTTCCATCCAAGGTTATCACTTGAGCTTCCTCAACAAGGTGAGCTTCAGCTTCTGCATGATGAGCGTCTGGGTCAATCACGACCTCCACGGTCTCCACAGGCTTCACAATCTCAAGGATGTTTAATTTGGGCTCTATCCCTAAGTATATAAAGACAAACAAAAACAGCAAATCAAATATGACAAAAACATTGTTTTAAACTTTCTGATTGATAGGTGTTAGCATATTTTGGAAAGAAGTATGACTCAAAAGCATCATCAAATTTCTGCAAGTGTCCTAAATTAGAATTACATATTCTATTACATAGAATGTGCTTTGTAAGATGAATGCAAAGCTGTCCCTTTCCTCCTCTAGCATTACAGCTTCCTATTCTATTTACATGAGCCATTTCACGTATCTTGAACAGAATGTTCAGCATGTTGGCATAAAGAACAAGTATTTTGGTAAGAAATACACTGAACCAAAGGAAAAAAGCAAACCCCCCAAAACCAAAACAAGCATCCACCTGTTTCCCCCAACCAAGAGGTGTTTCTTTCAGCCTTTATAATATTTCCCTTCTACGTCTGGGGTATACACACAGGAGTGAACATTTCCTTTCAGTGCCCTGCAAGAGGCAGTGTGTTAAAAGAAAAAAACAAAGCACAAAGAATTTCCTATTTACACCTGTCATTTCAGACACCCGTCCGAGGCATCAGAAGGTACGCCTGTACCTATTCTGCAGCATTAAGGAACACATCAAACCTTGTTAAGCCGCTGTCACATTTACTATCAAACTTTGCTAAACTGCTGTTTTGTATTAATAACCGTGTCATTGCTTCTCTAGTGTGAGTGAAGTGCCTGACTCCATCCACAACACCATTACAGTGACAACTAACAGCCACACCTCTCACACAGATTTGTATCAAACATATTTGGCATTACAAAAGCCCAGCTATCTGTAAAAATCCATTTTAGTACAGCCTAAAACTTTGACTAGGGTTAGGCAGTTGAAAGTAGGATTCACAGAACACTACGTGGTCAGCATAACTTGTGCTGCAATGTGTTACTCCCATCTAACCTGTATTAAAGCTCTATGTGAGACAGCAAGTTTTGTAGGTGACAGTCTTAAAACCAAAACCCACAAACCTGTTCACAGTTTATAAGGGAAAACAAATGGAGTAATTAATTGCCTGTAGTAAAAGTGAAAACAAACCGAGTCTCTCAGACAAGTATTCCTCTAGACTTTAAAAGAAATTCAACTTGAGAGAAAGGGAACACTACACTGACCCCAAGTACAACACGCAGTAATATGAAATTAAGGAAGTGAAAATAGCTGTAGGCAACCACTACGTGGTTGATTAGATGAAGAAGCAAACATGAAGAAAAAGCTAACAAGAACCTCACTTAGGAGAGTGTTTTATCTAGGCCATCTAAGATTAACATTCACAGCACAGCCTTGTTTTAAAGCCAGGTGGAGATGGGTAATGGAAAGCACCAGGAGTTAAAATGCTAATTTTGATCTTCAAAAAAAGAAAGTAAAGAAAAAAGCTTCTGGAGAGGAGCAGTTCACTGTTGCTCAAAAAAAAAAAAAATTCACTGTCAAATAAATACACATCAAGAGAACTATGAATCTACTGCTTTATCCATAATGCAAACATAGAGATCAAAGTGACGAGTCTCTGTAAAGGGATCTGCTTATAAGTAAAAATGTTGTGAAATAACAACCTGCCACCAAACCTGCTGCAACATTAGACCAGCATTAATCCAGTAGGTTTGCATCTCTCCTCACATGTCTTCCTTTACCTACTGCAGAGGAAAACACATGTCCAGTCTTCCTTGGACAGCGGGTAAGTTCAATGTGGCAATGTCACAGCTGCCACAAGTATAAACTAGTACAGAAAGTACAAAAATCCAAGAACATCAGCTATCAAGACGTGTCCAGATGCTGCTGGCACAAGTCCCTTCACTGCTAATTATGTGAAGCTAAAGAATAGACAAGGGTTAAGGCAACTTGGGTTTTTTCTCTGAAATGTCTAGTAGTAACAACAGTGAGAGACAGGACATAAGTCAAACCACACCTTCAATCTAAATCAATATGTTTCATTACACTTATGAATCATTCCTTTCAATACTAAAAATAAAATGTCTACTTACGGCAAAGAAGAGTTTAGAAACCACAGTCAAATGAGGAGTTACCCACTTAAAACAGAACTTGGACTTCAGCTACCTAAACCCAAAAACCTTTTGTCCCCAGATCCGTGCATTGCCTATAGCACAGCCATATGAACATATTCAGAAATTCTCAAAGCAGTGAGGCACTAACCTCTCGGGTCAGTCAAATGTTTGACAAGTGGGTGGAACAACAGATGTTTGGGAAAATGTTAGTTTTGCAGGTGTGCATAACAGAACTGAGCACAACACAGGCAGCAGCTACAGACACTTTCATTCACAAACACAGCCCTGGCTAGTTTGAGTTTCTGCACGTGGTACGACTTGAACAGCAGGTGAACTGCACTACCTGCCCATATACTTCGCAAACAACAAGAAATACAAAGCAAAACCACATTGTCCACCCCCATAACACAGGTGCCTCTCCTGCTCAAACCAACGACTGCCAAGAGCACTGCTCTCACCCCAGCCCTTTCAGACCAGCATCTCCGTCTCCCACAGCTATCTGAGAAAAGCGTGGTGATTGCTTCCACCCAACCTTGCCTCTACTCTGGTAATTAAGGAAGCAGAAATAAAGAAAATAACTCTTCAGGGGACAGACCTCCAGGCAGAAGTCTTCCCCCTCTGAAGTTCTTTCAAAAAAGATTTTAACTTATGCAACACTCACAGCACTGGATTTACAGCCTGAAGAATTTATATTGCTTCCCAACTACACATTCTTTTTCTGAAAACACAACCAACCCACCACAACCCACCCATCAAACCCAAATAAAAGCCCAACACCCCTCCCCACCACACACCCTCCTAGCCCAAATAAGTAAAATTGATTCTGATCCCACCTTTATCTCAACACCCCCCCCCCCCCCCCCCCCACCAATGAATCTTAAGAGTTTAAGGATGGGAAAACGTTAATCTGATACTCTCTGTGGTCAGACAGACGGGAGAAAAACTTGTGTCTGGATCTATAAAAAAGCGAACAAAAAAGAGGGGAAAAAAAAGTATCAAAATATTTACTATGGATGTCTTCAAAACTAAAGCTTTTTCCAAATTTTTGTACATATGTTGCAATGCAATTGCTCAGATCTCCACAGACTTACAAGAAGCTTCGTTCTGAGCAGTACAGAACAGAGCTACACTCAGAACAGCTGTTCTCCCAACAGCAGGAAAACCACACAGATCTCCATTCTTCAAGCCAGGAGACAGGAGTTAAGGCCAAGGTGGAGTAAAAGAATGGACTTTGTAATAAAAAGAATAGATAGGACTGATATTTTTTCTGCAGCAATTTTTATTAAAATAGTTTTGTATTAAATGTTGCAAAAGAACTAGGATGGGATATATTTCAGTTGGCATTAATTCCTTTTAATTGTCAGATGGCTTATCTAAATTTCATAGAACACAAACTAACGTAATGGCTTGTCTCTTAAGAAATAAGAGAGTCTAATCCATTATAAGGACGAGCATCTGTTTACTGCTGAGTTTTACATATTACACAAGCTTGGGAAAAAATAAAATTAAACTCAGAATCTTCCTATAACTCATCCACAGAAGAGAAACGTGCAGATGACATAAGCTGTTTTTCTCAAAGGATCACTGCAGTCGGAGTAACAAGCCTGTTTCCCTGTTAGTGATGCAGTTATCTTAATTTTATTATCTATATCCATGCTATTTTCTGATACTCTGTCCTGACATAATTTACTTGCCTTCAACTATGAGTTGCTTTCAGTAACAAGTTTCACAGCGTGAGCACCACCACTGAGGATCATTCCAAAGTTACAGCAAAGTACTTAATATTTAGGTGTGTCTTTTGGGGGAAGGGGGATGGAGACAGAAAAGGGGGGGGCAAGGAAAGAAGGAAGGAAGCAGGTCCTTGTGCTATACTGTCATATACCTCAGTTTTACCTTGAAGAACAAAAAAACCCACCACCAAACAACAGAAGAAGAAAATGGGAGATAATAGTGAAGATATTTATCACCTGCATCCTTCTGGAACTGGAAGTCGTAGTGTGCAGTGCTCTAAGTTACTGGGCATGAAGTAAGAACAGTTATTCTAGTTCCCTCAGTGATATCTCTATTCCACTTTTAAAACCAGGAAGGTAGTTCAATTCACATTAAATATGGGGAACTGAGGATTCAACCTAGCACTGTCACCTGACACTCAGAATTAAATGCAAGTCAACAGTCTTACTTCATAGTGTTGATACAAAACAGAAAGATGTTCTCTGTCCAATCTATACTGAAGCCACAAGACAACAAAATATCCTCCCTAAAGTTTGCTAATCTGCTTTCCTGACATAACTCAGATAACAAACGATACTCTACACCAGGAAGAATTTGTTGCCACTGCTTATTTTAAGATATGGCAACAAACATCTGTAGCTGTTCTCAGAGCCCAGCACGGAAATTGTCTTCAGTGGAGTGGTGTCAATCTTTCCACTCAAGATGTATGGATGGGGCAAAGGAGAGCAACAGGGCAAAAAGCAAAACAATGAAGCTACGACAAAGGGAAATCCTGTCATACCTGATACTAAAAGCAGATAAAAAAAATATGCATCACCAAATCCCTACCCACTTGGTTAATGCTACTCTGTCACAACAGTTTACTCTGAATTCGCATCCAAAGAAAACAGGCGACAGTGATCCCAGCCTTTCATACCAATTTCAGTTAGCTAGACTCTCACAATCAAGTTATTTTCAAAGCACACAGCCTTACTTGCCACACAAAGATGAAACTGTCTACTACCTAGACAACAATGTTTTGCCTGCTTAGGCACTTTGTCTGGTATGAGTAACTACTCACCCTTAATAAAAGCCTTATACGATAACTGTCAGCACTGGACCCAAGTTTGTTTGGGTTTAGTGGGGTTTTTTGTGCATTTTTTTTTCTTTAAACTTAGAAGTTGATATGAAGTTACCTTAAGGGACATTTCAAATAGCATCAGTCCATGATGTTTAATTAGTATGCTACTTACTCTGAAGGTATGTGACCAGTCAGTGATTTTTCTGAGTTTCACAGCCAGGAACCTGACGGGCACTCGTGCAACATGAACTTGTCTGTGTAACAGACCAACGTAACAGCTTACCTTGCCTAGATATTACTTGCACACTGAGCTGCACCGTTCCATCTGTTTTTACGCCTTGATCAAAAAGGCTTCGGTCTGGGTCCAGCTTGATAAAAACAAACACAGACAAGTGTAAGTCACACAGCTGCAAGAAACTTATTCTCCTTTAAGCTTTAGAAACATTTAGTGCCTGCAGCAAACTTTCTCAAGTGGCATGCAAGTATTTTTTTGGTACTATGTAGATGTAGCACATGACAGAAAGAACTTGGTCAGAATTTGAAACTTGCCATCCTGTTCCGTCTGAGGTAGTTTCACTTACAGGGACATCTTTAACCTAACAAGGCAATGCAATACTTGACAACACCTTCCCTTGGTGACAAGTATCTGCAGTTCCTTTTCTCAGTTTTTAACGCTCTCATAAAGAGTCTTGTCTTTAAAGCAGTATTCTCCCTGTTTTGGGTTTGTATTTTTCTTCTGAAGAAGCCACAGATGCCTGTTTGTAACTGCAAATAAAACATCTAACAACATGAAACAGTTATACGACTTAACATGATGTCTGTAGAAATGGCATGTGTGTAAGGTTCTTAAGTAACATTCTCCTATCTATGCACCCAAATATTATAAAAACCTTCTTGCTTTATTCAGATTCAAAACAAGCCTAGACTCATGGAAGTTCAGGCAGCTGCACATGTTGTGGGCTGCCTCCAGAGAAGACAGTATTGCCCTTGCCCTCATTCTTCTTTCACGTGCAAGATGGTATTTTTCCCCAAAAACTTACCTCACAAACCCCAGAAGTATTTTGGTTTTATTCACACTGAATTAGTGTGCACATATTAAATGGTCAGATGATAATGAACCAGACATAAAATTAAACCCTTATTTACAATTAATATACTAAGTGAAGCATGAATTCACAGAAGAATAGAAGAAAGGGACAAAGCATGTACAATTGTTCCCTGTTAAGAGGTTAAATCTTTCATAATCTTCCAACTTACTGGGATGTCTTGCAGGCAAATTTCATGTGCATCCAAGGAACATTGCAGTCTGGGTTCCAGCAGCTTCTTAAGATTTCCAATTGGTTCATTGATGTCAATGGCCTGACTCACAAATTCTGCTGTGGTGTAGGTTTGCTCAACGATGCTTAAATGCCAAATTGATAAAACAAATCATTACCCACATGTTAATACAGTTGGCATATGAAAGCTTAGAAAAACCGTAGGAGTAAGCTGAATAAAAGGTAGTACTGACTCTGAAATCTTAATGCCATGCAGAAAAGCTCTTGCCTTGAGCAGAGAGTGAATTACTGAATTTTGTCCTTAAACTCTTATTTTACCCTGCTGATGTTAAAAAAAGCTAGGTTAAATACCAAGATTATTTTCAGATTACCATTTTCAAGGTTATGTCATTATTAGTATACTACACATCATTAAACTGCACATAGAGTAAACTAGTTCCATTTGCCTTGAATACCTTTTAAATACAGTCCAGCCAAGTTAAAAACAAACACAGAAACGAACAAGTGGGGAACAAAGAAGGAAAAAATATCCACACTTATACAGAGTCAGTGATTGTCAATGCCTTTTAACCAGCCAGCACAAGGATAAGCATAATGCATACAGGAGACAAACAGAAAGAACAACAGCAACATGGAGTCTTGAAGGAAACATCATGGCTGTTCTGCACTAAAATGATGACAGTATTGGTGCAGGCATCCAAAACCAGCAACATTACAGGACTTGTATCTTAACAATGATCTTCGACAGCTGGTGTCTCTACATTTACACAGAAGGAAATCAGAAAGTACACGTAGTCAGTTTATAAGTAGTAAAAATATACTCACAGTAAGAGGAAACTAATAAGTAGTTTTAAATCAATTCTCCCAAAATGGGTTCTTAAAGAGCAGGTCACCTACCAGCCTCAGTTATTTCTATCCAACACATTAACTGCATCTCTATGCTTTCAAAAACAGTAATAAAAATTAGTAGGGAATAAAAAAACCACCCAAAACTACCAAACCCAACAGACAGCTGTAATGAAGTCAAAGGATATCAAACTTCAGTATCTGCAGTTTCAACAGCGTAACACCAATATAGCCAACAGGCACAGAACATCCTTTCTGCTCTGTTAAACAACCCTGTGTAACAGTCACGGAATTGAGTAGCGAAACCGAAAGCTTCATCTCGATTACAGGAGGATAGGCTGAAGCCGAAAGGTTTGCAGCCTGTACCTGCAGACCTGTTCCTACAGACATGAAAGCAGGGGAAAGAACTATAAAGCACATAGCAAGAGATGAACAAAACGGTTTGGGATTTAAGCGATGAAGATTGAAGAATATGAGAGCACTGCACTGGCTTCCTGTACGTGGCTACAGTCAAGCTTCAAGAAAACTGCCCTTTATGTAGGTGAGAAGCAGAAAAAACAGAGAGAGCACAAACAAAACCAAGAACTTCCTATGCAGCAAGAAAGCTGAAAAACTGTCAAAACAATCAAGAGCAGGGTTACAGAGATCATACTGAGCCAATTACTCCAGCCAGTTTAAAGTTATTTCTTTTGTCCAGCTAGGAAAGATCTGTACTCATTTCATAACCGTGGCCACCTCTGAAGCATTACACAGTATTAAATCTGAATAACCAGAGGTAGTGTGTGCAACCACAAATCTGAAAGCAATTAAAGAAAAGAAATAAGTGAATGAATTGTAGCCTAAGGACCCCAAAAAGCAAAGACAGTACATACCTTTCTTCAGTGCATTCCTGTTTCTCAGTTCCATCGATTTCAATCTCTATCAGCTCCTCTGCCTCTCTCTTAGTCATGGCTGAAGTGTCTTAAGAACAGAGCTGTGAACAGAAAAGATTTCTTTTGTAAGTTACAAACAAAACTACATCATCGGTTGTGTCCTATCAAACATATGTTAAACTAAATGCCAGGGTAGCTTTTTAAAGACCTAAAAAAATAAAGCCAGAAGCTAACACAGATTTCACAAAATAGATTACAATACCTGTTCCTCCAACAAATGTTCTAGGGGCAAATCCAGGACTATACATAGACATTAGCACAGAGCCCAGAGCCCAATTTTCTTGGAAGCACCCAAATTTACTGAATGTTTTTGTTATGGGCCAGCCTCAGCTTGCAGTGGGTGCCTGCAAAGAACTCCTGAAAATTCTTTGAACGTTATGTGTATTTTGTTGTCTAGGTTCAGCTACATACTACCTTCCCAGCAAGGCTGAAAGATGCTTTTACTTTCTTTGATACAATTTATTATTATTGTTCATATAAAATGCTGCAATAAGAAGCTAAACAGAAGATCCATTATGTGCTCATAGGTAAATAAACTCAACAATACAGTGCTTATTGACTGTCCCATCTTTCCACCCATCTCTCTCATGGGCAACCACTTGATGTTAGGTGCATAAAGAATGCCTCCTGTTAAGCCCCAAACTCATGCAGAGTGTTGGCAATTAAAAGGAAGGCTATTCTGTGGCTATATTCTCATTGACAGCAGATTTTCATATCCTGTAAAATACTGGACGCTGTTGGACGATAAGGGGGAAAGAAAGAGTAACAGCATTTGGCCTGTGAGGCCATGGCTTGTACAGCATTACCGTGTTTCACTAGCCATCCCACACATGGGAAGTGTGAAATACATGCAATAGAGAACTGGCCCAAATCACAGTAACAGTTTACAATAAATAACACCACCACAGCACAGGAAAAGGAGTAGGAAGGGGGAGTACAGAGGAGAAAAATCCCATTAGAAAAAGCAAAACAAGCTACTATTTAAAGATCCCCAGCAGAAGAGACTAGCAAGGTTTCCATCCTGGAATCTTTCTTTCCCAGGGACTTTCCCAGACCCAAACGTTAGCAAGTGAAATTCTTAAAGACAAGTTAATAAGGAAACACTCAATTTGAAAAATTATCGTAGTTAATAGTACTCAAGTTGCACAGTTTTTACAGAAAAGGTTTAAAGAAATTCAAGCTGCTCATCTAATTATCTCCTTCAAAAAACACTATGTAAAAACTACTCTCGAAGAAACCAAGTGCTGGAGCTGATGTCAATTCGGAAGCAGCTACCAGGGCCAGACAGCAAAGAAACAGCACCTCACCAGAAGCAAAACCATGATTTGTTCTGCTCATGGGTCTGGCTCTGTGAAAATACCCTAGTTGCCAGGGTGGGATCCACTGAACTGGAGTGGTAACATCCACTGAACAGGGCATTGGGGGCCCAATTCCCATGTCACAATCTTGTGTATCATCTTCACGACAAATGGGGAAGAATGAAACGCCACTTGTGAAGAAGGCAGGTGAGCTTAACTAAACAGCTGAAAGCTGCACTGTTACAGGTGATCTGGTTGACTGTTAAAAGATATTTTTGAAATTAAGTTTTGAGCCTAGTCCCTTACTGAAAACTCCCAAACTCCTAGGTGGTATCATAAGAAAGGGGGAGATTCTTCCCTGTGCCAGCAATTGGATTAAAAACTCTGTAAGTTTTTTTTTTTCTCTTCCTGTGAGGAAGGGAGTTCACCAGTAAGGTCAGGGAAGGGGTTAGGCTAGGATTTCTGTTCCTTAGCATATTCAGAAGTTATTTATTGAGAAAACTGCAGAGCTGCAGAAAACAAACAAACAACTCACCACCTTGACTGATTTCTGGCAGAAAATATCCAATATTGGACATTGGACTAGTAACTGTTCACTTACTGCTCAAAGGTGGTTTGTGGGTGCATCTCACAGGCTCAACTACATTTTTGGTTACCCTGGGGAGGTAGAGGAAGGGAACACAGGCACAGACAACTGGTACAGAAAGAGGATGAAAGATGGTTCCACTGAGAACAGATACAAGCAAGGGAGACAATGGGTGGGAAGAGGAAGAGTAACATTATGAAAACACGTAAAGTCATAAACAGTTCAGAGAAACCCAATAGGGAAAATTACTCACTCTTTCTTACACTATGATACACAGACTCCTGATGATATAAACACTTCACGTTAAGTCTCGTGGCATTTCTGGTTACAAGATGATGCAAAGATTGAAAGTGCACATAGGCTGAGATGGGACTAAGCTTCCTGAGCCTTCCCTGAAAGCTACCGAGAAAGAAGACAACTCGAACAGCCTGTCTTGTCTGGAGGGTCCATGTGGCAGTAATACCACAACAGCAGCATTTGTTTGGAGGATCTTATAAAACTGCACTTGAGTTGTGGATTTGTTCGGTTTTATTTTTCTTTCAACCTTAAAAGCCCTACCTCACCTGTTATCCAAGAAGGAATCTGGCCATAATCCCTAAGACAGACCTTCCCTCGGGTAAGACAGCACTTGCTAACAGACCCTTTTTAAACCCCTGCAGCCCGGTGCCACTCCAATATTTTTTAGTCTGACTTCTGCAGCTGGGGAGAAGTCCCTTTGTTCTGCCAGAATCTTTTCCCTAGCACAAAAAGAATTAAGCAAGCAACGAGCCCATCATGACACAGACACAAACTCCACTACTACAATGCACGTTTGTTTTCCTACCAGGTAATTCCAAAGTGGGTGCAACAGCTGGAGCCAGTATGCATTATCAACTGATACCGAAACCAAACTACCAGAGATCCCTGTGCTCCTAAACTCCGGGACTTCGCCTTTGGTACTGTCCATCTCTATTACTATTCGTACTGATAAATCCCAACTCAAACTAGGCAACAAAGCCGACAACCCATCCTTTACGGATCTGCTCTTGCAAGTTACCAGGCAGTCCCGATTTGAGCCGAAGCCGGCGGAGCACTAACCGGGGCGGACTCATGCCAGATTTTGTTTTCCTTCCCTCTTAACCCTCAGGAAATAAATCTGAGCTGGGAGAAGCGGCTGCGCAGCACCTACACGGCCGAGCACCGGGCAGAAAGCGACGCAAGATGCCAAATACCCCCTTGCGCTCTCAGACGAGATAAGTTTTCACAAGCGGGGCCAGTTCCGCGCCCGGGAGCGGCCCCACGCACCGCCCGCGCCGCCCGGCTCGGCTGCAGCCGCGGCGGCAGGACCCAAGGCGGGAAGCCTGCGCCCTCCTCCCGCCCCCGGCGCTGCCCGAGGGGCCCTTTTCCCGCGCCCCGCCGCAGCCGGCGGCCGCGGGCTCCATTTCCCCTTCCTGGGGCTGCCGGCGCCGAGGCCCCTCGGGACGGGCCTCCCCAGCCCGCTCCTCCGGCCGCCGAGCCGCTGCCACGGGCCTTCTCGCGGCCGAGCGAGCGAGCGGCGCCTCAGCCAGCCCGGCGCAGACCCGCGGCCGGTTGAGGCCGCTCCTCCCCGCAGCCCCCGGTTCTCCCCCTGCCATCCCGCCCGCTTCTCTCTCTCCCACCTCCCCCCCCCCCCCCGGCGGCGCCTCCTCGTCGTTGTTTGAACCCGAAACGGAAATGAGACTCGCGGCGCCGGGGAGAAACGGAAACAAAACACGGGCCGGGCCGCCAGGCCGCGCCGCGCTCACCCACCGCTGCCGCCGTCCGCCGCGCCGGCCCCGAGCGGAGCGGCCGCACGACACCTCCCGCAGGCCGCAGTCCCCGCCAGCTCCCGCGGCTCCCGCCGCCGCCGCCCTGAGGAGGCCGTCGCGCGCTCGGGATTGGGCAGCGCGGCCCAGCGCGGGCCCGAGCGGGGAGGGCGCGCCGACACCGCCACCCCCCGCCCCGGCGCGGGAACTACAGCTCCCAGCGGCCCCGGCGCGCCGCCAACCCCAAAGGGCGCCTGTCACTCCGAGCCGCTCTCCCCTTACCCGGAAGGGCATCGCTTGCATCCGGCGGCGGCGGCAGGCGGTGGGTGTTCTCCGTGCCCGCTGTCCCCTCAGCCGGCGGCTGAGCGGGGCCGTGTGGCCGGGAGTCGGGGACCCGGCGTGTGCGGCCGCGCAGCTCAGCGCTGGCGCGGCACCGGGCCGTGCGGACGGGGCGTCTTCCCGGCGTGCGTTGCGCGGGGAGGCGGGGCAGGGGCGGGCCTGGGGCGGTTGGCGAGGGTTCTTCCAAGGTGACTGGAGCTGGGTCGTGGCGGCTGCGGGGTGCTGGTGAATGGCTCCTTCTCCGTCGTGTTGTGCTGGTGGCACCCGCGCCCTGGGGCTCAGGGGGCCTCCCGGCCCCGCTGCTGGGGGCGGGGGAACGTGCGGGGAAAAGAGGCAGCGATAGGGGTGGGAGGAACGGTGGGGCCCACGGCCGGTGCTGCCGGGTTAAAACTGCAGCGGGTTTCTTTGGAAGGCGCGGCCTGGCGGCGCCGGTGTGCCGCGGCGGCCGTGCGAGCGGGGTTGGCCGCAGGTCGCGACAGAAACGGGGCGTGTGACGGCGCGGACGGTGGCACGGTGCGCTTCGGGGTCAGGGCCGCTTGCCCTTTCGGCCCTGGTTGTGTGCGGGTTTAAACATCCCTTCCGGCCTCAAGCCCGCCCCCGAACTAAGTGTTCCGCGTCGCGATGCGCTTACATCGCAGGAAGGGCTACCTAATGCTCTGTTGGTGTTTCTTCTTTGTAGCCAAAGCGTTAGTGTCACCATGATCCTGCAGCGGATTCTCCGCCTGTCCTCCCTCTTTCGCTCTGCCGTTTCCACTCACTTGCGCAGAAACATCGGGCTTTCTGCCGTGGCCTTTAACAAGGCGAAGGAGCTTGATCCGGTTCAGAAGCTCTTCTTGGACAAGATCAGAGAATACAACACAAAGAGCAAGTAAGTAAAGGAAGTTATTTTAAGGCTGATGGCAAAAGTCGGGGGGGGGGGGGAGTGTTGATTCTGACAGATGTTAAAATATTTTATCTCTCTGGCTCAATCTTCAAGTCTGTTTCTTTGTCACCAGCCAACATTCTGTTAAGCACCAAGATCAGCAGGGACAAGACTCGGTTCTTTCAAAAGGCATTTGGACTGTTTTCAGTTCCTACATTGATGACCTTATGTCTCTGGTAGTCATGGAGGGAAACTGGAAAGAAACAATCTTTAGAGTCAAATTTCTTTTCAACAGCTTCTAAGACCCCCTCTGAAGCTGTATAAAAGTATTTTATGTCAATATTTAGATTTAAAAATTGAGTGAGGATGGCACAATTGTTTAGGAGTTTGGGTAGTTTTTGGTAGAAGTGTAATACTTTGATGCAGCTTTCACTGGCAGACATCTTTAGTGTAAAATCATAGTTTCACCAAGAGGTATTCACAGGTTTAAAGCTAATTTTAGAGCAAATCTAGCTCTTGTGCTCTGAAAGAACACCTGACACCACTGACATGCTGGCTGATACTGGTGGATAGTTCTGCTGGTGCTGTTATATGGTGGTGCAAGAATGTATTGATAAGGTGGCATTGGCAGTGTTGAAGATGGAGAATTCCATTTTTTCCACTCTGGTTCAGGAGAAAGTTGTCTTATTTTTGCACTGACTGAACAAGTTTTTTGTTTGCTCAGAAAACAGCCTGCGTGGGTTTAATTCTGCTGGGAGAGTTTTTGCTTTCCAGCATCACTTCCTGATGGTGTCATGCATGAGGAAGCTTGTTCCTGCATACCTGACAGGAAACACTTTTTTTTTCCCCTTTAAAAAGAAAAAAAAAAGGAAGAAAAAGTAAAGTTTTGTACACTACAGAAACGTATCAGTGTGTTAATTTTTACCCATCTATGTGTGTTGTAAATAAAAATCCAGCAAAAAACTTTTTTTTTTAACCTTGGGGAAAATGGATGTTCTTCAGTCTCATTTCCAGAAGTTGAATGGAACTGGACTCCCAGAGCAACAGAGAGTTAACAGAACAGTGAGGCTAGTTCTTTAAACATCTTAAATTAGTAAGTAGTTGATTAGAATGGCATCTTAGATTCTTGTAACATTTAAATGAGGTATTTAACAGGATCTATGACTAGACTAATTCTGTGTCATTTATTCTTGGGAAGGAAGTGAGCCACTTCTTAGTTCTGCTGGAGGAAGATGTGTTTCCACACTGTCCTGGTTTCAGCTATGATGGAGTTAATTATTTTTAGCAGTGGATGGAATGCCATGTTTGGGTGTTAGGATGAGAACAGTGCTGATAGCACCCTGATGTTTCTGGTTGTTGCCGGGCAATCAAGGACCTTTCTCAGTTCTTCATACTTCCTTACTAACGAGAAAGGAGGGGACGCAGCCAGGACAGGTGACCCGAATTGGCCAAAGAGAATATTCCATGCCAGTTACGTCATGCTTAGTATAAAGGGGGACTGGGGGGAAGAGGAGGAGACAACGCCAGGACGGGCAGTTTCTGGGTTCGGGGACGGCTCTAAGCTGTGCGGCCTGGGTTCTGTGGTTTGGTGAGAAACTGCATTGTGTATCACCAGTTTCATCTATTTTGTGCTTTAAACTTCTGTTATTGTTATATCTAATTTTCTGTTATTGTTTAGTAAACTATCCTTATCCCAACCTGCGTGGTTCTGGTTTCTAGGTTGTGGTTTCTTTCCCTCCTTTCTTCCTTCCCTTTTCCCCCTCCCCCAACTTTCCCTCCCCCTTCCTTTTAAAAGTACAAGCGACTGTGTGGGGTGCGGCCCTTGGCCGGGGCAAAACCACGACAGTCATTTTGGCGCCCAACGTGGGGCACGAACGGTTGGGATAACGGTAGATCTGACCCTAACTATCGCAATTAAGATAAGCACTGTTGTTTAAGCAATCTCTGGTCACGATGCTGTGGTATTTATTCACAAGGCTGTGTCCATGGCTGTGGCAGCAAAACCACCGCATGCTGTATACAATCCTGGCAGGATTCTTTACTCTCTCAGGTCTGCGGCTCCCGTATTTGTTCCCATACTTCATTATAGTGTATTTTATGATATCGGTCTATGATACAATAATATCGATGACCATGAGCTTAAGCTGGTACTTGTATGAGGTTTTGCTGTCCTGTCCATTCTTTGGACAGGGAGGGGTTAATAACAGCACTGCTTTCTTTTCCTTTGGGCTAAATACAACAGCTCTTATGGCAGTTTTTGAAAACCTTCAATATCTCTGGGATATTCAAACTAGCATTTTGCTATTGGTAGGTTTGGGGCAGATGGTTCAGTTTTTGTTATATATCAAGCATAGGTTTATGAATACCACTGAAGAGCTTTCTCCGAGACAGAATAATCACGAGTGGCAGGGCATGTGGCAAAGTATGGGCAAGTACCTAGGTACTTTCTCATGCCCGATGGTTTGGAATTTCACTCCTGAACAGCTACAAGACCCCGATCAAGTGACTGCATACCTAAAGAAAAATTGCTGTAGGTTTCCCAGAGACGGACACCTTACTGCACTGTGCTGGGCTCTGGCCACTATTTATCAAACACTGCTTGATAGCAGGCAGCACTGTCAGCACTGTCAGCACTGTCAGCCTAGGCTGACAGTGGTTTTGCCCCGGCCGAGGGCCGCACCCCACACAGTCGCTTGTACTTTTAAAAGGAAGGGGGAGGGAAAGTTGGGGGAGGGGGAAAAGGGAAGGAAGAAAGGAGGGAAAGAAACCACAACCTAGAAACCAGAACCACGCAGGTTGGGATAAGGATAGTTTACTAAACAATAACAGAAAACTAGATATAACAATAACAGAAGTTTAAAGCACAAAATAGATGAAACTGGTGATACACAATGCAGTTTCTCACCAAACCACACAACTCAGGCCGCACAGCTTAGAGCCGTCCCCGAACCCAGAAACTGCCCGTCCTGGCGTTGTCTCCTCCTCTTCCCCCCAGTCCCCCTTTATACTGAGCATGACGTAACTGGCATGGAATATCCTCTTTGGCCAGTTCGGGTCACCTGTCCTGGCTGCGTCCCCTCCTTTCTCGTTAGTAAGGAAGTATGAAGAACTGAGAAAGGTCCTTGATTGCCCGGCAACAACCAGAAACATCAGGGTGCTATCATCACTGTTCTCATCCTAACACCCAAACATGGCATTCCATCCACTGCTAAAAATAATTAACTCCATCATAGCTGAAACCAGGACACACACCTACGTGCTGGCCTGTGTAGGGAAGCACGCTTTCAGTGGTTTTGCCAATTACGAGCAATACCTGTGTTGGTACTAATGAGGATTGGTAATACAGAGTTACTTTCTTGTTTTGTTTTGTTTCATTTGAATTCCAGGAAATATCTGCCTGAATCCATATGAATTCACAGTGCCCTGTCTCATTTCTTTTCACTTGTTTAGTATTCAAATCATGTTCTCTTTGCAAGAATAGTTAAGCTTTATTTACCAAGATCACCAATTTGGAAATGGCAGAGGTACAAATCACAGTTTTGTCAAGAAGTCACATGTGGAACAAGTGGAACTAAGAGCCCTGAAAGCCTCTGCGGTCGGTGCAGTTTTATGTCTCAGTAGGCTACTTCTGTACTTTGCCCTGATAGCCTAGCTCATGCGTAAGGTGAGGAGGCACCACGCTGTGCTGTATCTCAGCTTTTGGAAATAGTTCAAATGGCTTGCTTTAATTGGCTGTCAGAGTGGGTTTTAATTCATAAATGGCCATGAAAACATAGAAATTCCACATGAAATTTCAGAGCTGAACTGATAATCTGTTCTTTAAACTTTTTCTAGGCAAACTGGAGGGCCCGTTGATGCCGGCCCCGAGTTTCAGAAGGAGATGAGTGAATCCCTCGCTAAGCTTCAGCGGGCGTACGGTGAGGGAGATCTAACCAAGTTCCCAGAATTTAAATTTGTGGGTGAGTTAACAACCTTTCTCAGCTTCTAATTGCAAGTAAGGACACATTCACAAACTGCTTTTCTTAATTCACTGCTGTTTAAATTAATGGCCCAAATTAAAAACTAAAGAGAGATGCCCTCAGTGAATCTCCTTCCTTTTTTGCACAGTTTCTGGTTCTCTGTAACACTTCAGTTATTTGCCTTTTTCAGTATACATGTGGATTTAACACAGATGCTTAACCAAACTTGCAGTCAGATCTGACTGCTATCTTAAGTACCCTTTACAGACCATAAAGAAATAGCCCAAATAGAACTAGCCCAAGGCCTACTGTTACAGTTTTTTTCTCATCCTCCCAAGGAGGTCAGCAAACTGAAATATGAAAATGAGTTGTCTATGTCATGCAGACTGCAATTTTAAAATCTTGTCAACTCATCTGCAAAGCTGGTGATTTTAGAAAATGAACACAGAACTAAAGCTGTTGCTGCTTACTTCATGACTAAATTTTATTAAGCCTTTTTTCTTCCATTATTTGGATATGACTTACATGTAACTTACTCTAAGTTTGTGTTAGCATGTTTTCATTATTGCCCAGATTATGAGAAGAAGGGTGTTTGTGATGATTGGTTTCAGCATGAATGCAAAGGGACTGCAGAGACTGTCTGCCTTGGGGCATAAAGGCAACTTTTTTTTTTTTTTAATAATGGGCCAACTGTTTTTTGTAGTGTTCTGGGTATTTTGCTTGCTTAGGTTCCATTGCTCACAAGCAGTTTTAGCTAAAGTCATGTTTGGGGGGGTTGGTAAGATATCTTTCCCATAAGCTGTGAGTAGCCAGTAGCTGGGATTTGGCAGCCTCTTCAACATGCCAGTGAAGCGGCAAGTTTTTGGTGGGGGGTGGCCTCTATGAGGAGAGGTTGGGGTAGTCCTTACATCAGACTGAGCCAGTCACGCTGGTGGTGCCTCTGTGACAATGCATTTAAAAAAACGTGAAAAATGCTGTGTGTCTGTCTCCCTCCCTCTGTAGGAGGGCTGAGAGTAGAGTGGGAGAGCACGAAGCTTGGTGGGTGTCTGGCAGCCAAGGTCAACCCACCATAGCCAGTCACTTAAAATTTCCAGTTAGTCTGATCAGAATGACAATTTACACTAGGAAGACACCTAAAACTGTTTTGGGCTTTGGTGGTATTTCAGTCAAATTACTGGTGCAAATAAACCAGAGCATCTGTAAAGTAGGCTCTGTGGTGCTTCTTCCCCACCCCCCCCGCCCCTTCCCTTTAATCAGATTTATTTTTATGTCATATGTGAAACAATACATACTAAACTTTAGGAGGTCTTGTTGCAATGAAACAGAACTTGTGTGACCATGAGAGCAGAAGGGGGGGTGTGGACAGTCCACTTTCTTCTACCACTTGCCATCATTAATCTAATTTCAGTAAGCTTTCAAAACTTAAGTGACTGGGTGGGTAGAAACTTAATTTTTTTTTGTCCTAGTGAAGGTAACTAAGCTGAGCCTTACCTCTCACTCTTGGGAGCAAGGAGAACAGGCTTAATAGCCCACCTGTCAAAAGCCTGACATCAAAGGTACAACAAAGTTGCACCTTTGAGGTCAAGAACTGCTTCCTCTGTCTGCCTGTGGAGAACTGCTCTTGCTGAGTTGTGGTGAAATTGTGCACTCCAATCTCTTGAGCAACTATAAGATACTGATCAAGAGGGAAGAGGAGCTTGGTTACTTGTTCTTCTATCAGGGCTATGATGGAAACAAGCGTCATGTTGTCAGTAACGTTCTTCTGGACTTAATGTTCTCTGCTGCTTTCTTCCCTGCCCCAGGTGTGCCTAAAGGCTGTTTTGGCTGAATGCTACGAGGGTGCACGTGTCCCTTAGAGTAACCTTTAAAGTTTTTGCAGCCTGTCTCCATCACAGTTCATTCATTAATGCTCCCCACAAAGTAAGTGGGGGTGTAGACTGCAGTGTACAAGAGTTGGCTTCAGCTTGCCAATTAAGTGTCTAGTTTTCTTGGAATAACAGATGAGTTGTGGGGTTTGAGGCTGGAATAAAAAGAGACTACGGTGACTTTTCTCTCTCTCCCTTTTCACTTCTAGAGCCCAGCTTTGAGGAGACTCCAAAGTGATCTCTGGAAGCTGTACGTCAAACAGCAGTGTACAGCAGTGGAGGTGCTGAACATGACATCCATTTAACTTAATAAATGAAGTGTTTCAGTTTGATTTCAGAGGTGTGAAGTTCTTAACTGTATGGTGAGCATAGTTAGCTATGGTCATCAGCTCTGAGAATGAGGCATCTGAGTCGTGTTTCTTAATCTTAACTGCAAAAATTCCTTTGCCAAGCCACATTTTAGTGCTGAGAAGGTGTAACACTGATAATGGTGCAAAAGAAGGAACTACTTGTTTGTCACATCCAAAAGCTTCTGCTGGAAAAAACAACCCACCATCAACCCTAAATCTGTAGTAAAGCCTGATGGAGGTGATGGACCTGTGGAACAACTGAAACCTGTTAACAAGGCTGGGAGATATAAATTTCAGTAGCTGAACTACAGACACCAGCATTTCAGGTTCTGAGGAACTTTATTTGTGACATTTCAACAGTTAGGGTCCAAATACTGCAGCTTGAGTTGCACTGGTGTGATTTTTCTTCAGAATCCAAGTTACTTCCTTGTGGAAGAAGAGCTGTAGGCTTTTTATATTAGACAATAAAACACTGTTTTACCCTCAATTACAGCAAGCTGTGTTCTGACAGAACAGTGAGGTTAAGTGTGTGGTAAGTCATGCACTTACAGATGGCTTTGGCAAGTCTAGGTGAATGTCAAGGTACCAATAGTTTGGGGTGTCAGGAGCGTTTGAGCCCTTGATGGTGGTGGAGACAAGCAGTAGCAGTCACGGTAGCAAGGTCATCTGAAAGCTATTTGAATAGTTCTGGGCTGTTAAGAGTGAATCCTGTATTGCTGCACATATTCATGACAGAGTGAGAAGGCTTCACATAATTTGATTCAATATATCCAGTTTAGTGCTATCTTTAAATAATTGGGGGGGGAGAAGGTGTGTTTTTTAAAAAGCAGTCATAGACAGGCTGACTATATCTAAACATTGGCAGTTTCTAGTTGCAGCATGTAGTACTTGGAAACAATATTTACAGAGTAGAGGTCAAAAGATCCCTTTGATACTTTTGTATAACAAGTAGTCATTTGATGTCCCTCACAGAGGCTGAAATCTTCTAAATAACAAAGGACTTGGTATGCTTGAAATCCTAAATGAAGCAAACAAGGTTATGTCAGCAAGAGGTCAAAGATTTTAACCAGATTAACATTTAGTGTACATTTCAGAAGAAACCAAGGCATGAGAGTGAAGAGAAACGAGCCTGAAGCACTGTTTGTGATGTTTACTCTTTCCTGGAAAGGCAAGTTTACAGTGTGGGCTGCTACACAAAACAGAAGTAAGAACATATATACAAGTATCAAACAGCTCTGCTGAGCATCTGATTTGTAAGTGCATTAATACTGAGGACAGTTCTTCAAAGTTTGCCCCAAAGCAACCAGATCCTTGGCCCCAGTGAGTTTCTTGTACACATACCAGGTGAAGGAATACATCTAGGCTACTTAGTATGTTGTTTTGATTAAAGAAGTGGGTGGCATTCAGCGAGCAAAAGGCTACTACTGTAGTCTTAAACTCTAGCTAGTGAAGTACACTGATTGTAGTTGAAGCCTGGAGTTTCACTCTTTTTGCAGCAATCTAAAAGCTGGAGCAACCTATGTGCAATTGAAGCCCTTGAGCCCTCTTGCAGAGGAAAGGGAAAAAAAAAGTTGTAAGCTTCCATACTTGATCATGCCTTTTGACCCATGTTAATCTTAAGAGAAATTAAGGGCCAGTCTTTCACTGCTACCTTGGACTGTCTGAGATTGTTTCCTTGGTTAACAGTGTACAAAGAAGACAAAGTAGAAGTCTTCACAAGAAACGGCATCATTAAGTGTGCAGTAAGAGATGATACAGCCAAACAGCATGTTACCTCTTCAGAGGGAAGATAATAATGAAAGTAGGAAAGAAAAAAATGAACAAAGCTAATAGAACAGGGAGGTGTAGGAAGTAGTAGGTAAAAGACAACCAGTTAAAAATCCAGTGAGTGTGGGTAAAGAAAGAGATGGCACAGCACACAGCAAGGTGCTGTAGTTGTATGGCACTTGAGAAGGAGTAAGAAGCTATACATGCAAAGAGAGCTGAGGTGTCTCCAGGTGTTGGTAGCATGTAAGGTTTGGCAGGTGTACACAAAAACATCACAGATCCAAGTAATTACAGAAATAGCTAGAACTTTTTAAACACTATTGAATGCAAAAGACTTGCCTTTTCACTTGTAGATTGATAGTTGGTCTTTCTGTTATTGGAACAGGAAAGGAACAGAGATTAAATAGTGACTTTTTTTGGTCCTAGGTTTAACCCTTTGATAACAACATTTACGAATGCATTTTTCCAGATTTCTAGCAAGCCTTATGAGTTTGTCCCTATCTTAGAACGAAGTTACAATAACAAATCCATGGAATGCCTTTAGACAGCTGTCATCTCATAAACCCCTGTCAAATTACATTCCCTAGCTTCTCTTTTCAAGTCTTCCAGTTAGGCTTTTTGTCTAGTTCATGGCATGCGTAAGTCACGTGGTATTTTGAAGTAATATTTGTATTTCTTTTTAATACATTGGGTTTTTTTTTCCTTTTAATTTGCTATTACCTAGCAGTGTTAAACTTTTAAAATTAAAAAAAGGAAAAAAATAGGCCAGGCTGCAATGAAGCACACACTTTTAGCCTTGCATGGGAGCACCAAAATAGCTTGAGGAATTCTGACTTCCAACTAAGAAATTTTAATGCATGAAATAAATACGTATCAAAGGAGTAGACCAGACACCCTCAGAAAGTTTTGAAACCTTACAGTGTGCTTACACCAGCTGTATTTTTACAAAACATTTCCTGAAATAATCTGTAGACATCGGTATGAGGACAGTTCAATTTGGTTCTGATCCCCTTTTGTCTAGACTGAAGAATCGACAATGCATGCCAGTAGCTGTCTTAGGGGTAATAACTATATAAGCTATATTAAAAGGGTTGATAACTATATAAAAAGACACATATCTGCACATCTGTCACAGTAATAATGCTTAATTCATTTTCTGCCCAGCACACTGGTTCTAACAGGGGAACCAGCTGGTATATAGGATTGAGTTTATTGCAATGTTCAAAAGCCCCACTGTACAAGAACCACAAGAAAGGCCTTTAACAACCATCACAGTTACCAAATTATCAGAAATGTAAATGAAGTTGCAGTGATTTGTGTACTTTTTGCATGAAGATACTTACTGGGAAGAGCTTTCCTCTGAAAAAGAAAAAACACAATAGCTTAAGAACCATTTCTCAGGAGATACAAAGTTCTTTGAAATCCTTATTAATATCTTATTTAGCCCTGCAGTTTCTAGAAAGGATTTCTGAACGTGATGTCTTTTTTGGTGCTGTGAATTTCAACAACAGAGTGGGTTGCTTCCAAAGGTAATGAAACTTCTGAGAGGCAGCTCTGTTAGCCTCTTGCTTGCAGGCAGCGGGTCTCCTCAGCCCCCTGACGTGCGGTACCCCCTCTTGCCGTGCTGAACCCAACAGGCACTGCTGTAAACCCTGCGCAGGGTCTGCTCGGCACCCAGCTTTCTGCAACCTGAAGAGCCGAGCTTGCCTTCTCCAAGTGCACTTCTGCCACGACCCAGAAGAGGGAGCCGGTAATTTAGTTTTCCCCTCACCTGAACTCGGCCGCTCAGACCTGCTAGACTAGAAATGACTTTCCACGGCTTGTTTTTATGCTGCCTTTCTTTGCCATTCCCCATCAGAACTAGACCTGAGATGCTCCGGGATCCAGGGGTCGGCTGGCTGCTTTCCCTGGACTGCTGTTCGGCTGCCTTATGCCTCTGCACAGACCTCTCTACATCATTGCTGAAGTATCTATGCAGAAGTTGGCAGAATAAAAGTGACTGCACGAACAGAGTTGCTGTTGCAGTGCCATTTAGCTTTGGTAGCAGGGAGTTAGTGCCCACACGAACAGGAGGACATGTTGCAGTCAGCAGAAGTACAGCCTTTTAAAAATATTTTTTCTTTGGACACAAGGAAAGAGGGATTTTGTTTTACTTACTTGCAAAGTAGCCCTTTTTTTGGGCATAAAATACTCCAAGGCCACACAATGCCATTACCAGAGCCACAATTACTACAGCAGCGATGATACCGCTTACGTTTAGGTCATCTGTAATCATAAAACACAGTTCCATACTGTAAGCTGTAAACATTTCCATCGACTGGATTTCCACACACCCCCCCTTCCCCCCCCCCCCAAATACTACAGGCACCAATTGGTGTCTGTAAGGGTCCTTGGTCTGAGCTGCATAGGTTACTTAGCAACACTTAGATGTAGCACTGCTGTAGCACAGGCAGGTGAAGGGTAGTGCTTGATACAGGGGTGCTTAGTTTGGATCAAAAGTCAGGAAAGAGTAAGATGGGTCAAGGGATACTGGGATAGGTATACTGAGGAGCATGTAAGTATTATTCAGGTCATAAGTCTAAGGGAAAATATCTTCAAATCTTTAAAAGTGTTTTAATATAGTTAGTTTGCACAAAATAGCTGGAATGGCTGATGGCAATGTCAGGTCCTGAAGAACTAATTCAGGAGAGTTATTTACTATTCAGTGCTTTTTTAAATAGCAAGGCTTTTAAAATTCAAGACAATCAAGTCCAACAACTACTTTAGCCCAGATGTCTAAAGTTAAGCTCTTCACTGGGCTACCAAAACCTTTAGCCATGTTTATTCTGAAGGTGATGACCCATGCGCATTCCCTGGTAGAATCACTAAGAGCTTCCAATGATCATCCAATTTCAGGGAAAAACAAAAACCACCATCAAGCAGAAACCTCTCCATAGGTTTCTGTTATATGTTCAATTACTTGCGTGCTTTAAAGTCAGGATTCAAACATTAATATACAGTCGGGAATGTTACCCCAAAACCCATCAACTGTTGTGTATTCCTTGACAGCAGTTCAGGACTTTGATGGGTATTTCCACAACAGAAAGGTTCTGCCTGGGTAGCTTGTGGAACAGTTGCTCGTAATCTACCAGGAATGCATCAAAAGCTGTGATTCAGGGATTCTGTTAAGTTCCAGTAAAGCACCAGGCAACTGACAACTGCTTTATGGAATACCTGGACATGGACTTCTGTGCAGTATCTGTTAGGATCTTTTAGAAACTTTAAGCATTTCTTTACTATCTGCTTCTCTATCACAGCTGAAAGAGCAAATTTTCTATTTTGCAAAAACATTCATAAATTTTGGGTTACTACAGACTCCCCCTACCCCCCTCCCCACCCCCCCTTGCTGAATTCTTTATTAGCTGACTAGTGTTACACTTTGCAAGTACAAAAGAAATACACAGCAGGATTTAAAAATTTTTTTTAAGGTACACTGACTTCTTCAGTGTTCCTCTGGCAGGTATAAATGAGTCATTCAGTTAAATTTCTGATCTGTTAAGATCTCACATGAGTGCATCTCAAAAGGGAGGCTTTTCATAAAGAAAACAACCCAGTGGACTGGGGTGTTATGTTGCACAGCCTCCACAAAAGCCTTCTCAAATATTAAGGATGTCTCATGGATACAGCTGTTGTGTGAAGTGCAGTGTTCAGCAACCTAAAGGCTGGCTACTACAATAATTTTCAGGTACTAAGCCAGCTGCTTTTCCGTGCAATACAGCGAGGTGTGTCTGTGCTGTAAGAAAGGAATGCTTCAAATAGCCACATATAAAGAACTTGTATTATTATAATGCCACCCTCCACCTCCCCAGGGCCATAATCAAAGGAAAAGGTGTAACTGAATGTGGTCTTAGCTTCTCAGTTGCACCATGCAATAAAATCCTCCTTACTCCAAGATTGTTTTGCACCCTTCTTTGCTTTGAAACATACCAACTTGCATCCGCTTCACAGAACATTTCTGAGATAATCCAACCCCATTGGAGGCTTCACAGAAATACTCTCCAGTGTCATTCTTTGTAACTGTGTTAAATAGCTGTTAAAACAGAGTCCAAAACCACTATCAGAATGGAAAAAAAAAATTTTTAAAGTCAATTTTCTGCCATGTCAACAGAGTTTTATTTGTTTAAATAAATGAAGAAACAAACAAACTGTCCCCCCTCACCTCCCCCCCCAAAAAAAAGCCCTGAAAGAAAATGAGAAATTTGGGTCTAGTTCAACCTCATAATTCATCTCCCTAGTCACATTCCCTGATCCTTAACTACAGCTTCTGGTCTAAGAGGGTCTTTTAGATGGACATTTCTAACTTCTAGTTATAAGCATATTTACAAGAAGATTCTTTTTCAGGGGATAAGTGCTTACCAATAAACTGCATTTTCTTAGACATGCTCTAATCTCAGAATCCTTGAAATCAAAACATTTTATTTTACCAAAACAATAAAGTTTTTAAAAATATAAATCATGTACTCCAAAAAGTATTTCCCACAAAAATTTCCTGGGGGTTGCAAAAAAACCCCATAAGTGGCACTTTGTCTCTTCTTCCAATGGAGAAAAACTAACCTGCACTGCATTATCAAATATTATTACTGTAAAAATGAAGATGAGGAAGCAAGAGATGGACAGAGACTGACCTATTGTCAATGCCAGTGTTTCTCTGTATTTATTTTTAAAAATAATTTGACTTGTGAACCTTTTCCCCTTGAATATATTAATATCCCATACTTAAAATTACTAATCACATCTGAAAATCTTGGTTTTAAAGTAGTCCACCTAATCTCCAGAGTGTGCTGAAAGATCCACAGCACACTGAATGCTTAGTCACATTTCAGCTTCCAAGGCTGATCATGCACAAAAGCAGGGTGTTCCTTGAGCAACTCTTTTCTTCTGAAAAATATTACTTGGGATGCACTGTCAAGTGACATGTATCAGTTTTTTTAGAAGGATCAGCTCATGGGGGAGGGAGGGGATGAAAAAGAGACTGCCAGTTCAGGGTAGGGGGAAATAAAAATCAAACAACTAAGCAGAAAAACCCCAGATGAGGCTTACTTAAAGCCCTGACTCATTCCCACTGACTTCATGAGTACTGGACTAGAAATTGTAAACACCACTGGACTGCACACAGCCTGGACTGCCCTTAGGGCTGTGCTCCCACTGACGTGTGTTTCACATTTTCAGGTGCTATTAAATACAACTCTGTTGATGTACAAAGAGATGGTTCTCACCTCACAGTAGTTAACTGACAAGGTGAAATTTGTCATGTATATTCCAGAAGGTATCTGCTCATTTGTCATTGCTGCAGCCTTGCAACTCTACTCACCCCGTTTGTCTGTACCACTCAACACCTATGGCTTGTCATCACTCTGAGGCAGAAACCACCTTCTATGCTTTAAGCACATGTTTCAGCATGACATTCATCTCCAGCAAAGACCTTGTGCAGTTTTGGATTAAGACCCCCGTGCATCACTCTACTAAACAGTAAATTGGGTCTTCTGGATAGCTGGTTATGACAGTTGGTCGTTACACTTACCAGAGTGCCAGACTTTTTGTTCATGGTGTAAGTTATGTTTGCTGCTCTAGCGCTGCCTGTTCCTGTCTTTTCCAGTAAGGCTACACCGTTCTTGTACCACTGGTACTCAGAAGGAGGAGACCCCTCAGACTCCTTACAGCTCAGTTCCACTACTGTTCCCGTCATTGCAGAGCTGGGTACCTCACACACTGGAGTAGTCGGAGCAACTGGACAATGAAACCACACTTGTTACACGGTCTTATCAGTACTGTTTGTGTGACAACAGTTTGACAGTCACTGGTGAAGAGGTGAGCACTTGTGCACATGCTTAGCAACTGCCAGTCTACTACTGAAAAGAGGTGCTGGGGAAGGGGTGGATGGTAGTCCTGCTACTGGAGCACGGTAAAGTCTGTGAGCTGCTAAAAATTGGAAGAAAGAGGCTTTCTCCCAGACTCCCTTGCCACATGCTGTGTTATCATGTCTCCAATCTACACATCTCATCCAACTCCAGAGAGTTTGTTTTGCCCTGTTTCTTATGTGGGGCCTCTCACTCTCAGACAGAGGAGGGATAACTCAGGGCATCTGTATCCAGAAATTTCCCCTTTCCCTTCTCCCCCCACTCCACTGTTTAAAAAGTGAAAGGGAGAAAAAGAAGAAAGACTTTTCAGTAGTAGCCAACTGTTTGTTTGAAAAACAATTGTCAGAAAGAATTATCAGGACTGGCCAGGCCACCATCACAGCCATTGTGTGAATCCCAGGCTGAGGACCAAAACCAATTGGCTTCTAAATTTCAGTTTAAGTTAAAACCAAACATTCCCACATACAGATGTGGGAGAACTGATCATTCCTTTTGCTGCAAAGATGAACCTCTCTTCTCCAATTACTCTTATGTGAGCAGAAAAGAAAGCTAGTATTTTTTGGTTGTGGTTGTAACTTGAAGCTATGGAGAAAAAAAGTAAGGGTGAAGAGTCACGCATGGTACATTAAAAGCACAAGTGAGACCTTAGCAAGTATTAGTAGTTTTTTCTTGTCTGCTTTTAAAATAAAAGGCAAAAGTATAGAAAAATTAAGTTAAATGACAACTAGTTCCCATTAATTTTAAAAAAGGTTTGTGAGCAACAGACATACACACACTGTCCTTTGAGTTCTAAGATTTCAACTTTACATTAAGAAGCCAAATTTAGAAGAGGAAATCTCTAGAGAGTGTGGAAGAAAAAAAAGTGGTGTTACCTCATTGGAATTTATCATCCTTTATAAAAGAACTTTGAAACTTTATGTATAATTTTTAAAAAATATTGTTTTTAATATAAAAATACAACATCTAGAAACGACAAAAGCAAGTATTTTCTTTTCTCTATGTGGAGAAAAGAGTAACACTACCAACCTCTACCACTCATTCACTAGGAAAAATACCAGGAACAATGTAAGAATATGCTCAGTATTCACTTTTCCCCTCCTTTCCCCCAGTGGGAAAGAAAACAAACAAAAAACCACAAAAGAACAACCACTCCCCCTAGACCCCCAAGCCAACACCATCTCTCCTGGAAATAAAATCCACAGATTGCTAGCTCACTGGCTGGCATTGTGCAGACACTGCAGCAGTTTCTCCTTCCAAAACCAGGAGGAGACTGTAGCGTATTGGAATGAACTGCTGCTTCGGAATATTTGATAAGTGTTGACAGGTGCTGAATTCCCAGTGCCAAATGCCGTGATGAGCTTACACAGGTTTTCTATCACCCAGTGACTCCAGTTTTAGTAGGCACAGGAGTTTCACCATCACATAAGTCAGCATACTTGTGAAGTCTGAGAAGTGAGTGACACATAATCGATGAAAAACTAGTAACCTTCCTTGCTAACGCAAGCAAAGCTCTCTCACAAAGCAGACTGTAGAGTGCACAGGTGTATTTATAAATAAAGCCGGAATGTGAAACACCCAGCTCCCACACGCTGTATGGGCAACCCTACCTTCAACACCCCTTGTCACCCAGCCCTCAATTTCTTCACAGAAGCCCAAGTAAGAAAATTAGTTTGTACCCAATACTGTGAGAGTAATAGTAGCCTCTCCCAGGCGTTGCCCCTCTTCACTCTTCACGCTGATTTCGCAGCGGTAGGTCCCAGAGTCCTTCCTGGTCACGTTTCTAATACGGATTCCTGTATTCAGCATCTCTGCTCGGCCTCGAAGATCACCTTTAAGGGAGAACAGACAGAGGTTTCCACTCTTTGCTTATAGCCAATATCTACATCTCATTGGCTTCCTCTGAAATCACATGCAATTTCTGAATTTCTCATTTGTTCCACGTTCTATCACCAAGGAACAATACATAACCCCCCTCCCAGAACAGTAAGCACCTTCCACAACTTGTCCATTTAGCCCAAAGAAATTTGGTTCAAATACCTACATCTATCCTATGTTTTCTAGCTGGAAGATGGAATACTGTTTCTTTTCCTGCAGACTTTTCAAAGAAAACACGTTTAGCGGTAGTCAGGTGATTAAAAAGAACCAAAAACACCCCCATAATTTTCCACTAGAGTGATGGTAATCACTAAATTAATTCCCTTGCATAACTCTCTGTATGAGACCACAGTGAAGTATTTGCCGTTTTAACTCTGTACAAAAAACTTGTTGGATTTAGCAAAGATGCTGCTATCAGACCTCTTACAATGAGGTTTTGTTCATTCTACAGCTTGTTATGAAGTTAAAGTTACTTGCACACACAGAACCAGGAGTTCCAGTGTCTCTCTAGCTGAAATGTATGTTGCAAAAAGACCCAAGTCCATCAGCGAGACCAGCACATCTTGCATGCTCTGCAAACTAAGAAAATTGCTGTGCCTTTATTTTACTTCTCAACTTTCTCACCAGTAACCTGTGTTTCCTAAGTCCTTTTAAGAATATATAAACAGAAATTCCACTTCTGAAAAGAATATGAATAATTTAAAATATACAGCTGAGTTTATATTTTATGTATATAAAAATTGTGGCATTACTCATATCGAAGCCTCCAGCTCTACAGGAGGTTTCAGAAACCTCTTTTTAGGATGGGAGTGCAGGGCTTGCAGCAATTTGGGGGAGTTTATATTTGAAAGCATTTTAATTTTTTTAAAATTTCAAGGAATGTGCAGCACCATTTTTCCTAGTTTTGAGTTTTATTATATTTAACTTAATATTTAAAAGTTTAAAAGGTAACTGATTATTGATTATTTTATTCAGATTTTTTCCCCCCACCCTCCCACCCCCTGGAAACATTCCTTCCCTCAAAAGGACAGCTTTTCAGTATAGAAAGTCAAGAGCATTCTCTTTCAGTCATTTTCCTGATGCTATTCCTGAAGAAAGAGTCAATATCTAGGCTATAGAATGACATGTTAAACCATCAGTTTAAGTTGACAGTACCGTACCTGTAAATTCATTATTGTAGTAGACAAATGAGACTCCTTGAGACTGGATTTTCTTCCATTCTATCCTTAAGCTCATCCCTTTTGAAAATCTGTGCTTGCAACTAAGAATAGCCTCTAGGGAGAAGGAAGAAAAAAAGTGCAAAAGGGAAAATTATTAGCATCATGCTTTGCTCCATTAAATTGATATTCCCCCTTCAAAAGAGTTTGAGCAGTCAGCAAGGGCCAGATCTACTTCTCAAAGCAATGCCATCAGACTTCCTCCAGATTTGCACAAACACTCTGGAGAAACAGAAAACAGTAATTTTCCCATACTTCAGTGGCTTTTGGATCAAACTTCAGATGTTGGGGACTGGATATGCCCATACTGGCAGGACAGGCATGGATTCTGTATTACTGCTGTCATTTTAGGTTTAAGTATTCTCTTCAGAGAGCAGACCACCATTTAAAAAGGACTCCAATGCTCTTCAAATCAGTATTTTGTGAACTCACATTCTGAATTCACTATCAGTAGTTTAACTGTTTAAATTTATAACTTGGAACAGAAAACTTACCAGTAAGATGGCTACATATCCTCTTCAGTAACTTACACACTTAATCACAGTTTCACATTGGTTATTGTAAGGTTAAGTGGAAGGTGAGAGTCTGCTTTGCTAACAACACCCAATCAGCAGCACTGACAAAAAAACCACAGCAACACAAAGATGACAGACAAGGACTAACAGAGATGATGACAAAGACAACTAGTCTCCAAACAAGCTGATGAGAGTCTCTGTGTCAATAGGTGGAAGGGGCCTGGATCTTGGTGAACCTCAAAGCACATGTGTCAGCTATTGCGGGGGGCGGCAGAGTGACTTGTGTGAATTTTAAGGCCAGCAACTGGGGTCACACTGGTGGTGTAGGCACACCTGGGCTTGTGCTGCTGGAGGTGGGGGTGTGTGGTGTGTGTCTGTATCTTCTCCAAGCCTGGTGTGCCTGGAGGGGAGTGCAGTTCACTAGCAAACCTCAAGTTAGGTGAGCTAGTGAGCAGAAAGCCCAGGGTCAAGGCAGGGGCAGTGAATGGGCAGAGGGGCTGTGTTGGTAGTCCAGGGATCTGTGAATGTGCATATGCTTGCCCATCTTGAGAGTGTTGTGTGGGGGCTTTCACCACTGAACTCTAACCTATACCAGTCAGAGAAGAGGAACGAGGCTTGGTTTTCTACACATTGTGTTTATGTGAGCCCAGGCAGGGTTATATGTGGGTGCTGTGGAAGGCAGCACCTTGTCTGAGGATGTCTGTGTAGCGCACACACACGTCTCTGCGATACACACGCTGCCTTGCTACTGGTTGAACCTGGAAGTGAGAAAGCAGCAGCTGTGTCCACCAGCACCAGGAGATAATACAGGTTTCTAGACACACTGGGCTGGGCTTCAGTGGCCAGGCAGGAGGAACCCCCAGGCCCCAGAGCTGCTCATAACATCCCTTGGCTGTTACCTCTTATTTTTCTTGAGTTCTTGAGAAAAGAAGGTTTATACAATTTCTCACCTTTCTGTCCACTCAAGTTTCCCTGACTTATGTATAGAAGGCATCACCAACCAAGTTTCACACAGAGGCTGACCTTTCAAGAGTTACTCAAATTTGCTGAAGTTGCCAGAACCGGGCAAGAAACAAACCAAAATTAGTGCTCCTAATAAGGAACAGCTCAACTGTTCCTTCTTCCTCCTATCACTAGTATGTAGCTTGTATCAGAGTTATTGTGGTCTGTGGTCAAGTCTGTAGTTATTATGGGGGAACTGAAGAGGGAGAGTGGACATGACAAGCTGTACAGGTGAGTTACTTGAACAATCTCAGTGTTTCAGTAGTTCCACTCTCTGTAGAACAGCATGCTGGAATTTTTTTTTCCTCCCTCCAGTAAATGACTCAAGTCAAGGTATTAATAAGAATTGTTGGGAGGCAGGATCAGAGGAAAGAATCCATCTACACAGCTGACTGGCTCCAAATCTATTATTAACAAGGTTAAATTTAGTATCTCCCAGAAACTTGTGTGAAAGAACCAAATATAATATCGATCTTTTCACTTTAGGACTGCTCATCTTCCAACGTAGGCCAGAGTATGAAGGATCAAATGCCTTCATTGTTTTGGCAATGCCTGTCTAGTTTCAGGACACAAATATTCCCTGCTCAAACAAAGTCAATCTGCATTAACCATCACCCTTGTTTCAGTCTCGGTGAACAAGGCTGAAGGGTAACTGAAGGATACTGGCAAATCTCCCCACTCACCCTTTAGAGCCTGATTCCCCAGGTCTGCTCTGTAAAGAAAAAAAAGCTTCCAAGGGGCCAGACCGGTAGCCTTGGTGATCTCTCATGGAGGAAAAAATGTCCAGACTTGAAAGAAAAATTGAGGCAGGAGGGCATTCTTTGCCAGAAACATATTACACACACACACAGAGGCTGCATCAAAAAACACACTACGCACTCAGGAAGCCTGAGGTTCCTGACTTCAGGTTGAGTGGATGGGTGGAGGCTTCCTGACTCTTAAGATTTGCTCAAGTTTCCTTTCCATTTTGTTTTTGTATCCTTCTAACAAAGAAAAACCATCATTCAAGCACAGCTTGCTTTAGCTGCTGACTTTGTGACAGCTGGCTGGTTTCATGAGTTGGCCTACATTAGTTGACACAGAGACAGCTCAGCTGAAGCATTTGCAGCTGAACAAGTCACCTCCATTTCGACTGAGCTGTCTGTTGCTTGCACACAGTGCTTTGTGGCTTCAGGAAAAGCTAGCACTGATGCCCCCCCACTGATCTTATTTGGAGAAAGACAAGGGAATGGAAGAGAAAGGGTGCACATGCAGAGCGGAGATAACATAATGAAACCCTCTGTCGTGGTTTAACCCCAGCCAGCAACTAAGCACCACACAGCCACATGTTCACCCCTTCCCAGTGGGATGGGGGAAAGATTTGGAAGAGTAAAAGTGTCCTGTTAAACTGTCTTTACCTCCTGGGCTGAGGTAAAGACAGTTTAACAGGTAAAGCAAAAGCTGCTCACGCAAGCAAAGCAGAACAAGGAATTCATGCACCACTTCCCACAGGCAGGCAGGCATTCAGCCATGCCCAGGAAAGCAGGGCTCCAGCACACGTAATAGTAACTTGGGAAGACAACCATCTTCACTCCACTTTCCCCTCTTCCTTCTTCCCCCAGCTTTATTCCACCACCACCCCACCTCCCCCTTCCTTATTCTTTCCCCAGCTTTACATGCTGGATACAACATCATATGGTATGCGATATCCCTTTGCTCAGTTGAGGTCAGCTGTCCCAGCTGTGTCTCCTCCCAGGTTCTTGTGCACCCCACTGCTCAGCAGTAACAAAAACATCTCTATTATCAACACTGTTTCCAGCACAAATCCAAAAACGTAGCTCATACTAGTTTCTGTGAAGAAAAGAAACTCTATCCCAGCTAAAACCAGCACACCCTCCTTAGTTATAGTTCCCCTCTCATGTTTTTTTCCCCCCATACTAACAGTCAGTGAGTGTTTTTTTCCAGAACAGGTCTACTTGATTTGCATTAAGGTAAGCCCACAGGATGCTGTGTATAGGTTCTGCTAGGCCTGGAAGAATCTTCTGGGATCTTGGAGAGGTCTGGACAATGTTCAATTTGGATTTACATCTGGTCTGGAGGTTATAATTTGATTACAAAAGTACAGAATATCTCGTTTTGGAAGGGACCCACAATGATTGAGTCCAACTCCCTGCTCCTGGCAGGACTACCTAAAACTAAACCACATGACAAAGAGCATCATCCAGACACTCCTTGAACTCTGACAGGCTTGGTGCCATGACCACTTCCCTGGGGAGCCTGTTCCAGTGACCAGACACTCTTCTCTACAGTAGCAGGAGTTGGGGGAGAAAAGAAGAATGTGTTCCAGATGAGCTGCACTCAGCTGAATCAGTCCCTGCCATTCCCTTGGTGCTGCTACACAAAAAGAACTCAGGATGGCATCTGAGCTACGTTAAACTGGTAACACTGTCATGCAAGTAACAGAAGAGTAAAGTTCAAGCCATATATCACATAAAGAGACAGAAGCTAATCAAGCTTTACTACTGTCTGAAGAGCTTCTCTCTCCTCTTGCCTGTCCAGAGCTTACAAACGTATTAAGTTTTTCTTCCTTAAAAGTGGCAAGAGTACTTGACGGGAACCCAGCTGACAGCTTTAGAGACCACCAAAATGTTTGATTATTACTTAAGCAGATGAATAAACTCCAAAGATCAGCGAACTGTTCTTTCCATTCCCAAATTCCCATCTCTCTCCATTCCAACCAAGCGCAAGAAAACCAAACCAACGCGCACATATCCCACAAACCTCTCACACACACAGCTAGAATCCTTTTCTCATCTAGCCAGCAAACATTAGGTTTTCTTCCCTACCCTTCTAACTTCTCAAGCACATTATTGGAGGCAATTTGACATTTTACATGAGAGATATATATACATAAATATGTAAATAGCCATTATAGCTACTGACAATTAAAAATTATAGCTGTCCATTAGTTGACTTATAGTTATTCTCTCAAGTCCCTCACTTTGTCTTGTAAGATAACAAATACTTGCCCTTCCTATCAGCCCCCTGCTTTTTAGGTGGAAGGAGACCAGGCAGAAGTTAGGTGAGCCAGTAGGACTGACAAACACATCATAGAATAGGTGAGATCAAAAAGGAGCTCTAGGGAGCAGCTAGTCCAGCCCCACATCAAGTAAGAGGAAACGGGGACAAAAGCAAGATTACATAGAGTCAATGGAGAGAGTAGGACCCCTGAGGAAAGAGGAAGACAATCTTAACAGCTACACAACTTCTGCATGCATAGCTTGCACGTGATGCATCTATATTAAAAATAATCACAACAGTGCCCATACTGTACCCTTAAACTCCTCTGCTTTTACATTTTTGTTATCCGTTTCAATGGAAATTCCAGACACTTTATGATCTGCAAGGGGACAGAAAGAAAAAAAAAAAAAGAGAATTCAGCAATAAACACTTGTAATTACATATGTGCTTCAGCATCTACAAGTAATGCTTTTGAGACCCCCTTAAACTAGACAGATTAGATATTGTCTGCTAGAGAGCACAAGGCTAAGAGGTAGAGTTATTGCTGGCCATGTGGGTGGCCTTGAACAACTCATCTTTTCCTCTCCATGCCCTGGCACTTGTGAAAAATAGCAATATTTCTCTTTTACAATAGCATAATAATAATTACATGGGAGAAGTTCTACATAAACAGTAGGTGTTTTATACTGGGGTAATGTCTCAGTCTGTTTCTAACGGGGGGGACTTTATTAATCTGTAAGTGCATTTTCCGTTGTATTCCTATTATAAGGCAGGCATGTTTACTTTAGAATACCACATACAGCTTCCTCAGGGTAAAAAAATATACATGCACTAATTGGCAGTTACCTCAAATTCTTGTTGAAATGAAATATTAGTCAACATTTTTATAGTGTTATATCAAAGAGAAAAAAAAAAAATCTCTATACATTCTTAGATATCTCTTGTATTTGGGACACTGAAATTCCAGAGAGAACAAGTAAAATAACCATAATCCCTGTATCAACCACCATTCAGCTACCTCCTCCAACTGCACTTCACTATATATCCTTTTTTAAGAGCTACTTTCCTCACAAGAGAGAGCTCCACTGTGTTCCCCACAATTCAGAAGCATTCCTGCAGGGCCCAGGAGTTGGTCACAATTACTCTCATTACTTCATGCCAGGCTACAAGTCCACTAAGTGCTTAAAAGATGAATATAGTTCTTTACACAGATTTACATTACCTTATTTATTTTTTCCCCAAGCATCTCAAGTTCCCTTGGGTTTAGGGCCAGTTTTGAAGACAGCATGGACATTCCTAATACAGTCCATTTCCACCATCCACATCAGCCAACTCAACAATTGCTGCGATGTGCATGAACAAGAACTGAACCACTCTCCTCATGACAAGTATCCTATTTAAGAGCATAATGTTCTTCTGAGGAATAGAAACTAGTCTTGCTTTACTCTATTTAGTCTAATTTTGCTATCTATCTCACACCCAGAGAGACCTCCTTTGTAGGAATTAATCTCCCTTTACCCTGGGGGAAGAGCTGCACACAACCTAGCAGAGACACATCCAGTCTTGAACTGAAGACACAAACAAATTAAAAATGTTTTGCTTCTGTTTGTTTTGACAGTTGATTACTTCATAAGAAGTGTGTGCTTCATTTCCCACAGCTCTGAGTTAGCCTGCTATTTTCTTTGTGTGAAGGTAACATCACCGAAACATAGAATGATTTGGGTTGGAAGAAACCTTTAAAGGTCATCTAGTCCGATCCCCCTGAAAGAAGTAGGGATATCCTCAACTATACCAGGCTGCCTGGAGCCCTGTCCAACCTGACCTCAAATGTTTCCAGTGATGGGGCATCTACCACCTCTTTGGGCAACCTGTCCCAGTGTGCTACCACCCTCATTGTAAAAAATATCCAGAGCTAGATACAGTACTACAGATGGGGTCTCACAAGAATGGAGCAGAGGGGCAGAATCACCTTCCCCAATGTGTGGGTCATGCTTCTTTTGATGCAGCCCAGGACACAGTTGGTTTTCTGGGCTAGTTACAGCAGAAGTTTAGAATATGAAAATAAATAGGAAGACCACAATTCCAGCAAAGCCATCTATGTACCCTTAGAAAACTGAAATACCAAAAAATATTTACATTACAAGTAGTCCTTGGAAATGTTCTCCTCCCCATCAAGAAAGGAAACTTCAGTTGAACTCTAAAAAAAAAAAAAAATTAAAAAAACCTAAAAAAAAAAACCCCAACAAATTGACCCCCACACCAAAGGGGAGAACAGCTTCTTTAGCACCTTCCACAGAGCCCATCACCTTGTGTTTGGTCCAAGCTTGGTCTAGAATAAAGCCTAAAGTCATGATGCTATTTTTCTTTTAACCTATTAAGCCCTGTTTAGTTCTATAGAAAGGAAATTAGCTTTTGACTTTCATGCCTTCTTTGCTTCAGTCTTTACTGAAGCTGGCCCTCAGGAAACTCAGACCCCAGAGGCAGAAAATTAAGTCTTACAAAAGGAAGACCCCACCTTGGTTGAGGGGGAGCAGGTTAGAGAACACCTAGGCAAACTCAACATTGACAAGTCCACAGGCCCTGATGCGATGCACCCAGGAGTGCTCAGAGCTGGCAGATGTTACTGCTAAGTCGCTCTCAATCATCTTTGAAAGGTCATGGAGAACTGGAGATGTGCCTGGGACTGGAGAAAAGCCAGTGTCACTTCAGTCTTCATAAAAAGCAGGAAGAAGGACCCAGGAAACTACAGGACAGTCAGCTTCACATCCATCCCTGGAAAGTTGGTGGAATAGCTCATTGTGGGGGTCATCAATAAGCAAGTGGAAGAGAAGGTTATCAGGAGTGGTGAACATGGATTCACTAAGGGGGAAACATGCCTGACCAACCTGACAGCCTTCTCTGATGGCGTGACTGGCTGGGTGGCTGAAGGGAGAGCAGTGGCAGTGGTCTATCTTGATTTCAGCAAGGCTTTTGATACTGTCTCTCACAGGATCCTCAAAAGCAAGCTTAAGAGATGTGGGTTGGATTGCTGGACAGTGAGGTGGGTTGAAAGCTAACTGTAGGAATGACAGAGCTCAGAGGGTTGTGGATAAGCGGTGCAGAGTCTAGTTAGATGCCTGTAGCTAGTGGTTTGCCCCAAAGATCAGCATTTGATTAATATTTTGAATAAGACTGGACCAATGGCCTGGACAAGGGGACAGAGTGTACCCCCGGCAAATTTACTAGAGATAAAAAATTGGGAGAAGTGGTCAATACACCAGAAGGCTGTGCCCAGGTCAGCAAGACCTTGACAGGCTAGAAAGTTGGGTGGAGAGAAATGAAATCAAATTCAACAATGGCAAGCATAAGGTCCCGCACTGAGCGAGGAGTATCCCCAGCACCAGTACACGTCAGATGTTGGCCTGCTAGGAAGCAGCTTTGCAGAGAAGGACCTGGGAGTCCTGGTGGACAAGCAGCTCTCTGAGACAGCAGTGTGCCCTGGTTGCCAAGAAGGCCAGTGGTATCCTGGGGTGCATTAAGCAAAGCATGGCCAGCAGGTTGAGGGATGTTATCCTCCCCTCTCTGCTCTGCCCTGGTGAGGCCACATCTGAAATGCTGTGTCCAGTTCTGTGCTCCCCAGTTTAGGAAAGACAGGAAACTACTGGAAAGAGTCCAGTGGAGGGGAGGCTACAAGGATGATGAGGGGACCAAAGCACCTCTCATGTATGATGAAAGGCTGAGAGCGCTGGGGCTGTTTACCTGGAGAAGTCTGAGAGGGGGTCTCATCAAAGCTTAAAAATATCTAAAGGGCAGGTGTCAAGAAGATGGGGCCAGAGTCTTTTCAGTGGTGCCCAGTGACAGCACATGGGACAACTGGCACAAACTGGAACACAGGAAGTTCCATCTCAAAATAAGGGAAAGCTTCTTCACTGTGAGAGTGACACAGCACTGGAAAAGGCTGCCCAGAGAGGTTGTGGAGTGTCCTTCTCTGGAGGTCCCTGGATGTGATTGTGTACAACCTGCTGCAGGTGATCCTGCTCTGGCAGGTGGGTTGGATTAGATGTTCTCCAACCTCTTGTGATTCTATCCAAACCATGTTGTTTCTAGAACAATAAACACACACACTCCCCACATCCTATATTTCAACAGATAACAAACAGCATTTATCTACTGAAATAACATCTTCATGTGTTCATGATGGGGAGGAGGACTTCATTCAGAAGCTCTGATAGCATCTAACACCATTAAAAAGTATTTTTTTCTGAGGCAGGATCATGGTACTTACTTCTCACTATGGAAGTTATCATGAAATTACAGCACATACTTTCTATTGGGACCTTACAATTGCACAAAAGTCACCATTTTCCCCCTTGCATCAAGGGATTTATAGAATAGGAAGATCCTATTACACAACACTAAGTACAAAATATGTTAGAAAAAGAAGTAATTTCAGTATACACACAGCTCTCCTCAAACACACAAACCATACATATTCATGACCCTCTCCAAGAAGCAATAGGGACCAAACAGTAACTTAAGGTGGTGCAGAGATAGCTGACCGAATTAAAACCACTACACATTCTGGTCAAACAGAAAGACAGAAGAGCTATTCTAAAGCTAGAGCATCTCCTCCTTAAAATGTCCTTTTAGAAATGCCTCTGCTAATCATTCAGAATCCAAGATTCAATATTTGGATTTTTGTTAACTACGTAAAGAGCAACAGTGAAAAAAAAAATCATGGAATGGTTTGGGTTGGAAGGAAATTCAATGATCATCTAGTTCCAATGAATTATATATTACTATACCACTACACTTTTAATTCATCAAATGTTTATACACAAACTGAAAAAACCCTACTCTTGTATGGCAGTAACTTCATTTGTTTACAAGTAAATCCCCAAAATACACATCTTCCATTTGATAATCACTTACAGAGCTGTAAACTGATACTACTAGCTGGAGGAATCATTAAGGAAAGCACATTAGCCAAAGCAAATCAAAGGAAACACTGTTCCTGGAGGAAATTACATTAGAACAGAATAAAAACAAAGTCATAAGTACAAGAGAAAAAGCAGTCTTGTGGTATTTGTTTTGCCAAGTTCTAAATAGCAGGTGGTCTAGAGCAAAGCTTAACAAAGGATTTCAAAAGATACTGTCAGTTTAGGAAGTCAGATGTCCAAGAATAAATAACACAGCCAGTTATCTTACTGATATCCCTGAAAGAGAATAGGAAACCAAACAACTGTTTGGTGTTAGCATCCTTTAAAGATGTGATGGCCTCAGGATAAATGATCGGTGACATGCTGATGCAGACTTCTCAGCTTTGTAACTACCTACCATGGGGCATTCAAACAATACCTAGAACTTTACCAGGTCACATCTCAAACATGCCTGTTTTCTCTCTCCTGCTATTGCATTTTTTCCACAGAAAACCAGCCCATAGATTACATAGTCAATAAATGAGGACAGGGAGGAGAAGCTATCTACTGTCGGACAGAATTAGTTGTCAGTCACCTAAAAAAACCCCCAAACATCTTCTTACTCCCATTTTTCGTATTAGTTTAAGATGAAATTGCTACAATTAAAAGGCTATCAACTCTGCTCACAGTGGCATCAGCAGGCTAGGCTGTGTTCTCACACCTTCAGCAGTTAACCACAGGCAGCCAGGGCTCAGACCCACCACTCCTCCCGGCCATGCTGCTGTCACCAGTCAGAGTGTTTAAGCAGCCATCATTTTCCATCAGTTCTGCTTGGTGAATGGTAACATCCAGCAAACAAGCTGGAGAGAGATCAGGAGTATTCACAGCCTCCGCAGGAGTCTGCTGTGTTTGCCAAAGTCCTTAACTGATCTCTGAAAAATGGCAATTTGGATACTAAAACATAGCCTGAAATAACTGGAGTAAAACCAGCTTCATCTGGTAAACATAATATAAACATGGCATTAAGACTTAAAATTTTGGACAAAGGCTAGAAGAAATTATCCCACACCATGGGGGAAGGGAAAAAAAAGAGGAAAGGAAAAAGCAGCTCAACTGGAGACTTGAGTCTTTCGTTATCTAAAGTTACAAGACTTCTTGAATCTTAAATAATAATAATAGAACAGGATTTACTTTGGGCAGAGTTTACATGATTCACAAGAAACCCAACCCTGCATATCTTCAGCCACAGAAAACAAATAAGGGAGTAACCTGAAGGAGGGGTCTGCAGAGTGGGAATAATAAACCCATCTAAGCCCAGAGGTGGAGAGCAAGTCTGTATATCAATACGCATGGTGTGACTGCATAAAGGATGGTAACGCAACAGAGAAGGCACATTTTACTGGCTGACCAGCTAAAGGGGTCTAAAACACAGAAGGAACCTAAAGGGTTCTCAGCCACCCCTTTGCTTAGGTGGTTGCTGTCAACAGTGCTTCTGTCATGTTTTGGAAGCTGCCAGGCTTAAACACAGCAAGTTTTAGTCATTCAGAGCCCAGAGCTGCTGCAACAATGAGACCTGGTGGTAACACACACTGCTCTTGAGTAGCTTAGCATGCTGTGAAATACACTGGCTAATTAGGACATCGACCTTGCAGATGTTTTTAATTGAGGAAGAACACTTAGGGATCCAACGCGATGTACGCATGTGCTACCCTCTACATCTCTGGCAAATGACAAAAGTTTTTCTAGCAAAAAAGTAGTTTGTAGTCCTTACAATTGTAAGGGAAAACGTTCCTCAGCTCCAGCAGACACAGTGCTATTTCCCTGGTATCACAAAGAAGTTGTTCAAGTGTATCTGCATTGGTAGCATGTCAAGTGTCAGGAAGAAAGTATGGCTAGTTATTTTCATGCCATGGACAGCAGCAGACATGGAGCATTTTCGATTTCACTCTTGGAAAGGACAGAGATAGTGCATAAGATGCAGGCTTTTAGGTCCTCAGAAGGCTCAAAGGAATCTAAGGAATAAAACCTCACTGTCAGAGTAACAGAGGTTAAATTTTGTTGTAGGCAGTATCCTCATAAAAAGCCTTGTAATGAAGCAGAATTTGTGCCATAGAGAGCTGCTAGCTTTCCCTCCCTTCCTTTTACACAACCCCTCTCCTAACTCATGACAATTTTTCTATCCATGGAGAAATGGACTAGGTTTTTGGAGCAAGGGAATAGATGAGACAGTGGGAAGAAACCATCTAAACACAGTATTTGGTTTGGCTTCTCTTTTAGAAGGGCAGCTCTTACAAAATTAAAATTCCATCTCTACAGCTGAGTATCTGACACACAAAATTGACCTCACCCCACCCCCAGCGGAACAAACAAACAAAAAATTCCCCCAAACCCAAAGGGATTTTCCCCCCTTCCGGCCCAGACTCAGAGCCAGGAGCAGTGGAGTAATCCTTGAAGTTACCAGCTTCAAGTGTTTGCAAGGCCAGCATCCAGATGGCAGGTCAGGTACATAGCACACACATTAGGAGTCTTGCTGGGAAGTCAGCAGATATTCTCTTCACCTTTTCTTTTTTTTAAAGATCTTAAATGGAGAGCAAAAGCAGTCTTTATTTTTATTATCATCTATGGATACTCAGGCAAGTCAAAAGCCTGGCCATAAGGTATCCTGCCTGCAGGACCTCTATTACAACAATGCAAGGTGTCACCTTAAAGTATACTGTAGGGTGATTCCACCAAAAAGAAAAGCCTGACAAGTAGTAAGTTGTTTCAGAAAACAAGCAAACAAAAAACCCCACAACTCCAAAGCTTAGGCTAAATTGATGGAGTTTAAGTGGCCAAGCTGCTCAAGTACAAAGTGTTTTTCTTTTATTTACTACTTACAAATCCAGAGGTCTAGAGCCCAATACAAAACAACCACCCCAATTTAATTTAGATGTCGCATAAAAATAAAAACCCTTCACACTAGTCTGTTACAGAAAGTAGGTTTTAATCTGCATCAGTAACTCTGCCTTTGTAGTGGAAGTCACATGAGAAGCAGAATGCAGAACTGCACTTTCATCCAGCCAGGAGGTATTTAACAGGGGAAGAGAAGCTTTGCCAGAAAGTGATAAAGAGCAGGATTTCTACCTGTATGAAGAGCTGGTATTGGGTGACCGGAGCTCTCATTCTCCCACCGAAAAGAAGTTCACATGTTAAATGCATCAACTACAAAGCAGACTAGCAAAGAGGTTTTAATTCATAATGCCAACCTAAGAATGAGTTAATCCTTGGCTTTGTGTGCACCGTTTAGTGCAAGCTGGAAGGCTAGCACACCAGCTGATGGTGCCTTTATTCTTAACTTTCAAGTCAAGGAAAAAAAATTGAAAGCAAAAAAGGAAAAAACCCAACAAAACAACTTAAAAGTAGTAAGAGACTGACTTTTCAAAGCCAACTATCTAAAGTTATCACTAGCAGTCCTAAGTGTTTAGGATCCTGTTAATGATTCATTTCAGAGCAAAGCCCCAGGGACAGTTTGCCCTAGGAACACAAAACTGGAAGTACTCATGGAGGATTAAGTAGGGAATAGAAATCAAGTGGCATAGGGCAAGAAAGGAAGAGATTATTTAGGTCAGCCTTTCTGAAGAAACACTGAACACTGAAGCACAACAATTCCAGAAAAGTTGAGCAGCCTTCTAGGTGCTTCAGCAGTTCCAACACTGGAAACATGAGATAGTGTAGGAAATTCTGGGAAAACACATGTTTGTAATTGATTTATATGAAATTATTAATCAAAATGGAAAATTCAATTCCCTTCAAAGTTTCTTTTGCCTCCTTTTTCTACTCAGAGAAAAGAGGAACAGTTTGAATTCACAGCTTGCAAAGGTTCAACGTAGCACGGAGTTTATTCCAGCAGAGAGACAATCCAGAGAGCACGTGCTATTAACCAAATAAATATTTATAGCTCGCACTTGTACAAGACTCAAAACTCCACTACTCTTCTTGTCACCATGGCAATTCAGAGGGAGCATCTGAAAACGGGGGATGGGGTTTTAAACTAGTCAGGCTCTCACAAAAAAAAAGCCTATTTTCCATCCTTCCCAGTCCCGTTAAACACTGGTTTCCACGGTAACTCAGCAGCGGCTCAAAACCAGCTCGTAAATCCAGCCCAAACATATAGCTGCTTAGGCTGCTGCTTATTTTAAGACACATCGGGATGCTGACTACTTGTGTCTCATCACGTTTTGGAAGACCATGAGAACAAGCCATGGGAGTAGAAGCCCCTTGCCATTGCTCTCCTGCTCACCCTGCCTCACAGGCTACAGGAGCGGTCTGAAGACACAGATTTCCAGCTGCATCACCAGGTGTAACAATGCAGCGAAACACAAGCCTGTGCCAATACCCAGAGAAGTTGTTGTAGAATGAATGATAATTAAAACAAAGCTATGCACCCAGTGCAAACTGGTGTGTTCCTCTGAAGTCAACTGACTAGCCTGATTTACATCAGCCATAAAATCAGTCCTAAAACATGAGATTTGGGAAATCAGAAGAGATGAATTCTCCTCCCCCAAATCCACACGACCATTCTGGCTCAAAGATCTCTGAAGCCTCCCAAAACACTTCAGTGATTTTGCTGAAATTGCTAAGCAATGTGAAGATGACAAGCACTTTCAAGAAGTCACATAATTTCCATACTTACAAATGCACACATTATTTATGTAAAAAGCCCAAAAACAGAAGTTTATTTTTCTTACTTTCCAATTGTGCCAACCAGTATTAGTTAAAATTCCAGCAAACACCATATGAAACCAGAGTCCCTGCTCATTTGGAAGCAGTGAGGTCATTTGAGCTCCCTCAAGGTAGGATTCCTTTCCAGATGCTTAGTAAGAACATCAAGATCACAGAATCACTGGGTTGGAAAAGGCCTTTGAGATCATCGAGTCCGGCCATACCTGTCCACCACTAAACCCTATCTCTAAACACCTCATCTACCCATCTTTTAAATACATCCAGGGGTATTGGATGTATTTAAAATACGACAGCTATGCTGAAAATTAGACATTTGGGCAAAGTTTAATAATCAAAACCAGGTCAGCATTGTCACTTTCTGTCCTATGCTGAAGCGGTCGACACATCTGAAATACATGAATTAAAAAATGAATTGTTTTCTCTGAAGTAAATATTGACCTACCTATGAAATATACTTCCATACTAATATGCAACGCATGCAAGACTAACTATGGTGAGCTTTTAAAAAGGGCTTTACACAGGCTTTTTCCCATTCAATTTTTGCTGACTTCAGAACATCCCATGACTTCATTCCAGCTACTGTAGCTACTGAGAAAGAAAAAAGTCAGTCTCTCAAAAAACCCAGTAGGATGCTCTTTAAACATAAATACTCAGCAAGAGTATTGTGCAACGCTTCGTAATTTCGCATTTCTGAGGGGATGTTTCCAATAACCAGAGGTGGTGGCAGAGTTTTCACTTGAGTGCATTTCACTCTTACCATGAGTTTTAGGTCTGCATCCTATTAGCAATAAACAGCACTGAACTAGCTGTCTAACTTTTCTCCTCCAAACTACAGATCAGATTCTTTGCGCTGGAAACACGACGATTACTTCTCCCCTGAACAACAGGATTTGGTGAACCCTTCCTAATAATACAAATGCAATTGCCAAATTAGCTCATCCCATTTTCATTCACTGCCAAGTTTGCTTAATTGTCTCTTCCAGCCAAAAGGCACAAACAGTCATGTTTGGTGACTGTTACTTTCACAGTCAGCATTGTAGTTAACAGTACGAATGCGTATCTTTAGCCTTAATTCTACAGTCCTTTAACAGATAATTTAGTTCTTCTATACAATTTGATTTTAAAAGTACCTTCCAGCACATCTGAAAAAGACTGACAGCACTTCTTCAATTCAAATTAAGGCTGATAAATATCAAGAAAAGCCAGAATAAACAGAAGATGTTTTGCACGCTTAAAGGAGAACAGTGATTAGAAGAAATCCTCCGGAAGGTAGAGCTATGAACAATAGGTCACGGTATAATAGCTGCCAAGTTTTCTTAAAGGGGATGGGGGGGGGCGACCCAAAAAAATACAAACACAAGACAAACCAAGCAACAAGCCCCTACAGTCTTCAACACGTTAAAAGCTTCACAAGCAAAACAACATATGGGTATTCAGATTAAAAAACATTAGAAGAACAACACTGAAAAGTTAGACAGGAAACAGGAATAAACATCATGGAGTTACTCTGTACTTTGTTTATTAATTTTTAAATCAAACATGAATGTTAACTGGATGCTCACAGCTTTTCAACAGAAAAGATGTGTTAGGAGCCACAACCTTGAGAATATTTGGGTATGGTTCTCTAATGAAACACTCTTCTGATGCAAAGCAGCAAAGCTCAGTATGAAGTAACATTCACAATTCACTGTTTTGCTGCTTCAGGATTTTATGATCTTGTCAGCAGATACTTTACAACTAAAGAAAGTACCAGCTGTTTCACTCCTACAAAAATGAAACAAAAAAAGATATAGGCAATTCTGTAATGCTGTAAAACTAGAACAAAACAAAAAAATAATCAGGAGACAGAATAATTTTTATGGAAGACAAATTTTTTTTGTAACTAGTTAGTCAATTTAGTCACGGTTCAGAGACAGAAATAGTACCAAAACCATATAGAGATGGGAATTTTTAGTTAATATATATTTTGAAGCCACTAATTATTTTTTGTTTTTAAAAATGAACCATATTTGGTTAAGGATTCAGCCCCCTGAACCACTACCTTCAAGCTCAACTTAGTGCTTAAAAGTTTGGTGTTTAAAGTGGCTATACCTAGAATACTCTACTGCACACATAAGATATCATTAAAAAAGTTACCTTTCCTGAATATTTGTTAGAGTCAATAGATCCACATATTTCATCAAAACATGACTCCCAGATATGCATGTACACTGCTTTAAACTACTCTTCTGCCATCTGCTTTGCCTGCTTCTGCCCATATTCCTTTTATAACCAACTGCTCATGAGATATTGATGCTCTAGAAACTTGAGAGACACTGTCACTTAAACTGAACTTTTCTTTAGAAATAAGACTAAATAATACCACTTTGAAAGTGTTTGTGCTCCTTCAGTTCAGGTCAACTAAATTCAGTTTAAGGCTCTCTTTGAGGTAGATGACTAAAGAACAGAACTGTGCTGGCAAACAGATTATACAGGCAGACACACATAAGCACTGTGATCATGTGGAACCCAAACACAAAATAAGCTCTTCAGAGTTCAGCTCTAATTTCACAGAACAATGTATTTTAGTAGGAGGAGGATCTGGGTACATTTATGTATTTATTCCCACTGTTGTTGCAGGGCTGTGCATCTTGCAACGAGCCTGGACAGTACAGTGCTAGCATCAGCAGAGCTACGAGTGGTCAAGTCATCAAGAAAAGGTACAAGATGGTTTGTTGAATAATAGATTGCTACCAGCATTTCTCTTCTAGAAGAGCTCATTACCAACTAAGTAAAAGTTCAACAGTTCTGCTGAAAATGCCTTTGTAGGAAAAGTTCAAGCTTTTATGGTTTATGTTTACAAGTGCCAGGTATTGTTTTAGGGAAGATAAGGAACAGGTTCCTTAAAAAAAATAAAATTAATTGCTCCTTCACAGGAAAGAGTATCCACTTGAGAGCTTACAGATATGCAACTCTTTATAGCCAAGCATACACATACTTTCTACTTAAACAGTCTGATCTCTTAACTAAGACCTTTGACACATTTAGCCATAGAAGCTTCTTTAGATATTACCTGTCCACCCAGCAAACCTTTCCCACGCCAAGGCAGAGACAGTTAAAGACCATTTTTGTTGGACACAAGCTAGTTTAAAAAGATAGGAATAAAACCTCCAGGGAGGTGATTGTCCCACTCTACACTGCACTGGTGTGGCCTCACCTCAAGCACTGTGTGCAGCTTTGGGTGCCACAGTACAAGAGGGACATAAAAATACTGGATAGTGTCCAGAGGGAGGGCAGCGAGGATGGTGAAGGGTCTGGAGGGGAAGTGTTATAAGGAGGCTGAAGTCCCCTGGTTTGTACAGCCTGGAGAAGAGAAAGCCATGGGGAGACCTCATCATGGTCTGCTGCTTCTTGAGAAGGGGGAGCAAAGGGGCAGGTGCCGATCTCCTCTTTGGTGATCAGTGATAGAAGACAAGGGAATGGCATGAAGCTGCAACAGGGGAGGTTTAGGCTGGATGTCAGGAAGAGGTTCTGTACTGAGTGGGTGGTCGAGCACCAGGGAAGGGGTCACAGCACCCAGCTTGGCTAAGGTCAAGAAGCATCTGGACAATGTGCTCAGTCACATGCTCTGATTTGGCTGGCCCTGTGTGGAGCCAGGAGTTCACAGAATCACAGAATCACAGAATTGTAGGGGTTGGAAGGGACCTCGAGAGATCATCGGGTCCAACCCCCCTGCCAAAGCAGGCTCCCTAGCTCATATTGCTCAGATAGGCGTCCAGGCGGGTCTTGAATATCTCCAGTGAAGGAGACTCCACCACCCCCCTGGGCAGCCTATTCCAGTGCCCAGTCACCCTCACTGTGAAAAAGTTCTTCCGCATGTTGGTGCGGAACTTCCTATGCTCCAACTTGCAGCCATTGCCCCTTGTCCTATCGCCACGTTGGACTTGATGATCCTTATGGGTCCTTCCAACTCAGGATATTCTGTGATTCTATGAAAAAATTCTGTGCAGCTTTGATGTTCCGTCAAAGACGGAAGTTAAAGAAGTTTGCTTTAACTCAAAAACTATGTTCTGTACCTGAAAGTCTGTACATATAAGAAGTGGCCACCCCCTTCCTCTATCTCTGTTTATATAGTTTTCAAAAGCTTTGAATAGACTTCAAATAAGTTCAAATACTTATAAAAGACCCATCACTTAATTCTTCTCTCACAAAAATCAGTGCATTCTCACCACAGCTATTTATGTAAGAAAGCCACTGCACTTTTTGGCAACTGGGAAAAACCTTTGTAGGACTGTTTTCTCTCCCTTCTACCCCCTAAAAAAGGGGGTTAAGAATTTGGACACAGCTGGAAAGAGAACATCAACCATGTGTTCATTGCAAGTCTTAAGAACTCAGCTAAAGATACAACTGGAGCATGAATAAGAAATATTCAGTGACAGGGGAAAAGTAGAGCTGAAAACAGTTTTTCAGTTAGCTTCTACATATGGTGCTGATTCCCTGTTGATAAAAGTTTCCCCAGACAACCCTTATCCCTGCCGGCAGCCTAGCTCTCTTCACTGACGACATAGGCCCTGACAATATCCCTGTGTTCCCATGAGAGAAGAAAAGTTACTCATGCTGAGAGGATTTTAATAATCACATTCTCAAAACACAGCGGCCTTGATGACAGGGCTACAGGCTACCCTAAACCAAGAAGAAGTTATGGGAAGGTACTAGGGAGTAACAGAACATGTTAAGAACCAGTCATAATAAGATGGTCAAAACAGCCAGTGTGCAGATGCTTTTAGGCATCCAAGGTAAACTAACGCTATTTAGCTATAAGATACATTCATCAGAACTCATTATAATCACTGACCAATTAGTGGGGTATAAACAGTGTATGTAACCAATTAGCAGTTTTTTAGCTTGCCACATTTGCAATAACAAATGCATATAGTCTGTGTGATTTCGCCCAATAAATGGCTTCACCTAAAATTCATATTGAATTGCGTGTTGCCCATCGTTGATCTCCACACCCCAGAACATTATTTATTGAAAGGCTCCGAGTGCTAGAAGTACCTTAACTTCTGGAAGCAGCCTGAGCCATTGTTTTAACTACACTTAAACTGGACATGTAGAAACAAAGGCTTTTAAAGTAAATGTGATTCCTAATAGATTGCAGAAGGCTTCTGTATCATTTGACTCAAACAGCACTAGTTGATGTTCAGGATGTAGGTCTTATTTGGAGGAGTGGGAAGAGAGCATGAAAGCAAGCAGCAATTGACTTACAAATGAAATTATTATGCAAAGGGCTCTTAGACTGCATGCCAAGTTGCAAAATCACACACTGACACAGCCCAAAGGGTCACTCCTTGATGTCTAAGCATATTTCCCTATGGATGCATCTGCTTACTTCTCTCTACCTCCTCTGCCAAGAATTAACTTTGATGTTACCAGTGAAGCTGGAGATCCGAGTTTGTTTGCTTTACTAGTCACTCCAATGCAACAATACCATCACTGTAAAAATTTTATGAGACATTAGTACTACCTCACTGACCCAACACTCCCCCTTTTACATTTTCACAGAATCAGAATCACAGAATAACTTGGTTGGAAAAGACCTTTGAGATCACTGAGTCCAACCATACCCATCCTCTACTAAACCATATCCCTGAGCACCTCATCTACCTGTCTTTTAAATACATCCATAGTCAGTGGCTCAACCACCTCCCTGGGCAACCTGTTCCAATGCCTGATAACCCTTTTGGTGAAGAATTTTCCCCAAATGTCTAATTTGAACCTGCCCTGGCACAGCTTGATGCCATTCCCCCTCATCCTATCACCTGTCACTTGGTGAAAGAGACCACCACCCACCTCTCTACAACCTCCCTTCAGGTAGTTGTAGGCGGTGATAAGGTCTCCCCTCAGCCTCCTCTTCTCTAGGCTAAACAACCCCAGTTCCCTCAGCCTCTCCTCACAAGGTTTGTTCTCCAGCCCCTCCACCAGCTTGATTGTCCTTCTCTAGACACACTCCAGGACCTCCATGTCCTTCTTGTGGTGAGGAGCCCAAAACTGAACACTCAAGGTGCAGCCTCACCAATGCCGAGTACAGGGGCACAATCACCTCCCCAGACCTCCTGGCCACGGTGTTTCTGATACAAGCCAAGATGCCATTGGCCTTCTTGGCCACCTGGGCACACAGTTGGCTCATATTCAGTCTGCAGTCAACCAACACCCCAGGTCCTTCTCCACCCAGCGGCTTTCTGGCCACTCTTCCCCAAGCCTGTAGCACTGCACAGGGTTGTTATGTCCCATGTGCAGGGCTCTGCACTTGGCCTTGTTAATACAGATGCTGTATTACTCTATTCCAATACCGAAATACTGCTTTTCCTTTGGGGAGCCTCTCAAATGATAATGACATTCTTGCATATCAGTGAATCACATTACACCAGGGAGGGCCATTACGTTGGTGAACAGAAGGCAACAGCAGCATTCAGTGCACGAAACAAGGAATACTCAAACACTCTAAAAAAATAAAACATTTACCTCTCACAAAAATATTTAATGACATTTAAATGGAAAACTACTAAGTCTTCCAGGAGGATAAAAACCTTCTCTGCAAAAACTCTTCCAAGATCTAGAGCGTAACTACTAATGATCTTTAATTGGCTTTTACAAGGTCATAAGAAGAGAAAAATGGGCAGGAGCGGGAGGTGAAGGGGAGACATATCTACCCCTTCTCCATCTTCCAAGGGGAACTCTGTGATACATATATTTGCTTTAGAGAAAAGCAGGAGAGACAAAATAAAACCCAACAAACCAAAAATGCATATCAAAAGAACTCAACCCAGCAACACTTACATCTCATAAGCCAGCAGTATGTCCTCACAGGCAAGAAGGCCAGTGGTATCCCAGGGTACATTAAGCAGAGTGTGGCCAGCAGGTCGAGGGAAGTTATCCTCCCCTTCCACTCTGCCTTGGGCTGAGGCCACATCTGGAGTATTGTGTCCAGTTCTGGGCTCCCCAGTTCAAGAAAGGCAGGGAACTACTGGAGTGAGTCAACAGAAGGGGGGCTTCAAGGATGATGAGGGGATGACCAGGGCATCTCTCATGTATGATGAAAGGCTGAGAGAGCTGGAGCTGTTTTGTCTTGAGAAGACTGAGATGGGATCTCATCAATACTTATAAATATCTAAAGGGTGGGTGTCTAGACAATGGGGGGCAGATTCCTTTCAGTGGTGCCAGTGATAGGACAAGGGGCAACTGGCACAAACCTGAGCACAGGAAGTTCCATCTCAAAATAAGGAAAAGCTTCTTCGCTGCAAGAGTGACAGAGCACTGGAAGAGGCTGCCCAGAGAGGTTGTGGACTGTTCTCTGGAGATACTCAAAACTCGCCTGGACACAATCCTATGCATCCTGCTGTAGGTGATCATGCTCTGGCAGATGGGTTGCACTAGATGATCTTCACAGGTCCCTTCCAACCCCTACTGTTCTGTGATTCTGTGTATTTTTGTTTCTGCACAGTGCTAAACAGACACCAGTTATGTCTCCCTTTGTCTCTAAAACTGAAATAGCAGGATATCAATCGTTCTCTAATTATTCATACGGTCAGGAGCTGCAAACATCCTATACTGAACATAAACAGTTTAAGACACTAATTAGTTGTAATCTTCTAAGTCTCAAGCACCTTTCATATAGCATGAGTCACCCAAGTGCTTCATTCTCAGCAGGGCCTGGCTTTCCACCAGTGCATATGTTTTCAGAGTGGTTGGGTTCTCAAGCAAGCTCAGGTCCTTAACACCAGCCAGTCAGACCCAGGAAAGCTCTGCAGCACAAGAACAGCAGCTCTGAACACCCCAAGCCAACACCACCGAGCAACACCTCGAGCTGGAGCTGCAGGGGCTCCCAGCCAGCAGCCCTCCAAAGCTCTTGGCACAGCAAAGCCCACATTTCTCATCCCAAACTATGCCCTCTCAGACTTTTCTGTATTTAGGCAGGGAAGCAGCCTCCCCCTTTGTTATTAAATACATGGGACAGATTGGTTGAATCCCAGTTTCAGAAGTGCGTGCCACCACCACTTTGAATGGTGTCAAAGCTGCATCAAAGCCCTGTGAAGCCTCAGGCAATCTGGCACAAGGGTATGTGAAACAAGCAGCCAGGAGTTTAAAAGATAATTTCTCACCCTTGTGGTTGACTAGCTGAAAGACCACAGGAGAGGTAGAAAAATCAGTTTAGGTGGCCCAATAGTCAAAGGGCAAAGAATGAATATTTATTTAAGACCATTTTATAGCAACACAAAGGATACTGGAGCACAAGAGCTAGCCATAACATGTGCCTAAAGATACCTACACATTCTACTGATTTCATTCCAGATGATATATTTTTACTTATTTTGCCAATACAGCTACTAGAAGGCATCAGCCATGAACTACAGCCTCCCGGAGGTAAGTACTGTCTATCCATTCAAGTGGTAAACTGCTGTCTAACTCAAATATGTACTCAAACTCTGCATATCACTTCCTCATATCAGTATGCCAAGCACAAACACTTCTCCAACTCTCACCCATCTCTAGCCAAAACAAAAAACGTATCTCAGCCTGTGGGAAGTGCCCAGTATGAATTGGGAGAAAGTCTTGGGAGGGGAGATATAATACATAATAATTTTGGTTTCTTTATTATATTAATTTAAGCAAAAGCCACTTCTCAAGAAGTGACATTCCATCTTTACCTCCAAGTACTACACTAACAGTCTGTGAACAGTACATATAGCCCCTACTGTTACTATTATCTGGTACCAAAACAACCCTACAATACATCACTTTCCATCCAGGCAATTATATGTTTAGTTTCCCTTTGAGCCTGACCCAGTGGTTTGGAGGGACCTGAGAGTCTGTTCAACCCTTAAGAAGTTAATCCAAACAAAAGCTAAGTAAATATATCAGTTAAAACTTTGTACCTGCAGGGTCTGTTCTTCCCAGCTCAATTTGTACTTGTTTTAAACAGCCAGGATCAATTTGTAGCTATGTCAGTGCAAGCCTGATCTTCCCATCTTACTGAAAACTCCTACATTTTGAGCTTGTAAAAGGCAAGCATTCAAAAAGCCTCATTACCATTTTTTTAAAATCCTGTTTTCCCCTGCAAATCATCTTTGAGAGAAGCTAGATGCCTGCTTTACTTCTTACTGGCTAGGAGGGGTTACAGAACTACAAGTCGTTCAACAACCCTGGCTGCGGCGTTGGGAAACGTTGAGAAATGCCTGGTTTGCCCTTCCTCCTTCTCCAAAAGCTCCTTCACCTCCCAGTGTATGCTAGAAACCGACAAGCGAACAGGACCAGATGTTCAGCTGCCAAGCTCTCCTTCTGCCTGCTTTAAGGAATTTTATATAACCACTTGAGTGCTCAATGATACACCCTGAGCACAGAGGTGACAGAATTCATTGGTGCCCTCCAGAAGAAAAAGTGGCTTTGGGAACACAGGTGAGGACAAGCTCTGGCAATGATCCAAATACTCCTCCAGCCTTTTTTGCTGTCTCATTCTTTGAAATACATATTCATTTCCCTAAAAAAAAACCCCAACACCCCAGTATTTAGATTAAGGAAACAAATCGTTTGTCTTGATTACAGGAAACCATAACATTTGCTTTAAGCTTCCTGTGGTGGAATTACAGCACAAGCACATACAACACCTTGAGGAAGAGAGGAGAGGCTTTTCTGCAGAAATGTTTTGTTCAAACTGATAGTTCTTTGCAAAGTATTTGGGATGGGAAAAGACATGCCAAAAAGTAGAACTGCAACAAAGCTAGCTTAAAAAAATTGGGGGGGGAATAAGAGGGGAGGGGGAGAGAAGGAAAGTAAGCTAATCAGAATATAATTAATTACTGGTAAATGAATTGCCTTTTAGCTTCCATATAACATTTCCATGAGTTATCATTAAAGTGATCGCTCCACTGTAAATTAGCTACTAAACTAGACAGTAAGAACTTCTAAACCATCTATTTTCCCACAACTATGAAATAGTGCTGCAAAGCGAGAAAAAAGCCCAGCCAGCCAAACAAGAGAAAACCAGCAATAAGATAGTTCATCATGTACATCCACAGGGACACTATTTTAAGCAATTTTTTTCTTGTTTGTTTGATATAATTGTATAACTTCAAGAGAACCTTCATTTAGCCATTCCATATGGCCCTGGCAAATACTGCGCAGTGACAAATGCAGATGTCTACCTGTCAACCGCTCTGATATACAAGGGTTTTTTATTGCACTGTGGATGCTTCTGGCTGTGTGAATATTTCTCAGTAATCTGCCTTTACATAAGTGTTTACACTGGAGTCACCTCTAGCACTGCTAAGGGAGAGTACGACACTAAGCCTTACTTTGGGAAAAGTGTTCCTAAAAGGGATCGCCAGCTGCAAGCATCCAATGAATAAAAGGATGCTCCAGCAGAGAGATGACATTTTGAGTGCTGATGGACTCTAAATAGATCATACCATACATAAACTTTAAAAATCCCAATTTTGGAACTAACTTACTAATTTTTCCTACCCCTCCAAAAGCACTAACAACCCAAACCTGCACCTCCCCCCAACAAGGGAAGCTTGCTTACTGCTACTGCAGAAGATTCACATGCACATCACTGTGCATTCAGGGAAGAAATATCACTATTATTTATTCAGATGGGGTTAGAAGAAAAATGGATTTTTTTTTATATCAGTTGTACAAGAAGATTCTCCCATACTTAAAAGGGGAACCTCTATCTTGTAACCATCAGCTTCTGATAAGAAGATAAAGCACTTGTGGCACCCTTTGAGGAAGGGTAAAAGCCTTCTCTAACATTTTTAGCTCACTTCTTGAAACAACCAGTTGACACACATCCCCAGCAATAGTTTGGGTTAGTCAACAGACACAGACAAGTTTTGTAGCTCTAGGTCAGGAAAAAACATGGAATCATCCTTCATAAGTCAGTCAGCTAAGGAGCAGAGGTGATGTCAAAGTTCAACTACTTGCAAGTTCTTACCTAATCATTTGTGATGTCATGAGCCAGTTTCTGCAGCAGAACCTGGCAGATACCATGTTCTGGCCAAAATAGACTGCAGTACGAAATATAGGTATAATACAGGAAGCAATCACAAAAATATCTTTGTGTAATTCAGTTAAACACACAATGAGAAGCCCTCATCCAGGCTCAATTAGATCTTCTAATCACCACAGTAGCTTTAACTCTGATTATTAATGCCAGATGCCCTATCGTGTTCACCATTACCAGAAATACATGTCCTATGCCATGAACAGAGATTTGGTGCAAAGTTAAAGCTGAGAAAAAAAGGACCTCAGGGCCAAGTGACAGCAAAACCAGGTCCTCCACTCATATACATCCACCTGAAACGAGAATGAAAGTAGAGGAATTGCAATTTTCTTGATGTGACATCTCCAGGTACATTTCCCATCTCCTGTATGCAGTGAGGGAAGATACTCTCTCTTGTTTTTTTCTTTTGCACATCCAATAGCAGGCTGTAGGACCAGCAACCTGAACTAAGGATAGCCCACAGGGCCAGCCAGGACAAGCTCTCTCTGATAGAGAGAGAGACAAAGCCCTTCCCACAGAACATCTTCTGGCTCAGGCCTCTTAGAGATACAAAGCCCCTTCCAAATAGCATGCCTACATTTTAAGGCAAATAGCATGACTTGCTCAAATGCGGCAGAGGCCATGATTTTTGAGAGATATGCCAATAACGCACAGCCAAAGCTTCTTCTAAGCCCTGAGGATCTAACCAAGAAGGTGAAACTGAAGGTTATAACACAAGAGAGAGAGGAACATCTCTCACTCTCAAAGACAGGAAGGTTTTGTAATAAAATCCTCAATTTTTTCATCCATTTTACAAGCATTCGGGTATCTTGTGCAACATCACTACAGCCATAAACAAAGAAGTTAGGCTGGATATTAGAAACAAGCTTTGCTTTTCTGTAGTTAATTTTGTTTGCTTATACTTAAAAAGTGTACTGCCATCTCACTGCCTGTGTTACAGCATCTGTGAGTCTGTGCAGGTTTGTAGAAAACTAGCAGTTTAGTCTAGAAGAAATACTGCTTCTCAACTAAAACTGGAAGAGGAGCCTTCTTTTGATGTCTCTTCCCCCTACTGCCTGTCCAAAAACAGGTAGGCTGGTTTACAATGCTATGTTGTACAGATATAGCCAGAGACATATACAATCTTACAAGTTTATTAAATTCCATTTATCTGAATGCAGACTCCGATTTCTTAACTGGAGTAAGTCCCTCCCAAGTGACTCCATCAAACAGAGGGTTGGTTCAAGAGAGGACCAGGGGGACAATATTCTCAGCAGTGAGCGTGTCAGGAAAGCACAGATTAAGGACTTTTACTTTCCTACAGCCAATGTAGTCATGCTTTAGATTTCTTGTTGGGGGCAGAGGGGAAGACACAAAAGGCTTTTTTGGTCTAGAGCCTCTGTAGCTGGATGAAAAATACCTCAGCACTAAGAAGTGTTTGCTTTAAAGCTAAAAAATAAACAAACAAAATCTTGTCTTATTGCTCAATCAAACTACCCCAGTGAGCTCCATCAAATGTTTATGTAGGACTATCTATTGCCTCTGCATTGTCCTCACACAGACACATTGTATTGATTTGCTTACAGCATCAGCAGCTTAATTTCTAATGTACAGTAATGAAAGAAAAAAAAAATCACATCTAGAAGCATCATGAAAAGGCCAGTCCATCAAGACACACTATCTCCTCCAGAGTAGCCATGATGATTAACAAGCATTCCTGTATATTTTCTAACAGCCTCACAGGTCTTACTCTGCAGCACCTTTTAAAACTTCCCAGATAACATCAGCTGCAGGAGCTCAGGCTGTCAGAGAATATGACTGAAGACCTCCAACTCCCTTAACTAAAAGGTGAAAGATAATACCAAATTCAGAGAAACCAGGTCATTAATATTTCTTAGAAGGTTCTCACTGAAAAGCCATCAAAACCTCATCTACCTCAGTGCTATTCCTGGCCATGCTGATGTCCTGTGACCAACATAGACAGCTCTTGGTGGGTGATAGGTTGGCCATGAGCCAGCAGTGTGCACTGGTGGCTAAGAGGGCCAATGGGATCCTGGGGTGCATCAAAAGAAGCATGGCCAGCAGGTCAAAGGAGGTGATCCTCCCCCTCTACTCTGCCCTGGTCAGGCCCCACCTGGAGTATTGTGTCCAGTTCTGGGCTCCCTGGTATAAAAAGGACAGGGATCTCCTGGAGAGAGTCCAGAGAAGGGCTACGAAGATGATTAAGGGCCTGGAGCATCTCCCCTGTGAGGAAAGGCTGAGTGAGCTGGGGCTGTTCAGCCTTGAGAAAAGAAGACTGAGAGGGGATCTGATTAATGTTTATAAATATATTAAGTGTGAGAGACAGAGGGAAATGGCCAGCCTCTTTTCAGTGGTCTGTGGAGATAGGACAAGGGGCAATGGCTTTAATTTGGAGCACAGGAAGTTCCGCACCAACATGAGGAAGAACTTTTACACAGTGAGGGTGACAGAGCCCTGGGACAGGCTGCCCGGTGGGTTGTGGAGTCTTCTCTGGAGCTACTCAAGACCCGTCTGGATGCCTACCTGTGTGACCTGTCCTAGGGAACCTGCTTTGGCAGGGGGATTGGACCCAATGATCTCTTGAGGTCCCTTCCAACCCATAAGATTCTGTGATTCTTAATTTCTGCAGCTGAACTACCAAACAAGTTCTCTGTACCTGCTCCACAATATAACCTGAGGTCTAAATCACTACTTTCTGTCCATTCCCCAGTATCTCCATGACATGTTGGGCCACAGCGCCATATAAGAGACCATTCACCCCATGTGTCTGACTCAGATGCCAGCATTACAATCTGTGATCATACTCCAGCCACAGCAGCAGCTGACTCCTGACTGCCTGGATTTCCTCCGGATCACACAAACAATAAGCGTTTGCACTCCCACCTACGGTCACTTTCCTCATGCGATGACTTCTTATCAGCACCTTGCTAGTAAACGTTCTCCCCACCTGCCATTTCTTGGTAATTGAGACAGGAAAAGGGGAAAAAAAAAAAAAGGGCAAAAAAAGAAAGTCTGACAACAACATTGGACTGCTTCCAAACTACCCTGTATCATTTCCCCCCTCAAAGGCAGCATGGCCAACAGACACAACTAACCAGAAAGCTGAGCAGCCTGAAGACACTGAAACCTATCACCAAAAAAGTCACAGCAGCCTCTTCTGCTCATATATACCCATGCAACTGACAACAAATGAAGATGTCATGATTGACAACAAATGGAGATGATCAAATGTTTGTTACTATATGAAAGCCTACATAGCTGCCCATCTAACAGCCAAAAATTTCCATAAAATCACATAGAACAAGGAGAGAGGAGAAGAACAACTACCACCAAACCAAAGAGCTAACAAAAACACATCAAGTCTCTCCTTGACAGGATTTGTTCCTCCTCTGCAAAAAAGGAGCTTCCATACACACAAGTTTCAGTTAGATGAGGAGGGTGTTCCACATCCACAGTGGCTGTAGAACCCATCCCAGGATGGTGCCAGGTGGCCACTTCGAGACTGTGCTACATCGTTCTTTTCAAAACATCATTTCCATGTGCAGCCTCTTTCCCTAAAATAGCAGCAAGACACAAGAAACACGCAACAGGAGGACAGTAAGGCACGATCCGAAAGCGACAGCCACATCATAGGACTGGCACTGTTAACGCTGTATACTAATTCACTGCTTCTTTGCAGGCATACGTCTCCACAGTCAGTTTGGGGTTGGGTTTGGTTTTTTTTTTTCCTTATTTCCACGTGCTTTCTGGATGGGGAAGCTTCTGACTGCTCATTTTAACATTTCCCCCTCCCTCTTGTTTTTAACGGGTTAGACAACAGGACCGTAACAACATTGGGAGCCTAAGCCTGCTCCGGAGCTGCAGCACCCACCCAGCGCCGGCGACAGACAACACGCCCATCACTTGCCCGTTCATCCTGCAAAGGCCGTCAGGAAAGCAAACTCCGCAGCCCGCATCCTAAAGTTTGCCTCGCCGCAGAAAGCCCCGGCCTTGCGCTTCCAACAGGCCCGGCTTAAACAGGTTACATCTGCGTGCGAACGGGGGACACATGGAACCCATCAACGCGCACTCCCCCGGCCGCGCAGAGGGACGCGCCCGCCTGTGCTTCCCTGCTGCCGGCGCCACTTGGCTCCTCTCTCTCCGGGGGCGCGGGAGGAGAAACAACACCCCGCCGCGGCTCTCCCCGCCCTGCTCGGCGGCTCCCCGGGCCGGGCAGCGCCGCCGCGGGGCGGGCGCGGCTCTCGGTGGGCAGCGCAGCGGGGCAGGGCTAGGGGAAGGGGTCGGGCCAGGCGGGCGCCCCGCGGCCAAGCCTCCCCCCGCCTCGATACACACACACGCTTCGGGGGGAGACTGCTCTCCCATCGCGGCCGGGGAGCCCAACGCCGTAGCGGGGCGAGGGAGCTCAGCGGCCGGGGCGCTGCCGGAGGAACCGGTACGCGATAGCCCCCACGCCCGCTCCGCGGGGAAGGGACGCGGCCACTTACAGCTCAGGACCCCCAAGTAACCGAGGAGCAGCAGGCGGAGGCTACGACTCGCCATCTTCCCGGCAACAGCCGCTCCCCACCGGCGGCAGCGGTTAATAACCGCCGGGCGACGCCGGCGGCGGCTGGGCGAGAGGCGCGGCCGAGGGGGGCGGCCCGGCCCGGCCTCGGCCCGGCGGAACGGGGCGGCGCCTGGCGGGCGGGGGTCGCCGGGGGAGGTTGCCGTGAAGCAGGTGCGGTAGCCCGGGCGCAACGCCCGCGCCCGCTGGGCTCTGCCGCCGCCGCCCCAAAAGTTTTAACGTGTCCGAGGAGGCGCCTCCCCGCCCCGCGCTGGCTCCGGGGCGCCGGGAGCCGCTGCGGGGCCGCGCTCTGGCTTGCCGCCCGCCCCTCGCCGGGGCGTCCTGGAGCGGGGGGAGCGCCAGCTCCGGGAGCATCTCTCTCCTCCTCGCCGAGGAGCCAGCGCGATGCCCCCGGGGCTGAGCTGCATTGTATTCAGCAGCACTTCCCTCCGAATTACGTATTTTTAAGCCTGTGGGGTCTTCATAACCTCAGGGACGCTCGTTGCAACGGAACAAACTCCCGTTACGAGAAGCTTGAACTCCTCGAATCAGCCCAGCGTCCCTGTTGGTACGTTTCCCGAAGCCAAACCCACCCGGGGTGGGAGTAAGAATAACAGGGTGGAATCACGGAACAAGAATTTGGCTGCTCCAGCTGAGAAGAGAGAGCAGTGTGATGGCGAGGCGCCGTCCTAAGTCGCGGTGGCTCCTTGTGCCTGTACAGCTGGCCTGGACAAAGTCACACCTGCTGTAGGGCACGTCCCTTAACCAGCCGCAGGCAGGCTGCACGGCCACCTTCAAAGCCTCTTCTTATTAATAGTTTATACCAGTCTGGGAGATTCTTGATTAAATATACAGGAGGTGTAACGTCCCCCTGAATTCATGGACCAAGGGAGATTGCTCATTGTGACAGTTAGTGGCGCATCCCAGTAGCTTCTAATGACATCTTGAAAATGTGTTACCACTCACCTAATGACAAGGAAAGTAACATAAGCATTTCTTTCATAATCAGAACAGCAGCCTTGGCTGTGTTTTGTTAGACTGTATCAAAACGAGGAAAGATTATTTATAAATATAAGGCCTGGCAGCTATTTTGATGGAGATGAAATAGGACGTCATGATGCTCTTCATATACAAATCTTCTAATTTTGAATATGCAAAAATGCGTATAGAATACAAGTAATATTTTTGAAAAAAGTGTATATATATATCTCCAGTATGTATCATCTGTACAATGGTGACACGCATTTAATAAAATAAAAAACAGAAAGTTTTTTATCTTGTGTGGCCCAGCACATCATAACTTTAAGCATGTACAAAAGTTGCACTGATTTCGGTAAGACTGCTTTGCTGTATAAAGCCACGCAGCGATAGAAGCACCACGTTGATACAAAACTTAAATACATTGGAGGAACCTGGTGGAAAAGGTTCAGAGGTGGGGAATCTTAAGAAATGGCAGTGTGGAATTAAATTCAGGGATAGCTCATAGAATCATAGGGGTTGGAAGGGACCTCGAGAGATCATCGGGTCCAACCCCCCTGCCAAAGCAGGCTGCTGAATGGCTGCTGAAGCTGGTGTAATGACAATGAATTGATGAGGGGATTGTGAAGATGTGTCCCATCAGATGATGGGATGAAGTTTAGACTAGTACAGTAGTCTTTCCTCCACAGTAAACAGTCAGTTCTGATCGCCCAATTGCACAGACTCCCATATAGGATTTAATTGGGTTTTATTAACGTGATTCCTCTACCACAGTAAATCCAGTTAAAGGCATGGGACTTACATAAGGGTGAAGTCAGAGAAAAAACTCATTTTTTCCTGTTCACTGTTTTGTTTCTCTCATGAGTAAAACAAATACCCAGCGCTCAGGGCTGTCTCCCCAGCATTTCTCTGACTGACTCTAGTACGGTTTCACAGCACTTTCACAGTTTCTTTGCATCACTCTCTTATTTCAGCAACGGCTAGACCATGGTTTCTCTGCTTGTTTTATACAATTACAGGAAACACCGGCAAGTAAATGTGAGTATTCTGAGCTCATTCACATAATTATTGGAAAACTGGTTGTAATGCATGTAGTTCATTTAATGTATGTACTTTTTCTATATGTACTTTGCTGAACAATAGTATTCTTAAAAACACTGTTAAATACTATTTTTAGAAGAGTACGAGACTGCTATTCATATTTTTAAGCTAAAAATAGTAAAAATGGTTTTTTTTAAGTGTGGAAGAATTTGTTCAAGATGCTCAGTTTAACAGTTATTCTTGGAGAACTTTCCATAGAGACTCCTTTTTAGATTAATAAAAATACTCCATAATTAACATCTGCACACAGAATGCCAGTCAGGAATAGCAGTCTTATTCTGTACTATTCCAGTCAAGTTCTATGTGTAGAAAAGCCTTCAAGAAATGGAGCATGATTTCAAGACTTGGCTGGTTCTTAGTGAGCTCAATAATTCATAAACTAAAAGATTACTCTAATTTCATTATATTTTAGATAAATCTACATTCTTACAGTGGAATTCTTTCTCCTTTTAATGAAGTTTTGTATTGCAAATGGCGAGTGCTGATGGTAATCTGCTCTAATGATACAAGTTTACCTCTTTTATTATGGTACTATCACTGGGTTAAAGAGCTGTGTGTAAAAATGCCTTTGGAAAATAAGTTGCAAAAATTCTGTGAGACACTGTAAGCCAAACGCTGACTCATCACTTTGGGAACTTTCATTTTTCTTACCTATAAGGAGATAAAAATTAATATGGAGGAATTAATCTATATTAGCAAAATACTCCTTTTGGTGGTTTCTCCACTTGAAATAGGTTTTATTTTGCAGAGGGAAAAGACCCCCAGGCAATTAGGCCCAGTCAGCATGGGTTCAGGAAGGGCTGGTCCTGCTTAACTAACCTGATTCAGGGGAAGTTTAGGTTGGATATTAGGAAAAATTTCTTTACTGAAAGGCTTGTCAGATATTGGAACAGGCTCCCTGGGAGGTGGCTGAGGCACCATCCCTGGAGGTGTTTAAAAGAAGAGTAGATGTTGTACTTGGTGATATGGTCTAGTGTTGGACCCAGATGGTTGGACTCGATGATCTTGAAGGTCTTTTCCAACCAAAACCATTCTATGATTCTATGAAAAGTAGTGCACTATAAGAAGAGAACTGTCTATTTAATTAGCATTTAGAAGAGTAAGATGTTAATTCCTATGTAATCACGCATCTGTCATGGCTTACACATATCACATGTTCATCCTTGCACTGCCATTAAAATCCATCAATCAATTAATTAAAGCAAGGCAATGCTTCTCTAGTTTAACCTATTCAGGCATAAACCTAACATATCTCATCTTTATTCATTGAATTCAAGTAGATCAAGTCACGTAACCCTAGTTTCATGTAAACAAGTACATATTTTTTATTGTATTGATGAGCAGGTGGTACGGGTGTGTGATGAGCTGCGAGCAGCTCATCTCTTGTTTGTGAGTGAGACATCAAGGAAGGCATCAAAGATTATAGTTCTGCACTACTTTTCCTTTTTCTTCCTGCAATTTCTTAAGTTAATTTCTCAAGTTAATTTCTCTTTTAACTTTTCAGTTTATAGCAGGTAATAGCAGGGAGCCCAGCAAGGTTACTGATAACTGACAGGTTATCATGAGAGGAGCAGGCGGGAAGGTTTAGAATCTGGAACCGCCGAGGACAAAAGTAAAAGACATCAGGAAAAAAACATTCCTCTACGTAAGTGTACCTATATCTTTATTTGTATGGAGAGTTGGAGGGCTGATTGTTCCTGGAATTTACTTTGTTTAGGTTTTGTTCAAGAAGACATCTTTGAATGTTTTTCCATATTAAAAGAAGAAGAAGCAGATTTTTTCATATTTCTAAATAGAGAAATGTTATGTTTGAGGTGGTCAGAGATGCCATTTGAGACTTGGTGCCATAGTCTGTGGGTTAAATATTTGTGCACATCTTTTTTCCAAGCACACTAAATTGTTATTACATATGTTTGTTCTAGTAAGTGCTGAAGACAGGAGGACATATCTGTACAGCAACTGTTCTGGTATGGTCCTGGACATGGCAATAAGACAAGTGGTTGGAAATCTATTTTGTAAAACTGCTAAAAGAAATTCCTTTTAATTAACTAATTTCATTCACCAAACTACATATTTCATGCTCTGTGTCTCAAACCTTTTTCCAGAAACTCTTTGATCGATGTGCTACATACTTTCTGTTGTGCCCAGACTACCAGCCTGAAGTACATTGAATCCATCATCTCAAGAGCCTTGCTCTTTAGTGTGAAGAATTATCAGCATCTACATGAAAGTGTGTGGATAGGTTGATATCTACAATTTGAGGAGGTTTTTTTTCTTCCCATTTTAACCATCACCAAACCTAGCTTTTTATAACATTCTGGGGTATTGCTTTAATGGCTACCCACTCCCCTATTTACAGTAGGCCTTGTCTCCTTTCTACTTTTGTGGCATCTTGTTATTTTGTTTTTCTTCTTCAGGTTAATTGCTTTAATTCCTGTATGGGGGGAAAAAACCCCAGACAACTGATTTAGCTGGCAGATTATCTGCTTCCTTTGTACATTGAAACTGAAAATTGTTAATGAGTATAGTTTTGAGAAAAGAGGCAAAACAAATTTTCATATATGGGGTTTTTTTTTTCCATGAAGCTGTTGTTGATGGTTGTTTAGAGACAGAGCATGCCATAGATTACTTGACTTGCTATGATGAGGTGGACTAGAGCGCTGTGCTAGAACACTGTATCCCTACTACTCTGCTAAAGTATTCCTATCTCATGTGCCAGCCAGGCTTGAACCAGGAAAGCCACAGTAGGGATACAGTGTTCTGTGACAAATCTTCTGTGACAAAATAATTCTGAAACTACCACTAAATAACAGTGTTTAAAACGTTTTGCTGTTCCATGGTGGCATGGAGAATATGGCTCTTGGGATGCTGTCTTCCAAGGCAATTGCTGCCTCTGGTCATGGATTGCTTCTACTACTTCCCTTGTGCAGAGGAACGAGTATACAAAGATGTACTTTAATCCAGGTCACTGAAATAATGTGAATAAAACATAATCTTCAGCAATACAAATCCTGCAATTCATGTCACTTCAGTGACCCCGTGTTCAGTGCCTTGTTCAGCGCTGCTAAGGCTGTCTGTCTAGAGGGTAAGCAGTGAGAAAGAGCCAAGCATGGCAAAGGGAGGGGTGGGAGTTTTTAAGCCGGTTTTGCTTTTGAAGCAATCTGTAAATGAGCTCAGAGCTGGCTTTGGGACCACAAAGGTGATAAACCATCACGGTTTGTCACTTAGGCATTACCTCTGGGTCACATACTACGGCATAAAAGCAATAATGGTGTTCCTGTCGCCTCACAGGGCAACCTCTCATTTTCTGACCGCTATAAAATAACATCCATGGTTTTCCTGAAAGTCAAAGGGTTTTATGAAGACTGATACCTTGTAATTACTCTTGGACACTTTTGTTACCCATCTCTTCTCCCTACCACAAATGTGGTCAGTGTTGTAACACTCTAAAAGCCACTGGAATTCAGCCAAACCCTCCCCAAAGTACTTCTCAATTGGAAGGCTTTTGCCTTTCGGCATTGAGGGATGGATAGTTAGGGGACTGCAGTGCGCCTGTATGTCCCCCACAGGCTGCTGATGGGGCCATGTTTGGCAGTTCAGAGTAACAACAGCCAGATGGCCCTTGGCTCAGCCCATGGGGTTCAGGCTGACCCAGGGTTTTCACCCTCACACAGAAGCCTCAAGTAAATATACTGTAGTTAACAGGGAAATGGTAGTACTATTGCCAGCCAGCTGTGCCAGCATAAATAAAAAAAACTTGAAGACTGAACGTCTTAATTAACCCCAAATGTATGCCAATGCTCTTTCCCAGGTGTCACACTTCTCGACACATTTTAATCAAGCACCACCACTTTTCCCATCTTTGACATGTACACGCAGATATCATTTTATATATATATGTATATATATTTATAGTTTTTTATATATATATAACACCTATCACTGTATTGATAAACATTCTTTGGAACCACTCTGATGGCAGAAGTAAGAACAGGAGTCAGCCTGTCAGTACCTCAGCACTGCTGCTTCCAACAGATTTAAAACCAAAAAAACCTATGGGCCATCCCTCTAAAATGTTTGAGTTCATTTAGTCCATGGCTTTAGGCTTAATCTATCATAACAGTCCTTCAGAGCAGGAAATATGAGGCCTAGTGTTGGTTTGTTGCTTGTTAAAGCCAGTTCTGATTCAACTGTTGTTATGCTTGTCCAGTTTTATCTTTGCTGCACTTTGCTCAGTTTTATCAAAGTTTATTCTTTGTTAGTCTGGGCGATTCTTACTGTAATACCATTGATATGGCATATATACACTATAGAAGTAATGATATACATTAGTATATAGCAATTAACATCATACAATTTAATTCATTAGCTATTCTCTCCCAAAATCAGATCCCCTTGAGGTACACATTGGACTGCCCCATCCTTCTGCATCAGCGACCAAGGGCACCCAGGTCCTTGAGAAAAAGCGGTCCCACAAACGAATTTTCCTTTGCCTGAAGCAGGAATAACCCAGACTGTCTTCCCCAACATATTCTTCATGCATGCCACAGGGACTTTATCCCCTTCTACAGTACCTGGGAGTTTTCATGGGGCAGGGCCAGCTCAGTGGGTAGGCTAACCAGGTGTTGACTAACCAGGTCACTTTTCCTAAATGTTTATCCCAATGTTTGAGGGTTTTGACTTGCTGAACTTCTTAATCTATCAAACAATGTAATGAAGGGCACGAATAGCTACTGTAGGTGCACACCTGGTTTGCTGGATGCGAGCCCAGGTGAGTGGGGAAGCCTGTGCCAGGTACTGAACCAAGAGGAGCCAGTGGTCCCGCTGCTCTGCAGACATGCTTCCACAATGGAAAATTCTCTGTTACCAGCCCTTGCCAGCATTAAAACATATTTTTATTTTCATTGCTGAGTTTAATTGCATCCTTTAGCTCTTAATGACACTAATTCAGTTTAACTGTTTGCTTTCTTGATGGCTCTTGTTATATCTTTGCCAACTGGGGATCAGATTGAAGGCCACCATCTGCTAAATTGTAAAGCATTGAAACACATTTTTGAGTTATTTCCCAAAGTTTAATAAATTGTAATGTAGGTTTTCCTACATGGACATTAACTAGTTTCTGCTCGGCTTCAGTCTTTGGGGAGGAAGGGTGGTAGGGATGTGTGGTTGGTTGATGTTGGCTGGAGGTCAGGTGCCCACCAAACTACTCTATCACTACCCTTCTCAGCTGGACAGGGGAGAGAAAATATATGATGAAAGGCTTGTGAGTTGAGAAAAGGGAGAGATAACTTCCAGTTGCCATAATGGGCAAAACAGACTTGGGGAAATTAGTTGAATTTATTACCAATCAAATCAGAGTAGGATAATGAGAAATAAAACCAAATCTTAAAACACTTTTCCTCCACCCCATCCTTCTTCCCAGGCTTAACTTCACTCCCAATTACTTGTCCCCACAGCAACACAGGGGGATGGGGGTTGTGGTCAGTTCATCACACACTGTCTCTGCCACTCCTTCCTCCTCAGCAGGAGGACTCCTCACACCCTTCTCCTGCTCCAGCATGGTGTCCCTCCTATGGGAGACAGTCTTCCACCAACTTCTCCAATGTGAGTCCTTCCTGTGGGCTGTAGTTCTTCACAAACTCTGACAGCTTGAGTTGTACCTTCCATGGTGTGCGATCCTTCAGGAACAGACTGCTCCAGTGTGGGTCAAAGTCTTGCCAGCAAACCTGCTTCAGTATGGGCCCCTCTTTCCACAGGGCCACAGGTCCTGCCAGGAGCTTGATCAAGTGTGGGCTTCCCACAGTGTCACAGCCTCCTTTAGGTACCTCTATCTGCTCTGATGTGGGGTCCACCATGGGCTGCAGGTGGAATCTCTGCTCCCCATCATCCCCATGGACTGCAGGGGGAGAGCCTGCCTCACCATGGATGTCTCCATGGGCTGCAGGGCAATCTCTGCTCCAGCACCTGGAGCACCTCTTCGCACCTCTTCGTCACTGACCTTGGTGTCTGAAGTGTCATTTCTCTCACATCTTCTCATTCCTCTTTCCTGGCTGCAGTTGCTGTTTCACCGAAGGTTTTTTTGCCCTGTCCTAATTATATTATCCCAGAGGTGCTATGACTGTCACTGATGGTCTCAGCCTTGGCCAGCAGCTGGTCTGTCCTTGAGCTGGCTGGTGTTTGCTCTGTGGACATGGGGAAAGCTTCTTGCAGCTTCTCATAGCTTTTTGCAGAAGCCACCCCTGTAGTCCCCCTGCTATCACAACCTTGCCACGCAGATCCGATACAGGAGGTAAATGACGTTGAAGGGGAGCTGGCAGTGAGGAGCAGGAGTTGCAAGGAAACCTGTTGGCTTTTGTGTGGTGTAGCCTGGCCCACGGCTCTGCCGCAGCAGGGAGATGGGCACCAAAGGCCCTTTCACTGGCCAGCAGGACATTAATGTTAATGCTGTACCCGCAGTACTATGCGTTTGTGATCCTTACTATGAGGCGGCTAAATATACACCTTAATGCCATCCAAAATATGCTGTTTTCAGCCAGAGAAACGAGACATGTTGAGGAAGAGGGAGAGCAGGGGGCACCACATTACACCCACAGTGTAGTACAAATAATATATAGGGTAGATTTAGATGAAATGTAAGGAAGAAATTCCTCCCTGTGAGGGTGGTGAGGTGCTGGCACAGGCTGCCCAGAGCAGCTGTGGCTGCCCCCTCCCTGGCAGTGTTCAAGGCCAGGTTGGATGTGGCTTTGGGCAACCTGGTCTAGTGGAGGGTGTCCCTGCCCATGGCAGGGGGTTGGAAGTAGATGGGCTTTGAGGTCCCTTCCAGGCCAAACCGTTCTGTGATGGCCTACGATGGGGGCCCTGAAGGCAGAGTTAAAGCTGAGGGTGAGGACGGCCAGCTCCGCGCGGCACAGCGGGCACCCCGGGCCGCTCCGGCGGCCCCCAGCGGCCACCGCCCCGCAGCCGCCGCGCTGCGTCCGGAGTCCCGACCTCATGGCGCCGCCTGGCGGCCGCGGGCACACCGGCAGTCGGAACCGCTCTGCCGCCGCCGCTGTTTCCGGCGGAGCCGGGAGAGGCGGCACCGGGGCGGTGCGATTCGGCCGGAGCATGGCGGCGCGCTGGGCTGCCCGCTGCCTGCGGGGCGGCCGGGAGGGCTGCAGTGAGTGGCGGCGGCCCGGGTGCCGGGGCGTGTGCAGGCGCGGCCGTGTGCCGAGCCAGATTGCGCTGCTTTGAGGGGTCCGGGCTGGATAGGGGCGGGCCCGGCTGAGCGGGGCGGCTCAGGCCCGCGGCCCGCCGGGCTGGAGGTCGTGGCGAGCGGGCGCGGCCGCAGGGCAGTTGGGCTGTCTGAGGGAAGGGCCTGTGCAACCAGCCAGCGTCATTAAGCTGTCCTTGCTTGAGGCTGCTCTGTGGTGACCTCACGTAAGCGTTGCGGGGTCCGAGAACGGGCGGGCAGGAAGAGCTGCCGAAGGGCTGGTCACCTTGTGCGCGCCGAGACACAGGCGTGTTAGCGGAGCGAGCACGCCTTGCTTTAGAAGCGAACATCTGAACTCCTTATTGCTTACTAGAGATCATTCCTTTCACCAGGGCTCCTCTGCACCCCGACTGCTTCTACACTGACGTCAGATGAAGTGATTCAGATGCGTAACGAGCTCTTCAACAAAGAGAAGAAGAGGCAGCTGTCGCTTCATCCACGAATTGAGAAAATCGAAGTGAAATACACTGGGAAATCCCACCCTGGCAGTGTGTTTGTAATGAACAAAGCTTTGTCTACTCCCTACAATTGTGCCATGCGTAAGTGAATGGCCTCCTAAACTGTCCTTGTGTCACTGAGGGAAATGGTACTGCCAATGGACGTACTTGTCATCTCAGTTTGAAGTGTCAATATTATTGACATTTTAACGACCAAGATAACAGACATGCATTCAGAATATTTGTGTTAAGTTTAAAATACATTTGTACTAAAATACATGTGCAGAAATGGAGTCAGTTTTTAGAGGCTCTGTTAAAGGCTCATCCTTCCAAGTCATTTACAAAAGTGAAGCTGGAAGTCCTCTGTTAGAAATGCTGGGGTCTAGACTGGTGAGTCTGAAGAATGTGGTTAATAATGTGTAATTTTTTTTTAAACTTTCTTTAGACTTAAGTGAATGGCATTGCAAGAAATCTGTTCTGGCTCTTGTGGATGGTGAAGTCTGGGATATGTATAGGCCTTTGACCAAATCATGTGAAATTCAGTTCCTTACGTTCAAAGATGAAGATCCAGAGGAAGTGAACAAGGTGAGTCTGTATCTTACCCCATTGTAGGTGACCCTGACTATGACTGCTTGATTCTGTGTACCTCTTTCAGTCCCATCTCCATCTACTTTTGTGAACTTTGTTGTTGTGAAACTTCAGATACTTCTAATGGCTGGCGTGTCATGGTTTTCATTAGCTGGATGAGGATGTGGGATAGGTGATATGTGAGCATCCCTTTCAAGATATTGTTGTATTCTGTAAAATCAAATATCTCCACTGAAACCCCTGCCTTGCATTTTTAAGTGCAGTTTTGAAAATTTTTTTTATTGATTTTTTTTTTTTTTTTAAATAGAGAATCATTTCCAAATAGAAGTTTAAATACTAAAGAAAGTAATGCTTGGGTTGACAGCTAGCTTTGTGCATCATTCAGTTAAATGTTGATGTTCTTTTGGAGTAAACAGCCGATGTTCATCTGGTATGGATTGTTAGCTTCTAGGTAATAAATCTGTGTTCTGCAATTCTCTTTGTAGGCCTACTGGCGTTCCTGTGCCATGATAATGGCGTGTGTGTTAAAGCGGGCGTTCAAAGACGAGTACTCGGTGACTCTGGTTAGAGCTCCAGAAGTGCCAGGTGATACAGTGTTTTATATTGATTGTCTCATCTTTTTTGGCTTCATAAGTGAATGTCTAACAGTGTTACAAATACCCCAGAGGCTCCTTTTCCCATGACTGAAGGCATTTAGCATTGATATGTGTGTTGCATGCTGTTGTTGTAGCCTTGCATTTATAGTAATCACACTGAAGACAATCGAAGTACAGAAAATTGGAAAGTTGGTCTGCATGGCAACAGGATTTCAGACTGCTCAGGGTTCCATAGGTTTAGTTAGTTAAGGACGTCACTTCCTTCTTGTGAAGTTACACAAGTTGTTTAGCATATGTGATGTGCTCTAATAACTACACAACCTTGTGAGCACTTGTTGAAAGTTATGATGTGTGCATCATGTTGGAAGATCATTGAAGCACAAACAGGGTTAGTAGCAAGTTTAGCTCATCTGTGACCTGATTTAAGATTTGCAAAAATGCATGAGAGATTATTTAAATAACAAATCCTGCATGTTTGTGCATTTGATATGTCAGGAGGTTGGTTGCCAGTCGTGTGGAGTCCTACAGTTGTTTCCCTTTTTAGCAATTTCAGCATTTGCCTGGATTGGTAAGAGTAGAGTGGATGTTTCAGTTCTACCAGGATTTGGAATAATCTTGCGTATCCCGAGCTGGCTCGTTACACCGTATGGAGAGAAATAGCATGAGCTTACTGGGTTCATAAGCTTGGTGGCACGAGCCAAATAAACATGCACAGAGTGTTTGAACAACTGTCACAGAAATTTTTGCTGCCCTTGTCAGAAGTGTGTGCCATGCTTGTGTCACGGATAAACATTGTGCTTGAGGTTGAGTAATGCCCGATTTCTCTGCGCAGTAAGTTCCTCTCTACAGTTTAGCACTGCGGATTTGCTTTTAGTGTATGATTTGTACAAATGAAAAAATATGAACTGTTTTCAAAGAGATGGTTTGGTGTTTGTTTATTTTTTCTTTCAGTGCTAGATGCAGTTTTGGAAAACAGCATAGTTCATAAATTTTTCTCTTTAACAGGGTTGTGTTGTACTGACATTACATTAAAACTAATTTCAAGTGATTTTCTTAGTGAAATGAAATTAAAATTATACAGATTTAATTGACCATTTGTATAGTCACAGATGCAAATTCCTATTTCATGAAGTATTTCTTGAGATAATTGTTTTTCTTCTCATTAATTCTGAAATATTTATAAGAATATATTATGACGATGAAATATGTACTTTGTTACAAACATTAATATCTTCCTCTTTGGAATTGCAGTGATTTCTGGAGCTTTCTGTTATGATGTAATTTTGGACAGCAGACTGAATGACTGGAAACCAACAAATGTAAGCACAGTAGCTTCTTGCCTGAAAAGTTATGTAGCTCTCATCCTTGTCCAGTGGTTCTGTTTTAGTGGGGGAGAGAGGGCAGTGGGCTTTTCCATTTTCATTGGGTATGTCTACACTAGTAGATGGGGGTTTTTCTTACTTTCCAAAGAGTACTCCTGATGTTAACTGCCACATTTACCACAAACTGTCTGTCCTTGCAGAGTGCTTTCAGAGCACATCAACTGGGTTCTGCTCAGATGGGTTAAATCTTGAGCTGTCCTCCAGATGCTTACAGGTTTTAGGTCTGCGGGGTTAGATAGAGTAAGTTCTAGTCTGAAATATGGTTCCAAAACCAGTTGATGTGGCTGTTGGGACCTCAGTGCCATCTTTGTTACTATACACATCTGCTCCTACTCAGCTGCTGTTGCCTGGTGGCGTCGGTGTAACCGTGTAGTCTTTATGTGAGTAGAACCCTCTGGAAAGACAAACTTAGGTAATACACATGTTTTCACCTAGTGGCTTACAGCTTATCCGGTTTATTGTAAAAGAACCATGAGCACATTCAGCTGAAGCTCTCCCTAATACCCTGCTTGTATTTCATGCTTGTAGTAAAGCTAGTAATCTAAAACCTGTAAGTCTTGTAAGCATTTGTTAGCTGGTAAATGAATGTTTTACTCGTCTGCTGTGTATTCTTCTCAGAGGTAGGTATGGCTGTGTGCTTCTCCGAGGCATCAGCAGAGGTACATACAAATTCCACGTTGTACCAGTGTTGATTTTTCTTTGACGTGATCTTGAAGTAACTTAGTAATATTTTCTATGTGATGTTATAAATGTCATTTCTCTTAATAACAGTTTCTTATTTATTGATAAATCTCAGTATGCAGAGCTTTAGATTCTGGACCAAGGTCGTCAGTTGATCTTTATTAATTATTCAGCACTTCTCCCCCTCCACCCCCCATCTTGATTTCATCACAATAGAGGTCATTTGTAAGTGGAGTCATGACTCTGGGAAACAAGATACACAGATGAATATTTAACAGTAGCAAACTGTATATGTATATATTATGTTGGGAGAACCTGAGGAGTTTAACTCCAATCAATATGTATTGATTCTGATGGAAAAATGCCTTTTGATTTGTCTGGGCACTGAATCAGTCCGTTTACACAGTAATGATCTGTAGTGATCCATTGCTGATAAATACTAGCAGTAGCAGTCCTACAGCAATGTTCTTACATCTAGGGTTTACAGTAGATGATCCTTGTTGTTTTGGCTAATACTTAGTATTTCCCCACTTTGCTTACTCACTCCAGCTGTGAAACAGCGGTGACAGTTGTATATGTTGACTGTTTTTTAGGACAACTTACGTTCTCTTACAAGGGATGCCAGCAGGCTGATTCATGAAGATCTGCCCTTTGAAACACTGCGTGTTGGAGCAAAAGTAGCACATGAAATGTTTCAGCATAACAAGTAAGTGTCTGAATTTCCCTTTCTTTTAGAAAGGCAATTAGAAATTAATTTAAATCTCTGCTTGGTTTTGTAAATCTGAAGTAAGATGTGATGGGTCAAGTAAGAAAGTACTTCCCCGTTACTCTGAATGAACATGCCTCTGTTCTCTTTGCAACGCTACCTTGTGTTGTTTCTGATGTTCTCTCTGGAGCCAACACCAGGCACCTTCACTGGATGGAGTTTTGTGACAGGTTGAAAGACTGTAGGCTTCTTAGTGAGCTGCAAGATTTCACTGCTTTTGAATTGAAGCACTGGTGGTTAGGCTTGGTGTGCTCGGTACTCTCAGACCTTGCTGAAAGGCTTTCATATTCCAAGAAATGCAGATTTTTCACATCTTGATATCTTCAAAATGAAGATTTGATGAAATGCAGTTTTTGAGCTCTGCAGGGGAAAATCTAGAATGCTCTGGCCTGTGCTATAAAAGAAAGCTTGTTCAAAACACTCCAGTTGTCTTCGCTGAAAAAAACACATAAGCAGGATTTTGGGAAAACATTTCCCTGATCCATGGCTTTATGGCAGTAGGAGAGGGGGAATGATGAACCATTTCATTTTGTGAACCAAAAATGAAATCATGCTAAAGCTAAATTTGCAAAATGTATTAGGTTTTTTTTAGCCTAATAATGAAGATGATACTAATGTGACATATAGACTGGCATCTTCTAACTGTGTTGGCTGTCAAACATTGACAGCAGGTGGGAGCTGACTTCTGATAATAGCTTTAGACGTTGTATGTGGGTGTGTACAAAGAGCAGAGGACACTTTGCTGTCTTGCAGATGACCAGCTCTTGTGGACCACACATTGCATAAAATCAGTTTAGGTGATGTGATGATGTCCTCTAGTCTTACATGTGACTTCAAAAACTCTTTATTTTAAGTACTAGATTCACTTTACTTTTCAGAATAAAACTTTGCTGAGAGAGCATGGCCCTCCTACAACATACAGATAGAATAAACTGTATCAGTAGGAAGAGATCTACAACCATCATCTTGTCCAACTGCCTGATCAATTTGGGACTGACCAAGTTAAAGTCTGTTATTAAGGGCCTCTTAAACACAGACAGGCTTGGGGCATTGACCACCTCTCTAGAAAGCCTGTTCCAGTGTCTGACCACCCTCTTGGTAGAGAAATGCTTTCTTGTGTCCAGTCTAAACCTCCCCTGGAGCAGCTTTGAACCATTCCCACATGGCCTGTCACTGGATACGGGGAGAAGAGCTCAGCACCCCCCTCTCCACTTCCCCTCCTCAGGAAGCTGCAGAGAGCAATGAGGTCACCCCCTCAGCCTCCTCTTTTCCAAACTAGACAAACCCAAAGTGCTTACTGGCTCCCCACAGGACATGTCTTTCAGCTCTGTCAAAAGCTTTGCTGCTTTCCTCTGGATGCATCCAGGCACCTTCACACCCTTACATGGTGGGGTCAGCCCTGCACACAGTTCTCCAGATCAGGACACACCAACGCAGCTGGATAATCGCCTCTTCCGACCGGCTGGTTGTGCTGTGTTTGACGCCTCTGGGATGGGGTTTGCCCTCCTGGCTGCCAGGACACACTGCTGACTTGTATTGAGCTGCTGTCTACTGGCACCCACAGACCCCTTTCTGCAGCACTGCTCTCTGCCACTCCTCTCCCAGTTTATAGTTGTGTCTGGCATTACTCGATCTCAGGAGCAGAATCCGGCATTTGGACTTGTTAAATATCATTCCATTAGTCATAGCCCCATGCTCCAGTCTGTCTAGACTCCTCTTCAAGGTCTGTTGTCCCTCATGAGCATCAGCAGCACCTCCCAGATCGGTAACATTGGCAAACTTGCTAATGGTGTATTCAACTCCTTCATCCAGATCATTGATAAACAGATTGAACAGGACCAGCCCTGGCATTGAACCCTGAGGAACAATCGCTGGTCACGGATCACATGCCAGATGTAACCCATCCACTACAACACTTTGAGCTCTGCCCCTCAGCCAGCACACAGTGGTGTGAACAGAACCCTCTCATCCCACAGATAGACAACTTTTCCAGAAGGATGCTGTGAGGGACATGTCTAAAGCCTTACTAAACCCAGAAAAACTACACCTGCCACTTTCCCTTCATCCACCATGACATTATCATAGAAAGATGTTAAATCAGTTGAACAGGACTTTCTCCTTGTGAGCCCATGTTGAGCATACTTGATGACTGCATTGTTCTTTAAATGCCTTTCAGTAGTACTCAGTATAATCTGCTCCATGATTTTTCCAGGAACTGAGGTTGGACTAACAGGTCTGTATGTCACATTTTGTGAAACATCCCAGTATGTTTTGTCATAAAATTTAAGAATTTAAAACCGTTTCAGAGGTCACATAAATATGAGCCTGATTTTTAAGAATGCTCATTAAATCGATCTCTTAAGTGTTCTTATAAGAACTAGGTGTTAGTGGGGAGGATTTTATAAATCTTTTTTTCTTTCTCCTGTTCAGATACAAAATGGAGATGATAGAACAAAAAGCTTCCCAGAACATGGAAGGAATTGTCACGTTACATAGGTGAGAAAAACTGAATTCTCATTCTGTAATGTTCCACTGAAAGATTTCATTATATTGCAAGTACTCTGGAAGTAGAAAAAGCAAATTGCTTGTGATCATTTCCAATTTAGAAATCACATTGCTGTCTATAATCAACCTTTTAATTTGTCTTTTAAACACATGGTGGATTTCATTACATTTCTATTTCTTGTTATGTTAAAGGTGGTTCAGTGCCAGAGAAGTCTTGCTGCTTTAAATACTTTTACATGAAGTCTAAATAAATCTCTAGACCCTGACAGGTCAAATAAAGTACAAACCAAATACTTGTTTGAAAAGAAGACTTAGGATTGTATAGTGCATTTTTCTTTCAAAGTTGTGAAGATCTTCCTAACTGGAAAGCTACTGCCTTGTGTTGGTGGAGATGAGTGGAGTTGGCATGTAAGATGTAAAGGTCATATGATGAAGGAAGGAAACTTTTATCTCAGGCATATAAAAGAATTTGTGACTAGCTTGGGCTAGTTGAGGATACTCAGTTTTCTAGGAGTCTTAAATTGTTCTGCATTTGATTTTGGAGTCTGCATCTCTCTAAAGGAACAGTTGTCTTGATTCTTGAAATTTTAGAACGATGTTGTGCCTGTTGTTCTCCTTCCTCCCTCTCTCTAGTTTGCTCAGTAGGAGGGGAAAATGGCATTAGCTGTTGATTTCTGGGAGAGGTTTGTTCAGAGTGTTCTTTTGTTGTACATCTTTTTGTTTCTCACTTTTCTGAGTTGATCTGCAAAGCCAAGACCTGTGCAGGTTGTAAATACTACTGTGGAAAGTACCTGATGTTGGAGAGAAATCTTTCTTGTGAAGACAGAATTATCCCTCTGTTTTAATTTGGCTTCAAATGGCAACATCAGGCTTCAAAGATTGGTTAAACATAGGATCCTCTTTCTTTCTTGAAATTCATTTTAGGAAGTTGTATGACCTTTAGTTTTGCTTCAGAAAACCTAGAAATCCTGAAGTGGGTATTTGTTTACATTTGGTTTGGGATTTGTGTGAATTTTCTTTCATCTGTTCTGAAGATAGGAATTTGCTCATCAAAAATAATTTAAAAAAAATAGGCTTGTACTTCTCTCTGAATATGTTTGACATAGGGTGGGGGGGTTTTTTGTTTGGTTTTTTTTCCCCTCCCATCAGATTTGGTGACTTTGTAGATGTCAGTGAAGGGCCTCATATTCCAAGGACAAGTTTCTGTTTCCAGTATGAGATAACGGCAGCCCATAATCTTCAGACCGACCAGTCTGACTTGATCAGGAGGTTCCAGGGTGTGTCGCTGCCCGTCCACCTGAAGGTAGGTTATCCATTTCACTGGGGGCACTGGGCTTTCCCATCCTTACTGTGTGCTGTGCTGGTAGCTGAACGTACTGCAGAGGTGAGAACAGGAGCAGAAAGGGCAGACCCCTGATGATGACAGTGTTGGATATTTGGGGTTTGTTTTCCTGGAACTATTGTGGATGTGAAATCAGGACTAGAACAGTTTGCATCAGAGGGCCCTTGATGTTATTTTTCAGTACTGAGAGATGTTGGTTGTGCAGTTCCTGCACGGATGCTTCATCCCCCTTGCTGTATTCAGGTGTGCAGGCTCACCTTCTGAGACAGAGGCTGCTCACAGTCTTCATCAAGGTTCAGCAAAGAGCAGAACTTTGAAATTATACTTGTGATAAAGGATACCATGGCAGGGTCTTTCATGACACCAAAGTAAGACTTACCAACAGCTACAAAACAAGTCCTAGCACTGATCAGCCTTAAACAAAGGCTTTGCTGGACTATGGGGAGGGGCAGGAGTCTCTCTTCCCATTTCTGTTGGCTCACATGATTTTGACCTGTGGTCTAGCACATGTGCTGTTGTCTCAGTTGGGAAAGTTTTCAAGGGAGGAGTGGGTGCTGGGTTCCTCACCTCATTTCTGTGTCCTCTTCTCATCAGAAGTTCTTAATTCCCATTTTTGCCCCTTACCCCCTCAGTGATTCCACACAGTGAATGGATGTGATTTGGCAGGCACCTCTTCAAGTCCCCCAAAGGAACATGGGCAAATGGGGTGCTGAAATCATAACCTCACATTTGAATTGGGGGTTGTTATGGTTTTGTGCCATCATTTCTGTACGTTTGTCAGAATCTGTCCTATGATAGGCTTTCTTTTTGGTCACCAGTAACTTCATTTAATGACATTTAATACAGGCTCACCACACCGTGTGGCACAGACTGCTGGAAAGAGCAAAGAAACTGGTAAGTCTCATTAGTAGCGAAGTGCAGCTAATCAAATATAAAGACAGGCTGTGAAAGAATAGAATTTGAGTGATTAGAAATGGGTAGTAGATTTAAGAATGTATCTTAAGGAATTAAATGTTCAGAGGTGAAGAAAAATTGGATGCCTGGGAAGTCTAACTGCTGTGTAGCACAGGACATGCTTGTATTGTGTCTGAAGTCTGGTTAAAATACATTGTAGCATTTAACAAACCCACAACACAGTATTCAATTGATATAATTTGTGCTATTAAAAAAACCAAACAACCAAACTTGAGCAAATTATATTAGACTTTCCACCCATGGCTCTGAAGCTGTCTGCTTCTGGGAATCCCACGTATTTCTAAGCTGTTGTTATCACTTTGTATTAGTGTTTTTCATGTTAATCTCTAGAATTAATGTTGGTATCACATGTGTGTAAAATTTTAAATTACTGGTTCCTGTTCTAAGGGTGAACATGAAAGAAGAAAACTAAAAACTGTAATTGTGTATACTTACCTAGATTTTAGGTGGTCATTTTTCAGCCACATGTTTGAGAGAACATAAACTAGCATATTTCTTCTAACTGCAGGACTAAAATCTACTGCCCCCAGGTGATCCGAGGTGGAAGTTACTGCAGAGGAAAGGGAATGCTGTGTCAGTAAATGGCATAAATGCTCTAGTTGGAGCATGGTTTTGCCCGTTTAAAAACCTACATGGAAAATAAAGGGTTTCTTGCAACCTTTCTTCTGTTAATTGGTGTTTCACAGTTGAAATGTGCTTACAGTGACTGAATAAATGCAAATGGCAAGTTTCTAAGATAAATGGAACTATAAAATATCAAAAGCTGCATATAAACAGAGACTCGCTATTAAGGCCTACTTAAACATATGAACTCATCATAAGAGTTAAACAGTAGATGTTTTGGATCCTTCAGGTCAATTTTTAACATATTTTTGTGGCAAGAGAAAGGAAAGGAAAAATAAACTCTGCACATCTACTGAAACTTGTTAGCCAAGGATGTGTTCAGAGACTAACCCACAGGATTTTTCTATGTAATTAGCTTGAGGATGCTTGACATTCAGGTTGTTTAATTTTGGAGGCAACTATTGTCTTTGTAGGTTGTCCTTTGTTTTTACAGCGACAGTATGAGGGGATGATTTCCAGGGTCAAGGAAAATGAAATAATTTTTAAAAATATAACAAAATGTGTATGTCTCTGCAGGTCACTGAAGAGAAGTACATGGAAGCAGCAGCAGAGCATCATGAGGCTAAAGAGGGAACTGAAGGAAAAGCTGTATCAATTTAAATTAACTTTAACCTCTAAATGTACATAATAAAATACATATTTTTACATGGCTTATTTGTGCTGCATATAAAAATGTCTTGGGTAATTAATTTGAATTCTGTGGAGATACAAAGCCATTATCAGATATTTCAGTCCACTTCAATAATTTAACTTAAAAATAAAAAGGGGGGGAGGGTGGGGATATAATACCTTATTTGCATTATCTTGACAGCAGTTGTGTGTGTCCATGTGTTGTCCTAGGTGATTAGTGCAGGTTGGCCTTCGGACTGCACTTGAACCAGCAGCTGGAAAGGCCAGCCCCTTTTTCCTGATATAATTTCAAGACCCCTTGTTGGGTCTTCCATGAGGAAAGTGTTTCTTTCTAATTTCTGGCTTGACTTGTTTGTTTCTTGCTGGCTCTTCCTGATGAAATCCCACCGAGTTCTTTGCCCTCTGCAATAGCAAGTTGAGGCAGCGATGGAGGCATTTGCCATCTCTGGTTAACTCAAGACCCTTGTGAAATTGTGCCAGGGGGATTTGAGCTAGGTGCTTTATTTTAAATCTTAAGCCAGTCCTATCAACTGCCCACACAGTCTCCTGATGTGTTTTGGGAATCCAGTTCAGTATTCCTCCTGGATTCCACCACCTGCAGAGGAAGGTGAGAGTGGAGTGCTGCTTCCCTTCAGGGCATTTTTTACCCTTAGGTGGAATTTAATGTTTCAGGGCTCTGTCCCCCCCCACCCCATTTCTTCGCCCCCTTTTTTTTTCTTTTCTTTTTTTTTTTTTGAGGGGGAGGGAGCAGGGCTTTTAGGGCACAGAGTGTAGGAGACAATTTGAAAGGTTAATAGCTGGGCTGAAAAACTCTGGAGAGGGAATTTACGTTTCCTGACCTTTACGGGGTCCAAGGCGAGTGGGTGGGGGAGTGGCAGGGGAATTCACAGCGGAGCCTGGGGAGCCTGCAGCGCTGCTGCTGCCGCTAGGTGGGAGCGGTGGCTTCGGCGGGAGAGGTGCTGCCTTGCCCTCGGGAGAGGAGCAGGAGTTGCCCTCCGGGGACTGCCCAGGGAAGGGACTTTTGCGAGTGCAGAACTAGTTACGGAAAATGCTGCTGAGGGCTGCCAGCTGAAGTTTACACGAAGTTAAATTCCCCCCTTTCCCCAGAGGTCTGTGCGTAAAAAGGTAGAAGCTCCAACTTCTGCAGAACTTGGTCCTAGCTCACATCTCTGCTTACATGGGTCCCAGAAAGCAGGCCTTCCTCTGGCAGAGATGGAGCTGGAGGACATCTTTGAAAAGCTCCAGGATTCTCAAGAGGGCAGTAACATTTAAAAGGACTGAGTAACAGAAGATAGTGTCCACTTTGTTCTTACTACCAATATGTTGGTGACAGCAGTTTTTGAAGTAGATCTAGATTCAGTTCCCTACTATAACAGATAAGGATTCAGAGCCACACATACAGGTGGAAACATCTGTGGGTTTTTTTGGGGATGTATCATAAGGTACTTTGGGTACTACCTACCCAATCTGATCACAATACTAGAAAAAAGTCCTGAAAATTTCTTGGAAGAGCCTGAGAGTGAAAGGAAACAGTGCTCAGCTCAGCGCACATGGCAGCCACAGAGCAACAGGGAGAGTGTGGTGGTTTGACCCTGGCTGGAGGCCAGATGCCCATCAAAGTCACTCTGTCGCTCCCCTTTTCAGCTGGACAGAGGAGAAAATATATATTCAGAGGCTCAGGAGTTGAGATAAGGACAGGGAGAGATCATCCTGCAATTAGCATCACGGGCACAACAGACTCGACACAGAATAAAGGAAAGAAAACTAATTTATTAATTTGTGATTTCTCACCCACCTCCCTCCCCGCCATTGTGGCACAGGGAGGGGCAGGGAATGGGGGAATGGGGGTTTTGGTCAGTTCCTTATGAGTTGGTTTCCTTCTTGGACAGGGCGGCAATCCACACACCCTTCCTCTGCTGCACCGTGGGGTCCCGCCCACAGGAGACAGTCCTTCACGAACTTCTCCAACATGAGTCCTTTACCATGGGACATCAGCTCCTCACCAACTGCCTCAGAGTGGTTCCTTCCATGGGGTGCTGACCTTTGGGCCCAGACTGCTCCAGCCTGGTCCCACATGAAGTCACAAGTCCCCCAGCAAACCTGCTCTAGTGTGGGTTGGTCTCTCCACAGACTGCAGGTTACATGAACAGGAGCTTGCTCTAACATGGGCTTCCCACAGGGTCACAGCATCCTTCAGGTGTCTCCCCCTGCTCCAGTGTGGGGTCTTCCATGGGCTGTATATGGGATGTCTGCTCCCCATCATCATCCATGGGCTGCAGGGGGACAGCATGTTCCACCATGGTCTTCTCCAAGGGCTGCAGGGGAATCTCTCACTCCAGTACTTGGACCATCTCACCTCCCCCCCGCCTTCTTCCCTGACCTTGGTGTCTGCACAGCTCCTTACATCTTCTCACTCCCCTCTCTGGTGGCAAAAAGCGGCTGCTTGTGGTTTTTTTTTCTTCTTAAATGTGATTCCCAGAGGCCCTGTGACCGTTGCTGATGGGCTCGGCCTTGGTCAACAATGACTCCATGTTTACTCTCTTGGGCCCTCTGAGAGCTTCTGGCTGCTGCTTGTAGAAGCCACCCCTGCAGCCCCCCTTTTCCACCAGAACCCAGCCACCCAAAACTGCAACAGAGAGCCAGTCACAAAAGCACAGAATGGTAGGGGTTGGAAGGGACCTGTGGAGATCATCTAGTGCAACCCCCTGCTAAAACAGCAGGTTGCACTGGATCACGTCCAGGGAAGTTCTGAGTATCTCCAGAGAAGGAGAGTCCTCAACCTCTCTGGGCAGTCTGTACCAGTGCTTGGTCACCCTCACAGTGAAAAAGTTTTTCCTCATGTTAAGACAGAACCTCCTGTGTTCCAGCTTGTGCTCGCTGCCCCTTGTCCTGTCACTGGGCACCACAGAAAAGACCCTGGCCCCATCTTCTTGACACTCGCCCTTTAGATATTTATAAGCATTGATGAGATCCCCTCTCAGTCTACTCAAGACTAAATAGCCCCAGTGCTCTCAGCCTTTTATCGTACATGAGAGATGTTCCTGTCCCCTCATCATCCTTGAAGCCCCCCTCCTGTTGACTCTCTCCAGTAGTTCCCTGCCTTTCTTGAACTGGGGAGCCCAGAACTGGACACAGCACTCCAGATGTGGCCTCACCAGGGCTGAACAGAGGTGGAAGATAACCTCCCTAAACCTGCTGGCTATGCTCTGCTTAATGCAGCCCAGGATACCACTGGCTTTGTTGGCAACCAGGGCACACTGCTGTGTCAGAGAGATCTTGTTGTTCACCAGGACTCTCAGGTCCTTCTCTGCAAAGCTGCTTCCCAGCAGGCCAACCCCTGACCTGTACTGGTGCTGGGGATATTCCTCCTCTGATGCAGGACCCAATGCTTGCCCTTGTTGAACTTGATTTGATTTCTCTCCACCCAGCTCTCCAGGTCTTGCTGAATGGCAGCACAGCATTGTGGTCTATCAGCTAATCCTCCCAGATGTATATCATCAACACTCTGACCCCTCATCCAGGTCATTTATGGGTATTTTGAATAAGGCCAGACTAAGCACTGACCTTTGGTGTACACCACTAGCTACAGGCCTCCAACTAGACTCTGCTCACTCTCTGAGCTCTGCCATTCAGCCAATTAGTTCTCAATCCACCTCACTCTCCAGCAATCCAACACTTCCTAAGCTTGTTTATGAAGATATTACAAGAGACAGTGCCAAAAGCCTTGCTGAAATCAAGATAGACCACTGCCATTGCTCTCCCTTCACCCACCCAGCCAGTCACGCCATCAGAGAAGGCTGTCAGGTTGGTCAGGCATGTTTCCCCCTTAGTGAATCCATGTTCACCACTCCTGATAACTTTCTTCTCCTCCACATGCTTAGTGATGACCCCCACAGTGAGCTGTTCCACCGATCTTCCAGTGATGGAGGCGAGGCTGACTGTCCTGTAGTTTCCTGGGTCCTTCTTCTTGGCCCTGTTTCAAGACTGGAGTGACACTGGCTTTCCTTCGGTCCTCAGGCACCTCTCCTGTTCTCTATAACCTTTCAAAGATGATTGAGAGAGGCTTAGCAGTAACATCTCAGCTCAGGGCTGTTTCTGTTGGCTTGGAAAATTCTGAAATTTTCTGCAAAGAGGAGGCCTTTCTCTTTTTGGATTAAGGACTGCTGAACTTTGAATTACAGGGTGATACCAGCCTGGCCGGCTCTTTAGGGCTGTGCTCTGACATACACCTATGTTGTATGGTCTATAGCTATAGACCAAACTTAAAGCTACGGGGTAATATAAACTACCAAAGTGATCGCAGGTGTGCCAAAGCTCTGGCTGGGTGTGGATTCTTGATTTGTGTGCACTGTCCTGCCTACCGTGTAGTCTGGCCCAATCTCTGGAAGTATCCAAAAGACACCACCTTAGGTCAGTTCCAAAAGAGACTCGTCTGTTTCTCCTCTTTATTAAATTTATTTTCAGGTGTAGAGAGGCAGTTTTTACTGTATCCATTCAGTAAATGACATGCAGAGTCAGCTAAAGGTAAGGAAGAGTCTAGGAAGACACCACACTGCAAAGTACAAATGATGGAGAAAGGGAGGGGGAGGTGATTTAGGCCGACATGCAGAGTCAGCTAAAGTTAAGGAAGAGTCTAGGAAGACACCACACTGCAAAGTACAAATGATGGAGAAAGGGAGGGGGAGGTGATTTAGGCCAACATGCACCACCAGAAGGTGATACTTGTCAGATTATAATAAGGAATAAATGATGAAAGTTTTTGTTGTTGTTTTTGTTTTTGTTTGTGATGAAGGTGGTGAGACACTACAACAGGTTGTTGAGAAAAGTTGTGAATACCCCAACCCTGAAGGTATTGAAGGGCAGGTTGGATGGGGCTTTGAGCAACTTAAAAGTTCTCCCTGCCAATGGTGGGGGGGTTGGAACTAGATGATCTTTAAAGGTCCCTTCCAACTCAAACCATTCTGTGATGACAAGGGAAAAGGCAGGAACCAAAGCCTTCTTTCTAGTTGCTCATCTCAGTAGTAGCTCCATGGCCTCTGAGATTCAAGTTGTTCCTCCTTCTACCTCTTGTCTGAGAGAGTTAAAACTTTTCCAAATTGCAGAATTTTTGCTCTGAGCTTTGGAGCCTTGAGGCTTCCCTTTTATTTATTGCCTTTATACAAAAGTGAAACTCTGTACCAAGGTTAAAGCAGTGTAGTGTCTTGCTCCTAAGAGGTGTGGGTAGGAAGGTTGAGCCGAGTCGATTCCAGCTTTGTATATACATTACCCGACCAACTGACATGTTTTGTTTTGTGTGGGGTTTTTTGGTTTTGTTTTTTTTTTTCCCCAAAGAAATAATCTGGAATTCATGTTATCATGGATTTTCTAGATAGAAAAGGCAATTATGATGTAGTCTGACTTCCCTCCTAACATAAGATATTAAATGTGAAGATAGAGGGGTTTTTTTCCTTGTGAAGGAAGTGAAACTCTTCCTTGGGAAACTGAACACATGCAAGTGGTGGAAATGCTCAGTCACCAGTAGACATCGAGTTCTTTTATGACAGCAGCCAGAATGAACTTCTCTGTCTGTTTTAACCTCTAGCAAGAAGTAATCTCTTATAGCTGTTTGGTAGCTTATCTAATGCTATACCATTTGGCTTATCACAATACTTTGTTGTATTTGAAGCCAGTGAACTTGCTAGTGCAGCTACATTTATTTCATTATTTTTTTAAGGAATCCAGACACAAGAGCTCAATGTCATAGAGGCTTTCTGTGGGAGGAGTTGGCAGTGGATATTTCTTGAAGAACACTAACTACCTGAAAATGGTAACGCTATTACACTGTGGTCTTTCACAAGACTTAACCCCAGTCATGGACAGCATTAACGTTTTTTCAGAGTAAAAAGGAAACATATTTTTGTAGTATCTGCTAATATAGTATCTACAATTTAATATGCCTGCTTTTCTGGGGAATCAGCTATGCAGGAAAAAAACCCACATACAAATGTTCTAATGTCCATATTTATATGTGTTTCTTAATTTGCAGGTTACTCAAAATTTTAAAGCAAGAAAGTAGAAAGGAACATACTCTTGATTTTTATAGTGTGACTACGAATCATAATGGTGAGTAGTGAGACTTGTTTTCTTCCTTAATATACCTTCCATTGGTGTGTGTCATATAGGATAGAAATGGGCAGTGCAGGTTGGGGAGTGGAAAGCTGGGGTGAAGTGAGGAAGTCACAGCCAGTCACTGTTTCAGTACTGCATCATTCACAAGCACTGAGGATGGTACTGTGCTCCAGGTACACAGCTCTCATGTGAATTAAGCCCTTTGAAGAAGAGAAGTGTCCTACTGGTCGCAGGCTTGGGGTGCTGTGCAGTAAATGAGGCTTCTCCAAATACAGTGAGGAAACAAGGGAAATACCAAGTAGCATCTCTCTTTTGTTAGCAGAGTTGACATAATAAATGTAATCGCTTAATCAATGCTTCACTTTAATCTATACATGCCATGGTGGGGGGGGATTTAAGCTGTGGAGAAAAGCTCCACAGCATCTCCCAGTTTCTGTGGGAAAATTGGCTTTCAGTGGCAGTCATGCAGGTAGGAGCTCCTCAAGTACCTGGGCAGTGCTGGGCTTGCTGCCAGCTCTCTGGGAACCTCACCACAGAGAAGACAAGCAGCAGTGACCTGTGAGCCTGGGAGTCCCCTGCTTCTAGGGACTCAGGGGCCACCTTGGCTTCAGCAGGAGAACTGATACTGCCGGACTGGAGAGAGAGGGAAATCGGGCTGTGCTGCGCTGTTCCACCTGCGTCCCCAAAAGTGAGAATTTCTATCGAGTCTCCTCCTCTCTCTCACCACAGTTTCCTCCCCACTTTCAAAACTATTAGTCCTGCCAAAATGAATAGGAATAGATATGTTTTCCTGTAACAAAATGTGCTTCACCCCACTGAGAATCCCTTCTGGGAGCTGTGGCTCTGACTTCGGAAAGGAGGAGAAGCTGGGTTTGGCTTTTTGTTTGGCATGGCCCCTGGGTGTCCACATCCCCAGCAGAGCCACTGAGCTTACCTCCTGCTCTGGAAAACACTCATGCCCTGTGGCAGTTCCCTCTGAGTGGAAAAATCGCATTTGGTGACACTGTTCACATATGAGACTGTTTTATATCTGAGGCCGTTGGTTCCTAAGTGTCTGCGGTCTTGAGGTGCTCTGTAGTCATACCTCACGCTGGGGGCCCACAGTCAGAACACAGGGAACACAAAAAGGTGTCTGTATTCATGCAGCACAAACATTAACCTTATTTCTTTTTTCTTAGTGGTGAGAGCTCTGAGGGTTTTTTGTTTCCCTTTCTGCTCCCCCCCCGTCAAGCAGATCTAGTTAGAGCGTAAGAAACGGAGTTTTAAAGACTGTCTCTGTCCCTCAGTTTTTGTGTGACTGTGAGCATTCAGGATCTATTTTGACCTTCCACAACATAAACATGACAGTACTTTCCTACATCTCTAGGATTTTCTGAGACTTTTTCTAAAGATTTGGAAAGCACTGTTTGTTCTAGTGTAAAATAAACATACTTCCATTTTCTTCTAAAGACCTATTTACCCATTTCTCCTGATGAACTGAGCATGTAATCTCAGAGAAACATTTTCTGTTAGTTTTTCTCTTACATATAATAAAATTCCATAGAAATGAACAGAATGCACAATTATATATGACAAAATTTTAATTAATATTTGTTTCTTTCCTAAATAAAATGAAGAAATGAAGTATTTTTTTGGTGGGAAGTAAGGCGAGAAAGACCTGAAAAGCAAGAAAACACCCCCACAAAACAAGCAGATTGTTGAACTCAAAATGGTACATGATATGTGTCCTAGTAAGGACTTATGGATGCACAAAGCTGCTTTTTTACCCACCCCCCCTTTTTTTTTTTCTCAGTGCCTCTCAGCATAGCAAACAGCCTAGCACACATGGCTGTGTGCAGAACGACTTGCCGTTTTACACGCAGAGCGGAGGTTTTCCCAGCATAGTACTGTCTGATTCATGATTTCTGTTCTCCTCCCACGGTAGCAGTTTGTTCCATGTGAATTCTGGTAAGAGGCATGATACAGTGTTAATGCTAACATGTAGGAGTCAGTCAGAGGTAAAAACCCCTATCACGATTAGCATTAACAACATACAGCCTACAGAAGAACTCCAGAGACTGGAGTATGAGACATAAAGAACTGAAACCACTGTTTTTTTCCCCTTGATATACCTAGGAAGAAAAAAAAAAGACAAAAAAAAGAGACAAATGCATATACAAAATCATGTCAGAGAAAAGACAGACATCAGAGGAAAAAGGATTGCAGTTAGATAAATGCAGAGGAACCATCTGCTACACATTTACACACAGTCAAACCTGCAATTGTTTCAGTTGCTTTTGTAAGAGAACTAGAGTACACGTGCTGTTCTTCTTCTCTGAAGATCTTCCATCATTTTGCCTATTGCATTTTTTGTGCTGCTTGACTTGCAGAAGGATTACAGATTGTGAAACTGTCTTGCCTAATTTTGTATCCCTTTAGATATCAGCTAATGAAGACTTCTAATATCAGCCAAGTTCCTCAAAATGTTGAGAACCCAAGGTCAAAAAAGAAAAATAATTATTTGGATTTGTTTCTACTTAAATAGATAAAATGCCTATCAGGGAAGCTGTCTGTTGAACAGGATGTAAGAAACAGAGCTCAGAAATAACCACAGTTTCATCAGTATATGGTGTTTGTGATTACACCACAAATATGCCTTTGGGTTCTGGAATGGAGAGAAAACCTGATGGACAGATTTAGTTCCTGGTCTAGGATCCATGTACATGGTCTACACCCTCATTCCAGTAGGCTAGAATGAGACAAATGACTGTATTTGTGTTGAACAGTACATGGTTTGCCAATCACTTCTTAATATTAACCGGTCACTGATGCTTTGACCATGAAATGAATAAGCTGAATTTTCTTGGCCAAAGTTGAACTTTTAAAATTAAAAAAAAAAATTATTTCTTTCATGCTATTGTGAGCTCTCTCCATAAAACTAACAAGGAAAACATAGGTTTAGAAATCAGTAATTCTAAAAAATTAAATATTTCAAAAATCTGCAAAGAAATCACATAATGAGGAAGAAATGCACTCAGTAGAAGAAAGGTAGGAGAACTTTCATTATATATCCAATTGACAAACTTTTTTTACAATTCCCAGTTACTTACATCAGTAATAAAGACGGAATAGTTGAGACAGTCATTCCAAGCAGGTGTAAAAAGGCTTAAATAATGCACAGTTAGTTCTCTGCTAAGCATGTCTTGATTGAAATATATTTTGCTTCCTCCATCCTTCTAAAATAAAGTATCAGCTCCTGGGCAAAGTTCAGAAATGGTTGAATCTTGTTTGCTTTCTGTTTGGCCTCCCAGTAGCCATTTTAAAAAAAGAACATTTACAGTTGTTTAAGAAAAAAGAAACAAGAAAAACAGTGTGGGAAACGAGACATTATATATAACACACAATTTTGGAGATCTTTTTTTGTATGTAAATTTCAAGAAACTTCTGTACTTTTATAACTTCCCTACCTTTACTAAAGACATGTAGTAAGAGGAAGTTAAAATGTCATAGTAAGACTGTGATCTAATTTAGAGATTTTAGGGAAATTACCTTTCACTTTGCACCACTCTAAATGAAACCAGCCAAGTACACGGTTGTGATAGCTAAGTGGCATACAAAAATTCCAAGATGAATATAAAATTTTGGTAGGCAGAAAAAAGTGGTTTAGAACTTTCCAAACCTCAAATTTAAAATGATGATTCAGAGCTCTGATGAGTGTTCAGGCTAAACACCTACTGAAGTCAGACACTGAGACCTGTGGCGTAGCATTTGCATTTGTAGGTGACGAAGTGAGCAGTTTCTAAATCTATCCATCAGTACTCTTAGTTGTCGTGTGTGCATATGTGGTATGTGTGTGGTGGGTGAGGGGTGCAGGTCAGGGGAGGAGGATGAAAGGTGCAAGTTAAGGTATTAGTTTTCTTTTTTTTTTAGGAAGAAAGCAAACAAATCAATACTGTCAATGAAAGGCTGTTTGTTGTCTTATCTGAATTTATTGCAGATTGAACCTGCTTTGAACAGAGATTTGGATTTGATGACCTTCAGAGATGCCTTCCAACCCTGTCTGTTCTCCAATTCAATTATTGCACTTTTAATATCTCTATGGCCCCAACTCCCCATTTGCTTATCATTACACAGTGGGCACACATCTTTACCAAAGGCTTGATGCAAAAGTCTGTTCCTCTAGTGGGGACACTAAATTTGGCTTCATTAAACGTTGGATCAGCATCACACTAGACAATAGGGCAAGTGCTTTGGTACAAGAAGAAGTTTCTGTCACTTCCAAGCCTGTTGCCCCAAGAATATTTGAATATTTTTGCAAATTTATGAAATCTTAAATGTATTCCTGGTTGCCATTCTTTACAACACACTTCCCAAACCCTAATTCTTTTGCACCATTTTATGGTTTGCCAGCGACTCATATAGGTTTTGCTAAAATAGAAAAAAAAAAAAAAGAATATTTTTTTCTGTGGTTTGTAGCAGCCATTTGTGGTTGACGACACTTTCTTCTTCAGTCTGCCTTCTCCTGTGTTCAGTTTTGGAGAAGGCATGTTTTTGAAATCAATCACTTGACTAGATCTAATAATTGCTTCTCTAAAGAAGCTGAATTATTGCTGTACTTGCACACACCTACTCCCAACCTTACTGTTGAGCAGTGAGAGAAGCAAGACTTCAGGCAGCATTTGCTCTCTGCAGCTTCACACCAGAGTCAGCCTTTCTAGCAAAAGTGGGTCAGCAGGTAGCCATAACCACAGGCAAACCTTGGTCTTTGGTGTTTTTCTACTCTGGTGATTGCGGATTTATGTAATTGAATAGTTTTGCCTAGGCTGGTACTTTAGCGTTTTAATTTTGGGTTTAAAAGCTACGTAGCATCTCCAGTACTGTAAACTGTTTTGCTTCTGTGTGCTAAAGGCAAAAAAAAGAAAAAAAAAAGAAAAAAAAGTTAAAAAAAGTCATGCTTTATAAGGAAGTGGTGAGAAATGACATGTGTTTCCTCTTGCTGAACCTTTTTAACAGCCTTTTGTACAGCTGTCAGATTTCCATTACATGAACACGTACATATATTGCTGCCTGTCTTCTCACACCGTTCTAAAAATGTGGTTTTGCCATCAATGGAAATGATGACCATCTGCTCATGCTTACATATAATAAAATCCCCTATTATTTCCCTTGTAATATGAAAGAAGAAAGAGCTCATAAGATCAGGTTCGCTGTTCCTCTTTTCAGCACTCTCTTCTTTCAGTCACTAATATTAGGATAACACATCTCTTCTTCAGATCTTATCTGCTTGTCTCTGGTCATCAGATACCACCCGTTTATCTGCTTTCGTATTCCTTCATCTGCTGTAGTGACATCAGATAAGTTTTAGTTTGATTTTCAAACTTTATATCTACTTTCATTGCTATTTCCTCCACAGAAGCTGCCCATACCAGAATTGACCTCTTGCACTAGATGCTCTACTCTTTGATTATTTTATCCCTGTTTGGCAGTCAGATGTATATGAAAATGTTGTCCCACCATGTATTTTTTGTGACTGCTCTTTCTTGGTTCTCCTCCCATGTCTGTGGCCATAGACCTGTCTCAGTATTTTTAGCCTTCATTTAATCATTGACTTCTCCTATTCTTTTGAGATGTCCCTCTGTATTTCTTAGTAGCAGCATTTGACTTAAGACATATAAACCTCAACACATAATATTTCCTCCAGTACCATCTCTGTTTCAGTTATTCTTCATTTGCCTTCGATTCTTACCATGGCCTTTTCTGTCAATACTGTGCAGAGGTGGTCTTTGCCACCAGCCATGCTCCTTACTGTACTTCAGCTACTTGGAAGAGTCTTCCTAGAGAGGTGGTCAATGCCCCAAGCCTGTGCATGTTTAAGAGGCATTTGGACAATGTCCTTAACATGATGCATTAACTTTGGTCAGCCCCGAAGCAGTCAGGCAGTTGGACTAGGTGATCCTTGTAGGAACCTTTGAAATGAAACATTCTGTTCTTCTCCTCATACTTTTTTTACAGAGCACTCTCCTTCAGACAAGCATCTTTTCCTCCACAATTCCTTTCTCCTTTTTCAAATACCTCCTAAAGGTCAACTTCTGCTATGACAGCTTCAAGTAATCTGCCAGTGCTTTCTGAAGAGGCTGTGAGGCTAGGTGACTTAGTTTGAACTTTAAGCCATAAAAACAAAAGTGAAAATAGTAAACATTGACAAGATTTTATCTGCTATTTCATACACAGATGCATATATATTTAATATCTTCTCTTTGTGATTTCCTCAGTATGTGATGTTTATCTTAATTTCTGTTGCAGTATTAACACAACTGATTGAGACCTTACTGAGACCTATGGCATTACTGAAAAATAAATGCTGACTAGTAATTTTATGGACTACAGTAATTTTACTTTGCAATCTCTCTTCTGAAATGTCTAGGAATGCACATCATATTCATAGCTAATTTTGTATTTCATATATTAAAAAAAAAAAGTCTGAGTTTTTGAGGAACTTAAAAGGTTTACTCAAGTGTAGGTAGCTCATTGTTCTCTAACCTAGGATTTTCTTTATCAGTGAAATATCAATGGTTAATCAGTTCATCCATATCATAGCCTATACAGAGACTCCCTTCAGAATTACCATAAGTAGAATTCAAACAGCTTAGTTTAAATGCAACAAGTCTTCATTTCCCCACCTGTACATTTGTACATCATTGTATGGTACCTCAAAGGTCTGAGTGGACTTATGCTGGTCCACTGATGGACTAAAAGCATCAAGCTTGTTAGTCCAGTTTTGTGATTTTATAGCCAGTTTTCTCTCTCCAGTCCAAATGACCAAATTCTTATTTGCCTTTTGGTCAACTAAGGGTATTCTTTGTCATGAATATGGAGTAAAACCCAACCTTTTGTCTTTGGATTGGTAGTGAGAGGACACGCCATCTTTGAAGGTACTTCCCAACACAATTTTTCTTTTAAAACCACATGCAGGTTAGAAAAATAATTCCAACTCTGCAAAAATTGGTAGCCAAATTAGAAAAGATAGAAGGTGTTCTCCAGACAACAACAAAAAAATTAAATAATTTCAGAACTTGGCCTTTTGGGGAGCTTTAGCTGAAGGTGCTTAGAGTTGTGCAATCAGCTCTGTTACAAAGCCCCTTTTCAATGGGAGTGTTTGAGGGAGAAAAGACACTTCACCAGGGCCAGAAATCTGCACTGCTCATGCACGTGAGTCTCTCAGTCTCTCACAATCCTTTTGGAGGAAGCAGGCTGTGAAAGACCCCTAAGTCTGATGCTTTGAAGTTAAAGAATAGAGACCCACACTGACCACAATAGGTTTGGAAATAGGCCTAGTGAGCCCCAGCCTTCTGTCTCCATTTAATTGCCTGTAAACAAGACATGTCCCACAAGCACAACAGATTACCTGTTGAAAATAAGCTATAGGCTTGATTCTGGGAGAAAAAAATCTTTAAGGAGCTTTGGGGTCTTGAGAAAGATGTGCCAGCAAGCAGGCTGCATGAGGAGCTTTGTAGGGTATGTGAGGCGGGACTCACATCACCCAAATGCAGCTGTAGAAAAATTAGGTCTCCAGTCTATGCTGTCTGTGTATCATTCCTTAACATTCACAAGGGAGAGAAGTGGGCAATGGCCAAATGATAGCATACTTCACCTATATATGACGTGGCAAATTGCCCTCTGGAGATGCCTATTTTCTTTCATTTATCAAAACTAAAATTTGGTATAGTATACGAGAGTAGCTTTTTAATCTGTCTTCCTCAGCAGTCGTGAAAAAATCCTTTTTGCAAAAAATAAACCCAAAATGAGATGCAAAAGTTCCAGAGATGTTTTTACCCTTGAATAGCAGAAATCTAATTTTGACGGAAAAAGAATTCAGGTTATTATAATCAACACATTCTAGAATTCTTTTAATATACAAAAGGCTGCTAAGCATAAAGAGTACACCAGATGCCCATTTTCAGGTGCCGTGTTTACATTCTCAAGAGGACTTTAAGTCTTCTCTTCTCCTCTAATTTCTCAGAAAGCAAAGCTATTCTTTTTAAAACATTTAGAAAAATACTGAATTCAAGTCTCTTACTTAAGGTACTGGAAGAGCTACAAAGATGTGTATGTAGACATGTATATTTAGACTTCCCTATAAAATAAAATAAAATAAAATAAAATATCCCCAGTACGTCTTTGTGGACAAAGTAACTGGATTTTTTTTACTATATTTCAGCTATTTTGCTTCTTCCTTTGTAAATTAAAAATTACCATGTTTAAAAAAAGAAATTAACCTTAGATATTGGCTGCCAAATTTAATTCAGAGTACATTTTCATGACTAAATTAAACCTTAGGGTTTCCACCAGACAGGTATTAATGCTGATCATGAACCTCCTGTTATATCAGTATGGATATGCATTTTAAGAAGTTACACAAAATTCTTATATGGACATTTTAAACACAGTCATTTTAAAAAGAATTAAAGCACAACTAAATGATGCAAGTCTACTGGATATACTTTAAAGAAGGCATTTCTCTGTTGCTTGTTCATAAAATGAGGACGAGAACCTGTCCCATGTCCAAAAAATTTTTGTATGGCCAAAATGGAATAAGTCAAGCTCTGTACAGTTACTTTTCCCCACCAAATTTTCTCTGGCAAGCTTCAGGCAAGAGAATAACTGCAGATTAGTCATAAAAGTCTTCCAAATAGGTAACCGAAACACTGCAGAAATTATATTCTGTATTGCATAGTCTTCTAAGCTAGTAATCTCAAAACGAAAAAGGAGGGGTGCAGGAGCTCAAAATCAGCACACCTCCCTCACATTCTCTTAGTTGCCTGCAGACACCTTTCTCTTGTGTGCTGTCCCATCAGTTACGTGAGGTACTGTAGCCACCTCCAAAGGTTAATGCAAAGACAGCAAGGGGACTGGGTTTGCCTTTGGTGGAGACTGGCTGTCAGTGACCCTGGGTGGCTGAAGGCATATTTTCGTAAGGGTGCCTGCCTAAGTATTTCTGCATGTGTACAAACGTTTGAAGTTCAGCCTCTCTGACTCTTGAGGCTTCTAAACCCTGCCCTGGGGCCCCTTCCCTTGGCCTGCTCCCATCTCTCCTCTAACGCACAAACTTCTCATCTAAACAGAGTGCACGCAAAAAAAAAAAACACAAACAAAAAAGCCAAAGAACCAAACTGAAAAACCTACCTGCTATGAGGCAGTTTCTTTGCACAGGGACGCAAGCAAAACCAATGCAGTAAAGAAGGCCACAGACTTCCTTTGTTCCATCTCACAGGTTAACCATGATCACTGAGCTTGGGCTGTGTTTTGTTGGTTTGTTTTTTTTTTTTTTTCTTCTAAAGAGAGAGAGGGAGAGTAAAAGAGAGAGAGAGAAGGAAATAAGGCAAACAAAAAATGAAAGAAAGCGACTGAGGCAGGAACAGTTGCCACAGAGGTCTGTTGGTCTGGCTCGTCGCCTCATATCCCTGCAGCACGAGTTAGGTGAAGAAAGCCCGCTCCCAACAACTTGAGACCCTTTATAAGTCATGAAGGTGACTCATAATGACTTGCCTTTAGTAAATCCCCTGCTTTCCTTTTCTTAGAACAGAGCTTCTAAAAAAAAAAAAAAGAGAAAAAGAAAAAAAGAAAAGAGAAAACCCAAGGAAAATAGAAAACTCCAATTGAACCCAGGATTTGAAAAAAAATACACCATGTACTTTCCTTCCCTCAGACAGTTTGGCATCAGCTTTTGAACTGAGTAATACTAATAAAAAATGCAAATGATTGTTTAGTAAAGACAGTACGCTTAAACTAGTTAGGGGTGTGTTGTGTGAGAGAGCGCTCATACCAGTATCTTCAGAGATCTAACTGGAGAGGGAGTTACTGTGGTGAGCTGTTTCTGACTTTTCTTTGTATTACTTTTTCATCCAGAGCTGTCCTGTATCGACTTTCTGTATTACAATTAACCCTGGCAGATCCAGGCAAAGAAACAAATGTGTTCATCAGATGCATAAAATTCTCCCTGTCCTATAGGAATGTGCCAGGACACCCGACAGTGGTAGCTGGAACAGTTGCAAACCTCTGAAACCAGAGACATGTCCTAGCTAGATTGGGGTGGACATGGAAGACTATGAAACGGTGGATCATGGAAACCTGTTATTAAAAATAGATGACATTTTTAACATTCTTGAAAGAACACTGCAGATGAATGGAAAGACAGGTTGGTCTACATGCACAGGAGATACAAATTTATACAGTTCTTAGGATCTGAACATATTCCCAGAAAAATCAATTTAATGCAAATTCCCAGGAGGGAAAGGTGTGGCTGCTACCCCCTGATTGTCCTCAGACACTGTGAGCTGTATGCCCTGAAAACACAACATTTTTCACTACGAATAACAGAATTTCTTTTGCCTCATGCTTTGGAAATTCCACAATGTTTTTTTTAAAAAAAAATTATTTCAGTAGCCATTAAGCTGGCTGAAGGACAGTAGATCTGTGTACCAACCACTGAAATATAAGGAAATTAAAAAAAAATTGTCAAATTCATCTTACACACATGGTTCTTCTCTTTGGTTTAGGTGTGTAATTAGAAAAGTCTTCATTTTCCCTGTTGAGCCCATATGAGATCTGGGTGCTGTTCGCAGATCTGCACTTACATGTTTCCATCAGACCCTTGCACCTTGTTAACAATGTGATGGATTTTGGCTCCTGTGGTGTTAGAGAGAAGTTTGAAGCTGTGGCTGCAGCAGTGATGTTTCTCTGACACATTCCAGGTGAAGGAGCGCTGAGAAACACAGAGAATTAATTTTATCTCTAAAGTCCCCTCCAAAGCTCTGGGGATATTGCCTCCACCCATGCTGCTGGAGGAGAAGGAGGCAGTAAGCCTGGCTGTGCTCTAGTGCTCATGCGTCTGGATGGGTGGTGACGTGATGGCAATCATCTTTCTGTTTTCTTCCTATTCCTGTAGGTCAGAAAGACTAGATTTCTTTAGGGCCCTTAACTAGGAATAAGAAAAAAGCACTGAGCTGCTTGGTCTTCACGCCTACATATCTTCTCTTACTTCGTACCTGATGTGGGGCCAAAACTTGGGGCCATCTTTTATAGGGAAGAAGAGGGAGGCTCCATTTCAGTGACATTAGACACTGGGACTACCTTTAGCCTGATTATACTGCAACAAACAGAGAGAAAAATCTTAATTTATACATCAAATTATTTTTTTAACTTCCATTTTTACTTGCTTTCAGAAACCTATATTAGAAACTTATATTCCTAAGGAATCACACTTGGCATGTGTATGTCTGTGTGCATATCTGTCAGTCTCCACTCTAATGATTTGAAATCATGGGTTAATTTGAACCCACACTGGTGGAGGGACGTGTCAGGGATATGAAACTCCTATGGTTTTTGTGAAAAAAAGTGAACAGATTAGAAAAGGCCTTATTAAAATTCCCACTCGTGGAAAGCATGGTAATAGGAGTTCAAGTCCTATTAAATATTACAGAGGCCACATGGGAACTCAATTACAAATCCGTAGGCAACTAGATTTTGTTCATTTTGCCACTCACAACATGACCTGGTTTGTAAGGGATTACACTGAATGCATGAAAACACCACTTAACACATCGGTCAATAGACGATTTTGGGTTAAAGAGCAAATAGAATCCTAATGATGCTAAGAACAATATACATGGGTAATTTAGCAGAAAAGCTGTCAATTAGGCATTGATGCTTAATTAGGGAGAGCCTGATTAGGGTTATGTGTGTTCATTTGTGTTTGAAGACAGGCAAAGCAGTCAGCTCCAAATGCCCAGACAGATGGTTGCTCTGAGGAATGGTTGCTCTGAGGAGGTTCTGATGGCGTTGCTATAGTCCAGGGCACTTCTGAGGCTGTCCCATGCTCTCTTCCTGTCATCCTATAGCAATTATCACTGTGGTTCTGTGCCTGAGTGTGGCACAGAACCGTAGTGTAATTTTCTGGGAGAAGCATAAAGGCCCTTTGTATTTTCAAGTGTGTGAATACAATTTCAGTGGCAACGCTGGGAGAGGCAAATCAATAAGGCTTTGCAAGAACATAAAAAAGGACCTTTAGGGTCATTTAAAAAAAAAATAAAATCCATCAGTCCCTAAAAGTATGCCACACATTTTTAAATTCCTGGAGTCTTTCTAGTTGTCCAGCATACATAGGAACACAAATTTCCTGACATGAGGTTAGGTTTCCTGTCTTCTGTGATGCTCTATGAGATATGCCTGGCCAACAGAGGGCAATACATTCATACAAGCAATAGATTCTGGTCCGAAACATATGGAAATCAAGGAGAGTTTGAGCTTAATATGACACTGGTCAGATGCATACCTTTCGATACTAATTTCACTTGAGATAGTGGTTAAGACTCTTAATGACATCTACCAGAGAGAGAAGCGGATCACAATTTGAGGCCTATTAGAAAATAAACAATGAAAAAAGTGGAAGCTCCAGATTTAATTAGAACTATTTGATGACAGATGTTCCATTTCAAATAGAATTTTTTCATGAGTAACTGCAACGGTTTAAAATATGGGTCACTGGAAAAGCTAATGACAATCTAGAGGCAGCAAACTTTTCTTTTAATTAACTGCAATTTTCTTCAGACTTCCCTACTCATTGTCTTCTCCTTTTTTGAATTAAATAGTTTTATTCTTCTAATGAGTTCTTTGAGCTGAAAATCCCAGAATTGCTAAAATTAGGCTTTCCAACAAAAGCTGTCTGTAAATTTTAATTTTGTGTACCCTTTTATACTTCTATGGAAATTGTGACATTGATTAGACAAGATGTTTTTGAACAAAAGTTCTTCAAAAGGTAATATTTCAATTAACCAAATATTGTTCTAAATTGTTTATCAGTTTTTGTCACACTGCCTAGTAAAGCCTGTAAAATAGATTTGAGATGGATGTTTAAAGATTTTTAAAACCATCTCTCCCTGTTCTCCTCCATCCCTTTGCAAAGGCCTCTGGCATTGCAACTTGTGCTGTTCTGTACCTTAATGACAACTGAGTTAGTTACTTTTACAGGAAAATGGTTCTTTCTGTGGGCACCAAAACTGTGTTCAAGCCTCTCTTTGAATGTCTATCACTTCTGTGATACTGAAATCCTACTGGTGAGCCATAGAGAAGCCAGAACATGATTGCTCAGATCTTCCTTTTCTGATTCAAAGGTGTCAAGACCTAGTTGTGGCTTTAAACACTGATGAACAGTGCCTTCCCTATCTTTACAGTCTCTCTTGTCCATGCAATGGAGACGCTGCTTTCTAGCGCTGCCATGCAAGCAAGATGTTCTGTGGGACCTACTTTCCAGTGGAACTCATGGCCTTATCTGAGGAACTGGGGCTACAGCCAGTACCCCAGCAGGAAGGGAGGCTCAGTAAAAGCAGATGAGTTGCTTGTGATCCTCCTCCACTCATGTCAAAACTGGCAGCAAGAAATCCAGGAGGATATGCCAGAGCAATAGGCTGCACAGATGCTCAAGTGAAGACTGGAAGGTGTTCCAAAGAAAAAGCTGGAGATCAGGCTTTGAACATGACCTCCAGAGCCCCCATGCTCAAGGCCCTGGAAGGAGGCAGCAGTAATGGAGAAAATGGCCTTAGAAGTTGCATCCTAGGGAAAACAGGTTCCTTCTACTTCTTTAAGGAAAGGAAAATACTTGGTCCTGGAAATCAATGAAAACTGGAACAAAGGACTCTAGTGCAAAAAGGGAACAGATGTTATTGTGAACTACCTTTGAGATTATCTTTACCTGGCAGAATGGGCTATGTTTAATAAATACACATTTTAATGCATTCAGGATAAATCTGGATAAGTCTAAGTGTGACTGAATAGAATTCAGGTATAATTAAAGGTTTGTTTAATAATGCCAAATTACCACGTTATTTCTAAGTGCTTTCATTTATATCCAGGTATCAAAGAACAATGTATAGATTTGTAACCTAATGGCATTTTTCTAACAGTGTTTTCAACCTACAGTTGCAGCAAATATCCATAGTTTCTGGATATTTTCTTTATTATAGTCTTTTATTCTTGGGGAAAAACTGATACATTTTATTCCCAAACTTTCAGTAATTTTAATTTCTAGCAGTATGTGAGATAGCCCTTTATTTTGTATTATTTTTAGCATCCATGCCTTGTCCAGAGGGACTACGAATATTGCTGCAAACCACAGGGCCAGATGATGAGGTAGTCTGATGCCCGTACTCTTCCATCCAGTGTGCTTCTGTGATTCTCAAAACACTGTGGGAGGATGCAACGTGTTTCTTTTGCTGGTTACATTTATATGTGATTTCTGTGTACGAACAGCACTGGCTGGAATTCTGCTGCCCTTTTTGCTTTGATGGGTTCTGTCCACTGTTCCAGTTCGTGGGAATCTCCTGTAGGAATCTTGTTTCTTCAGGTTGACTAGTTCCTCACACCACAAATGGTTCCAGGCAGCATGCCTGCTACTCAGAGTCACTATGTGATGGAGAACGGCCCTGGGCATGCACAGGGGCTTTACAATGTGGCTCCTCTAGTCCTCTCAGGACCCTTGCAGGGTCTTTGCCTGGGGGCAGTGCTGGAGAGGAACATGGTGGGCATGGCTGGCTGCTGGCAATGGTCCCCGACAGTGTGGCACCTATAAACATCTTTTGTAGCAGAACTTGGAAACATTGAATTTGCATGTGTCTCTTCATGGCAACTTCTTGGACCTTTCCTGTTCAGCTGTGTAATGAAGTCTGCAATTACATTAGCAAGGGGTAGCTGTTGAAAATATAACCAAGGAAGTTAATTGCTAGCATATGTTTAGTCTATGTTAAAGCCACAGAAAGACATATGTAACTTTATGCAGGAAAATTTTGTTTCTACTTTTTTCCCCCTCAGTCCTGGCAGGCATGGGCTGAAGGGACTGACATGACTCCTGCTTGGAGGAGTGATCTCCACAAATCGCTTAGGTCCCTCACTAAGGTAAAACATCCCACAGGTGTCTTAGTTGGGAGCCAGAGAGAAGTTTAGACCTAAAACTAAAAGAGAAATTTTCCTCCCATACTAACCCAACTGTTGCACTTGCACTTTCACTGAGACAGGGAAAAGAAATCAGAAAACTCTGTCTGCCTTTAGTGTTGTGGAACCTCCTTTTTCCTGCAGGTTATATACTATATGCCTTCCTTACACAGCATTTGAGAAGGATTGTATTCCTTATAATAAGTATCCTGAATAGTCAGGATGGTATGTGTATGATTTTTATACAGCCCACACAGAAAAATGAATATATCATACACATCTAAGTACCCTCAGGCACAGACGGGATATCAAATCCTTCAGTTCTTATTTCCTCCTGAAAAATGAGAATTACATTTTTGAGAATTGAAGAACTTTTTTATAGATTATTTGTTACTTAGGATGAAGAAAACTGCCGGTCTCCGGAATATATTTTTTTCAGAAGTTTTATTGTGTTTTCAAGGGTGGTAAATGTTTGTTTTCAGCATAAGCCAGATAGGTGCTGTGAAAGAAATTGCGCATTCTCTTATTCCTTTCCAAGAGAGATAGTTTCAGGTGTGAAATTACACTAAGGGACATCCAGCCATAATCATTAACTGCCTGAACTTACTGAAAAATTGCCGTGATATACCAAAGGTAGATGGGGGCATATCCTCAGCAGGAGAATAGAAAGTAGAACAGCGAGAAGTTGCAGTTCAGAATTTATGAGAATGTAAGACTGAATACAAAGCCAAAAATAAAAAGGCTAGGTGAGCCTCATGTTTCCTCACAACAGAAGAGCTGGCAATATTTTTTCTGAATTAGGGGCTATCTGCAGCTATTTGTGAGCAACACTTGAAGGTCAAAAAACCTTTTCTTGAAATATGACCTATTTTGCTTTTGAAGATGGCTCTCATACTGTTCTTTTCTGAGCTGTCTCTCTGTCTGTTCAATGACTTTGTTTAGTCTCTTTGCAGTATAGTCAGATGCAGTGAGATAAGGTGGTCTTCTAGCATGATGTTCCTTTTAACCTGATAGTAGTCAGTGGTTCTGACAGCAGAGTTCAGTTTCCTGTGGAATATAGCACAGATAAAGGGTATCTTGGAGAAGAATGCAAAATTCATAGGTAGGCAACAGAAATTTCTCATAAATGGAGTTAATGGTATGCATTTTGGGTTTGGTTTAAGATGAGGGCCTCTGTGCTGTCTTCTCCAGGTTGGACTACAAAGTAAATTTTATTCATGTGAATTATTAGGATGCCTTTAAGTGAGTGGATGTTTTGACAAACCATCATCTGCAGGACACGAAGAATTATTAAGAATTCCACAGTGCAAGATATCCTTATTACAGTTCCAGACTTTCTCTTTGTCTGGATGTCTAGGAAAATTTAGATAAGGATTATGGTTTTGTATAGACTTATAGCTGCTAGTCCCCTGTAGGTCGCACATCACTCTACCAGTCTAACAGGAGGTTTCAACATGAAGTAAATCAGAAGTGTCTACAACCTTTTGAAATCTTAGAGCTGGATCTGAGGTCATGGAACAGCTCTGTTTCAGTGATGCACCAGACTGTCAAATCAAGAAGAAAAAGAGATGCTTATTTTCTAGGGCAGAGGGAGTATGCTAATGTTTAGCATGAAATAAATTATTCTGCAGCTGTTAGAAAAAATAGTGTCATAAAGAAGGGCCCCTTGTGAAAACACCCACAAATATCTTTTGTGGATAAATAAAAAATATTGCCCAATGAGTAGAAAAAGAATTCTTTAAGAAAAAACCCTCCCCGCAACCACTGCTGAGGCTGTTTTTCTTTGTTCTAAGACCTGCAAGGTTACGAACGTGTAAATATATCATGTATTTAAATAGTTAATGGATTTCTATCTGTCCCTTTTATACTAACAGGAAAAATACTTAAGGTCAATTTCCTGTAACAGAGCAAAATGAAACACAGCTGACGGTTTTATGGCAAGAAATGGAAGGAGCAGCTCTTTGAGCATGTACTTCAAAGAGAATAATGTGGGTGGGGAATTTTTACAAGCCACGCATAAGTTCTGAAACTTCTGAAGAAGTCAGTCTCCAATCAGTGATCTTTCTTTCTGTAAAGTACATGGGATTTTGTGCTTTTTTCAGTGATGAATATTTCCTTCCTAGAATCCCTTTAATGACAACACTGGTTGTTACTACAGAGGCATTGGATTAAAAAAAGAAAAAAGATTGCCTGGTAATATGGTAATAAGTATCTTTATGTCACAGACAGTTGTTGAATGAAAAATTATATGCTTGGATGTCTTCTATGCTCTTCTATGTTCCCAGGAAATCTGCTAAACTTATTGTAAGCATGGTTATGCAGTTGTTTTTTCTCTTTAAATGCCGATAAGGTTTATTAATAACAGCAGCAGCAGCAATAGTAACAACAAATAATAACTTAATACATAACTCATTTACTGAATAACAGTAATTGAAAAATCTCATTATTTCTAAGCACTTATAAATAATGAGAGGTAAGTGAAACAAAAGCAACACGTAAATAAAATAGGTGGAGAGGGCTAGTGTGAGTGAGGTAACACCTCTGAGAAAGGAATTTAGGTGGGACAGTGTCACAGTTAAAACAGATTCGTAGTGGGGAACAGAAACTCTTTGAGTAGGGAAGATCTCACTATAACCAATATCCCTCTAACTGTGTTTCTATTTAGCTTTTTTTAAAAAAAAAAAACCAACAAAAAAGTGAAGTCTACCGTTTTTCAGGTTGACACCTTGAAAGCTAGTGACTGCAGGGAAGGCTAAATGTGAGGGTGTCTCAGTGCCACGGGGCACTCCGGCTCACAACTTTCTGTAAGTGGCAACAGGGGAGTTAGATTAATCAAGCCTTGAGGGTCTGAAAGCACGTGTATCAGGTTGTCTTGAGAAACCAACTAGTAATTATGTGCCTAATGATCATGTTATTAAGTTACATCTAACATAGCCTTCAAAGGACAGGCTGTGGTTGTCAACGGAGCCAACGGTTTTACTTTGAGTCACGACCTCAACTGATTTCTTCTCTGCTAGAGGTAGAAATGAGGGAATAGACGTGTCTTGTACAAAAGATAGCAGCACAGTCCTGGCACTGAGAAAAAGTTACAGCTGCATTTGTAACAGCATGCTCTGTTTTTAAAGGACGTGGTAGCACTTAGGATTGGATACCCTGTGGTTTTGCTCAGGTGAGGAGCGCTTCCTCCCATGGGCAGACCTGTTGTTGGGTTAAATAAGATTACACTTGTGCCTGTTAGCTGTAGGATCTGGACCATCTTTTCCTCCTACATTTCCGAAACTGGAGAAAAAAAAAAACCCCAAACCCTCAGACCTGTGCCTGACTCAAGAGCAAACCCATGAACATGGGAGTAGCATCACCTAATAAACCATCTAACAGTGTGATCATGTGGCAGGGTATATCTGTATCCATGCAGGTCTTGGTTCCATGAATGATCCATTATACTTCAAGCTAACTGATCCGTTATACTTTTCAAGCTAACTCACCTGCCCGAGTGGATGATACTGGCTGCCCCTGGGCAAAGCAAAGCTGGGCCTGAGATTTGGCGAGTGCGATGCAGTTGGAGGTCTGGGCTAGTCAGGGGCTGCTTCCAGCAGCTGGAAGACTGGGTGTCTGTATATGGATTCCCAGGGAGTCTCTGGCATGCAGGGGTGGTTGGAAAGCCCCTCAGGGCACATACCTGCTAGGAAGTGCAAAGCCCAGGACCCAGAGGAAGTCTGGTTTCAGTGTAGTGGATGCTACCCCTTTGCAAACAAAGTTGTCCTGCCCTCTGGAACAGCTGGGGATTTTGCTAAGGCATCTTAAAAGTCCTACTTTAATCTGGGGCAGTTTGGTCCTAAGGCAGTCCTAGTGGGAGGGAAGTGGGACTCTGGGGCCACAAGCCTCAGTGGTTGGAGCTCACAGCAGAGAGATAAGCTGGCAGGAAATCAGGGGGAATGCTGCCTGCTATTTGGAAGTCTCTTGAAACAGAAATGTTTCCATGAGGCTTATGACATAATAAGTTTGCACTATATTGCAGGATTCCTTAAAAACTCTAAGTTATGTCTCCAAATGCAAAGACCAGAAGTCAGAAGCAAAATACCAGCACACTGATTTAGAAGTAATAAAACAGATTTTCCTGTTCTTGCACTTTAGGATCATGTCTTCAGTGTGCTTGTGTGCAACTGTAAGGGCCTGAAAGTTTCCCTGAGTTAAAACTGAAAGTATGATGTTACTGCAGTATTTCTGAGTCTGAGTTTGCTAAGAAAAATCCCTAATATCCCAACACCTCAGCACTGCTCTCTGCCCAGCAAAAAGTATGCATTTACTGCACAACTTCATTCTTTCAGATTGTCTTCCCTTTCCCTGCATTCTTCTGTCCTGCAGGAAAAAACGAGTAGTCCAAGAAAGATTAGGTATCAGCCAAAATATTTCCCTCTGTCACTTTAGTTCCATCCAGTAGTTGACAACTGAGCATGAAGTGAAACCTACGAGGCAGATATTCCCCTCTAATAATTTAAAATGTCAAAAAACGACATTGCTGTGTATTTGATGCTCACAAAGAGATAAATTGCTGTGATTAATCAGTCAAGTTTCCAATGTTCCAAAACTAGAAAAAAATAATTAAAAATGTTTCTCAATGAAAGAAACCATTTTGGAATGACACTGTCATGCCTTAGGGCGTCAGAAGGTGGAACATTTATCTGAGAGGTTGAAAGGCCAGTTCATATTTTTCCAGTTCTATTCAGCACACACAACAGCACCCATCTGGGTAGCAAGCTTGCTACCATAGCAGTGCTAATGAGATGAGAAGGGATGATCTAGTTGGAGGAGGTGAGACAGACTACAACCTGTAAAATCCCCTCAACCTGAGGTAAATTAGTTTGGAATGAAGCAGCTGATTCCAAATAATAGTCTGTTTCTACAAGGACTTTCTGTATAAAGGTGTATCTCATTCTGCCTTTGGAGGCTGGAATGATTGTTTTAAATGTGGACATCTATACATCTATAGATATGTATAGATGGCCTTCTCTGGCCCAGCCCATGGCAGTGTTTCACTAAGCTACCAGATGACTGTGTGCCATATGGGCACCTTTCAGAATCCTAAATGTAGCTATGAATGATTTTCAGGAAGGATAAGACAACATCAGCTGGAGGATCAGTAGATTTGCAAATTAATTAATTTACAATCCATGAAGACCTACATCGTTACACCAACCACAGACACACACACACTTATTTCCCTAAGTCCCTAAAACTCCAGTGACAACTTCCTTTCTATAGGATGTACCTACACTCCAGCATAAAATGAAAGCCTTCAGGTATTGAATATTACCCGTTTCTCTGAAATTTCATCCTTTGAAAGATGAGCATTTATAAAGTAGAGCCCACAACTAACAACATGAAATGTATCTAGCATTTTCATGCTGACCACATACATATCATATCCTCTTTTCCAAGTGACATGGCTTCATACACAAAACTTTTTATTTCTGAAGTGACTCATGAAATGCATGCAGACTCTGTTTATGCTTTCTTCACCTTAACAAAGAATGCCAAACCACCGAACGTTAGGAAGCATTCCTACTTCATTTCTTAGAAGTTTTTGCTGTTCCCCTTTCTAATGAAAGCTGCCGTTATAGCTGTATGTCAAGAATGATTCATACAACACAAGATAAGTTTACATATGCCTTACTTGTGTACTTTCACTTATTCATAAACTTACACACTCATTCTTGTTTTAGATTTTATTTAATTCCTCTATAAGGATTTGTGTTGATTTACTTACAGAAACACCATTTATCATTCTGCACAGAAATTTTTTCATGGCATTTGTTGCCTGGGTACTTGGATGTTTTACCTTAGATATAAAACAGACACTCAAAAAAGAATTCTAAAAAACAGCTTGGCAAGCAATGTGTATTTTTATCTCCTGTATGTCATCCTTTGGGTTGCTGGCTTTACCTTATGCTTACCACTGACCTACTTTTACTGATAGTTATTTTTATAGAATAACTATTCTACTTTGCAGAATAACTTTTCTAGAATAAGATAGTTTGATAGTTATTTTCATAGAAATATATTTGTCCTACTGCTGCAAGTGGTGATCGGCCAGATTTCCAGATGCTTGCCAGGTACAGTCCACTGGATATTTGAAAACCCTGGTAAGAGATGCCAGGTGCAGGGCAGGGTATAACTATTTAATAAGAAAACTAGAACTGAGAAAGTAAGTTTCAATGCATGAGAAAGGTCAGTACTTGCTGGAGACTTGCTGCAGGTGCAGGTGAACGCTGACATCTGTCCTGTCAGTGGAATCCTTTGTTGCCAGGGATATTTCAGGGACAACTGTTTTCACGGACTTAGGACTTTCTACCAGAGGACAAATCTGAAGTCCCTTTGGGCTTGAATGCAAGCAGGTTTTCCAGGGGATTCATCTATATAAGATGACATGGTATTGACAGCTATGCCTGTGTTAGATCCCCTGGATTCTCTGTAAGGTCTGTAAGGGGGAAGAAACAAGACTTATTTTTAGACATAGTTCACCTAGCCTGTTTAAGATTTCTTTTTTAGGTGGAGATGATTTGTACCCTAGAAGACCAGTTTATCTCCATGACTATACAGAAATTCTGTACTTTTGCGTCAGATGCTGAGGTCTGCTTCTGCTGGACACTACATTTTTTCAGGTGAATTCTATTCACAGAGCCTCTGCCGAGTCAAAAGTTACCAGAAAATCAGAATGAAGTGCACTAACCTCAGCATCCTCCTCGAGCAGGGGTTTTTATAGCTATAGTGGTCAAGATCCAGTAGAAGTGGTGTCTGTCAGGGATCTGTACTGGGACCAATATTGTTTAATATCTTCATCAGTGACATAGACAGTGGAATTGAGTGCACCCCCAGCAAGTCTGCAGCTGACACCAAGCTGAGTAGTGCGGTTGACACACCAAAGTGACAGGATGTTGTCCAAAGGGACCTGAACAAGCTAGAGGGATGGGCCCATGCAAACCTCATGAAGTTTAACAATCACAATTGCAAGGTCCTGCACTTGGGTTGGGACAATCCTTGTTATGAACACAGGTTGGGGGATAATGTGATAGAGAGCAGCCCTGTGGAAAAGAACTTGGGGGTACTGATGGATGAACCTGAGCTGGACATGAGCCAACAATGTGCATCTGCAGCCCAGAAAACTAATCACTTCCTGGGTTGCATCGAAAAAAGTGTGGCCAGAAGATCGAGAGAGGTGATTCTGTCCCTCTGCTCTGGTGAGACCCAACCTGGAGTACTGTGTCCAGTTCTGGAGTGCCCAACATAAGAAGGACATGGAACTGTTGGAGCAGGTCCAGAGGAGGGCTGCGAATATGATTGGAGGTCTGGAGCACCTCTCCTATGAAGACATGCTGAGAGATTTGGGCTTGTTCAGTCTGGAGAAGAGAAGGCTCTGGGGGGAGCTTCCAGTACCTGAAGGGGACTGTTTGCATGAGCATGGAGTAATAGGACAAGGGGTAATGGTTTTAAGCTAGCGCGGGGTAGGTTTAAATGAGACATTAGGAAGAAGTTCTTCACTATGAAGGTGGTGAGACACTGGAACAGGCTGCCCAGAGAGGTGGTGGAGGCCCCATCCCTGGACACATTCAAGGTCAGGCTTAATTTGATGTAGTTAAAAGTGTCTCTGCCTACTGCAGGGGGGTTGGACTAGATGATTTTTAAAGGTCCCTTCAAACCTAAGGCACTCTGTGATTCTACAAGACTTAGGGTACATATTTACTTTACAAATCTGCAGTTTTGAATTCTGTTTGGTTTTAACATATGATGTTGCAGATGAATCCTTGAATTTACTGTGACATAATTTGAATACGCCTGTAAGAGTCCATGTTTAAACAATGAGAAATGTCTGATATCCATTCATCAAACCTACTAGGTGGAATTTATCAATTTGCCATCTTATTTGCAACCAGTTTGAATACATCATCTGACTAAATGTACCTGTAATGATCGCTATTTGCCAAAGACTGTAAATAAGGAGGGAAGCTGGACGTCTTCTGGCACAGTGAGGGCATTCTTTTCAGGCACTGTCTACAGCTAATTGATGAGTTTTTTGTTTATGGAGTGCAATGTAAGAAAAATTTATCTTGATCTGAGCATCAAAGCTCTCTGTACATAGTCACACGCAGAAGTAAAATGTTTAACGAAAGTGTTTGAGTTCTTAAAGGCTTGTCACGTTCATTTCTCTTTGAAGTTAGTTGACTGGATTTACTGCTTGTTTGTCCTCTCCCCTGATCTAGCAAAGCCACAGAGTGAAAAGGGCTGATAGGGAAGGAATCAAGTCACAGCTCTGAAGAAGTGCACTTTGTACCTTTATCTAGATATGAATCTTAGGACCCACTCTAATGTTGCATTCCTACATCCTGGTAAATAGGTAAACCAAAAGTTTTCAATTTAGGATTCAACCAAAGGCGGGTGTCACCTGAACAGTGACCTCAGATCCAGCAACACTGCAAGCTGCTCAACCACACGTGATTTTGGCTGCCTGGATGTTTCTGTTATGGCAGCAGATGAGGCGCTCGAGGGATAACTGAACTAATTCGAGAATGTGTTGATATTTGATTTGAAGGTCTGCATGACCACCTTTGTATGATTCTGAGTGCAGGGAATACTTCTCCTTACATTCCCAAGTGTAGGCTAGAGTTACCCCATACACTAGGTTCAGAGCCCTGTGCCATGAAAGCAGTTGCCTCACTTCAATGTCACCAACTCCTGACAAATTCTGTTACTCCCCACTTTCAGACAGGAAATGCCACTTAATCTGTCAGATTTTTCAAAACAGGACTGTGTTTTAACCACAACATTTATGATGTGAACCGAGTACTGTACTCTGACAGACTTCTGAGACATGCACATGCCCGGTGTAAAAAGAGCAATTATTTTAAAAAAAGTTCTTACTTGGATTCCAGCAAAACATGGGGAGGGGGGTGACCAGTAAGTGCTTGGTGCAGTGAGCGGATTTTGTATTTAAGGCCAATGAAAATGAAAGATGTTTCATTCCAGTCAATTATATTATATATGGGATGTTCAGTTCCTCCAGGGGTGGTAGGGTACTAGTTAAATTAATTTTTCAATAGATTACCAAACACAGGTGGGATATTTAATTTAAAAATACAGCAACTGATTTTTTAAAAGCAGTGTGAGTGTACAGAGTTTTTAACTGAAGCAGATTTGCTTAGAAAATATATAAAATAAAATTAAATAGAAGCAAATTCTGTAATATCATCTGGAATATACAATTAGATGGAACACTGATGGAGCAGGAAGCCACTTCTCTTGCAGGATATAATTTGGTATTAGCAACAATTAATTGTTACCTCATTAGTGCATTCTCAAATATAGCTTGTTATTCAAACACATATTAGCTAATATCTTCTGTTCCTTAAACTGAAGCCCATAGGACATGTGACACAGAAATAGCAAGTGGGTTTTTATTGTTTGAATACTCAGCAAAAATTAATGAAGATTCAATGGAGAGAATTAATTAATTTATTTGTGCTGGTCCCACATATATATCTTAATGTTGTATCTGTGGAAGACTCTGACTTGCTTCATTGTGAATTTACTTCAGTGGAAGTTGGATCTATTGTACGAAGACAGAAAATCTGAACTATTTCTAAGAATAATGAAACATGTATCATATACATACCTTTGCAAACTTTATGCACTTACTCAGGGATATACTGTTAAATTCAATAGAAAGTCTTGTGTACTCTTATTTTTTCACGTAACTATTACTTACTTTTGATTAGCCAATGACTCAATGTCTAGGTAAGTGATTTTAGCACACACACGGATCAGGCCCAGTCAACATGGGTTTATGAAAGGTGGGTCCTGCCAAACTAACCTGATCGCCTTCTATGACAAGGTGACCCACTTAGTGGATGAGGGGAAGGCTGTCGATGCAGTGTACCTTGACTTCAGCAAAGCCTTTGACACCATTTCTCACAGCATTCTGCTTGAGAAACTGTCTGCCACCGGCCTGGACAGGTGCAGCCTCTGCTGGGTTAAAAACTGTCTGGATGGCTGGGCCCAAAGAGTTGTGGTAAATGGAGCCAAATCCAGCTGGAGGCCGGTCACAAGTGGTGTTCCCCAGGGCTCAGTTCTGGGTCCAGTTCTGTTCAATGTCTTTATCAATGACCTGGATGAGGGGATTGAATGCTCCCTCACTAAGTTTGCGGCTGACACTAAGCTGGGAGGAAGTGTCGATCTGCCTGAGGGTAAGGAGGCTCTTCAGAGGGATCTGAACAGGCTGGATTGGTGGTCTGGGATCAACCGGATGAGGTTCAATAAGCCCAAGTGCAGAGTCCTGCACATGGGACATAAGAACCCTGTGCAGCGCTACAGGCTTGTGGAAGAGTGGCCAGAAAGCTGCCTGATGGAGAAGGACCTGGGGGTGCTGGTTGACTGCAGACTGAATATGAGCCAGCTGTGTGCCTGGGTGGCCAAGAAGGCCAATGGCATCTTGGCTTGTATTGGAAATAGCGTGGCCAGGAGGTCCAGGGAAGTGATTGTGCCCCTGTACTCGGCATTGGTGAGGTCACACCTCGAGTACTGTTGTCACAGTTTTGCATGGCTGGGTCCTGGTGGAGAAGGGGGGGCTGCAGAGATGGCTTCTGCAAGAAGCAGCTAGAAGCACTCTGCAGGCCCCAGAGGCCTGTGACCTCTCAGAGGACTGGGACTGAGAGACTGAGAGACATTGTGATTTATGACTGCCCACCATAGCAGTGACCCATGCCAGGGTAGCTGCTGAAGAGCTGAAGCCCTGTGGGAAAGGACTCATATTGGAGAAGCTCGTGAAGGACTGTCTCCTGTGGGCGGGACCCCACGGTGCATCAGGGGAAGGGTGTGTGGATTGCCACCCTGTCCAAGAAGGAAACCAACTCGTGAGAAACTGACTGAAATCCCCATTCCGCCCTTTCCCAGCCCCTTCCCTGTGTCACAATGGGGGAAAGAAGGGAGTGAAATCATGACTAAAGTGCAGTCTGCTCAGAAGGGAGGGGTGGGAGGAGTTGCTTTACGAACTGGTCGCTCTTCTCATTACCCGACTCTGGTGTCACTGGGTGTGCAGGGCAGTGTAACAAATTAGAGTTTCTTTCCTTTTCTGTGTTGAGTCTGTTGTGTGCATGACGCTAATTGCAGAATGATCTCCCCCTGTCCTTATCTCAACTCCTAAGCCTCTCACTATATACCTTCTCCTATGTCCCACTGAAAAAGGGAGTGATAGAGTGACTTTGGTGGGTGTCTGACCTCCAGCCAGGGCTAAACCACCACACTTGTGTTCAGTTTTGGGCCCCTCACTACAAGAAAGACATTGAGGTGCTGGAGTGTGTCCAGAGAAGGTAAACCAGGCTGGTGAAGGGGCTGGAGAGCAAGACCTTTGAGGAGCAGCTGAGAGAACTGGGACTGTTTAGCCTGGAGAAGAGGAGGCTGAGGGGGTACCTTATCACTGCCTACAATTACCTGAAAGCAGGTTGTAGAAAGATGGGTGTTGGTCTCTTCACCCAAGCGACAGGTGACAGGACAAGGGGGAATGGTCTCAAGCTGTGCCAGGGCAGGTTCAGATTAAACATTCTGAAAAAATTCTTCACTGAAAGGGTTATTGGGCATTGGAACAGGCTGACCAGGGAGGTGGTTGAGTGACCAACCCTCGGTTTAGTAGAGGATGGATATGGCTGGACTCGATGATCTCAAAGGTCTTTTCCAACCTAGTGATTCTGTGATTGATTCTGTGAAACAGATTTCTCTATTTGAACTAGAAAATATCTTTTTTTTTTTAATTGGCAGGGGTTTTTTAATATTAAACTTGACATTCAGGTAATACATTTTATTCAAAATTGAAAATCAGGTCCCAGAACTATTTTGAGTTGCAAGGATATGGAGTCTTACACAAATGTCCTTTCTCCATGTCTCTGTTCAAGAAATTAATCTGATTTTTGCAGTTGCCTGCAGTCATTTTAAGATGAAAATATAATTAAAAAATTGGTGTGGGGTTTGATATATCTCTTGGGAAAGTTACAAGGAAAATCTAAGACTTCTCTCACTTTTACACCTTCCATCCTGAAACTTCATGTACTCACATGAAATTACTCAGGGTTCTTACCAGTCACAGCAGAGAGATGAGCTCCCAAACTTGTCTTCTGCTCTCACAGAAGACAATGGGGTGCCTTCCCTTAATTTTTACTGGAGCTTTAGGCCCATGATATTTCATTGTTTTGACTTAGAGCCTTCAAAGCAATTTTGATCTAAATACATTCTGTAGTGTTATGGGATGAGCAATGTGTAAATTAAGAAATTGAATTTTGCATAATGTGATGGTTATACTAATATTTTACTTAAAGCAGACTTTATGTTTCTAGTATAACACCCCATCTGCCCCCACTAGGTTCCCATGAGTGTTCACAATGATTTAACCAAATTGTAAGGTATGACCAGAGACTTAAACCTTCAGTATTTCCTGGCAGACCAGAAGCATAAATGTTTGTGCACAGAGAAGTGGGAACTGATCTGTTTAATGTGGTAGAGGAGAGTACATCTATTCTCATCTATAAAGCATTGAGCATAGTGAAAGTAATCATACTTTTTTTCCCTGTGAAGGTATTGAGGCGCTGGCACAGGCTGCCCAGAGAAGCTGTGGCTGCCCCCTCCCTGGCAGTGTTCAAGGCCAGGTTGGATGTGGCTTTGGGCAACCTGGTCTAGTGGAGGGTGTCCCTGCCCATGGCAGGGGGTTGGAAGTAGATGGGCTTTGAGGTCCCTTCCAATCCAAACAGTTCTGTGATTCTATGATTCTATGATATTAGTTCATTTTTAATTCCTCAACTATAATTCAAATTCTTTTATTCCAGGACTATGTCCAGATAAAATATTAAGTATTTCAGCAACATTCAGTATTTGTGGGGTACTCTTCCATATGACACTAGGTTGTTTGTGGCCTACATCTCACTTTCATTCCTTGTACCCTGTCAGAATTCTACCCAGTAACCTGCTGCTCTGACAAATATTTTAATGAGCTTTGGAAACTGTTTTCCTTACTCACAGAAATGCTGATAACAGTGCTTGACTTCATGTGGAAGAGTAATTTCAGCAAAGCTAACAGGACTACTCAAAAGTTTAAAGTGGAGTATATCTGTTTGCAGGATCAGAGCCTAAATCTCTGCAGGATTCATGGAAATCACTGTGGTGCACAGGAGGAGACAGTGAATTAATTAGTTATATTGCTTGTAGCACACACTTGAAAAATGCCATTGCCAAAAGGATATTTGCATCTATTTTTTGGTTTGGCAATCTGTTTCCTCCTTGGGATCTACACATATATTAAGGGTATTTTGGTGTTTTAAGGCCAGAGAGAAGGCAGAGAGAGAGGGTGGTGGTCATAAGAGAAACATTATTTTCTCCGGTTACCTACATAACATTAAATTTCCTGATAATTCCAGCTGTTTCTTGTGTCCCCAGGTGGAAATGTTTTACTGTTTGATGCATGTGAGTACAATTCAGTAGTCATACTGATTCACCGAACGTTTTTGCTATTACATCTCTTGACATTTGCTTACATGAATTTTGTGAACCTTTGTGCTTTTCCCACAAAGGAAAAAAATCAAGCTTGCCACCAGACTACAGGCAACAATTTTAAAGGGCTATTAATTTGGTATATACTTATACATAAATGTGTCTCTCTGCTTTTATTATAATATCAGAGTTATAGTGAAGCAACATGGCCTACACAGAGGGGACTTTTAATTAAAATACACACATAACTGCAAATGAGGGCTGTGACTTAAAGAGCAACGTATTTTTTTTAGTGATCTTACACCCAAGGTGTCTAGAACTTAAGATCTCTGGTATTGGCTCAGGGTGGTTGGACCACTGCTGTGATTCATCCTGGCAATTCTCAGTAGACTTTAAACACTGAATGGGGATTCCCACTGAACAAGGGTAATTCTAAAACTGCTTCTAAGTGAATTTCTGTATCTCAGCGTATTTCTGATCTTAGCCCTGTTGTGAAGATCACGACTTCATAATCCTAAATGTGTGTCTGCAGATGTGTTCTCAGTTCCTCATTCATGTTCCCTCTGCCCAAATCTGTGGAGGTACTGCACAGTGCAATGTTTTAGAATAAAGCCTTTGTACTAATGTAGCAGAAAAACAAAGTGCTCTATAAGTGATTCCCTCTGACTTCTCTTTCCTTTTCATTACAGTAACATGTAGTAACAGCGCTGATTTCCCATCTTCCTCTTCTTCTAACATAATCTTTTTTCTTCTGAGCTTCCTTCTCTCCCACACTTTGATCCAGTTTTTTCATACATTCTCACTGTCACTTCCACATCATGGATTGGCTTGTATAGCTTTCAGCTCATACTCCTGTTTTGTTGTCTCCATCACAGAATTATAGAATCATAGAATGTTTTGGGTTGGAAGATTAATTCTGGCCTGGCCATAAGCAGGACACTGGGCAACATGTTTCAGTGCCTCACTACACTCATAATAAAGAATTTCTTCTTAATGTCTAACCTAAACCCATCTTCTTTCAGCTTAAAGCCATTGCCCCTTGTCCTATCACTACATTACCTGGTGAACAGCCCCTCTCCCACTTTCCTGTAGGACCCCTTTAAGTATTGGTAGGCTGCAGTTAGGTCACCCCGGAGCCTTCTATTTTCTAGGCTGAACAAGACCAACTCTCGCAGCCTTGTCTTCATAGCAGAGATGCTCCAGCCCCTTGATCATCTTCATGGCCCTCCTCTGGACTTGTTCCAACATCTCTATGTGTACTGGGGACCCCAAAGCTGGATACAGTACTCTGGGGGTGTCTCACGGGAGCAGAGTAGAGTGGCAGAATCACCTCCCTCAACCTGCTGGCCACACTGTTCTTGATGCAACCCAGGACATGGTTGGCCTTCTGAGCTGCTTTCTGAGCCATTCATCCAGCTCTGCATGTTTTACATATTCCTCCAACCTTTGTTGTAATGATTGCTTTGCCTCTGCCCATAAGTTGTTTCCTTCTCTTTCTTCAAGTCTATACTCACCTTCTCTTGCATTCATCTCTCAACTGTCACACTCAAAAAAAGGAAAGAATTTCCCCCTCAACAGTTATTTCTGCAGTTCTCTTCATATGGACTCTTATTTCACAGACTATGCCTTATTTTTGATGATGGGGAAGACCATCTTGCTGGTGTCACTAAGACACTTATTTCAAAATATTAGACACTGTCCCACATGATAGCCTTGACTCTAAAGTGGAGACACATGGATTTGATGAATGGACCACTTGGGTGGATAAGAAATTGGCTGGATGGTCACACTCAAAGAGTTGCAATGAACTGTTCAATGTCCAAATGGAGACCAGTGATGAGTAGTGTTCTTCAGGGATCGGTACTGGGAATGACACTGTATAATGTCTTTGTCAGAGGGATGGACAGTGGGATCAAGTGCACCCTCAGCAAGTTTGCCCACAACACCAAGCTGTGTGGTGTGGTCAACATTCTGAAGGGAAGGGATGCCATCCAGAGGGACTTTGAGAGGCTTGAGAGGTGGGCCCATGCAAACCACATGAAGTTCAACAGAACAAGTGCATGGTACATGTGTCAGTGCAATCCCAAGCACGACTGCAGGCTGGGTGGAGAAGGCTTGAGAGCAGCTGTCAGGAGGACTCAGGAAGCTCAACATGAGCCAGCAATGTGTGCTTGCATCCCAGAAAGCCAACTGTATGGTGGCCTGCATCAAAACCAGTATGACCAGTAGGTCAAGGGAGGTGATTCTTCCCCTCTTCTCTGCTCTGGTGAGACCCCACCTGGAGTACCGTGTCAAGCTCTGGAGTCCCCAGCATAAGAAAGAATGGAGGTGTTAGAGCAAGTCCAGAGGAGGGCCACAAAAATCATGAGAGGGATGGAGCACCGCTCCCATGAAGACAGCCCGCGAAAGCTAGGCTTGTTCATTCTGGAGAAGAGAAGGAGAAGTCTTCTCATGTCTAAAGGGGGACTACAGGAAAGTTGGAGAGGGACTCTTTATCAGGCAATGGAGTGCTAGGACAAGAACTAATGGCTTTAAACCAAAAGAGAATAGATTGTATAGTAAGAAATTATTCACTGTGAGGGCAGTGAGGCCCTAGCACAGGCTTCCCAGAGAAGCTGTGGCTGCCCCCTCCCTGTCAGTGTTCAAGGCCAGGTTGGATGGGGCTTTGGGCAACCTGGGCTAGTGGAGAGTGTCCCTGTCCATGTTGGGGGGTGGAACTAGATGATCTTTGAGGTTCCATCCCATCCAAACCATTCTATGATTCTACCAAAAAAAAAAAAAAAAGGTTTTTAATTCATATTGAGAAACACTTCATAAACTTTCAACTCTTCTCCAGTTTTTACTCTTATTCTGGATAATCCCAATGTCTGCATATCTGTCCAAATGCCAAAACTGCATGTTCATTCATCTTGCATCTTATCTACTTTTCTCTCAATTTTCCCAAAACCTCCAACAAGGTATATGGATGACTTCTCTGTCATCCTTAGTGTTCCCATGCTACCTCTTACATCCTTTTGGTAGAAGGAATGTTAATTCTTTTCACCTTTTCCTTTTTGCTTTCTCTCTTATTTCTGCACCTTTGTCTCAGTGTAAGATAATGCCCCATTAATGCGGAGCCTTGACTCAGTCCATAGTGCCAAGTTCCTCCATCCTTGTTCTTTTGCTGCTGAGCATTTTTGAAGGAAGTCTAGCATTTCCTTCAGTACAGCCTGTTCCTCCCTCCATCACCTTTTTTGATCTTCTAGGACAAAGAATAATAGTCCTCTACCACATTTTACGGCCAGAGATACCTCTTACATATAATCCATAACCTCTTTCTTTAATACTGTTTTCTTTGTTGCCCCTACTTCCTTTTCTATCTACTATTCCAAACCGATCTCTCTTCATCAGAAACAAAATAGATTAAATCATCTATGATCACACCCTCTTTACTCCTTGACTTGTTTATCCAAGACACTTTTATAATTTATCAGTAGTCCTGGATACCCAGACAGGTTGTGGTTGACTGGAGGTTACCAAATGTGGCACCCACCCACAAGAAGGGCTGTAAGGAGGATCTGGAGACCTATAGGTCTATTAGCCTGACCTTGGTGCTGGGGAAGGTTATGGAGTTGATCATCTTGAAAACTGTCATATGGCATGTACAGGAAAATTGGGTTATCAGGCCCAGTCACATGGTTTTATGAAAAGCAGGTCCTGTTTGACTAACCTGATCTCCTCATATAGCAAGGTGACCCACTTAGTGAATGAGGGAAAGCTGTGAATGATGTCTTACTAGACTTTAGAAAAGCCTTTGACAGCATTCTCCTGGAGAAACCTGCTGCTCGTGGTTTGGATGGGTGTATCTTTGCTGAGCCAAAAGAGTTATGATGAATGGAACTAAATCCAGTTGGCTGCTGGTCACAGGAGGTGTTCTCCAGGTCTTGGTATTAGGGTCAGTTCTGTTTAATATCTTTATTCATTATCTGGATGAGAGGAATGAGTGCACCCTCAGTATGTTTGCAGATGACGCCAAGTTGAGTGGGAGTGTTGATCTCCTCAAGGGTAGGAGGATTCTATAGAGACATCTGGACAGGCCGGATCAATGAGCTGAGGCCAACTGTATGAGGTTCAACAAGGCTGAGTGCCAGGTCCTGCACTTGCGTCACAACAACCTTATGCAATGCTACAGGCTTGGGGATGAGTGGCTGGAAAGCTGCATGGTGGAAAAGGGCTTGGAGGTGTTGGTCAACAGCCAGGTGAATATGACCTGTCATTGTGCCCAGATAGCCAAGAAGGCCAACAACATCCTGTCTTGTATAAAAAACAGTGTGACCAGCAGGACTAGGGAAATGATTGCCCCTCTGTACTGCATACTTGTGAGTCTGCAACTCCATTATTCTGTCCAGTTTTGGGCTCCTCACTACAAAAACATTGAGGTGCTGAAGCATGTCCAAACAAGGACAATGAAGGTTATGAAGGGTCTACAACACAAGTTTTATGAGAAGCAGCTGAGGGAACTGGGATTGTTTAATCTAGAGAAAAGGAGGCTGAGAGGAGACATAGCTCTCTTCAACAACCTGAAAAGAGGTTGTAGTGAGGTGGGTGTTGGTCTATTCCTCTAGGTAGCAAGAGACAGAGCAAGAGGAAATGGCCTCAAGTTGTGCCAGGCAAGGTTTAGACTGGACATTAGGAAAAATATTTGCCCAAAAGGCTGTCAAGCACTGCAACAGGCTGCCCAAGGAAGTGGTTGAGCCACATCCATGGAGGTATTTGAAAGATGCATAGATATGGTGCTTAGGGACATGGTTTAGTGGTGGACTTGATAGTGCTAGGTTAACAGTTGGACTTCATGATGTTAAAGGTCTTTTCTAACCAAAACAATTATATGATTCTATGGTTAAGAATAACTCATGTCAAGTAGTTTCATTCACGAAGGGGAACATGGCTTCGTACTAGGAAAGGTACCTGTTTTTACATATTGTGACACTTTCTGACATGACATTGTCATAACCAAACTGTAGAAAAATTGTCTAGATGAAACTGTTAGGAAGTGCCAAGCTGGTTGGAAAACTGTTCTTACAGACTATTTATTAGTGATTCATTGTCAGAAGAAGATATATTGAGAGGGGTTTTAGTAAGCCACTTTTCACTATTTTCATTACTGTCCATGGTGAAGACATAGACAATATGACTCTTAAATTTTCAGATGACATCAAATACAGTAGAAGATAGCATTGCAATTCAAAGAGCTCCTGGTAAACCTTAGAAAAAACCTGGAAGAGGGCAATGTAATAAAGACAAATGCCAGGTTGTACCTTGAACGTAAACTTTCTGGTGGTGTATTTAGCATGCATTCAGCAACCAGAGTAATTCAGTCAATCCTGGGCACCATGCTTCGTGAAGAATACAGAACCTCAGATATTTTCCAGCAGGGCATGAACCTTAAGCTTATGCCTGTTAGAAGTCCATTACAGTAGATTTGTAAGAGTTGCTAGGAGTGATATAGCTGTAATGGTACAACCTTTGAGGTGGTTAAACAAACTAGATGAAGTCTTCAAGACCATTCCTTTCCCAGTTTCTATGGTTCTGTGATACAACTTTTTGTAAAGAAATCAGAAGCTGCCTATAGAAGTAGTAGTCTTGAATACAAAATATGTCTTTTGTACTTCCTGTAAGTGCCTCTTCAGTTACGAATGACTGTGTTTGCTCTTGTTAGGGACATCTACACCAATGTTTAGTTTGTAGGAATGTACCAGCATGACCAAGAACCTGTAGATGGGCACAGCTGTATTCATTCTGTCTCACAAATCCCTTTATCAGAGCCCTGATTGCACTAATAATCCATAAAGACCCTGACCAGCCTCATCTGGGACCTTCACCCATACCTGTGTGTCCAGGACCTCTATATAAGCTCAGGCCCAGGCTGCTGCTTCTTGTCTGGCCTATGCTGGGGGAGTGATGATCTTCAGATCAGCTATAACCTTGCTTTTGTCACTCTACAGAGCCCTCTGAGCCAGGCTTTAAATTGTGTGCTGGCTCCCTGGCCCAGCTCTGACTTATCTGGCTATCAAAGGATTCCTTCCTGGCTATGACTCATGGGTTTATCTCCCAGCTTCAGTCTAGGCCTGCCTCATCACTACAATGGTACCTTATGATCTGGCTTTTTGTCTGGACCTTGGTGCCGTCTCTATCTTGCTTGGGTAGTGACAGGCTGGTTCCTGTCTGAGCCAAAAACTTTGCAAGGTGTGAGGACAGACCTTGCTGGGAGGGGAGGTCTCTGTCTGGGCACTGAAGATACTCATGGGCCTCACTTTCCCTGCCCAGGACAGGAAGTTTTTTACAGAAAGAGTGGTGAGGTGCTGGAACAGGCTGCCCAGAGAGGTAGTAGATGCCCCGTCCCTGGAAGTGTTCAAGGCCAGGTTGGATGGGGCCCTGGGCAACCTAGTGTAGATCCAGGCCTGAGGTTGGTGGCCCTGCCTGTGGCAGGGGGGTTGGAGCTCTGTGATCCTTGGGGTCCCTTCCAACTCATACCATTCTATGATTTCAGCCTACCAGGGCAGTCAGCCCCTGTTCCAATGATGCCACAGCAGGGCTGGTCTCCAACTTCCCCTCTGCTTAGCTATGGGTCCCACAGAGCAGGGCCCTCTTGTAGTCCCATGTCCCATCCTCAGGGAGGTGCCTGGTTCTGGGGCTTCTCTGGTGCACCCTCCAACTTCCTTGCTCCTGGGTGGGATGGGCCCTGGGGAGCCCCCGGCCTAGGGTGAGCATCCCTACTGCTGTTCCCTGACCACCATTCATAAGCTTGAAGGATGGAAAGGATATACTGAGGCCCACAATATGCTGTGAAAGATGATTATTTGTCATTGTGCAAATAAGTTTGTGGATGACTGTCAGGACAGCAATATTTCTGTTTAGATAGGCAACATACACATGTAATTTTGATTTACTTCTAAGTACTTCTATTTTTATATGTCTTGTTTTGATAATACAATTTTGACCTTTCATTTATGCCATGCTTATTGTCAGGGTCCTGAAGCATTTCACAGAATGAAAGGGGCAAAATGGGCCAGACAGAATAATCTGCATTAAAAAATTTAACAGGGGGGATGTATTTTAGATTATAAATTTCCCAATCATGTCAGGCATTTAAAAATTGTTTTTTTCTACAAATGACATCAGCGTGGAAATAACCTACAACTTCGCTGGATATAAGAGATTAGTACACACTCCTGATAGTAGTATTAATCAGACTTTTCACTTCTGTTATGCATACCCTTGGTAGTGTGGACAAAGTGAAAACTGAACTACAAGACAAAATAACAGGTTACATACATAAAGAAGAGACTTAATTTCTAATTTAATCACATGCATTAAATTTCTGAGGGAAAAAAGAAAACCTGCAGATTACAAATTCAGCAATGTAGCTGCATTGTGAATTTTAGTGCGGTCATTTCCAACGTCCTCCTTTAACTTGGAAGTATATACTTAGTATTTTTTATTCTTTAAATCTTGTTTGTGTTGAAAGTATAATAATGAACACTAACATCTAGTAATCATGTAATATTTATACAGTGTATATATATATATTTAAAAGGTTTGGAGAAAGTGAGAACAGAAATTCTAAAAAAACCCCAACCCCCAACCCCTATCTATACCCAAATGTTCCCTTCCCCCATCAGTCTTGGAAAATATGACTTGAGTTGTTTTCCTCCTCTTTATAATTTTTTTTTTTTTTTGCACTTTCAACCTCCTGACTGGAAAAGAAACTGAACACTCACATGAATTGAAGAAAAAAAATGGAGCTTTTCTAGTTTATTTCAAAGAATGAGGAAACAATGAAGAAGCTTGGGAAAAAAATGTCTGTGAGGGATTTCCAAACAAAGTTATATTAACCTTTATCAAGAAAGAAACTGGGAATATTTGGTTTTATATTTTTAGGTACATTTTAGTACCAATCTACTTATTAGTGTTCATTGAGTTTTTGATCATCCTGGAATAACTAAAAGTGTAGAATTAAAAAGCATCTGGCACTTGACAGAGCCCGGCCTCAAGAGAAATCTGGCATCTGGTGTGAAACTGTTCAATTGCAATCCATTTATAGTAATAGGTTGCAGACTTTATTTTTTTATATATTGCAGAAAGAGTAAAATTATAAAATGTCCCATAGCAATGGAATACAGCAGTAGAAGTGATGTTCAAGTAGATCACATTGATCACTGAGATAAATGAAAAAGTTCTGGTCAGTAAGGAAATATATTATTTTTGACCAAATGTGTCTGCCTAATAGAGATAGCAAGTTGCTCTGAGTAAGTCTTACATTGCCTAACTTATTAACGTAGAGGTTTTCTATAAATAATAGAGAAATATAGGTTCTATCAGTTCTTAATTCAACCTTTCTCACTGACCTACTTTAAGATGTTAAATGTAGTTGTAGTTACCTGCTGCGTGTCACTTGTCTTCATTGACTGTAGAAGTCTAGATGACTGGTATAATCTAGGAATACAGACTTTCTTGGCTGTAGACTTTCTTGATAGGGCTAATGGAAAGACACGTTCCTTTCTTCAGGAGATAAATTTAGGTCTCTGGTCTGAATTGTTCTCCCAGCTATTGCAGATTTGCTATCTACATATGCTCAGTAGGGTTTTGGACAGCTATCACTAAATAATTTTTAATTTTCATTGCTTTCCTCCTTTTTTGAGAATAAAATAGAAACTCGGTCCTTCTGGTGATTTCCGTTTGGCAGCTTGAATAAGATGGCAGGCCATGCTGAGCACCGTGTCTTGTAACAGTTGACAGTGATATTACACAAATAATAGCCGTGCTTCTTCGATGACAGTTTGCTGAAGGAGGTACAGTAAGGTCTCTTGCATCTGCAAAATGAACTCTCATAGCTTCCACTGCGGATTTCCAAGTACCACTGCATCTTATATAGAATCACAGAATCATTTGGATTGAAAGGGATTTCAACCCCCCTACAATGGGCAGGGACAGCCTTCACCAGACCAGGTTGCCCAAAGCCCCATCCAACCTGGTCTTGAACACTTGTCAGACACAATTTGGCCTTAGTGAAGCTATGCTGGCTGTCACCAGTCACTTCCTTATTTTCCCTGTGCCTGAGAAGTTTCCAGGAAGATAGGCTCCATGATCTTGATCATCACAGAGGTGAGAATGACCGGTCTATACTTCCCTGGGTCTTCCTTTTTCCTTTTTAAGAAATGGGGGTTATGTTTCTCCTTTTCCAGTCAGCGAGAAATTCACCAGACTACTACAACTTCCCAAATATGATGGAGAATGGCTTAGCCACTTAATCCACCAGTTTCCTTAGGACCCACTGATGCATCTCATCAGGACCCATGGACTTGTGCACCTTCCAGTTCCTTAGATGTTCTCAAACTGATCTTCTCCTACAGTGGGATGTTCTTCATTCTCCCAGTTGCTGCCTTTGCCTTCTGTGACTTGGTTGGTGTGGCTAGAGCTCTTGCTGGGGAAGACTGAGGCAAAAATGTCATCAAGTACCCCAGCCTTTCCCATATCCTGGGTAAACAGGTCTCCTACTACATTCCGGTCGGGGCCTATGTTTTTCCTTGTCTTCCTTTTATCATGGATGTACCTATAGAAGCTTTTCTTATTGTCCTTGACATCATGGCCAGAGGTAATTCTATGAGGGCTTTTGCTTTCCCAACCTGATCCCTGGCTGCTCAGACAGTTTCTCTGTAGTCCTCCCAGGCCACGTGCCCTTGCTTCCACCCTCTGGAGGCCTCTTTTTTTTGTGTTTGATTTTGCCTAGGAGCATCTTGTTCATCCAGTTAGGCCTCCAGGCATTTTTGCCTGACTTCCTCTTGCTGGGGATGCATCACTCCTGAGCTTGGAGAAAGTGATCTTTCAATACAAACCAGCTTTCCTGGGCCCCTCTTCCCTCCAGGGCTTTGTCCCGTGGTACTTTATGTAGCAGGTCCCTGAAGAGGCTAAAGTATGATCTGAGCAAAAAAGGCCTCAAAAACCTTGATTTATTTTCTTATAATTTTCCCAGTCTACAATCAGTAGAACCAAAATTTTGCACGTCAGCCATCTTACATCCTAAAATTTTTAAGTAACTTTTTATAGTAAGTGGCGATGGAGATACATCAGTTGCATTCAGTATAAGATTAGCTGCTTAACCTGTGATAGCTAGGTCTGAAAGTTTGTATTTGGATTACAGAGCTAGATTAACTTTGGAGTGAGATGAATATGTTTGGTTAGTCTTCAAATGTTTTCTTGAATGTTCAGTTACCAGTGTAAAAAGGATTTTCCCTATAATAATTAGTAATTTGAAAAAAAAAAAAAGAAAAAGGTGTCTGAACCACAGAAGCTACTTTTAAAATAAAATTTCATTTTAAATGTTAAACAGCCTTTATAACAAGTGAGTAAAGGCTTAATCATAAGTAAAGTATCACAAAAGGCAGCTTGGTGAGCTGGATTGAAGCCAATCTACAATAGACAAGAACGCCACAAATAGTTCTTGTATATGAAAGACCATTTTTGAACTTGACGGTATATTGCCTTTTTCATAAGCTGATGAAATTCAGTCTCTAAAAAAAAATCAACTTCTAATGTTATTAATGCACAGAAGGTCCCTTTACCACAAAGCTGCAGGCTTTCTTGTCACTCAACACAGGCATAAATACAAATCTGTACCTTTGGTTCATCTAGTGCAATTATCTTTGGATCTCATAGTGATTACTTTTGCCTGCTTAAATGACCATTAACAACAACTAAGTCTCCTATGAAAATAAAACTATACATTTGGTTTATTGACTAATTGATGTTTGTAGTCTAACCCAGTGAGAAGAGCTTTGGAAAGTAATGGTCTTGTGAGACAAAAAATACTAAATCAAATGAAGTGATTTATTTGGAACTCTTATGGTTACCGGATAATACTGGTAAGATGCAATTGTGAGTTTGTCCCATTCTAGAGAAGAAACAAAAAGGATTCTAATGTGATGACAATGTAACAGTATAAATAGGTTGATTACTCCAAAGCAGTAGAAATTATTCTGTGTCGGTGATTCATTCAGTGACTAGACTGACTGGGATCACCGGAAGTTTAAAATCTAGAAATTGAATGTCTTGCATAAAAAGGAAGATTCCTGCTGCCAGATCAAGTACTTCAAGCTTTAAAAAAAAGCCAAAATTAAGGTTTTCTGTCCTTCTGCAACCTGACTGCTGAGCAAGACCTTTATGCCTAGATTCTTTGCAGAATTCTGGGGGTAAAAAAATATTGTTTTGAATTTTTTGTTACTCAGTGATAAGCTGTTTAATATATTTTATCAATATCATGGTGCAATTCAATACAATATTTACTCTAATTTGCCTTCCTTGAAGACAGAATACTCGCTGATATGGTCTTGATTATTTAACTATGATAAATTTTTTTCTTAATACTGCAACACTGGAGGTGTAAGAAACACTAACGTTTTTCTACAGAGGGGAGATGGTGTCACAGAATGATTTTAGGTGTAAAACATCTGTCAATCCTGGATGCCTACTTTAAGACTCTGGAGCTTGATTTTTATCAGAACACTTACTAGTAGCAATTTTCAGGTTGAAGGTATAGCTTCTGCTGACTTCAGTTTCCTCTGTGAGTGATCAGCGTTAACCCGAGAGCAGAGTCTCAAGTCAAGCATTTGATGAGAAACTCATAATTAGTAGACAGCTAGGAAAGTAGTTCAAAAGCCTTTCTACTTAGCTGATGAGAGTCTCTGTGACAGAGACAGGGATAAAATGTAATTCAATGGGACAGATTTCACCTCTCTTACTCAGAAGACCTTCTAGTTCCCTATTTCAGTTTACACCTCCCAGTGACAAATGAAACCAAAGTGTTATGGACAACTGCTTCTTTGACTGCAAATTAGTGACTTGTTCCCAGAGACAATTCATACTGTATACTGAGAGGCAGAAATCTGTATAGCACATGGTGGTATAATTAAGACTATTACAATGCATTCAAACAGGGGTGTGAAATCAAGGTGACAAATCGACTTTAAACCACACATCTCTTAACTTTAGCATGACCAATTTTGCAGGAGCCACTTAGAGAACATCCAGTTAACCATACTTTTCAAGGTCTTAAAACACAAGACAAAATGTTAAGAAAAGGAAATTAGGTCCTGTAACAACACACAAGTATCAACAAGGTTGCTATTCTTACATCAGTAACTCATACTTCTGGCATTTAAGGTAAAAAGAATTGATAAAACTGACAGTCGTTCCCTGTGTGGATTTGCACTAAAGTGGTGTTGAAACTTTTATTTGACTGGTGGGTTTCACATGTATTCTCTAATATGAGGGAAACCTGATCTTGTAAAATTTAATTCTCCGATATGGAACCTAGCCTGTTTCAATATATGTTATTAACTGTGGAATTTTTCAGTTTACTGGTCTTAGAAATTGTTTAATATTTCTCTCTCTTTTCTTTTGTCTTGCTCCTAGGTGCTAGTTTTTTGAGGCAGTGTCCTAGTTTTGGCCAGGCTAGAGTCAACCTCTCCAAGCAGTCATCACAAGTGAGCTGAATTAGCCTGGGCTGTTTTCCACACCACCTGACATCAATTCCCCATAAAAGGGGCTAGTTGAGGAGGAGAATGGGCTTGGTGCCTCTAGAGGAGTCTGAATGGGGAGTGGTGCAGGTCCTTGTGCGGTGCAGGTCCAGGTCCTTGTGTGGTGCAGTGCTCTGTAATCAGTGGGTTGGTAAGGTAGTCTGCATCATCAGTGGGTGTGAATGTAATTGGCTGTTATTGTTCTACTCCCACAGTAATTTTGTCAGTAAACTGTCCTTATCCTGACTCTTTCTTCTCCAGGAGTGACCAAGTGGTGTGTGGTGCTCAGGCACTGGTTGGGGCTGAACCACTACACAGAGACAGTCCTTGTCTTGTGAATATGGCATGTAGTGCAATGGTATGGAACAAGGTGATGGTGCAACCTTGATCATGGTTGTAATTCTGGTACATGTGATTGCAATACATATAAACATAAATATCCATCCTCTATTCTGAAAATTAGGGTTGGTCATTTAACAACGAAGGGTGTTGGAGCCTGAGTTCTAACATTGTGTAATGTATTACGTGTTCAGTCTTCAATTATCATAATTGATCCAATTCCAGCTCATCCAGAGGTGGTATCTATTAATGGTTTAACCTTTTTTCTTCAAGATATCTGATTAAAATACAGGTAAAAAAGTAATTATTTTCTTATAACTGAAGGATAACTGAAGATGTTGATTTATTTTTGCCAATCTCTCACTTAAATTGTGCAGATTTTCTGCAATGATTTATGAACAGAGGATGCATAAGGTTTCAGTTAGGAAGAAAAAAATCTTCAGACATATAAGAGTGACTGAAAATACACCCTATAGTGGAAAAATAATTGTCAGTCTGTTTTTCAGAGCAGCTAAAAACTCTCATGTTCAGTTGACCTTGTACTAAATACTACCTGAATATATCTGATGCTATCTGTCTGAGTATTATGACTACCTTTAAAAGTGCACCTTTTTTCTGAAAATCATCACAGTTGTTTTTTTTTTCTTTTTCTTCAGCACAGGCAAAGAATAGTTTTTATTCAGAATCAAATTTCAAGATATAATTCCCAGAGAGAATGGCTGCATGAAAAGTGTCTGTACTGATTCCCCAATGTCAGGATCATTAGATAGCAAACAGCATCTGCTATGTACCCATGCTATCCTTGTAGCCAAACTAGTGAAGTATGGATTGGAGAAGTAGACTCTGAGGTAGACATATCTAGAGGGGGCTTTGCCAGGTGGGGTAAATGGTCTGGCAGGGGCCTCATGAAATCCATCAAAGGCATATGTGAAGACATGGGCCAAAGGCTGGGTCCTAGCTGGTAGGAAAGGACTCCAAGTGTGTGTAAGTTGAACATGAGTGAGCAGTGTGCACCTGCAGGAAAACAGCCAACCATATCCCAGCTGTATTTAGCAAAAGCAGAGTCAGCAGGCTGAGGGGAGCAATCATTATGATTCCTCTCTGTTCAGCATTTTTGCAGGACTATTGTGTCCACTATGGGGACTCAGCAACACAAGAAACACATAGTGGAGAAAGCTCACTGGAGGGCGATTGAAACGTTGAGTGGACTGAGGCACATGGTGGGCAAACTAATGCTGAGAGCTGGTTTTGTTCTATAGAGAGATGAGAAGGCTGGAGGCATGGGGTGGGTTTTCATTGCTGCTTTCAGCTACTTAATGAGCAAGTATCGAGAGGATGGAGCCAGACTCTTCTTGGAGTTAAACAGTGAAGGGATGAGAGATAAAGGGGGCAAACAGCAGTACAGGAAATTCCAATTAGATATTAGGAATTGCTTTTTCTGCAATAAGAGTACACAAACACTGGAGCAGGAGGCCAAAAAAGGCAGTGAAATCTTGGCCCTCAGAGATGTTCATAACTCAGCTAAGCAACCTGCTCTGAGTTTACCCTACTCTAAGCAGGGGATTGGTCCAGAAGACCTCCACACCAGATGTTTTTAACAAATGATATAAATCTACAATTCTGAAAAAAAAATTTTTGTGGACAAGACAAACTTTTAAATTAAGACTAATTTTTTTTTTTGTTTAGATCCAATGATGACCATCTGTGGGTAGTGAGAATTACAATATGGTGAACATGCTTGTCTACCCATGAAAAAGCTTTTGTGAGCAAAGTGGGGACCATTCACACGCTTGGCACTTCCTAGTGCAAAGCAGTCTACTGATAACATGTGTCACAGTCACTTTTTTTTCCCTGGATATCACACCTCTGAGTCACAGCTACAGTGCACTTTAAAAAGTGAGTAAGTCTTCCAGTCTCAGGCAGCTGCTCTGTGACACTGACGGTTGAATGGGATTCTTTGGTCTGTGTTTTCCAATCATATAAGTCAGTACAGGTCCAGTGCTGGGACTGCTTTGACTGATGGTAAATCAGTCATGTGCAGAGTCAAGGAATTAAATGGGTTACTCAATTTCCATTTTAACCATTCATCATAGCTGTGTATGAGAAATTGCCTCAAATGTTAACTAGTTGTGACAGTTGGCACCCAACAATTTTTACTGAACCAGCAGCAATTTTCCCTCAGTGAACAGCTGAAATTTCTTTACCATGGTAAAAGTTCTTGGGTAGCATTAGCAGTTATACTCTTTTGAGGGTGTTGATTAAATCTTTTTTTCTCCAAATATAGTTTGCAACACCTAGTTTTCCTCATGCATCAGCAAATGAGAGGGCTACAGATGAATGGTGTTGACAGTGCTCTTATGTCTTGGTCCACCCACATAAAAAATCAAGCATATTAAAGATATTATCAAAGGAGATGGCCAGGATGGAGTTGTAAATACTTTACTCTTCTGCAATAGGAATTATGTGTGCTACCTTTGCAGAATACAATCTGTTAAAATCCTGTATCGTAGTCTCTCTTCAGGAAATCATCTCAGGGCCCAAGGACTCTGACCACCCATTGTGCTTTCTCTAATTTCTTTCTGTTCTGGGGAAGGGGGTGTTACCACTATGGAAATGGTGGCAGATGAACGCTGTAAGCCAGACCTTATGTGGTCAGAATTGAAGTTCTCAGAACAGAGAAACATTGCCAGTTTCTGTGGTTGGGCTCCAAAGGTGAAATGAAGCAAGCCAGCAGTTTCTGTTCATACTAATTGACCAGCCTGTGGCTTTTGATTAGATCTGATTAAGGCTTTCTAATGCAAACCATATTTGGCCACAACAAGCAGAACAAAACAGAGTCTGCAAAATTGAAATTTTCAGTGCTTAATTTTCAACTCTGCTGCAATATTTTGCTTTCCAGTTGGGAAAACAAGCTCAATATTTCTTTTCAGACTGAATCTATCTGAACAGAAACATGGCAGTTTTTTGAATTAAGCTGAATGGTTTAAATTCGGGTCAGATTGTCTGAGCTGATGTGGTAACTCCTGGAAGGTGAAGTTGTGGGGGAGGTAATCATATGTCTTGATTGTCTTTGGAAGAAGTGAAATTGAAATAAGTAAGGCTGGTCACGTATCTTATCTACTGATGTCTTTAGGTCCAGTTTGGAATCACACATATTTACACAGATGCATCCATTTTGAATGGTGGCTGCGTTTGTGTGCATGGACACGTATGTATAAATTGTATGCATTTCCAGGATAAAAATACGTTGAATATACTTTTATATATGGATACATCCATGTTTATATTTGTGTGTATATATATATACACAACCCCCCCACTTGTATTTATGAGTATGCAACAACTTGTATTTTTCTTTCCTCTGGGAAAGCAAGGTGGGAGCCCAGAGGAGAGTAAAAGATGTCTACAAACAAAATACTTTCCCAGTTATTTTTTTCCTGGTGCATAGGTTTTTATTTCTACACATGGTCTGTCCTTGTCTGAGCGTGTACAACTACTGCCACAGGTAGGCACCTGGAGAATTAATGCTGGAACTTGGTTTAAGTACGTAGGTGAACGGGTTAACATTCACACGGCTTCGTGCTGAAGAGCCACAAGATGGCAGGAGCACCACATGCCAGTCTCTTCTTGCAGCATTTCCATTCTATTTTTCCTACTTCCCTTGTACTGCATTGCAATTTGCATAGTTTTGATGGTTTTAAAAGCCAATTCAGTTCAACAGCAAGTCACATTGAAGGTTTTAGGTCTCTTATTATGTATGCCAGAGTCCAGAGTAAATGCAATAGCAACATTAAAAGCTGAAGTGTTGTACTAGTGGAAGAATGAACCACTCTTAACATCCAATTCCATAATAATTTCCTTATTTAAAAAATAAATTGAATCTCCATCATAGTTTCAGCTGTTTAGGAAATTATTTTTTTTCTTCTTTGATCAAGTTCATGATGTTAAAAACTATTAACGGGCAGGCAAAACTCTCCCAGTCTATTCCTCACATTAGAATTCAGAAGAAAAATTAAAATGTAAACAGCTCCTTAACCAAGTTAATGACGGAGTACAATATTTTTTGTGCTGCAGAAGGAATGTATGCCAGGTGCAGTGCTATCAGGGTCTCACCTGGAGGTAATGCAGACACGGAATGTTGCCTGCAACTTGACACATGTAAACAATTTTGGAATGCTTCAGCAAAACAAAATGAGTTGAAAAAAACCCCACACTCTTAAAAATATGAAGCATCTATCTATGAAGCACGTCTAGTGTATCAGTCGTTTGGAGAAGGGTTGGAACTTGAATGAGGATCTCTTGGGATCAACAATTTTTACTGCCAGTAGGAAAATGGCTCAAATTTGACCACATAATTATCCTAGAGGTTTATAAATTTACAAGCACTAAGCAGAATTCTGTTAAGAGTTGGCAGTTTAATTATTTGATAAGTCTTCTTGCCAAAACTGCTTGAACAGATTTATACTAGGTATGTTTATACACGCAACATTGCACAGAGTAATTTGTGCACCAGCCCTCCTGGGCTCCATGGAGTGAGCAGACCTTTCCCTGCAGTTGTGGACACTCCCTGTCTTCCTGCTCTGCTCACTGCGTCGCGAGACTGAGGTTCCATGGGAGTGACAGTATGTGTCTAGTATGACATCAGAGACTGAATGAAAAGATTACTTTGTTGGCAAAGTGAAGAATGAAAACTGAAGTGGTGGGAAACCGTGCCCACGTGAAAGGGAAAGGAATATGACAGGGGTTTTTATATTAGAAGGATAAGCAGGAAGACGGATTTTAGAGGAGCATGCGGAGAAGAATGTGTTACACTGCTTAATAAACCAGAGGAAAACAATGCACAAGAGACATCTGCAAGGGTGGACTGGTAGAGGAGCTGGGGTAGGCAGCGTCATTGCAAGTAGCATCCTAGAAGTCTGTGGGGACTCACTGCTTATGCCTAACAGAGCCCATCTGCCCTGGATGCCAAGCGTGCTAGTCTCAGTTGCAGTTTTCAGGACAGATTTTTTAGCAGGTCTTTCTTCTCAGTGGGTGACAATAATTTTATATGCACAAACATGGTGTCTTAATGCAAATCATGAATGTGAGAGGCGTGTTGGCAGCACAACCACAGCAGTCACTGCTGAAGTCAACAGACTAAAAGAAACGTCCTTGCCCTCTCCTTCCTCCTCAGTGTTGATACAGGGGAGTAGAACCACAGAAGACATGGACAGTGGGAGCCTGGTAGATCTCCCTGCAGTAAAGTGCTCTGCAGCACATTGGGGACATTGATGTCCCTCACTCAGTACTCTCTGGAGTAAAAGCTTTGCTCAGGCATTGAGCAGCAAATTAAAGCCAGGGTGATTCCCCCTCTGTGGTGTGTGTAGGCAGGGTCTGCATCTCAGGCCTGTCCCTTTTCATTTTAAGATCCTGTTTTCAGTTTCTTAGAAGATTTCACAGCCCAAAATGTTCTCAGCAAAAATGCCCGTTCTGGGTGTCGATTTTTATTTCTGTAAGAGCTACAGCTACATGGTTAGATCATTTCCCAGAATGTAAATAGAGGGAAAGTACATTTGCACTTAAAAAAAATTCTTAAGTGCTTCTCTGAGAAGAGCCAGCACTACCATGCCTAGAAGCAAAGCTCTTGTGGGACTTGTTTTTAAACCAGGGCATTGCCTTTCATTTGGAAATATAAGCCTGCAATTGATTAAATTATTCATAACTGAGAAACTCATGCTGGTCCATGTACATATAGGAAGACCTGGTAAGCTACAACTACTTCCACTTAGTGATTATATAGGCTGCTAGTTTCTGCTGCTGGCTCCTTTCTGGAAGCTTTCCTCAAGGAATGACACTGGAGGATCTGTAAAACTTGAATCTAAAATATCTCCTCCTTTTTTTCCCCTGTTCCCCTCACCCACTTGTCTGCCCCTTTATCCCCCCTGCTTCCTGTTTCCCTTTTGGGAGGGTTAGCACAACTGGATTTGTTTATGTTCCGGAGAAGCTAGGAACTAGCTCTGACTAGTCCTTCCAGACTGCAAATCAGGTGGCTGCTCTAAGATGAAGCATCTGAGGAGGCTATATCAAGCAGGGATCTGAGAGATTTTGAAGTGCTGGGATAGTCAGCATGTACCTCCAGACAGCAACACTTGCCATGGCAAAACCTGAAGGATGCCAACTTGACAGAAAACCTTAATTTTGACATTGATATGCTTCTAGATGTCTCACAATGTAGCCTTTTTTCTGAGCTTTCTTGTGTCTAAGACACTTCTGCACATACACAGAGCATTTGTGTGTTTGTCTACTAATATCTATTTATCTAGCTATCTAGTTATCTCTTGGCATGAATAAAATCTATTCTAATACAAATCCACAGCTTTGTATTTCTTTGTAAAGTGGAAAATGTAAGTGGTAATTTTACCAGCAGAGAAAATCTATTTGAAGGTTTTCTCTTGATGGCAGTTGATTCCCGAATTTTTATCTTCTTTAATACAATGTGGGATGCTAAAGTACACACCTACCCAGTGGAATCATAATCCGTTTTAGCTGTTCAAATAACATCATGCTATCAAAAGACTTTTGATTTCAGAGCCTTTTTACTGTATGGTAGCAGACTCTTTTTTTTTTTTTTACTGCAGCAATATATTTCATGTTTCATTCCAGTCCTCTTCATACCCACTGTCTATTATAATTACGTATTATTTACTGTGATTGTTGCATATAATAATCTGCAATTTCTATTGTTACATTTATTTAATACACTTTAGAGGCAATTCATAGATAAGTGCAAAAGAAAAGGCAAAAAATTGGCCTCCTCCCTTCAGTCCCCATCTCAATCCCTGATCCTCTCTTAGTGTTTCAAAAGCAAAAACAAGCTGGAAATTGGGGGATTGACCTTTTCACCTTTATCAAGTGAAGGCTCCTGTTTGTGAAACCTGTTGTATGATTGGCTCTTTATTGAACTCCCAGAGCTATTTATACAATGCAGCACAGTGTGGCTGCTGCCGGCATCAGCAATTGTGTTTTTCTGTGTAGGTGGCCTAGAAGGAATCCAAATAGAAACAAGAATATCTGTGAACATTTGTTATTTTACTAAGCATTTGGAGGAAGAAAGAGATAGTATATACTTTAGTGCCTGCAGTGTAGCTATAATCCCAAAATGCATACAAAAACTATATAGCATTAACTGTAGGATGGAATTATTTCGTTCGTTGAACAGGATAACGTGCCAGGCATTATTCCGTAGGTCCTCCCCTATGCGTGCTTTATCATTTTGTACTTTGATAAGATTTCAGAATTGTAATGTATCTTTTTTGTGTGTGCAGAATTTCAAGTAATTTATTTGAGTTCAGCTTTTTTTTGGAGATTACAGTGTTTTCCTGACATTTGTCGGAAAGTGGAAAAGTAAATACCAAACCACAGAATAACAACTTCTCTCTGCACTTACAGAGGCTTGTGTCTAGACTCATGGGAATCTGTGCTAAATGTAAGAGTGCTTTCTATCACCTTTGCTTACGAAACCAGATGAAAATGTTGATGAAAATGCTAACATATCCAGTGAGACGAAATTCAGATATTTTTATGGAACTTGAAAGAGGCTGCACCAACCGTGATGTTTTGCTATGGAGGAAATTTCTAGGAAAAAGGTAGACCCAGTTCTAATCTGTCATGCCTAGTGACAACCTCCTCACAGAACCCACTTTTTCCTGAAAATTCTTCTTTCCATATGAAGTCTGAAAGGACTGCACTCAGCCAGTCCAGCCTGTGTGCATCCTCTGGACTGAGGGTTCCTGGTGTTTTACCCTGGAAGAAGAGGGTGGCAGATGCAGATTTACAGCTGCATAGCTATGAAACAGCCAAAATTCTATCAGATGTAACACAGAATAAACATTTTTTTGTTTACTCAACCCCCGAACTGTTTCAGAGAACAGTACTTAGTAATAGTAGTTAACAGTAGTAACAATAGCTAATTTTAAAAATGATATCTAAAATATATTGTATTTTTCCAAAGAGAAAAGAAGGTTGGGTAGTTGCACTTAATTTGTTGATGTTACGAAAAATTACAGGCAAGTAGCAAAAAATTCCATTTTATTTGTGCCTGTCTTAAATGACAACAACAGCAACAAAGATAAAAGATTCCATGGCACACTATTTGCTAGGTAAATGAAATGAGATCTGTATAAAGGATTTCTGCATTTGCAACTAAATACCAACTCACTTGTTTTACTTTTGCTACCTAACGTGAAAAATATTTTTCATCAGACAAATGCAGATTGTTCATGAGAAGAATAAGACTGCAAGAAACTGCTTTATGTCTCACCTTTCCATTAAGCAAACCTATGACTTTTCAGTAACAAACATTTTTTCTGTGTTTTCTTGAAAATAACTATTTTGTCATTTGCATGATTTTCAAGTCTGTATTGTTAGCAATAAAAATCAGGGTGACTGGCAAGAAAGCATTCTGCCCTTTAACTTTAATTGCAAAAAAAATAGTTTCAAAGATGAGTTGGATGGTAATGATAGGAAGTCATTATCCAATCAGAGCTGTTGTCATAAATCGTTATGCGTATTGACATACATTTATTCAGGTAGAGCATATTACTGAAGGACAATTAATATTAAACCCTGTATTTTTCTTATTAGGAAAGTAGAAGATGTATGGTATGAGGTCCATGAAGCGTAATTAAAAGAAAAATGAAATGTTTAGCTTTGTTCACTGAGATTGATTATGGAAATGTATGGGTCTGCATAAAGCATAAAGTTGGGTTTTTTTCTTTCTCTCAGCAGGGAAATGGTTTGACAGCATTACTTAGGAGTACAGATGGACCAAAGTATTCATTTCTTGATCAGTTAAGATTTTTTCATAACCTCCACCCATCCCTGTGTCAAGTCAAAATGAAAATTCATAATCCTAAAAGCTTCCATAACCTAACCCCCCTTGGTAGTACCATTAGTGATGTAGTTCATTTGAAATGCAATGTTCTGATGTGAATCTTTTTTGCATTGTAAGCATTAGTTCAGAGTAGTCGTTCAAATGGTGCCTATGTGGACGCTCTTGGAAAGGCCATAAGGTGACTTCCCTCTTGGTGTGGCTGGAGCATCCCACTGAGATTCATACAGCACCTTAGAGATGAGGTAGTATGGGCAGTCAGGAAAGTGACTGTGAGAGCGCTCTGCATCTGTAGCAGACAGAGCTGAAGCATCCCTTGAGTTCAGCAGTAATAAATCGAGAGATAGAGACCTGAAGTGCAATAGGAATGGCTAATAATCACTTAATTTGCCTACTCTTGTGCATAATACTAGAAATACCTAACAAATTTGGATGTTCTACTGCAAGAAGTGCTTGAACAGCATAATATTTGTTTTCCAGTGATTACAAATTGGGAAATTATTACAAGACTATACACAGACTGTTAGTCTGGGACTGAACATTGCTGAATTTAAACTAGTGGAGTGATTTTCACTGGTAGGAGGAAGAGGATTCCATGTTTAAGAAGGCAGCTTCATGCTTATAATATTTTTCCTTAAAAGATTTTTTTTAGAGTGTTTTACCTGCACTGAACAAACTCCACTGTTCAAGGTGTGTATAACCTGGGGTTTTCTGCTACAGTCACCCTGAATCATGGAAAAAAAAAATAATCTCATGTTAAAACTCTTGGACAGCATTTACCCAAGGTCTGAAAAGAAAGTAAATATGGAAGAGGAAACAGCATTTCCAGATGGGAAGATGAAAAATTCTGGGGTTCCTTCAAAAGGTGACCCATAGTTATAGATTGGGAGCCCCATTTTTTTCTTAGTAAATAAATATTAAACTCTTTATCTGTTTCCTGTATGAGATTAGACTGAAGGATAAAATTGTAGGATCCTCCTTCTTCTTTGTGACTTCCTTTACATATCCAGCTCATTCTTTGGCCTGTCCCTCTGAGATTAGAGATTTTTCACTGTGTTTCTCATGGTGCTCTCCATTTTCTTGTAAAAATGCTGCTTTGCCCTAAATCCTTTTAGTGTATGTCTCACTTTCTGTCCATGGTTTTCCTGAAGAGCATCTGATTAATAGCTGTATCATTCTTTACCATCCATCTGATAGTTCACATAATTTGATCAAGAAGCTGCAAAACTGCCTCTGTACCTGTTGATTCTTTTTTTTTTAAATAACTTGAACTAGCTGAAGGATGACCCTTCATAAAATTGCAGCATTTAATTACTTTTTGCTTCTTGTATTGTGGTATCGTTATATATCCAAATTGAACTGGATTTCCATGTAAATTAATATTCATCTAGTTCTTGTGACTTGGCTTTGCTTAATTGCTTGTTTACTAATCTATTACTAACTTGTTATGTAAGGAGAGTAATGTTATTCTCTTAAAATTTACTTCTATGCAGGTATTTGTCTCTATTAAACTTAAATATTATAATTAAAATAGAGAACATTTATCTCTTGTGTTCCTCAGGAAGTGCAAATAACTTTCCAGAATGATATTGCTTAATGCCTCTTTTCACATATTTCCCTATTTACTATGATGTGCATTAGTCTGCAACATGCTGTAAAGCTAATAATTCTGCAGACAATTATTCAGATCCCTGTTCAGATGTGACGTAAGCAAAAACCACATGTACTCATAGAATGATGTTGCCCTGGCAAACATGCCATTTACTACTAAGAAAACCACCTAACTATTCCAACAGGCACTGTTCAAACTGAGTTAGGCTGGTGAACAATGAGAGCTCTGTGGTGTACAGCACAGTGTTTTATTACCTTGTAAATTCTCGATGCAGTGACATCAAAATTCATCTTCTCTAATGCAATACAGAAGTCACTGCCATTATGAACAAACCCTTCTGTGAGTGGCTGTTGGACAAGGTTGTGGGTAAAAAAACCAAAAGAAATCAATATTAACAATTTAATTGAAAATGCTAAAGAAAAGGATACTTGCTAATGCAATAGAATAAAATCTTTCAAAATGCTTGTCATGGTTTAACCCTAACCAGCAAGTAAATGCTACATAGCCAATTGCTCACTTTCCCCCCAGGTGGAATGGGGGGGAGCATAAGAAGTGTAAAATGAGAAAATTCCTGGGTTGAGATAAAGACAGTTTAATAGGTAAAGGAAAAGCTGGCCACACAACCAAGCAGAACAAGATGTTCATTCACCACTTCCCATGGGCAGGCAGATGTTCAGCCATCCCCAGGAAAGCAGGGCCACAATGCTGAATGCCCTCCTCCCCCTTCTTTCTTCTTACCTCAGCTTTACATGTGGAGCATGACATCATATGGTATGAACTACCCCTTTGGTCATCTGCGGTCAGCTGTCCCAGCTGTGTCCCTTCCCAACTTAGAATCATAAGATCATAGAATACCAGGTTGGAAGGGACCTCAAGGATCATCTGTTCCAACCTTTCTTGGAAAAAACTCCACCCAGACAAAAGCATCACCTAGAAAATATATCCCAGCACCCAGTCCTGCCATATCTTGGGGTGTCCAGTGCTTCAGAATCCACCACTTCCCTGGGGAGATCATTCCAATGGCTGATTGTTCTCATTGTGAAAATTTTTCCTCTAGTGTTCAATTGGAATCTCCCCAGGTATAACTTGCATCCATTATGCCTCATCATTTCCGTGTGAATCCTTGTAAAAAGGGAGTCCCCATCCTCTTTGTGGCCACCCTTTAGGTACAGGAATTTGGTCCTGAGTTCTTTCCTAAGCTTTCTTTTCTCAAGACTAAACATATCCAATTCTCCCAGCCCTTCCTTACAGGGCAGGCTTCCCAGTCCTTTGATCATCCTGGCGGCCCTCATCTGGACCCTCTCCAGCCTGTCCACATCTCTTTTGTATATTGGGGACCAAAAGAGAACACGCTGTTCCAGGTGTGGCCTCACAAGTGCTGATTAGAGCAGGATAATGACTTATTTACCACTGATGAGGATGCCCTTCTTGATGCAACCGAGCATCCTGTTGGCTTTCTTTGCTGGAAAACTGTTCACTCCTATGGAGTTTGTTGTCTACCAGGACCCCTGCATCCCTTTCCACAGCCAGGTGGACCCCAGCTTATGCTGTACACCTGGATGATGTTTTCCCAGGTGCAAGTCCTTAAGACATGTCCTTGTTGAACTTCATAAGGTTTTTGTTAGCCCACTTTTCCAGCCTATCTAGGTCTTCCTGCAGGGTGGCTCTCACTTCTGAGGGTGGTCTCTACTTTCTCACTCAGTTTGGTATCATCCACCATCATCCGTTATGTCTAGACCATTATGCATCAGTTTCTCTAGGAGGAGGCTGTGGGAAACCTTGAAGAAATTCAGGTAGACAACGTCCACTGCTCACTGTACAACAACTGAGCAAGTTACTTGGTTGTAGAAGGTGATGAGGTTTGCTAAGCACTATTTTCCCTTTGTGAATCTGTGCTGGCTTTTTCCAATCCTGTGCTTCATTTGACTTGTGATAGCCCCTAGGAGGGTTTGTTCTGTAACTTTCCAAGAGACTGAAGTAAGATTGATGGGCTGCTTATTTCCTGTAATGTCTTGTGCACCCCCAGGCTACTCACTGGTTGGATGGCGTGAGGAGCAGCAAAGGCCTTGGCTCTGTGTAAGCACAGCCCAGCAGTAACTAAAACATTCTTGTGTTATCAGCACTGCTTCAGCACAAATGCAAAACACAGCCCCATACTAGTTACTGTGAAGAAATGTAACTCTGTCCCAGTGAAAACCAGCACACAGTGGTGCTACTTAAAAAAAAAAAAAAATTATTTATTTTAAAAATTTTTCCTCATGGGGAAAAAAAGCAATGATGTTATAAAGAAAATGTTACCTCAAGAACCTCATATGCCACTCTTACTTGAGATGCTCATTTTCAGGCTCCTGTGGATTTTGACTTAGTTGCATAGAAATGTCAGATATCTGTTTCTTGCTTGTTCTTTTTAAGAACCTTATTTTTACAGGATTGTTGTATATAGCACCTTAAATGTACCCAGTCTCCTGTGATGGGAAATAAAACCTGAAGATTCACAAAACATAACTCAATTATGTTAAATGTATTCCTTAATACAATTAAATATTGGCAGCAACTGTAAAAAGGAAAGAAAAAACAACATAAACTTTGCAGATCTTCCAAGGTCAGAAATTCTGCCATTTTTTTCTTTGTCTTGGACTAACACGTTTGAATGAGTTTGTATGGGTTGTTAAACAAGACAGAAGAAAGGGATGTTGTGGTAAATTGTACAAATCTTTAGGAAGGCATGAGGGATAAAGACAACCGGTAAGTCTTTGTTACTCTGTTGATTTGACACAAGCAGTAGGCTGATTCACTCTCTGGGAAGTTGTAAAGACTATTTGTTGCTGATTTTTGTTGGACACTTTTAAGGCCAAGGTACATTATCCTGAAGATGTCTTACTCACTAATCTTTTCTCATCTAATGGCCTTTAAGATCAGAGGATTCTGGCTAGACAGTTCTGAAAATGTGATGGATATGTCCAAGCTGCTTTGTTTCTGTTTATGGTAAAATAATCTATAGGATGGAGAGACTGCTGACATGTTAATCTCCAAAGTAGACAACACATCCCTTGCACATGAAATGATTCCCTTAATCAAAGACAGCAGATGGCACAGAAGAAGAAAACTAGACATTTTCCTATGGCAGTACACGTTCCTCCAAAATGAGTGTGCAGTGTAAATCTAGGTTTTATATACATTTCAAAAGAGCAGTAAAATGTTATGACTTGTCATAACTTTCTGTCCCTTAAACAAAACATTTTATGATAATCTCTGAAGAAAATGTCTAAAATAAGAAGTTACATAGAGTCAAAAACAAAAAACCACAAGAACCCACCATCCTGTTATATTACTATGGAGTTAGGCTCAAGAGTGTCTATTAATAATTTAAAATAAAAAGTATGAAACAGATATGATTATTATCCCCACATCAAGTGTTTTAAAGTCTGTTTAAAGCATAAAACTTAAATTTAAAAGAAATTTATAAGTCATGGAGAGAAGATATATAGACATATATATATATAGACATATATAGAGAAGAAAATCAAACAACTTCAGCCCTTCACTGCAAGTTTTTCAGTCCTTGAGGAAAATTTAGCACCTTCTCTGAAAAATCACCTCTTTTGCCATTGTCAAGCTACCATTACACAGTTACGAAAATAAGTATATCCTCTTTTTAGATGTGTTTCTCTAAAGCTGCAGGTTTGGAAGTCTGATTGCTGATTGCCACAGACTGAACATCATTTACTTTAATCTAGTAAGTACTCTGAAGTTTTTGCACTGTTTTCCTTTCCCTTATTTTTGTGGAAATCTTCACTACCTCATCCAAGGTGCAATAGTTCGCAGCAGTAGGATTAGTTAAGAAGCCATATTCTATGAAATTTGCAAGACTTGCACAGTCCTCAAAGAGCTTCTTACAAGCCACTCATAAATGTGTGCTATTGTGCCTGTTGCACAGAATACTTGTGTCTTCTCAGATGTGTTTCAGGACTGGCTTATGAGCTGTAATGGTTTTAGCTCTGGAGCTCCTCAGTGTGTTAGCTAAGCTATGGGCCATCGTTTAAGCTTCTTCTCTTATAATTCTGCTGATACGGTCTTTTGGAAGAAGCTCAGGGCCTCTTAACATTTCGTTTAGGTGGCTCTCAGCTGAGCATATCTCCTAACAGCTTTTCAGTAGTGATGTAGGCATTCTTCATACCTTCTGCCCATATCAGTTAGTCTTGGGAAAATAGTTCATATAGTGGTTTCCTGAAGGAGTAGAAGGAGGAAGAGACAGCAGGGTTTCTGTGCTTTTCTGTAAATGAACTAAATTCCTGTGAGGTAATAGGTTTATGCTAGATATGATGCTGAGTGTGTAAGATGTTCAACACCTAATGTTGGAAACATCTTATTTAGACACTTGGTTGTGCAAAACTAGTTGCCCAGATTGAATCAGAGGATAAAGCTTCAGTGTGCAAGATTCTTTTGATTTTGTCCATTGTTTTAAAATGATATTAAACTTTCAGATACCTTTCGGTATCTGATTTTTGGAGTAACCTGCTCTGTCCTCTACAGTCCAGGAAAGGACTGATGGTTACATGCAGAAAGCGATAATTCCTGTGGTTTTGATCAATGTTTTGATAGTCCTCATCAAGTCTGTTTAAATAGATGGGAAATCAGTTTTATATTATCTACCTGCAAGCTGAGCTACAGGTACCTTTGCTCCTTTCCCCTTCTGTGAACAGAAATCGCTGTGTTTCTTGCAATCCACGAATAGAAGTTTATATTGATTTTTATTTGAACTGATTTGTCGATTCTTCTTTTAGCAAATGTTTGAAATTGTCAAACAGTTTGAATAAGATATTAAATTAAAATGATTGCTATTCTTTGCTTCAAATCACTCTCCTTTGGAACCATTTAAAGCGGTTTAGCAAATTATATCAGATAATGAATGTCCTTTTGTCACAACCAAAATGGGTTACCTGGTCTGTGGGTATATAAAGACTGTAGCCATGTGTTCATAGGATTCCCTCATCCACAAAGACACAGAAACTTCATCCTCTAAATGTTTCTATCATAGATTACCACAAATGCCACAAGTGTCACCCCTAGCAAGTAAATTGTGACAACAATCACCACTAGCAAGTATACCTGTGATTAAGAAAGTAAATCTGTCTGTCTGTCTACCTATGCATCTCAAGCTACTTCAAGTTATTGTTGGCAATCAACAATATAGTATCAATCAAAGGAACAGCAACAATCAGCAACAGCAGTAAATGATCATATAGACCATTAAACTAGAGATGAATTTTATTCTGAGTCTTTTAGGATATAATACTATGTTTCTAAAAATCAAAATAGTATCAAAATATCATATTGATATAAATTTTTTGAATACTGGAAGTATAGGGGACATGTACAGTAACAGCCTTGCAGACAGGTATTTCCTAGCTGACTGTGAAATGGTTATCAGCTATAATATTGATACATACTATGATTAATAAATACATGTGTATGTTTTGGGCTTAAAAAGATTAAAACCCAGTAAGCATATGACAGGGCAGTAAGCATATGACTCCCTTATTGTGGTCTGCTCTGTCAGAAAACTGGATAGAGTTACCTCTTTTTGAACTTACCCATATCACCTTCAAATCCATAAAATATAAATGTCAGGCTATGATCTGCACATAAGTTTAGCTTTGCTTTCAGCTTCTCTGCAAGGTTTCTTTGATAATACAGTTTAGCAAACTGTAATGATACAGGTACCTTGTGTACTGACAATTGTGGTGACTGTACTAGCACTGTTAATTATATTAATGCTAACATATATAATTCACAGAATCCCAGAACATTAGGATTGGAAGGGACCTTGAAAGATCATCTAGTTCAACCCCCCTGCCAGAGCAGGATCACCTAGACTAAATCACATAGGAACGAATCCAGGTGGGTTTTGAGTGTCTCCAGAGATGGAGACTCCACAACCTCTCCAGGCAGCCTGTGCCAGTGCTCTGTCACCCTCACAATGAAAAAGTTCCTCCTTATATTCACATGGAACTTCCTATGCTCCAGCTTGCACCCATTGCCCCTTGTCCTATCACTGGCCATCACTGAGAAGAGCCTGTGTCTGTCCTCCTGACTCTCGCCCTTTACATATTTATAAACATTAATGAGGTCCCCCCTCAGTCTCCTCTTCTCCAAGCTAAAGAGGCCCAGTTTCCCCAGCCTCTCCTCATAAGGAAGGTGTTCCACTCCCTTAATCATCTTCGTGGCCCTGTGCTGGACTCTTTCAAGGAGTTCTATGTCCTTCTTGAACTGAGGGGCCCAGAACTGGGCACAATATTCCAGGTGCGGCCTCACCAGGGCAGAGTAGAGGGGGAGCTCAGGGGCTGTGTGTTAGATCGGGTGGTCTAGCGAGGTTCCCTGCATCTGGTCACCGCCTCCATCGATCCGCAGCGAGTACCCGGAAGCCCGGCTAAGCTCACCCCCCCAAGGACACGTGACCCCACGCTCTGACCTTAAAAGGGCCTAAGTAGGGCAGCGACCGTCGCTGCCCACCCACACAACGCAGGCGTGCCAGCAGTAGAGCTCAGAGGAGGCAGCGAACCTTCCCGCTCGCCGGGCAGAGGAAGTAGAGGAGCCCAGCCTACGGACAGGTGAGGGTCACTAACACTTGGGTAGGTACTGCACAATGGTGACTACCCGGCGCAGGGCCATAACCCCAACCCCTGCCACTGTAGAGGAAGCCACTCAGCTTAACCAACTGGAGAAGCATGCTGCGGTGCAGGTCTTGGGGTGCAGGGACTGTCACAACATGCTTGCGGCAGCAGACACCTCTGAACATGGCTGTGTACTGTGTGAGATCATAAGGGATGCCGTGCAGCATACCTGCAAGAAGAGGTAGATGTGCTCAAAGGTAAACTAGACAGGCTCATGAGCACCAGGGAGGCTGAGATGGAGATAGATCGGATGAGCCAGGTTCTGTCCTCCCAGCCAAAGAAATGTGAATACCCAGTAGATAGTGTCCAAGACCGGAGTGACCCTATACCCTCCCCCACGCAGGACAGTATAAATGATAAGGACGAATGGAAGCAGGTGCGTGGAAAGGGCAGTAGGAGAGTACCTTCCAAGCCTGTCCTTCCTCCACAAGTGCCTCTGAGCAATAGATATGAGATCCTATTACAAGGGGACCAGCCGGATCATGAGATGGCTGATAGGAAAATCACTTCTAAGGTTGTGTTCCCTAGGACAAGACCCTCCAAACAAACCCAGATGGCTGATAGGAAAGTTCCTTCCGAAGCTGTGTTCCTGAGGACTAGAACCCCTAAGCAAACCATCAAAACATCCTCTGTTAAGGCAAAAAGACGGGTCATTGTCTTAGGAGATTCCCTTCTGGAGGGAACTGAGGGCCTGATCTGTAGGCTGGACCTTCTACACAGGGAAGTCTGCTGCCTTAAGGGAGCTTCAGTTAGGGACTTAACCAAGCGAATCCCAACCTTGGTCAGGGACACGGATTATTATCCACTTTTAATTTTTCAAATAGGTAGTAATGAAATACATAAAAGAAAACTGAGCACCATTAAGAAGGATTTTAGGGCCCTGGGACGCATGGTGCGAGGATCTGGAGCACAGGTAGTGTTCTCCTCCGTCATTCCTACTACAAGGAATAGGGAGGGTTGGTTTGAGAAGAGCCAGGAAATAAATACCTGGCTCAGAGCCTGGTGCGAGAAACAGAACCTTGGGTTCTTTGAGAATGGGCTGGCTCGAGCCTCACCAGCCTTGCTTTCGAGGGATGGGGAGCACTTATCCCCTAGGGGCAGAAGGATACTGTCCCAAGAAGCTGGCAGGGCTCATTAATAGAGCTTTAAGCTAGATAGAAAGGGGGAGGGGGACAGGGCCAGGCTAGATGGAAAAAAGCCTGGGTGTGGTGGTGGAGTTACTGAGGGAAGGTGTGCTGGTAATGACCTCTGGTCAGCCACCCTAGTTAATCAGGGGGATAGTGTTCTAACTCAGAGTAGAGATGTAACTACTACTGATAGGCTAGGTAACTTAAACAGCTGTCGCTTGGGAAGCAAGGCTTCCCCAAGGAGCACAACAAGATCAGTAGACCAGCTGAAGTGCATCTACACCAATGCACGCAGCATGGGGAACAAAAAAGAGGAATTAGAAGTCCTTGTAAGTACAGGAAATTATGATGTGATTGCCATCACAGAAACGTGGTGGGATAATTCACATAACTGGAGTGCTGCAATTGCTGGTTATAAACTATACAGGCGTGACAGGCTGGGTAGGAGAGGAGGTGGGGTAGCCCTGTATGTCAGAGAATGCATTGACAGCCTAGAGCTGGAGTATGATGAAGACAGGGTCGAGTGTCCCTTGGTGAAAATCAGAGGAGAACAAAATCAGCGAGATATAGTGATGGGAGTCTGCTATAGACCACCTGACCAGGAGGAAGAAGCTGATGAGTTGTTTTTTAAACAACTGGGTGAAGTCTTGCGATCACCAGCCCTCATCCTTACTGGGGACTTCAGCTTACCGGATGTCTCCTGGAGGTACAATACAGCAGGGAGGAAACAGTCTAGCAGGTTCCTGGAGGGTTTGGAAGACAACTTCCTGACCCAGCTGGTGAATGAACCCACAAGGGAAGGTGCCCTGCTGGACTTGTTGCTTGTCAATAGAGAAGACCTCGTGGGGGATGTGAAGGTTGGAGGACGCCTGGGGCATAGTGATCATGAGCTTATAGAATTCTTAGTACTGGGAGAAGTAAGGAAGGGAGACAGCAGAACCAGCACCTTAGACTTCCGTAGGGCTGACCTTGGACTGTTCAGAAAGCTGCTCAATAAGATTCCATGGGAGGCAGCCCTTGAGGGCAAAGGAGCCCAAGAGGGTTGGTTGCTCCTCAAGAAGGTAATCTTAGCGGCACAAGAACAGGCTGTCCCAGTCGGACAGAAGAGGGGTCGGCGAGCTAGGAAGCCAGCCTGGCTGAGTAGAGAGATCCAGGCTGATATACGGGAAAAGAAGGAAAAATATGAGCTTTGGAAGAAGGGGCAGGTGTCTTGGGATGATTATAGGAAATTAGTGAGATCATGTAGGGAGAAAGTCAGAAGGGCTAAAGCTGATCTGGAACTCAGGCTGGCCAGTTCTGTAAAAGATACTAGAAAGTCCTTCTATAGGTATATTAATAGTAAAAGGAGGGTCAAGGAGAATCTCCAGCCCTTATTGGATGCTGATGGCACATTAGTGACAAGGGATGAGGACAAGGCTGAGGTCCTTAATTCCTTCTTTGCCTCAGTCTTTAACAGTAAAGAAGGATATTCCCTGAGTACTCATCCTCTGGAACTGGCTGACAGGGAGGGGAAGAATAACAAAGTTCCCATGGTTCAGGAGGAAATGATTAGTGACCTACTTGGCCAGTTAGATACCCACAAGTCAATGGGGCCAGATGGGATTCACCCAAGGGTACTGAGGGAGCTGTCAGATGTGCTTGCCAAACCCCTTTCCATCATCTATCAGCAATCCTGGCAGACTGGGGAAGTTCCAGTCGACTGGAGGCTGGCAGATGTTACACCCATATACAAGAAGGGTCAGAAGGAGGATCCAGGGAACTACAGGCCTGTCAGTCTGACCTCAGTCCCAGGGAAGATCATGGAGAGGGCCATCTTGGGAGCTATCATGCAGCACATGCACGATGGCCAGGGGATCAGGCCTAGTCAACATGGGTTTACAAAAGGTAGATCCTGTCAAACTAACCTGATCACCTTCTATGACAAGGTGACCCGCTTAATGGACGAGGGGAAGGCTGTGGATGTGATCTACCTGGACTTTGGTAAAGCCTTTGACACAGTTTCTCACAGCATTCTGACTGAGAAACTGGCTGCCACTGGCCTGGACAGGTGGACCCTCAGCTGGGTTAAAAACTGGTTGGATGGCCGAGCCCAGAGGGTGGTGGTGAATGGAGCAAAATCCAGCTGGAGGCCGGTCACGAGTAGCGTCCCCCAGGGCTCAGTCCTGGGTCCAGTCTTGTTCAACATCTTTATCAATGATCTCAACGAAGGGATTGAATGCTCCCTCACTAAGTTTGCAGATGACACTAAACTAGGAGGAAGTGTTGATCTGCCTGAGGGTAGGGAGGCTGTTCAGAGGGATCTGAACAGACTGGGCCAATGGGCTGAGTCCAGTGGGATGAAGTTTAACAAGGCCAAGTGTAGAGTGCTGCACATGGGACATAATAACCCCATGCAGCGCTACAGGCTTGGGGGAGACTGGCTGGAGAGCTGCCAGGCAGAGAAGGACCTGGGGGTGTTGGTTGACTGCAGAATGAATATGAGTCAGCAGTGTGCCCAGGTGGCCAAGAAGGCCAATGGCATCCTGGCTTGTATCAAAAACAGTGTGGCCAGTAGGTCTAGGGAGGTGATTGTACCCCTGTACTCGGCATTGGTGAGGCCACACCTCGAGTACTGTGTCCAGTTCTGGGCTCCTCACCACAAGAAGGACATGGAGGTCCTGGAGCGAGTCCAGAGAAGGGCAACCAGGCTGGTGAAGGGGCTGGAGGGCAAATCCTGTGAGGAGCGGCTGAGGGAGCTGGGGCTGTTTAGCCTAGAGAAGAGGAGGCTGAGGGGAGACCTTATCACCACCTACAATTACCTGAGGGGAGGTTATAGAGAGATAGGTGATGGTCTCTTCAGCCAGGTGACAGGAGATAGGACAAGGGGGAATGGCATGAAGCTGTGCCAGGGCAGGTTTAGATTGGATGTTAGGAAAAAATTTTTTACTGAAAGAGTTGTCAGGGCCTGGAACAGGCTGCCCAGGGAGGGGGTTGAGTCACCTTCCCTGGATGTGTTCAAAAAAAGGGTAGATGAGGTACTTAGGGATATGGTTTAGTTTAGGATGAGAATGGTTGGACTTGATGATCTTAAAGGTCTTTTCCAACCTTATTATTCTGTGATTCTGTGAGAAGGGCCTCTCTTGACCTACTAACCACACCCCTTCTAATACACCCCAGGATGCCATTGGCCTTCTTAACCATGGGGGCATTTTGCTTGCTCATGGTCATCCTGTTGTCTACCAGGACCCCAGGTCCTTCTCACCTATGCTGCTCTTTGAGAATATCAGACTCATCTCAGTATGTGTAGCAATGCAGCTCTGTAGATGTCTAAATCTGAATTGTATGGTCCAGTATGCATCTGAACTTTTTATAGTCATAGAGAGAACAGGCACTTAAATTATATCTTTCATCTGACCTATTTTGGATTTCTACCTCAGGATGAAATGAATCAGGTTCTGTAAGTGCCCATTTCTCTCCCAGGTCTTCAGGAGTAAAAAAAAAAAAAAAAAGCCCTATCTGAGATACAGACAATTACTTTGTAGACATTTAAAATTGGGTGAGTTGAGTTGAAACCTGCCTGAGGTGCCTAAAAATATGAATGAATTTTTCTTTAGAGACTCTATTCTTCAGGAGACACTTGTTATCTCTGGTGCAGAATAATACTCGATTTCATACATAGAGACCACAGATATAAAGAATTAAAGGTTCAGTACCAGAGGTACTGAATTTTTGATACTCTAGTTTCTGTGAGGAAAAAAAAATCAGAGGAACGTGCTTCACAGAGATCTATGGGATATCTAAGATCTGAATGCTGGGACACAGTCTAACAATTAAACTAAAGCCTTGCCTTGACCTCTAGCTCCACAACTCAGTACAATTTAGCAATGTGATACATGTGATGTACAACATAACCACAGGGAATGAGTGGGGAAATGAAACTGTATAAGCATGGTAAATTATATACATAAAAAAATAGTCCTAAATTACCCATATACAATGTTAAAATTAGTTGTTGCCATTGAGGAATCTCGAAATTGCAATGCATAGTTCTGTGAAAAAGTTGGGTCAGAGGTTAGAGAAGATCAATTAGTAAACTGTAGAAGTAATTAAGAATCATTAGGAAAACATTTTAAAAAGCAACAAGAAAGACCCCAAATCCACCATGAAACCTAGTGGAGTTACCATTCATACAATTCCAGGATATTTTCCACCATTTCACAGGAAAGACTGCATTAAGTGATTATATGTGAGCTTGAGATATCATTCTGAAATGTGTACGACTCTGTGTGTTCAACCTCATTTTGGGAAAGTAAAAGAGATGTAAGGAGCATTTCCGGAGCATACTTGATGCATTTGTGGTGCAGTCATTCAGGGTTTGAGGTTTTAATGTGTAGGCTTCAAAGAACAATCTGTACACAGCAAGCTCACTCATAGTTTACTTACAAGCAATGATTCTTTTTGGCTAAATCAAGATGTAGAGATATTGAGCACAGATAGTAATGCCGATGAGTCTGGAGGAGAGGTTTGGGGCCAATGAGTATGTGTTTGTTCCCTATTCCCCTACCTGTTGAGGGATGGTTTCCTTTGGTCTCTGGCTGTGTGGGTTTCATGAGGATGAAAAAAAGGAGAGCAGTGGAAAGAGTGGGAAGCTAAGTGTGGATGACATTAAGCCCGACTGGGAGCTGTGCAGGCAGATTTTAGTGGGCAGTTTGGGGACAGACTGTTATTTCAACAACTAGTAAAATCTAGCAAATACCCAGAATACAAGAAGAACAAAAAGGTCTTCCATAAACACAAGCCCACACATGGGCAACGCATGACACTGCTTGATTTTTTTTTCATGAGTGCTGTTCAATACAAATTCTGCAAAAAACTGCTTGGAGCTCCCAAACTGGGAATATGGGACTGGCCTTTGTTTCAAGGTGATATCTCCTTCTTGCTGGTAGTCTGGTATACCGCATTTGGCAGAATAGATAAATTCTATTGCACCCCTGGTATCTAACCACTGCTGTAACCAAAGACACTCAGGACTTTAATATGTGCAGTATTTGTGTTAATAAAAACATTGTTTGTCTGTTAAAAAGCCATATCTTTGATTTAACTGAGATACTCAAACTGACCTATATTATCCTCTTCCCCTGTTGTATTTGCATGGTAGACATTATAAACATCTTAATTTAATGAGAATATTACACTAATTGAAGCTGGTACCTTGGAGTGCTGAAGCAGCAGATGCACACTTGCTAACAATGAAAACACAGAATCTCTGGCAAACAAAATATAATCCATCATAAACAACATAAGAGCCTAAAGAAAGACAATAATTTAAATGGAATAGAATATGCTTCCCTGATGTGTCACTTTCAATCACACACTGACTCATTTAGAACATGAATTTCCCTCAGGGCTTCTGCAATTTGTAAGACTTGCTGACTATTCATGCCTTATAGTGTCCATTCTCTCTTCTCTTTACAGGGTATTTAAGTGAATAGTGTTCATTAATGTTAATAGAAAAGCTTTGGATTAATATTTTTCAAACAGTATTCAGAAAAAGTGTGGTGTTGGTTTTGACGCAGAATATCTGTAATAAGCTGTCTTCCACTACCCCAGCTGAACAAGAAAGCTGTGTATTTACAAAAACATGTGCTTTTTTCAACTGAGAAATGCATCTGATCTGAAAATGAGCTTCCAACTGAAAATTCAGCATTTTTGTGCTGGGAAAACTCTGACACGCTAACAATGCTTACGTCGTGCTCCAGGACAGTGCAGCGTCTGGAATCTGCTCTGCAAGAAAAGAGTTGAAGAAAGCTTTGATTCTTAAAAACTTCATCTTCTGATTTTCCTGGGAGGAAAGTAAGAAATATGCCTGTGGCTTTAAAGAGTGCCTTGCCCCCATCTGTAGGTGAAGGAGGTGGGAAGCTCTGGAATCTAGGCTCAGGTGGGAGTTCCTAGAACTGCTGGGATGTTAGGATTCTGATGGAGCAGAGCTGTAGATACTTAAAAGTCCTGGGCTGGTCTGCTTGTGGCATGGGATCTTCAGCTGTTGATCTAAGACTCTTGGATTCATAAGCAATCTAGCAGGAGAGATAGTAGAGATGTGCCAAAATCTTGCCATAATTTCCATAGATGTTTTTTAAAACACCATTTCCTTAGATTAGATATTCTTTTTTGGTCAGAACCTGTCATGGTTGGTGTAAGTACCAGGCTTATGAAATATTTTGCCAAGGACTAAAATGGCAACCTCTAATTATGTGTCTCTGTGACCTGGACTACAAATAGAATTATATCTATGCACACATGGTTTCTCCAGACGAGTCCTTCCCTAGCGTAGGCATTCACCGGCTCAACACAAGAGCTCAGATGAATAAAGGGAGCTATCCTGGGCTCTGTGTCATTGACACAGGGCTCTGTTCACAGAGGTAACTGTAGAGTTCGGATTCTTCTGTTTATTTTTAACACACCTGCAGGAATGAGAGGGATATGAACCTCCCCTTTTTCCCAATTTCCATTTGGAACCTCCTCTGTTTCCCTGTTCTGTTTGGAGTCATGCAAAATGGGCTTAAACTATTACATACATGGAAAATTCTCATTTAGATGTACTTTGGGTCTAAATTGCACAGCGATAACTAGTTAGATAATGCTGTCACACTGTTTTGATCTGAGGAATTAAACAAGAGGCCTGTATACAGCTATTTGCGAAACATTTTCCCATCTTCCTTCAGCTTCACAGCCTTGTGCTTTTGCCTCCTTGGCCTAAGGGTATTGTGGAATCAATCACATCGCCTGTGTACCCAATAACTTCATCTGTACACATCAAGGTGCAGGAGGGTGGAAAAATAAGGTACTGTGGCACAATTTATCTTTGCCTCCCATTCCCTCACTGGTGTTTTGTTCTCATGTATATGGTAAAGGCAACACAGAATATGGGAGAAATACATCTCTCCTAGGTTTCCCATGGCTGATTATTTTCCTTATAACACATTCTCCATTACACTGAGATGTAAGTTGCCTCAGGTTCCTGAAAATGCCTGCTTTGTCTTTTGAAAGTAGTTATAATTACATGTTATCTAACTTAAGTATTATCCTGCAGTTTGAGACAAAGGCCCAGTGGAATAAACACTAAGATTTATTAGTGTGACATAACCCCCCCCAATGTCTTATAGTTGGAGATGTCCAACAGAATGAATGAAAACCTTTGCTCTTGGCTCTGATTCTGCATAATCTACACAAGGCAAACTCCTGAACTTAAAGGGCGTACTCTTAGGTCAGCAGTGATAAATAGCAGCGATGTTTGGAAAATACTTAGTGCTAATTAAAGCTAAAGTACTATAATTAGTTTATTTGCTTATTTCTGGAACCTTTTGTGGTTTAGGTATTGATTTGATACATACAGAGATGGTTTAGACAAGGATATTCAATCAGAGGTTTTATGTTCTCTGAAGATCTTCCATTGAACCATGCAATAATATATAGCACAATCGGAGTGAGGGAGCCAAAATAACAGTATCTTAAAAGGACTTTTTTTCCAGTTGTCTTGGATATTTATTGGTTTCGAGACAATTTTTAAGGAATGCTGTTAGTTCTGCTTTCTCAAAAAGAAAAGAAATAGTCTTAGCAAAATATTTACTGACTAATTTCTTCTCTCCTTTTGTGTATTTTTTGACTTGTGATTAAGATCTATGCTGCTACTCTTAACACATCCACTTTATTGGACCACAATGCAAGTACTAGACAACATAACAAAAACAGCTAGGCTTTAAGCTGGACAATTAAATGACAGTTTTATTGATTCAAATGTACTGACAAGTAATTTTTGACTTGTTCTGCTTCTCTTGCAAAGCCAGCTTCCTTTTGGTGCTTTTATCTTCAGGATATGGTTTGTCTGAAATCAAAATGAGGAAAGTAATGTCTCCTTAGAAAGTAAAACATCAAAGACATGTCTGGAATATCTATATAGCATGTTCAGCAAATTTTAATAAGCACCTGGGAGTCCACTTAGTCTGGAGAAGTGAACGTTTCTTCAATTTCTTAAAGAACCCAAAACTATTTAGTGAGACACTTGGGCAACATGGAAAAAGAGTGGAACACTTCACAACAGAAACCTATCTATTAACAAAAAGAAATCCAGCTGTTCACCTGCCCCAGACACTCATCATTCCCAGCCTACAGGTGGCTTGAACATCTTAAGTCCAAGATGAAGAGCCCTTTCCCTTTTTTTCATCCCCCAAGTCAGTGACCAATTTAGTTCACTCTTTATCTTTTAAAGTGTGCCTAATGATGCTAATACCAACTACTCATGCAGGATCATGGGTGATGAGTAGGGCATAGATGCAAAATGTGAGAAAGTTCCTCTCCTTGCCTAGGGGGAATTCAAATTCACATGCTTCCCTAGAAATACAATCATAGCAACAAACTTCTATCCTTTTTATTAGTGTTGTGCCTCAGTACAAAATTGAAGATTTCTTGGTCCACAATGTGGACCAAGAGTAATTTTTGCAATGATTTTCCTTCCAGAGCTTCAGATGTGATGGGTGGGATGTGTACCTACCCAAAAAGCCTTTTAAACAGTGATGAATGTGCTCTCCTGACTGATGGGAATCTTCAAAAAGCAACTGAATGTGGTTCTCCTGTTCAAATGTTCTGACCATTAAGCACCTGGATGACCATTGCCATTCCAACATAAATTGTTCAGTAGCAAGTGCATCTTTTAGGGTACCTGAGTCTATTGGTATGTGTGAGGCATTTTTAAGAGCCATAAACTGTGGAGTGTCTGACTTTTGGATCCCAGTCAGGCATAAGCTTTGTGCTAAGCTGCTCAAGAGTAAGTAGTACAACCGAAGTGCTTCTACACATGCATGGAAACTGCACTTCCAGGTCCACAGGGGAGCATTAATGTGAGCTGAATTAATCTGTTTCTGTGGGAGGTAATAATTGAATACCAAGGATTTTCAGGATTGTGACTCTTATGTAGCTAAACTCTGCCAAGAATTTATCTTTCCAAGATGAATGCTTTTTCTGTTCTAGCCCCTGATTTTACTAATCCAACTTTCTAATCCAATGTTACTAGAAACTATAGTGCTTTGAGTGATTATATTTGCACAGAATATATTCTTACACACTATTGCATTTTCTGGGAAATGGAGCACCCATTTTTATGTAATGTAGAATGGTAATTCATTGCCCTTTGCAAGTAAATGATTATTATTTTGGCATTAGTTCTGCCCTCTTGTAATATCTTCCTCGGAGAACGTACTAATTCCTAATTTTATTAACCTATTGTCAGGTGAGTGGTTGTACACTTGTTAGCCTGAACAGTATCTTCTAGGTTTGCAAAAAAAAAAGAAACAAAGAAAAAAAGTAAAAAAAGTTTAATTTACTTTTGTGTCTTTTTTTGCTTTGATTTTGGTGACTAAGGTATTTGGGGGAAAGAACATTTTTTTCCCCCCTGTATCTGTGGGAGGGAAGGTTTGATGAGTGGCACTTGGTTCTGACACAGTTAGTTTCGACTCTATTATTATGTTGAGTTTTCCCAAGTTTTACTTGCTATTAGATGTCCCATTACTTTAAATTATTTGATCAATGCATAATGTGCTCAGGACTTAGAGGCCTCTATAAATTTATTGTTTTCAAAATTAGATCTACTGGTAATATGAATTTTTGCTCTTCTACATAAGTTTGATTGTGATTTAATCATCTGATCACCTTTCTGCTTATTAATTTTGCGTTAAGAATTCCCTCTGTGTGTAGGATTAAAAAAGTCTTACAATTTTCTTAATTAAAGCATATAACTTTACTCAAATGTAAAAAATATAATACACAATTTTTGATTTGGAATAATGAATATAATTAATTGTAATGCTTATGATGTTCCAGGCATAATATTTACTATCTCTTTAACTATGTTGTTTTTTTTTTTATGCACGTGGGTTCTACCTGTTATGCTGACAACATTTTTCTTTTTGGTGAACTGTCTGCCATAAGACAATGAAGTATGTCTTTTTACAAATACAGATGTGTTTGGAACATAGTACTTGGTAATTGTGCATTGTCTGGTGACTGATTTACTTCTGTGGGTGCATGTTCCTTGCAGGTATTGATGAAATATTTTTGACAGGCTCCTTTGAAGGTGAGTGTTGTTTGTCATCTGTTTAACTTGTCACTAGTTCTTTTCAGTTGGGTCAATGAGCATATTTAACATTTTTTTCACCATTGTATTAGGTTTACATGGCAAGGCTTTGGTAGTGAGGGCCACAGGGTGACCTCTGTGAGACAAGGCCAGGGGCTGCCCTGTGCCTGACACAGCCAGTTCTGTCAGCTCCAACAGACCCACCATGGGGCACAGCTGAGTCCCCATCGGGCAAACTGATGACACCTCTGCGAAAACACTTAGGAAAGCACAGAAAAAAACAGGGAGAAAATAAAGGACCAGAGGTTTCTTGCTCTTATTTTCTTTCAGTCCATCATGGCTGGGTAAGAGTATATCTGTTAGCCAGTCATCACCACAATCATCCAGGAAAATAACAACTTTCAAGTAGAATACCTGGTAGAGAGGTCTTAACAGTAGCACTTTTAATAAAATAAATTATTTGAACTAAAGCTCATTGTTTTGAGCAACAAAAGAGTGCACAAACATTACAGAAGTTATCATATTCCAAGACTAAAAATATCTTCAATTTTCAGTTCCTTAAGTTTTGGTAAGCTGCAGTTTAATAGACTTGCTCTCCAGCCATCCACAGAGATCTCCAGGCAAAAACCCCTCCGAAACAAAAGAAGCCAACAATAAAGAAAACACTTGATATTTTAAGAGGAAAAAAAACCTGCAAACATCTTAACCTCTCTGCTTAAACTCCTATCAGGATTTTATTACCTAAGTTGTTGAAGAAAAAAGTAATCTAAATGTTTTCCAAATAGCTTGTTTCATAGCCTTCCAATTTTTATCATCTATTATTCTTCATAAGCAGATTTCATGCTAATCTCTCGGTCTTCCTGGATGATGTCATTCATCCTTTAAGCAAAAAATAGTGTCTTAGTTTCCTACAACATGTTACTGTACTGTTTATGCAGTGCCTAGTTTGTCTCTAGCATGAAATCACTGAGACTGTGCCTGTTTTCACTAGGATGGTTTTATACCTGGGCTACTCTGTCATGTTTCTCAGGCTTCCTCACGTGTCTCTGCATGACATTGCCTCTGGCCATGCAGCCAGGCACTGTGTGCAAAAGGGAATTTGGTGGGCAAGAGAAGAGGTGGAGAAGTTACCTCCAGTTTGCTCTCTTAACGATGCTTGGCACAGCATCTGTGCTTCCAGACATCATAGGATATTCTTATCATATAATTATCAGACTTCTGGAGTTCACTATACTGCAACCATCCATCTAAAGAAAGGCCTGTGAATGTCTGAATCGTAGCGACCTTCTAGATGTCCCAATAACTCATTTGCTCTGCCTTCTTCTGTGCTTCATGTTCCCATGTAGAGCCCCGAAAATTGCTCAACACTCTATTCAATCATGATTCAGGTTTTTAAACCTCTCATTTAAAGAGTGTCCTAGCTGAAACAAACCTGTAATGGTGCCCTTGATGCTTTTGTAAAATTAAATCATGATCTCGGCTTAATTACAAATGAGATGTCAGAATAAAATCTTTTTATTAACAAGCTTATATGGGTAACAGTGGATGCACAGATACATCAAGTATAAAAAAGACTGACAAAATTTAAATGAATTTTGCCAATAAGAAGATTTGGGACACAAAATTCCTCAAGATAGAAGTTGCTAATGCAACAAGGTGTTTAATAAGTCAGTGGTGGTAGAGGTTGAAGGAAGTAATTCTTGCATCTCTTTGCATCTTTTTCCTGCTCACAGACAAACCTTTTTTTTTTGTTTTTCTTGCTATTAAGTTTGAGTTTTGGCTAATGGCAAAGACTCTGCAATTCCATCAAAGTCAATGCAGGAGAATATATTTTTGCAAGCACCCGTTGCCTTTGTGCTGCCGCTGGAAGACAGTAGCAAAAGAAATGTTAAGGCACATACAGTTATACTAAGTTTAAGCTACAAAAAGAAATTTAAATTTACAACCCATCTAGATAGCTGAAAGATTACATCTGTCTCCTTTTCAGGCTTGAAAATTATGTGTATTCTCCACACCCATCCCCTCCACTCCCCGCTGCATTAAAAGAGCATTTGGTTTCTGGTCTCTTTAAAATTATCAGAAAGCTTTAGCAACTGACTGGGGAGTCCTGAGCCCACTGAAGGTAGCACATATAGCCACATTTCCTCAAACTTCAAAATCTTTTCAGTATGTCATTTAGTCACATCACAAAATGAGGGATTAGAAAACAAAGATGATTGGAAACTACAAAAGTTCATATGGTGTGTTATTTTTCTGTATTCGCCCCATCACCTCCCTATCTCCTTGCCTGTCTCTCTCTTTTCCCCTCCCCTCCTGGCTCTTCCAAGAGTCCTTCACATTGCTTTTTCCAGAGGCTGTTCCACCTCATTCTTTCTCTCCCTTCTTTTCTCATTCCTTCCCTCATAACAGTGTTCTAATTTTTGCTTCCCTCTGCTCTATGTATTGTTACAGCCCAGCCAATTTTTTGGATTGTATCCTTTGGATTTTCCTTCAGCTTAAATCTGATATTTTCCTTTATGTATCCTTAGGGTTCATAAGCTCTATTTGTTTGTCTCTTTGTCTCCATGGCACATAAGCCATTTAGACAAGGGTACATAGCTTTCTATCTTACTGGAAATAGTAAAAGATGTGGGCTTTTAAAGAAAGTCCGATCTAGCCTGTGATGAGTTAGTGTGGCTTGGCCAAATGCCACAGAGAGATAATTGTCTTCTTTGCAGAGCTAAATGACTGTCTGCTTGGTCTCACTGATTATCACATAGCTGGAGGAAGGATGCTGTCAAGATAACATCTCAGTTTCTCCTTTGCCGTTTTCCCAGATCTGCAAGTATTTCATCTTTTCTGCCTTGCAAAGCCAGAGGTAATGATCTGTCCAGGACATGCATTTTTTTTTTTTTTCTCTCCCCTTCTCTCTATTTCCACTTATTTCCCCAGAGATTGTTCTTGGAGACTTTTTCTGACTCCTGTCTAACATATTATTTCTTTTATAACTCTGGCTCTTATTCCCTCTGGGCTGTTTCCTCTTTCCTTGCAACCGCCCTTATGGAGTGGAACAATGCAAAAGGACCTATTGTAAAAGATCACCAAACAGTCAGTTCTAGCTGCTCTTTCAGTTTTGGACAGTGCCTCAGCAGCCCTCATAATAAGCAGAAAGAATTAATTATTCAGGCAAAAAGAAACTTTCCTTGCCCACAAGTGGTTTTGGCATACGAAGAGACAAATCTCGGGGCGGCCTACATGCCGTCCCTTTATTTTGCCTACTCATAAGGTGGCAGTGTGGGTTAATATCTTCTGTCTTTCTGTCTCTGTCATAGTTTAACTTGATCTCCTTATTGATGATGTTCATAGAGGCATCAGATTCTCTGAATTTGTTTGCCCTTTTTGCTCATGTACTGCTGTTATTATTATTAGGATTATTAGCAGTGGCAGTAATAATACGGTCCACCACTATCAAGTATCCTTCAGAGAATGTTACATTTTCCTTTGGCCAGGCTGGCTATCTGATACCAAAGATAATAAATCTGTGCTTTAAGAACTAATGGATCTTTATGATGCGTAAGGAAACAAACTTACCTTGAATTTATGAATCAGTTCTCCTATCCATTATGATATTGGATAGTGAAACACAATTTCCTCTACTTCTACCCATAATATACAGCATATTCTTCTACCTCTGACTCTAATTTCTTTTTGCTATGCTTTAGATTATTTTTCTGGAGAAGGATAAGCCAGAAAGACAATAGGGACAGATAAATTCTATGTGTACAGGAAGTATTCTCATTATCTTCTGAGAATATCTCAAAAGAATAAACCAAATTAACTGGGAACTATGAAATGTGACAAAGCAGGCATCTCCAAAGATGAACGTTTGTCCCCACTTTTTTTTCAGCTAGGAGCCAGCTGCTATGTCCCTACAAATGAATGGAAAGTCCTTAAATTAGTCTCCTGCACTCAGATGTACATACCTTATAATTTGAAGTAGAAACTTGCTTTCTCTAAAAAGGTGATATTTTCTACCTTTATGAAGAATGTATGTCATTGGTTTAATAGATGCATTCCTTATTTAAAGAACGTGTTTCTCTTTTTAAGCAGCAAAGCTGCTGTGGATCAATAAACTTTTTCTTCTTGTTAGTACAGTTTTCCTGCCCTCTTTCCCTTATCTTTGGAACACATGGAAAATGGCTTATGCTTTGGTAAGAAACCCAGTATATAAATGTTTATTTACCATTATTTATATAAGAAAATATCCCGATTTTTTTTTTTAATCTTAGAATAAGCACATTTTCTCTGTGTCTGCTTCTAGGTTTCTGCTAGGCTGGCTTAATACATTGATTTATACAGTGGGATGAGCTAGGAAACATTCTAAATCTGAAATCTTATATTCTGCTGAATGTAGCAAACATCATGAAAAGAGAACCAAACATGCAGAATCTGTCAATTTTTCCACACACACGCTGTAAACAGTCCTGCCAGGGCCTCAAAAATGGCAGAATGCAGATGAGAGTCTTTTTGGAAAGTTATCTTTCAGTGTACAGCACGGTCGCTAATATGACATTCCAGCGTAATAATTATGTACAGTGCATTATATTCCTGACTTTTTCTGTGATTATATTGTAAAAGATGCTCAACCATTTACATTATTGTTATTTTGTGTTCTCTGGAAGTGTATTTATTACATTATGCACAGGTTATTATTCTTTGCTCTAATTCGATTCCTACAGTGTGGGAACTTCAGACATCCAATGATGAGACAAAGACTGCACAGAGGACTCCTTTAGCCCTTCTAGAAATCTGCAGACCACTGCTAAATTTAAATTAATCTTACTGAACATGGCATCAAATAAATCCTTTCAGCTCCAGAACTGGGCTTGATAGGTTTCAGATTCTGTTCTATAGGATGTCTGCAACTGGGATATTTCAGAAATGCACTGTATATGACAGTCCTTTTCTCTCTTGTTGGTGTGTCATCCAGTCCTTGGGTTCTGCTGTACGTGCATTTTGAACAGCAAGGAGCTGGTCTTCAGAGCAATGTGCTGAACATACCTGGCACTTTCATGGAATTGTTCAAGAATATTATGCCCTCTGTGGCTGCGATTTAGTCTTTTACAGCTAGGTTCTGATCATCGCCAGGCTTCTCTGCATCTACAGGTCAGTCTCTTTCAATGGTGTACTTACCAACACTCCCTAAAAAAATGAACACCAAATTGTTAAAGCACAAATAAAAGAAATCTAAACAAGAGAATGGGAAGGAAGAATAGGGAACTGTGCAGTCAGGTGTGTCAGTTATTGTCTCGCAGTGACTCGCAAGTTAAATACACTGAGAAAACATCTTGATTCAGGGACTGCTGGAGGGTACAAACGATTCCTGCTGTTTAGTTTGTTTATGTGCTTCTTTTTTAAAAGAGAAATTTAAATGTTTCAAAACACGCCATAAAAAGTATTTAGCAACTGTTTTACTGGTTACTAGCCTGCTGTTTTAATATATATTATAATGATGTAAACTTTTTATTAGGTGTTTTCAAACTTTGTCAGGAAAACCATGCATTTTCCTTGAGAGTTTGGCGAGTCATAAAAAGAGATACTGACAGGAAAAAAAAGCATAACATTATCATGAATGTGTGATTAATTCCGAATTCCTACTGAATATATTATGAAGAAAACTATTAGTCAATTTCAAAATAAAAGTGATATATAAAATATCATCAAAGGAACTTGCAACACTTGCATTAGATGCAATAGTGATAATGCTTTCTTCCTCTATTTCAGGTTCATTACATTAGAAATGAGCTGAATCCCATTACCCCTCTAAAAATGACATCCAAAATCTACCTTTGAGAGTTACACTGCCTTTCTGAATTCCTTGTGGGCTAAGACATGGATTTCAGGGATATTTTAATGATGAGTTCTACAAAAATGCTGAATGACTATAGTAACGATACAACTACCATGATTAAAGTGGGTTAATATTGCTTGTTTAATCCTTATATTTTGCTCAGGGATGTTCCTATTCAACCCTAAATCAGTCTTGAATAAGTCTTAAGAAGCCTTGGAGGGAGATGTGGTTTCTCAAAATAAACAAGTCTAGAAAACAGAAAAGAAATTTATTTGCATTTTATTCTAATTTAAGGGCAAGCCATAAAGAAAAACTAGAATATTTTTGTTCATTTGAGTATGATTTCAGCTTCCTATTCTATTTGGGTTCACGTAAAGACAAAGTATTAACATGTAGCAGAGGCATATAGGGAAAAAAGGAGACCACTAAGACCCAGACTACAATCGGGGGGAAAAAAAATAGAAAAATAAAATGTAGGGAAAATTATCTGAAAAAGTGTGTGGTGAGTGGAATCATCCAGATCTTCAATGTGCTGTTGTTCTTTTGGAGCTCATTTTCAAATGTATTATATTTTAGCCCTTTAATTTACAACTTTTCCCTCCTTTTTAATTGCTTCATGTCTATCTTTGGCTATGCCTATATATCTTCTTGCAGTTAGAGTAGTGCAACTCTTTTCATAACTTTTTTTTTAAGTCTTGAAAGAAATTATGTTTTCTGCCTTTTTCTAAGAGGAAAATAGAGTAGCAGAAAAACTGAACCTTGGCTTCCTGAGTTTGACTGGGAGACCACTGAGGGTAAGTTCTATGACATTATGGAAAACTGACTCCACTGAGGAATAACAGTTAAGTCAAAAAGACTTTCAGAAACCATTTAAGTCACTTTTCATGTATCACAAAGAACAGCACAGGGTATAAACAAAAGCATTTCATGGTACTTTGTCAATATGTGTGCCTGGAGGTAACTATTATTTTGGAAGTCCATTACCCATCTGTTGGCAGTTTCATAAACAAATATAAGTAATGGCAGAATAATTTGTGAGCTTGTGAATCACTGCTGGAAGTGACACAGGAGGAAGAAAATGCTGGGCTAACAGGGAGTGGGCACGACAAGATGCTGTCATCTCGGATGAAATGAGTCGGGTGGGAAGAAAAAAAAAGCTTTCAAGATTGAATAATCCTTGGAGGAGTGTACCATCTGCTGCTAAAAGGACACATCGGCGTGTGTGTGTGCATCTCTATGTGGCTGTGTGGGAAAGGTGCGGTGCCCAGTGCAAAGCAAACAGAAATTAAGAAGTACAGCAGGACTAAAAAGCCAGTGCCTGTGAGGGACAGAACAGGCTGGGAGATGAGTAAGGAAGGCGCAAGACTCAATCAGCTGGGGGACTGGAAGGATGGAGAAGTTAATGAAGGAAAACCATCTGTGCAATGAGATGCAGTGGTCTACCTCAGCAAGCAGCTCACACCATGGATTGAGTTTCTGTTGTAGCAGTCAAGGATTATTCAGTGTTTTGTATTTTTCTTTATAACAGCCACAACTCATGTGACTACCTTTGGGCTCGAGTTCACTGTTTCTCACTGGAGCAATGAGAAATGGTAACTAGAGCAGGCCACAGGCCCCCTTGGCCTAGTGGATGGTTACCATTGGCCCTGCTCCTTGCTACCCTGGCTTCATTCAGCCTGTGTTAACTGACTGCGCCTGGAATTTCTGTGACCCCTTATTGGCCTAGGGTGTCCGTGTGAAAACAAACTTATTTTGAACTTTTAGCTCCAAGCAGGAGGATCCCTGCTGGAAAAAGCTAAGAGAATGGGAAGTCTTAGTTGGAAATGGTTAAAAAGGAAAACAAGAAAAAAAATGCAACAATAACCAAACAGCTTTGGTATTTGTTTTGGTTTGGTTTGGTTTTTTTCTGTAAAGCATTTACTTCTTTTTTCAGTGTTCTCTATGAGTAGGAAGCAATAATAATAATTCTCATTTTTTAGAGAACCAAGTGAATGCAGAATTAACTTTGATGCAGAAATGAGAAAGTATTATGACTGGTAGACCAACAAGACCTATTGTTTAGTGGCTTACAGCAAGCATGGAGGGTTGGAAGCTTGAACAAGCATCCCTTGAAAAGCCTAGCTTACCTTTCCTGAAGTATTTTTTCAAACTAATAGTAAAAACATCTTTCTATACTTAGAGACAGTGCAGTAAAGAGGAAAGGTAGAAGTAAAAGAAAGACTCTGTAGTCTCATGGGCAAAGGCAAAATAAGAATTGAATGAGTAAAGCTGGAGCCAGACAAAAAGAAATCTAAAATTTAAGTAAAAAACCCCACAAACAAACCTTTTAACTTTCAAAAGAAACTACGAAATCAAGGTATGGTCTCACCACTTTTGATGTCTTCTGTCAGCTTTGGATTGCACTGTGTTCACATCACGGTGTGAGACAAACAAATGTAAGCTCGTTCAGCCTATGAGAGGAGGCTGCAAATGCTGATGAAGCTCTGGATGAGAATGAGCTGAAACCACCACACAGAGCACTGGAGTATGCAGGACACTGGCAGATGAGGCAGGGAGCTGGAGAGCTTATTCCTCTCTAAGAAAGTGTGGCTGGTGAAAACCAATAACTAGTCTGATAGAAACTCATCCTAGCCAATCTAATGAAATTGAAGTTCTTCATTTTCCCAGCACTTTGGGAGCAAAACTGATTTTAAGTAGTTATTTTCTTTCCCCTTTCTTTGCCCTTTCTGGGCTTTTGTTTCTCTGAAGCTTTGAAAATGTTTTTTTATGTGTCACCTTTGAAATTTGTTCTCTTTCTCTTTGTCCTGAGCTGACTATCTTTATCATGTCTGTGGGCACTACAGGCACCAAAACCACATGTACCTGCACTCATGCTGTTTTCCAGTGCTCTGATAGTGCAAAGGTGTTTTACAGTAGACTTTTTTGATGAAGTTTAACAGCAGTAGAGGTGCATCTCTCAAGTGAGCTAATGGCTGTGGTTTCTGTTGACTTCAATTCAGCTGAGAGGTGCATGACACATTTGGAAATACCTAGAGTACATTTGAAATTACCTGACCCAAAGTTCTCTGATGTGTTCCTATCTATGTTCAGTCGTTAATGACTACATGGTCATCCTCATTGTTTAGATGACAAAGTGAAGCAGGCAGTGATGTCAAGCTGCTGGAATTGATCTATGATTCTTGAAATTTCTCCATTTGCTGCATCATTGATGTGAATGTGGGTTTGTTTTTGACTTACCCTTACCAAAGGAACAAACTTTAAATAAACTCAACCGAAGCATTTAAAAAGTGCAATCATTCTGACAGCTTCCATCCCTCCACTAATTAATTCTGATTTTTGCTGCAATCCATGTATAATGTGCATCATCCTTGAGTAAATGAACAAATGCATATGGAATGGTGTCTGCTCAAGATTGATACAAGTAGAAAAAAGAAACTCTGTACCCCAAGGACTTTTTTTTTTTTTAAGTGGTAACTGCTCTGCTAACAGTTTGGAAGATGGAGCTATTCAGTTTGCTTATTTAGTCTTATCAGGAAAGAATTGTGAGAGAGATGTGAACCATAATTTTATGAGCATATGAAAGAGCAGTTGTTAAATTCATTCCAAGGCTAAATCATCAGGCATTAAGGATACCCTGTAGCAGAACAGGAACTTATTTCAGTGTTTTCAGGTTTTTTTAATTCCTTTCAAAATGATTTGTTGCTTTGCCACCTTGTGTCTGTATGTTTGCACATTTATTCTATTTATTTTTATTCTGAATCAAACCATTATGAATCACTAGTTCCAAGAATGGATAGTAAACCTGATTTCAGTGTGTGCTGAGGGAGTTTCAGGGGAAAAAATAATCACACTAGAGGATTTACAGTTTCAGCAAAGAATCTAGAGATGTGTGAGAGAGCTGATGAAGTAAATAATTATTTTCATCTCACTTATCAAAAGGCTGTTGCTCATGAGGCATGTAAACAACCTCAGCATAGTAATGAATCCTAGCTTTACAGGCTCGGTCCATAAAATGGAGTGGACAGATGTGTGGTAATTATGAAAATGAAAGAAGTATTATAAAATTGAACCATTTAAAGTGCATTTATATTTTGATTATACTAAACAAATTTAAAAATGATTGAAGACATTTATAGGCTGCTACGAGTAAAATACCATGGCATGAGTGCATGTTACCTTGATTATGCCTTTAGAAGTTACCAGATGAGAACAGTTTACACTTCCAACAATGCAAATCAAAGTACAATTAGTTGATGGGCTCCATTTGGAGGTGTCTGGGAAATAGTCACAGATCTGTAGTGTGCAGTAGATAATGGCCTTTTCTTGCAAGTCAGAAATGAAAATATGGAACATAAAGCTCTGCAGAAAAGGTGGCTTAGAAGTAACAAGGCTGCAAGTACACCTTTTCAGAATGGATTCACCTTCCTGGCAGTGTAAGAGGGCTGCAGTGCTCCTGATAACTGACTGAAGCAGCAGGTTTTGAGACAGCTTGAGTACCCCTATAGGAAATTGAAATATAAATTAAGACCATGGCAAGAGATACCATTCCCCATAAAAATCAAGATTTGGAAAGACAGTAGTAAGGAGTGATCAATCTTACTGATTTTCATCATAGTGATGCCTCCTCTTTTATTTGGAGTATAAGATGTGGAGCATAAGTTAAGACCACACCTGAAGAAGAGTGGACCATCTGGGCAAAGAGTAGGAGTATTTCTGGATTTATGAGCAGGGAATAAGAGTTTACAGAGGTTTCCAGAACGGGCAGGGGCAGGGATAGAGGTAATGTTTGTGGAGTTAGGAGCATATAGCTCCATCAGGGACCGAGGGACTAATGAGGAACATACAGTCAAGCATGAGAGGTGACAGAAAGAGAAACATTGTGGGAATTGGCAGGGACTCTTCTAAGCTTGCTGAAAACCTCAGATATACTGAGCCACCTGGGTGAAACTACTAGCTGTGGAGTGTCCGTCCAGTGACCCATAACTTCGTAACTTTACAGACAGCAGTCTCAGTATTCAAAATAAATCCATATATTTTCTGAGGGGAAGGGGAAAAAAAAAAGAGAAAACCCCCAAACATTAAGTTCCTGTTCCAGAGTACCATGTGTTAATTTATATTTACACCACCTGTAGCATGACATTTTCCAGAGTCACTTCTGATGTCCCTATGTGAAATTTTTCCTCTCTTCATCTCTCATGACTTTTCTCAAGGAAAGGAATGTGCTAGTTTCTAGTTATTGTTTATTATGTTTAGTTTACTGTAGAAAAAACCCCAAAACTTAAGATAGTTTCCATCTCTTTTCAGTTAGTCTCAATATTTGAATTCTAGTGCAAACCTAGAACTTTAAGAGCTGAGACATTGCTCTAGCGTCCCCCAGTTTAACAGTGTCTCAAATATCCAGGACCAGGAGAATTTCCATCAGGCTAAGGTCTCGGTTTTGTAATGAGCTGGTCTATGGCTCTGGGAACAAAGGAAATAATTTTTTTTTTTGAGAAGTCTGAGCCTGGTGGGTAGCTCAAAATGTCTATGTATTGTTTTACAATGGAAAAAGGAAGTAGAACCCTGCGTTAGCTAACCACAGAGGAGAAATAATTTGTTACATACCAGAAATGTAATATTTCAGTCTCTGTCTTTCTTTTCAGACCTCAGTATTTTTTCTCATCATTTAAGAAACACAAGGTATTGCAATTCAAGCAACTCCCTTCCTAGCCTGTTATAGGTAAGCATGCAATTACACTGTTACACATTCAAACACATTTTAATGTCATTACTGCCTCCCTCCAACTGGTTGCCATTGCCACTTAAACCATGGTAATACCACCTTCATGATCTACAACTTCATCCCCTTAGCTGATACCTCCCCTACTATGTTTTTGCACCCGTGTATTTTTTTAGTTCGTGTGTTTGGAAATTGCCCCATATACATTCCAGGAACTGGGCAGAATCTTCTCATTTGTGTGGAAACATTAAGAAAAGAGGCACAGCAATCTTGGGAAACACTGGAATCCATACCACCATCTAACAAAACAACATCTAATAGATTGATAGACAGCCCAAGATGATCAGATTTGGTTAAGTAGTTGTAAAGGAGTCAGAAAATAAATCCTCTAAAGGGGATATGGGCTTCCTTTTATACAGGTAAATAGCTGGCTAATATGCCACTGGAATTACCAGCCTTATGATGCTTGCTTCCAGTTCTTTAATATAAACGGCTTCTGAAAAGTGAAGGTGAAGAAGGGTATGCACATGTCACTGTAGTTAAGGCTATCATTCTAAATACCATTAGAGCTGCTCAGAACTGGAATCAGGAAAAAAAGCAGGAATACAGTGAAGATACATATTCAGCTTAGATAACTGTATTTTAAAGAAATAATAATAATATATAATAATAATTATACTGTTAGATGTTTTGAAAGGAATTTTCCTCATATATTTTGTTGCTCTCTAAGCTGCTAGAATTCTTCCCTTTTTTGTCCTTTTCAGTGTTTATTTTTTTCCCACAATCATTCCTGTTATATATGATCTTTGGTCTTTTCTAATTTGCACTCTCTCTTCATGTGTCTCCTAATTTCCTTTATCTTCTATTTTTAAAATACTCATCAGTCTGGACTGCCATCAAACTAATTTACGTAGATTTAATTAAACAAAGTGAGGTGCTAACAACCTCTAAAGGCAGTTCCAGATAAAGTGTGGTGCAAAACTGCACTATTGTTGTAGTTTTGCATGGCAGGGTTCTGGTGGAGAAGGGGGGCTGCAGGGGTGGCTTCTGCAAAGAGGCAGCCAGAAGCTCTCTGCAGGCCCGACAGAGCAAACACCATCCACCTCAAGGCCAAAGTCGCTGCTGTCCAAGGCTGAGCCCATCAGTGACAGTCACAGCGCCTCTGGGAACCACATTTAGGAGGAAAAAAACACAAGCAGCTGCTTTTTGCCACCAGAGAAGGGAGTGAGAATATGTAAGAAACTGTGCAGACACCAAGGCCAGTGAAGAGGGGGAGGAGGCGCCTCAGGTGCCGGAGAGAAAGGTGCCCCTGCAGCTCATGGAGAAACCTACAGCAGAGCGGGTGTCCCCCCGCAGCTGAGACCCCACCTGCAGCCTGTGGAGAGACCCCACGCTGGAACAGGTGGAGACATACAGAAGATGCTGCGACCTGTGTTGGAGCAAGCCCCTGCCAGCACTTGTAGCCCCTGGAGAGACACAGAGACACAGAGATGAGCGGGAGAGAGAGAGAGATCCATGCTGGAGCAGGTTTGCTGGAGGGCGGTGGGAGGGGGTTGTGCTTGTGACCCTGTGGGGGACCAGGCTGGAGCAGTCTGGGCCTGAGATACTGAGAGACATTCTGTGATTTATGACTGCACCCCATAGAAGTGACCCACGCTGAGGCAGCTGGTGAAGAGCTGAAGCCCTGCGGAAAAGGACTCGCGCTGGAGAAGCTTGTGGAGGACTGTCTTCCGTGGTGGGATCCCATGGTGCAGCAGGGGAAGGGTGTGAGGAATGCGCACCCCCCCCGCTCCCCGGCTAAGAAGGAAAACAAAAAGAAAACAACTCCTGAGGAACTGACCAAATTCGCCCATTCCCTGGCCCTCTGTGTGCCACAATGGGGGAGAAGAAGGGAGCAAAATCATGACTAAAGTGCAGTCTGCTAAGAAGGGAGGGGTGGGGGAAGGTACTTTAAGATCTGGTCGCACTTCTTATTACCCGACTCTGGTGTCACTGGGTGTGCAGTGCAGTGTCATCAATTAGAGAGTTTTCTTTCCTTTCTTCTGTGTTGAGTCTGTTGTGCCCATGATGGTAATTGTGCAATGATCTCTCCCTGTCCTTATCTCGACTCCTAGGCCTCTCAATATGTATTTTCTCCCTTGTACGGCTGAAAAGGGGAGTGATAGAGCAACTTTGATAGAGTGGTGAGCATCTGGCCTCCAGCCAGGGTCAAACCACTACAACTACTTGCTAAGGTTTGTTCAAATAATGTCACTTGAAACCTGAGGTTTTGTACTGTTAGTAGAATGGACTTCTGGAAGAACAGTATCGGTGTTTTCCACAGAGAACTCCATTTGCAGGTATCTGACAGTGTTAATGGCAATAGTTATGTTACCTAGGAAGGAATAGGGAAGGGGATTAAAAGTTCTTTTGACATACGTGAAACTGTTTTCAGTAACATTGCTTAAAATATAGGTAAGTTTAGTCTGCAAAGCATCAGGGACATGAGATTTTATCCTATCTATTTGATGCTGTTCCTGTGGCTGCCAGCATGTGATGGTGGCTCAAACCTTCTGCGCAGTAGGGAAAGAGTATCCGCTTGTATTCATCCTGCTCAGGGAGAAGGAATTGCCCAGTAGCATAAATCTATATCACTCTGACTTGTCCCTCCACACCTGGTGCTGAGTACCCTTTCACAGCTCTTACTTGTTGTACAGCCCCCAGGACTGCAACAGCTAGGTGTGAGAGCAACCCTGCAGTCACCTGCAGCTTGGGCATGCCTGGCTCTGGGAACCGAGCCACCTGCGCAGTTGCCTCACTTCACATCTTCTCTGTCTCTGCCTATGGATGACTGTACAACAGCAGGTGAACCCTTCTGATTCAACTGGCAAATATGCAATAGCCAACTAAGGATCATCCATCTCATGACAGCTTGTAGTTGCCAAGCTTTGTTCATGTCAAACAGTTTTCCTTCTAGGTCAAAGAATCTATTCTACAAAGCAGTGTGCGTGTATATTTATATTTAAAACTGTTTTACTACTGCACCTGTAGGATTTTTAGATGTCTGCTGGATGCAGCTGCAATTTTTTTTCCACATCAGATATACCCTCTAAAAGGTAAATCTTTAGTGTCTTTTGTGCATATGCTCTCTCCCTCTTTTTCCTTTCCTTTGCTTTCCCCTTATGCAAAAAAACCCACCAGGTATAAATGTATTCTGCATTTTGTGTATGGAAAATAGTGCTTGTACTTTTGTTCCATCTCATCTGTTCTGCCTACACAGTAAGTCCATATCAGCCCATGTACAGAGTTCATGGAAATCCAAACATGATGTGTTAAGTCTACACTTATTCCCAAAGATAAGTTAATACTGAAAACACAGGAGCCATAATTGTCAGGAACAGGAAACCTTTGGTAAATGTTTGTCCCCTCTGGACGGGTGAATTTTAATCAGCTAATCAAATGGATCATTTTCTTTCACATACTGATTACACCATGTTTTGGCTCTTGAGCTGGGATGGATGACAGCAGCCATTCATTTAGATAATGCGGTAGCTTCCCAAAATACCTGATGCCTACAGAAGTTTCCTCCCCTAGCGTTATTCCTCTGCTACTGTCATATTAATTTTCAGTACAATTGAATAGAAATGTGGATCGGGTTCATGGTTCATGTTGTAAATGATTCTGCTTGTCAGAAAAGTGACCTAAAGAGGGAATTTGTAAGTGATAAGAGCTTGCCTTTACAATAAGCAATCTCCAGCCAATTATCACTTGATCACAATGATGAGGAAAATGCATAGTTGGAAGAAAGGTCATTTGTTTTAATGTTATCTACCCCTGATGTCACTGAGTTTTAAAGTAATTATATTCAACCTTCTATTAGAAAAGAAAAATGCCAACTCTAAGTATGGGGATTTTTTTCCAAGTTGCTTGGTTTCTGTGAGCTGGGATGCCAAACCTCTGATTACATCCTTGTGACAACCCTGACAATGGAATGTGCTTTTTCCCCAGTTTAATATAAGAAAACCAGCAGGAGGTCTTACTTTCAAAGGCATTTGATAAAGGAGCCCACTCATGGAGCTGAGAGGAAATCAATGGAACTTTTTCATTTTATGGGGCTCTATGATGCTTAAGTCCCATGGTATAATTCATTGCTTTTATGCGATTTTTTCTGACAGCGTTCTGTCTTCTGGTTCACTCTGCCTTTTGTCTCACGCTCACTTTTTTTTTTTTTTTCTTTTGGCAAGTTTGCTTGTAATTTTAGGCTGTGAAATCTAGGATATGGCAAAGCACTATGTTGGCACACTGTAATGAGATTTTTTTTTTTTGTGAGTAGAACCTGTCAGTGGCAGCTGAATAGCCCTGTTCTCACTAAATAAGCTCAAGAAAGAAATCTCTGTGGCCCTAATACATATTCTCCCATGGCTCGCTTCAAACTTGAAAATGTGCATTGAAAAGGGAATAATCCCTATTGCCCATTTGAAATTCCTGGCCTAAGATAGAAATGAGCTATCATATTTATCTTTCTCTCCTCTCCCTGGGACCAATGATAATAATTTTACTTGGAGGTTGCAAAACACAGATGCGCCAGTGTGAGCATAAAGATTCCCACTCGCCTACTGATGGATGTCGCTGTTTTTATGGAGCACGCTGCCTACTGCAGTCGGTGGCTCCACGAAGTTGGTGGAGGCTCAGGTCCAGGACTTGCTTCATTTGCTGATGTGGCGGTTCAAAGCCTGATTTGAGTCCTGCCTGTGGTGTACAGGTACATAATGCATCAGTTTTCTAAGCCTTCCCATGACACATTTATGAAAGGAGGGCCCTGGGTTGTGTGCCTGTCTTCCCTGACCAGGGAAGTACACTGGGTAGTCATCACAGGGTGCTAATGCAAATGATGCACAACTGGTCACAGCTCTGAGTCATAAGCAAAACAAATTAAAATATATATCTAGTATATGTTTGCTTCTTCAGTTATTGGAATCTTATTTTCATACCCAAAAGCTGAACAGCACTTTGTCAGAAGTGGTCGACTATTCAAGGTCAAGGCTTATTTTGGCTCTTCTTCCCATTCTCTTGAATGTCTTGGCTCCAAATCAGAAAGCTTGTACTTTTGCCCAGTCACATAACAGCTATGTTCTTTATAGAGGATTTTCAGGAGAGGAAACTTTCTACTGCTCTTTGCCTATCAGCAATTTTTCCTCTCATGCAGCAGCTTCCCTTGTAGCCTTTGATGTGTGGATTTGGACAGTCCCACAGCCTGTCATTAGTAACCTTCCTGAGCAGGGTCTCCTCCCTGGCCATGTCCATCCAAGCCCCCAAGGCACATGGTCCCCTTGTTGTCATGAGTGTCTCTTCCCCTCTCTTCTCTTTGCTTATGTGTGACATCAGGTGTCACTGGTTCCCACGCTCACATTTCATTGCCATAATTCTGCCTTACAGTCTGCCACACCATCCATTCCCCTGTTATTTGGTACATTTTATGTGATTCAGGGAAAAGAGGGCCCCCTGAATCACAGCTTAGCTTTTACGTGGGGACATGTGCTATGTTACTTGTTTTAACCCTCATGTCTGTCACTTTCCAGTGGTTCTAGCACAGGCACTTCACATAAATTTCTGAACTTGATTTCCTAGCTTTCTGTATTATGAATTGTTAGCCTTAGCTGGAGTAGGAGAACGCAGATACCTTTAGCAGCATCTGATTCATTTACTTGTAGTCCAGAAAAAGCTGAAGTGATGGAAAAGCTGCAGTAAAGTTACATTTTCTTTTTTTTTGGACACGTTGTTTAATTTCATAGCATTGAATTAATTTTGCTTTTAAGGCTGTTGGACTTCAGGAAGGCCTCCAAGCTTGTTTGTAAGTATCTGTGCTAACAGGAAAGGAACAGCTGAGGGGAGGTAATGGTGCGGTGTCTAAGATCCGTACGTCCTAGGTGACCGCTAAGCTTTCATTTCCATCAGGTCTCAATCTGGCTGAAAGAAGAAAAAAGAAAACATAACGCTGGAATGTACATATAGCAAAGAATTCACAATTATAAGATCACCACAGCTAGAAGATTTGGGAAAATGTCTGGAAAAAGCCCTGCTTTTGACTTTAACTTACCAAAGAGATGGTTCTGTTTGTTTCAAAGCAATGTAATAAGGTGGAGAAAGGTCAAGGAAGAGGATTGAGTGGAAGGTATTGGAAAACGCTGGTCACCATTGTTCTGTTTATACTGTGCAGACATTTTATATCACTGTACTTTCTCTCCCCTTGGATGTTATTTTTCCCCTTTCCTGATAGTCTGAAGGAATAAAAAAAAAAGCAAAGAAAGAAAGAAAGAAATAAATCCTAGGGTCAGCTTATTGATCTAGAGCTGCCAAATTCTCATGATGTGTCACTCTAACAGCTAATTGAAAGGCTTCTGTCATGTAATCAAAAGTGTGCTTTTGGTAGCTGAAACACCCTGTTTTGCTTCTAAACTTTTTGATCTGAAATAACTGAGTGAGTTGTTTTAGGGAGCTGACTATGGAGATGTATGTTCCTAATTTCCTCCTTTCACTAGCCCCAACCGTGCCTCGCCTCTTTAGCTCCTTTTAACAAACAGTCATTAAAAGTAAAGTAATTGGCTTTGGTTGCTTCTATTCCTCAAATTCTCATTAGATCTTGAAACATGCTTTCTGCACAGAATTCCACTTTTAATCTCCAGTGAAGAAACAGACATTGTTATTTAACTCTGTAGAAAAAAGATGTTTTTAAACCTCTGTACATCATTCATGTTTGTGACTGTCTTCCCTCTGTCTTTCTCTGTGGGAGAAATGATGTGACTGAGGGGCTACATTAAGTTAAATTTCTTTTCTGAACCAGGACTCTGTCTTCTCTGTCTTCTGCCTGCAAGTACCTTAGCGTTGTCATAACCTTATTCAAGTGAATTAATCCAATACATGTCGCAGGAATGAGATTTTTAATGCTCTTAAAATAGTTTTCAATTGTTAAATGTACTTATATATTTTTGCCTATATTTACATGCTAGAAGTATTATATTTATTGATTTTTTTTTAAAATGTGATGTTCCAACCTGAGTAGTGGAGCAGCTGCTCCATTAGTCTGTTATTTCTGGAAGAATGAAGTCAGGCAAAACAAGAATCTGATCCTATGACATGTCCTTTTTTTTTCAGTATTGAGCCATATCACAGGTATTGCTCATTCTTTCCCATGACAGACATTTAGTTTTATGTCAGTGCACTCTTGTTGTCATGAAACTGCTATTACTTAAATTGTTGCAGTGCTTAGCTGTGCTACTGCGAGAGTGAATCTACTGATCCAGGTAATACACAAGTGCATAACGGTGAGATGTGGGGCTTTGTGTAAGTAATATTTTAAAACTCCTTTAGCTCCCAATCCTGTGTGCACCCCTTTCCAAATGTCTCTGGTGGGATTGCAGGATGTGGGAGCCCTGACATGAAGGTGTCCAGGGAAAGCCTGCAATGCCTGCCTTACTCTGAGAAGGGCTGAGATGGGGGTGTGGGGGTGTGGAAAAGTAGCCAGTGTCTTTCATCCTAATGTAACATAACAACTTATACGTCCTACTGTCTTCAGGACTTCCACAGACTCAACACTAGAAGTAGTCTTTTGTAACCCTGAGAATCCCATATAAAAAAATCAGATGAATGCCTAAGGGTTTTGCCTGGATGGGCCCATGCCATGCTCTGTCATGAAACTACTTAAAAAGGTAGATTAGCAGATTTAAAAAAAATAGCAATTTAAGTTTGGGTTGGGTTTTTTTGGGGTTTTTTTGTTTTGTTTTGGGTTTTTTTTAAATGTTCCTTTTTATTTAAGAGTTTTAGATTCCTTTTTCAAACTTTCTTGAACAGCAGTACCAGGTGAAAATAATGCTTTTCAAAAGAAAAATAAGATTCCCAAACACTCCTGTGACTTCAGATGCCAAGGCTTAAGGAATGAGAGAATAAATGTTCCAAGATGCATGATAAAGTGTCAAAAGTTGGAAGTACTGAAACTAGAAAGTTTAGCTGTGACCATTCAAGTCTCAACAAAAGATAAGTGAGTTTTTGTCTCTAGAGAAAGCAACTTTCAAATGAAACTGGGAGCACTACATTTACATTTATGCTGAAATTTCAGTTTAAAATGAATTGTGGTCTCTTTATAAAGATATTCAAAAATCAACAAACTGTTTTAGTATTAGTCCTCCAAATCACAGGAGTCTTAAAAATTTTCTACAGAAAGGTAGAAGATTATAAAAAAATACTTCAGTAAAGTATATAAAAAATACAAGAAATAGAAAAAAAGGTATTTTCTAGTACTGTCAAATGGATTATTATTGGTCTTAGGCACAGGAGCAGAAATAATAAAAAAAGGCCACAAATGATTCAGACCATAAAACTTTTTAATGTCATCCAAAAGTCCCCTCCATACACTCTAGTTTTGAAAGGTCAAGTTTTGCTAAAAACAAGAATATTCTAGATAAGATGGTCCCAGGAGGTCTAACCTATAATTAACAACTGAGCTGTGTGAGAGAAGAGATAGGAGGTAGAAAAAACAGTTTGCCCTCACCTGTGGAGTGGCAGCAAGACCTACTGGAGTGGGTGCAGGGCAAACACTGTCTTTCACTTGTCAATCATTCTCACATCTCTTAGAGAATATTCTGGATTTGCCCATGACTCAGTGGATGACATCAGATATGACACATAAGACATCTGTCTCTCACTGAATGGCAGTAATATGTCTTGACCTCAGGGAGGTGTTTCGAAGATAGATTTGTTTTCCAGTAATTTGACTGTCTGAAATAATTTGACTATATAAATGCTAACGGTGCTGGTGTGGAGCAGTGTTTCCACCCTTTCATGTAATTTCTGGTGTGTGAACCAGACTGCCTTCTTCAGCTGGAAATTCCTGTGGGGAATTTACCGAGAGCAACGAGCTCATTCTCTGTAAGCAGGATCCCACTGTGAATCCTGGTGTGCTCAGCTGTGGCTTCCTGAAGTGTGCATTCTCATGTATGTGCATGCATTCTGCCAGAGATGGCAAGGTGAGGGCAGAAAGCCAACATACAAGTGGAAGGGAGACTCCACTACCTTGCTTCTAGGCATCTTAAAATAAAAATGACTGTCTGCTCGAGTGGAAAAGTGTAAATGGGCTTAATTTGTGAAGCTGACAGATGAAGGGAACACAAAGTTTCTCTTGTTCAAACTCTTTTCATAGCAGTACGATCAAAAGACTAGGGCAGATAGCAATTTTGCAATGTCAATAACACTTTTCCAGTTAAAAGAAGTGACCAAATTATCTCAACGCTATTTCTAAAAATGCATGTTTTCAGAAAAGAAACCACTACCTTTTCATTCAAAAAGCAATTGTGAACAAACTAAATGCTGAAAAGGTAATGAATCCTTGTTTCTAGAAGACATTTTCTTCAACAAGCACTGCCCTTGTCTTAACAGCATCTCCTAGGGAGAGCTAGGGCCAGGAGCTCCTGTGACGTAATGCCTTAATTTTTACTGATGGGAGATTGGTAACCAGCACTGGAAATGTTCTGACTAAGGCATACCATTTTTTTTGAGAATAATTTGAGTCTGAGGAAGGTACAATGTCAACTTTTCCTACAGGAAACTTTTCATTTTTCTTTCTTTTATATTTCCTCTGTTAGAATGAGACTTCGTTTACCTCTTTCACAATATATTCATAATGAGGTCCCATGGCTTATCACAGTCATCCTTTAATTTTTTCATTCAGTTTGAATTCATTATTTCTGCTGTTGTATGTCTGTTGGGGCAAACATCTTTGCATATTAGTGTGCTGAAGAAAATGGGAGTTATACTTGCTTGAAAACTCTGAAAATCTCATGTTTTTCTCAGAGTATTCATAAATAAAGGGTCAGATTTTTCAGGCACAGATATCTACTGCTTTATGCAATGATGTAACACCACTGTCACCAACCTGTTTAAAAGGAACTGCCTGATTTGAAGAACAGATGTTTGGATTCAACATGTTTATATTTACAAAATCTGGGTGGCCTGGAAGCTCTGTGTTTACACCATAATGAATTGATTTTTGGAATACTCTGAAAATAAAGCAGTGAATGCAAATCTGCAATAAGAGATTTCCTACTAAAAATAAAGCTGAATAAATTCTTAATCTGTTTAATTCTTTGGCTTCTTGGTCTCCCAGTGGTTCTTTAGGCTATTAACACCAGTCCATGTAGTATTAACCACAGACTTTTCTAATGATAGTCATGCATATTGGAAACTTGTAAGAAAATCCTGAAGTCTTGCAGAACCAAACATATCTGTACATAAAATAGTACTGACCCTTACCTATTCTCCAACGTTAATAATTTCATAGCATAGCACAAGGTACCTTGCACAGAGCCAGGATTTCCTTCGTGAATGTGGGGAATAGTGCTCACCTCAGAGATTTTCTGCAGATAGGTGAGTCTGATGCATGACTGGATCTGTCCCAACGATTTGAGTCTCAACAGCACCTCCTTGTGTTGAAAGCTTACATTTTAAAAACAGCTCATGGTACATTTCTTGGGATACTTTGTCAACACAGTATTTTCTATGTAATAAAGAATTAAAAATTGCTGTCTGCTTCACAGGAGAACCAATTTCCATGGATTATTAGTAAAACTATGGGATACCGATAATGGAAATTTTAAAGTAGATAACATGGTATTTATGTCAAGAAATATTGCCATATACTTTTCAAGCAATGTACTCAGACATCAGCACTCCTTGCTCTTTGATAACTGACCAGCTTCGCTTACAGCTGGTTTAAATGCTAGCATACATGTATAATTTGTTATATGCCAGTCTGCTGAAGACCAGTTCTCACATTTGAGACTGAGAACTGTTTCAAACTGTCTTGTAAGAAGCTGAAAAAATCCAACCTTGTCTTTACTTTGTGTATTAAAGTATGTGCCTTTAATGACAATAGTACAGATTAATTCTGTGAACAACAAAGACCCACTGGAACATGTCATTTTCCCATGGCATGTAATTGTGTCAGAATATCTTGTTCACTAAAAGCAGTCCATTTCATATTGTAATTAAAAACCTTTTCTGGAAAGTCTTTATTTTAGTGGTATTTACCAAGGTCAAATTATGCTCAACCAACCTGACAATGATGAGGTCTGCAGGTGATGGCTGAGTAGCAGGTGTCTGTCTTTATATTCTGCCTCCTATGTCATCTTCTAGTCAGGTTGGGATGATTCAGGCTGGGTGGGTAGACTACTAGAGGGGTGAGAAACTGCTCAGACAGTTGGCCTTAAGGGCAGTCCTTCAGGGGTTACACTCTACTGTGAAGCTAATTATGAGTGGAGATTTTCAGAGATCTGTCCTGGGGCCATTCTTATTTCATAGCTTTACCAATGACCTGGACAAACAAACAGAACGTGCCCTTGTCAAGTGTGTGTTTTGTAGCAACTTGTAGGGAGCTATCAAATTGTTCAAGGACAGAGTAGCCATTTAAAGGCAACTACTCTCACTGCAGCAGTGAGCCACTAGGAACTTTAACAAGAGTAAATGTGAAGTTGTTTACCAGAGATAGGGTGCAGTGCTACTGACTGGAGACTGGCTGGCTGCTCTGTGGAAAAAGACCTGGGTGTACAGGTGTATGGGAAGGTAAACAGGGGCCAGCAGGGCATGTTGGCAATGATGAAGACTAACAGCAGAGTGGGTTGTATCAACAGCAGTGTAGCCAGTAAATTGAGGGGAGTGATTATCCCTCTTCACTTGACAGTCTAATTAGACTGTTATCTAGATACTGTGGTAGGTTTTGCACTGCAAAAGAAGAAAAACAATTTTGAACTGATCAGTGATCAGGGGAGGGCCAAGGAAGGTTTCCCAGACTGGAACACTTGCCCTGTGAGAAGATGCTGAGGGACCAGTGCTTGTTCAGCTCGGAGAAGAGATGGTAGATGAGTCATCAGAGAAGTCATCAGGTAGACAGAAACAGTTTTTTTGCAGCCATGTGTGAAAGGAGAAGGTGACAGTGGAAATAAACTTTAAAAAGTATAAGGAAAAGTATCTCTCCATGAGGACAGCCAAGGAATGGAGGAAGTTTCACAGTGAGGTTTTGCAGGCTCCATCCTGGAAATTTTCAAGCCCTCATTGAAGAAAGCCCTGAGCAACCTGGTCTGATCCCAGAGCTGACCTGCTTTGGACAGGAGGTTGGACTGGTGACCTGTGTGACTCTGTAATTCTCCTTGCTTATCTGAGGCTCTCAATATTGTCTGATGTATTGTGCAAGGCAGACAGAAATGCAGCTTCAGTTCTCAAAGTATATAGAAAGAATTTACAGAGAAATTTATTCTTGTGCAAGAGGAGGCAGCTTTAACCTGGTATTTAGAAAGAAAGTAGGGTTTGCACCTTGTCCTCACCTTTTCCTCCCTTGCCCTTGAATAGCTCAGCTAGCAAGAACCTTGAATTAATTTTCATCCAGTTGTGCCATCCTGTCCAAAATTCTTTCATCCATCAATACGGTGGGCTAAGCCAGGAAAATGGGATGACCTGGCAGAAAGGGCAGATCCGGTACTCGTATAAAGACAAGAGTGTCAAGATAGTCCTTGACATCTTGGTCTTTCAGGTTGAATGATGGTATGTTACATCCAGATTATCTTCTAGAGGCTTTCACTCTGACTCTTTCTATAGAAAACTACAGTGCTGACAGAAGGAGGAGACCCAGCATAGCTGAAATTAGAATAATCTCTATGAGGACGTATTTGTCTGGCACCAACAGCAACTGACAAGGGGTAGGAAGAAAAAGATGAAATAAAATATAGGGGCAGGGAGAAAGTAGATCACAAAAATGATACATATTCTGAAGTAGAGTAGCATCAGTGGGGGTGAACTATATGAGAGATGAGAGAGAACAAAGCTTATCCAAGAAGCAAAATAGAAGTGTCAAAAATACCTAGCTATACTGTTTTCAAAAAGTACTAGGCATGTTTATAGAGGCTAGGAGCTGATCAATGTCTCTGAAACTTGGGCATCTAAGCATATGAAAGCAGATGTCTTGAAATCAGTGGGAATTAAGCATCTACCCTGTTTATCCAGCATAAAATTCCTATCAAGCATTCATCTGCAACATTGATCACTTAAGTAACTTTGAAAAGTTGACTTTAAGACACTTTTGGAAATGATTCTGATTAAAAAAAAAGGGTGAGAATGTTTGAAAGGATTACCAACAAGGTTTATTTACCAACTTATACATAACCACCTTATTTGGCTTTGCCTGCCAGAATTGTCCAGGTATGTTAAAATCAGTGGTACTTCTATTGCTAGAAGATTCATTTGTATGACACATAATTCTGAATGCCTAGATTTGGTAAAACCCCCCAAACCTTTGTATTTGCTTTTTGTCACAGCAAAATAGGCATATGTTAGCTTAAGAATACTTCTTTCCCATGCAGCCATGTAATGTCTCTCCAGAACAATGATAAATCTGTCTGTTCTCTGAAGACAACCTCAGATTTCTTAAGTCTCATTTGGGTGACTTAAATCATGCTTTCATCTCCTCTTTTGGGACATTTATATCACCTAACACTGCAGTTAGATCACAACTCTCCATCTGTAAAATGTTTCTTTTCCTCCCCTGGAGTTTGGCTTGAATTCCAGTTCTGAATTTGAATGGAACTCCATTTTCCTTGTCTAATAACCACTGAGTAATTAGGCTTTTACATAGAAAAAGAATTATCTAAAGAAATGTGTTCCTGTAAAGGGCATTTTGAGCACTGTAGATATATGCTTTCTCTGCCAGGTTACCTGCAGTTTGGAGAAAGAAATCTTCTTAAAGAGACAGATGTATTCATACATATCCAGTCCCTGTAATTTGCAAGACTCACTTCCATTATTTGTGCATCTTATCTCTTTCATATTACAGGAAAATGTTCTTACTTCCTAAAAGAGACATTTGTTTCTAACAGAGAGGCACATTTAAAGATTCACGTAATAATATCTTTACAGTAAATGCAACTGTATAGCTATCTGGGTCTTTATCTGGCTTTTTCATGGTATTCTGCAGTAAATGGTACCTGGATGGAGGTTAATCTGATGGTGAATACTTATTTCCATTGTCTGATGCAGCTCAGTTCCTGACTTCTTTCTTTTCTTGGTCAAATTTGTGGGTTGATATTTGGTATGAGTTAGGGGTAAAGTTCTAATACGTTTTTATATAATGCTGTATATCTTAATGTGGTTTGCAGACTATGGGCCCAATTATTTTTATTACTGCCAGTGAGGATTACACCATTGGATATGTCTGTGCACTGCCATCAACTATGGAAATTCCTGATTAGGTCAGTTATTGGAGACATATGATTGTGCATATGGTTCAAAAAGGTCGACAAACACTTAATGATATTTGGGTATCCCTAGCCTGCATCACATTGCATCAGAAACCCATAGTGAAACATTTTGGAGCCCACTCTCTTCTCTAATTGCTCTCCTCAGCTGATATGGCATGGACCTGCAGTGTCCCATTTCCCATATTAGTGTCAGAAGTTATCAAGGCTCTGGCATGTTTGGCCCCATTTAGTGCTGCCCTCAGATGGGGTCCAGCTCACATCCTGCTCACATAGTACCTCACGTAGATTGTCTTCGGTGTATCAGAACATGTACAAGAGGGACATAAAGGGGTTTATTCATGTCAGACAGTTTAATCTAAATAAACTGAGCAAAATCAGTTGTAGAATGTTTAGACTAGCTTTGTCCATGAGAAAGCTTAGGAAGCACTGCCAGATCAGAGACAACATCTGTTCCTTGAAGAGAAGTGATGACTATGTGGAGGGGAGATGGTTTCATGCATAAGCAGAAGTAAATAAGGAAGATTAACGCCTAGATGGTCAAATGTTAGTTTTTCCTAGGCAATTAGCTGCAATCTTAAGGGGCTTTGAGATGTGGAACTAGAGAAGCATGGCTTCCTGTTTTTCTGTCAATTGTGTTCTGCTCTGCTCCTTGGTCCATAGTGGTGGAGTCACCATCCCTGGAGGTATTTAAAAGGCGTGTAGATGAAGTCCTTAAGGACATGATCTAGAGGCGGACTAGTGAGGGTTAGGCTATGGTTGGACTCAATGATCTAAAGGGTCTCTTCCAACCCAGGTGGTTCTATGATTCTGTTGCCAGCTTCCCTTTGGCTGGGCAAAGTGGCTGTCTTGGTGGCACTGAGGCACTGGCTGGACAGCTGGCATATGGCTGCTGATCCACCATCTGATTCTTATGTCTCTGAGCGTATGAAGAGGTGGGAGACAACTGTCTTTCTTTAAGAACTCACTTTCTGCAACCCCAGTTATGAAGTTTGGAGAAACTTGAGATCCTTGAGCTCTCTGTCCCTGGGTCAGTTTGAAAATTGACTGACAGCTTCAAAGGCCCCTGGGAGAAAAAGGTCCGAGGCCTGGCAAGCTACGTGATTGCATGTGCTTCATTTCCTTGGGAAGCCAGGATACCAAGTCTTTTTATAATTTATTTTTCATTAACCTTTCTCTTGAGCAGAAAGATTAGGTGCAGCAGCAAGAGACTTGTACGATATACAGTGTAAATCTTCAGAATATGAGGACAAATCAAGGCAAATGTCACACAAACTGATAGTGGTGGCCTCTTGGGCTGCGGCAGTGCAAGAGCAGATGTCACAGAAAGTCTTTGTGAGACCATTACCTATAAACAGCTCTCTCTTTGCAAACACTACTTTGTAACTCTCCTCCTTGTTTCCATGTCATTTTTCACGAAAATATGAATGCTTTTCCTTTCAAGTATTGACAAGGGATTTAAAAAAAAAAAGGTTTTTAAAAAGGTTACCGGCGCCCGAGTTCTTTGCAGCCAGCAATTCCCGCGGCAGCTGCGAACCGCTTGCGGGGTGCGCCTCGGAGATAAAAAGCCAGACAAAAGCCCCTTTCCCGCGGATAGGTGTTTCGCGGGGTGCGGACCTCGGTAGCGGCTCAGTAATTTCCCCTGCAGTTGGAAGGGGGCAGGGAACGCGGGGCGGGCAGCCGTGCCTCAGCGCCGAGCCTCCGAGCCGGTTCGCGGGCAGCCCGCAGGGGGCGCTGGGGCTCCGCGCAGGGGAGCGCGCTGAGGCAGGCCCTGCTGAGGCAGGCCCTGCTCACGCCACCGCGCTTCCCTTCCTTCGGCGCCGGAGCTGAGGGCGCCGTCAGCGGGACGCTCTTTCTGTCCTCCCTGCACCAGAGCGTTTGTCTGTTGCAGCCCTGGATGTGTAGGTTCATTTGGCCGTTTTCTTTTTAACTGGCGATGAGTAAAAAAGCCTTTGAAAATTTCCGAGTTCGTCATCTGGAGACAGGTTTGCAGCCCACTCGGTCTTCAGGCGCGGCAGCGAGTCCTCTGTCTGGCGGACACGGGGTAATTAGGCTTTTCCATAGACAAGTGATTACCTAATAAATGACCTTCTGCAGAAGTCTGTATTAAAATGAAGCGAAAGGCATATTTAGCGCAAACGGTGGCCAAGCAATAGGGCGCAGGAACAAAAGGGAAGCTTTGCACAGCCAGTCTGCTTCGGCAGCTTTAGAAATAATGAAAGCGCTTACTCGCGGTCTACACCGAACGTAATTATAAGTCTGACACTATGTGCAAATTCCTAAATAGGAAATGTGGTGGGCTGCTTGTCACACTGGCCATTAATTCCCTTGAAATCACCCATGCAAACAGCAGGAAGCATGATCACGTTTCATGAAACACTTCTCTTTGGTGTTTGTTTTATACATAAAAGGTAAACACCAAGCAAATGATAGAAGATAGTGGCTGAATTGCATGTAGCTTCCCGTCTCTATTTTCCAATATACTTGCAGGGATATCAAACAAAGTAGTTGCAAAGAGGATGTCTTTGAACTATAGCTTTAGCAGAATGTCCAATCTCAGTCTGCTGGGATTAAGCAAATTTGAAAGCACATCAAGTGCAATCAAAGCTGCATGTGTGTGCATTCTGACATCCCTTCACCAGCTATCCCTTCACTAACTGTAACTAGAACTTTTTCTACCTGCATTTGGAAGCAAAATACAACGAAACAAACCACTTACTGTCCCTTCAGAATCAGTGTTTAAAGTAAGGAAACATTTCTTTTTATCTGTCAATGAAGCTGAACCTTCAGGAAGCTAAAGCATTTTTTTCCCAGTACAGAAAAAAAAAATGCACCTGTGAGAAAATATTTCAGTCACAGAGTTTTGCAAATACTTAAAAAGTTAATTTAGAACTTTTCAAGCTGTCATAAGGAGAAAAAGGATCGTGAGAGCATTCTGGGCCCTGGGCATTTCCTGGGGCGAATAAATGGTGGTGGGTTAATAATCCTCAGACTAACCTCGAACCCGACTACCTCTCTCAGCACGTCAGCAGTCCCTAGAAAATGCCTTAGGCTCATCTACTACTGCTTGATCAGACATGTCACAAACTGGGATGGTTCAAATGCCAGATTTTTACCCATCCAACAGCTCTGTTGATTCATCGTTTCTATCTCTCCCCAGAATCCCTGATCACCATCCATTTAGAAGCGATACAAGAACCGAGCCTTCACTCAAAATAGCGGGGCTGTTTCCACACATGTCTGCGCTGTATGCAAAAGAGAGAGAAATCAGAGGCTGGTATTCTCATTGCTTAACTATCAGCTCCTACTCTAGCTAAATTAGGAGATGGTTTTCATTAAACCATTGCAGAGAGGAGGTTCCTCCTGAGGGTAGTTGCGAACAAAGGACTGTGTTAGGCCCTCTGTCAGTGTAGTTTTACTTCTACCATTATATTTCTCCAGTAGCAACTGTGCATTTTTAAAAAATGGTATGTGAAAAAAAATCTTTTTTTTTTGTAGGATTGCTGAGGTCAGTTGCTAAATGAGTGCTTGAAATGTTTCTCTCTCTTTCTCTCTCTATAAAATATTCTAACATGAAGCACAGATCCAGGTCACTGCTGAAGATAACACCGTGCATTGAGATTTTAGGTATACTCTGTTTTCTCAAACAATAAATAGAAGACAGCTCTTTGGATCTCTGGTCTGTAGTCTACAAGACCTCTTCTTTGACCCCATGGTCTTGCAGGGCCTCCAATGGGTCAGAGTAGCATATAATTTTTAATACCCTTTTTGGTTGAAGGGTGTCTTAGATACTGATGAAAGAACTTGCAACAGACTTCTATTCACAGTGTTGATAAACTTTTTTAGATGCCTTCAGTTGAAAATACAGAGAAGTATGTTTTGAAATGCATAGATGACATAGAGAATATTTCAGTTTTGTAGGGTTTTTTAACAAGGCATTGATAATTTTTAACATAGTGGGACAGAATCTTCCTTTGTCGAAAACCTTTGTCCCCTCTTAGTTTTGACACAACGAAGTCATTTAAGGTCAGGTTCTGATTTACCAGAGGAGAGGAAAGGAGGAGGAGCATGCCACATAATGTAATGGTGTCCAGGTGGCATCAGTGTAATTCCTTTATTTCTTTTATTCTCATATGTTGCTTTTTTATTTAAGAGGGCTTGTGAAAATTTGTATTTTTCCCAGACATGCTTACACTATGAGTGGCCTCTCGTACGTTCTCTACTCTCACTAACACACAAAAAAGGACCTCTATCTTGCTATAGATGCACTAATTTAGAAATAAAGGACTGAGTTTGCCTTGCCAACATCACAACACTGATGGTCCATATCACTATGTACCATGGATGAAGCCTTACTGCAGCTATGTTTTTACTGTTACATTATTTGCATTTCAGCTAGCCTTTCTTCAATGGTAAAATGAACAGTCTCAATATATCTTATGACCATTACTATCTTTTTGGAGTAAAAAGATAATTAATTGTGACTTTGAACTTGTGTTCTTCAATGAAGCCAAGAGATGTAACAGAAGGCAGAAGATGCAAACTTTTAAGAATTCATAAAAGAGTGAATGTTTGTAGAGTCTCCCAAGCAGCCTATATTGCTGTGTCCTTCTGAGAAGATCCGCTCACCCAGACCTGGCTCAAAAATTATCTGTTGCACTGTGTAAATCTACAATAATGATGAGTAATTTCATGCCCAGGTGATTTTTTTCCATTTGCTTCTACATAGCTAGGATTTCTCCCTCAGTCTTTAATGGGATTTGAGGGTGTTTGGCATGGCATCAGGTTGGACTCTGTTGCCTTGGTTTCTTGACAAGGCCCCAATCAAAAATGGTTTTACTTAAACCAAAAGGAGATGAAAGAACCCACTTTCCTCTTGCTCTGCCCCCAGCTGCAAACGTAAGAACAGGTAGAAAGATGTTTCTCATATTGTTTTTCTAATTTATAGTATACACTGTTGGTCTAGTAACTGGGGTAGGGAAATATGGATTTTAGCTTTATGTTGAGAGTGCTCCTTTAAACAAGAAAGGGAGAAGTAGAAAATGACACTTCATAAAAAGTTAAAATATAGCTCAAGAAAGGCTGTGTTTCTTTTTAGCATCTGTGTTGTTTCTACATGTATAATCTATACAATCTATCACTGTTTTCCTTCATTCTGAAGTTACAGTTTTGTGGGCACCTGATATAGTGGCAGATATGTACTGTGTTAGTGTAATTTATTATAGGTGTTTAATGCCAATAATTGTTACAGTATTGTTAGTCATATAAAATATTATCCAAATGCAAGATTTTAACAAAGTTTAGAAAAAATGTATATTATTCCCTCAACTATTTCCTAACTTTTTTTGATTTCTCATTTTTTTTGTATTAAGAGTAACTATTAATGTCACATAAATGAGTGATTTATGAAATGCTAAGTGAAAACCTGTGACAGTTAAAAAGAATGTCTTCAACTTTGAAAGTTCAGTTAACTAGTTTTCTTCTGAACCTAACTTAAAACACAACTTCCATGTTTTTTTTGATTTTCATCTGGCTTCCTGAAACTTCCAGTAAGATGCAAATATGATATGCAACATTGCCCCTATAGGACACTAGTTGATAAATAAATAAAATTAAAAAAACCCCATTAATATATCCAAGTGTTAACTGCTTTTGGAAAATGAAATGAATGTTAATTTTTCTTATTTGATTACTTTCACCTTAGCTCATCTCTTCTACAACTTCCTTTACAATCTATACAAGACATTTATATGCTGCCATTTTAATGTCATTATTGGCATGAGACCATTATCTTCAATTTTCATCAGAATATTTTACTTGAGATATGAGTCATTCCCAAACATTTTTGGAATACTAAAGATTTACTTTAAATAAGGCTCATGAACATTTGAACTACAAGTTCTGCCTATGCTTCAGGTGAAGACTGTACAATAGACCTTAGAACCCAATTCAGCAAAACAATTAAAATGACATTTAGCTTCAAACTTATGACTAGCTGCCTTTGTTTTGTTGTTCATTTGATGGTCCTTCCTGGTGGTATATAATTCATTCAAGATGCAATTTGGGATCTGTATCATTTGCAGACAGCTCTCATATGGCAGTAATACAAAGTCTTCCTTTAATTAGCATAATATTTGTCTTTAAGAAGAGCTATACTCCTGCTTGATCTTTAATAAGTTTTAAGCTGAATGGAAGTGATATTCAAGTGCACCCATTCACCCATCAATAGTAGTGGAAAGGTCCTTATTAAGTATCTAATAGATAGTTTTAGGGGAAAAAAAAAGATATTATGAGATCAAATGCTCTATGCCTTCTGGGACGCTTTTTCATTGTGTAGCAGTTTATAGATGAAATCGTTGCAGATTCAGCTGTCTTCCAAACAGGTGTTTCTTAGGCTTTCTTCTCAAAGTAAAAAGCATGACATCAGCATGGGGAAAAGGTAACTGCACTGAAATGTTGAAGACATATTTTTCTGCCAGTTTTAATTCTATTTTTTTCTGTTACTGTGAGACTTTTGTATTTCCCCAATGTTTACTTTTAGAACTGACCTTTGGTCTCTTACCATTTTTAAACGAAGCCCTGGACTGGAGGTTGTAATGCAAGTACTGGAACCCTATGTATGGGGGGAACAGAGGAGCATGGGAATCAGAACATAGAATCATAGGGGTTGGAAGGGACCTTGAGAGATCATCGGGTCCAACCCCCCTGCCAAAGCAGCTCCCTAGCACATATTGCACAGAGAGGCGTCCAGACGAGTCTTGAATATCTCCAGAGAAGGAGACTCCACCACCTCCCTGGGCAGCCTGTCCCAGGGCTCTGTCACCCTCACTGTGTAAAAGCTCTTCCGCATGTTGGTGTGGAACTTCCTGTGCTCCAGTTTACAGCCATTGCCCCTTGTCCTGTCCCCACAGACCACTGAAAAGGGGCTGGCCATTTCCCCCTGCATCCCATACTTAAGATATTTATAAACATTAATAAGGACCCCCTTAGTCTTCTCTTCTCTAGGCTGAACAGTCCAAGATCACTCAGCCTTTCCTCATATGGGAGATGTTCCAGGCCCTTAATCATCTTCGTAGCCCTTCTCTGGACTCTCTCCAGGAGATGCCTGTCTTTTTTATACCAGGGAGCCCAGAACTGGACACAATACTCCAGGTGGGGCCTGACCAATTTGCCATAAAATGCTGCTGCTGTTCCTTTTTGGTACCTGCATTTCTTCTGACCCACACTGCACACTGACTATTGACCACAGCAGCCGAAACGTCTTAGTTTTTTGAAAGAGGCCAGCTGATCCAAAAGAGGCCAAAACAGCATCATGTCCGACTGCATTTTTAAACAGCAAACATGGGGATTCTGCGTTTCTCAGCAAGGTGCTTTTGTTCTTAAAATACTTTAAGGACTAGTAAAAGCTATCCAAGCGTAATAGCACTTGGAAGAGGTAGCCTTGCACCTGTAGCAGACTGATTTTTTAAAAGCTTTGTTGCATTGTCTTTCGCTGTTGGCAGCTGGGATGCGATACCTGAGGAAAGACAGACAGGCTCGCACGCAGTCAGGCTCAATGCCTGAGGCAATGTTTGGCCAGAGTACTTCTCCCACAACCATTCTTGCTGCTTCCACTGTACAATTAGCTATTTTTTTTTTGCAGTTACCAGCCCACGTCCCCTTTACAAAACATAAAGGTTTGGGGGAAAAAATGACTCTTTTTGCAGACCTTGAGAAGGATAGGCTGTAGGAGACGCCGTTCTGAAACTCCTGTTACTCTGTGTGAGTCATGTCTCCTCTGCACAGAGAGATGCCAGTGCAGAAATGGAATAAAAATGGAAGGTTGTAGCACCAGTGCACAGCGGCTTCTTCTGCGGGGATCCTTCCATGCTCACTTCCTTTCCTGCTCTGGAGGAGCAGAGCAAAATGCAAGTTCACCCTTTGCAGACCCTGAAGCACATTTCCTACACAAAACCCCAATACTTTAAGAGGGAGAATTAGAGCCGAGATTCTTGTTTAGAATGTCAGACTACTGCCAAATGACATTTTCTTTTTACAAATTAGATCTGCACCAGGTTTTGTCATGGCAGCCCTATGGCACTGTGGTGACTCAGCCCCACGCAGTGGGGCACAGCTCCCCTGTGCTGACTGCTTGGGGAAGGGAACTCTGGCCTGGCTGGAACCAGGACAGGCACCATTCTGCTGCAGGAAATATTCCATTATTTTAGTATTAGGAACAGACAGAGTTATGGATTGAGTAAACCTTGCAAAGATCACTAATTGAAATATATTTATGGAAACACTGCTAGGCCAGATCCATGCAGATCTAATTATTTGTGATGAGTCTTAATTAGCACTATTTTCATGTAGGGTTTGTTTGCTGTGGGTGGGGTTTTTTTTTAAATTTTAGTTTGGGTTGGGGTTGGGGTTTTGTTTGTTTGTTTGTTAGTTTTGTTTAGTTCTATTCTTGAGCTGTGCTAACTGAAGTTCAGGAAGGTGAGGAACTTCTCCAGTTCTCCAGACAGTTTTCCAAATAAAATCAAGTGTCTACTCTTTAATTGTGTTCCTTATGGCCTAATGCCAGATACTCAGCTAAATTGAACAGTTTATGCAATACATATAAAGTTTGAAATCATGAAAGGGGTGATAACATTGCAATAAACTATATGTTGATTTTTTTAGATGCATATTTAATTTTTTTTTCAGGTCAGGAGAGATCCCAGTGACCACAGCTTTCTCAAGGCTTGCTCTGGCCCTCAGGGAGGCTTAGGCACTGCTGGAAGCTAGGGCTGGCAGCTGAGGAACTTGGCGGCTAAGCTTCCAGCAGTCAGCAGGGCAAACCAAGGAGAAGGAGTCTGTAGAGTTAAACGATGTACCATTCCCTCTCATGAAAGTGAGCATCGCACACTTTAAAGAACAAAACTTAAATGGGTTGCCCTTATTCCAAGCTGCAACTACATGGAAAGAGGCAACTGACCATTTGGCAGATATTCCCACCTAGATATTTGGGAAAAAAATTGCTCCTTTTGCAAGCCTTGAGAAGGATATGCTATAGGAGACACCATTTGGCAGATGCCAGTTGACAGATGTTCCCAGACACACTTTCAGTCTACAGGTGGGAACAAGAAATTAGCTACACATCAGTGATCATATTTCTGAGTGACCACCCATTCCCCAACAGCAAAAAGAAAGTACCTTTAAAAAACCCTGCAGCTTGCGTGCAGCGTTTCCTCATAAATACAATGCAAGTACTTGGTGTAAAGCCTGCTATTTATAAATCCTTACTTACAAAAACAAATCCCATGGTAAAAGACGCCCAGCGTGGTATTAAATACTTTTACAGCTTTATGTATGTCATGACTGGTGCCTCACAGATCCATCTCTGACTGCCCACTGAGTGCACCATGATGCTCAGAAGTGAAACGCTGAAGCAACTGTGAGCCCATTGAAAACACACCAGTTTATTTTGAGAACAAAACAAAATTCCATTCTGTATCACAGCAAAACAGTTACAGATGAGCAAGGCTGTCTCGGGAAGTAAATTATGTGGAAGTAAAGAATAAATGTATTATAGGGTGTGCTGGCTGTGGACCAAGAAGTACATTTCATTATAATTGGTCTGTTGAAAGAATTGATCTGTGAGTACGATCTCTCTACATCAAACCAAAGTAAATGTTATAAATCAGTGAAGGTCTATCATTTGAATATCTGTAAGAAGAATGAGGCTACTCAAAACAATATTTATGCAGGATTTTTTTTTTTAAACTTCAATGTTTGCCTTGGGGAAAAAAGGTGGGGGTGGGGGGGGCTTGTGAGTCTATTAATCGAAGCGAGTCTAAACATCTCTTGCAAGTTAAGGATCTGGGCATTTCACAGGGCAGGTAGTGATGTTGATGTTACCCAGACTGAGTTCCAGCAGACTGGGCTTTGCTCCTTGTCTATATGGTGAATTCCACTGTCACTAAGTATTTAAATATCATTTGTATGGGAATTACTTAATTCCAAAACAGTCTAGGATGTCTCCATGTTTCTCAGTGCCTGATGACTCAAAGCTGTAAGTTTCAATGGGGTATCAAACTGTCCAATCTTTTTGTAGAGGTCTAGCATATATTTTACCCTTAGAATGGCACTTAGTCATGAAATCAGAAGTTCAGAAATGGGGACTACCTACTAGATACACATACCTATATAGCACAACTGCTTATGCGAAAGACTGGCTTTTGCACATCACAGGAGATTAAATTGACCCCTGGTAGCCAGCCTGTACTTGCATATCTCGCAAGCGTTACATGGGGAGTTTCCCTCCTTTCCGCTCTTGTTTAGGTGATTTGGAAAAGTAATGCCCCTGGGTCTCTGATCCTTTGTGATGCAAGAGAATGAGAAAGATATGGCAAGGAGATCCAAATCTAGCCCTTGTACTGCTCCAGCTGGAAGGCCATCGCAATAAGCCCTTCCCCTGAAGAGCAACAACATCAGAACTGAAGTGACATGTAAAGCACTTGACTTTCAAGAAATCAAAGATTTTATATCATCCTAAAGCAAATGTAGCAGCAAATAATACAAATGTGGAGTCCTGTTGTTATTTGTTTATTGGCATGAATTCTAGTGGTAGCGAAACAGAACATAAATATTGGTCTCACACTTTTAACTTTAAAATTACATTAAAAAAAAAAAAAGGAAAGCCTTGGTAACTTTTATTAGCTATGGATGGAAAAGCTCCTGCACAGGTGATCATGCTTCATCTGGGGTAACTTGTTTGCATTCACTTCTAACATCCGTCATTAACTGCCGTCCTATCCTGCCTACTGGTCCTGGTAACCTGTCTCCACCCAGGAACTCGTGATCCTATGTGCTACTTCTTTTCCTAGCTGAGGAGGAAGTTGCTGTATTGCACACATCCTCAGCTCCTTGATCTCTCTTCAGAAGGGCAGTTTGTCCCCTTGCAGTTCATTCAAGAACACTTTAAAGCCAATTATCTTTGCCTTGCATGAAGATACATGATAATTAATGGGAATGGGTAGAGATAGTTAAGAGCTCTTTATAACTACTGTACCTGGAATATATTGTATAATAAAGCAGTGTTATAAAACTACAGTAGATATGTATGTTTTATCGAATGTTCCTGATTTTTGTGTTATATCATTACATTTTAAGCTCGTTGCACTTAATGCAAGTGATATATCCTATTTTATTAATCAAAAGGCAGCAAAGATGGCCAAAAAGCTCAGTCATGAGAGGTTCAGGATGAACTGAAGGGCACTGGTGTACCTATTTCATCTAAGATGGTAAAATCTTGGAATGGGACCTAAGGTATGGACTTTTCTTTTTCTCGCCCTTAATAATTTGTCTTAAACTTTTTGCTTCAAACATGTCTTCTGTGTCTTATTTCTGAATCCCGTATTTTTGAAGCTAGAACAGCTGCTGTTTCATATATGGTTAAAACAGAAACATTATGATTAGACATATAAACAAGAGAATACAGAATAATTTGGGCTCACAGGTGCTACAGTAACCTTTAATATCTCAAGTATAATTAACAGAATACATTGTAGATAGTCATACTTTTTATTGCAGGATCTCAAAATGCCTTCTGATAGTATCTTCACTGTGAGATGCCAAAGGAATATGTCAATCTTCATGACTCACCTAATATTCCTAAGTATACCTCAGAATACCTGGGTTTGTGTCTTTGTTGTCCTGCCCTGTTTGCCATCACTTAAAATGCAGTGCTAACCAAGTAACAACTGAGAATTGTCTTAGAGTGATAAAATTAATTTAAGTTTCTGTATTGAAATGCTTTGAATATCTCTAATTTAAATAGTAGACACAGTTTAGTCAAACATGAGGGTCTGCTGAACACTCTCTATAATTCCAAGAACAAACTATGTCAAAGTACACTTATGATTAAGTGTCTATTACTAATCTTGTGCTTTACAACAAAGCAAACAAGTAAAATATTTAAAGAATGTTATAACTACCACGAGGCTAATTTAAAAAAAAAGAGTTTATATACACTTAAAATATATCAAACATATTGAAGTTAATAAATAAAACAGCTAGAGTAATTTTCATTCCATCCTGAGAACTGGATGACAATTTGATTGAGAATAGCCCCATGTTTAAAGGTATTTGTGAGCACTGCCTTAGGGGATGCAAAACTGTTTTATTAAACATATAGTATGTTTCTCCTTGTTATATTTTTATGCCATATTTTATCTTTAAGTGCAATTTTTTTTAGTGTAACGATAGACAAGAAATCCTAAAATTATAGTGCATCAAATTATTCCATATTGTTAGCTGTGGAATGCTTTTAAGTTCCTAAGGCTCAGCTTCTCACAGAAAAAGACTAATTTTACCAGTTGGGTTTTTTTTTTTTTGTTTTGTTTTTGGTCAGCCTCTGTGAGTAGAACTATCTGTTTCCTTGTTATTTTCTTTGTATGCACTGGGAGTTGTGAAAGGCAGTTTTTGGAGGAGTTATGGAAACATAAAACAGCATGATCTTGTGTTGCCCATGGCAGCTAGGCAACTGAGGGGCTAATTAGGTGCACATTACAGTAGGGATGTAAACTGAAGCAGTGGAAGTCTCAGTGAAGGAATCTGAGAGACACTCACAGCATATGTTACTGAGTATGTAAATGTATATATAGATATATGTAATGCTATGACAAGCCTAGCAGAAATATATATTACCCTAATTGGCCTCAATTCTGTTCCCATAGAAGTAATTGGCAAAGGTCGTATGGACTGCAGTGTATTGGGACTTCAGCTATTGGCAACATGAGGAAAGACTCCTGGAGCTGTCATAGGCAAAAAATTAGCGTGTGAGGATGGTCCCTGCCTTTATCTTGTGTTCAGAAGTGAGCTAATCTCATAGGCTTCATCTACACTCTGGAAGAGTGGCAGTATTTGATTTCTTTGTGCTCTACATTTTACTGTTGGATAAAATAACTCTTCTCGCATTTGAAATATATTCGCTCTCTCCCTTGCCCTTCCACGAGCAGCCTATTGTGCATCCCCAGTGCTGGCAGCTATCTGCTGTTTCAATGTAATATGTTTGGATTCCTGTAGCTTTAAAGATTTTTCAGTCTAATAAAATCATAACCAATCAATTTTTCTAATATAAAGATTTAAATCTGCAAACTGTTTGCTAAGAAATATTTTCAAGCTAAGATGCCTGCTGGACTGTGTAATAGACTCTACGTGATTGGCCTAGTTCCGCACTCTTAACAATTTTGTGTCTTTATTGATGTTTTGTGTGGTGCTCAGGCTATGAAAAATTATGCATTCTTCTCTCCAGTTTAGAGAAAAATAAGTCATGGCTGCTAATGATTTCACCCTATCTATATATTAGAAATAAATGAACATGGATGGTTGGTGATATTTCATCTTGTACTGGTCTGGTAATATTTGTAAATAGGATAATAAGTTTTCCAGTAGTTCCCCGCTCCCTCACTTGAGACTTCTTGTTGTCAAACCCAGGAAAGGCAAGTCAGGCTGATGAGCTAGAAAGTGCCATGAAAGGTACTGAAGCAACACAAGAGCCTGTCAAACGAAGTGGCTCCTCCTTTCAATCACATGAGGTTCCAGGCCTGAAAAATGAGAGCAGTGTGACTTCTGAGAGTTAATTGGAAACCTCCTTTTTTCTGCCGTGTGCTGGCCTCGAGGACCTGCCAGGCTGGAAGGGAAGATGTCTAGTCCATCTTCCTGCTGAGGCCAGTACCAGCTATAACTGTTATCCCTGGCAGACACTTATCTAGCCTTTTCTTGAAACCCTGTAGTGAGGGTAAGTTTGCAGTTGTCCAGGCTGTTTGTTTCAGTGTATTGTATTTGTGCTGCTAAGAAGTTTGGATGTGGTCTAAATTCATTAGTTTATCTGTTTGCTGTAGACAGGACAATGTTCTTTGCTTTTGGCAGCAGCTCTTTGTGCATGTCATTGCGAAGTTGCCTAAATCTTCTTATCTTTAAACCAACCATTTTGAGCCATTCTCAAAATGCAATTCATGTCTTTTAGGTTCTCCTTCCTATGTACCTCATATGGCCCATGTTGTTCTTCAAAGTGTGCTGCCCCAAAAATTGATTGTTGTATTTCTGTTGCACTCCTGAGCAGGACAAAATTCACCTGGTTATTGATTATATTAATCTTCCTAGTTATATGAGATTGGCAGGCCATAATCCCAGGGTCACGTTTAGTTTTGGAATACTAACTAGCATGCGAATAGATCCTGAAAAGAAGATCTCAACAGTACCTGGTACCACCCTCCTCAAGGCCATCTTTCTTTGGCTTGCTTACAAGAGGGTCGTAAGACACTGAAACTCATTAAGTTTTCTGATGAATATGGATATAAGTGGATATAAGGATTTCCAGTATCAAAGCCATGCTACTTTTGGTGAGAGGAGTTTTAGTTTCCTGACCCCAAAGTGCCTTTAGTAATATTTATGGTTTATTAGGGAAAAACTCACAATTTTTGGTAGCGATGGTGGTAGAAATGAAATGGTACCTGGGTATGTGCCTGTCACCTTAATTCTGTTTTGCCTTCATTGAAATAGATAATGAGAAAATGACAGGGATTTTTCCAGGACACCGATTTATGTGATGATGACTTTTGTCATCCTGATTTAAATTATTGTATTTCTTGCTGTCCTGGTTTCAGCTATGATGGAGTTAAACTTTTTTTAGCAGTGGATGGAATGCCATGTTTGGGTGTTAGCATGAGAATAGTGCTGATAGCACCCTGATGTTTCCGATTTGTTGCCGGGCAATCAAGGACCTTTCTCAGCTCTGCATACTTCCTTACTAGTGAGAAAGGAGGGGACGCAGCCAGGACAGGTGATCCGAATTGGCCAAAGAGGATATTCCATACCAGTTACGTCATGTTCGGTATAAGGGGGGACTGGGGGGAAGAGGGGGAGACAACGCCAGGACGTGCAGTTTCTGGGGCGGTCGGGTTGTCCGGGACGGGCTCTAAGCTGTGCGGCCTGAGTTGTGTGGTTTGGTGAGAAATTGCATTGTGTATCACCAGTTTCATCTATTTTGTGCTTTAAACTTATGTTATTGTTATATCTAGTTTTCTGTTATTGTTTAGTAAACTATCCTTATCCCAACCTGCGTGGTTCTGGTTTCTAGGTTGTGGTTTCTTTTCCTCCTTTCTTCCTTCCCTTTTCCCCTTCCCCCAACTTTCCCTCCCCCTTCCTTTTAAAAGTACAAGCGACTGTGTGGGGTGCGGCCCTCGGCCGGGGCAAAACCACGACACTTGCTATTTTCCGAAATAAACCCATGCATTTTTAATAAAGCCGTTTCAGGTTTCCAATTAGTAAATAATATCTGGGATCAAGGTTTGCATATAAAAAATTCTGAAATGCATACATTGATGTCTCTGTGGTTCCATATAAATAATTTAAAAAGAATTGGGGAAAATAAGGTTGGGGGGCGGGAGGCGGGGAAAGGCATTAAAATTGATTAGGGACTCAAGTTTCTAGACTTATTCTATAGCACATTGCAGTCCCGGTCATGGATCCAAATTCTTTTCAGCAGTGGCATAGTCCTTAAAGATAGTACTTGCCTCAAAAATGTCACTTACCTTGAAGAACTACATTTAAAAAATACTTAGATCATAGCTGGATGCTTGCTAATATAGGAAAACGGATAGATTTATACAGATAGATATGAAAGTAAAAGGAAACAAAAATTTGCTAGAAAAAGTTGCCATCGGTCCACTATTCAAGTCTGGGGTAGGGAGAATAATGAAAAAGTAATAATGTTTTAAAAAAAATCCTGTGTGAATCTGCCTCTTTACATGAGTGAGGAGTAGTAGGGATATCTCTGAAATTACAATTTCAAGTAAAAAGCAGGGTAAAAGGCTAATTATTAGAAATGGTTTAATATCTTTCAGATTAAATTGTTTACTGTACTCGTAATTCATAGCAGATTATTTCTAAATATAACCATTTTAATGATAAAATAGAAACCTTTAAACCTCACTACACTTTGACTTTGCTCCTTGCAAGCAATATATCTGTAGGAAAGTCAATTAGAACCTACAGTAAGCCTTTGAGCATGACACCTTTGTGCTTGGATCAAAGTGAGGAATACCTGTGAGGTTAGGGGTGAGTTCAAATCAAAGGCTTATGGTGAGGAAGAAAGTGGATGGTAGCCAACACGGACAAAGCAATTCTTTCCAAAAAGCTTTTTGCTATTGTTAGTAGACATGATAATATTTTACAAAGGTTGACGGATTGTCAAACTGCGTTTGTATATTGCTTTAAAGCTAAGTTTTCAGAATATTGCAGCTGAAACTGGGAAAAAACTTCTATAGTCCATCAAAAAGCCCAAGTAATCTTATTTGGCCACAATATTTGCTGAAGCTCAGCTTTAAATTAACTGAATCTCCTGGAGTTTCAGGTGATCTATTCTATTTGAAATAAGGCAAGCTCCATAAATGGTGGAGCAGCATTTTAGCCAGCAGTGGGACTTCCCCTCACAGTGTGCTTCCAACCATCTCGTTTGATGCAACTTATTATTTTCTCCTTCATTTTTAATAATGCCAGCACTTGTTTCCTCCGTCCCCTTGGAATTTCCTAGAGGTTTATTTTCACATCGTGTGTTGTGTTGGGTGGAGGAGACAGCATTTCCTTCTTCCACTCTAGCATGCTGGAGAAGTGACTTGAGAATGGGAAGTCTTTTGCCCTGACTTGGCAGAAATAGGAGCAAGAACTATTTTTCTGATGCATCTGCTCCCAGTTCCCAGCGGCCTATAACTCAGCCTGGTGTTCAAATCTGCAAATCTGCAATCTGTGCTGGAAGTCGCCTTGTTACTCTGTGGGTTGACTGAGGTAATAAGGAAAAGTATGATGTAGGAGAAAAAAGAATAGATGACTGTAAAAATGAATGGCACACGCAGAAGAAAGGGCAAATATTTCCAATATTTCCTTTTTTGCTCTCTCAAGGCTAATATGTCTTGCTCTAAAGATTCAAACTTGAAAGAGATTATATTTATTATATGTCCATACATATAAGAAAAATCATGATCTGCACCCTTGTATGCAGGAGTGTAAGCATGAGCACAACCTTACAGAGAAGCTGTAATTAGGAAGGTGCGTAGCTTGCCAGGCAGCTGTCAGTCAGCTATTTCTCGTTTCACTTCGGCTGTCGGTGCTTTGAAGGGAAATGGAAAAGACAGAGCTTTTTAGTGTAGGAAAAATCAAGCCTGTCTCTCTCACTTGCTAACCTCCACAGCACAAGGAAAGATATTTTATTTTTTTTTTCCTCACATGGACAACAGCATACCTCGGAAATCAAACTGTCTTTAATGAAAAGTTAAGCAACTGAAAGTATAGGATTAATTTTACTACATTAGCAGACATGAATGAAGGTCTAACAGTCAGAAATGAAACGATGCTAACAACATGATAATAAACTATTTTAATTTTCATTCTGCCTAGACGTCCCAAACAATTAGTGTCCAATAAGCTCTTATTTAAGAAGACGTGATGAACACTTTAAAAATGAAAGCTATTTCTTTGAGAGAAAGACATACATTGTGTATGACCTGTGGAGAACTACATTAAAGCACGAAAATAACTGTGAAAATCAGCAAGTGAGGGAAGAAGTTCATAAGATTGAAATACGGCTTCATACGTAGTATTTTCTCTTTAATGACTTTAAAAAAAAACTTTAAACATGCCAGAAAAGAAACTTCCCATGTCAGTGCAGCCCCCTGGTTGTCAGGGAATCTGAATGGAGCATCAGCAAAAAGGTTCAATCCGAAGCAAAAGGGTGTGGATGGGATGCTGTTACTGAGTTTCTTGTTCTTCCTAACTTGGGTTTTAGTCAGTGGATTTTCTGATGAACCATGATACAATACAGCAAGGATTTTATGGAACCGTTCTTTATCAATTATATTGATTGCTCTTTTCTGAATAGCTCTATGATTTATGAAAGATTTCCTTATCAGTGTGAGAAGTATGCACTGAATTAAGCTTTGTTTTCTAAGCAGAATGATAAATTACAGATTTGGCCACAAAGTATAACCTTTTTTCTTTTGCATAATAACCAAACTAACTTTTTTGAAAGTAATAAAAATTATATGATTATTTATTTATTTCTGTTTAGAGGCTGTTTTCAGTTATGGGCATAATCTTTCCTGTGGGAGTCTACCTGGAACCTTAGCAACAGGTCTGGTAAACACAACAGTGAAACTGAAAACTCTTCATGTACTTTCTTGGCCTAAGAGACTTTTTCTTTGGTAGCAGTAGTATGAGAACAGAGAACAGCTTTTTCTTCAGTGCTTCCAAACAGCTACCTCTGGAACCTTTTGGTTTTTATTATCCTTTTAATATCATGGGGAGGTTGAGGAGGAATTACATAAACCAAAGGTGTCAATGCCATTTCTTTTGTGAAGAACTTTGGTCAGAAGCTGTTTTAAAGAATGTCTTTGAGTATGGGCAGGGAGGGCTGTACATATGATACTTCCCAAATGCAGCCAACCAAAATTATAGACTTGGAAAAGGAAAATATTGTATGTAAGGCTGCGGTTTTGGTCATGGCAAACAAGAAATGGGGTTGGCGTTTGACTGCCATGTTGCTAACCTATTGATCAGATTTAAAAAGAAAACACTGTATTACTGAGGCTTTTGACATTTTCTAAGTGTGAATGAGGACATGTGGTGTCAGTTTGCACTTGATGACACTACTCTGCACAGTAACCATTTCTGCATCCTCTCTATAGAATAATCCCAGTCTCTAGTAGCACTATGCTAAAGTTTGACTCCAAGCCTTCTTGTTATATTGAGAGAAGTTATATAGTGTTTTGTTGGAACACACAAAATCCTTCACCCCAGGGAACAGCATTCTGTGTATGACATATGGTAGTAACTGGAGTGCTGTTGGTGTAAAGATTCAGAGATCTCCCAGTCCTGGTTCACGTGTTTTATTTTTGTCATATTCCCTTCTGTCAGTTGATGTTGTCCACATGACTTCAAGCTCGTAAAACAGAAGTTCGACCATTCAGGGGTTCCCTTTGCATTTTATATTTAATATACTTCCAACATACTTTTTCTTGAACTGAACAAAATCAACTAAGACTTTATGAGGTGCCTATTCCCCCCCTAGTATCTTATCCATTATATACCTTTTAGTTGTAAATATCTTCCATAATAAAACTTTCACTGTCCTTGTAACCGTGTGATCCACACAGTCATTGCAAAGCAACTTTTTCACAGCCTATATATCCCAGTTAAAAATGTTGAAAATGCCACTGTAAAATTAACTCCTTCATTGGAGAGACACAGCTAAAACTTTGAAGTCACAAGAGGGATAAAATACATTACATTAAAGCATTACTACTTATAAAAATCTGGTATTTGAGGTGAGCTTCAGAAGGAGCATGGAATTAGGTAACAAAGTGCAGAATAAGTCTGCTTGTGTGAGCAAGAAGTTACACTGGAGGAGAAGTAGAGGTACTTGGTGGCGTCTGCCTATTTTATTCCTACAGAAAGAACTGCAGAAGGCAGGAACAAAGTGAAGCTCTTGATTGAGTAACATAGTCATATCTACTTCAAACCCAGAGCAATTCCAATGTTGAAATAAATTACTCATGTATGCACCATGTTATCTGTTCCAGTGTGCTTATGAACTGCGTCTGTGGGTGACTGAAATCTTAACAAAAAACAGGTGGAGGGGATTGCTTTGAAATTTAACATTGCTATACTATTTCAAGAGAGGTCACTAGTTTGAAGATATATCTCGAACCTGAGAACAGACTGGTTGAAACTTGAGTGATGCAGATTTTTAGTAGCAGTCAATGAGTTCGCTTACAAAGTGCAAATTTGAAGAAAGAATCTCCATCCTTGCTCAGTAGGATATACTAATTGAGTCCCTGAGATACCCCTGAGGAGCTGCAGCCCTTGAAGGACCCTGCAGGAGCACAGGAGGAGTAAGAAACATGAAGCTGTGGGGGAGGATGAGTAAGAAGCAAGGGGCAGCAGAAAGAAACCATTACACAGACATCTCACCGAAGGGAATGGGAGTGTAACTGAGTGTAGCATCTGATGACAACCAGAGAAGCTGTGCCTTGGAAAGGGCAAGGAGGAGTTGGGCTGAATGTGAGCCTGGGGGAAGCTGCAGGAAACATATTTCCCCAAGCACAGGTTTAATTGTTTGTCTTCTTTTTTTTCTTAATACTTGAATCATTAAGTTTGTATTAAGTTGCAATAAAAAAATTAAGTAAAATTGCCTGAGTGGAAACTGTTTCACCAATGACTATGTGACAAGTACTGAGCTCGAATTAGACACTGTGACAAACTTTCAAATGGCAAGGGTGTTTAAGGAACATAAAAGCTGTCCTGGGTTCTGTCATTGCGGGTTTGGATGTTGGTTTAATACAAGTGCTAAGTAGGAATTGCCCAATTCACAGCATTGATTTTTTTCATCTCCAGCCATGCTTAGAGATCGGCACCTCCCTCCATTTCCTTGCTACGCCTTGCAACTCTGTGAGATTCCTGTAATTTATAAATCTTAGAATCCTCTTCCTTTCAGTCCCCTGCCTGCTTTTGCACTCCTTAAAGTGTTTAGCTCCTATGAGCATTTTTGTCCCTGGTCTTGATTATACACAGAGACAATTAATTCACCATGAACAGACCTGCGGTAGGCCCAACAGACCAAATTAGGGCCCTCCTGTGCCCTTCTGGTTTGTCTTCCCCCAACTTAGCTGCAACCAGAGAGTTCAGTAGTTGCTCACCTTTATTGACAATTCTATAGATAACTCTGAGGGAAGCCTTAACATATGAAACGCTGGCAATATGTATCACTCAGTAATGTAAATGATTTGTTTGCTAGCTTGAGATTTGGGTTTGGGAGTATGCTAAATGATTGGGTAAACTCTTTCAAATATTGTGTATTCCTAACAGAGGGTAATTAATGCCATCCAACTAGAATCCAAAATGCCACACACTTGGGAAGTAATGGAGCAAATAATTATGCTGGAGGTGTGTACAAATTCATCTGCATTTACAAATGCTAAACTTGCATTAAAGGCTATGGCTTTTCAAAGATCGCATGAATACTGTCTTTTGAGATAGCAAACTGAATATTTTAAAGATTTCCTATGGGCATATTTCACACTAAACTTTCTTTTTTTTAGGAAGGATTGCATGGCTGTAATTCTTTGTGTCTCAGATTTCCCAGTGGTAACACACAAAATATTTTACATTCGGCTTCTTTCTTGCAGCTCCAAACTTTTCAATACAAATAACAAAAAAAAAATTAACAATGCAAATATGTAACAACCAGAACCAATACTGAAAATATGCAGAACTATAGTTCAAGCTTTCTATTCAACTCAAGTTTCATGAGTGGTTCTGCAAGATACAAGGAAATAATATTGGGTCCTCTTTGTACATGGTACCTGTACCTCTTCCCTATTTGAGATTGTCCACAGTTTTGAGGAACTGTTGACTTTTTGTTTGTGAAGATGGTGGTGGAACTAATATGTTATTACAGGTAAGCCCCAGAATATGTTTAGTGCTGCAATCTCAAATGAGAGCTGTCTGGATTCTGCAGTCATATAGTCATTCTCTGCTGTATGAAGCCTCCACCAGCAGCTTATGCTGGGGGTGACATGATGTGAACACTTCATTATGACCAGTGATGCTCGTGCTACCATATCCAGTTCTGAAATGCAGCCACTTGATCCACTCTGTGACATTTAACTCTTCCACCTGTACTTTTGGCTGTTGGTTATTGCTGATGTCATCTGCCATATAGCATCACTCCATGACAAATTCAGAGAAAGGAGAGCTGTAGGGCAGACCCTAGTCTCTGCAGGATGATGTTATGGATCACAAAACCACACCAACCCCAGACCATAGAATTATAGCTACATGTCTGCCAAGGTCAATGATGAATTTTTGCATTATTTTTATGCCATTTCACGAGGTTTGGCACTAGGTTGCTTCTCTAAGTGTATGCAGTCACAACAAAAAAGCAGCTATATATCCTGTCCATTTTGATGTAGCCTGTCTTCATACAATGTGTGTCTGCCTAAAAGCAGTCCAGCGTTTTTGCTTTGTCATAGGTGGGTGAAAAGACTACAGGTAATGCTGTTGTAGTCTGAGCTTAACAGTACCTGGCTGTGGTGCAGAATATAAAGCACAGTGAGATGGAAAGCAGTATTCTTTAATGAATTATAAATATATCATACTTTATATAACATCTGTAATTGGAAATATTAAATTTAAATTATGTAATTCAAATTGCATCTGTGTGAGAATGCTTGAAGTTCTGTATCCTGATATCTAGGGTTTTATCTCATCATTTAAATAATAATTTATTCTCTCAGTACTCAGACAAACAGCTATGAAGAAAAGAATGAATTTTAAACTATATATATTTTTATAACGCTGTCTGCCTTTTCCGTTGTGAGTTACATGCCACTAATATTGAAGAAGCAACCACACCTCAACCAAAAATAAACCCAGCTTTCATTTCATTCACTCATCACTCTCGTTTATTCCGCATGAACATTTTGAGCTTTGTGAGTCAGCGATGATGCATCCTAACTGAAAGAAGACCTCTGAACCCTGTAACTGCAAACTTTCATTGCATTTTTGAGAAGGCAAAAATGTCTGTTGCAGTTGAATACATGCAAAAATCAGTCAGGATGGAAATCTCAACACTTCTAGAGTTTGGTTTATTCTACCACTGGAACGCCCCCAATAAATCTAAGAGCAACTCAGAGGGGAAGGTCTTCATAGCAAGTCATCAGAACCCCAAACTGCTCCAACTTTTTGTGGTTTTGCTGTTTGCTTTCTATGCTTGTATTACAACAGATTTTGTTTAGTTTCATTTTATGTAGTTTGTCTTCTATGATTTCATAAAAATGTGTGGTAGAGAAATCAGGAGATCTTACTGTTTGGCAGTAACAAAACCCAGTCTGTTATTCTTTTAATAACAGATCCTTCCATTAAGTGAAAAACTTTAAAGAATATGGGACATGTTAGAATAAAGGTCTAATAATCTAGTATTATTACTTATCATTCTAAAATTACATAATAAAAATCCCATCCATCTTAACATATATATGTACAAAGTCAGAAGTAAGACCCTTCTGTGAAAATTCTAGCCTTATGGTTTTTTAGTTTTGTGACTTTGAGTCTCCAGCTTAATTTACTGAGCACTGAATATCCGTTTCACCATTAAAGGTATTTTAATCAAATTAGGCATTTAAATAATTTTAGATTTTGTTAGAGGTGAAAGCTGTAAAATTACGAATTCAGAATGAGCGAAATTTTACCTGACATATTTGGTCGTCTTTATTCTACTTCACTCTATCTTAACTAATCACCAATTTAGCAAAATTACTTAATACACATTTATTTTGTTGACAGAAATTGGATCAACTGTAGTGTTTAAAGGTGATCTGTGCATGAAATTTACCTATAGCTGTTACAGTTATTTATGACCTACAAGCTGTCTAATGGCTTGATGAGAACCAAGATTTACTCCCTTTAATTAATGGCATCTAGTGGGAAATAACTGACTTGTGTGTGGGGTATGTGTGTGTGTGAGTGGCATAATTTTCAATTTTAAGATAAAACTTTGGGTGAACTTCTCTCTATTATCAGATACAATATAACTCAGTCCTTAACAGCCCTTAAAATTAATCAGATATTGAGGAGTCTATGCTCTTTATCCTTTGATCACTTCCTTACTCCCACTTTGCAGTTGTAATATGCCAAAACATACCCAGTATACGAAATTAAACCCAACGCTCTTAAGAATGAAAGTCAGATTTTCAGCTGGTGTGAATCAGAATAATTTTCATAAATAAATGAAAAAATAATAGCTTTTAATGATAAAATGTAAAATTTTTGAAGTTGTTAGGTTTCTATTTTGTACATCTGCACTATCTACTCTCTGTTTTTTTCAACATATTTCTCTGTGTTTTCTTGAATTTTACTTCCTTAATACCCATGAGATAAAGGGTTTTACTGTGTAATTGATCAAGAAAAATCTTCTGTGATTTTAATGTTTTATTTATACTTTGCTCTGAGTCAATCATTAATATGAAGTCACACTTAGAAAAATTGCTATCCTTCTGTAGAACACTTACTTGCTCATCTTCTAATATTGCTGGTGTTCCCCCTGCTTGAATTGAGGTGTTACAGATCCCACTCGTTATTTTTTGGAGACCATCTTCACTTAGCTTTCAATTATGAGCCCCTCAAAAATATTATCTGATTCATATACCCTTTGGTTGAAATAGGCTGTTACTATGGCAACAAGATTAGCATGGTAGCCATATTTTTCCATCTTTCTCCTTTTTGTATTATTATCAGCTCTATATCACCTTTTGGGGTTTTGGTGATGGCTCATAAGACTCTTTTTTGCTACCTACTTCTCAAGGCAGCAGAGCTTAGCAATAGTTGATTTACTCGCGTTAACATCATCAAGTTCTGCCATATTTTACATTAAATTACCCTTGTTGTAGTTTTGCATGGTGGGGTTCCAGTGGAGAAGGGGGGCTGCAGCGGTGGCTTCTGCAAGCAGGGCTTCTGCAGGCCCCACAGAGCAAACACCAGCCGGCTCAAGGCCGGACCCGCCACTGACCAAAGCCGAGCTTGTCAGCAACGGTCACAGCACCTCTGGGAATCACATTTAGGAGAAAAAAACCCCCACTAACAGCTGTTTTTTGCCACCAGAGAAGTGAGTGAGAAAATGTAAGAAGCTCTGCGGACACCAAGGTCAGTGAAGGGGGAACAGGGTGGAGGTCTACAGGTGTGGGAGAGAGAGATTCCCCTGCAGCCTGTGGAGAAGACCATGGTGAAGCAGGTTGTCCCCCTGAAGCCCGTGGAAGATGATGTGGAGCAGAGACCCCACCTGCAGCGTGTGGAGTGAACCCCACACTGGAGCAGATGGAAACATATGGAAGATGCTGCGACCTGTGTTGTAACAAGCCCCTGGCAGGACCTGCAGCCTGTGGAGAGAGAGGCACATGCTGGGAGCAGGATTGCTGGGGTGGAGGCTTGTGACCCCATGGAGGACCAGGCTGGAGCAGTCTGGGCCTGAGAGACTGAGAGACGTTCTATGATTTATGACTACACCCCATAGAAGCGACGCACGCTGGGGCAGCTGGTGAAGAGCTGAATCCCCGTGGAAAAGGACTAATGATGGAGAAGTTTGTGAGGAACTGACTAAAGCCGCCATTGTCACCGTCCCCCCACTCCCACCCACCCCATGCCACCCTCAGTGTGGGGGTGGGGGATGAGAAGAGAGAGAAATCATGACTAACTAAAGTGAAGTCTGCTAAGAAGGGAGGGGTGGGGGGAGGGCCTTTAAGATCTGGCCACACTCCTCATTACCCGACTCTGGTGTCACTGGGTGTGTAGTGCAGTGTCATAAATTAGAGAGTTTTCTTTCCTTTCTTCTGTGTTGAGTCTGTTGTGCCCGTTACGCTAATTGCAGAATGATCTTTCCCTGTCCTTATCTCGACTCCTGAGCCTCTCAATATATATTTTCTCTCCTGTCCGGCTGAAAAGGGGAGTGGTAGAGGTGGGGATCTGGCCTCCAGCCAGGGTCAAACTACTACAACTGTAGAGCAGTATAAATTCCAAATACTTATTTGGTGATGCTCAAACACATAATTCAGAATCTATAAATCTGATGATGGTTTATATTTACAGTGTCTGAAAATTTTTTGTTATAGGCACAGACATCTGGGCAATGCCACTCCACTGATGCTACAAACACTTGGCTAAATCTTGAGAGTAAAGCAAATCTGGTCTGCATTTTTTTAGTTGACACATCAATGTTAATGGAATTATGCTGGCTTTTTGTGTTCTTTTATATGTACTAAATAGCTTTGAAGCAATTGCAGAGGTAACACAGATGACTTTTAAAGGAGAAAGAACAGTTTATCTACATATGTAGTTGGAACAAAATGAAGTGTTGATGAACTTTGCTAATGTTAAAAAAAATCTTAAAAGGGGAGAAAAAGGAAAAAAAAGCCCACCCAAATTCAGTCACACACATACATATCTACATATAGAAAGACTATACAAATATATATATATATAAAGTTTCAAATAATCTGTCTTTACTTAAAAGCATTTCAGATGTAATTACTTCTATACTTTCTCTCCTAAGGATAGAAATAAACATTAAAATCAAATTAAACCATAGTTTCCTTCCTCATTTTCCAGATTACAGTAGGAGGAACTTTTAAAAAATAGTGATCTGAATAAAAACTAATAGTAAAATTGTCAGAAATTGCAACAAGGACTCCCACATCTAACACCTTTTAAAGATGTAAACAGAGCACTTGACTGCAGGAGATGGATGATGTAGGGAGAGGAAAAGTATTGCAGTATGTTCTGCACCAGTTCTCTCTGTGAGGTTGCTGATCCTGGCAGAAAGATCCAGTGTCCTTGCTTGTTTTCAGGCTCATACAGCAGATGAGAGTAGAACTTGTGGCTCCCTGGCTGCAGTTGCATGACAGAAGAACAGTAACAAAAGGCCATTTACAACCAAATACTAAGAAAAAGACTGAGGAAGAAAAATTAAAAAGTACAGGCAAAGCCTATTTGCACAATCTATTTTATCATCATTGGGTTTTTGATGATTGATCTTAACATTATTAAAAAACCTCATTCATTTACAATACCCTTTATTTCAAATATAGCTTTCTCTGAAATATGCAGGTCTTATATTCAGATTCTCAGTGTGAAAAATGACGTCTGAAAGTATTTCCTTTTTCAAACTTAATGTTAAAGCATCTCAAAATAAATATTTTAAATTTTATTTTATTTTTTTAATCTATAATTTGCATTTAGTTGTTCTTTGCAGAAAATTAACATTGATGAGAACTCCACAGAGGTTCTGCCATCTGATAGGTCTCTCTCGTGCATCATTCTAAATTAGTAATGAGTCCATGAAGAATTAAGTATGTAGTAGTTAATGGAAAAGCAACTTGTCTCTGGCACACAATGCTGAAAAGATTTCAATTGCAGATCTTAAAACAGGGCTCTGGTCTGCAGAAGAAACTAGATTTTTAAAAAATTAAACCCATTTCAAATATATCCTAATTTAGAGATTGCAGTGAAAAGAAATTGTGATGTGCTATCTAGCTATTAAAACTTGCCAGAAAAAGTGTGGGAAAAAATAACATCTAGAACAATTAAGGAATTCAAAAGAGTTTAATCAGGTTTTTTTTCTGACTGAGAGTTTAATAAAAGCAGTTGCTTTTGCTGAAATAATTTTGGGATTTCAGTACACATTCCTGTTAGGCATAGCATAATAAAGAAGGGTATCTTACATTTACAGTCAGAGTCTCAAGATTTTTAGTCAAAAGGACAGGTTTAGCAATAAACAATGTCTGTCTCCTCATTTTTCATGGCCACATGATATATCAAAGCTTTTACTGTCTTCTGTTTGGTATGTAACATACGAGCCAGACTGAAGCTAAGAAACAAACACTGATGATGCAGTTTGGGGATACTTGGAATATTTCTGTGAGAAATATAAAAAAGGTAATTTGAGACAAATAATAAATCCAGTATACCCAAACGACTGGTCTGGTTAAGAAGGCAAATAGTCATTTTCTTATGAGACAGAAAATAAAAACCGTTAGTTTCTCATTTGTTTTCCTCTTCCTCTTATTTGGTATGTTTGTGAGAATCCCACTTGCATTAACAAACATGTTCCATCTACTTCTTTCAACAATGGGAAATTTAATACAAAGGGAAACAGAGCAAGACCTAAATCACTGCTTGTTTTTTGCAACACTGAATGTCTCAGTACTGAAGTTTTGTATACATAAGTCATGAAGAGGAATCTGAAAACCTTTGTTAGATGTATGGGGGTTTTGGGGGAACATTTGTCTAAACTCTCAGCTGCATCCAGCTCTGCCTGAAATTGGAGAGGAGGCCCTTGAGGGAGTCATAGATATGGAGAAATGAGTAGGTTATTTTGAATAATAACTTAGTGAACAGATCAACTGAGACACAGGATGTGAGTATGCTTAGTTTCTTTCACTGCATACAAAGCTAACTAGGAAAAAATCTTGTAGCACCATGGGTTTACAGAATACTTCTAGGGATTGCCCTAAAACTGTGCAATGCAGCTTAGTAGATCAGAGCAAACACATGTATGAATCTGAACATTTACTTTCAAACTGCATATAGACATTTTTAGGTGACTTCTAACTTTTTGAAGATGCAATTTCTCTGTATTTTTTCACTGTTGTTCTAACAGGCTAAGAAAATGCAAAAACCTAAGTACTTATCTGACCTTTGCTTACACATTTTTGACTGGTAAGAAAGAAAAGGAAGGCTCCAATTTGTTAATGCATGCAGCAGGAAGTGTGCTAGAATGCCTGGTATTCTCTTTTTAGCTCTTTGTAATGGCATGAAGTGACAGGAAAAGGGTTAATGGACTTAAACTAAAAGAGGGCATACTTAGATTGGATGTAAGAAGAAATCCCTCACTATGAGGGTGGTGAGGCGCTGGCACAGGTTGCCCATAGAAGCTGTGGCTGCCCCCTCCCTGGCAGTGTTCAAGGCCAGGTTGGATGTGGCTTTGGGCAACCTGGGCTAGTGGGGGATGTCCCTGCCCTTAGCAGGGGGTTGGAACTAGATGGATCTTTAAGGTCCCTTCCAACCCAAATGACTCTATGACTCTATGATTCTATGAAGAGATCCTCTAGTTCCAACCTCTTAATGGAGAACCCAAACACAATAGGCAGTTACTTAAGCACCTGAAATGGTATTGTTTTTAAGCATAGTTTCCTTTGGAGCGTGTTGTTGCCATCACTTGACACCACAGGAAATAGACTGGTTCTGTCATCTTTATACATTGATGATATCTGCCCTGAGCCTTCTCTTCTACAGAATAATCAGTATGAGTTCACAGGTCTTCAGGACCCACAGCCTGGCTGTTGGTCAACAAGCCTGGACACTCCTGCCCTGTTGCTTGGGAGTGGGAGGTTGGGAGAGCATGAGAGAAACATCTGTTGCAGAAATTACATTAAAGGAAATCATAGTACATTCTGAGAAATTCTCAACTCTGTATTTCCTGTGCTATTGAGACAGTGTCAGAAAGCATTCCTTACAGTTCTTTGGTTTTGAAACACCCCTTCCTGAAAAGCATCTGGATATTTACTGGATGCAATAGAGGCCAATACACAGGGGCTGCAGCACCACTGTGAAGACTGAGGATGTAGGATGCAGCAGCAGGGCTGGCCAGGTGCTCCCCTGCCCTAGTGGGATTCATTTCTGAGGAACTGCGTGTGGAAGCCTTATAGGAGGCAGCATTAGAGAGCCCCAGAACATGCCTCTGTGCTCAGTTGTTCCTCACAGGTCCCTTTCTTCCAGCTGAGGAGTGGTTGGTGGGCCGTCTGTGCAGGTTGTAGTGCCTCTGCAGGGATCAGCTCTGGACCCTGGCCTCATTCCTCTGGTGGTGGGTGAATGAGCTGACCACATACTCCTAGTCATTGTCCGCTCCCACCGTGTGCTGCACTTGCTCCAAAGGCTGCCTGCAGAGGGGCAGGCAGCTCTCTCTGGCACACCACTGGACTGCTGGAAGTGGGCAAAGCTGAAGCCATGAAGGCAGAACACCATGTAAGGCACCATGTTTTCAATGTTGCCCAGACAGATGGGGTGCTGCCAGTCTGCTACTGCCTCCATGGCCCAGCCTGGAGCAGCTAACTTGTGCTGGTGCTCACAGCACAGCCACTCTCCTCCAGGGCTTCCTCTGCAGCCCATGCCATCTCCTGCCAAAAGAGATATGCCAAGTGCCTGAACTTTTCTGGTGCTAGGAAGGCAAAAGCAAAGAAAGCCCAAGAACGCTGGGTCAGGCACAACAGCACAGGTGGGCTATGATGTCCTGTTTGGAGGCGCTGGGGGAAGAGCTGATGTGCCCAAGCCTCCTGATCCCTTGTGCTCTCCTCCAGACACAGCCTGGATTAGCACAGGGTATCTGAAGGAGACAGTCAGGTAAGGTGAAGGAACTCACCAGGAATCTTCAGCACAGCCAGCATCCCCAGCATCCTCCTTGTCTCATGCCCAGGGACAGCAGCTGTGTAGGACCTGTCCTGTCATACCCTGCAGCCCGGCACAGTGGAGACGGGCGCTTGAAGATCTGCCTTTGTTCAGCAGCCATAGCTGCTGCTTTCCAGCACAACAAAGCTTGAAGACTTCTTCCTCCTTCTGGTTATTTCCTTTAGCAGTCTGAACTGTCTGACTGTGAAGCTATGTACCTGCTCTCCCAAGCTGTTACAATGGTGGCCTGAGGCAAAGAATGTTTTGGGAGAGGGTTTCATGTACAGGTCTGTTAGAGAAGCCTGGGATGTGGTCAGTGGGGACTTCAGAGACTTCAATCCTCTGAGAATGCCTTGATTTCACTGCCTAAAATAATTTAATTTGGGCAGCCTTGTAAGGTAAGGTGAAAAAGATAAAATGTCTGGTCAAGTCACATTACATCCCCTGCAACAAGAACACCCGGAACTTTTCTCTGTGGTTTGTTTTGGTTGTTGTTCGTTCCTTTGTTTTAATCGTGTGGAGCCACATCAACATCTTGCAGAATTTCAGATATGCTGCTTCAAATGCTTCTTTTAGAGTTTAGGAGTATTATTTGTTTTTATTGGAATCCATTCAAGCCTTGATGAAACCTTCCTGTGGTTTACAATAGAGGTAGTTTCATTGCAGTGCAGTTACAGCACGATTGCTCTGCAAGTTTCCTTTCAATACCTAACTAGGACTAATTAACATTACTGGGTAATTCACTACATAGCTGTATTATTCGTTGTCTTTTCTCGCTGTAATACTCTTACTGAGTGCATTAGTGTTACAAATTAACTCTATTGTAATTACATCATTATCAGGCACACAGTAATACAACTAGGGAATTAGTGGTAACTGGTAGTTACAAAAGCTGTTACTACTCTACAATTGCACTTGTAATTGCCAAATAACTGTGCTGTGGCTATGTAATTTGAAGGGATACCAAAAAAAAGAGAAAGGAATATTTCTACTTCAATCTGAAAGAGATTTTGTACACACACTTATCTAATAAATAGTAAATATAATTATGCAACAGAAATCAGGCTCAATTTTTTCCTCACTGTAAATACATCTGAAATATATCCCTGCTCACCCAAGGACAACACCCTTATATATCTGTTATTTCCATGTGAAAAATTACTTATATTTTCATTGGAAATGTTGGAATACCGTTAACACTTTAAGTATTCTCCAGTACTTTAGCAGTTGTTGTGCTTTGTCGAACAACACTATTTTTAGATACTTGATCTTTTTCAACTCTGGCCTGAGTTTTTTAATGTCATATCCAATCCAGATTAGTTTGTTTCCTCTGTAGATATCATATAAGTGCTGGTGCTGTGACTGAAGGGGTGTGCCAAAACTAGCATTTGCCAAAGCTAGTATCAGAACTGCAAATGATTTATATGATTCCATGTGATGCAATATCCTAGCTAATTGGACATGCTAACAGCTAGCATTCAGTATACCCTTGGTATGGCTATACTATTTCTGGGACATGTTAAACTATTCTCTTTATGAAAGTTACATTGGACTCTGGAAATGTGCTACTTTGCCTGGAACTGATCTGATGAATCCATGTAGCTATATAGATGAGACCAAAACTCCTGTCACAGTCTGGCTGGTTTCATAATGGAAGGAACAGTAGGATGAGTTGCTAGATGTAATCTCAATTAAGATAGTTTATTCCTTGATTTGCTGATACTCCTGAGTAGATTCTTGATTTACCATCTTTTCTGAAGCTTTTTGAAACCTGTCTGAGGATGGTGCTCATCAATACTTGGATTTTATTTCAGAAATCCTGATAGTTATACACAAAAGGGGAACACAGCTCAGAGCTCTGTATGCCACTTTCTGACTCTTTGCCATATGTGTCCCCATCACAATAGCATGGAAGAACAGAAAGCCAGGTTTGATCTTCAGATCAGAAGAAACTACATGGAAATCAAGGAAGAATCAGGTCAAGCTCCCTTACAGATTAAGTTCACTTTCATATACCAGGAAGCCCATTATTTCACTGGGGAGGAGAGTATGATGCTATAAACTGATTGCAAGAGTAGTGTTCTGTTTGGCTTCTTCTGATGTCTGGGATACTCTGACAATCTGAGTGGGACTAAAGAGAGTGCTGCCCTAGAAATTAATGAATGAGAAACAACTCCATGGGCTATTTTTCTAGCAGCTAGGTGGAGTTTATGGGTTGGAGCTTAATTTGGTACAGAAAGAAATATTTCTTTTACTGATTGGAAAATGCTTTCTGGTCTTCATACATTTCCTATAGAGACTCATCAGTATGCACCTTGAAAAATACAATGTAAAGTACAGAATGATAATACTATATCCTGAGTTTCTAAATTCTGTAACAGCAGCAGTGTTAGTGGAAGAAGGAAACAGTAACTGGTTATATGCATCTTGTCAGAAATTATAAAAAGCATATGGATTTGATGTAGGATATAACCAAGGAAATTTGAATCGCTAACTAAATATTTGGCAAATCTAGTATAGGCACAAACCACTTTGTTGTAAAAGAAGGACACAGAATATTTTAATAACTTTTAAAAAAAAATTAGATATTGCCTCTAGTCAGCTGGTGGACTTGCTTAACTAAAATATAGTAGCTATTCCTTTTAGTACTTAATATTTTTGTTTTTACTAATACATGCATTTTTTTAACCAACACTGAATGATTGAACACAGGCTTTACATAGAATAATCATTTTTTTTTTAAATTCTGGTCAGATAATATGAAGACAGAGGAAAAGTTTCACTGATAGACTCATATTTACATCTCTACAGTTCTACTTTAGTAGCTTGACTGATATTTATCATTTATTTCTGCACAATCAAATTTGCATCTTACATATATTAACACTTACTACATTCCTGCTGTGAAGTACCCAGAAACATATCTATTATTATATTTAAAATAGAATCACTGGATATGAAACCGTAGTCTTGGACAGGAGTTCAGAGGTCCTTTTTTTTTCAAACTAAACAATAAGTATCTCAGGCAAAACTTACCCTGAAACTGAGAGCTGAGGCTCTTCTGACTTTACTCAGAATTCAGCATAACTTTGGACAGAATGTAAAGTTAATAATCCTCCACTGCTAGCATGAAAACTATTGTTATTGAGCATGGAAACTGCCCAAAGATATTCCCACATAGTTCTGAGCCATAAAGTTCCAGGGGCAGCCTAGCATGTCATAGGGGATGGGTTATATGTGCTCCGAATAAAGTGTGCTCATATTTTAAAGATAAAATATGGAAAATTGTCATCCTCTAAAATTCTCTGAAAATTCTGCCAGCTACTTAAATGTACTTCATAGTTAATAAAGTATTTAGTTTCTAAGTATTATTTTTCCAGAACACTGCATGGTGTGGATAATTTTTTTTCTTTATTTTTCTGCCAAACTCTGACTGAAACTATACACTTAGCACTTTAGTAAGTCAACATAATTTCTGTGGCCAAAGCTGTCATATAAAGGAAATTCACAGAAGGAACTCAGCTCATGTAGGCTACATATTACTCAGCATTTAGTAGTAAAATGCAGGTGGTTTGGGATTTTTCTGAAACAGATAATTCTGAACCCTGCTATACAAACACTATGAAAAAAGTCTTACTTTTATGATACAGCTCAGAACATAGCAAATAATTCTTCTGTTGCCATAGGATGGATCCTGAAATGGGAATGTGCTGGTAATACATGGTTGGAAGACACTGGATTATTAAGATAGAAGTGGATGATCCTGATGATACAGCTATGGTTTTGTAGTAAGGATTAAACCCAAGAATTTCTGAACAAACTGTGGTACTTATTAAAAAATGTTAGAAAGATAAGGGCTTATTTAATAGTACAAGATAAGTCTAGGTCGCCAGTGTGTTCTGACATGGGAAAGAAGAGAAATGCAGAAGAGGCAAGTGCAGAAAAAAATGACAAATGCAAAATCTTTATGGCTGAAGTTGAGAAAATAGTAATTATTTTGTAAAAGTTGCTGCTAGATTGATCTAGAATGCTGTGGAGGATTCTGTTCATCCATGTTGAAGAACAATGTACTCAAACTACAAATGCAAACAATAGGTATGAGGATTTGGGAAACAGACACCCTGTTAAACATGAGGATGCAATGTGAATATGGCAAAATGAAAGCTAAGGGAAATGTTTATCTTTTAAAGGTGCAAGAAGGCAGGTAAAGATTACTGAAGTAGAAGGAACATTTAAACTAAAGGTCAATATTCGTGTAGGAAGTAGGTGAAAACTGGCCACAGTTAAACCCCACATTTGGAATTCAATAAAAATTTATAACTCAGAGGAATTTTGTTTTGAAATAGCCTTTCAGTATTCAGAGACTGTGGTGGAATTAGAGCTAGTACCTTTGTACCTGATGCATTTATGGATGGAAGTGCAGTAAGGTGACCTCTGTGACATCAGAGAACAAGACTGAGTGGCATGGCAAATTGTTCCGTGTCTAAGTCCTGCCTGCACAAGCAGTGTCAGGTAACTCTTAAGTTCAGACTCTCCTGTCTGTCCTGACATACACAGACACCAAAGCACAGCTTCTTCATTTGCTTGTTTTTGATGATTTGACAAATATGTTGTGTAGTAGTTCAGCATCTCAGAAATTTCTGGTGGGTATTTGGTTGTGAGGGTAGCTGTAGCAAAATGTGCAATTGCCAAATGTGTGTTAATATAATTTTGATAGATTTCCAAAGGCTCACCAGAAATGTTTTTGAGGTTTGGGGCTGCTAATGCTGTGAATCATATTAATGACAAATAGCAGTAATTCAGCTCTTGCAAGCAATTTTCAGGCCAGGCACAGCACACAAAAGCCTAGCAGAAGATTTGACAGCAGGTAATGAGTTTACATTACAAACTTCAGGTTAAGCTTTATGGTTCAGACATAGGTTGGGGAATCATGGAAGATGAGTGCAGCCTTTCATCACTTCTGCCTTTTGGAGAACCTTAAAGTAAGTGAAGACATGGATAAACAGGAAAATCCCAACTGAGATTAAAATGAAAAAAAAAAAAAGTACACAGAAGGTACAAGCAGGGATGGGCTTCCCAGAAGGAATATCTAGACATTGCTCTGGTGTACTGGAATGGAATTGAGAATGCTAAAGCTCAGCTAGTGTTGAAATTACTGATGGATAGAAGGGCAACATGGGCTATCGTAACAACCCAGTGCATGGAGAAGACTGAGGCACCCACTGTTTTTTTTGCTTGCTGGTAACGTCTGCCAGTCCTCTGGGCTAATGCAGAACCTGTGGGAATGCAGCATTGCACCTTGCAGAGGAAGAAAGACTTAGGGAATAAACAAGCCATTATATTGGGCGTAGCTGGCTGAGTTTTGGTAGCAGGGGGACTGCAGGGCCTCTGTGAGGAATGGTCAGGGCTGACTCATGCTGGACACAGCTGGTTCCAGCCGGCAGCAACCCACCCAGTGCAGGGCAGGGCTAAGCCCCATGGCCACCATGGTGGCGCCTCAGGGAAAGCCTGGCTAAGAAAGGGCAGAAAACACTAGAGACAGAGAAGAGAATAAAAAGATTGAGCAGCAGCACAGGGAACACCAAGTTGAAAGAAAGAAGATGGAGTGCTTCATGGTAATAGAGCAGATATTGACTGTGGGCTGTGAAAAACTCATGCTAGAGGAGACATATATTTCTGAAGGAACTGCAGCACCTCTGAAGGTCCCGCACTGGAACAGGGAAAAAGTGTGAGTGAAAAGGAGCAGCAGAGAAAAACAAGTTTGTAACCACTGCCACAGAACCCCTGCCTGGCTTCTTCTTGCCTGGCTGAAGGCACTGTGTAATCTGTGGTGATAACAAAGGGAAAGGAGAGGAATCTGAAGCGGAGGAATGGAGTAGACCCTGGGATAAGACAGAGAAAAGGCATTTTCCCTGTATGTAAATACTTTACCTAAGTCTGTGAAAAACCCAGGATTTCTTTATAAGGTTACAGAACAGACCCTAACAGGGAGAAAAGTCCTCAAGGGTGGTGTGTGGGGTCATGAACCCACTGTAATATGAGCTACAGCTATGGACCTGTCCCAGGAAGCCACCAGGGATACAACAGAAAGTGTGGTGGACAAGTCACAGTGGGAAGCATCAACGGTAGCCATGTCACAGTGGGGTCCATGACATAGAATCATAGAATCACATAATGGTTTGGGTTGGCATGGAACTCAAAGACCATTTAGGTCCAACCCCCCTGACATGGGCAGGGACACCCTCCACTAGCCCAGGCTGCCCAAAGCCTCATCCAACCTGGCCTTGAACACTGCCAGGGAGGGGGCAGCCACAGCTTCTGTGGGCAGCCTGTTCTGGTGCTTCACCACTCTCATGGTAAAGAATTTCTTCCACATATCTAATCTAAATCTAATCTCTTTCAATTATAAAATTCTGTGATTCTGTGAAAACCATTACCCCTTGTCCTGTCACTACACTCCCTTGTAAACAACCACTCTCCATCTTTCCTGTAGGTTCCCTTCAGGTATTGTAAGGCTGCAATAAGGTATCCCCTGAGCCTTCTTGAGGCTGATCAAGCCCAACTGTCTCAGCCTGTCTTCACCGAAGTGGTGCTCTAGCCCTCTGATCACCTTTGGGGCTTTCCCATGGACTCAACATCATCCTCAGCATCAGGGAAGAGGGTAAGAGCAAAGTGATGCCACAGCTCAGGTAAAAGGGCTTTTAGGGTGTCTGTGTGGAGGGGGAGGCAAGAGATCCCCCAGCTGCCTGCCGCAGTGGAAGCATTACCCCAAGTCATAGGGAGAGGCTGGAGACCTCTAAAGGTAAAGATGATGGGATGGCAATGTTTCTGGAGTAGAGCATCATCAACAGCAGCTGGGGAGCATCTCTGTGTAGTGTACCTCTCCTTATGCTCAGAGCTACTCAGCATGGATGTTCCAGAAGAGAAATGCTCTTATCTTGAAAGATGAGTAGTCTTTTTTAATTTACTGAAGCTCAGCCTACTCCAGCAACACATAAAGCTGAAGAATGCAGCACCCTACGCATCCTATTGTGTTTTCAAAATGTTCAATAATTGAACAGAGAGTTATTTTTACAGTTACCAGACTTTTCAACAATCTGATGTTTTGGGGGTAGAACTGGACGAGACACACAAGAGAGATGCTAATTTATAAGTCTGCTAGTATGTTTTTTACTTTTTTACTCATTCTACAAGGTTTTATTCTCAGGCTTGGTGTGGTCCTTTTATCCAGTTTGATCTGAGCAGAAATTAAGTGAAAGCTTAGTGAAAGACTTCAACTATGTTGAAATAGAAAAGATATTTTAAAGACAGTGCAACTAAGGTTTATGCATAGTATTTGTACTTTTAGCCTTCCTGAGAAAATGACATATGCACATTTGTTAGTTGTACTTTTGTCACCTTGACAAATGTCAAGTGGTTTTACTTGAATATAGCTTTTTGCAGTATTGAAAGTTTTAAGGGATGTGTTAATGGAGAAAATTTTCCTTTTTTGGCTTCTTGTATTTTAGATCAGTGGGCAAAATGAAACTGCTATGCTTTCTATCCCTTTTTACTCTCCTACTGTTGATTATTCTGCACATTGCTGCTGCTATTTTGCCTCTGTTGGAAGGAATAATTTAGAAAAAGTAGGCTTCCTCCAAACAAAGAAGACAACCTGTTTTTGGAAAAAAAAGTTAGGGGGAAAGAAATTTAAAAAATCTTCTTAAAAGTTTGAGTGGAATAATTTTGGAAAAAAACCCCAAACCTACCTTGGAAACCATGTATCTTTTACTATATCTTTCTTATATATATATATGACCTACTTCTGACCAGTTCTGACCTGCCTACCTCCTCCTGAACTACTGAACTCCAGGGCGAGTTAGGGGAATTCACTGTTCAGTGTAGAATTGCACATCAGGAAACTGCATTTTGACTGTTTCTAGAGAACAACAAAACCTTTGGTTTTTTACAATTGAATAAACAAGCAAAGAGGCTATGGCCATTCTGGTCTGGCTTTTGGACAGGTGGGTTTTCCCCACCCTGGACCACAAAGTGATACGTAACAATATTTTGTTTCAGCACAGCAGCTTAGGTAGCGTCTTACCTGTGCCTGAAGATTTGTATTGTTTCCACTACAACATTTTCCTAAAGATTAGGTCCTATTTGTGTTCTTTTTTGAGCTGTAACATTTTGAGCTATAATTGCAGCATAACCCTTCTGTGTTTTATCATCTTAGAAATACTTGGGAAGTCAGATAAACTATTCTCTGGTTTCTTTATCAGGCTTCTGAGTTATCCACTATCTTTATTAATGCTATAATTATGTGGAAATTATTAAGCTTTTTTTATATACAGAACTAGTTACTGGTGTAAGTCAGTGCTAGTTAAAAAGAGAGTAAACCACACTCCCAACAACATCCTCTTCACAAATGCTCAGCTTGAATTCTCCTAAAGACAATTTTGATTAGAGTTATCTTTGATGTTTATAAACTTAGATAAACTTTAGATTATAAACTTTATATTATAAACTTTCGCCTTTTTCTATTACATATGTTTTTAAATTTATAGGATTTCTTTTTTGATTTGAAAAAACCCCATTGCTGTATGATTATTACCTTGTGAAACAAATATGGGGAATTTATGAAAAACTCTGGATTTGTATAACAATATTGTTGGATATGAACAACTTAGTATTCACCTAAGTGGAAATCTCATTTGCATTCTGGAACATAGAAAAGGCCTACTAGTTCAAACTGTTACTGCAACTGATATATGGCCAGCAGTTATTGAGGATAACAGCAGAAACCCCAATTAATTCTTTTGTGAGAGTATGCTTATACTTATTAGTTCCTTTGATGTCATTGCTATAGTTTTCTAGTCATTGTGGACTCACCTTTAGTCAGGTCCTATATTTCTAAAGCAAAGCATAAGGCAAGAAAAAAATTAAAAACTAAAGAACAAAAAGGAAAGAAATCTTAATCAAAAAGGATATTCCTCCTCCCCATCCCAATGCCTCAGTGTCTTTTTCCTTTGAAGGTTGCATTTAAAATACCTCACTAAAAAAATGCAGCAACTGCGTCAGATTTTTTCAAATGTATTTTTTGGGGTCTGTTTTCATTGCATTTAATCTCCCTTTGTTACTTTTCTCTCCTTTTAATGAAAAGAAAAAAGAAAATTAGGAAATAGCTGATGAAGGAAAGACGTGCAGTGTTTTATAGACATTGCACAAAGCTGTAGTGTAAATGAAAGCAGCAAATGATTTTTCTATAGTTAAAGGTTTAAGGAATTTTCAGTTCATTATCTGATTTTTCAAAGTTAATCAGTCTTAAAAATTCGCTGGTCTTTAGGCAAGTTCTTTTAGTCAAAACAATCAGCATGCTATATTTTTCATTTTATTGTATTTGTTGTAGAATGGCAAAAAAATAGAGCTGAGACACGACTATAGATTCCTTTTTTGGCATTTTGGGAGCTTTTTGATCCTTATTTTCTTCTCTGTTTTTATCTATTTTCTCCTTCTCCCTTCTACCCTTGGTATTCTAGATTTTAATCAAATCCCTAATGTTGTTTTAATGCAATTTGTATTTAATAGGTTTAGGCTTCAGTTAAATACCTCTCAGTTACCAGAGCTCAGTGATTTGGAGAAGTGCTGTAGTGGAGCTTCCCATACTGAAAGCTTAGAGAAAGCTCCAGGGCTCAACAGCTCTGAAATGGTGCTGCTCACTGTGGAAAATGGCAGCTTGATTTCCATTAGCAGAAAAAAGCCTCCCCCATTTGAATAATTACATGAGCTTTGTCTTAAAGCAATTCTGTTTCATGTAAGATAATACTCGGAAAAGGTCAGATCATCACTCTGACTCAATTGCTCGTTTGAACGAGATACTTCTAAAAGGCATTAGGAAGAAGGTTGTGCCTGGGGAGGGAAAGTAGGGACTGAGAAACAATTTGTTCCTTTCTCAGATCTGCTTTGCATCCTCCTCCCTCTCATATTAATCGTGCTTGGTTTCATCTGTGGCAAGCTACTGTGTTTGTTGATAGACAAGGGGACTGCTCCAAAGTTTGTGAAACAAAATGATGGATCACTGAATTAGAAAACTTCAAGTCCAGCTCATGATAAGAATTAGGTGCTCTTTAGATATAATGTTTTTGCCAGAAATGCAGTCTCCACACTTTCTGAGGGTGTCACATACTTTGTATTGATGCCAGTGCACCTTGTGGTAAAGGTGAAGAGGCAGTGGTCAGTTATTCTGCATTTACCACTGACAGCAACCATCTGGACACAGCAGGTCACTCTGACTTTGCAATACTTTGTAGCTGTGCTCCTGCCCCAGAGCCCCATCAGAAGTGGTGGTGTGGGAGTCCTGAGTCAGTTATAAAGGTGCCTAAAGGTTGCAAAGGGTTTGGCAACAAACAAAATGGAAACAAAAGAAGAAGGAAAAGGGACTACAAGGGCTAAACTGAGTGTAAAATAGAAGGTGAAGTGAAGAAAGGCTCTACCTGACAACATTCAGCTCTTGGTTGGTAGTGCTGCCTAAAGAGTAAAGTTGCCAGAGCATTTTCTTCTAAGTCCTTATTTTCTGCTGCCTAACTTTGCCTGCCAATGTGGATATTTTTCCACATTAGGTATATGCTTGGGTGGAGCATTTTGGGACAATTCCAGCAAAAAAGGCTCAACCATTTCAAATGAATGAAATTAGGGGAAAAACACGTTGCTTGCCAACACTTTTACAGCCCTTTAATTGCAAAGTTCTAGCAGACCTATGGGCTATAGCAGATATGCAACATTTGGAATGCACAAAGATGTGCTGTTTTCTACTTTTTTTTTTTTAAAAAAAAGCAGTCCCAGCTTGGAGAAATTACATAGCTTTGGAGAAATATTAGTTTGCTCATGTTCTGTAGAGCCTAGTGTACATGTGGCATGTAAATGCATTAGAATTCACAAGCGGAAATCTTTTTCTATACCAAGCATGGTGGATCTAAACATTACCTAGAGAGTTACTTTTCCTTACTTCCAAAGTTGTGGTGTGACTGACATGGAAATACAAAACAAGATGTCTTTCTTTTTTCTCTTCACAGATATACAACCTGGTATAGATATATGGACATATATTGTTTTGGACTATTAACAATTGCCTGTAATATATAGGAGGGAAGTTCTAGAGCCAGCTTTCTGATCTTGTTGATGGAACTGTGAAGAGTGGTGCTATTATTTGTTGACTGTGGGACAGATTTTCCCTCTCTTCTTCCATGTAATTTCTCCCCACCCTTGCAGCAGCTGGCTTGGGTTTTGAAATGCTTGTGTGGACAAGTAAGAGGGTGCAGTCACAGTTGTGTCATACTGAATTATATCTTGGGCTAGCCTGATAACTGTTGTTAATAAGGTCTTATATTGATATTTCCCCAGCATGGAAATAGTGGTAACACAGCCACTGATTAGTGAGCCATTACTAAATTTACAAATTTATTTTCCACAGAGCTGTTTTCCATGATTCTGTGACAAATGCAATGCCATTCCTTTCTTCCCCAAAGTTAGTTTTAGGTTTTTATTGGATACATTCAATGGGCTCAACAAATGAGAGCCAATCTAGGAAGCCAGCTGTGTCTGCCTGTGCTTCTTTGCTTTAGATGTAACAGATGTAATGACCATTTACCTAAACTGTAGCTAAAGCCGAAAATGTACTTGGAAGAGTTTGAGTTTTTATTTTAAATATGCTGTCCCTTTTTCTGGGAAAGAAAGAAAACCTATTGAAGTTATTTAAATGGTTAGTCAAACTCATCAAATTTTATGTACGCAACACTGTCTTTGAAGAAGTTTGTTTAAGTTATTCTCAGTGGCAGAGATATATAATACTCTGCTGACTGGCTATTATCTCCAATTTTGAAAGAAGCAGCTTGATTTCCTACAATTGTAATTTAAGTCCAGGTGGGAAAGCCCTCCCATTGCTCTTTCTTCCTGTTTGAAACTTATTTCAAAATTACAACATTTTTACATAATTAATAATAAAATCTACTTATGAAGACTTTTATTTTATTTTATTTTATTCTATGTGCCCTTTAAGAATATTTACAGGGTATTCCCTCTTAGGTGTGCATATAACTCTCATTAGCTTTAATGGGGTTTTAGGTGTGCATATGAAGGAATGAATATAGAGTTACTAAGTTTGGAGGGAAGTGGACCCGTGCCTCATTCAGCCGAGATTTCATTTGCATTTCAGATGCCAGTTTTTAAAGAGGAGGGTGGTACTCGAGGGCCTGTGTTTCATAAAGTGCCTAGGGCAAAATAAGTACTTAATCTAGCTGATGCTATTTCTTATTGTTGATGGTGATGTTCAAAATTGAAGTTGTGCTCTTGCTACTGGTGCATTGAATATGTCTCTTACTTTCTGGTAACCGGGGAAAAAACCCATTTCATTCTTGGCTTTTTTTGTCTGCTAAAGTCATTATAAAATGTAAATGAATACATTGTAAGCCAAATCTGAATTACAAATATTCTGTCTGGAGTTTTGTGTGAATGCTATGCAAATTTTGTTCGTCTTTAACAGCTATGAGCATGGATAGGATTTTGTAATAAGGCATCTGCTAAAGTTTCCTGGTTCTCTTGAACTGAAAACCTTCCAGAGATTAAACTGGGAAAGTTGTAGGTATATATATACACATGTATATATATCAGTCACAGAATTGTAGTGGTTGGAAGGGACCTCAAGAGATCATCGAGTCCAACCCCCAAATATATATGTGCATACAGGTATATGTGCATGGTAGTGCTTTAGGATAGCTCTTCTTTTATTCTAAAATCATCCAAGTTTGAGCACTAAACTTAGACATTTGTGAAGGTGAAATTTTTTCAATACATTACATTATCAGAGAATTGTAGGGCACCAAAATGTAGGCTTCCCAAGAGCCTAGCTGATCCCCTTTTGTGAAGTTTTCTAATAGTTCCTAATTTAGAGTTCTGCATTAGTTTTATATTTGTATGTATAGAGCCTCCTTTTGGAGAGGACACCTTAAATCTATAGACGACAAATTCTGTGATTCCTAAATTGTCACTATAATGACTATGAAAAGCCCGAGAGTGAGTCTGCCCTGCTCTCCAACAGAATGTAAGGAGGCTAGCAGAAATAGAGATATTCCTCCTCTTCTTCCCACGGTAGCCTGGACTTCAGCTGTGTCAGCCAGGATGAGTCTATTTACTTCCTAACAGCTAATCGCATTCTGCACTGAGGGTTCAAAGCCAAGTGGTGAATGTGTTTTGTTAATCATCTTCTTTCACTTGGTTACTGTTCAGCTTGGTCTTGAACTGAAAAAAGAATCCGTCAAAGCTTGTAGCTCTCAATACTGAAGTGTGGTTTAGTTTCAGCATAATAGTAACTTGGAAAGGGCACTAGGAAACAGGTCTGTTAGTCATCTTGTACTCAGTAAAGCTTGGTGTTTTGCAGTCTTCTTAAGATGGTCATGTGACAGATGAACAATTACAAACCTTTATTTATTTGTTTATCTCAGCACTGAGCAGCCTGAGTAACTGCCTTGGCAGTTTAGCTTGTAAAATTTGTGGTAGTGAGAGGTCTTTGTTTGTTTGTTTTTTAAAAAAATCTATTTTGTATGTTGAGTATATTCATTGGTGTTTATATGGCCTCCTAATTACAGACTGTTTTGGCAGTTAATGCAGTCCTCTGGAATAATTTACATTGCCCCCATGGCTGCTCACAGCAGCCTAACTCTTGGTATAACTATTGTAGTCTTGGCCTAAGGTGATTGAGCATCATCAGAGAGTGCACAGGTACATAAAGTCCTGACTCATGTAGCTTTTTTCCTACTTGAATCTGTGCTAATCTTCTAATTATTACTACAGGAATTCCAAAGTAGACCCTATAGGTGGAACAATTCCTCCTAGGTCCCTCACCAATGTAGTTACAGTTCAATTTCAAGATTACAGTCAAATTAACTTCCATTTTTTGTAGGATTTCTACATTTTTTGATAAGGAAATCAGAGTTTTACAGGTGTTGCATAATTTAAAAGTTGTTTTCCACCTTCAAAGAGGGAAAAACAGAAACATTTTTTAGCAGCAATTTCAACACTATGTAGGTCATATTGTGTGTGTTTTGTACCCCACCACCCGCCTCCTGCCTGTGGTTTTCACATCATGACAGATTTTCAATATCTGCCATTCTGCCTTGTGGCATAATCATGTTTATGTTTTATCAAAGGTAATTTTAATGGAAAATCTGAAAAACAGAAAAAAAAGCCCTTAAAACATTTCCATTTGGAGTCTTCGGGAAATCAAGTAAAATCTCACACTTTCATGATGCAGAGGTGCAGATAAATCATCAAAATAGGAATTGTTCATCCCAAAGTGTTTAAATAAGTAATTATGTTTTTTTAATCTAAACAATAAGGCCATGAATTATACCAGTCCTTGAGTTACTGCTCTTGTATTTTTTCTTAGAAAACATTATACAGATGACTTTGGTGTTTGATTGAAGTGCTCCATTGTTCAGCTTCAACACATTCTGACATCTTTTGCAGATCAATTAAAGTGCACCAGCATGGAAGAAATAAAAATGAAGATTTCTTTTTAACCTTAGTTTAGAATAAAAAAGAAATGCATTTGAGGAAAATGAGGAAAGAAATTGCTTAATATGTTTGAACATAGTGAGCATAACTTTTACATATACATTAAGTTGTCTGACACTATTCCATAAAGCAAAAATAAATGAACAGCTAGGCAGAAATAATTTACAAAATAAAGGAGGAGGAGCAGAATAATAAGATAATATGTGCAGAATCTAAGCCATCAGCCAGAAGGGACCATGAATTTGGTTTAGAAATTAGAAACTGAAAAATGTAGTCTTAAAAATAATGAGTAAAGTGAGTGGATGAGTTATTGACATTTCTGAAAGAAAAGTCTTGCTGGGACAGAATTGCTATCTCTGAAGCTGAAATCCCCGATCCTGCATGTGCATTTAATTATATAATAAACTATAAGCTTGTCAGTTTTGTTCATGGGGAGACAGATCCAGTGACTGAAAGTAACCACTGGGAAAAATATGTATAAAAATTGGAAGGTTTAGTAATTATTGTACGAGCAATTGATGATGAAATATGAAGGATCTTTGCTAAGTTCCCTCTGACATTTTTTAGAATACGTAACTAATGGAAATATTTATTTAACACTTTATTTTCCATAAAACCAAAACCATTTAGAAATAGCAGATGAATGTAAATGTTTTTGATATTTGGTAGATGAGGTTGATGTGCTGAATTTTCAGAGCTTCCTCCAGAATGCTAAGTAGTTAACAGAATTAATGTTAGAAAAAACAAACACAAAATAACTTTCTCTGATAAAAACTATAGATTCAGCTGTGAATATAAGGAATCAACAGCATAATTATTTCTCTTCAAGTCTACAGAAACTATGTGTGCTTTGAAACACTATGCATAATTCTATGGCACCCAGTTACTCTATCACACATCACTAATTGAAGTTAGATGGTACCTTTTTGAATTAGCAGTTTCCAGGAGACAGAATTTAGCTGGGATTATAGGAAAAAACTTAATTTTGATTTATGTATTTTGCTCTACCTTTTTCCCCTAATAGAAGATGCAAGTGTTTTGAAAGGTTTTCAATACAGACAGGGAGTGAATTGGAGGAAGAACCTGAAATGACAGCATATATCCATGTGGGAAAAGACAAGGAGATGAAATGGGAAAGTTGAGGCACACCCGAATGGACAACTTTAAATCACAGTGAAGAATGAGTCTGTGCAGTCAAATCAGTGACCTTCGGACTTCAGTACAAATAAGTCCTGTTCAGGGCTGAGAGAAGCCTGATAGTGAATTCTTGATTTGTTCTCATCTGTTTAACATGGCTTGTCTCAGTTCCTCCTCCATCAAACTGTGATTGCACAGAGAAAATGTAAGCACAGACTTCTGTGTGCATGTGTTTGTTTCTGGTTTTGATTTTCATCACTTACTGCTTTATTTTCCTATCTCCTACCTATGAAGCAGTGTACAACTTGGAAGTACTCAAAAACTTGCAGCTTCCAGGCAACCATGGACACCTTGGTTTCCATTTTGGCTCTGTGACAGATTACAGGTCCATGCTTTTTGTAGAGACTTTACAGATTGTTTTAATTTTATGCAGGTTTGCAAGTTTTGAAATACAAAAAATGTCAAATAATGAAATTACTATTGTCTATGCAGGTCTATATGAATACAGAAGCATTATTATTTCCATGATACAAGGGAGATTACTAGAGTGAGTGTGGTGGTTTAGCCCTGGCTGGAGGCCAGACACCCACCGAAGTTGCATATGTAACTTTACACTTAATGAAAGAAATTTTACTGAGGCTTCTTGAGAATTCCTCAAAATTCACAGATTTCAGCTGGATCCATGTAGTCTGTGGGATCAGATCATCATGACAGAAGCTAAACTACATTTTGCCTTAATAATCTGACTTAATTTTATGGAAGTTTGACAAAAGTTCTTACAGTGAAATCTCTCAAGGTGTGTCTGTGTGTATGTATCTCTTTGTGTTTGAGTAATTCTGTGTGTCCACCCCTAGATTTAGTAGCTTTTTAATACCAAATACTCTTTTAAAGATATTATCTCAAAAATAAACCTTTTTTTCCCCCCATGTACATACAAGAAGCAAAAATGTCAGTGAAACCTTTCTCTTAAAGTCAAGTTTGTATCAATCTTTCTTCTTCCTACCAACAAGCCTCTCAAAGTACATTTTTCTCTCCACCCAAAGAAAAAATATTTGAGGCATGTCAAGTTGGCACTCCACTATATATCCTCTTTATCCTGATTATATTGAGATAACTGTTAGCAAATACAGGAGATGATTTGGGAGGATCTCAGTAGCAGAGGTATTGTGATTCCACAAAAAAATTTTCCAACTCACTCTCTTCTTGCTGTATGTTAAGTAGACTTCAGGATGCCTGCCTATGTGATACAGACATTTCTTCTATCATATGTAGATCATAGAGCTTTATAAAGCTCTCTAACTTTTAAGAACCATTTTTGCTTCCCTTCAAAAGATAGCGTAATTCATTATAATTTCAAGTACTTCTCAAAGCATGTAAATGGTGATACTGTAAGACATTACCTAGAAGTATTAGGGCCTCAGGTCATATAGACATGAACCTGATTCTTTTTTTCTTCCTTGAACCAACCTGATTGAACACAAATTGGTTAAAACTAGTGGGTGTTGGGATATGATGGTAGGAAGGAAGAGTATTTCCCTAGGAGAGCTAGGTCAGCAGAGGGACTGTTTGCACTGAGCAGAGCCTGCAGAGTAGAACAGAACTGCAGAGCCATTCAGGTGGGAAGAGTTCTCAAGAGGTTACTAGTCCAACCTTCTGTCAAAGCAGGATCAAATCAGACTGCTCAGGACTGTTTCCACTCAGGTCTTAAAAACCTGAAAAGATGGAGATTACACAACCTTACTGGGCAACCAGTTCTTGGGATTTTTCTTTTTTTAACATCCAGTCTGACTCCTCTTCAGCCTTAGGTGCTTTGCTCCCTATCATACTCTGCTGTGGACATCCCAGCCCCATTGTCTTGATAACCTGCCTGTAGGTCCAGAGAGATGGCTGTTAGGTCTCCCTGAAACTATTTCTTCTACAGTCTGAATAAGGCCTGGTCCCTCAGACCCTCCTTGCAGGGAAAGAGCTCCAGCACCTGACTAGGTTGGTGGCAGTTGGCTGCCTTTGCTGCCAGGACATGCTGCTGGCTCATGCTCAGCTTGCTGCCAGTCCAGTTTTCAGGGTCTTTTTCACAGAGGTGCTCTGCATCCGGACAGTTCCAATCTGTATCATTGCCAGGTACAGATTGATTGCTCTTCCTGTGCAGATGGAAGACATTCCATTTGTCCCAGTTTGATTTTATGAAGTTATTGTTGACCAATTCCTCCAACGTGTCTAAGTTCCTCTGAGTGGCAGTCCTCCCTATAATACATGAACCCCCAGGTTTGGGGTCATATGCAAACTTGCTATAAGTGCACTCTACTGCCTCTTCCAGACCACTTGGTAAGGGCTGTAAACAGGACAGGTCCCAGCATAGACCCCTGCAGTAACTCCACTGTGGTTATGTGCTGGCAGAAAAAGCGGTGAACTCTGAGAGATGAGTGAGATCTTAATGCCATGGTTTCTCAGCAGTAGTCATTGTTAAGAATTTCTTCCTGTTTGGCTATTCTTTTTTATTATTTTTATTATTTTTTAAATATGTTCACACTGTTTCCTAAATCCTAATCTGTGAGCTTTGTACCTCAGTTTATTAGGTAATAATACTTGCTGCTGTTGCATCTGCGGTCATACAGATTTTAGTTTATCACCTGGCACTTGTGGAGAATATTGAGTTATCAACCTATTACCTCTTTCAGACTGACCCCAGTCCTCTGCGGCCAAAAGAGACAGAATAAATACCCATAAACTTGTAGACAAATAAAGGACAGAGTTCTCTAAGTTACTGTTAGTTACTGTTATACTTCCTATTTGTATCATTTTTATTGTGCAGAGACTCTGCTAGTAGGATATACAAGGCTTAAAAGCGTAACACAGCTTCCAGATACAGGCACAGTAAAGAGTAATAACCAATAAGTGGCTGTGCTACACATTGGTCTGTTCACCACTCCTGATTAGGAACCTGGAAAGTCCCTGCTGACAAGATAGTTGGAGAGCTTTTAGTCGGCTGGGGAGGCATAGACTTCTACTGCTCCCTGAAACGAGTTGATCCTCAAGGTTACTGAGTTGCTGTCAGATCCCTGTTTTCCCCTGTACTATTGTATGCCTTTCATGTTGATGTCTTTCCCCTAGAATCTTTGAGGTACTATTTATCTTCACCTCAGCAGTCTTACCTCTGCAATTTTATCTTTCTTATCTTGCATGGCTCTACTGTACAGATTTTCTCACATGTTGGGCAAATCCATCAGAAGGTTGACCTGAGGTCTCACAGTGGGGCTGTATCAGAGCTGGACCCAGGATCATAGGCAGGTGACCCTCTGAGCCAGTGTAACACAATGAACCGGCCCTTCCCTCACTTTTTTTCCCCATTGGCTCTAAATGGCTCTAAAATCAGCCAAACAAAGATCAGGCTCAGTGCTGATGTTCAGAGAGGAGAAAATATTCTTTTCTTCTGCTTTTAGGATGAAGAGCAAACAGGCTGAGACATGCAGAAACAGCTTTTAATAGTGCTTGTCTGTTGCAACTCACCTTTCATTTCAGTGTTGGAGTAGAAGATAAAAAAGGTTTACTGCTGGGCAAGAATAAGAAATGGCAATGCTTCAAACTACAGTTCAGATTCAAGTTTATGTGTAAATTTGGCATGAATGAACCAGATCTTTATTGTTAACATGATCACTTGGCTTAAACCAAACTGGATTACATAGGTTGTACTGAACCTGAACTGAACCCCACTTTTTACTTGCTTGTTTCCATAGCTAAATACAAAATCTTTGATGGTAGGAAGACAGATTTCAGGAATGGATGTACCAGTAGTGAGAAGGCTCTAGGAGAGACAAGTAGTTGCTCACATTAAGAACAAGTATAGAAGGAAAACTGGATTACTCCAGAAGAGAGGATGAAGTTGAAAGAGTTGATAGGAAAATCAAGTTCATAAAATAAATTACGGTGAGAAAGAGAAGCGAGGCTGAATGTAGGGTTACAAATTCAGTGTAAAGGAGTATTTTATAATTACGCAGCACATAGATTTTTAATATGAAGGTGTAGGACTGACAGATAAGAGAAGACACAACTCTTTCTAACATAACTCCTACAGCCCCCCAAATATTATTGACAGAATGAAGCTGTTTGCTGTGGTTATCTGATCATCCCTGCGTTTTTAAGTATGGCATTACTGAATAGCCCTTTTCAGTGTGTTACTAGATGGTGTGGCATGAAAATAATGCAGTTAAAGCAACCTTTTGGTCTGTGTAAATGATTTGCACTGAAAATATTTCTAGAGTGTCTCTAGCTACCATTATGTTTCTCTTGTACTTTTTCCTCTTATAAAGACACAGCACGTTCCTCTGGAAACTGACAGATGAAGACAGCTGCTAGTTAAAAGATGAAGCATGTTGTAAAGTGGCCAGTTGATGGAATGTAGTGTGCATACTATGACAAAAATAGCGTATACATATTATGTCCTTTGCTCTATGATTGTGCATGGCAATTCCTGATTTAAGCTAGTAAGTGCAGTAATGCAGAGCATTTAAAAAAAACTTTAAAGTTTTAAAATTTTCTCCAAATATATAGATTTCTACCTCTAAATAAGTGAAGATCTTTCTCATAGGTAAGATGAGGTTATAACACTATAGTGATATTGTCCTGAGTGGTCTTTTCCCATTGGCAGGGTCTGTGCACTCCTTTCGAATAATGGAGGTTTATTCTGACTTAGTTGGAGAATGTGGCTCATTAGATCCAGTGAGGCATAAAGGAGGTTGTGTCGGTAAGGGAATAGTACCTACATATTATGGGGTAATTGGCTGTTGTCAGAATAAATCCTCAGTCATATTGTTTGTACTTTTCCTGACTGTTCTGGGGGATCCAAATTAAGAAGATGACATGTCAAAATACTCACTTCGCTTTTGTTTAAGCTACTTAAGCTAATCATTGACTAAAAGTCTATTAGCAAGATGGGCACATTTTTCACGATGCTTTTCTGTTTTGCCTTCTGTTATTCTGGCAAAGGTTTGGAGTAATATATCTCTGTTAAACACAGAGTCTATTGCTCAGAGAGCCAGTCTCTGTAGTTTTGCCATTTTATTGCTTCAGTAGTAGAATTCCACCTGGTTAGAGGGTGAAGGAGAGAAGCTGTTGTGAAGGGGCTTACAGACAACCAGGGCTGCAAACATGTAGGTGCCTAAGGCACAAAACCTTTTCTAGCCATTTCTGAATTTCTGACTAACTTTACTCTCCATTGCTGTGATAGAAATTTTCCTCCAAAGGAAATACTGAAGTCTTCCCCTTGAACATTCTGGAAGAAAGACCTTGATACCTTAATATGGTTTTTAACTTCATGCTGGTTATTTTTCCTGGAGGATTCTGTGGAGAGCCTAATTAGTTTTCCTTGGCAGAGCTGGAGTGTCAAACTTTTTCAGAGAGAGCTATCATCTCACTGTTTGTTGTGTCTGTGAACTAAATAGCTGTTGGTATAAGCATAGTTTTGCATGAAGTTTAAATTATTTCTCCCTTTCCACAGATGGCATTGTAATTCCACTCTCTCTGCATATATCCTATCAGAATCCTTGACTATATATGCTCAAGTCGTCTGGGTCCTGGATGGTCCGGGAAGCTACTGCATGTCGGGACCACCAACGCTTATTGCATCCTTCAGCAAAGGCTGATGTCACATTATTTCCTAGGGACTGTACACAGAGCACAACTAATAGTACTGTGTATGAGAGCTAGTGGTACCACATTAGAAATAAATGCCTGCTAGAGGGGATGGCCCTTGGCCCTTGCAGAAATTACTTTGTCAAACTCTCCCCTAAGAAAGAAAAGGATTGAAGTGAGAACCTGGTTCACCCCCACAGTAAAAAGGAGAAACCTGCTACAGCATCTGCAAGCCTCTGGCTTAGTACCTTTCATAGAAAGTCTGGTTCCCCACCTAGGATTCCTGCTCTGATGTTCCTGGCTGTACTCCAAGACCAGGGTTGATAGATGTCCTGAATCTGCATAGCAACCATCTGTTTAGAGCCTGGGAGGCCATCACCAAGCACAGAGGTAGTGTGGTGGAGACCTAATATGCACAGCAGATGCCATTTTCTCCTTCAGCAGCTGCTATGTACATTAACTGTAGTTTCTGTCAGCTTGGCCACCCGCTTGCCAACACAAATCATACCTTCCCAAGCTATCTCCAGTGCTGACCACAGCCAGGCTATATGAACACGCAAAGAGAAAAAGGCATGGGTTTTACTTAGTGACAATATGATGTCTAAGAAGACCAGACTGAACAAGGCTGCCTTCCTACACCTTCCCTGGCAGCCTTGCCTTAGTGTAGCAATGCATAAATAAAGTGATTTTTGGCTAACATAGTTCACAAAAGCTGATTCACATTTCCGAAAGAACGACCCCAAGGGATGGGAAGCAACGTAGTCAGGAGGGAATTGTTCTTGGTCCACCGAAGCTGTTCTTGAGAAGCATTCTTCCTACGTGGAATTGATGGAACTCAAGACAGGATGAAAGAAATGAAACATTATTTTTATTGTATCCAGTGTAGATTTGCATGAGAGGGGCTTTTGTAGGAAGAGACCATGCTCAGCAGAGGTCAGGCCTGGGAAGCTCTGGAGTTCAGGTTCTAGACACCTGCTGCAACAGGCCTGAGTGTGCTAGAGGAGGCTGAGCATAGCTGGTTTTTAAAGCCCTCTCTTCTCAGTAGTCTAGGTGGTCTCTAGATAGCCATGCTGAGGACCAAAAAGAGCTGTCCTGGAAGACCTGAGTCATTCTGTGCGAGTGAAGAAAATCTGTCCAGGACAAGACAATATTTTCTATGTCTTGCCAGAAATAAGGCACATGGTCCTTAAAAATTGTGTCTGACTGTCTAGGGCAGAGAAGCCTTAACTCCCAGTCACCTCCACATGCCCACATGCCCAAAAGAATTCTGCCTTCCTCCTTTCTCTTTGTGGCCTTGAATTTGAACCTAGATGCAGGGATAATAATACAGCTTGACCTGGAAGTCTTCTACGGGGGATCACCTGCTCAATATCAGGCAGGTAACTTTCCCTTTTGTAGCACTGCCAGGCCCTGGGAAAGCTGTGGGGAAAGCTGTGAGGCAGGAGTGGGCTATAGCACAAATCGGGCAGAGCAAATCACGTAATGCCGTGTGGTAGTGTTGTGGGATATGATGGTATGGATGAACAAGAAGCCAGAGTAGAGAGTCATCATGCCTCAAAGTTAAATGGGCCGTGTGTGCTCCAAGAATTTGCAGTGTGAACACTAAGAGAATATTTTAGCCTGTATACATTCATTCAGGTAGCTTCTGGAAGCAATTCACAAATTGAGACAGTTTATTTTTCCAGTCATCTATAAAAAAAAGAATAGTAAAAAAAAATTAAATTTAGGACTTGATTCACATATAGTACATAACAATATGCAGAGCTCCCACAGTCTTTAAGTTTGCTTGTTTCTAACATATTGTAGGAGAAGAATCTGACAAGATTAATTGGAGGAAACTTATACTTAATGTTACCTTTTGGAAATAAAAAAATTCAGTTGCCTTTTTATATTATAAGATTAAAAAAGAAAAAAGAAGCAGTCATTTTTTTCCACTAAAATTTATTGATAGAAAATTTTCTCCTGTTTGGTGGTAGATAGGTATGAAAACGTGAATAAAATAACTGAGTAGAAAGTCAAATGACATAAATACCTACATACAGTTTTTCCATCACAGAGCCTTTTGAAAGGCTACTTAAATGGGGAATATGCAAATAAGAAATTACTTTCAAAAGAAAAAGCTGTATATTTCTGGATATTTTTTTTTTAATTTTGTGGGGGGGTGGAGGGGGGGGGGGGGTTTGAATTGGAAGGAGGATTAAAGGGAAATGGACTATGACCAGAGCAGTGATGGTATTTTGAATTTATGCATGTTTTTCTTCCTATAACAGAAGAGAAAGCTTTGAAAAGTTAATACAAATTATTATTGTTTTTCTCCTGAAGGCTCCCATCCCAGATAGGTGTTCTGCTTGAAATGTAGGTTTTGAGAAATCGCCCACACAGTAAAGCTGAACTGTACTGCATACTGTTCAACTGTTAAAAACTTGGGGTTTGTATGTAGGCAAGGAAAGTTCTTTTAGCCTCCATAGAATTTGGAATTGATGTGGTTATCATGCTCTATGTTTAGATCTTGACAATGTCATAAATCAATGACAAATCAAATATCCCAACCTCTTGGGTATATTCAGCAGAAGGCAGTCTCTGCTGCTTTTTGAAAGCTTGGGAGTCTTATATCACATGCAATTTGTTCTCAGATTCTTATGCATTTCTCTGAAAAGGAAATACTTTGTGCTGGATTTAGAGTCTAATTTAATGTTAATTTTTTTATTTCCTAATGAGGTTTTCTTATCTTTGCTTTATTCTTTAGAATGACCAATTATATTGTGTAATGAACATTTAAGATTATTTTACTATTTATCTTGAGAAAAATGATTTGAAAGATGGTATCTTGGGCTTCCTAAAGTAAGGTAGGAATACCAGGGACAGTAATTTAAAAAAATTACACAGGACTCACCGAAGGGCCAAATAAAGCTAACCACTTGAGCTTCTGGTTCTACACAGAGGAAATGAAGAGTCCCTCTGAAGTCTTAATATAACTAACTGTAATTGCAGAGACAAATTACATGGTATTATCACAGATATCTCATATATTCAGCAATAGTATATGTTACACACAAACACTATTTGCAATTAACTAATTTCTTCAAGGACAACTTCAGACCATAACAATTTAGACACTCAGAGATTATCCTATTTCTTTGGTTTCATTTAGTATGAAAAGCTTCCAACTGAAAATAGGTATGTGGCCATCAAAATGCTTCCATATTATACATTGATTTCATTATTAGTGACAGTCACTTTGTAAAAAGTGCATCTATAGCAACCATTTGAGAATGGAAATTTACAGGGGACTGGTCACTGTTTCTGTAATCATGTTTTCACTGTGTTACAAAAATGTTGAACTGGCATTATTTAGAACAGCATTATATTTGGGATTGCCTGAACATGAATTCTAGAAATTTGCACCCTTTCTGAATGTTAAGACTTTTGCCACTTATGTGATATAGTTCATGGGATTTAGGGTTGAAGAGTTTAAGCCAATGCCATTTCTCTAATGGCACTTTATTCTAAAATGCTGGACAATAAACTTCTGCTCCTTCAAATGGTAATTTAGGAATGTTAACTTTCTTCATGTAAGGAGTTCCAATTAAGTAAAATTATGTCAATTGTATGCTTGCAAGATCAGGGTTGAGTCTTATTTATCTTCTGTTTTTTTTGGCAATGAAGTAAATGAGGCATACTAAATTACTATCTTCATGTTTGATTTTTCTTTCCCTCAATAACTTCTGAATCTATTGGCCAATTTGAATCTGTGGGGGGGAAGGTATCAGAGGTAATTACTTTTCTACCTGCTTTATGAAAATCAGCAGCTGAATAGAATCCAAGTTAACATTCTTGTTGAGGGGAAGGTTGAGGGAGAGCTGAGCTGCGGTGTATTCTTTGGCTGTAGGAGTCTGGCCAGTCATGCCCACAGTTAGCTGCAATTGCAACATCTGATTTCTTTGCCTAGGTTTCAGGGCAAGTGACCATATGCTGAGCTTGTAAGCAGGGAGATGAAAAACAAAATGGACAAAGGGAATAAAGCTATGGAAATGCAAAGAGCATAAAGCTAGCAATTAATGGAACCACTCGCTTGATTCTTGTACTATTCTGTGTAGCTATTTCATTGCTAATGTGTTGACAACAGTAATTTAGTATATTAAAACCATCAAAGTAATAAGGCTTGAAAGTCAATAGGATTTGGGCATTGAAGGCTTGTTAGTAAATCACATTTTAATCACACTTCTGAAATTATTAGTAATTTTAGCACTCTGCATTACTTGGATGCTTGTCTTTGAGAATGTCTAGCTTTCAGAGGACAAGTTGCATATTGCTGTGATCTAACCATATTTCAGTTACACTAGCTGGTTACAAATATTTAATGTTTATGGCTACATTGCACATAGAGAACTGTTGTTGTGACAACTTACTATTGGGTTGCATCTGACTGACTTGCTGTAGTATTCCCCACTGGTACAAACTGCTGCATTCATAGTCTTTTCTTTGGTGCCAGGCATCACACAGAATGCAAACGATGCAAGTTCAATATGGTTGGCATGCATCAAAATCAATAATGTGGCCAGCATTTGAACAAGCAAAGTGAGTAGAGGTGTTTCTTGAGGAATTTCATATCTGGATGTTCTGTTCCAGGATAATGCCTTGATGATAGATAATTATTTATGCAGGGTTCTTTTCAGACTGGGTAGCTCCTTAAAGGTTAGTTGGGAGATACTTTACCATATAAGGCTTTCCATTCAAGGTCTGCACTCCATCTCTTCTCTTTGATCCAGAGAGTTGCAATTAGAGTCTTTACAAAGAAAGTGAACTAGACTAGAAGGCTCAGAAATCCATGGGCATGAGTTTTCATTTTTATCTGGTGTTCTTTGTGTTTTCTGGGCAAGAATGGCTGCTTCTAAAGGATAACATACAAATCCTCAATCCATGCTGTGCAAAATTTCAGATTGAAATTAACATCTTTTTCAACTTTGCTTGGTTTAGAAATATCCAGAATATATAGAGAAACACCATCACATATATATGACAAATATATGATTCTCCCTTTATATAATCAATAGGATAGCATGAGATTAAGACTATGCAAACAAATTTTAATTAAGAAAAGAATGTATTCTCAGAATAGAGAATAATTGAAATTGTATCACCTCTACTTATGGTAATATATGTGTACATTATCTAATAGAATTTTCATTAATTTTGATTATGTTTCTGGTAGAAATGTTCAAATGAGAAATAAATCTGAAATCTTAACCTAGGAAAAGCAACAAAAGTGTGTATTTAGGAAAGAAGAAATGAAATTATTGTTTAGGTATAAGAAAATATTGTCCCTCTTTCAAAAACGACAAGTAATTTCTGAAGAACTGTGATTTTTCTCTTGGAAATGAGATAGTATAGATTTATGTATGACATATAGCCTTCTTGTTCAGGATATCTCCAAAAGATTTACTGAACTTGCTGTTGCAGTTGTGGAGAGGGCAAAGAACTCTGTAAGTCGAGAAAACCCATGCATTTTTGATTTGCGTGACTAAAGCTATCGATTAGTAGCGTCATGTGTTCTTAATGACATTGCATCCATCACCAGAGAGAGCAGTAGGGTGGCAGTTATCCTTGATTAAATCTGAACTCAGAAGCTACAGTCCTCTGAGATTTTTGAGATGATAGTCTCTACATCCACAAGTGGGGTAGGCAGACACTTTAAACACCTAACAATACTGTAAAATATGCCATCACAACAGAGCAATGGTACTTCAGGAAATTCCTCTATAGGGAAAGGAAACTGAAAACATTGAATTGCTTGACTGAAATTTTCAGGTTTAAAATCTTATTGTTGAGTATTTGAAGCTGGAAATCAACTCCTGTCAATTGCATTAATAGAAACTATATCAGCATTGATATAAAAAGAAAATATGCTGTATTTTAAGCTTCAAATTAACACTATGACTTCCATAATTCTGTATTTTAATAGAAAAGTCCCCACTTCTCCAAAGAAATTACAGAATTTCGATATGCCACAGATGCCTCTGTTGAATTTGCATTATGTCAAAGCAAATGCCTATTTTATTGCTACTGTGTTGACTAGAGCAACTGCTGTATAAGTGTGTTGACTTTTACCTGTCTGATTTTACTACTAAGCAATCCTTTTCTTTGAAAACACTGTACCCACTCTCCTATTCATCTTCATATTCATTGAAGATTTTCTCCATTTTCTCCAGAGATTATTGATATATTTAATGTATAACAGTATGTACAGAATACCTAATCTCTCCAGAGATTATTGATATGTTTTCCAAAACATTTGCAAATCTTTTACACTGGGTGGGTGAAATGATAGAAGAGATTGCACTAGTCACTGACAGTAACTGTTTTACTGCAATACTATTACTTTTTTCCTGAAACTAGATCACCACCATGAGTTCAGATTTCTATAGCATTGCCCACATTGCTGTGAGAGGAGTGTGTGATATATGGAATTACCTAGTAACCTTTCAAGTTTTGTAGAGCAAGATCTTGCATTAAAAAAAGGAGACAGGGAAAGAAGAGAGCAATAGCCTGTCTGTAGACAGAAGCTTGCTTCAAAATATGAGCTGCTGTCTGTACATCTGCAGACAGGCTGAAACTGTAGCTCTAAGAGGTATTAAATGCTATCTTTAATTAGGAGGATAGTAACTCTGAAATGCAATTTATGACAATTTAGGTTTGAAACTTATTTTTCTTTATTACATGCTACACTATTAGACAAAAAACCAAGGATATTGGAGATGAACCAGAGAAAAAATGAGTGTGCCACCTGTATTTCTTTCTAATGTGAACTCTAGAGAGAATTTAATGCACTACTATAAAAGAAAGTCTCTACCCTCTGCATTTTTGTGCAGAAGGGATAGTAAAGAAGACTTCACAAATATTCAATCAGTGAAGTGCTGAATTGTGTTCAGTGATATTCACCATTGTTTTATATTCACTTCCACAAATGCATATAAATTCACTGAGATTAATTCAGTACCTGAGGTAACAGTGGAATGCAAAAATCTCTCAAACTTTCTTGCAGGTTCATGTGAGTGCTGATGTAGAAACCATTCACATGGATATTTTGACCATTCTTGGTAGTCATTTAGGAAGCAGAAACAATTGGTTTATCAGTAAAAGGGTGCAAATACAGTGAAATACAGAAACGGAGCCAGACTGTGATCAACAGGTTGCACTCATCAGACCTGATCCTGCAATCAGGGTGCTTGCATGGGCTAATGAAAACAGAAAGTCCCACTGACTTTAATGGGGTATTTTGGTTCATGGGACTGTCTCTAATTTTGAATTGCTGGATCAAAGTCTGTGGGAATAAATAGTAATTTCTAGAACTCTTACTTCAGAAAAAAAATATTATTATGACAGCCCAAATAAACTAGGCTTTGTTTCATAGACAAAGTATGAACAGGTGACAGAAATCTGCATTATCCCATTTTTATTAGCAGCTGTAAATCAAAGGTAGCCAGTTGGGATGCTGCTAAAACACTTAAAATAAATGGAGAGGTGATTAAATGAAGACAGCCCATAATGGTGAGAACTACCTACTATATGGTGTTAAGATTGTGGTTTATCTATAATGGAAAATGCTCTTTGAACTGTGATGGAACAACATTAATTCTGTCCGAGTTTGTAGTTTCTGTGGCATGTGGAAAATGTAAGTGAAAATAAAAGCTTTTTGGTAGTATGCTGTTTCAGGATTATCTGCTTTCAGGAGAAGGCCAGTTGTTCAGACTGGTATTCTGAACACGCCAATTATGCAGTGGAAGAAATGACCTCCTCAGCTTGCCAACTTCCACTTCTGCATTTAAAGAGAGTCTGTTTGAAAAATAACAAATGGGAGACTGCTGGCTGTTTCTGCAATAAATATTGAAAGGGTTTCCAGCTTAAGATAATAATATGTAAGAGAAACACCTCTGGCTTAAGTTTTCTCATAAATATTTCAAACCTATCCCTCACTGGAGGCAGTAGTTTCTTGAGGCACAGAGCTCATTCTCTGCATGCTAGGCTTAGTCACTAGTAAGTCTTTCCTTCAGAAAATACCCCCTCCAGAAAGTGTGCAGAATTAAATTATCACCATTGCTGCAGAGCCCAAAAAAAAGTTCTTGTATAATGCGATAATGGTAGACCTCAGAACCAATTTCTGTGATGTTTTGCAAGGCAGAGCTTTTCATCCTTGGATGAATATTAAAGGGAAACATGGAGTCTTACTTCTGTTTATTTGTGCTTTTGAATGAAAACTCTTGTATGTTCCACAGTTTTTACATCTGTGCAGTTGTATTAAATTCAATACAGTTTCTTCAGCTTAAGACATGAGTAAGAACACAGCATGTTATCTGGCTTCGACTCACTGTTTTGTCTTACTGTCAGGCCTGATGAGCACCCTTTGGTGAACAGGTTATCAAAACACTAACAAGTGCTTGAGAAAATAGATTTTTGTTTAGTGTTTTGTTTATGTGTAAGAGTAAAAACTTATGGTTTATCAGCAGATGTGTGAAAGTGGGGAAGAGAAGTTTCACCTATTTGCAGTAAGCTTTACTCTGAACTCCTGCACTTAGAGTAAGAAAGCGTCTTTAGTTATATTAACCAAAGTGAGTATTCAAGGCATTTCTGCTGAAGATAGAGTGCTATTGAGAGTTGTTGATCAACAAGGTCTGGCACACAGCCTAGCTGCTGTTTGCAGTAAAAAAGGGCTACAGGGTCCAAGAGCAGAAAACCAGAGCTCTAAAGGATCATGTTGAAAAGTATCTTACGGAACTTTGTTCTTCTCCAGTGAGAACATAATAGCAAAACCAAAGGTGGTTTTGCTACTTGTTCTCAGTATCCAAATATATATCTGACTGACTCGCTTTTTATGAACAAGTGTCTGGGTTTTAAATTGAGATGAGCTAGCAATTTTACCAACAAAGCCTATGCATTATTTAAACGAAGACTGCAACTCCTTCAGTGGTTTCTTTCATTGCTTCACTTGAATGGCAAATGTATTCATCGTTTACTGTCGCTATAAAATCCCTTCCAACACAAAGCTCCAAACACTACAAGGGGACTATCTCCTTTCTGGTAACAACGCTTTTATTATTTTTACTTTTAACTATCGTGGTATAGAAGAAGGAGGCTTTATGATAAAGGGCCTTATGTCTAGAAAAATTATGTCCTATTGTAATATATATATTATGAGAATTATAACATTTGTTTATTGTTGCTAGTAAAAGCAAATGATCTGTTCAGCTACGTTTAATCAACTAAAATGAGTTCATTTTCCAATGCATAATGCTGAGATCCTATTTCCAACAGATTACAGAGGGTGTTATGCAGGAGTTTCTTTTATTTCAAAAAGCATAAATGGCCACATCTCACAGTAGATTTCTGATGAACGGTTCATCTCTACCTTGCAGCTTTATAAATATGATTATGTTTATGAAGCTTCATATGATGACTGAAGGATGATATTTGGAATATATGAAAGTGGTGGGTTTGGGGTTTTTTTGGGAGGGGGTGTGTATTAAATTTTTATTAGGAAAGTTGCTTACCAAGTAGGGTTTTTTTCCCATAATAACATCTCTTTCTTTTATCCAAAATAGCAGATCTAAAATATACTGCTCTAATACTTGCTTTTCTTTTTGTTGTTGTTGTTGTTGTTTTTAATGATGGTGAACACAATACACTAAAAACTTTAATAATGCTGTGTATAAAATACACCAGAGGGAAAGAATACCACAATGTAGAAAACAAAAAGAAAAATTGCCAGCAGTTCAATCAGTTCATCAACCTCTGCACCAAACCTTAGGCTAAGGTTTGTTACCTTGTTGAAAGGAAATGTAGCCATGTAAATTCAGGAATAAGTTCACGAATTTAACTGGGGCTGGCTGGCAGCAGTACTGAGGGATAGACTGCACTTGGCCCTGTGGGCTGAGGAGAACCCTGGCCTAACAGCAAGTGCCCTGGACACTGTCAGCCCCACCATCACCTGCTGTGGAGGATGCAGACATCCTCTGGAGGCCCATGTGACCACTGCCAGTCACCAGTCCCTGTGAGGATTTGAACAGATCAATAAGCATAGGGTATACCCTACTGGTCTGTGACCCCTGTGTGGGGCTGGCTGGGAAAGAGGCCCTGGGAGCATGTCAAGGGTGTCCCAAAGGACCATCCATAGGAGGGGGATAAACCATGGGGTAAGACCCTGGGGTGCTCACTCACCCTGCACCCTCTCCCCCTGCAGGGCAAGGAGGTGGTGTCATAATTTGAAAATTTGTGATGTAAGTGTTTTAGTGTATCTGCACTCTCAGTTTGATCTTGAACTGTGACACCTATTTGTCTAACTTTCCTCACCCTGATGAATAGTTTAAGGTGCCCATTACACCTCTGGTGCCCTTCCTTCATCTTGCCAGAGTGATGTGAAAAAATCTGAATTTTGAGAGCAATGTATACAATAAATTTGAGGGTTTTTTTTGTTTTCAGTGTCAACTGGAAAGATTTTATTAATAATAGAAATGCACATGGTGACTGAATATCAGAGTCCTGCCTTTCTTACAGTATAAATTAACAGTAATCATAAATTCATAAAATTAATCCTTTTTTTTTTTTGTTTGTTTCTTTACAGAAAAATTAGAGGCTATAACACACCTATGCCATTTTTATCTGGGTTTCCTAAAGAATTAGTTTTTGAACTGGTTTCTTAATTGGAAGGAAATTTGACAGGTAAAAGTTTAAAAGTGATCAAATTGATATGGCAACAATGTACTGAGTAAAGGAGAGAGACCTAAATCAGTGCCCTACAAAGTATAAAAAGACTGCAATATTAAGTACCCAAACATAACAGTCAGTGTCCATCAATCATAAGAAAAGCTCCAGTGAGGAGAACTGTGTGTTCTGCATGGAAGGACCCAAATGTGAGTCAAACCCGGAGGAGCTGAAGCTTGGTTTGCATCAGTGTCACAGTCTCTGTATTCTGCTGGTAGAGTTCACTACATTTCTTGTCCCTGTTTTTTTAAAATGTAGACACCTTGTACATATTTTTTAATGAATTAGCTCCTTATGATTAACTGTAAAACTTTATAAGAAAGTTAGTGATTTTCCCACTGATTTGATTCTTGATGTGCTGACCTAATGATTAATAAATGAACTTTCACTGTATTTGTTAAGAACACCTAAGCATTTGAAATTTATCTTTCAGCAAGAATAGTTCATAATTTGTTAGTTATTTATATTTCTCATTTAAATAAGTGCTCTCATTGCCAATGTTCTGCCTTATCCGGAACAGTATTTGCTCTCTCTGTATTGGCAGTGTCTTACGCCCAAGTCCAGTGTTCTGAACATTACAGACTCATTTTTCAGTCAAAACATGGAAAACTCATCAGAAATTAATTTTTGTGAACACTTTCATTGCCACTCTTTTCACCATAATTTAGGATGAATATGAATGCAAAATTCTGAATGCTTTCTCAATACTGAATTGTCCTCCACACTACAGCACTGAAGTAAGACCTTCTTTTGTTCAGCAGAGAACAGTATTTCCAGGAGAAGAAACAAACATAATATAATGGGGATCTCTAATCCAAGTGCGTTCCCTGTGCTGTGAAAACTGACTCTATCATTTTAGTGACCTGTAAAATTTTAACTTTTAAGATATTAAAACATTTGTTCTCAACAATTTCAATACTGATTTAAAAAAAAAAAAAAAAATAGACCAAAAGCCCAAAAAAAAGGCTGGAATAGAATGGTGAAATCCAGCATTGTGCCTGTCTTATCTTTCACCCAAACTCTACTTCATAGAGAACTCTGATGTAGCTTTGTATTATTTCAAGAGAAATCCCCGAAAGGAAGACATTTGCTCAAGTAATGTGTATGTCTACAAGATGCTTGTGTTCTAAATATTTTTTTTCAGATTTTGGTCCTAAATGAGCAGAGGTCATGGAAATGTTGTCAGTACCCACCTTTTCTCAATCCATGTTGACCTTGATATTTCAGGTGTGATCATGTTGAAAGACAAAGTGGCAAGCTGATAAGTATTAGCTGTAATACAAGTGTTCTCATCAGAAAATAATGTGCATTCAGTAGTGTGGGAGTTGATGGTTTTCAAATACCACATGCTTTCATGTCCAAAAATGTGTGCCAAATCATGCCAGCAGGGAGGACATGTGTTACTGCACACCGAATGTAAATTCAGGCTGTAAATTAATTAAGATTCTTCTTTTAGTCTAAGAGAATAAAAAGAAGCATGCTCTATTGCTAAGAATAACAGATTTTTCTTAACATGTTGTCCATTGACAATTTAATATGAGTATTACAAATGGTTGTGCAACCAACATCACACAGCTGGTTTCAACAGGGCCTTTCTTGATCTCCTTATTCTGCAAAGCTAGTATTGCAGTTCTAAAGTAGTGGTCACCCTCATTTGCCTCAATAAAACTTCAATTAAACTGGAAACAGGGAAGGTAGGGAGGAAAGATTCTTTTTGGATCACGATTATCATCCTCTTACTTTTTTTCATGAAACTTAATTGCATAAATTTTGTCACCTCATTTTGAGATCCTTTGTAGTCTGCCTATAAATGAGTTTATTAAATGAATCAGTGTACAAAGTAAAGGAAAATCAGCTAGAAACTGAGTACAATGGAGTATAGAGTTGAAAAATGGACCCATTAAAAAGCTGAGGACACCTTGTGCATGAAAGGTGAAAAGAAAATGGAGTCTGATGTTACCATGCAATTAAATGATCCTGGACAGACCACTGTGATGTTCAGTAAACCTACTGATACTGATCATAAATTTCTATTAGAAAGTGAGCATAAATAAGACCACTACTTTCACCTGAGTGCCTGAAAAAGCATTCACAATGGAGTGTTAGGTCAACACTATTAAAAACGGGTATTTATCTTCGAAGCAGAATTTGAAATGTTTAGTTGTTGTGAGGATATGTGCTTTACAGAAGGAAGGTGCTCAGTACTTTCTCAAAATCAGGTAGTTTTTTAAGAAGTCTCAAGCTGAGGGGTCAAGCAAGAGCATTTTCAGAAGCACTGTTTTTGAGTAACAGTAGTTACACTGAAGGAGCAGTGAAGTATTGGCATGTTCTTTAGCAGAGCAGGTGAAGTTCTATATCATCAGTAAACACTAAGAGGAAAATGCTTTTAAAGGTGCATTTTGAGTTTTGTTCTTGTTTCTTTTACTTTGCATTCACCAAAGGATCAAGGTTATCCTTGTATGTGTGTACCACAGTGACAACAGTCACTGATTTTCCAGTTGTTATGGATGAATCAAGTTTTTAGTTTGTCTTTGGAGAGTCAGACAAGATAGCTCATCCTCAATCAGCCTTACATTTAGTGCTTCAAGTCCTGTGGCATATCAGGCATATTTCTAGAACAGTGAAAAATTATTTTCATAGCAGGTTTGGGAGATGATAATTTGCTAAAATCAATAAGACTTCAGCAATTCACCAGTGTTTTCATACATTTGCATGAGTTCATATGAGAATGAATCTCTGAACTCATAGTAAAGTTACTTATGGTTTCTGTTAAGAGTTGCACCTCTATTGGATTTTCTGTTGGTTTTTTTTTTCTTAATTTCCTAGTATTGGTCTGACTTTTTCAGACTCATTGTCCAGATATTCCAGCCAGCCTGACTATTCTTTAGACTACTGGATCACAAGTAGAGTTTGAACCTGGATCTTTATGACTAGGCCAAAAGTTCCTAGTGTGTAGAACTGGCTTTTTTAAATAGCTGGGAGCTTGATTGCTGTGAAAGACTAAATTGGATCTCAGGTTTGTGGTTGTTTCCACATACACTGACTTTAAATTGGCATTACTGCAATGCTGTGCCCATAATAGTGTTACTGGGAATGTCTTTTACAGGTAATATTCTGAAAACTCATAGGTAGCCTAAAGTGGCAAAGAGTTTCTAAGATGGTATTTGGAGAAAATGCAGTACGTGTATCAGTGGAAGATTCAGCTGAGGCTTTCTCTTGGTTTGTTTCCAGGCATCTTAATGTCCTTTTTTCCCCCAAGGGAAAATTTTAGGCTGCTAAATGGAGCAGATATCCTTTATGCAGTAAATTCTTACTAATTTCCTGAAGTTCAGTCCCATTTATTTTCTGGAATGATTATTCACAACTCAATCTTTATTAAATTTTATATATAATCTCTGAAACAAGAGATACCTAAGAGAGGAATCAGCCATAAATTTATACAAATCTGTGGTGTCATATAGCTTTTCTGCTTGTGTCTCTATTTATGGTGCATTAAAGCTGAGTCACAAGAAAATCATGGGTTTATGAAGCTTCTTTCATAAACCAGAAAATGTAAAGTTTTATTGCTCTTTAGGCACAGATTATTAATGCTGTAATGACATTAAAGAGTATTAAATGCAAATTTGCAAAGCTCCAAAGAGCTTTATTAGGATAAGCAACATTTTTATTGAGTCACTCTTTTAATGAAAATCTGGCAAAGTAAATCTAAGCGAAGGCCACCACAGATGTTCTGCTATGCTTCATCAAGGAGTAAGCTGCTCAGTGCTTAGGGGTAGAGAAGAAAGCTTGGATGCACCCAGTCTTTATGTACATTTACCCCGGTTGATTTATAGTGTGTGCTGCATATAAAACACAGGGGAGCATTCAGTAATGAAATAGAAAAAGGAAAGAATCAGAATCTGTATAGTGCTGTAGTGAACACGCCAGATAAGCAAATGAGAGAGATTCTAGTTTCCCAGGTCCTTTAGCTGAGCATGGAGGTTTTCTGAGGTGTGGGGTGAAATGGTGCTCTTGATTTTGTAGATGACACTCAAATCACTGTGTATTTTAAGAAGAAATAAATTTAATTGTAAATTAGTTGTTCTCATGCTGGTAGGTATGATTATGTTGTTCAGTAAAAATTGCAGGCTTGTACAAGTGGACATGTTGTATGATGCATCATACTTAAATAATTTTTCCTGAGACAGGAATCTAGAGCTGTTTCACAGGTGACACACTGTGAGGTTTTTGAAGTATAATATGCTATTTTGGAGGTGTGAGAAGCAATTTAACGTCACTTCAGAAGTCTAGCTACAATGTGAGATTCTGATTTCTGTATCATGATCTTAAGAATATAATATGTAGGAAATGCTGACTTGTTTTATAAGCATGGAGGTGCTCTACATTGTTAATATATAAGACTCTCATAGGGGCCATTTTTTCATATAAAATTTCTTTAATTACTCAATCCTGTGTTTTAAGAAAGGGAAAGGAAAAAAACCCCAGAGGATCATAAGGTGCATTTCTGATTCTATTTGGAGCATTTCTGCTACAGTTGCCCATACTCTAGCAGTTTTCATATTGTAAATGCTTTGTCTGAAGTTTTCATAACTTGCTCAAGAAATATGTTTCTTTCTAAAACCTAAGAACTAAGTTATAGTATATGGTCCATTACCTTTTTCTACGTAGGTGAAGAGTGCTTATGTACCTTAATAATGTTTTAAAACTGATGTGGAACTGTCTGGGACCAAACCCTGCAGCACAGACTAGAATGTTAAAGTTCAATGATGAAGGCTTCATGTGGGCTCGTCACCTCAGTGGTGCGGGGACACAAGTTCTCTTGGGCCTTCCAGTAGCTGAAGGGGCCAACAGAAATGCTGGTGAAGGACTGTTTGTAAGGGCATGTAGTAATAGGCAGAGGGTTAGTGGTTTTAAACTGGAGCAAAGTAGGTTTAGATTAGACATTAGGAAGAAATTTTTCACTCTGAGGGTGGTGAGACACTGGACCAGGCTGCCCAGAGAGGTGGTGGAAGCCCCATCCCTGGACACATTCAAGATCAGGCTTGATGAAGCTCTGAGCAACCTGATCCAGATAAAGGTGTCCCTGCTTACTGTGGTATGGGGGTTGGACTAGATGGCCTTTAAAGGTCCCTTCCAACCCAGAGCATTCTATGATTCTAAGTATATTTGTAGTGTAAAAAGGGTCTCCTTGTGGCTGTCCACATGTAGAAAATGAAACAATCTTCAGACCATTCTGCAGTGCAATAAACTAGATGAGAAAGTGATTTACCTCTCTGTCACACAGTATCCCCAGATGTCTTGTATCTTTTTTCAGGTGGTGAATAGGGTCCTGGAGATGGTGGTTTTAATCTGTCTCTTAATAGAAGAACCTGTTTTATGTCCTGCTTGTTTTGAGAAGTGAATTGAGTCAAAACTGTAGCACTTGAATTTTGGTGAAAATAAGAGATTTTCTCTGTTTTAGGTTGATGTCTTTCAACCTTTTACAAGAAGAAAATTTTAAGTGTGGGCCAGTGGTGTGTGTGTATTACCTTTGAAAGGATTTATGTGATTTAGTGCAAGTCCTATTAAATTTCAATCTAACTTACTCTCTATTTATTTCACAAGACTTTTTTTTGTAGGTTTCCATACACACAAATTAATACATGTTATGGGCTAAGATGTCGAAGAAAGACTGATGAAATGGCCTGGGACTATTACCTTACTCTCATCAAAATAATTCTGGATGAGTGTTAATTATATTAAAAGCCATTTACTTTGCTTCAAAGTAACCGAAGTGGCTTTAAAAAGTTCACCAGTATCTTTAGAACAGAGTAAACTATCTAGCCAATCAACTAAAGATCCCATAGTAACAGTCAGATATAATCTAACTGATGATAATATAATGGCTCCATAGAATTAGCTAGTAGATTCTATCATTTTGAAATATAACATATAATTAATACCAGGAAATAGATGTAGCAACTCAGCCATTCCTATTGGTTTCAGCTATGGAATATACATGGTGTTCCTATTATGTATACATACACTGTATTGTATCAAAGATTGTTTCTTTTATTTAGGCTAAAATTATGCCATTAACCTTTATAAAGATCTCTGTTTCCCTGGAGTCCAAGGAAACATGATGGTCTTGCACCACTCCCTCAGTCTCAGGATGGTAAGCTTTTGCTTTGAAAAAGTTTTCCCATGTGGATTTTTAGTATGATACTTACATTCATGCCTTCCTACTATGACTAAGAAAATACAAATGGTGTTGCTCTATTTCCAGTCTTTAAAAGTTTGAACTTTAATTCAGTTATCACTTTGAGGTAAAAGATGTCTGGACTGGATGCCACTGATCTTGAATTCACCTCATGCATATTCCCTCTTGAACAGACCCTGAGTAACTCATGTTCGACTGCAAGTTCCTTGCTGAAATTAGATCTCTCTTGACTTTATACCATGTGCCACACAAAGGGTAAGAGTCTGATGTGTGTTGAGTCATGACATTCAGAAAGGACGCCTTGCTTTCTAAACTTCTTTGCAGGAAGAAGACTAGGTGCAACTTGGTCCAATCTTAGTCCCATACTGGTCAACAGTGTATGTCTAAATGATTATACATATAGCCACATATCAGACACAACGTTTGCCTGTCAGAGCCCCTGAAGGACTTTCGCTGAGACAGTTTTGGAAAGTTGAAACTAATAGAAACTTTATTAAAGTGACAGATATACAGCATTTGGGATTGACACTGATAAATGCACTTACTGCAATAGGGCTAATATATAACTAGGGTTATATTTATAATGCTAGCATAGTACTATCCCAGGTATTCTTACCAAAAAGGTGAAATTGGAATTAGTTATCAAGAAAGCATCCTTGTCTTGAGTGAAGGAGAAGGAGCACAGCCAGTTGACTGCCTTTTTGGGGTTTGGGGTCTTCAATTTCTTCTCTCCACCTCCAGAGGTAACTTCTTCAATATCCTTTATACTCCAGTCTTAGCTGTTCCCTCCTAGGCGTGGATTTGGGTGGAGAGTTGAGTACTATAGTCATAAATGTTTAGCATGTACTCCTTTTAGCTCACTAGCATATTTAAGGGTGTTGACTTTAATATTCAATTCATGGTTAATGAGGCAAAAGGTCTCACTCCAAGCACCGTGGCCTTCAAAATTATGTATAGAAACTATATCTGTATCCTGCATTCTCTAGCCAAAACAGGTCCATTTTGCTGCCATAGGACTCCCTCTTTTGGCTGCTGTTTTTACCAACCTTGCAGATCTTCACCTACAATGTTTGTAGTAGAGATAAGTGGACATCGGTGTTTTTACCCTCTTAGGTGCAATTCCCACATCATGAAAAACAATATTTGTGGCACTAAAAAGCATCTGGATCTTGAAAAAAACTTGCCACTTCTTTATGATAAGATCAATACATTTTCATAACCGTCTCTTGATGTTTTATGTAAATAAAAAATGTGTTTGGGAGCCAGATGCATATCAAAGCTGTGATGAGAAGGTGAGACCCAAATATCTATGAAATGACCAGAATCTTCTCAAAAAGAACTATGACATGTTAAAGAACCCCCAAAACCAACACAACCAAGAAGAACCAAACCAAAACAAAACCATTCATCATTAGGCACAGATGAGTTATGGTGAAGAAAACTGCAAGCGGTGCTAGCCATGAGAATTAGGTGCTAGCTCAAAAGGTAACTGTAAACTTTAATTGGTTTAGGGTCCATCACAGCATTCTGTGATGCACTCTTGCTTTATTTTGAAACGTGGCAAACTTAAATATGCTTCCCATAAAGAGTACCCACAGTGATTAACTGCAGGTATCTAATTAAGATGTTTGCATTTGGGAAACACATTTCCATATGAAGAATACATAAAATCAATTGGAAATCCAAAGTGTGACCAGAATGACTAAACAGTCTGCTCAAGCATTTTAATTCTGCCTTCACTATGTAGGCAGCATAACTCCTAAATTAGATTCCCAAGTTTAAGTGTGAGAATTTTCTCTTGTTGATTTTCTAAATTATGTACATTTACCCCAAAAAACCCCCAGAACAAACCTCTAGAAATTTGGTTGGTTTTTTTTTTTTTTTACTTCTGTATGCAAACAATGTGGATGTAAAGAATGAAATGGTCTCCTTTGTTTTTTGTTTTTCTTCGACAACTTCCAAATGGAAAAGTGATATTCCTATTAAAATAAAAATTGATTAATTTGACAAAGAACTCATGCTGGATGGATTAGTGCAGCTAGAGAAGAAGGGGATTATTTATACCCTAGATGTACCAGTATGCATCAGCCTTAGACAATGCAGCAACAGCGCCTGCAAAATAATGGGCAAAGGATAAATTTAATGGATCTACATAGTTGAAGATTTGTCTGCAGTTCTTTAGTGCTTTTTTGCATTTCATATAAGAAATGGTAACTCGCCTTCCATTGCAGAGTAATGATGATTTGTTTGTAAAGGGCATCATAGAAAGATAGCAGCTATGGGGAAAATATGCTGGAAGTCATAGCTCTATTTTGTTATAAAAGTTGTCCGTTAGGCATATTAACTAAATGTTTATGAACAACAGTGCAGAAAAACTGGTACCCAATTTAACTAGTCAGGACTGTCTCTGTCATTCCTTGCCTGAATAGCTTAATGTAGTCTAAAACTGTAAGTACTTTACCGGCTCTTAACATTTGCAAATATGTGTGTATCTTCTATCTTCAAAAACACTGTTTAAAGAAAATTGACAAAAAATTGAGAAAGCACTGGCCACTTGCATTACTAGTCCATGATACATAATAACATCTTATCAATGAACTGAAATTGCTAGAGCTCTGTGATGGTGATAGTTGCAAGAGTAAGACATATGTACTTTTAAAAAAACAACAGGAAGAAACAGATCACTGCAGAGTACAGAAGTTATTTCTAAACTATATTCTAAAGTGATCTAACCAGTTACGCAGGCAAAGAGAATAGCCTAGATAATTGACAGAGAAAACTGGTCTGGCTTGATGAAAATGGAATTGTAACAGAGTAGGTTGAAGCAGTTTGAAGAAATCTTATTTTCCAGGTAGTCTTTTCTAAGGTCAAGATAAAAGAACATGGCAAATACTGAATTTTGATTCTTCACAGTTCATCAATAGCTTATTTACCCTTTAGAAGTTTGTGTTGCATTGGATGGAAAGGTAATGTTTGGAACCAGGACCTCCATTTCAGTATTACTTTACTGATTTCCTACAATATGTGTTAACTTTCACATTGAATTAATCCAGATGTAGTCAAGAGCTTTCTGGACTGGAGGTTGTTTATGCTGATATATGAAATTATTTTTCCCCTCTGTGTCTCCTGTCCCTTCGCCGCTTATTTTTACCATTGACATAGACTTTCTTTGTTATCAGTTAATGTAAAAATAAACATAGAATGTTGCAGTGTAAAAAATAAACACCAAATGTTGTATTGTTTGATCTTTACTTGTTTAGCCTCATCGGTGAAGCAGCACAGCAAGTAAGGTAATGGAGCATGTTCTGAGAAGTCCTGCTGGTATCAGAAATGCTTGCCACTGCACCACAGAGAGAAATGCTTTAGAAAGGGTGACCATTAACAAGTGACAGTTTGCATTTACTGCTGGATCAAGCATGTGTAGAAATATGCATAAATGACTGCAGCTGTCCTGTTTTTGTCTGATCTCTTGTTTTATGGCTGACAGAGATACAGCAATAAACATCAAGCAGACAAATATTTTGCAGTCTTGAGTAAATGAAAATCCATGGTAATAAGAAAGTATAAAGTAATTATAATTTTAATTTCTGGGGATCATGTGATGTCCTTACTATTTTACTACATATCTTCCTCCTACCTGAAGCTTGTTTTCCACATAATTTCCTGCAATACTGCCTCCCAGTCCTGTGGATTACCAGCTACTCACACTCCAAATGCCCTCACATCTCTCATTGAGTAGCTGAGCACCCTCAAGACCAGCACTTTCTTGAGAATGGAATGATAGTGGCTTTGACAGCTTTCCTTGAAATATTTTTTTAATATCTGCCAAACCTCTGAATAAAGTCAACAAGAATTTATTATACTAAAATGAAAGATTTAAGAAAATTACCGTATTCAGAAAGAGGTATGTGACCATAAATTAAATCTGTCTGTACTACTTTTAATTTCATTTAGCACCAGATGACTTTGTCTCTGTTTCAGTCAGTTAAAGAGTTGACAATATGCCTGGGTAACAGTGTTAGCCAAGATCTAGCCCTTTCACAAACACTGCCCTCAGGCTTCCCTTCTCTGAAATAGATACTGATCAAGGGCAAACTTGTTAGGTTTCCTGTTTCCTCCTATACAGACAATAGTTTAGTTTGTAGGGTTTTCTGTAAGTTATAAAATGGATAATAAATCAACATAATTTCAAAACCTTTTCCTAGAGATAGCTACTTTGCGATGACTCTTGGGTCATATCATATATGATATCATAAAATGGTTTGGATTGGAAGGGACTTTAGGGATTATCTAGTCCCAAATCCCCTGCTGTGGGTAAAGGCACCCTCCACTAGACCAGGTTGCACAAAGCCCCATCCAACCTGCCTTGAACACTGCCAGGGAGGGGGGCAGCCACAACCTCCCTGGAAAACCTGTTCCAGTGCCTCACTGCCCCCACAGTGAAAAACTTCTTCCTTATATCTAGTCTAAATATACCCTCTTCCAGATTATCTTGTGTCCCTTGGTGTTGCTACTTGGCCAGGTAACATAAAAACTCCAACCCACTCAGCAAAGGTAAAAACAACATGTACCAACAGCTTTGATGCATGACATGAGTATAAACAAATTTTTTATCCCCCTGAATGAACCTGTAGTTGGGCAGGATAGAATTTAAGCTTAATATGTAACTCTTTGCAACCTACATATTGAAAATGCCTATTTTATGGTGAGATTAAGGAATGGAGTTCATCTTATTTTCTGACAGATATGATAGAAAACAAATCCTTAACCTTACAGTGATAGTGTCATAGGACTTTATTATTGGGCTGTTTTTAATTCAGTGAGGATTTAAAAATACTAGAGCTGTAGTTATTTATTTTTAGTTGAGGCTGGGAACGTTAAGTGGGAAAGAAACATAATCTAAGATAAGTTGTTTTGTTGGAGAAACTTCAATGGGCTGATAGGGACATTTATTTATAGGATTCTTCATTGCATTAATACTGGCTGCCTTGGGCAAATTTAAAAATCATTGCAGATGGCTTCCAACAGACATGTGCTGTGTGATGCTGCAACAGGGAGCATTCAGTTTGTGGTAGCCAATAGAGTAAAAAGTTTTTAAAGATACCTATAGTGTGCATAATTACTACTATATAGATCTGTAATAATTTTCAAAAAGCTTCTATATATTGAATAGGAACTAAAATGTACTGAATTAAATTTATGACCCTTCAGTTTTCTAGGGTAGCCATATAAAAGGAATGTCACAATAGTTCTGAGGACATAAAACATATAGTTCCTTTATGCTTCTGAATGATCTTTTCCTGTCTTATGCATACTGCCTAAAATGAGTAATTGGTGCAAATTATATGAAAATTTAAAACAGCAGCAAAAAAATTGTGACAAAATTTTAATGAAACCCCAAATTTAATGCTGCAACTACATAAATCTATAACACAATCATACAGTTTTTGTCTCTACTTGCATTAGTGCAAATTCACCGTGAATAGGTAGGTTCATTGTAAATTTTTGTTGGTGGAAATTAGACAAGAATCCATCCTAAACCAGGAAAAAGAACAGTATTACCTAATTATCCTTTGAACTTATTGAAAACAAAGTATTTACATTGTGATTTGCCCTAAATACTATGTTTTTGTCCTGTAATTATAGACTATCTGTGATGAAGAGGTGACAGTTCATGAGTAAGGCTTAGGACAACTAAAAATCCTTATTGTGTCAATCTCTGTGAGAGGTAAAACAAAGATGTATGATGATGTTTTATGAAAATGAAGTATCCATTTCACTGAAACATACATACAAAATTATAATAATGCTTTTTTGGAAAGGAATTAATTTTTCTTTATCTGATCTTTTATGCATAGTGTCTTAGTAAATATTTTATTATCTATCATCCTAAGTGTTCTGTCTCATGCATCTTAATTTGTAATAACTGATCTTATATTGAAGCAGATTAAAATGTCACTCCTTCTATTATTGGAACCTCAACAAATACGAAATAATAAGACATAAGTGAAAATAATTTCTCTGGTCTTCAAAAAATTAACACATTTAAAAGCTAAATATTTGATTATGAGAAATTTGAAATTTACAGTTCGGTAATGTATTTAAACATGTATTAGTTTTAAGCATCCTGAGTGCTTATCTGTTTAAAGATTAGTTCCTAAGTACCGTGGTGACTGAATTGTTCGTCCCTGCAAACTGACATCTACTGGTCATCATCAGATTAGTCTTCATTCTTGATTTGTTAACAAGAATGAACATTAGTGCTCCTTGTAATGGCAATCAGTAAAACTCTGAGAGACCATAACTCTGCATGGTACAGCATGGATCAAATTTGCAAGGGAGAGAGGTGTACATACGTGCAGGGCTGATTGTAAATCTGTACCTGCACTGATAAATACCAAAAGGTAATTTCTTAGCAATGGTTACTAAGAAAAGTTTGCTATTTGTACTATACTGCTGCCCTGCATACTGTTTCTTATGAAATGAGTATTGTGTCCATTTCTGGGCTCTCTGGTATAAAAAAGACAGGGATCTCCTGGAGAGAGTCCAGAGAAGGGCTACGAAGATGATTAAGGGCCTGCAACAGCTCCCCTATGAGGAAAGGCTGAGTGAGCTGGGGCTGTTCAGCCTGGAGAAAAGAAGACTGAGGGGGGACCTAATTAATGTTTATAAATATCTTAAGTATGGGATGCAGGGGGAAGTGGCCAGCCTCTTTTCAGTGGTCTCTGGGGACAGGACAAGGGGCAATGGCTGCAAATTGGAGCACAGGAAGTTCCGCACCAACATGCGGAAGAACTTTTACCCAGTGAGGGTGACAGAGCCCTGGGACAGGCTGCCCAGGGAGGTGGTGGAGTCTCCTTCTCTGGAGATATTCAAGACCCGTCTGGATGCCTCTCTGTGCAATATGTGCTAGGGAGCTGCTTTGGCAGGGGGGTTGGACCCGATGATCTCTCGAGGTCCCTTCCAACCCCTACAATTCTGTGATTCTGTGATTCTGTGATAGTATTGCATGATAATACAATGAAACAATTATACTATAATTCTGCAATATGCTATGTTATGGGTACTATATACTGAAAATTTTGCAAATTCAATATCTACATGAGATCATTGTGATCTTATTGAAACCACCTTTGTGATCTAATTGAAATTGCATTTTTTTAGCAGAGGAAGCAATATTTAGGACTTTTTGAGCCTTACATAAAATATATTTTATATAGGTTGTTTAAGTTTCTATAGAAAAATATGCTGTATAGCAAAAGTGCTGAGATTACTAGATGCCTGCTACTGTCTTGCATAATTGAAATCATGTACTTCACAGTGACCTTTTCTACTTTCCTATGTACTTATAAAATGCATAAGAACAGGAAGATGTAGAGAATTTTCCCAGAAGACACAACACATATGATAGAAAGCATTTCTAAAGATGTAGAACTGTCAAAGATTTGAATGCAAAAGAAACCCATGGAGATATAGGACAACAAATTCACCGGTCCTTTCTTCTACTGTAGCAACTACTGTTGGGATTGCAAAATTGGATTTTTGAACCAGTGAGTCAAGACTTGTGCTATGACAGGCAATCTCATCATGATTAATAACTGTATCCAGTTTCATCTTAAACTCTATTATTAGATTTTTTTTTTAATGCTACACTATAACTTACCAGAAAGAAACTGTTTGTTTGGGAAACTTATGCTACTTAAAGCTAGAAGCTTTAATATAGTTTTCATCTTGCATTTAACAGAAATAGTTCACGTATTTCCTTTTGAGTTTTAATGTTTGCTGTATTCATACATAAAAACCTTAGTCCCTCTCAAACTAGGGCCAAGTGAAATTACATCATCAAAGTCAGTGCTAGAACATAGAAGAGATTAGAGATGGGCAGTCAGACAAATAAAGACCTCTTCAAATAAAATGTTAGCTTTTCATTATGCATTAGACTGCCTGGAAAAGTGTCAGGTCTGATCAACTTGTCAGTATTAGATTTAGTTATATAATAAAGTGCTGATATGAGTAAGGAGGAAAATATATCACCCTAAGAAAAAATGGTGTAATGTGTCCTAGGTGAACAAGGAAAACTTAGAATGAAGAGTCTTGGAATGAAGAGACAAGTATCTTATACAGACATCCATATGTCTCAGACAGATATAAAAATAAAGTATTTCTGTTAGTGCTGTTTTCACAGAAGCACAGAATCACAGAACATTAGGAGTTGGAAAGGACCTGGAAAGATCATCCAGTCCAACTATTTTTTTGCTAAAGACTACAAAACTAGTAAATACAGGGATGTTGAATGGGAAGATCATGCAGGTGAAATGAAATGAGTAAACATTACATTTTTAATCTTTTCTTGTGAATTGTCAGTATTCATTCATGTACGCCAAAAGCCTGGAAAAATCTAGCTGTTCACCAGTGCCTTTTGATTATGTTCTCTTTCACTCTGCCCTCAAAATGTAGCATTTTAAATTACATTATGATGAAGCAAGACTGAAGAAAGGTAGGAGAACATTTTGGTTTTAAGTGTGTGGGGAGCAAGTTTATGGCAATATATAAATCCACCTTGGGTATTTGAAAGATCTTGAATGCTTGGGAAAGGTATAAAATTGCTGTAGATAGTATACCAAAGAGGCAGAATTATTCTAAGGGCATAAATACTTGCCTTGGCAAACTACATCTGGAAACATAGCCCATATCTTTTATCTGTCACAATAAAGCAAGAAACCTATATTTAAAATCGTACTGAAAGACCTGTACTTGACTACCCAGAGAAACCTGTCAAATCCAAAAGTAAAGAAATTTGATAAAAACCCTGCAAAAGAGGGAAGAAGAGCTGAAATCTGCTACCTTCTCTGTTAAACACAATACATGCATCAATCAGGTTGATTTCCATAAGAATTAGGAGGCGGAATACTTTGGAAGATCTAGACCAGGAGTTTTAACAAGCATATATGAAGATGAGAAACAGTCAATCTGATCTATATAACTGTGCAGTTTCTAGGGAAATGTGATAACATTTCTTAATTGATGTGTTGATTTTTAAGGATAGATGACTGCTTAGGTAGCATAACTCTTCAATGCCAACATAATGAGAGTTGTGGATAAACCTTTAGGTATTGCATTTCTTTAGATGAAAGGACAGATGATTTTTTTTTTTTAACCCATCAGGAATGATAGTTCTACAAACAATTTAGACTTCATATAGTCAAGTAAAGGGAGATCTAATCTGTAGCTGTCTATGAAAGACGTGCTCAAGGATTTAGAATTATAGTTCCGATTTACTTCTATGGTGGTTTGGCCCTGGCTAGAGGCCAAATGCCCACCAAAACTGCTGGCTCACTCCCCTTTTCAGATGAAAAAGGGAGAAAATATATATTGGGAGGCTTAGTATTCAAGATAAGGACAGAGGGATCACTTTCCATTTAGTGCAATGGGCAAAACAGACTCAACACAGAATAAAGAAATTTATGACACTACAACTACACACCCAGTGAACCAGAGTTGGGTAATGAGAAGTGCGGCCAGGTCTTAAAGCACGTTCCCCCACCCCTCCCTTCTTAGCAGACTTAAACTTCATTCATGTAAATTTACTCCTTTCTTCCCCCGCCTCGCCACATGGCGTGGGGAGGGGCTGGGAATGGGGTGTGGGGTTCCGGTCAGTTCCTCACAAGCTGCTTTCCTTCTCCAGATCTTAACACTTCTATTTCCCCCCACCCCTCCCTTCTTCACAGACGTTACTTAAATCATAAATTCGCTCCCTTCTTCCCCCACATCACGGCGCAGGGAGGGGCAGGGAATGGGGGTTTTCAGTCTGTGTCTCCTGAGTTGTCCTCCTTCTTAGCTGGGGTGGGGGTGGCATTCCACATACACACCCTTCCTCTGCTGTACCGTGGGGTCCCACCCATGTGAGACAGTCTTTCACGAACTTCTCCAGTGCGAGTCCTCTCTATCGGGGAGTCATCTCCTCACCATGAGCCTCAGCATGGCTCCCTTCCATGGGGTGCTGACCTTTGGGCCCAGACTCCTCTGGCCTGGTCCCCCACAGAGTCAAAAATACCCCGGCAAACCTGCTGAGACGTGGTCAGCAGCAACTCTGGCCTTGAATTGGCCGATGTTTACTTTCTGGGGCCTGAAGAGAGCTTCTAGCAGCTGCTTGCAGAAGCCATCTCAGCAGCACAGCTACGCAAAATGGTGACATTCCACCCCTCACCTTTGCGAATCACATATATGAGAAACGTCCTTAAGATCCCAATTGGAACAGAAATTCACTACAATTATTCCACCACCCATCTATGTTCAGTCTGTTCTGCCCATTCCCTCATCCAATTATTTTCCTTATCTCAAATTCCTTGAGCCTCATGTTGGGTGCCAAAAAGGACTATGGTGGTTTGGCCCTGGCTAGAGGCCAAATGCCCACCAAAGCCACTTGCTCACTCCCCTTTTCTGGGGCCTGTAGAGAGCTTCTAGCTGCTGCTTGCAGAAGCCATCTTGGCAGCACAGCTACACAAATCTGCGACAATTTCTTTGCTTGTTCAAGCCGTGTTTTTTAAAGTGATTTCAGGGAAATAGATATTAGCTCCTTCGAAAGCTTGAAGGCCTTTGCAAAAGTCGATTTAAGTTTACGTACTTACAGGTACCTATTCCTATGCTTAATGCTGGTTTTCCAACTTTTAAAGCTATCAAGTATACTTGGTTAGATTACTCTTTGGCCTGTAACTACTACAAACTTCATAAAAAAGAGATTAAATTAGTAAAGTTTGCAACCTGTTTTTTTAAGATCATGGGATGAAATCCTGTTCCCACAGAAAGCAGGAGGGTTTTATCACTGACTTCAATGGGATCAACAGATGTTATCCTTGTGATAGAGTTATTGACAGAATTGACCTATCTGTTTCTTGGTAATGATTTAATTCATGACAACAGTGCTTACAAGATCGATACTTACAGCAATTATAATCGTCAAGCAATTGCCTAGATTAATAATGTCTGCTGAGTGCCTGACAAGAATTTGATGATGTTTATATCTGTCAATTGCCTGAAGACATTTATAGAATCTACTAAGTGCTTTACTATATTTATAATTACCATCAAGTATCAGAGAGTATTTTAATGCTTGTGGAAAACCACACAAAACTTCAACATTAGTTCAGTATTTAATTTTTCAATATAATAAATAGTCATGTTCTAAGATTTTGTTGAAATTTGGTTTACTAATTCATGCTGAAATTTGTTGGCCATGCCACTTTTAAATTATGGGGGAGCTCATAATTGCTAAATTCATAACAAAAAGGTTTTTATTTTTAATTTTAAATAGTATAACTGCATGGGAGGGTGAGTTTTGATTTCTCACCCTGACCCTCTTTCATTCCTTTCTTTGCCATAAGATGCATTTATAAACATTAGAGGCATTAGAGGTGGATGGATGTGTGGTGTATGGACTCCAGCAGATACAAGCATAGAGTCAGCTTTATTACACACACTACTGCTTAAATACCTTCCTCTAAAAGAAGGCTCTGCTCATTCCCTCAATGATCCCTCAACTCAAGTTCCCGTTTACTCCCAGATTAATGCATATTTTGCTATTCCAGATTCTTTCTCAACACATGTTGAGATTCTTTCTCCCATGTTCTTTGTTTAACCCTTGCTTCTTGGCATGTCGCCTGGACCAGTCTTATCAAATATGTTTCTATTCTCTACACATATGGATCCATTCTGCTAGGAACTGTGACAACTTTGGAGACACTGTATTTGTGTTTTGAAAACAGATTTTTTAAACATGAGAGATTAAAATTATTCATCAATGAAAATGCTAAGTATAGGTTTAAGACAGAAAAGTGTATGTGTGTGGTTGGTATCACTGGTACATCCTCCTTACTGCCATGTGTAATCTGTGGTGCTGAGCATAAAGCTGTAGAGAAGTGTGCTTGGTTGGAAGATTTTTTTTTCCCACATTGAGTGGGATTTTTCATGGTGCTACATGCCCTCATGCAGCATCTCTTTTGAAGATATTAAATAGTTATTACATTATTTATCAAAAGTAAATCTGGTTCATGGTGTCTCAAAAAAGAAAAAAAAACACTATGAGCTGTGCAACATTTTGCTCGATAGTAAAACAGTCTTTAAATACTTAAATTTGCACAAAGCACTAATCAGGCAGGGAAAAAAACTGCTTGAATTATTTAAGCTAATTTATCTAACAGAAAAAAATAACTCCACTGCAGGACTTCCATCTGTCTGCAATGGTAAACAGCTACCACCTGCTTCCTGTAAATGGCGGTATAAGATTATTACTCAGTAAATGTCACAATTTCCATTTCAAAACCCCTTTTCAGCTGTCTGTTTCTGCAGCAACAAAATAATAAATCACCTGCTACCATGGTCAGAATAAATCCCCTATCTCTGGAATAATGACTGAGGGAAAGAGAGCCAGAAAAATGTTCTTTTTTGCTTTTTGCTTTCAGTTATATAGAATTATACCTAGATGATGATGTGAGAGATAGATATTCCACTGCATACTTCATAAATTGCACATTTTTTAGCCTAAGTGCTGTATTAAAATAAAAGGGCAAAAGTTACTAGTTTGTATATACAACAGCATCCATCAGTGACCTCTAAATCCATGCAAATATGTTGTAAAATATCACTGTTAGTACAAGGAAGAAAAATATGCTTTAGGAAGAAACATTCCTTTACTAGAATTGCCTTTCTTTGTTAAATAGTTCCTGAGGTCAAGATACTGCTCGAGCTCTGCAGTAGCTGTAAGGATGCATATTCAGCATGATTTATTTTGAGGGGCTGTAAGTTAACTGTCAAGCTGAAGTGGCTGTGGGCAGAAGAATATTTTAGTGCCTGGGTGGCCAGGGCCTGCAATTTCAAGTCAATGATCTGGCAATGATCAGCAATCAAACAAAGCAAAAAGTCCTGTATGATATTACATGCTCTACTGACATCTTGGTTTCTGACCAAAAGGAAATGGGCTTTCAGGATTATAAAAAAATCATTCAGTGGACTATGGTCATACTGTCAGTTGTGCAGCTATTGACACAGGTTAACACTTCTTAATATATGTCTTAATAGAACACATAATTTCCTGTATTTTTTGCATAGTTATTACAATGCTAAGTACAGTTCCACCTTGTTTATAGGGTGCACTTGACACCTGTGGCTTCCCCTTTGTATCTCCTTTCTTTTAAAATTAATGATGGTTACTTTATGATTCAGTCATACTTAAGATGCAAATCATAAGGGAACCTGCTTGAGGAAATTATCTTGTAATATGACATGAGTTTCCTTCTTTCAGGTTCCAGACTTGGACCACTTTGTGTCATCTGTTTCCTCCCTCCTCTCCACTTCAGAGTCTGCCTAGGGATTTTTCTGGCCTGTTTCTGTGCACCCGATCTCTACATCTCAAGAGGCCATTATGTTGCATTTTACCTGCTCAGAGAAAATTTTATTTCCATATATGTCTATGTATGTGTCCATGACATGTTCTGATGATGTGGAATTCAGGCAACAGATTTATTTTGTCTTTTGGGTAGAAGCCTGTGTTTGTTTGGAGCTAAAAGTATATTTAGTAAATGAAGAAAGATGAAGAAGCAAGCCCAGTTAATTATTTTACTATAAAATTAAGATTTTTAAATCTGTGTTTTTCTCAGAACAGACATGATCTCTGTATTTCTCTTCTGTGACAAAGTTAGGAATTTTTAGAGCGTGAGCCAGATGTTGATGGATGAATCCCTTCTACTGATGGTACTCAGAGCTGAGAACAGCTTTGCTTATAGCTTGGGTGATTCTGCTTGATCCCTAAATTTAGATATGATGCACCAGACAGAGCTTCATAGGTTCTGTGCTTCTTTGCTCCTTGGGAAAGGCGCATTTCCTTTATAGAAGCCAAGTGAACAGTTTATGCATAACATGAATAAGTACTACAGAATACGATTACAGAATCACATCAGAGAATGAAAGTATGGTTTAGGTTTGTGAATCTATCAACAGATCATTCCCAGTGTTCTGTATGTGATGATGGAACTGATCACAAGTTAAATAATTCATATTAATTCTCTGCCAAACAATCTGCTGTCAGAAAGCAGTTAAAATCCTCTGGTGCTTGTGTGTCTCCAGTACAAGGGAGATATCAGTGGGTTAGAGTACAGGGGAGGAACACTATGGCATTTAGATACCTAAGACAGATGTCATATGAGAAAAGGCCGAGGAGAAAAGAATGTTGCAAGGGGATCTAATAGCAATTTTCAGCTACCTAGTGGAGGAGGCATAGCTTCTCTTTTCTCAGAGGTGCACGCTGAAAGGATGAAAGGCAACAGTCATAGGCTGCAACAATGAAAATTTGAGTAAGACCTTAAAGAACAATATATTCACAGTATAAACGGTGAGTGACTGGAAAAGGTTGCCCTGGCAGGGTCCTAGGAACAACCTCTTGGGGCAAAGCTCATGGCAACATATTCTACCAGAAATTAACTCTGTTTTGACCATGAGATTGTATTAGATGGCATCTACATGTCCCTTCCAACCTATTTTTTTCTATGATACTATCTGCTCTTTCCCCTAAATCTACAGAACAACTTTCTAGTCTGCAGTGAAGAAGGAACTCATGGTATGCATGCCCCTGCTCTGGGGAATCCAGTGTCCTCCTGGCAGTAATCACATAGTCTATGCTGACTTGTCCCATTAACACCCTTGCTGGCAGTTTACATGTCTTATAGACAGGATTATTTTTCTTTTGTGGGGATGTTATTAGATAAATCTAAGGACAACTGGAGGTGCTTGGAAAGATTGGGTTTGGTTGAGTAACAGGTTGTTGTTCTCCCTCTTTTCCTGTCAAGTGCTACTGGTACAACTAGCAATGTGAGGGAAAGGGCAATGCTTACTGTGTAAGCTTTGCTACATGGAAGTGAATTTAACCATATAACTGTAACTCCACAAATGTTCTTGTGAAAAAAAGGTGACATACCTATTTAAGGGACAAAGGTAGAGTGAATCTTACGTATACAGAAAGATAGTTTCTAGATCACACATATTTTTGGTTCCCTATTTATAAATAAGTAATTGTTGTGGTTCTTTTTGAACTTTAGCATTCTACTTGTATCTGATAAGAAGTGTTCTAACTTTTCTGTAGCACTCTGTCATAATTAAAATGAACCCCAGTGGTAACATAATTACATGATGGTAGAAAATGACTTAATCTATTTTAAAACTGGCTTTATCAAGTATGTTTGATCATTTTAATTTCATAAGGATAAATCATGAATTTTAATAATTGAAGTACAAACCAAATTAACTAAACGATACAATGTGATTAGGGATGCAATACATGGGGTTATATTACAATCTGATTAAATATGTCTCAGAAGACTCGTTTCTAAAAAAACTAATTTGTTGAAGATTTGTAATATCATCACCCACAAATTAACTGCTTCTTCCATAGTTTCATTCTGAGGTCATTTGAATTAGTTTATTTAAAATAAATATGCAAGAAGTAAGTTTGTATTGCAAAACCTTCATCAATTTTTGAGAAAAGTGAAAGAGGAAACATTAAAGTGAGAACTGGTGATATTAGAATAGTATTTCACAGGATAATTTTACAGTGCAAAATCTGTATTTTGGGGGGAAAATTTTAGAAAAAAGGGGCAGACTTACCCTGCATGGATCATCACAAGCTGTATGTTATTGGGTCCTTGAGAAGCTCTATTGCAGCTGAAGTTTTAAATGTAAAAGTCCTAAGGCTCAAATTATTATGCTCAAATTATTATTTTTATTGTTGACATTATTTTCTAAGTATTTTGTAGGCATTCTCCTTCTGTTTTATAGCCAAACTCCTTAATTTTTTTTTTTAAAAAAAGCTAAAGGGAGTCTTCTCTCATAATCCCTTCTCCCCACAACATATAGGGTTGAAAATATTTCTCAGTAACAGATTTACTGAGGAAGAAGAATCCCCTGTTGTCAGTCTGTTATCATTGTTCACATTTCAGAGTGCAGGATCTTGAAGCTAGATAAGACATCTTAGCCAAGCAGAAGGTTTTAGTTAGGGAGCTCTGTAGTGGCTCTTTGAACTGCTTTATGAAATGCATCCAGATTTGCCATTGTATTCACAGATGCCAGAATAAATAATCATAGTAGCACTGAAATGAATGATTCTTCCTTTTGTTACAGCAATTGATATTCAGCATTTGGATTTGTATTTCCTACTTCATCAGGAGCTGTTGTGATCATGATGCTAGTGCTTATTGTGGGGTGTGTGACTTTTGTTGCTGGGATCATGTGCTCTGACCGTGCTCTGTGAAGATAACCTAGCTAAAATGTTAGGAGGGCATCCTTTGGCTTTTTTTCTCTCAGTCTTTCTCTCATAATATATAATTTACCATGCAAAGTAAGTATCAACAAGAGAGTTTGGATCTATCTCATAATGTCTCATAGTCTTGCAAAGGCACTCTTTGTCAGGGTAGAAAATATTAGTGTTAGTACTAATTCTTTCAGGCAGAAGAGAGGAGTGAAAACGAATTCATGTGAAGTCATGAATGATTATCTAACGGTCCAGCTTCTACCAAAAAAGGATTTTTTTATAAAAGTTTTTTTAAAGTGGAAATTAAGAAAGAAACAAAGTGGAATTAACATATGAGTTGTGATACAAATAAATACTTTTATTTTCTTTAAAAAAAACCCTTAATTGACAACCAGTGCTGAATACTGATTAAGTATATATACATTACAGGTAAGCTATTTGCAGCTGACCAGAATGCTTTTATAGGAGAGTTTAACAGCTGTAAAAGGCAACAGTTGAAAGAACCCAAACATGTTACCCACACATACAATAGACTTCTCTGCTTCTCTGTTGAGAATGGCCATGAGGGAACAGGGTAAAAATAATTTTCTGTGATGTTTAAATGCAGAGTCATTTTTCAGATTATTTTTTATATTCTGTGCTTACCAGATGTCATTATACAAAAGATGACATGCCCACTGTTCACAGCAGCTGCAATACGTTAGCCTAATGGATTGGAATTATAGGTTGCCTTAGGAATTGTCTATTTTGTGCCAAATCCAAATGTAAATCCTACTGTGAAAAGTCTTGATACTATTAAATGTGATAAAAATATGATGTCTTTGGAAAGAAAAAAAAAAGAAAACCTGGAGGAATAAGGATGTGTCATAAAGATATGGCTAAAAGTTAAAGATCTGTTGGCCAAATGAAGAAATGCGACCAAATAAAAACATCACTTTTTTTTTATTAAATGTATTACATTTCTTAAATGACTTTTGACCTCATGGCTTAATGTTCATAAGATAGGAATGCAAAATAGATACTAATAGATACTAGGAAAATGTCTTCATATGTTTAAATGGCACTACTTAGCACCAATTCAGAGCTCCCAAATTATCGTTGTACAAACTGGACTGTTTGCAAAACCCACTGAAGTGCTGTGGAGAGGTATTGAAAAAAATGTTAGAAACTTAACTGATACTGATGAAGCAATATTTTTTGCTTTGAAACTTTTTCAGTACTAGTTTGGAGAATTATCTGCTGTGCTTTGCACATCATAGTATGGGTAGAGTGGAAAGACTTGATGCAAAGCAAGGACACAAAGAAGGTCCTAAAGTACTTACAAACTGTGTGTCTCTAATTTTGGGGGTAAATTATGACCTCAATGAATTTGTGTATATGTGCTGATGAAATGGCTTTGAAGTGTGGTGAAGGAGAGTCATGGATCTCCATTTGGAGAAGAGAATTTTGATTGTGTGGAATACTATGTCATAATTTTAAAAGGTTAAAGAGTAACTAAAAGTTTCCTAATTCACACCATGCTTTCCAATAAAACTAAATTAATATATTACAATTTCATATATGGTTTTGTTTTCATAACTTTTTGGGCTGCAAGGAAAGAAAAGAACAATAAAGATTAGTTCAATTTGAACCTGTACCTCTACTCAGTGATTCTTACATACATTCTATTAAAATACCCTATTATGCTTGAAAGACAATAAATATTTGAAGTGGAAGATAAATCAGCATGTTCCTGAGTGGGTTGTAGTAGTACTAAAAAAAACCCCACAACAAAACCAAAGAAAAACAAATTTCAGTTTTCCCACAATGAATTTTGCTAGTTTTGTTTTCCAGATGCTGGAACACATTACGAGGTTGTTCAATAGATTAGACTCTCCTATTGTCTGCTCATGTTCAATATTAATATATATGACAAAATCTTGTCTCTACTGCTGCCAGTAGGAATTTTACCTTTTATGTCAGCAGAACAAGGGAGACTGAAATGTAGTGATTGGGATTACACTGATTTGAAAGACTGTTGTCAGTATGATGACTTGATCTCATTTAAGTTATGTCCTTACTGCTACTTCACAGGTGGTCGTAAGGATTCACTTAGGTGTATTTGCCTGGAGGGAAGAGCACTGCATGTTTTGAACTGATGCTTGATGTACTTGGGAGACAGGCGGGTCTGGAGCTTCTCTTAATGAGGGAGAAGGAATCACAGAATCACAGAATCACAAGGTTGGAAAAGACCTTTAAAATCATCAAATCCAACCATTCTCATCCTAAACTAAACCATATCCCTAAGTACCTCATCTACCCTTTTTTTGAACACATCCAGGGAAGGTGACTCGACCACCTCCCTGGGCAGCCTGTTCCAGGCCCCAACAACTCTTTCAGTAAAATTTTTTTCCTAACATCCAATCTGACCCTGCCCTGGCACAGCTTCATGCCATTCCCCCTTGTCCTATCTCCTGTCACCTGGCTGAAGAGACCATCACCTATCTCTCTACAACCTCCCTTCATGTAGTTGTAGGTGGTGATAAGGTCTCCCCTCAGCCTCCTCTTCTCTAAGCTAAACAGCCCCAGCTCCCTCAGCCGCTCCTCAGAGGATTTGCTCCTCAGAGGATTTGCATAGGACTTCTTTAGGTCCCCATTGTAAGGTGTTTTTTGCGCTTGGTGTGTTTTGTAGCTTTTGTTCTGAGGCTGGTCAATCTTTTGTGAGTCTCTCAGTTTCCTGATTGCAGTCTTCATTCTTAATCCATGTCTTAAATAATATTGTCTTGTAAATAACATTGTCTTGTAGACATTATGGAGGTGTTGGATCACTTAGTGAACCTCTAAGTATTCTTAAAGTATTCCACTTAAAGTTTATATGCTTCCAAAATGCCTGTGAATTTGCGTGTATTACATCTTTCCAGTTCATGTGCCTATACATTAAAGAAAAAATAATTTCTGAGATTATGATCATAATTTGGTCATTTTAAAAAAATGATGGCAAATGCAGCTTTATATTAACAAATTTGTAAAATAATTTCCATCTAGACTTCTGTGATGGATTACAAGTTTCTGCCAGGTTTCTAATATGGTTCACTTGTTTTTCTTTACAGCAACGGAATTGCAGAAGTTTTGATTAGGTGTTTTTTTCGTTTTGTAATTTTATTGATGAGCTACTCATCACAAGCTTTCAACATTTCTGTGCTGATTTAATTGTGATTTGCAGTTGTTGCAAGGTTCCCTCAGCTTTTTTTATTTGTGATAGAACAGCCTGTGATGTCTGCCTCTTTAAGTTAATGTTCGTGGTGAAGATCAGTTATTATCAGTGGACCTTCCCAAGTAACGCCAATGACAAACCAGCAAGAACTCAGTCTTGGAATAAGGCAGAACAGGTTACTAGACATTTAGATATGTTGATGTTTTCAAATCCTCAGGATTAAATGAATGTCATTCTATGAAATGGAAAGACCTGTTTGATTGAATTGCAGAGACATTACTTGTTGCCTTTCAAAACGTGTGTATCTGGTGAAATATAAAAAGCATAGAAAATGATAAATGTATGGCTTACCATTGAAAAATGAGAAAAAGAAGGAACTAGGGACTTACAGACTTAAATAAGCTTTGAAGTGTGGTGAAGGAGAGTCATGGATCTCCATTTAGAGAAGACGTATTTCCGTATTTCTGTATAAGTAAACAACTGTGACAAATAAGACTTAACAATCTTTCAAGAGCACATCCCATAAAACAATGTCTTTTATATGACAACATGGGAAAAATTGTAGAAGTGACACATCTTGAGCTTTAACATGCTTAAAAGCAACTTAGGAAAGCAGGAACTTTTTCAAACTACTACATCAAAACAAGTAGGAAAATAATATATACAAGGCAAGAAATAATGGCTTAATATGAAATAGAGAGAAATACTGAGTTGTGTGTCTTTGGTCAGGTATTATTCATTGTTTTATTGAATAAGAGGGATGATGTGTTACATTGGCTGATGACAGAAGAGAATGTAAATGTATTGTACAAGACGTGAATTCTGTACAATTTTACCTGAAGAATCAGTTTGGAAAATGAGAAGGACCACATACCTAGTTAGGAAAGACCAAGCTCACAGGATTGAGAAGCTACTGTATAGAACCATTTGTTCAAAAAACCCCAAAAGAATTATGGATTACAGAGAGCCATAACTAGAGTACTAGTCATAAGTACTGCTCTAAGAAGGGCAGACATCTGAAAAATAGATAAAAAAGTATAAATAGCAAGGTGGAAGTAATCCTACTTTATTGAAACTCAAAAGGAATACTTGACCCAGATGTAGTTGTTATGTGGACTTAGAGTCTAGAGTGGGAGTAAGGAGAGGTATACTGAGCATAACCGATGAAGAACTTTGAACAAATGGAGACTTTTTTCTTCAAAAGAGACAAGTAAGGACTATCTTTTATTACAGTCTTTAACAACAGACTTACAATATATAAACTCATTGGGAACAAGAAGTATTCTCTTTAGGTCACTAATGAGAGGTTTAAACTGCAGCCAAGATGACTTAGAAGAGGTACTACCTTTCTAATGCTGAAGTTAGAGAAGAATAGATAGTCTGTAGTACAGTAATAAGGATTGGTAATGATTAAAAGCTGGCTTGAAAAATACCTACTATCAGATGGATTTGGTCATACCTATGACAAAAGGAATAGATAAGACCTGTGGTTTATTGCTTGATTTCTAATACTGGGTATTTAATTAAATATATTTGTTGAGTTTCTTCTGCACATGTTCCACCGTCCTGTCTTGGATAGTAGCATAAAGAATAAATAAATGAGTGGTGATTTTGTCTTTTTATTTAAAAAACTCCACTAAGATAGCTTTGTTACGTAATACTGGGAACTGGAGAATAAAAAGTGGTAATCCAAACTTATATGAACAGTATGCAGTGATTCTGATGTCTAATTGTGGTGGTTTGACCCTGGCTGCAGGCCAGATGCCCACCAAAGCCTCTCTGCCACTCCTCTTTTCAGCTGGACAGAGGAGAAAATATATGTTGAGAGGCTTAGGAGTTGAGATAAGGACAGGGAGAGATCATTCCGCAATCAGCGTCATGGGCACAACAGACTCAACACAGAATAAAGGAAAGAAAACTCTCTAATTTATGACACTGCACTGCACACCCAGTGACACCAGAGTCGGGTAATGAGAAGTGTGACCAGATCTTAAAGCACCTTCCCCCACCCTCCCTTCTTAGCAGACTGCACTTTAGTCAATGTCACTCCCTTCTTCTCTCTGCATTGTGGCACTGCGAGGGGCAGGGACTGGGGCAATGGGGGTTTCCATCAGTTCCTCACAAGTTGTTTTCCTTCTTAGCCGGGGAAGGAGCTTTCCTCACACCCTTCCCCTGCTGCACCATGGGGTCTCACCAACTGAAGACAGTCCTCCACAAGCTTCTCCAATGTGAGTCCTTTCCCACAGGGCTTCAGCTCTTCACCAGCTGCCCCAGTGTGGGTCACTTCTATGGGGTGCAGTCATAGAATCACAGAAAGTCTCTCAGTATCTCAGGCCCAGACTGCTCCAGCCTATTCCTCCACAGAGTTACAAGCCTCCCCTGCAAACCTCAGCAAACCTGCTCCAGCATGGGTCTCTCTCTCATCTCTGTGTCTTTGTCTTTCTCCACAGGCTGCAACTGCTGGCAGAGGCTTGCTCCAGCACGGGTCACAGCATCTCCTGTATGTCTCCATGTGCTCCAGTGTGGGGCCTCTCCACAGCCTGCATGTGGGGTCTTGGCCTTTTCCATGGACTGGGGGGGGGACACCCGCTCAACCATGGGTTTCTCCACGGGCTGCAGGGGCATCTTTCTCTCTGGCACCTGGGGCACCTCCTCCCCCTCTTCCCTGCCCTTGGTGCCTGCAGATTTTCTTACATCTTCTCACTCCCTTCTCTGGTGGCAAAAAGCAGCTGCTAGTGCTTTTTTTCTCCTAAATGTGATTCCCAGAGGTGCTGTGACTGTCGCTGATGGGCTTGGCCTTGGTCAGTAATGACCCCGGCGTTGAGTGGGCTGGTGTTTGCTCTGTGGGGCCTGCAGAGAGCTTCTGGCTGCTGCTTGCAGAAGCTACCCGTGCAGCCCCCCTTCTCCACCAGAACCCAGCCGTGTAAAGCTACAACACTAATTATTTTTCTTTTAATAGGAAAGATTCCATTTAATTCTAAAATCTATTTACAGGATAACTCTATTAAATATCGAAGGGACTTGAATAAACAATAGCTTTCTCTTTTTAATCTAGAAAAACTATAGTAATTCCTACTAAAATGTTATCTGTATAGAAGACAAATGTTTAACTTTTATCTTATGTAATATCCACTTTGGAAAACAAATGACACAAGAAAGAAATAGGACATAGTTTTAGACGCTCTTTGCTTACTATGAATTTCTCATTCATTAGTTGAGATACAAAGTACTATGATTGTATCTGTTTAATTTAGGAAAAAAAAGAAATTTATGATCCATTGTTTATTCTGCTTTTGATATCATTAAGAAAACTTTTTAACTGCTGGTGAATCAAATATAACTAACTGATTAAATGCTCTTTGAATTTATGAATCTGATTAGGCAACATATGTTTTGCATACAAATCACTTTGCACTGCTTGCCTTCACTTAGGGAATCTCAATGTGGTTCATAAACGAACATTGACATTTCAATATTGCAGCACTTTGCTAGAACATTATCCGGTTAACAGCACAAATAAACAAATGGTCTTAAAAAAACTGCAGTTTAATGTCGAAAATATAAGCATTGCTGTGCAGTTTGAAGTGGTTTCTTCTTTACAACAGGGGTTTGCAGTAATGTGAAGAAGGGTACTTTTTCTAGCAGTATAGTGGTATAGTGTTGGCCAGGGCAGTTGATTATAGAAACAAAAAACTGGTTACCATCATCCAGAATGAATGACAGGAGTGAGTAGCCCTTGAAAAGCAGCTCTGAAAACCAGAGGCAAAAGCATCTGAAGAATAAGAATTAGGGTGTTGGAAAGAAAGGCAGAGTACAACCACCAAAGTGCACAATTATTCCAGTCAAATTTAATTCAATTTTAACTGCCTCACTCTTCAAGTCATTTTCCTTTGCCATCTTCCTTGCAGCTCTTGCACTGCCTGCATTGCTGCTGGCCCTGAATACTACTACATGTTCTTTGCAGACGGGAATATAAATTTCATGTCTTCAAAGCCAGCCTAAATCACAAGGGCTTCTTGTGATGTACCTATCCTTGTAAGTCCCAGTGGAGGTGCATTTTGCCAGTTTTACAAAGGAAATGGGGCAGCAGCAGGAATGTAAAGTGCTTGTGTTAGCCATAAATACTCTCTCACTACCATCTTCAGGTTGTTTTGTATGATTTTATTTTTTTGTTATCCACATAGTGAAGGAAATTTCTTCCCCTTATATTGTGCCTATGCATCTACATTGTGGAACCTAACTCAGAGAGAGTCTGAGACACCAAATATGACTTGTAATTTCTGAGGGATGACAGTTAACAGCAAAAGAGATAGAGTTGTTTGCTCTTGTTTAGGCCTAGATGGCTTGAAAAAAATCAAGCTGTTCCAAGTGGAAACTGCATTTGACAAATATCAACAGGTAGGAAGTCTGAAACATCAAATGACAGGAAAAAGAAGTATAAGATGGGAAAGAGAGGAAAAAAAGAAGCAGCAAAAAGAGAACCAATGGGGATTTATGATGTGAGATACTGTATAGCTGAAAGAAATGAGAATGGAAGTCTTGACAGACGTCAGATCACCAGTTTGAAACGGATCTGAAGAAAGTGGTGCATTGACTACAGTGACCAGAGGACTAGACAGAACAGCTATATATGAAGAGGCCACCACAACAGAAATGGCTCCAACTAATGGCTGGTTAAGGTGCAAATGAGTAGAGGGACAGAGAGAATTATGTTGCAGAGCTGTGCTCTCTTATCTGCCACCCATGGTGAGAGGGCCATGCTCAGGAGACCTCAGGTTAGTCAAAGTACATAGAGACTTCAGCTGCAGGATTAATAAAAAGGATATTTAACAAGCTCATGGTATTTTCTCTGTTGATAGAGGACTGTTTGTCTTTAGAATACATGTTCATAAACTACTCAGGTCAGATTTTAGCAGACATGAATAAATAATATTTCTTATTCACACTCATAAATTTATATTGGGAGAAAATAAAAAAAAGTGCTTGTCCTTTAATTCTTAATTAGTATTTAAATGTCTGTCAGCCCTGAAGAGCAGAGTAACTGTGCAATTTTTTTCCCCAAGCGTGGGGAAGAGGATCATCTGAATCTGGAAAGGCTGGCTTCCAATCAGCCAACTTTTCCTTCCCTCTACTCTTACCCCCACTACCCCCACTTCTTTTTAAAGCAAAAGAAAAGGTAGCAAGTTGAAATACAGTAAGGAGTAAGAGCAGGAAATAAATAAGTAAAACAATTATTTTTAAATGGAATTTAAAAACCTGTACTCTTTAAGGAATGAATCTAAACTGGTCATGGTCTTGCTTTTGAATCTGTCTTCCATTCAAAAAATGTTAATTTTGCATTAAAGTTTATCAAGGTCTATAGAAATTGTACTCCTAACTTCTGGATATATGTAATGTACATTATAAGTGCATTTTGTAGTAGGCAATGAAGCTTGACTTGCAGGAACATTTTCATGGCCTATTCTAGGACTTATTTTATAGTCCCTGTAAACTGTTTGCCAAGGCAATAAAAACTCTATGTAACACAATCAATAAAATTAACAAGCATTTACATGGTAGGACAAATTGGAAGATGGCTAATTTTAATCTGGTTTACAGTTATGGTTGAGAAGTTATAAAAGATTGGAGAAATGAACAATACTTAATATCTTCAATACAGAGAGATCCACGAAATGAGTGGAAAGGAAATGTATCATATTTGGGTTCAATGGAAAGTAAAAGACTAGTTTGTAAGATTATAAATGCTCCCTGTCTCTCCTGCTGCCTCTGATACTATCCATATACCCTCTCCTCCAAATTAAAGTGAAGATTCAAATTTCTGAATAACCCTCAGTGATGTGATTTAAAATGCAACCATCTTTTTAAAATATAACAACAGCAAGGAACTGCCAGCTCCTCTTCACATTTTGATGGAAAAAATCAAGTTTAGAAAGGTTAAGTCTCTTCTAGACCAAGGAAAAGGCATTAGAAGGATTTATTTTATGAAGTAAGAAGTATTCAAAAATACACATCAGGAGGGTTGAAATGAGACCTTAGAAATAAAAGGTAAAATCTGCAAGTGATAAGGGTCTCAAAGAATCTTAGATGATCTAGGCTTCTTTAAAATATCAGATGACTTCCCATTGAGCAGGATAGTTTTCTCAATACTTATAATAGGCAATAACTAGTTTTTTTCTGATCTTTTCAAATGACACTACAAATGAAAATCCTAAAAACTAAGAAGACACCAGTGAATATACTTCTTTTGCTTGCTTTCTGAAAGAACAGAAAGTTGTTACACACCAACAGTGTAATTTTACTTATTTTGTTTAAATATTAAAAGTATAAAGTGTGCTAGGATTAAAAACCAATGTTAATTTAATTAGAAAAAAAATGCAATAGCATTTTATAGAACATTCTTGTTGCCAAGCAGAAATGATGATTATAAATCATTCAACCTTGATAGTACAGATGAGGTGTGTCCTCACCAAAACATACTGCTATGTGGGAGCAAGGAGAGGTGAAACCTGATTTAAGCTGCAAAGTTTGGATATAGACCGAGAGGAGAGAGAGAGAGGAGGAAGTTTGGGAAGTACTTGTATTGATGTTTTTATAGATAGGCATGATTAGCAAATTTCTCGTTAGGAGTTAAAAGCCGTTTGAGCTAGCTCTTTTGATTGCAGTTTTAGTGCCTGAAGGAAATTTTAATACCTGCAGGTCAATGAAAAAATCTGATTCTGCTACCAAGAGACTACAGCAAGTGTTCTCTTGAGAAATGTGTAATCAGTCTGTCCTGCGTGCAGGCACTCGAGCAAGCAAAGAAATTTTTAAAACTGTAAGCACGTGGCCTTTTCAATACATAATGGTTACTGATTTTCACCAATGGCAAAAATTAGAGATTGAGGCCTGCTCCCTTTAGAGCTGTGCATCCAGCTGAAATGGACAAGGGGCATAAGCTAATAAGTAGGCAGATTTTTCTTGTTTTAACCCTAGTTTCTATGTATTTTGATTCTTCTAATGACAACATACTCTACCTGCCTTGAAAAAAACCCACATCTGAATCTCTCCTTTCCCTGCTTCTCAGAGGCTTCTAAAGAGAGACCCTCAGCAGATAGTACTACTCAAGATTAGGGCCCTGTGTGGACTGATAAACCTTAATGGCCCTGACCAGCCTCACCTGAAACCCACACCCATGGGTCAAGGAGTACTATTGAAGCTTAACCCTGACACATTGTGCATTTGTCTGGCCTATGTGGGAGGAGTATTGATTTTTAGCTCAGCTATACCTGCATCCATGTCTGGCCATGGGCTTTGCTGAGTTGGAACTCAGCATGTGAACTGACTTCTCAGCCTTGATACTGCTTCATCTGCATGATGTTGCTTTATGGACTATTGGTTGGACCTCTCTGCTATTTCCTCCTCACAGTAGTTCCTTCCTTGGGTACAGTAAGATATGCCATGCCAGCCCTGGGATCATCATTGGTTCCTATGACACCTTCCCTTGGGTAGCAGCTGGACCTTGCAGCCCTTGACACTGATCACCTATGTTGTCTCAAGACTGTCAGTAGTACTGAAATATAGTTTGCAACTTGGAAGTTGGTCCTGCACAGCAGTGTGTACAGAAAAAATGTGGGCAGCTCCTGGGAGCTGCTGTCTCTGCAACTCACTTCAGTGGACATTCTGGTGGGAAGGAAGTGAGAAGGAAGCAGTTTCTTGCTCCTTGTTTTCTTCAAATTCTGGAACATCCTCACATCCTCCATCATATTTCTTCATGTGTGTACTTTGTGGTTGTTTGCAGTACTTGGTGAGTTACAAGACATGGTAGACTGCTTCTGTTCCCTGTACCAGGCAGATTATTTTTATCCATGCGGAAACTCAGCAGGAAATGCCATCTTGTTCAGATGTAAGATATTGCTAATCAGCATGCTAAACAATTTAACAGTGTTGAAAAATATTCTAGTGGTGGGAGGAAGTACCACAATTTCAAGATTATTGCTAAAAGCCGTTCAATCTACAGCTCTCAAAGAAAGCAGAGGAAAATGTTTTAGGAGAGATAACTGCAAGAGTTACAGTATGTGCTAGGATCTTAACAAAGCTAAGTTTCCCTCCCCCACTGCTGTAAGTCTGACTGCTCTCACCCTCTTTGCAGAATCTTAGCTACTAAGATGAGTTTGCTAGACATAAAACGTTTATGGCTGCTTTTGCTGGGTTTGGTTTCCCCTTTCTGGGGTGCTGCTCAGGAATACCTACCTGCTGTAGAGCAGTGTGTGGAGTCAGTGGTGTCCGTCAAAAAAACCCCACAGTACCCACCAGGGAGACATCTTCCAATACTCCTTTTTCTACTTTCCTTTTTCATGTCATCTGAAGCACTAACAACTAAAGAGAAGCATTGTGTGTATGTCATCGGAAATGATAATAATCTTGTGTTTTAATCCAGTTGACTCCAGTTTAAACAGTGAATAATATGTGAAGTTCTACTATAGTACAGATATCTAATGTGTGAAGGTAGATTCTTTTAAGAAATTGAGGACTGTTTTCAGACTGTATTTTGGCTTACAGGTTTCTTTCATACAATGTTAGGACTAAGCAGGGTTGTAATACTTGCTCTCTACACTTAACAAGGGTGGGTAAGTGCTAAGCAGTTTCCTAGCAGTGGGGAGGAGCTGGGATGTGGAACAGGAATAAAAGTCTTGTCTGAATTAATTCAGTGGATTGAGAAGATGTTGGAATAAAACAGAGATCTGGAAAATGGTAGCATTTCAGTGCGAGCTAAACTGACATGGTCATCTCTGGAAAATCTTCCAAATATTGTCCCCAACCCCCAAAAACGTATCTTTTTAGATTTGACTAATTCTGAAAAGAATTTCACATAAATTATTAATCTATAGTCGTTCAGCCCTAGCTCACCCTTCCCCTGGCAGGATGAGGAGGAGAATGGAGAGACAAAGGCCAGCCTCATGGGTTGGGATAAGGGCAGTTTGCTATGACAGCAAAGGGAGAGGGAACCAACAGCAGTAGCTATAACAGAATGTATGAAACAGGTGGTACGCAACGCAGTTTCTCACCCAATGACCATATAACTTGCATGACATGCTCAGACCTGTCCCTGAGCCCTGTGTCCTGCAGCTGCTGACCATGATGTCATATGGTATGGAATATCTCTTTGGCTAGTTTGGGTTACCTGTGCTGTCTGTGTCACATCCCAGCTTCTGCTAAAAATTAACTCCGTCCTAGCTGACCCCAGAGCCTCATCACACTGGGGATGTGTGGCATCTGTCTATACCCTTTTGTATTGCATCTCTTAATCAGACACTACTGAAATGGTTTCCATATGAGACATGGATGTATCTGTAAATAACAAACCACAAAAAATATGTTATTATTTCACACGAAACATCTGTTTAATGCATCAGCTCTTCATGTCATAAAGCAATGAATGTAAAGATTCTGTGTAGCCCACTAGAACTTTAGCAATCTTAAACTCTTAAAAGAGAATGTTATTGTTACAATATAACAGAAAAATACAATGCTAGTCTGTGGCTTAGATTGGAGAAGGCTTTTGTTAGTACTCTTTTGCTCCCACTGCACTGCTTCAATCTTAAATGTCCTTTCTCAGTAAAATAGAATAGCCCTTTCAGGGTAGTACTTCAGCTCTCATCAAATGCCATGACAACCCCACATAGAATAGTTTTATTGCTAGGGAAAAAATTTGCTGCATATTAAAAATGTAAACTTTAATTATTTTGTCAGTTTATACCACACTTTATTTTTGAAAAATGAAGCTTTTATTTTCCTCAGTGCTCACTTAAATGTTAAATGGCTCAAGTGTCCTGACTACTCTGATGACAAAACAGAAACTGCATCCATTTCATGCTGTAATTGCAGTCTTGAGTAAAGTGATGTTACTCGGTGAATTATTCCACAAAACTAAATGTATTTATATTTCTGAATAAATTTCTGAATCTACAAAAACTGTTCAATCTTCAGTATGGGGCAAACAAAAATAAAAATATGCACCCCCAATCTTTTTGTGGAACCTAATTATTCTTATACATAAATGGAAATTTAATTTCTGTTGTACTGCTTAGTGCAGTGAACTGTTTTATTAATTATAGAACTGTTACTAATGCCCAGGAATGATATTTTAATAAGGTTAAATCTTCTTTTTTAACATTCTAGTATATTTTATAATTATGTTTTTGTCCCTTACTTTGCAAATAAAGACTACAAAGGCAAACTAAAGGGAACCCTCTTCCCAATAAGTTAGGCATTTATGGTGGGTCTGGATGAAGAAAAGTTATTCTGTAGATTGGTACTGTGTGGAAGTTAAGCTAGTTAATACAACAACAGCAGTAAAAGCCACTCAGTTGCTGATCAAGTCTAGAACCTTTCTGTTTTGGTCAGACCCCAGTTTTATCTGAAACCATCCATTTATGTTTTAAAACATCCACCTGAGCTCCTAATGCCCCTTGTCTTACAAGAATATCAGTTTTAAAACCAGGAGGAAGGACTACTCATGACTTCCTCCTAATCAGGGCTGATGCTCTTTAGATAATCTCTGAAGAAAACTGGGGAGAAATATTTTGCTGCTTTGTCTAAGGTTCTATTACTATCTGTAAATTGCTATTGTGCAATACCTGTATTTACTAGACATGAACGTTTTTAAAGAAATTAGAGCCAAAGCCACAGTCTGAAGACTTAGTTCAAAACCTAGGAAAAGACTTAGTTCAAAACCCAGGAAAATATAAATTTAAAAAAAGAAAAAAAGTCTCTAACAACCAAACCCTGGAGTTTAGCTACTGCTGCATGTTGGGGCAGTACTTTCTCTGCTCTTGGGTCAGTACAACTGAGGAGGGAGATCTTGAGTCAGAGATGACAAGTTGCTTCCCAACATTTTTCTGTACTTAAAAGGATCTGTATCTTGTTATTCAGAGTAACCCGTGTCTAAGGCTGGCAGAGATTTGCAGGCTGGTGCAGTGAGATAGCAGATGTAATTCCATGGCAAAGCTGGTGACGTCTTTCCAGAAGCTGCTTCCTGCAGTAAGGATATGGGCAGCAAGGGGATACTTTATGCTTTCTTAGGCCCATGTTATAACAGACATAAAAATGGCCTTTGCATGGATTATGCCTAGATATATGGATTTTCTGCTATGAATATTTAATGCTTTTATTTTAAGCACTGCCATTTATTGATGTTTTTCCCTTTAAATATCCAGTGAATAAGAAGATGGAGTCACAGACAGTGTTGCTGCTATCTGCTAATTCCCCACCAGGAAAGGAAGGAAGAGTAATTGCCTGCTTTTGTCTCAGATCCTTTGTGTAGTCACTAGGAAGCAAAATAATCTCAGGAGAAGGTAGCTGGGGTGGGGTTTAACCCACTCAAGTTTTTATCGGTTAATAGCTTTTATAATGAGATCTAAGATTTGAGATTCTGTGAACCAGTCTCTTCAAGTTTGCTTTCAAAGAGTTGTATTTTACCTTGCTTTTTGTAGAAGCTGAAAACCACCAGTTATTCTAATGGCTGCAAAGGGGAAGAACAAGTGTGCACCTGTACTGCCAGACAAATGTTGTGAGGAACCAAACTCAATTCCTTCCTCTTATGTTATGGCTGCCCAGAGAAGCCAGTGACCCCACTGTCCCTGTTGCCCATGGGCTGCTGCTGAGCAGACTGCAGACCTTCGCCTGTGCAGGTGCTCCCAGTGGCAGCTGCCGCAGGGGGATGGATGGTGGGAGCTGGTTAGGCTGCCATTTGTCAAACACCAACAATCTCTTATCGCCATCCAGGCAGCAGATATTAGTAATCTTAATTTTGGCATCACATTATGCTATTTGCAGATACAAAATTGCAATTATCATACAAGATTATGACAACATCTTTGTCATAATCACCACTTAAGTTCCACTTGTAGAAGGGTCTGAGGAATTTTGTATTTCCCATTCAAGGACCAGGAACTTGGAGTTGCAAATACAGAGAGAGTAGTGTTTTGTGAACAGGGAGGACTAGTGGCTGATAACCCATGATCTCAAGGTACTTCCTACTGGACTGATGCACTTGCAAAATAAGCATGGCCATAATTATCAGGTGTGTTGGAGATCTCATGGAATAGACAGGGAATACTTATGTAGGTAGGTGATAAATTCAGATCATTAATGGCTTAACAAATTAATAATGTAGAATTTGCAGAGCTGAGCTGAGCAGAAGCATGCTGACAAAAAGCACAAAGCTTTGATACTGCCACTGATGTTACAGGGCTTGTTTTGTGTGGAAAAGGGGGTATTAATTCTTCATTACTACTCAATCAACACCAGAAAATATGTGAAAACCATAAAATATAACACAACAGCTAACGGTAGTGAAAATCAGACTTCAGACATTCCATTTGAAAAAAATTAAGGAATTGTTAATATGTCCTCTGAAGGATATAAATAATACTTTTAAAATAAGAGTAACAGCAAATATTTAGTATCTTGTAACTCTCGGGACTGTAATTCTATTAGTAAACATCTCTAGTGGTTTAATTTACTGGTCTCAGGCTTTCCTTCTCTATACCCCTGTTCCCCTGGTACAGATTTATCTTCTATAACAAGAAAAATGCCACAAATAAATTCAGTCATAGGGGAATAAATGGAAAGTAATTTAAACTTCTAAGAATACAACACAGATTAGGTTCTGCATTTAGGGATACTTTCAAATGTTATGTGCTTTGCTGTATAAGAATTTCTGTACTAGGAAAGGCTATTCTCCTAGATTGTTCCATGTGTATATTTTGTATGCTAATTTGTGATTCTTTATTTTGGATGGAATTTTACTTTTGTTTCTACAATCAAGTCCACTTTAGTGACATGACTAATGTACCTGGGATACTGAAACAGATATGTTAATAAAAGGGGAAATATTTCCTTTGTGTTCTGTTAGGGCTTTGGTATTTTAGGCTTTCTTTTGTGGCAACTGTTGTCAGAGACTCATGGTCCCTCTGCCATAGAGGAGAGAGCAGGGCTGATGCTATCATCATGGCAACTGGTTTTGATCCCAGTCAGCATGACTCTTTCTTGTCCTGCCTTAGCTATAACTCCAATTACCTGGACAGTTTTCATTCCTGTGCTTATGTGTGCACACGCACACCTGCATAGTGGGCTTTCCATCCTTAGGGACACTAGCTCAAAGTGTTGCAAGGGAATCATATGCTCCAGTGCATGAGGGGGCAAGGGAATTGTGTTGCAAGGGAATTGTGCATGAGGGGGCAGTGTCTCACTGAATATACCTCTAACTCAGCAGAAAAGGCATGAATGTACTTCATGAGGAACTTTAACTGAAGTTAAGTATTTTTGTGTCTCACCTGCTTCTTTCTTGATATGAAGTCCTAAATCTGGGCACATGAAAAAGTATTTTCCAGCCTTAGAAGATCACTAATGAATCTAATTCACTAATTATAATCACTAATTAGTAATTAATCACTCATTATTCTTAGATTCACTAATTGTGAATGCTAGTGCTTGCTGTCATGACCATTTGTGTGTTCCTATCTTTAACTGGTTAAGCCCTTAAAGTACACTCTAAGTATGGGTGGTAAATATATTGTTGTTCAGTAGTGGACTCATAGAGGAACTTTCCAGATGGTCTGTGTCTGCTATTAGTCATATTCCAGAGACAGTTTATAAATTGTCTTGATCACATGGGTAGATTAATTTTAGGCAGAAAAACTTAATGTGTATTTGATGTTCTTGTGGAAGCTCTCACAACACTGTCAGTTCTTGTAAGCAACAGTAAAAATGTCAAACATAATCCAGCCATGAATAAGCAAGTTCCAGCTTCTTGATCACAAATTATATTTTTCCTTGAAATACTTTCTCCAAAACCCAAATCTGTTTTCATTATCCGAATACACTTGGGTGTTAGGGAGGGGGAAGGGAGATGATTTCATAATCTAATACCAGTAAAGCTGATTTGACAAAGAAGTAGCTTTTTTAATTCCATAGATATTTAAAAAAAATTAGGCAGAAATATGTTAATCCTGCTTGTACAAACTCCAGTTATGTTAGATATTTTCATTATTTGTACATAGCATCTTGCAAAAACTACTTAGATCACTGGTTATGAAACTAAACTTATTTCAGAAAAAGATTATAATTTCAGTCAAATAAAGGGGGAAGTAAAAAGGGCATGTGAAACCCTGTTACTTTGTTAGAATACGGGCATGACATCTTTATATTTAACTTTTGTTTGTTGCTGTGTGAACACTGGAGAACATACAAAAATACGTGCTTAATATTTTTATGTCTTCCATAAAGACAGGGTGCCTTTCAAACTAGCAGTAGTAGACTTGGGTATTTCTTAGCAATCACAGGATATTTGTTTCAGTTCACAGACAAATTGTAAATAATGAACTGTAATTTGCAGGCAGCTGTGATTTAACTGTCATTTTCAACCTTAAAATTTTATAAATATATGTACAAAACCCCAAACCAACAGCATAAGAGTTGCTCTTTACCTAAAATTATCCATAAAAGGAACGAGCTTTTACTCTTGCATTAATAATTTGTGGCAGTGCAGTTAGGTATATAGAAATACCTGTTTCTTCCTGCCTGAAGGAGAAATTAAATTCAGAATTTTTTCCCTGTGTAATAAAAAATGTGATCATCTTTAACTATGAAGGTTAATAAAAACTGTACAAATAATTTTCATTATATAGCGGTGATGTTCAAAATGTCCATGGGATTTTTTCATTAAGCAATCAAAAGTAATGAAATTAAATTATGCATTATATGTATACATGGTGATGATTGAATCACTGAAAGCAGGATTCTAAATGAGCCTGACAAATTGTGCATTAAATATGCAGTTTAAGCTCTTTCATGAAAATTTACTCTTAATGAATGTATTTTTATGTTCATAACACAGTGCAACAATGTAAGTCATATGTAGAAATGAAATGGCAAAACCAGACAGTCTTGAATGGACCCAACTATTGGAATATTTATACAACTGGTGTGTATAACTATTTAACACTTGATATTAACTTTTTTTTTTTTAATGGACTTTCTTGGTTGGTGAGAGTGGCACTGTCTTTTATTTGTGCATTTCCTTTGAGACCAGGTCTGCAATGAGTTCTAAATGTGTTACAGAGCTTTTGTCAGCCTATGGAAACAAAAATGAGATCGGCATTACATTCCTTATTTTGCATATTGAGAAATGGAGGAGGAACATGTTGCGATGCAGGCATCAGCCATTAGGATTCTTAAAGATCTGTGTTTCTTGGTAGTATTTCCACAGACAAAACAGATTTCTGCTGCCTCTTCTTCTGATGTTTCTGCAGAAAGTTACTGGATAAAGTATTTGGAACTTGGAAGAATTATCTGATTATTTTTAAAGAGATCCATATTGTAATTGACTTCTGAATCAGGATTTTTCGTTCAATTTCATGTAATGGAAACATGAAGAGTTCAGGAGTTCGTAGCAAATATATTCAAATTTGGAAGAAAGAATCTTACTGAAACTTAAACCTCAGATTTCACTAGGGAGTTTTACTTTTAGGTCAATGACATAGTATTGCCAAAATTAAAAATATGTCATCAGGGCATTGCTAAAAGCTAGGTTTGCTGTTAATGAATGTATTGGTCACACATATAAGAAGGCCTTTGCTAAAAATGAACTAAATTATTCTTTGGTTGTTACATATTTTGATATGTGCTAGAAAGCAATAGTTTTCATGTAAGATTTTTATTTATGAAACTATTACTTACTGGAAGAGATAGATCAGTAAAAATGAAGACTACAAACCCTTTGCACAGGTCACTAGTTAGAATATATTTGACAGTAACTTTTGGAAACATTTTGCTTTTAGAAAGAAAATGTGTAAATGCCATAGTCTCAACAAGATGGTGAGGAAAGGATACGGGTGTTTGAGGTCCATCTTAGACTCGAAGCAAAATGGAAATGCTTTATATCACAAATACATGTACTCACTACAGTGTCAGCCCCATCAAAGAACCATATAACATTCGCTCCTGGATACTTACTGCTACCAATATTTTTAAATTATCACATGCAGCCTACATTTGCAAAGTTTTCATGTGTGTACAATCTCTTAGGAGATATTTGTAATGAATATAGGATAAACTAACATAAAAAAAAGTTTTTAATAATGATTTCACAAAGAAATTGCATTGCTTTGTTAATGGTCACTCAACATCTTTAGTCCTCTTGCAGTAGTGGAATTAACATTTAAATGGATTCAGCATCTAGAGTGCATTACTACTTATAACAGCTAATATGTCTTGACTTTGGTCAGGATTGGAGAAGTAAACAGAGGGAATGGTTGGACACATGAGCTATCAATGGAACACGTAATGGGAAAAAACAGAAATGAATGTGTCAATTATAAATGTGGAGTTACAAGTGTGGAACATCTGAAAAGGTAACAATAAATTGTGTAGTTTGAGCTGTCAGAATAAAAATAAATTAGTTCTTTACTTAAGAAATGCAACATGGAACAAATGAGTTTCTATGCAATTCCAGGAGGAGTTCAAGAGCATAATGCAAAAAGCAGAAATTCATCTTGCAATTTGAGTGAGTAAATATTCACAAGCCTATCCCAATAGTAATCCAAAGGTAAACTTTTGTATTGTGTTTTGTTGCCATTTTGTGTTGTTGCATGATACCATAATCCTGTGTTAGCACAGAAATTCCAGCAACCTGGGAGATTTTTCTTAAAGAAAAAAGTTGCTTTCATAAACATGCACAAACATGTTAGAGTGGTGGTTCAAAAACAGGGAGGGAGAGGGTAGTATACGTAGATTGTATACTCTCAACTTCTTTCCTTGCTTTTGAAGCCACTGTTTTCTTTTCGTTGTGAGTGATACAAGTGTATTCCATAGTGTTTGGTAGTCTTGGAATCTGTCATTCTGTTGCCCTCATTAAAAATCTAAGGTGTCTCTGGAAATTAATACTTTTCTCTAAGCCTTTATTGTCTCATTTGTGAACTAATCTAAATCCCAACCCATTGCTCTTTATGCCTGCAAACACACACTATCTGGTTTATTCAAAATACTTCCCATATTAGACACCATACTGGTTTGTCTGAGTTTGGTAAACTGCACCCAGCGCTCTTACTGCTTTTGAAGACAATACCATAACAAGAAAGGGGACACAATAGCCTGCTGTGCTTATTTCATAGTCTTTGTGAATACCCCGATCAATGAATTTGTAAGAAGGTTGCCCCAGGTTTTCTTTGAAGCAGAGGCATAGACTGTCTTGACAATGATCAGAATATCCTTAAAAGGTCCCTCATTTGGCAGATATTTTCAAGATAGGGGACAGTCTGAAATGGTATATTGACTATTTCTACCTTTGGAGTGTATTTGAGGACAGATTGTCTCCATGCTTTTTCACATAGTTCTTAGTTTTCCTAAATAAAAACTATCTGTCTGAAATTAATTTTAAAACTTTTGAAAAAAAGGAGGCGAACTGCGGTGTAAATCCCTGTTTAAACAACTGCAGCTAAGCTAGTCATATCATGTTTGTAGGGATTCCTCCTTTGAGAACAAAGACAAGCATATTGTTGTCCAGCATTAGTTTCTGATGCGAGAGCGAATCAATATTTACAACAACAAAGAACACTGATTTCACCTATGTTCTACCCAACTGAAAGACCAAGGGTTGCATGTTTTCAAATCTTCTGCAGTGATTTAACACCCTTAGGAGACCTCACTCTGGTTTACTACTCAGTAAATAGGGAAGTTCAGAGTAGACATTGATTTCATTGTCTGAGTTCTCCACAAATCCCTAGTTTCTTCTAGCAAAAGACTTTACAGAATTAAGAGAGTTTTTCGTTAAACTTGGGAGTGCTTTGAAATTTTTCATAAAAAGACACAAACCAATATGTAGGGTATTCTACATTCACGCAGTACTGCCTATCCAATATAAACATAAGTTGGCCTATTTATTCTCTGATACAATTGTGTAACAATGATCTAACTCTCTTCATTGAACTACATATGTAATGACTGAACTCTCACTAATTGAAGGTTTAACTGCATTATCCATTGAACGCTAGCAGGAACTCTTATCCTGAGGTAGTGGCTTCTCTGCTAAAACTTGCTATGGTTTTGTCTTCCCAGTACATTGACAGGAGGAAATTTAAAAAGGGCTTTTCTAAAGGTTAGTTAATTACAGATAATAAATTTTGCTTTGCAGATGTAGACTCCCAGATGATTTAATTTTCCAACAAAGCATATTGAGCCAGTAAATTAAAGCTTACCTTTTATTTGCAGTGTTAAATTTCCAATCAAATTAAAGGTGACAGAGTAAGAAGGAGGCCCTTTGCATTTCTCAGTGTGCTTCGTCTTACATGACAACTTATAAGACACATTTACCATTTCACTTATACTACACAGTCATTTGAATAACATTAAACAGTATTGAGAAGTAAACATAACTCAATTAGACAAGGTACTAAAATTAAGAGAATTTAACATCTATTTTCATCTTGGCTGCAGTCTGCTTTCCTTTCTGGAACACGGTTTCCTCAATAGGTGAATTTGGGATAATGAACATCATGGGAAGGGCTATGAGATTCAAGGATGAACACAGGTACTGTAGAAGTAAAGAATTTTAGTTAAGAAGTCTTCTCTTGATTAAAAAAGTATTTTAACACTGCTTTGGATGGATACCTAAGAACAGAAGAATTAGCCCTGAAGAAGTGTTACAGTAGAGATGTTGCATTTTGATGATTTCCTTAAAAATGGAGCAAATATTCTGTATCATTTGAATATGGATAAAGTTTGTAAATATGAGTAAAGATTCCTGCAAGTTCTTTTGGGGAGTTTCAAATACACTCAGTAGCTTGTTTTTTTCCTCCTAACTCTTGGAGAAATGACCATTATTCTCTCTTTATTCTTGGACTATGTGTCTTTTCCTAGACTCAATTAATGGCTTGTTCAATCCATGACAAAGGATCATTTACTCTGCCTAAACTCAGACACTTACCCACAGAAGATTAGCACCTTCCACTGCCCATGGGAAGGCCCTAGGACAACGTGGTATCTAGTTTATAGGAGAAGCTGGGAATAGATCTCACTCCTGAGTCCCCAGCTTGATTATTCTAATTTATTATTCTAATCTAACTGATTATTCTAGCTTATTTTTCTAACTGACTGCACTGTTCAGAAATGCTGACAACCGTGTGAACAAGGACACGAACACTCTGGTGGCGCCTCTAGGGCTGGGGTTGAGAGCTGTTTTCTCTGGACTTACATATTTTTAAGTAAGTTAAAGGCTTGCATATAATTTTAAGTGTCTTAACCATAGCTATGTCGTTCCAGGCTTTAATAATGAGCTTTCATTCCTGGTACAATAATTTGCAATTAAAATTCACCATATTAAATATTAAAGAAAACTAATATTAAATTGCAAATTATTTGTAGTTTTGGTGTTACAGATAGTGCAACACTTTTCTGCTTCTTACAGTCCTCTTCAAATAGGACAAAATGGAGTTGTCTCTAGATGTTAGGCTATCTTGTACAGCAAAAATAGCAGTTGGAAATGTCTTTTACACACACTTTGTATTAGGTTCAGTGAAAGGCATGCAAGGTGTGTACTGTCTTTACAGCATTCGCTCTTGCATCTGACATACCTAATTTATATGGTGTCATGGCCTCATTTTTCTGTCTCTAAACATTTTTCTTTATTGGGGATAGGCAATAAATTTAGACTATAAAGGGAATGCATCATGGTTAACGATGAAAAATTTGATTTATTAAAATCTTAATTAGATTTAAATGACACAATCTTTTCCTTGTAATTCTCGTCTTTTTTAACAATGTCTGCCAAGTAAGTATGACAGATTCCTGCAGTGTCAGGAAACAAAGTATCATTCAATATTTTGTGACAATACTTGACACTGTTTTCACATCCCCAAACAGCTTAGTAAGAATCGGGGTGCTGTCTTTACAGTCAGTTTTCTTAGCAAGATGGGTCAGGCTGATGCTGGGTCAGGCTGATGCTGGGTCAGCGTTTGTACTTGCTCCAGGATGTCCTGTGCTCTCTTTTCCATCTGTTCCTTCACAAGGATAAAAGCCCAAGGAATCTGGCATAGGATCCTGTTTGTGCTTGCACTGCCTGCCCATTTGTCAGCAAACAGAGTGAAGTAAAGGCTAGAGGCTAGTGCTGCGTTAACCAAACCTAACGAACCCGTTTCCTCTGAGGTTTCTAACACAGGGAGGAAGGCACAGCAAGTGGAGGCAATACAGGTGGTGACGCAGCCAGCCGTGGCTGTACAGCAGGTGTGGGGCTGTGGTTTCCCTCCCAGGACAAGCTCTGGAAAGGGCATGACAGGAAAACAGCGCCTGGGAAAGGGTGAGGATGGACTGAGGGAATTATGTTCTGAAAGCAGTTGTGGGAAGTAACTTTTTGGTGTTGTGTCTGTTACCACCTTTGCATGTGGCAGCATGGAAAGGGTCGGCTCGCTGTGACAGAGGTGGGTAGATGATTCAGCGATTCAGTTGCAGTTTGTGCTACTGATCTCATCACAAGTGAAGCCTGCAAGCCAGACTGAATGGTGTAGTGCTTTTTGTGGTGTGAACAAGCAAGGGTTGGGGTAGAATTATAAAATGGTTCTTGCATTTGAGTCAAAAAGGGATTTCAGTGTGTATTTCCAGAGCTGAAAATAGTATTCCCGCTGCAACAGCTTGAGAAAGCAAACACAAGAGAGTGCTCACACATGCTAATAAAACCATCAAATTAAAAAAAAAAAAAGGTACAAAGATTCTGAAAAGTACAACAATAGATTTGCATACTTCATTAAAAGATAAGAACTTCCTTGCTAAAATAATGATAAACCCTTCTTTATTTCAAATAGTAATCCTGAAGTTCTTTAGGGTAAAGGGGCCTTGTATAGTATCTATGAGCACATCTACCACGGGAGACTATGTGAATAGAAGGTGGATAAATGCTAAAATTCAGTACCTGATATACAATTTTTTTGAAGAGTGCCACTACAGCAGTATCTGTAGTGTAATTAATTGTTTTGGTATAACATCACATTAAAAGAGAAAAGCATATTGATATAAAAAAGATGCCATAAATTTTAAAACTTTAAAGAAAAAAAAATTAAATTATGAAATAATAGATTACTCCCATTTTCATATGGAATATTGACTTTAAGCTGGGTGTATTTGGGGGCTGTGAAGGACCATCAGTACATAGTTTGCAGCTGTGTATTTGTAGACCTTTTGTCTCAGCTTTAAAGATTAAAGGTAACAAAGCTGCTAGCTGCCTTACTAAAATTCACATTATCCTCATCACTTTCTCTCTTAGTGTTATATTTGTTAGTCTTGAAGTTATATTTTACTTGAATATATGCATGTATATATTCCTCATTAAAATTTTAGTGCGAACTCACTCTGAATCATGTAGGAATACAGTAGAAAGGAAAAAGGTTTGCCTTTCTGAATAATTACCTGGTTTTTTTTTCTAGCTATGTCATAGGCTATCTGCGTGATAAAATAGTACCTCTCCTTATAAAATGTATCAGTTTTCTGTCTCCTGTGGCTACAATAACTCTTATTGTCATGAATGTATTAATCAACATTTAGATCAACTGGAGGGTCTATGAACATTTTACAGTTTGTCATTCCCTTAATTAATAAGGGGTTGGAATGTGAGTCTATTATTTGCCATCAGATAGATTGTGGTCTTTGCTGTGAAGGTACTATTTGTGATGATACAATGTCCAGTTTAAACACTTAAGTACTTAAGAGATATCAGGTGCTGGCAAAGGCAGTTTAGTGTAATGCCTGAACAGACTAATAGATAAGCAGCGATTGCCCTTTTTATCTGAAATTTCTGCTTTCAAAACAGTGATTTTGCATTGAAAGTGATGATGAAAGAAACTGCAGTTCTCAGTTCAGGCTCAAGGGGTGGGAGAGAGTCTCCTGAGCAGGATGGTTTAGTCACTGGACACAAGCACAAACTCTCATTTAGATGCACATAGCTGAAACTGCAGAAAGGACCTAGGGACATATGCAAAAGAGTAAGTACATAAGTCATTGTGAGTTTGTCTTCTATGGGGATGAAAACCTGGGTTTCAGAAACTAATTTGTTTTGATATTTGACTTGAAATTTTAATGGATAAACAGCATTTAAGTATGCATAGGTGCCCTTGTTCACATGCTTGCAAAGACAATGAGAGAGTGTATCACAGTGGTTCAGTTTTGCAGGATCACCTTTTTTAAGGTGCAGTTTATCTGAAGGCAAATTTTCAGTCCTCATCAGACACTGCATGGCTTTAGGAGAGGGATATGGTTATTGCTGATACCAGCCCTGCACTTCTATTGATGCAACTTACAGAAGACTGCAATAACTGGGACTATTTGGGCTCTTGCTTTCTTCAGGGCATAGCTTTACGTTAAATCTAAGCTATAAGCTTACCTCAGACTTGCTGTAAGCATAGATAACATTAGTATCTAGATGTCTGCAGCTCCCAAAAGAGGATATGTGAGTTGCTAATGCCATCCCTCCATTTATTCCATGGACTTTTTGAAATACTAGGTTGCTGAGGTGTTGCTTTCCCTGATGTATATAAGCCTAAGCTGACCCCCGATGCTATGTAGGAGATAGGTAGGCACTGGAATATGCTGACACTAGGTGAAACCATTGTCTTTCTGTGGCTTGCAAATACTGTAGGTGTTGGAGTTTTCCAGTTCACCAGTTTCCTCATGCTAACTTGAAAACTTCCCTGGAGAAGGAATAAAATCATTATCTTGCTGTGCTAAAGAAAAGGATTCAAAGGTGGATCTGGTCAAGGCCAGGCCAAAGTGTCTCCTGGAGAACTTGCAAGTTCCTGCCAGGTACCCAACTGACTAGGCACTTTTTGAGTCTGCCTGTAAAGTAGGCTTATGTCTCAGGAGTAGATTTCAGATAAATTGTTCCTGCAGAGCATGGAGCACAGGGACTTTTTGCTCCTCTTCTCACACCTATGCTCTCTGCCAGAGGTCAAGCATGGCATGGTATGGTATTTGGGAGGCTTACCTTGCCTGCTGAAGATTATTCCCCTGTTCAGATGAAACAGTGAAGTTTGGAGAGATGCCACAGGGAGCAAGATGCTATCAAGAGAACTACTTGCTCTGGGGGGACCTGAGCAAGCTGACAGGTTGGCAAGTACTGCCTGTGCAGGCTGCAGTAGGAGCTGCTCTTTGCAGTGCTGTGGGGAAGAGTCCTGCTCAGAAGTGACTGCCATTCTGAAAGGGGCTGTGGAGTAGGGCACAGTGAGAGGGTTTTTAGGTGTCTGGCTGAACTCCACCTTCCCTAGCCCAGGTCTGGCACTGTGCTTTAAAGGGGTATCCTTGCAGGCTACAGGTTTCTACTCTTATATCCATCCTCTGAAAATGCTCTTAACCTTTCTGTATAGGTTCCATGGTGCAGGTTCTCCTCATGAGAATGAACTGCTTAAAAAAAGCACTGCTTTCTCTGGGGAGAGCTGAGGGAGCTGAAGGGCAGGAAAGTGCTCTTTCATGGGCTGTTGTGTTCAGGGCTCTGAAATAGGACTTTGGAAGAGAATGGCATAAAGGGAGTGTTAGACAAAGCTGTTTGCTGGCATCCCTCTTGCAATCCTCTCTGCCAGGCTGAGCCTTGTTTGGCACAGTGGTCAGGATGCCTATGTTGCGTGCCAAAGTTGGCTCTGCCAAAAGTCCCCCAGGAACACTGCTGACAAACAGCTTTGGGTAATTCACTCTGCCCAGCTGCCTTGCTCTCTTCTCACAGAGAGTAAGGAGCTGGTCAATCCTTTATTTGTACCAGGAGCAGCTGAAAGAATCACAGCATGGGCAGATGGTATCTGGGAGGATTGCAGCTCAAATTACTGTGGGAGGACTGGTGGGAAAGTGTCCTGCTCTGGAGGGGTGAAAGGGACTAGTCTTTCTCTTTTTAATTGACATTTAAGGAAGGGTAGAATCTCATTTTACAGAATCCCAAGAGCTAAATGAGGGGCTGACATTTATAATGACACAGCAATCACTCCCTTTACAGAGCCCTGAATGCTTATGTAAATCCCAGTCATGGCATAGTTTATTTTAGGAAGGGACCTCTGGAGCTTGCTGCATCTTACCACCCCGAAGTATAGGGTTATATGTGTGGTTTTGTTTGAGTGAGGAGAAACAGAATCAGATCTCTGAATATCTGTGGTTGTCTGAAAGCTCCCTTGAGTCTGAAGGTTGGAGTAAGTAAAGTCCCATTTGTCACTGAAGTTTGGGAGTTGTCTAGTTTAAGTACAACTAAGAGTAGGCTTGTTTTTGTGGTTGGGAATAATATGCACTGCAGAGAATGAAGAGCTCATTGCAGAATTTTCTTTCATTCTCTGACATTAGTTTCACTAGAAAGAGGAACTTACCTGAAGGGTCAAGCATGCCTTAAGAGAGGCAGTTTTCTGAAACCTATTTTTATTTTTTCTTCCTGGACCTAATGGCTTTGAATTTCTCTACCATAAAAGAAAAAAAAAGTATTGCATATACCTAACTAAATTGCGTTTTTTTTTTTTTTGTTTAAAGGCTTGTGTTATTTTGTGTAGTCATGCTAAGAGAAGGTCTAAAGAGATCCATGTCCAACGTTTCACTGACTGTGGTCCTGTCAAAAGCTCTTTGATTTGTAGAAATTTGGTATCACTGATTTAGAAGAATATCCTAAAGCTTATATGTTCTTTGTAAAAGGAAACAGAACTTTGGCCTTCAGAGACCTGAAATAAGCTGTATAGACAAGCAAGCACTAGAAGACTATGGCACTTAGGAGTTCAACAAGATAGTGGATGAGCAAACTGGCAAAATTCAAGTCACTTGTCAAAGTATGCTTGTTTATCTGGAATATTTAAGAATTTTCCAACCCCCTAATCTATTAATGTTAATACATTAACAGTTTTTTAATGAATTAGCAAGTTTGGAAAAAAAAAATGAAATTCTTGTTTTTATATCCTGATACTTACATTTAATTTGTGAGGTTTATAGGCATCTGAGGATGTAATAATCTCATTATTGTCACAGAATCACAGAACATGAGGAGTTAGAAGGGACTTGGAAAGATCATCTAGTCCAACCCCCTGCCAGAGCAGGATCACCTAGACTAAATCACACAGGAATGCACACAGGTGAGTTTTGAACATCTCCAGAGAAGGAGACATTAAGAGGAGACACCTAAAGCAATTAATGTTGGTCATATTTATCTAGTAGCAGTTAAATTATTCTTGAGTCTAACCATTCAAAGATGTCCCTGCTCAACTATTTGTTAATTGGATGCTGAAAATTATTTCTAATAGGGTATTGAGAGTGAGATCTGATCAATGAAATGGAAGCACAGACAATTTGGTTTATTAAAAGCTTTTATTAAAAGCTGACTTTTTGAGTGACAAGAATTATGGATTTTCTTATAGACAGGAAGAATTCTGTTATAAAAATGTGAAAAGCAATGATTATTGGACAATAGAATTTAATGAAGTTTGAAATCAATGTAGTCATATGGAACAAAAAAAAAACCTTTTAAAAGTATTTCAGTATTTTGCTCTTGATTAATATAAGAAAGAAACTTTTTTTAAAAAAATTTTTTGATTACTACCAGTCAGGATTCAGGAGATTACTTTTCTCTGAATCTCTTAGTGATTCAGACTGAGAATTCTTGCTAAGTTATCTAATGATGTTTTCCCCTTGAGGCCAAATTAAATCCATGACCAGGAAAGTAGAATACAGATTTGAGGTTCTGCAAGGAAAATTGCTTTAGAATATCAGAAGAGAGAAAGAATTTATTTGCTTTGAAAGGCAAAGCAACACAGTAAATATTGTGTTATATCCTGTCCCATATGCTATATGAAACTGAAAGTTAAGTTATGACATTTTTAACTGAAAGATGATGAGCCCTATCTTACTCTTCAGGCCTAAAGGAATATATCAACTGAAGTTGCACTTTCCCTGATTTACAGAGAAAAGTAAGACAAGTTTTGTCTAAACTGTGAACAAAATGGATAGAAAACTGACATTTTCCTTAAAGTAAACCTTTATCGCAGACCCTGATTTTCATGGGGAATAATAACCTTTCTGATTAGAAAGGTAGCACAGGGGGACACAAGCAGTCAAGCTTATTTCTGGAGAGTGTCAGGGGTACTTGATACAGGTACTGCATGCCCAAGAAGTTGACACACATCTGGATCTCATAATCATTAACAGGGTGGAACTGTTTGGAGTTGTAATCAATCACAGCCTTGACGGTTGGTGACCACGAAATATTGTAGTTGAAGATGCGGAGGGGAAGGAGTTGTTGAGAAGAGCAGCACTGGTCCTGGGCTTCAGGAGAGTAGGCTGTGGGTTATTCAGGGAACTGGCAGAAGGGATTCTTTGTGAGGCAGCTTGAAAGGGCAAAATTCTCAAAAAGTCAAAGACCCAGCTTGACTGAGTTCAAGAAGCATCTGGATGATGCCCTCAGTCCCATGCTCTGACTTGGCTGGCCCTGTGTGAAGCCAGGAGTTGGACTTGATGATCTTTATGGGTCCTTCCAACTCAGGATATTGCATTTTGCTGCATGCTGTAATGTATTTCTCAAGATTTGTTATTTGGCTTTCTAAATGTTAATGATTTTCATGATTGTCAGTGATGTTTGACTGTAAAAGTTGCTGTTAAATACAGAAATTCAGAAGTTGCTTTATGAAGCTGCCTTTTACTTTGAGGGAAATTGAAATTTTTTTTTAGCCATAAACGTTTCCTTCCAATGCAAAGATCTTCAAAACAATGATTGTAATTTGATTGTTACATCTGGGCCATTACACTTTCTACAAATTGAGTTGGTCATAATTTCACATAACCATTTGCTTCTTTATATAAGAAGGGTTCAATCTACTTGACTATATCTTTGTTCTCTGAAATGCCTTACAAATATTCCTAATACTGTCTTTCAACATTTCTTTGATCTTTTTTTTTTTTTTACCCTTTGAAGGTCTGATCCATAACTGTTATGTGACTAAGAATTACCTGTTAGACTTGTTAGGTAGCCTAGAAAATTAGAATCTATGTCTTTGAATCTTCTCTGCAATTTTTTTTTTTAATTTCAAACCTTCAAAAAATAAGTATTTATATTTGTATTAGAAGATCAAAGTTGTTCTCTGCCTTGCTGCATGGGAATCTCTAGGATATGAACATTGTGCAACCATTTTTATTTGATCAAAAAAGTAATATTCTTCACCTTATCAGCACCAACTGCCTTGCAATTTTCTTCCCTTTTAATTTCCATTTTTTTGAGCTTGCTTTTTTAACATTTTTTTTCCTTTACATAAGCACAGAAAGTGAGTAAGTATATGAAGAGGTAATTATACATTCTTGCAAACAACTCCCTCTTGCTTCTCTTGTCTTTCAACATTCGTCAGCTATGTTCTTCATACTTATATTGTCCCGATATTGTCTTTGGTATTGTTTAAATGATATTGTAAATGACTACTTGTGAGATCTCATTTTCACAGCGCAGATATCTACACCTTCTGCACAGAACTTTTGCATGCTGCATACGATAAAAACCTTTTGATTAATGGATGCTGAATAAGGACTGCAGAGATTGACCAGTACTGTTCTACAGTAGTAACCAGACCTATACTAATCACTGATTATTGTTGTAGCTATTTTGGTTTGGACAGTGGGGTGAAAAAGTTGAAGAGATCTTTCATTTTCAAGGATTTAAAAAAACCCCACCTAATCTACATTTACCAAGTTTCATGATTGTCAGAATAGTTTCAGAAAAACAAACAACTACCAAGTGATATTTATTCTTTTCGTCTTGACAAGTTTTGTCAAGAAATTTGCCACATTCCCTCCTTACACCTGGATTTGGACCTCCACATGCAAGGCTTGGTAATCAAATAGTCATAAAGTTGCCTTGTCATGTAAGAAACATACTGACACACAGTGAGTAGAGTAGAGTAGAGTAGAGTAGAGTAGAGTAGAGTAGAGTAGAGTAGAGTAGAGTAGAGTAGAATAACCCAGGGTGGAAGGGTCTTCAGATGATCAAATTGTCCAACTTCTTGTGGGACAGGGAAGCTAAATGAGATTTAGGACACTGTCCAATTGCATCTCAAAAACCTCCCATCATGGGAACTCTAGCAGGTCCCTGGAGATGTTGTTTCAGTGAATGATTTTTCTCACCCTGGAAAAAACTCATCTCTTATATCAAGATAAAACCTCTTATGGTGCATCTTGTATCTATTGCCCTGGTCTTCCTTTGAGTCCCTGAAAGAGACCCTTGTGAAGAGACTGCACATTCTTATAGTGGAACAACTAAGAAAATGAAGATAGATGTGTTACATTTATCACCTTTCAAAAAGTGTTTTCTATTACTTGTACAATTGAAAATATAATCATGGGAAAGATGTAAATGCTGTCAATTCTCTGCTTTAATGCATTTCTCAAAATTTCTATATGACGGTGTGAAAATTACACTTGTAGTTCTTGTAATTGAAAATCTGAAAGATGGTTCACGGAACCAGAAAGGATATAAAATGATCCTTAAATTTACCATTTCAGAATGTCCAGAGTTTGAAAAAGTCATGTGACTTTTTACTTTCTGAATGGTTGAGCCTGCAGGCATTTTTTTCGGTTGTGATCATTTACAGAAGTTCTTCTTGTTATCTAATGGACTGGGACAGGAACAATTTGACCTATTTTACCATGGGAAACCATAACAGGTTTATTTCAGCTTTTATAAAGTACTGAACTCTACAGAAAAAAGTACACATCTTATGTATTTCTATTCCTGAGGGTGGATCCTTTGAACCTAAAAAAGGAGCAGATTATATGAGTGAATCTCATCTGGTGACAATTTTATGTAATTAGCAGCATAGAGTACCTCAGTTTAAAACAACTGAGGTTACAGTTTTGTATGATTCTATTGGTGCTGCTGGGCAACTCTTCAGAAAGACACAGTTATGAGGAAATGGAAAAATTGTCACCTGAGTGTCCAGCAATAATATTCTCATAGTAAACCCCTTTAAAATCGTGCGTGTAGGTGAAGATATGCATTGTTGTCAACGAGCACTTCGAGTTCCAAAACATTTTGTGTTCCAGTGAAATGACTAAGTGTGGCTACTTTGCCCTAACTTAGTCCTACATAATCATTGCGAAGCTTCAGTGACAAATGGAATGATCTATATTGATCTGTTTAAACACAAATAAATGATTATCTGAACTCAGTCCTTGTGAAGTAAGTAATGGTCAGGTTTTTAATTATGCTAACTTTGTTTGTAAACTTCTGAATTAACTTCATGCCCAGGCTTTCAAAAATAGCACAAGGTATTTCTGCATGTGTTTAACTTTGAGCTTGAGAGCTCCTCTAAAAATAATGGAAGTGTTAAGAGCTTAAAATTACTTCAATTAATTTACACTTAAAAGATAGTGGCTGAATTTCTCCATCTGGCAAAATCTTGCTCTTGGAAGATGCCTTCACACAGAAAACTGAATTCTTCAGGGTTTTCTGGGGGGAGTAGGTGGTGACATGCGCAATGGGAAGTGATGCTGCTATCAACTGATAGCTGTGATGCTGTATCACTTTTCTGATACTCTTATTTAAAAATGAAACCAACAACAAACAACAAAAGCCACAAAACCCTTCAATTCTTTAGGAATTAAAAAAGAGTTTTCATACAAAACTGTCATGCTGTTTAGTTTCTCGAAATTGTTTTCTATTGTATATTTACCTGTGGATAAACTTTTTTATTTTTCCATTTTTCTTACCAGATTTAAAGTGATAAAATCTCAATTTCTTCTTCATCATGAATTAAAAAAAAAAAACAAAGTAATTTTAAAACTTTGATAAGGATGTCAAGAAACTTTTAATGACCTCTCATTTTTAAAGCATTATTTCATTAAAATCTCACAAGGAACTTGCATTACTGCTTATGAAGAAGGTTTTTTAGCTGATCTCTGTTATTTTGAAACAGCTCTTAGGGTCCTCGTTCAGTTTTTCAACGGCAATTTTGCCTGTGAAATTCACATTTATTTTTGTCAAACTGTAGTCCCTGCTATAGAGAAAGAGGATTATATCTGTGTGTTTTTAAGTGCAAATCACTAGCTGAATATATAGAGAGATCTGTTTAAATCAAAGTATTATGAAGTGAAAATATATTTTAAACAGAACTTTGAAAGCTTAGGGTTCTTCATCTAAAGCAAATAAGCATCTTTCCAGAGAGTACTTAGAGGGAGTACAAAAAGGAGCAGAGATACGGGTGTTTTACTCCTTGTGCCCAAAACTTCAGTGTTATTCTGACTGCTGGTGGAAAGAAACACATCCCTTTTCCAGGCTGATGTATTTGTGGAGGTAGAATCAAGCTACCTCTATCTAATTGCCATTGTAGGGGTGGGGAAGGAGGGGTTAGTAAAATTCAATAGACACAGGAAATTCATCCTCCCCATTCCAGGGAGGAAAGCATGGAGAGAGGTGTAACATACTTAGTCAAATGGGTAATGCTGGAGATGGGAATAGAGACTGAATCTCCTTGTGTGCAGCCTAGCAATTTAAGCACTGTCTGCAGCTCCTTCTGCGTTGGCTAGATCATTCATTTTTGACAGAAGAAGTTATTTCAGTCAATATTAGAAAGCAATAATTTCCAAGTCTAAGGGCATTTGCCTGATTTAATTTTGAGAGGTATTACAATGGGACATGCCTTCCTAGTAGCTAAAAAAACATAAATATGAGAGAAATGTTTTTTGAAAGCAATGCAAATGAAAAAAATCTGTTTTTTATTTAAAGTAATTATATTTTTTTAGAAATATTCCTAGAACCTGCAAATAGTAAATAATTTTCCTTTAAAAAATTAACTATATTTTTAACTATTTTTTGTTGAAACTACTGATTTCTTTCAAAAGCTCATGCATTTTAAGGAGGAATCTGTCATTTGATAGATGATCACAGTGTATTCAACTCTAACTATTATGAGAATATTGGGAGGCCTATGTGGGGCATGTTCTTTAAGTGGTAATAGCTGTTAGTAACTTCACCTTAAATATACAAATGACACTTGTTTGTAAGATTTCTTTCAGAACAACCAACCCCATTTCTACTATAAATAGAATAACACTTCAGAGCATGAAGAAACAGGGAAATTCAATCAAGGGACTCCATTTAGAGTAGTTAAAAGATATTTCTAGACCTGTCCTTCGGAAGAGGTACTGAGTGCTCTCAGGAGAAGCCATGTCACAGGAACAAATGTGGTAAAAGGTATCACGGGAAGTGTGGTGGCAGTTCCCTCTCTGCTAGGAAAACCAAAATGAACTAGCCAACACAGCCCACACATGAACTCTGGAGAGATATCTTCAGTTCCTACTGCACTACCAGCCTAAATCAAGCAAAAATTAAAGCAGATTATGGAAATGAAGAAAATTAATATGTTGACAAAAGCAAAGACTGGGAAAGGGTAATGCAGAAATAGAGCCTTCCCACTCCATTTAAATATTCATTGATAATACAATAAGCATGCTGCATGATGAACTGTGGTGAAGATGTCTTGTTAGCATAATTCATTCCTGACATTAACCTTGATCTAATTTTGGTTTTTTCAAGGTTCTAAACCTAATAGACAGCTATTAAGGGAAACACAGGGTTCATACTACATAAAGAATATTCCCATTATTTTTCAGGAGCTCAAGCAGGATTTGTAATGTGATAGCACATACAAAGTTTCAGGAGGACTCTGCTGATATGACTTTGAAAAGAGTTTCTGTAAGTGAAAAGAGCGTCAATATAAATGAAAATTTTTGTTGACACCTGAGGAGTATCCAGTAAACACAAGAAAACCTTGGATGCTTGAGGAATTTTTGTGGGTTTATATGAAGGAGAATGAGTCTTGAGTGGGATATACATTCTATAACATGGCAGGAAAAACTCATCTTAAAATACTCCTGACTCCATTTTCCGTGAACAGTGGCCTACTTATTGCCAGAAACTTTCCAAGGGGGACTATTTGATTTGTGTTACTCAGATAAATCATGACTTACTTATCTGGGTGATACTTAAGGCACTTTTGTTAAATTTTGTATGATGCATGGCATGATAAAACAGTTTAATAGATACTTTTTTTTTTTTCCCTGGTTGTTGTATTCTATAATATCAAAGACCTTTTTAGCTAAGAAGGATATGAAACACAGAATGATCCAATGCACAGAATCCCTAATTGAGTAAAACATAGTAGGCATGCTATAGGCATAGATAGCACAGGAATCTTTTGAGTAATAACAGGCTGTTGAAATAAGAAACATGAACTAGTGACTTTTAAAATTTTTAATTAAATTTGCAGTTGGCACAGATGGATTATAAAAGAACAATTCACACTTATGTGATGTATATTAAAAATAGATGGTAGAAGAAGTGGGAAAGTGTATTAATTCAGCTTGATAAAGAAAAGCAGGAGTTTGTTCCTAAATTTGATTTAATGGTGGATCATTCCTCAATTTTAGCATTTCTTTCAATCTCTACAAGCCTGCCAAATTTAAACAGCTAGTACAAAACTAATCTTTGGGTTATTTGTGACTTGCTGTTTTCCTTTGAAGTCATGGATTGATAAATTATACTCACAATATCCTATAAACTGAGGTATTGCTCTCACAAAAATTTCCATTGGATATTTATAGTTTCTCACAATGTTTTGGAGATAATTTACTGATGAGTCTTATAAAATATTTTGTTGCATGAAGCAGCTACTTCAACATAGTTTAGCACCTTGTTATGTAACATTAATTTTGTTTAATGAAGGACTTGCAAAATATCAAATGTCATTTAGTATATTGTTTTGATACACGATTATTTGCATTTAAATATTTCATCTGAATTAAATGATCTCCTTTATCTTAAACAAAAAATAAGAAAAGGGTATAATTTACATTCAACATTATAGGTCAACATCAAATGGTAAAACCAGAAGCTCTGCCTGTTAGAGATTACTCTCTGTTTATAAAATCAACAAAAGCAAAAGTTAAACCTCTGGAACTGAAAGCATTTTACCAAAACCTCATATCAGGCTCCTTACTTTTCTTGAGACGATAATAGTCTTTTCTTTTCTTGTGCTAACAAGACAGCTATTCTGCCTGATGTATTTATACAGAAGTAGAAGTACAAGCCATTCACTTCTAAAAGCTAAAGATAAGATGAGGAAAGGACTGGAGTTATGTGACGCCTTTCTAGCTCAGAATCCACAGCAGTCACCTTCTATGGATTTGAAAGAAAATGTGTGGTTTCCTAGTTTTTCAACTTACTCTTATTTATTCTATTTTCCCCCTCATGTTATTTAATTTGATAGCATATCTGACCAAATATCTTTCTGTAAATGAATCACGTTGAATATCCTTTGCATGGTTTCATTTTCATGTTTGCTCTTTTCTCTGTCTTTAGTATTAAAAGAACAAAAAGCACCCCTAAATTTTCTGGTAAGAATTTTCTGACCTGCTCTTCTTTAGTGTTGGTTGTTTAATTGTTCAACTGGCCTATAACTATGGAAGCACAGGAATCAGCCTTAGGATGTAGGTTATGTGCTGCTGCAGCAGCAAACATCCTGCATGCAGATGCAGGAGCAGAGGCTTTACTGTCACGCAGTGCCTTCAAGACTGAGAGCAACTTATTGGTCAAGGATGTTCAGGCTAGTAGAGAACGGAGATACAGAACTGAGCAGCCTTGAGCAGATACAGAACTGAGGCCCTGAGCAGCCTGGTCTAGTGATAGCAACCCATTCTATGATTCTATGATGCTACAATTCTATGATATAGTGGCTCCACACAGTAAAAAATTATGATGTTTAGCTCTAGGCAAGTTGAATTGTTTTAGGACAGTATTTCGTACATGAAATGGTAAACTCAAATACTTCACAATTTCCAAATCATAGAATCATAGAATCATAGAATGGCATGAGTTGGAAGGGACCCCAAGGATCACAGAGCTCCAACCCCCCTGCCACAGGCAGGGCCACCAACCTCAGGCCTGGAGCTACACTAGGTTGCCCAGGGCCCCATGCAACCTGGCCTTGAACACTTCTGGGGACAGGGCAAATCATCAGGTGCCTTTAACTGAAAATATTTTTAAGCTGTAATTATGAACCAGAAATTACTAAAGAGATGATTATCAACTTTGTAAATGGGTAGGATGGCAGATATTTGCATGCCTCCTTTTCTGTTTGAGACATAAATTGCTGCTGCTCTAGGGCAAGTAGTCTGTCTCACTTCCCAGGAGGATATCCTAATCCCTGGGATATGCATATGGTACACTGCCATGCTGGCTGTGCCATTCCCCTAAGAGGCACAACTGTCAAATCTCATGCAGCTAAATGAGTTTAAAGCTATTTCTCCCACACTCCAAGTGGCTTCCTTTCTCAGTGGTAGGTCAATGTGTAAAACAGGTCACTGACTTCTGCTGCACTTCTTTCTAGTTAAAATGCCAGAAAACAAAATAAAATTATTCTTTCTTTCAATTAAAAAAAAAACCCAAAACCAAACCAAAGTCAAGATTGTGGTGTGAAAGTAGACTTATCTTTTAGTAAGATATATTGAAGAACATTTAATTTGGATTTTTTTTTCTGAAGGGAAGATTTTGTTGTTTCTGAATCACTGTGTTATCCATGCTACTCAAGGTTGTATTACAGATCTGAGTCTTGTTCCAGATTTGCTTACCTTCATGGTAGGTAGATGATGTCAATGATGTGCATTAACAAGGTATCTCTGTGCTACTAGTGATGCATGTAATCGTTTCCACCATGCTCCACATATGTGTAAATGACTTCAGTCTTCTGCATTTGTCTCTATATCATCCCTCCTGTCCTGCCTACAATAACCTCAATCTGCCTGCTTTGAAAAGATTAAATTAAAAGAGTAAGTGTTTTTGTGCATCTGGGAATTCTAGTTGCAGATTTTCTGGTGCAGTTGCAAATCTCTGTTGGCAGAATGTGACTGTCATAAAGAATAATTACATCATCTTTCTTCCTATTCAAGGATGGGTTTCCATGAAAGCATTGAAGTTGATAGCAAAAAAGATTACTGAGGAATAAATATTATTTTCTTTGACTCTTTTTCCTATGTCTTTGCTACATTTGATTATCTTTTGGATTTGGCAGACTTGCATGATGTAGTCTGTAAAAATAAAACAGCCTGTATATTTGTAGGAACTCTCTAATCTTTACTGATTGTCCGTTCTCTGATGATGCATTCCAGGACCTGAATAGGCCCCATTACTTTGTTCTGCCAAAATCCAATACAGAAATAGTCTCATACTTGGAACACCTTCAGCATTAAATCCAAATAGAAATCTACTGAAAATTATCATGCTCTTAATATGTGAAAACAGATTTGCTTGTATTGGCTTAAACAGAAGAAAAACAAAAGTTTTCTCTAGGCCTTTAATAATCTTTTGTCAACCCTCATTCTTCTCAGTGGACTAAGAGAAGTGTGATCTGAACAGGCTTCTCAAATCTACTTTGCTCTGAGATTCATTACATTGGAGCCTTCTTAGAATGCAGTTTCCTTTAAAGTTAATCCTCACAATACTGTTATGGATTGTCTGCACCTATTCTTCCTATTTTCTTTTATTTCTTTGTTTTTGTTGGATTTTTTTCCTCCCAATTCTTTCTCCTACTAGTGAAATCAAATATAAATTAGAGGTTTCCCTTCCACAAGCAGCAGTTTTCTCAGGAAGAGTATCTCTACATGGTTGTATTGGACTGAGAGACTTAGGTCACATTCCAGGACATGGGAGTGATCTGTCCTTTAGTGAAAATGCAGATCTGTAGAAGTGTGCTACAAGAAGCTGGAAAGGCATTCATTGTAAGTGGGAAATTATAGGACTTCTGGACATGGACAAAGTCAATACTTGAAAAAAGTTTTAGATTTCATATGAAAACCCACAAAAATATAGATTTAAAATGCCTTTGTGGTGCTTCTAGGAAATACTATGCCCCTGGTATCCATCTGGGCCAGTTCACTATCAGATTCAGTGATGCATGTGGCCAAAAACTTCAACGTGGCAAGGCAAAAGGCATGCACTGCAGGTGATGTTAGAAAATCAAGAACCTGATCTTTGAATGGAGATAGAATCATGCAGCACCAGCAGGGTATTTCTACATTACCAAATTAAATGATACGTACATATATATTTTGGAATTTTACTCTCATTCATCCAGTGCCTTCCATGGGAGATAAATCTTTTCAAGAGTAGTGTTTTTTTTAGGATACAATCCCACCTTGTAACTGGAAAATTGAAATTGCTTGTATGCCTGTAAAAATACTCCTAGGTTTATTAAAAACTACTTGTTCTACAATGACATTCAGGCAATAGAATTTCAGATGCTTTGAGATAGATTTTCAAACTAATTTTAGTTAATCATAGATTTACTCATTCAATTGATATTTCAGTAAATGTCTTACAACTGGTTAATTGAACAGGTTGGAGTTTTAAGCATGGCAGCTTTGTGTACAAACTTTACATTTTTGGTGTTTTAATTACTTTGATATAAAAACATATAATAATTTCAAAGGATTAAGAAATGATCATAAGTAGCAACTGGAGGTTTCAACATCTGTAAGAAATAGAGGTATTTGGTTATGCAATTGTTTGTATATGTGACTGATGTGGTTGAAAAACTGGAGAAAGTAATATGCTTAAATAATTCTGTGTTTCCATGGAATGCACCCTATCTTGTCTTTGTAAATCTTACTTCCATACCTAGATTCTTCAGTTCTTCTAGCTTCTAAGTGTGGATGCAAAAATTCTAATTATGAAAGTGGAAAATTATTAAAATATTTTCTAGGGTGCATAGTCTTTTCCAGTTGCTAATGAATTGAGTTTCTTTAGCATAAAACCAGAAATGTATGTTTTTCTGTGAATTTGGAACAATCATAATATTTAACATTTTGTCAGTCAGTAACAATGTGCATTTCATTTTATTAATTGCCATAACCTTTTCAAAAAGCCAAAGTCAGCTGTGTCTCTTTCAGGTAAGGTGTTAAGATGATGTCTGAAGGCATGTTTTCCTCATGGAAGGGAAGCAATTTTTAGGAAAAAGAGGTTTATAACTGCTGCATATACTGTCCAGGTGATTGCTGCTAACTCACTAACAGTACTGCTGTAGTCTGGCAGTAGCGTTACAGCTGCACACAGTAAATCCACTAACTCAGCAGCTTAACCTCCATAACAAAATGTAGGAAGGTATTGACAAAAGCCAAAAAGGGAAAAATTTCTTGCATGTTCCTAAACAAGCCCCTGTTTGAAGTTAAAAAATGCAGATTCGACCTAACTTCACATATCTCATATAAAGGCTGCATATAATCTATCGCCGAATTAGATTCCCTCGCCTATTCTTGAGGAGTAAGGCTGTAGCATTTGTACACTGACACTGGGTGCACAACATGGGCTGCAGGCTGCCAGCCGTGCCTCCTGCTCTAAAACAGGGGATTTGAAAGAACTGCTGTATTTGCAGTTCAAGGAGAAGAAAAAGAAGAAAAAATATCTCTTTAGAATCCAAAGCAAACTAGTTGAACTCTGAGGGCTGATACTTCCTCCTCATTTCTACAGGGGAGTATGCTGAGATAAATCATTGGCTCTTATTATCAGGATTCAGTTTTTAAATTCCCAAGTGAAAATCTAGGGAAAATCAGATGTAATTTGAAAATTTGCTTTGTCAGATGTCAAAACCCCCAAAACCCCAACACCTTCTCCCCATGGCTCCCCAATCCAAGCAACCAAAACAAAATGAGCCCACAAGATACATCAGGAAAAAGATTTTTTTGAAAGAGATTTCATGAGTTTTCTATGAAATGAAGCAGTATGCTTTCATACTCTGAAGGATCACCCAGTAAATAATCTTTTTCCACTTCATAATCTTGTGACGATTTTACAGATAAAAAGCCACAAATTTTAAACTGCTGCAAAATAACCAGCAACATGGCAGGTCATCTGGAAAAGTGGGAGAGAGGTTTTGGGATACCTTCGGTTAGTTCATAATATTTAGGTTGGCTGCTACTATTTTGGTTTTAAAAATTCTCTTTTTTGTGCTGTAACCTCTATATTGACCATAATTTCTCATTATTGTCTTTATGATTTAGCTCATAAGCCACCATGACCACAATTTCACCTCAATATTTTCACTTAAAAGAGATGTTGGTTTTGATGCAGCAATTGTGAAGGGTCTTGTATTGTTTTCATTAACACTGAAATTGTCTTTTGGGAAAGATGCTGGCTGCTTAGTCATAGGTTCTGGTTTACATGAGCATGTTCTTATGTACTGTGCTTTAAAACCCATTAAGGATCAGAGAAAACATGACATTAAGGTTTTCTCACATCACCCAAAAAAACCCCATAAGAAACAGTAGAAAATTACTCTCCATCTGTGTTTGGTACTTGCGTTCAGAAACAGACCTAGGGTGAAAGTTGTAGGTACCACCGACAACTACCTGAAGGGGGGTCGTAGAGAGGTGGGCGATGGTCTCTTCAGCTGGGTGACAGGAGATAGGACAAGGGGGAATGGCATGAAGCTGTGTCAGGGCAGGTTTAGATTGGACATTAGAAAAAAATTTTTTACTGAAAGAGTTGTTGGGGCCTGGAACAGGCTGCCCAGGGAGGTGGTTTAAACACATCCTTCCCTGGATGTGTTCAAAAAAAGGGTAGATTTGGTACTTAGGGATATGGTTTAGTCTAGGATGAGAATGGTTGGACTTGATGATCTTCAAAGGTCTTTTCCAACCTTGTGATTCTGTGAACTCTGAACACACTGTCTGGGTCCTGAGGCTGCTCATGGGCCTGGCTATCCTTGTGCAGACCTCTGGGGCTCTCCACACCTTCCCGTGGTCCAGGACCTCATCTCAGATCCTGCCTCAGCATCACAGGAGCAGAACTGGTCTCCAGGTAGCTCAACACAGCTCTGCCCAGCCATGGGTCTCCCAAGCCAAGAGTAACTGTGGGTCCATGTCAGCTCTTAAGTTTAATTTGGAAAATTTACTGGCTTGTAAAAATGTTTAGCACTGTGGATCATGTGCTAACTCCACCTCTAGCTTGCTATTTACATCCTTTCTGGGCACAGGACATCTAGGTAACTGATTATGGCTTCAGTCAATAATCATATCCTTAAAATGCTGAAAACCAGCAAATTACTTATCAAAATTATTTGTTTCAGATTTCTTACTGTTCTATTGCCTTACAAATCAACTTGTAAGGAAAGCATATTTTGAAATGTAATTAATTGCATTTTAAAGTTAATACATTAAAAGATGAGCTCTTGAAGCATTAGAGGCAGAGACATTTGCATTTCGTAAAGCTGCCATTGTTGTTCCATTACTGTACCTTGGTAACATACAGGTCTATTTATCTTTCAAATATTCCTCAATACAACCAGAGCTCCTCCCCCAACCCTTCAGCCACATTGTGAGGGGCCTGTACTTCAAAATTAAATGGCTGTAGTCAAATATGATGCATGACATGCCTGATGGTTCCCACTGCAAAGCTTCAAGGGTCACCACTCAGAGTCTCTCCCTAGTGATATTCTGGGATGATAAAGAAGTAGTTGCTATTCCTGCTTCTTCCTTTTGCTCTCTGCTTCCATACATGTTAAACAATAATTGAAAAGGACTTTAGGTGATTTACAGCAGAAGCCCACAGGACGCTGTGATAGGGATCATTGTAGCACAGGTCCCACATGTGTCCAGCTTGAGAGCCATGACTGGCTCAATGCTGCTGCTGCTACTGCCCAGCCAACATGCTAAGATGTTCCAGTATCAGTTTAAGTTGGAAGCAAGCATGTAAAGATTGTTCCCAGTATCTTACTGGATTAGGTCTGAGATGTAGAGCTGTATCTGCCCTCCTTTACTTCTCCCAATCATATTGATTAAGGTGAGCTTAGTGGTAGTCTTTTGTGGGATGTTTATGATGACACTATTTTACATAGACTTATTGGGCTCCTCAATTATACTGGTGAAAGATAAATTAAGTTGGTGAATAAAAAATCATGGTTATTGAGTGGCCTGTCCCTGTAGCCTGTTTTTGCTCTTATTGCTTCGCAGACCTGACTTCTTTTTCCTGTTTGTATTTGTGGGAATAGGAACCACTAGATTCAATCAGTCATGCATTATGCCTATGGGTTTCTGCTTCTCTCATACTAACTCTGTTAATGTGACACATCCAACTGGTTCATTGGTAGTTTTTTCTCTGAAGACCTGCTAAACTGAGACTTAAAACAGTTTCTTCAAAGCAGGATAGTATTTGATTGCCAAGAGAGTAGCTAGGAAAATGAGCTATCATGAAAAAAACCCACAACCCAGTAACACAAACCCCAAACTCTTTCTTTACATACAGTGGTCTTTCTGCCCATGCCTAAGTTATTCTCCCATCTGCAGTGGAAGAACTGGCTTCTTTGTTCTGGCCCATTGCTCTTCATGACTGTATCATACAGTACATCAAACGGCAGCCAGCAATTATTCCCTGGCAATAAATGGTGCTCAGACCTTGACACTTGCAATTTAGAGCAGTTCCTGGCATGGATTTAGCCCAGAACTACTGATAATTCCACTCTGATTTTAGGGATCAGGAGAATTTGCAATATGGATGTGGTCCTTTTTGTGCCAGACTCAGAACCAGCAAATGGTCTCAGGCACTTTTAAATTTATAATATAGAAATAGTTCTCAGGTCACAATGTATGCTGCATCTGCCAGCTTTCTGACAAGCATCAGTTACTGCTCCACTTTCTAAGGTGGTTATTTTAGACTATTAGAATTGTGCAGAATTTTGGCTTTAAGGTCAATTGAAAATATTTTTTTTTTTTATCCTTAAAAAAAATTAATTCAAGTGTGACATTAAAATGTGGTCACAAAATGAATAAAAATAGTGAATCAAGACAAACATCTCAATCTTAAAAGAATAAATTGTCTTTTCCTACCAGAACTGTTGATCAAGCTTGCCTGAAATAATATTTTTTTGTAATTTCTTTTGAAGTATTTTATGTATTTTCTGAAATACTTGTGAATGGCTTATATACCTTAATACCTTTTTCTTCCCCTTCACTATAACCCCAACCAAAAACCCCCAAATAGTACAGCTCTGTTTAGGATTTTCTGTAAGCCCACTTTCTGGAGCCGGACAAATACACCATTCTAGTATGCATATGGACTAACTGGCTATTTGTGAATTGAGAGCCATTGTTATCTTAACTCTTCTGAATATTTTATAGAAAAAGGCCTATCTTCCTTGCGGTTTCATTTTAAATTTTTCTTTTTCCTGACACACAGTCAGAAACTCACAGAAGTCTAGCAGGTTAATATCACCCAGGTAACCTGATGGCCATATGACTGTTGTAAGACATAGTCCCTCACTTTCAACAGAAGACATTAGAGATGACATAATGAAATTCCGTCCTCTATTGCTAGTATCAGTTTCTAGAGCCTGTCTATTGCTATTGCTGATTTTCAGATATGCAAGTGCTTTGTAGATATAAATTCCAACTATCTAAGCCAGGCTTGCAAGTTTTTCTATGGGCAACAATGACAGAGAAAGTAACTAACTTGTACAAAGTCAGTGAACCTGCTTTTCTTTTCCATCTTGCAAGTGTGTAATTCAATGAAGTCCTGATAGTGACTCCTTCATCAATACAGACTCAAGCCAACCAGGCTAAACCAAAACACAATAAAGAGTGTGCACTAAAATGTAATTTGTAGCTGTTAGACCTACTGCGCTCTGCTGTGAGGTCTCATTTCATATTTCTTATGTTTGTTAAGGCATGAGATCTGTGCAACACTTGCAAAATCAGTTCTTAGACAGAAAGCAGACATTTCTTCTAGGATTGAGTGTTTCCTAAGAGCAAATAAAACTGTAAGGAATAAATAACAACACAAATTTCCCTTTTAAGAATATGTTTCAGGCCCAGTGACTGTTGGGCTGAAATATTTACATAATTTAGCCATATCAACATAGCTAGAGCTATTTTGAGTGTCATACTGTTTTGTTAATAAATAACTTGATGAAGTATACCTGCTCTTACTGAAAGGGAACCATCCTTTTTTTCTGACTCAGAATTTCGTTTTCAGGTATTGGCATGAGAGAAATGATCAATAATAATAATATTTTGAATCAAATGTTCAGGACTTATCAAGCAGCGTCAAGAGAAAAAATGTAGGCAATCCTATACAAAGGAATCTCAGAATCATGGAATGGTAGGGGTTGGTAGGGACCTCATCTAGTCCAACCCCCCTGCTAAAGCAGGATCACCTACAGCAGGTTGTACAGGATTGCATCCTGGTAGGTCTTGAATATCTCCAGAGGAGAGTTCACAACCTCTCTGGGCCAATATGAACACCTAAGACATTTTGGGGGCAGGTGGCTGCAATAGAAACTGATACAAAGATTTGTTTTCTCTCTCAGGTGCATTTTTAACAATAGAAACTAATGCTTTCACCTCAGTGCTGTCACACAAACAGAAACACCAACCCCTTTGTCCTCATTGTAAGCCGTCTTGCTGCTTACTGAAGGCTGAGGGTTGTGCCAGAACCTTCTCTTCATTGCTCTCTGAGTAAGTATGTGCTCATTGAATGGCACTCTGTACTCTTATTACTACCCTTGACTTTTCCTCTATTCTCTGTTCATTGCCTGCACTGTTTTTTTTTTTTGTCTCAGGAGATATTTTCCTGAATGTGTAAGGACATAAAGAACTTAATGCAAGTTTACTGTTTCCTGGAACTGGAGCTATCAGCACTTTGGCTAAAGATAAGCTACTTCTGTCACCTCAAAATGCCTCAACTACAGGATGCTGGAAGCTGAGATAGTGCATGAGAGGAAAGACAATTCTGTAAATGCCCTGTTTCTTAAATTTTTTCCTTAAGCATCTGATATCAGTCCCTTTGGAGAGGGCACACTGGAACAGATGCCTGATCCAATACAGCTTGTTTTTATGTAACTGGCTTTGTGCTGAGGGTCTCCTGTGGCTGCTCTCAAGCCTCTCGAGTGTTTCTAGTTTTATGACTTAAAAATGGGCTGCAACATTTTTCTGTTCTTTTAAACTGCCTCTCCCATTCTACCTGCACAATTCTGAGAAACAAATTAGCTTTATTGCTGCTTGACTTGAAATTTCTGTTCTGATTTTAGACTGGTAAAGCTGTTGCAATAATTGTGACTATTTTCAAAATGGCTACTTAAAACCCAGGAATTTCCAGGAGTGTGTTATTCCACAGCAGAAATTCACAGAAACTAAACTTCAGTTTTCACTGTATCATAATTGCCTGTAAAAAACATAAGAATATACATATTTTATAATGTATTTTCCAAATTTAAATTATATGCATGGAATATGCTTGCAGTTATTCCTACCATTTAATTATGTCAATAGTATTAAGCAGGATTAGAGATCAAATCAAGAATAAATTTTCTTCCTGGCTAGTTTGACAATAAACTACACGCATTTGCTGTTGTATCTAATTATTACATACTGAATAATAATATTAATCAAATAATAGTATTAATACTTTGCACTTTTATAAAGAAAATTTGCATTCAATGAAAGCAGAGCATTTTGACATTTGATATACTCTAAATTCTCCACAGATGAGGTTGAAGACAAACTCCAAAGCCTATATTCTTAAGAATAAGACGAACAAACATCACTGAAAAAACATCTATTTCAATGGCAGTATTCAACATAATAACCCTAATTCTTAGGTCCCCAGTATGGAAACCAACTCAATGATCCTGATTCTTTTCGGTTTCTGAGTAGCCACAGATCCAAAGGTAATAAAGAATCAGAAACTTCTTGAAATCATAAACTTTGAAAATTAGCTCACCAAGCACAGAGAGGAGTATCAACTGTTAACTATCTTTGGCATTGGCCAAATAATTACTCTGATTTTTTTTTGTCCCCAAACAATTTAAATCAAGTGGATGGAATCACACTTGTTTACTTGTTTACTTGTTTCTAGGCTCACTTCTTTAATTAATAGAGTCTCCACTTCAGTTTTAAAACATTAATGAGACTGCTGTTTTCAAAGCTAAAAGGTAAATACACTTTTAGTCATGAAGCATATAAATAGTAAACTGAAAGCAATTAATTGTAAAATAAAGACTTGCCCAAAAGTTTCAGTCTGATTTTCACGATGAAAATAATTTTTTTCTTAAAATTACATGTTTCACAGAACATTTTGACTTTGATGATACTTTCATTATAAATAGTTCTTGATGAACAGTTCTGGTATCTATAATAATAGTTTCAACTTCTTTCTTTTTACTGTAGCTCTGACTATGATTTGGTTTCAATATGGGTTTTAAATCTTAGTGTCTCTTTGCATATATGAATAGCGTATTTGTAGGGTACAACTTGGAATTCTCTACATTTTCAGATAAAAACTATTACGCTTCTGAATGATTAAAAAATGGCAGGGAATGGTGACCTTTGATCTAATTGCTTCCAATCCAAGTATCTCTGATCTACAAGGGAAACAAAATATCAAAATCTCCAAAAGTGAGAAATTTCTGCTAGCCTAAGGTGGAAAATGGACATAAGAGGACAACTGAAAGGCAAGAGAGGCCAGGAGGAGGCTGTAGGTTAAATTACTCCTCTGTCTTCACCCAGGTAACCATTAGAATTAGGACTCCTCTACTTCTTCCCTGGCTTTTTCTTGGCAGAAGCTGAAGGCTTCTTATAGGGGCTCTTAACTTTGTAGTGAAGAATGAAGCCAGTAGATACTAAAACATTAGAAACTGGTGATAAGTTCCCTTTCATCTGACTGAAGCATGAAGCCAGGAAAACACTGCCTTTCAGATTTAAAGCAAGGATACTGTGATGAAATTACAAATATGGTAACTAGAGAGGAAATTTAACTGTTAAAGAAAATATTCTTAGTATCGTAGTTGTCTAATACAAGAATCAAATCCCCTTTTCCCATTCTGTAGGTTGCGAGAGTGCAACAATAAGGGTTTTCTTTCTTCTGCAACATCGTCAGTGAGACAACCCTCTGTCGGAAGTAGATATTGGAATATCTGGAGTTTTGGGTTGTGATTTAGATCTGAGCAAAATAGTTCCAGTGAAGTCAATAAGTGACTTCTGTTCAGCCCCACTGTTATGTAGTTTTATCACAACAGCCATTAACTGCCCTAAAATAGCAACATATCTCTAATGTGGGTGCTTTAGTGGTTTCATCCTGTTTTAAACAGAACTGTAATGATAACACTTAATTCCCAAGTGTGTGCCTTTAGGAAACACATTGTTCCAAACAAGCAGCTGTTAAGAACTTGTCTTGGATTGTTAGAGAGTATTTTTAAAGAATTGGTCTTGTTCTCTTGAGGTCAGGCTTCTTTGTCCAGAAAGATAGATATCAAGAAAATATCTACATCTTTCTTTATATTATATGGGTCCATTATGGCATCCAGGTACATTTTAAACTGTTATCTAATATGCAATTTACCAACCAACTAAATACCCCTTCTCCGATATAGGGTCTTTAGACAGGGTTTACTTTGATTTCGCTGAAAGCTAAGACCTCTATTTTCTGTAATTGACTTTCTTTTTCCTATAGTTTTTCAATTAGTTGTAGGCACTGAGAAGACACGCACTACATTTTGTTTAGCAAATAAAGCAAATATTCAAACATGTAATGTAATTATTTTGAAATCCTGTTATATATCTTTTTGTACCCTCTGCCACATTGTATTGAATGTAAAATTTTCTCACAGTCATCATGGGTACAGTCATATGCAGAATGGATAGTTTAGGGGAAATATCTTTAGTGTTCACTTTTCTAGCTGGAAACAGTGAAAAGTCATTAATTTTTGTTTTGTTTTGTTTTTAAATATTTATTTGGGATTTATTAGTAGAGTGGTAGAATCTGGCAGTCATGTTAAGAGCTACACATACCTGCTCCTCAAAAATCAAGTTTTGGTTTTTTCCCTAAAAGCAGCTTGAAGTTTTTAAGGTTTCTACATAACCTTTTAAATAGGAAGGAACAGCTGTTATTTTTCAAGACTTTCAATATCTCCATGTGCAAAATTACTCATGCAGAATAGCGTAATATCCTTTATTAAGCTAAGCAGAGTGTGTGTATTTCACATATTTATTGGAATAAATATGGAAATACAGCTAGCATCTTTGCTGTGGAAAAGGCAAATCATGCTATGAAATCATGTATATTAACACTGGTCTAAGATAAGAATCAATCAGACTGCATTAAGGAGTGAATCATTAAAATAAAGCATATTAATTTTCTTCTTCCTTTCTTTTTGTCAACATATTGATAACTTGAGATTTCCTATGCATTGTGCTTCAGCTTTGCACTGTGCTATCATTTTCCTTCTAGCCTTTAAGTTCTTTATTCGTTTCAGCTATTCATCTACTTTGCCATAATAACTCTTGGTTCTCTGTCCTCTTTCCAGCCACAGAGTGCTTTCTTAAGGAGATTGTAGCCTCTCAGCCAGCAGATATCCTCTTCATGGGGAATGGATAGATCTTCTGTGTTTATTGACATGGTCTGATTAGTCATGATAAATCCACCCTGCTTACTGCTACATCTGTATCTTTCTCTTTGGTAGTAATTTGTTCTTTTTTTTTGCTCCTGGCTTGTCTCTGTCAATGGACTGAGAGTATTCAGGTATAAAATGTGTCGTCATTCTTCATGTGTCAGCCCTGGAAGGTCAGAACTTCATGACCGAGGAAACATCCACTGTCAGTTCAGCTTTGTGTTTTCCTTAATTGCACCCAACAGATCTCCTGTTGGAGGAGGAGATCAATCAGGTTGATCTGTATACATACTTTCTCTTACTGACATATACATTTATACTTGGCTCTGTCCATTGTCTCATGGCAGAGCAGAAAAATGCTCAGAGGTCACTTCATTCTGTCTGATGCCAGTCATAATGTTGATGTTATATATGGAGTCTTTAATGAATAACAAGCTGAGTAGCAAAATCTTGGTACTACATTTTATAGCATATACAGCAATTGCTATACCCACATGAAATTCACAGAGCCAAAGAAACTCAAAGTGCCATCCTCAGTCATGGCCTGAGGCTTGACTTTTCCAATAACATTCAGATAAGATGCCTTCCTTGGGGATCACTAAAGCTTTCATGCCATTCTTCATACGCTGTATTTCTTAGTAGAATGTGACACAGTGAAGCAGTTCAAATGATTCTATAACTGATGACAATTTTCCATATGGAAAGTCTTGAAAAATGCAGGTCTCCTTTTATCTTATTTGTGCTAGTGAGTAAGAGATTCATTCTGGCAACTTTTGGTTTGTCTGTGAAACAGTGAGTGCAACTGGAAGGAGCCTACCACTCGGAAATTTTACAGTAAGATTGCTAGATGTTGTCTTCATCTAACCTGGTGTCTTTCTCATCTCTATCTCTGATATACATTTGAATGGATATTGTCAGCTATTTAGAAAAAAAAAAAAAAATTAGGAGCTTCTAACAGCAAGATGTGGTCTTATCTTTTTGCTTTTCCTGAAGAAACATTGAAATTTTACCTGTGTATCAGGGATCTTTTGAATAAAATATATTTTTTCTAACAGAAATTCATTCTGATCATCTGGATGGATATATATTTACTGAAAGAAACATCTGACCCTGAACAAACAACAGTAAGAACATTTGTTTTTCTTAAGAAGTATTGGAGTATAAAGTATATGTCCCTTAATACATATGATAGTGCACATTTGGTAACCTTGAAAAGTGAATATATTCTGCTTGAGCTACTGCTAATGTGTTAAGATGCTTACAGCAGGTAGAAACACAGATGTGTTTGTTGTACAAATGGCAAGGGTTTTTGTAAGATTGTTTTTCAATGTGTTGCTATCTTTCATTAATAGATCTGTAATAAAAAAATATATCTAGGTAGGAATTCTGGCTGTAAGCAATGATACAGCATCATTGTATTTCTATTGCTTTATGTTACTCCTGTTGGAAAAGTATTCTTCAAATAAAAGGGGACATTGTCTTAGCTGCCAGATTTCCTCTTCAGTTGCTTCAAGAAGAAATAGAATTGTCCTTGGATAGTGTAATTTTTTAAAAAGAGAACAAAGTATAAAGTAAAAATAATATATGAAGTAATTAAAGCCTTCAAAGAAAAATAAAAGCATGTCTTCTTGCACTTGCAAGAGGGAGGCATCATTTTATAATTCTGCACATCATGTCATCATTTTCTATAATATCCTATAATGACCAGCTGGCACACTGAAATAATGAAATGTTGACTCTGCTGAATATCTAAAGAGAGTTATTCTTATTATGGGTTATGAAGGCTATTATTAGTTCATATACAAGCTCTTCCCACTGAAATGAAATGCAAATCACTGTTACTTTTTTACATCCTGGTTTAGGATGAAGAAATTAGCAGCCTGGTCTAGTGAGAGGTGTCCCTGACAAAGGGATTGGAATGTAACCTTTAAGGTCCCTTCCAGCCCTAACTGTTCTGTGATTCTACGACTCCATGAAATTTAAAGAATTATAGTACAGCTTCTAAGACAGGACCAGAAAGATTCTAAGACAGTCAAAAGACCAAAAACCCCACCTCAAAACAACCTGAATTTATCTTAACAAGACGCCTGTGATTTGTCCACTCTATGATATGAAATATAGATCTTGTCTACACAAAACATGATTATTTTCTAACACGACTTCAAATACAGCAGAAGATTAGTTACTGGTATTTTCCTCAAAAAAACCCAACAAGTTGTGCTTTATTTTTTTTGTGTTGCTATGCAGTGTTAATAAATACTTCTAGGAATAAACAATGTGAAGTGATGCTTAGAATCAAACAGCACCATCTATTTTTAAAAATGTATTGTATGATAACTTACTCTGTTAAGACTGTGAGTAACCCAAAGCATGGTGTGTTCTACATTTAAAGTCAAAGAGTATATCCTTCTCTCACCCACCCTTCAATGCAATGGGGTTCAAAGAAAATAATACAGGCATTTCAAAGCTCCTGATTTTTAAATCCTTCTTCATGCATGTAGTTATTCATGGGAAGCTATGGATTTACTCATATCCATGAAATTAAAAAAAAAAAAGCTCTAGATTTTGTTGGTATGGAATGAATAAATTAATACTTAATACCAAAATGTAAACTGAGGTTTTTAGGGAAAAAAACAGCTAGGCTTTTTTAACTAAACTGTCTGTTGGTCCTATAAATGTGGCATCACAAATAATTTGGGGCATCACATCTGCAATAATACTATAGCTTTTTAGAAGATACAATCAAATGCAACCAAACCTACAAATTCCATCACAGTCACAGAAGAATTGAGTGTGCTTCGTTCATTCATACTTTCAGACCTTCTGACCACCTCAGGGCGACTTCACATGCAGATTCTCGGATGAGGAAGTTAGGATGAAGAAATAGGAAGTAGGGGAGAATTTGCAGGAGGAGATGTTGGGAAATGAAATCAGTTGAGGATTTTGGGAGATTGAAACAGCTGTGCAGAGCCAAGAAAGGATCCCAGAAACACCTGTGGGACTGGAAAAGCAAGAACATGATACAAGTGGGGAAAAAGGGATTGAAAGGAAGAACAATTGATTCTGGTTGGGTGAGTGGGACCAGGTTTGACAGAGCAAAGAGTAAGGCAGAGAGTTTGTGTCCGAAGGCTATAATTTCAGAGCTGGTTTGGAAGCCTAGGTCCACAAATCTTAAAAAACACCCTATGCTGAGCAGTCTTGATGCTGTAGAGGTTTCCATCAACAGCAGAGCTGAGGGAGCCCGATTTTTTACAGACTTACAGCCCCTATCTCCTCTATCTCTTATCTACCATCTCTTTTTTACTGACATGGTCCCTAAACTCCAGAACAATGCCACCTGCTTCCTTCCAAGTTTTCTTTCTTTTTGGCTGGACAATGGCAATTGTGTTATGGCTAGTTTAGAACTGCATATGTATAAATGGGAAGGTTGGACAATGCCTCTTGAAAAGACTAGTTGTTTAGTTTTCATGTGGGATTTTTTTTTTTTTAATAACTGTACTGCCACCTGCTTTCAGGAGAACTGTAGATGATAAAACCCCAAAATTTTTACCATCTGCTGTTATAAAAGAAATTAACTCCATCCTGGCTGAAAACAGGACAGCCTGGAAGGAGAGACTACCCAGTTTGCTGTAGCCGTTATAAAGCCTTTATTTATAGAAGAAACTATACCAAGAAGCAGGACTTAGTGTGTATTTTCACTGTTATAATGTATATCATATTGCAGTAACAGCTGTAATTTTGTCATTTCATAACCTTGGTATACTTGATTTGTTGCACTCTATAATATTCTTTTAACATAGGTTGTGAGCATCATTTGTTTTAAATCTTTACATTTGAAGTTATTGAATATAGCCATGCCCAGTCTTCTCTCCTTGCTTTCCACATACCCTTCTCAAGAAACAAACCAGCAAACCCTGGTACTTCACCATGCTACAAGTTACATGAACATTTAACAACTATACCTTGTTCTGAACTTCACATGGATTTTGTAAATGTAGTTTTTGCTCAAGATCAATTTGGACATCTTTGGCAGAATTGAGAAGGAATCAGTGCTTCATCGTTTTAATTGATATGCTGATTTGTCTTGTTCTCTAACATCAGAAATAGTTCCCTACTTCCATGGCTATTTTATTTCAACAACTCTTGTTGTCAACAGTTACACTTTTTGAGACAGTGGAGTGTGAGCCCCAGTATATGGTGAACTAATGGTGTTTGGAGACGTTTAATTTCTCCACATCGGTTCACAACCACTACAGGGAATTCTTTAGAATAACCCGTTTCTGCTTAAGCAGACTAAAACTCAGAAATCTGCAGCAAACTGCCACTGCTAAAATGGCTGGTGGCCATAAGAATTAAAGTATGGTCTACTGAGAGCAGCAGGCACCACTTCCATTACCCTGCTAGAAACGTATTTCATAAATATATTGCGCCCTGTAGTTGACACAATCTTCAAAAAGCTACTGGTGGTTTCAATGCAGATTGCTATAAGATTTCGTTAGCTCAGTGGTGGAGAGCTGATTTTTTTCCCTTTTAAAATGTGTTTTTCTTCTTTCTGCTTGATACAAAAATAAATGAATGTGTGCACAATCTTCTTCAGTGGCTGAAATGAGTGGAGCACCAAGCTTTCTCCATTACCATATTGGATGTTTGCAATTTTCTACCTCCAAGAATATACATGGAGTACTTTATAAAAGCAAGGACTTGGACTCAGGAATATTTTGGATATTCCAGCCTCTGCGTCCATAGCACACAAGTTAAAACTATAGAGGAAGCTAAGGAGGATAAATGGTGACTGAACTAGCAAGTCTTTCTATAAAGCCAAATATGAATGTGAATGTGAATTTCAGATCTTTAAAAATATTTGAGTCTATCAAAGTACAGAGATAAATAGTTAATGAAGTTTTCAATGGCTGGCAATGATCCTATGCTTACTCCTATGAAAAGAAAAAAAAAAAAGAGGTGAGTACATCTTTCTTGCAATTAATTCCAAGGCAGTGCCTTAAATATATGATGGCTTAAAAAGCTTTAAATGCCACTAAACAGTTTAAGAATGTAGTGTATTATATTGTTTGTGCAAGAACTCACAGTGATTTCACATCTAACATTTCAAGCTGAATCTTGTAGCTTAGTTTTGTAATTTGAGTCTATACTGCCCTGTTTTCCTGCAGTAAGATAGACAGAAGATGGCACTGTTTATTCATTGTTCTGAAAATGAAAAGCTCTTTTCCTGTTCTTTCAAGGAAAAATAAATGTTAGCATACAGGGAAAACAGGAAAGAAAATGGAGGTGATAATGTTTTTGAAGAAATAGGTACTTTCTGCTGAGTCAGGTCAGTATGCCTGTAAAAGCTTGCAATGGTGACAAGGCCCAGATAGGAGCTACCTTTTGTCATGATAGCTATACAGAGTTCAAAGCTTTTGTGAAATGGGAGCCTGGAGTTCAACGTGATGAGATCAAATATTGGAGGAGGAGGAAAGGACAAGTAGTAAAGTCGTTTATACACTGAAAAAGTACTATAAGAACATAATCATACAAAAGATACTGCTAATGAGGATAATTACCTTCCTACTACAAGGTATCATCTAAAGAGGGCTTGTTTTTTGGAGGTTTTTTTTTGAAAACTATGACTGTACCTTCACTGGGGAAGCCTTGGAACTCACAGGGAGGCTCGTGATCATGCGAGCACCCATGTACCTGCTTCTTTGTAAGTCCAGTTTGTAATGGAACTTAATGTGCCCAGTAAGTTGTTTTTGCAAAAGAAGTCGTTATCTGCAAAATATCTTATGCTTAGAAAGTAGGGAAGGTATTTTATTTAAACAGGAATTATATTAATATATAATATTACTTGATAGGATTAGTCATTAATATATTACTACATTCTTTTAGTTAATGAGAATTACCGGTTATCTAGTCTGAAAGTCTATTTTGAGTAGGCAGTAAGTCCTTTACAGATAAGCCTACACTGTTAGGGCACTATGGCACTACGTCAGAGCTACTCTCCAAAACTTCTAGCTAGTACACTCCTTGGCATGCTGGTTGTAAGCTTCAAGTCAGCTCCAGTACTTCTTTCACAGGTGACTGACGGTAAAAGAAAGAGGGCTGTCTTTGGGAAAGGAGGAGTTTTAGCTCCAATTTGTAAAATTTTATTGTTAATTTTTCCCATGCATATTTGCTTTCTTGAGATAAATTCTAAGCCTTGAGGACTGGCCCTTTTGAATATTATTATGATTTTCTGCTCATTTGTTTCACTTTCAAATAGCTTCTCTTGTGTAACTAAAGCGACTGATCCAAACACGGAAAAGCAGGATTTGGCCCAACATGAAAATAATCTCCAGGATGTGAATAATACCAGTAAGCAGGATATTTCTTCTTGGAAGGCTATAATTTTTTTTTTTCAAACACACAGAGAAAGAAGGGTTCTACAACACAATACAAATGTTTGCCAAACTAAATGGGGTTCTATTCCATTTTGGTTAATATTTGTGGTCTCAAGTAAGATATGCTATTTTGTTTTGGAGGGTTTTCAATTGCTTATTAGAAGAGCAGCACAGTTTGTGGTAATCTTTGAAAATGCTTGTAATATGCTCCCTTTTCAGTCTGTGGTAAATCTGAAACACTTTACACTTGTGAAAAGATAATTGAAGCTGAGTAATGTTTTTTTTTCTTTTTTTTGGATGCCACTGAAAAAAAGTGTTCAGATTTTGTAGAGCACATGTGATTTCAGAATTGAAGTATGGGCTTTTATGTATTGTATGTCTCAAAGATCCCAAAATGACATTCTGAACTATGTTTTTCCTTTTTACAGTTCTGCTTCAATTCTTCTCAGTAGAATTCTTCTTAGCTGTAGAGCAGTGTTATTTATAAAAGGTGTTATGCAAAGAAAATAATTTATGAGAAACCAAGCAAGGAAAAACTCACTTTGTAAATGCAAGCTGAGAAAGATGTTCATGTCAGGAGTACTACCCATAAATCTGTATGGCAGAAGAGAGCTTTATCCTTGTAATGAATTACTGTTTATAAGTCTTTCTGCTTCGTGTTTAATTCTAACCTTAGATCTTTATTTTGGGTTTCTAAACTTTGGAAGAAATTGTGTATCAGGCAGGTCAGCTTTGGTTTTATTCGTAATCTTTCAAAAAGAGAGGTGTTTGAACCTTAGGTGAGAAAGAAGACTGTAGTATACAGTACTACATTATGTAGACCTAATATTTTGTAATTTGAAATCAATATCAGAAGAGAGGGATTTTGATGTAACATTTGAAATGCAAACATAGGCTTCTTTTAAAATATAATATCCAGCCACCATCCCCAAATGGTAATGTGCTGCCCCACCTAAATTATCCTACATTCTGCTGGAAAAAAATTAGGCATCTTCCATTTGCTTTTCCTCTCTAATCATTAGAAAATTGAACTTTGAATGTCATGACCTATTTTAATGGAGCTGATTGCCTGGCACAGAACTGGAATAAACTGTATTGTGTGCTTGGGAGATATGCTACTTGGGAAAGGAATAATATGTGAATCAATATACTTTATGGATTGCCTGTCTAATTTCAGAATATATTATAATATTCTCCCTGTAACAAAAAAGCTATTAATGTAAGTGAAATTACTCAAGTCAGTCCAGCATGCTGGGCACCAACACGTTTGCTCTACAAAAAATACTAGGGAAGTTTCTTCATTTGCCTGCACTTTGCTATTACCACGTTATGGCCAATACTTAGGGTTTTGATAAAGAAACCTCAAAAACTAAATGAATTACCCATTTATTCTGGAGTACAAGGCCTTTTAATGCTAACAGGTTCATACAAATTTTGGATTCTTGCTACCTTTATCCTTACAGGGCATTCTTACCAGTGGGTTGCATTTACATGTGTATACATGGGCTAAGACTTAGGGCTAGCCTGATTTGGCCTTAACTGGTTCCAAACTCTTGAATTATAGGGTATGGCAATGTGCAGGTCCTAATAGAAATATTTCCTTTAGAGATACATCTTTCTTTTCCCGTCTTTGCATAGAGGACAACTTGGTTACTCTGCATTCTCACAGTGTATTTACTATGGCAGAGGTTCCCTGTAAGTTTTGATGGTCCTTGTCCTTTCAGAGTAGAAGACTCCAATCTGAAACATGATAAAAATAATTGTAAGCTTGACAGCAGATCCTGTAGGGATCTGAGTTTCTCTCAGCACCATCTTTTATCCCCTCTCACCTCTTAATTAATTTTGGGCTTTGAAGAACTATGGCTTGTAGGATTTTTACTGTTTGAGCTGTGTGAAAATCCAGCATTGTCTTTGCAGACCACTTGGAATTATTTGCTCATATTTTTAAGGGGAAAAGTCTTCCCAAATGAGATCTAAAGATGCATCATATTTAAATCAAACTAGCTAAAACCATGAAAATACAGAAGCTAGACATGATAAAGGGGAGGGGTTATATAGTGCCATTACAAAGATTAGACTTCTAATTTTAAAAGAAGCCCTCCTGTATTATCATTTACCCTATGTAATTGCAATGTTTGTTTTTACTACACCTTTACACTGTGATGCACAACACTAATTTCCCTGTGACAAAGGGAATTTTGGCCCTCAGCTTGCTATAAGCCATCATGCCTCTGAATACTGCGGGGGTTTCTGCCGGAGGGACTGAGAGCTGCAGTGAATGGACTACTTAACCTGAGAACTTGCACAAAATAATGTTGACCTCCAAATGACCAAGCAATATATTTACTAAATAAATAAACTGGTAGGAATACACTTTTATTCGAGGGTCAGGTCAGTGTGCAATTTCAGGTGAAAAATGATCTTCTTTAGGCTTTTTCCCTACAGAAATAAATCCAAAGTCATGTTGTAGCTACATGAAGTTCTCACACATAGTATTCATTCAGTAATCGCCTCAAAGACAGTGTCTAATGACCATTTCTCTGCTTGCTTTCTGTTGTGTGACACTGCTTTTTAAAAAAGAAAATAAAAGCAGACATTGTGTTAAAAAACCATATATATCCAGGCCTGCCCAGTAGGCTGGACAATGAAAGCACAATCAGTAATCCCAGTTTTAGAAAGAATGAAATGGGGATGGAGGTCGTTGGGGTTCGGACTTTGCCTTCTTGCTAAAGTCATTCAGATTGATCTAGCTTGCAATGGCTTTCTCATATATATTCAGAATTACAGGTAGAGCTGTGTGATCCTTCCTCCCACCTCAGGCAAGCCTGAAAATGTCAGTGAGTTAGGGGATTGAATATGAATCTGAGATTGCACCTAACTGGCTAACCTGCTTTGTACTTTAGTGATCCTAATAACTGCTACACACTTATTTGAACTTCATTTCTAAACAAGCTACTAACCAGACACACCAGATTTGAAATAATAGACCACCAACCCCCTGCCACATTCTGTTGCTGGTTCCTCGATACATGCAGTCTCCCAACATTGTACTTTAAAGGGAAAAAAAAAATCCCTGACAACTCAGACTATAAATTCACATTACATTAAAAGCAGAATAAAGGATTAGAGTACTAAAAAAACTTACAAGCTGAACAAACCCTTATAGTCTGTAGGTTTAAAAGGAAATCTATCTTTTTCTTGTTTACTTGCTTCAAAGATGAAAGCCTCTGTGTTAGGATTAAGAAAGCCCTACATTAAAAAAAGGGAAAAAAAAGCTGATGCTGACTCTTTTGTGTGGAAAAGTAAAACTGACAGCCAAATAATTCAAGTAAAAGGAATAAGATGCATGATTCTGAATTATGAATGTGGCAGATGATACAGGCATGTACACCTTGTATAGAATTCAGTAGAGTAACCAGAAGCTAGACATGATAGAGGGGAGGGGTTATATAGTGCCATTACAAAGATTAGACTTCTAATTTTAAAGCTTTTATAACAAAGAGTGCCATCCTTTTACAGAGATGATCAATAAACAAAAGAACATATCCTACATTTTCCTGTAAAAAAGATTAGCTTGCTGTCTTCTGGCCTCCCTATATTGGTGAAAATATCTGAGAAATTATGCAAGGTCCATTATTTGGAACATTCACTGGGAAACTGGTAGCAAAGCTGAATTAATAATGAATAATATTAAAATGTCTAAAATTAGGAAGCAGAAATTATGTCGTGTGGTCAAGACATTACTTGCCTTCTGTGAATATGCAGTCTGGGCATGTTTTATGTAGCTGCATGAAGCAAAATTTAAAGGCAGGAATTTTTCCTGCCTTCCTCTATTCCAAGGCAGAAACAGGACTTTTTGTCTTTGCCTTTCTGTCCCTTGTCATAATGAGTAGAGTCTTCTCAAGGATTCTGGGCTTTCTTTTTTCTTCATGTAGTTATATCAAGAAACTAGGATATCTTCATACCATGAAGTGAAAGACAAAGCCCTCTAAAATTTGCTCTCTGATAATTCACCTGCAGTTAAGGCTTGCACTACTCTCCAGCCCAGAGATTCAGGGCATCTTTGTGTTTTCTGTGTAAAATAACTAACATTGCAGTTTGAAAGAGCCAAGGATGAGACTAAGCAGCAAAATCCATGACCAAGGCTCTCTGAAAGAGGCAAGACTTTGTCTGTATATTACACTAATCCATGACAAAGGATAATCAAAATGCTAGCAGAAGCAAAACTCAGAGGAAAAAGAGGATACTATTAATTTCAGTGCAACCTTTTTCTATGGAAACTTCTGTTCTGCCTACAGCCATGCCATAATTGGCATCATGCAGTTTTTTTCTTCACAGTAGATAATGGACTAAATATCAGAAGTTTATTACTTTATCAGAAAACTATTACGATCTTTGAACAAAATATGGTGTTTGAAGCCAAAGTGATAAGAATATTCACTGGTAACCTGATTTTTTTTGCTTTATTTATATACACTAGATTTATCAGTAAATCAGTAGCTAATTTGTATTTCTCTGAAGGTGATGAAAGAATGCAACATAGCACAAGTCAGTAGAGCTAACGTAGGATTTCATAGAAACATAGAATCTTCATTGTTGGAAAAGACTTTCAAGATCATGAAGTTCAACTGTCAGTCCTACACCACTGTAACCTCTAAGCCATATCCTGAAGTACCACATCTACCTGTTTTTTGAACAGCTCCAGGGACAGTGATTCCACCACCTCCCTGGGCAGCCTGTTCCGATGCTTCACCACTCTTTCAGTGAACAAATTTTTCCTAATATCCAATCTGAAACTCCCCTGGTGCAACTTTAACCCATTCCCTCTTGTCCTGTCACTAGTTATTAGGGAGAAGAGGACAACACCCCCCTCACTACAACCTCCCTTCAGGTAGCTGTAGAGAACGATAAGGTCTCCTGTCAGCCTCCTCTGATAAGATCTGTTCTCCAGATCCCTAATCAGCTGAGCTGCCCTTCTCTGCACCCTCTCTAGCACCTCAATGTCCTTCTTACACTGTGGTGCCCAAAACTGCACGCAGTACTCATTACTCAAGGTGTGGCCTCACCAGGGCTGTGTACAGGGGTAAGATTACCTCAGTCACCTCGCTGGCCCTGCTGGTCACACATATGATTGAATGAACGGGGAAACGGATTTGCAGTGTTGTCCTGTGTTAGTATTTTAATTGTTCTTATATCCCTTCTGATTTCAAGTTTTTTTCCAATGGTATTAGGTAGGCAATAGCTCCACAATAATGGCCCCTGAGGTGGATGGCAAATTGCAGAGTTCCCTTGAGGAGATGAAGGCCAACAACATACTGGCTTGTGTTAGCAGGAGTGTGGGCAGCACATCAAGGGAAGTCACTATTCCACTTCACTCAACAAGGCTGAGGCTGCATCTAATGCAATATGTTCCATCTTGGGCCACACGGCACAGGAGGTGGTGACAAACAGTCTGCGGGAGGGTTGCAGAATTAGTGTGTTGGGATGTACTTCCTATAAGGAGAGGCTGCAGGAACTGGATTTGCTCAGCCTTCAAAGAAGGCAAAAGTTTTGTTATTATTGTTATTGTCAACTGTTCAACGGCGGCTACAAGATTACAAGGAAAATAGCACGAGAATTCTTAGAATTAAAGAGTAAAAAGATAAAAAGAAATGATCATAGATTGCAATGGAGACAATACTGCTGGAAAACAAGATAAAAAATTTAGCAACAAAAGCATCTAAGCACTGGCACTGGTTATGCAGAGGGATCAATAATCTCGGTCTTTGGCAATAGTCAGAACATGTCTGGACCAGGTTCTAGGACTCCGGCTCAAACTCAGAATCTTGCCCTGCTTCAGGCAAGGAGTTAAACTGGGTGACCTACAGGGCATGGCTCTCAACTCAAACTTTCTAGGATACTTTGATCCTGCACATAATAGTTGCTGACTCTGAAAAATGATACTATCTGGCATATACACAGCAAAGCTTTAGCCAACCTAGCTGTGGTGTGACTGTTTGCTCGGAAAATCTGTGCGTTGCCTGAAAAACTCAGTGTCAGATAGTATTTCTGGATAACTTCTGATGCTGAGCAGAGGCATATTTTAGATATATATGACAACCAGGGAGCATGGGTGTTGTTAGATCTGTAGGATCTACTGTCCCACTTGCATGGATCAGTTGGTGTGAAGTCCTCTGAATGGGACTTTAGCATGCCTATAGATCCCTCACTGTGTGTTATATGTCATCACAACTCTAGAATTTGGCCTTGGTGCTGTGGTAATAGACAGCCTCATATCTCAGCTCTGTTAATGTTAATAGATACATAAATTTGGCACTGCTTACTGCTGATTCCTTCCTGATGGACAAATTTCAGTTGTCCAAATGAATATTATTGGAGCAATAATCAATTTCAGAATAGAATAAGCAATTTTGAGATGATGTTGAATTATCTCTAGGCACCATGAAAAGTACAGTAACTTTACTTTTTACGTGGTAGTAAGTAGAAGAATGATGTTATAGAAGTCAAGAAAATCAACATTTTTGAAAGAGAAAAAATAGGAACCATGACACCAGGTTTGTATTATCAGCATGAGATCTCAAGCAAGTAATTCTATCTTTCTATCTCTCTGTATAGAAAAGATATTTATATGTACTTTAATTATGTAATATTCTTTATCTATAGATTAAAACAGTAGACATTGAAAACATATCCTTTTATGCATTCAGTAGCGTAGTCAATACTGCATCTGGAATTTAACAGCAACTATATCCAGAAAGATGTGGTTTCCTGTAATTTTATATTGCAGGGGAGGGGGAAATGTATGCAACCAAAATTAAACCCTGCAAACAGCAACAGCAGCAATAACAGAATAAACAGAGGAAATATAATTGAACAGTTTCAAGCACTTTAGGATGTGAGAATCTTAAAAGCTGGAAAACAGACATTCTTCTCAAATGGTATCTCTCCTGCTGATGCTAAACACCTTGGTACAGAGCTGTAGGGTTTTATTTGCACCACAGGGAATGTCTGTTACTTCATACGTGCTGCTGTAAAAATATGTTAGTATTTAAATAATAGATCAAAAAATCTTTATATTTCCTGCTCTAACAAGATCACTCTCAATAAAATGAAGTTTTAGTCATTTTTTTTTCCATCCTTGTCTTTTCATTTTGCTCTTGGAGATGACATCACAGAAATGTGATCTGTGGTAGTTTTGTGAGCTCCAGGTCCCTGAATCACTTTTGTGCCACTTATTCCTGTAGCAACCTCAGTCAGTAATCTTGTTAGCATTTGACAATGAAACTACAATTAAACTGAAAGGAATACAGTTAAGTACACACTTAACTTTCTGACTGTAAGACTATTTTAGTTTAATTTTTTTTGAAAGGGCCTGTGAAATCATAGTTATAGTATTGTTTTAGTTAGAAAAAGCTTTAAGATCAATTCCAACCATTAACCTAGCACTTTCAAGTGCACCACTAAACCATGTCCCTAAGCACTATGTCTACATATGTTTTACATACCTCCATGGATGGTGACTCAACCACTTCCTTGGGAAGCCTGTTCCAGTGCTTGATTGACCCTCTCCATGAAGAAATTTTTCTAAAATCCAGTTTAAACCTTCCTTGGTGCAACTTGAGGCCATTTGCTTTTGTCTTATTTATTGTTACTTGTGAGAAAAGACTGAGACTTACTTGACTGCAACCTCCTTTCAGGAACTTGCAGAGACTTGCAGAGAGAGTCCTTTCCTCCAGACTAAAAAAAGTCCAGTTCCCTCAACCACTAGGTTCTCTAGACCCTTTACCAGCTTTGCTGTTCTTCTTTGGAACTATTCTATCACCTCAATGTCCTCTTGTAGCAAGTCAAACGTGAACACAGTATTTGTGGTGTGGCCTTACAAGTGCTGAGTACAGGGGAATGATCACTTCTGTAGTCATGCTGGCCATGCTATTTCTGATACAAACCAGGATGCTCTTGGCCTTTTTGGTTACCTGGGCACACTGCTGGCTCATTTCAGTCAGCTATCATCCAATACCCCCAGGTTCTTTTCCACCAGGCAGCTTTCCAGCCGCTTTTTTCTCCAAGCTTTGGCAGCCTTGCATTGGGTTGCTGTGACCCAAGTACAGGACGTGGCACTCAGTCTTGTTGAACCTCATACAGTTGGCCTCAGCCCACTGATTGAGCCTGTCCAGATCCCTCTGTAGAACCTTCCTGCCCTCAACCATCAAGAGTAACTGTCCCACCTAATTTGGTGTCATCTGTAAACTTACTCAATTCATTGACAAAGATATTAAAGAAAACTGGCTCCAGTACTGAGGCCTGGGGAACACCACTTGTAACTGGATGCCAAGTGGTTGTAACTCCATTCATCACAACCCTTTAGGCCAGGCCATCCAGCCAGTTTCTCACCCAGTGAAGAAACACCTGTGTGAGCCAACATGAACAGCCAGTTTCTCCAGGAGAACGCTTTGGGAACTGGTGTGAAATGATTTGCTAAAGTCTACTTAGGCAACATCCATAGCTTTTCCCTCGTCCTCAGTGCTGCATCCTGACAGATGATTCCAAAGACCTGTAAGTTGATAGTAACTAGTTATTTATCAAAGAGGAGAAATGGTGAAATTAATTAGGGCCTCATATCATAAAACTCTTTAATGATATTCAGAATATCAATCAATCAAATTATTTTGAAAGCTGGGCCCTTGGATATATCCTAGTCAAGTCCTCTTTAAAGATAATTAGGGAATCTATAATTTAAAAAAAATATGTATTTAATTTTAATGGACATATTCAATATTTGAGTTGAGATGCACATTAAAGTCCAAGCTAAAAGTGAAATCCAACTCATAATTGCAAATTTGGAGAAGAAACCTGAAGAAAAACCAAGAATTAACTTAGCTGTTTCTTTTAGCTGAACAAAAAGCCAGTAACTTATAAATAGCAATAAAACAGGTAAAATTAATAATTGGGTCACATCCAAACTTCAGTTCTGGCAGCTTAATTTGAGTAAAAGCTTTATGTGAGATTTTTTTATCAAATAGAAAATATGATGTATTTTAATACTTGGATAGTTGCTCTGTGCAGACCTAAACATCTAGGGTAAATAAGAAAGTTGGGAAGGTAAGAAGTAATTTTTCTACTGTGTTTAAAAACTACCTTTCACTATCCTACATTATTCTTTAGATGACATAAAGTTCTAACAAACTTTGCCAATGCTTAATTTCTCTTTATAGGATGACTGTAGGAGAAATGACTGCAAAGGTCAGATCAGTTCAGAACAAATACAGCTTTTCTTCTGCCACACAAACCCACAGGGAATGATTGCAGTTTCTCTATAACAATTTTATGTGGTCTTAGAATAGGTGTTTCATTACCTGTTTGTAAATATCAGGCACCATAGTATTTTGTTCCTCTGAAATAACTAAGTATTGCTAATGTGCAATGAAAGATAGGCAAATACCATCAGAAAGCTGCTAACATCTGTTGTAGATGATGAAAATATGAAGACAAATGAAATATTGACTTCTTGGAATTAAATATGTATGCTTTTGTGTTGATTTTTAAAAAATTCCGCTCCATTCATATAACTGTAGAGAAGAGATCACACAGGAAGGAGGATCTGAGATGTTTGTATTAGTCACTGAAAGTTTGTTCAGAAGATGATTTTCACTAGTAGAGAAGAAATTATTCTTGAGACTGTTTCAGGCAGTTTGAAAGACAAAAAAGGGTTGCAAGAATTCTCAGAAATATTTTAAATTTATTCATAGCAAATATTATGTTCAATTTATTGTTGAGGACTTCACGTAATATAAGCTTTTCATAAGAATGCTTAAAATTGAGTTGCACACCTACTGTGATGTAACTCCTTTGCTGTTATTGAATTCATGATATCCATCAGGAGTAAGGTAGTTGGAACTTCTGGTGTAAACAAACAGTATTACACCTTGTAACCAAATGTGAACAGATGTTCACAGCCTTGTTTGAGCTGGCACAGGCTGTCTCATCTGATCCAACTAATATATTCACTTATAGGTTTAGAATGTCAGCAGTTTAAAACAATTGAGAAGAGCTTACTGATAGATTGGGCTCACTGATAGATTATATGTTGACTATGAGCCTCAAAGTTGGACTTGTATAAGTTGTATTGGGAATTATAGGATTACTAATTACCTGTGTAAACGTTATCTGCATACTGTGTATTACTCTGGTTAGTCTCAGTTAAAAATAATAGTGATGATAATAAGAATATTCGCACAGAAGCACTTAGAAGGAAAATGGAGTGCTTATGTTGTTAGAGGTTGGCTTGTAATGTAATGTAAAGCATAAAATGGAATAATGACTCTTGCCTGTGCATATATCACCAGGCAAATGCCTAGAAGGCATTTTTTTTTGTAAGCTGAACAACAATATTGGAAAGAAAACCAGAAGGATGTAAACAGTAGATTGTTTACTTTCTGATAGGTTTATGGCTGTTAGAATATAATGCAAGAGGTGAAAGATCTCTCTCTTTGGTCAACGTAGTGGAGGCAAAAACCTCTAGCTACTTTTTGGCACTTCTTTTTTTTAAAGCAAACTGTAAGATACTTGCAAGGAAACAAATAAAACCCAGCAGAAAGTACCTTCTAAGCCATTATCTTCTTAAGAGAGAGCTTTCTCATAAACAAGATCTTCAACCTGTCCATGTTTGCTAAAGGATTATGAAGATGCCTCAGGAAAGAGTCCTGTGTAGATATTCATGCTGTGAGAAGCTGCTCTGTTTAAATTGTTCAGCAGAGTAGTTTGTGTTTGTATGGTCCTTATAATTAGCAGCAGTTATTGATTCTAAACTGACACATTTGCAGACATAGGTGAGAAAACTGAAGGGGTTTAAAAGTTTCATAACATTCTAAGAACTGAAGAGGTCATGAAGCATAGCTTCATTAGCTCTAAAAAATGGTAGAGATTATCAATCTATCTGAAGCATCTACCTAGAGTAAACCTGATTGATAGCCTATTTTTTTTTTCTAATAAGTGACATCTGCATTTTCTGTGCATAAATATTATCTACATTGTGCAATACTTTGATTATATATAGAACAGAAATGTACAAGTTCAGAAAACTTCTTACCTGCTTCCTGGTATATTAAATCAATGTGACTATGGTGTTAGAATAGGTAGTTCTAAGTATGGAAAATAAAATCAGACTTTGCTTTGTACTTGGGATTTAATATAGTTTACACCACCTGGAAAGAGAATAATAACTTTAAAGAGTGTAATCATGACCTTGTTGAAGTGAACAAGGATTGGCGTGTAGAGGTCTCTCTTCAGCTGTTGCCTAGGCAGTGGTTAGTGCCGTTATCTCCTACTGCTGAGCTAAAATGTAGCTTTACTGTAGTTTTGGACCAATTACTAGCTGGTTGAGCACTTCTGTATAGCAAATAACAGTACTGATTAAGTGAGATTACACAGGCTTGTGGTTAGGTTCCACAAACTTTCTCCCCAGAACCTTGGTTGCTAACTTGAGCCATAGTTTTTTTCCTACTACCGTTAATTTTGCTAGCTACTTACAGAAAGAGAATAATTGTACTGTCACTTGGATGTAGCAAAATGAGATTTCATGTGAGATTTAACTGACAAAGGAGATGACTAAAATTTGTCAGATATGAGTGTTAGAGCAGTTTTACTTTTTGTCTTAGACCAATAATTTTCAAAGCCATATGTAAGAACCAAAGCGTGTGTATTCAAATTTTATTCCAGTCACACATGACAGACAACACATAAATTGAGTAGAAAAAGCACTAGAGCAATTACAAACATCTGTACCAACTTTCCGTGAGATTGCAATTTATTAAATACATTTAATATTCATGAAAGGACTAAATGCCTATTCAAAAGCTGGACTGCTTTCATACAATGAGTGTTTGATAAAAACCTTTGAATAGTTTTAGGACCAGAGCCCATTTTTTCCTTAATGGGAATTCCTTACCAATGAATGTTAAGAATCACAGTCTTCCTGGCCATGTGGTTTTTTATCTCCATTATTGTGCATCTGTAACTAGTTGAGTGGAGGGTCTCCAATACTGTTACTGCAGATCAGCCTGACAGTGAAGACATTTTCACAGAATCACAGAATCGTAGGGGTTGGAAGGGACCTCCAGAGATCATCGGGTCCAACCCCCTGCCAAAGCAGCTCCCTAGGACATATTGCACAGGTAGGTGTCCAGACGAGTCTTGAGTATCTCCAGAGAAGGAGACTCCACCACCTCCCTGGGCAGCCTGTCCCAGGGCTCTGTCACCCTCACTGTGTAAAATTTCCTCTGCATATTGGTGTGGAACTTCCTGTGCTCCAATTTGCAGCCATTGCCCCTTGTCCTATCTCCACAGACGACTGAAAAGGGGCTGGCCAATTCCCCCTGCATCCCATACTTACATTTTCCTGCACAATGAGGGTTTGGACATCAGAAGCATTGATTCTGATTCTTCCTGTTCTAAGCATCTGATCAGTTTAATAGGTTATTAATGATATTTACCCTGAAGCCAACATTCCTCTTTTCCTCTTCCTTAAGGGATTTAAAATCCAAGGGCCAGTATAGATTAGTTTATTATTAAAAATGTATCTTGTTGTGGGGTGCTAAAGTACATTCTCTTTGAAAATTAAGCTGTTCAAATTATTTTGCATTTCTTAGAGCATAAAAGCATGTGCATGTGCAGTTGTGACTTATTCCTCTGAGTGCTCTATAAAATGTCTAGATAGCTCAACTTGAGACTTGCTCAGATATTATTTTACAGAATGAAACCTATTGAATTATTATGCATGTGAGTTCCCTCGTCTGTGTCAACTAACTGATGAAAAATTAGATTCTGCTGTTTTGAGGGATTTTTCCCCAGCCATCCTGAAATGCACCTTCCTTCTTACTCATGCTATCGGTCAACTAATGGTCATGGCTGCGATCACTAAGGATCACCACTGCTAGTCCTTCTACTAATTAAATTTAGTAGAGTTTTCTGGAATTTGGACAGTTGGAGATAACCCAAATTGATTTATCTAGTAGAGACTTTGGAAGTACAAAAGGAGGGGAGTGGGTGGAAATAACTACAGTGATCTGACTGCTAGCTCACTGGGGAAGCTTCTTCTTCAATAAGAGGGCTCCCTCTGAAGATGGTGCAGCTTTCACAGAGAATGTGTTCTCAGAATTGTTTATACAGTTATGCAAACTAGTTCAATTATTGCTAATGAAAGCTGTACTCCCACATGCTGACCTGAAAGATTACCTATTATATATAGAGTCTATCTGAAAAGACTCTTTGAGGGAGATGAAGTAGAAGTCAAACAGTGAAGTAAACTTAATTAAGGTACAATAAAGTCTACTATTTACTTTCTCTGATTGATAGAGATTAAATTATCAGATTTACTTAATTAGTTATGAAAGGTGAAGGTTCTTACAGGATGATTTGAGTTTTAACCACTTTTTTAGTCTGGGAACTTGGCCATATTGCCCCACATGGCCTATATATTTACATAGCTAAGTTAGCTGTTGAACTTAGCTATAACATTAATTTTTCTCATAATGGTTATAATTGGCAGTAGATTTAAAAGGGGAAGGTGTTTCATTTACTATCTTTCAAGAAATTTTAATTGGATATTACTTTGTATTTTGGCTTTGCATATATGAACAAAATATGGTAACTCCTTCCCAGCTGCTCTGGTTTGCTTTATGGTATTTGGTGTATGTGACATTTAAAAAGACATTTCTTCAACTAGTGGACTTAATATAACTGCATTGTTTGAAAGAGATCTTTGGGAGTGGTGTTTGGGGGAGAGGTGTTGTTTTGTTTGGGGGTTTTTTTCATTTGGTTGGTTAAGGGTTTTTTTTAAGCTTACGTCAACTAAGAATCTGCCTCTTGATTCAAACCTTCCATTAATAAATATAGCTGGTAGAAATTTGTTTGAGATCATGTCTGTCTGTACCATAGGAGATAATGGCTCACCATTGAACAAAATGCTTTTGAAGGATTCTTCAAAGATCTATAATGCATATTGTTTTGCTACTTTCCTTTAGTTACTTGAAAAAAGTACTGTAATTCACAGTGGATGGGTGAAGGGTCAGTCTCAACAACTTTTGAATGATATTTTTTTTCCCTACACATCTGTAATAATCCCCTGTAGAATTAATAAAATATTAATATAAATATAAATATATGAGAGGCACTTTATATAGGTAGGAGAAATCTTGGAAAAACAGTTAAGGCTTTCTTTTGCTCTCTTTCTCCAGAAGAAGCTTCTACTTTCCTTGACTCCTGCTAAAATAACTAAAGGCATTCTCATTTGAGGATGTGGATATCCAAAAGTGGTGATGAGATCTACTTATCTTGGAGGATTTCAGGACAGTTTGAGATTTACACAATGACTCTTAATATGTAAGGAGTTCAGAACAATCACAATGTTCCTTGGGGACAGAACTGTAGAAGACACATTTGAAACAGGAATTTATTGCAAAATTCCTTTTTCCAGTACACTTTTGATATGATCAGTCACTGCTGGACATACATGTAAACATTACTAGAGATTTTTCAGCTGACAGTTCCTGTATCAGAAACTCCCTGAATATAAGGCATAATGGAGATTTCTAATATTCAGGGAATGTTATATTATTGCTACATGCATCTAAAAGGAGTTGATAGCTATTTTCGTGGCTAGAGAGCAATATAAAGGCTTAAAAGTACTGCAGGTAAAGTATCCTTGATGCTGAAAAAATTCAAAACCAAATACTTGAAGTTTTGCTCCCTTAATCTCCTGTCACCTTTCACAAACAGAAGAACAAGTTCATTTTGAAAGTGTTCAGATAAATTAAAATTGTATTGAGTGGAGGCAGAAGAGAAAAACAACAAATGACAGAGAGGGGACTTGTACTTTATGGCTATTATGTCCTTCACTTGGTGGAAGATGAGTGACTGAGAAGTTATGCAGTTCTATATACTGTATATGAAAAGCTTTTTTTTTTTTTTTTTCTCCTGAGACCCTTTATTCTGAATGTGTAGTGCCTTGAACCTTTCTGGCTCATCATTATAAAACATATCTTTGTCTGGGCAGAACTGTTATTTCAAAGAGTTTATGTTTTTCTGTATGGAAAGGAAATTAATAAATCTCTCTTGCTGCAGGTAAAGCTGAGTGGTGTGGTCGACACCCTAGAAGGAAAGGAAGCCATCCAGAGGGATCTTGACAGGCTGGAGAGATGGGCCCGGGTGAACCTAATGAGGTTCAACACTGCAAAGTGTCAGGTGTTGCACTTGGGCCGGAAGAATCCCAGACATAGACACAGACTGGGAGAAGAGCTTCTTGAGAGTAGCCCTGCTGAGAAGGACGTGGGGATTCTGGTGGATGAGAAACTTAACATGAGCCAGCAGTGTGCTCTTGCAGCTCGCAAGGCCAATGGTATCCTGGGCTCCATCAGAAGAGGGGTGGCCAGCAGGGACAGGGAGGTGATTGTCCCTCTCTACTCTGCCCTCGTGAGGCCCCATCTGGAGTACCGTGTCCAGATCTGGGGCACCCAATACAAGAAGGATGTGGAACTGTTGGAGAGGGTTCAGAGGAGGGCCACGAAGATGATTAGAGGGCTGGAGCACCTGCCCTACAAAGAGAGGCTGAGGGAGCTGGGCTTGTTCAGTCTGGAGAAGAGAAGGCTGAGGAGGGACCTCATTGCAGCCTTCCAGTCCCTGAAGGGAGCTTATAAGCAGGAGGGGATTCAACTTGTTAAAAGGATAGACAATGACAGGACAAGGGGGAATGGATTAAAACTAAAGGAAGGAAGGTTTAGATTAGATATTAGGGGGAAGTTTTTTACAGAAAGAGTGGTGAGGTGCTGGAACAGGCTGCCCAGAGAGGTAGTGGATGCCCCGTCCCTGGAAGTGTTCAAGGCCAGGTTGGATGGGGCCCTGGGCAACCTAGTATAGATCCAGGCCTGAGGTTGGTGGCCCTGCCTGTGGCAGGGGGGTTGGAGCTCTGTGATCCTTGGGTCCCTTCCAACTCATACCATTCTATGATTCTATGATTCTATGATAAGAGTTTCTAAGGATCTATAAGAGATGACACATTTGCCTTTACCTTTTCTTAATTTTCCTTTCTCTCAATTTCGTTCATAGCAGCATTCAGACATGCCTATCTTTTGAGCAACCAGCTGCTCATAGTTTTGTTTTAAGGAAAGTTGTGTATTTGGAAATCTCAGAATACTTTGCTGACAGAACCTAGCTAAGCAGCACCATGCCTCCTATTAGCTTTTACAAGATTAAATTATAAATTTATGTAATGTCATTTACTGAAGTATGGACAGTGGTATGGGTCTTAACAGTAGCTCAGCTGCAGACATGTCACTTGGCAATCTAAAGGAGGCAGAATGTAATTCCTGCACTTGAAATTTCTCCTGGACACTGAGTTAACTCTGAATCTTTCGTAAGAAATGTCAGAATATCCTGAATGAACATAAATAGCCATGACTTCTGATTCTGATAGTTCTTCACTTCTGCCAAATAACTTTATTAAAAAAGTTTTCAGAAATTGATCTGGTTCACATCATTATAAGTAAGTTGCTTTTCTGTTCCTTTAACAGGTGAGGGAATGATATTTTTTTCTCTTCTCTGAGTTTTGAAAGTTTGTGTGACTTGAATTCTTGACACTGAAGTGATATGTATAGGTGGTTGTACTCTATACTGACAAGCAAGGAATGTGGGGGATTTGGTTGTTTGGTGGGGGGGGTTGTGGGTTTTTTTTGTGGTAGTAGGCATTTTTTTTCAAATTAACCATTTTGGTCTCTATAGTTTTTATGTGTTGCTTCATCTCTGTATTTTTTATCTTTATCCATTTTAATTTACACAGCTTTATATTTATCTGATTACCTGAAGATGTGCGTATGGATTGATTTTCAAGTTCAACAGTTATATATTGTATCAATACTTTAACAACCAAAACCAGGTGTTTTCTTAGTTATTTCTCTGTGCATCTCTTTTTAAAAGTTAAGAATATAAACTAAAATTAGTATCCAAACCTATGTAGACCAGTTATGTCAGAGGTCTGTAGTGCATGAAGAGCTTCAGATAGAGAAATAATATTTGCAGCCTTTGTTAGCCAAGTTCTGTGAAAGACTGAGCTGAGGCTAGGGAATTGACCAACTCCATTTATATTAATCCTCTATTTATGCTGAATTCCATTACAGTTAATTGCATTTTATATTCACATGACATCATGGAGTTAGGGCTTTTGACAGAATATTTTAAAAGAATGCATTTGTAAATAGGAGCTCTCTAATTCTAAGAACTCATGCCAGAAATCTGCTGTAAAGTGAGCAGAGTTTACAGCATGAATAGTTTTCTTCCCTTCTAGGTAATTGGAAAAAACCTTTCCCTTTGTTTGTGTGTGTATTATTTCACTGGATGCTTAAATATATATCCTTTCAAGCACAGGAGATAAAACATATACATTCTTAGTTAGATTGCTTCTTAGGATATGAATCTTTAGGACAAGGTCTGTCTTCCCTATTTTAGAGTAATTTGAAGATTTCTAGAATTGTCAGATAATGTATGGATCACATTGTCAGAAATCTCTTGCAGCAGATAAGCCTTTAACTTTTGCATCGACCTGGGTTTCAAGAACCTGCCAAAAAAAAAATTAAGTTCAAGGCTTGTCTCTACAAATATGTGTCAGAATAACCCATTGGCTGGCAATAAGTGTCTCATGGTTATCAGTCCAAAAGCATATAGTCATCAACTTATGGACTTGTCTTTCCAAGAAGCAGATGCAAACAGCAGAACCTACCTGCCTATTTCTTTTCTTAAAGAGTTATTATTAAATGGGTCCTATAGGGAAGGGGTTTTAAGTGACTATAGCAGAGAATAAAAATCATTGGTGAGAAGGAAAAAAAACGGTTCTGTGAGGGGTAGAAGGGAGGGTCAGATGAGGCAAAACTTGGCTGCTCATTCATGAAATGATGAGTCATCAAAATATGGATATGAAAAGTTGCTTGATAACATCTGCTACTCCATCTCTGTCACTTCTCTAAGAGTGCATGAAAAATTCATGGACATGTCAGCTTCACAAGAAAATAATGGCCTGTGGTCTCTTCAATGATCCCTCTTTAGCTAGCATAGGTGCTGCCCACCACTGATGCTGCCATTCAATGAGCAGAAGCTGAGTCTGAAAGCAGACATTTTTCCTGTGGTAAACAAAATTAGATGCCAGTAGAATTAGGTCTGTGGACTGCAAGATACATTCATTCTTCCCACTTTTAGCAGTCACTGACATCTTTGTAGGGTCAAATAACAGGGAAATCAAAACCTCCAGTTCTTTGGTATTGTGCTGCTACTCTTTTGAAGGGATAGTGCCTTTTCCCTTAGGATGTATCATGCAAGGCCTCTAGGAAAACACACCAGTTAGAATCCCTTCAATCTACTAGAAGTATATCCTCTATTTGTTGTGTCATGATGGACAATTCAGAGATGCAATTTAGATTATGAAATTTTCACATTTAATCTAGTGTTATTACAGTTTTAAATGTTAAGTATGATTTGCATTCTGCTTTCTTTTCTGTGTCTCTTCAGAATAATCTGTAAACCTTTCAAACTAAAACATGATGAATTCAGAGAACTGTGACAAATTATCGTAAACTTTTTTTGCCCAATGTATGTGTATTTTAAAAATCTAACTCAAACACTGTTAAACTGTACAGAATACTTGGTTAGTTCCATGACTTGTAGTCATATTACTTAAAAAATGTCTGTATAGCCTGACAAACTCTAAGACGCAATTCTAATAGTCTGAGAGCTTGTTAAAAAAAGATAATACTCTCATTTCACTCCAAGACATTTTAGAATGAGTAATAATATAAACTATATGTTAATAAATTAAAAATTGCATTCAGAGATCATTGACAATGAAGTTAAGGAAGAATCACTAATAGAAGAATGCCTAGATTATTCAGTTTCAAGACTGACAGTAAGTTACATATGACAGAACTTGTTAAAAATGTATTTCATGTCATTCTGCTTTTGAGCAGAAAGGTTCTGTTAAATTTTTAGGTGAATTATTCTTGAAAACTAATAGTGATAAAAGGCTTTTTCTGTGCCAGTTTGGTGCTATAATCTCATTGTATGTCCAAACTTAAACAATGCAGCAGAGTGTATTGCTAAATGTACCAAGGAAAAAAAAAGTCTGTGTTATGATGTGGAAATCATTGGGCACCCATTAAGAGGAAATCCAGGCCCTTTAATCTGCATCTCAGCTGTGTTTCTTCTGCACGAAAACTTTTGTCAAGTGTCTACAATATCAGGAGAAAACTACTGAAGTGAAAGGATAGAGTACTTGTGGTACAAGCAAGATGATCAAAACCAACTCTGGTTTAGGTAGGTCTGTACTTAGTGAAGGTGATGATCATTGTAGTTTGAAATATTTAAATTTTTTTCCAAATATAGTACAAATGGCTTAAATTGTCTGCTAAGAATGTCTTCCTCAATAAATAATGTACAGTCAGTATGATTGTATAGATTTCATGAGTTCTTTCTCTTTTCCCCTATTCCCTTTCCTCTTTGAACTGAATTTCTGAATTTGTTTGCTATTTTCAACTGAAATGACAGTGGCAGAAGGTTCAAGAAATATTTACAATGTCATGGAAATAGCTTCATCGAGGTACAAAGTACGAGCCACTCAGCTACTGAACAAATCACTGCACTATAAACATGCACTTGGGAGCAGGAAAGATTATAAATGCATGTGAAATATCATCTGAAGCTTTTGTGGCACTCAAGAAAAGACATCTTTTGTGTGACTTTGTGTTTTACTGTGTGAATTCACACTAAAGTCTTGAGATGATTCTTTTAAAAATGAACAGAAATCTGTTGGAACACTAGTCCTTGTCTGCATAAATGGCATGCTTTCCTGCAAGTTTAGTTAGCTGAATACTTAGAAAATCTTTATACAGTTCTGGAAGATCCCAGTCTGGAGGTTTGCAGGGTTGAGCTGGGGCAGAGCCCTTAAATGTACTTCTGTTTCTGCAGTACAGTTACAGTTGTGAAGATGTGGATCCAAATTGTATTTACAGTTCCTGAGTCATTACTGCCCTGCTGCCACGGGGAATTCTGTGAATGACATGCCTGTGAAATAAAATACTGTCCCTGAGCAGGACAGTACTACAGAATTGAAGTAATGAAAATTCTGGCAACAGGTATTGTACAGGAAACTGTAGATCTATAATGTTCAAGCTCATTGATACATGTTTTCCTTTCTTTAGGCTATAAACAAGCTTTTGGATATTTTTTCCTGCCATATTTTCATTGCAGAATTTCAAAGAAAGAAAAGATTACTAATAGTGGTTTTGATCAGTAAAATATAGTCACAGATCTAGGAAAGAGGACTGGAAGAGATCTTCAAGGTTGGACTACAGTCATAGATTTCCCAATAGCAATTATCTCCTATAACCTCTCTAGAAATGTATCTTCCAAAAAGTATTTTGTTTTCTTGCTACCATTAATCTGTTGGAATTTAAAAATAAATCTCCTGAGATTTAGAAAACTTCTTCCCTTACCAGGAGAACAATTTTTTCAAGTTCTTAAGTTTGTTCTTATAAGCCATAGATTTATAGGAGATGAATATCTATGATACCTAGTTAATACTTAATCTCATTCCTCTGATCAGCCTTCTAGCCTATTCTACCTTGTTATCTAATTTGGCTAAATTATTTTAATAAAGATTTTTTTAAAGGCTCACAAGAAAAGCTGCTATTTGATGGCTAAGAATGAGCAGACCTATTTTTCAAAGACCTCAACTGCCAATATAGAAGAACAACAGGTATTAGTTCCACCAAGGTATGCTTATCTTGCATCTTTTTGCAAACAAACTTGTTGATCTTTCTATTACTGGGATTAGTATGTATGCTGGTGTATGTTCTTGACAATTATATAACCCCTTTGTCTTCCTATTAGTATAATGAGAGTGCATTACATGTTTTCTATAATGACTTAGAATAAATACTTAACCCACTAAAAATACTAACCAATTAATAGAATAAAGCCATATTTTACATGGGGAGGAAAGCAGAGCATTAAATAGGGGAAACAAGAAAGTTCTTGGATTATTAGAATCTACTACCTTAATAGAGGTCAAATGAGTTAAAAGTTGTCAGGTACAACTTTTTCTTTTGCAATTTGGTAACCGGAACTTTTGTTTTTCTTGTTCATTTTGTACCTTTTTTCTTTCAACTTCTTTCATCCACTCAGGAGCAAGATGGCTCTGAGTTTCCCACTACACATAGGAACAGAAATACTAATGGGGACTTTTTGATGAATGTCTCCCAAAGATCCTATTCTGTACAGATGAAAGCTGAATGAAAAAAGAAAGTGATGGATCACAGTGAACTGCTTAGAGAACAGCTGCAAAGTCCTGAATTACATAGAAGTGAAACACATTTAAAATCCAGGACAGCCTGTAGCTTTGTCATTACGATGTTGAACCTTTTGTGACTTTTTCTGCACCCACAGAGAATGCTCTACAATTAGTACCATAGCATAAGGAGTTGTGCAAGTGAGCCTGGACAGTCGGTAGGATGATCTTGTCAAATCACCTAAGTACAAATCTGCCAGAGGTTACCACTCTTAATAGGAGAGGTCAACTGGAACACGTGATGGTACCTCCATTGGAATAAAAACCTGTTTGCTGAAAAGGTAAGTTCGTCTTTGTGGTGGTTTGACCCTGGTTGGAGGCCAAATGCCCACCAAAGCTGCTCTATCACTCCCCTTTTCAGCTGGACAGGGGAGAAAATATATATTGAGAGGCCTAGGAGTTGAGATACGGACAGGGAGACATCATTTTGCAATGAGCGTCATGGGCACAACAGACAACACACTGCACTGTACACCCAGTGACACCAGAGTCGAGTAATGAGAAGTGTGACCAGATCTTAAAGCACCTTCTTCCACCCCTCCCTTCTTAGCAAACTTCACTTTAGTCATTATTTTGCTCTTTTCTTCTCCCCCATTGTGGTAGGGGGAGGGGCGGGGAATGGGAGTTTCGGTTTCCTGCTTAGCTGAGGGAGGGCATTCCTCACACCCTTCCCCTGCTTCAGCATGGGGTCCCACTCATTGAAGACAGTCCTCCATGAACTTCTCCGTGAGTCCTTTCTGTTGGGGTGTCATCTAACCAATTGCCTCAATGTGGCTCCCTTCCATGGGATGCTGACCTTCAGGCCCAGACTGTTCCAGCCTGGTGGCACAGAGTCACAAGTCACCCAGCAAATCTGTTCTGGCGTGGTTTGCTCTCTCCACAGAGAGACTAGTCCAACATGGGCTTCCCATGAGGTCAGAGTGTCCTTCAGGTGTCTCCACTTGCTCCAGCGTGGGGTCTTCCATGGGCTGTAGGTGGGGTCTCTGCTCCCCGTCATTATCCATGGGCTGCAGGGGGACATCCTGCTTCACCACGGTCTTCTCCGTGGGCTACAAGGGAATCTTTCACTCCAGCACCTGGAGCACCTTACCTCCCCCACCTCCCCCTTCTTCACTGACCTTGATGTCTGCACAGTTTCTTACATCTTCTCACTCCCTTCTCTGGTGGCAAAAAGCAGCTACTTGCATTTTTTTTCTTCTTAAATGTGATTCCCAGAGGCCCTGTGACCATCGCTGATGGGCTTGGCCTTGGTCAGTGGAGGGCCTGGCCTTGATCCGGCTGGTGTTTGCTCTGTCTGGCCTGCAGAGAGCTTCGGGCTGCTGCTTGCATCTTGAATGAAATGAAATTTCAATGAAATGTAATAATGCTGAGTAGATTGATATAGATATTGTTTAAGAGACAATTAACTAATATAATTCTAATTTGCGTGTTTTGAGAATAGACAGTATTTGTGAGTTTCAAGAATAGATTTGCTTTGGATTTTAGTAAGATATGGCTGCCACCGTGTGAGCTGTTTCATGAGTGGCTACAAAATTTAGCCATAACAGTGGGACAGCCTTGAAGATAAAGAAAGTGAAGATAGGGGAGTCTTAAATAATGAGACCAATTACCAATTAAGAGACAGAGTATATCTTGTTTTCAGCAAAAAGGGATTCCTAACTAGTTTGTGCAGGAATGTGTTTTTGAGCTCAGGAATGTGTTTTAGAAACTATGGAGAAAACCATAAAGAGCATGCGCTGAGACAGAGTAGGACGTCCAGCCTTCATCCCTGAAGACCACCGGAAGACCCCCTGAGTGTCGCTGAGCATGCTCTAACTGTGAGGAATTAATGTAAATTACTTCCTGGAAATAATTTGCACAACCCTGCCTTTTCTTAGAAATTATAATGAATATGTGTATTTAATCTGTATAAATATGAAAAAATTGGCTTTAAACGGTACACACATTCAGAGGAGTGATCCCCTGTGTGCCCAGCGCTGCAGTAAAGCATACCTGCTTAATAGTCACCAAGGCTATAGAGTTTTGATTCTGGCTTTTCGAGGCATCACACCCCTGTAGTCCCCCTTCTCCACCAGAACCCAGCCATGCAAAACTACAATACTCTGTAAACTTAGAACTACAGCCATCATCCAGACAGGGTATCCCAGGCCTGGAAAACCTATTCTTGGCAGTCTACCTTTGCAAGCTTATGGAATGATGCTAATTTGAATGACTCAATACTTTTCTAATATCATTATTTTCTTTTGTAAATAAATGTTTAGAACTGTCCATTTTATTTAATTATTTTAGTATATAATAGCTGAGATTTCTGTACTGCCTAAAGACTTGGAAAGGCCTTATATTCCTTGCTGTTCGCTGAGACTTTTTCACATTTTCTCATAGTTTTAAGCATTTAGAAACTCCAGAGACAAGACTGAAGCAAAACTGGTACAGTGTCTCTGAGTATGTAATGAATAGCTTCTTGCTACAAATTCCCTAATGTGTGAGGGTAAAGGGTATATAAAATTTTACTGAGGCGAGCCTTCATTGCTCAGGGAACTATGAAATCTTATTTGCTACTGTTGTGTTTTGGTGAGGATGCTTCTATACCCTGTGGTTTTCCAGTTTGCTTGGGCAGGCTCTAAAGCACGAAATCTATTAAAATATTAAAAATTATGAATAATGAATTGAAGTTCATTACAATAAGATAAAAGAACTCTGCTCTTCTTCTACATTAAGATGCAGTCAAAGCTTAAAACTTTTCAATGCTTCAGTGTCATTTAAAACTGAAATAAGTCCCATTTGCCAAAGAAGTCACAATGTCCATGACTTTTGGGAAATATAATATTTTGCCATGATTGCTAATCTTTGCTTGGCAGCTTATAGCTGTGTCTGACAAAACTAGCCTTTCTGCATAGCAAGCAGCATGAAGCCTTCTCACTGAAGTGCCAATCAGCTCATTGCTCTTGGGCCTGCATAAGTTTGAATGCAAAGTGGATGCATTGCTTTATTTTTTTATTCAAATCTAACCCGAAATAATGAACAACACCTAGCCTGTTTTAATGTGATGAACCAACCTCTAAAATAATTTCTAAATATAGCAATTACTGGAAAGGGTTTTCTTTGCCTCCTTTTATCCAAGGAAATAAAACTTACTGTCATATTTTCAGGTATGTACCATAGTGTTATTTTTAAACTGAAATGTCATATCTTTGCTTATTTCTTATTGAGTTTGTTTTCATCCTTATCTGCTTTAAAAAGTGCTTGAAAACTTAAAATGGTGCTTGCTGGCCCTTTCATATTGAAATTGAAGAATTGTCAAAAAGAAAATAAAAATTAGTCTCCTGGGATTTCCATGTGATACAATTAAAGTTAGGAAATAAAAGTGCAAGCACTTTTCTAAAAACTTTCTTAAAGATTTTTCTTACAAGTCTCTACAAACAAATGCTTTTTGATGCTTAGAAAATCTAGATGTGAAATATAATGACTTGGTTGATCTCAGTATAGCTGTTCTTATGCTAAATAATCTGGACTTTGTAACCACATGGAATGATTTGTTATGCAGCTTGTTTGTATGTTTTGAGACAGGTACACTCACTGTGGGATGTGTATAAGTGCAAAGATCAGTGAACTTCAATCTTTTGTCTGTGAGGACTGGGGATAAAAAAAGGATACCTCTCAAAGCCTTTCTTGTTTGCTTTATTTCATGCAGTAGTTTCAAATATGACTATCCATGGCCTAAAAGCTGATGACGATATTAAAAGTGCTTGCACTTTTATTTTCTTGTTTAAATTCTCTTTTGATTCTATCCAGTATAACTCAAGTGTATTTTATGGTTTGCCCTATGAGGACCACAGTTGTTTGTAGAGGACAGGGGGTTGTGTTGTAGTATGAAGTTCATTATAAGTATGGTTGTCTTGGAAATAGGTTTCTGATGGAAGTATTTGCTTTTCATTATGGTAACTAACGGAATCAAAGAAAAATATTTTGTCGCTTTCTGAACTTTCAGCTATTTGAGTACATAATAATGATAATTGTTATGTAGCAAGGAAAAGAAAGACAAAGTAACATATCTCAAACAAAATTTAAGATCTACAGAAGAGATGCCTCCTTTCATTGCTGAATTTCTTCAAATACTTGTTGCTACACTTCATGTAATGCATTTCTAATAGCTGTGGGAACTTAGACAAAGCAACATTATAACTTGTGTAACAAAGCTGATTGCAGGCAGCGTAGGAAGAGAAGTTTTCTATTTGCTGAAAAGAATGAGATTACTCTATCGTAGGTTTTCTCATGCTTTCATACACATCTCTTCCTACTTGCAAGTAGTACAGTGTTTGAGTAGTTTAGGCAGGATTACCTGTGATTGTGCAGACGACAAGGGTCATCAAGTATGAAGGATCTCATGATGCCTCATAGGCTGTTTTCATTTAGCAACCATGTGCTTGTTTTTTGGATGTGCCTTCAAATAGCTGACAGTGACTGCAATATTTTTACCTTTCCATCCTGTCCCTTTTCCATGAATGTCATTAGGGAATTCTGATCTCCTCACAGTCATGGTTTCCTTCTCTGAGTATAGTCTGCCTTTTATTTTCCTGCTCTGAGCATCTTGAACTTGTATGTAGAGATGTGCCATGGTGTCTGATGACCTGATGATTTCAGTGCCATCGACACCTGCCGTTTCTTTATTCCTTATTCATGTCATTTCTTCTAGTGCTGTCATTCACATGTTCCTAGTTATACATAATTCATAGAATTCTTAAAGACTTTTCTTACAAGTCTCTGCAAACAAATACTTTTTGATGCTTAGAAAATCTAGGTGTGAAAAATAATGACTTAGTTGATCTCAGTATAGCTGTTCTTATGCTAAATAATCTGCATTTTGTAATCACATGGAATGATTTGTTATGCGGCTTGTTTGTACGTTTTGAGACAGGTACACTCACTGTGGGATGTGTATAAGTGCAAAGATCAGTGAATTTCAATCTTTTGTCTGTGAGAACTGGGGATAAAAAAAGGATACCTCTCAAAGCCTTTCTTGTTTGCTTTATTTCATGCAGCAGTTTCAAATATGACTATCCATGGCCTAAAAGCCGATGATGATATTAACATATTCTTTCCACATTGCAGGCACTATCAAAAATTGCTGTATGAGAATTCAAAGACCAACTAGAGACTAATAATTCACTTTGCACAAAATTTTTAGTCATAAACCAGTAACTTCATTGCTGTGTATACTAACCCACAAAATTATGGTATTTTGTTAGCCAAGCTTCATTTACCTTTACACAAACAGAATGAAAATTGTTAAAAAGTTGCTAAGCCACTCTTCATCATATCTGAGAGGTCATGGAAGTCCAGTGAAGTTTGCCCTGGTTGGAAAAGCGGAAATATAACTCTCAATTTTAAGAGGGGAAAAAAGGAAGACACAGGTAACTACAGGCCATGGTATGGTTGACATGCTAGAGTGAAGGGATGCCATCTAGAGAGACCTTGACAGGCTTGAGAGATGGGCCTGTGAACTGCATGGATTTCAACAAGGCTTAATGCAAGGTCCTGCACAGGGGTTGAGGCAATCACAAGCACAGACTTGGGTGGAGAATGGATTGAGAGCAGCCCTGAGAACAAGGACTTGGAATATCTCAGGACTAGACTTGACAGAGCCCTCAGAAAACTGGTCTGAGATCACAGCTGACCCCACTTTGATCCAGAGATTGGACTATTGACCTGAAGTCCTTTCCAAACTGAATTATCCTAGAATCGTTCAAAAAAATCCAATGAGTAAATGCTCTTGATTATCCAGTTCTGGTGAGTTGTGTGCAATTGAATTTGGGAATTATTTCAATTGCTGTAATTTTAACTCACATGTTATACTAATGGAGTCTTCCAATATAGATATTTTTTTCTTACTCTGCCAACTCTAATGTTACTTCTGTGAAGTAGCAAAAGTGAGATGAAATGAGACCAGTTACTCCACTGACTCAGCACATATTACCATGGTGAAATAGGAATGGATCTATAGAGGAAGTGGATGGTGGTGTTCTATACTGATTTCAGAGGTTTTCTTTGGCACCAGCTTTAGTGAACCCTATTGACTGAATGCCTATCAGTGTTTTTGACATGCTAAATGAACTTCTGGTTCAGTTCCATCTGAAAGGAACACACTTTGTGTGCTCAGAGACTACACTGCAATGTTAACAGAAATGTATGTGGGGATGATAAGGTGGTTCCTTTCAAAAGTATATTCCCGTCCTGTAGTAAAATGCTACTATAGATGTACTCATAGTTATTCTTATGTTTTGAACACTCACTTTAGTAGATAGTAAAATAGATTAATGGCAATACTTCATAAATACCTTGTCAGAAAAGGACATTTTAAATGCAAAACAATCAAGTAATATTAGTATAGAGAGGTAGGTGATGGTCTCTTCAGCCAGGTGATAGGTGACAGGACAAGGGGGAATGGCATGAAGCTGTGCCAGGGCAGGTTTAGATTGGATGTTAGGAAAAAATATTTACTGAAAGAGTTGTGAGGGCCTGGAACAGGCTGCCCAGGGAGGTGGTCGAGTCACCTTCCCTGGATGTGTTCAAAAAAAGGGTAGATGAGGTACTTAGGGATATGGCTTAGTTTAGGATGTGAATGGTTGGACTTGATGATCTTAAAGGTCTTTTCCAACCTTGTTATTCTGTGATTCTGTGATTCTGTGATTCTATGGTACTGGGAATGTTAATATGAAAGTGTTTAGCTGTCTTAGTGGTGTAATCTTAAGAGGTATAGAGGGAACACAGTCCAATAGTTATTAGAAAGCCAAAACAGATTTCTTGCATCCTTGTTCTGGATTCCCAGCATAACTCACAAAATCAGACCTCTTAGGATTTACTCTGACTTCTGCTAGTATTATCTTTGGTGCAAACTGTGTGTTGCAGCAAGCCTGCTACACAGCTAGGATGGATGACAGTCTTTTGCTGTAGGTAAAGATGGCCTCAATGGATTATCTTTACTCCTCAAAGATAAATTTCTCTTAATAATAAAGAATTGCATTGGTAACTAGCACTTCTTTGAGCCATTGCAGTGAATATCATGATTTCTACTGGTGAGTTACACCTTTAAATGAGCGTAGATAACTGATAAGGTCAAATACTGTTGCAACTGCTATGCCCAGCTGTATTAATAGAAACCCATTCCACATATACTAAAGGTCAGGACATGAAATACAAACCTTCTTCTGGGACCTGATTAACACTAACACATATTTCTGATTCAAAAAAGAGGTCATATATTAAATGCAGTGAATGCCACACAATGCCATGCTAGGTTTGTAAATTCTTATCCGATTAAAATATTTATAAAGGAATTCCCTTTCCAAAATGAAGCCTTCTTTTATTCAGTGGATGTAATAATTGTCAAAGAAACGCAAATGAAAAGCCATTCCTAATCACTGTAGAGCAATTACACCTTAGTTTTGAATGATCAATGCAAATTTCTCTGTTGCCATTTAGTTTTAATCAGAGCATAGTCATATCAAAAATGTTAATTAGAATGCAGATTTCTACTCAACCTTGCTTAGAAGGAGAAATGCATCAATAAAAATAGTGGCATGGATAAATGAACAGGTTGATGGAAAAAACCATTATCATTTATTTGAATGATGAGTATTCCTGTTCTGAAAGCATCTTTGCTGAAGGCAAAGCTTTTAATATATTTAAATTTACCTTCCAAGCACAGGAGAAAACTATTCTCCAGAGAAAATGAAGCTGTCTGAAATATATTTAGATATGATGAAATAAACATAATGGACCTTTTGCAGCATGTTAGGGCTTCTGATGCTGTTCATGTATTCTGAGATACTTTACTTCAGGGAGGTTAAAGTATTGATGTCATGATGTGCAGCAACACAGGCTTCTGATTTCAGTGGATTTATACCAATGAAAGACCAGGCCCAGATGATAGCACACTGTGAATATCTTTAAGAAACATGATATTATAAGTGGATAAGAGGTTAATAATCTAAGAAACAGCATCTCATTTATATGATGATCACAGTTCTACACTGTGATGAACCTGTGGCTTTACCTTACACCTGGATGCAACACCAGTTTAAAGAGGTGCTTTTGCCATTTATTGCTTGTTCACCCCTTTGGCACCTCTGTTGTGCTGACACAGCTGCCTGCAGTATGTATTAAGTTTGGGGACAGATTCTTTTGAAAATTAAGAAGGAAATAGTAGACTTTGTTGTTGATTTTTTTTTTCCTTAGCTGTTCAGTTCTTGATTTGACATTTGCAACAGAGTTTCACAGTGACTCCAGTGCTCCTCTCCAGTGGTAAAGCATGCTGCAACACAGAAGTGGTGGGAAGAAGGATGAGTGCTGGAGCATGGTAGTGCCTCAGACTAGTAGCTCCACTGAACCCCTCACCAATATTTTAACAAATAATTGTTTCTATTGTGGCATATACTTATGAGGACATGTAAAACATGGTTTGTTATTTTACCAAGGCTATTTAAGTGGTACCAGATCCCGAAGCACTTACCCAGGTAAAATGCCCTTTGAGGGAATTCTGCTTGACTCAGAGTGATTCTGCCATGTCTGATGTATTCCACTGACATGTGCCAATCATGAACTAATTGTTCAGAAAGTTGATAGCATTATGGGTTGTGTGTTTTTATTCTTAGCTAATAATCCTCTTTCTTAAGTTATGCAAATATTTATTTCCATATAGCTCTTCAGAATATTTGTGCTTCTGCTATCTGATAAACACCATTTATTCAAGAGGTGCTGGGATTACAGATGTGTGTGCCTGAGAGAAGGAGCATGAATTTGTACTGTTAGCTAGCCTTATCATGACTTCTATCACAAGGATGACTCTCTTGTGTTTTTCCTCTCTCTTGTAGCTCATCCTCTCAGAGCTTCTAAATAATTCAAAGTCATGTGCTGAAACTGCCTTTCCATTAAAGCACTGGGGCAAACAACATAATCGATTTTAAGCTTGATACATCTCTGAGCAGAGCTACATGGCCAGGTTGCCTGCCAGAGCATAAGATCGGGTCTGATTACTGAAGAAATCTTTTCCTGCTCTGTGGACTTAAAAGGGAACTCTGTAAAGCTTTCATGTACCTGAGAAAAGGGAGACAGTGCTATGGGCTCAGCAGGCAAGAGCCAGCTCTTCCTATGCATAGAGAGATTGCAGATAGAGGTATTAATGTTAATATTATGAATATAATTGTTAATATAATTCCTGTTCCTGACAGTCTCAGCTTCTGGCATGAGAGAACTAAATGTCTCTTTCCTTAACTCTTGAGTACATAGATAAAGCCATATAATACAGAAAGTGCTGGATAAATCCCAGTGTATACTTCTTTGCAATCTGTTGTGTCACTCTTTTTGTCTATTTGAATTTAATTGTGTTCCCAGATTGAGTTGTTAAAGATTAATGACACTTTTACTCAAAATCAAGGAATCTATTACAAAGGAATTAAGATGTGGATGATCTAGCAGTGAAGACTTTTCTGTCTCATGTCTGAGTAAACTGTGACCTGAAGTATTCATAAAAATATGTGATTTGTATTCTGATAGTCTATTCACACTCTGCTCTGTGATGCCTGGTACCTGTCTGAGTAGTTGTGAGGACTCTGATCAGTGTCTGTATTGCTTTTGGAAACATCAGGTCGGTATTCAGGCAGTGGGAGGTGCCAGTGATGACATGGCCATGTCCACTGATGCAGAAACAGCCAGGTCATTCAGATTAGAATTTAATGAGAAAAGAAAGGCTATCAAATTATATTTACCTAAATATTTTGTTTCAAATTGCAGAAACCTTTGGAAATTAATCCTCTTTAATGATTACATAATTAGATTGTAGACATGCTTTCTTTGATGAGTTCAGATTGTGTGGAACGTTGGGTGAATCGAATGCTGGGTGTCTGTTAGTGAGATATTTCCTTATTATGCTGAGTTGACCCTGGCTGGGTGCCAAATACCCACCAAAGCTGCTTTATCACTGCCCACCTCAGCCAGACGGGAGAAAAAATATAATGAAGGGTTCGTGGGTTGAGATAAGGGCAGAGAGAGATCACTCACCGATTACATCACAGACTCAACTCAGGAAAAAATAATTTAATTGATTACCATTCAAATCATAATTGAGTAATGAGAAATAAACCCAAATCTTCAACACCCCTTACTGCTCCACTCCTTCTTTTTGGGTTTAACTTCACTCCTGATGTGACTTCCTGTGTTAACTTCACTCCTCCCTGCCAGCTGCAGAGAGGGATGGAGATTGGGGGTTACAGTTAGTTCAATACAAATTGTCTCTGCCACTCCTTCCTCCTCAGGGGAAGGACTCTTTACACTCTTCCCCTGCTCCAGCATGGGGTCTCTCCCGTTGGATGCAGTACTTCACAATCTTCTCTGATGTGAGTCCTTCCCATGGGCTGCAGTTCTTCACACACTGCTCCATTGTGGGTCTCTTCCATGGGGTGCAGACCTTAGGACCTCACTGCTCCAGTATGGGTCCCCCACAGGGTCACAAGTCCTGTCAGCAAGCCTGCTCCAGCCTGAGCTTCTCTCTCCACAGGGCTGAAGATCCTACCAGGAGCTTGCTCCAATGTAGGCTTCCCACAATGTCACAGCCTTCTTTGGGTGTATCCACGTGCTCCAGCATTGGGTCCTGCATGGACTGCAGGCAGACATCTGCTCTGTTATTAATCTCCATGGTATGCCTCACCATGATTTTCTCCACAAGCTGCAGGGGAATCTCTGCTCCAGTGCCTGGAGCACCTCACAGCATTCTGACTGAGAAACTGGCTGCCACTGGCCTGGACAGGTGGACCCTCAGCTGGGTTAAAAACTGGCTGGATGGCCGAGCCCAGAGGGTGGTGGTAAATGGAACAAAATCCAGCTGGAGGCCGGTCACGAGTGGCGTCCCCCAGGGCTCAGTCCTGGGTCCAGTCTTGTTCAACATCTTTATCAATGATCTCGATGAAGGGATTGAATGCTCCCTCACTAAGTTTGCAGATGACACTAAACTGGGAGGAAGTGTTGATCTGCCTGAGAGTAGGGAGGCTCTTCAGAGGGATCTGAACAGACTGGACCGATGGGCTGAGTCCAATGGGATGAAGTTTAACAAGGCCAAGTGTAGAGTGCTGCTCATGGGACATAATAACCCCATGCAGCGCTACAGGCTTGGGGGAGACTGGCTGGAGAGCTGTCAGGCAGAGAAGGACCTGGGGGTGTTGGTTGACTGCAGACTGAATATGAGTCAGTAGTGTGCCCAGGCGGCCAAGAAGGCCAATGGCATCTTGGCTTGTATCAAAAACAGTGTGTCCAGTAGGTCTGGGGAAGTGATTGTGCCCCTGTACTCAGCACTGGTGAGGCCACACCTCAAGTACTGTGTCCAGTGCTGGGCTCCTCACCACAAGAAGGACATGGAGGTCCTGGAGCGAGTCCAGAGAAGGGCAACCAGGCTGGTGAAGGGTCTGGAGGGCAAATCCTATGAGGAGCGGCTGAGGGAGCTGGGGCTGTTTAGCCTAGAGAAGAGGAGGCTGAGGGGAGACCTTATCACCACCTACAACTACCTGAAGGGAGGTTATAGAGAGATAGGTGATGGTCTCTTCAGCCAGGTGACAGGTGATAGGACAAGGGGGAATGGCATGAAGCTGTGCCAGGGCAGGTTTAGATTGGATGTTAGGAAAAAATTTTTTACTGAAAGAGTTGTCAGGGCCTGGAACAGGCTGCCCAGGGAGGTGGTTGAGTCACCTTCCCTGGATGTGTTTAAAAAAAGGGTAGATGAAGTACTTAGGGATATGGTTTAGTTTAGGATGTGAATGGTTGGACTTGATGATCTTATAGGTCTTTTCCAACCTTGTTATTTTGTGATTCTGTGATTCTGTGATTCTTCCCCCTCCTTTGCTGACCTTGGTGTCTGCAGAGTTCTCTCACATATGCTCACTCCCTTTATTTATGCTATCCCAGAAGAGCTACCAGTGTTACAGATGGGCTTGGCCTTGGTCAGTGGCTGGTCCTTCTGGGAGCTGATTGGCATTGGCTCTTTTGGATATTAGGGAAGCTTCTCGCAGCTTCTCACAGAAAGCACCCCTGTAGGCTCCCATTACGAGAACCTAGTCATGCAAAGGCAGTATACTTAGGCACAGCTAATAGTATGACAGGGTTTAGCCAGTTCATTAAGAATAATTGTTTCATAAGTTCAGCGGACAGTGAATACAGATTGACTCCCTTTCCCTTTTATATTTGAGTTTCTCACATCAGTAGAAGATCAAGATATTGATTTGTGATGCATGCAGATATTTTAATTAATTAATTTAATTAATTTAAGTATTCAAATGTTGGTTGCATTCATATTGCTTTTTCCCAGGGGTCATGTTCTTTGCTTTGAAAATTAGTTTCATTGTCCTAATTTCATAACACATTGGTAAATGAAAGCACTAAGTCTGTGCAGTATGGGAGGGAGGGGGAAGTTGACTTTTCATTGCTTTGAGGATGATTAGAATGTATGGAATTTAGTCTACCATGGTAAATACATACCCAAACCACTCTACCTAAAATAATAATTCACTAAATTTGTGTGCCTTCATTGCTATTTACCTGTGTGTCATTTCTGGTTCTTCTCTAACACATGTACTTAGAAAAAAAAGATCATAGAATCATGGAATGTGGAAGGTTGGAAGGGACCTTTAGAGGTCATCTAGTTCAACCTCCCTGCAATAAGATCAGGTTGCTCAGAGCTCCATCAAGCCTGACCTTGAATATCTCCAGGGACGGGGCCTCCACTACGTCCCTGGGCAACCTGTGCCAGTGGTCCACCACCCTCATATTGAAGAACTTTTTCCTAATATTCAAGCTAAATCTCCCCTTTTCTAGTTTAAAACCATTACCCCCTGTCCTATTGATAAATGCCCTTGTGAACAGTTCTTCCCCAGCTTTCTTATAGACTTTTGCATGTTCATTTTTCTTTTTCTCTTCTATCCACAGAAGAGGTAAAGTTTTTGTAAAATTTGGCACTACTGTCCTTGTTCCTGTGAAAACTTGTCTTTTAAATGCATTATTGATTTCTTTCTTTTTCTTTTCTTTACCCCTCTTCAAACTGGTAGAATAATTTTGAATCTCGAGTTGAAATATATTCTGAATCTGATTCTTCACATTTAAAGGTCTGAAAGTTATGTCTTTTTCAAACAATCAGTTCAGATATGCTGTCATGATTTTGCCCCAGCCGAGATCCGAGCACCACACAGCCTTCTCTCTAAGAGGGGGTGTGGAGGAATAGGGAAGGAGTGGGGGAATGGAGGGAAAAGAAAACCAATAAATAAAAACAGACTTTGTGGGTTGGGATAAGGACAGTTTACTGGGACAGCAGGGAAAGACACATAAAACAATAATAGGACTTTATAGCAAAATATACAAAACTGATAATACACAATGCAGTTTCTCACTGAACTGCACAACTCAGGCCATATAGCTCATAGTCTACCCGAAACCAGACTGTCCCCAAAACCACTTGTGTCCTGAGCCACGCACTCCTCCCCCCACTGGCCTTCCTTTATGCTGAGCATGATATAATTAGCATGGAATGCCCCCTTTGGTTAGTTGGGGTCACCTGTCCTGGCTGTGTTCCCTCACAGCTTCCTCAGTGCCCCCCTGCCTTCTCTTTAGCAGGACAGCATGAACAATTGAGAAGTCCCTGACTGCTGGGCAACAACTAAACCATCAGTGTGTTACCAGCACTTCCCTCATCCTAACTCCCAAACACGGCACTACACCAGCTGCTAGAATGAAATTAACTCTGTCCTAGCTGAACCCAGGACATGTGCCTTAACAATGAGGCACCACAATCAGTTCTAACTCTTCCAGATCTACTTACCCTATCTCAAGAATGTGTGATCCACTGTCTGTTACATCGCATGTGTGAACAAGTTCACTGAAATCTGTGGCACAAATTGTGTGATGAAGGCAACACACTTAGTACTTTTGTGGTTCTTTGCATTTCTTTTGAAGTTTAGCAGAGTGTTGCCAGAATAATATCTCATATTTGTGCCCAATACGATTTTCAAGCAGTATGTATGGTAAAAAGTACAGTTGTTTTTTATTAAAAAAACGAGTGAGGGAGGAGAGTGAAGCTCCAAACTTCACATACTACAGAATCACATAATTTGTATGACATTTCACAATAAAATACGCTTAAACAATTAAATTTTACCAGGAATCTTCTTACTCATTTTTATACTTTGTAAAGTGGTTTGTTGAATCATATAACATATCAGACATTTCTCATCATGAATCATTTGCACTGCCTTGATAAGAAAGAGGATACAAAGTCTTTGATGTGATTATGAAGTGTAGGTATATCAACTTTATCACTATTTGATAAGTTTGTCTAGAAAGATAAAGAAAGTAGCTACAAGGAAGCCAAGGAGGGACTTTTTAGAAGGGAATGTAGTGATAGGAAAAGGGGGAAAGGTTTTAAATTGGAGTGGGGTAGATTTAGGTTGGATATTAGGAAAAAAATCTTCACTATGAGAGTGGTGAGGCACTGGAACAGGTTGCTCAGGGAGGTGGTGGATATGCCACTGAATTCTGAAAACTTGTTAATTATGTTGAAAACACAAACAACTTCTGTTTTCACACTAATCACCTAGACTTATGGTGACCTTGATCTGGAGGTGGAGCATATGGCAGCATGCTGTTAAAACTTCCTCAAGTAGACTGATTTACAATAATCCGTTACATCCACTGCTTAGTGGGGTGAGTGGTGGGGATGCTGGGAGAAGGGGAGAGGTGGCTTGAGTGGTTTCACAGTGCAGAAAACAAGAAGTTCAACAACATGTATGGTTTTAAAATGAGGTGCTGCATCCCAGGCATAAAAAAATTTTCCTCCTATTTTTAGGCCCGCAGCATTATAAGAAGTTTATGATCTCCCTCATTTGAGTTACTATCATTATAAAATGGGTACCTCAAAAATGTGTACCATGTTGTCAAGTCAGCCAATAACTTTCTGAAATAATTGCTGAAGAATCACTTATGCCCCCTGTCGTGGTTTTGCCCCAGCTGAGGGCCGCACCCCACACAGTCGCTTGTACTTTTAAAAGGAAGGGGGAAGGAAAGTTGGGGGAGGGGGAAAAGGGAAGGAAGAAAGGAGGGAACGAAACCACAACCTAGAAACCAAAACCCCGCAGGTTGGGATAAGGATAGTTTACTAAACAATAGCAGAAAACTAGATATAACAATAACAGGAGTTTATAGCACAAAATCTATGAAACTGGTGATACACAATGCAATTTCTCACCAAACCACACAACTCAGGCCGCACAGCTTAGAGCCGTCCCGGAACCCGACCGTCCCCAGAAACTGCACGTCCTGGCGTTGTCTCCTCCTCTTCCCCCCAGTCCCCCTTTATACTGAGCATGACGTAACTGGCATGGAATACCCTCTTTGGCCAATTTGGGTCACCTGTCCTGGCTGTGTCCCCTCCTTTCTCATTAGTAGGGAAGTATGCAGAGCTGAGAAAGGTCCTTGATTGCTGGGCAACAACTACAAACATCAGGGTGCTATCAGCACTGTTCTCATCCTAACACCCAAACATGGCATTCCATCCACTGCTAAAAAAAATTAACTCCATCGTAGCTAAAACCAGGACACCCCCTTTCTCCTCCCAGTAAAACAATGCTGACTCTTCTTCACTGGGGAAGAAGGTGTTAGTAAGGTCAAGGGAGTGATATGGTAGTACTGTGTGATACAAGGCTTTCTAAATCATATTACTCTACAACATTTTTTCTGGCTCAGCTATACTACCTTTATTTCTTCATATCTTTATTGAGTTTTGTAGGCTCAAAGCCACCATTGCCAATTCTATCATACCCCTCACATGGAAGAGGATGTCTCATGGAAGACAATAAAAATGGAATATTTGTGTTTTACAGCTGTAATGATTCTCAAATTTTGCCGCATTTTTGCAACTGAAACTGTGTTTACCAGTGTATCACATGAGCAAGTATTGCATAGCTAATAGTTTTGGAAGTCCAGTTAGCACAATTTCTGCACTTATACACTGTCTCATCTAGCGTGAATTCACATTATGACTCAGTCAATGAAATGCCCATTTTTAAAGCTTCTTAAAGAAGTCCAAATAGGAGTATAGCAGTAAAATATATAACATTGGTCATATTACATTAACTGTTGCACAGAAGGCAGAACAGGCTGCTCTGTTAAGCCCTGAAGTATACCCAGAATGTTGCAAAAATTATACAAAAGATATTTATGCAAATATTGAAGCAGTTAAGGTGCAAACAACTCCTAGTATTTACTTTCTTTGGGAGAATATATCATGATTTCTGTACAATGCAAATTTATGATGTTTAATGTTCCTAATTTGCATTTTTAGTAATATAATGGGATATATAAAGACAGATGTCATTTATGATTTCTTTTATGAGAGCTAATAATTTGGTTGAGCTTGTTGCACATTGCCTATTTACTGTGAAACTAGAATGGGCTGTATGATGTACCAAAGGAACAACAAAACAAAATCATGAAAGAATAGTTGAATTGAGGATATGACACGCCTTGTGAAATAAAAATGGTTTATGCCAACTGTAATGTACTTATACTTTGCCAAATGCAGACACAGAAATCAGGTACTTAACAAGAGTTATGCTTCTTTGTTATAGCTATCCCCTGTGAATATGCATGTACAGAGAGTAAATATCCATAACATACATGTTTTTTTTCTTTAGAAGATCTGCAAATGCAGTCAAGTTTAGACCAAAATCATGAATACTATCTTAGTCTATTGAAATACACAGCAAATTTGTTTAGATGTACAAATAAAACATGAAGGCATTTTTTTTCTGAACGCAGAGGAAAGAAGAGAAGGAAAAATGCAATATCCACAATTCCACCTTTCCCTCCTGAGTTTCTCTTTTCTGGATTAAAATTGACCATGAATAATATCTGACTGAAAGACAGCTGTCTGGCAATATTACCAGGCAATGGGGAAAGTGAGTTACAATTGAGAAAGTGTGATCTTATTGCCATAGTAAGTGTTTTAATGACGTGCATGTTGACATGCGTGTCTTTATATTACTGATGCTTTCTCTATGAAGAGTTGAGTGACACACTTAAAAAAAATTCAGTGATCAGAAAGCTCTCTTTTCTAAGCAAATTAAAGATTTCTTTAATAATTAAAAGGAGGAAAAGACTTCAAGAGTGTAGACACAAGGAATAAATGAAACCAAAATTAGCAAAATGAGAGATTATTGCAAGTGTAGCATGTAAATTTGTACCACTGCATACTCATGTTACAGCTCATTCCTCTACTGAAATGTAAGGAAAATACTCTTTTCTGCTGCTGTTTTAGGGCTGGAAATTCCTGAGTACTCTTTTTACAGTAATGCAGAGGTAATACATATGATTTTTTTTGCTTTATATCACCGTTTCTCTCTGTTTTCAGGTGTTACTTTGGGGACATACTGTCAGAGAGTGTCAAAATATTACTCTTGGATTTTGGACAAATAAGACCTGGATCTTTTGTATTTAGTTACTGTATTTAGTTCTAAAACCACACATCCTTATGGTGCCCTTAGGATGCATTCTTGATTTGGTGAGGATTCAGCTACTTTGGGTTTAGTAATGTCTGCTGTAGGCAAATATAAAATTGTGGGATTTTGAGGGCTTTTTTCTTCAGCTGAATGAAATTTTCTCAAAAGCTGTTCCTACATGATCAGTACCTTTTCAAATGGCTATGACCTGGATGCATGTCCTGATAATGAAATAGGAACTGAAGGGCATCTGAAGATGGCCTGAATTCTTCCAAATCCCTTTGCCTTTGAAGAAATATTCATTTAGTGCTCAACAGGAAGCTGTTCAGAGTCAGCAAATAGGCACCAGATGACATCTAGACTACTTGACTATTACCTCAAATCATTTATTCAATGAATAAATTGGCTACTTCTTCCTTCCCAGGGTGTGCTCATTTTCTTGACCTGCATGAGATTTTACTGTGACATGTTTGCTGTCAGCAAACCGCAGTTTCTGGTCTGCAGTGTGGGTTTGAGTGAAGGAAGCCCCGTTGACCCCTGGCCAGACATGTCCTAAACTGGGATTGCATTAGTCTGCCAGCTGCCCAAATGATATCATTTGACACTCTTGACATAGTTCATAAGAACAAAAAAGCACAGGAAAAGTGAGGACTGTCTCTCTTTTAGGTCTTCACAGCCTCACCACCTGGAGCTGAGACATTCAGTCTCTCTGATAAAGATTGTGTATTTTTTGGCGGCATAGAAAAGTCTTTTCCTTGAGATGGTATATTCACTGTTACCTTTTTTTTTAAAAAAAATACCCTAATCTTTTTTCCCCTTTTGTTATTTTCTGTACATGCAATAGATTAGGGAAAGTCTGTTAAATTTTTGTGGTCCTCTTGATGGCAAGTAGTATCTTTTACTTAAAAAGAAAGAAAAAATACCTTGTTTCCAATTTCCATAAAATACTTACAAAAGTAATGTGAATATTACTTCATGTTCGACTATATATATGCAAAAATGTCATCATAAAATCTTTAAGGTTCGAAAAGACCTCTAAGTTCAAAAAATCCAACTGTCAACACCACCATGTCTGCTAAATCATGTCCCAAAGTGCCACATCTACACAATTTTTTAACACCTCCAGGGCTGGTGACTCCACCACACATCCCTTCCTCTGCAGTGCAGTGTAAGATGTGCACATGCCAATGTCCCAATTATATATATATTTTTGCCTCCAAGTTATTTTGTGAAGCTCCAGTGAGTGTTTAGCATGCACACTGAAATCTATTTTGTGAAGAGAACTGTTTTAGTTATTTTAAATGTTTTAAAAGAAGAAGATATAAAAAGCTTTCAGAATAAAGTATTCAGAATTCCTTGGGAAAACAAATGAGAAATTTGTTTTGTATTCTTATTTGTGTTTGTGTTTATAATTGGGAGTTGAAGAATTGTTGAGTTCTGTGTGTGCCTTTTCTCTTATAATTCTACCCCAAACTGTCTCAATACATTTTTCTTTAAAGGAGAAATTTCACAAAACGTGGAGGAAGACCCATTCTCTGTAGGCACACAGAGAAATACTTTTTTGAGAAAGCACAATTTTGCAGTCAAAGTAAGTTGACTTACATTCACAAGAGGAAACAGAACAGCAGAGTTAGGTACTTCAAAACAGGTTGTAAGGGTTATCTTGGCTCATACCATTCTGTGTTTTCACAAACATCAGTGTTGTCATTAAGTCTACTCAAAGTTTCACTGAAAAGGGAGTAATCTATTTGTCTACTGGAAATCTCTCCACAGTTTGAGTGCTATACCATCATATTAATGTGAATGCTTTACCCCTGATTTTCTGTTTAGACTTAAACTTCTTGCCTCCAGTATCTATACAGTTTTTTGCTTGTGTTTTGTCATTTCTTCCCTTGTACTTTTATGGAAAATAGTGTTATCCCTTATCAGACTACAATTTATTAGACAAAATGAGACAAGGTCTTTTGGTCTCCTCTTGGGACAAACCACTGTGGGACTTCCGTATTTGTGAGATTTATTTTTTTTCCTATTTAAAAATTCATAGAGTGTAGTTTTGAAACGGCTTCTTCAGCAAAGAATACATAATTAAAAAAAATAAAATTGCTTTACACTTTCCATGACCCAACTTATTTTTTTCTTCTAAATGTTCAGAAAAAAATGTGTTTCAGAGGGGAAAGGCCCTTTTTTACATCAGGCACTATGAACGGTGGTATGACGCATTCTTGCTAAGTTACTTTTTCTAAATTACTGCTGTTTTGAAAACTTTTTGGAACGGTTGAGACGTGGCAGAAGGCAATCAAAGCTGATATGGGGGAATATGTCATTCTGTGTCTCAAAGTACTATATTAGAATTTTCTTGCTCTCTTCACAGTACATGTCATTGCTGGTAAATTTTCAGCTGTATTTAGCTGAATTATGTGATTATTTCCCCTGTGAAGTATTGCTTCTCTACACATTTGCTGTATAATGGTGTTTCTGTCTATATATATTTTCCGTTCACTAGTCTTATTGTCCCTTTTTTCATAATGAGGAAGCTATTGAGGTTTAGGGAGAAATTAATGAACAGTTTCTAAAACTAAAATGACATTTTTAATATATTTTTTCTGTTTTGATGGTTAGACTTCCTACTTTGTACTACTGCTATCATGCATAGCTGGCTTCCATTCTGAATACTGAGGTTTTCTTGACAGCCCTGAGGATCTTTAAACCTGTCATTTCTGAATGTATCACCATCTATTTGAACTCCGCATCTGGCAGATTGTCAGAACAGACGGGGTCACATTTTGAAGTGAAAAGTCTAAAAGGCTCAGCATTATAAATCCAACCTTTATTTTGAAAGCTGAGTGACTAAGCTACAGCATCCCCTCTTCCTCAGAATGTTACTCCCAGTAGTCAACCCTGTTTCCAATGCAGATTCATCCTTTTGAAAGACACTGTGAGAAGGAACCTAGACTGAGTACAGCTAAATCCTCATAACACATTTTGAAGCTTGCTCATTCAGAGGTGCAGTTGCACTCTGAAAAGAAATCTGGCATTGCTGGAAACACAAAATTGTGCTTGTGTACAAGACAGGTAGAAATATGTATTTCCTTTGCTAGCTTTCTCTTCCCAACTCCCAAGTCAAATGTCAGACAAGTGGAAAAAAGAAAAAGGCTTGATTGACTGGCAGTTCTGCTAATCTATTTGTTTTGTTTTGTTTTTTCACTGTAAGTAGTATGAAGTGTAGTAAAATCTTTTATTCTCGCTGTAAAAGCAGAGCAATCTTAAAGTTGCAGAGCATCACTAAGTAGTATTGGATCATAACATTCTCATGTCACAATATTCTTCAAATTGTCATGTAGTGATAAAAAAACCTCAGCCAAGTAAACAAAAAAAAGAATCCCAAACAAGAACATATATTTTGCTTTCTTTTCTTAAAGCCTAGATTTTTGGCAAATATAATTTTCATCTCTTCTCCCCTGTCTGACTGCAGAAAAAGGGGAAAATAAGACAATACTTTATCTATTCCTCCATCTTGTGTTGGTTTCTTTGTAGGAAAATGGTTTCAAAAATAATTTTAAGAAAAAATGTAGAAATGTATCCCAGCAGCTCCTGTAATGCTGTTTAGCTTTCTTCTCACACCTGCTTCCTCTGGCTGGTGGGGTTTTTTTTCTCTCCTGGAGAGAATGAGCAGAATGTCAACAAGCTGTCTGAAATGCACATTTAGAAAACTGATCTATGAGGGAAGAACTGTGAATACTCAGTGTTGATAATCTTTAAATCTGAAGCCCAAAATGCATAACAAAAACTCAAAATTTATCAAAATATAAGAAAAATTCATTTGGTCTGTCTCTGCTTATAGGTGTATTACCTCCTGAAGCCCACTGTCATGCAATTGGGATGTTGCAAATGCATTCCTTTTTGACAATATGCTTTTTCTGTCTCTTCACCACTTGCAAAACATTATTTTCAATTATCTGAAACCGCAGCTTCAGATTCTTCTGATCCCTGAAATATGAATGCATCAATTGTCCTCATTCATTAAAACATTTGTTTGTCTTTGACTCCAACAACTGATGCTTTGCTCATTTCTCATACCCCTTACTGTGGGCCCCTTAATGAACTTTTTCTGTTCTCCAGTTCCCTCGGTGATATGAACTCCCAGAGGTGCAAATGCACTTCTGATTTTAATGGCTTCTGGCCTGCAAGCAAAGAAGCAAAGAGAAGATCCTCCATTTTTCTAGGCAGGAAAGAAGAGCAGAGCTCAAAAGTCACTTGTTTTTGTGGAATATCTTAGGAAATAGAAATAGGCTAAAGTAGCAGTAATTCTTGTAAATGGCATGGAGATTTTTCCTGAATAACTGCTTTGCTAAGTCAGCTATTTACATCAGTGTCAAGACACTCCAAAACACATGATCTTGAAAATATTCTCCACTTTCTCTGCTCTCTGTGTGGTCCTGGTTGATCCCAAAGTCAAGATAAGACCACAAAATTGTAATATGAATGAACAAAAATGAGATATTTCCTGCAAACTCTGTGGAATATCTCAGCATAGTTCTATGAACCAGGATATGAGTTTTCCAGTGTTTGGTGAGGTTTTTTTTTTATTTTGTTTGTTTTATTAGTTTTTTAGGTGTTTTTTGTTTTGGTTTGGTTTGGTTTTTTTCTGTCAAAACAAAGATGCTTTTTGTCCTGTTTCTGCCCAGGCCAGAGTTACCTTCCTCAAGCAGCCAGCACAGGTAAGCCGAGCTGGCTTGGATTGTTTTCCACACCACCTCACATCACTTTTCCATAAAGGGGGCTGGTCAGTGAGAGGTGCTCCTGTGTGGCTCCAGGACAGTTCAGAGCAGTCTTTGGTGTTATTGTCGGGTCACAGAATCATAGAAGGATTTGGGTTGGAAGTGACCATCAAGATCACCAAGTCCAACCACAGCCTAACCCTGCTTAGTCCACCTCTAGACCATGTCCTCAAGCACAAAATCTACAGGCCTTTTAAACACCTCCAGGGATGGTGACTCCACCACTTCCATGGACAGCCTATTCCAATGCTTGATAACCCTTTCAGTAAAGAAATTCTTACTGATATCTAACCTAAATCTCCCCTGGTGCAATTTTGAAGCCATTTCCTCTCATCCTAGCACTTCTTACCTGAAAGAGACAGACCCCCACCTGTCTACATCCTCCTTGCAGGTAGTTGTAGAGAGTGATAGGGTGTCCCCTCAGCCTCCTTCTCTTAAGACTAAAAAGTCCCAGCTCCCTCAGCTGCTCCTCATAGGACTTGTGCTCCAAACCATTCTCCAGCTTCATTGCCCTTCTCTGGATGTGCTCCAGCATCTCAACGTCCTTCTTACAGTGAGGGGCCCAAAACTGAACACCGTACTGGAGGTGCGGTCTCACCAGAGCTGAGAATAATGGGATAGTATTGGGTCAGTAAAGTCCTCTGTGTTACCACTGGGTATGAGTGAAATTTGCCACTGGCTCTTGTTGTTCCCCTTTTATGGTGCTTTTGTTAGTTAACTGGTCCTTATCCCAACCCATGGATGCTCTGTCAGTTTCTCCTACAGGAATGAGTGAGCGACTGTGGTGCTCAGCCACTTCCTGGGGCTGAACCACGTTTTGTACAGACAAATTTTGTTTGTTTTTTGTGTAAATGTGATTTCTCAGATGCCAGTCAATATTGCCTTTTTTCTATACAGAAAGAAGAGCTGAGCCTTTTTTGAATAGAAAAGAATGGTTGATAAAGTTAACAGTGCTTGTTTTTCAAGCCTAGAAATTAGTAAAACAGCATATACACTTTTTATTGAAAAATCTGGTTTCTGGAAAGGCTAATGAGACTTAACACTTCTTTCAGCACAGTAATAGGCATTTTTAAACAAGCTGACATAGTTTAATTCAAAAAATGTGATAAGTAGTTAACATGAAAAAGACAAATTTTGATTTTCAATCTATGTGTAATACTTGGGATTAGCTCAATATACTTCATCCCATGAATTTCTGAGTAGCTCAGAGTCCAATTATCAATCTTAACTAAGCAGAACAACTGCTTTAGTGACTTTCCACATGGCAATTTATGTTAATTTATAGATACACATGCTGTAAGCCTAAACCTTTGCACAGGAGGTATTGTAACTCATAATGATGTATGCAATACAGGCCTGTATGCATTTCAGTCCCAAGAAAAAAGTAAGAGATTGATATTTTACAACTGGAGGGGAAATAAGCTTATTTTAATAAACAAATTAACCCATCTATGCCTTCATACTGTTAAAATCCCTCATTATTTAAAATTATAGATTGTTCTTTTCCATCTTATTCACTTAGAGAAGGGAAATACTATGTCTAATATGACTCAAAGACTTTTCTGTTTGGCTAACTATTGTGAGTAAATAGATAAAGGGAATACATGGTGGCACCTTCACTCCCTTAATTTCCTTAGTGAGTTAGACTAGCTTGTTGGGTGTACATTTCTTAGACCTGTAGCAGGGATGATATCAGCAAAGAAGCTGCCTGCTTGAGTTAAGGGGGAATGTAGGAGAGAGAGCTGCTGGTTACATAGGAATCTACCTGTCCACATGATGTAGTTCTCTTTGGAAGAAACGTCCTGAAGGAAATACAACTACAATTATTTACAACTATACCACCTCAGGAAAGTAAGATGCTTTTTTCTGTTCAGGAGGACAGTACATCAATCATCTTTTGTTTTACCTGTGAGTGCTAAAATGGTGTTTCAGCACTGCACAAACTGAAATCTAGAAGCAATAGAAAAACATAAATTAAGAATCAGAAATCTGGAGAAAAGAGGTTTTCAAAGGAGATAATTTTAGTAGCATGGAGATCACTGTTTCTGTGTATCACTTTATTACTCAGTAACAAAAACAAAACCCCAAAAAACCAAATGGATGTTTTACTTGAAATCAAGGGGTAGTTTTGGATACCATAAAGACTATATTTGCTTGGCAATTTAGTAATTATTTTACCCAAGGGCACAAATCTCCCTTTTTCTCATGCCTTCTTTCCTTGCCAGAAGCACCGTGTCTTGTTGGCTGCTGAGAAGGGATGAGGGCTGGCACCTCTTTTTACTGTGGGAAAAGGAGAGAGTAAAAAGGTGGGGCTGGTAACAGAGAGAGGTGTTCATTTGCAGGAGAAGCTGCGCCCATGGTATTGGCTGCTGTTGTAGGATGGCCGGTCTCTGCCTCCTCTGGCACAGCCATATTTGGCAGTCTGCCTCTTTCCCCTGCTGTCACTGCCTCAGTTCCCTGCCATATGGCACTGTAGCAGATTTGCTCCTTGCTATCAGGGTGGCAGGGAAGTAGATTTTCCTAATGCTTATTTCTTTGAAAAAATCCTGACAAACAATAGTTGCTAATAGAACTAGGCAGAGTCACAGTGATGAGAGCAATGGAGGTTGTCTTCAAACAAATAAAAAAGTCTGGCTTTGGCCAATGGTTCTTGTAACAAAGCTAAAGCTGAGGGAGATAGCTAGATTCTGTTCCACACATTTTCTTGTTATCTCACCTGAAGCAAATTGAATATACTTTACTGCACAGATGTGTTCAAAATAAATATTTTTACTGTTTTACCAACAACATGAGTCGCATGATGACTTAAATTAGGTACACACAATGTGCCACGCTTTTAGTGATGCAGAATGAAGTTATTACTCTTTAAATTTTGCCTTTGCTTTCAGTGACACCACTGCAAAACAAGTGAAATTATTCAGCATAAGAAGAATCCGCATGAGCAGATTCTGTTTGTAAGATGGGAAGAAAGGGCTGAAGATGATACAGGCATTTATTAAATCATACTACATCAGGAGAGAAGGCCAAGGAAAATATTACTGGTATTGACAGCTACCTAATGAGAAGGTGTAGAGAAGATGGGGCTAGACTTTTCTCAGAAGTCACAGCAGAAGGCGAGCAGCAACACCCACAATTTTGATGTGTTTGGTCTGGCTGGGATGAAGTTAACTTTCCCCACAGCGGCCTTCATAGTCCTGTGATTTGTATTTCTTGCTAGAATGATGTTGATAACACACCAATGTTTTTGCTTGCACAAACATTGCAAGGAGAAATGACCTAAACTGACCAAAGGGATATTCCATGCTATATGGCATTGTGGTCAGCAGTACAAGCCAAGAGCAAGCTATGGGGTTGGGGGGTGGGTGCAGCGAGGAGAGAGATTTGTTACTAAGATTTTTGTCTTCTACAGTAAGCACTACACATACTGAGACCTTACTTCCCAGACAGTGGCTGGATATCACCTGCTGATTGGAAGTAAAGAAAAAACCTAAGAATACTATATTTGTGGGGAAACTTTTGTTGTAATTGTGGTGAAGGGATGAGGGATGGAGTGTGTATAAATTGTCCACATTTGTCAGTGTTGTAATGATGTTAATTTTATTTCGGCGTGGGGATTACTTTTGTTGATTTAAATGACATTTGTGAAGAATGTAAACTTGTATGGTGAAAGGGATATGCTGCCTTACAAGCCTGAGACATTGCTGAGAGTGTGCCATAACTTGTCAAGAGCACAGAATACTATCCACTGTTACTTTTTCATATGGACATGAAAGACACTGCAAGCCAGAACCTGGGCAGAGTCAAGGAAGACTATAAAGCCCTGGGGGTGCAAGTGAAAAACATTGGTGCCTAAGTTGTCTTTTCATCCATCCTACCAGTTGGAGGAAAGGGGGAAGCCAGAAACAGAAGTGTAACACATATCAACTCCTGTCAATGTGCCAGGTGCCATCATGAGAGTTTTGGCTTTCATGACAATGGGACATTCTTTGATGACTATTGGGACAAATGGGATCCACTTGTCTAGAAGAGTCAAGGGAATCTTTGGCAGCAAGCTGGCCAACCTGATGAGGCAGGATTTAATCTGAAGGACTCAGGGAGTGGGGTCCAATGTGGCAAAGGTCATGTTATTGCATCTAACTGGGGAATAAGCCAGGCCAACCACAGCAATAACAAATGTCCTTCAGCTGTCTCCCAAGTTAAAAATGAGACCAACCACCTCAGGGGTGTGTATGGCTCTGGTGGACCCTCCTGCACCCTTCAGGGAAACCTCCATGCTAGATTACCTCTCTGAAATGCCCATACACTAAGTCATGCAGCATGGGGAATAAACAGGATGAACTAGATACCCGTGTGCAGTAGAATTGCCATGACCTCATTGCAATTACAGAGACATGGTGGGATAGATTGCTTGACTGGAATGCTGTCACAGATGGCTATGTACTTTTTAGGAAAGACAGGCCAGTAAGGTGAGGTCACAGGCTTGCTCTTATGTGAGAGAACAACTGTAATATATCAAGATCCACCTAGGGGTGGATAAAGAACAAGTTAAGAGCTCATGGGTAAGAATTAAGGGGCAGGCTAATATGGGTGACACTGTTGTGGGTGTTTACTATAAATCACCTGATCAGGAAGAGGGAGTCAATGAGGCTTTCTACAGACAACTGGAAATAACCCTACAATGAGACCCCCTGGTTCTCATGGGGGACTTCAACCACCTTGATATTTCCTGGAAAGGCAACACAGCCAGGCATGCCCAGACCAGGAGGTTCCTGCAGAGCATTGATGATAATTTTTGACACACTGGTAGAGGAGCCCATGAGAGAGGTGTGCTGCTGGACCTTGTACTAACAAAGAAAGAAGGACTGGTTTGCGATGTGACAGTTGGGGGCAGCTGTCATGGCATGGGGGCAAGCTCCCTCTTACCCCCATTCTGGTGGCGTAGGGAGGAGAACAGGAAGACAAAGGCAAGCTTCTTGGGTTGGGATAAGAACAATTTGCTGGGACAGTGAAGGGAGAAGAAAATAATTACTACAGTACTTGTAACAGAATATACAAAAGAGGTGATACACAATGCAGTTTCTCATCTGACAACCATATAACTCAGACCATACGCTCAAACCCACCCCAAAACTATACTGTCCCCAAGCCATGTGTCCTGGAGCCACGCTGAACCTCCCTGACTATCCCTTTCACACTGAGCATGATGTTATACAGTATGGAATACGCCTTTGGCCAGTTTGGGTCCCTGGCTATGAAAGCTGCAGGGCAATAAGTGTGATTAACACCTGGACTTCAGGAGAGCTAATTTTTGCCCATTCAAAGACCTGAGTGGGAGAATCCCATGGATTAGGGCTCTAGAAGGTAAGGGAACCCAAGGTAGCTGGTCAATATTCAAGCATTACTTCCTCCAAGCTCGAGATTTGGGTATCTAAAGATTAAGAAATCAAATAAAGGAGGCAGGAGGCCTGCACTGATGAACAAGGAGATTCTGGAAAAATTCAAGTGAAGGAGGAAGTTTATTGAACATGGGAAAAGGGAGTGGCCACATGGCAGAATTAAAGGGTTGTAGTCAGAGTATGCAAGGATGTAATGAGGAAGGCTAAGGCCCACTTGGAATTAAATCGGGCAAGGAACGTCGAGGACAGCAAGAAGGGCTTTTTCAAGTAGAAGAGGAAGACTAGCAGCAAAAGGAAGACTAGCAGCAAAAGGAAGACTAGGGAAAATGTGGGCCTGCTGCTGGATAAGGTGGCTGCCCTGGTGAATGAGGGCATAAAGAAGACAGTTTCTTTGCTTTGGTCTTTAGTGCTAAGGCCAGTGTCACATCCCACCAGATGGACAAACCAGTGAGATTCAGACCTGTCTGTCCCATCCCAGCAGATGGGTATGTGTAGAGTTAACCTTTGCTACTTACCCCAAGAGACAGGTTAACCCTCTCGTAGCTAGTGTCTTTTAACAACCACACTGACAAGATTAGGGCCTGTGATCCTCTGCATGGTACTCAGGAGTAACAACAATTACCCAGGAGGTCCAAGCAAAGCACAACTTTATTTAAAAGCGAGTACAATTATAAAGCTTGCATCACACTATATATGCAATGTATTACAATTAGTAGAACTTAGCAAAACTGGAAATGCTGTTACTACTGTGTGCCAAGAATAAGTAGAAGTTGAGAGAGAGAGAGAGAGCTTGAGAAAGAGATGGAGAGCTTGAGAAAGAGAGTAAAAGAAAAAAAAAAAGAAGATCTCGCCACCCAGGGATCCAGTGGAGATCGCTGTGAAGTTGTAGTCCTTGGATGGTGAGAGCAGACCAGATGTCTCAAATCTGCATCTTTAATGCCCCTGGCCCCACCCTTCATGGAGGCCGAGCATATCTTGTGCAGGCTCAGTGATGAGTTGCAGAGTGTTCTGGAAACGAGTTGGTGGGGAATGGGGGTCCCAAGTGGTCATTTGACCCATCAACTGGGCTGATTGAGCAATGAGCCTGTTCAGTGGCCTCACGGATTTTAGCAAGAAGACACTCTGCCTCCACAGGGCCACACTTGCCTGTCCCTGTTCCTTACTGGATAAGGACAGTATCCTGTCTATCAGGGTGGCTACTGAATGAGGGGCTGCCCATGCAAGGCCAGTGTTCAGATGGTTTATCAGATGAGGAAGTGTAATGTCTAGTTTGTCAGAGTGGCTGCTTTGAGATCAAGAGTCTACAGGCTCTTCCAGCAAGGGCAACTGTAGGGTCCTGCACCTAGGGAGGAGTAACCCCGGTACCAGTACAGGTGACTGGCTATGAAGTACTCCTGCAGAGGACCTGGGACTTCTGGTGGACAACAAGCTCTCCATGAGCCAGCAGTGTGCCCTTGTGTCCAAGGCGGTTAATCATATCTTAGGCATCATCAAAGTCGGCGGCGTGACCAGCAGGTCAAGGGAGGTGAATCTGCCCCTCCACTCTCATCTGGTAATACCACATCTGGATTACTGCATCCAGCTCTGGGGTCCCCAGAAACAAGAAAAATATTGAGTCAGTCCAAAGGAAGGCCACAAAGATGGCCAGAGGGATGGAGCACCTCTCCCATGAAGACAGGCTGAGAGAATTGGGTTTGTTCAGCCTAGAAAAGAGAAGCCTTCAGGGAGACCTTATTGCAGCCTTCCAGTACCTGAAGGGGTCTACAGGAAAGATGGAGAGGGTCTCCTTATTAGTGACTGTAATGATAGGAAAAGGGGTGATAGCTTTAATTTGAAACAGGGCAGATTTAGATTAGGCTGTAGGAAGAAATTCATTACTATGACAGTGGTGAGGCAGTGTAAGAGTGGGCACCTAGCAACCAGCCAAGGTTTGCCCACCACAGGAACATGAGAGGTTCTGACCCACAACAAAAAAAAAATTCACTGAGAATTTGGTCAAATCCAGTCGCTGGTTGCCCTGAGTTTTTAAGGAAGCTCTATCTGTGGAAATAGTCAAAGCCCAGCTGGACTGTCAATGAGAAGGAAGTAGAACTAGATCACCCCTGGAGGACCCTTCCAACCTACATGATTCGGTGAGACTGACATTGTGTGCCAAATGGCTCAGATAACCCTGCAAGTAGCAATAAGTTTCCTTCAGGTTTTATGGGTTATGTTAAAAATTAGATGCTTAATACATGACCAGAGTGAAATTTCTCTGTCTTGTAGGTTTTTCAGTATAAACTGTGAAAAATATTTTAAGGCACAGAGGAATAGTCAAGGGAATACTGAAAATGTGCTGAGAGGTGGAACAATAGTGTGTCTATCAATCATCCATGAAGACTAGACCTTGCAGAGATAAAATTTCATTTAAGGGAAATGAAATTTAAAGCTACCTATCCATTCAGTAAGAAAAAAAAGTTTATTTATTAAATGTGTGTTTAGTTTCCTTGCAAGTAATATTTAGCTAACATTTTAGCAGTTTTTCCCAGGGCATATCAAAATTGAAACTGAAAGATTGCATGGCTGTCCTGGTTTCAGCTATGATGGAGTTAAACTTTTTTTTAGCAGTGGATGGAATGCCATGTTTGGGTGTTAGCATGAGAATAGTGCTGATAGCACCCTGATGTTTTCCGATTTGTTGCCGGGCAATCAAGGACCTTTCTCAGCTCTGCATACTTCCTTACTAGTGAGAAAGGAGGGGACGCAGCCAGGACAGGTGATCCGAATTGGCCAAAGAGGATATTCCATACCAGTTACGTCATGTTCGGTATAAGGGGGGACTGGGGGGAAGAGGGGGAGACAACGCCAGGACGTGCGGTTTCTGGGGCGGTCGGGTTGTCCGGGACGGGCTCTAAGCTGTGCGGCCTGAGTTGTGTGGTTTGGTGAGAAATTGCATTGTGTATCACCAGTTTCATCTATTTTGTGCTTTAAACTTCTGTTATTGTTATATCTAGTTTTCTGTTATTGTTTAGTAAACTATCCTTATCCCAACCTGCGTGGTTCTGGTTTCTAGGTTGTGGTTTCTTTTCCTCCTTTCTTCCTTCCCTTTTCCCCCTCCCCCAACTCTCCTTCCCCCTTCCTTTTAAAAGTACAAGCGACTGTGTGGGGTGCGGCCCTCGGCCGGGGCAAAACCACGACAATGGCATAACACTATTGCCTAAAATCTGGGATACAAGATCTCACTGTGAAATTCAACCATAAAAATATGAGTTATAGTCATTTAATAAAGCTTAAAAGCAAAATTGAGTTACATAGGTACTTTTATCTTTGGAAGGAATCTAGCACAGAATTCAGGAAAAAAAATACTACTATTAATAAGTATAAAATGGTATGCTAATTTATGATTGGTAATGCTTGCTTATGGATCTCGGGTCTAAACTTAAATATTGAATAAGGTAATATGCCGGTGTGTGTGTATGTATGTATATATTTTTCCTATATTTGGTAGGTTACAGGGTAGCCTTTACGAATAAGTGACTTCTGTTCAGGTTTCTTTCTTCATGTTAAGTTGCCCATTTCCTTAAAGTCTTAATCAGGTGAGCAGACAAGTAACCTCAATACAGTGTCAAAACCACAGTTTATATAAGATTAATTACCTGTTGGCTGACACCAGTTTAATGTCCATTGAAATCAATAAATGTGTATGTGCTAAAGAAAGATAATGTTGGTAAAAGAAGGACATACCTAAAGGAAAATGGTAAGAACTTGATCAGTCCTCATACCTTAGAAGAGATACATGGTGTGTTTTGCTTTGGTTTTATGGCTATATCCTTTTCTTCTTAAAAAATATTTTTGCATTACTTTTTGGTTCCATGGGTAGAATACAAAGTTTTAAGCAGTAATAGACGTCATCTTATGCATGCTTGACAAGCCAGAAGCTTTGACAGATTAAAAATATTAACTTTGAATATCTATATTATTCATTCAAAGGAAAAAATAAATTAAAAAAATGTTGTATTGTCATAACATCTCTCAAGCAGCTATTTTAGCAAAGGTGCATGGTTTTCTAAGATTAATATAGGTAAAATTAAAATTAACTTGTTTTTTTCTGCTACATTTTTTGAAGGAACTACTTATAGTTAAATAAGCTCTTAACTAATGTAAACAACTTTCTTTGGCTTTCCTTGTTTGACTTGTCAGGTTTATTCATAGTTTCATTTTGTCTTGTGCCTTGTTGCATTGGAATAAGATGGCAAGGCATGATTGATTTAACGCAAAATGACATGTCATAAAGTGAAAATTTTAATCCGAAACCATATTTAAAAAAAAATCATGCTTTCAGTAAAGCAATTACGTGGAGAACTTTCCCCCCTTAACATATATTAAAAAAGCAATCTTATTGTAGAAATCCTTTTGAAGTTTCCTTGTCATCCTGAGGGATAATAGTTCTGAGTCCAAGGGAGCCAAATTGGATGAACTTGGGTAGAATAGAAAGTTCAAAAGTGATGCCTTTAGAGCTTCCTTCAGCTCCAGCACCTTGCTCTTCTGAGGGAAAAAACCTATTGTTATTAATGAGGAGGAAGAAAATTAGTGATCACATTAATGACTAAAGATTGGTCCGTTAAATAGGAAATACTCATCAGACAAGAGTCTTGCTTTCTTAATGGAATAGCACATTAATCACTGAATTTGCAATGACAAAGTGGGCATGTACAGAGACTTTCACAGAGCAATGGGCTAGATATCTTGTCACCTTCTCCTCAGCAGTCCCTGGACTGCTCCCCACTCCCAAGTCATGTTTGAGAGGCAGTTAAGTAAAGCTTGAATGCACAGAGGGGAGAACTGCATAAGAAGTGTGTTAACTGATTGGGAGCGAGAACAGCCTATGCAATACTGGAGACCTGCCCCAAAAGGAAGGATTGCTTCCAACATGCATTAAATATCCCTTATAGGCATTTGCATTTGACAGCAAGAAAGTGAAGGATAGCTGCTAGGCGAACATACTGTTTGCATTGATAGATACTCTAATACTGAAATGAAAGTTATTTTTCATTTAAGTATGCTGGGTGGTTTAGATTTCTTTTTTGTTTTGTTTTCAGTAAAGAATAGTATGAACTTCTGGGTTTTCTTGCAACTCATTTGAGTTCTGGATGCAAAAAAAGAAAGGATATCCTTGAATAAAAACTCTAAAATACTTCTCAGAGCTTTTTTTTCTACTCTAATGCAGAGTCTTTGTCTGCAAATAAATTCTTTTTAACACTTGCAAAATCTCCAGTATTGACATTTCTGAATGTTTCCAGGTATATTATGTGTAAATGTTCTAAAATCTAAGGGATTTCAATATATGTTCTTTTCCAAATGACTTCCTGAGTAGGTCTGTCAGTTACAGTACTGTCCAGACAAACTGAATTATGGATTTCCTGAAATGTTAAACTGTTGCATAGCAATTACCATAGATGTTATTGACAGTATAGACCATCCTCTTCCATTGTTACCAATTTCACAATCAGCTAAATAATGCTTAGTCTGGATTGTGATTTTTTTTTCTTTTTCAAATATTAATCAAGGCTGTAGGAAATATATCAATTTCAGGTCAAAAGCCCTGTTTTTAATGGTTCAGTCTTGAAAATAGCTTGATTTCATGGAGTTGGGAAAAAGCACTATCAGATTTGACACTCTGTAAATCATCAGTAGGCTTTAAAAAGGTAAGCAATACGTTGTTCTAGTGGGCCTCCTAAGCACTTCTAGGTAAAACCTGGTTTTAGGCTTCATGTCCTGAAAAACGTGATCATGAATAGGAAATCTTGTCAATCTGTAAAGCCATGAGATCAAGAAAATGCATTTAAAAGCAGTTGGCAATTTCCACACAAAACACATCTTTATTATTTGTGCTGGACACCTCTGGCAAGGGATATTTCCAAAGCTTGTTTAAATTTATATGAGCATAAAGATTATATATTTTCCTTCATATCTAATTTAATTATTCCTTCCTGAAAATGTTTTTACATTTTATAATTTCATAATCCTTTAAAAATTTTTTTTAAATAGTAGAAGATTGTTCCTCCTTAGCTACATCTTTTTTAGTTTCATTATTTTCTAAATGAAATGAACCACACTTCTTCAGTGTTTTCTTGTAAGCTAAGGATTTCTCACTTCGGGCTTTTAAAGCATAATGTTGAACAGCATCTGAAGCTTCATTTGAACTAAATTGAGACGAATAGTTTTCTTGTACTTCTTACACGTTACATCCTTGGTAATAAATAAAAGAATTACTTTGGCATTTTTGTAGCTTCTAGTTGTGATGCACAATCCTCTCATATCCTTTACTGACATGCTTCTGTACTGCTACATAGCCAATTATTTCATATTTGTACATTTTATTTTTCCTTTGAAATACAGTCATATGGTCTCCACTTAAATTTTCTTATTACTTCTTGTTAATATTTTTCCCTGTTTGTCATCATCACTCTGAATCTATATTCTCTCTTTTAAAATATTCACAGTTGTTCCAATATAATTGTCTATAATTTTTGTGAATGCATTTTCCATTTTCTCATAAAATTGTTCTATTATTCAAGGGTGACTGAGCAGACTAAAATCCAGAGTAGGTCTCTATTGGAAACCACCTGCAGTGTCCTGACACTGTAATGATGCATTAGCTTATCTGCATTTCTCTTGCATTTTTTTTCATTTGTTTCTTTTTTCTTTTTTTTTTTTTAGATAAATTAAGAAAACTCTATGAGATGTTTGTGTATGGAAGTCATGAAATTATTTGTAAATATGTATTCTGTTAACTTGGAACATATGTTTCAATAAAGAAGAAAATGACTGGTTTAGCATTTTTGTCCTTGACAAATCTATGCCATCATCCTATTTTCTAGGTACTAATAAAATACTTAATAATTTAATTCATCATCTTTTCATTTACTGAATATAGATTGATTAGTGTTTCTTCACTCATTTCTGTCTTTTCCATTCTATTAAAAGATAAGGGAAAATATTAGATGTTCTTTAATCTCTCTTACCCTCTGATGCATATTTCAAGATAACTATTAGTTGTCTAGAGAGAAAAGGTGAATAGATTAAGAAGTATTTAGATACTTAAAATGCTCCTAAGGATCCGCTGGATTTCTCATGAGGATCCTTAACACCCAGCCAAAATTATTTTGTTAGTTTTGGTCAATATTTAAACAGCAGATCTTCATTTACTTCTGTTACTTTCTTCTAGCTTATTGGTAAGTATTTTCTTGTTTATATCCTTTGACAGTTATAACTGATTTTGTGTAGTTTTTCTGATTTTGTTCAGTGTTTGTGGCCTCTCTTTAAAATCATATTTAATCATATCTTTATTCCTGATTCTCCTGTTTATGACCTTTTAGGTTATTTAACACCTCTCTTCCTATTGTTCTTTTACTGTTCTTTGCTATTTAGATAGCTTTCAGTTTAGTGCTATGTTTTCCAGTAGCCACCAATTCTTCTGTATATTTTCCTCTTTCAGCTTTTCTGTTGAAGGAACTCTGCCACTTACCTTAACATATATATATGTATATATATTTTTTTTTTCCTGAGAAAAGAGAATTGCGGCAAAGAAATATCAGAATTTGAGTCTGAAAACTGAAGGCATTCCTGCAAAAACGAGATGTCATAAAATAACATAATGTGGGCCTAATCATTATTTTCTTTCCTCCTATGAATATTTCAATGCAATAATAAATTTGGAGAAAGCCAGGAAAACGTTCATTGTATGCCCCTTCATCACTACAGAAAAACGTTCTTACAGAAATATATTGCTTTTATTTAAACGTTCTGTCTATCCCTAGGCTTAGGGTAGCTACTTTGAAGTTTTATCAAAAGCACATTTCAAAGAGTATTTACAAGTGTGCATTATAAAATGACTGACTGAAGAAAGGACGTGTGGCTTTGGTTTACAGTGACTTCTGCTGAGAGGCAGGAAGCTATCAGCAGTGCTCGGAGGAAACGTTCCAGTTGTGTGCGGCAGAGTCTCTTGTCAGGTGAATCATCTCTTCTGTCAGTGAAGTCAAAATGTCTACTAACTGTCTTCAGCTGAAAGTGAAGTTAATGCTTTATATCATTATGGAACAAAGCAAAATCCACAGCAAATAGTTCAGGGTGAAATGGCTAATTCAGTAAGTTATCAACTTTTGTGCTTGGTGCCAAGACAAAACAAGTTTCATGATTTGCTCTGGTCATGCAAAGGATATAGCTGATAATTTAAGGACCTAAAATAGCATCGTTTAGCATCTTCTGCACTACTCCCTATTACAGAGAAGCTCTTTAACCATCCTACAAAACAATTCTAAATGCAAATGCAGTTTATTTTCTAGTATCAAAGCTTTTATTTTCAACTCTCATTGCTAAAAGAAATGTAAAGATCTTTCCAAAATGATGACCCAACTTTTTATTCATATTCAGCTAAATTGTGGAAATTGTTCCCAAGAACAACTCTGAAAGTGGGATTCAAACTTCTCAAAGTTCTTTCAGAACTGAATAATTTTGTGGAAAGAGAGCATTCAGTTTATTAATGCAGATAAATTTAAGAGGACACACAGTCCCAGTGCTTCAGGTTTAGCCTAATACTTAAATATAAAAAAGTTAAATGAACTTTTAATAGGGACAGAAGGTGCTGTATTTTTTTAATAGAGTTTCTTGCATATTTCTCTGTAGTATCAATTGCTATGGAAAGGATAGTATTATGAACAGACTACAGATGTGAGAGAAGTACATTCTTGATTCACAAGGAATTGGAAACTTTTTGAATTTTTAAGGCATGTGATTTGCCTAAAACAATCTTTAGTACATCTGAAATCCATACAGTTATGTGGTGTAAGTCTATTGAACTGCACAGGAGTTGTGCCATTTTTAAGATTAGGCCAAATAATGTAACTGCCATTTGATATTAGGACTTAACCTGGTGTGGTCTTAGGTCCCTTTTTGTGAACATTTTTTTTTATTACACTGCTTCTTATCACCTTCTGTGCTACATTCATATGGTACTTTCTCATCAGTAAGCACTGGATATGCACATTACAGTGAGGGAATACAGCAAATCTGATGACCCTATGAATGAGTCAGATGAGCTGGTGCTTTTGAGATGAGAAGATTCACTTTAATAGAAGAACTGTGAAAAGTAGTCTTAAGAAATTTTCAGTTTTACTTGTAGATTTTTTTTTTTTAGTATGGTCAATCTATTTTAATGGAAAGTACTGTCCACAAATGAGAGAAGAGACAACTTTGTGAAAGTGTAGCTGTAATTCTGCTGTAAAACAGGATTCAAGAATCTCTTTTCTCTGTTAGATAATTGAATCACAGAATCACAGAATCGTAGGGGTTCGAAGGGACCTCAAGAAATCATCGGGTCCAATCCCCCTGCCAAAGCAGGTTCTCTAGGACAGGTCACACAGGTAGGCATCCAGATGGGTCGTCTTCTCCAGAGAAGGAGACTCCACCACCTCCCTGGGCAGCCTGTCCCAGGGCTCTGTCACCCTCACTGTGTAAAAGTTCTTCCCCATGTTGGTGCGGAACTTCCTGTGCTCTAACTTGAGGCCATTGCCCCTTGTCCTGTCTCCACAGACCACTGAAAAGGGGTTGGCCATTTCCCCCTGTGTCCCACACTTGAGATATTTATAAACATTAATAAGATCCCCTCTCAGTTTTCTTTTCTCCAGGCTGAACAGCCCCAGCTCACTCAGCCTTTCCTCACAGGGGAGATGTTCCAGGCCCTTAATCATCTTCGTAGCCCATCTCTGGACTCTCTCCAGGAGATCCCTGTCTTTTTTATACCAGGGAGCCCAGAACTGGACACAATACTCCAGGTGGGGCCTGACCAGGGCAGAGTAGAAGGGGAGGATCACCTCCCTAGACCTGCTGGACATGCTTCTTTTCATGCACCCCAGGATCCCCTTGGCCCTCTTAGCCACCAGGGCACACTGCTGGCTCATAGCCAACCTGTCATCTACCAGGACCCCCGGGTCCTTCTCCGCAGAGCTCTTCTCCAACAGGTCATCCCCCAGCCTGTACTGATAGGTTATTCCTTCCCAGGTGCAAGACTCTACACTTGCTCCAGCTCTCCAGCCTGTCCAGGTCTCGCTGGATGGCAGCGTAGTGTTCCTGCGTGTCAGCCACCCCTCCCAGCTTTGTATCATCGGGTACTTGCTGAGGGTGGATGCTATTCCCTCATCAAGGTCATCAATGAAGATATTAAATGGGACTGGACCCAACACTGAGCCCTGGGGAACACCGCTAGTCACAGGTCTCCAGTCAGACTCTGCTCCACTGATCACCACCCTCTGAGCTCAGCCCGACATCCAGTTCTCAACCCACCTCATTGTCCTCTCATCTATCCCATACTTTCTCAGCTTTATCCTACTGTCTAAAAATGCCTCTGAATTTTCTTAATAGTATAAAGAGACCTTTAATTGAATAATTTTTAAAAATTACTAAATTCTTTCAAATTCCTTTAGAGATTTGGGATTTATCGCTTTTAAAGTCATGTATCCTTTTCTATACTTTGGGGTTCTGATTTTTTGTGTGTTTTGTTTTGTTTTTAAACAGTAGTATCTTTACTCCTTACTACAGAATTCATTAAACAATTTGCATGTAGTCCTTCCCCCCCCCCCCCCCCCCCCGCATCTAATTTGTACCTAGAAGTATTTCTTGGAAATGTTTTAAAGTTTTCTATGGATCTGACATTTTGACATGAAGTTCTGATTTGTCTCACAGAAGGGTTGTACAGAAAAATCCCTTAGGAATGCAGGTACCAGAAAGTCTCTGCAAAAATCTATTTATTGTCACCAATATGGATAATAGGGAAAACAGATCAGGTTTCCAGCAAAATTTGAGTCCCTACAAATATGGCAGAGTTTTTGGATGTGTTCCCAAAAAGGATATTTAGAATTTTCCATGCCATTTAAGATAGACAATCCCCTATGGTCTCTCTACCTTAACCTACAGTTTTCTTTTTTAGACAGAAACATGGCCTCTTCTGTAAAATTTTATTCCTTTTTTCATTCTTCTTCAATATCTTATTTGAAATGTAATTCCTCCAAATACATATTGCTAATTCATGTTTATATTTACAATGGCAGGCTGCTTTTAAAAAGAAAAGAATACCTATGAGATTTTGTCACACTAAAGGAACTAATTTTAAAAGCTGATTTTCCTCTAAGTTTTTTAAACACTTCTGATCAACGCCAACCTTAACAGAAGTTGTAATTGGAAACAAAAGTAGAAGGAAAAAGTAATTACTAACATGGCAGTTCAGACTGAGCCAAATGACAAATATTCCAAATAACTGATTGATTTTTACAATCATTTTTACACCATTGCTGTTTTTTGAAATAACAATAATTTAGAAGGCAACCTTAAGCAATGGAATGTGTTGAGTGAAATGCTTGCTTGTGCAATGATATCCATCAGATGGCTTAAAAAAAAATCAGTGCCGATTATGTTTTTTGAATGATGAAAGCCAAGTTTATTTCATGTTGATGTTTTCTGCCCATAAATTATCAAAAGCACCAGTGAATTAAAGGCTTGGGGGTGAGGCTTCACCTTCCTGAAGTCAATGACAAACATCAAATGACTTTAATGGGACCTAGTACAGTCCAAATCTGTGCAACTTTATTAATGCAGTAAGTGTGCTATTATTCAACCAGCTTAAGCATCAACGATAAAATCAGTTTTTAGTTTTGATTGGTTTTCTTCAACCTATTTCTAAATTCTGTGTACTTGCATTCCTGTAGACAATTCATCACAGCTCTCCAAAGACAAAGATGCCATTTCTAACTTTAAAAATCTGTGTTGATTATGTCTTAGGAACAGGCTCTGTAGAATATTAATATTAAGTGAATCTTTAAGTCTTGCAGTTCTGAGTTAAATCACTTTTGGCTTTGACACCCCATTTTCCTTTATCAGTGTCTGACAACCCCTGAAGGAGTTCAGTCAATGTAAGACTGAAAGCTATCAGAAAGTATAGTCATTGTAGCTGGAAAAATAGACCTATCTGTTGCATACAGATAATTGCATACTCCCCTTGTTTTTTATAATATTACTCTTGAAACTCAGGACAGAATTTAGTATCATTACTTTTACTTATTGCCTATTTTTATTCATTAAGAATGCTTAATAAAGTGCCATACGTATTTTTTTTCCTGGGGTGGCATGATTCAACAGTGCCGTTGAGCGAAGAAGTGAAGTATGTAAAGTACACTATTGTTTGAAGTGATGCTAAAGCTGAGTTTAGCAAAATACAGAAAATCTCTCCCATGGGAAATTCTGATTTTTTTTCATATGTAAGATAACTATTTTTTATGTAATGGCAATGTCACACATTTTTTATTGTTGAAATGAGCTAAACTAGACAACGCATCTTCAGCTCTCATTTATCATTGTTATTTCTGTAATTGTGCCTGCTACCCATATGTGATGCTGTATGCCATGTTAGCCAGACAACATTAGCAAAGACGACTTGGGCCCATAGTATACTGTATTGTTTGAAGAGAAGTTCACTGTTAGAGATTAAGGAATAATTTTAAAATTCTAAAAATAGAACAAAGACCACTCTCCAAAGACCACTCTCCAAAGACCAAATTCTTAGTATATCAAGCTTTGTGCAATCAAAACAGGATTTTTTTGATTTGTGTCCTTGGATAAAGAAGAGAAAGGGAATGCCATGCAAGAATCGTATGATTATTAAGGGCATCATAAGATCAGCCTCTCTTTTGCAGAGCTGGTGTTATTTTGTAATGACCATCACAGAGAATCATTTTAAGGAAGGCTCAAGTATGGTTATGTTTTTCATGCAGGTAGTTCTGAAGAGTAAAATTAAAGAATAAATAAACCCAAGCCAAAAAGAAGTCACCTTTTCTCAAATGACCCTCTTTTGGTAATAATTGGCAAGAGATGAATTGAAAGGAAAGAGGTGATACAAGTTCTATGCTTACAGCTGGACTGCTGCAGGGAAAGCAGCACATTCTCTCTAGGTCTCAGCTTTTTCTTGCCTCTTGGAAGAAATAATGTTGGTTGGTTCAGTATTCTTGGGATAAAAAGACTGTATGGCATTGCCTGTTACACAGCGTGTTAAGCCAGCAAATAAAATGGAAGTATTGTTTCATTACCATGCCCTTTGCTTACTTCTCAGGGTTGTGATGCTTTCTTGAGACAGTTATTAATTAATTGTTGAGTTGCAAGAGTTTGGTTGTCTAGTGAAGAAAAGTCTTATTTTATGGGGAAAAAAATAAGCATGATGGTCAGATCCTTAGATCTTATATTTCTGTATCATAAGGCAAGCATCTCATTCGGTCTGTTTGGGGTTGGGTTTTTTTGTTGTTTTTGTTGGTTTGGGGTTTTTTGGTGGTTTTTTTTTTTTGGTTGGGGTCTTTTTTTCCCAAGTGTGCACATATATGCACTTAACAGTAAAAAAGAGGAATGAGTGTATGAACTCACTGAAGTTATGAATGTATTTGACGTGAAATCTTCGCTGCCTCAAATCAAGAAATAGTGATTTTTTTTGTTACATTTTTTCCCCTCCTGTGTCTTGTTCCTTTTTAATGCCAAGGAAATTTTCTTTCTTTGTGCCCATATGCTTTCTTCATGTCAATGTTATTCTTTTCTTTCCATTCTGCCTGATTTTGATGTCATTGCTAGCCCTCCTTGTGTCAGTGATCCAAAGCTCACAGAGGTCAGTAATGTTAGATCTCTCTCTGTATAAGTTTGTTCTGTTGAAGCTTTGAGGTTTTCAAAATGCTTTTCTTTTCTACCCAGTTAAAGTGAAGACAAAAAAGAAATCAGAAGGTGAAGAACAATGTTCATCCCCTTTCCCCACTCCCAGAATATCCAGTAGCTTTTTTTATCTGGCCACTGGCTGCTGACACTGGGGACCCATGTTCCAGCTATAAATCTGTAGGTTGATTCAAATTTCTCTTCTGCGTAATCCGTAACAGGGGGTTTGAACCATTGTGCCTCCTTGGGTTCTGCATTTTCACCCAAATAAAGAGCTGTTCTGGAATCAATGCCTCTGCCTTTAACTGGAGCTGTTCTGTTTTGTAAAACGTAATCATTCACTGAATGAAAAAAGAGAAAAAAATATGTAGGACAGAATTTGCATTTTGACAGGTAAAGTAAATTTAAGTTCCACTCTCAATTTATGAATATCCTTTTAGTAAGGGAAAATCTCAGGATGTGTCTCACACAAATTTAGGTACAGACTTATTGTTAGCACGGAGAGGACATCACCAGGAGCTGTGTGTTTTGAGCTTCTCCACTGTGAGACACAAATAAAAGTTTCCCTATCTTCTCCTCTTGCCCATTTGAATCACTACTTGTGTACACCCCAATATCAGACTTTAAGAACAAGTTATCCTTTTGGAATTTGGTCATATATTCATTAAAATAATTTCTATGTGAACAAATTAATAACTTAGAACAAAAGAATCAATCAGAACAGTTAATCACTTGGAATTCCTATCACATGGGAAACTTTGCTTCAGTCTGCTTTTAATAACATTTTATATATTTTATATATCTATAAAAAGGCATTATCAGTATGCTAGGCTTCTGAATTGGGTTAACATCTAGGAATGCCTATTGCAGTCCTTAGCCTTCCTAGACATTATCTTTAATGTTGAATAAAATGTCAGAAAAAGCATCACAGAAAAGTCTTTTTCTGACAGTTTTAGCGACTGTGAGAAACTTATTGAACTAACCAAATTAATAGGACATAGAAGTTCATCCAACAATAGATCCAAGAAGACCAAACTCTTACATACTTTTCATACCCACATTACTCTGGTGATTGTTAAGGCACAACTCCTTCTCCACAAAGCCTCCCAAACACACAAAAGAGAAGTATTGTTTTGCACATTTTATTGTATGAATGTACTATTCAGAAGTGACTTAGAGTATTTAGAATGTATGTGCTAAAAAGGATGTTTAAAAAACCAAAATATTTTGCAAATGTCTCTAGTCACATCTCTCATTGCATTAATGGAAAAGGAGACGCTAATTCTAAAATACTTACTGAGACAAGTGTTGTGGTTTTGCCCCAGCTGGCAGCTGAGCACCACACAGACACTTCCCCTTTGGGAAGGGTGGGAAGAAAAAAAAGGTGGCAAACGTCATGGGTTGGGATAGGGACAGTTTACTGGGACAGCAAAGGGAGGGAAAAATTACAATAGGACTTTTATAGCAAAATATATGAAACTGGTGATACACAATGCAATTTCTCACCAAAATGCACAACTCAGGCGATACAGCTCAGAGCCATCCCAAAACCAGACCGTCCTCAAACTGCATGTCCTGGAGCCATGCACTTCTCCCCCCACAATGCTGAGCATGACATCACTGACACGGAATATCCTCTTTGGCCAGCTTGAGTCAGCTGCCCTGTCTGCGTCCCCTCCCAGCTTCCTGGGTGCCCCCTGCCTTCTCCTTAATAGGGCAATATGAACAACAGAAAAGTCCCTGACTGCTGGGCAACAACTAGAAACATCAGTGTGTTACCAGCACTGCTCTCAGCCTGACTCCCAAACACGGCATTCCATCTACTGCTAGAAGGAAAATGAACTCTGTCCTCACCAAACCCAGGACAAGTCCAGTATAACATATAGCCTTCTTATGATGTTAACCTGGGTATCTATGTCTGCTGCAGTTGCAGCAGAAGATGGCAGTCTTTATTCAGTGTAGAATGCCTAGACTAAATATTTTGATTTCTAGGGAGCAGTAAGCACTCTCATCTATTAAGAAAGCCTATATGCAAATAGTAATATAGTAAATCTTTTGTAAGCATGTCATTACTGCATTAACAGCTATGTAATAAAGAAGAAACCATGTTTTGCATTATTAAAGCATCAAACGAATCAGATTATGCAGCATCTATACTTCATTGAGCATCATTGAGCTAAGCTGTCTTGTGTTTTGTAAAATGTTCATAATTTTTGTTAACAGAAGGATGTTTGGAGGGTAAAAAGTTTACAGTCCAGTAAAAATGAATAACTGATTGTCCTCCCAGTTCTGAAAACTCTGGATGGTGTGATATCCTGTATTTGCTTCCTTTCTCATCTACATATACTATAGTAGATTATGGCTGGAATGCTGTCCAACTTGCCTGAAATACTTCTGCCTCTCACTTTCCATGAAAATGTTGCTTTATATTTTTTTTGTATGAGTCAGTTTCCAACAGTTAGAAATGATTATGTACTTTTTAATGGGCTGAAGTCACTAATCCTCACTGAAGTCACTGAAGTTTTAAAAGTTTGCTCAGTAATGCCCACTGAGGTAATTTGACCTAATTTTTTTAAAACAGAATATGCATCATCCCTCAGTTTTCAGTGATTTTTTTTTCTGTGAAAATTTTAGCACATCTCTCTTCTCAGGTCTTTGTCTTTTTTTTTTTTCTTCTAAACCCTCAGAATTTCTAGTAATTGAAGTATGTAAAAAACTGATCATGCAAGGTTTTGTGCAAATTGAAGCACTGGGAAAATGTCTTTGTCTTATTTATGACCATCATGATAACTAACAGAAGAGTTCTATTGTTGCATGCTATATATGTGGTATTTAGTTCTTCCAAGCCTTAAGACAAATAAGACTGCAACAGTTATTTCTTCCTGTAGCACTGCAAACAGACTATTAGATTTAATTCCTTTATAGACTATGAAAAATTATTCTCCTTTTATTTTCTTGCTTAATATATTTTCTCTTTTTCCTCACTACTTCTTTTTCTTTCCTTCTCTTTCCAGTCATTCTGTCTGAAAATCTTTTGTGATACTTAGTTTCAAACTTACTAACTTGCTCATTTCATGTTGAAAGAATGAAGCTTATGCTTATATACTTCTCAAACTTCACAAATTTCAGGCAGTCTTTCAGATGTATAATGTCATATTGATATAATTCAAAATATACCCTGGGGGTTGAACTTTTAATCTTTGACAGTCATATTTTAACCAATATGGTTTAATTTTTTTCAGAGAGAAACTACAGTTTTTAACAGCACTTGGTTTTGTGGTGGGTTTTTTGTTAGTCTGGGGTATTTTTTTTTGTTTTTTTTAATCAAAAGATTTCCTCTTTTATTCCACTAGAAAAGGAGAGAACAAGTTCTCAACAACAGAGGGGAGTTGAGTAAAGCTCTTATTCTATGCAGACAATGGGGGTTTCCTGACCAACTTTTTCCATTTTCCTTCTTTCCTTTGTTTGGAAATGTTTCTTAAAAGAGGCCAGTAGGAATAAAAATACTTTTAGAGTTTGGTAAGTAAAGACAATTCCACATTCTTTTATGAGGAATACTGTTTCTTTAGGTGCATTCTCTGATCTAGTTTGGTTTGGGGTTTTTTTTTTTGTGGTTTTGTTTTTCCCAGTTTCCGGTGTAACCTCTTCAGGCGCGTCAGAGTTTCTTCCACTCTGAACTTGTGGCGAGGAGCTCTGGTTGAAGCTGGATCGGTTGTTGTGATTGAACTCAGCTCAACAGATAAGAGTTCTAAAATTCCCATCAATCAGAGATGATTGTATGGAGCCCAGGATGTGAAAGGTCAGCTTCAAATCTGCTGCGGAGATCTGCTCTGAAAAAATAAGTTAATGAAAATAAATTTTTTTAGAAGGCACTGAGAAATGTAACTGTCAACTCAGGTTGTAGAAAAAGCCCAGGCTGGATTAAGTTTCCAGCTGTTCATCTGGGCTGCCATCATGGGCTCTACTCTCACAGCCACCGGTTGAAGGTGTAGGAAACCTCTCTGCTTCCTGGTATCTGTATGAGACTTTAGGACAGAAAGTCTTGTAGTTATGTTGGTAAGCAGTACTACTGAGACTTTGGGAAGGTCAAAATCCCATAAAGGTGGAAATGTATTGAAATTATCACTTCTGCACCTACCAAAAAACACTAAAAGTGTTGCAAGTCATAGTGAGCCTTGAATTTTGGTCTTTACTATGAATTTGCACTGCAGGTGCCAATACTCTAAATGAGCCATGGAGCTGGAAGTGCCAACCAAGGAAACCCAAGGTGACTCACGCAAAGATAGCATGACCCTGGAAGTAAAATAGCTACATTTGCATTGTTCCAGGCTAAAAAGTGTTGCACTGCCTAGACTTAAACAGCAATGGAGTGCTGGATTGACAATGTCTGCACTTCAGTATGTACATCAGTTCAAAACTGAGTAATTTGCTCTACCATGAGAAAGCTATACAGATAAAGTGTGGTCAGTCAAGCAAGAGATATGCTTGACTGATCATTCATGAATGCTGTAATTTTATTCTGAGGGACATGTCTTTTTCTTTGCAATATCAGAGGTACTATATTTGCCAAGTTCCTAATCACTGTTATAATGGACACTGAATGACATGAAGGAGTTGAACAGTAAAAGGAATTGTAGTGTCTGAAAACCTTTTTGAGCTGCGCAGAAATCAGTTAAGGTCATTTAGATGTTTAAAGTCCCTAAATTCATGTACAATTAGCTGTTTTCATCATCAGTGCAGTAGTCTCCAACATCTTCTGTCCTGCTGTCCTCCCTGACAAATACAGAAATGGCATGACATATTGGAAATTGTCTGAGTGATACTATTGTAGCTGTGTTACTAGAGTATGATGGAACAATAAACCTAATGTGTAATTTTCCACTTGTCATGGCTCATTGTATCACCCTTTTACTCATGGGCAGTTTTTATTCTTGACATAAGGCATTGCAAGATCAGATGCTACTTCAAATCAGAATGTATTAGTAGCATCCTTAGACTTTCTCCTATTTATGCCTGCAGCTGCAGTAGTAACTATTATATATTTCCTGTTGGCTGATACAGGGAGTGCTATCTCTTAAATGTTAGAATTCTTAAGAATTCTAGTAAATCACAATTTGGATTTTGGAAGCTAAGAAGGTTTAGTCAAACTTACTTTCCATTATGAAAGTAGACCCTACTTTCTCTAATCAAATTTGCTTAGTTCCTTCATGTGTTATTTTTAGGTACATTTGAAGTTTGAATGGCCATGGTATTAGAGAAAAAAAGGTTGTGGTAGGGACTTTTATTTCTCTAGTAAATAGGTAATTAGTAATTCTGCTGATACTGGTTCCATGCTGGCAAGAGATAAATAGCACTACTTTATTTCCACTACTGGTTTAGCAGCTATATCTGAGGGTTAAAGGACACCACTGTGCCATCCGCTCAGAACACAGCATGGACTATTTCCCATTGCTGAATTTGATCACGTAAGCTTTCTTCTGACTTTCCCCTCTCCCACACAACATCTCAGTTACTCACCTTTGTTTCCCAGACATGTTTATTCAATTTCTTTTGATCTTTGGACTGACTCATCATGTAGAGATTCTATCATTCCTTTGTTAATTTTCAGGGAAACATTTCTGTATTATCCTTCTGCCTGTCCTTATTGTTGGAAAAGAACTTTCCAAACTGTGTGCGAAACCACATCTGTAGTTGTCTGAGTTGGCCTTTAAGTTTTCTATTTCTGTGATTCATTACACACAAAACCTTTCTAACTTTATGACCGATACTGTATCTTCATTCACTTTTATTGCTTTCCATCTTCTCTATCAGTCTGTGTCTTATTTTAGATTAAAAAATATTTGGTGAAAACAGGCTGACTTCTTATCCCCTTCTGTACTGTCTCTGAACAGGAGACTTTCTCCTGGAAAAAGATCTTATGTACTATAGTACTATTTCCATTCTTAATATTGTATATTGCTTACACTTTAAAGTGGTTAGAGAGGTTGCTTCAATACCTTCAATTAAAATGCTGGAGGAGAATGTTACTTCTGCAAATTATTTTTTTATAAATGTACACAGATGAAAATGGAATCAGGGTTCTGTTTGTGTGGAATGTTGCGGCTTTGCAAGATTCGTTTTTATTCTTGTTCTTTAGCAGGTTATCAGTATTTTGCCAAACAAAATATCTGTAATATTGTGTTTGGAAATCATAAAATGTCTAGATGACATCAAAATTGCAATTTAGTTAAACGGGAAACTGGGTAAATGAAACACTAAAAGACAAAATTATTATTATGTCAGATAAAAAATTGTTTCAAAGACTAAATTGTTTCTCTTTGAAATTTTATTCAGATCAATTAAATCCCAAGAAATTATGCATTTTGATGAAAGTGGTTTTCTGTGAGAGATCTGTATGTTTGTCAACAAATTCTGCAGACTATGTAGCCTTTGCTGTGTCACAATTAATTAACAGAAATCAATGACACCATATCTGATCTGTCCCATACTTTCTATATTGACTGTATCAAAAGTGTTATTAAATTCCTTTCACACACCACAATTGTTTTTCTACCTTGTGTTGTCAAGTACCAGTGATGTTTAAGCACTCTTGACATTTGTGAAGCTCCCTTGAATGACTGTTGACAAAAAAGCTTTGCAATACATGTTAAAAGAATACTCCAGGGAACTATCAGAATACAGTAAATCCCAGTTCAAGCCTACCCACAATGTTTTGTGTATTTGTAGCTTTACCCATTTACATTATCCAGTGAGCTATGGCAATTCCTTTTCAATTTAGCATCCTGTTTCCTCCCAGTACTGCTGTAGAAAATTTCACCTAATTTTTCTCCTTAATTTTTATTCTTTGCATTTTGGCAATAATGCAAACTTCTAAGATATAATTTTCTACACATTTGACTACAGACTGAAGTGTTGTGGACAAATGCCATTTTACAGACTTCAAAGCTTCTGAGCTTTTCTAACTAGGTGCCTGATTAAATTGATGGATGCTATCAGATTCATTTATTGCCTTGTCCAAATTTCTGTTGATGGGCATTGAAGTGGCAAGAAAATCCTTGGCACTACATGCTCCTTTACAGGCTATATATCTTTATGGGACAACTATTCTCTACTTCATGGTGGTTGGCATTTAAGACTCTACCCCTTATTTACATGTGATAATTTGGCATAGGTTTCTATATGGACAGAAAATTTGATGGCAGGTTTAATTCTAAGTTTTAAATAAATCAGATGTGGCTAGAACTTTCTTGTGACAGGGAAAACGGTCTTTAAAAATATCTTGGCATAAAGTAGAGTTTTGACAGATTTTATCCCAAGTGTGGGGCACAGTCATAATTCCATCTGACCAAGTAATTTTCGCAGGGGCAGTTATAAATCCTTTCTGCAGCAAGACAAATCCCCAAGAGGGGATACATGTCAAATGGCAATATTCAGTCCCAGTGTTATAGGTGCCAGGAGGAGTGTAGTCAGCACCTGTTGCACGGTGTAGTAAAAATGTATGAAATGATAGGATTTCAGAACAGAATGAATACCAACTTTAAGAGGTCTTTTATGACATTAAGATGTGCCCTAAAAACTTCTTTACATAGCAAAGCTGTGAATTAAATGCAGGTGTTACACTTGCACTGTTGGGCTGTTGAGAGACACTTGATATTACTGATAAACCACCCACACTGCAAAATTTTGTATGTGGTGGAAGGAATTAAGAGTCTCTTTGGTGCTTATTTACTTGTGATGAAAGAGTTATTACACCCATTATTTCTTTTTTTAAGTATTTGATTCAGCATTTATAATTTTGAAAGCTCTGTTACAGAGAAATGTTTCTGATTGAACAAAACACCTAGACAATATCTTGGTTCTATAGTGTACAAAACTTAAACACTTAGAATTCTAACTATGCTGTTTTACAAAATAGGGTAGAAAGATATGAACTACTTTTGAATGCTTTTACAGTTTATCATCTCTTACTGTCTATGGTGGATTTTTAAATCTCTCATGAAAAGTTAAAATTAATATTCAGCAATTGCTTTTCCAATCAACTTTACTGCTTATTTTCTTACTTTTATCAAGGACAGTCTGAAATGCCTATTCAAAACACATCCCTCAATGCAGAAAAAATATTTTAATCACTGAGACATGGTGAGATGAGTCCTATAGTTGGAGTTTTGCAATAAAAGGGTACAGGCTTTTCAGGAAGAACAGTTAGGGGAGATAAGGACGGGGTGTTGTTCTCTATGACCAGCTGGACTGCATGGAGCTCTGTCTGGGGATGGATGAGAAACTGACTCTGAGTTTATGGGCCAGGATTAAAGGGAGGGCAGGGACAGGGGACATCATAGCGGGGGTTCTGCTCCAGGCCACCCAACTGAGGAGACTGAGAAGATAAGGACAACTGTAGACAGATAGAAGCAGCCTCAAGTTCACAGGTCCTGGTCGGCATGAGGGACCTCAACTATCTGGATATCTGTTGGAGGCAGAAGACAGAAGGGTACAAGCAATCCAGGAAGTTACTGGAATGCATTTATGACAACTTCCCCCTCAAAGAGACAGAGGAACCAATGAAAAAAGATGCCAAGATGGACCTTATTCTCACCAGGGGATGTGAAGCTCAAGGGCAGGTTTGGTTGCAGTGACTATGAGAGAGTGGAGTTCTCAGTTCAGAGATCCTCAGGGCAGGAAGAAGGACACAAAGCAAATTCATTACCCTGGACTTCAAGACAGCACACTTTGGCCTCTTCAGGGACCTGTTTAGTAGAGAATAATGGGAAAAAGCCCTGGAGGGAAGAGAGTCCGAGGAAAGCTGGCTAGCGTTCAATAGAGTGATTGAATGCCATTTAGTCATAGAAACCTGGTGGCAATCTGTAATGGTGTTAGTGGATAAGGGATGATGATTTGTGGATAAGGGAAGAGGAACAGATATAATCTACCTTGATTTGTGCAAAAGATTTGACACTGTCCCACACCACATCCTTGTCTCTGGACTGGAGAGACGTGGATTTGACAGAGGGACCACTTGTGCACAAGGAACTGGATGGATGGTCACACTCAAAAAGTCGTTTTCAAAGGCTCCAATCGAGACCTGTGATGAGTGGGGTTCCTCAGGGGTCAGTACTGGGACCAGTGCTGCTTAACAAGTTTGTTGCACACAGGGACAGCACGATCAAATGCACCCCTCAGCAAGTTTGCCCACAACATCAAGCTTTGTGGTGAGATCAAGGAACTGGAGGGAAAGGATGCTGTCCAGAGTGGCCTTGAAAGGCTGGAGAGATGGCTCCATGAAAATCTCACAAAGTCCAACAAGGCCAAGCGCAAGGTCCTGCACAGGGGTCAGCACAATACCAAGCACAACTACAGTCTGGGGGAGAATAGATTGAGAGCAGCCCTGAGGACAAGGACTTGGGAGTGCTGGTGGATGAGAAGCTCAAAACAAGCTGGCAATGTGATCTTGCAGAACAGAAAGCCAACCATGTGCTGGGCTGCATCAAAAGCAGTGTGATCAGTAGGTCAAGGGAGGAGATTCTGCCCCTCCACTCTTCTCTCATGACACCCCACCTGGAGTGCTGCATCCCACTCTGGGATCCCCAGTAGGAGAAAGACGTGGAGCTGTTGGAGCCAGTCCACAGGAGGGCCAAAAGATGATGAGAGGGCTGGACCACCTCTTCTATGAAGACAGGCTGAGACAGTTGTGCTTGATCTGCCTGGAGAAGAGAAAGCTCCAAGGACACCTTATTGCAGCTTTCCAGTACCTGAAGGGGACCCACAGGAAAGATGGAGAGGGACTGTTTACAAGGGCGTGGAGTGATACAACAAAGGGTAATGGACTTAAACTGAAACAGGGCAGATGTAGAGTAGATATAAGGAAGAAATGCCTTGCTGTGAGGTCAGTGAGACACTGGAAGAGGTTTCCTAGAGAAGTTATAGGTGCCCCCTCCCTGGCAATGTTCAAGGCTAGGTTGGATGGGGCTTTGGCCAACCTGGTGTAGTGGAGGGTGTCCCTGCCTATGGCGGGGGGGGGTTGGAACTAGATGGGCATTGAGGTTGCTTCCAAACCAAACCATTCTATGATTTTCTCTTGTGATGACAAAAAACTGCCATGAACCCTTAATACAACCATTTCAGTATGTTGTATGTGAGCATCACAGAACACAAATAATTCTATTGGATTCACAGAGGTTGTGATAGAAATTGTCCAGAGGCCTGGAATCTGGTAAAATCGTTTGTACTTATTCTACTCTTAATTGTATAATTTTGATAATTATAAAGGAAAACTGATGCTGGTTTCTCTGGTGAAATTTGTTGTGATTCTATATGACAATAAAAAACCTTAGTGCTAAATCAATCAGTTAGGTAACAATGAAACAGATGGCTACCTGCTGATATTTACTCGTATATGTGCAAAATTATTCTTTTGGGTAGATGTCTGTCTGAGCAATTCTACAAGAACTGTTCATTTGACAGCTGTTTATTTTCAGGGGCATTCACTTTGTGGCAGGTATGCATTTCTGAAGGAATGGTTCCTGACCTCTGAATCAACAGTCTTAAGGGCAGAAGGAAACCATCAGGTTTTTGTACAGGTCATCAGGATTGGTAAGCATCATGGCAAGTCTGCATTCAAGAAGAATTTAAATGGGGACATTTAGGTCCTTGAACTTGCTCAGTGTCACATCACAGTTTAGCAAGATATAAAGTGAAACAGGCAAGCGTGGAAATATCAGAGGAGTGAAGGGTGAAGAGTGAGGAAAAATGGTGCTGGTGTCGACCTTTAATAAAGACTTAAATTAAAATGGTGATGAGGGACATGTGTTCAGTGTGATCATAACAGGGACCTCATAGAAGGAGTTTGGAAAAGGGAGCAGTGTTACCAGCAGCAAAGGGAAAACATTCACCAGTTGCATTGTGGAAAAATGCTCTGTGTGTGTGACAGTTTAGGTGTGCATGTATATTCAGGGATGAATCTCAGGAGAAACTGCTTCATTAAAAAAAACCAGGATACTGTGAGGAATATATGTGAAAGCAAGATCTGGTTGTGGAAATGGACATAAAAGGGTTATTTATTTGAAATGGAGAAACTCTTTATTTTAATTAAGAAATGAGCAGATGGAGAACTTATTAAGCAGGGCTGTAAGTCCAGCCTGGACTAGTGTGCTCTGAAAAGTTATTCTCTGCAATAAGCAAGCAGATCTCCATAGATTTCAACATATTTTCAGGGAGAGATTATTAGAACTATTTGAAGGGAATAAACAGATTTCTAGGCAGTAACATTCACTTTTGCATATCCTTAATCAGGGTGTTGAGAGGAAAAAATATGCTCCTTGATTTGAGGGAGCAACAGATCCCTGAAGATCCAATTTGCAAAATAATTTTGACCTTTACATAACATTGTGTGATTGGATGAAAGCAGATCATCTGGATGATCATGTGGATGCTTTTGCTTTGGGACTTTGAGTCCTTTATAGATATATGAAAATACTTTAGCATTTATGCTTTCCATCTGAAGTTAATAATGATAGCAGGTTTATATAGTTAAAGCTAATTAGCTACGGATTATCACCCACTATTGCAATTAAAGATATTTTATTATAATGACTTACCTTGTTGCATTAATATCTTAAAAACAAGAAGTGGGTTTTATATTGTAACTGTCAGTGTGGTGTTCTTGACCATTAAGCTTTATATTGTTGTTCTCAAAAAATTAACTTCTAAAAAGAGAAAAGCATGTGTCAAATTATTCAGTGTATCATAAAAGAATCATTATCCTCGCTCATTGTATTATCACTTGTCTAAATTTACATGCACAAATACACTTCCTTTAGAATCTATTATAGCATATTGCAAAATTCACTGAAAATTAAACCTGGACTCAAATCAGCTTTTAAAATCCCAATTCAACACATCGTTTAAACACATACTTAAATGCAACCCTCTTCAGGAAAGCTAAATCACTAAAGCACATGCTTAAATTAACTTTTGGAAATGAATGGGCATCTGGAAGAGAACCTAAGGATTTAAGCCAAACCAGACTGAAGTCAATGGAACAAATGCCATTGATTTCAATTGGCTTCGTGTTAGGTCTCGAATACATCTGACTTTTTTGGTTAAATGAGCCTTATTTTTTATGACAAGCAGCTTCTTGGAACCATGAAGTTTGCAAGAACTGAGTATGTTTAACTTGTCAAAAGAATCTGGATGGAATTGTATTGTAATATAATTTCTACAATGAATTGTAGAATTGTTTTTTGTTAGACAAACTGTGTTTTACACATTGATCCTTAATCCTAGGCCCATACTATAGCTGCAGTTATGCGGTTAGGATTGTTAAACCTAATGTGTGCAAGTTTACGTGTGCAGTAAGTTTGAAAAAAAAAAAGTTTTAACTTTGGAAATAAGCAAACACCAAGAAAATATTTTCTGGGATTTATTTATCTAATTAAACTTCACACTTGGAAAAGTTACAGAAGAGAAATTTTTAGGAAGTTACTTATCAGAATCACAGAATCACAAGGTTGGAAAAGACCTTTGAAGATCATCAAGTCCAACCTTTATCATCCTAAACTAAACCATATCTCTAAGTACCTCATCTACCCTTTTTTTGAACTATCCAGGGAAGGTGACTCAACCCCCTCCCTGGGCAGCCTGTTCCAGGCCCTGACAACTCTTTCAGTAAAAATGATTTTTCTAATGTCCAATCTAAACCTGCCCTGGCACAGATTCTTGCCATTCCCCCTTGTCCTATCACCTGTCACCTGGCTGAAGAGACCATCACCTACCTCTCTACATCCTCCCTTCAGGTAGTTGTAGGCGGTGATAACGTCTCCCCTCAGCCTCCTCTTCTTTAAGTTAAACAGCCCCAGCTCCCTCAGCCGCTCCTCATAGGATTTGCCCTCCAGCCCCTTCACCAGCCTGGTTGCCCTTCTCTGGACTCACTCCAGGACCTCCATGTCCTTCTTATGGTGAGGAGCCCAGAACTGGACACAGTACTCAAGGTGTGGCCTCACCAGTGCCGAGTACAGGGGCACAATTACTTCCCTAGACCTACTGGACACACTGTTTTTGATACAAGCCAAGATGCCATTGGCCTTCTTGGTCACCTGGGCACACTACTGACTCACATTCAGTCTGCAGTCAACCAACACCCCCAGGTCCTTCTCTGCCTGACAGCTCTCCAGCCAGTCTCCCCCAAGCCTGTAGCGCTGCATGGGGTTATTATGTCCCATGAGCAGCACTCTACACTTGGCCTTGTTAAACTTCATCCCACTGGACTCAGCCCATCGGTCCAGTCTGTTCAGATCCCTCTGAAGAGCCTCCCTACCCTCAGGCAGATCAACACTTCCTCCTAGTTTAGTGTCATCTGCAAACTTAGTGAGGGAGCATTCAATCCTTTCGTCGAGATCATTGATAAAGATGTTGAACAAGACTGGACCCAGGACTGAGCCCTGGGGGACGCCACTCGTGACCGGCCTCCAGCTGGATTTTGTTCCATTTACCACCACCCTCTGGGCTCGGCCATCCAGCCAGTTTTTAACCCAGCTGAGGGTCCACCTGTCCAGGCCAGTGGCAGCCAGTTTCTCAGTCAGAATGCTGTGAGGTGCTCCAGGCACTGGAGCAGAGATTCCCCTGCAGCTTGTGGAGAAAATCATGGTGAGGCATACCATGGAGATTAATAACAGAGCAGATGTCTGCCTGCAGTCCATGCAGGACCCAATGCTGGAGCACGTGGATACACCCAAAGAAGGCTGTGACATTGTGGGAAGCCTACATTGGAGCAAGCTCCTGGTAGGATCTTCAGCCCTGTGGAGAGAGAAGCTCAGGCTGGAGCAGGCTTGCTGACAGGACTTGTGACCCTGTGGGGGACCCATACTGGAGCAGTGAGGTCCTAAGGTCTGCACCCCATGGAAGAGACCCACAGTGGAGCAGTGTGTGAAGAACTGCAGCCCATGGGAAGGACTCACATCAGAGAAGATTGTGAAGTACTGCATCCAACGGGAGAGACCCCATGCTGGAGCAGGGGAAGAGTGTAAAGAGTCCTTCCCCTGAGGAGGAAGGAGTGGCAGAGACAATTTGTATTGAACTAACTGTAACCCCCAATCTCCATCCCTCTCTGCAGCTGGCAGGGAGGAGTGAAGTTTCTCAGTCAGAATGCTGTGAGAAACGGTGTCAAAGGCTTTACCAAAGTCCAGGTAGATCACATCCACAGCCTTCCCCTCGTCCATTAAGCGGGTCACCTTGTCATAGAAGGTGATCAGGTTAGTTTGACAGGATCTGCCTTTTGTAGAAATCATATTTGACTAAGGAAGCTCCAGAACTAAGACTTTTAGGCAGGATGGTGCCGAAGAGAAGTATCTGTGGTTCTTCCTGCCCTTACCCTTCTGTAGTCACTGGTGCTGTTTCCCAAAACCAATGTGGTATTGGAAGCAGAACAAGGGGCTGGATGGACCTTCTGTGGCATGTGCGATAACTATTCTTATATTCCTGAAGCAGAACAAGAATTAATGCGCTTGCTGATTTTTCTGTTAAATTATTACCTTGTTTTTAAATGCAAGGATACAAAAGCACTGTCTTCTCAATAATTAAATTAAAAGCTGTCAGAAGACCTTACAATGTTTTCCTTTGAGACAAATTAAGACTCAGATAAAACAATAAGCTCTTTGATAACTTAATAAAGAGCAGATGGGTTTCAACAAACCTGGATTTGAAACTGACTAGCAATAACCAATATAGAATACTAAAATTTTCTTTTACAGCATAAGCAGTCAGGATGAGCAGTGCCAATGATCATCTGGACTCTTTACCTCCAGTGGTAATAGTGATACTGAAACAGGTTATTTTACAAGCCTTTTGTTTTATTGCAATAATTTTTGAATGCATTCTGAGCTGAGAGATTTGATTTCCCAAATGTAATGCTTTGAATTTTAGCAGCAAAAATTCAAAGCAGCTAGACCTAGACTGGGGCTGTTAATTTCAACTTTATTGCTTTATTCTTGAATGGAGACAGTATTTCATATCTCTTTTGATATTATTGAACACAAAATATTTTAGTAAAATTAATTTTACATTCTTAAATGCTCTTTGCATTTCTTTTCAGAAGTTCTGAACTTTTCCTCAGCTTGGTGTCGTACCAAATTTCAAAGTGTCTGAATTACTAAGGGAAAGAGTATTATTTTATCATTTGAATTAATGGCCTTTTTTTCTCAATGGATTACGTACTACGCGATTCATTACATATAAAAATAAAATTCCATGCGGTCTTACTGTAGTTGGCAGTACTGTGAGACATGTTGTCCTCTTAGAAGGGTTATACCATTAGCAGTATAATTATTTTGATTGACATAAATCCATGCATTAAGGCTGGAAAGAAAGAACTTGTTCCTCTAATAGTTGTTTAACAGGCCTAATAATCAATCCAGGAATTCTTACTTTAACTCCAATGTTTTGCACAAGGATGGCTGCAGAAATTTGTCAAAACTGCTTAAAAACAATAAAAATGAGATGCTAAATGTAGTTAAAAAATACATAATACGTCTCTGCAAATGTCTTCTCTTTGAAATTTAGCAGAAGTGGATTCTGATGTGCTTTCTGTTAATATGTGGATTAAGGTATTCTGAAACTTGTTCATTATATAAAAATATAATTACAATTGAAAAAAGTAATACTAATAAATCACTTTGGTTTGAATGTATAAAACAAGCTTTGACCTGCGTCCAGTAATTCTTGTGTTCAGCCACATAATTGACACTTGTTTAAGAATCTTTTTAAGGCTGTATCTTCTCCTTTGGTGGGAAAACTTGCAGAAATTAAGATTGCTTCACGTTCTAAATTGTTTGTCCTTACAAATCCACCTTTTGAAAATATAAATGTCTGCTTTGGGGGATTGAATCATTCTAGCTTAAAATTTCTTTTTATCTTCTTTTTTCTTTGAAGAACAGTCTGTGAAATGGAAAAAATGCATGCTATTTTTATTGGTAATTCTTTAATTTTTAAGTGTTTGTTGCACTCTAAACCAGAGAAACCTACCAGACCTGTCTGACAAGTCACCACAGACTTCGCAGACAAAATCTCAAGTAAATCAGGCAAGACATTGAAACTTTGATTTATTTAATTTCCACGCATAGCTTTCTTGAAAGCTTCTTTTGTTCTTCATAGTTTATCTGTTGACTAGTGAACTTATCTGTCACACTTATCTCAGTTATGAACATGACAGTTATTAAAACAGCCTGTGTTTGAATTTGAGAGGTATCTAGAGAATATGCTCTACAAGATGCGGGTTTATTTTTCTTACCTTTAGCCAATGAAATTTTAATACGGGCTACTTATCCAGGCTGTCTTTCGATAATTATTGGAAGGATATAGGAAATTCCAGAGGGTAGTTTTTTTAAGATATTCTCTGAACTCACGAGAATTTTAGAAACAATCAATCATTTCAGTTGTTAATATCATACTTATCCACATGGAGTCATACATAGCGATAATTCAGTATGTCAATAATTTACCCTTAGAAGTGACCATTCCCATTTGCTTTAACCTTGCTAGTGTGGGTAGCAATTACAGAGAAGCTAAAATGGTTGTGGTGTCAGTTGAAACTGCAAATCCATAAACCATTGTTTGGATTATGAAAGCATGCATACATTTAGGAGAATTTTATTGCCATTCATTTAAGACGAAATTACGTTATAATCACAATTGCTCTCTGTACCTCTGGACTCAGCCTTTGGTCTTGACCAAAATGATTGTGAGAAATGTTTATTAACCACGACAGTATTTCTTTTCTAGCATGAAAGAAGAAAAATGGTATCTTAAATATTTTTCTTGCTGTGATTTGCTGAAACATAAATTCTTGGGAGTTTGTTGAGTTTTTCAATGTTTTATAAATTTCTCCAGAAGAAGGAAAATGGATGATTCCTACCACATCGCATTTACATAATGCCTGTAAAATACCAATTTTTAGTGCAGAAAAAAACCTCAAAAGTGTTTCAAAATCTAATTTATTTAATACATGCAGATATAGTAGTTATGCACAGTCGGAATGGTTCAGCAAAATACTTACTTTGGAATATCAACACCTGAAATTGGCAATTCACAACACTTAAAAAGAGAGCTTGTGAATTTGTAATATTCACTTGTGGATTTGCAATATTCATATTACCACTCTTTCAATTTTTGTTTTCTGCCAATGTTCATTAAGTTAAATGGTACATTTTTCTTTGGGTGTTTGTGAAAGATGAATGAAATTTTAAATAAAAACGAAACTAATAAGCTATGAGATAATTATTCTCCAAGTTTAATTGAAATTGTAAAAACTATATTCTTTCATTATATTACATTGCAAATCACTATTGCCAGAGTTTATAATAGAGATAGACCTAAAGGGAAAGTTTGTTTCCTTCTACCTCTTTGTGAGATTGTGCTCTAGTACATAAAAAAGCCTGAACAAGAACCACATCGGTGGGGTTTGATAGCTACATGAGGAGCTGATAGGCATCTCTTTAAAAGATGGGCTTTCACACCTTTGAAGAAAAAGACACAATTATTCACTGTGTGAAAATTTGTTGCCTAACTGTCTTCATAGTGCTGTCTGCCCCATGCAACATAAATATATTAGTAAGTATGGGGGGAACTCTCAGCTTTTTCTGTTAAGCAAAAGACTTCCTACTTTTTTTTTTTTCCCCGTTAAAAATTTTTAAGAAACAAACATGGAACTATAAATAGTCATCTGCTTTCCAGTATAGAGAGGGTGGTTTCCACCATATGGGCCATTCTGTAAGCTAGTGTACTGTTTTGACATGCATCTACCTCTGTGTCAATGCACAGGTGCCGCTGGGCATGCTTTTGCTCCCCTGGTTATAAAATATCTTTCATTTCTATTTTATGAAGTTACATGTGAGGAAAAAATAGTCAGTTCAGAAAACTATGTGTTGTATGGGAAAACAGCATAAAGACTTTTTTTTTAAAATTATATGAGAAGTACTTGAATATGCAGTTGAAATGAAGTATGTTTAAAAGTAAAAAAAAAAAAATTGATGCTTTCAAATATAAACAATTAAAAAATAGCATTTGTACTATCCCCTCCTTCCCCCTATTTTATTCATAATGAGAAAACCTATTCTGATAGAAGACTTACTAGCACTTTTCTACCCTTATTCTCTTCCATGCCTCATGGCTTGTTAACCATCACATCAGACAGATCACATGGCAGTTCAGTGCTGTAGAAAGCTGCTGCTGTGGATTTAACTATCAAGGACCATTTGTACCTGTATCATCGTAGTAGGTTTTCTGGGTGTTATGATGACTTCGTAATTTTAGAATAAACCACAGAAATTATGAATTTTTGAAATTAACTATTTTATGATCACTCCTTTGGGAATATTAGCACAGTATAGAATACACCTTCTGTAAAGTAGGGATGCTCTGTATATAGGTTATATATATGAACATGAAGTTACAATCTGACTGTATATGTTGCTAACACATGCTTCTCCTTTATGTATTCTCTTTGATGATCTGATTTTAATCAGAATTAAGAAGCAACTTGTTTTTCATATTCTAGTGTAGGTAGATTTTTTGCATTGTGACAAGTTCCCAAAGGACATAGAATCCTCAGATGCTGCTGAGCCTAATGTCTATTTAAAGCTTCTTGAAACATATATATGATTAAAAGGTGTTTGTATTTTTCCAAGATCATGCTGGATATGGAATATCAGGACATATCTTAGAATCGTAGAATAAGCATAGAATCACGGGGTGTTTCAGTTTGGAAGCAACCTCAATGCCCATCTAGTTCCAACCCCCCCCGCCATAGGCAGGGACACCCTCCACTACACCAGGTTGGCCAAAGCCCCATCCAACCTAGCCTTGAACATTGCCAGGGAGGGGGCACCTATAACTTCTCTAGGAAACCTCTTCCAGTGTCTCACTGACCTCACAGCAAGGCATTTCTTCCTTATATCTACTCTACATCTGCCCTGTTTCAGTTTAAGTCCATTACCCTTTGTTGTATCACTCCACGCCCTTGTAAACAGTCCCTCTCCATCTTTCCTGTGGGTCCCCTTCAGGTACTGGAAAGCTGCAATAAGGTGTCCTTGGAGCTTTCTCTTCTCCAGGCAGATCAAGCACAACTGTCTCAGCCTGTCTTCATAGAAGAGGTGGTCCAGCCCTCTCATCATCTTTTGGCCCTCCTGTGGACTGGCTCCAACAGCTCCACGTCTTTCTCCTACTGGGGATCCCAGAGTGGGATGCAGCACTCCAGGTGGGGTGTCATGAGAGAAGAGTGGAGGGGCAGAATCTCCTCCCTTGACCTACTGATCACACTGCTTTTGATGCAGCCCAGCACATGGTTGGCTTTCTGTTCTGCAAGATCACATTGCCAGCTTGTTTTGAGCTTCTCATCCACCAGCACTCCCAAGTCCTTGTCCTCAGGGCTGCTCTCAATCTATTCTCCCCCAGACTGTAGTTGTGCTTGGTATTGTGCTGACCCCTGTGCAGGACCTTGCGCTTGGCCTTGTTGGACTTTGTGAGATTTTCATGGAGCCATCTCTCCAGCCTTTCAAGGCCACTCTGGACAGCATCCTTTCCCTCCAGTTCCTTGATCTCACCACAAAGCTTGATGTTGTGGGCAAACTTGCTGAGGGGTGCATTTGATCGTGCTGTCCCTGTGTGCAACAAACTTGTTAAGCAGCACTGGTCCCAGTACTGACCCCTGAGGAACCCCACTCGTCACAGGTCTCGATTGGAGCCTTTGAGAACAACTCTTTGAGTGTGACCATCTAGCCAGTTACTTGTGCACAAGTGGTCCCTCTGTCAAATCCATGTCTCTTCAATATAGAGATAAGGGTATGTTGATTGGTAATTTATTTCTTCCATGGTTATTTTGCTTCTGCAATCTTTAGTCATTCAAACGTCAGCTGTAGACAAGAGAAGACCTAATATCAGAACTGAAATGTGAGTTTGAATTTTCAGACCTGTACTAAGAACAAAACCAAAATTCAAATGGATAAGAAGGTGATTTGGGCTGCTGATTCTAAATGGCTACTTTTTAATAGTAGTGCTATCACTGGACATTATAAGCAGCCAAAGTTGTAGGATCTCATGTATTTGTGAGATGATAAATTAGGTGCTTCTCAGTCATCCAGTGGTGTCTGTCTTTTTTCTTCTTGAAGTATTGTGATAGATTTTTACACCACCATTCTTTCTATTAAGAAAATAACATGTTTTTTGTCTATATGTTCAAAACATCTGCTATCTATGACAATTTGATGGCAGATAAGTAAGCATGTTGCTGTTCAATGACTGCTGGAGTTCTTAAGACCACCTGGTGCACTGAAGTTATTCTTGATAACTTGATTAAAGTATGCTGAGAGAACTTCTATTTTGAACATATGAAAAGAAGTATTTTGTATCATTATTGGTCCTGGAAAAGATTTTTTCCTCCTGTACTGATGCTTGAATCAGCAGTGTTTTCTTATTTTATAGCTTATAACAGAAGAAAACACTGTGATTTAAAACTTGTTTATTGTGTAATCAGTCATGTATTTTTGCCTTGAGGCATTTTTTTGAGAAAAGAGTTTAATTTAATAAGCTGCTTGTGGTGCTCCCTAAGACCTTTGCTTCATTAAAATAAGCAAGAGGGACTTTGCATGGCTAGAATAATACCATTCTAAAATTGCAGTCTTGAAACCATAGATATGTAATTTTCTGAGAGATACCAGAGGTACAATATAATCATTGCATTTCTTTCAGTGCCTGCTTCTGTTATCTTAGTGTTTCAGCACTAATTGAGAAAGGTCTCAGTTATGTAACTGTTTACATACCTTTCAGATTTCAGGAATTCTGTGAGGAAAGGAAAATGTACACATCACTCCTCATTATCATCAATCAAATGTTGGTGTTCAAATAAATAAAGACAGAATCTAAGCAAAAGTTGACAATGGAGTTTTTTGAAAATTCATGTATGTGTTAGTTTCTTACCAATGTAAATATTCTCACAGAGAATGCTTCTGAGTTCAGAACTGGTTAATTAGAGCCATTGCATCAATCATAATTTTTACATAAAATTTTCAGCTTCTTTTAAATGTAAAACATGGAAACCCAAACCAAATTTCTGTGTTCTTGTTCTTCAGCAATATATCCAGGACTTGGATATTTTTTAGATTTCATTTGTGATATTTCATTTTATTATGATTTTTTTTTAAGCAATGAAGCCTTAGGTTTAAATAAACTTCTGTATACACTGGCCCGTGACAGGTTATTCATCATGCAAACTCAAGAATAACAATCAGTTTTATTAATGGTGCCAAGTTCTCCAGCCTGTCCAGATCTCATTGGATGGCAGCATAGCCTTCTGGCATGTCAGCCACTCCTCCCACTTCATCAGCAAACTTTCTGAGGGTGCACTCTATCCCTTCATCACAGCTGTTGATGAATATACCAAACAGGGTTGGACCCAGGACTGACCCCAGAGGAACATCACATGCTACAGGCCTCCAGCTACACTCTGTGCCAGTGATCACAACCCTCTGGGCTCTGTCTTTCAGACTATGATTAAAAGCTGCATTAGCTGAACTCCAAAAACTTCATTAAAAAAATATGAATGATAATTTTTTTTATCTGGAGAGAACTTTGAACTGGCAAAGACTGAAAAGGGAAAAGTGTCTGTAGGATTTTGTTTTACACTTTACTGTAGATATGAGAATTTCTAACCTGAGTATCTAATGTCAGTCTCCTAAACAAAAAATGGTCTGTTTGGAGAGCTTTAATTAGCACGCACATACATAATTACATGCTTTACACTATGGTGATGTTTCGCTACATCAATGCCATTTATATTATTATTCATTGTTTACTGTGTAAACAATATGGAGGTCAACTTAGAATAAAAGCTAATAAAAGTATAACTTCACACGTTGTGTTAATGTGAAAATATAATAAAACAAGGCAGAGGGAAAGAATTTTCCATTTGGATTCATGGTCTCTAAGTTACTTCTTTTTAAAAGCCGCTTTATATTGCAATATGATTATAAAAGAAAAATAAAGAATGCATATTTTTATGTTGTTTTATCTGATCTTTGGTTGTTATTGTTGGATTAAACAAGAGGTTTGTATGTGTTATCAAATTTTAAGCTCCAATTAAGTCTGTGTATCAATTATAACAAAACTCTTTTTCTCATCTTTATGAAATAGCTTTGTTTATTTGAGATGTTGAATAGTATTTGCTGCCATTTGAGAAGGATTAAGATATCATGCCTCAGAAGAAATTCTGTTGTGCCAAATGTCACAAATAAGGTTACATGCTAGCTGTTGTTTCCTTATCTAAAAGTCAATCTTCACTTGAACAGTAACTCTTTTGTAGTGTTGGTTTTGAATAAGGTAAGCTTTATTGCAAAAGGAGGCTTTAGGAAACTGTTAAAGATTTGCTCTCTGTTTTATTCTCTATAGACAGTCAATTTATGCTACAGATTTATTTTTCTTTTTGTAATGGGCATCTGTCAGACTATTGTTTCTGGAAGAAGTGGTCACCCCTAAACTATTTTTAGGTGTATACAGGAAAATCACCCCCCGCCCCCGAAACCATAGGTTGTATTTTGGTTTGGGGTTCAGTTTATCAGGCTACAGGTTTCTATCAGTTCTCATTTCAGAAAAAAAGACAGTAATATTGGCAAAAAAAGTATTCTTTTAGTTTATTTACATAATTGAGGCAGTCATATAATAGGATGACAGTATCTGTCAGTTTGCAACCAAATTGAATCAGATGTGTACTTTGGTATGCCGCATGGCCATATGCAAAATGCCAATACCAAATTTAGAATAATAGGAATAGAAGGTGAATTTTCATTTTAAGGAGGTTGTGGCTGCACAAGGAACACTCAATTAGAGGCTGCACAAGGAACACTCAGCTAGAGGCACAGTTCTGCTGCCCTTGATCATTACTGGAGGAAGGGTGTTTTCATTTATTTTCACAATATGGTGGGCTCCAGAGAACTCTGAATATGTTTTAACTTCAGAGGCACTCTGTGTATGCCTAAACCTGGGTACAGGCTAAGTGTTCAGGGTGATACTCTAACCAGTACAGGTGAGCACTGAGGAGACAGGGGGTGATATATACAATTACAGAATGTTAGGAATTGAAAGGGACCTCGAAAGACCATCTAGTCCAACTCCCTGCCAGACCAGGATCTCCTAGACTAAATCTAGGTGGGTTTTGAATGTCTCCAGAGAAAGAAACTCCACAACCTCTTTGGGCAGTCTGTGCCAGTGCTCCATCACTCTCACAGTGAAAAAGTTTCTGCTTATATTCACATGGAACTTCCTATGCTCCAGCTTGCAACCGTTGTCCCTTGTCCTATCTCTGGCACTGAGGAGAGCCTGGCTTCATCCTCCTGACTCTCTCTCTTTACATATTTATAGACATTAATTAGGTCATCCCTCAGTCTCCTCCAAGCTAAACAGGCCCAGCTCCCTGAGTCTTTCCTCATAAGGAAGGTGTTCCACTCCCTTATTTATCTTGGTGGCCCTGCACTGGACTCTTTCAAGGAGTTCTAGTCCTTCTTGAACTGAGGGTCCCAAAACTGGGCACAATATTCCAGGTGCAGTCTCACCAGGGCAGAGTAGAGGGGCAGAAGGACCTCTCTTGATCAACTAACCACACCCTTTCTAATACACCCCAGGATGACATTGACCTTCTTAGCCATGAGGGCATGTTGCTGGCTCATGGTTATCCTGCTGTCCACCAGGACGCCCAGGTCCCTCTTATTGTTGCTGCTCTCCAAGAGGCCAGTCCCCAACCTCTACTTGTACCGGGGGTTGTTCCCTAGATGCAAGACCCTACACTTGCCCTTGTTAAATCTCATTAAACTTCTCCCTGCCCAACACTCCAGCCTGTCTAGCTCCCACTGGATGGCAGCACAGCTCATGGGATTTCCTTCAGTAATTGCTTCAAGAGGCCAAAGTTGGCCCTGCTGAAGTCCAGGTTTGTGTTCCTATTTGATATTCTCTTCCTCCCGCATAAAATCTTGAACTCCACCATCTCATGGTCAGTGCAGCCATGTCTACCTTCAACTTTCACTGTGAGCAGTTGGCTGTGCAGGCCTTCCGGCACATATCTGGGTAGTAAAAAACCCCCATCAGAACCAGGGCCTGCGATTGTGAGATTACTGTTGGCTGCCTGTAGAAGGCCTCATCAACTTCCTCTTGATTAGGTGGCCTATAATAGACACCTGAAACAGTATCCCCCATGCTAGCCTGTCCTTTAATTCTCATCCACAAACTCATTCCTCGTCCACCCCTGGACAGAACTCAATACCTTCTAGTTGCTCTTTCCCATAAAGAGCAACTCCACCTCCTTTCCTTGTTGGCCTGTCTTTCCTAAAAAGGACAGAGCCATCCATGGCCACATGCACAGTTTTTGCCTTAGGGCGGTGTGCGGTCTTCTCGTTCTCATTATTACCAGAACACTGCCCCACTGGTGGGAACCCAGTAACAAACCCATCCCTCTTTGAATCTAGTTTCAAGCCCTATGGAAGAGGCCAGCTAATTCCTTTCCTAAGAGAAGATCTTAAAGAAAAAAGAAAATTATTTTTGGTGTCAGCCAAGGTTACTTTATGTAAGGAAAAAGATATTGATTGACTTCCACTTGTCTTGGTGTTCACTTCAAGAGCGAAAGTGATTATCAAAATAGAAAAACTTTCCAACACAGTTTTTGTTGGGTTTTTGTTTGGATTTTTTTTTTTTAACAATGAATCAGTACAAACTGAGTATTGCTTTTGAAGTCTGTTGTTATTTGGTTACTTTAAAATTGATACAGGAAAGATTGTTTTGCATAATAGGTCTTCCAGGGTATATGTTCCTGAGCTCACACAAAGCTTGCCCTTTCATTACTGTTCCTAGCAATAAGAGACTGATGCACAATAAAACCAGTTTGTCACAGTTCTCCATCTTGCACTGAGATTTTTTTCTGCTTCATGAACTTTAAACCTGTCAAAAGCTTTATAGCATTTCAACAAAAAAATGTTATGTGCTATATTAAAAATGTTAACTTTATGAGGCAGGAACAAAACATAGTTTTAATTTGAATCTCAGCTGTGGTTTGTGCTCTGTTACTTCTCTATTTTCTATGTGTTGAGGTAGAAAATTATTATATAACTTAATTGATAATAACTGTTTTTTTACAGCTGCTTTTGGTTATTACCAAGGTTTCACATTTTGAACATTTGTTTCTGTATTAAATAAAACACAGGGATTTTATAAATATGATTAGGAGTTTTATTGAATTTAATAGAAAAGAGAAAAAAAAAGCTTTTTCTTTAGGAAAGTGATACAGTCAAATAAAAGGGATTGGTAGTGGGTCTTTTGTTTGTTTTACTTTTTAAGGAATACACTTTCAGTGACAGTGGCATATCTAAAATTCTAGGTTTATGTTTGATTTCTTATGCTAGTACAAAAATATATTTGTATGTGTCTGTCTATATTTACAAATCCTTTCTACTGCAGTTGTTCTGATGTTCTGGTAATGCTTTACAGGGCCTACAGCATTGTAGATCATCTGAAAATGTAGTAAGTCTGGGCAATCGATATATTCTTGGTTTATGAAATTGACATCTGGTAACAAGAAGAAAGGCTTTGCTGCAGAAATCAATAAATATGTACTGAAAGGCTTTTCCTGTGAAAAGTTTGTGCTGAGCTTATGGCATAGATGAAATCTTCTTGATCACATGTTCATTTTAAACTTTGTTCTTGGGTAAATGAAATGGGATGCCTCTCCTGTGAGTTTCCTTCTGAGCTAGTTTTGTTAAAAGCCTTTCTGATGAAATGGCTAGACCAGAGAATATCATGGGGATGTTCTCCAGACCTCACTCGGAGTAGCGTGTCCAGCTCTGAGGTCTGCAGGACACTGAACTGTTGGAGCGAGTCCAGAGGAAAGCCATGAATATGATCAGAGGGCTGGAGCACCTCTCCTACGAAGACAGGTTGAGAGAGTTGGGCTTGTTCAGCCTGGAGAAGAGAAGGCTCTGAAGAGATCTTGTAACAGCCTCCCAGTACCTGAAGGGGCCTACAGGAAAGATGGAGAGGGACTGTTTGTCAGGGATTATAAGGGTTAACATCTTATAATCATCCATAGGAAGAGGGTAGATTTAGATTGGATATAAGGAAAAAATTATTCACTGTGAAGGTGGTGAGGCACTGGCAGAGATTGCCCAGAGAAGCTGTGGCTACCACATCTCTGGCAGTGTTCAAGGCCAGGTTGGCCAGGGCTTTGGGCAACCTGTTCCATGGCAGGGGTTTTGAAACTAAATGGTCTTTGAGGCCTCTTCCACCCCAAACTATTCTATGATTCTATGATTCTATGACGATTCTGTGTTTGTACACTGTCGTATGCATGAGGCTATGGAGGTTTCAGAGTGATAACACAGTAGAAATATTTGACTTGGCTGTGAAGCACAGAAGAGACTTGAACTTTGTAGTGTCCACCTTCAGGTATGGTAATGTTTGGCAGGGCTGGCCTGCTAAATGTTGGTGGACTTTTGCTCCTGATGAGGAAGAAGGTGTGTCAGCCTCTGCTGAAGAGGCTGAGTAGGTAGCACTGAGACACAATGAATCCCCAATGCTCAGCAGAGTTCTGTTCTGTGGGTCAAGTCATCTTTCCAGCCAAAACACTGCTTTCACAGAACATTTCTGAGCAAACACAGATTCAGAAGAGAAAGACAGATAGTTGGGTTGTATAAAAAAAACCCTATGGGATTCTTAATATGAAGAAAAACTGCAAAAAAGCTCTGCAAGTGGTACAAAATGAACAACCTGGGTTTCATGGGGTCATTAAAAAATGTTTGTCTTTAGGGATAATGTGCCATGTGTAGAAGGGGAATGTAACTTCCTTCTATCTACATAAATGGGTCACACAGTTGGTGTGACATGGGGTACAAAAGCTAGCTCTGTTGGCTCTTTTGCTTCTGTGTAGGCTCAACAGAAGTCTAACTAGTCAATTCATTAAGTCCAGATAAAACTGTGTTGCAGATTTTCTTCTCAAAATTTGAAATTCATTTAGTTTGGACGTTATTCCTCTTAATATTGCTGGGTCCAACATGGCAGTCCTGTAACACAAAGATTGTCTTTGACACTTAAAATTTTCTTATATATGGCTTCAGTAGATGGAAAAAGGTTGGAGGAATTAATTGCCCCATCAGAATTAATTCACTGAGGTTTTTTATGAACTTCACAGACTATACAAGGCTGCAAAGAGCCTAAGTCTCTAAGAGAGTTTTTTAAAATTTTGATGTTATTTTTCTTTTAATTTTCTTATGTAATACAGAAAGAAACAGAAATATTTGAGCTTTTCAAATGGCAGGAATGATATCACCATGTTAGCTGAATGGCAGATTCAAAATAATAAAAGTATTTCTCTATGAAAGTGCTTTAGGAGGTGGTTTTCACTAAAAATTTTTTTCCCCAAGCTAGGTAGGAATATTTTCTGGAGTAATTTTAGGACACCTCATGTGTAAAGAAGATATATGATTGGTGTATTCATACTCTATTTAATTGTCTTTAGAAGAGCTTATTCTAAGGGACAACTGCACAAAACAAATGTTCTGTTTTTTGACGTTTCCTCACAAGAATAGTTTGTCTGGAGCTACTGTCTGTAAGTTATACCTATGTGAGCAAATCACAGTGTTGCTAAGAATGTTCTGCTGGTCATATCTTGTTACTGAAACAGGACTGAAGCTAATATTTATAGGTCAGTGTCAAGGGAAGAAAATGCCTATTGTTTACTGAACTTCAAGCAACGTATTTTTTCTAAAGCCAAAATAGAGCGAAAAATTAAGAGCTGACAGAAACATGCACCATTCAGTTTGTCTGTAGACTAGAATTTAGTTTTCATTTTTAAGATTGAACATTTTTGTTTGTGCCCTGAAAAATTATATATTTATAGTTTTGAAAATGTTCAATGCACTTACAAAATAGTAAGACTTTGCTGAAATATCTATTTCTATTATCGTGAAGAACATTTGCTTGCTTTGCTTTCAAAACTTTTGCCATCTGTAGCAGTGATTCTGCACATTATTGCTTCCGTTATAATTTTGAAGCATGAATAAATGTCACTTTCAAAGTCTAGATCAAGGACAAGTTATGCCCTTAAGACTGAACATATGTTCTTGTTCAGACTTTGCAATTTGTCACTTATACATCTGATTATCCCACTGCTAGAGAGAAGAGTGGAGCTACTGTTGCCATCTATATTGTATTTAAGAATTAGACTTGCACAGCTTCATTTTTTTTTTTAGATGGTATTTAGTCTTCCATGCATGTACAAATAAATCATAAATTATCTTGTCCCAGCATAAGGTCACTGGAACTGATTTTTATCATGTTTCTTTAAATATTAAACAACAGTAGTCTTCATGTTATTCTATAGTTTCTTCTCTGATGTCTTGACATAGCATAGTCAAACATCTGTTGTTTAATGCTTTGAAGAGAAGTGCTGGTTTGTTGAAATACATTATTTATCAACCAAGGACTTTCCCCGCTTGGGAAATGCTCTGACACAGAGCTTATGAAAATGTCATAAGCTTCAGGTCTGCACATTAAGTCACCTCATAGGATCCCTGGTTTCATTGGGACTGATGTTACAGATATTTTTATTTACCTATTCAATCAGCCTTTCCATAATCCAGGGTATTAGTCACACACATATTTTTTGCTCCTTGGTAGGCGCAGCTGGTCCTAGATAGGGTGAGCAGCTGAGTGAGTCACGGTGTGAGAGAGGCCACAGCTCTTCAGCCAGGGGATGTTTTCTATGGATGCCTCTGCTTCTAAGATACAAACTAGCCCCCTCCCACAAAGTGAGTTTGTGTATCCCCTCGATGTCTCGTCACCTGGAAAAATCTGTTCTGTTGATGTGAATGGTGCTGGAGACCTGGGAGGTCCAAGACAAAGGGTTTGTTTTTTTTTTCTCTTGGTAGTATGATTGACTCTTTGTTTTCTAAGTATAATGAGCACAGCTGCATGGCATACTCAGGGATAATACGTGTAGGAGTTGGTTTTGTTTGGTCAGTGCTTTTTGCTGTTCTTGGTGATTTTTTTTTCTTTTTTTTAGTATGATTGCTCTGTCTTAAATATCTCAAAGCAAAGGCAGAAAGCATGACTGTGATGATGCCTTCTTAACAATGTAGAGCTTTTTAATCACTTTACATGTGATAGTTGGACACTCAGTTCCAGAATAAAGAAATATCAATACTGTCAACTGCTCAGGCAATGGAAAGGAAGAGAGATGCTTGAAACAACAGCAAAACAGAGAGGCTCAGCAGAAATTAGTGACCTGAAACTACTACGAAAATTGCCAGTGTGTGGCTTTCAAGTGATAGTTTGCTTCATGCACCATTAAGCAAGGGCTTCTTTAATGCTTTTGAAAAAAGATTCTTTCCCTTCTACATTTCAGATATTTTTAGTCAAATCCCACTTTACATTCAATTATAGTTACTGTGACTTAAGTTTCTATTCTATTCATATATTTCACTTGTATTAATTGTATGTCTAATTTTACATTAGTTGTGATACATGTTCCCATCCAGCTTTAAAATGTTTATGTCCAAAGACATCCCTTTTGCATTTCTTCCTGCCATACTCTTGCACATTTCTTCACTCAAAGTCCACCTTAAAGCATGTGTTCCTTGCATTCTGTTCTATCAGCCTTATGTAGCCTGCATCACTTAGAATTCTATATAATCCTATGTACCCAGTTAAGGTAATAAATGATAAATCCTTGGGAAAAAACAAAACCAACCCAAAACCCCCTAAACTTTCTTTTTTATATTTCTAGACATAATATCAACCTTGAGATAATATCTTCCATGGAAACATCCCTAAGAATATTAAAGTTGGCCCATTTACTAGTCATTGCTTACAGCACTTATTCTTTTTGATGGAGATTTCTGTTACCTTTTGGGTACTCACAAAATACATTATTTTGCAGCAGCTAATTAAGAGGTAATATTAGCATGCTAAAGGAACATTAGAAAACAATGAATATGCAAATTTAATTTCTTTTCATATTGCAAACACCTGACCTAAGGCAATAAGGAAAGGATGGCACTTTGATAAATTCTAAAATAAGAAACGCCCACATTTCCTTACACAAATGAGGTACCCACAAAACATTTTTTTAGTGCCAATTGTACATAGTAATTAGCATGATCTGAAAACATATTTTTCTTATTCCTCTCACATTTTTATATTTCCAAGTCCTTGACAGTGACAATAGATTGAAGTAAGCCCATTCCCAATCTTCATTTCCATTTATCCAGTGTTATTCTGTTACTTTGTATTCCTACTGTAAGACCATTTGAGCCACCTCTATACCTGAGGTTTTTCCTTTTCTATTTGGAGCACTCTGAGTTATTATTTTTACTTCCCTCTCTATTGTAGAATAAACTGTATGTTAAAAGGTGAGTATGAACAATCTCATTTGCCTTCAATATTTGAAAGGCTCCTAAAAGCCTATTAAGGGCTACCAACACCTTTTTTTCATAGGACTCAGAAACAGCTCCTGCATCCTTTAATTACTTGTTAACATAGGTCACTTACAAAGGCTCAAATTATTTCCATAGAAATTAAAGTAGAAGGCATTCTTCTGATGAGGGAGGTAATTGTAAAGCAATTTTATAAATTCAAGGGAAATGAGGGCTGGTAGTGTGAAATCTGTAGCCTTGGGCTAGTAGACATCTTTCACGTTGTAAGCAATTATTGATTTCTTTCAGCCACCGGTGGCAGCACAGCAGTAGACAACAGTTTTGATTCACTTATGATCTGCGGCGCTGATAATTGTTAAACCCAGCTTCTGTCAGGTTTATAGAATATTACTGAATTCTGTGTTTGAAAGATACTCAGTTTTAAGATCAGAAGGAATGCCTGTTTACATAACCGCATCTGAGACAGGAAAGGAACCCACCTGCAGGTTCTGTTGCAGAATGGGAATAACAGCAATAGAGAAGCTTCCCCAAAGTGCTTTTTTGTTAGCCACTGATAAACTCTAATGTTAATGAACAAAATCCTAATTTATTACCCTGATTTTCTTGGTTAGAAACAGCTTCACTAGTGGTGCTTTATTGTAAGTTAAGTTAGATCATTATTTTATAAGAAGCAGAAATAAAAAAAAAAGAATAGAAATTTCATGTGAAAGATTTATAAATGAATAGTCAGTAACTGTTTGTCTCACAGTTACTGTGAAACATCTGTTGAGTTAATTTGACACAGCACTAGGCTGGTACAGTCTACAGAAGCTAATTGTCAGCAGTTTAGACTTTGACAAAATGATCCCTTTGGCTTACTCTGGATCAAGTTTTATGTGATAAACATGTCTCAGTCTAGCCAGATACTTTTTTTTTTTCCCCAATTCATGATAATTTGCAGAGTTTGGGATTTTTAAAATATCTTTGAATGTTTTTGTTTGCAAATAATTTATTTAAAATATTTTTGCATCAGTTTTAGAAAAATTGTTTTACGTGTCATACTTCAAAATTATGAAGGACAGAACTGGTTTGTAGTTAGAATTATGATAAATATTCTGCGTGCAACTGGCAACACCACTTATAAATAGATTTGGTTGTGAAAAACTACCACATAGATTGCACATCTTTGACACTTATTTACCTTATCTTACAAAAAAATTTAAATTGCCCATTTATGTCTTTATTCAAAGAAGGAAATGCACATGAACAGTTGGACTATTGTTTTTGTAGTCCTCAAAACTGTCAGATCCATTGAAGAGGACACTCCCCATGGGCTTCTCTGAGTCATATCAGAAATTAAATGACACACACATAAGTTCATTTAATTGCAATGTATTGCTGTCTCTACATCAGAGAAAAAAATGCAAAATTAAATATTGAGTCATGACAGTCGAGTTTATGCCAGCCTACTGTGCTTTTGAGAAGCAGATTTTATTGAATTTATGTTCAGATCCAAAGAGAAACTCATCACAGTCTGGGTTTTAAGTGGAGTATTTCCTTGTACCTCTTTTGTCTTCAGTCAAATTAATTATTTGTACATACTGTTGTTGCTCATTTATATTTGGTAAATCTCAGGAAAGGTACAGATGATTTGCACTATAGAAATCTTCACTTGTAAGAGGAGCAAGTTTTGTTTCTGTGGAAAAATTAAGAAATTCCGGGAGCAGATACTTACAGTGCTTCTCTTCACCTCCCTGGATTACCTTTCATTTAGCATAAATCAGGCAGTGTAGGTTATGTACACCTCAAAGAATGAAGACCTGACTCCCACGTGAGGTTTTTGAAAAGGTTATACAGGATTGTAAGGGGATTTAGGAGAAAAAAGGTTTAAGAATATCGTGTCATGCCTGTAGCTTTCAATTTACCCATGCTACAAAATCTGGTCACAGAGTGAAACTAGTATTTTCTACGGGAAAAGTATAGTTAAAAGCATCACAATGCTTTTGAAAGGCTTAACAATTTGTCTGAGTTATTCTGTAAATTTAAAAAAGAACCCCCATGAAATAAGAAAGCATTTATTCTTTTTAATAATTTCACTAATCATTGAGTGATTGGTGTTGGGGATTGTTCTCTACTTATGGACAGAGAATGGCCCAGTAACTAATTGGATACATCTGTACACTACTTGGACTTATTTTTAGAATCCAAGAGAATAATGAGACATTCCAGATACTGTGGAATCCTTAGCAGGATTACATGAACTCACTAAATCCATCTCAAAAATTGTGAATTACATGGTACATTGAATTGCAAATTATCTCCATAACTCATCCCTCATGTAACTTCACTGATGTCAGAGAAATTGCAACGCTCGCAAAAGATAGCATTCTTTAACCCCTTTGCAATATACTTTAAAAACATGGCTTTTTGCCTTGCTTCTTGATGATTATTAAGCATGTTACTCATCCTCAATATCAGGTAATGTGGTGGTTGACCTTGAGGGTTTGTTGAGGTGGAAAACTGAAAAGCTACTGGTATATCTTTAAATTATCACAGTTTGGGTTTGTTGGGGTTTTTTTGTTGTTATTTTGTTTTGGTTTTTTTAATGTTTGTGACTTTACCCCTTACACAATCTAAACACTTGCTCTTTCTATAGCAGTCCTCAGAATCGTACCACCAGTCTGCTTCTCCTTTCTTTAGTCTCCTTTATGATTTGGTCTCTGACACACTCTTTATTCCTTAGTGAAACCTCTCACCACTGTCAATGTTTTACTCTTTATTTATCTTCAGAACAGGGCAAATCAGCTGAAGTGAGGTCAAGAATGCTGTTTGGTTTGGTTTGTTGCTTTGGGGTGGGTTGTTTTTTGAGTTGTCAGAAATGAGAAGTGTGGAAGAAGCAGTACATAGAGAGGTAGCTCTGACATTTGTCCACAGATAAGATGACAGGCTATTTACAGCAATGTGGTTGGTCCGTCAATATTTCAATCAAATCTTTCCTATAAAAACATTGACTGATAATACAAGCTCTCGCTGTGCTTGTTTTTAAACTGCAGAACCAGCTGTCAGCGTTATAGTAGAGCTATATGAAATAGTTAAATTATAAGGATATAATAACAATTGTTAATTCAGGATGGCAATTTAAAAAAAACCTAAACGAACATCCCTATATTCAGGTGATTCATGAATGCAATCCTGAAAGTGAGTCACCACCAGAAAAGACTCCCATGTCTGGTCAGCAGTCTTGGTTTCAAGAACTGCCCTTGCTAGTCGAATAGCAGGAAGCACTGTTTCATTGTGCAAGTTGGTATGTGTGTGGCAGACAAACAGAAACAGCCAGATAGTGCGAAAAGGCAACAGAAAAATCATTCATCTTGTCCTTGTTTTATGGGCCAACACAGCCAGAGACAGCCTCCTGGCTGCAATAGTACCTGGGAACCTATTCCTGAAGCCTCAGAGAGCTGGGTTCTTCTGCTGGCTACTGAGAAAACATACTGTTCTGTGGTTCACCCAGGCCTGTTAAAGTATTGTCTGGATGTTTTACATTGCAACAAGATTCTTTCTGCTTTTGCTTCAGGGAAAAAAAACCCAACCCAACCCAAACCAAAACCAACATGGAAGTGTATTTCTGTATTTTGCGTCAAGTAGGCAGCATGTTTGGTCCAGTAGGTAAATTAGCTGTTGGTCTGGAGTTATTGTCTTACTCTTAGGGTAAGAAGATGTCTCAGGACAAATCAAGCTGATGTCAAAACTTGTAGAGATGTTGCCTACTGGTTCTCCAACCAGCAGTCAGGTGCCAGTAATGGGGCTCAAAGAAAGGTGGGCTGCTAGACAGCATAGAGGGTCAGAGAATTGGTGTGGGCCTGTATTCAGCAAGTGACTGCTTTCATTTTAGTGTGCAATGTGCCTTGTCAACCCACAAGTAAAAGGAACATTAGGAACTATGCTCATATTAAGATTTCATTTAAGTGGCAGCTCTCTAAAATGCAAGGTGCAAATAGCCAGAAGTCTGTTTCCACTGTTCTGTGAGTATAAACAGTAGTTGATCTCTGTGATGACATTTACCAATGCTGGAGAGGAACAGAGAAATGACTCTCTTGTGTCAACATTATTCATGAGTTATTCTATCTTTCCTCAGGAGTGAAGATAAATGTCATCATAGAGATCAGCAGCCACGTAATGTACAAAGGATAACAAATGGGTAGGATGTGGGTAGATGTTATTTATTTTCTCAAGTTATTGATGACCTTTAAGCAGGGACTCTAATACTGTGGGAAACATTTTCTTCTCCAGCAGTTCTATTTACTTGATAATTTTTGTAGCCTTTAGACTCTCTGACAATTACTATTTTATTATTACTTACTTTAAAGGATAATTTTCAAATGTTAGCCTAAAAAAAGAATCACCAAATTTTCATATAGAATATAAGTGATTACTATCAGGATTTTCAGCATTCACTGAAGTTTCAGCTCAGGAAATTATTTCCATTTATGAAAGGGCATTTAAGCTTATACATGCTCAAGTATATTGTATGTGACTGCAGTGGTTTTCTGGATCTGAACTTATAATAACAAATAAATATAAGAAAAAAGAAAAGATAATGTTATAATATAGTATATTTGGAGGTGGTATTCTAAATTTGCAGCAACAGTAAATGATCTGTTTTCAAAAGTATTTGTTCTTGATGACCATAATACCTGAATATTAAAAGTATCTTGCAATCATGTCCTTTTATCTGTACTCTTTACACAAATAAATAATAATAAAGTTTCAGCTGTCAGTGACACTTAACTAAAAGGGTTCCTTTCCAATCAGTTGAAGTTTAGTTAGCTTAAAATGACATCAGTCACAGATTTCTCTTTCATCGTTAAGCATAAAGAAAGAAAGTAGATCTGAATGGGAAATATTTTCCCAGAAGTCACAAAAAATACTGATAATAAAAGAATGAAGAACAAAGAGTATTTATTAAATGTTGAATCTAAATCGAATCTAAGAAAATGCATTCTGTGTTGTGAGGGGAAGGAAATAGGAGCTGTGCTTCACAATAGAGCATCTAGCTCTGAGATGAAATACTTCAGAATTTAAAGAACTCATTGTATGATTGTGAAAGACACTGAGATAATGGAAAACAAGCTTATTTTTGAAATGTGGGAGATGCTGACTCTGTGAGCTGAATCTGAGTTTTATCATGATCAAGCAAGTTTTTCTGGTATGGTAGGAACATATATTTTGTTCTCTGCTTAGTTTATAACTGTGAAAAGGGTTAAGAGCTATATCATTCTAGTAAACGTGGAGGAAAAGTTCAGCTAAAGGGAAGAATAATTACATAGATCTGAGAGTTCTTCAAAGAAATTAAAGTGCAAATATAATCACAATTTATTTTAAAGCAGAGGAAGGGGAGAATGTGCATTAAGAAATCAATTTAAGGAAACCAAGAGCTATGTAGCAAGCTCAGATGCAAGAAGAAAATGTCAGAAAACAGAAATCAGGTCAGGTTACAAAGGATGAATATAAAGAAGTAAAGAAAAAAACATGGAAACAAAATATAGAAGCTCAAACTGAGATGCAACCAATAAAAGATATCAAGCCTATCCAGAGATAATTGTATTAGTACCAAGATGAGAACCAAGGAATTGATCTGCTGCTGAGCAGTAAGAGAAAGAGGATGCTGACAGCTTGGAAACGTTCAATACCTTTTGTATCAGTCCTAGTAAAAAAAAGACCTATGCATTTTTGCAGCCATGGGTCATGCTGACCCTGAAACAGGAGAAGAACAGGTCAGGGCTTTAAGGCAACTACAAGTTTTCAGATTGGCTTGGTCTAGAAAACTTGATGCTAAGGCACTTAAAGGTCTGATTGAAGGAACCTGGAACAACTAGTAATTTGATACTGTAGACAAATGAGAGAGACCAGAAAAACAGAAAAGGGAGAACATAATGTGTATGTTTAAAAAGGTGAGTGGGCAATGTGGAGGAAATTAGACATTTTAGCTTGCCTTTCAGTTATCAGAAAAATTCTGTTCCTGTATCCCCCTGCGAAAAATATTCCTGAAACTGAATAATTGTCAGGTGACAATAACTGAAAGGTGATGAGATTATTAACAAACATATAGAATGCTCTAGATAAATCCAAGTGTAATTTCTGGCAAGATAAGACTTTAGAAGAGACACAGCAGGTGTCATGTATCTTTTCATTAATAAGGATTTTTATTTTTTTTAAACAAAATTTTTTCTTTACTGTTTTAAATAATACCTTCATAATTGAGGAAGGGAAATAGGTGAAACTATCATGGCAAAACTAATAAGAAAATCTTACTTTAGAAAGCAGTTATCAATGGTTCACTCTAGAAGAGAGTATTAAGTGGAGTTTCCCATAGGTCTATCCTGGGGATGACTCTGCTCAATGCTTTCAATAACCACTTAGATGATGGAATATGCTTATCAAGTCTGACTCAAAATCAGGAGGAATTGCACATGCACTAGAGCACACAGAATTAAAAAAATACAATGACAAGTTATGGAAATGTCAGGAAAAAATAAATATATATAAAAAAATGCAGCATTGTAGGAGATCATAAATTGAGTTTGAGTTAACTGCTTGTTCTGGTTTTGGCTAGAATAGAGTTAATTTATATTCTATCAGTGAATGGAATGCTGTGTTTGGGAATTAGGATGAGAGCAGTGCTGATAGCACCCTGATGTTTTTGTTGCCCAGCAGTCAGGGACTTTTCAGTTGTTCATATTTCCCTGCTAACGAGAAGGGAGGGGACACAGCCACAACAGGTGACCCGAACTGGTCAAAGGGGGTATTCCATGCCAATTATGTCATGCTCAGCATAAAAGGGGGGCTGGTGGGGGGAGGAGCAGGCACCTCCATGACACACAGTGTTTGGGATGGTCTAGTTTTTGGGTGGCTCTGAGCTGTAAGGCCTGAGCTGTGTTGTTCGGTGAGAAGCTACATTGTATATCACCAATTTCATATATTTTGCTATAAAGTCCTGTTACTATTATTATATCTATTTTTCTGCTATCCCAGTAAACTATCCTTATCCCAACCCACGAGGTTTTGGTTCCTTGGGTTTTCTTCTCCTTCCCTTCCCTGCTCCTTCAACTCCACCCAGACCCCACAACCCACCCCCCCTTTTAAAGAACAAGTGGATGTGTGGTGCTTTGCTCTCAGCTGGGGCAAAACTATGAGACTGATGAAGTTCAAAAGAGGTAGATCATCTGGGACATAGGAAAAGGAGCATAGTCTGTGCATGTACAAAATAATCCTTGCATTTGAAGTCCCAGAGTACTGTTTGGTTTTGAGCTCATCACTTCAAGAAAGACAGATGGACAAATTGAAGAATGTCCAGAGAAGAAAAGCAAGAATGATCAAAGTTGCAGTAAATATGGCAAAAGAAGGTGGAGAAGATTCAAAGAGAAAGGAGAAGGCTGTTCTGCCACAGTCATCTTCAAATACCTAAAAATACTGCTGTAAAAGTAGAACTGTTTTCTATGCCAGTGCAAGATAAGACAAGAAAGAGTGGCTTTGAAAATCAACAAGAAAGATTTAGAGAGGTCTTGATGAAAACCTTTCTAATGATAGGGATAATTAAATGCTGGAACAGAAAGCAAAGTCAACCTCACTCTCAGACTTTAAAAAAATGTGAAACAGATAAACATTTCAGAATTAAAAAAATATAGTTATAACCTCTCCATAGAAAGGAGATGGATAAGATGACTCTTGTGGGACCATTCCTACCTTATTTTTTGTTAATTTCCATAGCTTGAAATGAGGGGAGGGAGAAGCCTGTGTCAAGCATGTTTACTAAGAAAAGAGGAGCAAAGGAACAATTCTCAAATATCATCAATTTGTGGTTTTATCTCCCTGCTGGAAAATGTTGAATTAGATGCTGTTCTGTGGTTGGATTTTTACGGAATTGCATAGATCAGATAAAGATTAATAAAAATATTATTTTCTAGGTTGTTCTTTGCTGCCGTTGTTTCAATTGCAACATCTTGCTTATACAGTATAAGTCTTTATGACCTTGTAATGGTTTTAAAATGTGATAAGCATAGAGCATATTTCTTCTACCAAACTTCAGATAAACCTCAGTGGAAAAACTGAGGTTCCTAATCATCCAGCCAAAACCTAGATGATTAAACGTCATCCCACACAATAGATAATCTAGTTCTGGTCTTTGTTTCTCTTTTCTGACCTCTGCTTATACTAAAATACTGAAGAACAATTTTATGTTTGGAAAGGCTAGAAACTTATTCACCTGAAAGATATTATTGACATTGGCTCTACAATCAGCATTATTTCTCTGATTTTATTAGGATTACCAGTTTACATCAGTGTCAGTCAGGCCTTGTGCTTCGTGCAGTTTTTCTTTTGCAAAGGCAGATGCACACTTTTCTGAGCCATTATCAAATGTTAGTCAAGATACATATTATAATAATTCAAAGAGTGATTGAGCATATTTTTTACCATTTGAAAGTTGGAACATAGCTTAAATAATGTTTTCCAGCTGAAGGTTTAGCAATATCAGCAGGTTCACTTGGCTTATTTATATTGAGGCTTGACTTTGTACATTTGTGCTTCTGGTGTTGAGTGTGAAACAACATTAAGGAAAAGTTCAGTAAGCTTTATCTGTCTGTAAATCCTATATTTAATCCATATGTAAACCCTGTCCAAATATATAATTATCATGCTAGTCATATGGAAAATTTCAAAAGGATTCCTAGTATTAAAGTTCAGAATAGTGAAAGAGGATTAAGCCCATTTGATTGTTAATTGCACATCTGTAAATAACTCTGTAATCTCCTTATTTTTAATACTTACATTCAGATATAGAAAATAAATTGAGATGTATTTGCCTTTTCCTGTTTACTTTGAAAGTAGTATAGCATTACTTTTCATGACACTGTTTACAGTCTGGGAACTACAGAGATAAGCCAGTGAGCATTTTAAAATGAAGAGTGAATAAAGCATAAAATTTGGAAGCAGAAAAAAGAAAGCTGCAGGGACTTGGAAACTTTTCTCAATTTTATCTAACCATCAAAATCAAAGGAAGAGATATGAATTATGGAGCTTATTTTTTTCTCCACATCAAAAAAAATAATGGAGAATACTTGGCCACAGAAATGCTAGAAAGAAGTCTATTGAGTATCATCTTTCAGGGACAGAGGATACTTTACTGAAATAATTTTATGACAAAACTCCTGACCTATGGTTCACCATCTGTTTGCTCATCTGCTTCATCTGCCAACAGTTTTCTCCTCATTGGCTATCAATACACTGAGAATGCTATCTACGATCAAGAGAGTCTGTTAGGTATCTACTAATGTATTAAGTAAGAATAACATCCAATCTAGACTTTTCTTGTAAAAAGTTAGGTGTTTGACATTAGCTAATCAGTGTCAGTAGCTGATTAGCATGTTTCTAACCACACCTTTTATGTAATGTTTTTATGTAATACCAGAGTGACCCCTTTGCAACTTAAACGATAGATCCAAAAATTTAGCTACAGTTCTTGGAAATCTTCCATATTCCAGGAAGCAGAAGGCTAGACACATGTTTAAAACAAAACCAACAGAACAGTCCTGTGTTTCTTAAAGTACATCTGTCCCTTAATTGATTTGGAACACAGTGGGTGGAATTTGACAGTTTTAGTGGGATGAACTGCAGGAGTTTCTCCAAAGGCTTTTGGACATGATCTTGAAGGCATTTCTCTGCACACCAATTGGCATGGCAGTAGATGAAGCTACTGGTAATATCAAATAATCATGATATGATTCCCTGATGTCATGTTGCTTCCACTGCCACACTGTACCAAAGACTGAGATTCTCATGCATCTGTTTGGTGCAGACGTGACTGTGCGACACTGGGGCTGTTTCACACAACAGCTGTGCCAAGGAAGGAGGGAAACAAGTCTCCACTTTAAAAAAAAAAAAATCTGCAAAAGAATGTATATTTGGGAATGCCTAGAGACTTACAGGAATGTTTTAGAAGTATGGAAGAAGAATGTTTTTAACATTCTATAAAATACAATTTTTATCTTTGAAATGACACTTCAGATCTCGGTATGGCTCTTCTTATATCCCTATGAAAGAACCTTGGAGATAACACCTTATAAAACTTTGGTTTTTTTGATTGTTGGTTTGTTTGGTTGGTTAATCTTTAAAATTTTTTTCCATCTTGCTTTCTTGATAAGTCATTTTTTGTTTCCAGGGTGCAGCTGAATAAGAAGGGAAATATGGTGTTTCCTACTGTATATTCATGAGTTCATCTCAACAATAGCCACACATCCTGGTATACTACATCATGTGAATTTAAAGAATCTTATGAACTTACTGTGTATTTTACCAATATACTGTACCACTTTCAGTATGGTAAGTGCTGCTGGATCTAACACTTACCTGCATTCCAACTGTTTAATTTGTTTTCAAAGCAGTATTATTAGAAAAGTAGTCCTTCTGTGATTGTTTTTCAAGAGGCCCTAATTTCCCTTTTTAACAGGTTTTATTTGCAGACACTGCTACATATATGTTTGTATCCTAAATAGCACTATTTATATATTTGCACACTTTTTTTTTGTGGCAGTTGGTAAGTGTAAGTGATTGCATCAACATAATGCCCCTTTCTTCTATTTAAGGCTTAAAATATATTCCAGAAATCCTGTTTACTGTATCATGTGTCACCTGGATAGAAAAAATGTGACTAAATATTAATGAAATAATTCTAATGTTAGCAATTTAAAAAAAAAAGTCTGCACAAATAACCATGTCCTTATAAAACAGTTTTTTAGTTATTTGAAGACTTTTCTTCCATGATCCCATAGAATCATAGAATCACCTGGGTTAGAAGAGACCTTTTACATTGAGTCCAACCACAGCCTAACCCTGACTAGTCCACCTTTAGATCATGCCCTTAAGCACTTCATCTACACGCCTTTTAAATGACTCCAGGCATGATGACTCCACCCCCTTCCCGGCTATGTTTCAGTGCAAATCACAAACTTCAAAAATATCCTGAAATTTGTTTGTTGAAACCACACAACCATTGTTACTTGCTTTAGGAAACATTTCACAAGATTACAATTGTGGCATACTAATGGAACTGTTACCTCACCTCACCTCATCTCTGTATGGCTATAGCATTCTTTTTGCACTAGTTAGGTTAGCTATATAGAAGTAGTTCTACCATCATATAAGCACAATTTTGGGAATTCTGGAATTTAAGTTGTGATGAAAATGATGTTCTCTGTAGCAAACGAAAGAAGCTAGAAGCCAAGATGAACGCTACTTCCCCTTTAGAAAAATAATCCATTTGCCCAATAGAGGGGTTCTCCCACATCTCATGGGGTATACAGGCTTAAGCTGTTTTTTCTAACCTTCAAAATACAGAGACTTGAACACAGCTGTTTATCTTTTAATCAACAGTTTAGTTGTTTTTCTTAGGAATTCTTCTTCTCTTAGTCCAAAGGAAGGTCATCGAGGACCGGACAAAGCCTTTGGTCTCTTTGAAATCAGCATATACCCAAGAAGAATTTTTGATTCTGAAAAGTGAACTAATTAATATTAACTAATGAATAGGCTGTGGAAAAATCATTAAGCAGTCTATGTCACCTGCTGCTACTTGTAAGTCTTTATTTTTTTCAAATGCTGAAGGGATGTATGTCTATATACTCTAGATGTGCTATGAACTTTATAGTGCATTTCAAAAACCATTGAATGAATATTAATGAAGCTAGAACATTTTAATTGAAAAAGACACTAGTAAGTAGCACAGGTAATTCAGGAAATATTTGTTTATGAAGATTTTCTTCAATCCTTATGTTCAAGAAAATATGCTTGAAATGATAGCATTTATTTTAAAGGGTATTTCAAATTTCAAAAACCACAGAAGGCTGAAAAAATGTTCACTGAAACTATATGAGACAAACACAGTGCACAACCAGTACTTATAGGAGCACAGCTTTGAAGAGAGCAGTACTTCAAAAATGACAGACTAAACTGAGTCTGAAAACAATCTCTGAGATGTAATAGAATAGTCTTTGCTCATGTGCTCCTTATTTGCTCCTTGGGAATGTCAAGGTCTTCTTGTGCAGCTGCCAAAGGAATGGGTGGTTTTATTGCTTTCTTGACTGTAAAAATCTTTGTGGGTTTGGTATGGGTTATTTTATTTTTTTCCTTTTTTTTTTTTCCCCCGCCTTCTTTTCTGTTAATTTAAATCACTGTATTTCTGACTCAGGATTTAATGTACTGCTGGCACCAGCATGACTCTTTCATAATTCCATAACTTGTCAAACTATTTTTACTATGTTGTATGTGTTCTAGGAGGGGAGGGGGAGGAAAGGGCTTCTAAAATTACATTGAAAGATAAAGCGAGATATTTGGGGAGATTGATGGAAAAGATATGACCTAAGCACATTTTGAAAAGCTGCTTATGTCATGTTTAAAACTGTAGGTGCCCAATGTAAAGCTGTATGGATGATATTAAGCAATATGTAAGAGTTTTTAATGTGAACTGTTTCTTCAGTTTTCTTAGGAGCTTTAATATCTGATCAGTTGTCACTTGATCTGCTTCTTATACTATAAATTGCTTTGCATTATTTATTTCCTTAGTGCAAGGGTACATTGTAAATTACAGATGATGTTAAATAGCTGATAAAAGAATGCTAAATTGAAGTTTCTTAGGTGGAAATCTTAACCTAAGTTGTATGAACTTGGAAAGAATGAACTGCAGGTTCAGTACTTTTCTCATATACAAGTAAAGTATGCCCAATGCCATACACCCAACAGTCCTTCACAAATTGTAAACATAGGTATTTAATTCCTTGAAATGCTGACTTTTTGTATGATTATATGCAAAAGGAATAAATGAATTCTAACGCAACTGTGAGGAGCAAGGCATCAGCATTTTTGAATAATAAAGAAATGAGATAAAGAACATACATGTTTAGTTTGTTTCAGTGAATTATGAATCTCTTGAACTAACAGTAACCCAAAAATTGCAAATGAAAATGACCAACACTGAAGTCCTTACTGTAGCATTATGAAGTTTCAGGATTGAAAACCTCCACAGTTTTTTGCTGTCACATCTCAAACATTACATCTCAACAGAAGATAAAGCCATTGAAAATTTTTATTCAAATTGTTACAATGCAAAGGAAAAAAATACTGTGGGATACTTCAATACTTTTGGAAATGTACTGATGTTGTTTGCAACCAGTTGAATGTACAGTGAATGCATACGAGTTCTAATCTCTTATTTCTAGGCTTTGACACAAATCCTGGTTTGAAATACTAGCTCAGATTTTATACTAATGCTGCTATGGAACTGGAGGCATAAACTATGCACTGCCTGTGGATCTTTTCAATTATTTGCAGCCTACATCTTAAAATATATGAAGACGTTTGTTTGCAAAGCCATATGTTTTCCTGAGAGGCAATTTACTTTACTTTGCTTCAGTGAGAAATATTCACTGTTTTTTAATTTCCTAGTAGGAAAATAAGGAAAAAAGCTGTGCAAAACATTTCTTATATGGGTTTGTTGTTAGTTTTGGTTTTTGTTTTGTTTTTTTTAATTTAAAAATACTCAAGCAATTGCTTTGCAAAGATTTTTTTTTTAAACTAGTAGGGGACTTTCTCACCCGTTTTCTATTTGATTGCCTATCCTAAGTCAAGTCTTGGGTATCTATACTTAGGATCTTTAGGTTGATGACCTTTGAGAAGCCTTGTCATACAAAATGTGCAAGGGTTTGTTATCCAAGAAACAATTCCATTTGAGTTCTATGGAGAGAATAATATTTTAAAACAAAATTACATTTTTTGTGCATATATTGGCATCCTCGGTTTTGAGAAACCTAATGTCTTGCATCTCTTAATTTAACAAATTAGATATTTTCACTAGTTTTATTTGTCAATGGTTTGACTATTATTAAATAGATGTTTCTTGTGACCTTGCTGTGAGATTGATACCGAAGACCACTTTTTCTTTAGGACTACAGAGTAGGTAAAAAGTTTGTAATGCAAATCTTCTATGACCTTAGGGCCACATGCATGATTTTCTTATTTTGTAATTGTGAAAAGTGATCTTTGAAAGGTGAAGAAGGAATTTTGAGCAGTCTGTGAAAATGGCATTCATCCACTCAATGAGCAATGTATTACTTCTACGTTCTTTAAAACAGAGGAAAAAAAGGCATTACCAGGAATTATCACAGTCAAGTTTGATTCCATAGCATTTCACAGAATCACAGAATCAAAACCTGGTTGAGGTTTTAATGGATGTCAGGAGGTCTTCTGGCCCAAGCACCCTGCTCAACTAGGGTCACCTGCTCAACCATGGATGGAGACTCGATAACCTCCTGGGCAACTTGTGTCAGTGCTCAGACACTCTCACAGTTAAAAAAAAAGTTTCTTTATGTTCAGATGGAGTCCTCTTGTGTTTCAGTTTGTGCCAAGTCTGTCTTGTCCTGTTACCTGGCACCACTGAGAAGAGCCTGGATCAGTCCTCTTTACACAATGGTTGCAGATATTTATATATATATTGATGAGTCCTCCCCCCCAGGCCCTCTCTTCTCCAGGCTGAACAGTCCCAGCTCTCTCAGCCTTTCCTCACAGGAGAGATGATCCAGTTCCTCGATCATCTTTGTGTGCCTTTGTTGTAGTCTCCCCAGTATGCCCATCTCTTTTACTGGAAGCCCAGAACTGGAAAGAGTACTTGCTGTTAACGCAGACTTTCTGCTAGCATAGAAAGCACTTCATGTTTCTTTGCTGCGCATTGGTTTTAAAGTGAATGTCGCATAAAACAAAATAAGCAAAGGTGATAAAATGTGGCCTGAAAATTTTCTTTCCCAAGACAGCTTGGATGCTTGTCATTGAAATCTGCTTTATTTTCACAATCATTTTACCCTTTCTTAACATGTTGTCATGCTTTCACGCTGGGGTCACCTTCTAACCCCTCCAGACTGAGTTCCTGAAAGTAAATTAGCTTTGCCTAAGCTTTGTGATAACCTGCCTAGAAGGAAAACTGCAGCAGTAAGTAAAATACATTTCATGCTAATATTTGGAAAAGCCTTGTAAAGTAATGTGTGGTTCTGTTGGCTGTAAATCAGTTACTGCCAAAATAGCCCCAACTGAGTGGTTTAGCTGTAGCAACAGTCTAAATGTAGTGGAGGGGTGTGCATTTTGAAAATGTGTACAGAAGGTATTGTCACAGAGTGTAAAAAATTAATTACATTACTGTTTTTTTTAATCTTTCCCTCCCCTCAACTCCCTGTAGTAAATGGCACTTTAGACAACATGTTTTTCAAAATCTAAAATACTGTAAATGTGAAAAAGTATGTGCATTGAACACTGAGTGCCAGTACTCGCTTCAGGCTCTCACAACATGTAAATATATTAGAACTGTTAATCTGAATTTCTGTCTTTTACAAGGTCTCCTACGGAAACATAATGACGGATGATCATAAAGTTCATTACCTGGAACATTAGAACATGCTGCTGGAAAAATCTTGCAGGAAAATTCACACATTGACCAGAAACGTTCATCACATCTGAGGCCAGGGACCATTTAAGTAAGGTTGACACACTACTGAGAACAGGCAGAGTGAAGGTTGATGCTAAACCTGTGGGTTTGATAGCATCTGGAGATTTACATATCTTCATCAAAAATTCTTAAATAGGTGATCAAGATTAATTTAGGAAATTTTGTGGTGCAAGAGAGTTAAAGAGCCTCAAAAGAAGTAAAGGTCTTACCCTCCTCAGGCAGACTTTAAAATACAATCCTGAGTAAATCAAGACAGTGCATAACTATGTCATAAAACATAACAGGGAGATGAGATGTATTACATACATTATCACTCAATGATTTTGAGAATTTCTGTAGTTGTGAAAAGAACATCCCTTGGTGTAAAGCTTAGTGAGGAACTTTCAACTACTCTTAACCTTTATTCTTTTTCTTTTCCTGTATTTTTTTTTCCAGTTCTGTTCTTGGGTTGGTGAGGGAAGAAAGATACCCTCCAACTTTACAAACATTGTCCTGCTAATTTCACAAGCTCCTTCCACAGTCAATGTTGAAAAAAGTGTTTACAAAAAGAGAAAAAATTTGCTTTTTCTTTCTTTTAAAGAAAGATTTAATTGTACTTCAAAACATAGGGTCAAGATTCATCAGACTTCAAAACCCCCAACCAGCTTCCTTCATAGTTAACATAGAATTATCACTGCTCATATAATGAGCAGACTTTCTGTGCTTCCTGCTTCAGTGATGTAAACCCCTCCATCCAAAAAAACCAAGTGATTTTACTGTCTATACAATTAAGAACAGGTCTTCTGAAAGATGAAAAGGCCTGACTGCTTAAGATGAAATAAAATGTCAACGAGCTTCAGGAATATTCTACTTTTTGGCCTTAGAGTGTCAAGTCAAAATGTCAAGCTCACAAATAAGTAATTTTTTCTGCCTTGATATTTGGATTGTTAGGTATCATAATGGACTAGAAAAATGACAATGTCATTCATACTAATCACCACCATCTTACAACTGTACTAATAATAGCATGAAATAGTGTAGAGCTGAGATTTATGAGAATATCACACAGACAGTTTCACTAGATATCACAAACACCTTTACCTCTTTTTATTCTGTCATCTGTCAATGGTGCAAAATACACTGCTGTAACATATAAAGAAAATTGAAGTAAATCAACAATATATTAAATTTTTTAATGATATTACTAAGCGCTTATGCTTCATATCTTACCTCGAATTTTAAGCAGAAATCCACATAGAAGTTGACCTAAAAGCTGGAAATGTAATTCTGACTTTGAAATTCAAATTACAATGTGATCATGTCTGAAAGCTTTAGAAAAACCTTTTCAATATAATTGTCAGTTGAAGCTCAACAGAATAAAGTGCATTGGAAATTAAGGAAAAATTTACAATTTAATTAAGGAATTCCTTAATCAAGGAATTTAAAATTAAGGAAAAAATTACAATTTATTAATTTAGGAAGGAATAAAAATGATAGACTCGATATATTTCTTTTTAAGAAATATACAAAAAAATCTGAATTTGACATAATAAGGACCCAGAACTGTACTGTTATACTTGCAGATGTTGTTGGATTTAGTTCCCGAGGAATGCTTTCGTTTCTTCTGTCCCATGTATTTTTGTCACAATTCAGAATAAAAAAAAATAAATCTGTTTTATGCAGGAAAGTAAAAGGAATTTTCTTTTTTAAGGATTTATACCTACTGGTGTTTGAATTTTTGTGTTGATATGAAGATTCTAATTGAATATATGCATTTAACGGCATTTTAATGCCAATGTTGCTGAAAAACAGTTATAATTATACAAATTTTAGCCCATCTGAAATGCACTACACCTGGATGAGGAAAGTTATCATCCTAACTTTCCTATTCAGATAACAGGTAAGCAGTTCACTGCACTGACAGATTCCCTGAATATTAATTTGAAGATGTTGTCAAAAGTGCTCTATAAAAGTGAGAAGAATGCTGGAAGGTCAAAATCCTATGTCTTTATTATGAAATAACTAAAAGGTTATAAAAATGCCAGGTCCCAGCAAGTGAGGCAACAGATGCAGGTAAAAAAAAATGGAATTACGGAAATGTACAGAGCTAAAAGATCCCGCACGTATGATGGCTGACTGGGAAAATGAGAAGGTATCTGAATTACTGCCAGGGACTTGTGAAAGTAGAGCAGGGCATTTAAGAATGCCACTTTATAAACCATTTCAGTAGACTCGTCCACATGATTCATTCAATTTTTAGTTCTAGAATAGAAATTATAAGTGCAGGTATCTATGTGTGTATGCTCTTCATCTTCTACTTTGTTCTACTGTTGCTGCTTAGTGATTAGATATGTTTTAAAGTATGAATTCAGCTCTCAGCATGTTTAAAGCAGAAAGAAGGAATCTGAAAGAAAAGAATTTATAAAAAGTTTTTTTTCTTGCAAAACTCAAGTTTTTAGCCAGTAGTTACTTATAGTTTTAGTGGAGGCAAGAAGTCTTGCTTATATTCAGATTTTAAAGACAAATATTACTGTAGCCAGCTCAGAATCACAGAATCACTGGGTTGGAAAAGACCTTTAAGATCTGGGTGAGGAGCCCAGAACTGGACACAGTACTCGAGGTGTGACCTCCCCAGTGCCGACTACAGGGGCACAATCATCTCCCTAGACCAACTGGCCACACTGTTTTTGATACAAGCCAGGATGCCATTGGCCTTCTTGGCCACCTGGGCACACTGCTGATATTCATATTCATATTCAGTTGGGAGGCAGCCAACACCCCCAGGTCCTTCTCCACCAGGCAGCTTTCTGGCCACACTTCCACAAGCCTGTAGCGCTGCATGGGGTTGTTATGTCCCATGTGCAGCACTCTACACTTGGCCTTGTTAAACTTCATCCCATTGGTCTCAGCCCATCTTTCCAGTCTGTTCAGATCCCTCTGAAGAGCCTCCCTACCCTCAGGCAGACCAACACTTCCTCCCTCTGCAAACTTAGTGAGCGAGCATTCAATCCCTTTGTCAAGGTAACTGATAAAGGTATTGAACAAAACTTGACCCAAGACTGAGCCCTGGGGGATGCCACTCGTGACTGGCCTCCAGCTGGATTTGGCCCCACCCTTTGAGCCCAGTCACCCAGCCAGTTTTAACCCAGCTGAGGGTCCACCTGTCCAGGCCAGTGGCAGACAGTTTCTCAAGCAGAATGCTGTGAGAAACAGTGTTAAAGGCTTTACTAAAGTCCAAGTAGACTACATATACAACCTTGCCCCTGTCGATTAAGGAGGTCACCTTGTCATATAAGGCAGTCAGGTTAGTTTGGCAGGACCTGCCTTTTGTAAACCCATGTTGACTAGGCCTGATCGCCCGGTCATCACGCGTGTGCTGCATGATAGCTCCCAGGATGACCCTCTCCATGATCTTCCCCAGGACTGACAGGCCTGTAGATTCCTGGAGAGCTCCATGAGAACTCTGAGAGGCATTGCTATTCTACAATGATAGAATCATTTAAATTGGAAAAGACCAAGATTAAGATGATCAACTATAAACGTAACACTACCAAGTCCAGCGCTGAACCGGCTTTTTAAGACACATCTACATGTTTTATAAATACCTCCAGGGATGGTGACTCAACTACTTCCTTGGTCAGCTTTTTCCAATGGTTGATAACCCTTTCGGTGAAAAAATTTCTCCTAATGTCCAATCTAAGCCTCCCCTGGTGCAAATTTAGGCTGTTTCCTCTTGTCCTATCCCTTTCTACCTGGGTGAAGTGACTGGCATTCACCTTGCTACAACCTCCTTTCACTTAGTGGTAAAAGGTAATAAGATCTCCCCTGAACCTCCTTCTCTTGAGGTGCTAAACATCCCCAGTTCCCTCAGGAGCTCCTAATAACACTTGTGCTGTAGACTCTTGGTCAGCTTTGTGTCTTTCTTTTAGTGAGGGGACCTAACCTAAACACATCACTGAAAGTGTGGCCTTACTGGTGCTGAGTAGAGGGGATGATCACTTCCCCAGTCCTGCTGGCCATATTATTTATGATACAAGGCAGGATACTCTTGGTCTTCTTGACCACCTGGGTGCAATGCTGACTCATATTCAGCTGTCTGTTGACCAATACTCTGAGGTGTTTTTCCACCAGGCAGCTTTCCAGCCACTCTTCTCCAAGCTTTGGCAGCCTTGCAGGGGTTTGTTGTGACCCAAGTACAGGACCTGGCATTCAGCCTTGTTGACCTTCATACAGTTGGCCTCAGCCCACTGATCCAGCCTGTCCAGATCCCTCTGTAGAACCTTCCTGCCCTCAAGCGTCAAGATCAATGCTCTCACCCAACTTGGTGTCATCTGTAAACTTACTGAAGATGCACTCAATCTCCTTGTCAAGTTCATTGATAAAGATATTAAAGAGAACTGGCTCCAGTACTGAGGCCTGGGGAATACCACTCATGTCCAGCTGCCAAGTGGAAGTAATTCCATTCACCTCCACTCTCTGGGTCCAGCCATCCATCCATTTTCTTACCCTGAAAAGATACACCCATCCAACCCAGGAGCATCCAGTTTCTCCAGGAGAATGCTGTGGGAAATGGTGCCAAAGGCTTTATTACGGACAAAAAGTACAAAGATTTTCAGGGAATGGCTGTGACTTAGAGTCCACATGAAGATTTTAGATTTTCTTTTTTTTTTGATCCAGGTAAAGTTGTGTTTAGGTTAGGTAATGAATTAAAGCCATGTGCTACAGGTAACTTCTAGAAGTTTATCTTCTAGAGGTTTTTTTTTAAGATGGGAACCCAAATTCCTTTAGTATTTAGCCATGTAACAAATACTTGCTTGCTTTATGCCACTAAAGCTTAAAAAATATGTAGCCTTGATTTGAAAATTAAAACTGAACCCTGTTTATAATCTTCTATTTTCCTCATTTTTACGTATAGTTTCCTTATCATTAACTTTTAGTAATAGGCTAGGCACATTGCTTTGGATGTCTTTGTTTGTGGACAGCAGGAGGTATTATTTGTCACTGAACTGCATAAAGTGTTGTAATTTTTTAGATGTTTTAGGTGATGTAAAAGTGATCTAGCTCATGCTCCTGCATTTCATATACAGATTTGTTCACATGCTGAGAAAGTAGATAGCAGGTAACATGTTTCAAATTACAGAGTAAATGAAATTAAACATCAACTATAACATGTTTACATCAACATGGTCAAATGAAAAGTGTTCAAATATTTTTGTATTACATTATTTTTTGCTTGTGACTGACTAGAGTTGGTAAATCATTCTGAAATTTTGAGAACTGTGTGTATATTTGTGTGCATGAATTGAGTTACTTTTGTGAGGGAAAATTCAGCCTTGTTGACAAGGGTTATTTTGCTTGATTTTTTCGCTTGATTTTTTCATCAATAAACATGTCATATACATAAACATACATCTATACACATGTGAAGATAGATGCTTGATTTTGTGTTATGTGATAGGAAGAAATCCACTGAAAGAAAATAATATCAGCTAGAGTTGTGTCTATGTTTCAATGTCTATTGTTGTCAATAAATATTTTTTCTGGGTTGCAAGTAGCTCTACATGGAAAAAGAAAATGTCTGCCTTACTAATGATATATAAACAGATAAGCATTTTGAAAATGGTGTTAGGTTGGATCAGGTTTGATATGAAAACCAAGATGTTTTCTTGATAAAATTCAGTTTGATGTTTGTAGAACTACAATTACATTATAAAATTTAAATTTGAGATTTGTTTTTCATTTGATTTTTCTGAATACAAACAAGGATTTCCAAATGATTTTAATTAACTGTATGGCTATAAAAGCTGTTTTCTACATTTGTAAATAAGATAGAGACATAAGTCATTATTCATACCTTTAGTTCAGATAAACCCCATGACAAGTTTAGAGATTTTTTTGTAAAGCTTATCTGAAACTCTATGCACTTTTAGCTGTCAAATTTAGCTAGGAATCTTTCCAAACTAAAGTACCTATTTTTGTTGTTTCAATATATCTATAAGTCAGGTCAAAAATTTTACTGAAAGAGATATATTTTGTTATTTAATAGCAGATTGATTTTTTTTTTTCCCCAGGAACAAAATTAATCCTGAAAATGAAAAATTTGCTTAAACCTCCATAGTTTGGGTTATTTTTTCCCTCTTAGTCCGATGTTATGCTCTTAAAGTCTCTAGATGTGTCCTGTCCTCCTACCTCCCTTCCCAGTCCTGCCCTTTTTTCAGTCTATGCTCATCTGGACTTCCAAAGACTGGTGTTGCCTCATCCCAGAACATGATTGTGGAATGAATCTGGGTTTAGAACAGCATAAATGATCATGACATGGCAAAATGTTGCTCATCTTGTAATGGCATTCAATCTGGCTTTATAATCTTTTCCCGTTAAAGTACAGTTTAAATAAAGGAAAGCATAGGAAAAATATCCACATATTTTGTCTTACCATCAAGAACAATATAGTCTGCCACCAGAAAGAATGTTATTTCTATTTGTCTACCCAGTTATAAAAGGACATACAAGGCTATGCAGCTGGAAGAGACATGGAAATATTTTTACAAATTTTTTTAGAAAGAAGGATATATGAACTTTTATTTCTGGAAATTGTAAAGGTGTATATTTAGCTCTGCCTTAAGAATTTAAATGTTACCATATTTCACGTACTACTTCTACATGACATGAAGATTATGTTTCCTAAGTGAGGGGACAGATTTTTTACTTCACCTGATAACTGCTGGGTGCAGCAGAGCAGGACTGTGGAGGAGTCAGTTATGGCTCACAGATTATGGTGCCAGTGTTACAGTGACCTTGGGGCTTGGCAGAGTTTAAAGCAGCATATGAAGTATATGAGCTAGAGCCATCTCCTAGAAAACAAATGGCAATAGTTTGCCAATACACTTAGCTTTCCTCGGCACAGCCCCTTGTAAAAGTGGCTGCAGAGCACTTCTACTTCAGCAGCCGGCTTTTAGATCTGTTTTTACTGGGTAGTAAGCCCTTGGGCCATGAGGACTTGCCATGTGGAGAGAGGTAACAACTCTCTAGATCTGCTGTCAGAGCAACATGATGTCAATGTCTCTTTTCCACATGACCTCAGACATGGTATCTAATGCCAGTGCATGGAATCAAGCAACAAGCTGTGTGGGATGGGAAATTATTAGCAATAATTTCCTTTTGATTTTAGAGAAACAGAGAGAAAAACAGTTGGGAGTACAAATAGACTTGGGTCAACAGCAAAAATTACCAGTTACATACTTCATTCAATTTTATATTTCCTGTCATTCTCTCTTTTTTTTTCCAGTGCTTTCTCTGCAGATTTTCCATCTCACTGGATTGTGATATAGTTATATATGTGCTTCTGATTTTACATTATATCACACTGACAGTTCATAAAGTGCAAAATACCAGTGAGGCATTTTGGTAGGACATTTTAGCTTTGTTCTGACTTTGAGCGGAATGAAGTATGTTCTGTTAAAAAGGGAATTTATGGAGGTAATCACCTGGAGTGATCTCTTTCAACAGAACTCTTAATTTCACACCTTGTTCATATATGAAATAAACCTTTACTAAAGGTGGATGTTTGACAAGGAACTGGAACCTTTTTTTCCCAGGCACCTAAACTGTTGCCATGTATAAATATATAGAATACAGAATCAAACTATGAAAACATAAAACCTTGCCAGTTTTGCCCTCAAATGTCACTGATAAGGCTATGACATGGAGTATGTTCAATGGCTATACATCTATGTTTTTCCCAATTATGATTCCAAGTCATAGATATGTATTTCTGCAGGATGAGAAGTGTCCTGGGGTGTGTATTTTATGCTCATTTCTTTTCCTTTCTTTTTGTTCTTGCATATATTTATATGAGGAACAGACTTTATCTGTGCATCTATGTATGGCAAAGGAGAGTAAAAGACACATATACTGTATTAATATTTACATGTAGGGTGCAGGCACCCAAGGTCTGTCAGGGACTTCAGGGTGGCCTCTGTGAGGAGCGGCTGAGACTGCCCCATGCTGGACACAGTCGGTTCCACCCAGCTCCAACCCACCTAGCACAGGGCAGGGCTGAGCCCCACAGCCACAATGGTGGCGCCTCAGGGAAAGCCTAGCTAAGGGGAAAGTGCTGGATGGAGAGAGGAAGAATTATAGAATCATAGAATCTTGGAATGTGTAAGGTTGGAGGGGACCTTTAGAGGTCATCTAGTCCAAGCTCCCTGCAGTAAGCAGGGACATCTTCACTAGATCGGGTCACTCAGAGCCCCATCAAGCCTGACCCTGAATATCTCCAGGGATGGGGCCCCCACTATATCTGGGCAACCTGTTCCAATGACCTACCACTCTCATATGGAAGAAATTTTCCCTAATATCCAGCCTAAATCTACCCTTTTGTTGCAGCTTTGCTTAGCTGTGCTGCCAAGATGGCTTCTGCAAGAAGCAGACAGAAGCTCGCTGCAGGCCCCAGAAAGTAAACATCGGCCAATTCAAGGCCAGAGTTGCTGCTGACCAGGGCCAAGCCAATCAGTGATGGTCACAGTGTCTCTGGGAATCACATATAGGAGAAAAAAAAAAAGCAGGCAGACGTATTTTGCCACTGGAGAAGGGAGTGAGAAGATCTAACAAGCCGCACGGCCACCAAAGCCAGGCCTGGAGGAGGCTGGGGAGGGGGGAGAAGAATGAGGCACTCCGTGAGCTGGAGAGAGAGTTTCCCCTGCAACCCGTGGAGAAGACCATGGTGGAGCGGGTGTCCCCTTGCAGCCCATGGATAGGGACAGGTAGCAGAGACTGCAGCCTTTGAAGAGATTGATCCACGCCAGAGCAGGTTTGCTGGGGAATTTGTGACTCTGTGGGGGACGAGGCTGGAGGAGTCTGGGCCCAAAGGTCAGTACCCTATGGAAAAGAGCTGTGCTGAGGCTCATGGTGAGGAGATGATTCCCAACAGAGAGAACTCATGCTGGAGTAATTCATGGAGGACTGTCTCTTGTGGGTGGGACCCCACGTTGAAGCAGGAGAAGGGTGTGTGTGTGGAATGCCCCCCCCCCGCCCCAGCTAAGAAGGAGGACAACTCAGGAGGAATGGACTGAAAACCCCCATTCCTCATGCCCTGCCCCTCCCCGCACTGCGATGGGGGGGAAGAAGGGACTGAATTTATGATTAAAGTCTGCAAAGAAGGGAGGGGTGGGGGGAAGTAGAAGTGTTAAGATTTGGAGGAGGAAAGCCGCTTGTGAGGAATTGCCAGAACCTCACTCCCCATTCCCTGTCCATCCCCATGCCATGTTTCGGGGGAGGAAGGGAGTAAAATCGTGAATTAAGTGAAGTCTGCTAAGAAGGGAGGGGTGGGGGTAGGTGCTTTAAGACATGGTCACACTTCTCATTACCCAACTCTGGTATCACTGAGTGTGCAGTGCAGTGTAGTAAATTAGAGTTTTCTTTCCTTTTTTCTGTGTTGAGTCTGTTTTGCCCATGACACTAATTGAAGAGTGATCCCTCTGTCCTTATCTTGAAACCTAAGCCTCCCGCTATATATATATTTTCTCTCTTTTTCAGCTGAAAAGAGGAGTGAGCGAGTGGCTTGGTGGGCATTTGGCCTCTAGCCAGGGCCAAACCACCACACCTTTTCTAGTTTAAAACCTCAATCTACTGCTACATGCACTTGTGAGCAGTTCTTTCCCAGCTTTCTTATAGGCACCTTTCAGGTACTGGAAGGCTTCTATAAGGTTCCCCTGGAGCCTTCTTGTTTCCAAGCTGAACATCATAAACACCAAAGTCAGAGGAGACGGTGGATGAGATGCCCACTTTACTCTTTCTATAGTTATGTATGGATATGTGTAAGCCACCTCCTAGCTTTTATAATTTTGACTTTCATGGAATATTTTTTCAACAATTGAGTATCATTACTTTCTTCTCAGTGAAAATTATAATTTCTGACAATACAGACTATTTTGTCCTACTGAAAAGAGGATTCCTACAATTTGAATCTAAGTAATTTTCTATAAAGAGTTATTACTTGGAAAGGAGCATGCAAGTTTTTTCTCCTTCAATTTGTAACTTTGGCTAAGCACTTTAAAACATCGTTGTCTTTGGATACCTAAGCAGTCCCACTGGCTGTGATGGGCTTTTGGTTCAGACACGATAGCATGCCGTAATCTGTAGTACATGTTGTAAGTATTACCATATTTAAAGTAAAGTTGCTTTCAACAAGCAGATCAGTGTTTCCACCTGTATCTTTAGATATCATTATCCCTTGTTGCCTATCACACAGACAAGGAGTCCTAATTGTGTCAGCTGTCGATCATAATATTTACCTTCATGCGTACAGAATGTCAGCCTATGTGAATCTGATAATAGGACTTATAGTTTGATATATGGTACTAAATATTAACATTACATGTAAGTACTGTTTGATGTGTTATTTTCTCTGTAATCAGGTTTAATTTATGTGTTTTTCCTTTCCTACATTTCGTTGTAAGAAACACCTTTTGTATCATACCCTATGGGTATCCTGAAGTGAACTTCAAGTGTTTTTTCAATGTCTGATTAGAATTGGCATTGTAGAAATTAAACAAGTTTTATTTTTAGCAGAAAACCAGTATTTTTTCAAATGTTCTCTGTTTATATTGTAGTCCATATCTATAAAATACTTTTAAACTCATACACATCTTCCAAGTTTTAGACATTTTTGATATGTCAGGTAAAATGTACCCAGACATACATATATAAGTACTTTTTTTTTTTTTAACCTACTTTTTTCCCCTGATCTTGCTCTCCTAGAGAAATTTTATTTAACAAATATTATAACTGGGCAAGTATTCCTTTTTAACACACATATCATGGACCAGATATTTTACTGACTACTATGGTACCAATATGCATTGAGCACTTTATTCCATCCATATATTAAAATACCACCATCACCTTTTTGTGTAGTTTGGAAATAACATATAAAATGAATAAAGGTATTAGAAAATATTAGATATGTAACACAGTAGCTGCTAATGTGTGTAAGAATTGGAAAAAAATGGTACTACATTGCAACTTTGGCAGTAGACAATGAATTGTAAAGAGATGTTCTCATGTATTCTGTATTGTATATTAACTCTTTATGATGCAATGATAAAATGAAGGGACTCTAAAATTTAATCAGTTTGAGAGGGATAGAGATACTTATTCTTTAAACTGAGTTCTAGCTTAATTGGCACAAATTTACTTCTAGTTCTTCCTTGGGAAAAGAGCTGAATAAGATTGTGATTTGAATTTTAAGTGTTTTTAATTTATAAATTATATAGGTCCTACATACAGGAATAATCCTGAATATATTTTGGGAGTTAAATCAGGCATGATATGTCTGGGTTAGTGTTTATGCCAAGGTGAGTAGCATAGGAATTGAAAATAGTTATCATGACATTATGACAAGGTCAAGTTTGTAAAGAATTTTAATCCCAGATGGAAATATGCAGATATCTTTTTTTTTTTTTGCATTTCCTCATGAAATATGAAATATTTAATTTAAAATAATTAATTTAATTTAAAATATTTCATTCAAAATATTTCGTATTAGATGTGTTTCACAGAAGAAATCCAGTCAGTAATTCAGAGATTAGAACTGTAAACAGTAGACTCAAATCCTAGTCTTAAAAAAAGTGTCTGGCTGTAGTGTGAGGGCAAGAGATGTCCATACTCATAGCTTTTCCTAGACCATATGTAATTGTTTGTGAATTTTAATGGAATTATACATTTAGAATTAATTAATTTTCATCAAACATTAGACTATAATAACTTTGAAGGTGACAATGTAAATTCAATTGCTAGCTTTGAAAACTCTTCTTTAAGACACCTTGGACCTATAAAAAAGAAAGAATGCGTATTCCCTGGAGTCACTGAAAGGTGAAAAAATTTACTTTTGTTATGGAACTTTTTTTTGTCTGTTTTTTCTTCTTTTAATGCTTGCTTTTAAAAAGGGATCTTGGCTATAAAAATACCAAACCAGCTAGTCAATTGTATCACCATTTCAGGCCAATTGAACATGGATCAGCTTGGGAGTGGTTCCATATTCAAGTTTTATTTTTCCTTCCTTTCTATGTGTGAATCAAGATTAGTGGGGGACTCCCATGAAGGTTGGCTGGGTCTAGTTTCATGGGAGAAGTGTGGGCTAGCCACCTGGACCAGAAACACTTTGTGACATTTGGACATGCTGCACCAAGTGAGCCTGTTCCAGCTGGTCACTGACTCATAGAGACCACATCATTGTTTTTTGTTGGCATGGTGCCACAGAGGAGGCCTTTGCTCTACCACTTGATGTGTTCTCAGTGATGGGGGGGCGTTACCTAGTCATCTCTGACAGAGCTCCGCCTACTGCAGCCCACCAGCTGGATAACACTCTCTTTGCTGGGTGGTGAAACTCCTTATGCTGGAAGATCTCCAACTCTGGAATGATTGGGCAGTTATTCTCATTTTTTCTGTGTAGGAGGCAGGTTATTTCACTGTTTCAAATTACTGTACAATAAAGTTTTATCTCCAGATTTTGGATCGCTGCCTTAAACACTGTCAATAGCAACATATTTGGGTTGTATTGTATTTGGTACTAGCTTTGAATCCTGTAAGATGATGAAAAAATAAAATTTAAAAAAGCCCTCTTTATTAATCTCTGCATTTTCTTCTAGTGTGGACTATATTACTGGCTTGTGCATTTCTCTGTAAATTCTATGGGACAGTAATTCCAGTGCTAGTGGATTAGAAAGTAGATTTCCTTGTTTCCAAAAAAACCCAAAACCAATTGTGGTGGGTTGACCTTGGCGAACTGCCAGTTGCCTACCAAACTGCTCTCTCACTCCTCCACCTCAGCAGGACATGGGAGGAATATATGACAAAATACTCATTGGGTAATGACAAGTTGATCACATTCCAATTATTGCTATTAGACTCAGGGAAATTTGTTTAATTTATTGTCAATAACGGAATAGGATAGTGAAAAATAAAACCAAAACCTAAAACCACCTTTCCCTCACCCCTCTCTCCTTCCCAGGCTCATTATCACTCCCAACTCTTCTACCTTCTCCCGAGCAGCATAGGGGAATGGGGAATAGGGGTTGAGGTCACTTCATAACACGTCATCTCTGCCACTTTCCTCCTCATGCTCCTCCCCAACTCCAGCACAGGCTGTCTCCCATAAAGCACAGTCCATCACATTCTACAGCATGGGTCCTTCCCGTAGGCCGCAGTTCTTCAAGTACTGTTCCAGCTTGGGTGCCCCATGGGGTCATAGGGTTCCATCATAACACCTGCCTCTGTGTGGACTCCTCTCCACAGGCTGCAGCTCCTTCCAGGAGCCTGCTCCAGCACAGGCTCTCCATGGGCTGCAGATTCCTTCAGGGAGCATCCATATGCTATGGTGTGGATTCCTGCATTGGCTGCATGGGTACAGCCTGCCTTGCCTTAGTCTCCACCACAGGCTGCAGGGGAATCTCTGCTCTGTCATCTGGAGTACCTCCTCCGTCTTCTTCTTCACTGACCTCGGTGTCTGCAGAGCTGTTCCCATCACATATTCTCACTCCTGGCTCTGACAGCATGAGGCAGATCCTGATTTCTTCTCAGAGAAGGTACCCCTGCAGTCTTCCCCCCACAACAAAAACCTTACCACATAAACTGAATAAAACAGTACAGGCAGAAATATCAGCACCAGCCCCAGAAGGTCACTGATGTTTGCCGTACAACAAACTGATTTATCCTGGGATTATGCTGTCAAGGCAGAGATTGTGCTGTAAAGAGACTTTGTTCTCAGATTTCTGGCTGAACTGGCAGGGAAGGTATGATTGTAAATAAGTGCTGTTTTTTGACGGAACACCCAGTAACCTCATCCAAACTTCTCTCTGTCTGGCTGGAATTTGAGGAAGAGCGCTGACAGTACAGAAAGACTTAAAAGCAAATTGGGTGAAGGCAAGGAATAGGTAAGTTAGGCTTATTACAAGTATGTATTTCTCAAAACAAGGTACTCATGTCTTCCACAGCTTAATGGAAATTCCTTGAGAAACTATCTGATAATCAAACAGCCAATATCTTTTGAAAAATATATTGGTATCTTAAATACAATAAATGCTGTCACAAAAAATTGATCTAGACTTCCATGCCAAAACCCCACAAAATTAAATGCTGAAAAATATTTGAAAAAATTAAAAGGTTCTTATCTTGTATAAATGTAATCAGAAAGCTTTAAGCTAAAGGGGCATTTCTAAAATACCAGGAAAATAGGCTTCCTGGAGTATTAAAGTTGATGTCATCTTAGCGAAGTCAACTAACATCTGCCAGAGGCACAATTTCCTTACTTTTATAAATCATGATACTATGTCAAAATTATTTTATTGGAAAAGTGGATATCTTAAATGAGAGAACAGTCTTAAAATGGTGGGATTACCATTATTGCTTTAAAAATTAAGACCAGCAAATGAAGTCTAAGGTGAGATTTTGAACAGTCATATCTCCTACATGTAATTATCTCATAGCACATCTCTGTTGTTAGGAAGTACTGAGGTGTTTTAAGGGAGACATCTGTGTGGGCTGCCTGTCTGCAAGCCTGTTTCAGAGGATGTTTGTATCACAAGAGAACAGCTTTTAAAAACAAAACAAAAAGAAGAAAGACTATAAAATGCTTCAGGTGTTTTGAATTTTAATTGCCCATTTGGAAATAGCAAGATAGTTTTTTCCCTTTTCCATAGTTGACTCCTCCTTTGTTTGTTGTTTGGTTATTTTTGGAGGGAGGGGTGCAGACGTGTTTTTTGCATGTATAGAATCTTCTGTTTTTTCCTGCTGCCTCTTGTCCTGCTGTTTTTGGGTTTTTTTTCTTTCGACACTAGGCACAGACAGTTCCCTTCTTCACAGAAATGTCAGAAATGCCACTCATGCATTTGCAACTTTCTTCCAATGTGTCAGCTTCTGCAAGAAACTGCAGTCCTCTGCTCTTCACAGAGGAGTGAGCCCTACTAGCACTCATACGAGATGACAATTGCATTCCTTCCCCATCTCTTTTCTGGTAGTAACGTGATTATTAGTTTATAGTTTAAAAAAAGCATATAGCTTTATTAGCATTTTGTCATACTGTATAGTCTCTGAAATGTGGTAGAAAACAGCATCTCCTACTTCAGGAATTAAAAGATAAAAACCATATCGTTTCCATGATAAGAATACATTGCAAGAGTAGAAGTCACAAAAAATCCAAAATCAAAACAAAAAACCAAACCAGGAAACAGCCTTGCCTGGCTTCTGAAAGGGGACATTTGAAAAAAGAAACCTAAAAATCCCCCAACCAACCCCTCCCCCCCCAAAATAAGACCACAACCATCTCCAGAAGACTGCTTTAAATCGACAAGAGGTAAGACAAGTGAACATTTAGCTTCTGTAACACCATCTGTCCACTGTATTTTCGGAACTAAATACAGGCATCTCAGATGTTGACTTTTCTTATAAATGAAATTGTTGTTATGTTTCAAACACGTTCCAGAAAGACAATGCACCTTGTTTGTTTCCTGGCTGTAGTGCACAAGGTGAGATGTAGTTTGTAGGAAGGCTTCTGGTCAGAGAAGTGGATGGGGATTACACATAACAGAAAAGTAGCATGTACTTTAGATTTTAACTATTTTTTTTCATTTAAGTATGTTTAGCAAAAAAATATTTTTCCTATGAAATCTAGTTTAAGACAAAAAAAAATCAGTATAAATTTACTTTTCCTTTGGGACTGTTGTCCTAGCAAAGCTATCCTTTGGATGAAACACTGCTGCCCCACTGAGTATCAGTCAGTTCTTTGGGGGCTACTATGTTTCTCAGTTCACTCAGGACATTATTCCTTTCCTAACTGGACATAGCTTCCCGTGCTGAGTACTCTGTCACAAACCTGAAATCTAATTTGCATTGATTTGTTTTTCTGTGATAACAGTGTGAGGGATTGCTGTAGAAACAAAACTAAGTGCATGTTTCTGCTCTCATTCCACTGTGGTTTACTTGTCATTGTTTCTTTATGTCTTGATTTTTTCCTCTGGAATGTCTGTACCTGTAAAAGCAAGGTAATATTAATCCTTTTAGAACTTTTTTAGTTTCTGTAAGTTTAAAGAAAATATATTCAAGAAGGTAAGTTTAAAGAAAGATAAATTTTGCCCACACAGATGTGTCTTTGATAAATATTTTAGAATTAATATATTAAGATTTTTTTAGGAAGAGAAGGAGAACCTGCTGCTTATAATTTTGATTTGATTTATAACTCACTGCATACAGTTTATGACTGATTATTTTTTTTCCATGGCACTTCAGGCTATTAACAGGCAACCTACCACTGTCATTGAAAAATCTAATTAGCTGTCAAAAAAATAAAAAGGTTCCACAACTGTGATCTGGGTAATTCAGTACAAACACACATCTGCACAAGGTAAAAACAAGCAACAAAGTCCCGTTAAAACCTACAGAAAAGACTAAATCCTAAATAGTACATATGTACTGATCCAGTCGTTTCTGGAGACATGCAATTTATTCCATGTGAAAGTTAAAATGAATTTAAGATATATAAAGATCTTTAAAAGCATGAGACCTTTTAAAGACTAGTAGGTCATGACCTTCATAGGTAACCATCATTATAATCTGTCCTTTGGGTGAAACTGGTAACAAATGATCACTGGATATACTGTAGCTCAATTCTTCAGTGCTCATGTGGTATTGTTAAGGATTCCTATGACATGTTCCACCTGGTCAAAATGAAAGTATTATTCATTGGCAGAAAATTTAATACTGATATGCATATGAATATAATGGAAGAAGTATTAACAGAAGATTCAGCATCATGATTATGCCCATGTACAAAGAATGGAGAGTTAAAAAGGTGATAGAAAATAAATTTTATTCACAATGTTTCAGAAAATTCATCTAAAATTTCTGTCACAAGAAAATGAGATACAGTTTTTCTCACTTGGTTTCCTATTGAGCCTTAGGAGCTGCAAACACTTATCTGTTCACCTGAACCACTTAGCAAACCAACAATCCATCTGAAGTCATTTTGCCTAATTACAGCCCATGGAAATAAAGATTTTTCTGGACATATTTCTTTAAAACACAGAAAAATAATTATGTGTTATTTCCTTTCTAATATTTCTCCATGCAAGGCAAAACTCTCATTTGTCTCGTCTCTTTGGAGGTGTTTTCAGTTCAAATTGACACAAAACAGGATTTCTTCTTAAGACCACAAGAGAGATTACCAAGAACAGTTTGAAAAGGCCAGATATGTCATGGTTTGAAGAAAGAAAGCTTAAGGTTTTGTTATTCACGTAGTTTTGCTAAAAACTAAAAAAGAGATAAACCAAGTTTTAATGCTTGGTGGTGATCAGCATGACAAGCGTAAAGCTTTTCTACCTTTCACAGAACAGTAATGCTTATAATGATGTAGGGAAGTGGTTATTGAGGGGACACCTCAAAACCACTTTGATGATGATGCAGTGATCCTAAATACTTCATATAAGGCTTCAATTGACTCATAATAATCAATACCCCCCCCCAAAAAAAAAAAAAAAACAACAGGGAGAATTTACAGTGTTGTTTTTTTTCCATTTGAAATTGAGAATCTATATCCTTTTGACTTTAGTTCATGAAATGGGAATTGCAGCATGACGCATTCCAGCCATCATTAAAAATCTTACAGATGAACAAGTCTCTATATTAATGATATGAGTTTAGAAACAGTACTAAATCATTTCAGTTACACCTTGACATATTCTGTAGCTGAGATTCTAATTCAAAAGCACATAAAATAAGAGTTTCCTTTCTGAACCTGAGGTCCAGTAACAGTTTTAGAATAAATGTAATTTAAGAAACTATTTAGTCTTTCAATATAATGTTATTTCTATATATTTTCTTATTAATTCTTTTTAATGTCTCTTGATTTTCTGCTTTGTTGAAAGGGAATACTTATTTTCTCCTACTATTTTCAATTAAAATTAATATCCTTTAAATGAAATAAAATAGTGCTTCGTAAAATAATTTAAATCAACATAAAAATATTTCTTTACCAAGCGTACCCAAATTTCTCATATAACTTGTTCAGAACTGAAAAAAACTAGGTCAGGGTATGGTTATTACCTTCTGATGAGTGTACAGCAATGCTGAGGAACAGAAATTATGTTTTAATGAAAAAGAGATAATTCCAGCAGAAGATTTCAGTCTTTACATGTTTGGATTGTACTACAGTGGTAAGTCTTCTTTTATCCCAAAAAATATGCAGAACATTCAGAAGAAAAATTAAATCTGTAGTTCGTGAAAATAACTGATGCTGGAAGTTGTCAGTGAAGAGGTGGCTGACCTCCTCTGTACCTTGTCTTGCTTAGCAACATCCCTTAGCAACATCAGATTATTAGCACATATCATCAGATAGGAGAGAATCATGGACAGTGAAAGGCTAATCATATTCGCATCAAATGGGAGGAGTATAAACCTTCAAGACCTTTTTTTTTTTCATTTGGATCAAGTAATATATCACCAATTGTTTTTTTTTCCCTTATATATTCCACTTACACTTTTGTAATATTCTTGTTTTAACGTGTTGCTTTCTTAGTTGCTTATTTAAAACATTGTGTGAATAATTTATTCCTAAATTCTCCTGAGACTTTATATTCATTTTCTGTGGCCATGCCCTCTAAAGTCGTTACTTCATGTGTGGGTTAAGTAATATCGATTTTATGTAAGACTGTTGAGTGTGCAAATACAGAAATCCAATTATATACTTTAATTTCTACCCGTTCTTGCGAAGTTACCCAGGCATCTCCTCCCTGTGTGCAGGAGGTGCAGAGACTGTTCCAGACTTGCTGTGACTGCACATGCAGAGCTGCCTTTGAGCCTTTGAGGTTTCCAACCTTGGAGCCCTGTGGAAATCGTTGATTGAAAGGGAAGACCCTCTCCTGCTTTTTGCTATTGTGAACCAGAAAAAAAAGCTTTTTAACTTATTTTTTTTTTTTTTAAAACTGTTTGAAGTCATGAGATTCACATTCACTCATAGCGTATGAAGTAAGAAAAAATCTGATGGGATCTTCCCAGGTAGGCTTGGGCTGCTGCTGAAGTTGGTGCCCCTTACTGGGAGTAGATTGGTGTGACTTGGTTCTAGCAAGTGAAAAGCATCAGGCTCTGTGGCAGCCTAGGGTGTTCTCAGTCCAAAGAGGATATCAGAAGTGCAACTAGCCCTGTCATTTTGAAATGAAAGTGTTATCTCTGGATATGAAGGGGTTGGTCCTAGACTGGGCACTGTATTTTCCCCCTGTATAGTCTAATAACATTTCCCCTCTGACACATTTAGCTTTTCTGAAAACTATTGATGTTCTCTAGCTGCCTTCAAAAAATGGAATCTATCTGCCACCCTGTGAATGAAGTGCCTTTGTTTTCTTCATTTCTGTGATTAAAAAATATATAGAAATTCAGTACAGTTAGCATACTGCTACAAGATGATCAGAAATATTTTATTTTCTCTTTGATTTGAAGAAAATCCTCTACTTTCTTTGAAAATATATAACAGTGAAGACTACTTACACTTGATTCCCAAGACTTTTTTCCTGTATAGTAACTAAAGAAAATGGACACACAAATCATACTAATATAGTCTGCAGTGTATTTTAATAATTTAAAAATACCTTATTTAATTTTTGAAGCAATTTTAGGAATTGCATAATCTAATGTGCTTCTCTAGTATGTACAAAAAATACTTATTAGTTTTCATAACTACATTTATTGTCAAGAACCACATTTGTGCTAGATCTGTATTCAAATGTGAGGAATATATTTGAATACATATATGACATACCAAATGATTTGTTGTACTGCAAGCAAAAGCAAAAGAATTATTGCCTGAAGGCTTTAATATTAAACAAGTATGGTGTGAGTAAAAGCAGCAGTGTCAGCTGGAGGACCCAGTCTGCCTGTTTCATGACCACAATTTGCTATCTTGCATTTAGTATACCAGTTGTGCTGCCCCCGACATGTGAAATACAGGTATATTTGACTTTCTCTTGACCTGACTGGACTTACCTTGGCAGACCTTCAGCGGTCAGGATTTGAATGCTGATGCTTAACTGAAATGGGACCTTTCTGCTTTAGGAACCAAGGACTAATTCTCAGTTCATTAACTTACACATGTAAATTAGACTGTCCAGTCTCATTTTGTGGACACCCTAGCTTTCTATCACTAGTCAGAGATGTTTGATAGCCGTAGCAAATGACTGCACAGACCTTGTAGAATAAAACTCAAAAACATAATTCAATTCTTCAGGTGGAACAAGGTAGCTAGAGGTTAAAAAAAAAAATAAAAAGAAAAGAGAGAGAGAGAGAGAGAAATAGATTGACGAGAGACCTTAGCTATATCCTTGCCTGAATGTTTTTGTACCTTCTGAGAACTTTGATGTTTCCAAATCAACATCTCAGCAAACTGGAAATTCCACATGAAGTTGTCTCCTCCCTCCCTGCACAGTCAGTGTCCTTGGTATTGCAAAAATTCTTTCTCCATCCATGATTTTTGGCCCTAAGATCTGCTATGATTTTCCACAAGTTCCAGAATTAATACCGGTCCTTCTTGATTCTCTTTTTGGAAGAAATTCTGTTCCTGAAACACATGAGAACAGATTGGTGAGAAAAACAAAAACTTGTTATCAGAAATATATACACATTTTGGTGTGTGGCCTTTGATCTTAAGGTCTTGTAAAAATGGTGTCATCATACAGAAAAGGAACATATGCCACATTGTGTGTGCAAGATAGCAGAATTAAGTTGGGAATAGAATCTAAAGTGAGATTTAAGCATTTAGCAATATTATTTGACATTGATAAGATTATTTTTTAAATTACACTACTTAAGTGTTGATATATTATTCATCTTTCTCTTTTATACTCATATGATTCCTTTCAAAAAGAAGAAAAATTGTGAATGTGCACTAGTATGGGTCAGTATGTTGGGGGAAAGGTATCCACACTGTATATTTTACATCTCTATGTCAGATGCTTTAAATTACCTCTTATTTACCCTCTCATTTCTCTCATCATTGATGCTAGAAGCATGAAAATTCTATTTACAATTTATCTTTTTTTATATAATGCTTAAACTTAGAACATAAAGCATCCCAAGGTAGAGCACACTAAGACTCATGAGGGTGTTGCTCTTGTAATATATATTAAAATTACAAACCATAGAGTCAAGCCCAGATACAGAGGTAAATCGGTATTATTTGATATTGCTAGTAAGGTTTAGAAGCTTGCTTTACTCTACTGGAGTGACAGATGCTATCTTTTTGTGCTGCAAGCTGTGGAATCTCAGTAGAGATTGTTATAGAAACTTTAATCTTTCAAAATTCTTCACTCCTCAAAAAAAAAAAAGAAATTGCTTTATATTAGATTGTTCATACTATATGGAGTAAATAATTTTCTAAGATAGGAAACCATCTTAAAATTATACTTGCATTACTCAACTGCTGTCACTTTGTAATTAATAGCTTGCTAGTTAATTAGTGGGTTTCTATGCATTTTATTAGTGAATTACTGATGAATAAACATACAAATGGTTTTTATTATTTTCTTGATAGCACACACTTTGTGCATTGTTAACTTGATAAAATGTCTCTAGCCTACTGATACTGGAATTCTGTTCTTCCCCATTCCAGCCCACAGCATTTTCAACTGATTTGCACAAAATGATCTTCGCTGGTGGAAGCTCTGAGCACCGAGAGCTGCGCTTGGCAGCAGCAAACCTGTGTCTGCAGGGAAGGGCATGGAGTGTTGCTGCCAGGGGCTCTGCCTTGGGAGAACCAGCAAGCAGAGAGAGAGGTTGTACTTATTTAGCTTTCTTTGATTTAACTTTCACCAAGAAACAACTGAAACAGGTAGAGATGGATATTCTTGTAACCTGGAAACTTTAAAAGACTGACCAACTTTGTGGGAACACAGGAAAGGCAGGCAGCCTGATTCCTTGCTATAATGACAATTGAGCTACAGTTCATCGTGCCTTGAAATTCAGTACATTAAAAAAACATCAACGCTGCAAAATGTTGGTCAGCCTGTGAGGACTGAACCACTCTGATGAAGCGTCCTCTAGGAACTCCCAGTAAGAGATCAGCATTTCATCCTATGAATGAGATTTCTTTTTCTGTAGTGGTTTAACCAGGCTGGCAGCTAAAACAACTGCAGAGCTGTTTGCTTACCCCTCCCTCACCTACTCTCCCCAAGTAGGATGGGGGAGAACACGAAAAAAAGGTAGAACTTGTGGGTTGACATAAAGATGGTTTAATAGGACAGAAAAGGAAGATGATGATAATAATAGTAATAATAGTAATAATAATAATAATAATAATAATGCTGATGAAAGAATATACAAAAGAAGTGGTGAACAGCACAATTGCTCACCAGCCAAAGCAGATACTCAGCTTGCTTTTGAGCCAACTGCATCCTCGCCAACTTCCCCAGTTATATACTGGGTATGATGTCATATGGCATGGAATATCTTTTTAGTCAGATTGAGTCAGCTGTCCTGGCAGTGTCCCCTCCTGGCACCTTGGGCACCCCCCAACCTTCTTATTGTCAGGCCAATTTGAGAAGCCGAAAAGCATCAATGTGTTTATCAACTTTATTCTCATGCTAGATCCAAAACACAGCACTATACTGGGTACTAGAAAGACAACTCTATCTCAGCTGAAACCAGGGTAATCTTCTTTCAGTATGAAACCAGCTTTTCATACACCTGCTTGGAATGAGAGATTCACTTATGTCCTTTGAACATGTACAGGGTACTATGGTAAAGCATATAATACAGGAGTTAAATAGACCACATACATGATTGTTATCAAGTCTGGCTAAATAAAATAGGTAAAATAGAATATGTAAAATCAACTGTCTTTCCTGAGATGCTAAAAAAAAGCAGTCTTAGGTTAATTTTAGATCAATATATTCTAAGGTAACATAACTGGTTATGGTGTTGAGTATTCACAATAATGTAAAAGTATGTCTTCATCAGGGATCTTTAGTTTAGAAAGGATCTAATAACTCAAACTATGTTGGTTAAATCCTCAGTACTTAAGAACATCCCATACATGCCCGATTTCTGCATTGGAATTGTGTGTCTTATCAAATGTTTGGCTAGAGTAGAACTTTCAAAATAAATCGGCTTCTGATTTGTATCCTGCATATCACAGCTCTTTCCTTAAAGCAACTAGAAATACCTCTTTCTGAGTACATTCTTTTAGTACCTGCACCCATATACATTGAAAGTTGAGTCTTTCTGTGTTATCTGCTTTTGCAACCTTGGCTCTTATTCAACACTGAGTTTAATTTAAAAAAATAATTTTATATTTTCTTTTGTCAGACTAGATATGGGCCTCCCACTTGGTAAATAGTAGCCTTGCTTGTCTTCCATGAACTCCTTGGTCTGATCCTGCATTTGTGTTATAGGAGGAAGGCCATTATCATGTCACACTATTATACCCCTTTGGACTTATTTCTTTATAAGAGCAAGTATCTGTTTAGCCACTTATGCAGAAGACATTTCTGCTAAGTGTACATGTTATCTCCGAGAACCATGCCTAAGTCACCACAACTAACACATCTCACTTCTGTGCTTGGTGAATTTGAATGGGAGCTGAAAAAAGGAGTGGCTTCTTTTACACGTCATCCTTCAGCTCTAACATCCTTGAAGCAAAATGAGTTTCTGGAAAATTCTGCAGTTGTCAAAACATGTGCAAAGTACTGAAACAGTAGTAAATATAAATTAACCATCTAGATAAATATAACCTTTACTGAAAAATGATGAAAAGAGGCAGATAATAGGAGTCAAGGCTAGTGAAATAAGTTTTGTCATATCACTTCAGCTCCAAGAATATCACTATAAAGTACAATTGCTTGTGTCAATCACACCTTTGTCTCAGTTTGACTAAAACCTTCCACCTGTGTTGAAAATCCACTAGTCATGCTGCTTTTATGACAGGTTTGTACTCAAGGAGGGGGTGTTTTTCCCTTTTTTTTCAAATCACTCTTTAGTCTCCCTTTTTGTGTCTGTTTGACATGGCAGGCTGAGACAATTGAGCTGCTTGTGTACAATGATTTAAGGCAATTTAAACAGGAACAAGCAAAATAGTTGATCACTAAGAATAGTTTATGATATTTCTTTAACTTGCTTCAGCAGACCTGTGAGGTCTGACTACTGATTATAGGACAAATTTTTGGTTAAAAGGGTATCATGAAGATCTGTAATTGCAGGCAACTAAAAGATATCAACTCAGGCCTTGACAGATGAGGCAAAATGATTAAGGTGTGATGATAATTGAACTGAAAATAAAGTAGCAGTATGTATTTTCCACAATGAATATAAAACTCTTAACAATATGCTTATGAAGAATAAGTATTATTTAGTTATTTCTAGAAAAATGTGATGCTTGTGAAGAGATGAATCTCAGATTAATAAAAGACTTTCTGTAAGAATTTCAAAGCAATACTGACAATGATAAAGATCTGTTTATGACATCTTAGATCCACCCAAAACCCAATGTCTAGTGCCAGTCTACACAGTAGATGTCCAGACTAGTTTAGTGGAAGGGCTTATATCAACTAAGACCCATCACTGTGCAAACATAATTATAGTGGACTAGTGCTTGTGGTCTTTAGCTGGCCTGTCTGCTCAGTATGCTGTGTGGCATACGCATTTACCAGACTGATCAAGTGGACTCCATAATTTCTGTGATGCACCTTTATAGTCATTTAGGGATATATCTCAGATATTCTGTTTAAACTAAAAGAGGCTAGATTTAGATTAAGTATAAGGAAGACATTCTTCACTACGAGGTTGTTGAGGCTATTGGCACAGGTTACCCAGAGAAGCCGTGGCTACCCCCTCCCTGGCAGTGTTCAAGGCCAGATTAGATGGGGCTTTGGGCAACCTGGGCCAGTGGAGGCTGTCCCTACCCATGGCAGGGGGTTGGGACTAGATGGTCTTTAAAGTTCCTTCCAACTGAGACCATTCTATGATTCTATAATTCCATGATTCTATGATTTGCTCGATAAAAAATGTTTCATTTGTACTGAAATTAAGTTTAGCATTACAAATTTACCTGCAACAAAACTTTTTTTTTTGATGATTCATATATCTCTGAAAATTTTTTCCTTCTGTTTTCTTTATTTCATACCTGTCACTATGCCTCCTCCAGTCCAAAGAAATGTGGAGAAAAGAAAGAGCTTTAAATTGAGGAAAAAAAAAAAATTCAAACCAGCTTACATGTCATCAGAGATGCTGAGAAGGCACACTAGATTTTTCTTTCCTGAACACCAGTAATTCAGTGGCAATGAAGAAGCTTTGGGAAGAGTAGAAGTAGATTATTTTCCATAGAAAGGTAAATTTCAGCTTATTATTCAGCTTATTATTTTTTAGTGAGTAAATTTTATAGCTGGATGTTGACAGGGAGGGAGCTATTGAAGTGTTCCAGTGTCTTTATTTCAATACAGCTGAGGTATTACCTGGTGAGGTAATAGGAGGAATGAATAAATTTATAGGGTCATGCCCTTCTTGTTGCATTATCTACTGATATGCATTAATATAAAGTGGTATGCCAGCTATTTAGAATGATAAAATGATCTTCCTTGATTTTCCTTCTTTCCTTCTGTGTCCTCTGTGCACATTTTTTTGCCCACAAAATTGGAACCTTATTGTCTTTTTTTTTTTAAACACACGCTTTTCAAGGTCTTCTATAGCAATTTTTCCATACTTGTCTTTCTTGTTCTCTAGGACATTGTAAATGCTTTGTAAAATCTTCTTTCTTCCACATCAGTTCTTTAACAGAGTGAGGTGCTTGGGATGAGGTGTTTGCAAGAGTTATTTTGAACCTGTGTCAGTTTTGAAATCTGTTTCTGAAATGCTTTGCGTGTGTGTGTTTTGGGACGAAGGAGATAAAAGTTGCTGCTTAAGTTGGCATACAAGTTCACACTCAGCTGTCTAAGCTCTTTCCTTTTTACTGCCTGACATAGACACAACTCTGTTTTGCTGTTTATTTGTTGGAGGGATTTTTTGTCCAAAACAAAAAGCATTTAAAATCAATAACCAGGATCCATATTTTCTTTCTGAATGTATCCTTTTATTTTAATGTCTCTATTAGCTCCAATGATTGGGAAAATATACTGCTTTTTTAGCAGAGTCTTAAACCTATACTTTTGCCCATCTGTAACATCTTTCTCCTTTTGTTACTTGCCCTAGTTCTTGAATGTGATGATTTTACTGTGCTTATTTCAGTGTGGTTACCCCTGAGTTGCATATAAGAAACAGAAAAGTGAGTTCATTTCTTGAAACCTGTAAAAAGCAAAGACTTTCTTACTACATCTTACAGCCCAGTCCAAGGAATCTGTTTTTTAGGATTATTTATACATATGTACTCAAATATTAGTTTGAAAGGCATGCCTGTTTTGTCTCTTTTAAATATGTCAGTACAAAATCTTCTGCTCAGGTAATGCAGAAAATATTAAGCTCATAAAATTTATACTAAGTATAACTTTAATTATTATTCATTAACATTTATAATAAAAGAAATATGATATTCTGTATTCTAAATGCATAAGGGAGAAGTAATAGAATTTTCAACAAGTTGATTCTGCTTCCTCCAAACTTCACTTTGTAACAAAGTTAAAGCTGAAATACCAGTGCCTTTGAAGCATTTTTTTCCCTCTAGCACAGGAAAAGTAATGTTTTTCATTATTTGCATTACAGTGATATGAATTTTTCTGTATACATGGTAAGAAACAGTCTCTATTCTAAATATTTCTGTGTACGTTATTGAAGATACTCCTATTGAAGATACTCCTATTGAAGATAGTCCTATTGAAGATACTCCTATTACCTCACCAGGTAATACCTCAGCTGTATTGAAAGAAAGACACTGAAGCACTTTTTGCCAAAATTCAGTATGTTTTTCTATTTCATGAAATATTTGTATCTAGGTTTTGGATGAACACACTGAAATTTGAATTTTTTTTCATATTCCTTTTCCTGCACTTATGTATGTTGATTTGTGTATTTTTCTTCTGTTGACAATATGCATGTATCTTACCATTGAGCTCTTTTAAAAGATAGATTTCTTACCAGTAGTTGAATATGTATTAACATAACCATCGTTAGATGTTCCCTAACTTGGTTGTTTGAAGAACTAGAGTCCTATTCTTGAGTCTGTTAATGTGAAGATAGGCAAATTAAAAAAAAAAAAAAAGAAAAAGAGGTAATCTCACAAATTTTGCTATGCTTACAAGTTATGGGCTTTTTTTACCACTTATTTATCAGAAATACTAGAGGGGAAGATTAAACCAGTATTTGATCCTTCATGTGAAAAAAATTATTACTGTTCTCTTCTTGCAATAGCAACAGAAGTGTTTATACTGAAAATAACAGCAAAGCAATTTTTTCCCAGGAACTATGGAAATTTCAGACTTCAGTCTTCTCAGCATTTGCATTGCTTGGCTTATTTCACCTGACATTCTAAGAGTTTAAAATTCAAAATGAAACTGAACCTTATCTCAGGTACACAAAATGAAGATGAAAAGTCATCCTTCTGAGACATGATGGCTTCACACTGGTCTAAACTATGTTTAACAATATAATTATAAATATAAAGCTTTCCTCATATATCTTGAAAGACGCTTCATGCATTAAAGGTCAATGAATTTTTGTAGGTCAATTCAATGAAGATTTCTTTTCTCTGTTCAGAAGGTACTAAGAACTGTGTGATTCCATAAATTATTTATAATTTTATGAGCTCATTAGCAAAAGCTATAGTAATAAGAGAAAAGTGAACAAGCACCTCAATTTTGATATTTTACTCCATTGTGGTACGTTAGGAAACTAATGACTTTTAAAATAATCTATAAATGGAAATTACTGTTTTAAGGAAGCAAAAATTTGTATTCTTCCTCCCTAATGTTTTAATGTTTTCCTTGCATATTCCACAGAAGTCCATGTTTATGACAGGATCAGTAGTTATTAATTAGAAGAGTTATTCATTAGTTTTATGCTTTACAAGATTTTTTAGTGTTTCAGCTGGGCAGACTTCTCTGTAAGCATTTTGCATGAGTAAAACAATGAAAATGTGCTTGGAAAGCATGGGATTCATAATGGCATATATAAAGCAAAGTCGATATATGTCAAAGTGAAAGAACAAACAGAATATAGTTTCCGATGCTAAAGGACCAAGTACCATTTTTCTATATAATGGATTGAAGTTAGTGAGGTACTTGCAGCGTAATATAAGACATGGTTTAAAAATGGCACACCTGGAACAGCTGATTTTCATAAGAAGTAGTGATTAAGTGGTGAGATGCTCCAGTGCAGCCCCTTTTATCATTGCATTGCTACCATTGATTCACAACTGCAAGAGGATATGTGCTCAGTATTTTTTAGCAAAGCAGAACAAAACTTTAGCTATTTTTTCTTTCTGTGATTGCTCAAAGTTTTCTGATATTATTTCTTAGATGATCATAACAGAGCATGTAAAATGTTAATTCTTTCTCCCTCCTCTTGCCTATGACAATTTTCCTTGATTGTCCTTATGCTGTAAACAATTTTCTAAAACATAAACTAATACATGTTTTTATTAATCACCTTCTTACAAAAAAAAAATTTGCAAAAGTCTAAGTTTCTTGAGTCATTTGATCTGTGTCCTTATCTAATCCTCGCAACTGTGTAAAAATGTTGTGCTGTCAAATATTCTGGTTGTCATTTTACACAATATCCTGAAACTTATTAAATAAGCTAAGAAATATCAGGAAAATATATCCGCAGATTTGAGTGAAGGTTTATATTTAACTGAGTAAAGAATGAGTCAGTAGTGTCAGGACATCAACAAGCTAGTTAAAAATGCAGACCAATCATTAAATCGAAAAATTCCTCATAAATACAACCAAACTTTATAATGCATAAAGAAGTTTCTAAAATGCCATCTGTCTATTTGATTATAAATTCTAGCTTAATAATGTTCCTAAAGTTAATTAATTTAATAGCTTGGGGCCTGTTACATATTTTAACAATGAAATTTAATTGTTCTCTGATGTATGAACCTCAACCCTGAGGCCAATTATAAAACTTCCTTTCAACATGTCTGTTCTTCTGTGATGGTTAAAGACCTCCCTTCTTCATTCCTCCCCTAGAATCAACAGTATGTAGGTTTTAGTGTGCAGTCTTAACAGGTAGATTTTAGTGACCCCCATTTAAGCAAAAAAAATACAGACAAGTAGTTTATGTCCCATCTCAAGATTTTTAAACATGGAACACAGCAATGAATCTTTGGTTAGCAATAGTTTTCTGGAACAACAGTTGCTACTGTTTAATCCTAGCATTTTTTCCTTCTGGAGCTACCTGAGGGTGAACTTTTGTCTCTGTTGCCCCATACATATCTGCACACACTTTTATCTGTGCTTCCTAGAATCCAGGAACGGGACAACCTGCAGTGCCCACCAAGGCAATAAGAGAAAAATGTGAACATTGAAACAAAAAAGTAAGTGAAATTCTGAAGGTAATGAGATAAAGGGTGTTCATGTATGGTGGAGGTAACAAATTATGTAACTTGTTTCTTGCAGCCTGCTGACTGCAATTGCCTGTGAAGTCTTCTATGAAAGAACATCTGGGTAAGTTCAAGAAAAGAAAAAACTGAGAATTGTGATAGTTCATGACTGTGGTAAATAAAGGGTCAAGCAAGTGGAAAAAATAAGATCGTGTAGAATGCTCTTCTGCTTGTAAGGTAGTTGACATTCTACCTTAAAATAAGTTTGAAAAAAAAATGAGGGAGCACAGTATTCTGTCAGCCAGGACGGGCTTGAAGGGTCTGAGCATGTGTTTATGCAACTTTATCTATTCTTTAAAGCTGTGATTATGCCCAATCCCTGCAGAAGTTCTGTGCACTTTCAACATAGCTTCTAGTTCAGTGGGGCATCTTGTTGAGTATACAGTTTATGCAATATACAATCTTTTTTTTTAAAAAAAGTGATCTTTATTGTTCAGTATAAATGGGCCCTTAATAACTAGTCTAGGATATCATATTAATGATACACATCTGCATTTAGATGCATGATTTCTGCCTGCTACAAAACATATCTCAATAACAGTACTTTATAATTATAGTATTTACACTACTCAGTTGGTTTTGAGAAGGTTTTTGGAACAAAAAATGCTAACAGAAAGCAACAGCACAGTGTGGTCAAATAACGAAATAATCTAATAGTAATATAAAAATCCAACAGACTGTGCAGCAATAACAAATTCTGTCAGAAAACAAAATACTATATTTTGCTTAAGAGGAAGCCATTGGTGCATTTTGCATATACACAAAGCACTTTTGGGTCTCTATCTAGAAAGACAAAGATTGTGCTCTTTTGTTTTATTTTCTTTTATAAATTATATGCCAGCATGCTCAAAGTGAGTAGATGTATGATTAAATTTATGCAATTGAGGAGACTCACCCTTGCATTAGAATGGCAGCAATCTCAACATTTTCTCTGAAGGCAAAATGGCAGGTATCACACAGTAGAACTCTATGCATTTAGCATGGACTCAGAGATGGCAATGATGAAATCTGATAAACATTCATTTACATATTTACATTTTATTTTCAAGACAAAACCAATTAAAAATAAATAGTAGCCTTCTATTATTTCTACATTCCAAATCCCATCTTGCTGACAGCTTCCTATTGAGACCATGTCTGCTAGTGTCACTGTCCTGAGTTTCTGCTCTTATTCTCATTATTTTGCACTGTACCAGTTTTTGGCAGCAGGGTTAATTTTCATATGTACATTTGGCTTGTGGAGTGAAGGTGCAACCGGATAGAACACTTGTTTAGAGTACTCTTTCACTGAGATATTCTACAGGGAAAAAACATCTGTATTGTCGTGTGCAAAGGAAAAAATATATTTCATAGAATCACAGAATCATTAAGGTTGGAAAAGACCTCCTAGATGATCTAGTCCAACCATCTCTTTACCACCTATATTACTTACTAAACCATGTCCCTAAGTACCTCATCCACCCTCTCCCTGAACACCCCAAGGGACGGTGACTCCACCAGCTCCCTGGGCAACCCATTCCAGTGCCTAACCACTCTTTCTGAGAATAAATTTCTCCTAATTTCTAACCTGAACATCCCCTGGCACAACTTGCAGCCATTCCCTCTTGTCCTATTGCTAATTATCTGCAAGAAGATGTTGACCCCCAGCTCACCACAACTTCCTTTCAGGTAGTTGTAGAGAGCAATAAGGTCTCCCCTGAGCCTCCAAACCATTCCATTTCACTCAGCCACTCCTCATAAAACTTGTGTTCCAGACCCTTCACCAGCTTTGTAGCCCTTCTCTGGACGTGCTCCAGGGCCTTGATGTCTTTCTTGTAGTGAGAGGCCTAAAACTGACGACAGTGTTCAAGGTGTGGCCTTACCAGAGCTGAGTACAAGGGGATGATCACTAAACCATTCCTGATGCAAGCCAGGATGCTATTGGCCTTCTTGGCCACCTGGGCACACTGCTGGCTGATGTTCAGGCAAATGCCCACAAACACCCCCAGATCCCTTGTCCTCTGTGCAGCTTTCCAGCCACCCTTCCCTCAGCCAGTAGTGTTGCCTGGGGTTGTTATGACCAAAGTGCAGGACTCAGCACTTTGCTATGTTGAACTTCATCCCTTCATGGCCTCTGCCCATTGATTTAACCTGTCCAGATCCCTCTGAAGACCCTCCCTGCCCTCCAGCAGATCTACATTTTCCCCCAACTTGATGTCGCCAATTCACTGCAAAAATGCACAATTAATCTGTTTGCATTTTATTATTCTTTATGGCTTTCTATGCTTCCTCTACTTCTGATATTTAAAGCTCTTGTATCTGATTCAGGAAATCCCACAGATACATACTTGACTTTTTAATACGCGCTTTGTCACTGAAGTTGACAAAGCCAGTTACATCCTGAAAGCTAAGTTTGTTTCTGCTTATGAAGAGACAGCATTTTTCTGGGTTCATTAATGCATGACTCATTTTTGAAGACTCCAATGAAGTAAAACCTATTATTACTCTACCTAGGACAGTGACATGTTCCAGAGTAGCAGCTATTAAGAATTTACTTGGCAACGAACTGCTTACCCCACAAATTAAAATGTTGGTGCTCCATAGAATTTAGCATATAAGCTTCAGTGAAACTATTTTTGTAATTAAAACAGTGTATTGCCTTGATGGATTGGGGACGAGACTAACAAAAGGCTATGCATGTCTTTACTGTTGACAGATAATAAAAAAACCCCACAGGTCTTTAACCATGACAGTGTCCACAAAGGACCTTGACCCAGATGGATGGACATTTGACTTCGGCTTAATTCTCTTGTTCTTGCTACAATTTAACAAAGGAGAATGTATGTTATATTTGAAACAATATGATATTTGAAGTATTCAAGAAAAAATACTCTTCGTCTCTCCTATTTTTTCAGACAACATATACACAGGGTGACTTTCTGCTTAATTGCATGCAAATGGAATTATAATAATGCAAAGTGGTGTGTCAGTGAAAGCTAGGTACAAGTTTTTCCCAGGGCTATGTGAAAAATAGCATGAAACAGATAATGTGTCACTCTGGAGCATTTAGATAACTATTGAAAAAAATCTACTTAAATACTATTTGAGATATTTTTTTTTTTTTTGATCTATATTCTGATCAAACATTAACAGTAGTTTTATGGCTACTGTTTCTCCCTTCACTGCACTTTTATTAGCTGTAATTTTTAAATTGAATTTCCTGTTACTGCAATAGACAAACAACACCTGTAAATATATCTCTATACTGTAATGATGAAATACCAATCTCTGGATGGAGATTTCTACAGAAAATATGTATACTGGAGATATTTTTAAATGTAATGCTTTAATTTCTTTGTAGATTTTTTTAATGTCTCCAATAAAAATATAAAACAAACAAACAAACCCCAAAGAGAAATAAACAAAAAACCCAAACCCCAAACAGATACAAATTATTTTTTTCAGTGAGATTTTTACTTTGAGAAAAAATGTTAGGCTACATTTTGCGCTCCCCAAAGATGATTCAGATTATGCTTTTAGCCATGCCAAAGATGGAAGCAGACCTAATCAAACTATAACAGCTATGGGTGTTTTCAGTAACTAGACACAACAATTATACTAACACTGACCCTTTCGACCTCCAACTGACATTTTTCCTGGTCCTTTTGTCTTCTGTGAGTTGAAGTGGTACTATTTTTTTCCTAAGTAAAAAGGAAAATATTGCTATTTTTAACCCTAAGCCTGCCATTGAGTGAATGTAATTCATCCTTGATGGCCAAGGATGGCTTGCACTACAAGAATGGAATAAGAACCAGAGCCTGAATGATTATTTGATGTATATCCTTGTTACTATGTTTGCAGGGTAGATCTGGTGCATAAAGAATCTGTTGATTTGACAGATACCAAGATAAAGTTGGCATACTCAGCATTTTGTAATGGTCTGGCTTCACACAAAATCCAAACTGGGGTGTTTAAAAGATAAATTAACAGCATGTTACATGATTTCTGGAATGGAAGATCATAACTTGAATCCTGCTTGCAAATCCTCAGGACTATTATAAAGGCTCTGCAATGTTCTGTCAATGGCTGGCATATGAGTTTTTAACATATTTTCTCTCTGCAGTGAAATGCCTAAGTCCTCTTTGGTAATTTTTTGGGAGACGAGTAATCACTGACTCCACATCCCCAAATACTCTTACTGACCACCAGTCCTGGAACAGAAAGGTTCACCAAGATCCTCCAAAGTAATCTCCAAGGTTATTGCAGTCACCAGCCCCTCAGAGGCATATCTGTCTCTGCTGACTGAAACAGAGTGAAAACACCCTTACTTGCTGTCTAGTCTATTCAGAATGCTGCTGAGCCAAAAATCACTATTCACTGATTGTTCACATTGTCAGGATATATCTATGATCTTATGCTAGAGGAAATATAGCAGAGTCTGGGTAATGAGGTAATCCAGTGACTTTCAGACCCAATGTTGTTCTAACATTTCCAAGAGGCAACCTGTTGCATCATTATCACTTTCTTCAGTATTATTCTGTCATATATTTGGTGGTTGATTGCTTAGGATAAAGCAAGTGCTGAGAATTAGATTTAGAAAGAGCTAAGCATGTTCAATCAGAGCATTGAAAATCAGTGTGTACACTGAAAAACAATCCTCAGCAGGAGTTTATGTGAGATTATCACATCATATGACAGTGTCCAAGATAATGCAGTTAAATGCTCCATGTAAGAATATATATACAACAGAAGATCACAGCAATCTCACAGTCATGTGGAGACAGTTTAAAACTGTAAAATTTGTTACTGATTCTCCTATTCAGTCTCCACTGACAGAATCACAGAATCACAGAACATTAGGAATTGGAAGGGACCTCAAAAGATCATCTAGCCTAGCCCCTCTGCCAGAGCAGAATCACCTAGACTAACTAGCACAGGAACGCATCCAGGCAGGTTTTGAATGTCCCCAGAGATGGAGACTCCACAACCTCTTTGGGCAGCCTGTGCCAGTGCTCTGTCACCCTCACAGTGAAAAAGTTTCTCCTTATATTCACATGAAACTTCCTATGCTTCAGCTTGCACCCATTGCCCCTTGTCCTCTTGCTGGCCATCACTGAGAAGAGCCTGGCTCAATCCTCCTCACTCTTGCCTTTTCATATCTAAAAACATGACTAAGGTCCCCCTTCATCTCCTCAAACTAAAGTGGCCCAGCTCCCCCCAGCCTTTCCTCATGAGGAAGGTGTTTCACTCCTTTCATCATCTTCGTGGCCCTGTGCTGGACTCTTTCAAGGAGTTCTATGTCCTTCTTGAACTGAGGGGCCCAGAACTGGACACAATATTCCAGGTGCGACCTCACCAGGGCATAGTAGAGGGGGAGAAGGGCCTCTCTTGACCTACTAAACACACCCCTTCTAATACACCCCAGGATGCCATTGGCTTTCTTAGCCACCAGGGCACATTGCTGGCTCATGGTCATCCTGCTGTCCACCAGTACGCCCAGGTCCCTCTCACCTTCCCTGCTCTCCAAGAGGCCAGTCCCCAACCTATAGTGGTACTTGGGATGTTCTTCCCTAGATGCAAGACCCTTCACTTATCCTTGTTAAATCTCATTAAACTTCTCCCTGTCCAGGTCTCCAGCCTGTCTAGATCTCACTGGATGGCAGCACAGCCCTCTGGTGTGTCAGCCACCCCTCCCAGTTTTGTGTTGTCAGAAAACTTGCTGACTGTACACTCTATTCCCTCATCCAGGTCATCAATGGAAGATATTGAATAGTATAGGTCCCAGTACCAACCCCGATGTACTCCACTAGATACAGGCCTCAGCTGGACTCTGTCTCATTGATCAAAACTCGTTGGCTTCTCCCCTTCAACCAGCTCCCTATCCACCTCACTACTTGACCTTCCAGCCCACAATTCTCAGTTTAACCACAAGTATGCTGTGGGAGACAGTGTCAAATGCTTTACTGAGGTCAAAGTACACCACATCTATGGCCCTACCATCATCTATTCACCTGATTATATCTTCATAATAGGCTATTAGATTAGTCAAACATTATTTCCCCTGGGTAAAACCATGTTGTCTGCTCTTAACAACCCTCTTATCCTTGATGTGCCTTGAGATAGCACCAAGGATAAGTTGTTGCATCACCTTTCCAGGGATGGAAGTGAAGCTGACTGTCCTGTAGTTACCTGGGTCATCCTTCTTGTCCTTTTTGAAGACTAGAGTAACATATGCATTCCTCCAGTCCCCAGGCACCTCTCCCATCTCTCAGGATTTAGCAAAGATGATGGATAGTGGCGTAGCAATGACTTCTGCGCAGCTTTCACAGGACCCTTGAGTGCATCCCATCAGGATCAATGGATTTGTGGATGTCCAGATGGCTTAATTCATTCCTGACCCAGGCGTCATCAACCAAGGCAGACTCATCATTTATGCTGACTTCCTCCGGGGCTTCAGCCATCTGGGGCTCCTGCAAACAGTCTCCAGCAGTGTAGACAGGGGTGAAGGCGGTATTCAGTAACTCTGCCTTCTTACTATCCTCAGTCACCAGGGCACCCACCTCATTCCACAGAGGGCACACATTGCCTCTAGTGTTAGTTTTGTCAGCCATGTATTGGAAGCCCTTTCCGTTGTCCTTGAGCTCCTTTGCAAGGTTTAATTCCAAAGAGGCCTTGGATTTCCTAGTTTCTACCCTACATGCCATGACAACAGCCTTGTATTTCTCCCAAGTGGCCATCCCCTCCTTCCACGACCTGTAGACTCTCTTCTTCCACTTGAGATTTCCCATCAGTCCCCTGTTTATCCAAGCAGGTCAAATTGAGTTACCCACGCAACGTCCACTGCAGTGAACATTGGAGTTGGTTTACTCTATTTTGCCAGTGAAGGTGTCCCTGCCCATGGCAGGGGGTTTAGAACTTGGTGACCTTTGAGGTCTCTTCTGACCTGAACCATTCTAAGATTCTATTCTGTGAATTTGAGAGCTCATCAGATCTCCCTATTTTGTAGCAGGAACACCCATCATATGAACAGGATGGACATTAAGTAGTAACAGTCTTAGCTGCCTGACAGCTGCTACATGTCACCAAACAACTACAGTTATGTGTTTTAGCAACTGTTAACTAATACAGATGGACATCAGTGACAATTGATAACCTTTATGCCTCCTTCACTATGAGAGCGAGCCCAACAGCATTCACATGTGAAGCTTTTATACCATTTTCCCTCATGTTGTAGTTTTGTGTAGCAAAGTGTTGATAGAGAAAGGGGGGCTGCGGAGATGGCTGCTGCAAAAAAGCAGCTAGAAGCTCTCTGTTGGCCCTGGAAAGTAAACATAGGCTAATTCAAGGCCAGTGTTTCTGCTGACCAAGCCTGAACCAATCAGCGATGGTCACAGCGCCTCTGGGAATCACATAAAGGAGAAAAAAAAATGCAGGCAGGTGTATTTTTCCACTGGAGAAGGGAGTGAGAAGATGTAACAAGCCGCACGGACACCAAAGCCAGGCCCAAAGGAGGCTGGGGAGGGGGGAATGAGGCACTCCGTGAGCCGGAGAGAGAGTTTCCCCTGCAGCCTGTGGAGAAGACCATGGTGGAACGGGTGTCCCCTCGCAGCCCATGGATGGGGAGCAGAGACCATCTCCAGCCTGTGAAGAGATTGTTCCACGCCTTAGCAGGTTTGCCACGGGATTTGTGACTCTGTGAGGGATGAGGCCGGAGGAGTCTGGGCCCGAAGGTCAGCACCGCATGGAAGGGAGCTGCTCTGAGGCAAGTGGTGTGGAGATGACTCCCTGATAGAAAGGACTCACACTGGAGAATTTTGTGGAGGACTGTCTCTCATGGTTGGGACCCCATGGTGCAGGAGGGGAACAGGGTGTGTTTGAAATCCCCCCCAAGCTAAGAAGGAAGACAGCTCAGGAGGAACAGACTGAAAACCCCCATTCCCCATTCCCTGCCTCTCCCCATGTTGCAATGGGGGGGAAGAAGGGAGCAAATATATGACTAAAGTCTGCAAAGAAGGGAGGGTGGGGGGAAGTAGAAATATTAAGATCTGCAGAAGGAAAGTAGCTTGAAAGGAATTGACTGAAACCCCACTCCCCATTCCCTGCCCCTCCCCATGCCATGTTTTGGGGGAAAGAAGGGAGTAAATCGTGAATTAAGTGAAGTCTGCTAAGTAGGGAGTGGTGGGGGGAGTTGCTTTAAGACCTTGCCACACTTCTCATTACCCGACTCTGGTTCACTGGGTATGTAGTTGTAGTGTAATAAATTACTTTTCTTTATTATGTGTCGAGTCTGTTTTGTCCATGACACTAATTGGTGAGTGATCCCTCTGTCCTTATCTTGAATCCTAAGCTTCCCAATATATATTTTTTCCCCTTTTAGGCTGAAAAGGGGAGTGAGCGAGCAGCTTTGGTGGGCATTTGGCCTCTAGCCAGGGCCAAACCGCCACACCTAGAAGTCACAGAATGGATTCATTTATCATGCATATGTGAATATCAGACCTCATGATTCAGTTTCTTTAGAAACTAGATATTCCAGGAGCCTGAGAACTCTTATAATATGAGGCTCACACATAGTGCGTGTTTCTTTAGGAGAGAGATCGGAAATAGTTTTTCTTGCACACCTTAAGTTAGCTGTTTGTCTACTCATGTATCTATTAATGTACTTGACAAGTATGCAGTATTAGAAACTAGAAGGATATTTAATGAAAGAATCTAAATGGCAAGAGAACAACATGAATTAAAATATGAAGACTGAATGAACTACCGAAATATTTACCTCTATATGTGCTTGTTCTTTAGCTAACTTCTTTCAAAAATTATGATCTGTAGTACATCATCTTTACAGATTGGTATTTTTATGAAGCATTATTGAGCAGCTTTGTAAACAGGATGAATAAATTTTATAGCAGCGAAGACACAATATAGACTGACATCTCAATATTCCTCAAACAGTATTCTTTCCAGGTATCACAAGACAGTGAAAGCTATGTGGCTTTGAGATGGAATATGTGTTCATTACCATGAAAAACCATGGATATAGTGCCATTTCAGTGCACTGAAACAGTAGCAGTTTGATAGTATAGATGATGAACACATTAACAAAGAGAATGTGAGGCTAAGGAACAAAGAACACTAAATATAAGTATTCACTGGAATCATATCAATAAGCTTCTGTTTTAAAACTTCAATTGTTGTACATTTTAATTACATCAGCTACATCAATCAACTACACCAGCTGCACAAATTTGTCTTTATATATTTTATTTTTTATTATTACAAAATAAAATGAGCCATTGTAACACCTTCAGCATATGTATATTATAAAGGCAAGTATCTAATATTCAAAAGATAGATTTTTTTGAAAACACTTTTAAACTGAACTGCACCAAATGCTGTTTGCTGGAATGTATGTGTTAGATACATTTCTTTGCCTCTCATAGCTCTCCTGGCTGCCACCCCTTTTCTCTCACTCCCCCTCCTTCAATGGGACAGGGAGAAAGTAAGATGAAAAATCTCATGGGTCCCTATGAAGGTGGGAACATAAAATACTAATTAATGTCACTGGTAAAACAGATTTGACTTGGGGAAGACTAGTTTAGTTTATTGCCATTTAAAAATAGAGATGGACCATGAGAAACAAAGGCAAAAATTGAAACCACTTTTCCCCACCCTTCCTTCTTCCCCAGTTCGACTTCTCTCAGGACAGGGGGATGTGGAATGAGGGGTTGTGGTCAGTCCGTGACAGTTTTCTCTGCTGCTCCATCTTCTTCACACCTTTTCCCTGCACTCATGTGGCATCTCTAGAGGCTGCAGTCTTTCAGGGTAAATCTGCTCTACTGTGGGCTCTCCCCATGGACCACAGTTCCTTCAGAGAATATTCATCAGCTTTAGCCTAGGGTCCTCCATTGGCTGCAGTGTGGTTATCTACCCTGGCATGGCCCTCTACGTGGGCTGCAGGGAAATACTTGTTCCACCATGGTATCTTTAGGGTCTGCAGGGGAATCTCTGTTCCAGCACATGTACCACCTCCTACCCCTCCTCCTTCTCTTACATTTGTGCTCACAGGGCTGTTTCACACACTTTTTTTTTTTTTTTTTCCTCACTTGTAACTTCTGGGCAATGTTTTACCCTTTCTGATGCTTTTTCTAGTAGTGCCAACACCCACACCCAATAAGAAAAAGTGATCAGAACATTTTGCTTTTCCTCACTGCTTTAAATGAGTATTTCCAGGGTCCTGTTGACAAGGGAAATCTGTATGAGAATTAGTTTTAATTATAGAAGACTGGCAAGTTTCCTGTGTTGCCCACACCGGTCTAGCTGATGGCACGCTGCCACTGGGATAGCTGGACCGCAGCTGAATGTTTGTGACTGTTGCCTGTGGCAAAATAGCCAGGTCGAAAGAGAGAAGTGCCTTGGGAGGAGATGAGAGAAGTCAAACTTGGGTTTTCATGCAGAAAATTATTAAAACTTTTTGTGAATGGATCAAATATTGCAAAGGGTGACTTTGGGATTAGGTGTTAATCAGCTGACAGGAACAATGATTTTCAGTTACACTAAGGATATGTGTTTCTATAAGACTGTGAGGGCAAGAGAAGAGAAAAAGGAAGCCCATGACAACATTGTACATAAAACTGGTAGCATAAATTACTGCCAACAACTCATGTATCTTGCCTCTCTTCAACATATTTCATTTTAGTTCTAAGCTTTTGTCTGTCCCCTGCTATTTCATGTCAATTACACCTTATTGAAAGCAGTAAGTATTTAATAGCTGATAAACAGATAATTGACAGTAAGTCAGACAAAAGCATATGCTTATTTCATAAGTTATTAGTGTCTTCCTCACATGCACTTTCCCCTCGATGTCTAAGGGGGATCAGAGATTTTAATTCTTGAGGTCCTATCTCTCTGTTCTCATGTCATATAGGAATATGCCATGCTCCTTCTGTCATTGCATTTTTCTTGTCTTAACTGGGAATACTCATGAATAAAGGATGAAGTCAACTATGAGAAAAATTTTGTTCCACAGGCTGGCAGTAGAGGCCAGTTACATCAGACTTTGTGAATTGTATAGAGATAAATAGACTTCAGTCAAAATCTGGATGGGTACTTGAGAGCAGCTTTGGCTTTGAATGACAAAGTTCAACACCCTCAGGAGGAAACATATTAACCTCAATGCTCTCCTGTCATTACCTTCTCACATACTGAAGCATCTGAAGATATGTCTCGCATAATCAGAACTTGAATTTTTAATGTTTATACAATGTGAAATGTGAATTTTTAAAGATGATTTTGATTAATATGTGTGTTCTAAGTTCCCTGGTTTGGACATGGGAGAAGTGGATTTCTGCATTTTTCATGTTTATATTTTCATTCTGGTGCATTATTTAGTTTCTTCATTAAATGTATAGGCCATGTTTGAAGAGATTCTTTTTTCTTATGATTATATTCAAGCATATTGAGGCATCTAGCTTCAATAAACATAAAACCCCCTTATTATTTGCAGAATAGCAACACATACCAAGAATGTTTTGAATTAGTTGTAAACACATGAGGCTGAATTTGGATTAAGATAAAGACAAAATATCAATACACTAGTTTTGTTACCACTCAAGGAATGAACACTCTTATTCTGGATAAAGAGTGATTTATGCTGCTTTCATGATAATCCACCTAAAGGCATGGTAGACAAGTTCTAATACAAATCAATTACTGCGAACAAGTCAATAACCTGATGACCAGTAATATCAACATCCCAATAAAGAATTAATTGAATGCTACTATTACTCTGAACAAAGCAAAGTAATACCAAGGGCAAAACTACTTTGGAAAAATACACACTCACATATTCTACCCACATCTTTCTGCCTAAACGTCTTGAACTGGCTAGACAAGTAACCTAGGCTGTAAGAGATTATTCACCTTATTCTGAAGTGATTAAAATTACCTGTCTGCTTTTTAACTTTGGTAATTGTATTTTATTTAGAGGTTTTCTCCCAGAATAGAAGTGTTTGAATCTAAGCTTAAACCTATGCTCTTCAAAAGTTAAAACCAACTAAATTAAAACCCCTTAAGCCAGAAATCAGTGTTCTTTGCCCATGTCCTGCTTATTGACTGGGATAGAGTTAAATTTCACAAGAAGCTGTGAGGGGACACAGCCAGAACAGGTGACAAAAATTAGCCAAAGGGATATTCCATACTTTATGCCATTGTGCTTGGCGCAAAGGGTAGTTAGTTGGGAAGGAGTGGCAGCTCCAAGATGGACTGAATATGCAGTTGTGTGTAGTCATTGTGCTTGCCATTATGAGTTTGTGGTAGTGTGATATAATCAGTCTGCCAGGCCTCCCCATATTGATATTTCAGCCATTGTCCTCTATACCAAAAAGTCTGTAGCTGCTTAGCTTGTTTGATAATGGCACACATTTGACATTTGTGGATAACCTGTGCAATCACATCAATAGTCAAGTCCACTCCTTGATCATGAGCCCATTTGTATGTTGCAGAATTTCCTGTTGTGTTACAGGGCCACAGAGCTATAAAGCTATAACTAGCTCCCCCTTATCTTCCCATTCCACATCCTCTTTTGCTGGACTCTGGGGTGTGTTATGTGACTTCCAATGGATTTTACAGATCTATTTGCCAAAACAGGGCATTAAAATTTATATAATCCAGTCATCGTGAAGCTACCAGAATAAACATCCGCATTCACAAAAGTTGGATTTTACTGACTTGTCACTTTTGAAAGTCAAGTCAGATACTCTGGAGCTCCATTCTTAGACACTCAATTCTAAAATATCAAATACCTTCTCCAAGTCATCAAAAGTTGGAACTAACTATTCATGTCAATATTACAATGACAATAAAGTCATTAATATGTTTTAAAGGTTCCTTGAGAAAAAGAATTACAGAAGCCTTGCCTAAGGTTAAGAATTCATCTTAATCCTTCAATACTCCAACTGTGTAATGCTGACATGTACTTCTGTTTATTGCTTAGTGATTTCTTTTGCCCTCTTCTTAACATAAAATTCAGGAGTGTCCTTTCAGTCCATGAGTTGCATAGCGATATGTGAGAACAAGACAGCCATTTTATTATGGAGGCAAAAAAGAGAAAGCGAAAACTTTCCTTTCCCAGACCTCATTTTAAATTGTCATCCTCTTGAATTTTGGGTGTATCTGACTCAATATGTTATCTGAGATGAGGTTTATTCTTTAAAACTTTTCCAAATCATTCCTTTACTGTGCTTTGGTTTGCACTGCAGTGCATCTCTGGGATCAAATTAAACCAGAGATGTTTAGTTCATAAAATTTGGTTTACAGTTAGTGCAAAGTGACCTGTCCCTCATCCCAAAAATGTGTATGGTACAGCTGTTAGGTCCTCAGCACCTATACATAACTATCAGGACATTGTGCAGATGTACACTGGAACAATGTTCAGTCTTCTTCAGTCTGTGTATAGTTACACAGCCACAAATGTCTGGCAAGCACTAAGACAAGAAGTAACCAAAGCAACCAATAATAAACCAAACCAACAGTAGTGAAGTGAGTCAATACGTCATTAACACTGACAGTTTTATCTCACCATGGTGCATCCCAAAACAAACTACCATCTGACAAGAAGGAGGAAACTGCTTTACTTTTTTACCCACAGTTATTTCTGAGGCAGAGTGACATGGATCTAAAATTTAAGTCTTTCCAGAATTAAAATATTTTCTGTTTTAAGAGGAAGAGTCTTCTGAGAAGGCTTAATGAAGGAGGTGTGAGAATGGAAATAATCTTTATTAATTACAAGCTGGCATACCAGAAGTGAAATCAAGAAGTCAAAACTATTTTAAAGTTCTGTGTTTCTAGAAGTATATATAAGTAGTCTGCCTGTCTAATAAACTCTTGCAAGAACTTGTCAAGAAATATTTTCAGTAATATTTTAGGACTGCAGTAGTAGACCTGTACATAAATACTTGAGAGGTCATTTGGGAACCTAATTTTTGCAGCATGCCTTGAGGCCAGTTCTGGACTTTGGTGGAGCACATCTAGGTTAGACAACCCCTGCTTGAACTGCACATATGTCGTGGTTTCACCCCAGCTGAGCATCACGCAGTTGCTCTTTCTCTAAGAGAGTGTGTGGGGGAACTAGGGGAGGGGGAGGAAGGGAGAGAAAAGAAAACCAAGAAAACCCTCCAAACCTCACAGGTTGGGATAAGGACAGTTTTATGGGACAGCAGGGAAAGAAATATAACAATAATAGGACTTTATACAAAAATATACATAACTGGTGATGCACAAAGCAGTTTCTTACTGAACCGCACAGCTCAGACAGCACTGCTCAGAGCTATCCCAAAACAGGACCATCCACTCAAAACTGGGTATCTTGGAGCTGTGTGCTCCTCCCCTTTATGCTGAGTATGACATAATTGTCATGGAATACCCCCTTTGTTCCGTTTGAGTCAGCTGCCCTGGCTGTGTCCCCTCCCAGCTTCCTGCATGCTCTCCACCTAGCAGGACAATATGAACAATTGAAGACTCCCTGACTGCTGGGCAATAACTAAACCATCAGTGTGTTGTCAGCACTGCTCTCATCCTAACTCCCAAACATGGCATTCCACTGGCTGCTAGAAGGAAAATTAACTCTGTTCTAGCCAAAACCAGGACAACATAGAAAGGAGAACAGGCAGAAGATGAGGGAATAAACACTTTACAAAGAGCGGTATTTCTAAGGTCAAATGTAATGCATTGGTTTTATTACTTTCCTTGTAAGGTGAAAATTAGGGAAGTTATATCAACTGGAGAATTTATTTAAGCCTTCCACAGTGAAGGACCATCTTCTAAAATGTCCTTTGGTAGCCACAGATCAAGTATAGCAGACTTAACTTACAAAAAATTATCTGCTCTTTCAAGTGATTTTGAGGTCACTCATTTTATTTAGTCTGGAACTAGTTGGAGGATAAATATTGAGTCCTGAGCAGAAAGTGTTGGATGAAATGCAAATTATATGCTCAGTATATGCTCAGTGGTTTTTATCTTTTAAACGTATTTATTCAAAATTGGATTTGCATGAAATCTGATCCATACTCCTTAAAAGCTAAACTGAGAGATGTGTACAAAACTGATAAGAGGTGTTTGAAAACTGTTCTGTCGAAATCTTATGAGAAAAAGCTGTCAGAGCATAGCAGCACTAGATATCATTACAGAATGCAGTAGCACATCTCAGCACTCAACAGAGACCTTCAGTCCTTTCTATAAAATTATATTAATTTACAGCAATCAATAACTCAGAAAAACGGATCTACACTGGATCAGACTAGCATTCAGTACAGACATACGCTAACACTAATAATCAGAACATCAAACTGTAGAGACAGATAAACAGAGGTGTAATTAATTAAATTAAGATGGAAGACTTTGGCACATCTTATTAATGTAAAAAAAAATAAAATTGTTTTGTTTATTCCATTGCAGTTTTCAAGTTCAATTGAATACCTTTCACTAATCCAAACAAACACCTTGATACAGTCTGTTTTTGAGAAGGCATATATATCAGTTTGAAAACTGTCATGAAATCTTTTGTTAATAGAATTTTTAGTATTGAAGATTTTGTAAAATATGAACATTACTTTTTCCATTTTATATTTACATAGGGTCTAGCTTAAAGTGTTTAAAGGTCTGTTAAAGAAATGAGATAAAATTACAGCTAGCAAGTGGAAGGTTTTACTTGACGACAAATTTCTTTGTTTAAACAATATCACCCACTCAGGATGCATAGGAAAACACCTGCCAAATAAGATCACCACTGAAGAGATATGGATATCATAAAACATGAAACCAAAAGGCAAAGTGATACATGTTAAGCTCACAGTGAATCAATCCATTATCTTAACTGATAGCATTTCATGCAATTAATGCATGTATCAGTAACAAAGTATAAATGTGTCATTACTAGTTGAGAGAGAAGAAGCTGGTAATGTACATTTATGTATATATTTGTTTAAGATTACACCCAAATGTCTAATTGATCTTTCATCTGAGAAATCTGATCCTTTACTAGTAAAATGCAGTATTTTGAACAAGTAGGAGATGTAAAGTGGTGAGACATATATGTGTATCATAGCATTTCTGTTTTTGAAAGTGCAAAAAACTGCTTCCATATTAAAAGCTAAAACTAGAGATTCTCAAAGAAAAGAAAAATTAAATACAAGCTCTCTTTCAATGTTTGTTTTTTTTTGTAGAAGAGAATTTTTGGAAGCAAGAACTGAGGCAAGGTTTTTTCCTCTGTATCCCTGGCTGTAAGAAAACTACCACAGCAGTCTAGTGCCATGATAGCCATTGATCTCCTGTCCATGGCTTTGAGCTAGACCTTTCCAGTGGAGTGGTGATGCAGAAAATAGTAATGACCACACTCTCAAAATAAAGTGGATCTTTAAGGAGCAAGAGAGTGACCCAATATTTTTGCATCTGTCCAAATTTGTATTGACTCTACAATCCTCTTTTAACATCATTCTTTCCCTGACATGATTCTTATAACTAAAGAATCCCTGCTTGCCACTGTAGCCGTTGCCCAGCCTTGCCCTGAAGCTGATGGGTTATGTCCGTCATCTGCTTCTATTTGTCGACTGGAAGACTTTGTTTCTCCAATCTTCTTCCACACAAATCTGGAAAGAATTATCCTAAGATAATTTTAAGAGGATAAAAGAAGTCAAAGAACCTGAATGAGTGCAGCTAATCTAACCACAGTTTTGAAAAAATACAAACAGTAGCATGGTAATGTTTTCCTCTCTAGTGATATAACAAATGTAAATTTCACACTTGAATTCAGAAAATTATTTGAGCATATGAGATAAGTGAATTCAGGTCAATACTATTACTTTTGTGTTGTTATGCATGACTGCATGAATGTTAGACTGGAGAAGATGAACCAGACAGACCAGTGAACCCAGACATCTTTCAAACATAAAGTTCCATAAGCTGATCTATGATTCCCTGCTGGATTTCTTAATACAAAGTAGCCTTTGAAGAGTTTCTCACTTTTAACTTTCTAGGACTAACAGGAAGAATTGCAAGTGATTTTGCATCAAGAGTATCTCGTTTTTCCAGATAACTTCCTTTATATCTTTTTTTTTTTTTTTACACTTGAGAGTTGGTGCATCTGGCAACTCATTTAGGTAAAGGACAATTATTAATCATTTTCCTTTATTTCAGTTATGATGTATGAAGTCTTTCACACTTGTGAGATTTCAAAAGTATTTAAAGCTTATATCTCCCTCCTGCTAATTTAAAGTCTATTACAAATAGCTTTCTTGTGGAAACAGCCACCTGTGTTCATTTAGCAGCTCATGGTCACTCCAAAATTCATTACTCTGCTGCTGAATTTTTGTTTGCTTTCTTCTGGAAAAAGTCACCATTAGATGCTTTTCAATTACTGTGCCCTTCAACTCAATAAGGTTGGTTTGTTATGAATCTCTCCTTTTAGAAGTTAATCATGTGCTTAATAGGAGAACATCAGCCATTTCTCACTGTGTTGAAATTTAGAGAAGTCAAGAAATAAATGATAAATTCAGAGCTAAAAAGTGCTCTATTTACAGGAATATAAAAAAGATGTGAAGGTGGAGGGTTTCATAATGACCTAGGTTATATCTATCTCCTGTCCTTCACTTTTAAAGTCTTGGACTCCTTGAAACCAATATTAATTTTTCTCACACCTACAGTGGTGTGAGGATTTCACCTATATTATTTACATTTCTTTGCATTATGGGGGCAAGTGACACCTACATGCAGAGTTCCAGGTGAAGACTCTGGCATTTACCACAGCAAAGGATTGGAATAACAAGTGCTCTGATAAAATATATGTCATGGTTTGCATAGTGCTGGAATATCATATAATAATCTCGTTTTCAAATTCTGTTTTTCATGCCAGTTTAAAGGTTTGTCTTTAAATTTAAAGTCATATGGAAAACAGTCCAAATATATTCTGACACAGAACAATGTATGACAAAACATGTAAAGGTAAGGACTATAAGCAATCAGATGATGGTTACTGTTTTTTATCAGAAATCTTGAAAATGAAAATAAGGCTATCTAGGATAAGTTTGATTGTTTCCATAGGGAAGACTGTTATGAATAGATGTGGCAATGATAGCAGAGAACTGAGAGAAGTTTTTCTTTCTCTTTCAGAAGCAATCTACCACATCTTAGGCAAATATTTGGGGTTTTCTGTCCTAGGAAATAAGATGGTAATAATGTGTTGTGTTTATAAAACATGCTGTGTTCTTCAATTGGGAAAGTAAAATTCAGGATTCATACTTTATAGTATTGGAATTCCATACTTTAAATGAATGGACTAAAGGACTTGGAGTGACGTTTTTTAGACTTTTAGAGATTACAACATGAATCAGAGTTCTCTAACCAGGATTTGTAAGATTAACCCTTAAAGTTTTATTTCCTTAAAGAAAAAAAAATAGTTGTATCATGATAATAACAAAAAGGAATTCTAGAGTATACTTAATGCCATAATTTTCTTTGTATTTGAGTAAGGTCCAAGGTCTATAGTGTAGTATCTGAGTCTGTTTTGAAGTCCAGAAATGCAAACTGCATCTTCTTAACATGTATTCTTGCTTTGCTTTGCTCCTTTGCTCCTGTTTCAGTAATGTTATGTAAATATTGAAAAAGAAACAAGCAAAATTTCCAAGCATTTTCCCCATGATATTTGGCATAATAGATGAAGAAAATAGAGGTGATGTAGACTAAAAATATTTTGTAATGCTCTATTAAAAATTAAAAATTTTCTCTTGCTTTTAATCCACAGAGCAATTGCTTTGCAATTGTACAAAGTGTGGTTGATGAACAGTTACTGTTTCTATAGCCCCAGTAAAGCTAATCAGGTTGTGGTTACATTTTTATTTATTTATAAGAATATTTTCTCATGATAATTCATGTGATTTCCTGAACTGATCTCTACTTGCTCCATAATTAAAATGTGCAAATAAAACCCCCCAAAAAACATTAAAGAGGTATGCATTAAATGCATCCCAAAGACAATTGTGTAGGAGTTTCATAGAATAAGGAATTGTTAACATTTCAGTTGGCTGACTGATTTTGTAGGAGAACTTTATGTCAGCTTTATTTGGTTCAGTCTAGACCAAATAACAGATGTGACAAATTTTCAAAGAAATGGATCTGAAAGAAAAGTTGTTGTACTAGTGAAGTTAGTAATGTGTCCATTTCCAAATCAAAGTGACAATGATATATAATTTCTGATTTCTAAATTTTTCATTCCTTCTCATACAAGAAAGTATTTCATATTGTTCTCAGCTGATTTGACATCTCCGATAGGTACCAAAGAGTGTTAAGGAGAAACGTTCACCAAGGTAATGTTTTTTTATCCTTCTTCTCAGGAAAGAGAAGGAAATTTATACATAGAAGGAATATGACTGTGCAAAGCCATATAATGCAAATTTTCCTCTATGTGAATCCCTTAGAAATTAGTATAACCTAAGAAAAACTCCAGCTACTTAATCTTTTACCTTGCCTAGAAAGTATACTTCGGTTTTCTTCAAGCACAGCTAAAAATTCAGACCATGTATTTGACATAAAATTAGTTACCTGATGCTTCTAAATTTCCCAGAGATGAGATTCTTCATATTAATTTCCAAGCAGTCATGCATCCAGCTGTCAAAAGGGCAAGGGAAGGTCCTCTACCTCAAATCACTGTCCTCAGCCAACTACCTAACTGAGCAGGAAACATATATCAGATATATGAACGCAGATGAAAGTAGGCCTTTCTGTAGCTGGTGAAAGAGGTGGGCAGGGGACTAGGTATTGCCTGCTCAGAAAAAGAAGTTCCACCAGTTCATTCATTCTTTTTTCTGCTATATTCAAGTCATGTATGCTCTATTTGTGCTAAAACTGTGCATTTAGTTGCTCCAGTTGACAATTTTAAATCTAGGTCAACCCCCTGGTATGCAATTAAATCAATATTCATTGTGTTTCTTGCAACGTAACAGTCACAAGAATTTGAAAAATATGTCTCTTTAACAACATATATTTAATAACATGGTCCACTAACCATAATAAAGTTCAGCTTAAATGTTCCATAGCTCCTTCTCTGTCTGATATTAAATTATTTCAGGTTCAGCTGTAAGTAAAATGCTGAAGCATTAACCACATATATATGATGTGCTATTTTAAAAAAGAATTACTATCTTAGCTTCTAAACATACTAAAATGATATGAATTTTTTCATGAATTTCTACTGAGAAAACACAAGCTGAGAAGTATAAAGATGAGCCTGAAAGAGAAATGAATTATCATAGGAAATAAGATTGGGCTAACAAGTTGCTGAGTTAAGGCAAAGTCACACCCATCACAACATATTCTACATTTCAATGGGTACAAATGCAGCACACTGTATTTTTGGTATAAGTAGGATGTATCTTCTTTTCCTTAAAAATACTTGAATGCTCTTTTTCTCCGAGTAACCATATACAAATGCTTCTTTTATGCAGTCTAGTAGCTTATAATTTTACTGTTATGTACTTGAAATTAAGCATATATATTGCTACCTCCAGCTTCCTTATAACTGCTCTATTTTTGAAGAGAAGCAAATTTCTTCATTAAACTATGTGATTTCTGTCCTGATTATCACCTCAGTATGTTAATAGGGTTAATATGATATGATGACAAAGTGTGCTTAGATCACAGAATCATAGGGGTTGGAAGGGACCTCGAGAGATCATCGGGTCCACCCCCCCTGCCAAAGCAGGCTCCCTAGTTCATATTGCACAGGTAGGCGTCCAGACGGCTCTTGAATATCTCCAGAGAAGGAGACTCCACCACCCCCCTGGGCAGCCTGTCCCAGGGCTCTGTCACCCTCACTGTGGTCTTCTGCATATTGGTGCGGAATCTCCTGTGCTCCAACTTGAGGCCATTGCCCCTTGTCCTGTCCCCACAGACCACTGAAAAGGGGCTGTCCATTTCTCCCTGTGTCCCACACTTGAAATATTTATAAACATTAATAAGATCCCCTCTCAGTTTTCTTTTCTCCAGGCTGAACAGCCCCAGTTCTTTCAGCCTTTCCTCATAGGGGAGATGCTCCAGTCCGTTAATCATCTTCGTAGCCCTTCTCTGGACTCTCTCCAGGAGATCCCTGTCTTTTTTATCCCAGGGAGCCTAGAACTGGATACAGTAGTCCAGGTGGGGCCTGACCAGGGCAGAGTAGAGAGGGAGGATCACCTCCATTGACCTGCTGGCCACACTCCTCCTAATGCACCCCAGGATCCCATTGGCCCTCTTAGCCACCAGGGCACACTGCTGGGTCATGGACAACTTGTCATCTACCAGGTCCTTCTCTGCAGAGGTCTTCTCCAACAGGTCATCCTCCAGCCTGTACTGGTCCTTCCCAGGTGCAAGACTCTACTCTTGCTTTTATTAAACCTAGATGCCAGGAATATTAAAACAAAATAGGAAATCTAGTGGTTGTTTAAGAAAATAGATGTTTAGGCTTAACATACCTTGGAGTCTTACTGCCTATTTACCTTAAGGAAAGTAGTTCTTTTTTCATCAGTTAGTTATTGCAACTTTCAAGTTTTCAGACACTACTCGGCTTCTGACTTTTTGTCTATTTTCTTCCTTCAACTGCATCTTGATATCTGTGGCCACTTAAAATTAGCATCGGTTGAAGACAGTACATACTAATGTTAAGACTATATTTACATGAAACTCCTTCTGTGATATTTTCAGGGCTATCCTGAAATGTCTGTTCACCTGGAATTCTATTCTATACAGCAGCAAAGATTGTAATTTTTGGTCCATTACATATTATGTCAGCTTGAAGTCATGCAATTTTTTCTGTGATTACTTATGAAGTAACATTACAGTTGGGTGGATTATTTGGACTCCTTATCCTTAATACGATGTTAGTTAATCTAGTAGGTCCTGACATTTGATTGAAATATAGCTTTGCAAGGAGCTGGAAAATCTTTATTATAGAGATTTTTGTAGAATCATAGAACATACTGAGTTGGAAGGACCCATAAGGATTATCAAGTCCAATTCCTGGCTCCACACAGGGCCAGCCAAGTCAGAGCATGACTGAGCACATCATCCAGATGTTTCTTGACCTCAGCCAATCTGGGTGCTCTGACCACTTCCCTATGGAGCCTGTTCCGGTGCCTGACCACTCTCTCAGTGAAGAACCTCTTCCTAAAATCCAACCTAAACCTCCCTTGTTGCAGCATCACACCATTCCCTCAGGTTCAATCACTGGTCACCAAAGAGATGTGCCTGCCCCTTCACTCCCTCTTGACAGGAAGCCATAGACTATGATGAGGTCTCTCCTTAGTCTCCTTTTCTCCAGGCTGAACAAACCAAGGGACTTCAGCTTCTCCTCATAAGACATCCCCTCCATACCCTTCACTGCCCTCCTCTGGACACTCCCCAATAGTTTTATGTCTGTCTTGTACTGTGGCACCCAAAACTGCACACAGTGCTCGAGGTGAGGCCGCATCAACGCAGCGCAGAGCGGGACAATCACCTCCCTGGACCTGCTGGCAATGACATGCTTGATGCACCCCAGGATGTGGTTGGCCCTTCTGGCTGCCTGGGCACACTGCTGGCTCATGTTTAACTTGCTGTAGACCAAGACCCCCAAATCCCTCTCAGCATGCCTGGCCTCCAGCGTCTGATCCCCTAGTCTCTATGTGCAGCCAGGGTTGTTCCTTCCCTGGTGCAGAACCTGGCAGTTGCCCTTGTTAAAAGTCATACTGTTGGTAACTGCCCAGCTCTCTAATCTGTCCAGGTCTCTCTGTAAGGCTTCTCCACCCTCAATGGAGTCAACAGCTGCTCCCAGTTTGGTGTCATCTGCAAATTTACTTAAAACACCCTCTGGTCCTGTGTCCAGGTCGCTTATGAAAATGTTAAATAGGACTCGACCTAAAATGGAACCCTGGGGAACCCCATTAGTGTGCAGACACCAAAGTCAGTGGAGAAGGTGTGGTGGTGGGGTGAAGTGCACGGGAGGGAAATATTCCCCTTCAGCCTGTGGAGAAGACGATGATGGAACAGGTGTCCCCCTGCAGCCCAAGGAAGATGACAGGGAGCAGAGACTCCACCTACAGCCCATTGAGAGGCCCTACGCTGGAGCAGGTGGAGACAGAGAAGATGCTGTGACCTGAACTGGAGCAAGTCCCTGCCAGCACTTGCAGTCCATGGAGAGAGATAGAGACACAGAGAGAGGGAGAGAGACCCACACTAGAGCAGGTTTGCTGGGGGATTGGGATCTTGTGACCCTGTGGAGGACCAGGCTGGAGCAGTCTGGGCCTGAGAGACTGAGAGACATTCTATGATTTATGACTGCACCCCACAGCACTGACCCATGCTGGGGCAGCTGGTGAAGAGCTGAAGCCCTGTGGGAAAGGACTCACATTAGAGAAGTTCATGGAGGACTGTCTCACATGGGTGGGATGTCATGCTGCAGCAGGGGAAGGGTGTGAGGAATGCCCACATCCCGCCCCTCCCCCCCCCCCCCCCCGCCCCACCCCTGCTGAAAAGGTAAACAACTTGTGAGGAATTGACTGAAACCCCCATTCCCCCATTCCCTGCCCCTCCCCATGTCACAATGGGAACGAAGAAGGGAACTAAAGTGAAGACTAAAGTGAAGTCTCCTAAGAAGGGAGGGGTGGGGGGAGGTGCTTTAAGATCTGGTCACACTTCTCATTACCCGGCTCTGGTGTCACTGGGTGTGCAGGGCAGTGTCATCAATTAGAGAGTTTTCTTTGTTTTGAGTTGAGTGTGTTGTGTCTGTGACACTAATTGCAGAAAGATCTCTCCCTGTTCTTATCTTGAATCCTAAGCCTCTCTATATATTTCCTTCCCTGTCCAGCTGAGAAGGGGAGTGATGGAGTGACTTTGGTGGGCATCTGGGCTCCAGCCAGGGTCAAACCACCACAAATGCATTGAGAACTGTTGTATAAATCAAATTATCTGTAAGTCTGTTTACACTAACACATATCTCATGATGTTCTTGCTACTGCTATGTCATATTTGAGCTCAAAACTTAAGTCATTGACCACTTTTCCATCATAACTCTCCTATACCCTATGCTCACCTATAGTAAGTCATATATCCTTGCTGACATCCTTCCTGATATCCTTCCTGATATCCTTAGGACTACTGATCATGCATTGGTTTAAGTAGCTGCTGCTGCTTTGTATTTCTATTGTAATGCCTTATGGACCACAGAAATTATATTGTATCGCCTGTGTTATATGGGGGGCTTGAGATACAAGCATGAAGAATTAAGTAATGTCATATTGACAAAAACTCTGGAAAACAAAGTTTTATCCCGGCTACATGACTCCTGTGAGATGTGAGATTTATATCTAGCTTATTTCTTACACTGTGTTGCAGACAGCACTAGCCAAATTATAGGCCCAGCCAGAAAGTTCTTTGTCACAGCAGTCTCATCAGACACATGCCCAGAGATGTTGGATTTCTGCTGAGATTTCAAGTAAGAAAGATATGCGACACAGTGGCGAGTTCTTTTTTCTCCAGGTGACTTATTTCCACATGTGTGATGTGTTGATTTTACCGATGTGAGTGGAAAAATATTATGTGGAAGGTGAAGTCTCAGTGTGGTAAAGTAAAAAAGAATTGTGAGCGGGTCCATTGCTCATGGACTTGATCATCATCACTTGATCTAAGTGATATCAAGAGATGCAGGAGTCTCAACTATGAGCTACTGATCCTCTGTCACTATCTATTCAGGACCTATCCTATATGGTTGAAATAGATTTCCTCTTCCCTCGTTTTTTAGGAGTTATAAATTATAAATGTTACTTTTGATATGTCTCTGGAATATTCTCAAACTGATATATTGCAACAAATTACGTGTCTGGACTTGAGAATAGGCATTGTCTAAAAAGGTCTGTAGTGATCTTTCTGGAGCTTTATCCAGAAACATATATATGTTGTCAAATTATTTATGCCAGCATGAGCAAATGCATGTTCATCATTGTTGTGACACTTTTATCTAAAGTGTTCCTTTAACAATGTAAAATCGTTAAGAGAAGTAGCTAAGGAAAGTCCAGTCAAAGTTATATTCAGAGGCATTTATATAATACAAATGATAAAGTTTAATCAATGGTGATTGTCTCATACAAAATACTATATTTAAATTTCATGCTCCAAATCCTCAGCTCTACTCGAGTTAATGCATACAGAAGGTTTTATGGCATATGAAGATCTATCCCTACTTTTATGTAGTTCAATTTTTTTCTTTTTCCTCTTAAAGTTCTCTTCAGGGAAAGAGCCTAATGGGTCCTATTTACCACAAAGCACTGTGTTCTAAGTCAAGTACTGCAATCTCACTGAAAACCAAAACAAGAATAAGGTAATTTATTTTCTTAGAATAAAGACTATTCCTTAGAATGATCTTTGTACTGGGGTGGATCTTGACTTTTCTATTTGAATAAACAGTCACAGGGCATTAAGGGTAGATGAAGGGAAATCTTGTGAGACATACTTGATTGCTTCTGTTCTGAGATGCAGGCTGAATGTCAAGGCAAGTTTCTCACCAGTTTGTAAGGGAGTGGATTACAATCTCAAGAAAACAAGTGAAGTATCTGTCTCTCCAGACATTTAAAATTAAACTGAACTAAACACTTGAAATCGTGCTTGAGGAACAATTGTTTATTAGCAGCGAAATTGAATAGAAGATGCAGATTTATTTCACCTTAACCTTCCTTGATTCTCTTGCTATGTTCTGTAGTCATTTTGATGTAATACTGCACATTATTACAGTGCGGTTGGAAATTTTTTCCCATTTATGTCCTAATGTATGTACAATAAAAGAAGAAGTGGAAGGAGTCCCCTTTGCTTCTAAATTTCTTCCTAAACATAAACTGTCTATCGTTATCAATTTATTTTAAGGCTTTAATAACAAAAACATCAGCATGGTGAGTTGCAGCCAGAAAGTTACAGTCTCTATCACTTGATTAAAAACTAATTTTGTTTAGCGGTTGTGTTCTTTAGTACCTATACTGCTTTAAAATTGACCTGCTGTACTTCATTGGTTTAAAGTACAGGACCAGGTTTATTGTTTGACAGGATGCAGAAACGTGTGTATAGATTGCTTTTGCTATTAAATTTCTTCGTTTAACAGGATTGGATTTTATTGCTTTATTGCTCCTAGTTTGTGCATGTTGGCCTTTTCTACATTTAAGATTAACTTATTTTAGAACCGAACTTTTTAAGAGCTCAAGTTAGATAATTATATTTAAAATTGATCACAGGCTCTGTAGTAACAGAGCTTCAACTCAATGTTGTAAGAAACCAGCAATGATGGTTTGACATGGTGGTTTGACCCTGGCTGGATGCCAGATGACCACCAAAGCCTCTCTGTCACTCCCCTTGTCAGCTGGACAGGGGAGAGAAAATATAATTAAAGGCTCATGGGTCAAGACAAGGACAGGGAGAGATCATTCAGCAATTACTGTCATGGGCAAAACAGACTTAGAAAAAAATGAATTTATTATAAAGGAAAACATAGTAGAATAACAAAAAATAAAGCAAAATCTTAAAAAACCCACAGACCCCCACCCCTCCCTTCTTCTCGGACTTAACTTTAGTCCCCATTTCTCCACCTCCTCTCCCCGAGCAATAACAGGGCTACAGAGAATGGGGGCTGAGGTCAGTTCATCACATGTTGTCTCTGCTGCTTCTTCCTCTTCAGAGGAGGACTCCTCACACTCTTCCCCTGCTCCAGCATGGGATTCTTCCCACAGGAGACAGTGTTCCACAAACTTCCTCAAGATGAGTCCTTCCCACAGACTGCAGTTCTTCTCAGACTGCTCCAGTGTGGACTCCTCTCTCTACAAGGCCACAGGTCCTACTAGGAGCCTGCTCCAGCACAGGTTTCCCACAGGGTCACAGTCTCTTTCAGGTGCATTCACCTGCTCTGTTGGGGTCTACCACAGGCTTCAGCATCCGTCATGCCATGGTTATACCTGGGATGAAGCATGTCCAACACTGAATGACATGGGAATGAGGACACCTGCCTCCTCCATTTCCCTCTGTGGGATGAGGACTGTCATGGCTGCTGGCAGCACACTGGTCATACCATTTGCACATTGGAGATCAAGTCGCAGACCTGGAGCTGAGCTACTGGATACAGTTCTACCCTCTTCACTTATGTCCTTGCTGTGAGCTCATAGGATTTTTGTTATCATCCAGAGTATGTCTCCTGTTCCTCCTAACCAATTAAAAGTAGTTTCTTTGAAAGGTGGGTTACTGAACATGTATTTGGAAGTAATGTATGGTGAAATAATTTTATCTCTTTCCTTAAAAATTTTTTATTAATATTTTTAGGGGAAGAAGGAATAGAATTTTGAGGAAGTCATGACCTTTGCCTGCAAGAGATTCCATCTGAATTTTGAGATGATACAATAGTGTCAGCGTCTAAAAGTAGAAGACATGGAGAAGCAAAAGTAAGGGTTGAGAGGGATAGTGATTTATTAATCCATTTCATCCTACTTGCACCACACCATAGGATACTGAAAAGGAATTTTGAATAAGATAAAAGAAAGGGTCAATACTGCACCCTGCAAGACTTCAAACTAGAAGGTAGGAATTTCCACAACCACTTTCTGCTGCTGGATAGGTTAAAACATACTGGAAAAGTGTCAGCCATGCAATTAAAATATTGAAACAAAGCGCTTTAGTGAATCTCATTTGTAAAATCTGCATATACTTAACAGATAACTGCTCCCCACAAGAATCATAAAAAGCACTGGATAACTTTTATCCTCGTAAGATTTAGAGTACAATGTAAGTGCTCTGTTAAAATTGTGAAGTGGTTTGTTTAACTAGAAAACCCATTGTGGGAATTATCTAATGCAGACTCACAGGGAGTGTTTCTTTGATAAGAGCACTGGATAGCGGGGCTCAGGTTGTTTCATTATGTGCATTATTTACAGATGCATTTTGATGAACATAATGTTGCATCTTCGACTTCTTATGTTTCTGAGTATTCACTAGTTGTCAGTTCTTCTGTGATTTTTTTTTTTTTTGTAGCATACACTTTGCAGGAGACCTAAAAGCTGTTTGATAACAAAAAGAGCATGTGTCTTTGTAAGTGCCTGATCCTTCTTGTTGTGAATGCTCTATGTTGTTGCTAACCTGTTATTTGCCAAACCATATTTGATGAAGTAGAGGAGAATAAAAGCAGGGAAGAAGGAACCAAACCAACATTTTTACAAAAATTATTTTGGACATTCTTTGTGAAACAGTCAAAAGAGAGACATGGGGGGTTTCTGGAATAATAAACATGTGCATCTTAAAGAGAAACAACATATACCTTAAAAAAGTGTGACACTTAAAACAGTACATGTCTGTCTGCATGATTTTGTTCTGAACTGACCTATATAAATTTAAAAATGATGACTGCATCCTGTTCAAAAAGGACTTGTGATAATAGTAAACCTTGCATTATAAAAGACTGGACATACTTTATCTACTTGTCCAATAAGCTCCATGAATCCAGCAAAATTAATGGAGGTAGAAGAAATGGAAGAAAAATTCTCTAGACTTCTAGCCTTCTTACAGAGATGTGATTTGAGTGTCAAACAATTTCTCATCTTCCCAAGAATGGAATTTTCTTTCTTTAGGTGAACAATCGTTGCAGTGATCTATTGAGCCAAAGATGGTATAGCAGATGATGTCTTGCTAAGCAGGTCAATTGATATTGTGTTACTTCTTTACACAGGGCTTATTCATTACATGGCACATAAATATCAAAGAAAATATCTGAAGCCTAAAACCAGAGTGAATGTTCTTTGATAACAGGTATGCAACTATCCAACTTGATTGAGGTGTACTTGGACTTTATCAAGCTTTTATCTTGTAATATATTTATTTTCATTTAGACAGTAAGAACAATCATGTGCTTCAACTTATATTTGGCTAAATGAATTAAATTATTTAAACTTAATGAAAAAATGAAAGAGCCTGGAATAAGAAATATCCATTCAATTTTTAAAAAAATGATAAAATTACAAGAATTGGTATCTAATACTAGAATACTTTAGCTGAATTTAACAATGAGCAGTTTCTCTGGTTCTCTGACTCCGAGACACATATCAACTACATAAATATGTGAAGGATCCTTGCATTGCAGAACAATAAGGCAATGGAATAAAAGTTCCCTGCAACAGTAGTCTGCCATTAAAACTAATCCTCAAAAATAAGGAACATTTCTGACGTATAGCATTACTTCATACAGGTTGTACATAGAAAATAAATCCGTGTTAGAATAATACTAATAAATTTGAAATTAAGTTACTTATTACTTGGTTAATGCTAGAATCAAATTAGAAGTTGTCTTCATTTATGTCCATTCTGCTTATGCCTTCTAATCCCATTTTATTTTTGTTGTTTTCCCTCTTGAATGTAGCAGAGGGTTTATGCAAGATGCGCAATGCTACCCTCATGAGCACTGCTATGCAGCGGTTGGCTCATCACCCTCTATCTCCAAAGAGGCCAAACTGATTTTCCTCATGGATGTTTCTTTGAGGCTTATCATATTCACAGATGAGTGGTTCATAAAGAGTAATGTCTGTTTTCTGACAACATTATGATAAAAGGCTTTGTTTTTATCTTTCCTAAACAGATGGAGACTGATAGGCACAGAGGTTATTGTCTAAAGAAATATTACTTTTAAGTTGTTTAGCTTGAAACACTTGGGATTAGCCTTGTCTGTCTCTAACATCACATAGCATTTACATATTTCAGCACAGTTCACATTGACTTCATGTACAGCCATGAATTTACAGCAGCTCTGCAACTTAGGCCATTAATGTTTTAAGTCATGCACATAGAAAATAAGGAACATGCAATTAGAATGGTCGTCTTCAGCATTTCCTGCTGCAAATGAACAAGGGGACCTGTAGCAAGACCCTTCTCCATTGCCCAGTCATTCCTCAATCATGTTTTGTCCTTAGACCTGACCTGTTCTGTGTGATTATATTTTAGTTGGTTTGGGTTTTAGTTGGTTTGGGTTTGTTTGTTTTTTGCTGTGTTGTGGTTTTGGTTTTTCTGCCTGGGACTCAGTGAAATATGTTCCCAAAAAATATTGTTTTAATGTACCAAAGGTGCTGAATTAACTTTACAAATGTAATCATGATTCTGGCTCTTACCATATGTGATAAATTTAATTTTTCCTTTTTAAGAATATTCTTTTAATAAAAAAATTATGTGCGCATGCATGTATGTGTGAAATTTCCTCAGTTTGTGTTTCTGCAAGTTTTTGTTCAGTTTTGTTTGTTTGTGGGGCTTTGATGGTTTGGTGGGTCATTTTTTTTTTTTAATTTTTTTCTTTTTTTCAAATAAGCTGAGTTATGCTCACAGCTATGTGAATCTTGAGGCTTTTGAGTCTTTTGATCCACCACATAAATTTCTGTCACCTTAGTTCATAGAGTAGCTGAAAGAGAAGTAGGCTGGAAAATAAAATAGAAAAAAGACAACAGGTCTGACAGGAGTATGTGGGTAGGGCTTCTCATCCAGGGGAAGTAGGGTCCTAGGAAGAGGCTGGCATCATCCACAGGGCATTATTTGAAGGGGAATGGGGCTGTTGCTGAGTTCCCACCAGTGGGGCAGTTTTCTGGTAATAATGAGAACGAGAAGACCTCACAACCCCTGTCCTGATTTTGGTTAGGATGGAGTTAATTTATTTTCTAATAGTGCATAGAATGCCATGTTTGGGAGTTAGGATGAGAGCAGTGCTGATAGCACCCTGATGTTTCTAGTTGTTGCCCAGCAATCAAGGACTTTTCAGTTGTTCATACTTCCCTGCTAATGAGAAAGGAAGGGACGCAACCAGGACAGGTGACCCGAACTGGCCAAAGGGGGCATTCCATGCCAATTAAGTCATGCTTAGTATAAAGGGGGGCTGGTGGGAGAAGGAGCAGGTGGCTCCAGGATGCGTGGGTTTTGAGGACAGTCTGGTTTGTCGGGACGGCTCTGGGCTGCACAGCCTGAGTTGTGTGGTTTGGTGAGAAACTGCATTGTGTATCACCAGTTTCATATATTTCTTTGCTCTAAAGTCCTGTTATCATTGTTATATCTGTCTTTCTGCTATTCTAATAAACTATCCTTATCCCAACCCGCGGGGTTTTTGGTTTCTTTGTTTTGTTTTTTTCCCTTCCCTTCCCTTCCCTTCCCTTCCCTTCCCTTCCCTTCCCTTCCCTTCCCTTCCCTTCCCTTCCCTTCCCTTCCCTTCCCTTCCCTTCCCTTCCCTTCCCTTCCCTTCCCTTCCCTTCCCTTCCCTTCCCTTCCCCACCCCAACTTCCTCTCCCTCTTCCTTTTAAAGAACAAGCAACTGCGTGGTGCTCATCTCTCAGCTGGGACAAAACCACGACAACCCCCCTAAGGCAAAAACGGTGCAGTCAGCTTGCTCCCTGCAATGCCTGTACACCAATGCATGCAGTATGGGGAATAAACAGTAGGAGTTGGAAATCTGTGTGCAGCCAAGGGGTCATGACCTAGTTGCAATTACAGAGCCTTGGTGGGACAACTGACATGACTGGAATGTGGCCATGGATGGCTCAACAAGTGGGGTTGCTCTTTATGTAAAAGAACAACTAGAATGTATTGAGTTCTGTCCAGGGGCAGACAAGGAACTAGTTGAAAGTTTGTGGGTGAGAATTAAAGGCCAGGCTAGCATGGGTGATACTGTTGCGGGTTTCTATTACAGCCCACCTGATCAAGAGGAGGAAGTTGATGAGGCCTTGTACAGGCAGCTGACGGTAGCCTCACAATCACAGACCCTGGTTCTGATGGGGGTTTTTTACTACCCAAATATTTGCTGGAAGGCCTGCACAGCCAACTGCTCACAGTCCCGCAGGTTCATCCAGTACATTGATGATAACTTCGTACTCAAATGGTGGATAAGCCTACTAGGAGAGGAATGCTGCTGGATCTTGTACTTACAAAAAAGGAGGGATGGGTTGCAGTGAAGGTCAAGGGTAGACATGGCTGCAGTGACCATGAGATGGTGGAGTTCAAGATCTTTTGTGGTAGGAAGAGAATATCAAATAGGACCACAACCCTGGAATTCAGTAGGGTTAACTTTGGCCTCTTCAAGCAATTACTGGGGGAAGTCCCATGGGACAGGGTAGTGGAAGAAAAAGGGGCCCAAGATACTGGTCCATATTCAAGGACCACTTCTTCCAAGCTCAAGATCAAAGCATCCCGATGGGAAAGAAATCAAGAAAGGGAGGCAGAAGACCTGCGTGGATGAACAGGGGACTGCTGGGCAAACTCAAGTGGAAGAAGAGAGTCTACAGGTCATGGAAGGAGGGGATGGCCACTTGGGAGAAATACAAGGCTGTTGTCATGGCATGTAGGGTAGAAACTAGGAAATCCAAGGCCTCTTTGGAATTAAACCTTACAAAGGAGCTCAAGGACAACGGAAAGGGCTTCTTCCAATACATGGCTGACAAAACTAACACTAGAGGCAATGTGTGCCCTCTGTGGAATGAGGTGGGTGCCCTGGTGACTGAGGATAGTAAGAAGGCAGAGTTACTGAATGCCGCCTTCACCCCTGTCTACACTGCTGGAGACTGTTTGCAGGAGCCCCAGATGGCTGAAGCCCCAGAGGAAGTCAGCATAAATGATGAGTCTGCCTCGGTTGATGACGCCTGGGTCAGGAATGAATTAAGCCATCTGGACATCCACAAATCCATTGATCCTGACGGGATGCACTCAAGGGTCCTGTGGGAGCTGGGCAGAAGTCATTGCTAGGGCACTATCCATCATCTTTGCTAAATCCTGGGAGATGGGAGAGGTGCCTGAGGACTGGAGGAATGCATATGTTACTCTAGTCTTCAAAAAGGACAAGAAGGATGACCCAGGTAACTACAGAGAGTCAGGAGGATGGAGCCAGGCTCTTCTCAGTGATGGTCAGTGATAGGACGAGGGGCATTTACAGGTCTAACACTTGCCTTTTCCATGGATGGGCCAGTCATCTTCTTGTCCTACTCCTGTGACTCCTACCAACAATGTCACTGGGATCACAGGAGTGATAGCATCTTCTAGAGAGTTAAGCACACACCTTAAACAGTAGTCCTGAGAAGTAGAGTCAGGTAGATATTTAAAAAAAACCAAAACAAACCAGCTAATGGGAAGCAGGGGTGTAAAAAATTCCAAGGTGTCTCCTCATTTTTGGGGAAGCATAGGCAGGGGATGGATAAAGCCTACATTTCTTATTGAAATATGCAGTCTTAAACAGTTGCTGGTTGTCCTATTACAGATGCACAAAGATGCAGTTGAAGGGAATGCAAAGTTCTCAACTTGCTTATGATCACGTGTGCACTTGAAGGGATTTAACGTGAAATGTAAGCTGTTTCTACTGAATATGTGCCAGCTGCCACGACCAGAGGCAAATTCAGAGCAGATTTTACCCTGATATTTCAGAAAGAAATTACACGACTTGGAGAGTATCCCTTACTAAATGTCAAGTGTCATCAGTGTAATGGTTGGAACCCCATTAAACAAAAAAAAATAAAATCCCTAACATTTCAGGAAGGAATTAAAAGTGTATTTGCTTCTCGTCTTATTCTCCAAAATGATATAAAATCTTCACAAAAGTTAGTAAAGCAAATGTAACCCATACAGAAATCTTACCTTGAACTTCAGAGAAGTTGCAAGTGACTGGAATATGTTGGCCTGCTTTAATAATGGAAACATTTTCATTTTCATTGGATAACTGCAGTAATTTTTAATTAGAAAAAATGGGCTATCAAGCTAATATACATCTATGTAGGTCTCTTCCATTGAAAAATGTTATAAATATAGAAAATAGTTGTCAAGTAATTTTTTCTAGCAGAAGACTATCTCAGCTCTCCTCTGTGATTAGAAAATATGGCAGTTGATCATGAGGTCTGAACACTCCTAGAGAAGCTGCATGAGAGAGAACAGCTATGCAGCATTCAGATTTTGTCCTGAGATTTTTTAATAAAGAAAGCAAACTTTTAGAAATAACAACATGTAAAACTGTAATGAAAGGTTCATTCTAGGAGAAAACACCATGTTACTTACTTTTGACCAGCAAAGTTGCTTTTATAGTTAATTTATATTAAAAAAGGGGGATTCTTCCAAGCCTCCTTCAACAAGTTGATCCGAAAAAGAGAAAAGCTTGAGATTGTATGTTAAGAGTAGATAGCTATGGGTTGAATACACACAACAATTGTTAAATAAGTGGGTGTTAGTCTAGCTAGCTACATTTCAGAGAAAGGTTAACTTTACTATTTAAATTTCCAAGCCACTAGAACAACAACAAATGGTATGTGCTATTTGCATAGCAACAATAGGACCCGGAACATGATATGCTTCAGTCAATCATTTCTCTTTCTCTTACATTTCAAAATGATACTACATGGCTAACAACAGGAAATAATTTGATCTTAAAAAACATTCATTAGTTACAGCAGGTCAATTAGGACATATAATTTTTTTTCCATAAGGCAATAATAAGTCACCCCAATTTGCCTTTTAACAGGGGAGTATACTTGAGGTTCTGCCAAAACTTGTGTTTAAAAAGATTCCAAGATTGCTTTGCTAAAAATTCCTCCATGCAAGATAACAAATAAAAAGCTACACAAATATAATTTAAAAACAAAAAAACCCAAAGCACCACTCTGACATCATTATAGGAAATCAATTATCAGTTGGACCAAAGGAGTTTTGAACTGAAGAAATTAAATTTGAGGTTGTGTGACATTGCTGTCATTCCAATGAGATCCTCCCACACTCCCCTATCACTGATTTATTCAGACAGTAAAAGCTGGATGAGTGTACATTTTCTGTTAATATACTAAATTATTTTCTATCTGAGTTTCTCTCAGAGGATTTTACAGTGCTTTCTTGGCAAGAGATCATATTTTCAACCTTTCCGTTAGAAATGTCGATTGAAATTTTAAATACATAAAAATAGCTAGCAGCACAACTTTTTCTGTTTTTTTCTGTTTTTTCCTCTCCTCTAAAAAATTTAATAACTGAACTATGTGCTCTTGAGAAAAGTAAATAATAAAGAAAAGAAAAAGAAAAGGTTTTACAAAGTTTATTCTATTGTATTTTTATTGAAAACAATATTGTTTGCCTGAAATTCATAGGACAATGTTATGAAGAGGGGGGAAAAAAGGTGTGCTGCTCATCACAAACCTTCTCCAAACTGATCTCTAACAGGTTAAAAGAAGACATCACTAAAACCTTTGGAAAATATTTCACAGTTACGTTGTCCATTGGACATGCTATTTAGCAATCCATTGAGAAATCCACTGGGCAGCCATGGGTGATGGTGGCTAGGTTCTCTGGGTGATTTAGGCTCCCAGGTACCTCAGTTTCCAACAGTTTGATGCCTGAAAGTGAGCTGAAATCACAGATGAAACAGTTACTGATCCTTATAATCTGCTTACAGATTTCTGGAAAATAAAACTGTCAGCTCCTAATTGACTGCAGGTGCATAAAACAGTAAAACCCCCAGGAAGTTTTTCCCCCAAGCATGAAGTGCATGCCTACAAATTCTCACTGTTTGCTTGAAAAAAGAGGTGGTAGCACAAAACAGCTGGAAGGACCCACTTATAGCAAAGGTACTGGTGGACTCAAGAGGGGTGAACATCTATTTGGAAACCAGAAGGAAAAACAGTGGCATCTTTGGCCATTTTAAAGCAGTTTTCACTTTCAGGTTCATGAAGATAAAACCCTAGTCACTCAGAAAACTTTGGCAGAGTTAATTCAAAATTGCAGTTCTCTTCAGTTATTATGAGCACAGAAATCACAGATCATAGTCATGATAAATACCTCAAGATGTCATTGTCCATTTCCTACTCAAAATAAGGACCTGTTACATCAAATAAGGGTTTTGTTTTGTTTTTAAAACTGTAAGGATTGAAATCAACTGTTTTTCTTCGGTGTTCATTTCCAGTCATTCTGTGCCTTCTTGAAATGGATTTCAATCTCCCTTCCTCCATTCCAGCTGGCTAGTCTGTTCCTCCCACACATGGCAAGAAAAAGACTTTATTCTCTTTATAACTAGTTTATAGACGTTTGCAGACTGATGTCTCCTGCCACAATGCTTTCAATGTGTCTTCATCAATCGGATTTTCCAGACCTCTGTACTCACCTTTGAGGTCACTACAGTTGATCCACATATTCCTGAAACGCAGCATCCAAACCCAGAATGCTTTGGGAAGCAGCAGATACTAAGGAAGTCTGAAGAATTGCTTAGTGTTTTACAAACAAGACTGCTTTTACCTTTTGCAAGCATTTATCTTCTCTTCTGTAAGTGTGACACAGCTGACTTATGTCCAGCTTTATAATATGTATGTCCATTTTCTTTGAATGGTTATTTGAATAGCCATCCCCCATCCTTGCTTTGAATCCTTTTATGCTCTAAGTATTTTCACTTGCATTCCCCAGTTCCAGGCTGTAGCTCCAATTACAAGATTTTGAATTTAGTAAGCCTATTCTCTATCTTTCATTCAGAAATGAAAATCAGAGTTTTATGGGACAAAGGAGAGAGAAATAATTTTGAAACCCTATGCACTATATTTCTTCTGCTTAACCCTATACTATCAAAATAATTTTAAAATTAAAATAAACATATTTCTAACTAGTTCAAATAAGCAATTTGCAATTAATTGATCAAAATAGTGTTTGATAGAAAATTTGTTCTTCCCTTATTATGCAGATGCTTAATCATATTTTATGTATTGGCTAAATTTCTCCTTTACATGTAGTCTCACTATGGTGGTTACATCAATATTACAGCATGTGAACCTTAAAAAAACAAGTCACCTGCTGCCAAATGTCTTTTTATAACTTGCACATATTTTTTGTACTTTTATAATAACACTTTGTCTCATGTATTGCTTTTCATCACTGGCTTAACCACCACATAAAACAATTTAATCACGTCTCTTTGCAGATGAGAAAGCTGAAGCACCCAAGAGATTTGCTTCAGCTCATAGGTGAAAAAAAAGATATAAACTCTTTCCTGAAATGAAGTCTCAGCTGGTGTCTGTGTATAATGAATATAGTAGGAATTTCTGGGTGTGCTTTTCCAGTAATGTAATTTCTGCTGACAAAAAAGATTTAAAGATTCATTAACTTACTGGTCAAAGTTTTCTCATTTTGTCATCAGCATTAAAAAACCGAAACAAAACCATTCCCCAAACTGTCATTTTTTGTGGGGTTTTTTTTGGATAAAGTATTGTTAGCAACCATTTTGCAGAGTCCCTGGGAACTTCAAGTATCCCAGTTAGTTTTGGGTACTTCTCTGATGTGTGTAATTTGCACATATTTTTTATTATTTTGCACATTCCATTCTAACTATACACTGGCCATTGTCCTGATTTTGAATGGGATAGAGCTAATATTCTTTCTAGTAGTAGGTATAGTGCTGTGTTTGGGAGTTAGGATGGAGTAGTGCTGATAACACAGTGACAATTTAGTTGTTGCCCAGCAGTCAGGGACTATTAAATTGTTCATGCTGCCCTGCTAAAGAGAAGGTGCAGAGCACCCAGGAAGCTGGGAGGGGACACAGCCAGGGCAGCTGACCCAAACTGGCCATTCCATACCATACATCATGTTCTGTTTATAACTGAGGATGGGCTGAGGGCCTGGAGTGGCAGCTGAGGACATGGCGTGGCAGCTGGGGTTCTGGCACAGCATTGACTTTGGGGTGATGGCTGAGTACCTGCTTGCTGATGGGCAGTGGTGAATTAATTCCTTGTTTTGCTTTGCTTGCATGTGTAGGCTGAGAGGCTGGACAGTTTGGGGGTCTTGCAGGGCAGCTGGGGGAGTCTTGTGCAGCATCAACTCCAAGTAGAGAGAAATTGTGTTGTTTATCACTTGTTTTCTGTATATATTATTAATATATATATTCATTACTATTTTCCCCTTTTTATGAATCTTATTAAACTGGTTTTATCTCAATCAGTAATTTCTCTCACTTTCCTTCTTACTGTTCACTCCCCCATCCTGCTGGGGGAAGGTGAGTGAGTGTCTGTGTGGTACCTAATCCCCCCTGCAGTGGGATGGAGGAGAGAATTGGGGAAAAAACGGTAAAATACCTGGTTTGAGAAGAAGACAGTTTAATAGGACAGAAATGAAAGACTAATATAGCTGCTGCTGCTGCTGCTACTACTACTACTTCTAACAATATTAATAATAATGAATATGCCACACAGGTGATGCAGAGCACAATTGCTTATCACCCACAGACCAGCAATGCCCAGTTCATTCCTGAGCTGTGGTCCAGCTCCTGACGAGCTTTCCACAAGTTATATACTGAGCATGACATCATATAGTGTGGAACATCCCTTTGTTTAGTTTGGGTGAGCTGTGCTGCCTGTGTCCCTTCCCAGCTTCTTGTGCACTGCCATCCTGCTTGCTGTCAGGGCAGAGTGAGAAGCTGAGAAGTCCTTGACCTGGTGTAAAACTTGCATAGCAACAACTAAAACCATCAGTGTGTTAGCAACATTATTCTCATCCTAAACCTCAAAGACAGCACCATACCAGCTACTAGGAAAAAAATCAACTCTATCCCAGTTGAAATCAGGACAGTCAGTGAGGCTATTTAGTACAGAAGAAAAAAAAAAAAGAAAATATTCAGAGCATGGTATATTGCACTGACTGGACTAAGTATGTTTTATTGGTCTGGCAGATAGTGGCATTGCCTGAAACAAAGGTGTTTTCATATTACCCTAAATGGGAGGCATGTCAGGATGGGAAGAACATTTTTTTCCCCCCTCAAGGGAGTTCCAGCACAGCTTGCTTCTTACCTCCTAGTATATTTGAGCTGTTTCCCTGGAGGCCCGTCTTTATTGAAACATGATGCTGACATAGTTTTCTCCTCTGGGCCTATGCAGGAAAACAAAACTCTCTACTCTTCAACCACATTCTTGCTAACAGCACATTGGCATTTTAGTCTTTGGTTTTGTTTCTATCAGCCACATTACTCTGGGTGCTATTGCGGCCTTTTTTGCCCTTGAAAAACAGACTGGAGAATGTTTCTTCCATGTGTAATCTGCAGCTGGGAACTGTAAGGAGAGAAGAGGAAAGAATACAACTTTTGTTCAAAATCAAACTAACAAGCTGAACTTGTTTTTCAAATAACATGTTTCTCCTGGATTTACTTACATGGAAGACTTGTGTAGGTACTGAGACATCAATGAGTCCGCTGAAGGAGGACGGAAGGAAATACATGATATGAGTCTTAAAATACAAGTTGGGTGTGTTTAATAGAACAAATAAACACTCTGTTTTTTGTTTAAAATCGTGTGGATACATATAAACTAATTATCCTGCTCTACTTAGATTAAATACGGATTTGAAAAATTGGTGTGTACAGGAACTGAGGAAATTCTTATGTAATCTAAATTAAAAAGCATTCAGAAATAAATTTCCCAGATTCTCACACAAATATGAATCAAATATACTGCCCACCCAATTTCTGAGCAAATTGCTTGCAGACTTAATGTCCCTTGGAAGCCCTAAATAAAGAGATCTGCCTCCAGAAACGACAAAACTCGTAAGGCTTAAAATGTAGTGTTAATTTATATCTTTTTTATATGTTTATTTAGTGTTAATTTATATGAGTTTCAAAGGGACAATTTTAACAGTGGAAATTACACCTCAGAAACTTGTGGTGCAGTTCCAATCTCTTCCTGTACGCCAAAGTATTTGGTTTAGGGTAGTTTTCTCTCAATTAACTTATTTTTATAAGCATAAAGGGGAGAGAAGTCCTGTGAGTGAAAAGATGGAGGAGGACCTGTCCTGGGTTCTGGTGGATGCTTTGAAAACTTGTGAATAATACCCTTATTCCACTGTTTTTCACTTTCTCTTACATGTTCCTAGGCTCTCTGCACCTCATGCAGAGCAAAACCATACAAAACAAGATTCATTTTCTTTATTTAATCACAGTAGTAAGTTCCAAGTGTTTTAAGGTACCACCTACAACTCCCTTTGAAGGCCATTAAGAAAATAGGCCCTCACCATTTGTCAAAACTTGGTACTTTGATGAAATACAAAACAAACCCACAAATTGTCTGACTACTATTAATACAAGACAAAAGAGAACACATTTTTGGTTTTCTCTCCAGTTCAGATCCTTTGTTGCTGACAATAGTTCTAGTGTCCTGTGCCTCGAGTTGAGGATTTGACTTTAGTTTTTATATGAAGAGATTTTAAAGTACAATAACTGCACTTTGCCTTTGGGATACCCTAGGCAAGCTGCATATTAGTTTTATTTAGCATGGTTCTCTTTGTTTGCTTTTGCTTGTCTCTGGAGCTGAAAGGTCTGGATTGCCAGCCAGACCTCTGGTCAAAGCTCACTGCACCTGAATGGGAGTCTACCTCAGCAAACACCATTTTTTTTCCCAGTTCCCACTTTTGCAAGATGAATAGGTACCAAGCATTTGTGAGCCTTTCATGGTCTTCTGAGGTACCCTCAGTGCCAAGGTCCTTGCTGTGCTGTAGCTGGAATGTGCCAGAGCTGAGCTGCAGTCTATTGCAGGGCTGCCCAGCTGGTGTCCAGCTGGACCAAACCCAGCGTAGCTCTTCCTGCTGCCGAAGCTCTTTTCTGCCATCACATAATACAAATGCATATCTGCTGTCCAGGTCTGGCATACATGGCTATAAAGGAGTCAAGGTCCTGTCAAAAAGTTGGACAGATGTGGTATATTTTACGTAGTTCAAAGTTTTCGTTAAGCCCATATGACTTTTTATTATTTTGATACTACTCACTATATTGCTTTGTAGTTTGCAGGTGTACATTATTCTGTAAATTGTAATTCTCAAGTTTTCATATACACTTCCCTGAAACTTTTTAAGAATCTTTCTATGATCTGTAAAGTGAAGAAAAGAATCATTTTTACCCAGCTGCCAGCAGCATTTCATTTGCTGGTGACAAATCTTTATTAGGAGGCTGAAATACCATGTGAATAAAGTACCAATCTGAAGCTCTGAAAAACATATTCCATTACTCAGATCAGTCACAGGCTTCCTCTGTGACCCTGGGCGTCACATTTATTCTTTGCTGTCTCTACAATATTGAAACAGTGCTTCCTTTCCCCAAACTTGTGTGGAGAAGATATATATTTATATTTAGATGGAACGAGAAAGCATGACAAAATGGAAGACTAGGAAGGAAGGAGGAGACCTAAGCATGGCTGCATAGGATGCTGTCAATGCAAATCTCTTTCTTGCTCGTTGCAGTGTAAAGTTGTATCCTTCCTATATAATACAGGACAAAGGATTAATATGACTCTTCCTTTCTTGCAAATAATTATTGAAAAATTTTCAAATTAATCAATTAAATTTTTGGTGCTGCTTAAATACTTAATCCCCACACCCATTCAAGTTATTAAAAAAATGCTTGCCTGTGAGTTAAACAGTTCTTTAGAAAGTATCAGCTATACATATCAATAGTCTTGATTAGGTTCTATTTTCCCATAAACAGGTAATGGTATCTTGATATATTACACTTATGCTATAAAAAAGTTGAGTTTGACAGTCAGAGTGGTTATTTTTCTGCAGGGAATAGCGTTCAAGTGTATGTATATAGCAGAGGAGCAACCCCAAATTGGAATGATTAATGTCAAATCCTTGTGTATGCTTATAGCCTACAAATTTCATATTTTTAGTCTCAGGGGTATGGTGCACCTTGTTGTGTAACACATGCCTGAGTGTTCATGGGCTTTCTTCCAGAAGTGTGCCCTGGTAGCTGCAGCTGGTGAAAAGGCTGAACAAAAGGTCAAAATGTAGCTCTGTGGGAGACCTCTAAAGCTTGTAAAGGTTCATGCTTATTCCAGTGAGAAATGTGGGTCAATAAAAAATATCAAGCCATAAATAGTCTAATACATTTTAGCCATCCTGACAGAATGTATTTTTCAGATGTTCCCCTAAGTACCTATGGTTGGATCAGATTGGTTTATCTTTGTGTAAATTCTGTAGAGTACTTTATGGAATAAGAATGAGCATTCACGCAAGGGCTTTAATATCCCATTCTCTCTCTCTGTGCTTCTCAGACTGCAGAAATCCCAAGCCTACATCTGGCAAAGCTCCAAACCAATACTGAGCTATGTGCTATTCCCTGTGTATTCCCTCTATCATTTGTTGTGCAGACAGTGCAGACAAGGACAGCTGGGGCACTCAAGGGAGCCCAGAACATGAATACAGATAGGAATCTTCCTCTGTAATGGCTATGTAGTTCCAAAATGTTAGAAGTCACCACCTTTGCAATGTGAATACTTCTGGAAAGCATTTTCTGTCACAAAGGAAATAGAATGGAAGTTATTGTATTGCCTGCCTTATTAACTGGAGCTTCCACAAATCAGAAGACAGCAGTATGTAATAGCACAGACAGAAAGGTGAGAAATGCAGAACTCCTGTTTTGGAGTACTGCTTTTGCCTTTCTTTTTATTATAGTGTTTACAACTCTTTGGGATGGGTTAAACGGGTATTAAATCTGTGGGTGAACACATAGATTTCTATTTACAGTCAGGAGACATTAAAGGAGAAGGCAGTTTGTTCCTACTGCTGTTTGACTCTTGGACGCTCAGGTGAAAAGTCGCTGTTAGGATCAATATCAATTACCTATCTTAAACAGTTTTGCAGCTACTCTGAGCAGCTTAGGAGGGATTGTAGCAGTAAAACTGAGGGTCTTCTATCTACACAGCAATTTGCAACAGACTAGAAGACCCTGTTTAGGGTTTGCTGTTTGAATCACCTTGATTCTGGGCACTGGAACTTAACGCAGTTATAGAAGTGATTGTTGGAAGGTGGATATTGTCTTTGTCTAGAAGATCTTTAAAGTTTGATGTGCATTCTTGCTAGGTTACAAATACCAGTTTATATTTTTGTTGATCCTTTCTAAATTGCAAGGTTTTAAATTACAAATCTTATAAAGCACACAAATATACACTGTGTGTGGTGTCCTTATGGTTGAGAAGAACAGGGTACAGTCACCTGCTCATTCATCTTTGAGAACCAGCAAGTGCTGCACTGGGGTTATGGTCACTGGTGGTCTCCAGTTCAGGGGCAGAGCATGTCAGGATCTTAGGAAGCAGCTCAGGAAGGCACTCCACAAAACGAACATGTTCATCCTACTACTGACATCCTACTAATGACAAATTGTTGCTGGTTCGTGAATTTTGTGACTTGACCTGTCTCTCCAGTTTGTCTGAAATGACTGTATGGGAAATCTAAGTTCCCTGATGGTACTTTTACTTTACTTAAATACTCTTTCCAACTCCTTAGAATTACCCTTGGACACTAGGGCTTATTTTTTAAGCTAACAGTTTGAGGTCTTGGACCTCACAATTATCCCTTCCAATTATTAGCATTTTCCTTGGCATGCGACAATAAGCAGATTCAAATTCTAGTGGCAGTTTTATTCAATATTTTTATCAATGATCTGGATGAAGGAGTTGAATACACCATTAGCAAGTTTGCTGATGATACTAAACTGGGAGGTGCTGTGACTCTTATGAGAGACAAGAGTCCTTGCAGATGGATCAAGATAGACTGGAGCATTGGTCAATCATAAATGGCATGAGGTTTAGCAAAGACAAATGCTGGATTCTGCACCTAGGATGGAGTAATATTGGACACAAGTAAAAACTGGGAGAGGAGTGGCTAGAGACCAGCACTGCAGAAAAGGGCCTGGGTGTGCTGGTAGAGAGCAGGCTCAGTATGAGTGAGTAGTGTGTCCTGGCAGCCAAGAGGCCAAACCCCATCCTGGGGCATCAAACATAGCAGTTAAAAGGGTGGTAATCCTGCTTGTCCTGGTTTCAGCTATGATGGAGTTAAACTTTTTTTTTAGCAGTGGATGGAATGCCATGTTTGGGTGTTAGCATGAGAATAGTGCTGATAGCACCCTGATGTTTTCCGATTTGTTGCCGGGCAATCAAGGACCTTTCTCAGCTCTGCATACTTCCTTACTAGTGAGAAAGGAGGGGACGCAGCCAGGACAGGTGATCCGAATTGGCCAAAGAGGATATTCCATACCAGTTACGTCATGTTCGGTATAAGGGGGGACTGGGGGGAAGAGGGGGAGACAACGCCAGGACGTGCAGTTTCTGGGGCGGTCGGGTTGTCCGGGACGGGCTCTAAGCTGTGCGGCCTGAGTTGTGTGGTTTGGTGAGAAATTGCATTGTGTATCACCAGTTTCATCTATTTTGTGCTTTAAACTTATGTTATTGTTATATCTAGTTTTCTGTTATTGTTTAGTAAACTATCCTTATCCCAACCTGCGTGGTTCTGGTTTCTAGGTTGTGGTTTCTTTTCCTCCTTTCTTCCTTCCCTTTTCCCCTTCCCCCAACTTTCCCTCCCCCTTCCTTTTAAAAGTACAAGCGACTGTGTGGGGTGCGGCCCTTGGCTGGGGCAAAACCACGACAGTTATTTTGGCGCCCAACGTGGGGCACGAACGGTTGGGATAACGGTAGATCTGACCCTAACTATCGCAATTAAGATAAGCACTGTTGTTTAAGCAATCTCTGGTCACGATGTTGTGGTATTTATTTACAAGGCTGTGGCAGCAAAACCACCGCATGCTGTATACAATCCTGGCAGGATTCTTTACTCTCTCAGGTCTGTGGCTCCCGTATTTGTTCCCATACTTCATTATAGTGTATTTTATGATATCGGTCTATGATACAATAATATCGATGATCATGAGCTTAAGCTGGTACCTGTATGAGGTTTTGCTGTCCTGTCCATTCTTTGGACAGGGAGGGGTTAATAACAGCAGCCGGTATGGTGGGGGCACTGCTTTCTTTTCCTTTGGGCTAAATACAACAGCTCTTAGGGCAGTTTTTGAAAATCTTCAATATCTCTGGGATATTCAAACTAGCATTTTGCTATTGGTAGGTTTGGTGCAGATGGTTCAGTTTTTGTTATATATCAAGCATAGGTTTATGAATACCACTGAAGAGCTTTCTCCGAGACAGAATAATCACGAGTGGCAGGGCATGTGGCAAAGTATGGGCGAGTACCTAGGTACTTTCTCACGCCCGATGGTTTGGAATTTCACTCCTGAACAGCTACAAGACCCCGATCAAGTGACTGCATACCTAAGGAAAAATTGCTGTAGGTTTCCCAGAGATGGACACCTTACTGCACTGTGCTGGGCTCTGGCCACTATTTATCAAACACTGCTTGATAGCAGGCAGCACTGTCAGCACTGTCAGCACTGTCAGGGAGAAGGGAAAGGAAACAGACTGGCAGATACTATAGCTGCTGCAACCACTGGGGCTGACACTGCAGCTACTGCAACCCCTGTGACCGACACTGCAGCTACTGTAATCTCTACAGCAGACACTGCAGATGATCTGAAAAACCAATCCACACCAGTGTCTGTTGCTCCCGTACAAAAGAGGAAAGGCACAAAGAAATCAGTTCGTATAGTGACGGATAAGGATGATGATCAACCGGGATCATCTCGAGGATATCAGGATGAGGCAGAACCAGAGATTGTTACCCGATCCCTGACTCTGAGTGAGCTGCGTGAGGTTCGAAAAGATTTCACTCGCCACCCAAGTGAGCACATTATCACTTGGTTGCTCCGATGTTGGGATCACGGGGCCAGTAGTTTGGAATTAGAAGGCAGAGAGGCCAAGCAGTTGGGATCCCTAGCTAGAGAAGGAGGAATTGACAAAGCAATTGGGAGGAGGCCGGAAATCCTCAGCCTCTGGAGGCGACTACTGTCAAGTGTGAAGGAAAGATATCCCATAAAGGAATATATTACATGCCAGACACCTAAGTGTAACAGCATAGAGACATCTGTCCAGCACCTGAGAGAATTAGCTGTACGGGAGATAATTTATTATGATCTGGACAATTCACGGCTTCCCTCTGATCCCGATGAAGTCCTATGCACTCCAGATATGTGGCGTAAGGTTGTACGAAGTGCACCAGCAGGGTATACCAATTCACTGGCAGCAATTGACTGGAATGATACGAATCCGCCAACCGTAAATGAGGTGGCCTGCCGACTCCGGAAATACCAAGACAATGTTTCCCTCTCCGTCATTGCAGCAGTAGAGAAACTGGTTCAACGACTTGACAACAGTGTGTCCAACTCCCAACCCGTATGGAGCAATGTTGCAGCTACTGGGAGAAAGCGTCCATCGTTCCAAGAGGGAGAATACACACCACGACGTACATTGTGGTTTTACCTGCTTGATCATGGAGAGAACATGAGGAAATGGGATATGCAGCCCACCTCAGCCCTTCGAGCACGAGTAAATGAGCTGCGGGGTAAAACATTCGCACAACGAGATTCTGCCAGGAAGAAGGCTGCACCAGTTTCTACTGGGCAGTTCCCTAGACCAACTGGAAGGCCTACCTATATGTCTGATGTGCCTGATCCTTTTGAAGGGACCTCTAAGTCCTTTATGCAACCAGTGGAAAACAAATATGATCAGCAGCAATAGAGGGGCCCTGCCTCCAGCCAGGTGGAGGAGAGGGACAATCGGGTTTATTGGACTGTGTGGATCCGATGGCCTGGCACGTCAGACCCACAAGAGTACAAAGCTCTGGTGGATACTGGTGCCCAGTGTACTCTAATGCCATCGAATCATGAAGGGGTAGAACCTGTTTGTATTTCTGGAGTGACAGGGGGATCCCAACAACTAACTGTGCTAGAGGCTGAGGTGAGCCTAACTGGGAAGGACTGGGAAAAACACCCCATTGTGACTGGTCCAGAAGCTCCGTGCATTTTAGGTATAGATTATCTACGTAGAGGGTATTTTAAAGACCCAAAAGGGTACCGATGGGCTTTTGGAATAGCTGCTTTGGAAACAGAAGAAATTGAACAATTGTGTGCCTTGCCTGGACTCTCGGAGGATTCTGCTGTTGTGGGGTTGTTGAAGGGTGAAGAACAGCAAGTGCCAGTTGCTACGACGACGGTGCACAGACGACAATACCGTACTAACCGAGATTCCCTGATTCCCATCCATAAGCTGATTCGTCAACTGGAGGATCAGGGAGTGATCAGCCGAACCCACTCACCCTTTAATAGTCCCATATGGCCAGTGAGGAAGTCCAATGGAGAGTGGAGGCTGACAGTAGATTATCGTGGCCTAAATGAAGTCACTCCAGGTATGAGTGCTGCTGTGCCAGACATGTTAGAGCTCCAGTATGAATTGGAATCGAAGGCAGCCAAGTGGTACGCCACAATCGACATTGCGAATGCTTTCTTCTCGATCCCACTGGCGCCAGAGTGCAGGCCACAGTTTGCTTTCACTTGGAGAGGCATCCAATACACGTGGAATCGTCTGCCCCAGGGGTGGAAACATAGCCCCACCATCTGCCATGGACTAATCCAGAATACACTGGAAAAGGGTGAAGCACCAGAGCACCTGCAGTATATTGATGACATCATTGTATGGGGCAACACAGCAGAGGAAGATTTTGAAAAAGGAAACAGGGTAATTAAAATCCTTTTAGAAGCCGGTTTTGCTATAAAACGAAGTAAAGTCAAGGGGCCTACGCGAGAAATCCAGTTTTTAGGAATAAAATGGCAGGATGGGCGTCGTCACATCCCAATGGACATTATTAATAAAATAGCAGCTATGTCTCCACCAAGCAACAAAAAGGAAACACAAGCTTTCTTAGGTGTTATAGGTTTTTGGCGACTGCATGTCCCAAACTACAGTCTCATTGTGAGCCCACTCTACCATGTAACTCGAAAGAAGAATGATTTCCAATGGGGCCCTGAGCAACAGCAAGCCTTTGAGCAGATCAAACGCGAGATAGTCCATGCAGTGGCCCTTGGGCCTGTCCGGACAGGGACAGATATTAAAAATGTGCTCTACACTGCAGCTGGGGAGAATGGCCCGACCTGGAGTCTCTGGCAGAAAGCACAAGGGGAGACTCGAGGTCGACCGCTGGGGTTTTGGAGTCGGGCCTACAAAGGATCTGAGGCCAATTATACTCCAACAGAAAAGGAAGTACTGGCCGCCTACGAAGGGGTTCGAGCCGCCTCAGAAGTGATTGGAACTGAAGCCCAGCTCCTCCTGGCACCCCGACTGCCGGTGCTGGGCTGGATGTTCAAAGGGAAGGTTCCTTCTACACACCATGCCACTGATGCTACGTGGAGCAAGTGGGTTGCACTAATTACACAGCGGGCTCGAATAGGAAACCCCAATCGCCCAGGAATCGTGGAGGTGATCACAGACTGGCCAGAAGGCAAAGATTTTGGGATGTCACCAGAGGATGAGGAGGTAACACGCGCTGAAGAAGCCCCACCCTACAACGAACTGCCAGAGAATGAGAAGCGATATGCCCTGTTCACTGATGGGTCTTGTCGCATTGTGGGTAAGCATCGGAGATGGAAAGCCGCTGTATGGAATCCTATAAGAAGAGTAGCAGAAGCCACTGAAGGATAAGGTGAATCAAGCCAGTTCGCTGAGGTGAAGGCCATCCAGTTAGCCCTGGACATTGCTGAGAGAGAAAAGTGGCCAAGGCTCTACCTTTATACTGATTCATGGATGGTGGCGAATGCCCTGTGGGGGTGGTTGCAGCAGTGGAAAAAGAACAACTGGCAGCGTAGAGGCAAACCTATATGGGCTGATGACTTATGGCAAGATATCTCTGCTCGGTTAGAGAAACTTGTTGTAAAGGTACGTCATGTCGACGCCCATGTACCTAAGAGTCGGGCCATGGAGGAACATGAAAACAACCATCAGGTAGATAAGGCTGCTAGGATTAAAGTGGCTCAGGTAGATCTAGACTGGCAACGTAAGGGTGAATTATTCATGGCTCGATGGGCTCATGATACCTCGGGTCATCAAGGGAGAGATGCAACATATAGATGGGCTCGGGATCGAGGGGTGGACGCCATCACACAAGTTGTCCACGAATGTGAGACATGTGCTGCAATCAAGCAAGCTAAGCGGTTAAAGCCCCTTTGGTATGGAGGACGGTGGATGAAATATAAATATGGGGAGGCTTGGCAGATTGATTACATCACCCTCCCACAAACCCGCCATGGCAAACGTTATGTGCTTACAATGGTGGAGGCAACTACCGGCTGGCTAGAAACATATCCCGTACCCCATGCCACTGCTCGAAATACAATTCTGGGCCTTGAAAGGCAAGTCCTCTGGCGACATGGTACTCCAGAAAGAATCGAGTCAGACAATGGGACTCATTTCCGAAACACTCTTATAGACACCTGGGCCAAAGAGCATGGCATTGAGTGGGTGTACCACATTCCTTACCATGCACCGGCCTCTGGGAAAATTGAACGATATAATGGACTTTTAAAAACTACACTGAAAGCAATGTGTGGTGGGACATTCAAGCATTGGGATACACATTTGGCCCAAGCCACGTGGTTAGTTAACTCTAGGGGATCTACCAATCGGGCTGGCCCTGCCCAGTCAAAATTTCCACGTACTGTAGAGGGAGACAGAGTGCCAGTAGTGCATATGAAGAGTGTATTGGGAAAGAGAGTTTGGGTCATTCCTGCTTCAGGCAAAGGTAAACCCATGTCTGGAATTTTTTTTGCTCAAGGACCTGGCTGTACTTGGTGGGTAATGCAGAGGGATGGAGAAGTTCGATGTGTACCTCAAGGGGATTTGATTTTGGGTGAGAATAGCCAATATAATTAATAAAGTAGAAATTATAATAATTGCCAAATAATCCATTATTGTATATTCATTATTGTTATGATTGCTGTATGTTGTACCATAGCATTATAGCCGGAGTCATACAAGTTAATGAAGAATGAGTGCTATGATGATGGAACTAAAGCCTGGCCTCTCAAGAACTTTTTGCTCCCGTTGAAAATAAACTCTGACCCACAGACTATGAGCATGGACCATGCCAGGTGTATCAGTCAAGAGCCTGAGATGCAGCGTGCAACGAGCCAATGGAACATACAACTATCCTGAGAAACTGTTACGACAAATGGAGCCTGGAAATCATGGACTAAATGAACTCAACAACTTCAGAGGGATGATTCACAGACTGAGGGAATAAGATCTGTATGCACATATGTGTGCATACATGTGTACATACATATATGGGTGTGTGAAACACGAAACTGGTTGTACCCAAAGAAAATTGTTGGATCTGGTCATGACGTAAATGGTATGGAATAAGGGGTGGATAATGTCCTGGTTTCAGCTATGATGGAGTTAAACTTTTTTTTTAGCAGTGGATGGAATGCCATGTTTGGGTGTTAGCATGAGAATAGTGCTGATAGCACCCTGATGTTTTCCGATTTGTTGCCGGGCAATCAAGGACCTTTCTCAGCTCTGCATACTTCCTTACTAGTGAGAAAGGAGGGGATGCAGCCAGGACAGGTGATCCGAATTAGCCAAAGAGGATATTCCATACCAGTTACGTCATGTTCGGTATAAGGGGGGACTGGGGGGAAGAGGGGGAGACAACGCCAGGACGTGCAGTTTCTGGGGCGGTCGGGTTGTCCGGGACGGGCTCTAAGCTGTGCGGCCTGAGTTGTGTGGTTTGGTGAGAAATTGCATTGTGTATCACCAGTTTCATCTATTTTGTGCTTTAAACTTATGTTATTGTTATATCTAGTTTTCTGTTATTGTTTAGTAAACTATCCTTATCCCAACCTGCGTGGTTCTGGTTTCTAGGTTGTGGTTTCTTTTCCTCCTTTCTTCCTTCCCTTTTCCCCTTCCCCCAACTTTCCCTCCCCCTTCCTTTTAAAAGTACAAGCGACTGTGTGGGGTGCGGCCCTTGGCTGGGGCAAAACCACGACACTGCTGTATTCAGCATTGGTGTGACCTCACCTGGAGAACTGTGCGCAGTGCTGAGCCCCACCATTTAAGGGTGTGAAGGTGCCTGAATGAGTCCAGAGGAAGGCAAGAAAGCTAGTGAAAGTGCTGGAAGGCATGAACTGTGGGGCTCTGGGAAGGACTTTGGGTTTGTCTACTTTGGAGAGATGGATGCTGATGGGTGACCTCATTGCTCTCTGAAGTCTCCTGAAGAGGGCAAGAGGAGACAGAGGTTCTGAGTTCTTCTCCCTGGTATCCAGTGTGGAAGTGGTTCAAAGCTCACCAGGAGAAATTTAGACTGACATGAGGAAGCATTTCTTTACTGAGAGTTTGGTCAGACACTGGAACAAGCTTCCTTGAGAGGTGGTCAATGCCTCAAGGCTGTTGGTGTTTTAAGAGGTATCTGGACAATGCCCTTAATAATAGGCTTTATCTTTTGGTCAGCCCTGAAGTAGTCAGGCTGTTGGACTAGATGATCATTGCAGGTCCCTTCCAACTGAAATTTCTATTCTATTCTATTCTATTCTATTCTATTCTATTCTATTCTATTCTATTCTATTCTATTCTATTCTATTCTATTCTATTCTATTCTATTCCATTCCATTCTCCTATCTTATCCTAAACTATCCTCTTCCGCTCTTTCTGTTCTCACGTTCGCTGTCTGGACAGAGGATGCCAGGGGTTAGCATGGGCTAGCAACCATCACAACCATCAGTTTTGATAGACTGCCTTTGCTAGGAAGAAAAGTGACTTCAATTTTATGGATGTGAGCTGTGCCATGCCGTATGGCCCCAGATCCAGAGAAAGATCCCCTGGGCATTCTATTGATAAGTCTAGAATATAGCTCTAGGGTTAACATAACAGAGAGGCAAACCATGACTCTACAAATCCACATTTTCCAGGTTAGCAGTTAATAAATTGAACACAAGAAAAAATTAAATTATAAGCACCCAGAGTGAAAATAATAGATATGAATAGCACATAAACTTCTCTGACTAGAAAGAATAGTAAATATGAATTATAGATCCAAATAATATTAAACTGACCTGCCATGTAACCAGTATAAAAATGAATTGCAGCAGCTGTTGGTCCCATGTGTTCACTACACAACTAAGACAAACCTTCAGTACTGGTTTACTGTCTAAGTAGAAAGGATAACAGGTAAGTTTCAATAACACAAAAAAATTGGAAACGTAGTTTTTTTATCTCCTGAACATTTAGTAAAGGGTATATTATTTTTGTTCCCAGAAGGGAGGGTAAAATATAAAAATGGTAAAAAATTACAGAGCTTGTTGACTCAAGGGTACTGAAATCTCAGTTGCAACCACAGTCAAGACTGAATTAAGTTGCTTTGCAAGAGGTTTGGTCAGAATAGTACAGCTTTTTAGGACTGGCTAGACTTACAGTACTTGGAGATCACTTTTTCTCATGACATCTGAACATAGCTGGTTATAACCTCTGTCAGATTCAGAGGGAAGCCACTGTAGTTCTGCAGAAACTTCAAAATTCTGGTTTTTTGACATTTTTATTTTGTTATTCATCTTCTTCATCTCTGTATAGTCATTCCTGTAAAAGCATCTGCCTTGTAGTAAATGACTCGTTCTGGTGTCCCATACTCTAACTTGAGACATGCTTTTTTCCCAGGGAGCTCTGACAGGATGGACAATATTTGGAGATGTCAGCCAGGTTCTGAGCTGGAACAAGAGTTGGTTTAGTTTCGGGTTTTTTGTTTGTTTGTTTGGGTTTTGTTTGTTTCTTCACAAAGACCCTTAAAAGGGTTAAAGGATGAATCTGGCATAAAGAAAACATCATGGAAGACAAGTCTGTAGACAATAACAGCACCTAGTGAATCAACTTTTGAAAACAGTTGTGGCAAAACACTGCTTTGAATTGCAATATATACTCTTCCAGTGATAAAACTTTTGCCACTTAATTTAAATCACTCCTCAAGCTTTCAGAACATCTCTTAAATAGAGTTAGCCCTTATTCCCCGTGCATGCCTAAGCACGTTAAAAACTTCAAATGGAAAGAAGTGATTCTACTGAGCAAGGAAAAATCATAGACAATAAATTACCTGGAAATCTCTTGGGTCTTGTAAAGGTAGAAGCAATATATGCTGCCAATACAGTTTCCTTGCTTCTACTAGCTTCTCAGAAGATATATTAGCATCTTAGTTGGCACAGGCATACTGTTCACACAAGGTCTCAGCTGTTTTTAGTAATTTGTATCAAGAGACAAAGTAACAATTTATGGAATACTTTTCCAGTGAGGTACATGCAACACTTAGGGATGCAATTTTCATTAATAGTTATAGAAGATGCATGTGGTGTTCCTCACACACCCAACTGAATATTTTGTCAATATATGAATAGAACAAATAATTACCATAGAACTACTTAACAACCAGGAAGTGACTGTGAGGACATTTACGTAGCTCCAGATTATGAAAAAAAATAAAAAATGACTGCACATTTATTCATAAAGTGAGAAGAAAAATTATCAGTTTTGACTTCAGTGATAGCAGAGCACTTTTTTAGCCATTTATATCTCAACGTGTGGAAGAAAAAAATACTTAAATGTTTGCACTGATTTTTTTTTTGTTTTGCTTTTTGTGTGTGTGTGTGTTTTTGTTTTAAGCCATCACTGGAGTTTGTGTTACAGATGTCATAGAGATGTTCAGATAATTTAATTTGAGCTGCTTTGGAGAGTATTCTGGTATTCTGTAACTCTAACACACATGTAATCCACAGTTCTGTGGTGCAGCTCTGGTGAAATCTTTGATTCCTTTAGACAAACAACCCTTGTCTGTTCTATTGGATTTATAGACACTTAAAATTCCTGTAGGAATTGTACATTTTTCCAATTTTTCATAACAAAAATTTAAGTTGCTGATACGAGATATGCTTTTCTTTTCTCCCTTCTAGGGACCATGTGAAGTACATTGTCACAGTTATTCCAGGGGCTTGTGGACATATAGTTAAAAAGCACTTCTGTGAAGAGAAAACAAGGATGTGAGAGGCCATATAGTTGCTGTCTCTCTGTACCAGCTCTGTCTAACATAATGACTTTCAATTATGTTCAGTTTCCATCCCTAGAAACTCTACTTGTTAATGTGTGTAAACAAAAAAGGCAGATGAAAAAATAATTTTTGAACATTAACTTCTGGATAATGGAGAAGTTTGCACTTGCTGAGAATCCAACTATGATACTGTTTGGTTAAGAGACTGTGGTCAAACCACAGGAAGAAGTAGTGCTGGAAGGCCCTGGAGTTGTAATCCATGCACACGTTGCATGCTTTCTTGAAATATGTAGAAATGTGGAGTACTTTTGAAGGGCACCAAGAAGACTACATTATGATCACTGCAACTAAGAAAAAACATTCTTTGGTGTAAGACTAGAGGAGAGGACATGACCTTCACTGACAGGCAGTGTAGAGATTTCTTTTCAACCTGTCTAATCCAGCAGGTCTGAGTTGCTTCTGTTATAAAGTTGAGTTGTTTTAGTTTCTGTTGAAAAAAAAGAAAAAAAAAAGTAGATTAAAGCACATGGTTGGTGTGTTCTGGACCTTCCTGGTCCAATTCAAAGCAATCTTAAAAGTATAATCACATTTAGCAAGGGCTGACATTTTAGGTTATTGAAATTAAATGGACTTTTCCTCAACCAGATATTTTTCTTTGTTTTGAGCTCTTTGTTGAAACAAATTAACTTTAAACATAAGTAAATTTTTTCCTCTCTGTTTTTAATCTAACCCTATGACCCTTATGGGAGAATCTTGGCTTTGTACTCTCTTGATCTGACAACAGAAAACATCTAAGCAGGAGTAAACACAGATGAAACAGGTAGTTAGAGCATCTATGGCCAGATGGCTAATCACAAAATCTTTAAAATTCAAGTAGTCATATTTATGTGCAATTAATTTTTACACAAGTAATGTTAAATTCCACAACAGGGAAAATGGTCAAAACAACTTTTCCATCATGCATATTTGAAATCTAGGGTAGTTTGAATCCAGTTCCCTGCCTCTATTTATGTTAGTAAATTGGATGAGCAATTATATACAGTAACTGGGGTAATTTTAGGCCTTAGTATTTGAGATTAATTCAGACTTTACACATAAAATACCACAGAGAAATCACAGAATCACAGACTGGCTTGGGTTGGAAGGGACCTCAAAGATCAACCTAGTTCCAACCCCCCTGTTATGGTCAGAGGCAGCCTCCATGAGAGCAGGTTGCCCTAAACCCCATCCAACCTGGCCCTGGACACGGCCAGGGAGGGAGCAGCCACAACTTCTCTGGGCAGCCTGTACCAGGGCCTCACCGCCCTCACAGGGAAGAATTTCTCCTTATCTGCAATGTAAATCTGCCCTCTTTCAGCTTGCTGTTACCCCTTGTCCTATCACTACATTCCCTGTTAAACATTCCCTCTCTGTCTTTCCTGGAGGTCTCCTTCAGGTACTGGAAGGCTGCAATAAGGTCTTCCCGGAGCCTTCTCTTCTCTGGGCTGAACAAGCCCGACTATCCCAGCCTGTCTTTGTAGGAGACTCTCTGACCAACTTCATGGACCTCTTCTGGACCTGCTCCAAAAAGTCCATGTCTTTCTTGTAGTGGGGGCCACATAGCTGGACACAGCACTTTAAGTAGGAGCTCACCAGAGCAGTGTAGATGGGCAGAATGACCTTCCTTGACCTGCTGGTCATGCTGGTTTTGGTGCAGCCCAGGATATAGTCGGCTTTATGGGCTGCAAGTGCACATTGGAGTTCACTTTGAGCTTTATATTGGTCAACACTCCCAAGTCCTTGTCCTCGGGGCTGCTCTCAATTAGTTCCCCCAGCCTGTGTTTGTACTCGGGTTTGCACTGACACGTGTGCAGGACCTTTCACTTGGCGTCTCTGAACTTTATGCAATTTGCACAGACTCTTATCTCAAGCCTGTCAAGGTCCTCTGGACAACATCCTTTCCCTCCAGCATGTTGATCATGTCACACAGTTTGGTGCAGCTGGCAAACTTGCTGAGTGTGTGCTCAAATCTGAATGACACTCTGCACATCTATGCACATCTCTTTATTCAGAGTAAAAAACACATTCTTATGTCTCAAAATCCCTTGATGACCTTGTTTATTGCTCTGCATGGTCATTTAATGTCTCCTTTCTAATATACCTGGTAGCTAATAGGTTTGAAGGTGTGGGCAGAAAGAGTGGATGAAGCATCTGGTCTCTTGTCTCTTATAAGAGTTTGCAAACCAAAGAATTCTTACTCTATTTAAAGGGCCTCATAGATTGCCACTGTACATTTGTATGAAAATACAGGTATTCAAGATTTTTTTTTTTTTTTTCTATTAAAAGAGTTGAGTCACCACTTTAGAGAATCAGTTACTGGGATACTTTGCTGTCATCTCAAATTTTCATTTTTCTCCACTCCTGCTCCAGCAGTTGCATTTTCAATACTGACAATGACTTGCATAGCAATATTTGGTGATTCACTTAATTTTTTTATGGCTGTACCCTTATATTGTAGTTGTCCTAAGGATCATTGTTTCTACTAAAATAAATGGACTGTTAGATTTTCTCAAAGGTGCATAAGTTTACTCTTTTTAAAGATATCTTTAAACCTCAGAGAAAAGCCATCAAGGATAAGATAGTGAATGTAACAAACATCACCCATACTGCACTTTGTCAAATACGACCACCTGCTATTCATATTAATATCCTGAAGCTAGATGTATGAAGATTTCTCATTGTTTTTGAATTCATTTTTGTTTCTGTCACATGTTACCCAAATTAGTTGATTTGCTATCAGCCCATTAGGGTACTAAAATGAAGTGTCTGGCCTGAAAACTTACTAAGTTTTGCATGGATTTTGAAAAACTCAAACCTCTACTTTTCAAGAAAAAAATAACATACACCCATATCTGTTTCATGGACCTATCTTAATACAACTGTACTTTTGAAAACTTAATTTAAGGAAAGGTAAGTAGAAGTCTTCATTAGAATTTGCACAAAGATATTTTTTCCTCTTTTGAAATTTGCACTATAACTTAGGACATAAAATACTCAGGAATTTCACCTGAATAATGTGTTCAGGAGCAACAGTGTGAAGTCTTCTCTTAAAGCAGAAGTTAGTTAAGGTCAAGAAGAACATCTGTAACACCCAAGCATTTGTTTTCACTCTGCAACTTTTAAAACTGGTGTAGGTTTAAATAAGAATTTTGTTCATAGTGTTGGAATGACTGCAGCTACTTGTTGAAACCCACAATTTTCAGATATTCCAAAGACTACAATTCCGCAAACACAAAAGCCTGACATTGACATCACAACTTCTCAAGTTTTAAAGTAACTTTTTTTTTAGACTGGCGTTTCTGGCTTTCAATCAGAAGCTCAATGGAAAGGATCATTCCCTAAAAAATCAACAACCTAAGTGGAGGCCTATTAAAAAGCAAAAGGAAACAAACAATCAAACAATTAAACAAATGTCAGTAAGAAATATAAAAAAAAGAAAAGTGTAATTTCCCATTTGAACTCAGCTGGAAAAAGCAATGTACTGCTAAGACCATTAAATAATGGAAAAGTTTAAAAGTTTCTTTCTGTGGCAGCTGTCTTTTGTTTCTCTTTGCTTTATGGCTAGAATCTACTTGTACTTATTCCTCACAGCATTCTGAAGAAATAAAGGCTATTTCAAGTATGTCTGTAGATTTGGGGATTTCCTAAAGAAGCGACGAATGTATATCAACTAAAATTATTTTGCATTACAGTGGGAGGAGGGTCTTTTCTGGGAACAATTCCTCTGATATTTAAACTAAGTCTGTTGAACTACTCAGTCTGCTGAACCTCTGGTATTGGAGAAAGGAATCTACAGGAACTTTAATATGCCTACCCCAAGAATTCCCATTCTTCTCTCAGAAATTCAGTACAAGTATTGAAACAGTTAATGAATGCATGGTTGAGATGTTCATCATGTCTTTCTACTCAACAGACTTTGTCTCATATACTATATTTTTCTGTGAATTGTTTTCTAGGTATCTACAAAGAATTTAACAATGCCTATTATCCTCACTGTAAAAGCAAGAAAAAATAAAATGTTCTTAAATGTAAAGAGAGTGGTATTTCTGGCAAGGTATTTAAGATGCATTGTGCTATTATTGTCTGCTGTTACAAAGCGTTAAAATGCCTGCAAGCTGTTACAACATATATATATATTTATCTTTCATTAATATGCATTGAGTAGGTGTTAAAATTTCAGTCGTAAAAGTTTCCAAAGTGTTTAATTTGAGAACTTTTTTTTTTTTAAATCTTAAGAGGAAATTTTCGTTATAGTATAAGGAAGAAAAATTATTTTTTTCTTCTAAAGAATAAGAACTCAGACTACTCTGAACATCCACAAATAACCTTAAGCAGTGCTTATATATCACTTTTTAAAAGAGGTGAAGTTTAACTGAGTAAAAATGAGAGCTAGAAAATTTGTAATGAGACCTCAAACTTCTCTCTAAGTGCTGGTGGGTTTTTTTTCTGACTTTTCTTCTCAAATCCATACTTTCTGTTCAGTGATGTGTATGTTCACTAAATATTTTGAAAGAATAACTCAAAGAATCTCCTGTACTCATTTTAATGTGGAAATAATATCTAATCAAGATATAAATTAAAAAAACAGACAATGGACCATATAAAATGCCCTACTTTTGCTTTTATATTTTATTTTGATTCAACCACTTTTTTGGTTCCTATTTGCACTGTATCCCAAGGGTGCCATTGAGAATTATAATTTCTGCCTGTTTTCACATTATACTTTTCAATATTACAGTAGAGAATTTTGTGTTTAGGTTTTGACAACAGAAAAGAATTACAGAATATGTTAGAAATCAAGTGTAGAAAAATATGATAGTGTACCACAAAATTAAAGTTATTGGTTGGGGGGGGGTTGAGTTGATTTTTGTTTTCATGGAAATGACTGAAATACAAGATAGAGATGGCTAAGCAAACTTTCAGCTAGCTTTTTCTCTGCTAGTTGAAGTCTAACCATTAAAGCATGTAAGTTAGTAAAAAAAGAATCTGATTCATGGATCATAGCATTTGTACCACTGCCAGTTTCCTATGGATAGGCAAAGTAGCCAAAGATAAGCTAAAATAAGCTCTTCAAATTCTAAGCACTAACAGGACTATTGTGTAGAAAAATGAAGAAGGTTTTGACTAAGCTATCAGATTCATTCCACAGATACCAGAAATGCACCACTCTCCTGAGAGATGCCATGTTTTACTCAGGTTGTACACAGTTGTTTCCATAGTCCTACTGCATTTGTTAAGGTTTGAACTTCAGTCATCTAAGATGTGTCAGGAAACAAATTTAATCTTGGGTATTACTTAAAAAGACTTACAGACAGTCTAACAAATATGCAGGACTAGTCACCAACAGCATAATTTGAAAGTCTTGTGAGAATAGATTTTGCATGCATGGTTTATTTTTTTTTTTTGGTTGGTTTTGGGTTGGTCAATTTGTGGGGTTTTTCTAGCTCTGTGGGAATAAATTTCTGATGGAGAATACACCTATATTTTTTCAGAGACATATTTCAGTCACCCGAAAGGCCATTTCACAAGGATGGTAGATCAGTGGAACATTTTGCACAGAGAGGTAGTGGAGGCCCCATCCCTGGAGATATTCAAGGTCAGGCATGATGGGACTCTGAGTGACCTGATCTAGTGAAGATGTCCCTGCTTACTGCAGAGGGGTTGGACTAGTTGACCTTTAAAGGTTCCTCCCAACCTAACACATTCAATGATTCTATGATTCTATATCTCTAGTACCCAAAAGGAAATTCGGATATGTAAATAATAGTCTGCATTCCTTATGCAGAGAAATTAAAAAAACAGGAGGGAGGCAACAATGTTAATGAAATGGAAAATTCAGAAAATATATTCAGAAATTTAGCAATGTTTAAGTTCTGTTTGGCATAATTTTGAGGCATACTTGACCAAAGAGAAGCTGTGTTCCCCTTTTGAAGCTGAATCCCTCTGGCACTTGGTAGGGATGATACACTCATGACACACTGGTGGTTCAGGCAGAAGAAAAACCACAAGTCATCTTGTGAGATATAGACAATGAAAGAAATCACATAATTTCTAAATGACACCTTCTTTACTTTATCATAATGTGATCTATCTATTCCTTGTAACTCTGTGTTCAGATCTCAACTGCTCCCAAACAAAGCCCAAACTCTTCTCAAGGTACATGCAGGCATCTTGTGACTAACATTCCTCTTCAAGCGCAGGAAAGCCAGGATCAGCCATCTGCAGGAACAGAGCCTGTAAAATCAGTTATGGAAGCACAGCTGAACATTTGCCAGGTGTTCGTGTTTGACTTTGGCAATTTGACTTCAGATCTGGATGGGAGAACAGCCCGGACCATTAGCTGCAAACTGCAACTAGCAGAAAACAGGGAGGACACCCAAGAGGCAGCCACAGCCTCAGAGGAACCAGGAGTGATGCTTCAGTGTCTGTGTCTTCCAAGTATAGCTTGAGAGATCCTTTGAGGAGTGACAGCTGTGGGCGAAGATGCACTGCAACACCTGGAGCTTGCACAGGTATTCCTGTCAGCAGCATGGCATTGACAAGTTTAAGTCAAACTATCTGAAACAAAGCAGTGCTACTTAGAATGACATATAATTGTCAGAATGTGAAATTTCTTTTGTTCAATGTAAAATGCAGATTGTGTACGTTCAGTTTAAGCATGACTTTGAGAAGAATCTCAGGTAGTATTTCTGCCCCCTTCTCCACCAGGTGTGTTGATTTGTCATAGTGTGTGGATTTCCTTTACAGCTCAAATGAAATTTATGTACTTTTTGTTGGTCATAGTGCATGTGAGTAAAAGGGATGGGACTAGGTAGCAGGTAAGAGGGCTACCTTTCTATTTCATCTTGGTGTGGAGGAAAAGGAGACTACAGGGTCCTTGAGACAAGCTGTGTCTCATCACAGTGGCAAAATTAGACCTGAATTCTCCTTTATAAAAATCTATTTCCCCCTTGTTATATTTATTTGGAATGCATGAACAATTGTAGGTTGTTGTGGTTTAACCCCAGCCAGTAACTAAGCACCACACGGCATCTTGCTAACTTCTACCCTGTCAAGGGGATGGGGAGGAAAATGGAAAAAACCTCACCCCTTGTGGGTTGAAATAAAGACAGTTTAATGGGATAACAAAGGAATAGAATAATAATAATAATTGGAAAGCAATAGCAAAAATAACAAGACAAACAACAAAACCATCACCACGGCCATTAATAATCAACATCATCATCTAAGAAGCGATACACAAATGCAGTTTCTCACCACATGCAGAAAAATCCCCCAATGACCACTCTCTTTCTGAGCAGCAGTTCTGCCTCCTGTCTCCCTTTCCGAGTTCTATCCGGAGGATGGGGCTCTCTGGCAGGGAGCATCCCTCTGGCCAGCCTGGGCCAGCTGTCCTGGCTGTGCTCTCCCAGCTTCTGGTGCATCTGGCAGGGCGTGAGGAGCTGAAAGGTCCTTGGCTTAATGCTACCTCACAGCAACTAAAACCATCAGTGTGTTACTGACATTGTTCTCACACTAAATCCAAAACACAGCACTATACCCCTTACTAGAAAGAAACTTTCATCAGATGAAACCAGAGACAACTGTATTTTTTTTAGCTTGATTTTGTGGATTTCCTTCCAATGTTGTGTAGGCTAAGACCAGTTCATGAAACAGTGAAACAGTGGTCTAGTGGCAAACTTTAAGTAAAAAAAATAACAAAACCAAAACCCATCCTTTTCACTGTTGTTTAGATGCTATGTGGCTCAGTCAGTACAATATCCCTGTACATCTATTTCCTTTAATTTTTCCCTCTCTCCTTGTTGTTTACACATTTAGTAAGCTGCTTATGACTTCCATTGTGATCCTATGATGCTGAACAGGATTCACCTCTTATTTTATCTGGACATCTGGGCACTACTCTATTACACACACAAGTGTGTGTCACTTGCAAGATGAAGTGCATAGTTTTGCAGTCTAGCCTGGTAGTAGCTGGCATAATAAAGAAAAATGACCATACTCTTCATAGGAAATGGTTTTTAGCACGAGCATATACGATGACAAGTAATCCAGACAGGCATTGGTATGGGCAGTCTGTAAGTGATGGACAATAGTCAAGTTTCAGTACTGCCATAACGATTTTATGAAAGCCATTACAACACATTATGGTATTGATCTGCATCAAAAAACTCAGCAAGATTCTTTAAAAGAATGACATTGTTATATTTTTATTCACATTGTTAGCAAGTAGTTCTACAACACCTGAATTTGTCCCTTATCTTTTTGCTACTATGGATAGACACTGATGATTGCTATGCATCTTCAACAATGATTTTGCTCTGGGTAAGGAGACAGATGCAGAAATATTTTTAAAGTGTTCAGTGTCAAGAAATATCTGAAATGAAATCATGATCCTTTGAAACTCCTTCTGTTTTCTTCAATGCGGCAAGGATTTTGTCTTGTGCTAGGAGTACACGTGGAAAATCTCTGGTAATTCAGATAGGTTAATCATTCAGGGATAGGTCCACAGTAAATCAAGAATAAGTAGAATGACTAAGAGTTGACTACATCGAGTATGTAGAAACTCAGAGCTTTTCTACAGCTGTTGTTTCCAGTTTCAGCATTTTAGAAAATTATAATTCACTACATTTCTAATAAATTTTTGGGGAGGGAAAGGAGGAAATTAATGGCTTCAGGACAAATCCATGCAGCAGAGAACAGTGCTCTGCACAGGCATTCACACTTTGACTAAACCACGTAGTCTGGAGCATAGCACTAGCAAAGCCAAACAATGTCCAACAGAAACTAAAAGTTAAAGAAAAATAGATGTTCCTCTGACCACGTGTAACACATCAAAGCTCACCTGTTTGAAAAGACACTTCAGAGATAAATATATGCTCAAGGTGGTGAATACTGCCTTGGAAATGAATGGGTATTTAACATGGAGTTCAATGTGACATCTTGAGCCTAGCATTAGGATTAAAAAAAAAATCATTGATACTTGAAATTTAAAATTGCATTTCAACACTTTATATAAATTTTCCTTAAATTCTCAGTGTGGGGATGAGAAGTGCATTCAAAAAGACTTATAGACCCATGGACATAATGTTAAAGAAGAGAGAGAACACAGTAAATAAATTAGTTCTTTATTATAGAGTCTGTTATTCTTTGGAATTTAGGTGAGTTGAGATGATAGTCTACCTTCTAATGTTCACATAAACATTTATTAATTTTTCTGGTTTGCTATAAAATGGCATTCATATGTTTCCTCCTCCCTTCCAGGTTTACCCCACACAAATTCAGGAAATCGTTCTTTGGCTGTTGAAGCACGTACAATTTGACCTAGTGAGAGGGTGATTTCAGAATATGTCATTAGTCAGGGGTAGCACACTACTGTACTGCCTAGAAGCAAAGTCGTGAAAAACATTGCAACAGAAGTGTCTGCTTACTCCAGGAAAAGTATTACTTCTAGTAGCAGGTGACTTTCTCACTTCATGTTTTCTTATTTTTGGTATCTGACACAATACAAGGAAACAAATTTTTTTCATATCTCTTATTGCCATTTCATTATTCCCCTCTAGTACACATGGGAAGAACAAGAATGTTTCTGAAGAGACTTCTCTACTTCTATTCTGTCCTACATTATACCTTGCAGATAACCAAACATGCAAGGAATTAAAAGCTTTCTATATTTCCTTACTCCCTGGAGTATGTGAAAGACAAGAGACGAACATGCCTTTAAAAGACAAAAACATTCTACACATTTTCTAATCTACCTAGAAGATTCCACAGCAGGCACGTACTAGAGATTAAAGTAGAATTAAAAACTCTAGAATGTCTTAATTTTTATACATTAAAAAGTTATAATTTTAATCTAACCCTAAGGATCTTGCTTCTAGACATGGCTATAGAATTCGTAAAGGAAGAATTACACTGCAAAAAAAAGAAAATTATATTCATTTTATTATTTAAGGCTTGTTTTACTGCAGTTTTAACACAGTACCTGTCATGTACTTCCACTTTATAGTAAAGGAATCACAACATAACAGAATATCAGTAAATCCCACGGATTTTATGGGCATAAATTATTTTACAATATTGTACTTTAATGTATCATACCTTTTTTTTCCCTCTAATCTTTTTTCCTCACAGAGGACCATATACTCTCATGCATATTAAGTAATTGAGTAGTGCTTAAAAATGAGACAGAAGGCATTCAGTTAATTGTTACTTCTTGAATACTTTAGAACACATTAATTGTAAACAGTCCTGTGTAGCAATGTTAGAAGAAATATTTTATTGACCGACGTCCAGGATACAGAAGGATTATTTCTATGTATAAAGGCAACATTAAATTATTTCTCAATTTGAGAACATTACTTTTATTTTTTTTTTGCTATCATAGGAAAAGCAGTCCTTCTGACCTTACCCACTGCACCTTTTTTTTTTTTAATGTATTCAAATGATTTTGAAAGTCTTAAGCTAGCTTTTTTTTTCCTGCTGGTATTGTACAAGTTACTGTCTCTAGCTGATACTTCCTTTCTTTATTGGTAAACCATGAAAAAGAATGATAAAATCTAACAGAAGTATGACACCATCTGATCTTGAAGAGGTTCAATACCCTACAATGGGCTGTATAAAGTTTTCTTCCCTACTAAGTGGGGATAGGATATCTCTGTTGCATCAAAGGATGGTCTGGGCTCAAACAGGCGTAGACTGTGAACAGAACTGTCTGCTCTCTTTCCATAAATTTGATGAGATTTTTAGGGAAAGAGCTGGAGGGAACTAAGAAATATTTTTTATGTGATTTTGCAGATAAAAGCACACAGCTCTCTGGCAGTTACAAATAACAAATAAAAATATTCTACTTCAGCATATTAAGATCATCTTTTGTACATTAATTGAGAATGTACATAAAGATAAGCTACATGTTGTTATATTTTTCTGGAGAGAAAATATTAATTTAGCAAGATTGTTCAGAATTAGCAATAATAAAGACAAGGGAAAAAATGTCCAAGCAAATATTTTTGGAGGACCCCCAAGTACTTATCTCAATATATAAACCTTGCCACTCTACTTGTAGATGTTAGAATAACATTTCTAAGTGTAGGCAGAAGATGTCTTGTATTTCTCCAGTTGCATGTTTTGGCAATTGCATGCCAACAAGACAGATCTTGGGAACAAGATCAGATGAACTATTGAGATGATCCAGTATGGTATACACATCTGTAGACTTCCTATGGACTTTTGCCTTTAAAACTCAGTCTTGAAATCATGCTGAGAAGATAGGATACCTGGAGTGGGATTTAACTCTTCAGCCACAACTTCACAGGGAAAGTGTCTACTATACAAAGTAATTATCTTGGCAGTTAAATTTTGTAGAGAGTTTTGTGGAAACATGGCTGGTGGCCAAAGGCCATGAGCTTGATACAATGAAATTGGTCAAACACTAAGGACGTGAGAAAGGTGGTGGATGTAACAAAAACGTTATATCTTTGAGATAGTAAAGTATGTGAAGGAGAAACTAAGCTCTGGGGAAGAAGCCATAGGCATTCGGAGTATGTGCCAATATGGGCAGAGATGTTCTTTTCTCTTGAACTAATTATGAGCTCAATTTTTGCAATATGCATAAGCTAATTTTTGTAACCATAAAAGTGCGATGTGTAACCGAATAAAGCTGAGACTTGCTGGACATCATCGGGTGTGCTTGTCTCCCATCGATTTTCCACAAAATTTTCTTCCCAAGTTTTAAAAGGGCTTGCAGAGATTGAAAAGGGAGATGGGGATTAGTTGTGTTGGGGTTTTTTTGTTTGTTGTATTTTGATTCACTAATGCACTTAGCTTCTAAATCTTCACATTCTAAGAAACCACTTTTTGCTTCCCCACACTTTGGAAGAATTTTTAGTCACAGAGACAATTTAAACAAGTGCTTGTCTCAATGACTTTGATTTCCTTCAAAAAGCAGGTTCTTTTTAGGCTCAGTAATTCAGACCTTTGGTATTCAAGTTGTTCTCACATTCTTTCCCCACCTTTTTTTCTCCCCCTTGCTTGTCTCTTGATTTAAACCTGTGGACAAAGAACTCACAGGGGGTTTTTTGTCACCTCCTGAGCCTAATTATGGGAGTGAAGGTATTACTTTTCATCTGCCAGTGTAGACAGCTATTTTCCAAAATTTCCTCTAGAGGCAAATGATAACCCTTTCTTTTACTGAAGTAAAAATCAAAGAGTGTTATGAAACTAGCTAGTCTGGTCTTTTATTATGTGAAGTATCCACTTACTGCTATTTATTCAAAATTTTTGTATTGCACAATGTGACATGCAATGTGATAAAGCAGAGTGATTCATCTCTTTACTTAAAGAACCTTGTAAAATGCTTACCCTGATGTCTTTATGGGAAATTATAAATGTTATCAAATAAAATGACATGGAAAAATACTGTAACTGATTTTCTTTCAATACCATATATCTCGTTTCTCTGTTATACATCTTAAGCCCTTTATGTGTTTTTTAATTATTATTCTTGGTGATAGAGCATTCTGTAGTCCACAGACGCTACAGTCTATATTTCTATAGTTATGCTGGCTCACTGAGGGAATAGGAGCAATTGAAGAGAAAGAAAACAAACAGGAAAAAAATAAAAGGTCTTGAGCAAAGCTTTCCTGTGAAAAATTTTGCGGCACTCTTACGTTATGATTAATGTCAAGTTCAGAAGTGGTTATATTAACATATCCTAAATGAAAATCAGAAAATATCTCTAGATCATATGCATAAATAGCTTCTGGCACAGATTTTCAGGTAGAACAATTTGGATACCTCTTTGTTCACTTATTCAAGTTGAAAGTATTTCCTGAAAATTTCTCACTTTTCACACCACTTCCTATATTTGTCTCTCCTTTTCTGGTGTGACCAATTTAGCTTGATTCATTAATTTGGTGCATAAAGTATGTGGAAATTTTTTTTGTTGTGCATCTGTCCATTAGCTTGGACTTAAATTCTTACAGATGGACATTTATGTTTCTATGAGACCCCATAAGACCAAAACCTGTTATAGAGGCTCTGATTTAATCTTTAGGGACAAACCTAGCAAAAGGTTAATCCAAAACAGTGCTTTTACATTACATAAATGTGTACCTGCATATGTGTTCATTCGTGCATGTGTATAACTTCACATTTCTCTTGTGGTGATGAAAGAAGCAGATGCAGAGCCCAGCTGAAAGGGCTGCTAAAATGTTATTGTGAGACCCCTGCATGGTTGGTGCCAGGCATAAGAGAGGTAGTTGGTATAGGCAGATCACAGATCATGCTTTTTACTGTTAGCCAAAGAGAGCTGGAAAGTTACTTTTCTCAACTGGAAAGTCTATATTTCTCAACACCAGTTTGTAGATCAGCAACGTAAATATTTCAAAACTGAGAGAATTGTTACAGTCTGATGTGTATTAAATCTAGCTGAAAAAATCATGACATTCTCAATTACATAAAAAAGTGTGTTCTTACATTAAGTGACTTTTAACAAGATGAATCCATTCTTAAGGTTTTCAAACTGAAGAACTTATTTATTCTAGATTAAGACAATAATTTCACAGATTCACAGAATTGTAGGGCTTGGAAGGGACATTCAGAGATCATTGAGTTCAACCTCCCCTGCAAAAGCAGGTTCTCTAGGACAGGTGGCACAGGTAGGCATCCAGACAGGTCTTGAATATCTCCAGAGATGGAGGCTTCACAATTCCCCTGGGCAGCCTGTGCCAGTGCTCTGTCACCCTCACTGTGAAAAAGTCCTTCCACATACTGGTGTGGAACTTCCTGTGCTGAAAAATTTGGAAAAACTGTAACATACTTAAATATTATATGACTGAAGTATTTTCTTGTAATGGGGTATTTTTTCTTCCTGTTGCCTTGATACTCTGTTATCAAATGACATTTTAATAAACATCACTTTCTGAGTTGGAGTGCTTTTCAGTTAATAATGGGAAAGGACTTTACAATTTTAATTCACCTTTAAATCACTCTTGCAATCTCAAGAAACATTCAGTGGACTTGTGTGGTAGATCAGCCCCAGGCAGCAGCTGAGCACCACACACAGCTCACTCAGTCCAGGAGGAGAGATGGACAGAGGCCCTGTGGGTTGGGATACAGACAGTTTACTGACAAAAGCACCATGAAAAGGGACAATAACAGTCTGTGGCAAATTTCACTCACACCTGGTGACAACACAGAGCACCACACAACATGAAGACCAACCCAATGCCCCAGCCAAACTCAGACAGCCCCGGAAACACCCAGGAGCACCCCTCCCCCACCAGCCCCTTTTATGGGAGAGTGATGCCAGGTGGCGTGGAAACAGCCCAGGGTTAACTCAGCTCACCTGTGCTGGCTGCTCGGGAAGGGTAACTCTGGCCTGGCCGGAACCAGGGCAACTTGGCAGTGCTAGGTTTATGATTCAGCTCAATGATTTTAATGATCTTTTCTGACATAAATTATTCTAATAAATCTATTTTTAAAATTAATAAAACAAATGTTTCCCTATTTGGAAATAGTTTTATTTTTCTACAATTTTTTCCACTGAAAAATCAGAATCCCCAAACCTTTTGGAAGGTGATTATGAAACATTTAAAAAAATGAAACAAAAGAAAAGGGAATAAAAGGTTGTTGCTGTGAGGGTATGAAATACAGATAGTGCAGGTCTCCATTTTCTCCTGCTAAAGTGAGAGAGGGCAAGTAGCTGTCTCAGAAGTTTAATTTTGAAAGAGATTTCACACCACTAGAATGCTCCTAATATAAATGTAGTATAGAGAATGAAAAGTTCATGATCAGCAGTAGCTGGATTCCCCAAATAGACTAATTTCTCTGTGACATGGTACCTCTTGCTGAACAAAGACAGCGGAGAGATTAAGTGACTTGTGTATACATGGAGGCTGAATACTGTCTGATCAGTTAACAGAAGTCAACTTTTTGTGCTTCTGATGCCTTTTATGTGATCCATTATAATAAAAAGTTTTTCTGATGTATCTGAAGTCAAGTTCAATCACCATGGTATTGCAGTGTCTGTGAAAAGGTTTCCAATTGCAGGCACACACAGCAAGTACATGCACAGATAAGTAGAAGGGACTAGCCTTTCTAAATACATACCTGTATGGGAAAATAAAAGAAAATGACACAGGAGACAGGTCTAAGCATTCAAAGCAAAAATCCCCTCTACTGCAATGAGCTGGGATTTTGCAAGATACGAGTGTAAGAGAATTTGCTGTAATAAAATGTGTACCTGATAACTGCATCGAAGTAATATATTTTCCTTCATGAAACAAAGGAATAACTCCCTAAGACTCTGCAAAGAAATACACATGCTCCTAGGAGAACCTACAGGCTTCTTTATTTCTTGCCATGTATTGCAGAAATGTCTGAGAACCAGATGGTGTGCTCTTACAGTATTGGACAGATGCTCTCAGGACTTGAGAGTCCTGAGCTATTATAGCTGTGTCAGCACAGCCCTGCAAAGTCTGAGCCTAGTTCTTCACAGACACTCACATCAGTCCATCTGATTTTGCATTTTCACCGAAGTTGTTTTCATGTAGACTGCCTTGCATATCTGTACCGTGCTTCCAAACATGTCCAGTTTCATATGTAGAGGGACATGTGAGCTGCTATTCACGTGTTGAAAATATTTTACTTGAGGTAAAAATTACTTGTGTTTACAGTGCTACTGGAAAATAGTCCACATTGGGTGTGGGGCAAGTCTCTTATTCTAGACTTGTTCACAGAGACCATTCAAATATCTCTGCACATGCACCCTAGGGTGCAACATAACATTTGCCTTCTGTGTTTCCCTCTCTTTTGTGGCAGAGGTGCAGCTATTGCAGCAGTCTCGGTGAAAAACATGTTTGAGAGATGCTGATACACCCAGCATGCAATTTCATTCTGTACTCTTCTGGGAGGAAAGCAGTACTTCACCCAGTCCCTTCCACACACAGAGTAATGAAGGATGATATTGACAAACAGGAACTGTGTCTGAGATTGAAAGTACTATCCAGAAGGCAGAAATAGCTTCACATAGGCAGAAAAATAGTAAGTCTCCTAGCACTACAGGAAACATTGATCATAAATGGCTTCTATTGATCCCCTTCTGATGCCAAGAAGTCCACAAGCTGCAGAGCTGAAATAAATATGTACTTTACTGCTAGCGTTTCCTTCTTCATGTGACTTAAATGGTGTTTTGCATTCAGGCAAGCTTTGAATGCTTCTAACAGCTATCCATCTGCACAGTGTCTGTGCACTGCAGGTCTTTCTGCCTTCTGCCTGGGTGACTTCAGCTTTTTCCTGGCTTCCTTAATACTCAAAATCCAAGCAGTTCTGAACTGCGGATAAATGTAGGGGGTAGGCCACTGAGTTCACAGATACAAATTAGCTTGAATAGTTACAATTTAACATGATGTGTTAGGTCTTTCTGGGTCTTTAGCTAATTGAACCTTATAAAAGGTAATGTAACTAGATGAATATCAGAGAATCCCACAGCACCATTGGAAATAAGATTGGCAGAACTCATCAGTCTGATTGATAGAGAATGGCAGCTGATACACAGCTCAGAGTCTGTAAAAGGAGAGAAAGATCTACTTGAGAGAAACCTAATTTATGTTTTGGTGTGGAATCTGGGAGCAGATGTCAAACCATCCTTTGCTTTGCTGAAGATGTGGCCCTTCAACTACCTACATGAAGAAAAGTTCCTTCTGGCAACGAATGTCCAAATCTTGGTAAGTCCCACAGATGAAATCACTAGGATAAAGAAATGTGGAATCAGAACAGGATTCATCTGTGAATTAGGGTCCAGTGTGTGAAGAAAGACCTTGCTCTACACTCCCTGGGAATAATGGAGCAGTGGCACTATATGTCTTTGATATTCCCTTAGAAGTTGCGACATTGGGTACTAAGATTATTTCAACAATACTATTTCAAAATAGAATCATAGTTATTTATCTGTGACTACTGGAATAACCTGAGCAAGAAGCATCTTCATTACATGTCCTAGAAACAGGAAAGTATCATCTAGACACAGTCCCTGGTCGTAAGGGAAAACTGGGGAATAGAACTGTGTGATGAAAACTACCAGGATGAGGTTTTATTTCTTTTGTTAACTGGAGTAGCTAATACAATCTGGCTCTCAAAAAGTAACTGTGCTTATCCAAAAAGCAGAACACCATACATACATATGAGCTGAAGGTAGGCAGGCTTTTTTGGGGGGTTCTTTTTTTGTATAAAAGTAAGCAATGCCTTTGAAGACAGTGATACAGATTTATCCATGCTGACAATGTGCCCTCATGTAAATAGACTCTATTTGGCACGCCAAGGGTATGTATAAATTGAAAGACCCAGGGGCACATTCCTGGTCTCAGAATGGATACATACACTTCTTGTTTCTGGCCTTCACGTCAGGATCAGACTTGTGTTTCTACACATATTCTTTCCTTCAGGAACAAGGTGGGCAGGAAGCATGGGGCAAGCTAAAAGATATAATTTGTTTAATTTTCAGACGGTTGTCTCATCTGCATTAATAATAGTCCAGGATGCTGGATATCCACGGTGGAACATACCTTATTATAGCTGGTAGGATCTCTACTTGCACTTTCTTTGGACCTTAGAAGTTACCAGAAAATTTATTTTTGTAAAAATATATCTGCAATGTAATAAAATAGGGGCACAGCCCCTCCCCACCCACCAAAAAAAAAATCCCCCTGCAAACCACCAGAAAATGAAATTACAACTGTGTTTTTTGCAGATTGGTTGATTAAGCAAATACGAAAAGTAAACCTGTTTGAGCTGCTAAGACAGATGTCATAATAGTTAGCTATGTATCTTAAAGTTAAAACTCTGTATTCTTGATTAAATATGTCCTAGCCAGCATACAGCTCAGTGGCTACACAACATCATCATCCCAGAAAGTCAGCCAAGGCATTCATGCTAGAAATGCTCTCACAGCAGGGGAAGCAGCAAGGGTACCTTATTTTGGAACAACTGGCACAGCATGGCCTTCAGCAATAGAGAGAACAGTCTTTGCTGCTCTAGGTCACTCCTCCCAATGTGTCACAGCAGATGTTTTGTTACTCAGAAACTCAAAAAAATGGTGAAAGGACAATTGTTGTAAGAATTCCCTTCTCTAGCTTTGAAAGCAAACCAGTTTTAGAAAAGGGACCCTGAAATCCTGCAACAAGGAAAAACAGCTGCTGCACTGAAGAACTGAAAACAAATCAAGGCAAATGTGCTCTACATCCTTACTGGTATATGGCTGCTGAGGAAACACGTGTACAACAGTCATGTAACTAAATTTTCCTAATTAATTCAGCAGAAACACTTTATTCTTTGTCAGGATGGGGGATCTGGGGCCAGTAGCACAACAAAGAGCCTGATGGAAGACAGACGTGTTGACAGAAGGGCACTGTATCAGCCATTTTGAAATGCTATTTCTGCCTTTTGGAGGACAGAATCCTCAAACAGCTTCAGTGCTTATGGATAATTTACAGAGAAATGAAGCTTAGGTCATCAAGCCAGAGACTAGAACTAATACTGATAGTCTTTGAAGAAGTCATATAGTAAAATTAGGAAAATAAAAGCTTCAGATTCCTTCAAACATGAAATGGTCACTAGCATTCGGTTACAGAAACTCACTTTTCAACTGGATGCATGAAATAGGTTTAAAAAGACCAATCTTTGTGAGTAAATAGGCAGCTGAGACATATGGGTAAAGTAAAAATGTTAATTACTAGTGAAGGCAAAATTAGAAATCACAGAATCACAGAATGGTAGATATTGGAAGTGACATCAGGAGATTACCTAGTTCAACCCCCCTGCTAAAGAAGAATCACCTAGAGCAGTTTACACAAAATCATGTCCAGGTGGGTTTTGAATACCTTCAGAGAAGGAGACTCTGCGACTTCGCTGGGCAGCCTGTCCCAGTGCTCTGAGATGCTCAAAGTAATGAAGTTTTCCTCATGTTGAGATGGAACTTCCTGTGTTCCAGTTTGTGCCCATTGCCCCTTGTCCTGTCACTGGGCACCACTGAAAGGAATCTGTCTCCATTGGCTAGACACCCTCCCTTTTAGATATTCATAAGCATTGATGAGATCCCTCTCAATCTTCTCCAGGCTAGACAGACCCAGCTCTCTCAGCCTTTCCTCAGAGGAGAGATGCTCTACTTCCTTGTTATCTTTGTAGCCCTTCACTGGACTCTCTCCAGTTGTTCCCTGTCTTGAACTGGGAGCCCAGAACTGGACACAATGTTCCAGATGTGGCCTCACCAGGGCAGAGCAGAGGGGGAAGATAACCTCCCTTGATCAGCTGGCCATGCTTTTCTTAATGCACCTCAGGATACTATTGGTCTTCTTGGCAATGAGGACACACTGCTGGCTCATGGAGAGCTTGTTGTCCACCAGGACTCCCAGGTCCTTCTCCGCAAAGCTGCTTTCCAGAAGGCCGACCCCTGACCTGTACTGGTGCCTGGGGTTACTCCTTCCTTGATGCAGGACCTTATGCTTGTCCTTGTTGAATCTGATTTGGTTCCTCTCTGCTCAGCTCTCCAGGTCTCACTGATCTGGGCAGTGCAGCCTTCTGGTGTGTCAGCCACTCCTCCCAGTTTTGTATTGTCTGCAAACTTGATGAGGTCAGGCTCTGTCTCCTCATCCAGGTCACTGATGAATTTATTGAATAAGACTGGACCGTGTAGTGACCCTTGGAGTACATGACTGGCTATGGACCTCCAACTAGTCTCTGTGCCACTTATCACAATGCTCTGTCACATTCAGCCAGTTCTCAATCCAGCTCACAAATACATCTTTAAGCTGATTACAATTAATACAATGCAATAATTTGGTCCAAAAAAAGCTGCTAATGTTTTTTTTATATTTCTACTTCAAATAGTGTAGACATATCTCACTGCAATGAGTACAGAATATGTTTTGACTTTGTGCACACTAGTTTAACCTTCTGATCAGTGCAACTAGTGACAGTTTTTGGCATGACTTTACACAGGAAAATAAATGTTAAAAAAATGCTTATGCAACTAACTGTTCCAGTTAGTTTATTTAGAAGCCTTTTGGGGGCCATCAGAAATAATAATCTCTTTTTTAAAAATGTATAAGCTTCAACCATAACTGAGACTGAGTTTGATTCTCTTACATCTTGTGATCTTCATTATCTATGTTCAATAATGTTTAGTTGCGAGCAGAGTAAGTAGAAAGTCTGCAAATCTTTTCCTGTATGCATCTGCACAAAAGCAAATAAAGATATGGGCTGATTGTCAGAACCTGCTGAAGCTGTTTTTACATTGTCTGTGCTGCTGAACCAGTGTGGAGGGGTCTGAGTTCAGGCCAAGCAATTCTAACGGTATGGCTTTATGTCTGGAGCTCTGTTTAAAGTAAAAAGAACTATTAAACCATCTAATCCAAACACATGAATGAGAAAAGTCCTAAAATTTAATAATTTCTTAAATCTATCATTTATTAAGGGGAATAAGTGAGAGGCTCATTAAAGGTTCATTCACATGAATAAGTACATGTGTATTTATAATGAATTCAGTGAAGTTCTTTGTATATTTAATTGTTTTGGGGAAGAAGTTTTAGAACTCCTTCTCCATAAATACATTGCACCCTATTGAGAGCTGCTTCCCATTTGTATGGGAGCTGCTCTTCGTGTACACCAAAGACTTTGCAGTCCTGTTTTGGCATCCAGCTCACTACATTTCGCAAGATATTGTGATTGCTGAAGGCAACTTTGAGCTATGAAAACCTTTCATGTAATTTTATCTTATTACATAAATATCAGTGATGCCTTCTCTACTAGACAAATGTAAATTTTCAAAGTAGGGGTAAAATAATTAACAAATAGTAGATGTCAAGAAGTGCTCAAAGATAACTGTTTTTGGATTGTTTCAATGCATCTTTAAATTTTCATGTTTGTTGCCTAGAAACCTTAGTGTCAAGTACATTATTATTGCTTATGTAAATAAATCTTCTAGGACTAATTCTTGAGCATCTTCTTCCTGCTTTTCCTGATAGAAGCATCCTGAAAATCATGAAATGGTTCCCATAACACGATGTGACATCTACATAACACAATACAGCTGTAACACCTGCTCCAGAACATATTGGCTGGCTGAGAGTTGTTCCCTTGTACTGGATCTGGCTGGTGTCCTGGTTCTGGCCAGGCCAGAGTCAACCTCCTCAAGCAGCCAGCACAGGTGAGCTGAGTTAGCCAGGGCTGTTGTCCATACAGCCTGACACCACTTCCCAATAAAAGCAGCTGGTTGGGGAGGAGTAGAGGCTTGATGTCTCTGGGGCAGTCTGAGGGTGGCTGGTTTGCTTGGCCCTTGCTATGGGACACCACTCTGTAATTGTCAGGTTGGTAAGGTACTCTGTGTTATCACCAGGTGTGTGTGTGTAATTGGCTGTTATTGTTCTACTTTCATGCTACTTTTGTCAGCACGATATCTTTATCCCAACCCAGGAGGCTGTCTGTTTCTCTTCCCACAGTGAGCAAGCTGTGTGTGGTACTCAGCCACTGCCTGGGGCTGAACCACCACAGCTGGGATGGGGCAGGGGTTGTTCCAGAGAAAGGTGTGGAATTTGGATAGGATGTGCGTATGCATCTTGATGAACACCATATAGCTCTAATTATAAGTCCTTAGCATAAGTTACTACATGAAATGCTGTGCATTTGAGTGCAGTGGTCACAATGCTTACATTGTCAGAGAAATATTTTTTTTTTTTAAAAGAATGACCTTAAAAGCAGAGAAGTAATGCAGAGTACAGTTCCTGGAAGTTAGGTTATTCCAGGCTTACTTTCCTTGAGCTTTTTCCTAACTCTAGGCTTAAAATGCTACTCAGTATGGAAAAGATATTAGAGCATCTGGCCACACAAATTTTTAAAAATAATTTTAATTGTAGCACTTGTTCTAGTTCAAAATATAGCGAACCCTGAACATCAGATTTTAAAGAATAATTTATTTCTCACTTCATCTAAAGTGGAATTTTATTATACCCTAAGCTACTATAAAATTGAAATATAGTTTCCCTCCTTCCTTTCTTCCTCCCCTTGTACTGCACCGACAAAGAGCAAACCGAACACTTCCCAACTCCCCCTAGGAACGTTCATGTCTGTGCAGCCCTTGAAGAGGGACAGTATTTGGTGGTACATGTTGTTACACCCTCCTGCTTTAGGGAGGAAAGGCTGCTTTCAGGATGCCTGTGGGATCTTGGCCTCATGCCCTGGCAAAACAGGGACAGGCAGCTGTCCCTGATAGGTTTCTCCAATATGTGGCAAAGCAGGATGTCTCTTGCAAATGCAGAAGATCCATGTCACACACAAGATCAACAGACACCAGGAGGCCCTGCTTGTCCCAGCAGAAATATCACAGTTGAGATTCTGCACCCCATTCCTATTATCAGATGTGAAATTATGCTTTTCCTATACCCCTTTTCCCTGACTGATATCCTGTAGCTGCTGCAGATACTCATGAACTTCTTTTCCTCTTTCCCTCAACTCATCACACACCTTTCTCTGTGCAATGAATAAATAAAATTGGAAAGATTAATAGCAGACTAATTAATTGTAAATGTTGGAGCTTGATTCTGAAAACATATCACTTTCAGCTTAGCTGCTAAATCTTTTTTCACAAACAAAAATGTTACATAGAGAGATTATTAAGCTTCTATTCTGCTTGTTCTGGTTATATTTTCTGGCACACAAAAAAGTAAAGTTTTGGCTTTTCATAACCTTCTATGAGAAATGCTTTTATTTTAATTAAACCTGTTTCATCTTGTTTGCATCTACATGTTTATTCACTCTGATATGTGATCATTAATGCATCTGAACTGAAGTTCAGCAATGATTCTCCAAAGAGTTTTTTCAGTTTGACTATTGTGCGTTCCTGGGGCAGAGAAATATCAAAATATAGACCTGTGGCAATATGCTGGTGTACCAGTACTACTTATATCAATCCTTGCTTGAAGAATATTAAGACTCATGTGAGAAGAAAGGCATAAGAAATAGCATGCAGTAGCCAAGCTGTCTTGTATTCTGTTTCATTGCACATCTATTAGCATATCTTATAAGCATCAAAACCAAGCATAAATCTACAGATCTACCAAAGTGAAAAGAACATCGTAAAAATGTATATCTGTCAAAGTGTGAAGTACGGTGATAGAGCCATTACCTCATCTGGGAATTACTCATTGGAAAATCAACTTTGTGCTGGATTTCTCATAATCAGACAATACCTACTGGCTTGCTGCCTCCAAGAGACCCTGTAGAAAATGCATTATGTTTTCCAGTGGTATTTAGCAATACATCTCTGTGTGTGATTTGAAATAATTGAAGACAAATAAATAACATAATTTCTTACAATAATGCAATGTAAATTAGTTTCTTATCAAGGTAGAAAATGTAACGATGCTAGCTATGTCAAGAAGTAAAAGAAAACAGAGGCTTATGGAAATTAAAAAAAAAACCCAAAAACGAGCAGGTAATCCACTATGATCAAAATTTGTAATGCAAACATATCTGCCCATTGTCAAAAACCCCACACTTTAACTACTAGCACATTACAGCTATTTTTTTCCAAGTTACTTGACTGATATTCACAAAATTATTTTATTTATATCGTGGACGTGTGTAGTTCCACTGATCCCAATGGGATACTCTCCTGAGCATGATAAATTGCACAGCTGTACTTACTAATTACAATTTTTAATTAACCAGATTTTCATAATTTATTAATCATAAATGAAATTAATGATAAAGTTCTGAAGGATGTATGCAATCTTAAATTTGACATTAACAACATTTAAAGATTATATGTTAGAACAGGCAAAATCTATAGAAATTATTCTAAAAAAGCATATGAAACTCAAGTAGTAACAAATTAAATTGATAAATCAAATTAGCATTATCTCACAGTGAAACATTTTATCTATACTAATCGTCTCTTCTTTGGAAGGTGATTTTATTATCAGCACAGAACATTAACTCTTAATACAGCACTTATCAATCTGCTGATCAGGATTTATTTTGATCAAAGTATGGTACGATATATGATACACTCTCAGGTATGTTAAACTAAGAAATTTTGACAGATTCATTACTGAAATAGAAAGTCAAAGCTTGCATCTAAATCATGATAGATTTTTTTTTTCAAAGAGGAGAATTGGTGTGAAACTTTGCCCTGCAAAAGACAAAGACTTTGGCTGAGCTCTGGTTTTCAGCCATGTTTTAAAAGCAATATGACAAGAGTCTTAGACAGCTGCATTATGTGTTTTCTCCTATATCTGTCATATTATTATCTCTTCCCCATCCCTAGGTTTTCTTCCTCAGCTTTAATGTGAATTCCAGCTACATTTTATTTGCTCCCCTCATATACAAAGCGGGAAAAGTTCCACCAGTTCTGCTCTTTTTTTCCTTAGTTCTCAGTAATGATTCATGAACATAAGTGTTTAGGAGCAAAATCAGATCAGTAAAGGTATTAGGAAATGAAAACAACCAAGATATCAAAGACAGTGTAAGCGACAAGAAAATTTCTCTCCTGTCTTCTTCTCAAGCTGTCAGAAGCAAAAGCCTGCTATGAAGTCTTTTACAAACTCAAATTCTCCTATCGTAACTTTACATTATTAAGGTTTCAAATCATATATGTGTAGAAGAGAAAGATATTACCTGACTGGTGAGCTCTGTTATACAGGGCTCACTTGTATGACACACTAAGTGGAACATCTGTGAGGAAATAAGGAATTTGGGAAGCCCTGTTTCAGACGACAGTGTTAGGCAAGTTGTTAAAATTGTTCAAAATAAGTATGATACAATTCAGCAGAGGAAATACGCAAAATGTTATGGTTGAAATAGTTAAAATGAAGGATGGAGCAACTAGAAACATTTCTGCTGAAAAGTATCTCTTAAATGCTGCAGATGTGAGCCACTATGCGAGTCTGAAAGCAGTGGGATAGCTGTTGATGCCTTAGCATCAGTATTATGAGAAGGTATGCAACATTGGGCATAAGAAATATAAGGAACAGTATTGGAGACAGAATTCATAAAATACTGGTGAGAAAAAGTGAAAATCTGTTTTTTTGAAGTGTAGATCTGTGAAGACTTTATTTTACATAGAAGAACGAGAGAATAATCTCTTATCTGTGTTCTCTGTGAGAGTGAGGACAAGTCAGGAATGCAATGCAGAGGGGAAAAGATTAATATTTGGACTACAAAGAACTATATTGCTGACAAGGTTTATCAACTTTAGAGGATTATTTAAGAATAGTTACATAAATAACCATTAGAAATGGATTAGGCATAGTTTGCCCCCTTGCCTGGGGATAGGTGGAGGGATTAGATCAAGTCTTGCCATTGCTACCAGGCCAAATGAATCAATTAAGAAACAAAATGTAAGTCAGACTTTGTTTAGTTTTGGGCTTTTTTTTACTTTAGTCCAGAGGTTTAAGTACCCAAGTGTTTTGGAAATGAAACCCTCAAAGGCCTTTAGGAATATCTGGAGAAAAACAGTAGAAGAAACCATTAATGTAGCTGTGCTTAGGAGATGCAATAACTGTGCAATAAAGAAATAAGGAAAGTCCACCCTTAGGATGCTCAGTTATCAGTGAAATCGGAACTGCCAGGCTCAAAGACCTCCTCTGCAAGTGGAGTCTCAGGCTCTTATGGAGATAATGAACTGAAGATACAAATGTGGCTCAGACACTCAATAGTCTATTTGCCTCCAGTATCGACATGGTAATTCATTAGTAAAATTAATCTAAATTGGGTTTAGTTAATTTTTGAGGGAAAAAAGCATACTAACTTCCATCCTTAGCAGATTTGTCATAGCTTTCCTGTGCCTTTCTGCTTGAAGTAGTCTTGCGTATCAAAACAGTGGTCAGCTGGGAACAGAGAAGCTGCTGGCTGCTTTGCATGAGAGAGTAAGGAAAGGCTGCTGAGAGGTATCAGTTTTTGTTGTTTTATGTGTGGCACCATTTGGCAAGAAAGAGGGAGAAAAGATAGGAGAGAGAGAAATTTCTTACTGAAGATTTTGGTCAGAATTTTTTTTTCTTTGCATTAGTGGAATTGATGCTTGGAGGCTTCAAAATCTTTGTCTCTTCTTTAAACTTCATGCAAAACATATAATTCAAAACACATCATTATTAAATTTCAGTAGAATTTTGTTACATCTATTTAGGGTCTTTCACATATTATCTATTCAATTTATTGGTATCAGTTATAGTTAAGAAAGAGGAAATAAAAAAGTAATCCTCAATTTTTCACAGATCTGTATGTTTAAGAGGGGAGGTTTGAAAACTTTAGAAAATTAAAATCTGATCTGACAACAAAAGAAAGAAACTTTTTTTATCATGATTTCGGCTGGGAAGATATGATTTTTATTTTCTAAGGGGAAAAAAAAGAAGATTTTTGTAAAAATTAATCTTTGCAGAACATGCCACCACTTTTCTACCCATTCATAAAGCTCTAAAGGCTGAATAACAATGTATCTGGCTGCAGACACCAGAAATGTTGTCCCCCCAGCTGTCACTTTCTATAATGCTTATTTGCAGATTTCCACAACGTCTAATTCTATTCAGGGGGAGAGCTTAAGCAAACTGTGGTGAAAATTACCCAGTGAAAGGCAAAGACGCAGAACAGGGGTTTCTGGTCCTGGATTTGGCTTTGCAATAGTCACCGAGGAAAAGGCAACACACAAAGACCCCATAGCAAACCAGGTATCTGTCCAAGAGTCAGATTAGCCATCTGCTTCCTCAACCACACTTGCTTCTTCATGGGCTGGGGGAAAGGGAGCTGCGCCAGTCTTGCCTGTGTTGTTGAGATGTCCCAGCAGCCACACAGGATGGGTCAGAACAATGTTAAATGCATCCTTTGTCCACCAATCCCTGTGTGTACTACACAGGATGGAATTTCTAACAAGGATTCTCTATGGTACACAAAGAGCTCCAGTAGGCACAGGAGTGGTTCCCTCCAAGCATTCCTGGTCAGACAGGTCCTTTATCAGACCTTGGAGGCACTCTTCTATGGCCCTGACTTCTGATGCTTGCTTTCCAGTGAGGTTTTGGTGGTTGTTTCTCTGCCATTCTTTTTTTTTTTTTTTTTCTGCGTAGACTTAATTTTTCTGTAGTTGCTCTCATTGCATTGATTTTGCTGTAGAACAAAGTCTGTGTTTGCATTTCTGCAGACATACAGATGCACACATAAAAATCATAACCAGTAGAATAAATTAAATTGCAAGAAATTAAGTAAGGAAAAAGCAATCTCTTTCTAGGGAAAATGTCTCTGTACATGATGAGATTAGTTTTTCCGAGAGAAATTATAGATTTATTTTTCTGTTAATTATAAGTGATTGAGAATAATTATTTTGTAGGTTCATTTCTGATAAAGTTAGAGACAAAGACAAAATGTGTATGCAATCAACTCCTAATTCTTCAAATTGCTGTGGCAAATATTATTGATGTGGGAAGATTTGGCTCACATTTTTGCAATGCGGGAGAAATGTTGGCCTATACTCCAGCACTTATTTCCATTACTAAAGATGATAGCATAGGGTAGAATTTCTACATTTTTATTTTTGTTCTTTATTGTAATGACAACGAAACACAGAAAACTGCAGAAAGATTTTTTAAAAATATTTCTATCAAAATTGTCGTAGTTGCTTTTCATATAAACTCTTATTCACACCCCAGTCTCTGTCAAAGCTTCATCTATGTAATGGTTGACTATTGGTGAAAATGCTCATTATTTTGGGAATGAATGTTTTGTCCAGAATATTTCAACCAGCACTTCTAAAATTACTAGCTTTCTATGAGAAGATGACATTAGAAAATACACATGCAAAACAGCAGCACTTTGTTCACTTTCCGAACACTTTATAAGCGATTAAAATCAAATACATTCTTAAAATACTGCCCAAGTAGTAGCTTAAAATATTCTTCTGAGGGAAGAAGGAAGCTAAAATATGCTCCCAAAAAAGAACAAACATGAATTATTGGTACAAAAGGGGCCTCACTTACATTGCAAATACTGTATAATCTCTTCAGAGCAGAGGCATTTATGGTAGGCATACCTACTGCTGACCATAATGGATCTTGGATAAAAGTTGCTTCCGAATGCTTCTGTTATATAAATGTTAAGAAAATGATAACATTGTAGCTTTACAGACTAAAAAAAGTAAATTTTCAAGTCAAAGTTCTTATTCCAGAAGTCACTAATAGGTAGGATGATTCATTAAAAAAAAAAAAGAAAGAAAAAGAATATTCCAACAGGTTATTCTGATTTATATTATGTGCACATCAAGCACCTTCCAGACATACACAAAAGGAATTTTGCACAGAAAGTAAACTATTTTCTCCTTGTGTTTTCATTTGCATTTCATTTTCATTTAATCTTGAATGCCTATGTGTCATCTCATTCAGAATCCCATGTTTTATTGAACTTGATTACAGAGCACCCAAGAGACCTGATACAGATTCACAGACAGTCCTTGCCTTGTCACTGTGGGAAACAGCTACACTGTTTCCTCTTCCTCTTCCCTGCCAGAGTCTGGCTCTCTTCCTGACTGCAGCTGCTTCTTCTACCTCCTCCCACCCTCCTTGCCGCCTGCTTCCTGTTCTTGGGCACATTAAGGGCATTTGTTTTGAAGAAATGTAGATAGGGAAAAAACAGACCCTTAAGAGAGCTAGTTAATTAGAAGATCCTCAGTTTGCTACAAGTAAATGAATTCAGCTATAGCTGTTCTTTTTTACCTTGAAGAGTGTATTGCTATTTGTGAAATAGAGTATAAAAATGAAATTGCATGTTAGATTTAAATGTGCAGGTACGATACCAACACTGCTTTGTAACCAGGCATTTTTATAATCCACCTGGAAGGTTAAGCTGTAATAATAATTTAGACATGGTCACAGGGTTATAACTGTTGAGACAGATCTGTGGTAAGTAAATTAGTTATTTTTGTATCCATGGAACATGTTTATGTGCTGATCAAATATGGGTAATAATGGTTGGACAATGAATATATGTATAAGGTAGATAAGAGATGAAGGCTATTTAAGGATTGTGACATGTGTATGACATTTTTTCTGGCTATTATTTATTATATTGGCTGAACTGTTAAATTAAAAACACAAAGAAGTGCTTCATAACAAGGTAAGGCAAGTATGACTCATCACTGTTTTCTGCATCAATAGCAGCTCTTTTGAGTTTAGCAAATAATGACTTTTAACTCATGATTTTTTTTTTTCTGGATTAACCATGGCTCTATAAAAGGATAGCACAGTGACTAATCAGAGAGAAACCAACAAAAAACCCAAAATAAATCCAAAATAATAAATGTTTGTAATTTATCCAAGCAGAATTAATTTGACCTGCGGCACAGTTTTTGGCTCTGTTTTTTACTGTAGGATTTTGTTCATGTTGACTAAATGCAGGGGGGAAATTAGGAGCTCAGGAAAGCTGGGATCACTGCTTATGAGCCTGATATTTAGCTTAGTAATTGGTAGAATGCAAGATCAAGTTGCAGGGAAAGTTCTGCTCTGTTTTTGCAGTTCTATAATGAAAAGTGCTGGATTGCTATATGGAACTGATGCAGAAATGGACAGTTTGTAGGTAGTGTCATGCCAAGGACCACAATTGGTGCCAGTGGTTACAACAGAAAGATCATTATGAGATTCAAACCACCATGGCCATAGCCAGCCTAAATTTTTGTAAACACACAGGAATTTTCTGATAATGGCAGAATCACTTTGCTATAATTGCTAAAATACACACAAACAAATTAAAGTAAACTTTAGGCAAAGCTTAATTTCAGTGAGAGTAATGCATCCATAATGAAGTTATAAACTGACAAGTATGTATCATAATGGAAAATCTTATAAGATTTCACTGTTTTCACCAACTTTAATGATAATTGCAAAATAGAAATAGAAAAAAAACCCAAATAAAACCAGCATAATTACTTTAAAATTATATTGACAATCCCAGTAGAAAAAGGTTTTATTTGTGTTTTTCCAAAATAAAATTTGTGTTGATCTTGCATATGCAATATATTTTACCAGAACATCTCTCTCATATCAGCAAATGTTTGATTCCATGCTACTAATCACCTACACACACTGCAGACACATCTGGTCTTTCTGTAGTTCTTGTTCTGGTTTTGAAAAGATGAAGAATTAGTCTAGCAATTAATGTAGCCATGCGTCGTATAGTAGGATTATTTAAGTTAGTTAAGTTGCCTGCATTAAACTAGTAAAAAATAGTATTAAAATAATATTAAAGTGGCTTATACAGGAGCCGATGGGACTTCCTGCCCTGGCTGGTGCTCTCACAGTGTGTGGTATGACGTCTCTTTCTGGGAAAACTCCCTATCAGATCTCCCTCATTGAGTTGGTAGCTGCAATTCAGCCATCTATAAAGCAGTTATGGAGGGACTAGCAACGGTCACGTCTCTGGTGGTCTGTCCCCGTGCTTAGCTAAATGCTCACCTGCAAATAGGGTCTGAGGTGTATTAGCAATAGTTGGCATCTTTTCCCTTGCTTTGAATATTCCTCAGGACAAACTCTGTTCCAAGAAATTAATGTTTTGGACCTCGGTTTTCTGCAATGTTTTCTCTCCTTAAAGCAGTGTTTTTATAGCTGTTTAGGTTTTGGGTTGGTTGCTTTAAGGTTTCATTTCAAGAAATCCAGATGATAAGTGTAATCTCTTATTAATGCACTGGGAAAATATAATTCTCAATTATGGTTTTCCTCATGTCTGTTTTGCAGATGACTGAAACCTAAATTAAATCCATTTTCTTTGCTGGTACATTCACATAGATAAGGAAAGCACCTTCTATCCTGAGAAAGGTACCCACAAGGCTTTGTTCTACAAAGAATGCATGCATTTAAAAATTAACAGAGATTTCAGATGCTGAGAATGTGTTCTGTCTCAGTGCGTTAGTCCGGTACGTATCTTTTTCAGAAAAGTCTGAAAACTGAAGGAAAACTTGCATGCAAAGAGCTTTGTTCCTTGGTTATTAGCTGTGAGGGGACGTGGGCTTCTGCAGAGTACCTCAGCAAGATTGCACAAGTACAGCGCTGGGGACAATAGATGGCAGCCTTAATCCGTTCTGCTCCAAGTACCGCAGAAACATCGGTACCTCTCGCCCCTCACCCAACGAGTCACAGCTATCTTTCAGCAGTTTGTAGGTCAATGTACAAACGTATTTGAAAAGTTCATTTTGAAGATCTTCTCCTTCTACAAGCCTGGCATGATTTACATCCACCCTGCTATGCCTATAAATGGATATCAAGGTGAGGGCTGACGGTATCAGGAAGTGGGTTGTTTCCTTGCATTTAGCTCAGGACACTGCAGGATCAATGCGGCACGAATATAGAGTATTTGGCACTGTGGATACCCAACCTGAGGAGCAAATCCTTGGGCCCCACATAGATAAGCACACTGCAAACCTTTCTGGATGCATTTGCCCTGCACCGTTCACAGAAAGGCAGAGAAACTACATCCTGCCTCCCTTGCTCCTTGCCTGGACAGCATTGCCTGTTGAGGAGGTCATATAGGAGGGCATATCTGCCTTCCCTCAAGTCAAAGCACTTATGTAAACTAACTGAAATTGATTTTGCTATAGGCTATGACAATTTTTTTTCTGCTTTCTGTCATGAAATGCTTACTAAAGGATGGGTCCCCAAGGCATCTGTGGCTGAACAGTGATTTTCTTTTCCTGTTCGTATGCAGAGAAAGGCTAAGGTTTTCTTTACTCATGTGAAATGATATTGAGAAATAAAATCCTGAAGAAAAGTTCTTCCTTCCCCTGCACTTTTACACAGGATAACATGATTAGAAATCTTACACGGGATTTCTAAGGGGCTTAATTAGTTAACAAATCAAATAAATCACTGCTACTACAAGCAGCTGCAAGCTTAATCTCTCACTGTTAGTTTGTTCCGCTATCCTCTGTGTGTAAAGCCATGGAGCCACTGGTACAACTTCCTTGTGCTGCCTGCAGTGTGTCCTGCATTTTAATCCCACATAATTTTTTTCACTAGTCAAGAATACATCGAAACATAGCATGCCTTGTTATCATAACCAAATTCTGGAACATGATTCTTGCCAGAGATGTCTCACTATCCTTATGTATTGATGTATCTTAGACTAGGGTCTGTGTTGTGTTGTCATAGATGCTGGGTGGATGGGGAAAATGCTTCTAACCACCCAGAGAGAATTATTTCTTTTATCCAAAAGTCCAATATGCTTGGTTATTATTTACAGGAGTTCCCTCTAAAATACAGCCAAGGGACTTCTGGTGACAGGATTGCCACACAATAATACAATCTAGGTTTCTGTTGGCAAATATGGGTGTTCTAGGAGAAATATCAGAGAAAAGGACAACAGTTCTACAAGGCTGTAGTTACCCTTTCTAAACAAACCTGAGGAAAGCTGTGTAAGAAAAGGGGAAATAATAAAAAGTGATTCAGTAGATTTCAGGATTTGATTGAATTTTCCCATGGGACTGGATAGCAAATCAGCTTCAACTGTTAGGCCAAATTTTCAGTTTCCTCTGTTTTGTTACAGCAATTAGTAAATTGCTATTTGTAGGCAAAACCTTACTAGGTCATTCATAAAATGAACAGAAACAAATGTATGACAATCTGGATTCTCTCTTGGTTTCCCAAATACAGAGTTTGATCTTTGCTGTGTCCGTGCTTTTAAGGGATTCTGCAGAAGTCCCCACACAAGATTTCAGACCCACTGTAACCTAAAAAATTGTTCTCTGGATTGAATGTGCTTGCTGAAAGGAGTCATAGAACTGCAATAATTTTTTCTCTGTGGGAAACAGGTGGAAAACCACTGAGAGTACCAAGTTGAAGCAAGCAATGATGAATGCACTGAAAAATAAGTTTTTACTCTTCCTTTTGACGTGCCTTTTAGAGTGTGTCCTATGTCAAATACTTGAGCGTTTTAAATACTCTGGTACCCAAATGCTACAAAGTAGGTGAAGGATCATTTTGTGATAATATTTGAGAGCACAAAAGCTTTTGGTGCAGAGTGTGAGACTATGATAGCAAAAGTCAGCGGAAAAATTACTTTGCTTGTCTGGTTACTAGAACACTTCCAAAGTGTGACATGCATAGGATGTGCTGTGTGCTTGACTGCACAGCACAGCAGTCTTGTACCCTACTGTCTAAACACTTATCTCAATGCTTTCTGCATTTTTTTGCCAATTTCTGTTTATGAAAAAAATATTTCTCTCTCTGCCATGATTTATGCTTTATATATGCAAGCCAACAGCAGCTTGCACCCATTTACTCATATGTGCTGGTTTGTAGATGCCTCAGGTTTCATTAACTTATTCCAGAAATACTACTGGGGACTGAGTGTCTGATTTCAAGCCTATGACAAATCAGTGATCAACATGTATCGCTCTACAGGATGATACCCACTGTGTCATGTAGAAAAACCTGTTTGTCACACTGTTGGCACTCTATTACGTCTTTATTTCTGTACACTGTAGTTCATTAGTTGGTGGATTTAACAGAAATCTACTCACTTCCTTCTACAGTTGGATGGTGTGAAACAAGATGGAAACAATTTATTTCCATTGAAATATGTCTTTCGCTTTTAATATACAAAATTTTATTTTCATAGGTTAATCATCTTGTAATCAAGTCTTCTGGATAGCACTGCAAAACAGATACCAAAAGAAAACCAAAACAAACCACTCAACATAAAGAACAAGGAAAGAGAGGAAGCAGGGAGAAGTACAAACTAACAGAAGACAACAGAGAGACAATGATCTCCAGACCATGAGAAGCATGTATGTTCAACTGTGCAGTTCTATAAAGTATGGAACCTCCCAGCTCCCTAGAAACCATATCTCTGTATTTTAATGCCCTTTATGCATCTCTTTAATTCCTAGGAAAATAGACAACAGAATCTGAGTAGAGCAAAGAATTATTTCTGGTCTCACAGAATCGTAGGGGTTGGAAGGGACCTTGAGAGATCATCGGGTCCACCCCCCCTGCCAAAGCAGCTCCCTAGCACATATTGCACAGAGAGGCATCCAGACGAGCCTTGAATATCTCCAGAGAAGGAGACTCCACCACCTCCCTGGGCAGCCTGTCCCAGGGCTCTGTCACCCTCGCTGTGTAAAAGTTCTTCCGCATGTTGGTGCGGAACTTCCTGCGCTCCAATTTGCAGCCATTGCCCCTTGTCCTGTCTCCACAGACCACTGAAAAGGGGCTGGCCACTTCCCCCTGCATCCCATACTTAAGATATTTATAAACATTAATTAGGTCCCCCCTTAGTCTTCTTTTCTCCAGGCTGAACAGCCCCAGCTCACTCAGCCTTTCCTCATACAGGAGCTGTTCCAGGCCCTTAATCATCTTCATAGCCCTTCGCTGGATTGTCTCCAGGAGGTCCCTGTCTTTTTTATACCAGGGAGCCCAGAACTGGACACAATACTCCAGGTGGGGCCTGACCAGGGCAGAGTAGAGGGGGAGGATCACCTTCTTAGACCTGCTGGCCACACTCCTCTTGATGCACCCCAGGATCCCATTGGCCCTCTTAGCCACCAGGGCACACTGCTGGCTCATGGCCAACCTGTCATCAACCAGGACCCCCAGGTCCTTCTCCACAGAGCTCTTCTCCAGCAGGTCATCCCCCAGCCTGTACTGATACAGACAGTTACTCCTCCCCAGGTGCAAGACTTTACACTTGCTTTTGTTAAACCTCATCTGGTTACTCACTGCCCAGCTTTCCAGCCTGTCCAGGTCTCGCTGGATGGCAGCGCAGTGTTCCTGCTTGTCAGCCACAGTCATGATGGACAATACTAATATCTTGCAAGAAAACTATGATAGACTATTATCTCTAATGACTAAACTGCTGCATATTTCTGAATAATGAAAAAGCAACCAAACCTAAAATCAGCAGTAGTTTGTGAATAATTTACTAACAATTAGGAGCTAAATTAATTGACTCTCTTTGTGTGCCCTGAATTGTTCATTCAACTCTTCCAGTTCATCTGCACATTTGTTATTAACATCTGATTAGTTTCATAACCATAATTCTTAATCAGAGAGTTTGGTTAACTGAAATCCAGTAATAGGATGTTGTGGAATTTTTCAGCAAAATATTTTTATCCTAGAAAATACCAGTAACTGCAATAAAATGCCAGTTTTATGTGAAAGATACCAAGTTGATAAGGAATTAATATGGAAAGTCTCCGGTTTAGGATAAAATTGTTATTCAACAAAAATATAAGTAGGTAGATAGGTAAGTAGATAGATAGACAGATCTATCTATCTATTACTATAGATATATCTATATCTATAGATAGATCTATCTATCTATTATCTAGGGCAGGGGGAGGCAGTTAGTAGATTAAACAATCAAAACAATTAAACCAACTCCAAACGTGTTACTAAAATAATTTTATCAACGCCAAATTTCTAATCAAAATGAAAGGCAAAATTCTAAGTATTCCAAATAAGACACTTTTAGTTGATTCTCCCCATGGCTAATAACTGCAAAAGCTATCAACTTTAAGATATTTTTCAGGAATGTTAAAAAAATAATGTCCTGCTTTTTCAGAAGTAGTATTTTCTGAGTAGCTCCCAAGGTTGTGGGGGCTTTCTAACTTTACTGGACTTTATCCTAGTCTCATAATATTCTGTATTATGAGCTACACCTACCCTGAAATCTGGAAAAAAATATGAGCTGGATGATAGCATGGTCTGCAGCACTTTGTTTATGACAATGTCCTTCTAGCAAGCTCCTGTATGTCAGCATGAAAATGGAAATAACATTTCTTTTCTGTCCTTGAGACATAGATCAAACAATATTGTCAGAAGAGAGGTTTCTCTGTCAAACATTCCTTTGATCCCACTGGAGACTGAGCTGCTGAGCTTGTGTATCCTTCGGATCAGAGAATGTACCTCACTATGTTTTGTTAAACAGCTCTGTCTATAGGTTTTGGTGCTGCAACCATGACATTTAGTAATAACACTGTACAAGGAGAAGGTGGGGCTGTTTCTTCACTGTTCCAGCAGGCTATGTATTCTTTTCCTGGGGTTTTACTGAGGGGGTAGCTCTTTTGGGTTTTTTCTTTTCTTTTTTTTTTTTTTTCCCCTCAAGGCTTAAATCAAGTTATTGGATAATTTTCAGGATCTACTTCTATTTGTAGTTAGCAAAGCACCCCTTTTCTTCTTTGAATGAGGAGATAATTGTTGTATTGTTGAGAAATTAATAATCAGAAGAGCAACAGGAACTATACAAGTATGCCTTGCAGCAGCTAAAGAAGGACAAGTGTGTTACCCACAAATACTAGCACACAGTTTTATATTGGTTTGACCATAGTCACACAATTTCTATTTACTTTTCCCCACATAATGTAAACTAATAAATGTGAAAAGCAAATAATACACATTGCTGCTACTGATGTAATCATATAGTGAAAATAAAAGCAGTGTTGTCTGTTATGTAAAAGAAAAAAAACCTTCTCCTCTAAACTGCTTGAGTTTCAAGACTTCAGCTAACATATGGCAGAAGTTAGCTGGTAAGGAATGTTTGCAGAAAGTAAATGGTACTTATCTGTGTGTATTTATGTTTCTTTTCCATCTATCATGCTGGTAAGTGGTTATATATGGATGGTGCATAGGCAGTGCTGTGTCCTGGGATCTTGATGATCCCAATAAAGAAACCGGGCAGAATCATAGAATGGTATGAGTTGGAAGGGACCCCAAGGATCATAGAGCTCCAAGCCCCCTGCCACAGGCAGGGCCACCAGTTTCCAAGCCTGGATCTACACTAGGTTGCCCAGGGCCCCATCCAACCTGGCCTTGAACACTTCCAGGGACGGAGCATCCACCACCTCTCTGGGCAGCCTGTTCCAGCACCTCACCACTCTTTCTGTAAAAAACTTCCCCCTAACATCTAATCTAAACCTTCCTTTGTTTAGTTTTAATCCATTCCCCCTTGTCCTACCATTCTCTACCCTTTTAAAAAGTTGAATCCCCTCCTATTTATAAGCTCCCTTCAAGTACTGGCAGGCTGCAGTGAGGTCCCCCTGCAGCCTTCTCTTCTCCAGACTGAACAATACGTGCTTCCCTCCCAAGTCTCTTGCTGACATCTTGCAGATACCTGTGCTGGTAGGTGGGAGCTGGGGAGCAGGTCTGCAAGTAAGGAAGATGGTAGTGACCATTATCAAATTTTGCCTTGATGAGGAAATAGGATGCAGCCACATGGTGAGAGTGAGCCATGGGAACTTGGTGGTTGTCCTGGTTTCAGCTATGATGGAGTTAAATTTTTTTTTAGCAGTGGATGGAATGCCATGTTTGGGTGTTAGCATGAGAATAGTGCTGATAGCACCCTGATGTTTCCGATTTGTTGCCGGGCAATCAAGGACCTTTCTCAGCTCTGCATACTTCCTTACTAATGAGAAAGGAGGGGACGCAGCCAGGACAGGTGACCCGAATTGGCCAAAGAGGATATTCCATGCCAGTTACGTCATGCTCAGTATAAAGGGGGACTGGGGGGAAGAGGGGGAGACAACGCCAGGACGTGCAGTTTCTGGGGACGGTCGGGTTGTCCGGGACGGGCTCTAAGCTGTGCGGCCTGAGTTGTGTGGTTTGGTGAGAAATTGCATTGTGTATCACCAGTTTCATCTATTTTGTACTTTAAACTTCTGTTATTGTTATATCTAGTTTTCTGTTATTGTTTAGCAAACTATCCTTATCCCAACCTGCGTGGTTCTGGTTTCTAGGTTGTGGTTTCTTTTCCTCCTTTCTTCCTTCCTTTTTTCCCCCTCCCCCAACTTTTCTTCCCCCTTCCTTTTAAAAGTACAAGCGACTGTGTGGGGTGCGGCCCCCGGCTGGGGCAAAACCACGACAGTGGTCCACTGTGTAGGCATCACCTTTGGAAGGGTCCCCCTGGGGGTGTATAAGGCACACTTTTCCTGCTTGAGGATGCTGAATTTTTTCCAGCAGCCTTACAGCTTCCAAAGACTCTCAATACATAACTGGGAAGAGATATGACTGCATTTCCCCAGTGTAATGAGCTGCTGAAATACCTTTTGAGATATTTGCCAGTTTCAGGATTTTAGATTCCTAAGAGAGAATTTGTGAAGTCTGGAAAGTACACATAATGCAATTACCTGATCCATAGCAGGCTCTTCAATGACATCTGCCCAATTCTAGCTGACAGATGTTTTAATGACATAACAATCCAGTAGGGACAGAGAGCATTTCTTTGTGTTGTAACAGTGAGAAAACAAAAATCTGTTTTAAATTGTAACTCAGACCATGTTTTTTTTGTCTTGGACCAGAGCTGACAACCAAAATTAGATTTAGCTCTAATGCAAATGTGTCTGTAGAATGACTCTGAGGAAGTCTACAGGTTTTCTCTAGAGTGCAAGGATGTCTCTAGTGGTATTTTCTGTCTGGGTTCCTCAGATTGGGTAGCCCTGCTGAACGTGGCTCAAGGCTTATTCCTCACTGATGGATACTGCAAGAGCTGGCTGATTAATATTGTACTCTGATAGTAATGTTTTTGTCTATTAGCCTTTGCAATAGAATAGCTCCCTTTTTTCCCGGAGTAAATGGTATTCTTGGGGAGTATTTTTCTTCTCAAAGAAGCAAAAGGAATCCACTGTGGTCTCAGTTTACGTGTTTTTTAAAAATTTTTTGTTTAGAAGGAAAATGGATGAAGAGAGAAGGGTGGGATATTGTCTGCCTTGTTTCACAGACATAGAAAACTTTTGTTTTCCTTAAGCAGCTCATGTTCAGTCTGTTCCCATTGAAAATATGTGTTAATGTGATCTTGTGATTTTTTTTTAAAGAAAACATATAAATCAATTTATCTAATTTAATTTTTTTTAATCTTCTTGTCACATTTTTCAGCCAATGGTTCTGGCTTTGGGCTTATGCAACTAAATACCTTATTTCAAGCTGCTTTCCAAAACAAGATAACTTCATTTTGTCTCCTCAGTTATTGGAGAGAGACGTTATTTGCTGTGCCATGACTCACCAATTTATTATTTACTTTTTCAATTGTTCTATTTCAAATTTGGACAAAACCATGTTAACTGGTGTTTCAAGAAGGGCCTACAGATCTGGTCTAGTACATTACATAGTTCTGTTGCCTGAAAATATTTGTAGTCCCTTTGAAGAAAATTGCTTAGTAGAATGCTTGGATTTATTTGCAGCAATGATATCCTTGAAACTGGATTTGCTCACTCTTTTTACCTACTACTTTTGACCAGCCTATATAAGCAATGACTGTTGCAGAGAATGCTATTTTCTGTGTCTGAGGTTGGTAAGAGTTTTCTGATTGATAGAGATTGAGGTGTTTTTGGAGATTGAAGCATATTATTCTTCATGCTATACCATCCTGGAAGGTATATCCTTAAACATCTTTGCCAGCAGAATTAACTTCTACTGCCAACATCATCTGAACTCCTCAACTCAAGCCAGCTCAAGCTAATGCCAAAATAGATAACAGTCTTTTATAGGCAGAAATCTGTGTTCTTTGCATGTGCCAGACAACAATGAGTAGCACTGTGGCTTGGCATGAACTGGCTCCTGCCTGCACAGGCAGCCCCCACGAGGTGTCTGGCAGTGGAGGATCACAGGACCAGCACCAGGAGTGCAAGTGGGTAGAGTGGGACACTGTGGATAGACAACGATGAGCTAGGATTTCAGAGACGGGGATTGCCAGGAAAAAGCCATCAACTGAAAAGTGTGAATCATGAGGGAAGAAAAAAATTGAGATCTTCAGAGGAAGGAGTGATCTGTGGAAGGAAGAAAAGTTCTACTTTTTTTTTCATCCAAAGCATCTGGAAGAGTCTCCTCCAAAATTTCTTGTTCTTGCAGACTAGCTGTTGTCCTAGCTATAGTAGCACTCCCACCTCCTGCTCCAGTAGAAACCTCAGTTCAGTCTTACTGTCTACTCCACCAGCAAAACTGAATTTTGACTACATGATTCACAAACCTTGAACTGACACTGAATATGACTTTGAAGCAATTGTGTCAGCACACCTTGTTCAGCTTTGGTATTACCGCCAGTGCACTCAATTTGTTTAAAACTAATCTTTTAAAGTAATATTTAAGTTAGATTTGCTGATTGTTAAGATTATTACTGAAGTCATTGTATCTATATTTGTGCACATTCATATTTGTACAAGCAGAGAGCTTTATCTTCAAACAGGGATGCCCATAGTCCCTGTTGTAACATTTTGTAGGTCACAGGAAAAGTTCTCACTGAGCTTTTGCAAACACAATTGGCACCTGTGGAGTTTTCATATGAAGTAACAAAGTGGATAGCATATCCTTATAAATGAGAGCATATTTTGTGTCCTATAAATCTGTTGAAACATGGAAAACACAAATAAGCCTGTCTTTGGAATTATTATTATGTACAGAAGGTGATCTGTTAGTCTCTCAGCTCAAACTGAATTTCATGACACTGGTTGCCCTCACTCTTACTAATAATCTTCTGAAAAACTTGTTTTCAAATGCAGTCTAGACATCTGTTGTTTTCTTATTTGAGTCTAAATGTGATAACTTATAATTTGAAATTTTTAGTAAAAATATTTTTTGCAACATTTAAAATGATACTAATTGTCATAACGTGTTGGTTTTCTCACTATAAGAAAACTTATACTTTAATGTGTAATAGTGGGATAATACTTTGTAATCACATGACACTGGAAAATATCTTGTATGTCCTCCATCAATTATTCAAATAACTTCAGGTAGCATCTAGTTACAAAGATAGACTTTTGCATTTGCATGTAAAAAGAGCACATAATCCAGTTGGCAACAGGGTTGCTTTCTTAAACACTGTGGTGTTTGGTCTATTTGATGCTGTATTAGCCCCTTCAGAAATAAATTTACCATATGAAACTAATAATTTACCATATGAAACTTTTTGCCACACAGATTTTCTTGCTTTAATCACTTATTTACTTTTTCTTTAGCGCTTATCACAGTCACATGTGACAGTAATCCAAGTGTCTTAATAGTGGTTATTGGATGTTAAAATTTGAACAATATCTTATATTTAGCCAGCTGTCTTATAATCCTAGTCAATATAAAAATTACTGTGATTAGCTTATTCAGAAGTTCATTGATAAAGGTACTATCAAAATACAACATAAAGCATGCAATTTTTTGGGATAACTTTGTGTTCATAAGTACAGGTGAGTTATTCTTATGGGACTAAAGTGGACAGAATTTGTTTGCAAGGAGTTATAAGATATTTAACTGTTCTATGTTTGGCACCTCAAGTACCATGACAGTTTTGCAGTTGCTTTGTGCCACCTACTACTTTTGTCCCTGTTCTGTGCAGCAACATTATAAAATAGCTGTTTTCTCTCAGTACTTTTAAGATGCTTATGATAAATTTGGGCAGTATTTATTACTTATATGTTAGTGTAGGGTTATATTCATATCAATGCCATTAGACTGTCGTTCATGGGACAGTGAGCAAGGGAGCAGCACTGAGCAAAGAAGAATGCAGCTTTTAGTGAAGGTCTGACTGTGAATAAAGTTTTGTAGTCTTCATGTCTTGATAATACCTTTTGGAGATGATTGCTTTATTGGATACACTATAAGCCAGTTGGGGGAATGACCTTTTATTGTAGTTAATTCCTGTGGGTTTGTAAAGTAACAAGAAGACAAAAGTGGTGATCCTTGGTATGATTTCAGATATTATACTGATGTCACAGAAACATTTAGTGGCAATTTATTACCCTTATAATTAAAATATTTATTAAATGATTTGTTCCCAGGTTTGAACATTGAAAGTTGCAGGCCAGCCATTCTCAGGCATGCTGGAATGTATTTATTTGCTAAGTATGGAGTGATGAACTAGCCTGCATCCTCTGGGGTTCGAACCTTGATGCAGCTTTTGTGAAAACTTTTTAAAAATAAGTGATAAACACCACTATTTTCTTCTGTGCTGTATCATCTAAGAGGCTGTGGCAAGCTGTTTGTTGATGATGTTGGTAAGATCTAGAAGGATGGGGGAAATTGGCTGGTGGTAACTCCATTAATTAATTTTCTTTTTAATATAGCTGTTTTCAACCTGTTAAAAAATGTAACTGGAATTGAGATACACGCCTGTGCACTTTTAATGACTTATTCCTAACTATTGCAAACTCACTTTTGTTACTTAAAACTCTGGCTTATGTCTGCAGATACTTCAGCTTCTGTAGGTGTTCTCTTTATGCAGAAAAGTTTTGAAATTCCTACATTGTCCTGCCTCAAACCATAATATTGTAATTTCAGATGCTTTCTGCCAGTAACTTTAAGCTGAATATGCACTTTAAGGCAGTTATGATTATTGTTTTTCTGCAGCAGTAAACAGAACATTTATTTTAGAATACTTTTCTATATATAACAATTTTAAATTATTAGGAGGCTCTGATTTAACACTCTTCTTAATTTCCTTTTTGACGGTAAATACTTCTTAGTGTTAAACACAACTGCCTCTTTGCCTGGTCTTCCTTAGTTTGATTTCTTTGGATATAGAGGAATACTTTGAAGGAAGTTAGGAAACCCAAGTTTAACTTACGTGTCATTTGCCTCTAGGAAAAGATTTCACACAAAATTCGTTGGAGTTTTTCAGACTTAATTAATCAAGACTAATTTTTCTGTTTCCCTTTCTGAAGAAGACATGGTGTTTTATCTTATACTGAAAGGACTAAGTGGATGAGTTTCCAATACATATATTTCTGACTCTTTTTTTTTTTTTTTAATTCTTCTGTGGATTTCCACAATTTTGGTCGGGACTTTTTAATTTTAATGCCTCCTATGATGTGAAATTTTGGCTTCTCAACTTTCCTTAACAACAGTCTTCATGACTCAAGATATTGCTCAAAAATTCCATGTTAATGTCAAGCTGTGTTCTTTTTCATCAAAATAAAAGTCTTCTACAACACCAAAACCCCCACAGCCATATCAAAGCACTAAAAAGACTTGCCAGTTTTTCTCATGAGGGCTTTATCCACAGATATTCCTGGAAAAGCTGACTGGAGTTCTTTGAACTGATCCAAGCTCAATTTCACTTACATTGCTAATTATTCTCTTATATAATGTGCCTAGTCCTTAATTAAAATAAATGCTAAGCTAGTATTATAATAAGACCTTCAATATTCCAAGACTTGGAAAACCAGTTCTGGATATAAACAATTCAGAAAATGTGTATTTTACAAGTAGGAAGGTTCCATTTACACAGTGTTGTGGCTTTTTTAAACCACAATGAATTAATATTTCTCATTTGTATCTTCATTTTTAATATATTATCAACATACTCTCAAATAAAATCTGGGCACCAGACTTAAACGCAACAGATGGATTTAAAATCTGAGTTGATTCTTAGCAAATCACTTAATTCTTCCGTGGTTTGGTTCCTGATCTGTAAATGAATTCTTATTGCTTCTGTCCTTAGAAATATATTATGAGGCTAAATTCATGAACACTAATAAGTGTTCATAAAGAAGGGAATGAAGAATTTGCAAATGGATAGTGTGAAAGATGTAGATGGATGAAAACACTTCAGAAAGGATGAAACAAGTACCTGATATATAGCAGCGCCTTCATACAGAATGACCAGAACATACTTTGAAATCTGAAAGATAGGGCAAGTGTTTGTATACAGTTACAGTAAGTTTAATTCTTTGTTTTAAGTTGAGGGAATTTCAGACATTTTTACCCCCTGGGTAAGGCAACCTTTAAGGGTTAAGTGCCTGTAGCATTAACACTTTAGTAGGATTTAACTCGATGCATAACAGGAAGGCAACACAAGCTCAGCCATTCTCTTATATGACTATTGCTACTAAAAAGAACACAGAATTTATGTTAGAGTATTTTTTAGATTTACCAGTTACTAGAGCAGAACAAACCATTTTCTGTGGATTACAAATGAAAATTATTTATCTTCTCCCTTGTATCTAAACCATATTTCACAGCTCATGAGACACAAATGGGGAGATGCTTTTGATAAAACGGTCCTGAGATTTTCTCTGCATAAAAATAAATAAATAAATGATGAAAAGAACATATAAAGAAAGAACAAGAAGGAGAGGTTATAAAAATAATTCATCCTGCAAGAGAGAGAAAAATTAACAATTCTGGATTTAAACTGGCAGAAATTATATAGAGTGAGCACTAACTGGCAAAACACTGATATGTTACACTGAATGCAATGAAAATTAATTCTAGATCAGAATCCATGTTTCTAAAAGGCAGTCCTTTTTCATATCCTATATTTATTGGTATAGATTTGCTGGTAAAATATTATTTCATTTAAAGATAAATCTGCAGTAGATATGAAGCAAGTGGTAAAAATAGTCTAGAAAGTGAAAAGATCTGGGAGACATGTATAGGACTAGCAAATTAAGAGCATTTTAGTAGGTTCATAGCTCTTCAAGAGAAAGAAGGTCAAGTGTGTAAAACAAAGTAAAGATGCAAGTACTGTAAAAAAAGAGAATAGTATAGGAGGATAGAAAGTGAAGGAAGCAGTAGAAATGCTTGAAGTGCCTGAGCCACTTTGGCAACCAGAAAAATCGTAAAATTTCCCATGTTTTTCCTGTCAACCCATGTAAACTAAAGGAATAGCTAGTATATATTACCTTCAGTGCCAACTTTATGGTGGTGTACCAAGCTATTGTCCTGGTTTTGGCTAGGACAGAGTTAATTTTCATTCTAGCAGCTGGTGTAGTGCGGTGTTTGGGAGTTAGGATGAGAGCAGTGCTGATAACACACTGATCGTTTTAGTTGTTGCTAAGCAATCAAGGACTTTTCAGTTTTTTGTATTTCCCTGCTAAGGAGAAGGCCAAGGGTGGGGATATGGCTCATCCAGGAAGCTGGGAGGGGAGGAGGGAACACAGTCAGGACAGGTTACTCAAACTGGTGTCTCTCTCTCTCTCTACTGTCCCAGTAAACTATCCTCATCCCAACCCACAAGGTTTCATTTCTGTGGGTTTTTTTTCCCCTCTCCTTCCCCACCGCCCCCCTCACCCCCCAGTTCACACCCCCAACCCCTCTTAGAGAGAGTGACTGCCAAACAGCTCCACACAAAAAGTTAATAAGCACAGTGATTGACCCTCTAGGCAAAGTTCAGGTGCTCATTTTTGTACATTTAAGTCAAAGCCATTGTGTGAAAAAAGTTAATTGAACAGAGTTTGTATCACCTCATAGTGCCTGGAGAAGGAATCACAACAATAACAGTACTGGTAAGGTTTATTTTAATTGATGGGGCAGAGCGATGAATCTCTGTAGCAGACCATAGTGGATGTTTCTTATTTTGTCTGAGTTCAGCTGTGTTTTGATGCAGATGGGATTTCTTTCATGTTATTGTCTGCAAATATTTCAACAAATTCAGGGGACTAGGGATAGGGAGGGCGTAGTTAAACACAGGATTTGGAGTCAAGAGAGCTGAATTCTGTTCCTACTTGATTGACTTTCTGCACATGACTTCCCTTGGCCTCTGCCATCCTTCTGTATAAAAATTAAAAAGTGCTTTGAAATTGTTTACTTGATGCACACCTGTGTCATCAACAACCTGTGTCTGAGTTACTTCATATTACATGTGCACTCCTGTGGTGGTTTGGACCTGTCTAGAGACCAAATGCCCACCAAAGCTGGTCTATCATTCCCATTTTCATTTGGAAAGGGGAGAAAATATACGTTGAGAGGCTTAGGAGTAGAGATAAGGATAGGAAGAGATCACTCTGCAATTAATGTTGTGGGTAAAGCAGACTCAATACAGAATAAAGAAAACTAATTTATTACACTGCCCTGCACACCCAGTGAAACCAGAGTCGGATAATGGGAAGTGCAGACAGAGCTTAAAGCACCTTCCCCCACCACTCCCTTCTTAGCAAACTTAACTTTATTAATGATTTCACTCCCTTCTTCCCCCAACATTGTGGAGCAGGGAGGGGCAGGGAATGAGGTTTCAGTCAATTCCTCACAAGCTGCTTTCCTTCTTCAGATCTTAAAACACCCCTACCTCATGCCCCCCCCCCCATGCCCCCTTTTTAGCAGAATTTACTTTAGTCATAATTTCACTCCCTTCTTCCCCCCCATTGCGGTGTGGGGAGTGGCAGGGAATGGGAGAATGAGGGTTTCAGTCAGTTCCTCCTGAGTTGTTTTCCTTCTTAGATGGGGGGGGCATTCTGCACACCCTTCCCCTGCTGCACCGTGAGGTCCCACCCATGGAAGACAGTCCTCCATGAACTTCTCCAGAGTGAGTCCTTTCTATGGGGGCATCATCTCCTCACCAATTGCCCCAGCATGGCTCCCTTCCATGGTGTGCTGACCTTCAGGCCCAGACTGCTCCAGTCTGGTCCCCATCGAGTCACAAGTTCCCCAGCAAACCTGCTCTGGCATGGGTTGGTCTCTCCATAGGCTGCAGGTTTTGCTTCCAGGAGCTTGCTCCAACGTGGGCTTCCCACAAGGTCAAAAGGTCCTCCAGCATGGGGTCCTCCACAGGCTGTCAATGGGATCTCTGCTTCCCATCATCATCCATTGGGTGCAGGAGGACAGTCTGCTTTATCATAGTCTTCACAGGCTGCAGTGAAACCTGGAGTGCCTCATCTCCCATTCCCCCCACCTTTCTTCTTCACTGGTCTTGGTGTCTGGACAGTTCCTTACATCCTCTCACTCTCTTCTCTGGTGGCAAAAAAGCAGCTGCTTGCATTTTTTTTCTTCTAAATGTGATTCCCAGAGGCGCTGTGACCATTGCTTGGTCAGCAAGGCCTTGGTCAGCAACAACTCTGGCCTTGAGCCCAGCTGGTGTTTGCTCTGTTGGGCCTGCAGAGAGCTTTTGGCTGCTGCTTGTGGAAGTCACCCCCATAGCCCCCCCCTTCTCACAAAACTGCAACAACTCTTAAGCATGAGAAATAATTTAATACTTGTAGAAAGTCAGGTGTCCATGACTACATTTTGCAAATTACCAAGATACAAAATTTTGGACTGATTTTAAAGCCTAAGTATAGCTATATAAAAATCTGCAGATCATGTTCAGTAAGGGGGATTCTCTGAATTACTTTGTTACAGCTTACTTCATTTGGGTACATGTAGGTTAATGACAATCACAATTATTTAGATACAAGCTTTTAAATTAATTCTATCCACCAACTGTACTGACACTTCAGATACTTACAGCTTCAATGCTCTCCGACAGGATGAAAATGGTTCGTATAGGCAGCTGATTGTTGCAGACAAAAAGCAGCTTTCCCCAGACTGCCTGCATTAATTCAATGTAGTTTTCATTAGTGAAAACAAACAGAAGCTAGAGTTAGAGATGACAGTGGCTTTTTGTACTCATGGGCTTTGCCAATGCTCAAAAGGAGAAGGAAAAAATTCAGTACTCTCAAAGTGAAACAGAAAAAAAGCAATAAAACAGTTGCCTGGAAGCTGTGTAAGACTAGTCCCTTGATTATCTAAATAGGGTAAAAGACAAGAAGTCCATACTTCTCAGTAGCGTCACTGTAATTGTCTCTATTCTAATGTCTGATTAAAGAGAAAATTAACATTTTTTCTGTTCTTATTTGCTCTTTATTTTTCTCTAAATCTGTTGCCTATAGGGCTATGCTAGTAAACCTGCTCATCTGATGTTAATTCCTAATGGACCATACTGTACATATTCTATATTAAAAAAAAACCCCAACAAACAAACCCAAACACTCTTATTTATATTAAATGCTCAGTATAGTTACCAGAACATTGCATGTTGTAATTTCAATGCTGGATATCCTTACATTTATATTTTTTACTTTGGTCTTCCTTGAGAGAGTGTGAAGTCCCTCTGTCAGTATTTAGTTCTGGTTCATCTATGAAGCTCCAGAACTTCTTTGCAGCTGGGCTGAACTCTTGGAATCATTTGGTCTTAACATTTCTTGCAAATTAAGTCTTTATGGTGCAGTATAATGAGAGCTGCATCTGGGGAGAGAAGTGGGTATCCTGGGAGTTATGGATCTCATCCTGGGGCAGCTAATTGCACTTCTGTTCTCTCTGAGTTTCTCTACATAAAGAAATTTTACCAGTTATGGGGTTTTTTGTTTACAAAGAGCTTCAAGTGCAGCTTCCTTGGAAGACACTCCAGTTTATCCATTAAAATGACTTTGTTCAGTTTAATTGAAACACCTTCTCACATAACATAAATCAATTGATAAATGTGTTTCTGAAATATTCAGTATAAGAGCGGCTGTTCCGTTCTGAGCAAATTCTGTTAAACGTGCCAGTTAAGTGCGTCAGTCCACATTCCCAATTTGGGATTTATTTAGCATCATCCTGTGGTACACAAGGTTATGGAAATAACACTCAAGACAAATCCAACTTCCAAATTTTATATTTTATATGCTAATATTTCAATATTCTGAAAGCCCTGGTTTACAACTTAAAATAGCAAATCTTTATCTTGTTATTAAACCCCTCAAATATGATGTTAAAAATATTTTCCCCCTTCATGTTCAATGCCAAATACAGGTAATATTTTTTGAGAAAATTTATATGTGAGAACAGCATATAGCAGCACCATAAGGGTTATTAAGGACCTTGTCTCTCCATTAATAATGATTTCAAATTTAACAGGATGACTAAGACCTTGCTTAGTCCCTTAAGTCTTCAGTGTTCCAGAGAGAGTTAGACATAAATCTTTTTCCTTTGGAGTGCAGTGGTTTCGGCTTAATCTGATTAAAATACTATTACTACCCAGTCTGACACAAGCCAAAACCACACTTTTCTCAAGATATCTGTTACTTGAGGAATAAAACAGTTTTAAAATGAAGGTTACATACTAGAGCTAGGTGTATCAGTGAATTCCACAAAGGGCAAGTATTTATATGAAATTTACCAATTCTGTTATAATCTATATCCTGCATTTAATCATGTAACTGCTATATTTCCATGTCAAATTTACTAAAAAGTAATCTTCAATACAAAGGACACTTGGACATAGCTATTACTAAAGTTGAAATAAAATAGCTAACTAAATGTAGTCTGTAAACTAGCAAAAAATCTATTTATAAAACCAATTAATATTCCATTATTTTCTCTGTATTTTTGCTAGGTTCTTTTCTGAGATTGATATCACAGAAGTTCAGTACCAAGTGCTCCAGCACCTAGGTTTTTGATGTTCACATTCAAACAACTGACGTGCAAAACCTTATACATCTGCATAGACTTGTTATCTCAAATAAACATGGCGATTTTAGACAAATGAGGTTTGTGGAGAAGGTGATCCACTGGTGTAAATATGCTGGTTTCCTCTGAGCTCTTAATGTCCACCAAAAGACAGGAAGGCAAAGCCACAAGAAAAGAAAGATGCAATTTTTATTCCTTTTAGTAGCTAGGTGTGTAGTATATTCAAAACCAGATTTTAGTTTCCTCATGCTACCTGGAAATTGATAAAACTTCAGTCGTATTTCCTGTCTGTTATTGTTGTATCTTTATACATATGTGATGGTCCTGTTGCACTGCCATCACACGTTTTACCGCTGTCTGAAATGGTTACAATATGACTGCTGTTACTTGAAACAAAGATGTGATTAGTTGTACTACTTGCATTCACAGCCCCTCCTACAATACGTTTAACTCTGTGATTAACATAGTAGAGTATTCTTCATTTGGTGCAAATGGCAAGATTTTGATAGTGGAGAGGGAATTCATTCAAATCTCTGGTTGGTGTTTAGATCAAAAAAGTAACCTCCAACAGAGACAGCCACTTTAGTTCTGTCATTTCCCAGTTTTGAATGACTTTGTCTTGCCACTGTTCTCTATTTGTTTGGGGGTTTTTTGTGTTTGTTTTTTTTTTTTTCTGGAAGTATTATGTGTAAAATGCAAGACCTTGTTTCATTATTACCATGTTTATTCACCTGTTTCCTTCTAAATTTCTCTGTTTCTTATTTTTTTCCCTTAAGAAAAATGATTGCTACGATTGAGTGATACAAGAAGCTATTATTGAGGAAGGCAATTTTGCTCTGGCTCATTTAAAAATAGGAGTTCATGATATGTAATCATAGGAAATTTGCATGTGGTAAGCTCAAGCACCAAACACAAATCAATATCTTCTAATCAGTTCTATTGGCCCCTTTTGAAAAGCTGTTCATGTTGTCTGTAAATACCAAGTGGCTGAAAATAAATTACAGCTATGCTATCTCACCTAGATAATGCACAGAACAAAGACGCTCTTAAATGCAAAAGCAAAATTGAGATTGCTATGTGGGTTGTTTACAGTGTATTTTTATCTTAAAGATCTTACAGAAGTTTAAGATCAGAGGAAAAAATTCCTTTGCTTCCAAGTACCTTCATGAAATGATTTAAGTATCACACATTCACAGGTGTACAGATTTTCTGTTCATGTTGCCAAACAATTCCACTTTTTTTCTTTAGGTCAAAGAAATTATTTGTCACTCTCATACAGCAGCTATGAAAGATTATTGTTAAATGTGAAATGCTGAGGACAATTTATTTCACACTTTACATTTTATTCTGCAACTCAAGTAACTTTTGAACATGGTATTTAGAAAGATGTTTCAATTTCTAATCAACTCGAGGAATTATGAATTCATGCTGCAAACTTAATATATATATTCATATTCTTAATACATATTCATAACTGTAACAGGATCTACATTGGAGCTTCTAGACCTAGATTGAAATTAGTAATGGACACCTTCCATCCTGCATGAGAAAATTAAAATGTTCCCCAAACAATCTTTTAGTCTGCTTTAGAGGAGAGAAATTTCTTCATGAATTAAGACGAGGAAGTCAATTTAGTTCTTAGGCACATAAAGAAATAAGATTGAGGGGGAAAGGGAGAAGCACAGGGGGCAGAATCTGGAACAGAATTTGTTATAGTACAGTGGTCCAACTAAACCACTTGTCTTTTTCACTCTCTGGACATTTGCTGATACCAAAGAAGAAAGTGTGCAAAGAAGCCAAAAATTAAATCCCTTGAAAATCTCAAATATACATTATTTTGCAAATTCTAAAATACGATAAAATATTTTATCTTATATACATAGAATTCTAGTGTTCTATATGCACAATTCATATTTGTGAGAGCAAGCACTTGCATTTTCTTTTCAAGATCAGTTCAAAGGAAATGGCATTAGTATATTCCCTTCTTAAAATGGAAGTCTGAAAGATCACTTAATTACTGTAAAAATGATTCATAGTTTGTCAGTAAATTGTGGATGTGCATTATGGATTTAGAATTGTCCTTTGGTGTTTCCATGAGTTCTGTCCCTAGAGTCTTGAATGCCTCAGACGAGATTGGTACTTTAAGTGTTTTGTGTGTTCTTGTTCACAATGAGATTGCACATATTCTGTAGTGGCTTTTCTGTTTCAAGTGTCCTTAAGTATTCTTTCTAAAAGAAAAATAAACCTCAAATTTTTGTTATTCAAATACTGATTGAGCGCTATCTTACCTGTTTTTAATCACTCTGATAAAGCTCTTTTGAATAAATCAGAAACCAAGGACAAAATTCTCTGAAACTATCTGAAGAAGCTGAAGCAAAATTCTCAGTAGGACTAGTGGAAAAGAATTTCATATTATGTGTTAAGTTTCCCAGAAGAAAATGAAGAAATAAAACTAATCTTGGAAGAAGGCCTTGTTAGAAAGTCTTTAGTCTTAAGCTAGAACTTTATGTTATCGCACAGGTCAGAAAACAATGTGTCATATAAATAAAAATAGGCAGCAATTAACTCAAAAAGCATATAACGAAATCTATCAAGATGCTATGTATTTCAAAAAGAAACCCTGTTTATTTTTATATGTTATATCAATTTGCTTTATATCTCTTGCTTATCAAACTGACTCTACTATATATTAATATAATGTTCATATAACTCTCAGAAATAAAAAGGAACATAATCAAATTTCCGCTTGGAATAAAAAGCCCCAATAACTGTCATATTCAGATCAGTTCTTCAGCTGTGTTCTGTTCTTTGTGTATTTTACTTATTCTGGAAAGGATATAGTTAAAATTTTAAACTTTCCTTAAATCTAAAAGTTCAGGTATAGTCTGTAATGATGCAATATATTTCATTAATTCCTAAATTCTTACATTTGTTAAAATCTTTAGTCAATAATATAAATTAATTCCTAGTAAATTATTAATAAGTTACCTCAACAATTCTTGTCAGAGATGCTTTTATATTAAAATTTAAAATAATGTTATAAAGAAGCTGCTTGACTTGCATGTGACTTCGTGTACCTAATGAAGCAAAATAAACAAAGTTCGGAGGATCATGGATTTTTTTATAGATTAACTTTAAGATGTGAAATAACTTTTGTATAGTCGTGTATGAGGTTGCTTTCATTTTGGATAATACAAGCAGTCAAATCAATGTTTCAGTATTACAGCTAAATATAAGCTTAGTAAAGAAGGGGTGTGAAATTATTTGCACTGCTATAATTCTCTTCTCAGTACACTTTGAGTTGAGTTGTTATTCCCTGTAATGCACGGTTGCTTTCAGCAGCATAAATAAACTGTGTAACATAACAGCAAGGTTATCTTAAACACATTTAAGCATCTGAAATGTATAATGACATTGAAGTCAAACTTATTTTTTTAGTTACTGTACTACAAATCAGAAGACAAAAAAAAAATCAATTTACACCTAGTGGTTTCAGGATAGATTTCTAATTTAAATACACTATATAGTTGCTAAGTAGATAATGCTGAACAGAAAATCTAAAGAATGCAAACTGTCTCAAAGCCAAGTCTGGAATATGGCTTGTGCAGAGTTACAGATGACAATGATGACAGCACCAGAAAGAGTAGAATTGAAAGCTGCAAAGAGTTTTTATGATTGTAGCAGTTTTGCATAGCTGGGTACTGGTAGAGAACAGGGGGCTGCAAAGATGGCTGCTATAAGAAGAAGCTAGAAGCTCTCTGCAGGCCCTGAAGAGTAAACATCAGCTGGTTCAAGGCCAGAGTTGCTGCTGACCAAGGCTGAGACAATCAGTGATGGTCACAGCACCTCTGGGAATCACATATAGGAGAAAAAAAAAACAAACACAAGCAGCGGCATTTTGCCACCAGAGAAGGGAGTGAGAAGACGTAAGGAGCTGTGCAGACACCAAGGCTGGGGATGGGGGGAGGAGGCGCCCCAGGTGCCGGAGAGAATGATGACCAAGCAGCCCGTGGAGAAACCCATGGTAGAGCGAGTGTCCCCCTGCAGCCCGTGGAGAGGCCCCACACTGGAGCAGGTGGAGACATACAGGAGATGCTGTGACCCATGTTGGAGCAAGCCCCTGGCAGCACTTGCAGCCCATGGAGAGAGATAGAGACACAGAGCTGAGCAAGGGAGAGATTCACGCTGGAACAGGTTTGCTAAAAGGAGGCTTGTGACCCCATGGAGAACTGGGTCTGAGAGACATTGTGATTTATTACTGCCCGCCATAGCAGTGACCCATGCCAGGGTAGCTGCTGAAGAGCTGAAGCCCTATGGGAAAGGACTCACGCTGGAGAAGATCATGAAGGGCTGTCTCCCGTGGGTGGGACCCCACAGTGCAGGAGGGGAAGGGTGGAATGAATGCCTCCCAGCCAAGAAGGAAGCCAGCATGCAAGGAACTGACTGAAGTCCCCATTTTCCCAATCCCTGCCCCTCCCTGTGCCACAATGTGGGGGAAGAAGGGAGTGAAATCATGACTAAAGTGAAGTCTGCTAAGAAGGGAGAGGTGGGAGGAAGGTGCTTTAAGATCTGGTTATGCTTCTCATTATCCAACTCTGGTTTCACTGTGTGTGTAATGCAGTGTAATAAATTAGAGTTTTCTTTCCTTCACTTCTTATTGAGTCTGTTTTGCCCATGACATTGATTATGGGATGATCTTTTCCTGTCCTTATCTTGATTCCTAAGCCTCTCAATATATATTTTCTCCACTGTCCAACTAAAAAGGGGAGTGATAGACTGACTTTGGTGGGTGTCTGACCTCCAGCCAGGCCTAAACCAGCACAGTGATCTTCTTATGACTTTGTGCTAAAGAGTTATCATCTTTGTATAAAGAAATATTTGGGCTTTGACTATAGCTATTGCCCAAAAAGAAAATTGAACGGTCTATATATTTGTTCATGCTTTGTTTCCATACTGTGAACAAGGGGAAACAGGGATTTCAAACCTTTGCAGTCACAGAAAAGGTGCAGAACAGCTTGTGTTAAAATATTGTATTTATTCTCTTTAAATAAGCTCATTAGCATTGCAAAAATCATAGTTTAATTCTTTACTTTTAGAAGCATTAACTAATTAAATCTTATAGTATGCATAGTACAGACAGGTATTTTCTGTAAGATTTTTCTTGAGGGTTCTGTTTGTATTCTCATGGTTTTAGTCATGCTGGATAATGTATTCAGGTTGCAAATAAATACAGGAAAAATAATTTTCACTGAAGTCAGCAATCACAATAAATATAAAAATATCTTCATTTCATATAAAACACTTTTGACTAAAATTTTAGGTCACATTTCTATAAATCATGAATAGCATCTAAGAAAAATATATGCATTTGAAAATATAATTTGAGATTATTTATATTTTATTTCTTTCTAAGAAAAAAGGCAGAATGCAGCAGAAGGTCAGATTGTTGTTCTTAGGAAAGTGAATGATGAAGAAACTTTTTCTTTAAAAATTCCTGAGAACAAATTTTTTCTGGTGAGGTTACATTTTTCAGAAGAAATGGAAAAAAATATACATAGACAGGTAACAAAATGGACAAATACAACATTTGTGGCTGGAAGGTACTATATTGTGGTGTACATGGAGGTATATAATTTTATAAAATATACACTATATTATTCAAAGAAGTGACCTTAATATAATCCTCTGTAACCATCCATTAGTAGCTCATTTTTGTCAAAGCTGGAATTGGTAGATTCCATGCCATATTGTTGCTTCAATTCTCTGACTGGTAAAGTCCGCAGCTTCTATTACACACTACAATATGAAGGAAAGTTTGGTAACCATAGTTACTTATAAATGTTTCCTCAAAGTACAATCTGTTCACACATTAGTGTCAGTAAAGTGCAAGCAGTCAGGAGTTTATGAAAAGTTCTTTCAGGGAGAAAGTGGTCAAATCTGCTGTCACTGGTGTTATAAAGATCTTTAAAGTATTTTTTTCCATATATATTCTAAAGGTCTAATTTTACTTTACATCTGATACTAAAACTATAAAGCATAAAGGGGCAGACTGTTTATCAGGGAGTGTAGTGATAGCACAAGGGGTAATGGCTTTAAACTGAAAGAGGGTAGGTTTAGACTGGATATGAGGAGAAAATTCTTCCCTGTGAGGGTGGTGAGGTACTGGCACAGGCTGCCCAGAGAAGCTGTGGCTGCCCCTGGATCCCTGGCAGTATTCAAGACTGGGTTGGATGGGGCTTTGGGCAACATGGTCTGTCTAGTGGAGGGTGTCCCCATGGCAGGGGGAATGGAATTAGATGGTCTTTAAGGTCCCATCCAATCCAAACCAATCCATGGTTCTGTGAAAAAAGAAAACATAAGAAACAGGTTCAGAGTTTCTGTACATTTTATGCAATACACAACTATTGCCTGAATATTTTCAGATATCATATATAATTTGATTTTTTTTCCTTTTTTATATGTAACATCTTTTAACAAATAATTAATTAATTATTTTATCGAGCTAATTATATAAACCAGGATATTTTTCAGAAGTAGGTGTAGATTCAAAGTTTCATTATTATCTTTATCTGAGTAACCATTATGAAAGATATGTTATCGATCAAAATATGATTTTACTTCAAACTGTATATTTATTTTTTCAGTTCTTACATAAGATTTTCCCTTTTGATTGCTCCTTGATGCCATTTTTCTCTTTTATAATATTTCCAAAGGACGTTTTGACAGGTTTGAGTAAGAGCGAACAACATCTGACAGGTAAAATTGTTTGGAATATTTCAAGCTACACAGCTTGCTGTAGATAATAAAAGCTTATCATCTTCCATATACCTGTCATTCATATGTGTAGGTATATAAAATATACATGTGGGTGTTTATAATTCTTTTATAAATATACACATGTACATGTATAAGTGTATTTTTTGATCCATCAAACACTAGATTCAGACAGTTTTCATCTGCCATGAGGTGAACAGAAGGCAAACAAAGAATGGAAACCCCTGGGTGAAACTGAGATAAAAAGTGAGAGTGACCTTTGAGAAACCGACCCAAAATACATATCACCCAGTTCTAGTTGTGAAGTTACTTGTACTTGTGTTTTGGCATTTTAACCATACTTGACTATTCCTATGTCTTTTATGAAGCCTTAAGACAAACACTTAGGAATTGAAATGAAAATAAAGTATCTCCATTCAGAACAACTTCCATTCCCTAACATGCATTTCTCTCTCAGGCTTCCTAAGGCTCAGTAAAGCAGGTTACCAAAGAAAATAGAAATTCTGAAACTTTCAAAAGTCCAGTTTATAATGATAGAGAGGGGCACTACATGACCAGTTACTCATGGGAGGAACAATGCCACTGATTGGATTATAGCAGGAGACACTAATGCAGTTATGTCCTTAAGGGTTGGATGAAAAATGAATCTTTCACCTCTGAGAGTGAGCACAAACAGAAATTCAAAAGCATTTTATGAGAGAGGTAGTTTGCAGGATGTGTTCTATTTGTCACTGGAATTGGCCATAGAGCATTTGGCAAAGTCTGAGTTGTTTCAACCCTGGATCATTATCCCAAAGTCCCCTTCTGTGCTTAAACTTTAAAAGTAGTTTGGGGGCATCTAAAAAGAAACAGGAAATCATAACACATATCTGCAGTTTACAGAAATACCAGTATTTGACACTTCTGGAAATAACGGCTGCTTCCAGTTGCACTGGACTTTGGTACTATAAGATTCATAGTAGCATCTATAAAAAAACCTCACAAAATTAAGGAAGTTTTCCAAGACACCTAAATGAACAAGCTGCCTGACCCTCAGGCAGCCAACCACCAGACCTCAAGGAGGCCACTCATTTTCTTGCATAACTCGCTAATCATTTGGAAGATTTCATTCTGGGTATTTTTAAACAGAAGTATAAATGATAAAATGATAAAAAGAAAATTCACTCCTCTCAGCCCATAATCTCTTGACAGAAATATTTTTTGAGATGATACAGATGATTTAATTATTTTTCTTTTGATGAATGGTAGTCAATATTTTTTCTGCTTTTAAGTTGTTTGATAATGAAATCTGATTTTTTAATAGTATTTCTTTTCATTTGGAAGAATGTTCTGTTTGAATCTATCACTCAGTTTTGCTAAGAGTTGTGGGTTTGTTTTCCATCTATCAAAAGCACACTGGCAATCACAATTCACCCATGATAATAAAACAAGCCGATCTCTTCTTTGAAGTTCTAAGAAGATTATTCTATTTTCATAAAAGATTATTTTCAATCACAGATTAATGAATGAGTAACAGTCAAAACTTAAACTAAAATTCTTTTTTAGTGTAGTATAAGGGCTTTCACAGATGAGCTGTCTGCAGTAAGGGTACATTTTCCTATAGTACAGACTCACTAAATTTAGGAGAAACACCACAGTATCCTGTGACCTGCTCCACTGGCTATATTCTACTCAGAAATATGCACACATACAGAGTCTCACTACTTTTGTCTATTTTTACATCAACTATTAACCAAACACAAAAAGATATTTTTTCCTATTCTTAAAGAACAGTCAATCAGGGCTCAAACCTCAGTAGAAGTGTTTATCATGAAAATGGTTAGAAAAACTGGAAATACCTTCATAAGTTGATAAATAAAATGGGGTCTGGAGCTGTTGTTCACTTATAGAAATGAAAGTTTGTCCTCTTTCCTAGTCCCCAAGAACCTCTCGGAAGGCTATCATGAGTATCTAAGGTCCACAATGCATTGCATCCTTAAAGAGGAGCTAAGGGTGTTTCTGAGTAGTACATATGATAAGGGGTGTGAAGAGACTGAATGAATCTTGAAGAAAAATGACAGCTATTGGTGATATGGGTTATAAAACTGTCAGCTCAGGACTGCTTCTAATGGTAATCCATTACTTCTGACCATGTACCAGTGTAGTCTGGGGACTGACCTGTTGGACAGCAACATAGGGGAATGAATGAAAAGGGACCTGGGGGTCTTGGTGGACAGCAGTATGACCATGAGCCAGCAATGTGCCCTTGTGGCCAAGGTCAATGGTATCCTGGGGTGCATTAGATGGGGTGTGGCTAGTAGGTGGAGAGAGGTCCTTCTCCCTCTCTACTCTGCCCTGGTGAGACCGCACCTGGAATATTGTGTCTAGTTCTGGGCCCCTCAGTTCAAGGACAGGGAGCTACTTGAAAGAGTCCAGTGCCGAGCCACCGAGATGATTAAGGGAGTGGAACATCTTCTTTATGAGGAAAGGCTGTGGGAGCTGGGCCTCTTTAGCTTGGAGGAGACTGAGGGGTGACCTCATCAATGTTTATAAATATGTCAGGAAAATGGAGCCAGGCTCTTCTCAGTGATGTCCAATTGTAGGACAAGGGGCAATGGGTGCAAGCTGGAGCATATGAAGTTCTATGTAAATATAAGGAGGAACTTTTTCACTGTGAGGGTGATGGAGCACTGGCACAGGCTGCCCAGAGAGGTTGTGGAGTCTCCTCCAGAGACATTCAAAACCCTCCTGCATGCATTCCTGTGTGACCTACTCTCGGTGATCCTGCTCTGGCAGGGGGAATTGGAATAGATGATCTTTTGAGGTCCCTTCCAACCCTTAACATTCTTTGATTACATTAGTAATTAAACCACATTAATTCCTATGACCTTTATCTTATTTTGGGAGCTTTTTATATAAATTGCTTAATTATTTCCATTTATTTGTGTCACTTTATTTTTTCCCAATTATTTTTCTCTCTTTTTTTGTTTCTTCAGAAAAATACAGCATGACCATTTCTGTGACTATTTCTGAAAATGCTTGTATATTTTGACATTTTTTCTTCTACCTTTTCAATAATTCTGCTGCTATGTTTTCTTTGTGGTGCAGGTTCTTTTAAAAATCTTTCTGCTGTGTGGTTCCCTAAGTGCTATGAAGGTTCATGAATAGCACAGCGGAAGTCACAGGGCAGGTTCTTGTGATTTTTTCCCAAGTTTGTGTAAATGGACTAGTCCAATATAAGTATACTCCCTGACATACTGTGACGTGGTCTTGGTTAAACTTATGTGTTTGATGGTCACACATTTTCTTGCTAGAAGCAACATTAAATACTTCTACTGCACCCCTTCTTATAAATGGTATACTTTGTACTTTCCTAGCTACGTTGCTTTCTTTAATGGATTCCTTGTATTTTTGGTTCTTTTATTATTTTTTTTTTACCAAATGCCTTAAGACAGATATTAGGACATCAAACTCCAGAACTGTATGGAATAGACCACAGCTCCTGTCTTTGTGGAAGTATAAAAGATACCCATCAATATTAAATGTTTCCTTCCAACTTTCCTCACAGATCCTGACTCTAAGGCAGGCGTTGAATTTGAACTTATAAGTGATACTTTATTTACCAGTATCTATTTTCCTAGTTTGCAGCAATTACTATAAAATAATTTCATAAAGTGATAAGACTAATACAATCAATGTTTTTGTGGATATTGATTTCTTGAAAGATGCTTGCTTATTTGAGTAGCAGAAATTGTACATGAGTGCAAATACATAAATTTGACATACAAATCTAGAATTTGAAGGACTGCAAAATACTGTGATTCTGAAAAAATAAAATGAAGACTAATTTTTTCAATTTTCCCAATAACTTACCTTGAAGCCTAAGAACAGACAACAATTTGTTTAATTTTTGTAAGCCATTCTTTAACGGTGCCATGCATTCTTTGACTTTTTCCAGAGGGACTGGTAGATGCTGAGCACTTCAGAAATCTGGTTTATTAGGATAGTCCATTCATACTGTGACCCTCCCTCCTTGGACCATGTTAGACAACTTCTACCATGTACAAAATGACTCTGCAAGCTGGGTGTACACAGTCTAAGACTACAAAGCAATTATTTTAATTATTTTTTTGTAATATACACAGTAGATAACTGACTAATAAGCTGTTATGCTAATATGCTTACTATCCCCAGTGAGGCATTTTCATGAGTCTCTGCTGGCCCAGCAAGCATCAGCTGAGTGAGGATGAGTTAGCCTCCAGTGGCCCTGGGTGGAGGCAAGCCCTCCATGTTGCTTAGCTACCATCTTCCTTATCTTTCATTAGGGCTTATACCTACCCATGTTGGCATTTTTAAATTGAGGAGCAAAATACAATTGTCTTGACAAAAGGGTATTATTGATGAGGCTTTAACTTACATTTGTCCAGGTCATGTAGCTCGCAGACCACAAACACCTGAAACTCTTGATTGAGGATTGCAGCATTTTGTCTGAACAGAAGATGCTGTGGATGAGGTGGATTATATGTTTTTAGAGATTTAAAGTCTCAAATCTGTGGTGATCGCTGCAATATGTGTTATGACTAATAATTAAATTTAAAATATTCTGAGTTCCCCAATATTTTTCTTGTGCAAAGACTGTAGATCCAGAAAAGTGCTTAGATGTTGCCCACCTAGAAATTAATGAGTTATCGATGATCTGCCAGATGGGACTAACTCATCCATGCCCTTACACTATAGTTTTAGAAAGATGGTTATTGCTTAGGCTGTATCTCTACTGGTAAAATGCAAGTGTTTGGGACTGCTCTCTAGGAGTACAGCAAAGTGGAATGGGATGGTTTGTGTACATGCTGCTAAATTCATTAATCCCCCAACATTGTGTGACTATACCCAAACTCAACTGAAGCAGCCTATTGTGCCTAGACCATGTCACCCCTGGAGCTCTGGCTGGGAGGGTGTTAGCAAGCTCAGGCCAAAACGGCTAGGAACAGATGTAACCATTTCCCAGGAGAGATGATCACCTTCCAAAAAAGCTATAGAACTATATGAAATAAACTATGTATATATCACTTTCCATCGGTTTCCTACAGCTGCTTATGTACTGTATATTTAATTAATATACATTATTACTCTGTAACAGAAAGAAGTTGATTTCACTTATTTTAATGCAAATAACTTGATTTTTGCAGGAATCAAAAAAAAGAGCAATAAAAAATGTACAGTCCAGATAAAGATTTTGTCTTGGTTTATCTTATAATCTACTGTTGAATTATCTATTGTACTCTTTGGTAATATGAACAATTTTATAAGTGTGAAAGCCAAAAAGGAATCTTGGCCCAGGTCAGCCTGATTTTCCATAGCATATGTAAAGCATTGTAAAATACTTCCCTCAGCATTAGGGCCCAGATGTAAATCATTAATTGCTATTATTAAATGTTGTTTATTGTTTTCATACATCTCCCCCCCAAAAAAATAAAACAGCAATATACTTACTTGAATATTAGAGAAGTACATTTATATACACTTCATACACATAAAACCTTAAAATTACCATGCAAAGGAAATGAAAAAAGTGTTTTGGTGAACTTCAGTGTCATTTGTAATAGATAGGCTGTGGACTAATAAGCAAGTCTACCTCTAGGTCTTAAGGCAGCAGGACTGAAATCACTGAGCAGGGTGTTCACTTCCTTTGAATCAGACTCTGGGTGAAAAGAGTGCTGCTGGGTCCACTGCAAGGTGCTCATAGAAAATTCTCCTCTACGTCTTTCCTGTTCAGGGAAGGATTGTGCTATTCTGTGAAGCAGGAACAATTTTTCTTTGAAGGAACAAATCCTCTAGATTCCAGGAAACCCAATCAGTCCTGACTGCAAAAGTCCCAAGGCAAAATACTCTATATTTTGTTTCTTATCTAAACCACTTCTTTTTCCCCCCCCTTTCTGTATGGAATAATTACATTTCTGACCAGATATACTTAGGGGTAGGAGGAAGAGAGGCACACAAAATTGTGCCCCACAAATTTCTACCCCACATATAAAAGTCCTAAAAATGGAATTAGACTGGTATGTTTATTTTAATAGAAAATAATTTTTTATTATAATTGTGTATATGAAACAATAAAATAGATTATTGCTGGCTTTCTAGTACTTTCTCCAGTTTCTTAGGTTCCTTTGGACATGGTTACATGTAAGTAAATGACCTATAAGCATTGTTTCAGGGAAGCAGACGGAAGTCCCAGTAGTGTCCTAGAAACTTTTTTACAGTTCCTGGGTCTTTGCTGATGACAGGAGTCTGAATGTGTTTTGGGTTCTAATTATAATTTAATGTGCTTTTCCTGTCTTCTCAGATTTGCTTAAAATGTTGTTCTTTAACAGATTAAATCTGTTACTCCTTTAAAGGTAACTGCGTAACATGTATAGCTCAAGTGATTAGGAGCCACATTTGTCATACTACTTCTAGAAATCACACATAATTTTTCCAAGAAAGGAAAGATGATGAAGAAAAAGCAAAGCTTCCTTTATATTATTACTGTGCATAGAAATTACAGTGCAGCTGCAACAGAGAAATGATCGAGAAGCAGATAATTAATGTTTTCAGCATGGGGTGGTTTTTTTATATTCAGTATATATTGGATCTTTTACCCAATGACTTTAATATGTGCTAATCAGACTGCTATTGGAGGCTCACCAGTGGCAGCTGCTTGCGCACAAGACTGAGAACAAAGCAGTCACTTTAGCCTAGCTCTTTTTCTCTCCCATACACTTCTATCCTCCTGCTGCTTTTGGTCTGCCTAAGATCTGGCTCCATGTCAAAACAATGTTGGGAGAGCTGATTATCTCAGCATTAAAGATGAATGTACTATATAAATTGTGAGATGTCTGTCAGCACAAAAAAATCCAGTGCTATATTTTCAGGTATTGGTGACTACCTTTCTTTAAAGGACAGTGAGGCAGCTCATCAGAGACCATTTGCAATAGGCACCTAGGGGTACCTGGTGTGGCAGCCCCACTCTTACATCTCCAAATGCAGGAAATGCAGTCCCTATCATGTAGCAATGCCCCCTACTATTGTTTGATTGGGCAAGGTGCTTTCTGGTCACTCCCTTTTTAGGTACATTCCTGATACCTCATTTGGAAATGGTAGATAGCTGGTGAAAGACAGCTCCCTGACCCAGATTTTTTCCACTTGAAAACTTCTTGTTTTGTCTTTTAGAATAATAATTCTGTCATCTGCAGGAGCGAAAAGAAGAAGGACTGAGCTATAGAGCACCATCTGGTCCAGTGGGTCACTGAAGATATTTTAAAAAAATCCCTGCTGTTATTTTCTGCATAAGTTAGTTCAGCTCTGTCTAACATGACACGTAAGGCACTAATTAGCTGGTTTTCTTCTCACTTGCCCAAATTATCATTAGATTAGTATTGTTGCTGTTCTGATGTGCAAGTAAGGGCTAATGTATTTCAAATGCAAGAGATTCCTATTCATTTACAAAGAAAATTACACCAAAATATGAATATTCCTGAATATGAAACTTTCTAATGAAATAATCTTGATAACTCACTGACTATGTGACAAATTAAAAATCCTGTTTACAGCCAGCATACCCTGCTGATATTAGACTTTAATACTTCCAACAGCCTAGCAACTCCTACCCAAATGTAAATTTGCTTTTGGTATAGATTGACATTTTGTCTCCTTGATGCATTTTATTACAGAATCAAGAAAAGAAGCTGTTAAATATTCTGACATTAAAACTGGATTTCCCTGTCTCCCCATTCTTCCCCTCCCCCAGCCCAGCAATAGACCCCTGTTTCCTGAGCAGGCAGTTTCACCAGAGGACATGCTGTGGATGTGAGAGCATGGGTCTGCATTACCAAATAGCTCCTGCCTACCACGTTGGCAAGCAGGCAGGCAATGAAGCTGGAGAACAGCTGCAAGATGAAATCAAAGAATCATAGGATTGTAGGGGTTGGAAGGGACCAACAGAAATCATCGAGTCCAACCCGCCTGCAAAAGCAGGTTCCCTAGCACAGGTCGCACAGGTAGGCATCCAGATGGGTCTTGAATTTCATCTCCAGAGAAGGAGACTACACAACCCCCCTGGGCAGCCTGTACCAGGGCTCTGTCACCCTCAATGTGAAAAAGTTCTTCCACATATTGGTGTGGAACTTCCTGTGCTTCAGCTTGAGGCCATTGCCCCTTGTCCGGTCTCCACAGACCACTGAAAAGAGGCTGGCAATTTCCCTTTGTTTCCCCCACTTAAGATATTTATAAACATTATTCAGATCCCCTCTTAACCTTCTTTCCTCAAGGCTGAACATCCCCAGTTCATTCAGCCTTTCCTTGTAGGGGAAGTGCTCCAGGCCCTTAATCATCTTTGTGTCCCTCCACTGCACTCTTTTCTCCCTCAGCCCAGGGATTTGGTGAGACACCTGCTGCCTGGGGGCTGTAACACCCGCTGCTACTCATGTGGTGCCAGGCAACCTGCCTGCAATAAATCTATGTCTTTCACAATTTATTTATTTCCTTGTTTGTTTAATTTGGACCTGTTTCCCAAGCAAGTCTGCCATGCTCTAGTAACCAGTTGAGCTGGTACAAATAACTGGCATGGTCTCTGAGACTGTTCCCTCTGAATTGCAGCCTGTGCCCTGATGAGAGTGACCGGGAAGAAACATGGCAGTGAATCCCAGCTGATTCTCTGCCTCAGTCCGGCCATGCTCATCAGCCAAAATCAAAGGAAGACTAGTAGGACATACACTTTCCTTAATGGGACAGGCCCTCACACATTTTAACAGAAAGAATAAGTATTATATCGAGCGACATTGCTTATTTATGAATGAAGATTAGAGGGTGGTATATTTGCTACAGACCCTGAAGGGCATTTTATTATCTGTAAGACACTGCATTGGTTGCTGTAGAAGCTTAGCTGTATGCCATCAGATGAGTTGTGTTGGGCCAAGTCTCAGAAGTGGAGAATGATTGAGAAGAAAGCATGTTGAAGGAGTATGTTGAGGCAGCTAAGGATACCAAAACCAAGAATCATCCTGGTAAAGCTGAGGGCATGCACAAACTACTCAGTGTCTGGTTTCTTTGGTGAGCTACCAGGTTGTCTGAGGTCTTTTTGTTAGGAATAGAAGTTCTGATTTTTGTCCTTCCTCATGTTTGAACAGACTGGAAACTTTGTTCTCAAACACTGTGTCCTGGTTTCGGCTAGGATAGAGTTAATTTCTTCCTAACAGTGTGTGGAATGCCATGTTTGGGAGTTAGGATGAGAGCAGTGCTGATAACACACTGATGTTTCTAGTTGTTGACACAGCCAGGACAGGTGACCTGAATTGGCCAAAGAGGGTATTCCATGCCAATTACTTTATGCTCAGCACAAGCGGGGCTGGTGAGGGGAGGAGCGGGCAACTCCAGGAAGCCCGCTTTTGGGGATGGTCCAGTTTTCAGGATGGCTGAGCTGTACAGTCTGAGCTGTGCCATTCAGTGAGAAACTGTGTTGTGTATCATCAGTTTCATATATTTTGCTATAAAATCCTGTTATTATTATTATATCTATTTTTCCACTATCCCAGTAAACTATCCTTACCCCAACCCACGAGGTTTTGGTTCCTTGGGTTTTCTTCTCCTTCCCGCTCCCCTCCCTCAAGTCCCCCCCTACTCCCTTTTTTTAAAGAACAAGCGATGGCGTGGTGCTTGGCTCTCAGCTGGGGCAAAACCATGGCACGCTGTCTGCCTTTAGATACATTTTATCAACTGGTACTGCAGACAGTAAATACTAAATAAGGCAATTACATTTATTTACTTAATCACAGCACATGAAATTTTACATGGCAGACAATAGAATGTCCTTAAAATTTTAAAATAAAATAATAAAAAAGATATATAAGTTGCTTTAATGTTTGCAACAACATCACTGGTTCTACATCTCCTATGTTATTACTGATAGCATGATTAAAATATCCAGTGGTTGTTTTCAGGGGTCCTTCAGTCATTCTTAATAAATCTTAAAGCCTTGCTTGTTTAGGAAGTCTTTACTTTTATATACTAAAGCCAAGGACCTTACTAATCTAGAGAAGAAAAAATTGCAGATTTGGACCAACAGAATTGTCCATTTCTGCATCTTCTATGGATGTGAAGGAGGAGAAAGTGAGAGAAAAGATATTTATATTCACAATTTCTATAAATGATTTAGAAACCATATTTCAATTTGTGGCATCCCACAGACTGTTCTGGCAAAGATCTCCCATATTCAATTTGAAGTTTTGTTAATGAAAAGATTATGTCTACATTATTCCATTTTCATTATTTTCATATTATTAAAAAAAAAAAGATAAAGCATTTGACACTGTACAGAACAGCATACTTGTCTCTAAATTGGAGAGACATGGATTCAATGGATGGACCTCTCAATGGATAAGTAATTAGCTGGATGGTCACACTCAAAGACTTGTTGTCAGTAGTTCACTGTCCAAGTGGAGAACAGTGACAATGGCATTTCTCAGGGGCCAGTATTCAGATGCGCAGTGTTTAACACCTTTGTCAGAAACTTGGGATAGAGTACAAAGGACCCTCAGTAAAATTGCCGATCACACCAAGATATGTGGTGCAGTCAACATGCTGGAGGGAAGGAATGCCATCCAAAAGGACCTTAACAGACTGCAGAAATGGGCCCATGTGAACTATATGAATTTCCACATAGCTAAGTGCAAGGTCCTGCACATGCTTAGTACAATCCCCAGCACAAATATTGGCTGGGAAGAGAATGGATTGAGACCAGCCTTGAGAACAAATACTTGGAGGTGTTGGTTGATAAGAAGCTCAACATAATCCATCAATTCATGGTTGCATCCCAGAAAGCCAACTGTGATCTGGGCTGCATCAAAACCAGCATGACCAGCAGGTCAAGGGATGTGCTTTAAACTAGTTAGGAAGGGGGAAGGGGATATTAAGGCGGCTGCCAGGGTTAGGCTTCGGGAGACACAACGGGAGTTGACGGTGGGAAGAGGTAAATACCAACAGCACAGTCGTGGACTTGGGGACGTTTTTCCACGTGAGAGTAGGGAAAATTCTGTGGACTGCCCTGAGTACTCCTCCGTGGAGCCACTTTTGCCAGTCCCCTGTCAGAAATCTCGCTGTGGGCCGTTGAGGATACCTACATCTGCTTCACCACTGAACTGTCTTTACACAAATGCACGTAGCATGGGGAACAAACAAGAAGAACTAGAGATCTTTGTGCGGTCGCAGGGCCATGATCTCATCGCAATCACAGAGACGTGGTGGGACAACCTGGACGACTGGCACACTGTCATGGATGGCTATGTGCTTTTTAGGAAAGACAGGCTAGGGAAGCGAGGTGGAGGAGTTGCTCTTTATGTGAGAGAGCACCTAGAATGTGTTGAGCTCCACCTGGGGAAGGATGAACCTTCTGTAGAGTGTTTGTGGGTTAAAATCAAGGGGCAAACCGGTATGGGGGACGTTGTTGTGGGAGTGTGCTATAGGCCCCCTGATCAAGAGGAGCAGGTAGATAACGCATTCCATAAACAGTTAGAAGGAGCCTCAAGTTCCCGGGCACTGATCCTTATGGGGGACTTCAACTACCCAGATATTTGCTGGGCAAGCAATACGGCCAGTCGTATGCAGTCCAGACAATTTCTGCAGTGTGTTGAAGACAATTTCCTGCTACAGATGGTGCAGGAGCCCACAAGGGGAGGGCGGCTGCTGGACCTTGTTTTCACTAACAAGGATGGACTTGTTAGGGAAGTGAAGGTCGGGGGCAGCTTAGGGCAAAGCGACCATGAAATGGTTCAGTTCATGATCCTGGGTGGAAGAAGCAAGCCAAAAAGTAGGATAGCTACCCTGAATTTTGGTAGAGCTAACTTTGATCTCCTCCGCCACTTAATGGGAGCTATCCTGTGGGCTACGCTGTTTGAAGGAATGGGAGCCTGCGAGAGCTGGCTAGCATTCAAACAGCACTTCTTCCAAGCACAGGAACGATGCATCCCTTTGAGGAGGAAGTGGGGAAAGAGAGGCAGAAGACCTGCATGGATGAACAGGGAGCTATTGAGCAAACTCAAAGAGAAGCAGAAGATCTATGAATCGTGGAAAAAGGGTCTGAGCACCTGGGAAGAATACAGGAATGTGGTCAGGGCCTGTAGGGATGCAACTAGGAAGGCTAAAGCCCTCTTGGAAATTAAGCTGGCAAGGGACATAAAGGATAATAAAAAGGGGTTTTTTAGACACGTGAACAGTAAGAGGATGTCCAGGGATAATGTAGGTCCCTTGCTGAATAAGGAGGGTGTCCTGGTTACGGGGGATGCTGAGAAAGTGGAGATATTGAATGCCGCCTTTGCTTCGGTCTTCACTTCAAAGGCCCCCCGGGACCCACAGACACTGGATGAGAGTAGGACTGATTGGGAAATGAAGAATTTCCCTCTGGTTCAAGTAGGGGAGGTCCAGGAGCGGCTCAAAGGGATTAATGCACACAAATCCATGGGCCCAGATGGGTTACATCCACGTGTGCTGAGGGAGCTGGCGGAGGTGATTGCTGAGCCGCTCTCTATCATCTTCGACAGGTCTTGGAGGACAGGAGAAGTGCCTGAAGACTGGAGGATAGCCAATGTCACTCCAGTCTTTAAAAAGGGCAAGAAGGAGGAACCTAGTAACTATAGGCCAGTCAGCCTCACCTCTGCCCCTGGAAAGGTAATGGAACAGCTTGTTCTGGATGCCATCTCCAAGCAATTGGAAGAGAAGAAGGTCATGAGGAGTAGTCAGCATGGATTCACTAAGGGGAAATCGTGCTCGACCAACCTCATAGCCTTCTACGATCTCATGACAGGCTGGGTAGATGGAGGGAGAGCAGTGGATGTCATCTACCTTGACTTCAGCAAGGCCTTTGATACTGTCTCCCATGACATCCTGATAGCAAAGCTGAGAAAGCATGGGATAGATGAGTGGACAGTGAGGTGGGTTGAGAATTGGCTGTCGGACCGAACCCAGAGGGTTGTGATTCGTGGAGTAGAATCTGACTGGAGGCCTGTTACCAGCGGTGTTCCCCAGGGTTCAGTGTTGGGTCCAGTCCTGTTTAATATCTTCATTGACGATCTTGATGAGGGAATAACATCCACCCTCAGCAAGTACGCCGATGATACAAAGCTGGGAGGAGTGGCTGACACGCAGGAGCACTGCGCTGCCATCCAGAGAGACCTGGACAGGCTGGAGAGCTGGGCAGTGAGAAACCAGATGAAGTTCAACAAAAGCAAGTGTAAAGTCTTGCACCTGGGAAGGAACAACTGTTTGTATCAGTACAGGCTGGGGGATGACCTGCTGGAGAAGAGCTCAGTGGAGAAGGACCTGGGGGTCCTGGTAGATGACAGGTTGGCCATGAGCCAGCAGTGTGCCTCGGTGGCCAAGAGAGCCAATGGGATCCTGGGATGCAGCAGGAGGAGTGTAGCCAGCAGGTCAAAGGAGGTGATCCTCCCTCTCTACTCTGCCCTGGTCAGGCCCCACCTGGAGTATTGTGTCCAGTTCTGGGCTCCTTGGTATAAAAAGGACAGGGATCTCCTGGAAAGAGTCCAAAGAAGGGCTACGAGGATGATTAAGGGCCTAGAGCATCTCCCCTATGAGGAAAGGCTGAGTAAGCTGGGACTGTTCAGCCTTGAGAAGAGAAGACTAAGGGGGGACCTAATCAAAGTTTATAATTATCTGAAGCAGGGGATGCAGGGGGAATCAGCCAGCCCCTTTTCAGTGGTCTGTGGGGATAGGACAAGGGGCAATGGCTGCAAGTTGGAGCATAGGAAGTTCCGCACCAACATGCGGAAGAACTTTTTCACAGTGAGGGTGACTGAGCACTGGAATAGGCTGCCCAGGGAGGTGGTGGAGTCTCCTTCTCTGGAGATATTCAAGACTCGTCTGGACGCCTATCTGAGCAATATGAGCTAGGGAGCCTGCTTTGGCGGGGGGGTTGGACCCAATGATCTCTCGAGGTCCCTTCCAACCCCTACAATTCTGTGATTCTGTGATTCTGTGATTCTGTGATTCTCCCCATCTACTCTTCAATGGCAAGACCCCAGCTGGAGTACTGCATCCAGCTCTGGTGTCCCCAGTACAAGAAGGACATGAAGTTGTTGTAGCTAGTCCAGAGAAGGACCATGAAGATGATCATGGGGCTGGAGCACCTCTCCTATGAAGACAGGCTGAGACAGTTGGGCTTGTTCAGCTTGGAGAAGAAAAGGCTCCAGGGAGACCTTCTTGCAGTCTTCCAGTACCTGGAGGGGCCTAAAAGAAAACTGGAGAGGGACTGTTTACAAGGGCATGTAGTGACATGACAAGGGGTAATGGCTTTAGTCCTCTTTTTTTGTTATTCTTAGAACTCAACTCTATGATGTCATACCACTTTTTATATAAAAACAATGTAAACATAAATATAACCCTGTGCCATTTAAACAATACTGAAATAATCTTCTTTTTATGACTTTCTAGAATCTTTCACGTAACCTGAAAATAATTCAAACTTAGTATTGGGCTGTGACCATAGAAAAGTACGACAAGTAGATGTTTTTTTTTTCTCCCCAGAACAACTGAGATAGCTAAGTTGTTGCCTTTCAAATATAAGCAAAATAAAATAACTCCTAAAGAGGTCCACACAATTATAGGTACCTTGTTTGTAACAGATGACATGAAGTTCATGGAAAGACTTGCTAATAAAAAACTGAAAAAAATTGCATCTTGTTGCTTTACTTTCACAGTACTAGCTATTTAAATTACAATGTCATGAAACAGAACAGATGAACTTTTGGGAAAAAATGCATTAGCTCCTGTCTTCAAGGGACAGATAAAATAGCATTTACTAAAAAGGGTAGAAAAGAATTGAAATGTTTTCCTAAATTATGTTCTCTGATCATTAAACTTCCTTAAATGTGTGGTCTGTTTCCTATTTACCCATTTATTTAGTAACTTTGTTATTCATGGACTGTCGAGTGTTCCCCACGTCCTAATCCAGATCTTGGGAAACTTTTAGGTCCAGGGTCTTCGAAAGAGCGGGACGGCGCTAGGAATCAGACCGCACACCAATGTGGCTAAAAGCAGTCAGTTCGTTTATTCTACAGAGCAGTGTGATTATATACTCTCTAGCAAGCTTAACAAAGCATGGCTGGGAACCGCAGGGAGAAGGAATTAAAAACAGTGAAAGCGATAGAGTGGACACCTGTGCAAGGCCTATATCTTATCTTGTCTCAGAGGAATGTTTCAGAATTAGGAGCTTCTATTCACAGCCCATACTCCTTAACCCATTATCTGACTTTGCTGCTAGCTCCACATTCCTTTAAAGTGATATTTCATTCGGGCTGTTTTGTTCGCAGGGATAGACAGTGGGAATATGTGGCCGTTCTCACAGAGCCATTCCTCCATAATGGACTACATTCTGAATGTAATCCATAAAGAACATTGAGGTTTAGGATTTAAAACTCTGGTACAAAAAATACATTATCAGTAAGGAATTCAGATATTAAGTAATTTTTGTTTTCTGGAATTGATCTAATTAATACAGAAATCTACGGAATTTTTATCTCTCCTTTTAGTGATGTTTTAGATGATACTCTGAGTTTAAAATGCAGAGATGTTCCTGTTCAAATGACTGTCACATGTGGAGAGAATTTAAATGTAAAGGAAACTTGGGATTTTGCATTGAGGGGGCTGAGGACTTCCTTTTATGAGGTTGCATAGACTGCTCAGATACAAAGAAATATAATGTCATATTAGGTTTGTACAAGTACTGCCCATTTTGGGAAAGTTAATATTCAACCATTGGCTTCCTATTTAGAAGCGAATTCCTCCGTATTTCCAACTGATGTAATGTTGAAAGAGTAATTCACTGAGTTTTAATTTAAAATTTAATTTAATTTAATACTTAGGAAAAACATCATACCAAAAATACTAATTTTCCTAAAACTTGTAGTCTTTTAATAAATATTTACTTAACAATCCAATTTTAAGCATGCCCTATTTTAGTTCACAGAGAATGATAAGAAAGTTTATCTGTTCTGGTAGTTGAGATGTTCTTCTGTTTTAGAGAAAAAGACAAAATGAGAAAAAATATATTGCTATTTATATGAAAGAAATGACAGGAAGTGTAGCAGTTCCAAATATGCTTCTCCCATTGCATTAAAACCATTCTGAATATTTCCATCATAAATTATTCAGTCTGTCTGTAGGATGTAGAGAGAAAAGGAACTGCTGGACAGGTTAAATTAAAAACTTACTCCTCCATGTGTTTAGCTGTTTACAGGTTGCAGTGAATTTAAAGAATAAAAAAGTATAGTAACGGATTGAGCATTTGCTGTGTTTTCATTCATGCTTGTAGGTGATTTATTATGCCTCTATGTAGATAGTAGAAGATTTGACATATGTATGTGCATAGCACCAGTTCAAAGTTTTGTCAAATTGTCTCAGAAGTGTGGTCCCAAAACTTGGAGTTTGTTTAACTGGCATGCAATATGCCAGTATAAACACAGACCAGATGAATTTTATTGCCTATTTGTATAGATATATGTGTCGATCCTATGATGGCACACCCCAACTCTCCAGATCAATGGTTGTTTATATATTAAGCATTAACGTAATCATCTTTCTGATACAAATGCATTGTTATTCTATTTTAAATGATTAGTTTAGATTTCTTTGCCTAGCATGAAAACTAGAATGCGTGCTCAGTTCTTTTCTCTGCCTTTGTCTTTTGAGTAGGTGGTATAATTAGGGTTGGTGGTCCATGAATTTGGGCTCTTGCCAGAATTACCTTTCCCCTAATTTCCCATTTCTTTTGGAAAGTCTAAAATGGTTCTTCATGTTTTATTGACTGAAGTAGTAATATATCAGTTAAACAACAGTTTTTACCAATCACAACTTACCTATCAGACAAAGGCACAGTATATAGGTATTTCTTGTCTGCCTTAGACTGGCACTGTGTAGGTCTACAAAATGGACTTTTGCAGCAGCATGAAAACTTGATTAATTTCACAGTTTGCCTTTGATTTTACTGTAACAGAAGTATCTGGACAATCCTTATAATGTGCTGTTATTTTAGCAGCATCCATTTTAATGGAAGTGAGGTTCAGACACGTGTGTATCACTGATGAATCACTGTGGCCTCTATGGATACCACTAGCCTTTTATTTAGGGTTTTGTTTTGTGGATGGAAAATACTTGAGCTTGCCTTGCCAAAATGGAATTTTGTACATAAAAACAATACTGCACCCTTTGCTTAGAAATACATTGCAGGCTTCTGAGGTAGGCTATAAAAAGTAATAGAGTAAAAATGGTAAACATTTATGACTTCCAGTTTACTACACACATGAAATTAACAGGGAAGGAAATAAATGCAATTTTCTACTAATAATCGATCATATAACACTGGTAATTCATAAAGCTTTAAAGTGCTCTACAATGAAAGAACTCACACTGTTAGCTTTACAGCAGAGAAGAACAGGGAGATTAATTGTTAGCAATTCGCTCTAAATTACGCATGCAATTGAAAGCACAGCTATGAATAGAGGTAAGATATCCTGAGGAGTAATCCCCTGGCCAAGCTAGCATTAACACACTTTATTATCTACCTGGAGGCATCAGCTGATAAATCTTTCCAATGACAGAGTAGGAAGTGGGAGCCCAGTTGGGAGTAGTCTTTATCACTTTTATCACTTCTGTTGCTTTTATCACTTTTATCACTTTAAGGTTGCTTTCCTCTAGGGTAAGTGTCATCAGAATCCAAAGTCCTGAGAAATCTAAGAAAAACAGAGGCATTACAATGCCACCACTGCACTGTTTTCTGGTTGTGATGGAGGCACTTGCAATGCCAGCAGTGTAGCGATGGTGGATGGCTGAAGTATATTGTTTTGGGTTTTGGGTTTTCTTTTCGTTTTGTTGGTTTTGTCCACAGCTTTCCCATCCATTAATTTCTGTTAATTTTCTTTTGCTTCCTTCAAATTGCAAATCTCTTGCATGCTCTCACTAAAAGAAAGAGACTCAACTGAAGGTTGAGCTGTTTAGAGCAGAATATAGTGACAGAAACAAATAAGGGAAGAGAGAAGGATAGTTACAGTAAGACACCCTCCATTTCGAGTATTAAGCTTCCCTCTATAATTTAACTATTTATTATATTGCATAAGGCTTTATAAAACCTAAAATAGCATGCTTACTTAGCTCCTCATACAGTAAGTAAGGTAGATATTTGATACAAAGCACTCTCTTTATTACTTTCTAGTTTAAAACTTTAAGACTTTTTTTTAAGTTACTGCGTGAATATAGAATTTTAATGTACACTTCTGATTTGGTGATGCAAGATTCTACATGTTCATTTGGGTTTGCAAATGTTTTGAATTTAGCTTCTTAAGCCTGGTGATAATATATATCATAGCAAAAATGTTTTTTTGAAATAAATATGCCTGATTTGCAAGGAATTAATATTAAACAAGCATTTAGATTCTTCCAGGAGGGTACTAAGATGTCTAATCTTTTAGTGCTATTTAACTTTTCATTTGTTAGAATTTCTACCACATTAAAATAACTTTTAACCTCTCCAACAGCTACTGAATATGTATATATCTTTTGGTAAAAGACAGATAGCAATAATTAATAGAGTTTATTGAATAAAACAAAAAGACAAAATTAGAACCTTCTGCCTGATCTAAGTTACAATAGAAATGGATACCAATAACACAAAAATTAATGACCCCAAAAAACCCCAAATTAATGGTCTTATCTAAGAATGAGTAGCAATAAAGGTCCGTGCTCAGCGTATTCCCTTTCTAACAAAGAAAATCTATTAGACAGATTAAAATTAGAAAAAGCAAAAAACAAACAAACAAAATCTTCATTTGGCTTTTCTAGATTCCCTTAAAAGGATAAAATTGCATCTTAAATTAAACAAAAGAAGTGAAATCTAAACTGACTAAATCTGTAGAAATACCCATTTGATAAGCATAAATACAGTTAAGTCAGAGATTTTTCTTTCTTGTTAGTTAAGCCCAGTAGAATTTTCTCTCTCCAAACTGTTTCAAGTAAAAAAAAAAAAAAAGCCTCAAATGTCTTATTTTTCAATGACTCTGTGTCTTAATGTTAACAAATAATTTAAAAAAATTAAAAACTTACGATATGTTTTTGGTCAATTATTTTTTAATGGATTAAGCCATGAAACACAGTAAAAGGGATGAGTTACACTTACAGAGGCTTCCTATATATAATCAAGTTACAGCAATAGGCCTGAGGATCTGTATATAAACTCATAGGATCAGAAATGCTAGCATCCTTGTAAGTGCATTACTTCTCAGATTGCATTACTGTTTTTGTTCAGAGTTTGTTTTCAAGGGAGTATACTAGGAAATATTGGAAATTACTCTGAGAGATGCATTTTTTTCTGTAACAACATTTAATGTTTTTGGTTTCTTATTCACTTTGTTTCTACCCTTTCTTTTTGTTTCTCTTAATTTTCTTCTGCAAGTTGTAGACCTAATGAGTTCAAAATCAAATGAACCTTGCATCATGTTGTTCCATCTTATAACAAGCCTGTTAAAGTGGTTTTGTAGCTTGAGGTAACCCAAAAGTTCAATGGTGTGCAGTTATTGAAAGAATTAAGATTTAGACCATTAAAACAGAATCCTGAAGATTTGACATTTCCCATTGGACACATTAAATATTACTTTGTTAATGCATTTATCATGTCCCTGGCTGCTGGCATGATTAAATTCTTCCTCACTGTCCCTTATAACTCATCCAACTTTTCATTGGGAAAGAACAAATCCCAACATTTACACCCTGAATGGAAAGACAAGGCATCTGCATTTAAGCCACTCTATGTGTAGTCTGAGATACTGGCAGACTGCAATAATGTCAGCAACTAAACATGAAGGGTAAGAGCACTTGCGTGTGTCAGTGTGAGAGAGATAAACAATTTATGTTTAACTATTGTTCTAAAAGAACAGATCCACAAAATCCAAGGCTTATAAGAAGTACCAGTAGAGCAGAAAACCCCATTCACTCAAAAAACAGATCATCTTTTTTAAACTACTTTATGTTTTCCTGAGTATATTGAGGAGTAAGTGGCTGGTAATCATTTAACTAAGGATTAGTGTCAATGAGTTGTTGACCTGCATTTATTTTGTTCCTTGCCTAGGACTGAGTATGTCCAAAGTTCCTCCAACAGTACATCTGTGTCTCATAGATTGACAATCAGAACTTAACCTTTAAAAGGAGGTCTCAGTTTGACTTCTCACTTTTGTCTCTGACAAAATTTGAATTTGACAGACTTTTGAATGGTGTGTGGACTGATGGAAAGTAGGTGAAGTTGCCACAGTGATGTGTGGGACTGGTCAGTGACTTGGGTGGAAGTTTTTATTATTTACCTTTAAAGGAATAAATATAATGAGATATGTCTCACTTCCATTTCTATATCTAGAAATCAATTCTCCATCAGCCTGCAGAAAACAGACACTTGGGAGTTCAATTAAAGACTTCTGGGTTTGGTAACTCCATTTCTGGCAAACTGGTAAGAGACGGTATGGCAGAGTCCACTGTCTCTTTAGATGATCAAGATCTAGAGTATACCTTTTGGACCTGAATAATTGAAGTCTTACAAAATAACTTTAAACTTCTTATTATCTCAGTGACTTAAACATTTTGTCAGAACTCTGCCAAGAAACAAGGATCTAATCAAGACGATGCCAGTGATTAAAATTCTGTTTCATTTTGGTTTTAATTCCAGAAAGCTACATAAAAAAGATGTGGGGAGAATAAAAATAAAATAAACAAAAGAAATAAAATTAAACAATACAGAATTAGAAACAAAAAGGGAGACAAATTAGGGTATATAAGTACCACAACTATCCATAAATATGTAGAAAAATACCACTGTCCTATCTTTTCTTCCAATTTTCTGAGGGATGTTACAGACTTTTTTGAGTGCTTCTGTCCCCTTTCAGCTAGAGGGCCTTTTAAGGATTATTAAAACCTAATTGAAACATACAATCAAGCTATATTTGATAATATAATTTTGTTGGACATAATTAAACTATTTTTCCGGGTTTTGCCCATGATGGTAATAGGTGAGTGATCTCTACCTGTTCTTGTGTTGAGCCACAAGCCCTTTTGTTATATTTTCTTTCTATTTATCTGAGGAGGGAAGTGATAGAGCAGCTTGTGTGAGCATCTGGGGTCCAGAGAGGGTCAACCTACCACAAAAGGTATGAGGGGAAAATAGTTCATGGGAGAAAGGATGTGTGGATGTGAAGGGACAGAAGGCATTGCAGAGACATTACAGAGGCTATACGTCATGAGCAGAAGCAATGGAAAAAATAGATACTGAAATATTTGATTTTTTTATGCAGGAATTAATTGTAATTAATTGTAAACCAGCGATCAAAGAGAGAATCAATAGAAAAATTCATGAACCAATCATGTAGTCAATGACTAAGGTAAACAAACAGACAATTCAGGTTATATAAATCACATACTGTGTTATTATTAATTACTCAGGTAACAGATACATTAGGTGAATGATCAATAAATTATTCATTAAGCAATAAGCTATTTAGAGACCCATGCAATTAAATAAAGAGAAGATTCAGAGTTCAAAGAAAAATACCTGAAGAAGTCAGACATCTAGAATCAGGCTGAAGGGTGAGTTAAAATGCCAAGAGCGGACAAAAACATCCAGGAAAGGAAGGCCAATACAAAGGTTGCACATCAGTGGTGGGCAGATGATATGGACTGGATGCCATCTCCAGCAAACATGCACTTCCCTCTTGGAGAGCGTTGCTGTTGATGTGACCACTGACATTAGGAAATAAAAACCCATGTACTTATTTCTAGGATATTTGTTGGTGCTTAGAGCAATTTCCAAACTTTGGTCCATAATAATAATAACTTGGGATGCAGTTTGTCAAATAACACATTGTATTGTCAGGAATAAATATATGACATGATCAGAAGAAGCCTGCAGTGAGGTGATGAATAATGATTTTACTACTGCAATAAGAATGTTCTGTATAATTTTAAATGTGGAAGAGATTTCTAGAGTTTTCTTCCAACCATCGCATCTCTGGAAAGTTCAATATTCTACTTTGTATTCCAATAAAGTAAAGAGAAGTTGATAAGACTTGCCCTTTCTTGAACACTTTACTTTCATGCACTGCTGATTTTTTCATTGTGCGCATAAAATTTCTTCAAATGTACATGTGGGCATAATAACAAGCACTGAAGGTATGTGCTATTGATTTAAAATTTAACCAGTTCAAAGCATAATATTTAGAATACCTTCTTTCTGAAGAGAGTCAAAATTCAAATTCATTTGCTTTTATGGTACTTTAATTGTACCATAAGAAACAAAAAGCCTGGTAAGCAGCTCAATAATCTCTGTAGGGATAGTAACAGTTTTAAAAGGCAAAGTTTTCAGAATAGTTCCTGACTGTCTTTCAGGTTTATAAAACAAATTCTTAACATCAAGTAACCATGTTACTTTAAAAGAATAAAGAACCTGACACTTTCTTCAGAAAAGGCTCAGTAACAGCTAATCAGGACTTTGTCACATGAATACATTTATATTTTGTTGTAGTAAATTTGACTTTATTGGTAGGTGTCTTAAGAACACTGATAGGCAAAGTTCATAACAGGAATTAATGAGTTAATGACAAAATCCCTTGGTTCTCAGCTTTGAGACATTCTACAAAGGGATCTATAACAACCCATCTGTCTACTCAGTTCCTTCTCAAAAAATAACACTCTAAATGTGTGCAGATAAGGGAATTTGAATTATCTGTGTATTTATTTTTTCCCCCTTATCTCTTACTGAAACCTTCTTTTGTGAAGGAGGTAAATGCTTCTTTGGAAACAGAGTAACTTATGAAGTGGATGCTCTGTTGTGTCATCCTAAAAAAAAGTTAAAAAACCCCCTGTATTATCTAGACAGTTCTGTTATTTGGTTTAATGGGTTAAAAAATTTAAAGTGTAATTCAGTGCAGTCTCAGGAAATACAGTGTTTTGGAGACCATAAGTTAAGTAGATAGTTCAACTTTATAGTACAATAAAGCATAGCTGTAGAAGACATCAATAAACGCCTTATTTACTTACTGTGACTCCATATGACTATGAGTAATCTCATCATCTGCTTTGCATGTGATAAATGAATTTTTTTCAGTTTCTGTGCATGTTTCTTTTGACTGAGAAGAGATGCGCTCCTCTTAATGAGCTAAAAAGGACATTTTTCCCTTTTCACTGTTGCATACATATTTGAGAGGGAAGTTTATTTATGAAATTAAAAAAAATTCTAACTTTTTCACAGAAATGGAGCTTACTAGGACAAGATATGGTTTTACAAATGGGAAATTTCATTGTTAGCAGTAAAACCATTAATTAGAATTAAAAAGTAATTAGTAAAAACACTTTACTGCTTTTCCATTATTAAAACCACTAATAATTTTATGTAACATTATAGCTTCTTATAGACTTAACTATGGTAGCTGGGATACTGTTAAGGGCAAGAAGTGGTGACAACTCTGGTGACACTTCACAAAACCCTTCAATGTATAGATTTAAATGGACTTAATTTGCGAAAAAGAAATACCAAAAACTAAACATCCAGACAGTGAAACCGTATTCTGTTTTGGTGTCAGAGAACAGAAGGATGTTATGGATAATTGTGGTAGGAAAGAATAATTTCCCCATTATACCCTAAAAGTTCTTAAATAATTTTTTGTCAGATAAGATGCCATAAACATCTAGCTATTGGACTGAGTTAAAAAAAAAAACCCAAAACAAACCACAAACAAAATAACATTGCTTTGTAAAGACAGTCTTTGCTTCTATCATTCACTCTGATTCTTCTTTCTGGAGGAAAGCTTCTGAGAAAGTTATGGATAGGTAGCTGTAGAGTCCTTTCAGTCTGCTTTTGATTCGGGTATGAAATAAAAATTAGTTTGCTCATGCTAATTGAAGATTTCTCATATTATAGTAGGATGCCAGATAACCATGCTGATTCTCTAACATCTGTCAACAGCTTTTTGGAGTTCATTAACCAGGACCTTTTGCTGAGATAACTTTTATCTCTGAAGGGGGTGAACTGACACTGGCTTGCATGCTACTGCTTTTTCTTCTCTGTGGAGCGTCAGTTGGCAATGTTACTCAGTTGCTGTTTCACACTCAAGGATTTCACAATTTCTTTTCTTTGGTGTCTTCTAGTAGAGAGGACAGGGTTTAGGCCAGCCAAAGGCCACTCTCCAGTGCACAGATTGTGAATCAGAGCGGTCTAAGAGGATGTTTCTCAAGAGGCCTGAGAACAAAAGGAAGATTGTTGACAAGACTGTTCAGGCAGAGTGTTTGCAGGCTGTCCATGTGCTGGGGACGTGGGAGGGAGGCTGAGCATAGCATCAGGGATCACTTTTTCAGGGAAGGATAGATGGTGGGTTTGAATTTGCTTGAGCTGAAGCTATCTTGCTGAGAACTGAAAAGGAAACAAGTGACGACTCCTTCCAAATGACCCCAATGGTCCTTGTACCATCATGCATTATTCCTAAGGCAATGTTTGTTTCTTGTTTTGTCTATGATCTTTATCACCTCAGTTCATCTCATCTTTTATGACTCTGTAGGTCTTCATTAGAAGTTACCAAACTTGCTATGGGTTTTATAAAATTCACTTTATCTCAAGGCACTTTTCAAAACCAGTTTGAAATGCCCTTTTTTTCTACAGGTGGTTTGTTGTTTTCTCCCTGTTTTCTAATATTTTTATTAAATAAATACATTGCTGAACTTTGTAACAATTTTATGGTGAAACAAAGCACCAAATCAGAAATAGGCTCTGTTATGCATTGCTCCCAAATGCACTATGATAACTAACTAACTTTGCTGGTCATTATTAATTTTAGCCATAGAGTTTTAAAATCTTCCTGTACATTTAGATTCTCTGTTAGTATTACTAATTATTTATTCGTAAAATAGGGACACATACCCATGCAATTATTTCTTCAACTTTAGTTTTAGTCCCACATTTGGTGAAAGATGATTAATGCCATGAGACACATTTCAGTGAATTCAGAGCTAGAATAACGTATTTTTAACCTGTGAGCCTGAAATGTGTTGGGAATCACAAACCACCACATAAAGTGAGTCATTCTTGGTTTATATCAACAAGAGCTGGCAGATACAGTATGTAAACTAGCTAATGAAAATGCATGAGTGTATTGCAGGGTGTTCCCTTGGGCACATTATTAGGGTTTTTTTTGTGGGGTGTTTTTTTTCATTAATAGCATTCTGTTGGAAGATATAATGGATATAATGGATGTTGATTCAGTATCTCCTGTATCTTCCATTCCAGCAGCTATTGAGGGAATGTAAAGATTGCAGTAAAAATGTTTTGCATCCTCTTTTTCCTCTTGTCAGAACAGTTTTTCCTTGTAAATACATAGGAAATCAATACAGAAGTTTCATGTGAAAGTACATTTGAACAGTGAGAGAGGAAAGCAGGGAGCCTGATTTGATTTTTTTCATAGACAGAGGGATAAAAGCATTGTTATTATAAAGTGCAAATCTTTCTTTGGAAAAAAAAAATCCAAAAATGATACTTACCAGGTAACTCTGTTTTAAATTTTGCATAGTCTGAAAATGTTGTTCCTTTTTTGGTTTTGGTCTAATGTAGGGCAGCTGCAAGCTGATGATAGTTTTGATGAGCATTTGCTAGCCAGCTAGTACAAGCCAAGCTCACCTTCCTTGTGAATGTAATGTCTCCTCTCTCACACAGTAAAGAAGAAACCTTTCTTCCACCATGCCACATCAAACGAGCAAGCACCTTACAATAGGAAAAAGTTTAAATCGTTGCTAAAATTACTGTAATCTTATGTAGTTGAATTTCAAATGCTTGTAAGATAATAACTAATAGTCATTCTGAAACACTGCATTACTACATCATCGTAGTTCTGATTAATTTTCTTTTTTTTCTTGCATGAGAAATAAATATAATCTAGAAACAGAAAAAAAACCCTGTATTAATGGAAGAGGGTACTCCTGGTTTTGTCATTCCCATTTAAAGGATAATAAAATCCAAGAGGGAGGTTTTTGAAGACATAAATATTTATTACTCTTTGCAGTACTCATATTTCTATTATGGGTAGGAGTGCATTACTGGCATTTTGTAAAGTAGAGATTCATTTTCATTCAAAATATTATAAATGATTTGCTATCTATCATGAGAAAAATAATTTGAAGCTGAAATACGAGATCTACTTTGGATTAAAAAATGTCATTATAATGATTGGCAGGAATGGAGAAGGGACAAAATAAGTTAGCTTGCTTTGTCTAACAGAAAAAGACTGAATGGTGTATCACTGATTTATATGGATATATCATTATGGGAAATGTCTGAAGCAAAGAAAATATGTAGACACAACAAAAAAATGAGCATAATTTTCAGTTAATAAGTTTAGATTGGATATTAAAGGAAGTTTCTGTCAATCAGTGGTGTCAGGATCTGGAACAGCCTGGGGAAATTCAAAGGAGCTGCAGGAGCTGGAAACCTAGCTGATTTCAAGATATATTCTGTAGGTGACTACACATGCTATTTATGTATAATAAGCAGAGAGCTCAATTCAGTGACCCAAGACATTTTTTCTCATATGAAGGTCATTAGTCATGTAACAGCTGACCTACTTTTTCAACATCTAAGTCCGTACAAATACAGATCTAAGTCCACACATTACATTGGTAAGCAAAGATGCTGTAAAGTTGAAATGAAGTAGCAAAAAATAGACAGAAATTTAAATTACTTTTATAAAATGTACCATTTTTGATATACATTTTATTTTGAAGAACATTTTTCCAGTTTTACAGAATATGTATTTTTTAAGTCAGAGAGGTCACTTTCAAAATCTGTTTAGGTTTGTTTATTAATTTGCATTTCAAATCTGCTGCATTTTTTACCAGTGTATGACATTCTAGTTTCAAGTGTGTCTCAAAGAATCCTGGGTACTATACTATCTTAAAATAAAAAATGACAGTTAATTCTAGAATTATTTCCTATAACCTGATACGTAATAACTTTTAGATCAATTACATCTCATTTTTTTGTACTGGCAGAATTTTCAAAATGTAATTTCTTAATGACCTTTTACTTTCAGGCAGAAATTTAATCTGAATCAGAGACAAGCTAATTACAATGAAACTTGCAGATACCTTTGATCTAAAAGGTAGGGTATTAATAATAATCCTTTCCCCCTCATTAAAAGGATAAAAATGAACATAGTGTATATAATTTAACATTCATTTTAGGACCAATAGTATATATCGCCTCTTTGTTTCAAGCTTGCCTGTTTTCTTTTTGACTCATTGACCAGAAAAGATAGAAATGAAGAAGCTAAAAATATAATTTTCTTTAAATTAAAAGACAAGATGTTAATGGTGTCAACTAAGTGTTCTCAGCAGGGAGCTTTGTAACTAGAACTTTTGTTATTGAGAAGCATTTTAAATATTCAGGCTACAAGGGTAAGTGAATAAGCCAAGACTGCAGAAACTGCTTTAGAGTGGTGGTTTAATATCCATCCCAGCACTTATTAATTACTATGAGTATTTAAAAGGCACTCTTTTTTCCCTCTTTTTATTTTCCTATAATCTAGAGCATAAACAAAACATACTTATGAGGAATGTCTTAATATTAGAACTTACATTTTCTTTAACTTTAATAAATCAAATATTTATCATCCAGGAGTCCAAATAAGTGCAAGTCTATTTCATTAAGAGCTCTTTATACATCAGGGTTTCTTTTGTGTCCTGTCTACCCCCAAAACATATAATATTAGTCTTAAATTAAATAAGGTATGCCTGTTGGAAAGGTTGTGTCCACGTGTATTACTCTGGCCATAAAATCTAAGTGACGTGCAGGGTACATAACTGTTGGCTTTGATACAGTGTAATTCCCTTGAATTCTTTCCATGTTTTTTCCACCTTATGTTCATTTCATGGTAGTTTCTGTTAGGAAAATAGTTCTTTTTTTTGTTTTCTTTATTAAAGACATAATGCAAGTCCTAAAAAGTCTCACTCGAAGTGGAAGTTAACAGAACACACTTCTATGCTCGAAATGCACAAACAATGTTGCATCAATATATGAAATCTGAATCTTTGCCATCTTCATTGGTATGCTCCTAATACTTTATGTTACTCTTGAGATACTCAAAGCATCTACAACAACAACCTAAGTTATTTTAATAAAAGTATGTTCTTACAGAACAACACAAAATGTTTAAAAATTTGAATCTCTGGTAACTTCAGTTCATGACACTGAAATAAAGTAAATTGGTGCAACAGATAATTTTAAAAAATAAGTATTTTGTAGCCTAGAGGTATTATTCCCTCCTAATTTTCATAATCATCTGTTACTGGAGGTTGATGCAGCTTCACTTCTGTGTGTCTGATCTCTCCTCCTGCTCTTAATAGTTGCAACAAACCTGACCTGTACATGAATGTTTTGCAAGTCCACTTCTTTCAGAGTTTAAATTAAGAAACTGGATCTTGTCTGGGTTTTAATGGTTTATGTCTCCACGTTTGCATTTTCGTGCAAGCAGGATGCACAGAGAAGTTGGAAGGAATTATGAGGTGGATGAGGCACATGTAGATTCTGTAATATGAGTCTGTGATATGTAGAAATCTTTCAGATCCTCTGCCCTGACCTACTCTGAAATTATGTTATTGAGAACAATGGGAAGTAAACCTTCCAGAGGAAAGTTTTCTCACATTACTCAAGTAACATGACTTTGAACAGAAGTTTTAGAAATGGATTTTTGTTGTGTTTGTTTAATATGGCTTACAACAGGATTTGTTACCTGCCTTTCAAAGACATGCTCTTACAAGGGCTGGTGTACTCAGATGATGTGAGGAACTGGACGGTAGATTTTCCATTTTTGCAGTACATTGACATGAAATGATAATCTGCATAATTAGGTTTGCCGTGTTTTGTATGTGTCTGTTCATTCTGAGTCAAAGAGATTTGTTTTATTTGTGTCACTACAAGGCAAAGTTTAATCCTGAAATTTCTGTATTAATGACAGTTCTTTTAGGGTAGTACCTATATTAATACTACATAATGTTCAAACTAGGCAAGATGGGTGTATGGCAAAGTTGTCTTTGTCTCTAGCTTCCTTGAAAGGTACCAAGGAATCAAAGTGATTCAAGAATACCACAAAAGATATGATGTCTCTGTGGTATGGGTTTTGGCGTCTCTTTAATTTGTGGACTCTCCAGTTATCTGGAGCAAGTCTGATAATTTTCTTACAAAGCTTTATTGAAAAGGAAATTTAACATTAGCTTCCTTTGAAATCCTTACAGACTGTCCATGACTCCCTTTTAGCAAACAAATAGCGTCTCTGGAAATCCTCCATCTGCAAGGAATATTATGTAAGCATTTCTTGTAATAACTAAGCAATCTGAAATGGACTCATTACATCCTCCTTTTTCTGTACACTCATGCAATGACCATGCTCCATCAAGCATAAAAAGCTTCTTCATTTTCATTAATATAGCTCTTTATGCACAGTATAGTGAAATTTGTAAAGCAAATTCCTTCTCTCACAGTTACTGTTCATCATTCAGTCGTACTCTCCATAGCTTTAATTATTTAAAACTCACCACAATTTGTTCTTTGAGGATATGAGCTTTAACAGAGCTGTGACCATTTAATTAGATACAACTAAACATTATACATTATAGAGAAATAACGGATAAAGGGGAACAGGATAAAACATATTTCCAATAAAACACGGGTTAAGTTTTACCTATAGCATGAATTGTTTGTATAAAAATTCTTTAGAGTTGTGATGGTGGTGACAAAACCCCCCAGAAAAGCTAATTATATCGATTTTAACTGAAGCTTGTTATGGTTGAAAAAGCACATGACAGTCGAGTTCATGTTTTAAAAGAAAGTGTTCTCATCTATAAAAGCAACGATCTGATTTAGCAATTAGATCAGCTGACTTCTACAATCTGCTTGTTTCCCAAACCAGACCCTAGTGGTCCAAAATGATTAACAAGTCTCTTTAAAAGTAATCGTCAATCACAGGTGCTATTTGATAGTAAAATAAGCTTTTGAATATGAAAAGAATATTATGTAAAGTTCGAAAATAATTATGAGAACAGTTCTAACGTTTGCTAAGTTTCTGTCATGGTTTTGCCGCACCCAGCATCTGAGTACCACGCATCCACTTGCTAACGCCTGTGCAACGGAGGGAGGAGAGACTTGGAAGAGTAAAAGTGAGAAAAATCATGGATTGAGATAAAGACAGATTAAAGGTAAAGCAAAAGCCACACGTGCCAGCAAGCAAAGTAGAAGAAGGAATTCATTCACCACTTCCCATGGGCTGGCAGCTGTTCAGCCATTTCCAGGAAAGCAGGGCTCCATCATGTGGAACAGCTACTAGGGATGAAAAAGAACATCACCCCAAATTTCCTCCTTTCTTCCTTCTTCTTTCCCCAATTTTTATGCTGAGCATAATGACATCAGCAGATATGAGCTATGACTTTGGTCAGTTGGAGTCATCTGTCCCAGATGTATCCCCTCCCAACTTCATGTGCACTCCCAGACTACTCACTGGTGGGGTTAGGTGAGAAACAGAAAACTCTTTGTCTCTGTGTAAGGACTGCTCAGAAGAAACATCTCTGTGTTATCAACTCTGTTTTCAGCACAATTCCAAAACACAGCCCCATGCTAGCTACTAGTAAGAAAATTAACTCTATCCCAGCCAAAACCAGCACAAGTTTGTGTAGTGTTTAGATCAGTAAAAGATGATATGATTTCAGAATGATCTAAAGATCACTATGACACTCTGAGATATTGATTATTTTGCAGAGCATGGTCTGGGAGCTACTGGACTACAAGATTAAGCTACTTTTAAAATAAACATTTACCTAGGAAAAAGGCAATTGTTTTCTTGAAAACAGTAATATTATTTAAAGTGCAAAGAGCTTGCAGGCACTTTGGTGCCGGGTAAAGACCATTTAAAAATTTTGAAGATCTTTTAGTGAAGTCTACAGAAAAGACAACATATTATTCTCTAAGCTGTAATTCAATTAAACTAAAATATAGGTATATTTTATATAATTCTGCATCTTATAAAATATAGTTTTGATGATATTCCTAAAGGTTTTTTAAACAAATTCTGCAGAGTACCATACATCTAGCTGTTGTGTCAGTTAATAATTTGAATATAACCAAAAAGTACAGCAGTTTTTACCTATTTATCTTTGAACATTTTTCCAGTAATTCTATATTAATATCACATAAACTAGAAAAGTTCACAGAATCACAGAATCTGAGAATTGTAGGGCTTGGAAGGGACCTCCAGAGATCATTGAGTCCAACCCCCCTGCCAAAACAGGCTCCCTAAGATAGGTCGCACAGGTAGACGTCCAGATGGGTCTTCAATATCTCCAGAGATGGAGACTCCACAGCCCCCCTGGGCAGCCTGTCCCAGGGCTCTGTCACTCTCGCTGTGAAAAAGTTCTTCTGTACGTTGGTGCGGAACTTCCTGTGCTCCAACTTGAGACCATTGCCCCTTGACCTGTCCCCACAGACCACTGAAAGGAAGTTGGACGTTTCCCTTTGTCTTCCCCACTTAAGATATTTATAAACACTGTTCAGATCCCTTCTCAGTCTTCTTTTCTCAAGGCTGAACATCCCCAGTTCATTCAGCCCTTAATCATCTTTGTCCCCCCTTAGTCTTCTTTTCTCCAGGCTGAACAGCCCCAGCTCACTCAGCCTTTCCTCATACGGGAGATGTTCCAGGCCCTTAATCATCTTTGTGGCCCTCCACTGGACTCTTTCCAAGAGATCCCTGTCTTTTTTATACCAGGGAGCCCAGAACTGGACACAATACTCCAGGTGGGGCCTGACCAGGGCAGAGTAGAGGGGGAGGATCACCTCCTTAGACCTGCTGGCCACACTCCTCTTAATGCACCCCAGGATCCCATTGGCCCTCTTAGCCACCTGGGCACACTGCTGGCTCATGGCCAGCCTGTTGTACGGCAGAACCCCCAGGTCCTTCTCCGCAGAGCTCCTCTCCAGCAGGTCATCCCCCAGCCTGTACTGATTCAAGCAGTTATTCCTTCCCAGGTGCAAGACTCTGCACTTGCTTTTGTTGAATTTCATTAGGTTTCTCCCTGCCCAGCTCTCCAGCCTGTCCAGGTCTAGCTGGATGGCAGCGCAGTGTTCCTGCGTGTCAGCCACCCCTCCCAGCTTTGTATCATCGGCACTTGCTGAGGGTGGATGCTATTCCCTCATCAAGGTCATCGATGAAGATGTTAAACAAGACCGGACTCAACATGGATCCCTAGGGAACACTGCCAGTCACAGGTCTCCAGCTGGACTCCAGACTAAGTGAAGTCTGTGAAGAAGGGAGAGATGGGGGGAGGTGCTTTAAGATCTGCCCGCAGTTCTCATTACCTAACTCTGGTGTCACTGGGTGTGTAGTGTAGTATCATAAATTAGAGATTTTTTCTTTCCTTTCTTCTGTGTTGAGTCTGTTGTGCCCATGATGCTGATTGCAGAATGATCTCTCCCTGTCCTTATCTCGACCCCTAAGCATCTCAATTGATATTTTCTCCCCTGTCCATCTGAAAACGGGAGTGATAGAGTGACTTTGGTGGACATCTGGCCTCCAGCCATGGTCATACCAACACACTGCTGCATGCAAATTCATCAGATTTCATGCTATGCATTAGCAGGTTCTGCTAATGCTTTCGTTGTGCTCATGCTAGTCCATAATGTTAAGTCAGGACCTTCTTTTCTGTTGTTTTCTTCTTTCAACTTGCCTATATCACCAGTTACTTTTTCTAAGTTCCTAAGAAGTATATAAAACTAATTTCTTCCATCAATTCACGGCTTAGTAACATTCATCACAGACTTTTGACCCTTACTTTATAACTCTTACAGTAACATTCAGAATTGCTTCAATCTAGTTTCTGTTATCATTAAAATACATTCAAGAAAAACAATACATTCTTGGTCACAAGGGCAGTTATTCACTGATTCCTCCCTACCAACTTATCTGGCCAGATGTTAAAGCAACATTCAGGACTTTCACAGAAGATGCCCTTTTTCCAAACTTAATTAACCAACTAGTACCACATGACACTCAAATGCTATGTTCTGCTACAAGCTGCAGAGTATGGATATAGATTTTCAGCTCTTATGGCTCCCAGGAAATGTATTTTCATTCTCATATTTGTGTATATCTTTGTGAGGCCACATTTGTTTAGGCTGTATTTTGTGTGATGTGGCTGCTAGCCCTTGAAACGTATTTTCCTGAAAGTTGTGTGTCCAACAGTAGTACTTTCCTGTATCTTTCAGAATGGAATAGAATGGAAGAGAATAATATGTTTTCAGTTGGAAGGCCAAATCACCTACTCCAACTAGTGATTTAGCCTCTACCTCATCTTACACTATTTTATTTTATAGAAAGTGGGTTTTTATACATATATATGTATTTATTTATATATGTGAAATTACTTAGTATATGCATTCATTGTGGAATAGTTTTCTGGTTAATTTAAGCATCTAGGCTTGTGCTCTAATTCTGCTGATTAAGTCAGAATGTTAACATTAAGAAATGTAAAAGGCCCTCAAACTGTTATTTTTTCCTGCATGGATGAATGAACTATATAGACCATTAATGCTACAGTACCTCTGGAGGGAGAAATGGTAGATATTCTGTAAAAAAAATCCAAAACACACCACTCCTCAAAAACCAAACCAAACCAAACCACCAAAATACCCAAAACAGAAAGCTGTACTCTTTTATAAGCAAATTCATATCCAGAATCTTTCAGAAATGTATGACACTCTAAGACATTCCCTGTAACCATGCAAGGCTGTGGATTCCTATACGGAACGTGGAGAATGGGTGGTACCTTCAAGAAGACTGATTTGGGTCCTACGTGTTTTATCTGCATATACGTTATAGTTATTAAATTCTATTTCATTATCTATAAATGGGTTATGAAATACCTTATGATTGCATTTGTATTAGTTCCTAAATTCCTTGCATAAAAATTGATTCTAAATAAAAATTTTAACAATTTTTTTTCTGCTCAACACTGAGGCTCAGAAGAAAACATTGTAAACCTGCAGGTCATCTATCTTCTTAATAGAGACTGCTCTTTGGAGTGATACAAGTGTCTTAATGAATTGCAAATGCATATAGTTAAGTTAAATAAAATATTTCCAGTGTGCAGTAATCTGGCTGTAAACAGTACCCTATTCTTATAAATCAGCTCTAATATTCATGGCATTTTCATTAATGTGCTTATAATAAATATAGTAAGGGAGACATAAACACATTAATAATACATGTTACACTTAATAGCTTTTGCCCTTGGAAATTGTTATCTAGCTCTTGCAAAAGTGATTGGAAAACCTGCAGTTGAATATATTTGAAGAAACTTGGGGCCAATATATGAAAAAGCACATTCAATATAAAAGAGTTAAACCACTGAAGTATTGCTCTTCCCACTCTTTACTGACTTTTGTTTCAATATCATGACAGATCACTTCTTTTTCATCCTGGTTTCAGCTGAGTTAGAGCTAATTTTCTTTCTTGTAGCCAGTACAGTGCTGTGCTTTGGATTCAAGCTGAGAAAGATGTTGATAACACACTGATGTTTTAGTTGTTGTGAGGTAGCTGTAGTTCCTACACTAAGTCAAGGAATTTTCAGCTCCTCACGCCCTGCCGGGTGCTGCAGAAGCTGGGAGAGCACAGCCAGGACAGCTGGCCCAGGCTGGCCAGAGGGATGTTCTTTGCCATAGAACCTCATCCTTCAGATAGAACTGGGCAAGCAAGTCGGGAGGCAAATTTAGGACTCCAAAAGATAGGGTTTGGGTTTGGATTTTTTAGTCCTTCTGCATGTGGAGACAATTGCATTTCTGCACCACTTTTTTAGTATCTTATGACTATTCATATTGAGAATATTGTTGTTATTTTTAATACTAATATTATTACTACTATTATTTTCCTTTGTTATCCTATTAAACTGTCTTTATCTCAATCCATGAGTTGTTTTCACATCCCCTTGGCAAGGGGAAGAGTGAGTAAGTGGCTGCCATGTGCTTAGGTGCCAGCTCGGTTTAATACATGACATTGTTACAAGTTTTGAGCAAAAAAAAAAGAATAATAATGCAATCTGTAATTCAGATGTGATGTCCTAATGAAGGATTTTGTTCTAAAAATAAATAAATATTAAGATTTTATTTCTTCATTATGCTCCATAGATAAACGCTAATGTCTATATAAAATTATTCTGATGAAATTAAATTAGCAATATTTGGTGTTTTTACAGTTCAGAAGATTAATCAGATTTATTTTAGAGCACCATCTGAAACTATTTTTTACTTAGCTTTCTATGAAAACTTAAAAGGGGTTTTTTTGCAAGCAATGATCTCTACGGACCCACATGCATATATGCACACACATATGGTTTAGCAGAATGTACCAAATTTTCATAAGGATATTGCATAGACTCCAGCACTTATTCCTACAACATACTGCTTTTTTTTAAGAACTGTTAAGCAGATTTCTTAATAGGAATATGTACAATTAGACAAGGTGGATTAAAAGTTTTAATAGTTAAGAGCTACTTAGATGTTCAGTAAGTGCTGAGGTATTTTGCGAAAATTGCATGGAAATTGCTGCCATTACCATGTCTTCATCAAGCCCACTAAGGGACATTTTAATCATATCTGCTTTTTTCTTCATAAAGGGTTATTGCGACCAGCAGCAATGTGACAAGGAGAAATTTCAAAAAGAAAATGTGTTGCTTCTGAAAAGAAAATGAGAGCTGGAAGCCTGAATAAAAGGCAACATGATTTCTTTTTTTTCCCCATTTTTTTTTCTGGAGGAAACCAGAGGAGAAATAAGAACTCAAGACCTAACTTGCAACTCTTGTCAACTCTAAATGAATTTTTTTTTGAACCACATTTACGTTTATCTCGCGCTCTGGAAGCAGACAGGAAGATACTCTTAGTCACAGTGATAACTGCCTGAAGTAAGGAAACAGCATAATATGATTCATTTCATACCTCAGTGACCTTGAATAATATGTTAGACTATATAAATATAATGTAAATTTATTCCAGTGTCTGACACCTACTAACTCCTTTACTAGAGGAAGGGGGGAATAATGTAAAAGAATACCCTTTTCTATCACAAGGTAAGAAAGAAAAATGTTGACGGAAACACACCTGAGGTGTTTTTGGGGCCAAGTACCAAATGACTCCACCAGTCAACAGAGCTGAGAGCTAACACAAAGAACATGCACATCATAATAGGCCAATAGAAATATAAATAGCTTACACTAATTGTTTGCACATGGTTTTAAAGCATTCTAGAGAGCTTCTCCTGCAGAAAGGGATATCTTTACTTATTTTTACAATGTGTGCTTGTTTCAGAAATCACAAGCCATGTCAGAAATGAACTTTGCAGCAAAATTGTGCTAAATATATGTTAGAACATACTATTAAGTCTATCTTTCCCAATTATGTATACAAACAAAAATAGGTATATTTGAGAGGGATTTCATGTAATTCTTAGTAAGAGAAGACAAGGGGATAAAGAATCTATGAGCATTGGCAAAAGCAACAACTAAAAAGAAGCCATTTAAAAATAAGTTATGCATTCACTTGCAATGGGTATACCTTCAAGTTATTGTAATCCATGATCCGAACTGTATCTTATATGAAATACATTAGAAGGAGGATAAGCCTTGCAAGAAGCCAGTCAAGTGCAACAATGAGCTGATTTTGGCACCCAAAAACTCAACCCAGCACCTTTCCTCTCCTGAGCACACAGCAGAAGATATGGTACTTAAATCATGGGATGAATGGACACTGGAAATTTTCTGGACATTTTATAGGAGTTGCTGTCGTTGTTTCAGCTGAGACAGAGATAGTTTTCTTTGTAGTAGCTACATTTTTAGATTTTTGCTGAAAACAGTGCTGAAAATAGAGATGCAGTGCTTACACAGAGCCAAGGCCTTTTCTGCTTCTCACACAATCCCAACAGTGAGTAGGCTATGGGTGGGCAAGAAGTTTGGGACAGCTGACCCCAACTGATCAAAGGGGTATTTCACACTATGTATTGTTGTCATACTCAGCATATAAAGCTGGGTGAAGAAGAAGGAAGGTGGGAGACATTAAGAGATTGTCTTCCCAAGGATCTGTTACATGTGATGGAGCCTTGCTTTGCTGGAGATGGCTGAACACCTGCCTGCCCTTGGGAAGTGGTGAACTAATTCCTTGTCTTGCTTTGCTTGTGTGCAACTTTTGCTTTACCATTAAACTTTCGTTATCTCAGCCCGTGAGTTTTCTCACTTTTACTCTTATTCTCTCCTCCATCCTGCTGAAGAGTGAAGTGGCTGCATAGTACTTAGCTGCTGGCTGGGATTAAACCACGACTGTGGCCCATAGACTGAGGGAGTGATATCTGTGTATATATCAAAGGATGCAGAACGAGAATGTGGTTAATGAGAATGTACTGGACAGTGTGGGACCCCCTAGAGAGCACAACATAAATGGGATGGAATAAGGGGTGGAGAGTGTACCAAGTTTGTCTACAAGGGAGTTAATTTTCTTCATATCATCTCATATGGGTTTATGCTTTGGATTTGTGACGAAAACATACCAATGTTTGACAGCACACTTATGTTTTAGCTAGTGTTGTACAGTGTTTGCGCAGCATCAAGGCCTTTTCCATCTCTCATGATGTCCCAACAGAAAATAGGGTGTTGGTGTGAAAGATGTTGGGAAGGGACACAGGCTGGAAAGCTGATGCAAACAGACTAAAGGGATGCTCCTTGCCTATGACCTTGTAATCAGAACTAAAAGCCCAGGGAAATGAGTAGGAAGGAGGGACAATTGGGGTTATGATATTTGTCTTCCCAAGTAACCATCATGTATGCTGCAGGCCTGCTTTCCACATGGCAGTATAAATCTGCCTGCTGATGGGAAGTAGTAAATTAATGCCTCATTTTGCATTGCATGCACATGCTGTGGCACTTTTTCTTCACTTACTGAACTGTTTTTATCTTGATCCACAAGTTTTTCTCCCTTTTGCCTTTTTGATTCTCTCCCCTATGCCTCTGGAGGGGGAGGGTCAGGGTGAGAAAGTGAGGCATAGCTGCTAGCCAGGGTTGACACACCACATAACTGCATTTACATTGTTAACTCTGTTTTGAAGCGTGGAGAATTGTTTCTGTAAATTCACCATAAACCCAGAAGCTATGCTACTTTGGTGTAGTATTTATTTCCAGGAAACCTGTGCAGTATTGTATGTTTAAAGTTATAAAGTCTCTTTCAGATGTGACAAATGCTGCAAAAAGGAAACGTTCTTCCATGACATTAACCATATTTTTAAAATTAGCATTATTATTTCCTCACTCTCTACAGTCGTTAAACTGATGCTGAGAGTAGTCTTCCAATCTCTCTACAGGTGACCTAGGGTTATGATAGAAAATATATTCAATTATCACTTTTTATATGAACTGTACAAGCAGACATTAATTTCAGTACTGAGATGGAAAACATGCTGCTGCAGGAATAAACAAGATCAGCTTAAATGAACTTAAGTGTCATACGTGAATATTGACACTGTTTCTGAAGCAGCTTTTTGACCCTGAGGTTATCAGACAAGACAAACAATAACAATCTGCATTATTAAAGACAAAGGAAGAAGCAGGTAGAGATATAGCGGAGTTTACAGAGAAAAGTGAAACAACAAATGTGACATTAATGTAAGATATTAATGTTAAATCTCTGTGGTTACTCTGCAGACAAAATATATTTACCTACTACAGGTTTTACCATTCAGTTTGGTTCTATAGGTTATCATTGTATATTGAACATAACCTGGAGGTTAAAATTTGATACTCGTGAGTGATATAATAATTGAGAGAGGACTAAAAATATTACATAAACAGTTTATGAAGAAAATTTTTAATTTCTATTTTCTTTAAGCAGATATGGAGAAAAAAATCTTTGTTACAAGAAACATAGATGTGAAAGTGTATGTCAGAAGCATTCATCCAATCCAGGAAATATACTTTCTTTAGAAAACAATCTTCTATCCTGCAAAAATATCCAGCTGTGTAAATAGACTGATGATCTATGCAGCTACATCTTTTGGTTTTTACTTCAGTATGATGAATTACTGTACTTATCATCTTTCTATACAACGGTTCAATTAAAAAGGAAACCAATTTTGTCATAACTTCTGAATTAGCATAAAATGTAATGATTTTGTTTGTTTGTTTTAAGTCAGAAAATAGCTTATTGGTGTTGGCATAGATTAGAATCTTATAAATAGGAAGAAACAGATACACGAAAATCAAACCTAAAGATTGAATTACCTTGCGAAATTGAATCTCTCTACTGATATATCCATAACAAAGCACATAATTTTAATACAATATATTCATACAGTGTAAATGCTGTTTATGGAAAATGGAAATGTATCATATTAGTGGGGTTTTTTATAAAGTATCAGTGAACTTGTTTGTATTTTTACTGCATATTATCAGAGGCTGAAAAGTAGGGGAAAACATCACAGAACAAGTAAAAGGTGTTCCAAATTTAATTGAGTGTTCTTACAATTCTAAATCTTCACATATTTCCCTCATGGTGAAAATTTTAATATGAGAACAGTAGACTAACCTAGCATCTGTTAGACTGCAGTGAAAAATATAGGAATAGAAGTTTATATCGATACATCCCCTGAAATGTCTTTGTCTTTAATCCCAAATGGAGTATTCTGTACAAATAAGTCCACCCAAATAAAAAACTTTTCATTTCTGAGCCAACATCTGCCACTAATTTACTAGTGTTGGCATCTGAGTTGTTCCTAATTCCTGAGAAATTTCCTCAAATCCCTTTTTAAATAATGATGTCATTATGGGAAAATAACACTGTCATTTTCCTCATTAAGCCTGCTATTTCCCACTAGAGGGCATCTAAGTTACTTGTTAACTTGATTATGTTATTAAAAGATATTAAAATTGTAATAATAATTACAAAATCAACCATACATAGTATATATAGTACATATCTGTAAGATTGCTTCAATATGTATCATCTCTACAGTATGATCTATTTTAATATTATAGTAAGTATGTGTCCTGTTCTTTCTGTTTCACACTTGCTGCAAAATCTTCCTCCCACTTATTTCTTAGATTTGTAGTTTTTGTGTAGTATGCAGTTAGAAATCTATTTTTAAGCAAGTTGCACCATATCTTTTCATCTTGAACTAAAGAAATGCTCATTTGACCCAGGGATTTGGAATGTTCTTCAGCCTGAACTTTGTCTGCAGGAGCAAATCCTTTCAGTACAGACAAGAGTCAAGCAAAAGCCTTTATTGTATGTAAGTTTTAGTAGGTGGGTAATGCCGAATGGACTTAGTTGTCTTTTTGAAGTGTCTATGCATTTGCTTTTAGATGGACAGTTGTGGTTTGCTCCCTACTTTAAAATGAGAGTAATTTTTCCAGTCTCACCAGGCTTTTATATCACAGTCAATGAATGAACGTTTAATGCACTCAGATGCTACAGTAAAATCCTCTCACCTTCTGGTTGCAAATAACCCAAGTTGGAAAGGATCATTTGCTAATAAATTACAATTATACTTCCCTCGGGAAATTTGTACGATGAATCTTCCTTGATGCCATTATATGGCAAAAAGTGCCAAACTCTTGCCTATAATTTTTAACTTCATTCAAGGAAAATATCATAAAGTACATGATCAGCTGGAAGGATCTGAAAGGCATTTCTGGATGTAAATGTGTCCAGTATACCAACTTAAATCTCTGTACTGGTTTTGGCTGCGATAGGGTTTATTTAGCTCTTGTGGTGCTGTTTTGGATTTGTGACCAAAAGAGTGTTGATAACACGGGAATGTTTCAGCAATTGCTGAGCAGTAGTTACACTTCTTTACTTCTCAAACCACGTCACCAGTGAGTAGGCTGAAGGATGCACAAGAATTTGGAAGGGGACACAACCAAGACAACTGACACCAACTGACTAAAGGGATATATCATACCATATGGCATCATACTCAGGAATAAAAGTCATTGTTACATGTGCTGAAGCCCTGCTTTCCTAGAGATGGCTGAACACCTGCCTGCCCATGGAGAGTGGTGAATGAATTCCTTGTCTTGCATTGCATGTGTAGGCAGCTTTTACTTTACCTATTAATCATTGTTTTTGTCTCAAACCATGAGTTTTTTCACTTTTGCCCTTCTGATTCTCTCCCCCATCCCACTGTGTGGAGCTGAGCTCTCTGCCAAGGTTAAACCATGACAGTCTGTTTGGAAGAAAACATGGAACAGAGATACAAATTTTTACTACTCCTTTGACATCATAGTGTGCCTATAGGCTGTACAAAACTCTGCAAGTAGTGAATTTATAGTGTTTTGCCAGCAGTTATCCTGTTGAAATATCGAGGAAACGGGCTGAAAGACTTTTTTATTTGTCATCCACTTCTGTATGGCTTACAGGATTCACACAGGATTGTGACAGTCTAGCTTTCCAGGAAAGCCATGAATTTTCTTACAAACTTGCTTATGAGAAAGGTAGAAAATACTGGTGGAATCAAATGTCAGAAGTTAGTCCCAAGACTTTTTGTTTTAATCAAAAGCTCAGATCTATCCCAGTGACACAGAAAATGTAAGTAAAATTGGGAATTAAAAAAGGAATTTGAAATGTAATTCAGACTTCTTGAGATCCTATAGTTTACAGAAGAGGCTCTTCAGATGCTGAAGTCTTCCTGTTTAATGCTAGAGCTTTGAAGTTTAGATAAAAGATTGTCTCCTAAGGAACAGTTTTTCTTTTCTTAAAGAAATATAAAGCACTGGACATTTTACAAAGTGTAGTTTCTTTATAAATAAGTGATGAAAGCTAAAGTCCTTTCCTTTAAAGACTTGAAGAACTTCAAGACAGGGACCTGGGGCACAGAGTCTCTCCCATTGTAAGAAGGCACAAGTTTCAGGACCCCCTGAAGAACATCCACAAGTCTATGGGATCTGATGAGATGCATCCTAAAGTCCTGAAGGAATTGGCTTCTATAGTTGCCAAGCCACTCTCCATGGCATTTGAAAAGTCATGGCAGTCAGGTGAAGTCTCCAGTGACTGGAAGAAGGGAAAAATTACATCTATTTTTAAAAAGGGTAGAAAGGAGGACTCCAGGAACTACTGACTTGTCACACTCACTTCTGTGCCTGGGAAGATCATAGAACACATTGCTCTAGAACTTATGCTAAGGTACATGGATGACAGGGAGGTGATTTGAGAGAGCCAGTATGGCTTTACCAAGGGCAGGTCCTGCCTGATCATCCTAGTGGCTTTCTACAATGGTGTGACTACATCAGTGGACAAGGGAAGAGCAATGGATGTCATCTATCTGGATTTCTGCAAGACCTTTGACATGGTCCCCCACAACATCCTTCTAAGTTGGAGAGATACAGATTTGATGGGTGGATTGTTCAGTGGACAAGGAATTGGCTGGATGGTTACATCCAGAGGGTGGCAGTCAATGTCTCAATGTTCAGATGGAGATAGATGACAAATGGTATCCCTCAGGGATCCATACTGGGACCAGTGTTGTTTAATATCTTCATCAGTGACATAGACAGTGGGATCAAGTATACCTTCAGTAAGTTTGCAAATCATATCAAATTGAGTGATGTGGGAAAAAAGTCTTTGCAAATATTAGTCCTGCTGAATTGTGGTGGGTTGAACTTTGCCAGCTGTCATATGCTCTGCCCCACCCCGCCCCACCCAAGCTGTTCTTTCAACTCTCCCTCCTCTTAAAGACAAGGTGAGGAAATGAGATTAAAAAGTTCCTGCGTTGATACAAAGACAGGCAGATTGATTACTGTCCTGGGTTCAACTATGGATGGTAGAGTTAATTTTCTTTCTAGTATCTGGTGTAGAGCTGTGTTTGGGAGTTGGGATGAGAGCAGTGCTGATCACACACTGATGTTTTAGTTGTTGCCCAGCAGTCAGGGACTTTACGGCTTTTCATGCTGCCCTACTAACAAAAGGGTGGAGGGCACCCAGGAAGCTGGGAAGGGACACAGCCAGGACAGCTGTTACAAACTAGCCAAAGAGGGTATTTCATATCAATGACATCATTCTCAGTATAACAGGGGGGTAGTAGGGGAGGAGTACATGGCCCCAGGACGTGCGGTTTGGGATTGCTCTGGCTTCAGGATGGCTCTGAGTTGTATGGTCTGAGTTTTGCAGTTCAGTGAGGAAAAAACTGTATTGTGTATCACAAGTTTTGTATAATTTGTTATAAATCCTGTTGTTATTTCTCCCTCCCTTTGCTGTCCCAATATACTGTCTTTATCCCAGCCCACAAGGTTTGCCTTTGTTTCCCCATTCTCCTCCCATCCTGCCATGGGGGATGTTTAATTTATTGCCAGTTAAACATAGAGTTGGATGGTGAGAAACAAAGATAAAAGCTAAAATCGCCTTCCCTCTGTAACCTTCTTAGGCTGTACTTCACTCTTACTGGCAATTCTTCTACCTCCTTCCTACCAAGCAGTGAAAAAGGATGAAGAATGGGAAGTTATGGCCAGCCAGTAGTTGCTTTCCGCTGCAACTTCCTCCTTAAACCTTTCCCCAGCTCAAGCTTGGGCCCTCTTCATGGGTTACGGTCCTTCAGGAAAAGACTGCTCCAGCCTAGATCCTTCATGGGCCACAGTTATCATCTGAAAAGCTGTTTCTGCATGGGAACCACCATGGGCTGCAGTTACTGTCAGGAACCCGTTTTAGTTTGGGTTTTCCACATACCTCAGCATCCATCACAAAATACCCATGGATGTAGGGGTCTCTTACATGCAGCCCCACTACTGATCAGAAAATATCTCAGCTTGATTTGAACAATGTAGAATATTTGCCGAGCAATTAAGCCTGGGATGTAAATTGGAGACAGAATTAGATCTAAATTCTGTCAAACTGAGTATGATTTGTACCAGCCTGTGCAAATTTATCTTTGGATTAACTTTATAATCAAGTAAGACAACACTGATGGAGTTGTCTATGAATTGGCTAATGTGTCTGTGAATTTGAAAGGAATTCATTTTAAAAGTAAATCTGATCACTAGGGAAGATTTATTTCGAACAAAGAGAAATGGAAACAAACTAAAATACTTCCTTTTTTTTTGACACAATTTCTATATGAACCAGTTTTGACTTTTAAAAGTTAGTGGGTTCCTGTTTGAGCAGGCAGGAGCATAAGGAAATCTTTACTTAGTAGACCATATGTGTTTATTACATTCCTTATTGATAGTATACTGTCAGCTATTGCAGAAGTTGACCCTGCATTATTACTACACAGACATCAGTAATGATCAAAGGAGATTGACAATATGAAGCTTCTACTAAAGGTGTGATGTAGCTTTCAGGTTCAGTCCTTCCACCTTTATTTTCATGAGATCATAATGTGATCACTTTTTCAATAGAATAAAGACATATTGAGAACTGCCTTATATCAGGAGTTCTTCTCTAAGGTCAGCAATATCACTGAGCCACAGTGGCTGCTTATTTACATGTTAACAAGCTTGTCTTCCAAAGCTAAGTAGCTAGTGTCAAACATGTAATTTGAGTCTTCTGACTCCTTTCTTTACCCCTAGCCATTGAATCCAAACATTTCCTTTACATGAGCAGGAAGAACAGGCTGCTGTTTTTCATGTCAGATTCTTTTATTCAAATAATGAAAAGTGAATATATTCCTAGGAAATCGCTTCATAGTAATAGGTCAACAATTCCACAGCATTACTGTATTCTGAATGGCTAAATTATTCCACTGCATTCTAACATTTAATGATATATGAAAGTAAAAAGCCCTATTATCTCCCACTGGAGAATAACCTGCTCTCAGAAAACGGGTGAATACTAATGGCTGGGAAAAATCTGTTTAACAATTCAAATACTTCTACTAGCTTCCACTATTGAAAGAGTAATACACTTCATGTACAGGCTACATTTCTACAGTTTCTTTTCTTGACTACCTTCTAAAGCATTTTCATGCAATGAGTTCAGCAGAAAAAGTTGAATATTTCATAAATGTAATATCTAGAGTGGGATAGTTAATCTTTTAAGACATTTCTTTCTGCTAAGACTAAATATTGCACAGCTCAGATGCTTCATATCTCTTTTTAAATATTAGTTTGTCGTGGTTTTGCCCCGGCCGAGGGCCGCACCCCACACAGTCGCTTGTACTTTTAAAAGGAAGGGGGAAGGGAAGTTGGGGGAAGGGGAAAAGGGAAGGAAGAAAGGAGGAAAATAAACCACAACCTAGAAACCAGAACCACGCAGGTTGGGATAAGGATAGTTTACTAAACAATAACAGAAAACTAGATATAACAATAACAGAAGTTTAAAGCACAAAATAGATGAAACTGGTGATACACAATGCAGTTTCTCACCAAACCACACAACTCAGGCCGCACAGCTTAGAGCCCGTCCCGGACAACCCGACCGCCCCAGAAACTGCACGTCCTGGCGTTGTCTCCCCCTCTTCCCCCCAGTCCCCCCTTAAACTGAGCATGACGTAACTGGCATGGAATATCCTCTTTGGCCAATTCGGGTCACCTGTCCTGGCTGCGTCCCCTCCTTTCTCACTAGTAAGGAAGTATGCAGAGCTGAGAAAGGTACTTGATTGCCCGGCAACAAATCGGAAACATCAGGGTGCTATCAGCACTATTCTCATGCTAACACCCAAACATGGCATTCCATTCACTGCTAAAAAAAAAGTTTAACTCCATCATAGCTGAAACCAGGACATAGTTTAAGAAATTCAATATTCTGAAATGAATTAGAATGTTTATGAAATATGATTAACGTACTGGATCAGTTTTTCAGATGGTCTATGTTGACACAGGTCCACTGCTGTCTGGTAGTACAGTATTTTAAAATATGCCAGTTGACGATCATAGGAAAAAAAAAGTTTTGAATCACATGCCTTTTGTCTATAAATTAGTCCTTTTCTGGAATAAGGGTATCAACTCATTCAAACTATTTCACTCTTTGTTACATCTGGATCACATACAATTTTTATTCCATAGATCACTGACTTGGCACATTTGTTCTTGTAGTGTACAATATAAAGCTTAAAAAATTTGTTTTTTTAGAAAAGTCCTTGGTGAAACATGACATGAAGTATAAATGGGAATGACAAATTGTTCAGTTTAGCTTTGGCCAGTGATTATTACCTTTATTTGTGTGCACAGGCATATCTAAAACATCTTTAATTAGAGGTTTGGAGAGAAGTCTTGACACTCCCGATATTTTTCTGTCTGTCTTACATATAGTTCTCTTCAGCTGTCACTGCCTTGAGGGCACAAGTAGACTCTAATTGTCCTGATAATCCTCACCAGGTGCCCTCACCTAGGCTCCATTTCAGCTCAGGCTTCGACACCTGGCTTGTTGAAGAGCTTTCTTGTGAGCGTACCTATCCTTACCCCTGGCACCAGTCTTGTTTTCTGTGCGGGCCTTGGATCTGCTTTGTGGGTGCTCTAGTCTCCAATGTCTCTTCGACCTTGTCTGCTTTTCAGAGGCTTTGGCCCCAGACCTCTCTCTGGACTCGTCTGCTACTCACTGATGTAAGGATCAGAGGCAAATGAAATGCAGACTGCACATACATATTACTTTCATGTGATCAATCAGTTTGAGCTCTTATTTAATTTTTCTCTTGTAATCTTTAAAAGCGTATGTTAAAAAAGAAGAAACAGGGTATGTTGTTTGATTCTGCACTTGTCTGAAAATAAAATTTATAATGTATAGACATGAAATAGACAAAAGATCATAGAAGTTTTCTTGATTCTCACTTTTTTTGGTAGAATTTAGCATATAAAATTACACCTAAAGTACCTCTTAAGACTGACACAGAAAAGACACCTTTACATAAGTAGACAGTACATCTGTGGTCATTTAAAACCCTTTGTGAGGTAAGATTGTATGATAACTACCTATATTTTGGGTTGAAGAAAATAGAGGAGAAATATAGTTCTGTTTTGTAAAACAGTGATATTAAACATGTGCAATGCAGACTGTCAGATGTATCTCCACATTTAAAAGTGTTTTCCTCTTAGTATTTATAATTCTTTAACTTGAAAAGAAATAGTAATAGAATCAATTTTATTTCATTTTAAAGGTTTACTTATGCAAAAGAAACCAACATGAAAATGTATGCATTCAGAGAAACCTTGAAGTAAGTGGTAAATAAAAGATGTGAAATTCAGTATTTTAAAAAAAACCCAACTCTGCATTATTACCAAGGTGTTTTGACACACAAAGAAGGTGCATGGGAGAATAAACAAAATTGGAGAACCAAGGTAAAAAAGAGAAATACAGTCTGATACTCATTTTAATTTTTATTAAATTTAAATGTGCTGGGAAAATATTCTTAAAATTTGGATTGGCTGATAGAAAGAGGTATGTTAATTTAATACATTTTAATTTAAAACACATTTTAGAAGTATCAGTGAATTTTATGCTATAGCAAAGCTGGAAGATTGTATTTTCTATGGTGAAATTTAGACTGAGAAGAAGCAAACAATTATTAGCAATTTAACATTTTAATTTGTGGTAGACATTTGTCAAGACTGAAAATCATGAGGTAAAGTTGCTTCCTAGATTAGCCTTTCAGGTTTGTTCTGGATGTACTCCTGGAAAAATCAAGAATCATGTGTCTAAGAGTGGTTGGATGGACCTGCAGCTAAAGGAATATGTAAATCCAAAGAGAATATGTTACTCCTTATAAAGTCAGATATTGTATTATAATTGAACCCCTGATACACTCAGCACTTTTTGTGTCATAAAACTATTCAAAACAAATTTTAAATGTTATATTTTGCAGGCTCAAATAGTCCATAATGTGAATCATCCCATTTCTTGGAAAAATAAGGCTTTGAAGAAAATAAGGGAGGATAAGAAAAGTAAAGTATTAATTACAAGTGCAACATACTCTATAAACCTGAATAGCCTCTGTTTTATATATACACATGAAATAGTGTAACACGTCATCAGAAGCCATGATAAAGAAATTCTAATATTCTTAAATAATCAAATTATGTTAAGTAAAATAAATATTAGAAATGAAGAGTTATACCAATATTTAGCCTTGTATATTTTTATCAATATCCAAATAAATTTCATTTCTATTGTTTAAATAAAAACTACTTAGTATTTTAAAAGTGTTTTTTAAGGCCCTTTAATGATTTTTAAAAGAAAATGTTTAAATTTTACCATGTAAACATGCTGCCTGATTATAGTTAACATATTTAATTTGTGTAAGTACTAAATTCTGAAAATATCCTAGAGAGATTTTTTTTAACAAATTGCCCTAAGCTACACAAAACCAGAGTTGTCTGCTTCTTGAGCTAGAATTTATATTAATTTTCAATCAGTGTATTGATATTCCTTATTTCAAAGAAAGCATTGTCCTCAGATTCTCTTTGTTCCTCTTCCAGCCACTGAAACTTCATGTATAGATTTTTTATTATGTTCCGTCATTACAGAAGGTGCTAACACAGTTGCTAAGGGCTGAGCCAAAATACTTGCTAAACTGTTTCAACAAGTAAATATAATTTGATGCTATGTTCCAGGATAACCTAATCAACCTCAACTCTCATACTGAGAAGACATGAGAAGCAAGAGAGATTAAGAACTTTTTGAAAATAAATCTGCCTAAAACAACCACTTAGAAGAAGTCTATGGAGCCAGATGGGATCCACCCAATGGTACTGAGGCAGCTGGCAGAAATGCTCACTAAGCCACTTTCACTCATTTATCAGCAATCCTGTTTAACTGGGGAGGTTGCAGTTGACTGGAGGTTAGTCAGTGTGACATCCATTCACAAGGAGGAGAATCCAAGTAACTATAGGCCTGTCAGTCTGTCCTTGGTGCTGGAGAAGGTTATGGAGCAGATCATCTTGAGTGCCATCACATGGCACATACAAGACAAACAGGTGACCAAGCCTTGTCAGAATGTGTTTATCAAAGTCAGGTCCTGCTTGACTAATGTGATCTCATTCTATGACAAGGTAACACTCTTAATGGATGAAGGAAAGGCTGTGGGTGTTATCGACCTAGACTTTAGTAAAGCCTTTAACACTGTTTCCCACAGCATTTTCCTGGAGAAACTGGCTTATGGCTTGGATGGGCGTACAGTTCATTGGTTGAAACACCTGGCTGGCCAGGCCCATGTTACAGTGAATGGAATTACATCCAGTTGGCCACCAGTGGTGTTTTCTAGGGCTTGATATTGAGACCGGATCTCTTTAATATATCTCTCATTAATATCTGGATGAGGGGATTGAGTGCACCTGCACTAAGTTTGAGGATGACACCAAGTTGTGCAGGAGTGTTGATTTGCTTGAGGATAGGAAGGTTTTACAGAGGGATTTGTACAGGCTGGATCAGTGGGCCGAGGCCAACTGTATGAGGTTCAGCAAGGCCAACTGGTGGCTCCTGCTAAGTGCTGACCACTTGGGTCACAACAACCCCATGCAAATCTATAGGCCTGGGTAAGAGTGGCTGGAAAGCAGGGCTCTATCACAGATAATATTGAATTGGGAAGACCCCCACTCTGAACATCCCTCACCATCCTCGTAATTCCCCCAGCCTTTTTTATACACTGAGCATGATGTAATATAATATGGAATATCCCTTTGGTCAATTTGGGTCAGCTGTCCTGGCTGTGCCCCCTCAAAAGTTCTTGTGTACCCCCACCTACTCATTGGTTGGGCCATGTGAGAAACAGAAAAGATCTTGACTCTGTGTAAACACTGATTAGCAGTATCAGCACTTTTTTCAGCATAAATCCAAAACATAGTCACATATTAGCTACTGTGAAGAAAATTAACTCCATCCCAGCCAAAACCAACACAAGCTGGAAAAGCTGCCTGGTGGAAAAAGAGTGTTGATCAACAGCTAGCTGAGTATGAGCGAGCAGTGTGCCCAGGTGCCCAAGAAGGCCAACAGCATCCTGGTTTGTATCAGAAATAGTGTGGCCAGCAGGACTGGGGAAGTGATTGTGCCGCTGTACTCAGCACTAGTAATATCTTGAATACTATGTTTAGTTTTGGGCCCTTCACTACAAGAAAAACATTGAAGTTCTGGAGCTTATCCAAAGGAACAAGAAAGCCGTTGAAGGGTCTAGAGAACAGGTCTTATGAGGAGCAGCTGAAGAAACAGGGCTTCTTTAGTCTGGAGAAAAGGAGATTGAAGGGAGACCTTATTACCCTCTGCAACTACCTGAAAGGAGGTTCTAGCACAGTGGATATCAGTTTCTTCTTCCAAGTGAAAAGGTATAGAACAAGAGGAAACAGCCTCAAGCTGCACCAGGGGAGATTTAGATTGAATGTTAGGAAAAAATTCATTGCTTATATGGTTTCCAGTCATTGAAACAGGCTGCCCAGGGAAGTGGTTATGTCACCATCCCTGGAGGTTTTTAAAAGAGAATGTAGATGTGATAACTGGGGACATGATTTAGCAGTCAGACTTGGCAATGCTAGGTTAATGGTTAGACTTGATGATTTTGAAGTTCGTTTCCAACCAAAACAATTTTATGATTCTATTCTATATGGTTTATTTATTTATGTTTTGCTTGTATGCAGAAGTGTAAAGTTGCTTAGGAATTAAGTATGGGCTATAAAAGATGTGGTCAGACGTTGCATTTGCCCTGTGTTTCCTGTTGCCATGATCAGACTGCTATCAGAATCAGTATTAGCTTCTCAGAGCTCATTTGTAGTTTGTCTATATCACACATCAGTGAAGATACCCCTTCTTAAAGTGCAGTGTTATGTTGGACCAACATGATCATTACAAACGCACCACCAATCAAAAATGTGTTTTGCAGAAAAAGACTATTTATATACTTCCAAGAGCAACTTCTCCGTACTAATCTTTCAAAAATTATGATTGTGACTGGCTAGCTTAATTGCAGGTTTGTGATTAGCTTTGTTGGTGATTAGCTTGCAGGATTGATTATCCTTATAGCAGAAATACACACATTTATTTAAAATTAGAAGCATTTTAAAATACTGTATAAACAAACTTGTATACACTGAGTGTCTACAATCCTTCATCTTGAAAATGTAAATGAGGGAAATTAAAGCATATCTACTGATATGGTAGTGTTCAAGACTTCAATAGTCGCTATCCTTTTAGTGCAAAGTTTGTGTTGAAATCCTTTGATATAGCACAGCACTATAAAATAATAAAGGCTCATCTTGCAATTATTTAACAATATTAAAGATGATTCACTATAGCAAAATCAAAGTAGTAACATGATAGAAAAGAACGATCATACTGTGTAACATTTCAGTTTGCATATGCAAAATCAACCCATGCTGGGGCTGTTTAAAAGACCAGGGTACTGTGAAACCATTCATCCTTCAGAAATCACCAACAAAGGTGTAGCTCTTCTTTGGAACGGCTTTCATTCTAGCCAAAAATCTTTTCCCATAGTGCAGTTTTTTTAGACATACCGTGGAAACAAAGAAAGTTCTGTCTTTTATATCTGCTGTCATGTACAATACTGTTGTAAAATGACAAAGCATTCCACATTTATATCATAAGGCTTGCTGTATTTTTATTTGACAGTCAGAGAAGAATTTTATTGATGATCTCATGAAATAGAAGTTTGCATTCGTTCCATTATGTCCAAGCACTAAAAATTCATCCAAGTCACCTAAATGAAAGATTTTTATAAAGTTAGTTTTGTCACTAGTGTAGCTTTGAACAGATAAGCCATTAACACCATCCCTCCCACCCCCCCAAATACTGGGTGAAATGGAAATGGGTTTTGTAATTCAGTCTAATGATTCACATTTTGTATTTCTGCATGGCCCAGCAAAGATACAGACATGTCACTTTTCCAAAGCAGAGCTGCTCTTGGCAGACACAAAGACACCTTAGTATAAGATGATCCAAAAAACCTTTTCTTCCATCATTTCTATTCATAGTATCCTAAAATCACTGCCCAGTACTGTCACCACTGTTACTCCATTGGCTTAAAATTATCTTCTGCAATAAGAAAAACGCAATTTTTTAAGAACAGTGAAAAGATTTTAAACCTGCACATTCACAAACACTGGTGCATTTGGTTGTGCTAGTAGGCACTGGATAAAGGTGACAATTGAATATACAGTAATTAAATTTTAATTTCATCACAGTTTTTTGGTGCACCATTCATGCATTTTCCCACAGCATTCCTTCATATCTTTTAAGGATTGGATTGTTAAATCCATGTATATATTAGTTTATTTATGTACACATGCTCAGATAAATCAATAAGCAATAGTTCCTAAATATATATATTGCCATTATCCGTTTAACAGACTGTTATTATTGATTTGATGGATTAATGTGTATGTGGGAGAGAGCAAGAGATGGAGGGTGAGGAATTAAGAAATTCACATGACAATGCTATCACATTTAATACACATTTCTATCACTAGCTAACAAATTTAGATAAATCTTTCACAACTGTTAAACTGACAGAATATGTCTATGAAAGGTAAGACATCATAAAATGGAAAAGGAGACCATCACCACTTAATGTTGGTGAGTGAGAGTGCATGAATCTTTCATATCAGGCTTTCACTGTGAGACAATGATGAACTCCTTGCTGAGATGTCAAAGTCCTTTGTCATAGTCTGGCATAGGGATAGAACAACAACCTGCCTTCAGCAGACCGGGCTGCTCCAGCAGATTCATTACCAAAATCTCAGTGAGAGAAAGTTACAGATTTTGATAGAACCGGTGGGAGCAATGTGTGAGTTCTGCACTAGGTGCAGGGAGGTAGCTGACTGTTTGGAAATATTATCATAGCATTGTACAGAAAGAAGGGAGGTTGTGCAGATGATGGAGTAAGATTTTCATTGCATAATGGACATCAGTTTTCTTCATTATTTTCCTGGAGGCAATGCAAGTCTAAGGCAGGGAAGCCAAGCTAGGTTGTACATAGAAATTTTCTATACAGCATGAGATCTCTATAGCACTGATATGCTTGTTTTCAGTCCCCTCCAGTCTCAGAGATCTTCTTTAAAGAGTAGGTGAGCCCTTCAGATATTACTGAAGGAGTATATTGTAACAAATCTATGATTGCTTTTAGATGTCATTCAAGACTAAAGAAGCTGGATGGAGGTCAAAAGCCGAGGTGCTTTTCTCCCCTGCCCCACCCCTTCCCCCCTTTAATGGCATGCCTTTCTCATTCAAATAGACTGTTAATGTAAATCAATAGAATGGTGTTCTCCAGTGAACGCATATTTTCTGGTATTTTCCCTCCTATTTTTGAATCTATGTGTACTGCTTTGTGGGATGGAAAACATGGGCTTTCTCTTTGATTTCCAAGAGAGAGCATTGTTGATAGTATGAATGAGAAAGCAGTCAGGTATCTATATACTAGTTTTGCTAGAAGGGACTGTCATCTTCATTGCTTGCACTTCATGAAACTGGAACAATAGTGTATTCCTCTGTCAGTATATTGAGATATGCCTCTTTTGACTGCTGAGGACGAATATAGAATATGAGATAATTTTAACATTTTGGAGCCTCCCATCATTTTCCTGAGATTCTCAGGTCCATCTAAACCCCCAGTTTTGGTTGAACTAAGAACTACCTAGAGGAGTTATTCCTATCCAAAAAAGGAAGAGAAAGAAAAAAAAAAGAAGTATGAAGATTCATGGATTTCCAGAATATGTCACCAGAAAAATAACTGAGAAATAAAATATATCTGTGTCCCCTCTTGGGGTGGGAATTCATTTGGGGTTACTAGGGAGATCAGGTTAATATGGCAAATTTGCCTTGGTGTTGTGTCGTTGATAGTAATGTTTAAAAACAAATAACCCTCCTAAAATTCAAATCCCACTTCTAATGAATTCTGGCAGCAGCATAAGAAAATCTAAACCAGGTGATGGAAATAAGTTTATTGCTGAAGATTAAAAACGAATTTCAAGGAAAAATTCCACCAAGGGGTCTTAAAGTCTCCCCTGTTTAGGAGGCAGATGCTTGAAACATTTGCTTAACACTGAAAAAGCAGCACAATCCGGTAGAAAGGACCCTCAGGATGTCTCAAATCCAGCTTCCTGCCCAAAGCAAAGCCCTGGCTGCTTGGGGCTTCTTTTATAGCTCTTGAAGAGTCCAAGAACAAAGCCTACAAAAACTTACTGGGCAACGTGCTTCACTGCTTGACAGTTCCCATCATTAAAAAGTTTTTCCAGTATCCTGTCTGAACCTCTCCTCTTTCACCATATTGCTGCTTCTCTTACTGCCATCCACCACTGTGAAGATCTGTTGTCTTGCTGAGCTGCCTGATTGTACAGCCAAAGCTGTTGGGTTCCTCACAGAGCTATTTATTCTCCAGCAGAAGAAGCCCTCCAGAAGAATCTCTATTTTGAAGAAGAAACTCTGGTTCCCCAGCCTCTCCTCACAAGGGAGGAGTTCCAACCCCCCCCAGCTGGCTTAGTGATATGACCATATGCCTGTTCTATCACTGGTTTTACTCATCTCTTACTGGTCACTGTGAAGATGATAGGATATTGGGTTGCCTGGACTTTTGACTTGATTTGTTAGAAACATTTTTATACCTTGAAACTGTTGATGAGGTCTTCCTGTTTACTTTACACACATACTGTACTTTAGGATATTTGTTGTTTCTACATGTTCCTCCATAGGTAATATATACTTGGTAATATTAGATAATAAAAATACTCAAAAGTTAAAGCAAAATTTTGATAAGATATTAACTCAAAAGAGATTTGGGGTGTTTTTTTTTTTCTTTCTCTATTTTGTTTTCCCTAAAATCTGATTTATGAGGTATAGTACATTGCATATTTAAAATTACACAATTTAATCATTCAATATGAACACTGTCACAGGAGAAAAATCCAAACAGAAAAGAATTAAAGCTAAATACAAGTTCCAAAAAATTCTGTCACACATTCTACACTTTTCTAATTGCTACATATCTTCACATAGTGAATTAACTACACAAATGATTTTTTGTGGACTTGGTATATTAACTACATTTTCTTAGACCATTAATATTCATCAACTGCGGGCACACACTTTTCTCATTTCCTTTTCTTTTTTGTTATTATAAACTCAGAAATATGCTGAAACATGGATTAGTCTTTGTGTTAGTAACTTCCAACTTCTCTCAAATATAGTAAATTTTTATGTAATGTATGCAAACTGTTAAAAATTATATTGATATGAGTGTTCCGGGTAAAGTAATCCCATATACTAGTACAATTATGGTCAGCTAACACAATTTGTTCTTCATGGTGTATGGGCAATCTGGAACTGTTTGAGACACATTCAGTATTTTGACATTCATTATATATGATGGACTGCTTAGCCATAAAATACTTGTAATTGAGTAGCGGTCCAGTTTACACAATATTGATATCTATTAGATACCAAATGTACAGTGAAAAATTGTTACAATAAATGAAATGTTAAGTTAGCCAGTTAACATAGTACTTGCACATCTTTTCATAGTTAAGTGTGGGACATAACTGAGTGTGCTGTGTATACCAGAAAAATAAATTGTTCGTTGAAAAATTGAGAGGAATTTTAGAAGAAAATTTCACAAAAGAACTTCATCCACAGAGATGTGGATCTAACCCCTTGTACAAGAAGTGCTCAAGCTGAAATTGCTAGAAACACAGGAGGATAAGCAGAAGAATATTGGTTTATATTACCTATTCTCTGATATGCTTCTAGTTCCTGATCCTGCCAGAGGCAGGATACAGGGCTCTCCAGACCTTCAACCTGATCCAGTGTAGCTATTTTTGTGTTCTAATTTACCTTGAAAATGTTGTATTTGTATTTTCCACAAGCCACAGCTTCATGTAGAACAGTATAGATTAAATATTTGTATATCAGGAATAGGAAACAAGATGTAGCAATTACTTTGACCCAATGTTCTCAATGTAATGTAAATCAGAAGCAACTCTGTTAAAACCAGAAATGCTGCAACAAAATAGAAGTGATACAGTAGGCACAATGACATAGCAGAGTTATCTTGCATTTGTCGGGAGATGCAGCAGGTCTGCATGATGAACAGGTCATGATGACTGAAGAAATTGACCATGGCAACATTCCTGCATTCCCTTGAGGTAGAGAAATCACTCCCTTTGTAACAAACTCACGGAACATGGTGATAGGGAGGACCAGGTGCAGACTGTCCAGTGCCAGGAAGAAGGCTCTTATGTGTTGTTTGGTTAATACTATAAAGAGTCTGTGCAGTTGCAATAAAGTGGCTGGAGCATATTAAAATACACAGATCACTGAATGGTGTGTCATATCCGTCTCTACAACAACATGCATTTGTTATTTTTCATGTTTGGAGAGTTTTTTTGGGTTTTTTTAGGGGGGTAGCGGTGTTTGGGTTTGGGGTTTGTTGTTTTGTTTTTTGTATGTTTGTTTGTATGTTTGTTTTTTTGTATATTTGTTTTACAGGCCATATAAAAAGCATGCCACTTCGTACAGGTTTTTTTTCATCTTTGTGTTTTTCCAGTTTTGCATGCAAAACCTGTTATTTTACTATAATTAAAACTTACTTTCAGACTTAGGCCTGTTTATTATTTCTTTATACTTTCCACTGAAATGCACATTGGATTTGCTACACTCAGTTTCAGGATGGTGTCTTGTAACACAAGATTTCTTTTTCAAACTGCCAGTCATACTACATGAAGTATCATATTTGCACTTTGATGCCCTGATGTACTTGCTTTATCAGGTTTTAATAGCCAAAAAAAGTCTGTTCACGGTGAAATTTATTTCTAGAATACTGGAAGAACGTGTTGGTGCTGGAAGGTGGGGTGTGATACTCTTCATTAGAAGATATTTTTCCCTTAGTAAAAAAGAACAGAATTGGAAAGTCCCCATTATTTTAAGCCTGATTTTGCAAATTGATCTCTGGTGTGCAGGCATCATGTCTCTCTGGCTATGACTATCTCAGTGAAGAATTAAATTTTATTTTTATACTATGGTATGTATTATTTTAATATCATAATTTAGAGCTATATTTTAGGTAGTTTTATTTGTATTATTTTAAAAAAATATATATATATAAAGTAACTCCAACTGGTCTGCTGTTCATGTTCAAATCTCAGATTAGTCCATAGTTTAAATACTGTCCACCCAAGTTCTCAACCAGGCCCATATTATGAGAGCTGGCTCAGAGTCACTTGTTTGGAGGAGCCTCCTTAATTAATTGTTGGCCCTTTCTTGCCAGATAACTTTACAGTTTGCTAGAATCCTTTACTCCCTTATTTTGTCTCTTATAGTTGAATTTTGCATGGAATACTGGTCATAGGTTCCCCGGCCAATAATTTTTTGTGTCATCATATTGAAAGCCTTTAAAAACACTGAAGCACTGGTATTGCTGCAGCATACCACTGCGCTACCATGCTCTTCAGCCCTGAATCTTAAACTTGTAAATAAATAAAAAATAAGCACAGTCTGTCACTCTGTAGTATTCTATAGCCAGTGGTAACCAGGGCACTGAATGAGTCTGTTATGCTCAAATTGAAAGCATGAGCACGTTAGATATGGCACCTGGTACCTACACTAGGATAAAAAGCCCTATCTCAGAAAGTGGCATTATTTCTAGAGCTTGATAAACTGGTGGCTCAAATGGGCAATGAAGTCTTCTCAATTTTCAGATAACTCTTCCAAAGTTGTTTGAAATGTGTTCTAAGAAAACAGCTCTAAGTGAAAATCAGTATTTTAGAAGACAGTTTTTTGCTGAAATAAACTTTCATCACATCAGAAATATGTCACATTCTATTTCTTCTTTTGTTCTTGCAGCACAATTGAGAAAATAATAGAAGAGGAGAGAAAAGGAGAATGAGTGTCCGTGATCATACTGCAAGATAATTCTAGGTCAAAAACCAGCTAAATAACCGTGAAAAGTATTTGGGGGTTGGGAAAAATGTTTTACTGCATACTACTGATTGCCAGAACTACACAGGCATAAAGTACCAAAATACCCACCCTCAATATTATTTTGATAAAGTAAGAAAAAAGTAGAAAAGCTCATATAGTGTTCGGACAATAGCCAACATAGAACTACCTGAAGCAGTTCCTTTGGATGTAAGCTACAGTCAGTTAATTTTGGGAAGAACTTTCTGATGTATTAGCATTACAGCAGAGATCATTTGGGCTCAGTATTAATCAAAACGGAGCGTACTACTAGTTAGATATAAAACTATGAGGTTTCCTGTACACTTACAGTGAGCTGCTAATGGAGTTTTATTTGACCCTGCCAACCACTCAACCTGTGTGTGCTCTAATACAGCTCATAAAAAGGGCATTTCATGTGATTTATTTAAATCATTGCCTATTTAAGTACACCTCCTAGTATGTTACTGTAACCCATATTTAAGGTGAAAGAATCCTTTTCCTAGGGAGGGCAAACTGGGTAAGTAAGATTTGCCTCAGACGCCCTTGAAATTATCCAAGCCCTGCAACTTTTATATTCTCTCAATCTTAAGTGATTATCCATTTTTAACTAGCAGTATCTGCTAATGCAAGTGTTTAAAACCTGTGCTGTTACTTGTACCCATGCAATGGGGAGAGGAGGATGGAATCAATCCATGAAAAGGCAGTCTGTCTAAGAATCACCTCTCATTAAGCCTCTTGTGCAACTGCTAGGTTTCATCAGAAATAGAAGAATAAGAGAATCATTTTCTTTTCCTGTGAGGTATAGGGTATTTATGTTCTCTCTGAAAAATTAATGAATAGGAGAAAGAATTGCCTCAGGTGTCTGTTTTGAGGTGTTTATTTTGCTAATTTTTCACAGTTTCTTCAGTTAGAATGATGAGCATGAATGGGCGAGTACTTTGTTAGTTTTGAGGGCTCCAGTAACTGATTTTTCTTTTCCTTCTGTTATCATTTTTATATTTCGACACTTCCCAACTACTTCTTCCACTCTCTCCATTCTGAACACTGCCTCTTCTTTCTTCCCTCCACTTAATTTTGAATAAATCAAGCCTACGAAATTTTCCTTATGAAGAAACTAGAATCCATTAGAATCCATTAAAACTAAACATTCAGAGGTCTCTTGTCAGGATATAGCACCCTCCTTCTTGAGCAAAGACCTAAGACTAGTTTGAGCATGCACTTTTCTCAGGATGGAACACAATTTATTTACTAAAGTTGAGTATTTGAAGTTGATAGTTTTCAAATTATTTCATCAGACATTTTCATTTAATATTTCTTAATCCTTTCACCTGAAGTCAGATCTTTTGGAACTTAGGCTTTCTCTATCAATATGTAAGCATAATAGGCATTAATACTTCTAATATTTTTTTAATATCAATCCAAAATGAGAAGAAAGGATATTATGTAATTAATCTCCACAGCTTGCTGTAAAACAGAGAGTCTTTTTTTTCTCTTTGACATTTTTTTTTCTTTTTTTTTGTAAATGGTCAATTAAAATCTTCACTTGCTACTTTACAAAGCCATGATTGTCACTGTACCAACATATGCAGATGTTAATTGCTTTTTCATTTGCTGGCTGTACATCAACAAAAGTTAAGATTGTTACACTCAGTTAGTACAAAGCTTTTTAATACGTCAGCAGTTTTAAGTCTAAAAAAAAAAATGAAAATAGAATTTAAGTGTAGGTTGGTGTATTTTATTTTTTGCCAGAGAAAAGTAGCTAGAGATTTTTCCTAAACATTTTCTAGTTGGACCTGTCAGAGGATAGTTGGGAGAGCCAGAGGGATATTGTGGCTGTGCCCAGAGTATTTCATGGTGTGGTGCAGTAGAAGAGGATCAGCATACTGATCCTGTGTGGCCTAAATGTAACCTGTGCATGTTATCAGGGATTTATGTCTGACTAGAATTAGTCTGCTCCCCAGTACAAAATACTCTTTAAACCCTGATGTTAAGTGTGTCTGAAGAAACACTCTCCCTCATTTCTTTTCCTCTTTATTCTCCTCCTGCTCTTTTCCAGGTGATGACATGATACTTCCTGCCTAAACTACCTCCAAAATGGTCACTGATGTAAACAAAGACACTGCAAGGGAAAACGGTAGGCTTAATCCTGCAGCTGCAGCAGCCACTGTATGAGGACATTCCAAAGGCCCTCTCAGACTGTTTTTTCTTTCACCTTTTTTTGTAGTCTTTGTGACTGCAACCACTTAGCTCCAGGCCAGCTGGAAGGTTTAGGTCTGATAAACAAATATGGACTGATGGCCCACCACTGCATTGCAATGCTGTACAACAGTGGCTCCAAAATTTGTGGATGGGAAAGGTTAAAGTAGAAATCATGTGCTGTTGGCTGGTGTCCTAATTGCTATCATGTTTATGTCAAACTTTTGAAACATAAATCCATATTCAAGACAGTGATAGTTGCATAATGCAACCTCACAAACGTTGATTCTCCCTGGGAATGGCTTATGGTTTAGTATGGGTAAGTCCACCAAGAGCTTTTCCTTTGTGGAAAGCAAGTGGGTGACATAGATTAAAAATATTCAGACTTTGTGCTCTGGTCCCCTAAACCAGGCAGGAGTGGCTAATGGATACCCCATTTCTCTCTGGTGCCTTCACCTGACTGCAACTGCTTTGTAAACCATGTAAACCACTCCTGTGACACACAAGCCTCCAATATACCAAGGAGATGGATTTGTGAACATCTTACCTCCTACCCCTGTTTTCCACATTACTGACCACAGACTCACAGATGGTAATGTATGATGTTGGGTTACCTGCCTGCAAAGTAGGGCACATAAGTGTCCTTATCCAACTGGGTCATGAAGCAGCATCCTGACAATGAGCAAAGCCTGATTTAACTGCACTCTAATATAAAAAAGAAATCTTGGTTACACACAAGTATTTTAGTAGATAGTAAAGGGACCTCTGCACGGCCTTAACATTTAGCATTTTCTTCAAGTAAGCTTTTGATACAGTGCCCTCTGCAAATGTCTCTAAAGTACAATGCAGTGCTGCAGAGGCAGATAAGCTAATTCTGACAAGAGTTCACTCAGGTTTCAGAGGTAGTATCACGTTTACAAAAAGCTCTACTTGAAATAATAGTTCTTATGTACATTAGGAGACACTAGCAAACTGGCAAATCCAGGTCTTCTCTCTTACGTTTTGGATAGTAAAACTTTGATGAGATCTAATATGTCCCCAATACTTTGAACAATTTTGGATGAAATTGTAACTCCATGAAGAAAAATTGCATTTTTGCTATTCCTTTCTTAGAAATAGAATCATTATCTTCTAAACAATTATTTTCTAAAAATTTTCTATAATCGATAGCTTCCTATACATTTTTTAGTTTGTAGGTACATACATATATATGTGTGTGTATACATATATATATATATAAATACCCAGCCTTAGCATAATTTTCTATAGAAGCAAGCTTTAGAGTCTTGCTTTCTGAGAGCATAACAGCTTGTCTCCATCAGATTGACTTGAACTGGATTTAATAAAATCACAGAAGTCTCAAAGATAATTACATTCTTGGAAGTATGATGAAGTAAAGGGATAAGTAGGGGGAAAGGACCCAGCAAGAAGGTCCCCATGTGAGCTTTCACCATATTAGAGATGAAACAATCGAAGTGGAAGAAAATCCTTCACTCAGCCTCAAGTGAAGCTCTGTAAAGCTCTGAGACACTCTTAGCTATTTTAAAAAAAAATCAACTATGAGATATAAAAATGTAAAAATAATTAACTTTGATGGGCTTTTTAGTTTTTCATTAGCAACAACATGATGAAGAGGGGGACACGACAGTTTAGTAATTGAGCAGGTAGCTTCAGTATGTTTTAGCAAAACTGCATTTGAGAGAGGCAATCAGGCTAAGTAATTGAAATAGAAACTCTAGGCATGCCATCTCATTCAGAGCTAAGTATATAAAATCTAATATTTATGTTGAATTCAGCCTTTTTTGTTCTATTTTCTCTTTTTTTTTCTTTTCTTTTTCTCTTTCTATTAATGAATAATCAGAGATTAACTGTCAAAGCTTAAATAAGAAAAAAAAAAAAAGACTCTTGAACAGCTGATTATTTTATAAACTTTGATTAGACCTGTGAGAATGCCAGTGCTATTAGCAATGTAACAAAGCAAGTTTATTTCCTATTGACATAATTTCCTACTAAGAAAAATTTACGGTATATCCCATTCTTTCTACACTCTGAGGTACAGATTTGCACCAGCAGTTAATACTTGACAGTGCAGTGATATGATACAGTATTATATCACTGAAGCTATTAAAAATTATGGTCTCTAAAGTAGATATCTATAGATGTTTGTAGATCCTCATTATTGTTCTACAGATTCTCCGAAAAGGGGGTTTTATTGGCATGGAAGTCCAAGCAAGGCCTTAAAAGTTTTGGGTACGACTATGATTCACTATGAGTTTAAATGTCAGGCTATGTATGTAGTCCTGCAACCATCTAACACTTTGTGTTTGTTCAATTTGTAATTGAATAGGAGTTTTCAATCCTTTTCTATCAAAATCCTATTTAACTAGATGTTCTCATGTGTTCAGGCCATTTTTTTCCCAACTAACCCAGCTTATTTTGAACTCCAGTCCTGTATTCTAATATATATAAAACAAAAATCTTTCCAAGTGTGATAAAAATATGCCATCTTCCAGATCATTAGGTAGGGGAAAGTGATGTGTCAATACATCTAGAACAAATCACATTAGAACCCTATTTGATAGTATCCTCCATTTTTACAGTGAACTACAAAGGACTGTTCTCTAAACATACCTTTCCAATTAATTTAGGGTCTACTTGGCAACAGTACACTTACATTGGTCTAACCAGATAAATTTCTAACTAATCTGTGTTATTGTCTTCTAGTTTACAAATGAAAGTCTGATTCTTTTAAACCAAAATATTTCTGTGAATTTAAATTATTCCTCAAAAGATGATTCCCCTATTTTCAGCTACTTAAAAGCTAGCATTATGTGCTCCTGTTCTATATGTTTTCATAGCTTTCTGCATTGTCCTCAGTGGCTTTAAGATTTCATCAACCACTTCAGTGACTTCCAGGTCTAGCCATATGTGTGACACATCTGACTTGTCTGTGTCCTTTTCTCACTGAGGGCTGCAATTGATGGTAACTCCACTAGCTGTAGGTCAGTAGCTAATTTTTTTAGTGAAGACTGAATCAGAAGGCATCAGGGATTCAGCTTTTTTTGGATTATCTGTTATTTTCCATAGCAATGATGGATGTATTGATCCTTTCTTTGGTCTTTCTCATACTTTCAGTGCTTTAATACTGTTTGGTTGTTCTTGATCGCTTATTATTGCATACCATTGTGAGCCTTGGATTTTATTATTTTAGTTTTACATACATATTGCTATGAGATTTTGTTTGGCTTTTGGTTGTCCAGTTAAAAATGGTGAACAATTAATTCTGATAAATTCCTCTATGGATCATTCTATTGTCTGCTTTTCCTAATATATGTTAAAACAATTAAAATCCCCCATTATCACTGAATCCTTTACTCTATATATAATATATTCTTACGAACACCCTCATCTGCCTGAACTTTCTTGGTATCAAGTAGATCACAGATCCACAGATCACCACAATAATAACAGGTGCTCATGGGTAGGTGCAGTCCCAAGCATAACTACAGGCTGTGTGGAGAATGAATTGAGAGCAGTCCTGAGGAGTTTTGCAGTGCATAAAGCCAAGTGTATCCTGAGCTGCACCAAAACCAGCATGACTCACAGGTCAAGGGAGGTGATTCTGCCCCTCTGTTCTGGTAGGAGCTCATCTGGAGTATTGTGTCCAGCTCTGAGGTCCCTGGTACAAGAAGGGACATGGAACTGTTGGAGTGAGTCCAGAGGAGGGCCCCAAAGATGATCAGGGTGCTGGAGCACCTCTCCTATCAAGACAGGCTTAGAGAGTTGGGCTTGTTCAGCCTGGAGAAGAGAAGGCTCAGAGGAGACCTTATAGCATCCTTCCAGTACCTGATCGGAGCCCTACAGGAAAGATGGAGAGGGGCTGGTTACAAGGACATGGAGTGACAGGACAATGGGTAATGGCTTTAACCTGGAAGCAGGTAGATTTAGATTAGGTTTTAGGAAGAGAGTCTTCACTATAAGGGTAGTGAGGTACTGGAAGTGATTGCCCAGAGAAGCTGTAGCTGCCCCCTCCCTTGAACACAGGCAGTTAAGAAAGACTTTATAGAGGGTGACTTCTGCTCCCTATTGCTAGTTGACCAAATTTGTCGACAGCATAAATAGCCATGATGCTGCTCAGTTGAGCATAGATTCAGTGAAACCTGTCAGCCACCTCGCAGAGGGCAGATTGAACATTTGTACCAGGGTATTGTTGAGGAAAAAATATGAAGAGGACCTTCAGGGTTCGGGGCAAAGGACATGAATAATTGCATCCTGAGACAAAAAAAAAAAAGCAGGATCGATTCGTTGTGTTATGGAATACTATTCCCTAATGCATAGCCAGCTAGTGCAAGCTGCCTGGGTCAGTGAACCTGAGACTGAAATCAGGTGTACCCATGACATATAATTTAAAATCAGACCATATATCTATCCATATGTCTGCCTCTATGTTCCTCATCAAACTATATATTTTATGTTTTCCTCTTCTAGGCCTTGTACAACAACTGCTTCTTTATTTTAGGCACATGCTTCCTCTTAATCCACTTCTGGGCTAAACTTGTTCTGAAAGACACCATAAATGAGAAATTGTATTCAGTAAGTCATTTAAGTAGTTGTTTTAAATGTATTTTCACAAACTTCCGTTGGAAACAGTAGCCAACCTGCAGCAGTATTTACACTTTCTTTGATGCTTATTCAATTAAGTCCTAGATAATCTCTGTTTCTTTGTATTCTTTCTTTTTTTCTCTTGTCTTTTCTGACACCTTGTTGCTCTTACTGCTTTCCTCTTTCCCTTCCTTTGAAATTCAGCATATATCTCCCTTTTATATATTGATTTTCTTATTTACACCCACACTTTTTCCCCCATGTCTTCTTTTATGAAACTGTGATGGGAAGGTAATTTATTGAATTTGTATGAAAAATCTATTCAAAGGGTAAAATGGAAGAAGCCATAAAACACCTTCCAGGCACACCTTTCTCTGACATGATGAGATTATGATGACTTTTTTCTTACTTTTAAATTGTCTATGAAATGCTATGTTTAATTTTATTTATTCCCTCACCCGTCTATGTAGGGTAACTTAAGAAAGTGTAAATTCATTACTGGCAAACTTCGGAGTTGCTGAGGCACAATATAGACTTTCATGGCCTGTATTAATCTGTTAAATGAGAGTTTAATATATTATCAATATTTCAGTGTGTATTGGGGAATGGAGCCTAGAATGAAGGAGTCTGGGGAAGGAGGAGGGATGTGTTTACCTTAAGTGTGTAAATGTTTACTTCTATTTTTTTTGTTGGTTTTGTTTCCCAATTTCTTAAGGAGTAATTAGATATTTATGTTAAACAATGGGAGATTAATTTCCCTAAGTCAAGTCTGTTTTGACTGTGACAGTAGCCATTAAGAAATCTTCCTGTCTTTATCTCGATCCATGACTTTTCTCATTCTTGCTCTTCCTCAGGTTCTTCCCCATCCTGGGGAGGCGTGTGTGTGAGTGAGGGGCTGTGTGGGTGCATGGCTGCCAGCTGGGGCTGGCTCACTATATAATGCAATGAATGTTTTAACACTCCCAGAAATGTCATGCAAAATGATAACATGAAGTGATTACTGAGCACCTCTGTTTTCATGTCCTATGCCATGAAAAGTGGTGGGTTTTGTGTGGGGTTTTTTTAAATAAGTTTCTTAATTGCAAATAAGCACAATTATCTAGAAAATGAAAATCTGCTCTGCATTTCTTAGCTAATGTTTTCTGCACATATAGTTACATTGTGTACATTTTTGATCAGATGTTGTCTAGGTTCACAGGAGCATTTGGAGGAAATAAAGAATGATCTGATGAAATATTCATTGCCACTGAATACCTTTGCTTTGGTCGTCTGTATCTCAATTAGCACATTATGTGGGAGATGATTTAAGATACACTTTTGTGCAGTAAGTAATTATAAATGATTAAAGTGGATGAGAGCACAATTCATAAGGGTCACACAGTGCTGGCAGAAACAATTGCCAACTTCTTGTGAGATACTCTTTTTTCAAGCTGTCTCATTAAGGTTTTTCTGCCTTCCAGCACTTCTCTCAGTTTATAATAAACAGTGGTGAACCGATGAATCCAACTTCTCTGGGCCTGAATATACCTTCAATTATTGAAAGATGGCACTAAAGGTCATAACTGGCAATTTTCAAGCATTTTATAAAATTATGTGTCCAACCTTTCTTTGAAGTGAACTGGGAATTGTGGCTGGCAGCATATTTCATCAAATGACAATGAAATATATGGCCATAGATTGCCTCAGCAGATTTGAAATTCCAGGACATAAGGGACGTTGCTCTTTTATGGAGTGCTGAAATCAAGCATTTCATGTGGTCAACAGTTAGTGCACTGTAACAGGAACTACAGAGAGTTTTAGGGTATCTCCCTTTCCTAGAACAGATTTACAAAGAATTTCCAAATATTTCCTAACTTGGGCTTAAAAATCTATGGGTGTTGCTACAGAGGTTAAGACCGGAGTTGTCCTTCAAGGGGAAGCATTATTTAAGAAGAAAATTTCAACAGGCCCTTTTCTTCTCACACACCCTGATATTTTCTTCGCCTTTCACACAAAAGAAAAAGTGGTGCCTATTGTGATCATATAAAGGAAGAAGTAATCCCTATACAATGAGAAGAAGTAGAGGATCCAGGAAATTGACTATATTAACTGCCCTGAGTTTTTCTATTGAGTCTATGACACTTACTAAGACTTTTTCTTATAACAATGTCTGAATTATTTCTAAAAATAAGAAAAAAATATTTTCCATGTTCAACAATCATAAGGAAACAAAGTGCCTTTTTCTTCCTGGGAGGACTGTCTAGATTAGGGAGAAGGATAAAATAAACCCCTCATTGTTTATCAGACCTCTCTTAATCATCAAAGCAGGAATCAGAAATGTAGCATATCTCATTAAAATAGAAATGTCAAGGCTAAGATGAGCTCTGAAGGACAGCAAAAGGTAAAGATCCCTCTTAAATACCATGGCACTGGTAGTTCATTAAGTTGGGACTAGAATTGTTAACTAAGTTGTCAACCAGTGCTGAGAAGGAATTATACTGAAACAGCACTTTGATATACTCAGTGGGTGCAAAGATTTAAATACCATCTTTTTGTACCTAATGAGAATTAGATATTGAACAAAATGTCTCAAAATGTCAGTCAGTAGAAGACATGCTGTTGAGAAATTTTTCAGGAGGCAAGTAGAGAGAAACATTTATTGTTCTTGTACTACAGAAGAGACCTCTTTAGATGGTCTTTAAGGAGATATAATAAGAAAATATGGTGAAATATTCATCAAGGAAACATCAACTTCTCTTATATTAAGCAACTATCCAAATTACAGGATTCCAGTATGAGAATTAGGAATTCATTCTCTGTCATTGTATTCCTCTGCAATCACTTTTTCTGTGTTTTAGTTTCTTACATGTATATAGAATGGTAACAATAGCGCAACTGATTATATAAGATATTTCTGCGCTAATGATGTCTGTGATTTCAATGGATATTGTTTTCATCATTAATTGCAATGATAAATTAAATATTTTTTATAAAATAAAATTGCCAGATGAAAACTTGTTCGAGCTAATTAAAATGTGTCATTTTAGCATGTTCTTCTTGGTTTGGTTTTATTTGATCATTTTATAAAAAGAATTAATAACAGCCCATTGATCTGTTAAGCATCACAGCTAAAAGTAATAAAACCCCTAAAGTTTTGAAACCATTTTTTTCTGCTAAATAGATTACACCAAACCTTGTACAATTTTGGCACATGAAAAGAAATTTTTAGCAATATTTGGTACTGATTTAATGAAATAGTCTCAGGCTCACTGACCACACTTCCCTCTTGAATAAAACCAAAAGTGAGAGAGCAGATTATGAAGCATTTAGATCTTAGGCTAACAGAATCATATAAACACTTATCCCAGGCAATAAAGAAAAAGAAACTGAAAAAAAAGTGTGGGAATGATTTAAAAGAGGAAAGAAGAAGTGCATCTGGAAAAAGAAGCAAGTCACAGGAAAAAATATAGTCAAGAGAAAGTAATTGAAAAATGATAAAGTGAGAAAGAAAAGACCTAATGTCTTCTTCTCCTTTATAACATGGAAGCTGGGAGTTTGAGGAACTATTGTTCCTCAGTTAATGAACAGAGTAGCCAGCTGGGCATAGCTGGAGTGAAATGTTCAATGAAATGAGGGAAGTTACTGTCCTGAAGCAAGCAGGAACATATTGGAAATTTAAAATCACTAGGCAGGAAGGTACCTCTGGAAACTATCCAACCCAATCTCCTGGCTCAGATCACGGTCAGCTACAATAGGTTGCTTAAGGTGGTGACCAGCTGGGTTTTGACTATCTGCAAGAACAGAGACTCCACAGCTGTGGGGAACTTGTTCCAGGGTGTAAATTTAAATGGGATCTCCTGTACTTCAATTTGTTCTCCACTGATAAAATTCAGTCTTCTTTACTACTTGACATCAGGTTTTTATTTACCTTAGTAAGATTCTGCTGAGCCGTCTGTGCCCAAGGATGAACAGTTCCAGCTCTCTCAGCCTCTTCTTACATGAGAACTTTCAAATGCGTAATCATCTTTGTCGCCTTATGCTGGACTCACTATGGTTATGCACCTCTTTTTCTTGTACTGGGGACTTGACCCCACACACTAAATGCGCCTCGCTGGTGCAGAGCAGAGTGACCTGCTGGCTACACTGTCTAATGCAGCCCAGGGTTGCCACAAGGGTGCATTGCTCAATCATGGGCAACTTGGACTGGACAAAACCCCCAGATTCTTCTCTGAAAAACTGCTTTCCAGACAGTCAGTTCCCAGCATGTACGTGTGCGTAGCATTACTTCTCACCAGGTGTAGGACTTTGCCTTCCCCTTTGTTGATTTCTGTCAGCTCATTTCTCCAGCCTAAGATTTCTCTAAAGGGTAGAATGATAATCTGGCCTACAAATCACTCCTTCCACTTCTGTATTGTCTGCAGGCTTGCTGAAGGTCAGGTTTCAGTTCACCTCACTGTCCATTTACCTAGTCCATACTTAATCGGTTTGTCTGTGAGGATATTATGGGACACAATGTCAAAAGCCTTATTAAAGTCAAGATTAACAACATTCACTTCCTTGTTCGCTGAGCTAGTTGTTTCATTGTAAAAAGTACAGTAGTCACATTTCTTGTTCTTCCTACTTTTGGATATGGTTTCCAGGATAATTTCCTCCAGGGATCAAGGTGAGGCTGACTGGTCTTTAGTTTTCTGGATCCTCCTCCTTGCCATTCTCAAAGATAGAGATGGCTAGGTAATTTCTAATTACCAAGAGCTTTCAAATATGATTGACAATGGCCTCACAATGATAACTGCCATCTCCCTTATCTCCCATGGGAGCATATTGCCAGATCCCAGGGACTGTGTACATCCAGATTGTTTAAATGTTCCTTGACAAGATCCCTCTCTGAGGATAAGTGTTCCTTGATCCAGACTTTCCCTTGGGTTTAAGATGCCTAAGATTTCTCAAGGGTAGTCTTACTAATAAAGACAGACAAATATACATTGCGTACCCTTTTTGGGTCTTCTGTCACCAGTTCCCCTGAACCATTCATCAGTGGGCCTATACTTTCCAAGTCTTGGTTTTGCTATTGGTAAACCTGTAGAAACACTTCTTATTGACCTACATATATCCCTTACCAGATTCAACTCCAGGTACTCAGACAGTATCCCTGTTCATGTAAGCAGGCCTCCTACCACTTCTTGCTCCCCATGGGGATGGACCATCCTTGGAATTGGAGGAGATGATCCTGGATCCCTCTTCTCTGCAGGACCATATTCTATGGGCTCTTGCCAAATGTGTCCCCAAACAAGCCAAAATACAGTATCCTGAAGCCCAAAGTTGGAATCATGTGTTTTGGGTTTTTTTCCTTCTTTCAGGATTGTGAACTCTACCATCCCATGGTAACTGAAGTCAAAATTGCCCAACTTAACCTGCAATCCCCAGCCAGTTCTTTCTTGTTTCTAATTATAAGCTCCAGCAGAGCATCTACCCTCAAGAGCTCCTTAATGACCTTTGTCCAAAAGGTGTCATGAATACACTTATGAAACCTTCTGGTTTGCTTGTGCATTGATGTTTTTCTCCTCCAGCAGATATCAGGGTGGTCCAAGTCCCCCATAAGTACAAGGGCCTGCAAATTAGACTTACCCCAGTTATCTGAAGAAGGTTGTATCTGCATGATTAATTGGTCAGCAAACATCCACCATTCTTGTTTACATTATCTTGTCCTATAATCTTGACCCCTCAGCTCCTTCATCACCCTCAGGGTGCATTCCTACTGCTCTCACATAAAAGACAACTTCCTGTCATTCCTAAAACACCTGTATCCATCCACTGGCAGAACTCTACTTGTGGGAGTTACCTGTGATGAAAAGATGGTTATAGAACATGCAAAAAAAATCACACAAACTCTCTGATTAACAATGTATTATCTTTACAGGGTAAAATAAGGCCACTGAATGCAATTTTTCATGAAAGACTACTTTAAAGATAACATTAGGAATGTTTTCATAGTACAAAAAAATGCTTTAAAATACAGGATCTGAGCCTTTGAGTCCCACTGCCATTCTGAGACACCAGTGCTGCTCTGCAGCATAGCTGGGCAAGTCAGTGCAAACTGTTGCCATTCACAAGAAGTCATCCTCCAACCCTGATGGAGTAGCAGTATTAAACACCAGCTGAGCAAGCTGGCAGCAAAGTCTTGTGGATGTTTTTTTCCTTTTGTTTTTAAATCGGTTGGAAGCAGCAGTGTTGAGATACAGGAACAGGCTGACTCCTGTTCTCACATCTGCTGTCAGAGTGGTTCCAAAGAATGTTTATCAATACTGTGATAGGCACTTTATATATATAAATTAAAAAAGGGGAAAGCACTCATTTCCAAATGCACAAATGGGGCATGTTCAGTGTGGTGTGTGCAGCATTTGTTTTGGGGTATTTTACAACATGATATTTCTAAATGAGCACAATCTATGTCTACTTATGAAAATTATAGTAGAGTCAGAGCCAGCGCCTCTAAAAAACTTCTGGGAAATAAGCTGAAACCAGATCTAGTTGCTTGTGCAATAAGTTACAGCACCAATTCGACATAAACACAATACACACAGCAATCATCATTTCACACTTCCTCTTGGTTAAACAGATTCTAGCGCTAAAGCATTTTGTATCATCATCATTTTTTATTAATCACCTTTGTTTCACTCTTCCCTCTGACAAGGGGTGTAAATGATTTCGTCAACACTTGTTTGCTGTGATGAATAATTATATCAAGTTAATAAAAAGTGAATATTTTCTCTTAGTTCACCACTCTGTATTGTTGTCTTACTCTGCTACCTGATTTCTGTTATGACTGATAAGTGAAAAGTACTAATGTGTAAGTAGTGCATAATCATAGAGGGTTATTATTCTGGATGAATAATGCATAAGTCTAACAGCAATGTTTTGCTATTATCTAGGAGTGAATAGCTGTTAGAAAGCTTTGCAGTTGCCAAATTAGATATCTATAGGTTTTTACTGTGCTTGTTTCCAACTCTAATTGCTTTTCTTCAGGTTTGGTTTTTTTTTTTTTCATTGTCATGTATTTGAATATACTAGTATTAAACACAAAAGAGAAGTAATGAATAATTTTATTTCAACAAAAATATAGAAATTAACAGTAGCTTTCAACTTTTCAAAATCAAGCAAAAATGTTCAATCCCCCAGCTTCAAACAAAGATTAAATCCATTTTGCAAATTCTGACTAGTAATAGCAGGGGAAAAATATAGTGTATCATATTTCATTATTCTTTTCTTTTACAGTTATGGTTTTCATTAGTGTAAATACACTTACTGATTTAGCAGTAGAATTCAGAAGAGCTTTTTTGGGTTAAATGCAGACATCAGAAACCAGATACTTGATTGGTGTAATTAATGGAACTTTGCCAGCTGATGGGCCCAGAGCAACCTTAAGGACTCTCACACAGGAAAACGTTACTTGAATATTTTCTTCACTCTTTTCCAAAATCCTGAGTAACTAATGCACCACCTCCATTCTCTTTTTCCTCAAAATATTGTTATTCATTAAAAGAGACACACTATATAAGGCAAAGCATTTATTGTCAGTATAGCTGAAATTTTAATAGTTTAATAAGACAATTTCAAGCTGTCCAGATTTAATTAGATGAAAGAAAAAAAAATACTGAAAAAAATCTCAATAATAATAACAACATCACAATTAAAATGGTTTGTAACCCTTTCCAGGTGCTACTGTCACTCTTCCAGTGCTATTCAGAGCTCTCATCTCTGTAAATTCAGTCTTGTGATTGCAGTGTCAGGTGGGGTCTACAGTGAGTTGTCAGCATCTGGAGTTCTCTCTCAAGTCTCTCACTATGAAGAATATGATACTGATGTTGGTGGGTTCTTCTTTGCTACTGCTTCCTTCCTTTCACATATTGTCAATTCATCTGGAGTAATTTTTATATGTTTCCTAACATGATTTTTACCTTGCTTTCTCCAGTGGTCTGCAACTCCATATTATATTCCAACTTGTGCATGTTAGATTCTACATTTTTTTGCCTTTTTTCTACTAGAATCAAGTTTTCCCATTTTCAAGAAACTTGAGAAATCTTTTTCTTAAAAGTTCCATTGTGAGACTTTTAAGTATGATTCATAATGTTAAAGTGTGTGGAGCAAGCTGTAAGAAACTTGTAACAGTATCTCTCAATACTGAGAAGGACCCTATAGAAAAAGGTATTACTGCAGAAATTCATATTAGTGAATACTCTTGTCAGAAACCCATTTAATTTTTATTCAGCTGCAGCAATTTCTACTTGTCTGTATTGTATTGCATATGTACTAACTCTCTGATTTTTCTTTTCATCATCTTTTTTACAGAACTTTCCATGCAATTTACAAGTGGGATGTATTGTACTTGTGGTTATTTGGAATTCAACATATAACACTATCATACACCAAAAAGAAACAGAGAATAATTTTGTTTAAATAGAACCAAATAAATTAACTTAATAGAAAACTTTAGAAAACTTCTATTACTGATAAATCTTTATATTCTAGGAGCAATAGAAATATTTTCTTAACTACTTTTGATCTGGCCATAATATTTAGAAAGACAAAAATTTGAAACTTGCTTTCCTTTAATCAAGGACAAAAAGTCAAAATGTCAGTTATAACAAAATGAAATTTTTGAAACCAGTTCATTAAGAAGCCATTACTGTGCTTTGGGATTTTCAAAATATTTCTCTTGGTTTTAATGACCTTAAAAACTTGATTTGATTAAGGAGAGAATATTTCCTTTCAGATACTACATGCATGGCATTAGAAGTTCTGTACTTTCATTAGAACATGCTTGATATGGTTTACAAATGCAGATTTTACTTATTTGCCTGGTTTGAAAGGACTCTTTTTGTCTGTGGTACCACAAACCAGATCAAGTTTGCTTATTTATACCTTAAAGGAACATTTGCATAGTAGTAAAGATGTCTCACCATGATATGAAGAAATCCATTATCAGTCAGAAATCTGGTAAATAGCAAGGTGGAAAATAAAGTAATTGTGATAACTAGAAGTGAACATTGTGGGCTTCTGGAGGCTTTGTTAAGAACTGTCTGCCTGTATAGACTTTTAGGAAGGGTTTATTTTATCCCCCTCGCTACGGAAGGCATGTGCAGTTCTAGTTGACTGATACATGCTTACTTGTTTCAGAAAGTTGTCCAGTTGCCGCAAAACCCTCCTGGCTCATAGGCATGAGAAAATTTAATTTTCCACAAAATGTCAAGTTTTCTGGGGGTTTGCTGCAAGGGGTTTTCATGAGCAGTAGTGATACAACCAGAACTCATGTTCATGCAGTGCTCAATCTGTGAAACAAGGAACATAACAGCCTAACCCTAATGAGAGATTACTTCCAAGGAATCTATGGAGAAGATAAATTCATGGTTGCATTGGTTTTGTGTGGCAAGGTTTTGGTAATGATGAGGGTACACAGTTGGTATCTGAAAAAAAAAAAAAAACAAACACCAAAAAACCTGCACACCACCAGGTTTTTTGCAGCCAGAGAAAGGAAAGAGAAAATCACAGAATCACAGAATCACTAGGTTGGAAAAGACCTTTAGGATCACCGAGTCCAACCATTCCTGTCCTCTACTAGACCATATCATCTACCTGTCATTTAAACAGATCCAGGGATGGTGACTCAACCACCTCCCTGAGCAGCCTGTTCCACATCCTGACAACTCTTTCAATGAAGAATTTTTTCCTAACATCTAATCTGAACCTGCCCTGGTTCAGGCCAAAATGTGTGAGTAACAACTCTGCAGAGACCAAGGTCAGTGAAGGAGAGGACGAGATGCTCTGGGTGCTAGAGAAGGGATTCCTCTGCAGCTGGTGGAGGAGACCATGGTAAGGCAGGCTGTCCCACTACAGCCCATGGAGGTTGGTCGTGGAGTAGATATCCACCAGCAGCCTGTGGATGACCCATGCCAAAGCAGGTGGAACTACCCAAAAGAGGCTGTGAACCTGTAGGAAGCCTGTGGTGGAGCAGGTTCCTAGGAGGACCTGTGGCCCTGTGGAGAGATGAACCCACACTGGAGCACGTTTGCTGGCAGGCCTTGTGAACCTGTGGGGACCCACACTGTAGCAATTTGGGAAGAACTACAAGGACTTATGTTGGAGAAATTGGTGGAGAACTGTGTGCTGTGGGAGGGACACCACACCGGAGCAGGGGAAGACTGAGGAGTCTGCCCCCTGATGAGGAAGGAGAGGCAGAGACAACATGTGATGAACTGACAGCACCCCTCATTTGCCATCTCCCTGTGTCACTGGAATGGAGGAAAGAGAGAAAATCAGGAGTAAAGTTGAACCCAGAAAGAAGGGAGGGGTGGTGAGAAGAGGTTTTTAAGATTTGGGTTTGTTTCTCATTATCCTACTCTGATTTGTTTGGTAATAAATTAAATTAATTTTCTAGAGTTGATTCTGGTTTTGCCTGTGATGGTAATTGGTGAGTGATCTCTCCCTGTCCTTATGTTGGCTCATGAGCCTTTCGTTCTGTGCAGCTGAGGAGGGGTGTTATGGGTGTGTGCTGTCCAGACAAGGTCAACCAGCCACAATCAGTGTTTTCACAAATTCTAACAGCACCATTTATATAATGATTTGCCATTTTTGGCCCTTCTAGTGGGCTAAAATAAACCCACTAAGTTTATCTGTTAATAGCATGTTTATTTTAGCTAATATCTAGTGAATATTAATTAATTGTAGGAATGTATTGATCGGTTTTGTCTTTTTTTAAAACATGGAAACAGAGGTTTTTAATCTTGAGAAACATTCTCTATATTTACCAGTGGGCAACTCCATAGTCAGGACTGCAATCTGATTCCAGCTGAGGACACGGAGAGACTTCTTTTTATAGATTCCATACATGTCCACTGGGCTGTGATGTTGCCTGGTACTTTCCAAGGATACATACTTGGACTGTAGATAAGTAGATGGACATCTAAGCCCTTCTCCTATGCCTGAACAGCCTCCTATATCTAGGTTTTCAGGTGTGATAGATTTATTTAACTCAGAAAGTTCATGAACTTATCACAATTCATAATTCTTGTTTCATAATTGTCGTGGTTTTGCCCCAGCCAAGGGCCGCACCCCACACACAGTCGCTTGTACTTTTAAAAGGAAGGGGGAGGGAAAGTTGGGGGAAGGGGAAAAGGGAAGGAAGAAAGGAGGAAAAGAAACCACAACCTAGAAACCAGAACCACGCAGGTTGGGATAAGGATAGTTTACTAAACAATAACAGAAAACTAGATATAACAATAACATAAGTTTAAAGCACAAAATAGATGAAACTGGTGATACACAATGCAATTTCTCACCAAACCACACAACTCAGGCCGCACAGCTTAGAGCCCGTCCCGGACAACCCGACCGCCCCAGAAACTGCACGTCCTGGCGTTGTCTCCCCCTCTTCCCCCCAGTCCCCCCTTATACCGAACATGACGTAACTGGTATGGAATATCCTCTTTGGCCAATTCGGATCACCTGTCCTGGCTGCGTCCCCTCCTTTCTCACTAGTAAGGAAGTATGCAGAGCTGAGAAAGGTCCTTGATTGCCCGGCAACAAATCGGAAAACATCAGGGTGCTATCAGCACTATTCTCATGCTAACACCCAAACATGGCATTCCATCCACTGCTAAAAAAAAGTTTAACTCCATCATAGCTGAAACCAGGACATTATCCACCCCTTATTCCATACCATTTACGTCATGACCAGATCCAACAATTTTCTTTGGGTACAACCAGTTTCGTGTTTCACACACCCATATATGTATGTACACATGTATGCACACATATGTGCATACAGATCTTATTCCCTCAGTCTGTGAATCATCCCTCTGAAGTTGTTGAGTTCATTTAGTCCATGATTTTCCAGGCTCCATTTGTCGTAACAGTTTCTCAGGATAGTTGTATGTTCCATTGGCTCGTTGCACGCTGCATCTCAGGCTCTTGACTGATACACCTGGCATGGTCCATGCTCATAGTCTGTGGGTCAGAGTTTATTTTCAACGGGAGCAAAAAGTTCTTGAGAGGCCAGGCTTTAGTTCCATCATCATGGCACTCATTCTTCATTAACTTGTATGACTCCGGCTATAATGCTATGGTACAACATACAGCAATCATAACAATAATGAATATACAATAATGGATTATTTGGCAATTATTATAATTTCTACTTTATTAATTATATTGGCTATTCTCACCCAAAATCAAATCCCCTTGAGGTACACATCGAACTTCTCCATCCCTCTGCATTACCCACCAAGTACAGCCAGGTCCTTGAGCAAAAACAATTCCAGACATGGGTTTACCTTTGCCTGAAGCAGGAATGACCCAAACTCTCTTTCCCAATACACTCTTCATATGCACTACTGGCACTCTGTCTCCCTCTACAGTACGTGGAAATTTTGACTGGGCAGGGCCAGCCCGATTGGTAGATCCCCTAGTGTTAACTAACCACGTTGCTTGGGCCAAATGTGTATCCCAATGCTTGAATGTCCCACCACACATTGCTTTCAGTGTAGTTTTTAAAAGTCCATTATATCGTTCAATTTTCCCAGAGGCCGGTGCATGGTAAGGAATGTGGTACACCCACTCAATGCCATGCTCTTTGGCCCAGGTGTCTATAAGAGTGTTTCGGAAATGAGTCCCATTGTCTGACTCGATTCTTTCTGGAGTACCATGTCGCCAGAGGACTTGCCTTTCAAGGCCCAGAATTGTATTTCGAGCAGTGGCATGGGGTACGGGATATGTTTCTAGCCAGCTGGTAGTTGCCTCCACCATTGTAAGCACATAGCGTTTGCCATGGCGGGTTTGTGGGAGGGTGATGTAATCAATCTGCCAAGCCTCCCCATATTTATATTTCATCCACCGTCCTCCATACCAAAGGGGCTTTAACCGCTTAGCTTGCTTGATTGCAGCACATGTCTCACATTCGTGGACAACTTGTGCGATGGCGTCCATGGTCAAGTCCACCCCTCGATCCCGAGCCCATCTATATGTTGCATCTCTCCCTTGATGACCCGAGGTATCATGAGCCCATCGAGCCATGAATAATTCACCCTTACGTTGCCAGTCTAGATCTACCTGAGCCACTTTAATCCTAGCAGCCTTATCTACCTGATGGTTGTTTTCATGTTCCTCCATGGCCCGACTTTTAGGTACATGGGCGTCGACATGACGTACCTTTACAACAAGTTTCTCTAACCGAGCAGAGATATCTTGCCATAAGTCATCAGCCCATATAGGTTTGCCTCTACGCTGCCAGTTGTTCTTTTTCCACTGCTGCAACCACCCCCACAGGGCATTCGCCACCATCCATGAATCAGTATAAAGGTAGAGCCTTGGCCACTTTTCTCTCTCAGCAATGTCCAGGGCTAACTGGATGGCCTTCACCTCAGCGAACTGGCTTGATTCACCTTTTCCTTCAGTGGCTTCTGCTACTCTTCTTATAGGATTCCATACAGCGGCTTTCCATCTCCGATGCTTACCCACAATGCGACAAGACCCATCAGTGAACAGGGCATATCGCTTCTCATTCTCTGGCAGTTCGTTGTAGGGTGGGGCTTCTTCAGCGCGTGTTACCTCCTCATCCTCTGGTGACATGCCAAAATCTTTGCCTTCTGGCCAGTCTGTGATCACCTCCACAATTCCTGGGTGATTGGGGTTTCCTATTCGAGCCCGCTGTGTAATTAGTGCAACCCACTTGCTCCACGTAGCATCAGTGGCATGGTGTGTAGAAGGAACCTTCCCTTTGAACATCCAGCCCAGCACCGGCAGTCGGGGTGCCAGGAGGAGCTGGGCTTCAGTTCCAATCACTTCTGAGGCGGCTCGAACCCCTTCGTAGGCGGCCAGTACTTCCTTTTCTGTTGGAGTATAATTGGCCTCAGATCCTTTGTAGGCCTGACTCCAAAACCCCAGCGGTCGACCTCGAGTCTCCCCTTGTGCTTTCTGCCAGAGACTCCAGGTCGGGCCGTTCTCCCCAGCTGCAGTGTAGAGCACATTTTTAATATCTGTCCCTGTCCGGACAGGCCCAAGGGCCACTGCATGGACTATCTCGCGTTTGATCTGCTCAAAGGCTTGCTGTTGCTCAGGGCCCCATTGGAAATCATTCTTCTTTCGAGTTACATGGTAGAGTGGGCTCACAATGAGACTGTAGTTTGGGACATGCAGTCGCCAAAAACCTATAACACCTAAGAAAGCTTGTGTTTCCTTTTTGTTGCTTGGTGGAGACATAGCTGCTATTTTATTAATAATGTCCATTGGGATGTGACGACGCCCATCCTGCCATTTTATTCCTAAAAACTGGATTTCTCGCGTAGGCCCCTTGACTTTACTTCGTTTTATAGCAAAACCGGCTTCTAAAAGGATTTTAATTACCCTGTTTCCTTTTTCAAAAACTTCCTCTGCTGTGTTGCCCCATACAATGATGTCATCAATATACTGCAGGTGCTCTGGTGCTTCACCCTTTTCCAGTGTATTCTGGATTAGTCCATGGCAGATGGTGGGGCTATGTTTCCACCCCTGGGGCAGACGATTCCACGTGTATTGGATGCCTCTCCAAGTGAAAGCAAACTGTGGCCTGCACTCTGGCGCCAGTGGGATCGAGAAGAAAGCATTCGCAATGTCGATTGTGGCGTACCACTTGGCTGCCTTCGATTCCAATTCATACTGGAGCTCTAACATGTCTGGCACAGCAGCACTCATACCTGGAGTGACTTCATTTAGGCCACGATAATCTACTGTCAGCCTCCACTCTCCATTGGACTTCCTCACTGGCCATATGGGACTATTAAAGGGTGAGTGGGTTCGGCTGATCACTCCCTGATCCTCCAGTTGACGAATCAGCTTATGGATGGGAATCAGGGAATCTCGGTTAGTACGGTATTGTCGTCTGTGCACCGTCGTCGTAGCAACTGGCACTTGCTGTTCTTCACCCTTCAACAACCCCACAACAGCAGAATCCTCCGAGAGTCCAGGCAAGGCACACAATTGTTCAATTTCTTCTGTTTCCAAAGCAGCTATTCCAAAAGCCCATCGGTACCCTTTTGGGTCTTTAAAATACCCTCTACGTAGATAATCTATACCTAAAATGCACGGAGCTTCTGGACCAGTCACAATGGGGTGTTTTTCCCAGTCCTTCCCAGTTAGGCTCACCTCAGCCTCTAGCACAGTTAGTTGTTGGGATCCCCCTGTCACTCCAGAAATACAAACAGGTTCTACCCCTTCATGATTCGATGGCATTAGAGTACACTGGGCACCAGTATCCACCAGAGCTTTGTCCTCTTGTGGGTCTGACGTGCCAGGCCATCGGATCCACACAGTCCAATAAACCCGATTGTCCCTCTCCTCCACCTGGCTGGAGGCAGGGCCCCTCTATTGCTGCTGATCATATTTGTTTTCCACTGGTTGCATAAAGGACTTAGAGGTCCCTTCAAAAGGATCAGGCACATCAGACATATAGGTAGGCCTTCCAGTTGGTCTAGGGAACTGCCCAGTAGAAACCGGTGCAGCCTTCTTCCTGGCAGAATCTCATTGTGCGAATGTTTTACCCCGCAGCTCATTTACTCGTGCTCGAAGGGCTGAGGTGGGCTGCATATCCCATTTCCTCATGTCCTCTCCATGATCAAGCAGGTAAAACCACAATGTACGTCGTGGTGTGTATTCTCCCTCTTGGAACGATGGACGCTTTCTCCCAGTAGCTGCAACATTGCTCCATACGGGTTGGGAGTTGGACACATTGTTGTCAAGTCGTTGAACCAGTTTCTCTACTGCTGCAATGACGGAGAGGGAAACATTGTCTTGGTATTTCCGGAGTCGGCAGGCCACCTCATTTACGGTTGGCGGATTCGTATCATTCCAGTCAATTGCTGCCAGTGAATTGGTGTACCCTGACGGTGCACTTCGTACAACCTTACGCCACATATCTGGAGTGCATAGGACTTCATCGGGATCAGAGGGAAGCCGTGAATTGTCCAGATCATAATAAATTATCTCCCGTACAGCTAATTCTCTCAGGTGCTGGACAGATGTCTCTATGCTGTTACACTTAGGTGTCTGGCATGTAATATATTCCTTTATGGGATATCTTTCCTTCACACTTGACAGTAGTCGCCTCCAGAGGCTGAGGATTTCCGGCCTCCTCCCAATTGCTTTGTCAATTCCTCCTTCTCTAGCTAGGGATCCCAACTGCTTGGCCTCTCTGCCTTCTAATTCCAAACTACTGGCCCCGTGATCCCAACATTGGAGCAACCAAGTGATAATGTGCTCACTTGGGTGGCGAGTGAAATCTTTTCGAACCTCACGCAGCTCACTCAGAGTCAGGGATCGGGTAACAATCTCTGGTTCTGCCTCATCCTGATATCCTCGAGATGATCCCAGTTGATCATCATCCTTATCCGTCACTATACGAACTGATTTCTTTGTGCCTTTCCTCTTTTGTACGGGAGCAACAGACACTGGTGTGGATTGGTTTTTCAGATCATCTGCAGTGTCTGCTGTAGAGATTACAGTAGCTGCAGTGTCGGTCACAGGGGTTGCAGTAGCTGCAGTGTCAGCCCCAGTGGTTGCAGCAGCTATAGTATCTGCCAGTCTGTTTCCTTTCCCTTCTCCCTGACAGTGCTGACAGTGCTGACAGTGCTGCCTGCTATCAAGCAGTGTTTGATAAATAGTGGCCAGAGCCCAGCACAGTGCAGTAAGGTGTCCATCTCTGGGAAACCTACAGCAATTTTTCCTTAGGTATGCAGTCACTTGATCAGGGTCTTGTAGCTGTTCAGGAGTGAAATTCCAAACCATCGGGCGTGAGAAAGTACCTAGGTACTCGCCCATACTTTGCCACATGCCCTGCCACTCGTGATTATTCTGTCTCGGAGAAAGCTCTTCAGTGGTATTCATAAACCTATGCTTGATATATAACAAAAACTGAACCATCTGCACCAAACCTACCAATAGCAAAATGCTAGTTTGAATATCCCAGAGATATTGAAGATTTTCAAAAACTGCCCTAAGAGCTGTTGTATTTAGCCCAAAGGAAAAGAAAGCAGTGCCCCCACCATACCGGCTGCTGTTATTAACCCCTCCCTGTCCAAAGAATGGACAGGACAGCAAAACCTCATACAGGTACAAGCTTAAGCTCATGATCATCGATATTACTGTATCATAGACCGATATCATAAAATACACTATAATGAAGTATGGGAACAAATATGGGAGCCACAGACCTGAGAGAGTAAAGAATCCTGCCAGGATTGTATACAGCATGCGGTGGTTTTGCTGCCACAGCCTTGTAAATAAATACCACAACATCGTGACCAGAGATTGCTTAAACAACAGTGCTTATCTTAATTGCGATAGTTAGGGTCAGATCTACCGTTATCCCAACCATTCGTGCCCCACGTTGGGCGCCAAAATAACTGTCGTGGTTTTGCCCCAGCCAAGGGCCGCACCCCACACAGTCGCTTGTACTTTTAAAAGGAAGGGGGAGGGAAAGTTGGGGGAAGGGGAAAAGGGAAGGAAGAAAGGAGGAAAAGAAACCACAACCTAGAAACCAGAACCACGCAGGTTGGGATAAGGATAGTTTACTAAACAATAACAGAAAACTAGATATAACAATAACATAAGTTTAAAGCACAAAATAGATGAAACTGGTGATACACAATGCAATTTCTCACCAAACCACACAACTCAGGCCGCACAGCTTAGAGCCCGTCCCGGACAACCCGACCGCCCCAGAAACTGCACGTCCTGGCGTTGTCTCCCCCTCTTCCCCCCAGTCCCCCCTTATACCGAACATGACGTAACTGGTATGGAATATCCTCTTTGGCCAATTCGGATCACCTGTCCTGGCTGCGTCCCCTCCTTTCTCACTAGTAAGGAAGTATGCAGAGCTGAGAAAGGTCCTTGATTGCCCGGCAACAAATCGGAAAACATCAGGGTGCTATCAGCACTATTCTCATGCTAACACCCAAACATGGCATTCCATCCACTGCTAAAAAAAAGTTTAACTCCATCATAGCTGAAACCAGGACAATAATTCACTGTAAAAAAATTTTCCACTACTGTTGAACACTTTGAAGTATTGTCACTTAAAGGTCACCTTTATAAATTAGTATCTTCTAATTGAGGAAAGACTTTTAACAAAACAGGGTGGGGTTTTTCCCAGTATGATAATTCTCCTCATAATACTTGAAACTCTAAAGAATTCTTAAAAGGAAAAGCAGTCTAGCTAGAACAAGTGAGAGATGCTTAAAATCAGTATTGATTTGTATCTAAATTCTTATCTGGGCGCTTATGAAAGTTGACAAATGCAAAATTTAGACTGCTGATCTCCATGAGTATGCTTTTATATCACCAGATAAGAAAACCATGTATTTTATCTCAGTTTACAAGATTGGTGCCTTTCAGAACATACACCACTTTGAGATACATTTTTGTATTCTATTCCTCCCAACCAACTCTGAGGGACATACAAAATGATAATAAGCAGGTTGAATTATTTTCTTTCAGTTTGAAAAAGAACCAAGCTGTTAAAATTTAAACAGAAAGGTAGATTTCTATCCTGGAAGATGAAAAAATTATTCAAGGCTAAAGAATGTAGCACTAAACCTGAGCTCTTGACTGTGTGATAAGGAAGGGTTTGAATGATGTTTCCTAAGAAATATGTTCTTGTGAAATTCTCTCAGCAAGAACAGAACAGTTCAAATAGAAGAACAGAAAGAAAGAAAGTGCACCCCTTAGTGCTTACTTTACTGTTGCCTATGCAAATGGCATCAGTAGTGTGTTTCTGTATCCCACACCCTCAAGCATCTGCCCTTACAGTTCATGTCTGCTGCTAAGGTAGATTTAGCGCAGTATCTCTCAGCTGGTGACCAATTGGAGTCGCTGCATGGACTGCACAGATTGGATCTGCACCTCTGCTCACCAGATTGGGAAGTATCACAGCATTGATGCAGCAAGTGGAGCAAGAGTGAGAAGCTGGTGGGAACCTTGAAGGGATGATGGGACATTGGTGGGAGTGGGAACAAAAAGATAGACAATGAAATAAGGAAACTAGGTCAGTGACTACTAAAAACCTGGAAACCACTTGTTGGAAGCATGCCCAAGATTAATTGTATGTGTGTGTGTGCATGCATGCACCACCAGGAATGGCGCATAAATGCTCCTGCAGCAGCTAAGCAGCTACTCCTTTAACACCACTGAGGTAGGTAGAATACTGTGGTATTCAGGGTCAGTGGAAATACTGATCACTGTAATAACAGGGAGACATAATTGGAAGAGTGAAAGTGAGAAAACTCATGGGTTGAGAGAAAGACAGTTTAACAGGTAAAGTATAAGCTGCACATGGAGGCAAAGCAGACAAGGAATTCACTCACAACTTCCCATGGGCAGGCAGTTCTTCAGCCATCTCCAGGAAAGCAGGGTTCTGGCACATGTAACATTTACTTGCAAAGACAAGCAGCATCACTCCAAATGTTGAGGCATGGAAACAACTCAATGGAGTTGCAATATACTAGCAATAACAGTGCTGAAAGTTAAAGAAATTATATTTAAATGTTAAATATATATATATATGGGCAAATCTGCCTTAACTGCAATTAACTGACTGAAGTGTAAATTAGGACCTCAATGTCCTATGGGTTGTTTTTTGGTTTTTTTTTCCAATTTAATAGACCTTTTGATACCTTTTCAGGTATCAAATCAGTATATATAAATAATTTTTTATCTTTGGTGCTTATTTAATAGGTGAACTAAGATAGGTAAACCTTAGATGAACTCTTGTACCTAGTTATAGACCCAAAAAATTCAGTAGCTGTGCATAAAGTTTCAACAGTAAACTAAGTAGCATTCAATTCTGCAGAACCAGAGTCTCCTACTTTTCCTTGGTATTGTAACTACTGCTCTACCCCTAAAATTCAAGGTACTGATTTCTTGGATACATTTTTATAAGCTTTCAAAATGAAAATATTCTGATCAAGCAGCAAAATACAAGTAGGACAAGGGTAAGGCGTATTTCTCATTCCTTCCCCCCCCCCCGAGTCCCTTGTATTGCTAGCAAAACACGTAAGCAATACATTTCACTGTCAATAATTTGAAAAAGAAATTACTTTACTTGCATCCTTTGAAGACCTTTCAGCATGTATGCCCAGTTGCTTTTCTTTATTACGTGTTTGTTCAAAATATACTGAACTACTTAAAAACTAAACCACACCAAATCAAAACTATGGTAGGAGCAGAAAGGGCATAAAAGGAATGTCTTGTTGAATTTTACTTTGAAAAGTGTGCTATACATGTAGAACAATAGTAAAATAGCGTGGATAAGTTCTGAAATGCATGGATGGTAAAGAAACATTTTTTTTAAAAAAAAGACCTTTTAGGTCATTTTGATTTATGAGCTTTGGTTTCTGGCACGTACCAAGATCAATAGCTAACTAAGATGTTCTAAAAGCTTGATGATCTGTCTTTCAGTTACGGCTGTAGTACTACAAGGCAGAGCAGACTTTGATGACAGTGAGGTCTAACAGTAAGACAGTGGCTGACCTACTTAGCTCTCAATGGAATTTAAGCTCTGGAACAGTAAAACCAGATACCAGAAGATGTCAGAATACAGGTTATACGTGAAACTTAGGAAGATCAGGTAGATATTACTTGCAGTGTGCATGTTGTCCATTTCCTCGACCCATGAAAAAATGCTGGGTTTTTTTTCTCTTTTCACTTTGTAGAATTTTATTATATGTCAACATATAAGAAACAATAGAAGTAATTATAGACAGAACACATTAAAATTAAAAAAGAAAAAAGAGACATACTGGAGACATGGTTATCCGTTAGTATTTTGGTCCTCTGGAGGAAATGATTGATTTAGAAATTGAATCTAGTTTACTATTAACACTGATGAGGCTACACCCATTTGAATTAATGCAAAATAAAATTCTTTCCAAACAGGTTTTTAGAATTCTGAACTACATTTCCAGTAGATTTTTCCCTTCATAAAGTAAATTTTCAAGAGTTTTAAAGATATTTTCTAATTTAATTCTTTTAATTGATTTAGATTAATCTTGGAGACAAAATGTATTCTAGTTTCTTAGAAAGTGTATATGATATTTTGTGAATTGGTAGAAAAATAATTCTTGAATCAGAAAACAAAACTTCTTAGAAAACCTGAAGAGGAAATTGAAGGATAGAGTGTACATAAAGGTTTTTTGTCTTACATCAGGACAGCCTGTTTGCATGATAGAAGGTTGGAAGAATGCTGTGAAACATTTGAGATAATAGATTAACATTCTCATTAACCTTTGAATTTTAGACAATTTTTCTCAAAATACTGTTGGTTTGGCACAGCAGTGCTAAACATTTAAAACAACATTTCTACAAACACCCTTAAAAGAGTACAACTTCTTTTTTAATAGCGTCTTACGCTGATCTTTCAATTTATACAACTGAAAATTGGGGGAAAAAATACAACTTGACTTTAAAAAGTTAGATCATTCAAAGAAACATTCTGCCTAAAAAATATGACCTTTTTTTCAGACCAAAACGACATATAGCAACTCAAGTTTATCTGGTCTTAATATAACATGAGGCTTTAAGTGAAATCAAAATGGAAGAGAATATGATGTAGTTGAAGAAGGGCAAGATGGATAAGGCAGATTTGTAAGCTGACTAAAGTGGTTTCTCCACAAGACAGAGGACATTAGTTGTACTGAAAAATGAACAAAGATGGAGAGTTTTGTAAGTGGAGTACCATGAGCTGCTCTTCGACTGTATTTAATATTTTCATTATTAAATTTGGCACACAAGCTGAAAGAAGAACATAGCAAATGACAAAAAATTATTAAAGTAATTCAGGAAGAAGAGAATAAAATTAATCATTTAGAAGTCATAGAGACCAGTAATGAAAATTTTTCATGCACAGCAGTATGTGCTTTAGCTGGAAGCGACAGGAGGAAAGAGATGTGGTTACATAAGACACAGAGTCTGGGATCCATCTGCACTCTTTCTAATTAACTGATGACAAACAAGACTGATTGTCCTGATTTTTAGATGGTGCCAGTGCAGATATATTGGCTCTGTCTTTCCATATAAAGTTGTATAAATGTTCCAGATCACTCAGAGCTAGTTGGGGCAACTTTGTGTCATTCTCTCACAAAAAATAACTTCAGCTGAGGAGGAATGTGATTGCAGCTTACATATAGAATTGCAGTTCATCTAGCAAATAAGAATGAAATTACATTATTGGCATAAGAAGAAACAGATCAATTTTACTGCTAAAAAAAAAAGACTTGAAATTGGAGACAAAAAAGATGTTTTTTAATAAGCATATCAAGGACAAGAAATTGAATAATTTGAAGATGGATCCTGAAATTTATGAGAAGATGCTGAGCTCAGTGAAAAAAAAGAATACTGCCTGTCCTCTGTTTTTCTATTACACTGGATCTGGAATTTCCATGAGACAATATAGTATCATTTGAATCAAATTACATCGAGTCCTGCAGAAATATAAAATAACTGAGATTGGAAGGGACCTTGGGAAGTCATTTAGTCCAGCCTGAACTCAGAGCAAGGCTAGTTTCAGACTGGGTTACTCAGGATCTTGCCTAATCTATTTCTGAAAACTGTCAAAGATGGATTCCTATGACCTTTTAGGCAACTTGCATCCATGCTTAACCTTTCTCAGTGTGATTTTCTAAAAACTTATTTTATTTTTAATATCCAAGATATCTCTTTTCTGCAGAGAACACTTGCACTTTTGGTGGGCACTGAGAGGGGTATGCCTTCACCTTCTACATAGCTCCTCTTAACATAGCAAAAGATAGCGACTAAATTTCTGCCATTAAAATTATTTTCTCAAAACTAAACAAACCAAATATTTTTATCTTTTTACACTCATACCATTTACTATTGTCACCCCTAGACATCTTGATGATCTCCCCTTGGACTCACTCTATTTTGACAATGTCTTTTTTTCTAATAGGCTGAGAACTGGATGGTTTTATAGGTCTAGCCTCCTGACTGTAAACAGAATGTGAAGAATAACTTCCATGATGTGCCAGGTGTCACCCCTCCTGCTCCCTCCTTCTCCCCCCAGTCCCTCACCCCCCAAAAAAGTTGCAAAAATGCTGCTTTTAAGCTGTTGACTGAATTTCACTTTTGTCATAATTTCTGAACTTTTCACTCTATAGAAAGATTATTTCAGTTTGTTTTAAATTAAATAGTTTTACAATCTTGTGATAAAAGCTATGATATGATAACAAATAATGAATGCTCTAACAAAGTAGTTTAATGTTGTAGAAATATTCATTAAAAAAATAAAAATAAAGAAAAATAATCTAGCAACAAGTGGAGTCTGAAAAGAACATGATTACTTATTTCTTTGAAAAACTAATTCCTCAGAGTGAAAAAAATCACATTTGGTTTCAGGAATTACTGCTGACACCAGCAACTAAAGATAGAGTATAATAGAAGAGAAAACAGTATCATAATTGAAAATAGCTGCAAAATATATCTGACATGAAAGCATAGAAAATAAGATACTCTTAAGGACAAGATATTGCATCTAAGCAGAAATATTCATACTGGGCCCAACTGGTGTTTATTTTCTCCTGCCAGGCTCAAACCACCACAATGACACACCAGTGTTGTGTCTACTGCTGGGCACTGCTGTCACAGCACCAAGGTGTCTCTCCAACATTTTCCCCCCGAACCCTCCACTCCAAGCAGTAGGCTGGGGGTGGAAAAAATCTTGAGAGGAGACACAGCCAGGACAGCTGACTGAAACAGACCAAAGGGATATCCCGTACTATATAATGGCTGCTCAGAAATTAAAAAAAAAGTGAAAGGTGAAGGAAGTGGGGGCATTTGCTATTTTCAACACTTATCTTCTGAAGCAACTGCCAACTGCCACACATACTGAAGTTCTGCCTCCCAGGAAGTGGCCAGATATTTCCTGCTGGTGGGAAGTCAGGAATAATTTTTTTTTTTCTTTCTCTCCTTTGCTTCCACGCACAGCCTTTTGCTCTATTAAACTCCCTTCATCTTGATCTACAAGGTTTTTTTCCATCTTATTTTTCTCCTGTCCCTGTCCTGCTGAAATGGGAGGTAACAGAGTGGCTTGGTGGACACCTGGCATCCAGCCAAGGTCTGCCCACCAGAGAGGTAAATATTCAGAAGACAATGTCAAACACATCTTACAAATTACCATTTGTAGGTTTATTACAGCAGTTTAAGGTAAAACAATGTTTCAGTCTAAACATGGCATCAGTAATACATTGCAATTACTCTGAGAAAATCTTGCTTATGACTATTGTAATGTCACCAGATTTATCAGTCTTCTCTTTTTCACCTTCTCTATCGCCTTCTACCTAACTGTGCATGTCTTGTAATAAATTAGCTCTAAAGATTTTTAACAGATACTACAATGACTGCATGGGCTGAAATAGATTAGAAATACCAATTGTGAATCATTATCTTATCTATAAAACATTAGCAATCAAACTTGGAACAAAGGCTAATAATATTTTGTATTAAAATTGAAAGAAACGTGCTAATTCAATTTCGTTTTTGATTTAAATGATTTTATTTGCTGGACATCTCATCTGTCTACTATCTAATTATTCTCTGATACAAAGAGAACAAAACTGTCTCAGCAAAATAAAACAGTGATTACTGGTTGTTGTAGTTTTGTGTGGCAGGGTTCTGATGGAGAAGGGGGGCTGCAGGGGTGGCTTCTGCAAGCAGCAGCCAGAAGCTCTCTGCAGGCCCGACAGAGCAAACACCAGCAAGTTCAAGGCTGGAGTAACCACTGACCAAGGCTGAGCCCATCAGCGATGGTCTAAGTGCCTCTGAGAACCACATTTAGGAGATAAAAATATTTTATCCTGATGATACGAGAGAGAGAGAGAGAGAGAGAGAGAGAGAGAGAAGAAAGGCTTTTATTGTTGAATAAGTAGTTTAGAATGTGTTAGCTGAGGTGCTTTGTCCTTTAGTACAGACTTGAAAAGCCACATTTAGTAGCAGTTCTAATGATACTCTTTACAAACCATGACTTACCTAAATTGAGATAGCCTCTGGAGTGAGCTCTCTTCCACTTACATCAGGATTAGAATATAAGAATATGTACACACAAGTACATGAACAAGTTGATATGCTGTAAACTCCCACTTAATTTGTTCTCTTGAAAACTTGATAACTCACGTCACACGACTGTTTGACATGTATTATGTCCTTCCACAAGTTATTAAATACTCCATCAGAATGAGACTGTGTCAAGACTGTGTTGGATGTTTGTCTCAATATCCTCTTTCTGAGGATATACTCAGTCCTGCTATGTCATTGATGAAGACATGAATAGTATTGGTGCCAGTACAAACCTTTAAAAGACTCTACTCTTTATGGGTTTCCACTTAGACTACGAGCCACTGACTACATCCAGTTTGGATGCAGCCTCCAGATGATTCCTTCTCTGTTGAATAGGCTACCCTTCAAATTCATATCTTTCCAAATTAGAGACAAGAACATGGTGTGGGACAGTGTCAGACTTACAGAAGTCAATGTAGATGAAACCTGCGTCTCTTCCCTTATCCACTGGTGCATTTACTCCACTGTAGGAGGCTATTAGATTAGACAGGCATGATTTCCCCTTGGCTGTCTCTAACCATCTTCTGGTCTTCCATACTTTTGGATATGTCTTCCAGGAGGATCAACTCTATGATCTTAATGACAATGTGCAATATGGCAGACAACACTGCCCCGAGATTTTTGCATTTTTTTTGCAAGCTATGTGTAGACTGAAGCTGTTTGTATGATTGTATGTTTGCTTTGAGCATATGTCCTTCCTCCCTGATTTCTTGATGTGAAAACAGAGATTCCCAAGCACAATCCTAAGATTCAGAAGTTCAAAAGGGGTGCAAGAAAATTATATAATGAACAGATCATTGAACATGTCATATGAAACATGCAAGTAATTTGAATTACTTAAGGAAACTGAAAAACTTTGAAACCACTGTCTACTGTGTCTTTGAAATCAATTTACATGTAGGAGTTTTCCAATTTATTAATTGGCAACAGCTCAAGTGTCAGTAAACTTTGATTAAGAATAAAAATGCCTTTATTGCCTAATTATATCACTGACTGTTATTGTTCATACTGTATGTAGAAATAGTAAGAAATAAAGAATACTGTATTTTTCAGGTGGATAGTTTGCAAAGCTATTATCTGTTGCTATCATCAGTACAGAAAATCAATTCGACTTCATATTAACATAATAAAATAACAAATTAAAAAAAATGTGCCTTTGTGAACCTTGTCTCTTGGTAGTTGTTTCATTTTACTGAGTTTATTAGTTTAAGTGCCTTTAACATTTTGGAGTAGTACAATTACAACAAACTCAGAGCTGTAAGTGCCCAGTGAGATTTTAGCAGTAGGAAGAGCTTTGTAAAAGTATCATTTTAATAATTTGTGGGGGTGGAGAAAAGGGTGAAAATATGAAGGACAATTGTTGAGTATATGGTTGTTTTATAAATTAGATGGGAGAAACCTTGGTTGCAAAGAAATAAGCAATCTTTGGCATCTAATTAAAGCATTTCCTTTCAAATCCTTCACTTCATTGTGTTGAAGTGTGTGATCTGCACAAAGTCTGATGACTTTAACTAATGAAAACAAATTTGACAGGTAAAATCTGCTCAATTGGCAGTTTATTAAGCCAGTTTATGAGTAGAAAAAATTGTAAAGCATGGGGCTAATAACTGCAGCTGGTCCATAGTGAAAGAATCAATTGAATTCAAAGAGTTGAGGGGAAAAAAAAAAAATTCAGTGATTCTAATTAAATTTTTCAAAGCCGTTCTTCATTGAGAAAGGCAAGCTTGGTAGAAACATCAAGAGATGAAGAAGATATTAGATAAAAGACCCATTCAAAGAACTGTTTCAAATAAATATGTTTGCTGAAGGCAATGTAATTCATAGGTGTGCTCAGCTTCTTCAGGTTCCAGACATCAAGACAGATGGTGTCATGTACATTTGGTAGGCACAGACGGTCTGGGATAACGAGTATCTCATTTCAAGATCTGCAAAGAGCATTGCCTGAAAAATTAACAAAACCAACTCCTTGGCTAGGAATACCATGGCTTCTTAGGACTGGTACTCTAAGAGTAAATGTTTTCACAGCCAGACCTGCAAGTTCATAACAATGAGAAGCTGGACTTCCACAGGGGCAAGTAATAGTGCTTCTGAGATGAGAAAAACGGATAATGCCAGGAAGAAAAAAACCCAAACAAACACAACAAACAAGCAGAAAAACCACCAAATGACAAGTTCCATGCATCCTGGAATCACAGGCTAAAAAGAGACAGGTGTGGAGCAATGCATTCTGCATGGCAAAACCAGGTTAATCACATTCCATAAGAAGACTTTAGGTAGGTCAATGAACTGTCATTCTTCATCAGTCAAAGGAGTATTCTACAGAAATTCTACAGTTGGGGGATTTGAGTGAGGTGAAGACCAGAAGCTCTGATTTGTAATAGAAAACACGTATGAACACCCATTCCACTGTGTCCCTATGCAATTAAGGGTTGAGAAACTTTAAAATGAGGTGGGTGTGATGAGAATAAAATTTGCCTAATAAAGGTAAAATTTCAGCAGTACTAAGTTTCTTGTTCTCTAAATAATGATTCAAATTTTGTTAATATCAAGAAATCCTTGATAGTGAGGGCCCTGTAGTAAAACTTGAGCCCTTTATTTTTTCCCCCAAGCAGGTTTATTTACATCTACAGTTTATTCATGAATGAGATTAAATTGATAAGGCCTGTGAGTGGTTCCACTGCTTACAAACAAAAGCAGAGGGGTAATTCATCAATTTCTGGAGGAGAAGGTTTTGTTGTTTATTCTCTTCAGAACACATAAATGGATTGTGGGGACTGGGGAGCAGCTGTGCAGGTCTAAATCATGTGTTTGCATATCAGAGACTGATTGTGTTAATAAGGCAAATAGTCGTTGAAGGACGATATGGTCTTGCAAGTTTATTAGAGGTATCTGAGATGATTTTGTATAATGACAATAGTTACCCAAATTTTTTGTGTGATTTTTACTTGTATGTAGGATTTCTGAGGCTATTTTAAATGACTTTGGCAAAATGAGGATGATCCAAATTCAGTCTTTGAGTATAAGGCTAGAGAGTTTATGGTAGTGTGTGAAGGTAGTTAGAAGATACAAGCTGAAATGAAATGAAAATTTCAGTTCAGTTCTTTGGACTCTTAAAAGACTTAGAGTGAAATTGTTTTGATAATGTCGAACTTCAGGTTTTTCATATTGTACTCTAGAAGTAAAAAACCCAAAAAAACCCCAGAACACACAAACAAATCCAACCTTCTTATATCTTCTAATTTTTCAGTTATTTTTCTTGTTCTGTATGATAATTTTAAAAAAGCATATCTTTTCAGAGAGGAGATGCTGGTGGGTATAGGTGGTTTTTTTGTATACGTAAGTGTGCAGAGTTCTATATTGTCTTTAAACATGTAGTATTGCTGTTTGTTGTTTCTAAATTTTAAAGTATTATTAGGAGTTCAGTTTATTGTTAAAATGTTCAAAACATTTACATAGATATAGCAAAAAATGCATAATGATTTCTCTATGAACACTATTTTCTGTAAATGAGTAACAGCTTACTGAGATTCAGTTTTAGTTATTACAGAAAAACAATGATGTCTTCTCTGTTGGATTGATGAGCAAAAAGTCTTACTCAGGTGGATGGACTGATCACTAAACGATTATGTTCTAGTATGGCAGGAGAAACTGATTATTTCAATTCTTAAGAGTAGCACAATAATAATTTCTGTATGGGTGAAAATACTGATTATATCAATCAGTTTTGACAATATCTATTCAAAAGATGATCAAAGAGGAAAATCAATTACTCAGGATGATGTTTAAGACAACTGTGAAAAATCACATCTATGCTTAAAGGCATAATTTTATGGATATGGCTGAAAAATTCCACTTATAAGAGGAATGTAAAGGTGAAGTTTGCAAACAAATCTAGTGGAATAGATGTATTGAACAATTTTTTTACTGTTGGGTAAAATCATTTTGGCCATTCCCCTATGTAAAATTGTAATATTTCTTCTTGACTTCAAAGTTCTCACTATGGTCCTCCATTGAGTATTGTTCTTCTCTTGTGTCTTCTAGCTCCAGCAAAATAGGATTTGCTCTGGGATTGGACCAGACTTCTCAGACCACTGTCCAGTGACATCTTGGAAAACCTGCAGTGTCCCAAAGGACTTTTCTGGACAACCTGTTGCACTGCTTGCCTATCCTTGTGGGTATTTCTTTCCTTATATCCAGCCTGAACCTCTCTTGTAAAAGCCTTGAATTGATTGAGATTTCTTAAGAAATCCCTGACTCAATATTCTGCTAATACTGATATAAGTAACGTTGGTAAAATAAAAAATAAGCTATTCATGATATGAAATTAGTAAAAGATGTTTATTTTAGGTTTTAAACCTTTTAAAAACTGATAATATTTGTGTAGTTCTTTAGCTTGTTTTTTGTGTTATCTTGGAACACAAATCTATTTTACAGAACTATGGAAGGTTTTATTTTGTTTTTTAATATGAAAACCCAGATGTTTCAGATCAAAATCAAGGTGCCTGGGAAAAAGTTTATCTCAACTATGGCATGAAGTCTAGAACATTACTATTGTACCATTAGGAGCCTCTGTTTAACATGTTTGTAGTGCCTTAGATATTTTCACATTTTATTGTTTTTGCTGAAAGTTGTAAGGTATCAGAGTCAACCTACACAGCAATCTGGGATTCTGGTTTTGTTTATAGGTATCATGGTTTTACCCAGCTAAAACAACCATACAGCAGTTTGCCTGTTGCTCTTCCTACTGAGATGAGTAAGATAATTTAAAAACAAAAAAACAACAAGAACAACAAAAACAACATCCCATGCTCCAAACTGATGAAAGTTGTGGTTTGAGATAAATATGGTTTCATAGAGAGAAAAGAATAATAACAAAAGATTATCTGAAAGGACTTATGCACAATATAATTGTTCACAAACCAAAGCTGATACTCCACTACTTCTCAATCTGAACTGCTTCCTGGCCCACAACTCATTTATATACTGAGCATGATGTCTGATGGAATATGGAATATTCCTCTTTGGTCATTTTGGGTCAGCTGTCCTGTCTGTATCCTCTCCCAGCTTCCTGGGTGCCCCTCTGCCATCTCATTAGCAGGGCAGTGTGAACAACTGAAAAGTCCCTGACTGCTGAGCAACAGCTAAACCATCAGTGTGTTATCAGCACTGCTCTCATCCTAACCCCAAAGACAGTACTACACCAGCTGCTACAAAGAATAATCATCTCATCTGAAACCTGGATACAAGCTTATTTTGAAAGCAGTTTGTCACTGGCACCTCTTTCAGGGGTGTGAAAGGTAATACTGAGATAAAAATATGTATACCAATTGGGAAATTTGAGTTGTTGTTTACTTCACTTTTTCTACTTCCTTTAATCTTCTGATAATGCTGTTGGCACAAGATTGTTTGTTGGATAGACATGCATTTGAAATATTCCACCTGCTTTCAAGTTGATAGTCATTGTCATAGGTTGTATGAAAAAAAACCTCTAAGAAAAGGTGGAAACTCTGAAACAATAGTGGCACAGCTGGAAAATTCTTTACAAAGGAATTCTCTCTTGAATGAAAATGTATTTCCTCTCTTCTTTCCACTATTGTGGCAGAGAATATAAATTATTCTGGAATTGTGTGCTCTGTCTGCTACATAAATATTTAAAATCTATTTTTTCCCACGATTAGGATTATTCCATCTGTCACAGCCCTCATGCTAAATACTATATAAATGACAAGGATGTGCAGTTGCAATTCTTCCATATACTTCTATATTATTGTATGTACCATATACAATACACCAAATACAGATTAAGCAGAGTTCATCTTGTGAGTTGTCTAAAAAGCTTGCTACAGTTATGAAATTGTTGATTGGAAAAATAAGATCTCAATAGAACATCCAATGTAAGGGAAAATGCTGGAAGGAACTTTTTGATTTGGAAAAAAATTCCACTTGGTAATACATCTTTATATCCTTCTGATGCATTTGGTGAGCGCTTATTTCCAATAACCAAATCTTTGGCTGGCTTTTAGTAGCCTTCTGCGAATATGTATACACATTTATTTTCATGTTGTGCTAAAATATCAGCAATAAAAAAAATGCATGAACCTAAGTCAAGATTACTATTCTCAGTATACAAAATACGGCAGCTTTCTTAATGTTAACATCAGCTTTAGCAATCTCAGATCAACTTCCCACTGAATTGTTAATAGATTAGCAAGGGAAAAAAGAGATTTTGAGGTTTTATGTTCCCAGAGACTAAGCATGTTGCTGATGAATCTAAATAGACATGAGTGTAAACTACAATATTTTTGCTTGCTCTGCTCTCGTGAAGCATGCAATTACAGTATGATATCTAAAGGTACTTGCAGCTGTATTTATGGAAAGACTAATCAACCTGATCCAGGTGTGTTTTCCTTTTGCATGGCAGTGAAGATTCTGCATGTTTACTTCTCCTCGTAAAACGCAATTCCATTACCTCCAGTAGCTGTCATCTGCTTTGTTCATTGCATAGAGCTTTATGTTCAGACAACAGCGTGAACGTCTGAAAGTATTGGCAAAGGTGGGGGAAAAAGCACCCAACAACAAAGAACATACTAGAATATGTACATATTGACTAGCGTTATTCCATATGCAATAAGCAGTGATTAAATTCTTATTTCCTAGAGTAACTTTGTTCCCTTCAACAATCCTATTCTAGTAAGCTTCCAAACTGTGCTAGTACTGTTTGTCACAGGCCTTGAAAGAAGTGCTGGAATAACTAAGTAGAGAAAGTGTGCTTTCACTCACAGTTCTGCCCTTGTGCTTGTGCCTAAAGAAACTGGAAGTACAGCTCTACACTGCAAAGCACATTTCTCTGTATAGCTAAATACTCTCTGATACATCTGGCTTGAGAGCTGTTTTCCACACATGGATCCAGGGCGAGGAGAGGCTATAATAAAAAAAACCCGATCAGCTCCTAGAGCTGATGCAAATTATCATCTGCATGTAAGGCATAAATAAGGAAACAGTAGAATCTTCTACAAATAATAGAACCTATGCAGTTCAAGACTCTGAATACTTTCAAATGGAACAATAAGAATTGCTTTAAATTTGGTCATTCTAAGTTAGTGAAGGAAAAACCTCTCTGGAAAGAGAAGTCAAGATACACGTCAGTGCTTGTATTCGGCATTGGTGAGGCTGCACCTCAAGTACTGTGTTCAGTTTTGGGCCCCTCACTACAAGAAAGACATCGAGGTCCTGGAGAGTGTCCAGAGAAGGGGAACCAGGCTGGTGAAGGGGCTGGAGGGCAAACCTTATGAGGAGTGGCTGAGGGAATGGGGGTTGTTTAACCTGGAGAAGAGGAGGCTGAGGGGAGACCTTATCATCACTGACAACTACCTGAAAGGAGGTTGTAGAGAGTTGGGTGTTGGTCTCTTCGCTCAAGCGACAGGTGACAGGATGAGGGGAAATGGACTCAAGCTGTGCCAGGGCAGGTTCAAATTAGACAGTAGGAAAAAAAATTCTTCACCAGAAGGGTTATCGGGCACTAGAACAGGCTGCTCAGGGAAGTGGTTGTGTCACTGACCCTGGATGTATTTAAAAGATGGTTAGATGAGGTGCTCAGGGATGTGGCTTAGTAGAGGATGGGTATGGTTGGACTCAATGATCTCAAAGGTCTTTTTCAACCTAGTGATTCTGTGACCTCTGCAAAACACAGCCACAGTACTGTTCTATTCACATCATAATCCCCATTTCATCGTTTATTTTATGATAGGAATAGGGAAGGGGGTACTTTTACATTTTAATCTCAAGGCAAAGAGACGTATTTGTTGCTGTGTTCAAGTAATATTCATTTCAGTACTTCCACAATATTCTGAACACTAAAATCTTTAAAACAATTATGTGAACTATTATATTCCCTAAGAGCATAAATTTTAATTATGAGTTAAGATTAAAAAAAATAATTAATTTCCTTTTAGAGATAAAAAAAAGCAGTCTTTTTTTTCTTCCTCTTTTGAGTTTTATTTGTTTAACATACCATGCATAAGAAAATGGAATAATTTCAATATAAGATCATGTAGTCAACAGATTTAGTGTCCCCACCAAAACAATAATCCAAAATGGTCTCCTACATTACGATAAGATAATTGAAAAATCCTACTGTTTTTGAACAATTTTAAAAATTAAAAAGTTCCTGCTTCTGGATTCCTTTGGCCAAGCCTTTTTTTGTTTTGTTTTGTTTTGGGTGGCTTTTTTTTTGGGGGGTGGGGGGTGCAGTTTTTCAAGTTTCTCTGGTACTTGACTTGCCACCTGTACTTGTTCACAGTCTGTTGTGTTCTGCCTCTAATTAGGACATGGAAAACAGAAAGATACTTGGAGAGTGTGAGAGGAGAAAATCAATGCCAGGTAGAATACTTAAACTCCACAAGAATTATTTAAAAAGGAATTGGAATTATCACAAGCATGCACTTAAACCCTATACTTGTACGTTATCTCCGAAATACACTTGCCCCTGTTCTATATTCCTATCCTTAAATTAAACACCAAACTGACTAAATTATACACCTCTTCACAACTTCAGTAGTTGAAGTGGCTCTTCATTGTGTAAATAAGTTCAAAATTTGGCCTTATGTTATTTTGACATATATTTTCTGAAGTTATGCTGGTGTAAGATCGTGATTAACCAAAGCTGCTTTTTTGTGTACTTGTTTTGACAGCACTTGACTATGTGAATCGGATGACTTGTGCTACTTTTTTAAGATACATGAATAATTCTTGAAATATAAACATCTTTTCCCTCCCTGTGTGTATGGGTGTGTACACACACATTCATACACAAGCATGTTTTTATATATATATATATATATATATACAAACCACAACAGAATGGAACCATTTGCTATAAACAAACATTTCATTATTTGAGCAACTATTTGATTCAAATAAATTTCAAAACTAATGAATTATGAATACTTAAAAGGCTGCTTGTGATCCTGAATATCGTATTCTTCATCATCTCAGTTCAATTCTCCTTTGTACCATGAGCAGAGCTTGTACATGATTGCTGTTCAGTCCTATATGGATTTATGTGCTCTCTGTATCTGAGAGGAGGGATATTCATAGATCAGTCAGGTGGAACTTAGTCTCACTTATTTCTGAGGAATTTATTTCTAAAGATTTTGATTTCTTCTATGTAGAGGCATGGTCTTTCAGAAAAATTTAGTGTCAAGGAAAACTGCCGCTTGTTTAAACAAAAATGAAAACGCTAAATTTAGTTCAAAATAATCTGGAATTTAATCTGAAACTGTAAAACAGATATTAAAGATCAAGGGAGCTCATGTTTAGGCAGTATGTTAATGTATTAGTCATGAGGGCAGGGTTCCTGGGTGGGTTTTGGGGGGTTTTGTTTTAATTTTTTTTTCTTTTGCACCTAAAAGCCATATTAGAAATTTGTTTTCCTCATTTGCTAACAGTAAATTCCCATGAAGGCACTCATAATGAGGAATGAAAATATAAATTATATTAAATAAAAACTGAAGAAATATGTTTCTCGTACGGGACTCTTTTTGCACCTCTGCTTATTCAGCGTCATATTTTTTAGTTTAAAGCAAGAAAAACTTTTTAAAAGTTTGAAAAGCTCTCTCCAAGTCTGATTGACATCAGCTGTTGATGGCTACTTAAAGGATGTGTGTTCAGACAAACTGTATTCTCTCTGCTTACAATTAGTGCTACACTCCTGGTTATTGTAATTTATTTTGATGCTGCCTTCTGCAAACAGTATTTGCTTGGCCATCTTTTGCTCTAGAAGATTTCCTACTGGAAGATAATGTTCCCATATCAAAGACTCCTTTCTTGCTTTCAATTCCATAGACTAACTAAATGACCTGTCTTTCTATTTCTTAATGGAACCTGCACGCTTTGCTATCTAGAATAAATAAAATCAGAGCCCTGTAGTAGTGACACTGATAAACTGAGTTTTCATCAGATTCTCCACTGTAAATTAAGCTGCCATTATTTCAACAAACTTCTGTTTATTAAAGTTGTAGACAAGTGCTGTCTGAATAGTTAAACTGTTAATGATCACTAAATTCAATAATGAAATCACTCAGAAGGAAATGACCCATCACCTTTCTGACCTCTAAGAGATTATCCATTACATTATCTAAAGTCCTGATGAACTGTTTTTTCTTGATCCTTACCTGTTCCTACTACTCTCAGTGAAATATGTAAGTTAATATGCATTCGTATACATATGAAATAAACTCTTATATAACAATGCAATTTGTTTTCAAACATTATCAGGGACTGCAATACTTACAAAAGGTCTACGAATATGCAAAGTCTTGTACTTTCTAATTCGGGCTTCAAAAAAGGTTCAGAACTGTTTTTCAAAAGTTGTGTGCGTCTCTGTGTGTGTGTGTGTGTGTTTTGATAATACTCTTCTAGCTGCTGGTGACACAAAGTAATTTCTGTATTTTGCTAAGTAACTTATGTTGACCTTGTATCCAGCAGGTGCAAACTTTCTGCCTGTTATTTAGCATGAATGTAAGAATTTTTTAAATATAAAGCGGTTGTGTCTTTATATGGAATAATTTCTTTCCTTTTGCATAGTGATGTATTATTTGGGCATTTTTTTTTCTTTTACTTATCAATTCAAAAGTATGCTTTAAACAAAATTTTATCAGTTTACTGCTCAAAGTTTTACACTGGTTGTAGCAGTATATAGTGCTGAACATCATTAGTTTTCCTGGAATTTACTTCTGAAAGCTGTGGATAAGCAATTCAGATCAGTATGCATGTAAAATGCTTTCAAAGCTTATATAAAGAGGTTACAGATGGAAATCGAGACTAACTCTTGCACTTGATTCATGAAGGTCTTTCTAATTTCCAAAAGGTGACAGAAGTTCTATACTAAACATCCAAACAGGAAACAACAGAAGCCTGAAATCTTCTAGAAGACACTAAGCAGTCCGCTGATACAATAACATTTTACTTTGATGAGCATTTAACTTTTCAGAGTAAAAGATGAAATTAAATATTGAAAGGTATTAACACTGAAGTCACCAGCGCCAAATAACCTTTACAGTTAGTCACTGTAATAGCAAAGCAAAAGGTTTCATCCTGAAAGACAAATACCTTGGATGTTCTTCCAAGCAAAATGACTTAAGCAAAGGAGGTTATAGGTAGTGTTATATGATCCCTTCAAAAGCAAGCAAAGAAAATTCATGCATAGTCCTCTCATTATGAGGCAATCAGTGCTGACTCTTTCAGTGGCTTAGGTGTTGTATAATGGAGAATAATGCTTAGCCAGTGTAGGGTCCTGAAAAGCAGGCTGTGTTAGGTTAATGTGATGCATTAATGTGTCTATGAGGTTAAAGGCCTGAGCTAGTTTGCTCCCAGTAGCTGAAAACTTCAGCACATCAGGGTGACACCTGCCTGAAAAACTCTGAACATTTTGGAAAGACTACTTTCATTAAAGAACGCACTTAGGAGAGTTGAGCCAGCAGTAGACTGTGCTTAGGGTAGAAATTCAGATCAATGAGAATGAAAAAAACCCACATAATTTTGAGGCAGGAATGTAGCTAGGTGTGTGCTAACAGCAGTATAAATTCCTCCTGGACAGCCTTTAATCAAATAATAATTCACTGGTACATGTCAACAATATAATTAATTCAGAAAAAAAGAAAACAGCTGACACAGTAAATGCAGCCTTAACAGAATGATTGAATAGAAATGTGGAGGCCAAGTGTATAATACTAGTCAAATCAAAACTCTTTTCAAATTATATTTAAGCAATCTGTAGATTTGAAATTGAAATTCGGAATAAAAATTTTAAATTCTCATTTCTGAATATTGAGATTTGTAAAAGGATATCTAATGGTTAGAAGAGTAAGGAATAAAATATATTTGGTATCTCTCTGTATTAACTGAAATGTTGTTTGACTTGGCAATAAGGTGGAAGTCTCTAGAATGCATGACCTCAGCATGATGCTGGAGGGCAGAATGACATAGGCTGTTGGGCAGTTAAAGAGGAAGGAGGGATGAGTGAAACAGTCATGGTCTCAAATACAATTCAGACAGGGAAAACTTGTCACAAGAAAAACTAAACCAGATTCTACCCACAAGACACTGTTGAAGTGCTGTTCATACCCTAAGCTATGAAGTGAACAGTAGGAAGGATTCTGATTCCCATATGGCAGAGGGGGAGAGGTGTTTATTATAGGAAGGAAAATTAAGGGGGCATAAGAATGATTTTTGAAAATTTATTTAAAAACAAACAAACAAAAAAAATTACTTGGGAACAAACTCCAAATGAGATGCAGTGGCAGTCTTATTTCTGATTCTTAGAATTAAACTGCTGCTAGACTATTTGGTCTAGCAAGCAGTTTTATGTTAATATGTGAAATGTCAGCACTTGACTGAGTGATGCTTCACCTAATTCATAAATATGCTTTGTGATTTCTGTGTGCATTTGAGGCAACTTTAAAATATCTGTTAAATACTATTAAAACAACTAATATATAATGATATGTAGCTTTATCGCCACTGGAACTTGTGAGTACTATCAAATTTCAGATAGCAAGTCTATCTACCTACCTCCTTCTGTATGTGGTATATATGTGGTATGAATATCTAACTAACAAAATAAGGCACTCTGGCTTGTTTGCAAACTAGATGAAGAATGCTAATAATGCTTCTTCATTTCTGAGTCTGCATGTAGTCAGTGTAGTCAGTCAGATAGAATTGGTTGGGAGTAAGCATAAACAGGACAATGACTTTCCTGTTCCTCTGGATAACTAGATGGAACACTGGTGTGACAGTGAGTGCCTTGCTCTGCACAGCTCTGGCTGGCATCTCACCTTATAGTTGTTCTGCTAGTCTGAGGATTTAGACAGGAATGCTGACAGGATTTCACCACCGCTGACTGCAAAGATCCTTCTGATCCACCATGGACAGCAGTGTCTTAGGGGTGCCTTCTGCTGCGATCCCCAGTACTGGCAATTGGGAGAGGCAGGCCATACCTTATTTTTCAAAATCACAGAATCACAGAATCACAGAATCACAAGGTTGGAAAAGACCTTTAAGATCATCAAATCCAACTATTCTCATCCTAAACTAAACCATATCCCTAAGTACCTCATCTACCCTTTTTTTGAACGCATCCAGGGAAGGCGACTCAACCACCTCCCTGGGCAGCCTGTTCCAGGCCCTCACAACTCTTTCAGTAAAAGATTTTTTTCTAATGTCCAATCTAAACCTGCCCTGGCACAGCTTCATGCCATTCCCCCTTGTCCTATCACCTGTCACCTGGCTGAAGAGACCATCACCTATCTCTCTACAACCTCCCTTCAGGTAGTTATAGGTGGTGATAAGGTCTCCCCTTAGCCTCCTCCTCTCTAAGTAAACAGCCCCAGCTCCTTCAGCCACTCCTGTGCTTAGGCACAGGCTGAATTTTTTATATCTGGAGTCTCTGTCTCTGCATCATGATGACACCATAACAGGAGTAGAAATTGCTGGATTGGGAAATGATCATGTTGGTTTTGTCATTGAATATGACTGAATTAATGGTCTATTACTAATAGTCTTAGCTCTTATTCTGTTGATAGGACCTCAATGAAGAAAGGGAAGATTAGACTAGATTTTTCAGGAGAAGTAGACATGAACAATAAAACTTCTCCATTCTTCAAGAGTAACGAAAAAGCTTCACAAATTTTCGGCAATTTCATCAGAATGTAACTTTGGGGCAAACAAAAATGCTCTGAAAACTTTGAATATTTCTTTAAATGCTTTTTAACCAAAACTGACAGCTTGAAAGTTTCGTTTCACATTATTGCAAAATATTTAAAAATATTCTGAAAAACCTGAAATGATATAATAAAGAGTTGCAACAAATTTCTGTGATTGATGGAGAAATGGGAGGATTCTTCTATGTATCATTTACTAAGAACTTGTTTAATTTGAAACTATGATATAGAAGGGGAAAAACCTAACACATTTATAACCTGAAATTTATGCCTTTCAAAAAGTTGACAATAAAGCTAAACTGACCTCTCTTGTAGTCTATAATTTGCTGAATGTTAATAAAAACACCTAAAATTAATGACAAAATAATTTTCTCTTTATTACTAATAAATAAATTCATTAATTAGCTCTAATACTTACACAGTTTCTTCTACTGTAATAGGACTTAGTTATGGTGCTTTTAATTTTTGCTTTCTTTATTTCACTAAAGCAGAAATTTTTGAGGACAGATTTCTAGTACTATTTGTAGCCTTCACTTACTTGCATACTAGTCTGTTATATTCAGTATTTCCTTTTCATGCATTTAAATTGGCATAAGCATACTATTTTAATAATATTTTTCATAGTATTTTGTGTTGAATGTTTGACACATATTCTGATGAACTTTAGGAGATTTATGTCCACAAAGTAAGCCCATGTTTGCTGTCTTCGAGGAGGAAGAAGAAAGAAAGTACGAGAAAGAAAAAACCTAGTTCAATTTTCCTGAGGTCACAAAGCAACCTGATAGCAAAACTGGGATTCTGAACAGCCACAGTGCAAGGCTGTTCAGAAGGCCCCTTTAAGTCATGTGGCTGCTAAGAAACTTAATTACAAACATCTATTCAAAATGTTTCATAACAAAATCCAAGACCTCTTACTGTTTCCTATCAACTTGCTGATCCTTTGCACATCAAACTGATATAATGTCACTGTAAAACATTCCCTTTTGAAGGCGGAAAAGAATCGAGTTGCATGTTTGCTTATGTCGCTAAAAAAAACCAAACCAAAATGAAACTATTTTATGAGGATGTTTATGCAACATTAATATTACAGAATTTGTTGGAGTGACATGTAAATATTTTGCCTATAGATAGATGTAGGACACTGGAATTTTATTCCTACTAGCATCGACACTGATTCAGGAATAAATGTCAAGGGTTTGTCTCTAGGCAATTTGTCATAGACAAGCAAATAATTCTGGTATATTTTTTCCAAGTATTTCCTTTTTCTGATATGTGTATATTAAACCTTTTAATAACCACGTGAGATGTACTTTCCAGGAACAGAGCAGAGCAATCCAAAATTATTTACAATGCAAAGACAGAAATGTCATGAAAAATTATTTTGTGAGGATCAGAAAAAAAATAATAAGATGCAGAAAAATGAGAGCGTGTAGACAATTAATGTGGTAATTCTTGCATTTTCAATTTTATGAAATTAATACCTGCATTTACATAAAAAAATCATTATCATACAAATGACAAAGGAGAACAGCAAAATTAACAAGAGCTGCTCATGTGTAAACAGCTTGTCTAAGCATTCATGTTGAACAACTTCGGGATAGGCAATCCAATTTAATTCTGACCTTTGACTTTCAGCAATAATCATTAAGAGAAGTTACTTATAATACTGCTTTCAGGTTTTTATTACTCACTGTATCTTCTGTCCTCTTGTTTCAGTAATAGAGTGCGGTAATTCTTCTTAGTGTAAGTGATGTATAACAATTAGAAGGATATATGTTAGAGGACTTGAGCAACAGGAGGATGAAAATTATAAGAGAAACAAAAGTTAAGTTATGCAGCCAGCCTACATTAAATCCTCTCAAACCACAATAGAGCCATCTGCAAATTTAATGTGTTTATTCAACTATTTAGTTAATATATTTTCTGATATGTTTAGCTTTCACTATTGACTATTTCTTCTGTAGATGTATGTCATTGATTTGATATTCTAACATAGGTTTTGGGTGTTTTTTTCAATTCTCAAAGGGGATTCAATTTGTTGAGATCATAATCATATTAGTAAATGAACTGAAAATATTGAAAACCTTGACATTACTTTTGACAGTGGTAGAATGAAAAGAACATCTTGGTCTCCTTTGTTATAGGTTTCATGCAAGTTTTGGGGTTTTTTTTTAAGTGCACTCAGTATTGCTTGTGATCTATATAGAATTAAATCATAAAACTTCACAACACTTTTCTTTCATATATAGTAAGGTCAATGAATAATTGGTATAAAAATAAATGTGAAACAAAATTTTCTGAGTAGATAAAGTAATCAGGATTCTTCAATACATAATGTAACTTATAGAAGTTTTTTTCATGAACAGAATAATCTAAACACCACTGAAATCATAAGCACCTATGAATTTGAGAGAGTATTAAGTTAGTCCCACCACAAAAAATGCATTTGAAGATAGCTCAGGTAATATTCCAAGGCAATAATAGTATAAAATCTTCCACATTGGACACATTCAAAGCTGTCTGAACACAACCCTGGGCAACTGGCTCTGGGAAGAATGAGATTGGAGTCTCAAATTTTTGTCTGTCTTAGCACACATTTAAAAAGGAGGACTGAGAGTATGGGAAGTTTTTCGGTATTTGTCTTCTATGGTTGCTTGGCAGTCTTGTGTTCAACATCAGTTTTATCATCAAATTGTGGTGCTCATTCTTTGAAAGCCTTTGTCTTCAGCTTCTTATCACCTCTCTCCAACCTTGAGGGAAAGCCTTCAGTTGGGCAGTAGGAACGGAAGGTGATTCTTCTACAGCATTCAGCACTGAGCACTTACGTACTGCAGCTTTATGGAATCTGATTTCAATGTGCTCATAGAAGGACGCTTAAGTTTCTGTAGAGGATTACATTTGCTAACTTTTAAAAATTATTCTCTATTGGTTTGTCACATCTGTTTCTTTTGAGGCTCTGATCCTTACATATTCTTTCAAGTCCAGTCAAAATCAGTTTATTGCGTTTCAGATGAGCATTCAGGGTGAAAACTACAATGCATATATGTTTACTGTAATGATAGAAATAGATGTTTAAGGCTGGTATTGCAATCAGTTGAGTAAAGAAAGTTGTGTGGTAAATACTTCAGATCATTATCTTTCAGTCTTACTGAACACGTGAAAAGATGCTTGTTTATTCCTTGATATACTCAATGCCAATATCTTTGCTTCCTTTCAAAACAAATTAAAAATATCTTTTAAACACCTGAGAATATTTAAAATAAAAATTAAAGAATCATAGAATTCTTTGGGTTGGAAGGCACCTCAAAGATCATCCCTGCCATGGACAGGAACACCTTCACTAGTCCAGGTTGCCCAAAGCCCCATCCAACCTGGCCTTAAACACTTCCAGGGATGGGGCTTCCTCAACCTCTCTGGGCAAGCTGTTCTTTGGGCTTTTCAAAATTTTAATTGCACAATGAAGATCTAAACTTGTAAATAATTTCAGAAAAAAAGGTGTCAAACCTTCAGGTTTTGCTTTATGTTAGAATTTAACATTTGGTTCTTGCAGTGGACGAAGTACCCTGCAATATGAGGATGATTTCCTGTGAGTGCTGATGTTCTTTGGGAACATGCTTTGGGTGAGGAGATCACTCTAGTTCTTATTCCACATTACATAAGTGCGTTTCTGCAACAGTCTCTACTTGTCCTTTTGCCTCAGCTTTAGGATGTAGCTTCTCACCAAAGCATTGTATGGTTTTGTGCATTATAAACCATATAAAAATTAATCAATTTACCACACTTTTTAATGTGGCTTCTGTAGTTGTAGAGATAAATGAACATGGCTTCTCAAACACAATCGTTTTTCTTTTTAATGTTTGAATGGTAACTCAAATAATTTCTAAAGATTATTTTTTCATTGCTTTCCATTTGTGTTCAGCCAGATGATACTGTGTATGATGTAAGGTTAACACTTGCTTTTATCTTCAACCAAAGTCAATAAGAATCTACAGCAAGTGTGTTGAACCATTCAATAATGTGGAATAAATTACGTAACAGAAGAGTAGCTATCTGAGACATTATCTTCTTCCTGTGTTAAAAAGGATGTTTTATTTTTGAAATGCCTATTATGAAGACCCGATATGTACACCTTCAACCACTGAGGTTACTGGGAAGGCAGGTCTTGTAAAGGTGGTATGGAGTCCTGTTCTCTGAAAATGTTGGCAGAGTTGCAGAGATTTATCTCTCAAAGTACATACAGTGCAGTAACAGTTCATTCTCCACACCTTGTCAGTTTTAGTTTTTGGAAAGCTAATAAAAGTATCAATAGCCTATTGACAGTTTCAGTCTTGTTCTCATTATGTATAACTATCTTTATAAATCTAGGTGTGGCCCCTGTGGGAAAGATTAATTCAGTTGTATCAGTATAGGCACCTGAGAATGTGAATCCATTGAATTAATCTCTTCTTATCTTGTAGGCAAGACCTGTTATTTCTGCATATTTCATTTTTTTCATAGCTCATCTTGGCACTGTTCAAAATTTGTTCAAGTAAGTTGCTTCCTTTACGGATTTTTCCAGTGTGATTACAATTTTTGGGGATTATAATATAGATCAGGAACTGACATTGAGTTTATGTAGGAGAAAACGCTGGGGGAAAAAAATATTTTTACCTAAATGCCTTTCTATGCAAATATTTATTACAGTGAAACTGAAACGTCTGTATTTACAGAATTTTAAGGTAAGGTAAATGATGTTTCAAGTTCATAATAGTACACTATATTATAAATAAAGTACTGCAAGTTCCTTCATTTATTTTTTATATTTTGGAATATAGAAAAAAATTTGGAAGCTGGAGGAGTAGATGTGCACCAGGAGAAAATACAATAATTGATGAAAGGGTCAAGCAATGTGTCTGAGAAATTTCTCAGATTACTTAATAAAAGCATGATATGCAGTTTTAAGCAATGTATATTCCCTCATGTTAGAATGAAGGATATCACTGATATACATCAGGTATCGATTCCATATTGTACAACTTGATGTTCTATGAGATTATCAGGGAAAATTGCATACCAATTAGTTCTTCATATGGACAAGAGATACAGACGACTGACTGTTCTCAAGTCTTGCGTGTTTTAATGTTATTTCTGGTAAACCAGAACTATCTAATCCATGGGACTGAAAATATTCCGCTGTTTCCTTTAAGGCTGCATACAATTACTCTAGTTTTAAGAAAATGAAAATACATTAGGTATTTAAACTTCTATTTTTTATGAATAAAAAAGTCTTTATGAGAATAAGTATATAGTTGAAAAGCATCTAATGAGAAATTTCTTCTTTCTCTTCAGGAAAAAAAAGAAAAAAAAAAGAACTCTCATTGCAAGAGAATCTTTAAAACTACTTTTTCTATAAAGATCTTTTTCACAGATTAAAATTCAAAATCTCTGCTTTCTATATCAGTAGAGGCTGAAATATCAGTTCAGCAAGAAAATACTATGTTTGGCTGAACCTACAGTTCACTATTTCAGTAGCTTTCTGAGTGGCTGTCCAAACAGAAAAACTGTATTAAACAAGGGAAGCAAAAATTATATGAGCTGCAACACTTTTAGGAAAACAGATTTATGTTTTGTGCTGAGAAAACCGTCAACCAGTCTCAAAGCTTTTTGCCGAGTCAGAAATATGCAGTGTCTGCTTTTCTTTGTGCAGCCAAAACCATGGTTGGAAGCTAAAACTTGCCTTCAGGTATGCTTCATGAACACCTCATTGGATTATCTGAAGTTCCTTGTTTGTTCTTGAAAAACCTGTAGTGGCCAGTCAAATTAAACTCTTGAGTCTATTCCACCTGCTGGCATAACACCTGGAAATAGATGTTAAACTTATTTGGATCTATACGGGTGTTTCTCAGTGACAGATTAAACTGTTAAACAAAAATGATGGTGGGGTGCAGAGGAACCCTGCAAATCCTCCCTTAGTTGCCCTTAAGTTAGAGACAAGCATACTGTTTCTTGGAAGATGAAAGGGTCTATAATTTTTATTCTGTATTTAAAAATTGTAGGACGTAAGGAATTAATATTGCTCTAAGCGATGCATAATGATTGATGATAGAGTCTGTCTCAATATATTCCACCCTTAAACACAGTACACACCTACCCAAAGCATTTTGTTGTCAGTTTTGATAAGTATTGTGCTGTGCTATGGTGACAAGCAGAACTCTGTGGCCGTTGGCAAAGCCAGCAGGGAGGATGGGGCTATATTCCTTCTGAAGTCAGGGAATCTGATGGCTGTACTGCTAATTATTCACTACATCCTGAGCTGAAAGCACAGTGTCAGTAAATATAATTTGAAATACTGGGAGAAAGGGACTTGGTTTTTTTGGATGTTTGGGGACACTGGGAGGGAGAAGAAAGCCTACATTTAATGTGAGGGTAGAGACATCCAGGTGTGTGCTGTGTGGGAAACTGAAAGGGATTGCGAAATATTGTGCTTTGCTGACATGGCCTCATTCGAACTTACACAACACACACTTCAGATAAGAAACAAACAGGTGTAACAAATATGTTTAAATAATTGAAAGAGCCAGGTTCTTTATAGCTGTCCATGCATGCATTACACATCTGTAACTCTTACATCCCTAAATAGCATTAAACCTGATAGGCATGTTTCTGAACATAATTTATCACCTACTAGATATATCTCTCCTTTGAAAGTTATAGTGGGATGCAGTTTTATCTGCATTTATGCTTAACCTGAGTGAAACACACAGAGGTCCAAGATTTGTTTTTCATTAAGCAATGGTTACATAAGCATACTGCAAGAAATAACTGCTTCTCATGATGGTTTAAAACATAAGCTATTTAACCAACTTAAGGTTGAAAAACTTCTATGGTGTTCCTCTGAACATCTGTGGAAACAATGAAAACACTTTAAAGGTTGAAGTATTCTGTTTCTGCCTTTTGCTGCTCTCATGGAGATGTGAAGAATAGATTGAAATCAAGAAATATTAGCTCATAAAGCTAGAAAGGCTCAGAAAGTGACACATGCCATCTAATTTTACGTACACTGCTGAGAAAAGAATTAGTAATATTCGAGTATGTCTACTAAAATTGAAGGCTAAATGATAAATATAATAAATTCTGAATAGAATTTTCTGTTGCCGTACTTTAAAAGCTGAAAGCACGTCAATGTTTAAAATGAACAGTTTGGAAAATAATATAAGTAAACTTTGTAGAAGTCCGTAGTTTGGGATAATCTGTGCAATACGTAGTGCATTTCCATTTCAATTAAAATGTAACTGATTATGCATGAAGCTAAATTACTGCACGTCTAAACAAAAAAAAGAAGAGTTCTATTCAATTTAAATTTCTGTCACCCAGGAAGTATCTTGTTTTTCTTGCAGACTATGAAAACTCTTTTATCTTTGGCATATGTATTTATCACACGGACCATAACTGGAGGAGAAAGTTTGAGGCCTTTTACACAGTGTATATTTCTTCATAATAGCATCCTTCTGAGCAACGGTCACTGTCATAAATTATTTTCTTTGTTCACCTGTTGGCATTTCTGTTTCATCATTGTGGGGACTTCATCAGCTGAGGTTTTCCTGATTTGCTGCTTGGTGAAAGAAGGGCAAAAGGACACTATTTTGATTCTGGTAGCTGCTATGCAAAACAGTTGAGCCTCCAAATGACTCTAAATGTTGCAATTTAATGATCTAGGGTAAACTCGTTCTTGAAATATCCATTTTTCAGCAGTGACAATAAACCAAGATCTGTGTTTCTCAGCCAATTGCCATGTCGTGTGAAGCCTGCTAGGTGACAAAAAGCTGTAGAGTGCAGAAACAAAGTAGGCAAGACAGGATTTGTTGCTTGTCTCTTTATGCTGGTAGCAGTGGTACCATGCCAGGTACCTCTGCAGAATTTATTCTATTTGTGGTATTACTCTCTTCCTTGCAAATGTTCAATTCTGTGATAATGTAAGTAAGAAAAATGAAGTTTTTTAGTGAGAGGAACTTATTTAATATTAGCACAGATGAGTAATTTTTGTCTGGGAAAAGATTTGTGAAGACTTATGATATCTTTCATAACTTTTTTTTTTTTTTAAATCATTCATTAAAAAGTCAGTGTATCAAATGCTTAAGCCTGACTGGATTGTTGCCAGGCTGTTTATTAAATATTACTTATCACCTTGAAATACCTGAACAATACTCCCAAGTAACTGGAACAAAAATAAAGTTTTACCAAATTCAAATATAATTTTCAATGTCCTTAACTAACAATAAGTATAATTTTTGCATGCATCACTGTGCTTTAGATCCCATCTTTGTTTGCCATATTATCCAAATATCCTAATCATGAGCTGCATTCTGTTTTCATGGGAATGTACTAACCAAAGAAGAGCTAAAGTATGGTGCAATTAAGTCCCCTTCTATACAAGCATTTGATATAATTAGAACACTTCATTGATTAGGAATTGCTTTACAGATCATAGGGTAGCTATGTTTAAAATTTTAATTACATAAATCTGCACACAGCATGGCTCTTTAAATCTGAATTTAGATTAGATTCTGTATTTGTGTCAAAATAACTGTACAATGAAAATGAGTAGGAATCAGGGAGAAGATGTGTAACCTTAGCCAAGTGTTAACTTATTGTTTTACTTTATACTATGATCATTTTTCTATTTCTTAATATTAGAAGCCAGAACTAACACTTTCTTTGCTTTATAAGAAACAGACACAGTAAAAATTATGTTTAGTGTTTTAGTTGTAAATAAATATGCACATTAAATATATCTCATTCTTTGATAACTCCATTCTCTTTCTACAATTTCAAGTCAAGCATGTTCAAAGTGAATCAATAACTCTTTTTCAGCTGGGAAAAATGAATGCACTGTATATGTTATTATCAGTGTAGTGTGATCAATATGTTTATTCATGTGGTTTTTGTGTGTGGAAATGTGTTTCGATCTGTGAATAAAAATCCACCCTCCAGTATGCTTGTGAAATGTCAATTGATTTTGTAGAAGGAAAATCATGGGTATAAATATCAGCATAATTGATCTAAAATGTAGAAAAGTATATCCAGCAGTAAGTAATATGGTTGTACTCACACCCATGTTTAGTGCATGAATATTCTCTGTCTAGCATTGCTGAATCAGCAGTTGATTTAGCTAGGGATGTTTACATTTTAGACAACTATACATGTAAATCAAAGCAATGTAATTAATTCTCAAACTGCTTTTCAAACACAGAATCATCACTACCTGTTGTGCTAACACCACAGAAATTATGAACACCAGAAAGTGTGAAAGCTAAGGAAAATCCTAGATGAGCTATTAAGATCTGTCTATGTAAGCCAACAATTACAAATCAACCTCTTCCACATTACCTCGATTTCCACATATGCTTACCCCTTCAGAAATATAGGCATAAGTAATCCCTGCTAAAGTATTGTCCAGCTTTTTATTCAAATAGAGCACGGAAAGCTTTTTTTTAAACAGAATTTCAACAAACATATATGGAAAAATTGAAGATTTTCATATTCTTGCAGTCCTAATAAATTATAAATCTATGTTTTTTTCCATTATAAATGCCAAATTCCTGTAAAACTATGAGTATTTCTTACCTTTAACTTGAAATCTAGTTCTTCAGTAACAGCTGAAGTTATATGTTGAAAGGAACACATTGCTGTTAACTGTAGAACAAATGACATCTGCAAGTTTTTGATCGGCGTTTTCACTGTCAATTTGGTGAAACAATGTAGCAATAAACTAATGAGTATTAATGACAAATTAACTCTTATAGCTTAAGGATAATGGTATTTCATATATTTGTTGTTCTTTTTTTTTAGAATCTTAGAATCATTTAGGTTGGAAAAGACTGTTAAGATCATCAAGTCCAACTGTCATGCCCACCACTAAAATATATCCCTAAGCACCATATCTACACGTTTTAGATACCTGTCATGGTTTAACCTCAGCCCATACCTGAGCACCACCCACTGCTTGCTCACTCAGTGGGATGGGGAGGAGGCAAAGGCAAACCACGGGGTTGGGATAAGGACAGTTTACTGAGACAGCACAGGGAGAAGGAAAGAACAGGGCTCAGAATATGCACAGTCATAACACAAGGCACACACTTACCTACCCAACAACTGACCAGACACTCAGATCACCCCTTTTTTATGGGGAGCATGATGTCACATATGGAAAACACCCTTGTGTATGGAAAACACCTTTGGACAGCTCAGCTCACCTGTGCTGGCTCCTTGTGAAAATTTACTCTATCCCAGCTGAAAACAGGGACAATACCTCCAGGGTTGGTGACTCAACCACTTCCCTGGGCCGCCTGTTCAAATGCTTGATAAACCTTCCAATGAAGAAGTTTCTCCTAATATGCAATCTAAATCTCCCCTGGTGCAACTTGAGACCCTTTCCTCTCATACTATCTCTTGTTACTTGGGAGAAGAGATTGACACCCTCTTGGCTGCAACTTCCTTTCAGGTAGTTGTAGAGAGAGTTTAAGTCTCCCCTCAGCCTCCTCTTCTCCAGACTGAACAACCCCAGTTCTTTCACCTGCTCTTTGTAAAACTTGTGCTAAAGACCCTTCACCAGCTTAGTTATTTTTCTTTGGGGACACTGCAGCATCTCAATGTCTTATAGAATCATAGCATTATAGAATGCTTTGGGTTGGAAGGGATCTCAAAGACCATCTAGTTCCAATCCCCTTGCCATGGACAAGGACACCCTCCACTAGAACAGGTTGCCCAAATCCTCATCCAACCTGCCCTTGAACACTTTCAAGGATGGGGCTTCCATAACCCCTCTGGTCAACCTGTTCCAGGGCTTTACCACCCTATAATAAAATTTTTTTTCCTAACATCTAGTCTTAACATACCTTTCTTTCATTTTTAATCCATTCCCTCTTATCCTATCACTACACTCCCTGACGAATAGTCCCTCTCCCACTTTCCCGTAGGACTGCTTTAAGTATTGGTAGGTCGTATTGAGGTCTCCTCAGACCCTTCTCTTCTCCATGCTGAACATGCCCAACTCTCTCATTCTGTCTTTATGAAGAAATACTCCAGCCCCCTGATCATCTTTGGGGCCCTCCTCTGGACTTGCTCCAACAATTCTATGACATTTCAGTACTGGCGACCCCAGAGTTGGATGCAGTACTCCAGGTGGGTCTCACCAGAGCAGGGTAGAGAGGAAGAATCACCTCCTTGGATCTGCTGGTCACACTGTTCTTGATGTGTTGGCCAGGGCATGGTTGGCCTTCTGAGCTGCTAGCGCACACTGCTGGCTCATGTTGAACTTGTCATCAATCAGCACCCCTCAAGGCTGCTCTCAATCCATTCTCCACCCAGACTATAGTTGTGTTTGGGATTGCACTGACCCACATTTAGGACCTTGAACTTGGCTTGCTGAACTTCATGTAGTTCACATGGGCCCATCTCTCCAGTCTGCCAAGGTCCCTCTGGATAGCATACCTTCCCTCCAGCATTCCAACCTCACTGCAGAGCTTGATGTCATCAACAAACTTGCTGAGGATGCACTCTATCCCACTGTCCATGTCACTGACAAAGATGTTCAACAATACCCATACCAGTACTGACCCCTGAGCAACACCACTTGTCATGGACCTCTATGAGGACATTGAGCCATTGACCACAACCCTTTGAGTATGATCATCTGGCCAATTCCTTATCCACAGAATGGTCCATCCTTCAATTTCTAGTCCTGCTGACAACACTATTTCTGATACAAGCCAGGAAGCTACTAAGCTTTCCTTCAGAAGATTTTTCTGGCCTGCCTATTCTTTCAACATTTTTTTGTTCAGTATGTGCTATGTCACAAGGTGCTGTCCTGGGTTTGGCTAGGGTAGGGTTAATTTTCACCAGAAGCTGGGATGGGACACAGCCAGGACAGGTGACTCAAATAGCTGGGATGGGACACAGCCAGGACAGGTGACTCAAATAGCTAAAGGGGTACATACTGTATCATGTCATGTTCAGTATAAAAGTGGGCTAGCTGGGGAGGTGCAGTGCATCTCCAGCATGTGAGGCTTGGGGACAATTTGACTTTGTGATGGGTCTGAGCCTATTGTCTGAGTTGTATGGTTTTCTGGGGAAAAGCATTGTGTATCACCAGTTTTGTATATTCTAAGTACTGTTGTTATTTTCTCCTTTTTCTGTCCCAGTAAACTGTGCTTATCCCAACTCATGAAGTTGGCATCTGTCTCCCTATTCTCCTCCCCATCTTGACAGAGGAGAGGTGATCAAGAGGCTGCGTGACGCTTTACGAACTGGTACCTTAAATATTTTACCTCCTTTAAATTTAAGTTACTTTAATGCAATAATTAAATTTTTTGCCTTTAAAAATACAAATGCTCCCTTCCCTCAACATTTTCTAGATTTCCAAGGAATGCAAAGAAAATGCAGATGAGATAATGGGACATAAAATCCCGTTTGTAGGTTCTGTGTTTCTTTTCCAACTCTTTACTTAAAATTTATGTTTAATAGCAAAATTGCTCATAAAATCACACCCTGCCTTTATATCAGGCTCAGTTCATCAGTGAAGGTCCTTAAAATATAAGTATTAAGATGTTGAATAATTTGACTCTTTCAGACATGTTTGAACATGTGGCTTTCACTGCATTGCCTGAATATATTAACTGGCGCTGAATACATTCACTGTGATTAAGCTTCTGTTTGTTTTGCTTTGTCATAAAAAAAGATTAAATTTGTTTGTTTATCATTATGACCTGGTTTCAGGTAGAATAGAGTTAATTTTCTTTATAGTAGCTGGTGTAGTGCCGTGTTTGGGATTTAGGATGAGAGCAGTGCTGATAACACACTGATGTTTTTAGTTGTTGCCCAGCAGTCAGGGACTTTCTAGTTTTTCATGCTGTCCTGCCAATGAGAAGGTGAGGGGCACCCAGGAAGCTGGGAGGGGACACAGCCAGGGCAGGTGACCCAAACTGGCCAAAGAGGTTATTCTGTGCCAATTACGTCATGCTCAGCATAAAGAGGGCTGGTGGGGGAGGAGTGCATGGCTCCAGGACATGAGGTTTGTGGTAGGTCCTGTTTTGGGATGGCTCTGACCTGTACAGTTTCTCGGTTCAGTGAGGAACTGCATTTGTGCTTCACCAGTTTTGTATATTTTACTATAAATCCTGTTATTGTTATTTCTCCCTCCCTTTGCTATCCCAGTAAATTGTCCCTATCCCAACCCATGAGGTTTACCTATATTTTCCAATTCCTCTCCCTGTCCCACCCTGTGGGTGGCGGGGTCTGGGGAGTGAGCTAGCAGCCTCGTGGTGTTCAGCTGCCATCTGCGGCCAAACCATGACACATTGATAAAGAGCTTGAATTTTCTTATTTCAGAACTGCTGTACTTCAGGCAGTATACACTTGTTAAAGGGAAGGGTATTTTAATCATTTTGGAAGAGTTAACTTCTTAGACATTCGTTCATTCATTTAATAAAAGCATTCCATAAACTGTAATACAACTTCTGTCTCTTTTTTAACAATTTCTGTTCACTTTCATTTTGTTGTTTTTTAAATCTTCGTTTTTGAAAGTTCACTGGTGTTTTCAAGCTCCATCACTTCACAGAAAAAGGTCCAAACATTCAAAAGCTATCTATGGAGCAAGACTGAAGGACACCTCTACCTCTTTTCCAGAAGAATGAAAGACTCCTTCCCGGGAAAGGACACAACCACACATTTAGAAAGAGCACAGTGATAAACTTGCTTATTTTTTCTCAAGAATGAGTAGTACATTCTGATTTTGTTTTTAAAGTCTTCAGAAAGTGTAGAAAGAGTTAGAAAACAGAAAGAAATTTTAAGAGAACCCAGGACCAGCAGTATGCTACTGTGAAAAGGAGGATAAATGGATCTTAACATAAGATAAGGTGAATCTGGATGAAAGAAAAAAATGCTTCCACTCTTCCATGTTCACTCTCACAGCTTTGTCACATATGTTATGCAAGCTAAAGCTGGTATACTCTGTAACAAAATGTGTTTGCTAAGATTTTTTAATGAGTAATAAGTAAGTTAAAATGAAGATTTTTTGTTTTCCCTTTGAACAAATTTGGCAGTGCTGAAACTAGTCATATGTCTTGTATGCCTTCAGGGAACCCTTCCATGTTTACCAGAGACAGTATGTCATTAGGCATAGAGTGTGATGTGTTAGGATGATCTCTTTTTATATATGTGTGTTCACTTGTGTGTGTGCCAATGATTATAATTTTAAGATGGGGAGAGAATTTTTTCTTTTATATATATATATATATGATCCAATTGCTTTATAAAAAACTACAGTCTTTTCTAGCATCAAGGATCTTGCACATGGTGCTTTTACAGGATGATTCTCTGCAATTTCATTGTACAGTTACAGATTTGAATTAATTGTACCTGAAAAGAAACTAATTTATGACTACCTCATTTTAAGTACTCTCAAGAACCTTCTGCTTTTTTTGTTCAAAAAAGTCAACCAATCTGTACCAGAAATTCTGGTCATACATTTGAAAGTTGAGTTCCCATTATCTGACCAGCCTTCCTTTCTAACATTTTTTTTCCCCTTTCTCTTTCTGGCTTATTATACTTTATATTATCTTTTGCATCATAGCAATTCAGCAATATGTGCACTTCTATAGCAAATTCTCATCAAAGATCTCATTTTTAATGCATTAACTTCTTACGTTTTTTCCAACATGAAACTGCTGAGTATCTAATTGTTTCCTTCCATTTTGGAAAATTTTCCCTGGAATTGAAGCTTAAACTGTAGTAGTATCTCTACACAATACCGTTTTTTTTTTTCTTGAAGCTCACTTGTTACAGTCTGTATGTGTTCAGGCTTGTGATAAATAGCTTATCACTAGTTAGACCAGCAACACCTCTCCCCATAGGGGTTTTTCTCATCACTTACATAAATTCTGAAGAAGATAGTTAACTTCAAAGCTCACGGGTTGCCTCATCAGTTATCAGAATCATTAATTAAATGTCTTTTGGGGCTTATCTGTGAAAGATTTTAGTGTCAAAGTTTCTGTTTAGAAAATAAATCCCAGCCTCTGGGTATAAAATCAAGCCCTATTTGATGGCAACAAAGTATCAGCAGAAATTTGTTTAGCTTGCACAGTTGTCAAGAGAAATTCAGGAAACAGTTGTAAGTATGTTCATGTCTGGTGGTTAGTTTAAGGGTTTGTGTATTTGGGGAGCGGAGACGAGAAGAGACCAGGATGTGGGGGGGAGTAACATGTTTTTGTGGTGATTTAACTTGTGTGACTTTGGGGTTTGGGGCTTTGTGAATTTGTTTGGTTTTACTTGGGGTGCATACATTGATAGAGCTGTACTGAAACACTCCTACACTGTCTTAAGCGGAGTTGATGCATAAGGGGATATAGGAACGTGAAGAGGAATTTACATGAACATGTTACTTTTATACAGATTTTGTATTGTTCACATTATAGTGTAATTACATTGGTATTGTAGAATAAAATTGAAATGTCTTGATTGTTTTAGTAGCCACTGAATGTAGAAGAAATTTCAGCCCTGGGTGAGAAAATGGTAACATGGAAGTTCATAGCCTCAAACCTTTGGAGTCTTTCACACCTTTTTGGCAGAAACTGCTAAGCACTAAGATTAATTTCGATTTCTGGACATTTGTTCCTGCATAGGAATGTTAGAATGTCACTCACATGTCTAGAAGTAGTGTTAAACAAAATTTTTATGAAGAGGCTGTCCTGAATATGCAAGCAGAAGGGGTCCCTGATTAAAACTAAGTGTGGCAGTCTGGTAGACCCATGCTGATTTTTAATGTAGTTCTTTAAAGCTCCTCTTATTCATGCTAAATAAAGAAACTTCCAATGTCAACCCCTCTGGCTGGTAAAATCTTCATATTTTTCTATATAAATATTTTTGCATTGTATTCTGGATGTGAGATTGCAAACTTGTGTTGATAGCAATTATTTAAATGTTTTATCCTTTGTATATACTACCTCCAGTATTTTTGAGGTTGACACCTTAAGACAAGGTGAAAACTCTCTTGTATTTCTTTACAAATAATAAATTGCCCACAACCAGGTCTGTAACTCACTACTGAAGCTGGTGTGAAAGTAGTGAATGATGAGGAAAACAGGTACTGGGTAAGAAACTGACCTAGTAGTTGGCATCTGCATAATAACAAAGTTGCCAGGGTTTCACAGGGTTTCAAAATAAGGCCCATTCAAACTCACCCCCAAACAACAATGACAATGACTGAAAAGTCTCCAGCTGGTGGTGGAAATTTGATGGAATTTTGAATTAGAGAAAAGTGACTCCAATATGCAGCAACAAGTGCTATGTTTAGGGGAAGAAAAGATTTGAGGTCTTTGTCTCTTTTAACAGTAGCTATGATTTTCATCTATTTGAACAAAGTCAATTTCAATTTAAATTTGAATACAAAGAGATCATGTTCACAAGTATTTTAACTGTTTTTTGTGGAGGAGGTGTTTGTAGATTGGAATTGATATTTAATTGTGGTAAGGTGCACACATTTCTTCAAACAAAACTGAAGCTGTTATTTGCTTGATATATCATCATAATCTAATATAAAACTGCAAGCTGTTAATACGAGGATCAGACATGCAAGGGATTTGGACTCTGAGCCAAAAAAACCCAAACCAACAGAAGCAACAACATGTATCCATGTGAGAATAAGGATTCCTTTTGTGTTTGCCACAAACTAGCATCTTGGGGTTAAGGGGAAGGAAGTAGAATTATTTTTTTTTTCCCTAGACTTTCTGATTAAAAAGGTGCTTCATTGCCACCAGACAAATGTAGATGTGAAATTAGAAAAAATTAGTAATGGATCTTCAGCTATACAGTCTTCAAGTGTAAAAGTAATTGATTCAAATACTTACTATAAATTGAGAAAAGACAAGAATGGGTCCTGGAACATGTCTTGGGTAACCTTGCAAAGTCTCAGAAAATTGTAAGAGTCTGAGGGTTGGAGGGCACCATGCTACTTGCTCTGCTATCCCTTTTGTAAGTTACATAGGAAGTAACAAACTTCTTTAAAGAAAACAAATATTAAAATAACTGTTTCTATGAAAATTAGGGCGAGGGCATGGTGGACATTTAAAATATTTTCCTTTCTTTCAGTGTAGTCACAATTCAACATTTTGACACAATTCATTAAATAATCAGGTCCAACCACAGCTGCAAATTAACAAAAATAAGCTACTTCAAGGAAAATGTCCAACTGCATTCAGATTTTAATGACCCCCCAAAAAAGACAGATAAACTATATGCACCAGAGCACACTGTTTTTTTTAACAATGCAATCAGCATGTAGTCTAATGTTACTGCAGCTTCTGTTTCTCAGTGTAAAATTCCTGTAGGACTCCTCTACATATCAACCTCGCCAAAAGGTTTTTCCCAGAGCAAGTCAAATGACAGAATAGTTTTAGCTTTCACAAACCAGGAGTGTCCATTTTTATACTGGGTGTCCAGGGTCTGTGAGGGGCTGCAGAGGCCTCTGTGAAGAGCGGCCGGGGCTGCCCTCGTGCCAGACACAGCCGGTTCCATCCAGCTTCAACCCACCCAGCGCAGGGCAGAGGTGAGCCCCACAGCCACCATGGCGGCGCCTCAGCTATGCAAGGGCAAAGCACTACCCGGCAGACAGGGCTGAGGGGTGAAGGTTAAGAAACAGTCCTGCGATCCCTGAGGGGATGGGGGAGAGGAGAGGAGGTGCTCCAAGCACCACAGAAAGGATCTCCTGCAGCCCTTGGAGACACCAGGCTGGAGCAGGTTTATCCTGAAGGACTGCAGCTCATGGAGTGACAGAGAGGAACTGTCATGGACTGACCACATGCCACATTCCCCTGCAGGGTTTGGAGATGTCCTGGTTTGGGCTAGGATAGAGTTAATTTATTTTGTAGCAGCGGATGGAGTGCTGTGTTTGGGAGTTAGGATGAGAGCAGTGCTGATAACACCCTGATGTTCCTAGTTGTTGCCAAGCAATCAAGGACTTTTCAGTTGTTCACATTTCCTCCCTAATGAGAAGGGAGGGGACACAGCCAGGACAGGTGACCTGAACTAGCCAAAGAAGGTATTCCATGCCAATTACATCATGCTTAGCATAAAAGGGGGGCTGGTGTGGGGAGGAGCAGGCAGCTCCAGGACATGCAGTTTGGGGACGGTCCTGTTTCTGGATGGCTCTGAGCTGTACGGCCTGAGTTGTACTGTTCAGTGAAAAACTGCATTGTGTATCACCACATTTTTGCTATAAAGTCCTGTTATTATCATTGTATCTATCTTTCTGCTACCCCAGTAAACTATATTTATCCCAACCCACAAGGTTTTGGTTCCTTGGGTTTTCTTCTCTCTCCCTTTCTTCTTCCCTCAGCCTGCCACTGCCCCCCTCCCAAAAAAAAAAAACCAACCCAAAAAAGACAAAAGAACAAGTAGCTGGGTGGTGCTTGGCTCTTGGCTGGGGAAAAACATATAACAGGAGGGGAGGAAGTCAAGGTATAGGGGAGGAAGTCAAGCTATCAGGAAGGAACAAGTGAAGTTGAACCTAGGAAGAGGTCATTGCTTCTCACTCAATCATTAATTGGAAATAAATTTAAATTAAAATAAGTTTGTTTTGCCTGAAATTGTAACCGTTAAGCAATCTCGCTGTCTTTATCTCAACTCATAAGCTTTAGCATGTTATTTTCTCCCTCTGTCCTGTTTGAGGAAAGGGAGTGAGACAATAGTTGAGTGGGATCCAGTCAGCCACCATCAGCCCACCACAGCGACTGGCTGTCATCTCAGTTTGGGTGGCAGTTTGCTAGCAGAGAGAAGAATCAAGTAAATTACTAATTTAACAGTACAAAATTATGAGTACAATTTTTGCCTCATAAAAGGGTCTCATATAGAGGCTTTTGGCTAAGTGATGTAACCTTCACAGGCCGATAATTCTTGCAATTAAAGAGTAGGCAAATGCTGGCAGTGTAGGACCCTGGTAAGAAGAAATCAACTTAAGCAAGGATGGTAGCACTGTAACATTTGAACTGCCCTCTGTAATCGTTCAGATTAGTTACTGACTGGAAAGATGTGTCTTCATTAGAAACATGTCCATAAAAAACATTTCCAAAAAAAATCCCCATGTAAAAGTTGAAGATAATTAGTGAAAAATACCTTTATGTTTTCAAATGCTAACGCCCTTTTAATTAAATTCTCACAGAAATATGGCTTTGGGGACAAATATTTTGAAAGTAATAACTTCATTTTTATGTGGAAATGACAAACATTTTGGAATCAAATATGTCTAAAATGAAAATATTTCAGTTAAACTATAACTTTCATTTCTTTTGTCACATAGTGCTCAAAAAGGAACTGAAATAACTCATTGGAAAACAATTTTATTACATTTAGTTACAACAAATCTACTTTGTTCTGATGAGTTCCACAGGGAATTTATGTTCCAAAACTTATTGGTAAAGTCACCCCCATGTGTGACCTGTCTTCATAAGAATCCAACTCTTGTTTCCTCTGGCCTCTGTTCTCCTTCTCACTCACAAAGTAAGAAACCTGTTTCTTTTCCGGTTTTTTTTTTTTTTTTTAATATAAATAATTATGAGAAAGATGCTACTTCTCTCCTACTGTTCTTTAGAAGTATTCTGATAAACAAAAGAGAATGCATGGAGTAAGCTGCGTGATTAGAAAGTGACTCTTCTTGAAGCTACTGCTTTCATCAGGAATGTCACTCTGTAAAATTGTTTCAATCATACCAAACACTTTTGAAAAGACAATATGAAAATTCTTCATGGTAGTGACTGGAGAGGAAGAAAACTCAAAAAACCCCAAATCACTCAAAAATCGTGAAGTTCAAAAAATACAGTGCTAAAAAGTCAAAAGGTTAAGTTAAACAATTTCATATTGACTTCATTTGATTGCCAGTTTGACCTGGAACATGAGTATAGTATCTCTAAGGACTTAGATATTACTACGTCTGCTTGCACTGGATGCTTTGAAAAATTCTGAAAAAAAGGTCAGGGCAGTAGTAGCCTAGAAATAACTAGCTTTTTGAAAATAGCATGCTATGTATTTATTTGTTAAAAAAGAACAGTGAGAAAAATCTCATATTTCTTGTCACGTTCTAAAAGTTTTGAAAGAAACCCACTCAAGTCTTAAATGGCTTTTGCTCCTGTCATCTCATGAACAAGGAGACAGGAAAGACTTGTATGTTGCTTTTTGAGACCACAGTTTACTGAATCAGGTTCTTTTCAAATATCTTGTCTCTTCCCTTATGTTATACTTTTCTCTCTAGAAAATATGAGGGGTGTTTGTCGGAGGAAGGAGTTCTTGCTAGGTTCACAAGGATCATCCAGCAAGTCTGCTGGCTTTGAAGGAGTTTTTGCTACATGCCAGAGCTTACATCTGATTGCAGCTACTTTAGAGCTGTGGAACAGTTTTTTGAGGAAAGAACTGACAAGCTGATTACATTCTCTATTTCTACAGTCTTATGGGCCCTCAGTGTATTTTTTTCTCTCTCTTTTTTTTTTTTTTCCTTCAGAGTAGAAGTGATACATAAAATCATGAAAGGTTTTTTCTGTGTTTTTTTCTGGTAGGGGAAACAGGGAGATGGAAAGAGTATTAAAGTATATCCAAAGAACTGCAAAAAAGAACAGAACTTTGAAGTTTCTATCCTTCTAGACCTTTTATATCTAGCTATACAAATAAACACAGGTAGGGGAAAAGGAAAATTAATTTATCACAAAGCTGATCTAATCAGCAGCCGTTTCACATACAAGTGTGTTTCACGCAAGTTGAAGTATGGAAAGATCAATGGAATTTGATTATATATTTGCACTCTCATGAAAATACATGGTATAAATATCCAATGAAATAATGTCTGTCTACAGTAGGTGACGTAAATTGCCCTGTAGAGAGCTCTGAACAGAGCCCCTGATAGCTTCCTATCAGAATTTTCTTCTTTTTCTAAATGGAAGCTTCTTTTCCCTATGTTTGTGAGGGATCTTACAGCTACCTGATGCTATATGTGTTTCATTGTTCTTAGGTCAATGCTGAAAATAAGAAGCAGAGCATGCATTCATGACTGTCCTGTTAGACTGTCCTGATTACTACAAAAGCAACAAGATCTAGGCTTTGGAGCCCCATGCTCTTAGAGATAACAGCTACTGTAGAAAAGACAAGAACATCAGTTAGAGCAATGGGGTATTGGTCTTGAAAGACCATGATTATTATCTGGTGCACAGGAGTAGTCAGCAGGATGCCAGTGATAAAAGGGTTGGCAGTAGTGTTATGACAAAGACCTGTAGATGTCATAGGGGTGGTCATAAAAATGCTGGCTGTGCTGATAAGACTGTGGCTATGATTCACTGGATATGAAGCAAAACACACACAAGAAAGACCATTAATTTATATAGCTATGGAAGTTTATTTTGGGGTGCAACAGTAAGCAAGTGTTTTTAGCATTCAAAGGCTATAATTATTTTTGAGGTGTAGCAGGCAGGATGGTGGTAATAAAAGAGTTTATATGCTATATAAATGATATCCATTACTTATCATATAAAAGACATGTTATATAAATTGTATATTACTATATAAACGGATGTAGTTATGTAAAAAAGACTATGCATTTATACATATCTTAATGCTTATTTATACATATTTGTGTGTGTCTGCATAGAGTCTATAAATGTATATATTTTTATATCTGAGTACCTCCTGGTAGAAAGGAAGGGGCAGCCAATCACAGGGATGTCTGTCAACACAAAGGTATGACAGTGTCGCAAAATGGCTGTCAGCTAATCACAACACAGAATGGAAACACTTGAGGAATGATACTTTCAAATGAGAGGCATTCTCTGTGTACGTAATGACAGGGCCTCTTTTTCTGAAATGCTTCTGGGTACACAGGGAAAAGCAGCTAGTTGTGTTGGACAGTCACTGGGCTGCCTGAGAACACATAAGTATGATGGTGCCAAGAACTGGCTGTCAGCCAAAGGAGCACAAGAACAGTACAGTGTTTAAGAAAATGGCAGCTCTTGCCACAAAATGGTGGACACCTTTTGTAAAATGCCAGCCAAAATAAAATGGTGGCCCGAATATGTAGGTGAAGAGTCTTCTTGATCTGATATAATTCTGAATACACTGGGGCGAAGAGTGGGAAGAGCCTTGTCAGCTAGTCACATCAGATCATGTGAGAGGAACAGACAGTGACTTCCACAGCAAATAGTCCTCAGGGCTGCTGGAAAGGGGTGGAAGTTTTCCCAGAAGCTGAGGAGTGGGCCACAAGTCACTTGTTAACTGATACCTATACAACTAGCACTAGTGGTACCTATACAACTAACACTTCCTGGGTAAGGGTGTAAAAGAGATGGCAATCTACTTAGAAGAGCTTCTACAGCTAAACCTTACCAGAGAAAGGAACTGAGATGGATGTCATTATGGAGATGAGAAGAACTCACCTCTAGTGATAGTCTAAGGACCTTTACCCCTTTGAACTTTGATTTTCACTGGACAGGCAAATGGAAATCACTGGGGTTTCAGTAACTGTTGCCCTAAAGCAGAAATAATGTGAAAAAAAGAGAAAAAGAACAAGAGGAACTTGTGCATTTCCTCTAGTAATAATGGCTTAGCTCTTACCTTATATACCATAAAGAGAATAAAGAAGAACTTCCATGTCCTTTAGAAATAAGAGTTAGGTAGGGATGCGAGAAGAGGTAAAGAAGATTCAAAATCATCACAAAGACTGCAGAACAACAAATGACTGGAGATGCCAGCCTATAAGAAGTATTCTGATATATCCAGACATGGATATGGAATAGCTGTTTGCTTTTTTGATTTTACTTTGTATGACTGAAAATGTATTTTTTTCCTTTGTGGAAAGGCAATGTACATTTGGTGCCTTAAGAAGTAACATACAGAAATTGTAGCTAACAATTTATCCACTGATACATACATTCACCACTGGTTTGTCTGCTGTTGATACTTAGTGAGTTTGCCTGCTGCAGTAAGTTTATATTCTTGAGGATTAGGACCAAGAATTTGTCATGACAATATTTACTTCTGAATTTGGTTTTAGCACAGAAACATATAGTTTTGTAATAGTATCATAGTGCTAGATTAGGCATTGGGAAAAAAGGGCCAAAGTATTATTTTCACTTAGCTCTGCCAGAGTTTTTGCTTCTCAAATGTAAAAAATAATTTTGTTTGTAGGTTGCATCTACTGTAACTAAGGTTTACATTGCTGGGAGAAATACTCTGTGTGTGTGTGTGTGTTTCAACACGGAAGACAAGTTTAAGTACTTGAAGAAAGTTTGCTATCCAAGGTGCAATAAGGTAGTCTTTGCCTCTTTCTTTTAACATTAAAGCTAGTAAGTATGGTATTGAATCTGTAATATGCATAACAGCAATATTCTACCACCACCATTGTATCATGCAAAACACAGATGATTTGATATTATGAGCAGTTTATAGTTCATTATGTGTACCGTGCAAAACATCTTTGGAGACTTAAGGAAGCCAAGTGGGGAGTAAGTTCTCTCTAAAGAGAAATCTATTCTCGTGTCACAAATACCAGTCTCGCAGATCTGTTTGTCTTAATGTCAAGACCTTTATGGAAAAGGAAGAAGAAAGCTCAGCATAGTCTCTTTTACTAAATATTTTGCACAAAGATAGTTCTTCTGGGTTGTCAAGCACTAGGACATGCTGTCTGGGGAAGCAGTTGGATCACCACCCCTGGAGTTACTTAAAAGACATACAGATGTGGTGCTGAGGAACAAGGTTTAGTGGTGAATGTGGCACTGCTTGGTTGGACTTTATGATCTTACAGGTCTTTTCCAACCAAAAATGATTCTGTGTATCCTGGTTTCAGCAGGGATAAAGTTAATTTTCTTTTTAGTAGCTGGTGTAGTGCTGTGGTTTAAGATGAGAGCAGTGATGATAACACACTGATCTTTTAGTTGTTGCCAAGCAGTCAAGGACTTTTCAGCTTTTTGTGCTGCCCTGCTAACGAGAAGGTGGGGGGCACCCAGGAAGCTGGGAGGGGACACAGCCAGGGCAGGTGACCCAAAGAGGGTGTTCCATATCATATGACATCATGTTCTGTTTATATCTGGAGGTGGACTGAGGGCTGAGTGGCAGCTGGGGGCCTGGTGTGACAGCTAGGGGTCTTGTGCAGCATCGACTTTGGGGTAATACTTGAGTGCTTGCCAGACGATGGGAAACAGTGAATTAATTCCTTGTTTTGCTTTGCTTGCACATGTGGGCTGAGGGGCTGGGCACTTTGGGGGTCTTGAACACTGGCCAGGGGTCTTGCATAGCACTGACATTGGGTGGAGAGAAATTGTGCTGTTCATCACTTGTTTTCTGTATATATTATTAATATTTATTTTTTAATTATATTTCTTATTTTTATGTATCCTGTTAAACTGTTTTTGTCTCAACCCATGAATTCTCACTTTCACTCTTTCGATTCTCTCCCCCCATCCTGCTGGGAGAATTTGAGCGAGTAGCTGCTGGTGTTTAATTGCTGGCTGGGGCTAAACAACTACACCATGATAACATGAAAATATTCTGTCAGCATGTTACTTCTGAGTGTCTTAAATATTCTCTTTTACTGCTAGGAATTCTTAGAAAACTTCACACTTTTTTTCCAGTAAAATTCCTTTTCCAATTTGGTAATGTTTCCTAGGATAACCTATTTTTCTAAGCAACTTCTACACTATGGTTGTTACACACCTTGTGGGGGTTTTTTGTAGTGATGTTAATGTTTAGCTCTGCACTTTGCCATCTGAAGACTTGTCAGTATCACAGGTGCTATTAACAGCCAGCCAGCCCTGCACTTTTTTCTTTTGGAGTCTTTATAATCTATTATCAGAAAAATTAATAGTTTCATAGATGAAAAAAAACCCACCTCTGGCAACGTACTGAACACCAGATAAGGTCAAATAGGTATTAAAGAGAAATTTTAATATTATGTTTTAACTTAGTTTTGTCAGAACACATCTTTACTGACAGAAACCAAATGCAGGAAAATAAGGGGAGGTGAAGCTGGTCTATGAAAAATGAAATCACAGGATAAGATTCAGACTTCTGTGGTAAAGGATGAACTCTTAACATGTATTCATATCAAAACTCAACTTCCTTTCTTTTAAGATACTATTTATGGGACTCCATATTTCCTCTGTGCAGCTATTCCTATGCTTCTACAGTCTTACATAAACTCTGTAGGGTATATAAGTTTTCAGATGTTGACTTGTATTCTGGTTTTGTCTGATAGAGTTAATTTTCTTTCCTGTAGCCAGTACAGTGCTGTGCTTTGGATTCAGTGTGAGAATAATGTTGATAACACACTGATGTTTTAGTTGTTGTGAGGTATCTGTAGTTCCTACACTAAGCCATTTCAGTTCCTCACACCCTGCCAGGTGCACCAGAAGCTGGGAGAGCACAGCCAGGACAGCTGGCCCAGGCTGGCCAAAGGGATGCTCCCTGCCAGAGAGCCGCATCCTTTGGATCGCACTGGCCAAGCGAATTGGGCGGCAGGATCGCTGCTTACAAAAAGACTGGGCATGTGGTTGATTTTTTTCCTTCTGCATATGGTGAGCAGTTGCATTTCTGCATCACTTGCAGCATTATCATCTTCCTTTTTTATCCTACTAATATGTCTTTACCTCAACTCATGTTTTGTTTTTCTTTCCACTCTCCTCTCCATTCTCTTTGAGTGGAGGGGGATGAGGGAGCAGCTGCCTGGTGCTTAGTTACCAGATGGGGTTAAACCATGACAGCTTGTGATCAGCATTTCCCACTAGTAGTCTAAATAGCTTCATGCAGCTTGTAAAGGCTTTTTGAATGCGTTCTGAGGCAACTAACTCTCTGTACATGTACTATTATGAGTAATCTGCATGCTTAAAATGAGGTTTTGGGGGTTGTCTCCACAGGCTGAAACAGAAATGTTACTAATAACAGGAATGTTACTCATGTGATTGATATTATGAGGCTGCCAATGTCCTTTATAGAATTCTGTCAGTAATCCTGTCTTGAAACATAGCAAGAATAGGCAAAGTGTGAGAGAAAATGATATGTAATTTTTTAAAAGCATATCACTTTTTTTGGCTTAAATCAATCTCCTGACCACTGCCAGGATTTTTTTCTTTGGTTAGGAAAAACAGATTAAAAACATATCTTCCTCCATACATATGGAATAAAAAAAAGTGTGATACAGAAAATACATTCAGTTTCTAATGGGATGAGTGGAAACTGTGCTGAAATTAGATAGCATTGCTCTTTTGCTCCAGAACGGCTTAAGTACATTTTTACTGTCAAGGTCATGAAACTATATTGACATGTTGTGAAAGACTACTAATGTAATACAAGACAAATAGTAACTGTAGCTGATGATAAAACAAAATATATAGGAAAATCCTGCAGTGTATCCTAATAAACAGTATTTCTTTGTAAAGCAGGTGCATTCTGAATGCCTGCAAAGAGTGCTGTGGGATTGATTAAAGCCTAGGGGTGGAATGTGACTCACTGAAAAAATCCCTAGGATGGAAGAATGCTCAGGGGAGGTGGGCAAGGGCATTGTGCTCACAAAGCTCAGAGGATAACGCAGGGTGTGACTGACCACACCTGTTGCAAAGAAGCTGATATTATCTTAACATGAAGGGGACCAGAGGGATGCCTTTGTTTAACATAAATGGTTGTCAACAGTAGAAGTCCTGGAGTAAATATTTCTCCAACAGAGAAAAAGGAAGTTCATTAAAAGAGTGTGAATATCTCCCTGTGTTATCCAGACTAGCATGGATGAGAGACAATACATGACTCAGCCTGACATAGAGAATAAAAACTAGACAAGTAGCAAAATAATTTTGAAGACTGCAATGGGTCTACAACCCCCCCATATTCCTTCCTGGAGACTGGATACACACAGTGTTGTGACAGTGAGCATATTATTGGGAATCACATTTGTACTGTGGTTGAAATGTGTACCGGAATTCCTATAGTTTTCTATATTTAGCTTACATTTGTATTATGTTTTCAGTATATTTGGTATCTCTGGTAAACCAGAAATCCCATGTAACAGCAAATATCTTCAAATAACTAAGTTTGGTACTAAGTGTTACACCCTACAAACCTGATCAGAGACAGTTGGACTCTGGTGCAATGAAGGAATTAAGACAGTGTTCTCTCTCACTTTTTCTACCATATTAAAGACACTTGCATTAAGTGCAATGCAATGTTTGCATACATCTTGAAGTCTATTAAAAACATACCCTCCTCCCCCCCAAAAAAAACCCAACCAAACCAAAAGCATGCAAATTTCCACTTCCCATGGAAATCACAATCAGTTTGTTAGACTATTTCTAGAGCATATAGACCTGTGTTCTGTTTCATTTGCCTTTCTCCAATAATTGTTTTAGAGCTTTTGTTCCTAGATAGGGGAACTTCTGCCATGAATTTTCCAATTTTCAAATCTGTCCTTTAATAAAGATTTTGAAACTGACATTAGCAGTGGAGGAGGCCATGAGAGATGGGCAAGCATCAGAAGGGCTGCTCTGCCTCCCATCCCATTTTCAATTTACTCATGCTAGGGAAGTCCTCAAGGACCTCTTCATCTAAGCACAAGAGTATAGTGTTACCCAGCCTTAGACCATTTTCCTGATGGAAATGCCTCTGGAACCAACATGTTGCCAGGCAGTTGGCTTATCGAATTTACATAAGCATTTTCAGATATGTTTATGCATCTGCCTCTTTGATTTTCCAAAAGATGAGGCCAAGGTAAGGGACCTGTGACAGAGCGTAAAAACATGTTCAGTACAAGGCAGTAACAGTAACACTTTTGATTTTTTTTAACTCATTTTAAAATACTATCTTTTTAAGTATCTTTGGCTCATCTTATACTTTTTATTTTTTTCTTGAAGTAAGATAGTCATAAAAGAATGGTAATTTCTGGCTGTTGGATATTTTTAAAGAAAACCCACGTGCTTCCTGTAGTAATGTTATCAGAGGGGTAACTGGGTACTGTTTTACAAGGCCTATCTCATCTTCCCACCTGCAATATGGTTTAGATGAATTAAGTTAGATCCTTGCCTTACCAGTTATTAGTACATCTAACATTTTGAAATTTATTATATGATTTACATTAAAGTTTTGCAGCTCAAGTTCACTTCAATAAAGAAGGATTTTAGTCTATATTTGAAAATTAAAGTGTCTTTGCTGCATGGACGACAATGCTGAGCAAAATGCTTTTGGAGTTTCCAGTTTCTGCTGCCCTGCCAAAGAATATTGTCCAGAAATATATGAGAATATTTGTCCAGTAAGTCAATAAAAATTTTAAAAGAAACAGCACACCAAAAAAAATGTATTTGCAATGCCTATAAAAAGAAAAATGAAAATTTGTGTGTGGATTTATATGACTTTTTAGGTATTTAACATCTATGTGAATATATATTCCTGAAAGTTCATATCAGTACCATTTTATGATTTCTAGATTTCTTCCATCTCACCTAAAAGAAAATAAATATGATGTAGCTAAGGAAAATAATTTCCTTAGATATTTATTAGCAAATTATTTATTATATATTAGCAAATATGCTGTTATAGATGCCTTATAAATATTTCACATCAGCTCTGTGAGATTCTCTCTGAGGGAGCAATGGGGACATGATCACACAGGAGTTATGGGAAGAAGTTGTTCAGTTTTACCTGTTACATGTTGTTCCTATATAAAAGTGGAATTATGCTCCATCTAGAAGAGTTTGTAAGTGTTCTTAGTCTGAACGAAGCTCTCTGATATTGGTCTTCCTATAAAAGGAACTGGACTTGCTATTTTACTGCATAGTTGTTAATTTTGAAGTTTATATAGTCTCTACAAAATAGGAAATAGTAGTAAAAACTACCAAATAACACTCCCTGCCATTTCTTGTTAGAAAATTAAGCAGCTGTAATTCTGAACATGAAGTGGGAATAATGTGACTGTGTTGCAGATGTTTCATGACCCTAATCACATTAACCGAGTCAGTTCTTTTTCCCTAGTATGAGCTGATGGTAATGGATGGCTTCATAAAACTTTCAGGGACAGGTGCAAAAAGGTGATTTTGGGCAGGAAAAATATTTTCTGTCATCCTAGCAATGTCAAAAGTAAGACAGGAGTAACAGAGAAGCTGAGGATAATGGGTAACTATTTTACTGGTCCACAGAATCTTGGTTTCTGTGGCATTTGAAGGATGCTAGAAACTACAGGGGTTTAATGACCTTATGGAACTTTCCATGGCCATTAAATCAGAGAAATCACATGGGGAGGAAATGACTTCAGCAGTGCTGATGGAAATTTTTATAGGCACCTTGCTGTTTCCCATAGTGGGGGAAGATGGTATAAACTAATGACAGGCAAAAGGTCAAATGCTTGAGAGTGCATAGGCACCCAACTGATCAGATGTCGGTCTGAAGCTTGCCCAATTTTTTTTTAAATCTTTTTGGGTTTACCAAATTGTTTTGATATCATAATCAGGGGTTTTTTTCTTTTTGTTTGGGGGGGGGGCTTTTTTATCTGAAAATGTTATTTACCTATGAAAAGTATAGTATTTAGTGCTATTGTAGTTTTTTTAATTCAAATTCCATTCTGAGTTTAAAAATATAAGTTATTAGAAGTAATAAATCCTTTTTTTACAATGAATAAGATTTTGTGCGGTTTTTCTTAGGATCTTGTTCATGTGCTGCAGGGTAATGACACTTGTAATATCTGCAAACTGTGTTCACTGTTCTTAGAACATCTGAAATCACTGAAGTTTAAACAGAGTTTGTTTCCTTTGAATTTCCTTATCCTGCACGACTTGAATTACCTGATGTAAAATAGAGACAAGATGACAGTATTGCACCAGAATCAATTTCTAGCTTGAATAATTGAATAGGTTCAAGTATATCCTTGTTTAATGGCCTGATCTTCAGAACTATTTTGTACATGCATAAATCCACAATAATAAATAAAGCCCATGCAGTCAATGTGTGAAATCTGACTTACACTGAGGAAAAAAATTGGTTAAAGAAGACCAGAATTTCATCCAGAAGGATTATTTGCAAGATCTTAGTGTAGTTATACTTAATGAACTTGCAATATAGAAATACAGGATTTGTTGTAGTGCTTCTACATGTTCATCTTGTTTCCTTGGTCAAAAATTATTTTTTAATACTGTTCCTTATAAGGTGTTTTTTTTTTCTGCAAATATATATTTATACTTATAGAATTTATATATAAGAGAGAAAAGAGGGACAATTTCTTTTGAATTGAGGACAATTGGATCATCCTACAGATTATTAGCAGCACACTTCTATACTCACTGTTTGTATGCTGAAATGTTTCTATGTCTTGTTGCTCACTTTTAATTCCCTGCCTCTCCCTCTTCACAGAACCTGATTAATCCCAGTAAGGAGTGAGGATGTCAGACTAGTGCAGAGCAAAACTGAACTGGCAGATATCGCTGGACTATCCCAAAAACTGCCTGTCTGAATGTTACTTCCATATGAACCTCCCTAGAAAGTTAAAAACACCCTCTATTCCTAAGAAGAAACTCAGGACTATGACAAACATATTCCCTAGTCTTTAAAATTTAGCAAATTAAATAGGCCTCAAACTTAGTAAGCATTTTAAAAAAAAAATCTATATTTAATAAACAGTGTCAGAGACCCACCCATTTGACCGGCTGTTAATGATTTATGGCATCATTTCAGAAATTTTATATATATATATATATATATAAATATATATATATACACATACATATATATAAAATTTGTTTTGTTAGAAATTTAAAACAGATTTCCAGAGATTGATTTTTTTTTTTTTATTCCTGGGATGTGTTAGTTTTTATCCTTGCTATGCTTTCTTCTCAGTAACTACTTTTTTCATTTAGCACTGCCATTCAATTTATTCAGATAAGCTCATCTTTGGTTTTGTTACAAATTGAGCGGAAATACCCATTGTTTTTGGTAAGAACACATATTCTAGATAAGACTGCAGCATTGAATGAATGGGCAATGTTTCAGTACACTGATGAAATAATATACAAAATAGAAGATCTGTGTTATTAATAAATGCAGTTTCTCAGGTTCTCTTGGCTACTCTACTTCATAGTGTGGTTTCATACTTGCTATTAGGCAGTTAGACTTGAGAGTCTGTTTAGAATGATTTGCATGCCTTCTGCTTGAAGCAAACCTAACCTGAGGGACTTCTCTGCAATCATTTACATTCAACCTATGTTATATGGTGTTGTGCATGCTAATTTTAACTGTGGATATATGAGAAAAGTGACTTGCCTATATATAAGAATTGGCAGTCTATCACTGTCAATGTATTTCTGTCATATGGGCCAACGGTTCTCCTTGGATACCCTTACAGAGATAGCAGTGTGTGGATGCAGAAGAATAATTTGGTCTGCTGTATCTGTTCTGGTATCAGTTTTTGCTATGAGCAGTACAGGACTGTTATGGTAGGATCCCACATTTATTTTCTAGCTCATGCATGATTAGCAGTGGTAGACCGCATATCCAGTGTGCTTAAAGTATACTCATTAATTGTATTGATCGTGTTTTAGACAGAAAGAATTCTAATTTGATTTTCAGGTCCCAGTTTAATGATGGCTGAGCCAGGAAGGACAAAGAATCTTTGTGTTTGTTGGCTTAGAAAATAAAAAGGGAGGGGACAGACAGATTTTTTTTTCTTTTTTTCCAATAATATGGTAGTAAGATGACTACATGTTTGTAAATTAATTTTAAGATTGGTGTAACTTTGTAAAATGTCTGGACTGAATCTCATTGTATAATAAAACATAATCGTTTGGACCCACTTCTGTCCTTAGTAATTGTGAAACTCTGTATGGTCTCTTAGATCTATTTGCTTTTTTGTATTAAATGTTTAGTTTTATGAATTACAGCAGCAGCATATTACAGCAGGTCCTACTGTGCTAAACACCGTACAAACACAAAGCAAGGGACAATGCCCTCTCCAAGACCTTACAATTTAAATAGATTAAAAGATTAATGGGAGCACACAGATGTGAAGTGTCTTGCTCAAGGTTACCCATCAGGCCAATAACAAAACCAGAAAAAACTGGTCCCTGTGTCCCAATCTAGCACCCTGTTGATTGCACCACAGTGCCTCTGGAAGTTAATTTGAAGTAATGTTTTCAACTTATGCATACATAATTGATTTAAAACCTAATTGTGATAGTCTAAAAGGCAGCTTGGTGAAAATAAATCCCCCTTGACAAGGGAAATGGAAGGCACATAGTTCACAGAATCACAGAATCATAGGGGTACCTAAGGCAACGCTTACTTTTTTTCTTTTTATCATCATTCATCATCCTTTGACAAGAGGATACTTTAAATACGGTGGACAGCCTTTACAGCCAACCCTTCATAGCACAAGAGAAGGAAAGAGGCTCTTCCTTTTCCCATGCTGTCTGTTTAGTTAATAAACTGTATTCCAATAAGTTTTCTTGTTGCTCGAATTTCACTGGGCCATCAGGAGAAGCCTGTTTCCAGATGGGAACATCTAAGACCTTATGCCCTGCTGCTCTGGTCCTATACCCTTGGGAAGCTGTGTAAGTTTTCTGAGGAGAAAATACATAATCACCAAAGACAGGGGCAGTCTTACGTAGAAGCTACCCAATAGGAGGTATTTCATATATGTTGAGTCAGAGGTACCATAATCACACAACTAAACTCTTAGTCAGGTACATTTCAAATTGAAATTTAGGTCTAACTCAAGTAAGTCTCAGCATAGGCAATGTTCTAATCTCTAACAGCACTGGACTTGTGATTTTCTAAGCTACTTGAATAATAAGTAAAGCAGATTCCAAAACCTGGATGTTGGGTCTGTTTTTGTTTCTCTCTGTGGAACTATTACAAGAACATATTGTAAGCAAGCAAACATTGCATGAATTGTGCAGACTGTGGTTTGCTGCTGATTGACTCTGTGCATTGTAGCACGTCATATTCAGATATTCTCCTTTTCTATGAGCCATAAAAAATAATTCTGATCTCTGAAGAGTAGATGACGAAAATGGCAACAATTTCTTTAAAGCATTCTTATCAGGAACATCCTTTCTTCCTACTTTTAGATCTCAATGGGAGCTTGAAGGTTAGATTTTGAATTTTAAAATTTTAGGCATTGTCTATGAGTGCTATTGCTTTTTTCCCCGGAGGAAAAACTCGACCGTTTTGCGTAGGTATTTTCAGGGCACGCACTGCTTATATTTTGCACAATAAATTTCCTCAGTGTCAGGATTGTATACCACAGCATCTCAGCAAACTGTGAAGAAAGCAAGAATTATTTTTATTATGTCTAAGCACAGAATCAAACAAGACACCTGTTGCATTCTCTTTAGCTATGCTATTACTACAAAGTTGATTTTGAAAGACAGGGGAGAGAGAGAGAAAGGGTATGGAAGTAAGATAGCAAAAACAAAAGAAATGCCCTAAAATAAAAAAATGTTCTTTAAAAAGATTCTGTATTATTTGTTCAGTACTATATAACTAGTTTGAACGGGATGTACGAGCTATTTAATAATGAATTTTTTGATCATGTTTGAGGTATTCTATAGAGATGCTTTCCATTAAGTGATTTTTTTTATTCTGAGAAAATATTGATAATTTATACTTTGAAAAGTTATAACTGGAAAATTAACGAGAAGGAACATCCTTAACCATTTGAGCAAGAGAAAAAATATTGATCAAATAAAGATAAATGGACGTTTAAAAAATAATCACTTTGTAAGACCTCCAGACCAAGAACTGTTTTCATTAATTGTTCAGTACATTTTTGAACAAGAAAAGTTTCACTCTTTGTATCCCAGTTACTCTCCATGGTTAGGAAACTTCCTGAGGAAAATGTTACACACATTTACCAATGTGTAGTTCTGGATTAGAAATTCTAATGGAGGAAAAAAATATTCAGTCCTTTGGCAATGTAGAAAAAAGTGATGTAATTGAATAATATCCATAATTACAAAACAGGATTGGTATCAATATCTTCAATCAAGTTGGTAAGAAAACTTACATGAATAGTTCAGTTAACTTTGTAAGTTAATACTTAATAGACACAAAAAGGCTGCTTCTTTATGATGCAGTAATTTTATGAGACCTATTAAAAATGTCAGCTTCAGATTTTTTTGCTGCCATTGCATGACATGTAAAGGCATGCTACATATGAGAAAGGGCTACAATTGCAAATGCTTCCTTGTCACATTGGCTGGTTAATCATCTACCTTGCAGTCTCCCTCTTTGTTGGAAATGGGTCTCTCTGTTGCCTTTATCTGACATTTAAGAGTTGAGAAACAAAAACTTCAGTCATGTCTTAAAACTTACCACAGTGGAGAGCGACTTTATGGGAAGTTGTCACAGGCATAATATTAAATCTGACAAGGGCATGATCTCTTATACTGTTGTTTTTATTGTTACCTACCTTTCATGCACTTTTTTTCCTGTTGGCCTTTGCTACAATGGATAGGACTTGGTTAAATGATCAGAGTTGGGACCATCGTTGTTTGCTTGCTTTCTTAACCTGAAACTATTGCACAGGGTTTTTTTTTTAAAAAATAACTATCTATAGACAGTCTTTGTGCTCTCGATCCCCTCAAGTATATAAATAATTTCTCATCTTGGAGTCTGAGACAATTCTGAATGTAAATGCAACTCTTTTCTCTCTCATTATTTCAATAGTAGTTTTCACCATTTCTATGGTCATATACATATTTCTCCTGACTGTTTCAAGTCAATTTATTTTATTACTTAGTATTAGCATATATTGCAATCCTATGATCCTTAGTCACAAAAGTTTGTCTAAAAAAAAAAAACCCAAAACATTACAAAATACATGTATTTTTTCCTTTCTCTGATATACTTTCCTAGTTTTTATTATTTACTTTTCTTCTTTGGTTCTTCTGGGTTCAAATATATTCAAAAAACAGGAATAGCTTTTCATAAAATTAATATTCTGGATTGTTTTACAGTTTATAAATGCTGAAGTGCACTGTGTGAAAGATGGCACTTGTTCCCCAGGAATTTTGATTGGAATACTTGTGGTTTTCTTCAGAAAACTTGAAACGTCACATGCAACTATTTTAACATTAAAATCAGCCTCACAGTAGACATTTTTCTTTAAAAGCATTAGGCTAAGAAGAGCTGAAGGTCTCTTGCTGAGCTGGTGGGAAGACCTTGCTGGTTTGCTTTGCATGGTACCTCTGGAGAGGCATAATGGAGGGAGGAGCACTGGGGTAAAACTGTGAAAGCCAGTGACTTGGAAATGGTGGGCAGTCTCTCACCCTATTTGGGTAATTCACCAGGGTGCTTAGAAGTGAAACAAGTCTGTGTTTCTGCTTTTGTTTTACTTGCACCTTTCAGACCTAAGTTTCAACAAGCAGCTCCTATTCTTCCCAGTGTGGAGGGTATAGCTATGGACGATAACTCTGTTGCTTATCCTTATTCAGGTGTCAGTCATAGTTTGTTCGCTGACTGCTAACAGGAAATGTCCTGCTTGAGTATCAGGTTAATGAAGCTCTTATGTGAATGGATGTGATTAAGGGGAGACAAATCATAGAAGAGCTAATATGATATCCTGCTCAGAATTAGTTTCCATGGCCTCACACAGCCCTTGTAACATTACAGTTCTATGATGCAATGGGAGGTAAAGGGTGTTTAGATCCAGCAATGAATGCCAGTATGAAACTATAAGAGGTAAAATACAGTCCCACTACCTGCTGAGAACAGCGAGCAAAAGACCAGAAAAATAAGACATCCTTTGTCCTATATTTATTCTCTGTAGAGTTCTCTGAAAATCTGTAATCTGCAGCTCACAGGGGGCTTCTGCGCAACCAAAAGATAGAGCTTTTACAGCTACGTAAAGAAAAAATGTAGGAGGAAAATTCTGTTTCTTTATTCATGTTCTGTAGGTAGTTTGAAAATTTCTGGAAATAAACCCCATGCTAAGAGCCAAACACATTTGAAATGGCTTTTCACTGGGTTGATGTTAGACCAGCCTGAAATGACCCACTTAAATGGATACTAAGTTACTCTCATTTGCTTACCTCTGTTTCAAAATGTGTTCAAATTTAATACTGCAGTATGAATATTTAGCCTTACTGAATATTTGATCAAATGTCTTTCTTTGTATTGTAAAATTTTAATTACAATGTCTTTATATAATTTTTAAATGTGTTTTAGTACAGAACTCTGTGTTTGTGACAATCTTCTGTTTAAACTTCAAAAATGTGTTCCTGAAGTTGGCAAGAAATATCTGTGCACATCTGCTGAAAGGTACAGGTTATGAAAAACCACTTTTTTTTAGAAAGTTAAGTGCTTTGCTTTGTTGGAATTTCTTGAGCAAAAGTGGTATATCTCAAAGATACTATATGAAGTAAATCTTTGAAGGAATGGGATACAAACTGCAGTAAGAATATTTTAATGAAATAAAGTGGGGTCATTTATCAATGGAAAATTTTAAAGTTATATGTTAAAATGTCCTGGAATTAATTTAGCTTTTAGTTTATAAATAGTTTGTGAAATCTCTTAAGATTTTTCCTTATTGTCTTGGTTTTCCCACATGTTGCATGAGGCATCTCAGGTACGGAATTTTTATGTGTAAAGCTAATTTTCTTATTTATTTTCCTCAGTAAAGCTGTGAGGATGTTATTTTTTTCTACTTTTGCTGGTGACTGTGATGATAACTCTGCTATCCAAAGACACTAATAAGCCCCCAGTGTTAGCTGGGGGATGGGGGTTGCTTTTTTTTATTCCCCCTCCCCCACAAGGCGCATATTGCTTTGTCTTTCTAAATAATGACAAAATTGGGGCTGGGTAATTCTTCTCACTGGTGTCCTAATAGCAAAGCAATTCTTAGTCTTACAGAGATAATTTTCTTAACAGTTGCAGAAAACAACAGACTAAAAATACTCTGAAAACTCAGAAAGTGTATCAGTGGTGGTTTTTGGTTTCTTTTTTCAGAGAGCAGCTCAGAATAGTGGAGAGCTGATGGCTTTTATAAGAGCCTATGGCAATTCTACCAGTAAGAAAAGGGAGGAATAGTTGGCATTAAAGGATAAGACTGCCCAGTTATATTAGCTGTGCACAGCTTTTGCATGGCATGTGGTACTGCACGTGTTTCTGTGGAACTGGGTCTCTGTGCTGTTTGGGTTTTTTTCCTGTTGCTTGTTTTTTAAAACAGGATATCATCACTGTCTTAAAAGATCAGTTAGTCTAAAATATAAGCACATAACGATATTAGTGGCACAGTTTAGAGAGTAGATGGATGGTAGTGGATCCATCAAGGCAGGATGGATGAAAGATGATTCAAGTTTTGGAGATAAGATATTGCTTTTATTGAAAAAATATATTTTAAATTTTGGTGAAGCTATCAGGTTTTCACAAGATTTTAAATAATCCTCTTCCCTGAGAAAATAAATTATTACAAGGTGCTGGGAAATGGATACTCACACAAGGAAGGAACTGAAGAATTTGATGTGTTTGTTTATTGTTCAAAACTGTTGCAACATGACTCCATGTTTGTAAGTGGTCTGAAATGTCTCTTTTCTGGGAGAAGAGAAACCTCACTGATTGAATAGGAAAAAAAAAAAAAAGAAAGAAAATTAACATTTTCAAATATTCTCTTTAAACATAGCACAGTGTTTAATCTGTTCTAATCCGTTTTGGTTTTCCAAAATAAAGCCTGTCTCTGAGGAGATTCAGCCTGTTTTGACAGAAGAGGGCAGTGTTTCGCTACAATTGTACATGGAAAATATGCATATTATTTTAAAGATCAGTCTCTAGGGAGTATTTTGAGCCAATGAATTTAAATGTAATAAATGCCCTCGGACTGTACTGCTTAGTAAAAATAACAGGCAATGAAAAAGTAGACATTATGATTACTTAATTGTTATCAGCGTTGAATTGTACTGACCCAAGGACTGACACGTGACCTTTAACATGCTAGATAGATGATTGATTTTTGTGTAATGTTCGAAGATTAAATCTATGGAACAGCATCTTAGGCTGAAAATGGTAAAATGGTAAAAATTAAGCCTAATGCTACTGTTTTGTGGAATGTTTTAAGCATGTTTATAGCAATAAAATAGCTTTGCAGGAATTTAGCATATGAATCAGTACTTACAGCTTCATGCTTCAGGAGTTGTCCACGCTACTGTGGTGTCACTCTTTATAGAGCAGGCAAACTAAAAAACCGAGCACGATTTATGAAAGGAGTAAGGGAATTAAGCACATGTTTTACTTTAGAGTCTCTGACTAAGTCCCAGCTGACTTCAAGTTAAGCACTTGTTTTATTGGCCTTTTAAGGTAGGAATGTTTGCTAAGTCTGGGCCTGTATGACTGACATATTTCTATATCCTGGGTGTTTTTCTCTGTTTCTGCCTGTAATAAGACATGGATGGGCTTCCCCCACTCCTTCCTACCAAAACCCTTGTCCTGAAGTTCTTCCTTCCCTGTATAAATTCTTTGTACCCTTGCTCTGAGCATTTTAATTCAGCATGGGATGGATGAACCTGGCAGCTATTCTTCGGGGCATATGGAGTTACCCCATATCAAAGAAGATGAGGTTTTTTTGTACAGATGTAGGGAAGCAAGTTTCTCTAGCACTTATGCAAGTGGTTGTGTAGACAAGTGTTGAAATTCGGCCTGCTCAGGGCCAATGGTAGAAGCAGTGTTCTCTTATTTCCACACAGACTCATAATATCGCTACCAGTCTCACTAGCCTCTTGTCCAAAGTAAATTTTAATCATAACAGAATCCTAGAAAAAAAATTGCTGTTCAGAGAACAAAGACCAAATTTAATTAAATAATTTATTAATGAAAAACAAATAAAACAAATTGAAGAAGGTAAAAAGGTATTTACAAGTTATTTCTTTTTTCGTGCTTTCATCTGATCAGTCTGTTTCCTTCTCTGCTTATTTCTCTGCACAATTTGGATTAAACTTGGTACTTAGAGAAAGTGGCTCCTCAATCCAGACACTTTTTCATTGAAAAGCCATAGAACAGATAATGGGGGCACAGGAGCCTGTCAGTCTGCTCCAAGTGCAGGAAAAAATCCCAACACTGCTATAATCTTCAGCTTTTCCTTCCTCTGCTGCTCACAGAAAGAACACGAGGAAGCTGTGGCTCACTTGAAACAGGAGACAGCCTATCAAGCCTGCTCATGTCAGCTACCAGAAAAATCCTCATGTTTAGTAGGACATGAATTTTATGTAGCAATAGCATGAATGCATTGGGAAAGCAATGAGCTGAAGTGAGAAGCTCCACACCTTACTGGCAATTGCCTGAACGAGCCTTTTATAAACCTGACATGGTTGTTGGGGCTGTGGCAGCAGCCTGCCAAAAGCTGTGAAGAGAGAGATTGGCCTCTGTGTTCTTTAAATGATCCTGTGTCTTCTCCTTCAAAAGATGCTACATTTTAAATGTTCATAGGTGTGAAATGACTCTTCATAGTAAGATGGCACAGCAGAAACCTTTTTTCCTTAAGCCTGTGTATCCGAACCTGAAATTTCTGAGATATATAGACTAGTTTTTTGATAGATACTTATCCTGTGAATGTCAACATTTTAAATTAGTGTAGTGCTCATTTAAGAAGTCAGGACATGAGATGACGTGATCTGATATAAAGAAACATTTTAAAATATAATTAGCCATATTTGGAATAAAATTCTAAAGCAATGGCATTTGATATATTCCTATGCTAAGGATATATGAGATTAAGTATGAGATGAGATACACTATTCATGTAGGTATCCTCCACATGGTGGGGTTGGGGTAGCTGCAGTGCCAACGGATCTGTTTTCCTTCTCTAGATTTTTGCTCATACTCTCGCACACACCATTACACCCCTGACTAATCAGCCCCAGGGGAGATCTCTTGGCAATATTTGTGAAAAAAATTTTTTGTAGCACATAAAACTTGAAAAACATTCAGGAGCATGAGCAACAGGAACATACTGGCCTGAACATCCCGGGGGTAGTCAAAGTTTTAAAAGGTGTGGTTAGCAAGCCTCAAGGGAAAAGGGGAGAAAGCATCCCTTTGTGAGTCTGATTATGAAACAATGCTGAGAGATGTCACCCAATGTATGGACATGACAGAAATACCACTTACAAATACCATCTGACACTCACAAATACAGATGATATCTTGACATAATATCACACAGTACAATAGAATTAGAACTCTTCCCAAGGCGATAAACAACTGGGCAGGGATTGCATAAAACGGGTGTGGGTTCACTCACCAGAGCCAGGTAACCAAACAACACATCATTGTTACCAGCACCTGTTTGAATAACAAGATAAATATTTATCACAGCTTTTTAACATGATGGGGTCAGATCTTACTGTTATCCCAACATTTCGCCCCATGTTGGATGCCAAAAAGGACTGTGGTGGTTCAGCCCCAGGGAGCGGCTGAGCCCCCAGTGACACTCCCTCACCCCTCCCCAGGAGGACAAACAGAGCCCCACGGGTTGGGATAAGGGCAGCTACTGACACAGCATTGGGAAAGGGGAACAACAACGGAGACTGGGACAGAATATACACACATGGTGGTAGCACCAAGCACTGCACCACCTCAACACTCCACCACACTCGGACTGTCTTGGAGCTGCATGGACCTGCTCCTCCTCTACCAACCCCTTTTATGACAGAGTGATGTCAGGTGCTGTGGGAAACAGCCCAAGACAACTGTTTCACCTATGCTGGCTGCTTGGAGAAGGCAACTCTGTCTTGGCTGGAACCAGGACTGTAGGTCATCAGTTCACAACACTTTGGGAATAAAACTCTTAGTCATGAGGCCCTTGATTATAGGAGTTACTTATTTGATTGCACTTTATGCTTGTTGGTGCTTTTTAATTTCTGCTCGTCTGTCTTGGTTTCTTTGTGTTCATACATTGTGCTGCTAAAGTGGGCATGTACTGTTCTAGCAATCTTCTGAATTTGTTATTTCAAAATGAAGCTACAAAATTACTGCTGATTTTTTTTCTCTATAAATTCCTTCAGAAAAATTTTTGGCTTTTTAGGACTGATAAGCAAGATGATCTGAACTTTGCTTCTGTATATAAGCCTAACATGAAGAAATTTAGAATTTCTATGTTTGCAACTATAACTGGAAAATTGTCTGTCCAAGGTGGCAAAAAGAGAGAAAAAGGCTGAATAACAAGGAATTGAAAACATGTTATTAACTATTCAACACAATCCGCATTTGTCCTTGCCTGGGATAAAGGCGGAATTTAAACCATGGTGCAATGAACAAGCATTAAGGATCTGCCTGTTGGTTTTGTTAAGAGTAGAATGAAGAAGGTTCAGAATTCTACCTTTTCCATTCATTTGGTACACAGTCAATGATCATTTAATGACCATGGAAGAAACTGCTACGGAGAAACTTGAAGTCAAGACTGAGGCACAAATACATTATGGATAGATTTGCAAACGGAACAAGGTAAACTCTGTAGCTAATAGACAGCAACTGGAAAAATACATTGCTTTTGTGTTCTGTTATGGTGGTTTGCAGGTGCTGTAGGCCCACCTAATACTTACAATCCTGAAACACTTTACCTCTGAAAAGGCAAACAAAATGCATTTCCAAATCTCTGCCGGCAGTGAGAAAAGAGATAAATCTAATGTTATTCACCTGATTGCTTTAATCAAAAATCACACTTCTCATGTAAAAATCACAAAGCAATTTACAAATATTTAATGAAGTGACCAGCAGGCAGTCCTTGTAAAGCAGAAAAAGCAACTTAATCACAGATAATAAAGTTAAATTTTTGATAAAAGCACCACATAATTTCTTTTTTTTTTTTTGCCTATGACATAAGGTACAGTCATATATCACAGTGCTGAGTTTTGCTTTCATAACTACGTGAGAAATGTCTCAAACTGTCTGTAGTACATCACCTCAATCCTATGAAATGTGGAAGATGGGTATTCTAATGTGTCATAGGTTGCCTTCAGTCTGTGGTTTTATACTGCTCTCCTCACACATCTTTTGAAGACAATCCCTGGCAGGTTATTATATTCATAAAAACATTATTAGCCTGATTTAGAATGTGATTTCAGGGTGATTCATGTATTGTGTTTTCAAGAGAAAGACAGTTCATAGTTTTCCAGGGAGGGCTTGAGGGGGTGTTTGGCTGTTTATCTTTTTAAAGATAAATTATGGATTAATACATTAGTCTATTTTTCTTCAAACATTTTGAAATAACATATTTTCATTTTTAAATGTTTGATTTCTTGCTAATTAACAAAGTCAAAATTAATTAAATTAATTGCACAGTAGTGCCTTTTGACAACATTTTGTGAAGATTTTTAAACAAGGGTGAAAGCTAGGATGCTTCAGCTACTTCCTTTTTCTGTGTCTTCTAATTTCACTATTTTTAAATAACTTTCTCCAAAAAAAAAGGATGTTTTTTTCCATGTCCTATGCTTAAATTGAAGATGTTACATGGTCTCCAATTTTCTGCTGTAACTGAAGCCAGAAAGTGCTGTAATAATAATAAATTCAAATACATTATCAAAAATATAAGACGGAAGGTCAGACATTTTTTTTCTTTCTTTTAAAGTTTATGTGATATCAATTAAATTAATTTTATTTTTTAATGCAGATACGTTTATAGCTGTATTCTTATTTCTCTCTATGATTTAAAGGAAATAATTAGTACAGTGACAAGTAGAACTTGAAATAAATTATTTAATCTGGCCAGGATATTAATTTTTGAAATGTTAATGCAATAGCTCCTTGAACAACTAAAGATTTCCTTATGCTCTCAGGATTATGGAGTTGATTCTAATATGAAGGATATTTTAAATGTTTTTAATTCTCTTTTCAGGATTTACATAGTTTTGGTTTTTTTCTCTCCATATTTTCTTGTGATAGCCTCATATAAATACTTAATATGAAGCAGATATGTGCAATTTCAGTTGTAGTAGACAGAAAATAATTTATAGAAAGTTGGCTGACAGAGATCAGTCTGAAGTTGCCCTTTGTAAAACTTTTCTTTCCTCCTTGACGTTTGTCCAAGAATATTATGGATTCCTCTCAACCTACCAAAGGCTAGGTCTGGGACAATATCTGACAGATACAGAATGAGAATGGCAGTGGGAAAGCCCCTAAGAGATGATGCCCTTTACCCCATCAAATTAGCATTTTTTGGTTCTTATAATTATTTTCCAAACTAAGTAAAGTTTTGGTATTGTTATTATATACAAATAATTGCTACATAGAAGAAATTCTTTATGAAAACAAAAAATGGTAATCCCCAATGTATACACAGAACTGATTTGAAAACTACAGATACAATTAGAATAACTTCAGTGCATACATCCATTTCACTGAATCAATTCAATGTTGAGGTGACCTGCTGTGAGTTCCAAACAGAAATCTCTATCAATGTCATTCAGCTACGGTCTGTTACGAACTGGGTCTGTGCCTTAAAAAAATCACTGCAATACTACCTTTCTTCCCCTTGAATAGTATGTAGCTGAACAAAGTAGAATGTAAAGAACTGGAATTTATGACCAGTTCTGATAGCTGTGCATTCTATTATCCTTTGCTTGATGACAAAGAAAAAAAATCTTTGATACTATCAGTATTGCATGTCAAACTGTGAACAATATGAAACATCCATATTTTAATTGCAGCTATTTGCATCTGGAATTATATAGCAGCAATACTTGAGGGTACTTGACAATTAAAATGAAAAGTATATAATACATTGTGCATTTTTGTTCAAGATAATCTTGATATTTTAACACTAGCAAGCTGTATCTGAACGAGTTCTACAATTCTGCTTTGTTGCTGTCAATTATGTTTTGATGCTGTCCTGTCAAGAGATGGTAAAACAGCTTTTGGAGGTTTCTGGAACAGGGTGCAATAACCATATACAAGGGATTCCTGCACTGTTCTGGTATAAGGGAAAAAGTAACCAATTTTTAGACATAAAATAGAAATATATTAGTACATCCTTGCTGATAAGATTATATTTTCTGTCAGAAAAAAACCTCACTTAAATCTACAAATAAGTTGCACCTGCACATTATTTCAGTCCAGCTGTTATTGCTGAGGAAAATTTCACACTCTTCTTTCTCCTTTTGACTCTGGGATATTAAAACCTGGACCCTGCTGCCATGAACCTCTGGCTTAAAATAAAAGCTCCCCTAAGACATCGCTAAAGCAAACTGTCGTCATCTTTTACTCACATTTTTTATTGTTTCTATTCACTCTGTCATTATCTGGAATGTCTTTCGCATGCTCTGATGGGTTTGGGTTTATTTTCCTGTACCAATTGCAAACTCCTACACCAGAAATTCCTATGCTGTGGAAAAAAATAACATTTTTTCCTTGAAATTCTGATTTGTTCAGCTTTGCTTCCTTATAAATCTCTCTCTATCTTTCTTTGGTATCTTTGAGAAATAGAGATAGATATAAAAAAGAGGATCTAGATTTATTTCTTATCATAGAATCATTTAGGTTGGAAAAGACCCTTAAGATTATCGTGTCCAACCGCTAACCTAACACTGCCAAGTCTGCCACTAAACCATGTCCCTAAGCACCAGATCTGCATGTCTTTTAAATACCTCTAGGGATGGTCACTCAACTACTTCCCTGAGCAGCCTGTTCCAATGGTTGATAACCCTTTCGGTGCAGAAATTTTTCCTAACATACAATCTAAGCCTCCCCTGGCACAATTTGATGCCATCTCCTCTTGTTCTACCACTTGTCACTTGGGAGAAGAGACTGACACCCACCTGGCTACAGCCTCCTTTCAGGTAACTGTAGACAGCAATAAGGTCTCCCCTCAGCCTCCTGTTCTCCAGGCTAAAGAACCCTGGTTCCCACAGCTGTTCCTCATAAGACTTGTTCTCTAGATCCTTCACCAGCTTTGTTGTCCTTCTTTGAAGTCTCTGGCACCTCAATGTCTTTCTTGTAACAAGGACCCAAAACTGAACACAGCACTTGAGCTTTGGCTTCACTGGTGCAGACAATCACTTCCCCAGTCCCACTGGCCACAATATTTCTGACACAAGCCACCATCCTGTTGACCTTCTTGGCCACCTTGACACACTGCTAGTTCAAGAATAGTTGGCCTATTCTTGCAATCTAAGCGTAATTGGTTATATATTCATATATCTATTAGTCTGAAAACATACAGTTACAATGATTACTTTTACAGAGGCCAGTATATTATCTACAGCCCATTCTCATGTTTCCTTCTGGCAAAACACAAGGCGGTCATTACCAACCTTTCAATGCAAGTGAATCAATAGTTTAATATGAAGTGCAATGATTACTGTTAGTGTTTTGCAGGAGAGCTGATAAGGAATTTATAGTTCTTAATGAATCTTCTGATTTTCTCTGACTGACTTCAGTTAATCTCTTACCTCAAAAATGGTGAAAGAAGTTTCTAAATTATAGTTTCTAAATTGTAGTTTCGAAATTAGTATTATTGAAATTAAAAAGGTCTTTTCTAAAAAAAAAAAAAAAGTGATCACTTATACAACCTTACAATAAAAAAAAAATCAAAACCAAAACTCCTGAAGTGTTCTACCTGAAAATATTTATCTCTTTTGTGTGATTTTTTTCATGTTTGCCTCTGAGGGTTTGTTTGTGTGTGTGTTTTGTTTTACTGAAAGAGTAATGTATATTAAATAATTATATATACTTGTAGACTGTAGGAAAACAGAAATGTGGGTTCCAGACTTATTTGACAAATACATTTCTCAATATATTCAGTGCTTGTCCTTACTAGTACTGTAATGATTGGGCACAATCTTTAGTGGATTTCTGCATAGGCATACACTTACTACCTATGGATGTTATTAACCTCCATTACATTTTGTCCCATTTAAATAAAGTTTAGTGCTGCACTTTCCTTTAAACTATGACAATGACATCTGAAAAATGAGAAATTCCTTTAAGCATGAATTCACTCAAAAATTTAGATTATTAATATCTTGAAAAATTCCAGAATCCTACATAAATTGAAATAGGACACTCTTTCTTACTTTTTTTTTTGGTTTGTTTTTTGTGGGGGGGTGTGTGACATCAGTTACATGATGGTGTAGAAACAGCATATCCAAAAAAACCCTCATAATCCATTTTATTGGCATTCTGTACCTAGAATCATGGAACTATAGAATATCCTGAGTTGGAAGGACCCATAAGGACCATCAAATCCAACTCCTGGCTCCGTTCAGGGCCAGGCAAGTCATAGGAGGTGACTGAGCGCATCGTCCAGATGCTTCTTGAGTTCAGTCAAGCTCAGTGCTGTGATCACTTCCCTGGGGAGCCTGTTCCAGTGCCTGACCACCCTTTCAGTAAAGAATCTCTTCCTAATATACAACCTAAACATCCCCTGTCTCATGCCGTTCCCTTGGGTTCTATCACTGGTCACAAAAGAGAGATAGCACCTGCCCCTTCAGCCTCCTCTTCTCCAGGCTGAATAAACTAAGGGAATTCAGCTTCTCATAAGACTTCCCCTCCAGACCCTTCACCATCCTAGTTGCCCTCCTCTGGACACTCTCAAATATTTCCAATATTTTTATATCCTTACTTAGGGTCTGTATTGTCAGAATATGAATTTGTAAATGACATTTGTCTAAAACTGCAAGTATTTAGTATTCAGGTGATAAGTTCTGTGGCTTATGCCACCCACACCTCTAGATGCCCTATCTGGAATCATTAAAATCACTGTCCCTCTTAATTCTAAGACCATTTATTCTAACGTGATTAATTTTAACTATCTTGGTAGTTAAGATCCTCTCTTGTTTGGGGTGTTATTTTTCGTTCTATGTCCAATACTGCTAGAAATATAAGCTTTTTCAAGTAGATTGGGTGTTTCTAGGAACATAACTTGTGACTAATGGAAATTAAAATAATTAATGTTTTCTGGTTGAGTTCATTTTGATTTTTTGTAAGTTTATCTTTTCCCCTATCCCTCTGTTGATTTCTGTTAGCTTGCCCTACTTAAAATTGCCATTTCTCCAACATAGCAAACTAGCTGACTTAGTGAATTAAGTTCAGATTTTGCTGAACTGAATGCTATTTGTACTTTTTACAGCATCTTCAAGCTTCAGTAGCTCTCCAGAGTTAATTATTTCAGTTTTTTCTTTCTTAACTGCAGCAAATTTTTGTTTATTTGTTTCTCTTTATTCCACTTTGATTTCTGACAAATGCTGATTTTCTTAGCCATTCAAATACAAGTGCATCTTTCTTGCAAGGACTCTGTGGTGGTTTGACCCTGGCTGGAGGACAGATGCCCACCAAAGCCACTGTATCACTCCCCTTTTCAGCTGAAAAGGGGAGAAAATATATACTGAAAGGCTTAGGAGTCAAGATAAGGACAGGGAGAGATCATCCTGCAATCAGAGTCATGGGCACAACAGACTCAACACAGAAGAAAGGAAAGAAAACTCTCTAATTTATGACACTGCCCTGCACACCCAGTGACACCAGAGTCAGGTAATGAGAAGTGTGACCAGATCTTAAAGCACCTCCCCCCACCCCTCCCTTCTTATCAGACTTCACTTTAGTCATGATTTTGCTCCCTTTTTCTCCCCTGGTTGTGGCATGAGGAGGAGCAGGGAATGGGGAAATGGGGGTTTCGGTCAGTTCCTCATGAGTTGTTCTCCGTCTTGGCTGGGGCAGCATTCCTTAGGCCCTTCCCCTGCTCCAGCGTGAGGTTGCACCCACGGGAGACAGTCCTTCATGAACTTCTCCAACATAAGTCCTTTCCCATGGGGCTTCAGATCTTCATCAGCTGCCCCAGCGTGGGTCACTTCTATGGGGTGCAGTCATAAATCATAGAATGTCTCTCAGTCCCTCAGGTCCGGACTGCTCCAGTCTGGTCCCCCATGAACTCATAAGCCTCCCCCCCAGCAAACCTGGTCTGGCATAGGTCTCTCTCTCTTGCTCATCTCTGTGTCTCTGTCTCTCTCCACGGCCTGCGAGTTCCGTCAGAGGCTTGCTCTAACACAGGTCACAGCATCTTCTGTATGTCTCCACCTTCTCCAGCGTGGGACCTCTCCAAAGGCTGCAGGGGCATCTTTCTCTCCTGCACGTGAGGCGCCTCCTCCCCACTTCTTCACTGACCTTGGTGTCTGCACAGTTCCTTCCATCTTCTCACTCCCTTCTCTGGTGGTAAAAAGCAGCTTCTTATGGTTTGGTTTCTTTTTCTCCTAAATGTTGTTCCCAGAGGTGCTGTGACCGTCGCTGATGGGCTTGGCCTTGGTCAGCAGTGGGTCTGGCCTTGAGCCAGCTGGTGTTTGCTCTGTGGGGCCAGCAGAGAGCTTCTGGCTGCTGCTTGCAGAAGCCACCCCTGCAGCCCCCCATTCTCTACCAGAACCCAGCCATGCAAAACTACAACAGACTCTTGTTCCAACCCTTTGAGTCCACAGTCAGATTTTACTGTTGTTTACTATTTCTTGGTTTTTTTCTTTTGAATTTACTGCTATTTTAAAATTTCATCACTAATATGGCTTATTTCCCATGCGTCTTCATTTTATTTCCTCTTCTCTCTCCTTCTGTATGTTAATCTACTGAATCTTGCCTACCTGTTTTCACAGAACTATTTTACCATCTGAGGATTTCTTTAAATTTTTTTCTTTGAAAAATTTAGGTATAAAAGGATTAAAAAATCAAAACAAAAAAAAAACCCTACAACCCCCCCCCCATATTCAACGTACTTACTTCTATAACAGTAAGGATAAATTTCCATTTTTCTTTGGTTTTTGAGTTTATGATCTGCAGCAGCATACAATATATTACGTGATCTCTTCAAGCTGTATGAACAGACTCTTCATTATCCTTCTAAATAGACTTTAAAGTTTCCAGACCACCAGGTGTACTCACGAGAGATTTATCATCTGCTACCATTTGGGCTTTTGCTGCATCTTCACTAGTTTCCTGTCCTTATTAAAAGTGGTCTTTGCACAAGAGATAGCAGTCTTCTGTGTCTGGAAAACATGTATCAGATGGTGATACAAGTCAGAATATCATTTCATGTTTATAGAACACAATATAATAAGGATCGTGTAAAAACTTTCCAGGTGCTGTAACATGATGCTAACACACACAAGTTGATTTTTGTTTTACCATGGAAAGGGGAATCTTGTGGAAACCACTATAAGATACAGAAACATGTTTCTTATACCTGTAGAAATTATTTGTAAGAAAATATTCTTTTGTAAAAAGCAAACCATGTAATATTGTCCAGTCATTAAGTTGACAGTGGCTTTCTGAGGAAAATTCCAGCTTATCAAGTCATACTTAATTTGCTGGTGATTCACTTTCAAAATGCAAAATGTTTAAGGATTGGTTAAACAATCCTCTCTGATTTCTTCTACAGGAAAAAGAAAAGTAACTTTTCTTCACCAATGATTATATGGGAAAGTTGGAACATTGCTCATTTGGTAAAAGTCTGTGAAATACTGTAACTGTACTATCAAGAACATAAATGTTTTGATTTTTTCCCATGTGTTTTTTAAGTAAATGAGTTACAAAATACATCAAGAACTATGGTATATAGGGAGGAATAAAGGAATAAATGGAGACTTAGAAGCCTACATACTAGTAAGTTGTAAAGCTTTCTTCTCAATCCTAAACATGTTTATGAAACGCATTTATTAGACTTATACAGGAATGTCTTAGATGTAAGCTGTTGTAGTTTTACGTAGCTGGGTTCTGGTGTAGAAGGGGGTCTGCAGGGATGGCTTCTGCAAGCAGCAGCCAGAGGCTCTCTGCAGGCCCCACAGAGCAAACACCAGCCGGCTCAAGGCCGGATCCATCACTGAGCAAGGCTGAGCCCATCATCTCTCTCATTAGGAGAAAAAAACCCACAAGCAGCTGCTTTTTACCACCAGAGAAGGGAGTGAGAAGATGTAAGAAACTGTGCAGACACCAAGGCCAGTGAAGGCAGGGGAGGAGGTGCTCCAAGTGCCAGAGAGAAATGATGCCCCTGCAGTCTGGGCCCGTAATAAATTAGAGGTTTTTTCCTTTATTCTGTGTTGAGTCTGTTGTGCCCATGATGCTGATTGCGGAATGATCTCTCCCTGCCCTTATCTTGACTCCTAAGCCTTTCAATATATATTTTCTCCCCTGTCCATCTGAAAAGGGGAGTGATAGAGAGACTTCGGTGGGCATCTGTACTCCAGCCAGGGTCATACCACCACATAGCCAAACACAGTAGTTAACAACATCTGCCCCATATCATTGCAACATGAGAAAAAACCCCAACAAACTACAAACCAGGTACCCCATGAAGTATTAGTTGCACTTTAAGAAATGCACTGGCAGCAACTCTGTTCTATGATCTGCTGTCAGTGGTAGGATGCTTTAACTAAATTGAAAGCATAGAAAGTGCTTCTGGGGAAAGCAGTGTGGGCACATAAGATGAGCCATGAATTAAAGCTGAAAGGAGAAAGTCTTGTCTGCTCAAGCCAATGTAAAAACACAAGAACTATCCTTGAGAGAGCCTCTGTGGCTGCAGAATGCCATGATAACACTGCACAGAGAAATCATTTGAGTGTTTTGAATATTACATTATCATGTGCTGTTAGCATAATTATAATTATTTCCATTTCTTTCCCAACACAGATATACAGTTTTTTCTTTAGTAGCTGCATATTTGCAAGACTGGCTCAACATGCTGCGTGCTGTGTGTAGGTGTAGTCAGGATAGAAAGGGAGAAAAAAGGCATATGGCATAGAGAAAAGAGAATAAATATTAATATTAAAACATGGAAGATTCCTTTTTTTTTCTGCTTCTGTTGCTGAAATTTGAGTCTCTAATTGTTGGGTTTTTTTCACCCCAAGTAAGACAGCATTAATTGAAACTGCATGCATTTATGTGTGTACATATATGTAGAAAGTAGAGGTACAGCATTCAGCCAGCCTTGTCAAAGCATAAACAGAGATTGATATTTCTCTTGCATGTATATGCAAATTGTTATTAGACTGAGAAAGAAAATAAATGGGCCAGATCTTCTACTGATGTAAATCAAACAGCCTTATTTACTGCTATGATATCATGCCAACTTAAATCATGTGGGGATCAGGATCATTTAAGTTTCAAAATTGCATCTGAAAAACTGATGTTTATAAATATTGGCCAAAAGCCTCTGGAATTGTATTGGTTTCAAGGGAAGATACTGTGGTTCTGGAAAAAGCTGGAATCAATTTGGTTTTATGCTAGTATTGAGGCCTCTTTGATGTACAATAAAGTCATGCCATGCTGGGCTTCTGCTTCACTTGAAGTAACTTGATTATCAGCTTCTTACTAGCTATGCAGGAAGCTCCTGTGGTGTTGGCCTCTGGGATTCAGGAGCTCACAAGTTAGATGGAGGCCTCTGGACTCCAGTTTCTTCCTCTCTCTCATGTATGGCACACAAGAGCAGGCAGTGCTGTGGCAAAAAAAAGAACATTTTCTGTAACATGCAAGTGACGAAAGAGTGCTGGGGGTAAAATTGCCCCACTCAATAATAAAGTCCACATCAGATTCTCGAGGACATCCAAATGAGGAAAGAAGGAACCATATAAGAAAGGTCATTAAGTAGGTGTTTTGAAAAATTTAAAGGCCCAAGTGATCATGTTTTTTGAATATATCATTCTGTTTATAGAGATTTTTTTTTAGTTGAGAACTTGTAAAAATTGAAAATTGTGTGAAATCTTTTTTCTGTGGGAAGGAAAGTGACAGTAGAAGTTTAACAGCAAATTGCCTAAGTGTTTAATTTAAACAAATGTCAACAAGAGAAAAAACCCTAGCTTTTCTATGATATTTGACTATAAAATGAGCCATCGTTTTGATACTTTCTATTATGAGCAATCATTTAAATACAGTGGTCACTGTTAATTTTGAATATTTAAATGAATTACAAGATATGGCCTGGCCACTGAAGTTATTAAAAGAAGAGAAGCAAGAAATCGTTGCTAAGCATGTCTACCAGACTCTATATTATCTTTAATTACATCAGTTCCATACTCCATAAATTTTCCTATTTTACCTCCCAGTAGTTACCAAAATGAAACTAAGGGAAACCTGTGAATCCTTTTGAATACTTACTACTTTGAATGCGTTCATTTCAGTTGTATCTTCAAAACAATTGACAACATTTTCTTCCCCTTATTCCTCTCCTAACCCTGTTAAGGGCAGTGGTATAACAGAAATTATTGGGTATTTTTAAATTGCTATTGAGGAAAAAAATTGATAAATATCCTGGTTTTGGCTGGGGTAGAGTGAATATTCTTCCCAGTAGCTAGTATGGGGCTGTGTGTTTGGATTTGTGCTGAAAGAGGTTTTGATAACACAGGCATGTTACTGCTGAGCAGTGCTTACACAGAGTCAAGGCCTTTTCTCCTCAAACCACCCCATCAGCAAGTAGGCTGGCGGTGTATAACAACTTGGGAGGGGACACAGCTCGGACAGGTGAACCCAACTGGCCAATGGGATATTCTATACCATGTGACATCATGCTCAGCAGTAAAAAAAACCTGGGATGGGAAGTTGGTGAGTGAATTCCTTTTTTTTCCGCTTTGCTTTTGTGCATGGCTTTTGCTTTATGTATTAAACTCTCTTTATCTGACCCCATGAGTCTTCTTACTTTTCTGATTCTCTCCCCCATCCCATTGGAAGGTATAACCAAGTGGCTGTGTGATTCTTAACTCCCAGCAAATAAATTGCATTAAGTCCCAAAGGTCATTTGCTCAGAGCCGGCACAGCCAGAGCCATGACAGATCTTGAGGTACGGGGAGACCTGAGAAATGGAGAGGACTGGAAAAGAGTCCCATCTTGGCATCATGGGCACCCCGCTTCTCTGCCTACCTTGCTTCCCCAGGTCCCCCTAAGCAATAGGTTTGAGGCACTGGGAGTTGAAGGGAAGGAAAGTGGGAAGGTGGGGGAGGGTCCCCCTAAGAGGTTGCTAAGGATGAGGCAGTCAACCCTGTGCCTCAAGACTGACTCTTCCAGGCAGGACAGAAAGGTGATTTGCATTGGTGATTCCCTTCTCAGGGGAACAGAGAGCCCCATATGCAGACCAGACCCAACCTGTAGGGAAGCGTGCTGCCTCCCTGGGGCCTGTGTCAAGGACATAACTAGAAAACTCCTGGATCTGGTTCATACCTCTGATTACTATCCACTACACATCGTTCAGGCAGGCAGTGACAAAGTCTCTCAGAGAAGCCTGAGAAATATCAAAAGAGACTTCAGGGGTTTAGGGAGGTTGTGAGAGAGGGAGAGTGCAAGTGGTATTTTCTTCTATCCCACCTGGGGTGGCAAAGAACATGGAAAGGGCTAGGAAAACAAAAATGTTGTATCAGGCTGAGGGTCTGATGCTGCCTTATGAACCTTGGGTTTTTTGACCATGGGATTATTTACTCAGCGCCTGGCCTGATGGCTGCAGACAGGTGTCACCTGTCTCCAAGAGGGAAAAGATTCCTAGCCCAAGACCTGGCAGGCCTCATTGAAAAGGCTTTAAACTAGGTAGGAAGGGGGAAGGGGATACAATAGGGTGAAGCAAGTAGCCTGCAGCTTTATATTAGATCTAGTGGAGGAAGAGGGTGGAGTTCAGTGAAATAGAGAAGAGCTTGGGGATGCTGTCATTCTAGGAGATCATGGGCAAATACCTCTGATGTGTCATATAGAATCTGCTGGGGACTCTTCAGAGGAGGTAATGTTGCTGACCCCCCTTCTGAAACCTTCTAATGTCCCTTTAGGAAGCACTGGGAAAAAAACTTCAGATTCCTCCCAGAGGTTTGAGGGGGGGCTCCTCTAAAATGGTGGTGAGTCCAAAAGCCCAGCTGAAGTGCCTTTACACCAATGTGCGCAGCATGGGTAACAAGCAGGAGGACTTGGAAACTGTGATGTCCTTGGAAAATTATGATCTAGTTGCAATCATAGAAACATGGTGGGATGATTCCCACAGCTGGAATACCCCTTTAGAAGGGTATCATCTTTTTAGAAAGGATAGGCTAGGTAGAAAGGGTGGGGCAGTTGCCCTCTATGTTAAAAAGTGGATAGACTGTAAGGAGCTCCCTCTGAGAAGTGGTCAGGAGCAGGTTGAAAGCCTGTGGGTCAGAATTAGGGATGAGACTAACAAAGGACAGCTGGTGAAAGGGGTCTACTACAGGCTGCCTGATCAGAGAGAGACTACTGACGAGGCCTTCCTCCTTCAGCTGCAGGAGGCATCACGGTCACAGGCACTCATCCCTATGGGGGACTTTAACCACCCAGACATCTGCTGGGAAAACCACACTGCGAGCTGCAAGAGACCCAGGAGACTCCTGGAGTCTATAGATGACAACTTTCTAGTTCAGGTATTGGACAGACTGACCAGAGGTGATGCATTGCTGGACCTGGTGCTCACCAATGTGGGGGAGATCATTAAAGGTGTTAAGATTGGAGACAGCCTGGGCTGCAGCAACCATGCTCTAGTTGAGTTTCTGATCTCAAGGAATGTGGGCCTGGCAAAGAGTGGGGTCAGGACCCTGAACTTTAGGAGAGCAAACTTTAGGCTGTTTAAGAAATTGTTGCCTGAGATCTCCTGGGATGGGGTCCTTAGAGACAGAAATGTTGAGGAAAAACTGGCTACTTTTTAAGAATGCTTTTCTGAGGACTCAGAAACTCTCTGTCCCTCTGAATAAGAAAGTAGGCAGGAGGGGCAGGAGACCAGCATGGCTAGTCAAGGACCTGCTGGTCAAACTGAGGGAAAAGAGTCAAGTACAAGCTCTGGAAACAAGGGCATGTCACCTTGAAAGAATAGAGGGATGCTGTCTGGACTTGCAGAGATGGGATAAGGAAAGTCAAGGCACAGATGGAACTGAACTTGGTGATGGATGTTAAAAACAAGAAGGGATTTACAGGTATGTTGGCCAAAAGAGACAGGACAAAAAGAGCGTATGCCCTTTGGTAAATGAGAAAGGAGAATTGGCTAGAACTGATGTGGAGAAGGCTGAGGTACTGAATGAATTCTTTGCCTTGGTCTTCACTGGCAGCCAGGATTCTCAAATCTCTGAACATTGAATCCCTGAACCTCTAGGTGGGAACAGGGGGAGTACATTTCCATTCCGCCCCACCCCCCACTGTAAGGGCAGAATAAGTCTGAAACCACCTCATGAGACTGAATGTCTACAAGTCTATAGGGCTGGATGACGTGCATCTTGGGGTCCTGAAGGAGCTGGCTGATCTGGTTGCTGAGCTGCTCTCCATCATATTTGAAAAGTTGTGGCTGTCAGGAGAGGTCCCTGGGGACTGGAAAAAAGGTCACATCACTCCCATTTATAAGAAAGGGAGCAAGGAAGACCCAGGGATCTACAGGCCAGTGAGCCTCACCTCTGTGCCTGGGAATATCATGGAACAGATCCTCCTGGATGACATGTTAGAGCATGTGATGGATGAGCACATGATCAGGGACAGCCAGCACAGATTCAGAAAGGAAGGTCATGTCTCACCAACTTGAAGACTTTCTATGATGGAGTGATAACTTTGGCGGATAAAGGGAAGGTGACTGATGTAATCTACTTGGACTTGTACAAGGCCTTTGAGATGATCCCCAACCACATCCTTTTCTCTACATTGGAGAGATATGGATTTGATGGGTGGACCATCCAGTGGATAAGAAACTGGTAGACAGAACGTAGAGAAAGGGTGGTGGTCAAGGGCTCTTTGTCCAGGTGGAGGCTGGTGGCGAGCGGGGTCCCCCAGGGGTCTGTCTTGGGACCAGTGCACTTTAACATCTTTATCAATGACATCGATGATGGAATTGAGTGCACCCTCAGCAAGTTTGCGGATGACACCAAGCTGAGTGGTGTGGTCGACACCCTAGAAGGAAAGGAAGCCATCCAGAGGGAACTTGACAAGCTGGAAAGTTGGGTCTGGGTGAACCTAATGAGGATCAAGACAGCAGAGTGTAACATCCTGCACTTGGACCAGAGGAATACCAGACTGGGAGAAGAGCTCCTTGAGAGTAGCCCTGCTGAGAAGGACCTGGGGGTTTGGTGGATGAGAAACTTAACACAAGCCAGCAGTGTGCTCTTGCATCTCGCAAGGCCAATGGTATCCTGGGCTCCATCGGAAGAGAGTGAGCCAGCAGGGACAGGGAGGTGATTGTCCCTCTCTACTCTGCCCTCATGAGGCCCCATCTGGAGTACTGTATCCAGATATTGGGCCCTCAATAGAAGAAAGATGTAGAACTGTTGGAGAGGGTTCAGAGGAGGCCACAAAGATGGTTAGAGGGCTGGAGCACCTCCCCTATGAAGAGAGGCTGAAGGAGCTGGGCTTCTTCAAATTAAAGAAGAGAAGGCTGCAGGGGGACCTCATTGCAGTCTTCCAGTACCTGAAGAGAGCCTATAAACAGGAGAGAAATCAACTTTTTAAAAGAGTAGATAATGGCAGAACAAGGGGGAATGGATTGAAGCTAAAAGAGGGAAGGTTTAGATTAGATATTAGGGGGAAGTTTTTTACAGAAAGAGTGGTGAGGTGCTGGAACAGGCTGCCCAGAGAGGTGGTGGATGTCCCATCCCTAGAGGTGTTCAAGGCCAAGTTGGATGGGGCCCTGGGCAACCTTGTCGAGATCCAGGCCTGGAGGTTGGTGGCTCTGCCTGTGGAAGGAGGGTTGGAACTGTATGATCCTTGGAGTCCTTTCCAACCCAGACCATGCTATGAATCCATGATTCATACTTTTTAAATTAAATTCAAATTATGCAAATTAATATTTTTTTTTTCAAAATATTTAGACCAAGCCATTATTTTTACTTTGTTCCAAAATGCATTCTCTGGACCCTTGTAGGTACTATAAAATTCAGTTTTTTCATTATCCATCGGTCTCTATATGGAATATGTCTATAGGCATGACAGAGTCTTCTCCCAGTAATTGCACTGTCAGAAAGCTGTTATATTCTGCTCTATTTCTGTAACTCTTTGTGGGAGGAGACTTGTCAGAGGAGCAGCAAGAAGGTGACTGATATAGAACACATTGCAATCATAGCCACAAGCTAAGAGTAGAATTGGACAGTCCTAATAAAATAATTAATTAAGTAATGAATGCAGTTCCCTGGTAAGGAATAGAGTATAAATTAAAAGTCAAATTGAAAAACTGAAAATTCATATTAGTTTTTTAATGGTTCCTAGAAGCAGTATGATTCAATAATCTAGCTACATAGTGGGTCATCACAGCTGTAGGAAGCTTCCATACATCTGTGCCCCACTAGCTGAATGGGGCTTACTGAGGGCACAGGATCTGGCCCCAGGCTTAGTTCCTGATGGTGTGCATACCAGAAAACGCGTAGTCTGCCTGTTTCACCCAGTCTTTGTGCTCCTTTTGCCATTCCCATTTGACTAGACCCAAGATATTTGTAGTCCAAGTAAATCAATCTCATACTTTCAGTTTGGTATCTCTACACTTCCCCTTTTATCTGTGGCTCCTTATGCTGCCTTACGCTTTCCTGCTTTACAGTTATTGGTCTTAGCCTTTATTTTTGAGCAAGTTTTGGTACTTTTATATAGATCCTTCATCTCAGCCTACTCTCTGCAATAGCCCTCTTTCTCATCCTTCACAGATGTCTGTGGTGTGAATTTTGTGTCTCTCTATTTCTTACTTCTTCTGTGAATATCTGAGACATATCTGTTAGTTCATTTCTACTGTTTGAATTTAAACAGCTGTGATGGGTTGACCCTGGCTGGATGCCAGGTGCCCCCCAAAGCTGCTCTATCACTGCCCTTCTCATCTGGACAGGGAGGAAAAAACATAATGAAAGGTTCATGTGTGAAGATAAGGACAGGGAGAGATAATTCACCATCACAGGCTCATCTTGGGGAAGTTAATCTGTTTTTTTACCAGTAAAATCAGATTAGGGTAATGAGAAGAAAAAAATCCCTCAATCTTAAAACAGTTTCCCCCACACTTCCCTTCTTCAGTCCTGATTTTCTCTACCATGGGAGACAGTCACACAGAAACTTCTCAAACTTGAGTCCTTCCCCACTACTGTTCCTCCCTGCCCCATGCCCTCCCACCCCCTGCCCCTTCTTAAGTATGCTTTCCTAAAAGCACTATGACTGTCACAGATGGGCTTGGCCTTGGCCAGCTACGTGGCCACCTTGGAGCCAGCTGTCATTGGCTCTATCAGACATGGGGGAAGCTTCTAGCAGCTTGTCACAGAAATGTCCCCTATACCTCCTCCCTACTAAAACCTTGTCATTCAAACCCAAAAGAACAACTGACCTTGAAGCTGCTCTTCTCAATTTCAACCCATGTATAGCCATAGTAGGACCTGCTTTGAAATTTTAAAGGTGGAGTTTACACTGCCTACCTGTACAAATGTGAAATTGATTTTTTAACTATTATTTCTTTCAGAAATATAAGTATTTATAGCAAAAGAAATTCAACCCCAATTGAGTGTTTATCATATAAAGCTATTAATATTTTAAGTTTAGAATTGTTATTAGCAACTGCAATTTATCTTATTGAGATGCATGGGTACTTGTCTATTTATACTATGTCCTGCTTCTCCTCAGCTTTAGTCTTATTACAGGACAGTAACAAAGACTAAAACAGAGACAGGTTTGGGGCTTATGGTTGGGCAGTTCTGAGAGCAATGGCCAATCAGAACATAACAAATGACATAATCAGTGTTTACAAGAATCACATAATACTTAAATTCATGCATTCTGGCTGATAATAGCCTTCAGCTAGAGCACATAGATTTGCACTCTGAATAGTTACAGAGAAATTGGCTTATTGGCTGAGACAATTCTATACCCATATAATGAAGAATAATGCATTTTCTTGTAGACTGCACAAAATTAATTTATAATACAGAAGAATTTAAAAAATATGAGTATCTAAAAATAGGACACTTGGCCTACAGCCAACATTCCTACTAATACATTTTGACTGAGTGCAAATCCTGTTATTGAAGATTAGTTTCTGTCAGAATTAAGACTCAATAGAAAAACAGTCGATCCTGCTTCTAAGGAACTTTGTTGAAGTGCAACTTACTATAGAAGAATGGGAGGTGGGAATAATTGCTGGATTGAAAACCAAAATAGCATTAATAGATAATTTTTTTTTTCTACGTAATGTAGAACAGAGAATTTTATTTATTTATTTATTTGCTCATGTTTACCTGGTGTTAGTGCCCCTCCTTGAAGTTCAGTTTCATATCTCTTTAGCATGCTTGTACAGAAAACTCTGTTTCTAGTAATATTGGATTAGCTGATGGGCCTAATGAATGAAGTGTGGATTTGAAGGTTTTAAAATTTATTTCTTTTAATGTACAATCTTGTACATCATTTGAGAGTTATCAGTTTTCTGAAAGGAAAAATACATTAATGCCTTAAAATTGCCTTGATACCGTAAAAGTTATTATACTGTAATTCCGATGTTAGTTAATATTTTTGTACACCTGAAATGCAAAACTAGGATGTTGCTGAGTTTCAATTTTATTTTCAGGATATAGACACTTGTTATTTAGTCATAGCTTTCTTACATGTCTCAGCATAAACAGAGGAGAACTTGTTTCATTGCAGTATTCTTGTATAGTGTGCAGCTCTCTTAGTGAATGTTTAATATGCCTTAAGGAAGTTTCTGAATGCAGTGAAACAGAGCCTTTGAAATCATCAAGCTCCACGGAGATGGATTATGTTGCCACAGGAATGCTGCCACTGAACAGACAGTCGTCTGTTCTCATTGTGGCTTAAGTTTGTAAAGATGTGCATCTGAAACTTAGCTGTGGGAGGCTGCTAGTCCTATGGAGGAATTGGAGAGTGACACTATCTCAGTAACGATTTGATGTGTAAAGAAGTCAGAAGGAGGAATTATATAGCTGACTTTTCTTCAAACATAGACATTTTCAGGCAGACATAGCCCAGAGAGTGGTGTTTCACCCAAACATCATGTTGCACACTGCTGTTCAAAATAATTTTGATTTGGGTAATGAACAATTATGCTGTTTATTCTTTAATTTTCTATTTTCTTATATTATCTACTAGTTGTATGCTTTCATTGATTTGGACGTTTATTTACCCAGATGGGACATTTATTTTTCCTCTTACTAAACTTTGTGTGTTCTAAGAGAATTGAGAAACTTTTAATTGCATCGTGGGGAATTATTTTGATATTCAACAGAGTGCCCTGTAAAACATAATTATTCCAATATTTTTCCAGCTACTTACTAACTTTCAGTGAATCCTATAAGCTCTGAGGTGTTCCCAAAGTCAGAAAAAAGAACATAAATAATTAAGAAAATCTGTAATTTATGTTTGCTGAACATGTAATATGGAACCCACTCATTTCCTGAATGAATACAGTTGGAATGGCCTTCACAGAGCACTTCCAAGAAATGCTGAAAGCAATAACATAAAAACTTGTCACTTCTCAATATAAAAAAGGCTTTGGAAAGTATAGCTGATGAAGATAACTCTATGGTAACCAAACTTTTTCAAAAATTATATGCAAAATAGAATGGCAATCTAGGCAAAATGGATGCTTTATAAGTTATGGGTTGGGGTTTTTTTTGATTGGTTGTTTTTTTTCACCCTCTTTCATACTTCTGTGTACTCAAATTCCAGTAAGAAATGACATGTGAAGATAGAATAAGTGGGTTGGGGGGGGGGGGGGGGGTTTGTATTTTTTTTTTTAAATAAGCTTAAGTTTTCATGCCATGTTAAAGTAAACTCTGGAAAGGAAAATTGTTTTGCCAAGCTTTTATCCAATAGTGTAATGATTTCTGAGCACATTTACTTCAGAGATAAATTTTATGATCATATTTTAGCCAATATCAACTAATGCATATCCTAATCTTACTTTGCTTGTAATTAACATGTGATCCCTGGTAGCATCTACATCAACATATATGGAACAGATTAATGAAGTGTTCTCCTCTGATATCTTTTAGATATTCTATTTTAAAAATTATAGGAAAATAATGTATGTGTATAAAATTAATTATTTTACTCCTGCTAATTTAGAGTACAGGATCTTAAAAAAATAAAAAAAAATCTGTCAGTAACTTATTCTATGTTTAAAATGATGATGTATTTGATTAAATTCCAACCTAAAGTAATTTTGATTAAAGGAAACTAATTATGATAATTTCCAACTATGTTAGGAATGTATTAATTCGATAATTTATCTGCTACATATGTACCATCGGCCTCCACATGGCAACAGAATTTTTTGGTAAGATGTCATGCTACAAACTTAAATGATACTGTGGCAGTGATAAATTATGAAAGAATTATGCTGAGTAATTAACTGAATGACTACATAAAATACCATTAAACTTTAGAAATTCTTTACATACTTGCCAATGTCCCTGTAGTAATTATATCTATATATGCTCTTATTGTTGTATAGACTTAACATTAAGTATTCAAGTTGATGATATTTCTAAAACCAAAGAAACAGTCCATAAAAAACAAAATAAGTTTCATGCTCCTTGAAAGACAAAACTGAACTGGAAAAATTAGTATTATATAACCATTACCGATTGTCTTTTACTTTCAGTTGATCAGTTGTCTGGATGGAACAAACCTGAAGCATTTTAATAACTTTGATTCCCTGCTACACTAATATATTTCTCTTATTCAGAATTTGTAGCAACATTTTTTCCTAATGCAAATGGTAATATCATTTTACATTATAAATTACTACTTATTAAATATTAGGTAATTTGTTTTTACTTAAATTAATTCTAAAAATAGAACATATTTGAAGAGTTTGAAAAATTCTAAATATATTCAAGACTGAAAAATTCATCCCCAAGTAGTCAAAACACTCAAATGAGATAAGGAAATCTATGACAAACATGTATATGAATATGGATCTCTCACTTCATATTATTGAGTAGTGCTGTTATACCTATCTGTCTTCCTTATATTTTAAATTCTTAGCAAATCTTCTTTAAAATATTTTTAAAATAAACCATTTTCATGAAAACTTTCCTTTGAATGATAAATATGATGGAACATGTATATGTCAAACAATTTTACCAATTTTGGAAACATATTGAATGTCAGGATATATGTAAGGGAAAGTTTATTTTTTTCCATATCTTAACTTTATACAAAATACTTGGAATTTATTTTGTCTCTTGATGAATTTACCCATCCTCAACAGCAATGATGATTATCAAATAGAATACTGAGTTATCGGTTGACTGTCTAAAAGAATGAGAAATGTGTTAGAGTTTTGTAAAATTATTAACTATTCAAATGCATTGGTTGTTTATCTGTCTGAAGCTATTTCAGCAGTAATTAGAATAAATGTGTCTAATTTTTAGAAGATTTTTTACAGTACTGTTAGATCATGACACGAATAGCTGCATGAACTCCTAGGAATTACACTGCAGAATATAGTTAAAACTGACATAGATGAGAAGAACAACTATACTGCAGTGATGTGAACTGGCAAATAAGGATTATAACCAAGAGGGACATGGTGAATCTTGTCACTCTGCTTCTGGTACTCTGTATTATTTTCTGTTTTTTAGGGCTTTTGCTCTCTTTTGTTTGTTTTACCCATGTGTTTCCCAAGAAACATGTAAAGCTAGCCTTTGCTATTTGTCATAGTCTTGGCAAAAACATAGATCACAACTTAAAAATAATCTAGTTGTTGATTCTCAGTTGCTTCTGCCAGAGTAGAAATCACACTGATTTCTTCAGGGAAAAGAAAAGGAACTAAAATGCTTTTCCTGGCAGCATACCCTATTTTTGTGCTATATTTGTAACCACACTGATAATTGGGAAGTCTTCTGTTAGATAGCAGCCTTTGAGGGTAAACTTTCCTGGAACGCCAGAAAACAAGTGAGCAGATGGGAGAAGACCAGGTGACGCAAACAGAAACAGGGAAAGGATTAAAAAGAAGTTATATTTTGAAAAAAAAAACAACACTCAAATGCATATTGCTAAATTTTCTACTAAGAAGCCTTGCCAAAAAATAGATTATTTTACTTTTATTTTTTAAATGATATCAAACTCCAGGTACAACTATGCAAGTGCTGCTCAGCACAGTATAGTAAGAAAATAAGCAATATTTAAAGTCACATAGTAATGTGTGTCCTGTTTTTGGCTGGGATGGAGTTAATTTTCTTCATAGTAGCTAGTATGGGGCTGTGTTTTGGTTTTTATGCCAAAAACAGTGTTGATGATATAGGGATGCTTTTATTACTGCTGAGCAGTGCTCACCCCACCTCACCCCACCTGTGAGTACGTTGGGTGCACACAAGAACTTGGGATGGGACACAGATGGGACAGCTGACCCCATTGACTAAAAGGATATTCTGTGCCACATGATGTCATGCTCAGCAATAAAAAGCTGAGGAAAGAAGAAGGAAAAGGAAAGGGGGATGGGGATTGGGCAGGGGGTGGCGAGGGGGGGGCGTGGTGTGGCATTAGGAGTCATGGCATTTATCTTTCCAAGTGACTGCTATGCATGATGTCCCCCTGCTTTCCTGGAGATAGCAGAATGGTGGGAAGTGGTGATTTAATTCCTTGTTTAGGTTTGCTTGTGTGCACAGCTTTTGCTTTACCTATTAAACTCTCTGTATCTCAATCCTTGAGTTTCTCACTTTTACTTTTCTGATTATCTCCACCATCCCACTGGGAGAGGGGTGACTGAGCAGCTGCATGGTGCTTAGTTGCTGGCATGGGTGTAGAACTATAACAGTTTGGGATTTAGGCAAAGGCTGATCAGCAGTGGCTTATTCAGAGGAGGACTTGCTAAAAGCACCTTCAAAATTTAACAGGAGCTGAAGTACTTTCTCATTCAAGTCATATTTACTGCTCTCTGATTTGATTTCTTAAGCATAAGATATCTTCTATCATCATGGGTAATATGAATGATTTTTTTTTTCTAGGTAGACAGTGATAAATACTTGTTGAATTTAATATCATGATGATTACATCCTAAGTGACAGTTGTGAAATAGTCTTTTCAATAAAAAAGCTCTAATTTCATTGCTTCTTTAAATATCAAATTTTAACTGATTACTACAATGTCTGAATCTAAATTTCTAACAGAAAGTAGACATTTTCATGCTTGCAAGTTGCTTTTAAAATGCAGCTAACTATCAGCAGAAATGTCAAATGTTTTGTTTGCTTTGTTCTCATATGCCTTCATGGTTTGTATCCTTTTGGAAATCGTGTGTCTAGTAAATACATTTGAAGTATTAAGTACAAGAGATATGGACTGATCTGTCATTCAGAACCACCTTTACAGAAGCTTATAAAGTAAAATCAAGTCACATCCATCTACTTCTAGACACATTAGATGCTCTTGCTTTGATAATCTAGCCATTCATAATTTTATTATCACTGTGTGTAGCAGGTTTATTTCCTTTTCTTTTTCTTCCTCCCTTAACAGAAGAAGACAAAATCTTAGAAATAGATCTGAAAAATGAAATTATTGCCACCTATGGTTAGTGAAAACGGGGTCCTCTATGGTTGCAAGCAGCCTTGTTTCCCACAGAGGTCTGCATCCCTAGGGGTGTATATTATGCATTACTAAGGGAAGAAAGTTAAGTTTGAGTACAGAAATGTAAACTAAAATTCAAAGGTTTTTATACATGTCTGATTCAGCAATAGTTCCCTGATATGTTATCATAAAATAAGAATTAATTAGTAATTCAGTGCAATTTATGGTTTTTTGTGTTAAATCATATTTAAGAAATGATGCTGACAAAAAAATAAAAAGTCATGGGATGATGATTTGTGTTCAAGCAGAATGTTTTAGCTTTGTGCCTGTAAAATGTGTGTATCTCTTGAAAAATACTGACTTTTGAACTTATTTAGTATTTTGAAATTATTAGTGTTCCAGTTGTTTCTAGTTGGATGCCCCAAAGTGCTATTCTGTAAGAAAGAACTATTTTTTCAGTTCTAAAAGTAGTAGTTCAAGGACCCAAAACAAAAAACTGATATTGCCGTTAATTGTGCTACATCTGTTAAGCTGTTTCTGTAGATAAGGAGACCCTTAACTGTCCAGAGCTTCAGACTAATAATTATCACTTGAATATACCTGGAGAGAGCATAGAACTACATAAAATCTGAACTTTCCCATGTTTCAATGAAATCATACAAGTTTAAACTGTAATTATTGTTCACAAATATAATTTTCAAATAATATCAAATGTTCCCTAACTCATGTCTGTAAATGAGGTTTTCCATCCAGATTCATTTCCTTATGACATGCAATTAATTTTATTTCTGTTTTAGTTACCCTGGTCTACAGCAGAAATGGACACCAAAAGGCTGAGTGGAAATTGTGATTCTATTCAGAAGCAAAAGTCAGGAAAAGGATTACTTATGTCATACCTGTTCTGGCTTATTCAGCTGCATTATATCAACCAAATATGATTTATATATATATTTATATATATTTTTATATATATATATATGCATATATAAATCAAAAGAAAGAGAAAAAGATCAAGAAAACAAACACTAAATAAATTTTGCAATTATATGTTGAAAGGATGTTTCTGTATTTTCTGAGCGGAATATGCCCTTTAATGAATTAAAAAAAACCCAACCAAACACCTGATCGGCTATCACTTGAAGAGGCAGTGATATATTACAGAAAAACAGAACATTAGGGACTGGAAAGGACCTTGAAAGATTATCTAGTCCAATCCCCCTGCCAGAGCAGGATCACGGGGTGTTGGTCACACAGGAACACATCCAGGAGGGTTTTGAATGTCTCCAGAGAAGGAGACTCCACAACCTCTCCGGGCAGCCTGTGCCAGTGCTCTGTCACCCTCACATTGAAGAATTTTTTCCTTATGTTCACATGGAATTTCCTATGCTCCAGCTTGCACCCATTGGACATCACTGAGAAGAGCCTGGCTTCATCCTCCTGACACTCATCCTTGACATATTGTAAACATTTTTAAGGTCACCCCTCAGTCTCCTCCTCCAAGCTAAAGAGGTCCATCTCCCTTAGCCTTTCCTCATAAGGAAGGTGTTCCACTCCTTTAATCTTCTTTGTGGCCCTGCACTGGACTCTCTCAAGTAGCTCCCTGTCCTTCCCAAACTGATGGGCCCAGAACTGGACGCAATATTCCAAATTCAACCTCACCAGGGCAGAGTAGAGGGTGAGAAGAACGTCTTTTGACCAACTAACAACACCCCTTCTAATACACCCCAGGATGTAATTGGCCTTCTTAGCCACGAGGGCACATTGCTGACTCATGGTCATCCTGCTGTCCACCAGGACCTCTAGGATCCTTTCCCCTATACTGCTGTCTAACAGCGCCATCCCCACCCTACACTGGTACCTGGGGTTCTTCTTTCTCAGATACAAGACTCTACAATGGCCCTTGTTATATTTCACTAAATTTCTCCTCACCCAACTCTCCAGCCTGCCCCGATCTCACTGGCTGGCAGAACGGCCCTCTGGTGTGTCAACCACTCCTTATGGTTATATTTTTGTGTCATCAGCAAACTTGCTGATGGTGCACTCAGTTCCCTCATACAGGTCATTGATGAATATATTGAATAGTACTGGTCCCGGTACCAGCCCCTGAGGGACTCCACTAGATACAGGCCTCCAGCTACACTCTTTTCCATTAACCTCAACTCTGCCTTCTTTCCTTCAACCAGTTCACAATCCACCTCACTACTTGACCTTCTAGATCACGCTTCCTCAGTTTAACCTCAAGGATACTGTGGAAGATGGTGTCAAATGCTTTACTGAGGTCAAGGTACACCACTTCTACAGCCCTACCATCATCTATCCACCTGGTTATGTCTTCATAAAAGGGTATCAGATTGGTCAAACATGACTTCCCCTTGGTAAAACCATGCTGATTGTTCCTAATGACCCTCTTATCCTTTATATGCCTAGAGACTGCACTGAGGATAAGTTGTTCCATCCCTTTTCCAGGGATGGAGGTGAAGCTGACTGGTCTGTAGTTACATGGGTCCTCCTTCTTCCCCGTTATGAAGACTGCAGTGATATTTGCTTTCCTCCAGTCCTCAGGCATCTCTCATATTTCCCACAACTTACCAAACATGATGGATAGTGGCCTAGCAATGACTTCTACCAGCTCACTCAGCACCTGTTTGTGCATCCTATTAGGAACCATGGGGCTTGACTAAGTTTAAGAAGCATCTGGATGATGCACTCAGTCACATGTTCTGAATTGGCTGGCCCAGTGTGGAGGCAGGAGTTGGACTCGATGATCCTTATGGGTCCCATCCAACTCAGGATATTCTATGATTCAATGATTTATGGATGTCCAGATTGCTTAACTGATGCCTAACCCAGTCCTCATCAACCAAAGGAAACTTCTCGTTGATCCTGACTTTCTCTGACAGTCTCTAGCAGTACAGACAGAGACAAAGAAGGCATTCAGTAGCTCTCTTCTTAGTATTCTTTGTCACCAGGGCACCCACCTCATTCAGCAGAGGGCCCACATTGCCATTGTTATTTTTGTCTGCAGCGCATTTGCGGAAGCCCTTTTTGTTGTCCTTGACCTCCCTTTCAAGGTTTAACTCTAAAGATGCCTTAACTTTCCTAGTTGCCTCCCTATATTCTCTGACAACAGCCTTACATTCCTCCCAAGGTGTCACCCTCTCTTTCCATAACCTATAGACTCTCTTCTTCCACTTGAGTTTGCCCAGTAGTCCCCTGTTTAACCATTCAGGTCTTCTGCCTCCCTTTCTTGATTTCCTACCTGTTGGGATGCTCTGATATTAAGCTTGGAAGACACAGTCCTTGAATGACCACGACACTGAAGACCAGCTGTCTTGGGCCCTTTTTCATTCTAGTACACTCTCCCATTGGATTTTTCCTAGCAATTGCCTGAAAAGGCCAAAGTTTGCCCTGTTGAAGTTCAGGGTCATGATACTGCTTGGTATTCTATTCCTGCCACATAAGATCCTGAACTCCACCACCTCATGGTCACTGCAGCCAAGGCTACCGTGAACAAGACTTTCCTTCTTAGTGACCATAATTTGTATGAAAATTCTTCACTGCATTGTGAAGGATTTGGAAACGGTGTTGCAAGAGCAGTAGAGTATTTTCATTGTCCCATTTTAAAATAAGGATTTCAACCTTTGTGAGTTAACTGTTAGAAATTAAACTCTTCAGGCATAGTGAGGCATGAATGTTTTGCTAATGCCAAAATATCATCCTATAATGAAGCAAAAGTTGCACTTCTAATGCACCCTCTTTTGTAGGAAAAAAAAAGTTTTTATTGCACTGGAATTGTGAATTATTAAAATTCTTTAAAGCTTGTAATAATAGGGAAATAAACTGAACTTCAGTTAAAATTGCTGCTGATTTTTTTTCCTTGTTTCTTAGAAACAGAACTGCAATATCTTCCTAATCTCTTGTTTAACTAGGTATGGTTCCATTCAAATTGATGTTTGTTCAAACTGTGTCTGTATATCCTGAGTAATAGTGATGAGAAGAAACTGTGTGATGCTTTTTAATATTGCATAGTCTTTTATTAAAAAATAAATTTCCATAATAGGGATATTGGGTGATAAAAGGGCATAGGAGATGTAAGAGATAAATGATTATTTAAGATTTTAAATTGCAAAGTGTCTGTATGTATAAGATTTTGATATGGGTGAATATAGCAATTTATTGAAGGATTTCTATTTCAAGAAGCCACACAGAGTTTGTAGGGGAAAGAAAAGTTAGAATTAAGAATGTCTACATGTAGAAGAAGTTGTATGATGAATAAATATGTTTTTTAAAACAAAGCATGTACTTAAAATATTCATTATTTTGGTAAGTATCCTAAACTTCAAAGAAAAAAGGAGGAGGAAGGGAAAAACTCCTCAGAAATAAAAGATAAGGGGGAATTTCAAGAGAAAAGTGTAAAACTAAAATATTCCCTTGTTGGTATGAACTTTTTTCTCTTTAAGTGTTTCAGCTCAATCTTTTTCCTCAGCGTAAATGATGCAACAGTGTTGTTTTTCAGGTGTATCAAATGAAACTTCTCTGATCCATTGACATCATAATCTGCACACAGTAATGGCTGTTTTCTTCTAGCATCTCAGCAAACTTTTAATGGAAAAGATCTATAATGAGATTTTATATTTCTAGGCTTCATTACTTTTTATGAAGCAAAGCAAAGTACACTTACTGGAGCAGAAAGGTAAAAAAAAGTCTTAAACAGTTACAACTAAGTAATAACTAAGGAAATAAAAAAACTCATTTTCAGTATGTACAATGCCTTCTTTTAAACTTTGAATGTAACTTATGTGCTCATTCAAAATGTGTACATCTCCTTGAACATGTGATAGTGTTCAAAATGTATGTTTTAGAAATCCACAAATTATCTGATATTGCTTGTGCCATCAATTCTAATTCTCAGGAGCAATGTCATGCAGCTATCTGTCCCGAACATTCAGTTTTCTAGATCAGCTGCTAAACTCTTCTAAATCCTGGAGAGGCTTTAAACTCAGGACACTCCCAAAATCAGATACTGGAGATCTATGCACAAAAGCCTGTGATGAAGCTTTCTTGGCAAGAGAGTCTATGAAAGCAATGTCCGTGTTCTAGCACATGTACCTTAACGCCATACATTTTGTTAGAGTATGTGAAGGTAAGATTTACATAAAATAATTTTTATTGGAAAGTATTTTGCATGTTTTTACTAGTTAATAAATGGATAAAAGAATTTAGTGGAACAACTCATGTCCATAATTGTAGCAGTGAGATTAAGTATAATGAATTTCAATGTCACTGAAAATTACCCTTCATTTGTGTATCAGAAGTGTTCAATAAAGAATTCTGAGTTTATATGAGATAAGTACATAGTGTAAGAAAAAAAAAAGTTATACCAACACAAAATAGTTTTGGCAAGTAACTGAGTTAATGTCTTGCTTAAGACCTCAAAATCCAACCAACCAAACCCAAACAGATGAAAGATGGGGGATGGATATGTGTGTGTATGTGTGCGTATATGTCTTTTTTCTCCAATTATTGAAGGATATAGATAAAGATAGATGTGGTACATGAAAAAATCCAAGAACTGAACTCAAAATATAAGCTACATTTTAGGGAAGCTTTAGGGAGTTATGTTTTAATGAAAATTTTTGAAATCGTAGTTATTGCAAACATATAAATAAACCTTGGTTTCCTTCCTTAAACATTTCTTGACATTTAGGAATGGGTATAGGGTGTGGATGTTTGCAGTGTAAAAGTAGGAAAACACAGGTTAACAATCGATCAAATTAATTTTATTTCACAAAAAAAAAATAAAAAGAAATTAGCATTGTTAAAAGCTTCTCTGCTCTGCTACTTCAACTTCAGTTTCCATCTGCACCTCTAGTCTTTACAAGCCAAATATTTTCTCGTTCTTTGATGCCCAGGTTTTAACGTATCCTATATTGAATCATTGAATACTTTGAGTTGGAAGAGACCTCAAAAATCATTTAGTTCCAACCCCCCTGCCATGGGCAGGGACACCCTCACTAGACCAGGTTGCCCAAAGCCCCATATAACCTGGCCTTAAATACCTCCAGGGATGGGTCTTCTAACCTTTCTGGGCAACCTATGCCAGCACCTCACCACCCTCATAGTAAAGAATTTCTTCCTAATGTCTACCCTAAACCTACTCTCAGCTTGAAGCCATTGCTCTCTATAATCATATAATGCTTTTAAAGATCTTAAAAATGCAGAGTTGGCAGTAAGAATAATATTCCTTTGGATTAAGTAACACCTGTATAAGAGAAAATCTCTTACTGCACTGTTGCATATATGTAATGGAAAAATACTTTTTTCTTTCTTTTATTTTATTTTGATTTGTAAGAGGAAAACACTTGTATGGGATTAATTTCTTAAAAATGCTATCTTTCCTGATAAAGGTGTTCATTTAGTATTCCACTAATTAAAATAATAGAATTGTAGTTCCATATCTTCATTCTTTCATCCTATTCTGTTATTGTTGAACTTGTCAATAAAAGTATTAGCTAGTCTCATTTCTTCTGGTCTATTATGTGCCTGTGAACCTTCTGGCAGATGGTGAGATTCTGTATGAATAACAAATAACGATAGAGAACAATAATAATGACACACTTTAAAAGCTATTTAAGCGTCTCTAAAGATATTCACCTTGTACAATAGAAATTTTTCTTCATGCAACCGTAAATCTTGACAATATACAAAACCAATTCCTTTACTGAAATAGTGGTCTTGAAATTACAATGATTATTCAGGTCATATCTTACCCTGTATTTGACTATTTTTCACCAGCTGAAATTCTTGGCCAGACAATTTTTACTGCATTTGGAAGAATTCTTCAGACTCTTACTTGCATTTTTTTTTTTTCTGGTGGTCCAATATTTTCCATTAGATATTTGGTTTTGTCCAAACCCCACTGTCAAAGGGAAAATTACTCAAGAGCTGAAGCATGTCATTTCTACTATGTATAGCCTGCAATATCCTAGAGCAAATTTTGGCCTATGCCCTGTGGCACGTCACATTTTATGTCTTCAGGAACTACAAACAGGCAGCAGTGTAGTTTGCTGGCTAATGCTCTTATACTGAACTATACCCGTATTAGAGCTGATGCCTGTGAAACTGTCAAATACAACATCAGTTCCCATCATTGTCTCATGAGCAACGAGGTATTGCTTTGTTTGATCTGCATAGCTGCCAACTGCATGACAGTACGCAGGGATCTTTTTTCCTTTTTTGGATTTTTTTTTTTCTCATCTGAGCTTGGAATGAGTTCACACTCATCAGTCAAGACATACATTGCAAACTCTTCATCTGAAAAGTCTAGTGATATTACTTTGGTTGAACCTGTTGAGGTCTGAGCCAAATATTATGTGGTTGTATTCCAGTTTATTTCCCATTCAGCTTAAGTGAGATGCAATCTTCTGTTCAACAATTCATATCCATTATAAAAAGAACTCAGAGAAGTACTTCATTTTCATGAAATGATAAGGACTCTCCTAAGAACACTTTTATTTTCATTAAGTTCTTGCTGGGACTTTTCCGAAAATAGTGGGATTTTTCAGGATGAGTTGGAAACAATTAAGAAAAGTATTCTTTTAAAACTGTTCTCTGTTGAATCTCTCTAGAACACTGTGACATATTTTACAGTGAATCAACAGTAGTGGTTTGTCATTATTTGGCACTACTTTGAACAGCTTGTTCTGGATGCCATCTCCAAGAAATTGGAAGAGAACAAGGTCATGAGGAGTAGTCAGCATGGATTCAACAAGGGAAGATTTTGCTCGAACCAATCTCATAGCCTTCTATATCTCATCACCAGCTGGGTAGATGGAGGGAGAGCAGTAGATGTCAACTACCTTGACTTCAGCAAGGCTTTCGATACTGTCTCCCATGACATCCTGATAGAAAAGCTGAGAGAGCATGGGGTAGATGAGTGGACAGTGAGGTGGGTTGAGAAATGGCTGTCGGACTGGGATCAGAGGGTCGTGATCAGTGGAGCAGAATCTGACTGGAGACCCATGACTCGCGGTGTTCCCCAGGGCTCGGTGTTGGGTCCAGTCCTGTTTAATATCTTCATTGATGACCTTGATGAGGGAATAGCATCCACCCTCAGCAAGTACCCAATGATACAAAGCTGGGAGGGGTGGCTGACATGCAGGAACACTGTGTTGCCATCCAGTGAGACCTGGACAGGCTGGAAAGCTGGGCAGGGAGAAACCAGATGTATCAGTACAGGCTGGGGGATGACCTGTTGGAGAGGAGTTCTGCAGAGAAGGACCTGGGGGTCCTGGTAGATGACAGGTTGGCCATGAGCCAGCAGTGCTGAGGTGGCTAAGAGGGCCAATGGGATCCTGGGGTGCATCAAATGTAGCATGGCCAGCAGGTCAAAGGAGGTGATCCTCTCCCTCTGCTCTGGTCAAGTCTCACCTGGAGTACTGTATCCAGTTTTGGGCTCCCTGGTACAAAAAAAAAGGGATCTCTTGGAAAGAGTCCAGTGGAGGGCCACAAAGATGATTAAGGGCCTGGAGCATTTTCCCTACAAGAAAAGGCTGAGTGAGCTGGGACTGTTCAGCCTGGAGAAAAGAAGACTAAGGGGGGACCTTATTAATGTTTATAAATATCTGAAGTGTGGGACACAGGGGGAATCAGCCAGCCCCTTTTCAGTGGTCTGTGGAGACAGGACAAGGGGCAATGGCTGCAAATTGGAGCACAGGAAGTTCCGCACCAACATGCGGAAGAACTTTTACACAGTGAGGGTGACAGAGCCCTGGGACAGGCTGCCCAGGGGGGTTGTCTCCATCTCTGGAATATTCAAAACCTGTCTGGATGCCTATCTGTGCACAGCCTCTTCCTGGTGTGCTGGTCATTTTTGTTCTTTAGGGGTGGATTGGGGATTTTTCTTGACTTATCAGTAGAACTAAAGTTTTTGACATCATTAAATGTAGCTAAATTCTAAACTTAGAATAAGAATCTTTTTATTGGTCTGCATTTTAATTTTTCAAAGCATTTTGGATTGAAATTGAAAAAAAAAATAATCAGAGGTAGCTTCATTAGTTCCAAAGTGAAATTGGTTTAACATATTACAGCTTGTTAATGAGAAGAATGTCATTTGCAAGAAAGCAGGTTAGTTCATCTTGCTGACTAGTTTTGTCTCCTTTGTCAAAAAGTTTGTCTCAGAGATATAGCATTCATCCAAGCTGCTATATTTTAGACTATAAAATTCACGTGAACAGCAGGAAACCCAAACATCTGTTCTGGAGGTGCCATTCAGTACTCCAGATTGCTGGCACATAGGTAGTTCTGAACCAGAGACCAGAAGTCCCCATACTCTCTTTTGGTATTGGGGAAGTGGGAGAGCCTTGAGGGAGGAACAGCATCATATTCAATGTGGTAACTAAGCTTTGTATTACCAGTACTTGCTGTGCACCATGCAACTCCTTCTATACAGGTTTTCCAAGTAGTTTGGCTTGATCTCTTTCCAACTTTCTGAAAATTTAAAGAATGCATCTGGGTTGTTCAGTCTATAGAAACGTTTTTAAATAGCGTCATTATTTTTCAGTTTTAATGTCTTCCTCTCAAGCAAATGTAGTTTTTTATTATTTAGGTAGGTTTTGTTGGGGTTTTTGTTGTTACTGGTGTTTGGTTCTTTGTTTAATAGAAAGGTTTCTTCTATTCCAACAGCAAGCTGAATTTCAGTTGAAGTCCAAAAATGCCCCGCTTTGAGAATTTTAGCAGAAAGGGAATCTACATTTGTCAAATAGCTTAAATATTTTCTGATTCAAATTGGTTTTGGTCTTCATCTGTGTTTTTTCTTCTGCTGGTGGTCCTTTTCATTTATAACAAAATAGCTGTGGTGAAGTATCTTTTAACATAAAGGAGGAATCTTTCTGGTTTATTACCTTTTACAAAAGCAGCTTAGGATATGATCTATAGACCATTTGGTTTGTGTTTACATATGCTTTAAGGCACCTTTCTATTGCAGTCTGACTGCAATTGGGTTTTACTCTCCTTGGAAAAGATGTGGGGTCTGTCTCCATGGGCAAAAGGAGGTCACTTTGTGTTTTAATCCATCTTTTCTATTTCTTTTTTGTTTTGCAAGAAGCATGAAGGTTTTCTGGTAGAATGTATGTGTGTTATCTAGAGCTGTGCCTGAGTGTATAAATACCATAATTTCAGAGATGACAATGTAAGTAATTTTGTCAATGTTCTCTCTGTGCAGAGTTTATTCCTTCATATCTATTGCTTTCTTGAATAAAAGCAGGCTGTAAAACACAATTGATGTGGAAAGTACTCCTACAGTTCTACCTGAGGCAGTCATCATCTTCGCCATCACACAGCTCCCTGAAACTAGTAGAGTAGGATAACATGTGCAGAAAACAGAGTAGTCAGTGTATTTTCTTCCTGGTCTTTGTATAGATGGGGGGAAAAAAATAATAAAGGAAAAAAAAGTGGTCCTTCAGCAGTAAATCTCTATTCAGTTCCAAAGAAACCTAAAGTTATTTTCTACTTCTATAGAGGCAGATGTTGCAGCTGTCTGGACTAGGAGGGATGGACCCAAAACAGGGAAAAAAAAGACAAAACAGCAACAAAGGTGTTATGTGATCTCAGACATATAGCATTGGGCAGTGCAGGGAAAGAATAGCGAGAGGCTCAGTGCGTCCCCCAGTAAATCTGTGATTGCCTTGAGACTTATGCAGATTCCAGAGCGAATGAAACTCTAAGTATCTGGAGACAGTTTATCTTACTCTCTACGTTTTTAACATCTACTACAATGAAGGCCTGGTAACAGCTTTTAAGCACCTATGTGCTTAGATAATACTAATGTACCACAGAAGAATTTAAATGTCCAACATTAATTTACTTCATTGCAAAGAAAGACTATTGCTTTATTTTAATGACTGTTTTAAAAACTTGGTAGATACGATTCCTGTTATGTTTTGGTTTTGTCTTCAAAGTTCCTATAAAAAACTGGAGAAAAAGTGTATGGAAAGCTGAAATGAAAGGAAAATGTCCCTTTGCATGAAGCAGTTGTATCTTGTGACTTCTCTGTTTAGTTTCCATTGACTGTAAGATGAGAGAGGAATTATTTCTAATGAAATTTAATACAGAAATGGATTTATTTTTATTTTTTTAATATGAGTTGCATAAAGGCTTTTTTGAGGCTTGCTGGATTTTGAACTTTTTTTTTTTTTTGAAAGACTATCTTCCATATAAGCTTCTGTTTGGGTACTCAGAAAACGTCAGTTCATGTCTCATGCCTTGAGGTTTACTGTGCCATCTCAAACAAATTGCATACGCTACTTTATGTTGTATTGTCTTTTGAAAAACATTAAGTACTAGTCTGTATTGCCAGAAGGATTTAATGTTAGATCTATGAAGGCAGCGTGACTTGCATAACATGCTGAAGAAGGTCAGAAAGAGCAAGATGAAAGGTCAGTCGAGGAGGACTAGAATAATGCTTTCAACAAGAAAGAATGATTCAAAGCTTGACTGAAACACCACTGTAACTTTAGTAATGAACAATGAAGTTTAGATGTTGTAGCATGTGCTGGGCAGGACTACTGCACTATTCTGCTTCGTCCAAGAGCTCTGCTTCCTCTGGAAGTGCTGTCAGGTGGAGTCAAGTCAAGGTTCAGAAAACTTGAGCTTTCTTCAAGCATTTTAATAATCTGCCTTCATAACTCAGGACAAGTCAAATACTCCTCGTGATTTGTTTGTCCTGCTGGGACAATGGTGATTTATTCTGGAAGTCCGGTTCCAGAAGATCAGTCTTGTAAACTTCTAGCTCTAAACAAAGCCTGCGCATGATCCTGGACAGATGTCTTGTTCCACATATACAGTAATGATGATAATTTCTTGCTATTGATCTTTATGAGTTCTTCCAATTATATGGCAAAATCTCCTTATTGTTTCAGAACTTTTAAATATGCCTCATTATGGGTGTTTCTATATACAGTCTGTTTCCACATCTGTTAATCAAGAGGAATATACTGTACATTAAAGAATGAAAGTTTAATTTAGAGGAAAAGGAGTTCCAGAGAAATGGAATCTCAAGGTATAATATGGAAAAAATAAAAAGGATACTAAATCCCCTCATATTTCTGAAGAAATCTTGAGCAAAAGGCACATACATCTTCAAAGAAATGACAAGTATACTTTCTAAAAGTTATACCATATTTAAAATCTTTGTTTTAATTAAAGCAATAAGTGCTTGATTTTTTTTAAGCATTTTTTTCTGAAAGTTTCTTTCAACTTTCAGACATAATCACTTATTTTGTTGTTTAAATATGTTTTTGGCTACCAAGCTATACTGAGCTTCTTTGTTAAAAGTGGTATGTGGTATATATATTAAGCATACATTATGACAAAAATTTTATCAAAATAAAGTTTTCAACCTCTCAGAAGAAAAATTTTTGACAGCCTATACTGTGCTTTCATGGAAAAATAAATTAAAGCAAGAGATCATTAAATCTAATGAAAGTGAAACTGTCAAATCATTAAGTTTGATTTATTTACACAAATACCAAAAGGGGCTACTGTACACATGCTTTTTGGGTACTAAAAAGGAAAATATTTCATTAGTACAAAATGTTCTTATATTTTCTCAGATGCTCTTCCTTTTATTTTTTTTAAGATGGAAATAAACAAGAGTATCACATTTTATATTTAGAAGAATATTCTACCTTCTTTGGAGAAAGTAAAATTTTTCCTATTTCAGGATTTTTTCTGAAAAAAATCACTCTCCACTACCTTAAAACCTGTTCTTTGTTGTTAATCTGAAAAATATTATTTCAGAATTCAACTTCAAATCTGAAGATTGGAATAAAGTTTGAATTTGAAGTGTAAATTCAACTTAACCTTTGAATTTTAAAAACTATACTTATGATGCTGAACTCTTGTCCAAACATCCTAACATTCTCAAAGCACTAAAATAATGTCAACTCTTTGAAAAGATTGAGGAAAGAAAGACATTCCTCTGAAGTCACAAATTTGTAGAAAACTCCCTTTCAGTTCAACTGAGAGAAGTGGTTCTGTTTTAAAGGAAACCAGTGTCAGTTGAAAAATTTAATCTTGCATTCCTAACCAGACATGTATAGTTTTAATAAAGTATTCCTTTTACTACAACATGTATATGTGAAGATTATAAATTCCAGCCATTCTAGCATAGAAATGAAATATTTTGTGAATAACTCTGAAACAACATTCTCATAAAGCTAAAAAAAAAATAGTTGAAGACAAGATCTCATGTCTAATTTAGATTCTTTAATATACGACTGACTTGACATTTTTGCAGAGCTAACTGAAGTCTATAGTCCTTGTCTCTTGACAAATTTTCATCTACGTACATTTTGCTGTGAATGACAGAAACATTAAATATCTTGGTTGCCAGTGATAGACAAGTATGTCTAGCTACTCCAGTGGCTAGCACATCTATTAACTAAAATTTTAATCTCATATCCAAAGCATTACAGATGTGACGTGAATGAGTGTTTGAAATCACAGATTTAAGCAATGCCTAGTCCCAAATAAAGACATAAAATATATTTTCATTCATTAATGATGTTTCATCTCATTTGAAATTTTAAACAGGGAAACAAAGTCCCCTAAAAAAATCAGACAGACTTTGGATAATTAAACTTTTTTGAAATTGTTCAGGCAAGTTCTGCTATGACACACTGTTGATCACAGCAGTGATTATGACCCTCCTAAAGCTAGTTCTTCTACAGGACACAGTCAGAAACTGAGAACTAGGCAATTAAGTGTCCGGAGTTGTTCTTTCAGGTTTAAACAAATGATCCCGACTTAATCCAGCGCAAGTAGGCACCTGCCCACACTTTGAACTGATAAGAACAAGTGCTTGTTCTACAGCACTTTCAGAGATAGAGTAGAAAAAAACCCAGTAATTGGAAACTCAGTGTGTGTTTTAAAATCTTATGAATGTTAAAAGTGATGTTTCACTCTTGGAGGATGGCTACTGCCTAGAGTCTAGTGGAATAAAAATGGGAAATTGTCACAGTTAAATGCTTCACAAATAGAGAAAGTGTATGTTCTATTTCATTAAACTTGCAAGGGACTAACTACTTTAGCTAAAATGCCATTGAAACTGGTGTATTGAGAAATATTAATTATTCTCTACTTTTGAAAATTATCTTAAACCTTACAAAAACCTTGGAAACAGCTACACCTCATCTGAAACTAATCGATTTGCACTTTAGAAAAAGACAAAAACCTTTTTGTTTTTTCTTTCCCTGTCATAATCACTACCAAAACCAAAAGTGAGTTTTTGATCTGGATTAAGTTCTACATACTGTTGTTAGTGGACTGTACAAAAGTGCTCTGATCCGAGCCAATTCCACAAGACTGATTCTGAAGACTCTTTTCTGGTTTATGTCCCACATCCCAAATCAAATTTAATCTTAGAATAGATTTCTTTCTTTAGAATGGCCTCTTCTTGGATCCAGCTGGTTTTTTGTATTTTAATATTATGAGAATAGGAAATAGTTATTGTTGAAATTTTGTGAAATTTGGAATTCTGTTTTTCCTTTCCTCTACAACATTAAGTCTAATACCCTTCTTGACAAAAAGAAAAGTTAGTTTATACACCTTCTTAATTTTAAATTAGATAAATTTACTGCTGCTGACAATAAAAAGAAGGTATATACGCCTTAACCTCTGGGGTTTTTATCAAGACATATTTGAAAATATTTATTTCATCTTCAAAAGTTTATAGCTGAATTTAATAGTAAGAAATGACTTGCATATCTATGGATTTTAGCATCTTATGATAAAAAAAGTTGTTTTTCTTTCCCTGTCAAATATAGTTGTGAGATGCTTAGTATGCTTTATTGCCAAAATAATTTGCTAATATGATCAGGATATAAAGATCCATAGGTGGCTTCAAACAAATAAAAATCTGGCTCTGGCTTTTCAGTGTAATGCAATACAAATACTGAAATATCCTTTAAATTTCAATGTTGGACCCCAGAACGTGCTTTATAATCAATATGTTCTATTGAGTGCCTGTCTTTAAAACCCACAGAGCAGCCAGGTAAACAATTACTCTTTCATCACTGCCATCTGACAGCTGTGTTTTACACCTGGTGTGTGAAAGTAAATTAGCACCCACCTTGCTTTCAAAAAGACTGTTGCAGCACCATCATCTTGGCATTCTCTTTGGAGAAGATGCTATCAGGAATTCTAGGATTGCATTTCTCCATACAAATTATTAACTTGTTTTTTATTTTTTAAAGGTTTTTGGTTTTGGGGTTGTTTTGGTTTGGGTTTTGTTTTTTTTTTTTTCAGCACAGTTTCTTTATAAATCCCCTGGATACAGCAAAACAGTGCAACTCCATTCCCTCCTGACCTCTAAACTTTTGATAGACAATTAAAACCTTTATAAGCTTTGGAAAACGCAAGCAACTGGGTCAGTTTACTTTTTTGTTGCTGTTTTACCTGTCTTCTTGAAATGCTGCTTTTTAGACAGATCTTATTGGATCATTCCATTACTTTGAGTATCATCTGGAGTTCATTTTTTTTCCTTCAGATATGTCTACTTTTCTTTTACCTCTCCACTCTAGAGCCCCCAAACACTTTTTGTTGCATCTTCTTTCTCTTCTATTCATTTATGCAATTCAGTATTTTTCTCCCTTCCCCAACTGCGAAACCCTTTTCTAACTTCTGAGTTTCCTTCCATCAGACCTGCATCCCCTTCTTCCCCTCCCACTCAGCAACTTGGGAAAGGGAGCTGTAGTTTTTACAATATATGCTTCTACCACATGCTTGAAAATCTCATATCTAAGTGATATACAAGTTGCTGAACTCTTCCTGTTTGTTTTTAAGAGTTAATTAATAAAATTAGATCAATAGTTGATAGTTCATGTAATTGAACATAGGAAAAGGTTTTATTCCATGAGTAACATAGATATTTACTCTTTCTGTCTCTGTAAACACTTTTTGAATGATCCCCTCCCCCATTATCTCACCTAAACAAACAAGAAATAAATCTCCAGTGGAAATGTCATCAAGATACTCTGGGAAAATGAAGCACTATATAGAAACACACATTCTTACAGTTTTGATAAAGCATCCCATATTTTAGGGTTAAGAAAGCCTATTTTTTAATATTTGCTTTTACTTCTATCCACATTTAATAGAAATTTTATGGGAATGAAATTTTAGTTTTCTATTTAACTCAAGAGATTTACCTGTAGAGTATTCCAGATTTGATACCCTAGAAGCATTTGATGAAAAGACTTACTAGTCATAAAAAGGATATGTTGCAATAAGGAAAAGATGTCAATATAATTTCAACAATCTCTTTCCTAAATATGTGCAGAAATACTATCTTCCTAATAAAGAAATCCAGGTACAATAACAAGTTCAGAGTAATTTTTTTTTCAAGATTATCCATTCTATTAGATGTTGGTTACTGTCCTCTAATATGTGCATTGTTTTATATTACCTAGGAAAGTGCAGCCAAAGTATATCAGTAAGACTTTATACTTTCCAATTCAAGTCCCCTATGCACTATACATCTGTACAGACATTATCCCATTTTTATATATGACATTTCTCATGGTTTAGCCCCAGCTGGCAGCTGAGCACCACGTAACCACTCCTCTCCCTCAGGGTGTAGGGAGGGAGAATCAGAAGATGAATGTAAAACTGGTAGATTGGGATAAGGACAGTTTACTAGGACAACAAAGGAAGAGGAAAATAACAGCACTACTTAGAATATACAAAACAAGGGATACACTATGCAATTTCTCACCCCATGACCATACAGGACCACACACTCAGACTGTCCTGGCCCCGGAGCCACTCTGCCTCTCCCCAGCTAACTCTGTACTATGGTAGGCATTATGTCATATGGTATGGAACACCCTGTTGGCTAGTTTGGGTCACCTGTCCTGTCTGGGTCCCATCCCATCTCCTTTTGAAAATTAACTCTATCCTAACCAAATCAGGACATATTTCAGAGGTTACATATTCATAAACACAAGAGGAAAAGTTTTTCTGAATCAAGACTGAATTTCAGATAATAAATTTGCCATAGCTTACATTTGTACCACAAAAACTACCATGCAGTTAATTTTGCTAATAGCAATAAATCATCAGGTGATAGATAAAAATCTGGTAAACTCTAAGAAAAATGTTTTTCCCAGCAATCTATTATAAATGGTGTCTTTAGATAATTAATAGGGCTTTATTTCTTTGTAATGTAAGTGTCCCTCAGTATTAGGTTCTATTAAAGTCAGTACTAAATAAATATTCATGGCAGTGTCTACTCATTGAGATAGGGTCACTTAGACAGAGTATTCTATTAAAAATACATTTAATTTACTTGTAGTTGTCACCCAGTAGATGTGAGAATTGATACTTTGACCAGTAGCCTTTGTCAAGATCCATGGGAAGAGGTCATGAAAAATCTATTGGTCAAAATGTCAATTATCTTGCCTAATGGATTGTACCTGTGAGTGCTACAGCCCTATCTTTAAGTAAATGGATGGTCTATCTCAAAGAGAGACCACTTTCATGAATATTTTATTGAATGCTCTAATTGAAGTAATTTACCAAATTATACTGTGCATATAAAGTGATGAATTTGAGGCTTCCAGAAAGCCGTCAGTTGAATATAATGGTGGATTATATATAGAAAGATACATTTTTTTAAATGTTCTGAACAAAAAGAAAAAAAAGGCTTCTATAAAACTGATGCCAAGATGATGATCTGCTTTCCAGGAGCTGAGGTTAGCGATTTGCCCATAGTTCTGTCTTTGTACCACAGTGAAGAATCCCAAGCCAAAGATAAGCAAGCTAATTCATGTATTAGAAGATGTTTTCATACAAAATGGCTGTGAAATGGGTTTGTTATTTCTTACCCTACCTAGTAGTCCAAATATACCCTTATAGTGGTGGGGAAAGGACACTCAGCTTTAAAGCACAAAGGGAACTACTAATTCAGGGTACATATCCTGACAAGCTGATATTGAAAAGGTAATAATTCAGTTTTATATGTGTCACATATTTGCCTCTGTAGATGTAACAAAATAATAGTATTTTAATTATTCTGTTCCTAGAAATGTGCTATGCTATTGGTTTTTGTGGAGGTTATTTTCATGTTAAAACATCAGTGGAGTTCAGACAAACCCAAGTAAAGCAAGAACGGAGAGGAGTAAAACAGGAAGGCTATCATGTTGTCCTCCTAAACAAGATAGTAACCATTGGTGATCTTATTTCTCCTTCCTTTTCTTAGTAGAGAAGGGGGCAAAGATACAGAAATGAAAAGTGCTTGCCTTAGTGGTATTTTGATGATGCAGAAGTATCCCTGACATGTCTAGAACAGAAGTAAACAATTCTTCCTAGAAATTCCTCCTTCATAAGTAAAGAGTGTTTGTTCTAGGAACATAAAAACTCACTTCAAATCTTACCAGTTTGTATAAAAGAGCCTTAGTAGAAGATATGTTGTAGTTGCATTATAGATGATGGCAATATTATTGCACCGCAGGAGGCAGAAGGGACAAGATTGTGTGCCAGAGTCAGAGGAGGCATGAGACTGCAGAAGCTCAGTTTAAAGGTTATTCTGCTACAGCTTTAGCTGACTGACAGTAGGGATGCAAACTCTGGCATGCTGTCCCATCTGGCAAACTCAGACTGGTAAGTGAGATTGAATGAGTTGATCACAAAGGATTTTCTCAAGGAAAATCAGTATCAGTATCAGTACAGGCTGGGGGATGACCTGCTGGAGAAGAGCTCAGTGGAGAAGGACCTGGGGGTCCTGGTAGATGACAGGTTGGCCATGAGCCAGCAGTGTGCCTCGGTGGCCAAGAGAGCCAATGGGATCCTGGGATGCATCAGGAGGAGTGTAGCCAGCAGGTCAAAGGTGGTGATCCTCCCTCTCTACTCTGCCCTGGTCAGGCCCCACCTGGAGTATTGTGTCCAGTTCTGGGCTCCTTGGTATAAAAAGGACAGGGATCTCCTGGAAAGAGTCCAAAGAAGGGCTACGAAGATGATTAAGGGCCTAGAGCATCTCCCCTATGAGGAAAGGCTGAGTGAGCTGGGACTGTTCAGCCTTGAGAAGAGAAGACTAAGGGGGGACCTAATCAAAGTTTATAATTATCTGAAGCAGGGGATGCAGGGGGAATCAGCCAGCCCCTTTTCAGTGGTCTGTGGGGATAGGACAAGGGGCAATGGCTGTAAACTGGAGCATAGGAAGTTCCGCACCAACATGCGGAAGAACTTTTTCACAGTGAGGGTGACTGAGCACTGGAATAGGCTGCCCAGGGGGGTGGTGGAGTCTCCTTCACTGGAGATATTCAAGACCCGCCTGGACGCCTATCTGAGCAATATGAGCTAGGGAGCCTGCTTTGGCAGGGGGGTTGGACCCGATGATCTCTCGAGGTCCCTTCCAACCCCTACAATTCTGTGATTCTGTGATTCTGTGATTCTGTGATTCTTATTTGAAGAATTGGACAAGCAGAAGATAAATTTACAAATTGCTTCTTGGTTAAGCTTAGTAAAACCATTGAACAATAGGACTTCTGTAAAGATAAAATAATCTCTAGCCAAAATAGGCTAAATTAGATTTTAAGCTCCTTAGATCCTAAACCCTAATAAATTTTCTCTGCCAAGGTGTGAGGAGAAAAGCAACAAATCTTTTTCTTTCAGAAAATTACTTGAAGAAACCTATAATTAGGTTATAAATTATCTTATTATTTTGAACTTTTTAAAATCTGAAATTAGTATTTACTGATTGTTAAATGAAAATTAGCTGCATGTTATGCTTATTGTATGTCAAATAGCATTGCCATCAGAGATTTTTCCCTGAAGGGATAAACAATGTAGCTAAAGCTTATTCAGATAAAGAATTTTGTGTATGGAGAGTGGCCTGGAGAATGCCTGCATGAATTGGAAGAATATTTCCAGCACCTACCATTCTGCCCTCAGGAAGGTAAAAAAGAAAGAACTATAACTAGTCCTGCAGCCACAGTGAAGAGTAAAAACAGAGAGATCAGTTTATTAATATATCTGCACGCATCTTTCGGAACCATTTTTGAAAAATGCTTTTTTGAACTTTGAGAACTGTAATATGGAACAGGAGCTCTAAGAAAAATATGACTGTTCCAGTTAGTAGATATTGGTAGATGTGTTGAATGATTTACAGATACACAGATTCACAGAATCATACGGGTTAGAAGAGGCCTCAAGGGATCATCGAGTCCAACCCCCCTGCCAAAGCAGGCTCCCTAGGACAGGTCACACAGGTAGGCATCCAGATGGGTCTTGAATATCTCCAGAGAAGGAGACTCCTCAAGCCCCTGGACAGCCTGTTCCAGGGCTCTCTCACCCTCACTGTGAAAAAGTTCTTCTGCATATTGTTGTGGAACTTCCTGTACTCCAACTTGCAGCCATTGCCCTTTGTCCTATCCCCACAACCACTGAAAATAGTCTGGTCATTTCCCCTTGTGTCCCACACTTCAGATATTTATAAACATTCATAAGATCCCCTCTTAGTCTTCCTATTTCAAGGCTGAATAGCCCCAGTTCATTCAGCCTTTCCTTGTTGGGGAGGTGCTCCAGGCCCTTAATCATCTTTATGCCCCTCCACTGGACTCTTTCCAAGAGATCCCTGTCTTTTTTGTACCAGGAAGCCTAGAACTGGATACAGTACTCCAGGTGAGACTTGACCAGAGCAGAGTAGAGGGAGAGGATCACCTCCTTTGACCTGCTGGCCACGCTACTTTTGATGCACCCCAGGATCCCATTGGCCCTCTTAGCCACCTGGGCACACTGCTGGCTCATGGCCAACCTGTCACCCACTAGGGCACCCAGGTCCTTCTCCTCAGAGCTCCTCTCCAGCAGGTCATCCCCCAGCCTGTACTGACACAGACGGTTATTCCTCCCCAGGTGCAAGACTTTACACTTGCTTTTGTTGAATTTCATTAGATTTCTCCCTGCCCAGCTCTCCAGCCTGTCCAGGTCTCGCTGGATGGCAACGCAGTGTTCCTGCGTGTCAGCCACCCCTCCCAGCTTTGTATCATCGGGTACTTGCTGAGGGTGGATGCTATTCCCTCATCAAGGTCGTCGATGAAGATATTAAACAGGACTGGACCCAACATTGAGCCCTGGGGAACACCGCTAGTCACAGGTCTCCAGTAAGATTCTGCTCCACTGATCACCACCCTCTGATCCCAGTCCGACAGCCAGTTCTCAACCCACCTCACTGTCCACTCATCTATTCCATGATCTCTCAGCTTTTCTATCAGGATGTCATGGGAGACAGTATCAAAAGCCTTGCTGAAGTCAAGGTAGATGACATCCACTGCTCTCCCTCCATCCACCCAGCCGGTGATGAGATCATAGAAGGCTAAGAGATTGGTCGAGCACCAATCTCCCCTTGGTGAATCCATGCTGACTACTCATGACCTTCTTCTCTTCCAGTTGCTTGGAGATGGCATCCAGAATAAGTTGTTCCATCACCTTTCCAGGGACAGAGGAGAGGCTGACTGGCCTGTAGTTACTGATTGGCCCTTTTAGACAATGGCTATCCTCCAATCTTCAGACAACTCTCCTATTCTCCAAGACCTGTTGAAGATGATAGCAAGCAGCTCAGCAATCACCTCTGCCTGCTCCCTCAGCACACGTTCATGCATCCCATCAGGGCCTATATATTTGTTTGCGTTGATTCGTCTAAGACGATCACGTACACCTCATCTCAACTAGAGGAAAGCTCTCCATTTCCTGAACTCTCTTTCCTCCAGGATCCAGGAGTCCTGAGGGGTAGTCTTAGAAATGAAGACTGAAGCAAAGAAGGCATTAAGTATCTCCACCTTCTCTGCATCCCCCGTTACCAGGACAACCACCTCATTCAGCAGGGGACCCACATTATCCCTAGTCTTCCTCTTACTGTTCATATACTTTAAAAAAATCCTTTTTATTACCCTTTATATCGTTTGCTGGTTTCATTTCCACGTGGGCTTTAACCTTCCTTGTATCCCTGCAGGCTCTGAGAGCATTCCTGTATTCTTCCTGCCAGCATTCCTGTATTCTTCTCAAGTGCTCAGACCCCTTTTCCATAATTCATGGACCTTCTGCTTCCCTCTGATTTTATGCATAAGCTCCCTGCTCATCCCCACAGGTCTTCTGCCACCCTTTCCCGATTTCTTACTCATAGGGATACACCAATCCTGAGCTTGGAAGAAGTGTTTAAATGCTAGCCAGCTCTCACAGACCCCTTACCTTCTAACAGTCTAGCCCATGGGATAGCTCCTATTAGGTCCCAGAAGAGATCAAAGTTTGCTCTTCTAAAGTTCAGGGTAGCAACCCTACTTTTTGCTTTGCTTCTTCCACTCAAGATCTTGAACTCCACCATCTCGTGGTTGCTCTGTTCCAAGCTGCCCCTGACATTCACTTCCCTAACAAGCCCATCCTTATTAGTAAGAACAAGATCCAGTACCCCCTCCTCCCACCCACTCCCCATCGGCTCCTCTTCCATCTATACCAGAAAGTTATCTTCAACATCTTGCAGAAAACATCTGGACCATACATGACTGACCCTGATGCTTACCCAACAAATATCTGGTTAATTCAAGTCCCCCATAAGAACCAGTGCCTGGGATCGTGAGGCTATTTCTAGCTGCTTGTAGAAGTCATCATCAACTCTTTCCTCCTGATCAGGGGGCCTGTAGGACACACCTATACAAGCCTGCCCCTGGCTTCTCACCCACAAGCTCTCAACTGGTACATCATCCTCCCCTAGGTGGAGTTCAATACATGACAGCATGCCAGTCATCTGAGCAGTCCCAGCACAACTCCGTGGTTGAGATGAGACCATGGGGACACAAGAAGATTTCAGGCAAGGCATAGGCAAAGGTACCTTCTCTGAGGAGTCCTCACAAGATCCTACAGGACAATCTAGAGATTTTTCCCTACAATCACCTAGAAAAACAACATGCCTAAGCCCAAAACTGTGCCATTGATCCCTACCCTTTTCCCCCATCAACTCTAGTTGAAACCTCTGAACTACTCGCTCAACCCCAGAGCGCATCGTATTATCCCCTTCCTCCTTCATTCCTAATTTTATAGCAATTTATAGCAATTTATTTATAGCAATGAATAGTTCTGTTGGCTACTGACCACTATAATAGAAACAGAATAGGAATTTCATATGCCAGGATTTGTGAATGCTTTGTAAGCAATCTGTCTTTCTGAGAAAAGCAATGGTCATTTAATTTGTCACAGTATAATGAATTATTTTTCAGCCATGTTTACAAATAACACTACTTGGATGGTATTTCAAAAGACAAAATTTATGTCATGATTGCTTGCTTACAATCATCTAGTTTACTCTCTGTGGTGTTAGATGAAGTTTCTTATCTTTGCAAATGGTACAAAACATTTTGGATACAATTCTGCATTTACAGATGGACAAAAGGTATCCAAAACGTATTCTTTGTCCAGACTTCTGGAAAATAAAAATTCAAAAAAGATCACAGAATCACAATGTGTTTGGAGTTGGAAGGGACCTTGAAAGATCATCTAGTCCAACACTTCCTACCAGAGCAGGATGACCCAGAGTAGGTCACATAGGAATGCGTCCTGGAGGGTTTTGAATGTCTCCAGAGAAGGAGACCCCACAAAATATATGTAATCTACACATAAGACTGCACTTCATTCATATCAAACTTAAGTTCATCATATTATGATCAAAACAACTAATTGAGGCATCAGATGTATAGTCTTTTTCTTCTCTCATTACTGTTCCTTTTTATATTTTTAGGGAATTAAGTGCTCATGGTCACATTGTGTCTCCTTCACTCTCCTGCTTCTCCTTCTAGTAGCTTTTTAAACACTTTCTGTTGGATACATTTGTGGTCTGGAAATTTTGGAGAGAAGTTGTTTCCTCTATTTCTTATGAGACCAGGTAACCAGGCAAAGGAAGAAAATCCTTTAGGTGTTCCTTCTGAAAGCTCTGACAAGTGGAAAGACTCTTATTAGAATCAGAGAAGAGAGATAGATACATTAATTTATAAATATGCTGATAATGAGAAGAGCTTCCTTCAGAACTTGAGTTAGAAGCAAGAATCACAAATCTATACAGAACTGATTTCAATCACATGTGGATGAGAGTTGGGCTTGCCATATAATCAGCAGAAAAATTGAGAAAAAAAAATCACAAGTTTAGAAGTAGTTGCTGTGAATCTAAGTGTCAAAGTATATTCAAAACATTCTCAAGTATTTTACCCAGAGACAAAATATGAAAAAAACAAAGTCCTAGGAAATGAGTAGTCTCGTTCTATAATGTTTCTATAAAGAGTTCAAAACAATTAATGTATCTGCACTACTCAGTATGCTAGGAAAAATAAGAGAGCTGGTGTTGTAAGCAGTTGGTGTCCGAACCCAGAGATAAAATAATTTAGTTTGTATTCCTTGAAGAACTGAAATGATAGCATCAGATATTACAACTGTTTCATACACAAAGATGCCTTTCTGCCTGAGAAGAAAGATCTGTTTCAATAATTATATAGTATTTGATTTGTTGTTTTAAAGGCATGTAGTGAGATGAGTTCTATGTTAATGTTTTAATCTGTTTGGCCTTTATCACCTCTCTAGTATTAAATTTTACACAATGTCTTGTAAGGTGAGAGCTTTCAAAGAATTCAGAGGTAGGAATAGCGAAGGAAGCAGCAAAAATGCTTTTCATAAAAATGTAGCAGGTGCTGCTTTTCCACTGTGATTACAGGTTCATGAATCTAATGTTTATTAAAAACACCCTTTCAGGTCGGGGGCGGGTGGGAGGAGGGAAAAAACCAAGAAAAAACCTCAACTGCTTTGTACTCCGATGCAATATAACCTTACTATGTAAAATTAATAACAGAATCAAAGCTCAACAGATTTGTTCAGATGAATACCTCAAAATATAAATTTATACTTGAATAATCTTTAGACTGAAGTTTTAGTAGCCAAGGTAAAAATTGGAAACTGAATTTATAGATGTGTTTAGAGAGTGAAAGAAGACCTCTGGATATTTTTGCTATACTATTGGTAAAAAGTTATAAACCATAGACAAATGTGCATTTATTTGTATTTTTATGCCAATAATACATATGTGGATTTTCTTTATAAATGGTAATGATTGGGGAGTAAAAGTAGGAATCCTAGCTGAGCAACTACTTTTCTGATTTATTATAAAAAAAGGAACAGATCTGGAAAATCCAAATAATTCCAACTTTGAAACAGAAATTAGAATTTGAAGAAACAGCATTTGCCTAAGAACATGACTAAAGTGTATATGAAATAAACAGCAGGAAGAATTCAAATTGTTATAGATAGAAACAGAAACTGTAACTCAAAAGCTTTTTCCTTATTATTGAAGCAAAGAATTAATGAGGGAGATTTCACTCTGGAGGATGAGGTGGGAGACAGGATGGCAGAGGATGGTTAAATTATTGAAGTATTAAATTAATACTTGCTTAATATAGTTACAAAGGCTAACATTAATGAATCAATAGCTGGTGATAGCTTCATGCTTAATTCTGTGCATGTACACTTGTTTTCTCTTCCCATTTCAGTATAGTTAGTTGTAAATAAGTTAGATTTTAATCTTGTTAATTATTTTTTAAACTTCACAAACACAGAACAGATAGGCCCTTTCTGCCACTGCAGTGCTTATTAAATGTGTACCGTGTCTATTTAATGCACATAGTACTTTGACGTCCCTAGAGAAAATATTGTAAAAATCAGTGTTGCTGTTAACCTCAGCACACTATAAAGGAAAGTAGATACATAGGATTGCAGTGATGTTTCCTTGACCTCATTTATATTTTTATATAGCATAAACAGACAAATGGTCTTCTCGCTATATAAAAATGCTGGAGTCAGAGGGTAGATTCTCCACTGGTTTCAGCTGCCTTTGATAGAACTGCTGAAAATGTAAGCTCAAAAACATAACTGAAGTAGCTGAAATGGCTTTTAAAAAATATATATATTTTTAGCAGTGAGCCAATAAATTAATTGTATACTAAGTAGACACTTTAAAATATGAGGTTTATTTGGAATACTCATAAAGTCAGCCACTTGGATGGGAAATAGCTTTTGAAATCATATTTCAGAGAATTAGTAATCAGATATAATATGGAAATGATAACATCTCACATCTCCTATAAAGATTTCATCACTTGTATTCTACACAGACAAAGAGAAGGGCAGATACTATCCTTATATCCTGTCAGAAATAATGAAGCTGATCCAAGTATGCTAGGATTTCATCTTTCACAAGCTAGAGTTTCAATCAGTCTAATATATGTGTAACTAAGGAACTATTTTTCTGTATATTTTTTCTTAGTTAATTTTAGAAATACATCCTCATTCATCAGCTAGATCAGCCATTTAGCCCTTAAACAGTTGAATCAAATTATAATTAACTTTCAAACTAAACATGGAATTAATAGAACCTAATTCTCAAGTCTGGCAATACAATGTGGGACCTGAAAGGATCTGATCCCTTGCAAGGAAATGCAGGCGAGGCTTCAACCCTGTGCTTGCTTCCAAGGTCTCTCTTTTCTCTGGGAGACGACTTCTTTATCTTGAGTAACTGTGTGTAGACTCCAATGTGCAATTTCATTCTTCTTCTGCTGAAGCAGACCTTGACCTTGCCAACAGACCCACCTGAGGCTTCAGCAGTGCTCCCATGCTGCTTGCCACAGGGAGCTAAGAGATTCTGAGTCGGCAACAAGATAAACCTTTGCATGGAGATGCACAGACTTCAGTGATAGTGCCAGGCTCACTGAAAAAGGGGCATTCCACAGCATGGTTTCCAGTTTTGTTAGTAGCATTTTTTGTTTGCTTGTTTGTTTGTTTGGGGTTCTTTTGGGGGGTTGCTTTTTGTTTCAGTTTTCCTTTCCATTCTTTTAATACGTAATAGTTTATTATATAAATTTCCTTTCTTTATTTAGATTATTTTATTGAAAAAGTGGTTTCCATACCAGTATTAAAGTCCTTTTAATATTCCCAGGTGCTCTAATTTCTTCTACCTCTCAGTTAAAATATTTATCCAGATATTTCCTTTATAAACAGTGATAATTCCACTTCTCTTGCAGTTTTAATGGTTCTTTTCTGAGATATTGGACACAGAATGCTATTGGGAACACTGGAAATATGGAGAGAGGCCATACACTCCACTCTGTAGTGATACATCTACTTTGATGCTTCCCATTGAACAGCTTCTTTGCATTCCTACACAGCAACATACATCTAACCAAACTAACTGTCCTCTAAAAAAACACTGCTGCCAAACAAAAACCCTCTCTACCTTTCTCATACACCTATGTATACCTTATATTAGTCTCAAGTTATTAATCAAAGCATGTGGGTATCACCTGAAACTTTTAATTGAATGCACAGAATTCATGTACCTTTCACTTTTAGGTTTCACAATTCATTGTCCCTTTTGCTGTTCTTTTACTGTGTAATATTTAGCAGTGTAACTCCCTGTGGTTTGCTCACTCTCAAAATCATTGGTTAACCTCTGTGCTTTAAGTGAAAGATAGCTATTTTAATTTAATACCTTGTTAATAAATATTTCAGTCTACTCCTCAAACAATAAAAAGCCCCAAACAATCTACCAAGTCATAATTTCAAAAAAAACCTTATTTTTGCTTCAGCGATTTTAATGAGTAAACAAACCATGGGTCTATGGATCCATCCACATGTTTTATATATTATGCATATGTACCATCCCCAAAGGATGCATGCTTGTAACTTATTCACAAAATGTGGGTTCTCTGTAAAGGAAAAAGCAGAGCAATTCTGACAGGAAAATAAATGGTATTTATGAGGCTGACAGGATTGTACGGGGAAGATGAGGACACAGAGGAGGCTGGGGTGTAATGGAAGGTAGCAGGGATGAAGGAGGCTGAGGAGGATTTCAGCTCTGTCAGAGCACAGAGTCGCCATCTGCTTACACTGAATTTAGAATATATTTCACTTAGAGGGAAAACAACTCAACAAAAAGTAGCACGCACACAGTCAAAGATTACATCAAAATGTCAACAACTGGAAACTGAAATCAAACAGCAAAACTGATCCTAATCTTGATGTTTTGCAATTCTGAAATTCTTGACTTCACAATCTAGATGCTATTTTTGTGTAACTTTTTTGTATACAAGTCCAAAATACTCCAGGATAATGTTCAGAATTTCTTATCTTGAATGTCATGAGATAAAAAGTGAGGGAAGAAATATATTCCCTCAGACTATATTTCAGAATCATTTGTCTACATGTCAATCACACTCTGACAAAGATACGAACTTATAGATGTATTGCTGTGGCATATTTAATATGAAAGAGCCTTTCCAGGGGATATGAGTTAACAGCCAGTACAGATCCATCTGACTTCTTAGTAATGAGTTGTTAATTGGTGAACACTTAGGGGACAGCTAAGGTTATCTGCACATCCAGACTGAATTAGGACAAGTGATCTGAGACTTTTTGGGTTAGTCACCATTTGGTGCAAATAACACCACAAAGGTTCTAGTAACCACATCAGACTTGAGTGAATCAGGTGGCTGTGTCTTATGTAGTCACACCAAGATTCTTGTCTAAGCTTGACAGTTAAAGGGGTTAGAAACATCTATGGCATATAGTACCTAAACATCTATATGGACATATCTGTGCTATACAATTGACCTTTTTGCAAATACAGCAAAACTAGCATTGGTTCAAAATGTATCATGATGTACAGTGCAACTTAGTGAAGACAACTGCTACTAGAATCAGGCTAATATAAACTCTAGTCCAAGGATTGTGATCAGTTGCTCATACGCAATACCATATTGTCATGGCCAGCATCAGGACTACTTCCACCCTGCATTCCAAGATTTTTACGTTATTGACAGTGCCAGATGATATCTGTTTTTCAAAATTAAGTACAGGGATATTGAATGTATCTTGTACAAAAGAATATTGTTAACATTTTGTTCAGCAAGCAATATTTTATACTTGGATTGGTACCACCGTAATTATATTGGAAGACAGGTCAGTTAGTGAGCACTTCAGTGTGAGGAGGTGAAGAAACAAAGCTCTTTGAGCAATCTGCATGAGAGGAGTGGAGCTCTTACAAAGGGATTTTGAACTTTTAAGTACTGGGTTACAAAAACTTGATTCAGATTCATCTGAGATGTTGTGATTAGTATAGTCCTAAATCTCTAGCCAAAGCTATAGGAGGCTTATAGAGTAAAGAAAATGAGCTATATTAATAATTCTTAATCAGGTGAAGAGAGTGTCAGAAGTATTAAGGAAATAAGTGTCACTGACTCTTATGTGGAAGATAGTAAATAAAGTTAATGACTCCCAAAGGAAGTAGAGCTCATTAAAAATGAGAATGCAGAAGCATTCAGCACCATGCAAGATCTAATCTCCAAAAAGATAGCTCTGGTATATTGAATAACTTCTGTTTTAAAGATTGATTCTAGAACTTATTACTAGTATAAGTAAGAAAATAAAGGGCTACATATTTAGCTGTTCTCAGGTAGTGTATGTAGATCAGGTCTATTTTCATTAATAGATCTGTTTACAGTAAGTAGGCATTTCAGAAATGTAACGCTATGTATTGATTATGGATTTTTTTACTAAAAGTATTATTTTGAAACTCTAAGTATGTTGGGCTAATCTTGCCCTTGATATTTCATATAAAGCACAAATCTCTTCAAGATGGCAGAATGTTTCTAGAATGAAATATTTCTTATCCTCTCTATCCTTACCTTTATCACAAAAGCTTCTGTCATTTTTTACACCTAGACATAGGTCATCATTAGCCTAGTAGCTGCAGGCTTGGATTGCATTCACTAATTTAAATCCACAGGCTGGATGAGTCTTCAAAAGTCTGCCAGCTCTTGAGCAACATGATACTGTCACAAAAAAGGTATCAGAGAAGTTACTTCCTCTAGTAAATATGATGGACAAATAACTTTTTGAAACATGTCAATACATGAAAGTAAACTTGTAATATCTTCATTTAAGAAAGAACCACATGTAGGTCAGTGCTAAAAAAAAAAATGCTGATTTTTTCTGGAAAAGTATCTTGATAGAGAAATATCTCTTTAAATGTTTTATGACATTGAATATGGAGCAAAGGTGAAAGTATGGAAATCACTATCAAAATAAAGAATATAAGGGAGAGTAGATGATGTGAACAGATAAGGAAAAAAATATTATAGTTCTATTAGATACAAATTAAATGAGGCAATGTGGTTTACTACTTAGCATTTTAAAAACCTTCCTTTTTAAGTAAATGAAGACTTAGTATCTCTTGAAAAACTAGTCATATGGGAACTGTCTTTGCAACTTGCCACATATTTGAGTAGTCAAAAGTAATTGGACTCCATTATAGCATGTTGTGCCTGCTGTGTGAGCCATTAGCATTCTCATAGTTCAAGTATATGCACTGGTAAAATTATGATGAGCTAGCAAAAGAACCAATTCAATATTAATCCAGCCTTTAGACAAATACTGTAATAGGATTTGCACATATAAGGGTCAAATTATCCTCTCAATGTGTGCTCTGTATATCTAACCTATTAATATTGATGCGCATTGAAAGAAAAATACATCCATAATCATAATTCATTTAAGATTCCAATCCATATAGAAGAGGAAATTATAAAAACATTAATATTTTTTTCATAGTTCTCAGAATGTGAAATGAGGATCCATTTTTTCTTATGTACTCTTTCATAGGGCTGAATAATACTCAAGAAAGTTTTGTGGGATTTTGTTTATTTTTATTATTGCCTCTATCTGACTACATACATAACTTTTGTTCCTTTAATATCAGCACTGATTTACATTAATTACAGATCTTAATCTTTATGTAGTGGATATACACCTGAAATATAGTACTGGTACACAAAGCTGTTGAACATAATTCTGTACTGACTAGTCCACACCACTGAGGCATGTATGCTATCAAAATGGAAACTTTCATTGAACAATAAATTAGCTCTTCTCAATTGCTAGCTCTCCTTCCTGTGGTGCTTCAGGAAATGGTTTAGAGGTTACACCGGTATAAGGCTGACTTTATGATCTTCAAAATCTTTTCCAAACTTGAAGATTCTATGATTCTTTCTCCATGGACGTTGTTAATTGTCCCATAACTTGCTGCCTTTGTAAGAAGGAAGGCAGTTTTACCATCACCAACAGAAAGACTTTGACCATCTTAATTCCAAAATAATCACCTTATGGAAAGGCATCAGTGGGTGAACAGCAGAATAGGTGAACCATACACTTTTTTTCACTTGGTGCCACAGAGGTCATTCAGCCTACATTGTCAATACAGTGGGCCTAGCACCCAGTCCATCAGGAAGGCTACTGAACCAATTCAGGACTGCCTGAGAATGTGGTCTCTATTTCTTTGTTCTTTCTACTGGCTATGCTGTTAATACCTGTAATAGTGAAGGGACTTGGTATTTGTCTTTCATCTCCTAAGTAAGGAAGGATTTGCATTCCCTTAAGTTCAAAGAAAAGAGGAAATCTCTGTATCTTAAATCATGTTCTTGCCATTGCCTGTGCTCCTCTGCAAAAAATCCTTGGTAATTTGATCACCGTTATAGTTAGTGCCTCATTGTGAAGTTCTTTTGCACAAAAAGAGTGAACAGATTTTTATATACACATATACATTTAAATTTATAGCTGAACTCTTCTGAGACTGAGATTTATTGTAAATATACTATATATATTTGGAAGTTAAAAATATACTTTGCTATGTAAGAAAAATGTTTTCTTTCAGCATTTCATACACAGAATATTGAAAAAAAAAATCCTCTGAAAACTGAATCTCTGCGTTTTCTTTGAGGTGCCAGTATTCTTACAGATGCCATAAAAATAAAAATTTTATGAACTTTTGCTTCTCTATGCTTGTAGAAGGGTGTTAGAAAGAAAAAAATCATATATATCATTTCCAGTCACTGGTCTGCTTGAAGCTTGAGCATAGATAAGCTAAAGAGCACAAGTAACTAGAATTTCAATTTTCCCAGAAAGCACACACTGAAAGATTTAGGGAACATGGAATTTTCTGGCAGCTCTATGAGATTCTGCAGCTTTGGTTGCTAGGTAGATTATCTGTCTTTTACTTGTTTAAAAGCAGAATTCATTGACTACTAAATATGTAGTAATTTGTACTTGGCTGCTATGAATAAAGCTACAGAGCTGAGCTTGAGACCCTTGGAACTAGTGGCTTGACTGTAGTTTCACAAATCTAACGGTTGAGTGACCTGCAGAAAGCTGTGAAGGGAATGCAGGGGTTACAAGTAGGGTGGAGGAGGTTTAAGAAAGGCAGTCTGTGATGTGATTACTAGCTTGAGCAGCATCTCCTCTTCAGTTAGCATTATTAATAATAGAGACAACTCTGAAAAATAATTTGTACTTTATTTTTCACCTAGAAATGAAAATAGATGAGGAAAAAAGGTAATAAGAGCATACTTTAAAATTTTAAACAGTAGAAGAATAATCCATAACTAGGGAAAAAAACGTAAAAAAATTGGTTGATTTAGTGTCTGTGCCCAGGGGCTGTCAGGGCAGCCTCTGCAAGTAGTGGCCAGGGTTCTCTTGCAGTGAGGAGCCCAGGACTGGACACAGTGCTCCAGATGTGTGCTCAGCATTGCTGAGCAGAGGAAAAGGATAATCTCCCTCCTCCTGCTAACACTCTTAATGCAGCCCAGGATACTGTTAGCCTTCTCTGCAGCAAGGGGAGACTGCTTGCTCATGTTAATCTATGTGTCCACCTAGAGCCCCAGGTCTTTTCCTGCCAAGCTGGTTTCTAGCTGGGTGATCCCCAGCATATATTGGTGCATGAAGTTGTTCCTTCCCAGGTGCAGAACTTTGACCTTCCTCTTGAGCTAATTTGCATTACAGCTCAATGATGTCCCCCATGCCTCCTCAGTGAGAAAGGAGATACCAAAATGCTGCCATAGATCAAAACTTTTTTTTTTCCTCCTCTCTACTTTTGCTTGGAGGCAGCCACAGTATGGATCCAAACCAGCAGGGTTTAAAGCAGCATATGTCCCTGCTCACACACGGGAAGGGTAACAGGAGGATCACCATTCAAATGGAGTTATTTTCCTTCTCCATACCAAAGTCTCTAACCATCTGCCTTCTAAACTTCAGTAAATTAATTTTGATAGCATCCTAGGGAGAAATTTTCTTACTTGTCATGTTGCCTTACTGTGACCCCCTGCCTCACTTGCTAATTTGCAGAAGCAGAGGGAGTCTGTCTCCTAGGATTCATGGAAAAAATCATTAAGTGGCATGATGAGACACCACCAAAAGCAACATCCTTTTTCTTCCTAAAGGAACAAGCCTTATGTGAACACTGGAAACTGAGGACAGGCAAAACATTTGTGGACTCTACTTGGCAGCAGGCAACTTACAAACTTATGGGCCCACAGGCCCCTACCCTCTCCATCACCAGCCTTCTTTCATGCTGGTGAGGCTCTGCTGTCCTTTCTGTTTTAGCAGATGCTCTGTGCTGAACATGCCTGCCATCTGTTTTTGCATGGATTCTACCACACATACGAATTGTGTCTTATCCTACCTGGTCTGGGTAACTGATTTCAGTCCGGTTCTCCACAAAAGTGTCCTTCTAGATAACTAGTATCCATATTCGGCGTATATAGCAAAAATACATTGATCTGTCAATGGAAAGGTTTTTTATGACAACTAACAAGGCTTCTTTCTACAAATATGCCCAAATCAGGTATTTAATGGAATGATTTATCTTGGTATCTTCACAAAGAAGTAGATCTGCATTGTGATTGCTAGCTAATATGAATCATGTTTGATGTAATATAAGAGTTGATTAAACTGTGGAGAAGAAAAATAATTAAATTATTGAAAAAACATCTTCAATTTGTTCTTATTGTTCCACTGGCATTTCAGATTCCTTCAGTAGGATTAGTATTGCTTTGAAATAAAGAGATTTATAAACTTCCTGCAAGTTTGAGGTAATTAGTAGCTAGAATAAAGTGTATTATTTTTCTCTTTGAAAATTGAGGGTGGGGGTGGTAATATAAAACAAGACAATCCTTAAGCAGGAATAAAAACTATTTTTATAAATTTTGCAGACAAAAATGTTATATTATTTTTAATATTGTATCTCTATAGAGCAGTTTTATCTGCCTTATAGATCATTTTTAGCTGCTGACGGAACAAAGACAATAGCAATCTTAAATGCACTGCAGCAATGTTAAAAATTAACATTTCTATGTCTTTAACTCTGTATCCAAACATACTAGATGCTATTTTGAAATAAACTAATAGATGCTTTAAACATGTCATTAACTGTTAGCACATAAGCACTTCTTTATTTTTATAATTTTTATTTTCAAATGCCTAGTTAAATTAATTTTATAGAAAGATTTCATTAGGTAATTTCATAAAATTTTCTAGTATATGTGGATATGCAGTTAAAGATCTAAATATGTCTGTTCTAAAATGCTCTCTAGAATCTAAGCATACAGTGGTTGCCAAAAATATACAGTTCTAACTGAAAATCTCATCAAGTGATATTAGGCAGGAGGAAGAAATGGCAAACATAAAAACCTGTTAAGCTGTTAGCAGAGTGAAAAAATATAGGCTTAAATCTTTGCGATATAGACTCCCTGTGCCTCAAGCTATGCATTTCAAAGACACTATGATAGGAAAATCAAAAAGCCAGAGTAAGTTTTGTTTTAAATTAATCTAAATGAAATAATAAGTTTATTGATTGGAAGAGAGATTTTGTAACTGTTTTTGACCAGAAAGAAAGAAAAAAAAAAGACTAACCAACCAACCAACCAACCAAAAAAAAAAAAGCAATTTGATGAACAGGTGTATTAAACATAATTCTGATTATATAACAAAATATTAAATGCTGAAAAAAAAAAAATAGATGAGCAACATACAACCCAAAAATCTATTTTGAATTTTAAATAGAACCTGAGAGACCATTTTTTTAAACATAAAATACATGTTGTTTGCAGAGAAGTCATTAACTCTTAGATGAGAGTTTAGATCTATCAGTACAGACACACATTGTGTACACTTTATTCTTTCATTGTCAAATGTGAAGAAACACAATACATGATTCTTATATCATACTGGTAAACTATTACAGGTAGCCCATGAGAGTCTATGCTCATTTATTTTTTATAAATTTCTGAGGATTTAAAAAATAATTATAATAATAAGAACCTACAGTGTTTCAAATGACATCTGCAAAGAATATGCGAGGAATGTATTCAAAGGTTCAAGCAACACTTACTTTTCACTGGACTCTGAGTCTACTTACTCATGCAATACTTCATACTCTCTTCAAAATTTATTAGAACTAAACACACTGAATACTTTTTACCAAGAATTCACATAGGTAAGGACAACAACCCCAAGATTTACTCAGTCAATCTCCAGTATTTTCTGGAGGAATCAAAAGAAGTAGGAGAACACACTAATATTATTTTTAATAAAAAATTGTCTATGATTATATTCAAACCAAATAATCTTCTTTTTATTGCATCATCTCCTTTGGATTCCTGGATTTCTGACAAATTTCTCCTTTTCTTCTACAAGATTTTACAAGAGCTTTTGCTCTTCTGAAAATTTTGGCTCATCTGGAAACATTTCCACTCTGTTCATTGTGTTGTTATGCCACTGATTAGAGTTCCAAATGTAAAAGATTCCCTCAGTTCTGGAAACTTGAGAGCTGCCTTTGTGGATTAGAACTTTATATCCTATAACGTCATGCACTTGTATTGCAACTAGGACATGTTTCTACAATACACCAGGAGTGAATTCAGAGGTTCAAAGACAGAAAAAATACGAAGTAGTGTAGGTTATTTTCTATAACAATTAGAGGAATAATGTATCTTTCTCATATAGCATCCTGATGGATTTCCAGCTTTTTTTTTTTTTTTTTCTAAGTAGGATCACAGAGAAATACAGTCTGAATTTTCTAGGTGCTAAACCAGCTTTTTATGTATCACTGTTACCTTTCTGGTTTTGAATAAAGCATTTTCTGTGTTTTGTTGCAAATGCCAGGCTTCAAGAATTGGTCATTCTTTTGTTGCTTTCTATTGCTTTGATGCTGTACAGCTTTTTATCTCTGAATATATTTTAAGTGCTAAAATAATAAAGAAGCTTTTTTTATTTTTGAGAGGACTTCACAAAAATAGCATGATTTGATTTGAGGGCATAGCTGTTGAACACATCTGAGCATTTCTACAAAGAGTTTGCCTGACTGAGAGATTAAGGATATTATATTCTTAGGATGCTTTCTTTCCGCTTCGACAACACCACCCCCTCCGCCCCCTTGGTCTTCCACCAAAACTAAAACTCAAAGTATAAAAATGCTTATGTGCATATATGCATTTATCTGGAGTTCCTCCAGATAAATACTTGTTTCTGTTACTTCAAGGAAGTAACTTTTAGAAGTACTGAATTCACATAAAATTTGTGTTTTAAATGACATTTCTATAATATTAGACAAGTATAAGTAAGTGTTAAATAATTTATGCTCTAAAAGATATTTTTAATTACATATTATTGTATAAATATTAATTTTAAACATATTAATTCAGTTCTTCCAGATGGTATTGTCTAACAAAAAAAAAAGTTCCAAAGAAAAGATTTCTTTTTGGGTATTGTTATTTCATAAATGAATACTTAGGCTTTTAATTTTAGACTAGTATTTAGTTTTTGAAATTCAAATACACAAATGAAAATTAAATATATGAAAACCAAGACCTAGTAATATATTGCCTTTCACGTCAAAATATTTCATTTCACCAACTGAAACTTTTATATCTGTTTTCTGAATCATTCACTGAATCCAAAATTTGGTCTTCATATAGTTCATCTCATAAGCATTTGATAACACAATAATTTGCTTAGGTTTTTGACTGGTAGGATTTCTATCTTAAAGAGTATACAAATGTGTCTGACTGTTTCAATGTCAAATCTCAATTTTCTTATTTAAATCATGAATAAATACCTTAAGTCTCAATGTGGTATTATAAAGAATGAAAAGATGCTTTAAACCATTGTAGTGGTCTTGCCCCAGCCGAGGGCCGCACCCCACACAGTCGCTTGTACTTTTAAAAGGAAGGGGGAGGGAAAGTTGGGGGAGGGGGAAAAGGGAAGGAAGAAAGGAGGAAAAGAAACCACAACCTAGAAACCAGAACCACGCAGGTTGGGATAAGGATAGTTTACTAAACAATAACAGAAAACTAGATATAACAATAACAGAAGTTTAAAGCACAAAATAGATGAAACTGGTGATACACAATGCAGTTTCTCACCAAACCACACAACTCAGGCCGCACAGCTTAGAGCCCGTCCCGGAAAAACCCGACCGTCCCCAGAAACTGCCCGTCCTGGCGTTGTCTCCTCCTCTTCCCCCCAGTCCCCCTTTATACTGAGCATGACGTAACTGGCATGGAATATCCTCTTTGGCCAATTCGGGTTACCTGTCCTGGCTGCGTCCCCTCCTTTCTCATTAGTAAGGAAGTATGCAGAGCTGAGAAAGGTCCTTGATTGCCCGGCAACAACCAGAAACATCAGAGTGCTATCAGCACTGTTCTCATCCTAACACCCAAACATGGCATTCCATCCACTGCTAAAAATAATTAACTCCATCATAGCTGAAACCAGGACATTATCCACCCCTTATTCCATACCATTTACGTCATGACCAGATCCAACAATTTTCTTTGGGTACAACCAGTTTCGTGTTTCACACACCCATATATGTATGTACACATGTATGCACGCATACGTGCATACAGATCTTATTCCCTCAGTCTGTGAATCATCCCTCTGAAGTTGTTGAGTTCATTTAGTCCATGATTTCCAGGCTCCATTTGTCGTAACAGTTTCTCAGGATAATTGTATGTTCCATTGGCTCGTTGCATGCTGCATCTCAGGCTCTTGACTGATACACCTGGCATGGTCCATGCTCATAGTCTGTGGGTCAGAGTTTATTTTCAAAGGGAAAAAAAAAAGTTCTTGAGAGGCCAGGCTTTAGTTCCATCATCATGGCACTCATTCTTCATTAACTAGTATGACTCCGGCTATAATGCTATGGTACAACATACAGCAATCATAACAATAATGAATATACAATAATGGGTTATTTGGCAATTATTATAATTTCTACTTTATTAATTATATTGGCTATTCTCACCCAAAATCAAATCCCCTTGAGGTACGCATCGAACTTCTCCATCCCTCTGCATTACCCACCAAGTACAGCCAGGTCCTTGAGCAAAAACAATTCCAGACATGGGTTTACCTTTGCCTGAAGCAGGGATGACCCAAACTCTCTTTCCCAATACACTCTTCATATGCACTACTGGGACTCTGTCTCCCTCTACAGTACGTGGAAATTTTGCCTGGGCAGGGCCAGCCCGATTGGTAGATCCCCTAGTGTTAACTAACCACGTGGCTTGGGCCAAATGTGTATCCCAATGCTTGAATGTCCCACCACACATTGCTTTCAGTGTAGTTTTTAAAAGTCCATTATAGCGTTCAATTTTCCCAGAGGCCGGTGCATGATAAGGAATGTGGTACACCCACTCAATGCCATGCTCTTTGGCCCAGGTGTCTATAAGAGTATTTCGGAAATGAGTCCCATTGTCTGACTCGATTCTTTCTGGAGTACCATGTCGCCAGAGGACTTGCCTTTCAAGGCCCAGAATTGTATTTCGAGCAGTGGCATGGGGTACGGGATATGTTTCTAGCCAGCCGGTAGTTGCCTCCACCATTGTAAGCACATAACGTTTGCCATGGCGGGTTTGTGGGAGGGTGATGTAATCAATCTGCCAAGCCTCCCCATATTTATATTTCATCCACCGTCCTCCATACCAAAGGGGCTTTAACCGCTTAGCTTGCTTGATTGCAGCACATGTCTCACATTCGTGGACAACTTCTGCGATGGCGTCCATGGTCAAGTCCACCCCTCGATCCCAAGCCCATCTATATGTTGCATCTCTCCCTTGATGACCCGAGGTATCATGAGCCCATCGAGCTATGAATAATTCACCCTTACGTTGCCAGTCTAGATCTACCTGAGCCACTTTAATCCTAGCAGCCTTATCTACCTGATGGTTGTTTTCATGTTCCTCCATGGCCCGACTCTTAGGTACATGGGCGTCGACATGACGTACCTTTACAACAAGTTTCTCTAACCGAGCAGAGATATCTTGCCATAAGTCATCAGCCCATATAGGTTTGCCTCTACGCTGCCAGTTGTTCTTTTTCCACTGCTGCAACCACCCCCACAGGGCATTCGCCACCATCCATGAATCAGTATAAAGGTAGAGCCTTGGCCACTTTTCTCTCTCAGCAATGTCCAGGGCTAACTGGATGGCCTTCACCTCAGCGAACTGGCTTGATTCACCTTTTCCTTCAGTGGCTTCTGCTACTCTTCTTATAGGGCTCCATACAGCAGCTTTCCATCTCTGATGCTTACCCACAATGCGACAAGACCCATCAGTGAACAGGGCATATCGCTTCTCATTCTCTGGCAGTTCGTTGTAGGGTGGGGCTTCTTCAGCGCGTGTTACCTCCTCATCCTCTGGTGACATGCCAAAATCTTTGCCTTCTGGCCAGTCTGTGATCACCTCCACGATTCCTGGGCGATTGGGGTTTCCTATTCGAGCCCGCTGTGTAATTAGTGCAACCCACTTGCTCCACGTAGCATCAGTGGCATGGTGTGTAGAAGGAACCTTCCCTTTGAACATCCAGCCCAGCACCGGCAGTTGGGGTGCCAGGAGGAGCTGGGCTTCAGTTCCAATCACTTCTGAGGCGGCTCGAACCCCTTCATAGGCGGCCAGTATTTCCTTTTCTGTTGGAGTATAATTGGCCTCAGATCCTTTGTAGGCCTGACTCCAAAACCCCAGCGGTCGACCTCGAGTCTCCCCTTGTGCTTGCTGCCAGAGACTCCAGGTCGGGCCGTTCTCCCCAGCTGCAGTGTAGAGCACATTTTTAATATCTGTCCCTGTCCGGACAGGCCCAAGGGCCACTGCATGGACTATCTCGCGTTTGATCTGCTCAAAGGCTTGCTGTTGCTCAGGGCCCCATTGGAAATCATTCTTCTTTCGAGTTACATGGTAGAGTGGGCTCACAATGAGACTGTAGTTTGGGACGTGCATTCGCCAAAAACCTATAACACCTAAGAAAGCTTGTGTTTCCTTTTTGTTGCTTGGTGGAGACACAGCTGCTATTTTATTAAGAATGTCCATTTGGATCTGACGACGCCCATCCTGCCATTTTATTCCTAAAAACTGGATTTCTTGCGTAGGCCCCTTGACTTTACTTCGTTTTATAGCAAAACCGGCTTCTAAAAGGATTTTAATTACCCTGTTTCCTTTTTCAAAAACTTCCTCTGCTGTGTTGCCCCATACAATGATGTCATCAATATACTGCAGGTGCTCTGGTGCTTCACCCTTTTCCAGTGTATTCTGGATTAGTCCATGGCAGATGGTGGGGCTATGTTTCCACCCCTGGGGCAGACGATTCCACGTGTATTGGATGCCTCTCCAAGTGAAAGCAAACTGTGGCCTGCACTCTGGCGCCAGTGGGATCGAGAAGAAAGCATTCGCAATGTCGATTGTGGCGTACCACTTGGCTGCCTTCGATTCCAATTCATACTGGAGCTCTAACATGTCTGGCACAGCAGCACTCATACCTGGAGTGACTTCATTTAGGCCACGATAATCTACTGTCAGCCTCCACTCTCCATTGGACTTCCTCACTGGCCATATGGGACTATTAAAGGGTGAGTGGGTTCGGCTTATCACTCCCTGATCCTCCAGTTGACGAATCAGCTTATGGATGGGAATCAGGGAATCTCGGTTAGTACGGTATTGTCGTCTGTGCACCGTCGTCGTAGCAACTGGCACTTGCTGTTCTTCACCCTTCAACAACCCCACAACAGCAGAATCCTCCGAGAGTCCAGGCAAGGCACACAATTGTCCAATTTCTTCTGTTTCCAAAGCAGCTATTCCAAAAGCCCATCGGTACCCTTTTGGGTCTTTAAAATACCCTCTACGTAGATAATCTATACCTAAAATGCACGGAGCTTCTGGACCAGTCACAATGGGGTGTTTTTCCCAGTCCTTCCCAGTTAGGCTCACCTCAGCCTCTAGCACAGTTAGTTGTTGGGATCCCCCTGTCACTCCAGAAATACAAACGGGTTCTACCCCTTCATGATTCGATGGCATTAGAGTACACTGGGCACCAGTATCCACCAGAGCTTTGTACTCTTGTGGGTCTGACGTGCCAGGCCATCGGATCCACACAGTCCAATAAACCCGATTATCCCTCTCCTCCACCTGGCTGGAGGCAGGGCCTCTCTATTGCTGCTGATCATATTTGTTTTCCACTGGTTGCATAAAGGACTTAGAGGTCCCTTCAAGAGGATCAGGCACATCAGACATATAGGTAGGCCTTCCAGTTGGTCTAGGGAACTGCCCAGTAGAAACTGGTGCAGCCTTCTTCCTGGCAGAATCTCGTTGTGCGAATGTTTTACCCTGCAGCTCATTTACTCGTGCTCGAAGGGCTGAGGTGGGCTGCATATCCCATTTCCTCATGTCCTCTCCATGATCAAGCAGGTGAAACCACAATGTACGTCGTGGTGTGTATTCTCCCTCCTGGAACGATGCACACTTTCTCCCAGTAGCTGCAACATTGCTCCATACGGGTTGGGAGTTGGACACATTGTTGTCAAGTCGTTGAACCAGTTTCTCTACTGCTGCAATGACGGAGAGGGAAACATTGTCTTGGTATTTCCGGAGTCGGCAGGCCACCTCATTTACGGTTGGCGGATCCATATCATTCCAGTCAATTGCTGCCAGTGAATTAGTATATCCTGCTGGTGCACTTCGTACAACCTTACGCCACATATCTGGAGTGCATAGGACTTCATCGGGATCAGCGGGAAGCCGTGAATTGTCCAGATCATAATAAATTATCTCCCGTACAGCTAATTCTCTCAGGTGCTGGACAGATGTCTCTATGCTGTTACACTTGGGTGTCTGATATGTAGTATATTCCTTTATGGGATATCTTTCCTGCACACTTGACAGTAGTCGCCTCCAGAGGCTGAGGATTTCCGGCCTCCTCCCAATTGCTTTGTCAATTCCTCCTTCTCTAGCTAGGGATCCCAACTGCTTGGCCTCTCTGCCTTCTAATTCCAAACTACTGGCCCCGTGATCCCAACATCGGAGCAACCAAGTGATAATGTGCTCACTTGGGTGGCGAGTGAAATCTTTTCGAACCTCACGCAGCTCACTCAGAGTCAGGGATCGGGTAACAATCTCTGGTTCTGCCTCATCCTGATATCCTCGGGATGGTCCCGGTTGATCATCATCATCCGTCACTATGCGAACTAATTTCTTTGTGCCTTTCCTCTTTTGTACGGGAGCAACAGACACTGGTGTGGGTTGGTTTTTCTGATCATCTGCAGTGTCTGCTGTAGAGATTACAGTAGCTGCAGTGTCGGTCACAGGGGTTGCAGTAGCTGCAGTGTCAGCCCCAGTGGTTGCAGCAGCTATAGTATCTGCCAGTCTGTTTCCTTTCCCTTCTCCCTGACAGTGCTGACAGTGCTGACAATGCTGCCTGCTATCAAGCAGTGTTTGATAAATAGTGGCCAGAGCCCAGCACAGTGCAGTAAGGTGTCCATCTCTGGGAAACCTACAGCAATTTTTTCTTAGGTATGCAGTCACTTGATCGGGGTCTTGTAGCTGTTCAGGAGTGAAGTTCCAAACCATCGGGCGTGAGAAAGTACCTAGGTACTTGCCCATACTTTGCCACATGCCCTGCCACTCGTGATTATTCTGTCTCGGAGAAAGCTCTTCAGTGGTATTCATAAACCTATGCTTGATATATAACAAAAACTGAACCATCTGCACCAAACCTACCAATAGCAAAATGCTAGTTTGAATATCCCAGAGATATTGAAGATTTTCAAAAACTGCCATAAGAGCTGTTGTATTTAGCCCAAAGGAAAAGAAAGCAGTGCCCCCACCATACTGGCTGCTGTTATTAACCCCTCCCTGTCCAAAAAATTGACAGGACAGCAAAACCTCATACAAGTACCAGCTTAAGCTCATGGTCATCGATATTATTGTATCATAGACCGATATCATAAAATACACTATAATGAAGTATGGGAACAAATACGGGAGCCGCAGACCTGAGAGAGTAAAGAATCCTGCCAGATTGTATACAGCATGCGGTGATTTTGCTGCCACAGCCATGGACACAGCCTTGTGAATAAATACCACAGCATCGTGACCAGAGATTGCTTAAACAACAGTGCTTATCTTAATTGCGATAGTCAGGGTCAGATCTACCGTTATCCCAACCGTTCGTGCCCCACGTTGGGCGCCAAAATGACTGTCGTGGTTTTGCCCCGGCCGAGGGCCGCACCCCACACAGTCGCTTGTACTTTTAAAAGGAAGGGGGAGGGAAAGTTGGGGGAGGGGGAAAAGGGAAGGAAGAAAGGAGGAAAAGAAACCACAACCTAGAAACCAGAACCACGCAGGTTGGGATAAGGATAGTTTACTAAACAATAACAGAAAACTAGATATAACAATAATGGAAGTTTAAAGCACAAAATAGATGAAACTGGTGATACACAATGCAATTTCTCACCAAACCACACAACTCAGGCCGCACAGCTTAGAGCCCGTCCCGGACAACCCGACCGTCCCCAGAAACTGCACGTCCTGGCCTTGTCTCCTCCTCTTCCCCCCAGTCCCCCTTTATACTGAGCATGACGTAACTGGCATGGAATATCCTCTTTGGCCAATTCGGGTTACCTGTCCTGGCTGCGTCCCCTCCTTTCTCATTAGTAAGGAAGTATGCAGAGCTGAGAAAGGTCCTTGATTGCCCGGCAACAACCAGAAACATCAGAGTGCTATCAGCACTGTTCTCATCCTAACACCCAAACATGGCATTCCATCCACTGCTAAAAATAATTAACTCCATCATAGCTGAAACCAGGACAACCATCTACAATTTTCTCATTCCAGTTCAATAGCTTGCCTTCAATTGTAACTTCACTTACATGTTTTCATGATTCTTTTGAAAGATGTGTACATCCAAGTCTTGCAACTTAGGCTGAATGGTGGTAGCTTACAATATCATGGTGATTTAGATGCCTTTGATTATGTGGACATTGCTCATGGTTCCAGAAAGAGCTTTCCTGCTTTTCCTTAAGTGTTCATTGATCTAACCTGGGAAAAGATTTAGGAACAATAAAAGGGCCTTTGGCCAAGGCATTCTTTTCTCCATGGTGTCCTTAAAGCATGACGACTGCTGGGTGCCTTAATATGGGAGCTGTAACGTCTTTCACAGTGAGAGGCTTAAAGTTGTTCTAAAAGTGAGCTGCAAATTTTACCCTTTTTAGTGTTGAAGGACTTGTAAGAAAGATGCTCTGGAGGCACCACACCTGCAATCTTCCACTTGAAATTCAATGTATTTTTTCAAAGGACAGAGCCCCTCAGGATATCTCAAATACTTCTGGGTAAGGTGCAGACCAACAAGTTCTTGCAAGTAGGTGTGCTGTGCCATATTAAGAAAAAAATAACTTTTTTTTTTGTTTCAAACAAATGTTGTTAAAAAAGCAAAAGAATGTGACTAGATTGCTGTGTTGACAGCTCGATAGTTGTGAGACTTTACCAGGTAAAAGCACAGGAGTTTCATTGGTCCCAGATGGCAAAGAAGTTGATAAGGAAGCCACAGTACTCTCAGCCTGTGACCCCACCAAACTTCATTGTTCACCCCAGCTCCCATGGGGAGGGGGAGGTGGTGAATAATGGTTCTGGGCTCTTCATCTGCAGTCCTGGGCTCAGACAGGACAAGAGGGCAGCAATGTCCTCAGGGAGTCTGCTATTTACTCAAAGCAGCTCTGTGTGCAGGCCAATGTGTACACTTAAGGTGAACACTCTAAGCGGGATGGAAATTGTAAACCGTGTTCAGTAGCGGTATCATGAGCACCTTCCTTCTCAAAATGCATACACTCTTGTCTTTGTTGGCACTTCAGAACAGGAACAACAATTTAGTAGAAAGTGTGAGTCTGTCAGTACGTGCCAGCTATACCGTGAGTGCAATTATATCCAGGGCTTTCCATGTCTATCTTGATTATCTTGTTTATTAGTGATTTTCTTGAGCTTTGTTGAAATATTATCCACTCGATATAATGTTGGTAACTCATCCTTAGCCAGATTCATTAGCTAAAAGGAATGTTCTAAGATCTGAGAAAATATATACAGAATTTAGAGGGAAACTTGAGCTTGGCAGCCACTTTTAATGTTGCCTCATTTTGCTTTTTTTGAGTGCACTCTTAAACAAAGAATCAATGAGGAAATTACAGCATGTGACTATGTTTTCAGATTTCCAGTGCATATATATCTATATAAATGTTAAACTATATAAAAAAGCAATAATTTTTGTTTAATATCACACTCTACTTATGTACTGGTGAGCACTTGCTAAGGTAAGCAAGTAATTGATATAATTGCTCTACTCTTAGCTTAACTTTAAATAAGTAATAAATTCAGAGTTAAATTCCTATTAGTTCATTAATGCTTTTAACAAATGGTTCAGGATCTTAATTAGAATATATTAAGCAAGCAACATCAATAGTTAAGTAATTGTCAGTACGCACTTTAAAAGTGTGCAGTTGTTTATCTTGAAACCTAATATGTAGCATACTTTCATTTTCTTTATAATAATTGTGTTACTAAAATTATAATCTTCCTAAATAAATTCAGTAACATACAAAAGAACACTATCACATATTTTCAGTATCTTAGGTTAGCTATATAGGTGAAAGTCTTTGTTAAAGCTATACCCAAATAATGATTGATTTTTTTTTGTATTGGAAACGGTCAATGCAATGCTTTTCCTTTCTTACTTTCCCTGATTACTTAATTACTTTGCTTTATTAGATACTGTGTTTGAATAATTCAGGGAACTACATTGATAATGCAGATATTTTATATTTCATTTTGTTCCCATAGGAATGTTGAGCCTTAACTTCAGCATTGGCTGTTTCTTATAAGTTACCTTGAGACAAAGCATACATTCACATAATGAACAAATTAGAAGTCATTCTAATGAAGGTGTAGCAATGAGCAAAAGTAGTGCCAGGCAATAGACCTGTTGAATCAGAAATACTTCTTTGAAGGAATTTATGGAGATGATCTGGCCTCCTTCCTGAAGCAGGTCTGTCATAGAAACATAGAATCGTTCTGGTTGGAAAAGACCTTCAAGATCATCAACTCCAACCACTAATCTAGCATTTCTGACTTCATCACTAAACCATGTCCCTAAGCACCAATTCTGAACTCTCTTTTAAATACCTCCAAGGTTAATGACCTAACCACTTCCCTGGGCAGCCTGTTCCAATGGTTGATAAACCTTTCGGTGCAGAAACTTTTCCTAATATCCAATCTAAGCCTCCCCTGGAACAACTTGAGGCCATTTCCTCTTGTTCTACCACTTGTTGCTTGGGAGAAGAGACTGACACCCACCTGGCTACAGCCTTCTTCCATGTAGTTGTAGAGAGTGATAAAGTCTCCCCTCAGCCTCCTGCTCTCCAGGCTAAAGAACGCTGGTTTCCTCAGCCACTCCTCATAAGACTTGTTCTTTAAACCTTTCACCAGCTTCTTTGTCCTTCTTTGAACAGTCTCCAGCACCTCAATGTCTTTCTTGTAACAAGGACCCAAAACTGAACACAGTACTTGAGGTTTGGCTTCACCGGTGCTAAGTACAGGGGGACAATCACTTCCCTGGTACTTCTGGAAACACTTTTTCTGATACAAGTCAACATGCTGCTCATCTTCTTAGCCACCTGGGTACACTACTGGCTCATACTCAGCTGGCTGTCACCCATAACCCCAGGTCCTTTCTATGGGCCTACTTTCCATCCACTCTTGTCCAAGGTTTTCATAGCCTTGCATGGTGGTATTGTGACCAAAATGCAGGACCCAACTTAGCATTTTTGAGCCTCATAGAGTTTGTCTTGGCCCATCAATCCAGCCTGCCCAGATCTGTGCACTTGATCCCCTTGTCCAGATGTTTGATAAAGGTATTAAAGAGAACTGGCCCAAACACTGAGCCCTGGGGAACACCATTTGTGACCAGACACGAACTGGATGTAACTCCATTCACCACAAGCCTTTGGGTCCAGACACCCACCATATTATTACTCAGGGAAGTGTACTCCCATCCAAGCCATGAGTAGCCCGTTTCTCCAGGAGAATTCTGTAGGAAATGCTGTGAAATGCTTTCCTAAAGTCTAGGTAGAAAACATCCATAGCTTTCCCCTTAACTATCGTCAATACTGAATATGGTATCCTCTTCCAAGAGTAAGCTATCTCCTCCATTAAACACACTTTTCCCAATTTCCAGTCTGAACCTCTCCAGCTAGAATTTGTAGCTATTTCCCCTTGTTGTATGATTTGTCCCTCCTGAGAAGAGTTTGACTCCATCTTCCTTTTAATACTAATCTCAGTAGGCTTCTACTGAATTTCCCCTTAGCCTAAGCCCAACTTTTTCAGTAGGAGCTGTGCTATTTCCCTCTGGCAATACCAATAGTCCTCTGAAGGACCCCTGTTAGCTTCTCAATATTCTTTTTGAAGTGGCATTGACCCAAAGCAGTATTCCAGGTGCAGATTCACCAGTACTTAGTAGAATGCAACAATATTTTTCCTAGATCTGCTGGTGGTGTAACGAAGCACAGAATTCAGCCTACTTGACCTACAAGAGGAAAACACTGCTGATTCATATTCAGCCTGGCATTCACTGTAATACCCAGATCCCTTTTATTAGGACTTCTAGGCAGCTAGTCAGTTCCCAGACAGTGGTTTATTCTGTCCCAGGTGTAGCCTTCTGTACTTCTCAGTGCTGAGTTTCATAGCATTAGTTCAGTTTCTACATTTGCCAAGTTCCCTGTGAGGTTAAACTCTGCTGTTTTTTTCTCAGTCATTCTGCATAATTTAATGTGCATTACCATCATCCAGGTCAATGAGAAAGATACTGAACAAGATGAGCCTCAGTGCCCATCTGGAGTGTTCTGTTCATTGCCACCTGCCAACTGAACATTAAGGTTTTGGTTACAACCACTGAACCCAGGGATCCTCAGATTCCAGTGTGACTGGTAGTCTGTATTTCATTGTCCAGAGTGGACAGCTACAGGACATGAAGCCTTACTAACTTCAAGGTATGTCCTGCACACTGTATATTCCTCATCCATAGCGAGTCAGTAATCGATGTTCTCACCATGTCAAGGGCAGTGTCGCAGATGGGATATATAAGATGGATACACTTCACTCTTAAGAGAGAGGCAACAATATGTTTATTGATATAAAACTAAGTGTGTGACACTGATTTATAATAAACATGACAGTGATTAAGGTTTGATGCTAAGGTAATCTTGATTATTTAGTGCATAGAGAACAGGGTCAGATGAATCTGTCAGGGAGACTCTCCTGTTGAGTCACGAGGTTCAGAAAGGACCCCCTTGCTTTCTAAACTCCTGCTCAGAGAAGAGCCTAGGTGCAGCTGGATTCAGTCTTAGTCCCAGACTTGGTCAGCGGTTCATGTCTAAGGGATTATATATGCACAATCAAACCTTTATACTTCTTAGCGAAGATCACAAAGCTTAGTGCACTTATTCCCAACTCACTTACTAAGGATCTGTTGTGGATCTGTTGTGGCAAGGATTCTCTCGACCTTGAGGAGTAACTGTGAGAAGCATCCCTTTCAAGGGGAGATCCTGATGTGCAGCCTGCTGTTGTCTCAGGAGAGCTCAAAGGGCTCTTGGACTGCTCACTATTTATGGAGTAAGATGACTGGCTCATACTCATATTTACATACCACCCATAGGTGCCAGTGGACACTGACCAGTGCTCTGTCCAGGTGGGCACATTAGCATAGATAGCCCCTGGCTATTGTGTTGTTATCTGTCTTCCCAAAATCACTGTAAGACAGATGCAGACATCACAATCATCACCAGTGGTTATCAATTAATCCAGATTTATGGGAAAACGTCAGAAAAAGGTGGGGGCAGTGGGGGAAGCATACTGTCACAGGCAGGCACAAGTATTTATGGCCACTCTTGTTTGCAAGGTCACGTGGTAACTGTATCCCTGAACTAATCCAGGGTAAAACACTGCAGAAACAGTAGGTGTCTTTTAGGCTACTCTTACTCATATAGTACTTCAGTTGTGTTACCAGAACTTAAGGACTTCAAAAGATTAAGGTTGTGGCCCATTATTTCACGGCTAGAAGAATGAAAAATAAAACCATACGAGAAATTGCCGGTTTCTCAGAAGAATCATAGATGGAATGATCCACTTGTTTAGTTGGCTATTTTATTGACCTACCTTTTCATGTGGCTTCCTTGCACATTGCAGATGGATGTGAATTAGCTTTATATATCCTTAGCACTCATGCCAGAACATAGACTGTCTCCTGAGTAAAAGTCATTAAAATTACTGATTACACTATAAATAACTTTGGAATACCAGAGTTTTAAAATTGTAATTTATCACCATAAAAATGCCTGACTATTAGCCAGACCTCACTGAGCTGGGATCCCTGTCCAAACTGCAGCAGGAGTCACATTCTCTTTCCTAAAGGAGCTTATTAATAAAAGGAAAGATCAAAGAAAGACACGCCACAAAAATAGAAGTGTATTATTTGATAGGTAATAGGAAAAAGTCTTATGCCACAGTCTTATGTCTGAGAGAAATGGCATATCCTTTGTCTTGGAATATATATAACTTCACAGATGACATTTTGGATTCTATTGACACACATATACACACATGAACAAAGAAAAAGAGTGTGGAGGGGAAGGGTTCAGCTCATTCAAGCAAGTTTAACTGAAAAGCTTTAAAATAGTTAGGTGTACTTTTGAATGTGTGGCTTCCTGCCAAGTCTGTAAAAGAAGGTTGTGATATTTTCTTTCTGTCCATAAAAAAATAGCATCATTGAATGCCTGCCCTTGCATGTTACCATTTTGTTAGCAATATTTGGTTTTGAATAAAAAGATCTATGACAAAAAGAACTCCTCTCAAAATCACAAGAAGCAACATTTTAAAGCCGCATACTTGTAAATATTTTTTCTTATTTACAAATGGTCTCAGTCTAATAAAGAATTTGTATTAGTTTGGAGCATTAATCATTAAAACCAGTTACAAAGAATATGGAGAGAAGAAAAAAAAACCCAACAATCAGGCAATTGAAATACTTTTAACCTTCTACAAAGAACAAAATTTTAAAAGAAATAGTCTTTCACTACTTTCTCCTTTCTAGAGATTTTTAATTAAGTGGTCATGCAGTCACCTCAACACATTTCACGTGCATTTTACAATGTGTATTCAACTAATTTTAAATATATAATTAATTTTTGGAGGTCTGTTTTAGCTCATATTAATTGCTTTTTATTTTAACCTATTGATTGTCAGTGGCTTTATGATATGTATTTAAATGTTTGTTAATTGTTTGATGGGTTGGAGCCTCGAGTTGGTCTTCAAAACTGAGATATAATCTTCTAGGCAATGAGTGAGCAATGAGTTGTGAGTGGGAAAACGACTGCTGAAAATCTATTATCCTTGGCCTGTATTCAAATGACAGCTCTCTTTATTGACCATACATTTTTCAAAGACATAAATGCTCTCCCATTTTTCAAAGTTGAAGTCCCATGAAGCTTAAAGCACGCTGAGACATTGAGAGCTTTTGAAAATTTGAATTTAAGGCCCTCCATTTTATCCAAATACCATACAAGTATTAATAACAAATTTACAGATTTCTGTACTTTAACTTATAACTTTCACCTTAAATGTAAGCATTGTAAATGGAGGCATCTTTGTTCAAATGACTGCTTAGACTTTATAGCAAATAAGACATAGAGTTTGGGGAGTTTTTTAACTATATAGTAGATTGAGGAAATCCTTTTTTGTGGAAGGAAGGTTTTAAGACTGTTTAGCGAATAATTATATGCTCTTTATGCATGTCTGAGAGAGACTCATCAAAGCCATAGCTTGAGATCAAGTTTCCTCTATTACAGATGAACTTTAAATCAGTGTGTGATATAGCTAGCCAATCTGAGGACCAGTAAATATTACAACATTTAAAGATAAAACACTTCAAGAATTCAACAGAAGCTTATTCACAAGTGTTCATCTCATGGTTTACTGGGATATGGTAAACATGACCTAATTAAAAAAAAAAAAAAATTCTGTGAGTATAGATGAGTTTGGCACCTGAAAAATGTTTCTTATCAAATCTATTTTTAAGGTAAGGAAAAACGTTAATTTTTGTGAACCAGACATTGCAAGAGGTTCACTGTAATGTCTAATCAAAATCTACAAGTCTTAAGCAGCCAATATATGTTTTAAAGATTTTTTTCCTTATTTTATTTATTTTTAACCACAACAAATCTTTTAAACTGCAAGGCAAATTTAATCTGTATACTATTAGTCAATTAAAAATTGAATTGTCATAGCTACAGTAATATAAAATATTTTGTGTATTTTTTAACCTTTTCTTCATCTTTTGCTTGTTACAATCTTTTTTTTTCAGTTCTTATGCGTTAGCAAACATATTTTGTGTTCTGATCTTATCCTGACATAAGTAACTCAAATTAAAATGATTTATTGAATTTTAAAGAAAAAATCTTTGTTTGTTAGATCCAGCTGAGCTGCTGACATATGTAACCCACATAGCGTTAAGAATTTCCTTTGCTATAAACAAAATTTTATCTATTACCATGTATGTCTTTGTGTAGGGGCAAATGATCTCTTGATAAACTCCCTAACCTAGAGTTTTTTGATTTTTAATGGCTATTTCAGACTAAAGTTAGGGAATGAGATCTACGGAACAGAGTAGAAACCAAAGGCATGTTTAAATCTATGATGATGCCATATATTGTTGTCTCTCATATTAGAATAAAAGGCAGCGTTATAAAACAAGTTAGTCATAACATTAATTATTTGGTCTATTCCCCCCTTTTAAATTACTTTGTTTCTAATTTTTCTGCACTAAATATATTTGTGTTCAGTCTGTGCAATCAGCATGATTACAGTACAATTATATAGATCAGGAGTAACTGTAGATGCATTACTTTAGTTTTTTCTCTTCAAAATTACCTATAATTTTCTTATTTACCATTGAGGTGATAGGTGTTACTACTCATGGCACATTTATAGTTTTGAACTTAGTATCTAAATAAAAGATGGATGAGAAGCTGGCACATCAGCTACTTAGAGACTGAAGTAAATGGTCTAGTATAAAATATCCATGGAATGTGGAACACTTTTGAGTTTTAAGAGGAAAGCAGCAGACATACTGGAACATCTGTGTATGTTAAAAAGTGCTATTTTTTTCAATAATATAAACTTAAATCCCACTTATATGAACACCTGTTCTGGCTGTTGTTTCCAGTTTAATGAGTTTAGGGAGACTTGTATCTCTGAACTGAGAGTAGCTCTATCATTTTGACATTTAATTTTGTTTGTCTTTTATAAATGTCTTACAAAAAAAGAGAATCATTTAGCATCTGTTATGTTATCTACTAACATCTGTCTCTGTTAGCCATTGTTAAATATATACACAATACATTAAAATTCAGTTTATTTTTTTCTCTTAAATCACAAATTGATTTAATTATTGATGCAAAGTTCTTACTATAACAATTGCTCATTGAAGATTTAATGAGTTCTCACATTTGGATTGGAATTACCAAGGGATCTGTCTTTTTCTTCCACAAATACAAGGGATTATCTAATAGCTGCTTCTTTGCTTTTCTTATGCCTGTTTAAAACCCTTCTTTTTTTCTTTCCAATGTTTCTGTGTGGCCATTCCAGTAAATGAAAAATATATTAGGGTATCTTAATGCATTAAAAGAAAAAAGAGAGAGAAAAGTGGGAACATTTTCAAGAAAATATGAGAAAATATTAGGATAACTGAGAAAAGTCAGTATACATGCTATCCTAGTGTGACATAAAAGAATATAGAGCTGCACAAGTACATTCTGCCCATTCTGCCTAAGTAACTTAAGGATTAAACAGTTATATGCATGAGCATGCTGAATTCATGAATGCAATAGTTGCATTTTTAATGATCTAAGATGGTGTCAGTTAATAAGATTACACTGCTTATACTTTGTTGATTGAATTTAAAGATACTCATAAATATATCTTTCTTCATCTAGATGTCACTTGGAGAATACTTCGTGGAAATCTATCATCATTGCTGATGAAAGAACATCTAAGTAAGTGTTCAGATCCACAGCAAACTGAACCATCCAACTCCTTGTCAAAATGACTTAGAGGAAAAAAAAACCTACCCAGACTTTAGGGAACACACTGATTTTACATTAAAACAATCCCCACTTTACATTATTCCTATACTATATGTACTATATAATAAGAACATACATTGGTTCATTTTCAAAAATTATCCATTCCTAAATGGAATAGAAACAAACTGTATTGTTGGAGAATATTATTTTTTTTTGTCCAAGGAAATCCATGTGAAATATTCCCAGCAAGTACATAGTCAAATGATATTTTTGATTTTTTAAATATAAACTTGGAATTTTGTAAAATTGTCTATTAATGTTTTTATGTCTACTTTACTGCATATTGTGGTGGATTAATCCTGGCTGGATGCCAAGTGCCCACCAAAGCTTCTTTATCACACCCCTTCTCCTCATTGGGTGTTCTGGTTTTGGCTGGATTAGAGTTAATTTTCTTCCTAGTAGTTCGTATGGTGCTGTGTTTTGTATTAAGGGTAAGAATAATGCTGGTAACACACTGATGCTTTTAGTTGTTGCCAAGCAGTCAAGGACTTTTCAGCTTCACATACTGGCCTGTATAGCATGGGAAGGTGGGGGCGACCAAGAAGCTGGGAGGTGACACAGCCAGGACAGCTGACCCAAACTGACCAAAGGCTTATTCCATACCATACGATGTCATGCTTAGTATATAAATTGAGGAAAGCTGGCTGGGGATTTAGACTGTGGCTTAGGAACTTGCTGGGCATTGGAGGTCTGGGGGTGGTGAGCAGAGGTACTGTGCATCACTTGTATTGTATAGTCTTATTCTTAGCTTGCTTTTCTGTCCTCTTAAACTCTCTTTATCTAAACCCATGAGTTTTACCTTTTTTATTTTTTCAATTGTCTCCCCCCATCCCACTGATGGGGGAAGGAAGGAGTGAATGGCTGTTGTGGCTGTTTTAGCTGCTTGTTGGGTCAAACCACAACAGCTGGACAAGAGGGAGAAAAATATAACAAAAGGCGGATGGGTTAAAATAGGGACAGGGAGATATCACTCACCACTTACCATCATGGGAAAAACAGACCCAAATTGGGAAAATTAATTTAATTTATTACCAATCAAATCAGAGCAGGATAATGAGAAATAAAATCCAATATTAAAATCACCTTCCCCCCCACTGCTCCCTTCTTCCTGGGCTTAACTTTACTCCTGATTTCTCTGCCTCCTCTTCCTGAGCAGCACGGGGGTAGAGGGAATGAGGGCTGCAGTCACACATTGCCTCTGTCTCTCCTTCTTCCTCCGGGGGACCACTCCTCCCATTCTTCCCCAGCTCCAGTGTGGGGTCCCTCCAATGGGGTGCAGTCCTCCACAAACTTCTCCAATCTGAAGCCTTCCCATGGGCTGCAGTTTTCAGAAACTGTTCCAGCATGGATCCCTTCTACTGGGTGCCATCCTTCAGGACAGACTAATCCAGTGTGGGTCCCTCAAGGGGTCACAATTCCTGCCAGCAAAAATGGCTTCGGTGTGGAATTTTCTCTCCATGGGTCCACAGGGCCTTCTCTCCTCAGGTACCTCCACCTGCTTTGGTGTGGGGTCCTCCAGAAGCTGCAGGGGAATCTCTGCTCTGGCACCTGGAACACCTCTTCCCCATTCTTCTTCACTGACCTTGGAGTCTGAAGAGTTGGTTCTCTAACATATTCTCAGTCCTTTCTCCCAGACTTGGCCAGCAGCCGGTCTGTTTTGGAGCCAGCTGGCTTTGGCTCTGTCTGACATGGTGGAAACTTCTTGCAGCTTCTCTCAGAAGACACCACTGTATACGCCTCCATGCAACACCCCCCCCCCCCAAAAAAAAACCCCTCAAAAACCAGAAAATCCAAAACTTCATGCATTCAACATTCTAGTTGCAGATAAATCTGTTACTTTTAGTGAAGTGTCGTTATACAGGTTTGTTCAACAGTTTATGCAAATGTTTTGTACTGGTAGGTCTTTCGCACGGTATTTGATAGGTCTGTAATTTTAAAATGCATTTTCTAAATTCTAATGCTATGTCCATATTTCAACTCTCCTGACATTCAAGCTTCATACTTATGTTTCTGTCTATATAATTGAAGGTATACATTTGATATCCTGTCTTGAGAATTGTGGCCTATCACAAGTGTTTTAAAAATTTGTAGTTCTAATTTGCATAGTACATTATGTGATTGTTGGATTCAGGCATTTATCATGTCTAGTTTTGAAAGAACTCTGTTTATGAAAACACCGGACTGGAAAAAAAATGAAATACAAACTTTTGCTGTCTTTATATTTTAATGTATTTTGTTCCTCCCATCTGATGTCCCTAATCTATCCAAAATCCTTCCTGATGAGCTATCTTCAGCACTTACCTTAAAAATTTCTTTGTCTCTTTCCCATCTTTTGTCTTGCTTCTCTAAATCACCTTACTGTCTTGTACTTACTTTCTGTTATAAATAAGTAAACTTTCCATGTAGCTCTATTACTCCAGGAATAAATCTAGTTAACGACAAAGTATATACTCATCTGAGCAACTTGCTTCTGAGGTCACTAAGAGTCATTGGCTATTCCCATGTTTATTTTGCTTTGACAATTAATGGATGACCATTACACACTCAGAAAAAACCCCATACTTATTACAGTCTCAAGCAAAGTATACTCATTTCAACCCTGGAAATGATACAGATGAGCTTAAATTTAGCAGAAGAGTCCTACCTGGATTATAGTACTGTAGATTCTGGTTCACATGCAGTATGGTGTTTATTTAAGTGTTTCGGTTACATGTGAAAACTGGTAGACTACTGTTTTGTGCACCAGGTTGCATGAATTTGGCTCTTCATTTATCCCAGCATATGTAACACTCTACCCTTTGGTTTTGGTATTTTGGTACCTTTGGTAAATATTTACTAATTTACCAGGCACCAAACATACAGCAATATTTTTGGTTACTAATGTGAAATTAATAGCAATGCTTGCTTAGTTCTTGTCAAAGCCCTGTTTTCTTTCAAACCCCCTCCCCCCAAAAAGCAACAAAACACAACTGACAGTGTAGTAGACATACTAAGTTAACTGTAGTGGCACTTTTATTTCAATTCACAGAATCACAGAATCACAGAATCGTAGGGGTTGGAAGGGACCTCGAGAGATCATCGGGTCCAACCCCCCTGCCAAAGCAGCTCCCTAGCACATATTGCACAGATAGGCGTCCAGACGAGTCTTGAATATTTCCAGAGAAGGAGACTCCACCACCTCCCTGGGCAGCCTGTCCCAGGGCTCTGTCACCCTCACTGTGTAAAAGTTCTTCCGCATGTTGGTGCGGAACTTCCTGTGCTCCAATTTACAGCCATTGCCCCTTGTCCTGTCTCCACAGACCACTGAAAAGGGGTTGGCCATTTCCCCCTGCATCCCATACTTAAGATATTTATAAACATTAATTAGGTCCCCCCTTAGTCTTCTTTTCTCCAGGCTGAACAGTCCCAGCTCACTCAGCCTTTCCTCATAGGGGAGATGTTCCAGGCCCTTAATCATCTTTGTGGCACTCCACTGGACTCTTTCCAAGAGATCCCTTTCTTTTTTATACCAGGGAGCCCAGAACTGGACACAATACTCCAGGTGGGGTCTGACCAGGGCAGAGTAGAGGGGGAGGATCACCTCCTTTGACCTGCTGGCCACACTCCTCCTGATGCATCCCAGGATCCCATTGGCCCTCTAGCCACCAGGGCACACTGCTGGCTCATGGCCAACCTGTCATCAACCAGGACCCCCAGGTCCTTCTCCAAAGAGCTCTTATTCAGCAGATCATCCCCCAGACTGTACTGATACTGACGGTTATTCCTCCCCAGGTGCAAGACTTTACACTTGCTTTTATTAAACCTCATCTGGTTTCTCCCTGCCCAGCTTTCCAGCCTGTCCAGGTCTCGCTGGATGGCAGCGCAGTGTTCCTGCGTGTCAGCCACCCCTCCCAGCTTTGTATCATCGGGTACTTGCTGAGGGTGGATGCTATTCCCTCATCAAGGTCGTCGATGAAGATATTAAACAGGACTGGACCAAACACCGAGCCCTGGGGAACACCGCTAGTCACAGGTCTCCATTCAGACTCTGCTCCACTGATCATCACCCTCTGAGCCCGGTCTGACAGCCAGTTCTCAACCCACCTCACTGTCCACTCATCTATCCCATGCTCTCTCAGCTTTTCTATCAGGATGTCATGGGAGACAGTACTGAAAGCCTTGCTGAAGTCAAGGTAGATGACATCCACTGCTGTCCCTCCATCCACCCAGCCGGTGATGAGATCATAGAAGGCTATGAGATTGGTCGAGCACGATCTCCCCTTGGTGAATCCATGCTGACTACTCCTCATGACCTTCTTCTCTTCCAGTTGCTTGGTAATGGCATCCAGAACAATATCTTCCATCACCTTTCGAGGGACAGAAGTGAGGCTGACAGGCCTATAATTGCTAGAATCTTCCTTCTTGCCCTTTTTGAAGACTGGAGTGATATTGGCTATCCTCCAATCCTCAGGTACTTCTCCTGTTCTCCAAGAGCTGTTGAAGATGATAGCAAGCAGCTCCACAATGACTTCCGCCAGCTCCCTCAGCACACGTGGATGTATCCCATCCAGGCCCATGGATTTGTTTGCATTAATCCCTTTGAGCCGCTCCTGGACCACCCCTACCTCAACTAGAGGGAAGCTCTTCATTCCCCAAACACTCCTACTTTCATCCAGGATCTGCAGGTCCCGAGGGGCCTTTGGAGTGAAGACTGAAGCAAAGAAGGCATTCAGTATTTCCACCTTCTCATCATCACCCTATACAAGGACACCCACCTCATTTATCAAGGGACCCACATTATCCCTGGTCATCCTCTTACTACTCACATATCTGAAAAAACTCTTTTTATTATCCTTTATGTCCTTTGCCAGTTTCATCTCCAAGTGGTCTTTAGCCTTCCTAGTCGCATCCCTACAGGCCCTGACAGCATTCCTATATTCCTCCCAGGTGCACAGACCTTGTTTCCACAATTCATAAACCTTCTGCTTCCCTTTGAGTTTACTCATTAGCTCCCTGCTCATCCATGCAGGTCTAATTCTTCCACTGATTTGAAGGCCATTTTTTTCCTCATAAAGTATTATATCAGAGGCTTATTTAAAAAGTACACAGCAATTCAGTGCTTTTATTTAGATTGGAAACATGTCTATGTTTCATCATTAACCATCAAGAGAAAGTTAAGGTCTTCTCACTACTTCTTGGAGCCTCTCAGCATTTCACATGAATATGGTGGAAGCACAGAGAGACTGCCTTTTCCCCTTTGTCTCTCTGCACTGTCCATCTACTGAAATTGTCTGGTTGGGTCGGCTGGTGAGCATAGTGATAATGATTGTTTCCTAGGATCTCTACTTCCCTGGAAACATCAACAAAAATAGCTAGAAATGCTTTATGTGTTATGGGAAAAGACAAGACTGTTCTTTTGAGTAGATCAGTTCATGTATTTGTGAGATTTTATTTCTTGGGAACAGTGGTAATTCTTTTGTTCATAGAAGATTGAGATAACCAGTGTTGAGTGACCAGGCTAACATTTATGGACCTCTTAATTTGTCAACATGCATCTTCACTAAACAGCAAAAAGTTTCTTTCTTACTAAATACATAAGCACTTGTGAAAAAAATATCACCCCAAAACTCCTTTTTTTAATATATAAGTTGCATTCTATTCTGGGAGAATATTTTGAGATATGTATATTAGACATCTAATTGATTAGTTGTCTGACTGCACAAATTTCTAACTACTGCAGAGTTATTATTCCATTTCATACTAGTCAGGTATACCCAAAATTCAGTTGAGTATAGCTGAGGAGGACGTATCCAATCACTAAAATTTTGACTCAGCAGTAAGTTAAGGATATTTTTTTCCAGTTATGATATCAGTTGTACAACACAACCACTCATTCAGTATTTCTCATAAAAATAAGTCCCATGTAAACAATTTTATGTTTCTTTGTACTTGATCCTGTTGTGACCTTTGTAAATGGTGTTAAGGATTCTTTTAGTTTAACACAACATGATATTACCTATTACAGTATTGATCTAATTTATTTCACTGTTGTTCTGAGTTGAATTTACAAGGCAGCTCTCTTCAGTCTTCTTTGGGGCAGGAAAATTGCATCAAAATTCTCAAATGTAAAATCAAATGACTCATTTTGGTAGAATTTGACCAATAATCTTGCCAGTTAGCACAAAGGAGTGAATGTAAATGAGGGAAAGGGGTTAACTGTGGATAAAAATTATGTAGATTAAGAAAATGGAGACCAAGTTAGAGTTTTAGGGAAAAAAATATTATGGAAAAGCAAAATTTCATCATTTATCATGAGCAACTCCCTGTACTTATGTTGAAAAGGCGCCACTTTATAAAGTCCATAAAATTACAGAACTACATAACATATTTTCTTTAAAGGTGTCCTTCAGGCATTGAAAATAGAGGGAGAAGATATGGTGAGAAGAAGCCGCATTTTATAGGTTTTCTTAAAATTTTTATCCTCTCCAAAGAGAAAGCTCTATGGAGGGTTGTAACAACACTTGATGTAATAACCACCTGTGGTTAAGTACATTCTAAATGCTGTGGTGTTTGTTTAAGTTGCCTTACATGTTAAATGTGTGCTAGTTTTGCTTGGATAGAGCCTTTGATTTGCAGATATTCTTCCTTCCTTTTAAGGACTGGATTGTGGATTCAGAGCTTTTACTTGCAGAAAAAGCAGATTTGAAATAAGACTCAGAAAAGCCTGTAATAATACCAAAATTAAATGTCAAGGCAATGCAATACGATTTTTCCTTCACAATTTGAATTTCATAAAAGTCAAAGGTTTGCTGAGAATATAGACCTTTCTGTTTGGAAATTTTGAACCCAAGTCATTCCCTGAAACTGATTCCATGCTACACTCCCAATACTACTAATTCAAAATTAGGCCATTTTTTTTGAAAACTGAGTTGCTATGACAACTAGTCATTTTCAAATAACCTTGAAGAATATGAACAGCAGTAAAATGCATGTAATATAGTTCCAAATTAAACACATCCTTGAAATCATAATTTATGCAACATATTTGACTCTACCATTCTTTTATTCATTAGGAAGTAGTTATATAATAGTGTGCTCTTTCAAATCACCAAATTATTTTTCATTTTCCCCCTTAAGCATGAAACCTGACATGATTATTTGCAAATGAGGCAAAGATGCTGAAGCAGTCACAGAAGGCCTTTGTGAAAGATTTAAACCCTTACTGCAGGATTTTCTCTGCAAAAGCAGTTATTCCTTTTTTTAAAACATGTTAGGCTCTTAAATAACTATGTAGAAAGACAAATATTATGTGCTATATTTGACAATATACATGTTCTGATTTTTGACAGAGTGAGCAAAATAATTTCCAGTGGGCAGTAAATGGAGATCTGAGCTGCAAAGTCAATTATGTTTGAGATTATTTGGTGTTCAACACTAAATAGGGCTAAACACCCATTTTAAGTTTATGAATAACATTTACATAGGTCATTCTTGCAAATAATATTTTCTGAAAGTAAACTAAAAAAAAAACATATATGCTTTACACTGAAAGGTCATATTGAGAAGAAAGAGCAGGTACACAAAAAAACTTGTTATGTGTTTGGTATGTTCCATACAGAGGACTTTAAGCACTGGGATTAAAGGTTATCCATTTGATTACAATGAATACTTTGTCACACTGGGACAATCAAAAGTAAACTTAGTGATATTATATTTCTTTCTGACAGTAAATTCAGTTAAATATACTTTTATTTCTTCTCAGTTTTCTTAGGAGCCATGAATATGAATTATGCATGATCTTATTTACTACCCAAAACAATAGCCATCAAACAGAAAAGAATTTGCATACATGTTTTCTTAAAAATCCTGTCTTTAATGAGAAAAAGATCCCTCTCAATGTGTATTTTCATTTGTTTTCAGAGTTGTGCAGAAATATGTCAATTCTTATTGCAAAGTTTATTGAAATACATAAATTATAGAGCAATTAAAAAGACTCATCCCAGTTTATTTGTGTTCATTTTGCAGCATTTCTAGATTAATGGAGTCTAGCATGAGCTAGACATTGGGCCCACAGTTCAGTGATTGAAAGTTCAGTGATCCAAGAATCTCAAAGTTGTTCAGAGACAGTATTGGCCCATTAAAGTCAATGTTAAAATCAGTTACAGAGAAATACATAGCAAAATCAATTCTCTTCATGACACTTTGGAAAAACAAAATAGACTGCTTGACTTTAGAAAATAAGAAATGTCTTCATTTGGTTTTGAAAAAGAACAGTGTCACTTAACTAGATGAATTTAAATTGAGAATGCTGTACATGGTTTTCCCCGATTTTGAAAAAAAAAAGCCCCAACAACTTCATTTGGGTGTTAGAGTGATGGTTGATTAACTAATGTTGAGATTTCTGATGAAGTACAGAATCACATGCATGCTTCAGGTAATAGACATGGTCTTCCAGATGAAGTAACAAAGTAAGAAAATATTTTTTGTAAAAAAATGTAACACTGCTCTCACATTTGGCTTAAAATACATTGCTAAAAATACAATAACCAGGTGTTTAGAAAGCATCCTTTGTCTGTGTAATATTATAATCCTCTTGCACTTTTAAATATTAATACATTAAATCATATTTCTGTTAACAAATTTTAAACAATCCCTCACTTTAATATGTGTTAGCTTAAACTTGGAAAATGAGTACATTCAAATTCATCAATAAGATTGACTTTATGCATTTTAACTTCAGTAATGGAAGTCATTAATAATTGTCTTCTGCATGAATAAGATAGCAAATTATTATACTAGCATAACTCCAACCTCTAGTTGTTAGACATTTGTAAATAATTTGCAAAGAAATTTCAAAGCAATATAATATGTTTGCCTGACTTATTAATAAAAATTAGTATTTTGTCTCTTTAAAATAATTCTATGCTTAATCAATCTTGGTGGCAAAGTAATGTAGAAAGAACTAGTATTTACTAGTAATATGCAGTTTTACAACAACTTCATATTATTTATAATTATTTGAATTGTGTTGTTAAAGAATATAATCACCTTTTTTGTATTAGTGTCTGACACTTTTCAGAAGCACATCTCTGACAAAAAAATTACTTTTTCTGTGTTCCATTAAATTAAAATCAGCTAACCTGGATTCTGTGCATTCAAAAAAGCTCTCTTCTTTCTCTTCAGGTAAAAAAGATGCTGAAGTTTAAAAAAAAACGGTTTATTCACCCTTAGAATCAGTGGGCTTCTGCTGAAAAGTGAAGTAAATTGCTTGAGCAGTTTGCTTTTCCATGCAGCACTGGAACTGAGTGCTTCCTTGAGAAAGCTACGCCATTTGATGTAGGAGAACTGAGGGGAAATTCAGCTTGGACTTCTCTTCATGACTTCCACTTCAGCCATGATTTTGCTCAGTAACTCTTCTGTGCTGGGACAAGAAAATCCTCTTTTCATCTGTTTCATGGACCAAACAGGACCCCATTCTTGAGATCCTCCCATATATCTTAAAATGTAGTATCTCTTGATCTAATGCACTGCTTGCTATGGCAAAAATCTTTCACTGCCTCTCTTATAGCTAAATTACGGACATTTGTGATCCAGTGCTGAAATGGGTCAAGTCTTTATGTTGCTGTGGAAAGTGTTATGCTGAGCATACGTTACATTTACCTTAAGGAAATAGTGGTAGAGTTAGTACAGCAAGCCTTCATTCAATGTTTATAATGACAGTCACAAACTGAAGCACTTAAAATTTAGAAAATGGCATGCTTAGCATCGACTGAGTAATGTTTAGCATTGACTGAGCAATTCTTTCCTTGTGCATGTTTGATTATCTTTACACCATAATACTGAAATATATGGAAATGTCCTAGTTTTCAGCTGGGATAGAATTTATTTTCACAAGAAGGTGTGAGGAGACAAAGCCAGGATAGCTGACCCAAACTAGTCAAAAGGGTATTCAGTGCTATATTATGTCATGCTCAGTATATTAGAGGGTGGAGCTGGCTGGGGAGGAGGGATTACTGTTCATGTCTGGGCATTAGGTTCCAGGCAGGGATCATAAAGGATTGTGTATCATATGCTTTGTACAATCCTTTGTTAGTATTGTTATTTTCCTCTTCCTTTGCTGTCTTTTTAAACTGTCCTTATACCAACCCAAAAGTTGTACCTTTTTCTTCAGATTCTCCTCCCCATCACACTAAGAGGGGAGGAGAGGTGGGTGAATAACTATGTGTATCCTGGTTTCAGCTGAGAATGAGTTCATTTTCTTTCTAGCAGCTGATATGTTGTTGTGTTTTGGATTTAGTATGGGAATAATGTTGATAACACATTGGTGATTTTAGCTGTTGTAAGGTAGTTGTAGGTATCTGCAGTTGCAGGTATTTTAATATTTAAAGACATTTGAAAGTTAACAAAATCAATTTCTTGTAGTGACATTAAGTTAAAGAAATACAGAATTCTGAAATTTTGTAAAGGTGAGTTTGCATTTTTATGTATTTAATTTCCAGTTCATAATGGTGGAAAAATGACTGGGCATGACTACTATTTAGGGTACTGAGTTTGTCCATTTTGATACATCATGTCCTTCTAATTCATACTTGATTGCATTGCTATATTTTTCTCTTTAGGCTATCCAAAAGAATATTATCCAATCCCATTAGAAGTCCTTCTTGATGTTTATTCTAATTTTTTTTTGTTTTGTATTTCTATCATCTGTTCTTTGTCAGATTTCTTACTGATTCTAAACTGTGCCTTTTAAGATTTTTGTGCATCTTTAATTCTGTATCAATCAACTCACATCTTTAAGTATTATGCATATTAGACACTTATGCTTATTACTGTTCTACCATTTAGATTAAATGTTACCATGAATTTCAAAGCAAGTTTCAAAATATTTGGCAAAGTAGGGAGACAGGCTTACCAGTATAATCAGAAATGTTCAGAACTTTTAATTTTTGCCTTTAAAATATTTTTTTCTGCTTATGATCAGATTAAACAGTAGGACTAAACAGTTTGCAGTCAGGATTTGCTAATCCTTTTGAAACTTTTATGTCCTTGTGATCTGGAGGCAACCTTAAATGGGAGAGGAAATGGGAGAAAATAACCAAGAACATTCTGTCCCTTCAGAAAACAAAAAGCTTGAGATTTTCTAGAAATAAAATCTTTAGTAGTTGCTTTGTGATTATCTTTTGTGTCAACATGGCTTATAGAATCTATAATCTCTGCTAAAACTCATTCTTCACAATTATATGCATCATGATTTCTTTATTTTTTGTTTTGCTTCCTTTCATTTTTGTTTTGATTTCTTTCTATGAAACTACACTTGCATAGCAAGTTTCAAAATATTTGGCAAAGTAGGGAGACAGGCTTACCAGTATAATCAGAAATCACATCTTAATGCTAAAATAGCAACAAACATTGCAAAATTAACTAGACCGTCATTTACAAAGGTACTTTCCAGTATTTTCAGTTTATTAATAACTTTATCAAAGAAAAATTTGAACTGGCAAATTAGCCAAGACTTAGATAACCAATATAGGGTGTCCCAACAATTCCAAAGCAGAAGGGAAAGTAGCTTAGACTAATGAAGGATATCTGATTTTTTATGGGTTTTTTTTTTAAGTTTTCTAGACTGAGATTCTCATGATGGCTGAGATTTACAATGACAAAAGGGAAGCTTTCCTCTGTGTTTTCCTTTTTAGGGGTAAAAGTTACACTGGAACTGGGTAGTTTAATAAGATCATACATGACTTGCATTAGCTTTTGAAATGGAAAATATTCATTTCTCCAAAAGTCTATTCCAGGCAGTGGCATGGGGCACAGCATGCAGTGGTTACTTCCACCATTATAAGCACATAACATTTGCCTTTGTGGGTTTGTGGGAGTGTGATGTAATCATTCTGCCGGGACTCCCCAAATTTGTATTTCAGCCACTGTCCTCCATACAAAAGAGGTTTTAACCACTTGGCTTAATTGCAGTGCATGTTTCACATTCATGGATGACCTGTGAGATAGCATCCATGGTCAAGTCCACCCCTCAATCATGAGCCCATCTGTATGTTGCATCTCTTCCTTGATGACCTGAGGTGTCGTGGGCCCATCGAGCTATGAATAATTCATCCTTATGTTGCCAGTCTATATCTACATGAGGCACTTCAACCCTAGCAGCCTTATCCACCTGCTGGTTGTTTTGATGTTCCTCCATGGCAAGACTCTTAGGAACATGGGCATATATGTCTATATGATATACTTTTACAATGACCTTCTCCAAACGGGCAGCAATATCTTGCCATAAGTCAGCAGCCCATATGGGTTTGGCTATATGCTGCCAGTTGCTGTGTTTCTATTGCTGCAACCATCCCCACAGGGCAACCAATCTTTCTGCAGCTGCTATTGGTATTTTCAGAAAACCTAAGCATCATAAGACAGGATAAACTACCACGTCTCATCCAGATCCAGGGTGCCAACTTAATGTAACTCCATTCACCATAACTCTTTGGGTCCAACCATCCATCCATTAGTCCATTATTTTTTCATACATACATTCTTACAAATTTTTAATACACTAAACACCAAGTCACTGAAATCCACACAGTCTTCAGTCTAGGTAAATAATACTCATATGATGTTGGCCATGTTGGCTGCCATCACTGTTTTCCTTTCTCTTGATTTGCATGGAAAAGTATGAATGCTTTTGTGCTGCAATAATTAAACTTTGTGGAAAGCAGGCAATAATTCACTTTGTTTAAAATCATATAGCATAAATATTTTTAGGTGACAAAACAGATGCACATTCTATAATCTGATAATCAAAATTTGGTGTTAGAGTCAGTTCCATATTTGCTTTTGAAGATCCTTCACAAGGGAGGAAGATTATATAGCTTGTGTGAGCAAATTTCATATTCAGAAATGACTGAAAATTATAGGGTTTGTGTCTCCCTAGGAAGTTTCATCACGGATAAAAATGACAAGTGATTTTCCATGCTATCTGATTGATTTTTCTTTTTGTTCACATAAGGATCACCTTGTGAGAGTAAAGCATTAAGAACAAGTAGATTTAGACATTTCAGTAGCTGATGTAGCATCAATCACTTTACGCTAGATTGATCAGGGATGAAACTGTGTTAATCACAGTGACATGTGAATTTTAAAGGAAGAACTATCTGCTGTAGCTAAAAGCCTCCAGCATCGGCATATTTCATTCTTAGCTAATGTCTGTCTTGGAATAGCTGTAGAAATGCCAATTGTGATGATGACTTTTGTTATATAGATACTTGTAACACAGCTACTGGGCACTGAGATTTTCTATCAGCTCCATATCACTCATCAAACAGCCTTCACATTATAATGACTTGCAATTTCTACCTACTGGTACTGGACTTTAACGGATGGTTCAGATATTGATCCAGCAAGGCAATGAATACTATAAGCGCTGTGTCCTTTCTGCTGAATCCTTTCTACTCTGACTGTGTCATTGATCAGTACTCTTCTGAACATAGGTCGCTGGAATCAGTGTTTCATTTTTAAAATCATCAATTAATTTCAAAAGCTTTATGAGATAATGTCCACATAATGAGTGTATGTAGCCTTTGGAGCCTGACTTCCATGTCTTAATCATGTAAAGTTTTCCTGAAGAAGGCAGAATTAGATAATTAACATTAATTGAACAACACCTGAAGATTACAAGTTTTACATATTGATTCACATCAGAAATTTCTAAGAATGAGGAAGATACCTGTTTTCAATAGACAGGAACATACCACATCCTGCCACGTCACCCTCATTTCCATTCAATATGTGAAATACACACACCACAGTGCTAAAAATGAGGAAGGTGATAAACACTAGATTTCTGATCAAGCAATTTGTTTATGCACATTTAACATGATGTTGGAAATTGAAATTGAATTTTAAAGAAACATATATGTGATTTCTGTTAAATATATGTTTCATAGCACTAATACCATAAACAATATAAAAACTGTAAATACTTCACAAATTATTTAATCTCAGAAAACAGAAAAATATAACAAAATTTGATTTGTAATTATAATGTTGTCTTCTGTCTCAGTAAAGAAAGGTGTTGTATGCAATGACTCAGCAATATTTTTCTCCTATATATTTTTTTTCTATGGAGAACAACCATAAATATTTTATTCCTTAATTGAAAGATTTGTGCAAAACATTGCAATTACTCATCCTACCACATGAAGAGTCAAAGAGATGGCAGAGGTTAATCTCCCTCATTCTTACTTCTCTTAAGAGAATGACAGCTGAGGGAAAAATAAACTGACAGTGACTGTTGTTACATCAATAATTGGATAACTCAATTTGGCAATTATAAGTGAGCTTTGGCTATGCTATCATTTTATTGCCATGTCCCTAAATGCTATCATAGATTTGTTTCCTGACAGCCTGCTATTTTTCATTTTATCTGTTTAAAGGCAGCCATTTCTGTGTTTCCTTGATAATTTTAATTTATTGACCTAGTTCTCCTTCAGTTGATATTACAAATATGCTATTTACTGATCATAGTTTACTATTATTAAGATTGTATACAATTTTTTTTCAACCGGTAAAATAGTATAGTATCACTTTTGCATGGTTCCAGAGCAAGCATTTTGTTTTAAAATGTAATTTCACTCCTGATTTGCATAACTTGAGATTCTTTCTTGAGACTTCATTTACCTGTTTTATCCACTAATATTTTCTACAACTTCTGCTTCAGAGCAGCTTTAAGAAACTCTTGCCCTTCTGTGACAGCAAATACCTCTGGTATTAAATATGTCTGCTTCTGAATATGAGTGATAAAATACTTAAAGCAGGTCAGCAGCAAAATATTGTTCTCCATTTGAGCTTAATGACCTTTGCAAGAAGCAGAGAAAACTTCTATCTGTACATCCAGATAAAACCTGCCACATGTAGGCTTTCATTAGAGATACATTGTTTATATACCTTTCTTTGAACTTCTAGAACCTGTGTCAAAAGACACTAGAATTCAATTTCTAAAAAAATCTAGTTGCCACGTTTCAGATCTATATAGGGACTTGGTAATTCAATAACAACTAGTAATATTTTAAAGATAAGACAGAGTTCTAAAATCACATGGGAGGAGGTAAGTTCCAGAAACTATTCTCCATGTGTTGGTAGTTGGTGGACTAATAGTTTCCCAAGACAAGGTTGTGGAGAGACACAGGTTCTTTCATCAGATTCCAACTGGTATGGTTCGAAACAGCAGAGTAGAACTTCTCAGGCCTGTCTGCTTCTTTTCTCAGTTATATCAGCTGGTCTAACAAACGCTATTATATCTCTCAATAAACCTTGACTTGCCTGTGATGCTAGATTGTCACAGCCAAGGCAATGCTACCCTAGTTTACTGCAATATAATCTGTAACACTGCTAGTATCTGTACCCATGCCTTTCACATATCTATTTTTCAATTCTTTTTGTGTTTGCTACGAATCATAATTTACAGCTGAGAAGTGTTTTTTTCTTGTTTCTGTCAGTGGATATTAGATGTAGGAATCTCTTTCATTCACTCTAATCTTTTACTGTAAAGAGGAAAAGGTTAAGATGGTGAGGATCATATTTTCAGTTCTCTGTAGTATGTTGTGACCTCGTTCTTATATTTATGATGTACTGCTTCAGGTGTACTCAGTTTCATTTTATACATAGTTGTCTTTGTTTTAATAGAAAGAACAAAAGGATTGACTTTCCATTAGCTACCACCTATGCTTTAGCCAGATTATTTCCCTGATTTGTGCTTTTTTGTGTCAGGATTCTGTAATGTGCACTACATGATACCATCATGCCCCATAATTCAGCAGTTCACCATCTGAAAATACAGCATTATAAAGAAACATTCTACTTATCTTCTGCTTTTTAACTCATGCTAAATTCTTGGTGTGTTAGTGCACACCTCTGAGATTTAGTAGCATTAAATATTCTTCTTGAGAGAGATACTGGGGATTAAAAAGTAAATACATCATTAATTCGTTTTCTAGAAACAATTAAAAAATACAGTCAAAGCATTTACAGAATTACCGATCTCTCATTCAGCTGGAATAAAAACACTGAGAAATAATACTTTTAATTAAAAGGGAGAAATAGCCATTTAATGCTAATCTCCTTCCTGATTAAAATTTTCTATATGAAGTTTAATTCAATTTCTTATTCATAGAATTATACAGTTGTTTTGGTTCAAAAAGACCTTCAAGATCATTGAGTCCAACTGTTAAACTAACACTGCCAACTCCATCACTAAACCATGTCCCTAAGCACCAATTCTAAACTCTCTTTTAAATACTTTCAAGATTGGTGATACAATCACTTCCCTGGGCAATCTCTTCCAATGGTTGATAACCCTTTCGGTGCAGATATTTTTTTCATAATATCCAATATAAGCCTCCCCTGGAACAACTTGGGGGCATCTCCTCTTGTTCTACCACTTGTCACCTGGGAGAAGAGACTGCCACTCATCTGGCTACAACCTCCTTCCAGGTAGTTGAAGAGAGTGATATGGTCTCCCCTCAGCCTCCTGTTCTCCAGGCTCAAGAACGCTGGTTCCCTCAGCCGCTCCTCATAAGACTTGTTCTCTAAACCCTTCACCAGCTTCTCTGTCCTTCTTTGGACAGGCTCCAGCACCTCAATGTCTTTCTTGTAGCGAGACGCCCAAAACTGAACACAATACTTGAGATGTGACCTCACCAGTGCAGAGTGCTGCTTCTTAGACACTGACAGGCTGCATTTCGTGTGTTTGGTGCCTCTCAGGATGCAGTATGCCCTCTTGGCCACCAGGACACACTGCTGCCCCGTATTTGAGCTTAGTGTCATTCAGCATGCCCAAATGCCTTTCTGTAGGTCTGCTCTCCAGCCACTCCCAATTTACACTCCATCCTAGGTGCAGAATCCAGCATTATTCACAGCCCAACACTCCAATTTGTCTAGATCCCCCTGCAAGGCCTTATGGCCCTGAATAGAGTCAACAGCACCTCCCATTTTAGTATTATTAGCAGACCTGCCAATGGTGCATTCAACTTCTGTGTCCAGGTCACTGATATACGAATTGAACAGGACCAGCCCTAGAACTGAATCCTGAGGAACAATTGCTGGTCACCTGTCACCAGCCAGATGTAACCCATTCACTAATGCCCTTTGAGTTCTGAACTTCAGCCAGTTCTTCACCCAGGAAGCATTATGTTACAGCATTAGTCAATCCTCCATCCCTGCCGAGGTACTCACTTTCGTAAAACATTAAACTTCATTTGTCTTTGTCCTTGCAAAGGAGCAATGATAAATGCTCTCTCTTTCCCATTGATACTAGGGAAGTGAAAATGTTTTACCATCCCTCTCTTCTTGTACATATGAATGAACTAACTCAAAATGCATTTTCTTAAAAGATTGTGAGTTGTAACAGCAGTTAGCTGACTGCAAACATAACATGAATGCACCATTAGACAGTTACCATTTCTGTACCTGATGCATGGAATATCTGGCATGAGCATCCCTAGGAGTAAAGACATTAATTCTTTGTGCTGGGCTTCTTGATTCAGGTAGAAATGTTTTGATACTTATGGCTATAGGTAAGCAAATTTCCAGATTAGTGAGGATCTCTATTTTGTAGCAGAAGCGGTCTGGACATTTTAGCCATTTCTGCTCTGAATTACTAGTCTTAAACACAAGTTTTTGCTGTTTCTGGACTCTGGAAACGTTATTTCTAGTTCCTTGCCCATGTGTTTTTGTGCTTGTGTTTCAGTGTAATATTAAGATTTAATTACATTGTGTATTTGTATTTCAGGTTTGATGGTTTGACCCTGGCTGGAGGCCAGACGCCCACCAAAGCCACTCTATTACTCCCCTTTTCAGCTGGACAGGGGAGAATGTATATATTGAGGGGCTTAGGAGTGAAGAGGAGGACAGGGAGAGACCATTCCATAATTAATGTCACAGGCACAACAGACTCAACACAGAAGAAAGGAAAGAAAACTCTCTAATTTATTACACTGCACTGCACACCCAGTGACACCAGAGTCACGTAATGAGAAGTGTGACCAGATCTTAAAGTATGTCCCCCCATCCCTCCCTTCTTAACAGACTTCACTTTAGTCATAATTTTCTCCCTTCTTCCCCCCACACTGTCATGGGGAGCAGCAGGGACTGGGGGAATGGGGGTTTTGGTCAGTTTCTCATGAGTTGTTTTCCTTCTTAGTTAGGGGGCTGGGGGGGGGTGGGATGGGAGTTCATTCCTCATGCCCTTCCCTGGAGGCACCATGCGGTGCCACCCACAGGAGACAGTCCTCAATGAACTTCTCCAACACCAGCCCTTTCCCACAGGGCTTCAGCTCTTCACCAGCTGCCCTGCCGTGGATCAGTTCTATGGGGTGCAGTCATAAATCATAGAATGTCTCTCAGTCTCTCAGGCCCAAACTGCTCCAGCTTGGTCCTCTATGGAGTCACAAGTTGCCCCCTGCCCCAGCAAACCTGCTCTGGTGTGGATCTCTCTCTCTCTCTCTCTCATCTCTTTGTCTCTGTCTCTCTCCATGGTCTAAAAGTGCTGGCAGAGGCTTGCTCCAGTGCAGGTCACAGCATCTCCTGTATTTCTCCACCTGCTCCAGCATGGGGCCTCTCCACAGGCTGCAGCTGGGGTCTTGGCCTTTTCCATGGGCTGTGGGGGGACACCTCCTCCACCATGGGTTTCTCCACAGGCTACAGGAGAATCTCTCTCTCTGGAACCTGGGGCGCACCCCACCCCTCCCCACCCCCCCCCTTCCCCCGCCCCTTCCCTGGCCTTGGTGCCTGCACAGTTTCTTACATATTCTCACTCCCTTCTCTGGTGGCAAAAAGTGGCTGCTTGTTGATTTTTTTGTCCTAAATGTGATTCCCAGATGTACTGTGACCATTGCTGATGGGCTTGGCCTTGGTCAGTGATAGGTACAGCCTCTTCTAGCTGCTTCTTGCAGAAGCCACCCCTGCAGCCCCCCTTCTCCACCTTAACCCAGCCACACAAAACCACAACAGTGGCTTCCACTGAGACTCTTGTTTCTGTCCTCCTATTGCTGCCTGATACTGAAGATTTGTGAACAGTCATGGTTAGCTCATTAGCTGAAGTAAAAGAAGGGTAACCCTGAGGCAGTCCGACCTATACCTGATGTGACCACTGAACTGGAATTTATTTATCTCCCTATCAGTCAATATCCTGCATATGGCTGTTGGTCTAGAACTGACTTTGGTATGTGATTGTCTCAAGTCAAGGACTTGTAAAGCCCCAGGACTCCTAATTCAGCAGTAATCATGTAGGCAGAAGAGTCGGGAATGGGATCTGGGAGGTAAGCAAGAGAATTTAGGGCAGAAATATAATAAGCAGTGTTGTCTCAAAACCATTTTTGCTCTGTCAGAGAAGATAATTTAGGCTAATACATTATGGTGAAAGACTTATTGAGTGAATAGAGGCACTTTACAGGGATAAAAATGATTCACTAGACTATATCCCACAAACAGGCCTGATGATTTATTAAAGTCAGGCTAAATTTAAATGGAACTATATTTTATTTTTCTGTATTCTGCAGTAAGATATTCCCATTTGAAGGGAATTCTGTGATACTCTAGTGAGTATCATGGTGAGTAATACCATTATTCTGCTTCTGCACAACCTCTTTTGAGAACCCAAAAATCCTGTTTGTTGTTATGATCATAAACTCTTTTATTATACCTTTCTGTTTGTTCACCCCCATCCTGTTGTTCTCCATCTCCTCAGCTTCTATTTGTAAATTCCTACTTTTTCAGCACATTTCGAAACTTATGCTTGTTATTTTTTAATACCAGATGACTTGGTCTCTTCTTCACAGCTCAATTCTGTTCGTCAGAATTACTTCAGTATGAGATAAGAAAAATATGCTTTCAACCAACTAACTGTAAACTGGCTGAGGTCTTACAGAGTAATCTTATGCCATCACTTCTTGAAGTCCTATTGTAGGGTCACAGTTTATAGTCCTCAGACAGAACAATAAAAGGAAGATAGAAATCAATCTCTAATATTTACATAAGCATTTTTTAGAAGGCAATTACTGTCAATTGCTAATTTAATTTTCAGATTTTGTTAGGAAATGTATTTGATATAATCCATTAAGTTGACATATAAGGTAGGTAATATGTTTGTGTTACTTAAGTCTTACTATTAATTTGACTGAAGTTCTTAATGAATCACACATAATCAAGGGTTCTTGAAATGATAAGTCAGTGTGGGGTGACTACAGTGTCAATTAAGTTAAGCTACAAAGTTGTGATCTTCAAGAACTGAAATATTGCATAGAGTGAAAGAACAGAAGTAGAGGTACCTCGTCAGGCCTAATGACTTGACTATTTTGTAGAAGTAATTTCTTAGGTCCTTCAAAATAATTCATTAGTACAATTGGCATGGATTAGTAGGTGAACTGGCAGCATCAAAAAACCTTTTTGTTTCTGAATTAATGTCTCTGGACAATGTCTTTCACTGAATTTTCATTCACTCCTGTTGCAAGGTGGATTTTTTTCTTTTCTAGTATAATGCATCCTTGTAAGCTTCCCTGTTGCTTCAGTGATGACATTTTTCCTTCTTCCAGTCTTAAACCTTTCATGGCACCATTTTTATTACTACCTACAGGTGTTTGCATGCTTTATAATATGTGTATAATGCTTTTCCTGACCTGTTCTTGCTCCTCCTATGCAGAAAGCTGTGAAGTGTGGTGGCAATTTCTTAAAATACTAAAAGATGAGTTTTCAGTTAGTTGTTTTTCTGTAATCATACTATTAACAATCACCTAGTGCTCTAGTATCTTTAAAAGGATTCAATTGTTTTCTGCGCACTGCGTAGCCCCATATGTACGGAGTATGATGTTCTCCTTTTGGCTTTGCATCACTATAAAAATCCATTAGTCATATTAAAAAAAATATACACACAGGATCTGGCTCACTAGTATGAACTCTACATTTGCTCCCTACCAAACTCATTGCAAGTGTCACACATAAATCTTAAATATTAAATGAAACCATGCAGTCAGAGGCTGAGCAGATTATCAAATATGAACTACCTGGAATAACTTCATTATTACCTATCTGCTAACTTCTATGTCTATGTTCATGCTTACTGTACCTATTTGCAAAATGTGGCAATTCTAAGGATTTTTGTTATATTACACTTATGTGAGATTTTTGTATTATTATATAAATTTATATAAATGAATGCAACAAAAAGTTCAAAAGAGATTTAAGCATTTCTGTTAGATACTTTGTGGTACAAATGCAATAATATAAATAAAATAAACAAACATTAGACAAATGCATAAATATTTAACATTTATATCCTTAAGTCCAGCTGGAGGACAGTAGGCATATATACTATCCTTTTGCTGTTTTGTGGTCTTTTGCCTTTAATCAACTCATTTGTTGGTATAAGGACTTCTCTGATTTTCATCATGCTGTTTTCTTAAGCAGTTCAGAAAGGAGATTGATTACTTGATTATGTGGTGTTTTTTTGTTATTATAGCTAACAATTCTTTTCAATTTAAAAATAATCATGATATTATAGGTCCCTATAGGTGCTACTGTCATTTTCACTGTGTATGCTGCTATGATGCTCTTGGTCTTATTTTTCACACTCTTCGGATTTGTTAAGAAAATATTCAATTGAATACAGGAGTTGCAAGTGGATAAAGAATTTGCAATACATAATGATAAGCTCTGTATTTTCCAACTGTATCTTCAGTTCCTCTTAAAATTTTGAAGTTGTAGGTTTTCATATTTAGTATTACTGTATATGTGCTTAGAACACATGTATGTAATTGGTTTCAATGACAATTTCACAGAATTAAAGTGTGCCTGACCATAGACTCACAGAATCACAGAATCACACAATGCTTTGGGTTGGAAGAGACCTCAAAGATCATCTAGTTCTAACCCCCCTACCATGGGCAGTGACACCCTCCACAAGACCAGGTTGCCTAGAGCCTTATCCAACCTGGCCTTATCCACAACCTCTCTGAAAAACCTGTGTCAGTGCCTCACCACCGTCATAGTAAAGAATTCCTTCCTAACATCTAATTGAAACCTACTCTCTTCCAGCTTTGAGCCATTCCTTCCTGTCCTTGTATTTACATATCTTTATAACAGAGCTTACGACTGCAAGAATACTTTTTCTAGAAGAAATTACAATAGATTTAGTATATGCAGTAAATTCATGTTTGCCAGTACACTATGGTATTTTGGAAGGAAATACTTGATTTGAGAAACTTTGAACAGAATCCTTTGACTTTCTCAATGCTTTCTTAAGGCTATTTGCATTTTACAGATTTACTTATTTCTTTTCTTTCAGTAAAGCTTAGTCACTCTTTGTGTGTTTCCATAATTCATGAAATTATCTGTAATTGTGTAATTAGTATAAAAACATGCAATCACATTTATATGATATAATTACAAAGTGAGATGCAATAATTGTGATGGGTAATGTCATAAAGGAATATCTATTAAAGTTGTTAAATGTATAGTCTGTGAATATTCAGAAGATAGTAATTAAAACTGAATATCAAACTTATTTAAATGTCAACAGCAGCTGAGGAAATTTTACAAGAATAACTGGAACTGGTCAGGAATACTGTGAGGAAATAATTAAAAGTGGAAACCATTCATAGAAACACATCAGTTTTCCAAAGTGCAGGTGAGTTTTCATTGCTGGTCAGGGACTCCAGAGTATCTAGAATCAAAGATTGGGTGTGCTTGTACTTGGTTGTGCTGGTTTACTATAGCCAGTTTGTAATCTGGGTAGTTTGTGGCTGAAATCTGGCATCCCACCTGGTCTATCTGAGAACCTGTTTTGTAGCCCCACACTTTCCAGGTTTCTAAAGCAAAGGTTACAGAATAACTAAAGCCCAGGAGAGTACTTTTACCTCAGAATAAGCATTGAGGAGCTCATGTCCCTGTGCTGCAAATGGGGCTTCTGTTCCTCCAGAGGTCTTCTACATCTCTGCATGTTCCCAGTCTTGTTCTTAAGTCCTCAGGAGATGGAAGAAGGCATTGACTTTGTCTTTTTTGATCTTGATAGTTTCAGATCTACAGGTTGTGGCCAGGTTAACTAACACTTCCACCTCCAGAACTGAAGAAGTTGATGCACCAATATACGCTGCAGGTAACCCAGCTAGAAAACAGCTTGGCAGAATAGGACTTGTGGGTCCTGGTGGACAATAGGTTGACCATTAGCCAACAACATGCCCTTGCAACAAAGGCAACAAATTGTGTCCTGGGATGCAGGAGTGTTTCCAGCAGTTGGAGGGATCCTCCCCTCACTACTTAATACTGGTGACCTCACATCTGGTGTGTTTTTCCAGTTCTGGGCTTCTCAGTATAAGAGAGACATGGGCATACTGGCAACAGTACAACCAGGGAACACGGAGATGATTAAGGGACTGAAGCTCATCTTCTGCGAGGAAAAGCTGAGAGAGCTGAGACTGTTCAGCTTGGAGAAGAAAAGGCTCAGGGGGATCCTATCAATATATTGATTCCTGAAGAGAAGGTGCAAAGAGGACACAGACAGGTTCTATTCACTGTTTCTCACTGACAAGAGGCAATGGGCACAGACTGAAGCATGGGAGCTTCTTTCTGAACATCAGGAAACAATTTTTTACTTTGAGGGTGACTAAGCACTGGTACAGATTGGACAGGGAGGTTACAGAGTCTCCTTTCTTAGAGGTATTCAGTAACCATCTAGACATGGTCCCGGACAACTGTCTGTAGGTGGTCCTGCATCAGGAAGGATTTTGGACCAGAAGGCAGCCAGAAGCCCCTTCCAACCTCAACCATTCTGTGATTCTGTGAAAAACCCATAGCCACAGGTGATTAACTATTAACTATATAAGCCAGGTTTCGTCTCCAGGAATAGTTTATATAACTGTGTTCAGATAGAATGAATTTTCACAGGTGAAATCTTACCTCAAAGAAAATCAATGAAAATGTGATTTATATTTTATTGGTGTTAGGACTTTGATGACTGTACCAATATACGAACAGATTATAGCAAGGGTTTGACATACAAAGTGGTTATGCCAGCTTTGTATGCCCCTTTACAAACTTCACATAAAAAAGCTGCAGAAAGTTATCTGCAAATGGCATATTTCCATGTAATTAGATTCTCTTTTATTTGCTTAACAGCACTGTGATATTAATGCAAGTTCTGTACTTGTTCAATACATAAATTACTTTTATTATGCTTGCTTTTTTAAAATTTATTTATAGTCCGATTTACATTTTCTACATTAGACACTAACTTTGTATTCCATACTGCGTAAGATGACAGAGCTGAAACAAATTACATATATTTGACTTCTGCTTTCCTTGACAGTAATAAGCACTGTTCAGTTAGATGCAGCTTAGGCATCAGGGGCATATTACTCTAATAGTATTACTCTGTCAGAAGAGAAGAATGATTTGCTCAGTACCAAAAACATATTTAACATTAGTACATCCCCTTAGTCTTAAAATAAGAACGAGGGCCATTTGACAGTTATTATTGAGTATATAATTTTCTAGGCACTCTTATTTTGCAAAGTATATGCATTATAAAAATGTGAATGATCAAAAACCTACATTCCTTCAAGAATTTCTTAGACTCATGGTATTTTTTTTTCCTTTCTTTCTTTTTTTTTTTATAAGATACTTTTTTTTAGGCAGGAAAAATTAAGATTTTCTGAATTAATTGTGATTGGAGAAATGTCATTGCATTACATTGTTCTTTGAGGCTACAGAACCAAGAATGTCATTCCATGTGGTAATCAGATTCTCTTCAACACCCCTAATATATACTTGAGGATAAACACAGCAAAGCAGGATAATTTTAACACAGAAGTTATTTCCTGAATTTCCCTGCACAATGATCCAGTTCACTGTGATCCTGCAATTAATGAAAAACCTTTTGCCTGTTTGTTAATCACGCTTTTGTGCACCATACCTGTATTACACAGATTCTGTGCTTCAGGAATATTTTTTCTTCCTCCAATACTATGTAACTCTCCCAGATGCTCAGCTGATGAGAACCTGGTAATTCTTATGGACATAGAAGAATCACCAGGTAGACTGTGGAGAAGGAATGTTCCCTCAGTTCAAACTTAGCAGCACTGTCCCATCTTTTGGCTTATCTTTACCTCCACCACCACCTTCCTATAGTTTCTTATTTCTTCCTTGTTAATATGAGATCAACCCAGGTCTCTTCCTGATGCATTCATAATTGCTGCACTGCATTCCTTGCACTAAGTCTGCAGGATGCTCGTGCAGTCTAAAGAAAAATTGTATAATGTGTGAAAAATTGAGTTCTATACTTGTTCATTCAGACAAAAAAATAGAGGACAAATTCCTCAGTGTTAAGTTGTTAATTAATGACAATTGTTACTGCTCTATCCACTCATAAAACCCCACACTACTACATTAAAACTGCTTGAGGGAAAAAATAAATTAAATACTGAGACATTGATTCAAAAATGGTACAGTCAGCTTTTACATCCCAGGAACTCAATTTTTGAAAAATATCTGCACATGTTCTTTTGTTGTAAAGCTGAACTTATCCCATGTAGGATAAGATCACACACCAAAATTTTCAGCCTGAGCCACTAAAGCCCCCCAGTATATCTATATATTAGAAATATATAGAAATTATTTTTTTCTTGTCTTGGACCAACAGTTCAGCTTTTAAAAATAATTTTAGTCCTTAAAACATTCACATTGACATTTTGATCATGTAGGGATATCTGTATTCATCACTCTTTCTACATGCAGTTTTGTTTGATGACAGATTCCTTCAATGGCAGCTTAGAGAATTTTTTTAACCAGAAAGCTTCAGTACATTTTAAAGAAAAATAACACCTGTAGTAGAGTACAACTAAACTTGTGTAATTTTCACCTCTGAGTTGCTTGCTTAACTGAAGAATTAACTCTGGGATTCATTATTTCACACGTTAGCTCTGTCTAAAGCTTCAGAAGTTGTATCTAAATGCAAATAGAGCTTAAGGGGAAAATGCATGGTATAAGGTTTGAAAAATAATTAGGAGATCATTCTCAGAGATGTTTTGGTAGGGAAAAAACCCAATAATTAATGATTTACATTCCTTGAAGTCCATTTGTTAATATCATTTGTGAATCTGATTTTTAGATCTAGCCCTGGTTGGTCAGAATTAATGAACAAAAGCTTCCATAGCAGACCTCAAGAAAGCAAGCAAATAATATTTTTCATCAAATGAAGGAATAAGAATCATTCAGAATGTCTATGTCATAATACTATAATATAACTTAGACATTCTGATGGACAGGTTTTTTTCCTCTCTCCTCCCTGTTGTGGGCAGCAACTTTGGGAAGAACAGATTGGCCCCATCTATTAATACATCGATCTGTGGCTGGTGTCACTGCTGTAGTTTTTGATTTTTCAACAACAGGATGGCCTATGCAGCCCCAGGCTTGCTGGAGTCAGATGGAATTCACCTTTCTGAAAGGGGAAAAAGTATCTTTCCCCAGGAGCTCGCAGGGTTCATTGACAGAGCTTTAAACTAGGCTTGAAGGAAGAGTGTGATAATACCAACCTTGCCTACAACAATCTGTGGGATGATATACTAAGGGTGCTATCAAGGACCCTCAACCTGTTGCTTGGAGACGTGTTGTATACACTGCAGCACACTTTAATCATAGAATCATAGAATGGTTTGGGTTAGAAAGGACCTTAAAGATCATCAAGTTCCAACCCCTCTACGTTGGCCGGGACACCTTTCACAAGACCAGGCTGCTGAATGCCCCACCCAACCTGTCCTTGAACACATCCAAGAAGGGGACAGCCACCACCTTCCTGGGCAACCTCTTCCAGTGTCTCATCAGCCTCGTAGTGAAGAATTTCTTCCTTATATCCAATCTAAGTCTACCCACTTCCAATTTAAAACCACCCCCCCTCAACCTATCACTACACACTCTTCTAAAAAGTCCCTTCCCTGCTTCTTTGTAGGCCTCCTTCAGGTACTGGAGGGCAGTTATAAGGTCTCCCCTGAGCAGTACTCAAGGTGGGACCTCACCAGTGCTGAGTACAGGAGGACAATTACTTCCCTAGTCTTACTCACCATACTATTCTTAATACAGACCAGGATGCTGTTGGCCTTTTTGGCCACCTGGGCACACTGTTGGCTCATGTTCAGCTGGCCATCTATCAACATCCCCCAGATCCTTCTCTGCCAGGAAACATTCCAGCCATTCTTCCACAAGCCTGTAGCATTGCTTGGGTTATTATGACCCATTAGAAATTTTATTTCTAATAATAGATCTAATAGTTTCCATTGTGTTACTGTTCTTAATGGAAACCGATATCTAATCCCTTTCAAAGTTGTGTAAATGACCAAGATACATATTAATTATATCAACTGAAGGGAATAAACAAAAAGAGAGAACGTCACCAATATATGTTATTCAGTATTGTCTTAAGTTACATGACACTGTACTGTTACTTTTGGACTACAAAATATGCATTCTGTAAAATTCTATTGATGGTTAGTAGTTATTTCCATTTGGGAGGTGTTTAACATCTCTTTGCAACACAGACATAAATATGAAAGCAACCCTTAACTTTTAGAACCTTATCAATAAAGTTGCATGGTTTAGGTCCATTAGTGCATTTTCATGGAACCTCAGATGTTCAAAAGAAATTGCTAATTATTGCTATTAAAGTATTCTCCTATTAAGAATATTTGTCTTAACTGTAAAAGTCAAAATTGCTCTTTCTCTTCATATGAAAAAAAAACCACCATCAGTTTTATAAACTTCTAAAACAATGCAGCAAACAGATCATACTTTACTAGTAAAATCTTTTGGTTTATAAATTCAGATTATATGGAATTTCATCTAAAATAATTGCTCTTCTTTATGAATGGTTAAAGAGGTTTTGACCAGATGTCTCAGATTTTATTTATCCTAATTCTACCTTTTCCAACAAGGTATATCTAGATATATCTCTAGAGGAGTACATATGAAGCTCTTGCATTTTATGTTTAGAAGTGTTTGTGCATATGTATGTGTCTTGCAATCTCTTAGATAAGCTAAACTTTATGAATAAGAAAATACCATTGATTCTGCAAAAACAGAAGAGTTTTATGGTTTTAGCCAGACAGATTATTCTTACAAAGTGTTGTATACTTTGCTTGTCTTTCAGTTCCAATGAATTTTCATTTATGAGGCCCATAATAATTTTAAAGTTTTACAGTTTTGCTACAATGCATTTATAGCTCAGTTGATGCAAAAAAGTGTACAGTTGTCTTTAGAGTACTATTACCAGAAAAGTGTCTTTACTCATAGCGTATTCTTACACTATAAATCTTTTCTTTCTGTACCCTGAGTCATATTTACTTGCATTACTTATTACTTGTCAACATGAAGGCAGATGAAATTCAGTCGTAGTCAAGTACAAGGTAGTCCATGCTGCAAAACAATTTCAACAATTCATACAACATATGAAATTGCAAATTTCCAGTAACTGCACTGGAAAAAGCACTTAGTGACATCATAGGCTGCTCAATAAAAACAGGTTTGCTCTTAATTTCAGTAGGCTGCTCATGGTCAAAGACTGAAGTTGATAGTTTCTGTACAGAGAAGAAGAAGAAAATATAGTTATACTGTTACAGAAACATATTACATAATGTTAACTGAATTGTCAATGACCCATTTCAAAACAAATGGAATTGCAACTAATGTAGGCAATTAACACTGAGGAGTGTGTGTGGGAGGCATGGAAAACACACTAACATATTTGTTGTTGTTTTTGTTGTTTTTCTGTTGGGTTTTGTTTTTAAAAGTTAAGGCAAATGGCTGGTGTTCAGGAGTATAGTAAATTTCATTTGCCTACTCCTGGTACCTTTCTCACCTCTAAAACAAGAAGATCCAAGAAAATCCTTAGTAAAAATAAAAATCAAAACATTCAAAATTGATAACAAAGAATTATTACAGTAAAAATTAGTAATTTGATAATTTATTGAACACAAAATATTTTAAAAATATAATTAAATTAAAGCCTTTTATATGACTACTAAGAAAGTGATCTATTTTTATACTGGAAAAGATAAATGTATTTAGCTTCTGTAAAAAACAGGTCAAGTGAAAACATGGAACTGGGTGAAACAAATTCATACTAATATCTGTTATGATTTGGTTCCAAATAAGGATTTTCCTTATGTTGATGTGTTATTTCTTCAGACATGATAAAGCAAATTAGAAACCTATTTCCTTGGTTTCAGCTTTAGCATCTAGCTTGCTTGTTTAACACATTGTTTCTATCCTTCTACTTTTTTTTGATTGACAACTCATTCAAGTAAATCTCCTACATAGGTTTATTTTTCATTTGTCTACCTTCTTTCTTTCTTTTGGAGGCATAATGTTACATATTTCTGTCAGATCTACCTTTCCTTCCTTCCTCTCTCCGCTTCCTTTTCCTTGTATTAGGGTCTTATAGTTTTAGACCTATTCCATTTTTCTTTCTTATTTTCTTTTTACTACAAGGCTCTGTGTTGCAATGTTCTATGTTTGTATTGCAATCCACAAGAAAAGTGTAAATATTCTAACTGTAGAAAATGTTGTAAACAAATCCAGTAGTGCAAAAAGGAAAGTGTATTTCCAACTTGTTTCTGTGGTTTTTTTTCAGTGAGGTGGCAATGCAGCACTTGTGACTATATCTGCTCCTCTCTTATTTCAGGAATTTTTCTGTCAAACAGAATTAGCAGAATTTCCATTACCATTTATCTCCAAGAACTGTGCTGTCAGATTATTATTTTTTTTGTGATAAAAAGCACGAGCAAAAGAATTGAATAAGTTGGAGCATAATCTAATTTATACATGTAGAAGTTTAACTTGGATGTGATTGACAAGGAAATAGAGGAAAATAAAGCGATCCTTCACGTGAATCACATCACTGAAGATGCAAGTACTGAACTTTGGCATTGATTCATATGATTTCTGGTATGAATGGAAACATATTTGCAGAAAAATGTGTATGTGAATGAAACTACATTATTTTGCACGTATAATGGAATGAGCATATGTGTGACAACATACTCAAAAATGGTCACTTGCAAATTCAGGCATTAGTATTTCAATGACAGCATTTTTACTTTGTTGTTGGCTTTGTTTTTTAAGTACATTCTCTAACACATTCTTTCTCTATGGTATCTTATTTTGACAGAAAATGTTGAATTTTATAATGAGATACCGAAGTGAAATCCTGTTTTTTTCCAATTTTACTTTCTTTATGCGCTAATTTTTAAAATAGGTCCTGAGAGCTCCCTTTGGAAGTTACCTCCCTCCACTTAAATTAGATAAAACCGATGTCAATATAGCTAGAAACACCACAGGCAGGTATGAGAGGGAAAGGCTGAAAAGACACCAGTAATTCAGAAAACTAAAATGTTATAGAGAGGTAGTAATCCAACTTGGACTTCTAATATCACAAAATAATATAAATGATAAACATATTTGGATACTCTCATTAAGCACATTTGTTTGTAAAATTCAAGGTGAAAGGGTTTTTTTGTCAAAGAAGATACAGGGAATAAACTAAAATAAGAAGTCTGCTTGAAAGGCATCTCTATTTAATGATTAACCATGGGCTTTGATCCTGTTGAGACTTGCATGTCTGTAACAGTATGTATGAGGAATGTAATGTCCGGACTAGAAAACCAGCTTAGAGATAGAGTTAGTAAACTACACAGAGTAAACAGGATTAGTACTATATCTGTAAAGAGCAGGTGAGTAATTGAAAATACTATTTTTAAACCATCCTTTCTTTTAGCACTAAGCTGGCACAGTGAAGTAAGCACATGGGATTCACTGATACATCATGCTGTCAGGGCCCTGAGGGCACTAGCAGGGCTTAATGTCCCTGGCCCATACATCATGCCATTTATCATGTAATGCCACAGTATACCCCAACTGTCTTTTCCAAAGGTCATCTTTTCTTGTTCAGGACATGGGCTAAGATACATTTCTTCAAAAGTCAAGTCAGACATTAACGTAGAGAGTGAAAGGGAAAGTCCAATCTTTAACTATTTGAATAAATTTACTTTGGAATTAATTTCTTTCTAAATAAATCATTACTGAATAACTAAGCTCTATGAATATGTGTATACATTATTTTAATCTCCAGGCAGCATATGCTGATAAGAAGACCACAGCAAACTTTTCTTTCTCTAGTAATTGTCTCATTTAAGGGTATAGATTGCTTTCCATGCACTATGGCTGCAGTACATACAAGTGTACAAGCTTTAAAGTCTTATGTAGAGATAACTGTGTAGTCATACAACACAGGTTTGTTGTAGACTGCAAAAGCAATCAGGGCAAACTGGTTTCCTGGACTGAGCTCTGCACTGTCACTGCTGTCATCATCAGCTCTTCAGTCTTCTGGTTTGCAGTGACAAAACTGCATGCCTTATGTCTTTCTATACCACAAAATCTTTCAGCCCAAGAACAGAGTTTTCATGAAATTTCCTTCTCCTCAATAATGCTGTGAAAAAAGTATAACTGAAAGCAACTGCTTTCCTCTCATTAGTAAACCATTTTGATAAAGTTCACACTTGTAACAAAAACCCCCTAAACATCAGCACTCTTGTCTTCTCCCTAAATTTTGGTTGGTTTTTTTTTCACATATGCTAATAAAAAACAAGAGGTTTTAAATTTTCAATGAGAAATACCGATTGTGCTGTTATGAACAGTGTATAGCTATGTCCTTAGTGATCCTTCTTGTTATGCTTGTTAAGAAATATTTTAGGATTTTGGCAAAGAGAGTCCCCCTGCTTATGAATATTTCTTTCCAGCTGTATAGCATTTCAGGGTTATATAGTGAAATTGGCCTGTTTCTACAAACTGAACTTCTTGTCAAGTAAATAAAACTATAGGTAGCATTTGATTTTAGATATTAGAATGCAACACCTTAATGCTGCTTTGTGTTTTACTTGAAGTGTATTTATTTTCTTTTGGTTTTGACACCATTAATATAAACGCCATATATACATACCCCATTGGAAGACCTTTATTATCCTTAACTTTTTAGAACATTTCTTTTCTCTACATGTTGAATTGGCCAGAGATAGGATGCATATAAAATACTCAGACATGATATCACACTAATGTGACTATGAAATTTAGAATAGACTATTTCAGTTGGAAAGGACATAAAATGGCATGACCAGTAGACACTATTTCTAACAGTAGTGACTGACATGAATTTGGAGTAGGGTTGGAATAACTCAGACTTCTCTATATCTCTTCATGGAGACACGCTTTAGTAATAGTATCTTTGGCCATTCCTGAATTAACTAAGCTATACTAGGCAAAGAATTCTTTCATTCCGAATTACTGTTGTGCATGGGGGAATGAATGTTTTTTAAATCATCTTCTTTGTATGTTCCTTGGTATTATTTTCTCTTTAGTTACTTGTAAGGATAGCTCCTTACAAAAAATAATTCCTCATTAGGACAAAAATATCCCCGATTGTAGATCTACCATTCATGAAAGAATCCTTCCTCAGTGTCCAGGATTAGGTTGAAGAGGTATTAATCTCCTGCCAAGGATAGACTGTATCTTCTGGATATATAGACTATATCCCACAAGGTTTGCAGAGATCTAAATTTATGCTTAATTTTATGATCATTGTCTTCAATGAAGATTGCTCACCATGGGTAAAGTAAAACACATAACTCAGCCCATTCGGGAGTAGCAAAATGAACAAAATGTCGAGCACTGATTATGGATGGGAGGGAGCTGAATAGAGTAGAAATAAAACAATAAAAACCTCAGGGGAAAACAGAAATAGAAAGCAGGTAAGGAATATGAGGAAAATAAATAGAAAAAAGCACAAATATGAAGCATGTGAGCAGTTTTCAAGGAATATTTGATCTTCTGTTTCCAGTCTTTTGAGGGGTGATTTCTGAAGTAGATTTCTAAAGCAGATACAGAATAATTTCCTATTCTTAATTTCTTTTTTTTCTCACAAGGTCCGACAATTATATATTACAGCATACATTATACAACATATACATAAATTAGCAGAAATCAGCCTTAAAATTCTAGGTACAAATTGTGTTGTTTTCATGAGTAAATAATTAACTCCCCCAAGAGATGACCTCTAAGCACTCCATCTGTGAACTATGCCCAAACATAAAGATAAGTAAGAATATGCTTATTTTTATTAATAGTTACTAGATTGTTTTCAGAAATGTGGCCATGTCGCTTAGCACTTTCTGTCATCCGCTCCCATTTTACATGGTCATATAATAACTACATATAAAATAAAGCATCCAAAACAGCAACTTTAGGAAAAAAACTGAAGAACGGTGTGTAAATAGGTATTTGGGTTTTTGTTTGATTCTGAAACCTCATCCAGATTTGTCACTGAAATTTAAATTTCAACACCAACTGAAACAAGTCTCCTTTAAGGTGAAACTATGCAGTCTGGAGATGCTAAGGGAAAATATGTCATATGCTCAGTCTCTCCTTGTTTTTTCCTTAATAACTGTTTATGGTTACTTTTAAAGAAAGGGCATATTGTGATTGACTTTGACAGAGTAACTGATAGCCATCATAGGTACAATGACAAAGTGATATATAGTAATCCATATCTCCATTTAAATCTATAAAAGCATACCTTGTTTACTTACATGGAATTACTGATTTGAGGAAAATTATTGGAATTTGAAGTAGCATAAACTTTTTTGTTGCTTCTAAGGTTTACAGTTAAAACTGAATACTTCTTAAGTATTGTTTCCCCCTCAAGCCTCAAAACACAGAATACCCATCCAAGTAAATAAAACAGAACCTGTGGAAGACAGAAACACTGACACACAGCTAATTAACATACATCTGTACAATTACCCATCTAGGCAGGAGGGAATGATCAACCCTGTAATCCTATTAGTAGTGCATAAGATAGTACTTTGCATTTCAATTAAAAAAAGAAAAGAAAAAGATTTCTAAATGCTACCAAACTCTTGAACAGCAAATTAATGGAGTGAAAACCTGAAAGCACAGTAGATATCAGCTTCTTTTGTCCTCCTGTGCAATAAAGTGTAAGTCTTTCCTCTTGGATTTGTGAAAACCAAAGAAAGAATATTTTTGTTTTTGGAAGGTTGTTTTCCCCTGAAAGAAAGTTTAGAAAAAACATTTTAATGTTATCATCTTACTAAATAGCAGTCATTACACATATTTGATAAATCAAATCGTTACAGGATGTAAGACTCTTCTAACTGTTCCTTATGTCTTAATGGAATGTCATGGAGGCTTTGTGTATTAAGGTTTTGTGACTGATTTGTCATTACTGCTAACATACCTAAATCAGAATTTGTTAACCTGGTAAAAAAACCAGCTATATCTTCACGTTGGTTGATATGAAAACTTTAAAACCTAATTAAATAAAAATTACTACATAAATCCACAGCATTTTGCCAAGGCTAGTCAGAAATTGCAAGTGCTATCTGCTGATTCACACTTTATGAAAAATAACTGTTAAACTATTTCTGTGTCTGGTTGTCTGTCCTCTCTATATGAGGAATGATATTTAGTCTGACTTGTAAGAGAAACAAGACCTACCCTAAAATGTAAAGTAACTTTATTAAATGGTTTTTCTAAAGGACAAAGTAGTATCTGCACATATTTAAATTTTTAAAAATCAATTAATAATGTCCAAAATGGTGGAGGGTTATTTGGGGTTTTTTTTGTTGGTTTTTTTTTTTTCCTGGTTTTGGTTGTTGGTTTTTTTTGAGTATTTTTGTTTTGTTTTGTTTTGTTTTTGTTTGGTTGTTTGGTTGTTTGGGTATATTCCTGCTTGGAAAATACTGATGAGAGGGAGAGAGACAGGGAAATAGAGAAAAATATTTTTTTCCTCCTTAGAACTGCTATTCAGATTATTGATGTGGGGCTGGCCATGATTTCCCAGATGACTAGGACAAAAATATTTATTGTAAACAGAATAAATAATTTGTGCTGACACAGAAACAAACCTACTAACTTTCATTCCTGTTTTGATAAATGTTCTTTTAGTATTTGTCAGCCCATATCACATAATTGCTTCAGTGCTAAATAAATATAAATATTATTTACTTGTCATGAAAAATGCGTAAATATGTCAAAACAAAAAAATGGCCCAGATTGCAAGCAGATAAATGCAAACTCAAATTTTAAGCAGCTTCAGAAGCAGGATTTCTATTGAATATTAATAACTAATATTTGAAATGAGGAAAAGTTTAATTCGCCTTAGTTCCTCTGAAGAAAGACAGTGTTTTTCTTTTGAAGAATTAAGGGTTCTAGTACTGCCTCCTCTTCTTCCACTTCATCTTACCCTCACTCTGATATTGCTTTATAGATGTTCCTGACTTTAGTTTAACATTAATTAAATTTAAGTTCTTATGTTTCCTCAGAGCAAACAAGCACTGCTTAAAACCTTACCTTCCTGTCAGTCATGATCATACTATACAGCTCACCTTGTTTCTTGACAAAAGTGGATGATACAAGAGAACACAGCAATGAGAAAGGTGGACTGTAACTTCAATGAGATGCTATAGAAGAACTTTTTGGAAAAAAACCTCACCTTTCTTGCTGAAGTATTTCTTATATTCAGATATTTCCTATGCTGAATATAAAAAAAATGTATTTTCTGGAAGAAGAAGTTTTAAAACAGCTCCATTGTTAGACAAACTACCCTGTGTAAGAGCCTTGTTACCTGTCAATGACTGTTACCCTTTAATGACTTTACTGAAAAAACTTTAATTTCTCCCTGCATTTTTACTTAAGCATATTGTCATCTTCTATTATTGTCTCTTTTACTTTCTACTTTCGATGATTTTTGCTGTGTCAGTTTCACCTTAGCTGCTTGCATTTGCATCATCAAAAAATTAAGCATACACACTGACTGCATCTATGAAGGGAAAAATAAACTAAGAGCAACTGTTCTTACAGGACTTATAAATAAATAAAATCAGAATAATACTGTTTCTCCTTGCCTCAGACACTTACTTGAATATGAGTAAAACCAAGCTTTTATGTTTAATTACAGATCAGATCTCATATGGAGCTCCACGCCGAGATAAAACGACCTTGCTTTTATTATGTTCCTTCACTCCACATACCCTGTGTAAATGATTCACAAGATGTCTCCTTCTACCAGGGAAGTTTTGACCTATAGGTATTGTTTTAGGTGCTAGGGTAAAACAGTCCATATACCAGATATTCATAGATAAAAACCTGTTAAGAACAGATTGAACCTCACCTTTTCTCGCCCTTCCTCTGCATGGTCAGACTTTAGGATGCTTGTATCATTTTTGTTATTACTGATTTATTCTGGTAGTACCCATATCAGAAATCTGTGGGAGTATAAAATTTTCAATAAAAAACACTCAAATCATACTAGTGAGAAATGTAGGAATGCATGCAAAGTTATCCTACTGGAGATCCTTCACAATATGCTCACAACCCAGTTAAAAATAAATGTATCTCCCACTGAAGCTGGGAGGGTATGATCAGAAACTTAAAATGAAATAATAAACCTTAACAGATGTACAGGTTTTGGGGTTACTTTTAAAATAATTAAACCTTTTTCTTTGCTGTATTTCCTGTTGTATATTTGGAGAATTTCTCTGTGTGTGTATGATATACATCCATGTATCTTAAAATAATAATTATTACTATCTACGCTTATTGTACAGTGTATTACTATTGTAGCATTGGCAGTTTTGCAGCACATGTTGCATTTGAGGAGTTAGTGAACTTGAACAGGTTAAGCCTGTTGTTTTCTGTCTTGTACTCAGTAGTTTAAAATACCTTAAGGAAATGTAAACTGTATGGGGAGGTGAAATGTAGTGGTCCTCATCAGGACACCAGTGTACATCAAGGAGTCAGCGACCCACACAACAGTTGACCTGAGTGTGTGTGGATATGTGATGTGCTTCAGTATGCTGTACATACAACAAGAGCTTCAGGCTATGCCATGCTCCATGTGCAGTGTGGACATCTTGCACAGGCTCCTTTGTCACAGGATAAATTCAGCCAACTCACCGTACCCAAAGAGTCTGCAGGCAGCTTCCACTTGTGCACAGAATTGCAGCAAAAACTGGGGGATTGGACTAGATGGCCTTAAAAGGTCTCTTCCAACCCCAAACATTTTATGATTTTATGAAACAAGTTGTTATGTAAACATTCCTTTTGTAATCCTTTTTCAGGCCTTTTTCAGATGAAGAACGAACCCTGGTCTCTCTCTTTCTCTCTCACGTTACTCCTTTCTCAGGTGTAAGTGAAGCAGATATGGTCAGGAAAATATTTCTACCTTATGTCTACAGGAGCATCAGAATATTCTGGAACGACAATTGCATCAGTTAGAGATGCCTTCCTGAGCATGAGTCATTTTAGACTGGAAAGTGACCTCCAAGTGACTACAAAAATAAAGAAAGCAGCCTTAAAACAATTCTTCCTCTTTTCCCACAAGTAAAAAATTGATGATCTGAGGCAAGGATTTAAGAATATTATTTGGGAGTTTCTTTTGGATGTAAACCAGAACAATGATAAGGCTGTGTTCTGTGGGACTTTACTTTCTCAGAATAACCTAGGGTGTCTGTCTTCTGAAAATATGACATGAATGTAAGAAAGCCATGATGTTCTTCACTTTTCTATGCTATTATTGGTACAAGCCATTACTCCTCTTCATATTGAGGCTACACAAGGCTGATATTCACTATATATTTTAATGTAGACCTATTCTGTGCATTTTAAAAATAAATTTAAACAATGAAGAGTCTAGAAGAAAAAAATAAAGGCAAAGTTCTTCTCCATATTCCATATCCCACATCCCTATACTGCTAGTAATACCATACCATGTCAAAGAGATGAGACTATCAATTCTGGAAGTGGGATGAGGATGTGAAAGGAAAGTAATCTAGCATGAATATGAAAGAGGACATATATTCACTGTCGTGGCTTTATGACTATGGCCTTGGAAGAGTGCTTTAATGGAACTGGTGTTTCAGAGCAATCTACTTACATAAGGCAGAGACAGACATGAGAGAAAGAACATTTTTCCGTATATGAAATATAAAGTATGTTATTTTTCAGAATTGGTTAGGATTTGTTCCCTTATCTTAAAAGTTCTCCATTCTGAAGACTATCATAAATTCAGTGGTTAAATTTCAAAGGATAAATCTTACCATTGTTGAATTTATTACATTTTTGAACATATGAAAGATTCAAAGTCAATATTACAGAAAGAATTATGTAAAAAGATATGGGAATTTCAATCAGCTTGTTCCTTTCATGTTTGATTACACTATAGCAGAAAAAATAAATTTTTTCAGTATAAAAAAAAACCCCAAAAACACAACAAAACAAAGAGAATGCTGGCAGGAATTATATTCTGTAAATTCAAATCTTACAAGACCACCTACGTTGTCCACACTTTTGGTAACATATTCATATGTAAATTACATTTTGCTATATGCTACCCTTAATATTTATTGGAAAATCTCTTCATACCTGACTTCCATTTTCTTTTTTCTTTTTTTTTTTGGTGATGTCCTGTGATCAATTCAAAACTAGCAAACAAGCCCATATAAAAGAAAGAATACTAGCAATGATAATAATAAATCTATGAAGATACCAGTATCATGGTAATCATAGAATCACAGAATCATAGAATGCTTTGGGTTGGAAGGGACCTTAAAGGTCATCTAGTTCCAATCCCCCTGCCATGGGCAAGGACACCCTCAACTAGATCAGGTTGCCCAAAGCCCCATCTAACCTGTTCTTAGACACCTTTGGGGATGGGACTTCCACAACCTCTCTGGGCAACCCGTGCCAGTTCCTCACCATCCTCATAGCAAAGAATTTCTTCCTAAAGTCTAACCTAAACCTACCCTCTTTCAGCTACATGCCATTGCCCCTTGTCCTATCACTACACTCCCTGGTGGACAGTTCCTCTCCCACTTTCCTGTAGGACTCCTTTAAGTATTGGTACACTGCAACTAAGTCACCCTGGAGCCTTCTCTTCTCCAGGCTGAACAAGCCCAAGTCTCAGCTTGTCTTCATAGGAGAGGTGCTCCATCCCCTTGATCATCATCGTAGCCCTCCTCTGGATTCATTCCAACAGCTCTCCATCTTTCCTGTACTGGGGACCCCAGAGCTGGACACAATAATCCAGGTGGGGTCTCACAAGAGCAGAGTAGAGAGGCATATTGGGAAATGTTCTGGAATTTTGAAAATAAACTAAATTAAATGCTTTCTAGGATTTGCTTTCTTTCTTTCAACACCTTCCACCCCTCAAAAAAACCCCAAACCCAACAACAAAAACCCCACAAAATAAAATAAACAAAAAACCCCATATATATATATATGCTATTTTACTATTCTCTTTATTCTCTGTTTTTTCAGCCCTATTTGATAACCTTTTTCATATGTTTCTTCATCATGTCTATATTATTCTTAGTTCTTAATTTTTTGGGGTTTAATTGGGTTTGGTTGTTTTTGTGTTTTCATTCTATATCTTCTGAACTATGTACTTCATCGTATGACCAATTTACCCATTATACTGCAATTGAATAAAAATACTGTCCAGTTCCAGAGCCAGTATCAAACAAGTTTTTAAAAATACAAGGACGTAAGGAAATGCTACACACGATTGCCTTTCATCTCTGAGTGTTCCAATCTCTTCTTCCAAACTCAGAACAAAGCTCTGGCTTCTCCACCTGACTTCCTATTGAAATCATGTCTGTGGATCGCTGTCTGTAACTGGTGCTGAAAATAAGGGCTATACATCATAATCGTATTTTACCCTCTGAATGTTCTATTGAAAATTCTTAAGTTCCTTGCCTAAGTTGTGAGAAAAATCTGTTTTGCTAAAATAGTCGTGTTTGTATAGTGAGCAAGTTGAATCTAAGAGACATTTTGCATTGGGATGCATGGAATGGTTTACCTAATTTGATATGTGATAAATCTAGATCAACAATGTATAATAGATTATTTATCCCTTATATGGGTTTGAAATTTTAATTCCTTAAATTTTCAAACACATTTTTCGTTCCTTTGCTTTTGGGGAGAAAAAAAATTCAACAAATCTGTAAAGGAAAATTACTCTAACTTAGTTATAAAAGTCTACATAAAATAGCAGACCTAGGATAGATTTTTGCCATCTTGTCTAGTCAACACAGAAAAGTTGGCACTTCTTGTTTTGTTCCATCAGATGAATTTTAGGCCTCTACCTTCCGATAAGCTTAACTGCACAATAGGAAGGTTGAGGGAAGTACATTTTTCCCTTCAAAGAATCACAGAATAATGGTATCACAGAGTGGTAGAGATTGAAAGGAACGTCTGGAGATCAATTATTCCAACCCCCATGCTAAAACCTATGGCAAGTGGCATGGGATAGTGTTCAGGTGAGTTTTGAATATCTCCAGAGAAGGAGATTCCATAACCTCTCTGAGAACCTTGTGCCAGTGCTGTCATACTCACAGTGAAGAAGTTTGCCTCATATTCAGGCGGAACTTTCTGTGTTCCAGTTTGGGCTTGTTGCCCCTTGTCTTTCACTGGGCACCACAGAAAAGAACATGCCCCCATTGTCTAGACAAACACCCTTTGGATATTTGTAAGCACTGATAAGATGTCTTCTCCATGTTAAACATGTAGGAGAGATGCTCCAGTCAGCTCATCATCCTTGTAGCCCTCGTTTACTGGACTCTCTCCAGTAGTTCCCTGCTGTTCTTGAACTGGGGAGCCCAGAACTGGACACAGCATTCCAGATGTGGCCTCACCAGGGCAAAGTAGAGGGGGCAGATAACCTCCCTCAACTTGCTGGCCATGCTCTGCTTAATGCACCCCAGGATACCACTGGCCTTCTTGGCCATGAGGGCACACTGCTGGCTCATGGAGAGCTTGTTGTCCACCAGACTCCCAGGTCCTTCTCTGCAGTGCTGCTTCCTACCAGATTAACCCCAAACCTGTACTGGTGCTTGGGGCTATTCCTGCATCAGTGAAGACCCTACACTTGCCTTTGTTGAATTTCATTTGGTTTCTCTTCACCCAATTCTCTAGACTGTCCCTTACTCTCTTATTTCAATGTGCTTAAATTTTTTTCTTTTTCTTCTCCTTAATTCATTGATAGGTTGTCAATTATTTTGGGTAACAGTGTCTCATGTTTTTTAGAGCAATTGAACATCATTTAGCCACATTATATCTAGTTTTTACATATATTTACAGCTACTATTTATCCAGCCAAAAGTTTTGAGGAAAAGTGTCTTCTGATATTACTAATATTGCTGTCTAATTATAAAGTACTCACTGGTTAATGATCAAGACAGACTTATCTCTTCATTTATGTCATCAAAACTTATCAGTGTCTCAAAAGACTTCTTTCCATGCAGGTTTCTAAGACAGTAATTAATTCTAATTTTCTTTATATTCGATAAAATCACTGCTTTTCCATACTCATATCATGTGCTCTCTGGAATTTCATTATTCTGTCATTGTCTAGCTCTCTTTTTTATCTTTTCATCAATTATTTACCGACTTCTTTGATTCTGCAAGTCCTCCCTGAGTAAGAGATTATGTAGATTTAAACTCCACTCTAACCAAAATTTATTTTAAATTTACCAATCTTTCATAATCCGCATGTACAATCTCACTTATATTTGTCACAGTGCCAGAAAACCAACATGGTAAAAACAGATATAATTTTCCTCCTGAAATCTTACTGACTACCTTTGTTCTTTGTTGTGATATTTAGTTGTTCTTCTGGAACACAGGAAGTTTCATCTCAATATAGAAAAAACTCCTTTACTTTGAGGGTGACAAAGTACTTCGTCATATTCTGTTTTGCTTTTACATTTCTTTCCTTCTTTTCAAATATTGATAACATCAATCATACTTGCATCTCTAAAGAGCTATCAAAGGTACTAATTTCCTGTCTACTACAAAAAAATTACATTGGTCTATGAAGCCGAAAAGCTGTTCCACGTATTCTGAAACCTTCCTTTCAGGTTACCCTGTTTTTAATACCTTTCTTTTAATTTTCAAATTTTTTTGGATTTCACTTAGAAGACAAAAATTCATAATAGTACAAGGACATATACATGTGCAACACCAAGATTTGTCAGCAAAATCAGATCAGCTGAGCTTTACAATGTGGTCTTTTTTAACACATGACTGATTATATTATTGCCTTTTTCTTCTGTAGTTGTCACTTGTGACATTCCACTATACTGGAATTAAATTAAATGAAAATGTTCTCTGCAAACAGCTTGTGTTTTTCTAAATATATGATCATCTTGTGGAAATCTAAAATAAGCCAGCATTTTGTTTGCCTTTCAGAGTCATTCTTACTTCTGTAACTCAAATTAGTGCTCCTGGGAAAGCCACCATTTTTCATGAATATAGTAGGCACGCTTTGTTACTACCTGGTGTGCTTAACTGGAATGTCAGTGGATAACACTGGCTTGACAACTTACTGTGGAAAAGGACACAGTGGCTAAGAGGTTAATCCAGAGTAGCTGTGAGATGAAGCATAACGAAAACCTTATCCTATAATCTTATGCATGAAAGCACTGGATGGATTGATCCTCCTGGCTGAAGAGAGGGAAACATTCAGTGTCCCCAATTGTTGTATGTACATATCATTGGCCATCAATATGCATTAAAATCATCTGCTTAGATGGTATTATTCTTGCTCGCAAGGTGATATGAGAGTTAACTGGGCTACAAATACCAGTTCAGTTATTTGGCAGCCTTCAACTCGACAAAAACCTTTTTCTGCTAGAAAGAGCATAATCTTAACCTCCAAACTTGATCACATCAGTCACACCTATGCATACCAGTATGACAAAAGATTTAACATGAAAGAGCTACTAGCAAACACTTTTGTAACCAAGAGGATGCCAAAATGTGTAATTTATATTAAATAAATATTTACAGTATCTTTAAAGAAAAATATTTGTAAAAAAGCATACCAGAATATAAATTTAAACAAAATGGAGACAGGCTCATAAACTGTAAAGTGGGATCTGATTTTTTCTTACCTTCTCACATTAGAGCAAGAGCTGAAAATGAAAAATTCTGTCTGTTTACATTTGTGTTCATGGAATTAGAAAACATGGTATTAAAAACACATTTATGCTGAACAGATTTTATTCTGAGACCATATTTTTAGTATTTTCTGAAATTACTATAATATTCTCTCAAAAATCCCTTTAATTTTCTTAAGCAGAATATGGAAAAAAGAATTTTAAATGCCTTTAAAAAATATCTATGTAGAGTAAAAAGTATTATCTAGATCATATTGAAGTCCTAAGAGATGATGTTAGGTTTAATGTCTAAAGTATTGTTAACATGAGGCCTACACAAAACAAAAGTCCTTGGTAATGGAATCCGTTAGTCACAAAGTGTAATCTAAAACTAAATTGGGTTGACCTAATTGAAGAAGTGTTGCTGAAAAATAGGAAAAATAACAAAGAATATGTAGGAAAAAAAGGCATTTAAAATTACATAAATTAACATTATTATTACATGAGAATTATATAATCTGTGCAAAACTTTTTTTTTTTCTTTTTTGTCATTTGTCAGAAGGATAAGTCTCTACATTTGACAAAAAATATTTTTTGTAGAAATTTTTCCCTCTTTTTATATATTGCTGGAACATGAGTACTGTAGCTGATGCAAAATAGTCTACTCTCTATCATCTCTAAAAAGACCTTTCAGAACAAAGATTTGATATTGTGGAGAAAATATGCTAGTGTAAAATCCTTCAGAAGCCTCTTTATATTTATTCAATATGAGATTTTATTTGGCTAGCTTCATTCTTTGATGCAAATATCTAGATTAATAGAGTAGCATATTGGAAATAACAAAACGTGTATCCTGTATTAATTTAAAATACATGGTTTTTTGCCATGAAACTTGCAACCTTTTAATGTTCAGTTCAGATACCTAGCATGTTATGAAATCCATCTCTTTGAGTTTCAGTGTTGTTATTTTTAAATAAAGACTCCACTAATAGTTGATAATCAATAATTCTTTGTAACACATGAAATTTTTTTGCACAATTTTTTTTTCCACATTTTTCTTCTTCTCACAAAGGTTTTTGCACATTTGGCATGAAAATGTTTGTTCCTATGCTAGTGCAAGAATCTGCACTGTTGGGCTGGGAGCTCTAGAATTCTGGAAGCAGGTGGAAATTGATAGCAGCTTTGCAGTAGAGGGTTGGTTGATATAATTGTGAGTCACCACATGTGTTGAAGCAGCTTGTGTTCCCTAACCACAGTGATCTCTGCTTACCAGGTTGTGGTACTATCCGTTTATGCTGAACTCTTTGATGACAATCCTTTTTGCTGGTACAGAACACTGTCATAGCCCTTGTGGGTCTCACCTCAGGCATGTGGCCCCTGAATTTACCATGCAGTCATTTTTTTCTTAGTTGGATGATGTTGGTGCATATATTCTGGGAATATTTAGCCATAATTTCCTTTTAAAAGGATATTTGGAGGAAATATCAATCTTAGAAGAGGTCATAAAAAATCAACAAAAATTGACAGCTAAAAACAGACCTCATTTTTATACTGTCCATTTCAATGTAGTATGTAATTGCTTTAAGCACTTATTCTCACCAATCTTTTTTATTAGGTAGTGAGTTAAATATTAAATCTCTTGCTCTTATCTTAGTCTCCAGTTTACTGAGTTAAAAGTAAAATATTTATCCTTGAGTGCCTATGAAAGCTATCTGTAACTTGCTTAGCAACCTTCAGATATTACAAAGCTCCAGCTGGTGAATGTAAGGAGACACAGGTAAGGGGGAAAACAAGCGACTATTTCCCTTTTTACTATTGTTTGGAGTGTTCAGTTGCCTAGAATAGCAGAGCACTTAGAGTTAGACTAGCTTAACACTTTGATTTTCCTTGCTTTTTTCTAAGGCCATTGATAGGAATTGCATTCAAGCAACATTAACTTTAAGTTAATGACTTTGCTTTTGTGTGTATGAGAATGTGAAAATATTTGCTGATGTTGTTTGTTGTCATAATGGGCTATGCAGTTGCAGACCAACAGTTTGCTTTCTGATGTTTAATAATCGCTATGTAGTTTTTTCTTCTTGTTTTAAAAAAATTACCCTCATATCTAATTAAAATAGAGCCTGTTGTAGTCTTTATCTTGGAAACAAAAATCTATTAAGCATCACTCATATACTTTTTACTGGGTTTATTATAAGAAAAAGAAGAGCACATAAAATTAGATGCAGAGACCCTGGACCAAGTTTATTGGATCTTAACATAGAAGGTCCTTTTGAGCCATTGCTGTTTTGTTGTGTTTTTTGTTGGGTTGGGTTTTTTTATATATCTCTTTTAATATAGAAGAGTATCCTTATGAGAAATTTATGTAAGAAGGAAAAACCTCTAAGTCTCATAAAAGATATGAGGGTTCTACAGTACAAAGTGGTAGCAAGTTCTGGAGATGAAGGCGTTCATTAGGTTTTAATAACAGTTTCATTAGCTCCAACAGCAATTTTCAGAAGTACATACGAATGCCCTTTCTGCCCTTAGTTCATTCCCTCATCCCTGCCCTGTGTCTCTGAGGGCTGTGAAGAAGAAATTAAAGCCATTGGTGTCACAGGTAGCAGAAGCAAACAATCTTCTGTTGATTCTGGTAGCTGCAAAAATACTGTCTGAAGGTGCCTTAAAATTATGCTGTGAAACTGTCTTTTCTTGTACCTGAATGGGGGAAGGGGCTCAATTCTACTCAGAAGCAATGGAAGTGACTCAATGTCCTTTAGAAACGCAGTCAAAAATTTTGCCTGGAGTTTTTGCAGATAATGCAATATCTGTGAGATTAGGGAGTTGGGGGATGTTCTTAAAAATGTTTACATCTTTTATGCATTTAAAGCGTTGATTCATGTGAAGGAGGAAGATTGCAAACTGAGAAACTCATCGTGGATTTTTTTTAACTATTAAAACCAAACAGAGTTCTAGAACTTATTCCTTTTCATGAGAAACATTGACCTACATCTATCCAACAGAATTGACCTTAGGGACCTATCACTGCCATAGAGTTATTTTTCGGTATTGAACAGAACCTTTATTATGGAACATATTAAGTTTTCAATAAACAAAAGAAATCATCTTTCATAAGCAGAAAAATGAATTATAAAGCACCTATAAACACAGAAGCTTTCTTTAATAAAGGTTCTAAATTATCCTAGGTAGCCCAGTGTCTCAGAAATTATGCAGATACTTTCACATCTATTTTGTTACAGACTGACATAGAATATTTATAAACTGCTCCATGTGGCAAGACAGTTGAGGTCAAAGCAAACTAAAGTATTATATAGGATATAATATAATTTTAAAAAATTCAGAATCATTACTCAGTGTCAAAAGTGAAGCATAGTTATGTTCTGTTAAAATCCTAAATAATGTGTATTGCTGAGCTCTATAAATATACACTGAAATATTCTTTTTTTTTGTGAGGCTGCTGCAGAAACTCTTTAGTTTACTTGATTCAAGCTGCAGTAAAAAGATTCATGTCAGAGAGGCTTCCTGCTCGTACAATACCTTTAAAATGCATTTCAGAAGTTAATGCATATATTCATTGCTGACCTCACCATGGTGCTAGGAAACAGCCGTTTTGCATAAATTATGATGAGACCCTTCCTGAGACCCATCTTCAAGATACGTGCTATTCACAATAGCAACCAAAGCAAGTTGTCTTCAGAAGATAAAGCCATGCAGCAAGATAATTGTCAGTTTGCGGTAGCTATCAAGTGAAATGCTCTATGGAAATTAGCTATGAAGTGCCTATTGTGTGGTACTGAAATAGTGTCCCCTATTTTGAAACACCCAGACCTATTACTCTAATATTTTATGTAAATTTACTGATATGAGGAACAAATCTAGGTACATATCCTTTTTTTCTCAACTATTAATGAAACAAAAAATGTTCTGTGGATGAAAGTGGTATTCCTAAAAGAAGTATTGGCAAATAGTTTTTTTCTAAAAGCAGTGCAATTTAATAAATATTTACTAGTGTGCATATATTCAAGTACTTAAATTATTTTTCTGTTGCTTGTTTATCAGGCCATTTATTATACACTTAGTTAAGTTTTCCCCTAATGGAATTATAATGGAAGTTTTTTCTTTTCTTTTGACAAATAAAGAATGCTCAGTGAAAGAAAATCACAGAGAAGGAAAGAATACATTCTTTATAAACTTTATGATAATTTCTAGAAACAGTGGCAATGTATAATATTATTGTGGAGTGATCAAAGGAACTAAAGAAACTGAGAATGAAAGAAACTCCATTCCTCTGCTAAAGTGAGAGTTGGAAATTTGTCATATAATAGATAACTGCATAGAATCCCTCAAGTTGGCAACTGACTAGGAGAATTGGTGTATTAAGCTAGTAATGGCAACTCATACAAGGTATTTGGGATGAACCTGCTCCTTCAGTGCCCTTATGTGATGCATTTAAGCTCTTTTGTAGACAGCCATTCCTGATAAGTCCTAGATGTACTTTACAATTACTACAGGTATGAATTAAATATTTTTCTGGAAACTGTTTCACTATAGAGGTCTCCTTGAATTTGGATAGCCAATCAAATTAACCTCTATGCAAAGATAGATCCATATAACCTTTATTATTCCTGCTAAGAATACCTCTACAAAATGAGATGTATTTAAATGCATGACTTTGTAATTTTTTTCAAAGAATCCTAGAAAAGAATACAAGCTCAAGAAGTAGGCCTGTGTGAATGTCTTGAGGTTCAACAAGGCCAAATACAAGGTCTTGCACCTGAGTCAGGGAAACCCCCGGTATGTTAATGTTATGGGCAAAGAAGGGATTGAGAGCAGGCCTGAGGAGAAGGATTTGAGAGTACTGGTGTATAAAAAGCTCAACATGAGCGGGCAGTGTGACCTCTGTGCCCAGAAGGCCAACAGTATCCTGGGTGGCATCAAAAGAATTGTGACCAACAGGTCAAGGGAGGTGATTCTGCCCCTCTATTCTACTCTGGTGAGACCCCACCTGGAGTAATGCATCCAGCTCTGCATCCCTCAAAACAGGAAAACCATGGACCTTTTGTACTGAGTCCAGAGGAAGTCTATAAAGATGGTCAGAAAGATGGAACCTGTCAACTATGAAGACATGCTGAGAGGAATTGTGTTCAGCCTGGAGAAGAGAAGGCTCCAGGGAGACCTTATTGCAGACTTACAGGATCTAAAGAGGGCCTTAAAAGAAAGGTGGGGCAAACATTTTAGCAGGGCCTGTTGCAATAGGCCAAGTTCTAATAGTTTTATGCTAAATGAGCATAGATTTAAAGTACGCAGAAGGAAGAAATATTTTACCATGAGGGTGATGAAACTGGAACAGTTTGCCTAGAGATGTGGTAGGTGTCCCATCCCAAGCTAAGGTTGGATGGGGCTCTGAGCAACCTGGTCTAGCTGAAGATGTCACTGCTTATCTGCTTATTGCAGTGAGGTTGGACTAGATGACCTTTAAAGGTCTCTTTCAATGCCAGCTATTCTATGATACATATTTTCCTTCCTTAAAAAGGGGAGATAGATATATATATATATATATATATATTTTTTTTTAATGCAGCTCTTTCCTGACCTCAGGGCCTACTAGAATTAATTGCAAACTTCAGACTACTGTTCGGACTTTGGTTAAGCATAGTCTGTAACTGATTTCACAGGATACAGTTCGTTGTACAGTAACAGATCCTTGCTTGAACTTTCTCTACCAGCATAAAGACTGATACATTCTTGAAATAAGCATCTGTGCAGTACATGGAAACATGCATTTCAGGTTGCCAGTGCAGTACAGAATCAATCCTTTGGATAGTCATCAGGTTTATGTAATGTTGAATACTACTTTCAGTGTGATAATTAATCACATGCATTAAATACAATAATTGCCAAACCCTTCCATGTTACTGTTCCTCCCTGGTACAGTGATTGTTCCCACAGAGAAACTATAAATGGCCATGAACATAACCACTCATCTAAGTGATCAATTTTCCTAATTTTTTTAGTCTCTTTTCACTCACTGAGCCACTCAAGAAGGCTGCAGCAGCTGGAACAATTGAGCTAAAAATTCAATTAAAGACAATTTTGACTGAATCTGTTTGAGGTTTATTAATTTTTTGTAGCTTTATTTACTTACTATGGCAGCAGTGAAGAGGACAAGCTTTTATTGATAGAGTAATAAAAATTCCCCTCTTTTTTTTCTTTTCTTTTTTTTTATGTTTTCATTTTCCAAATAAGAGGAAACTGAGAAGAAAAAAACACAACCAAAACCTAAATTCCCCTTATACCTCTTTCTTTGCCAGAAGAAAGATACTTATACAGGAAACATGTTCAGTAGAAACAAAAATCCCTTGATAAAGTGAAAATAAGCAGACAAAAAATATTCTAGAAAAATTTGAACTAGAAACCCAAGAGAAAATACTCCTTATTGTAAGGTTAGCTGGTTTTTGGAGATGCCCATAATATAAAACATTAAACCAGTATGCTTCAAGAGTGATCTGGTAGAGAAGAAGGTGTTGGAGTATGTCATACATATTTTTGACTCCCACAGAAAATTTTAATTTTGTGATGTTATTTGGTTTCATGGAAAATATACTCTAATATATATTAGAAAATGGCAATATCAGAATGAGATAAAATAAAGAAAAAAAATTATAGAGTTCTTTGCTATATTTTTAAACTAAATATTTTGTTTTAGCACCAGTGGCTGCTTATTTTGAGTAATACATAACCAAGCTCTCTGGACCTTGGAACGAATAGCTGAATAAAAAGTTGAAGTGACTGGAAAATCATGGGTCAGTTTAATAAGTATAATTGATTTTTATTATTGTGCTTAGACATTTCCCATATTATGAGTTATTTTCTCATTATTTGTAAAACCAATACACTTGTTCAGTGATCAGCTGTTTTAAGGTTTGTCTATCACAAGCTTATTCAGTCACTGAGAGATTCAGGATAGGTAGGTGCTTAAAACCATGTATGGTTGTAAATAGTTAAGAGCTGACTGGGATTTTATTTGCTTGCTTATTTGTTTATTTGTTTTAGATTCCAGCTCTGAGACTGAATTGAGATGAATCAAAACCTCTTCCGATGTGCTTTACTTGTAGGACTTTGATTTTACCGTATCCTCCAGATACACAGAAGATATTTCATTATAAAACGAACGAAGACAAGACAAAATGTGTAAAAAGTTGACTTTCAACAGCATTACAAGTCAGGTGCAGATGCCTATCTTAATTTTTAATCTAAGCACAGTAAGACTGAATGCACGTATCTTTCCAAGTTGTATCCCCCACCTTCCCAAGCCTCATCCCATGACTGTGTATATTGTATTGAGATTACCAAGATCATGCTTGCAGCTCTTTTAGATAAAGCAATTAAAGTCTTCTCTCATATTTCACATCACACCACACATGCATGCCCTGCTTTGGATCTATACACAGTCTAAAATTGGAAAATCTATTTCATTTCACTTCTGGAGTGCCATGTACTTAGGAAATTAAAGTAAAAAAGAGTTAATGCAGGGCTAGTTTCAAAGTTCTTGACTCAAGAATGATGGATATGTGAGCACTGGAGATGTTTTGACTCTAAAAGTCTTTTTTTGATTTTGCTTTTGAAGGGTAACTGGTGCGGATGAAAAACATACTTTCTACCTCACAAATTCCAGGTTTGTTTGGGATTTTACTATATTGCAATAAAGTTTTATTTTGTAATTACTTATTCTTTTATAACACTTCTTCTTAGATATGAGTTGTATTTCTGTGGCATTTCAAGCAAAAGGATTATTTCCTACAAATTAGGGCAAGGTAAGGGCTTCCATACTGAAGTGTCAGATACTATGTTAGGATTTCACAAACAACTACATTTCTGTGTAATCCAGAGTTATAGCTGAGTTGTAAGAAGCTGTTCATTTCATGAATTCAAGGTGATCCTACATTATTTTCTTGACAGGGAAGGACAAATTATTTTATTTGTTATTAATGGATGCAACACTTTTAACATTCACTGATAAGACTAAAAGGTTAATGTAGTGGCATGCCAAAGAAAAGCACTGTGTAAACTGAGTATGGAAAATATTTCTGCAATGTGAACTGACTCCTTTCATAAAGCCATACATCAGAAAGTTGATGGCTGATTCTGTACCAGATTAGCATGGATCCATATTCTACATAAACTAATTGATATATTTCAGTTTAATTGGCAGCCAGACAACAGAGACAGAGAGTGCCTTTCTGAAAATTGTTGGTAGTCTCATATCCAAATGACCTTCCGGCTCAGAAAGAGGCTCTGCAAATATGATGTGAATTTATTATGGTCTTCAGCATTTATTCAAAGAGACACAGGGTACAACAAAGTCAAAAAAAAAAAAAGGTTATCCATCAACTCTGCATAGGCAAAGAAAAAGAAAAAAACAAAACAAGCCTAATTCTGTATCTTGTACTTCATTACTGCTTTGGTTTGCAAATTCATTAATAGGAATTTTAAAATAACCACATGATTTTAAAATAATGAGCTGGATCCATATTAATCATATTGCACTGTCAGTTTAGAAATCCTATTAAAATTAGGAGACTAGAATCTGGAAAAAAAGCCTTTTCCAGAAAAAAACCTCTACAAAAGCCCTGTATGTACTCCTCATTTATGAAAATAATTCCCATATGTATCCTTTTTTGTGTTGTGTTGAGTTTTGTTGTCCTCAATAATTTTGCATATGGTTTTGTCCCTGGATCCTGCAAATACTTGTGCTTAGTTTCACAGAAACTGGGCCATGGAGTTAAGTTGAAATTCCTGAGTTACTGTATGCCATCCAATATATCAGCATGAAAGCTAGGGAATAAATGAAGTTTGTTTCTTCCTAACCATGAAAATTGATTTGTGCTTACCGTTTGCTGTTCTCATTATAAGCTTTGTCATGAAAACAAGTCATGGAATTGGAATGTAGGTTTTACTGATGTAGCTTTCAATATGGAACCATAAAACTTCACCTTCTTATATCTTCTGTAGAGCTGATTCCCTCCTTTTTTTCTCAGTTGGGTCTGCCTATCTCAAAGCTTTTGAGCTTTATCCAACTACTGTCCATACCTCTTTTTTTTTCAGTGGTTTCTCTTCACTAACTAATCATCTGCTGTCTCACTTGCTGACTACTACTTAACAAGCAAACTTTATGAAGAGTTTAAAAAGCCCAAAAAGTTCTGAAAGAACCAATTGCCTGACTGTGGATGTGTTCTTACTTTAAGGGGGTTATAGAAGGGAGCATAAGAAAATGTATACATTAACATAATTTCTTATCTGAAATTGCTGACAGCAACTTATCAATGCTTACCAGTAAACCGTATCCAGAGAAGACCACTTCCAAAACCTGTGGGAATTAGCATGGGAGGCTAATTCTAAAAATGGAAAGACTAATTTTTATACACATCTTCAGTCATTATTTCTGCCATTTGAATGACTTTAGGCATGTGGTTAGATCCTTTCACTTCTGAGCGTCTATGCAACAATGTATGGATTATTGTGTAGTGACAGATTACTCTATCATGCATTTTAAGTAGTTCTCATGTAATCTCCTTAGCAGCCATTGGGCCACGTGTTTGCGTAATTGCCTTTAAGCATTAGGGAGAGCTGAGGTTTTGCCTCCAGAGGATTTAGATAAAAAATATTCTCAAAAAAACCCTCTGTAGATGATAAAGCATTAAAAGATAAATGCAAGGAACTAAATGTGGTTCTTTTTACTTAACGTAAAAGAACTATAAGAAATGGATATTGCATATATTTATAAAATGTTTGCTTAGAATCATTATGTATGGGAAGTCAGATATCTACCATAATAGATAATAGTCTTAACTTGAGGAGGACAATATAAAGGTGTGGTTGTTTATTAAGTTGGGGTTTGGTTGTTTTTTTGTTTTTTGGTTTGGTTTGGTTTGGGTTTTTTTAATGCAGAACATTTACTCCAGTATAGCTTCCATATTTTTCTTTTTATTCAAGAGTCTAATTTTTTAAATATGTTAAGTAGAGCTTGAAGGCATCACAGGAAATCCTATCATGCTTCTCCAACTCCAAACTGGGACCAGCTGCCCTCAGACCTTCCATGTTCATGCATTTCTCTTAATGTTTCTCTTTAATGTTAGATGGTTCTATTAGTTGTTTGCAAGGATGAACCTAATGAAATTCAGTAAGGGTAAGTGTAGGGTCCTGCACCCATGGAGAAGTAACCCCAAGCACCAGTAAAGGTTAGGTGTTGACCTGCTGGGAAGAATCGCTGCAGAGGTCCTGGGAATCCTGGTGGACAAGTTCTTCAAGAGCCAACAGTGTGCCCTCATGGCCAAGAAGGCCAATGATATCCCAGAGGGCATTAAGCAGAGCGTGGCTAGCAGGTCAAGAGAGGTTATCCTCCCCTTCCACTCTGCCCTGGTGAGGCCACATCTGGAGTTCTGTGTCCAGGTCTGGGCTCCACAGTGTTAAAAAGACAGGGACCTACTGGAGAGAGTCCCGTGGAGGGCTACAAGGATGATGAGGGGACTGGAGCGTCTCCTACAAGGAAAAGCTGAGAGAACTGGGGCTGTTTAACATGGAGAAGAGATAACTGAGATGGGATCTCATCAGTGCTTGCAAATATCTGAAGGGCAAGTGTGCAGACAATGGGAGCAGGCTCTTTTCAGTGCTGCCTTGAGAGAAGACAAGGAGCAATAGACCCAAACTGGAACATAGTAAGTTCCACCTGAATATAGATATATAATATTCATATGAATATGAGGGAGTCGGACTTGATGATCCTTATGGGTCCCTTCCAGCTCAGCATATTCTATGATTCTATGAGAAAAAACCTCTTCACTGTAAGTGTGACAGAGCACTGGGACAGGCTGCCCAAAGAGGTTACAGTGTGTTCTTCTCTGGAGATGATAAAAACCTGTCTGGACGTGATCCTGTGGAACTTGATCTTGGTGATCCAGCTTTAGCAGGGGAGTTGAACTAGATGATCTCCAGAAGTTACTTCTAGCCCCTACTGTTCTGTGATTCTGTGACTGTGTAAGATGTAAATCACTCAGTCTGACTAACAGACTTTTCTTGGGCAGGGAAATTAGGGCTCAAATTGATGTAGTCATGCAGAATCTAGGGGAAGTGATCTTATTGTTGTGAGCTGTAATGAAGAACTGCAGAACTTACATTTATTTCCCAGAGGTAATTTTCTACCGATTTTCTGAGTTATTAGAATGTCCTTCCTGGAAGTCCAAGTTTTTATATTTTGTTATGCTTCTTCTCTATCCAAATGTTGTGGTTTATATTACTTTGTATTTATTCTCACTCAGATTGCATTATATATTCCTTTCCTACTAGATAGTCTTCAGTCTTGAGGAACTATTTTGGAGATTCTTTCTTCACTTTTAACATTAAAATTGTTATCAAATAAAAGAACTGGATGGACTGACAGGTATTCCCCTTCTTGTTGATATCTGGGAAGCAAAAGCTTCTTTATCCTCCGGATTCTGTGCTTTCAATGATTCTTTCAATTTCTCACAATGACCAGATCTTGATTTGTTTTCTGTCACAGACCACAGCACTGAAGCAACCAGACAGTTCTGAGTCAATCTCCCTATGTATTTTGAACCACAAAGTAAATATGCATTTTTTAATGAAACTCTTTTATTCTCTTTCTGTCCTTCATAGTTCTTTACTATAAGGGTGGTGAGACACTAAACCAGGTTGCCAAATAGGTATTGGAGACTCCATCCCTGGAGACAGCCAAGGTCAGTCTTGATGAAGCTGTGAGCAATCTGGTCTAGTTAAAGTTGTCCCTGCTTACTTCAGGGGGGAATTGGACTAGGTGACCTTTAAAGCTCCCTCCCAACCTAGCATATTCTATGATTCTGTGATTCTAAAAAGTTCTGCCCTTTAAAATTACTAATCTAGTCACGTTTTTATCTGGATAGGCTTGTTGAGCACATTAAGTAGCAATTTTGATGACAAATTTACTCCTTCTGCTTATTTCCCAGTTTGTTTTGTATCAATGTATGCTCTCAGTTTGTTTTGCTTTAGTATACAGATATTCAAAATATAAGCAAATTATTTCATTAAGCTGAGTCATATTCTTATTGCAAATAATCTTGTGTCCTATTTTTCAAATCCTTATATAGATAAGTTTTGGTTATGTTTCTGGACTCTATTCTGCTCATGATTACAACAAATAGGAAGATCTTCTATCTCCCCCCAAAAAAATCCTTACTTGGTCTGGCTGAGAGAACTTTCCAAATTGAAAACAAACAAAAACCCCACAAAGAAACCCGAAAGCTTTCTGGGAAGCCTCAGGCCTAAATTTACAGAAATTTACAGATTTAGGAGTCCCACTATAGATTAAAGTCCCATTATAGATTAAAGCTCAGTAGGGCTGGGGGACTGAATTCTCCACTGTATCACTGAACATTGTAAGGCATAAAATCTTGGGAAGATGAAAGTGTGTATTTGCTGGAATGTTTGATAGGGCTCATAACAAGGAGGTGGTTGAACCACCATCCCTGGATGTGTTTAAAAAAACTATAGATCAGGTAGGTACTTGGGGATATGGTTTAGCATAGGACAGGAACAGTTGGACTTGATGATCTTAAAATGTCTTTTCTAACCTTGTGATTCTGTGAAAGCACTCTGTCCACAACAGCAGGTGGGATCCCTCTGGGAAAGTGTGTGTAAGAAAGGACCAAAAATACACAAGACAGAGCAGGGAGAGGGGAACAAAAAAGAGTCAGAAACAGCAGAGGGAAAACTCAGGTCAGAGGAGAAGAAGGAAACAAAAGAAGAGGTTCTCCATAGCATTGCAGCTGATATTTCTGCAGCCACAGAAGGACCCCATACTGGGGCAGATTATTTTTTTTCCTCCGAAGGGCTTCAGCGCATGAGTAGGACCACACTGGAGCACATGAAAAGTGTGAGGAGGAAGTTGCAGCAGAGAGAAACCATTATGCAGTGACAATAACCACTCACATTCTCCCTGCACCACTCAGTGGGGTGAAGAGGATTCGGGAGTTAAGGAGTGTAGTTGACAGTGGGAAACAGGAGAGGAAAGGTATTGTTTTAGTGTTTATCTTCTTGTTTTTCACTACCCAAAGCTATTTTAATTATCAATAAAAGAAATAATTTTCCCCAAGATGGTTAGACCCACGATGATAGCTGGTAAGCAATGTCCCTATCTTTATTTTAGCCCGTGAGCTGCTTATCCTATTCCCTGCCTCTGTACTGTTTAAGATGGAGTGTGAGAGGCTGGATGGGCATTTTACCATTTAACGAGATTAATTCTCCACCATATCTGTATTTTCAGTGGAAGATTCTCCTTTACTATGATAACTTGCTGTTTGATAAAGTGCTTCTAGACTTCACATTAGTGATGGGTGAAATGGTATAAAATATGTAGAAGCTATTTCATGGACAAGAAAGCTAGGTCATTTAATCCCCTTTTATTGTATAAATAATTCCTAATCCCTTTGTGAACTAGAGTAGTGTAGCCTTTGCCTTTTCATAACTTTCAGAGGGGCTGACGTGTTTTCCTTAAAGGTGGGGATAAAAGTTTCCTTTGTTATGACTACTGAGCAATGGTACTGGCTAATAGCTTAAAAATCACTTAATTCTTATTTAAACTAAAATAGAAACTAAATTTTAAGAAGATAAAAGAGAGCATATGTTTTAAAAGTTACCAGCCCAATGTTCAATCCATGATAAAAATCTGAAATATGGCAAAACAAAAGTAAACATGCTTGTGTTTTGCTTCCATCCAGGCATTATTTTTTTGTAAACTTAGACATCACCCTAACTGAAAGACAAATCCTGTTTCCATCCTTTTAATGCATTTTATTTATTTTAAATGGAAGTATAGTTACTAACTTGGATAGTGTTATTTATCCTTCATTTTTAGGTCCCTTTCAGTATCATAATCTAGCAACAGACAGTCATGTGGAGGACAGGCAAACCAGTTAATAGCAACTGTCCAGGTTATAGAAAAGAATATGGTTTATTTCTTATTCTGCTTCTGACCTGGCAGTTATAAAAAGCAAAAAGGTTTTTACAGACACATTTGGGCTAACTCAACAAAGGACCATAGGCCATCCTAGATGTTTCAGCTTGTAGCTCGTCCGTGCCTGGACAGTGGAGTGGAAATCACAAGTTAGGGTCTGGCAGCAAAGTGATCTTCTGGACTGCAGGTAAAAATAATTGCTTCACAGATCCTCACCCCAATTATTTTTTTTTTTTTAAACACAGGAGAAGGAGTTACTAAGGTTTATCTTCTTAGTGAAGAATCTAAGAGATTAAGTCCCCATTCCAAGAAAAAACACTAATCTCGGCTTTGCCTGACTCTTCCCGTCTCTTCCTATCTCGTCTACGATCTACTGGTGAAATGCTCAAATAAATAGATGAGAAGGGGAGGGTTAGACTCTCAAGCAATTTTGGGGGGGTTGCTGGAAGAAGTCCTTCAGATGAGGTCCTTCTTTGTGCAAAGATTTGGGACTAGGATTGTGAATTTTGTATTTTCTGTCACAGTAATGGGGATAAAATGCAGTCAATGTGGTTCTCTTGACTACTTAACGTTCATGTCTTATTATGCCTTAAATAAACTATTGCTGAGATTCGATTCCTTCCTTCCAGAGAAATATGTCAGGTGGTATGGTTAGGAACAATATATGTAGCTAATGTGAGATATGAGGGAGTGTGGTTTGAGGAGTTTTTCTTCCACTTGGTAGTTTTTTTAATCTGGGAGAACGAAATTCAACTCTCACAGGTAAAATAGAGGGAAAAGGTGGTGATGTAAAGGGAGGAGACACTTACATGTAAGATAACTATATTTAAAGGATCAAGATATCTAAGTGGATAAGTGATACATAGAAGACTGCATTTCGCATCAGGCAGTCATTGAAAAAAAAAGAATGTAATAGTTGAGTTGAAAGAAGGGACAAAAAATATGTCTAACTTAGTTAAACCAATGCAAAATCAATGCAGGAATAAAACTTTTTGTGTGTGTGTTGTTTTATATTAGCTTACATAATTTTTAACCATGGTGTCTCTGATCTGTGGTTACAAATACACTGTTTAGCTGGAACCAGTTCAAATTTGAGTAGAGAGAGAGCTTAGAATAATGTAACTTCAGTTGTCTTGCCTAATTAACTATGTCTGCAAGTTTATGGAGACAGCTCTTCCAATGTGTATGAGAAGTCCAAGGAGTGATGCTGATTTACAACAGCAAAGGACAGAATTCATCAGTTTTGCTACAATACCTAGAAATAAAAAGAAAAACATTCCAACTTATTTTAATATAATTTGTCACAATATTTTTTCAAAATGAGTGAATGTAAAAAGCAGTAAAGTAAGAAAAATATGTTTACTGCTACTGTTAACCACAATATGTAAGGATTATAATTTGATATGAAAAATCCAGTTTAACTAAAAAAAATAAAAATAAAAATTGAATGCAACTGAAAATGTGAAATATGGTCAGTAAGGCAGGAATGTAGGACTTTCTATCTCATGCATCATCAGCACAGAGCAAACCAATGTTTTATAGCATGCACATTTGCTTGGGACTGTTGAATTGAACATGCCAAGAGTTTTTCTTCTACCTTTTAGGGGTCTGCCTTTAGCAGGACAGTACATTAAACTAACAGTAGTGGAAAAATTATAGTTATTATACTGCTTATGAGCAATTGCTCAGCTTTATGTTCTCTGTTCACTTACAAAAAATTGTGTCCAATCACATTCTCAAAGAAGAAAAAGCCTTTATACATATGAAAGCATGCCAACATGATTTGGCTTTCAATGCCTGATCTCTTTTTTTTTTTCTTTTAAAGCAGTGTTCTTAGATATTTTTCCTCTTTGTGTGTATTTAAGGAAATTATAACTTACATGAGACAAAAAAAAAAAAAAATCAATTTTGGCCTGTTGCATTGCAGTTTTTTGGGTGCTGTAATGCATCACTGATGTAGAACATTGATGTTGCTAAAATGTGTCAGAAATAATAATTATCTTTAATGTCTGAAAGGCATGAATACAGGTTTTCCCATCACTCAGCATAATCTAGTTTTATAACAGGTTTTGTCTTTGCTCCAGCTCTTACAGAATCTAAAAGTAGAGAGAGTTCATATTTAGAATTTTTAGTGCTGCATGTCATATGTTTTAAAAGGTTTGCTTGTGTGTTATATATAAACATGGCATCCAGGTTTGAGATAATGAAATGACATCATAATTCAGTAATAGAATCTGTGTAGTAGCATGGAAACTTTTAGTATCTTCTATTTTTTTATTCAGAACTTCTTTGCAGAAATTTCTCCCCTCCCCCACCTTTTTCTTTTTTCGCAGAAATTTCTGTGTAAAACCAGAGAAGATTAAATGTTCCATATTGAGGACCTGGTAATAATTAATGTGTGAAAACAGAGGTTGAGGTGGAAACTTTGTTTAGGGAAGATCACAAAACTATAGATCCCTGTTAGTGCCTTATATAATGGTAGTACTAGATAATTTCAAAATTACTCTGCTCTTGCTAGCAAAATAGATATTTTAACAGAATAAAAACAACCAAAAAACCTAGGGGAAAACTTTGTATTGCCTAGCTTATTTTCTTATTCTTAGTACTTATTATATTGCATGGAACAGTACCTGCTATACACTGAAGGCGGAAACTGTACTACCTTGCAAAATATCTGACCACATTTCACTGCAAGATGTAACCTTTTTCATATATTGATTTTAAAACTCTATCAAACCTTAAAAACTTCTGTGTTCTCCCACCATGATGTTCATCATTTATAAATAAGAAAAAGGTTCTCATGTTTAGCAGATCAGTATCACTATAAAAAAAAATAGTAGAAACTTGCAGTATATTTTGAGACGTCACCTTGTCATGTAGAATATTAACATTAAATATGTGATGTTTTAGAGAAATTTACTCCAACCAGAAGATTCAATATATTATGTATGTAACACTGAATAGCAGAGAATTACTGAGCAAGCCTACTAAGTACTAAATTTCTGTAACTTTTTAGCAATTTAAATACTGCTATTGCTTGTTTGAGTTTTTTTGTCCAGCAATTAAAAGTTAATGGTCTTTGTTTTCCATACTTGTATTACATCAAATGGCCTGGTTGATCTGTACTCTTATTAGCTAAAATGCCTGGATGATGGACGGAGGGTTGTGTACTGGTGGAACAAATGTGCACGTGTTTAATTTGGTGGATTTGAACAGAGCAGTAGACTGAGAACTGACTCCTAAGGTGATGTGCTGCATATCGGTACTTTCCGAGTTGGTTGGTTTGCAAAGCAATATGAACAATACTTTAGAATATGTTTAAATATCTGCATTGAACTGCAATGAAGTGAACACTTGTGAGTGTAGCCAGCCCAATGTAAATAAGCACACAGACTCATACTGCATTAACCCTGTATAAGTGTTCAGGACTGTGTCTGAAGTCCAACACTAGGCCAAATTCCTTCTTTGAATTCAACATGAAGTAATGAATTTCTGCATGGTGTTGGTTTAACTAACAGCATGTTTGTTACCATCTTCTAATATTCTCCTGACGAACATAACTCTTGCCATACAAAAATAATAGCAAACTCAAAATGAGCATCATTGAAGCAATGAAGATATTTCAGAAATGACACTATCAGGAGTGTCAATTTAATTTTGTGCTCCTCTCGTAGCAATGTAGGTAGTTCTTTTAGAGATTTTCTATTCCTATTGACCATGAATTAAGGCAAAGACATGAAACACTTGATCACATGAAGACTGGTATATATTGAGAAAATGCAGATAATTTTTCCGTATTTTCCATGTTTTCTTCTTGTGATAAGTAAATTTAGTGGAAATGTTAAAAAGCACTAGAATTTTTGTCAGGAATTTAAAATTTTGATTTGGTAATTGCTAGTTATATACTGATGCCTTGGAAAGCCGGAATTAAAACTCAATTACCTTGGTGACTCTTAAGCAGGTATTCTGTATTGCAGCGCTGGGCACACAGGGGATCGTTCCTCCAAATGTTTGCACCCATTAAAGCCAAATTACTCATATTTATACAGATTAACTATACAGATTAATTATAATTTCTAAGGAAAAGCAGGGTTATGCAAATTATTTCCAGGAAGTCATTTACATTAACTCCTCCCAGATAGAGCATGCTCAGGGACACTTAGGGGGTTGTTGGGGATGAAGGCTGGAGGTCTTCCTTGCTCTCAGAGCATGCTTTTTACATTTCTTCTTCATGATTATCTGAGCTCAAAAACAAGATATACTCTGTCTCTTAATTGGTTGTTAGTCTCATTATTTATGACCCCCCTATCTCCTCCTGTTGCACTGCTATGGCTAAGTTTTGTAGCTGCTTTCACGAAACAGCTCACACAGTTACAGCTGTTACATATTCCAAAACAAATATATTCTTAAAATACACAAATTAAAGTTATATTAATTGTTTCAAGCTACATCTATCTCAATCTATTCAGCATTATTATATTTCATTGAATCAATACAGAGCTGAGGTTCCTCCCCTTAGCTGATTGGTATGGTACTGTTTTTTCTATAAAGCTTTTATAGAGCTAATTCCTGAAGATTTTTTCCATAGATACAGATAATTACAACGGCTGGACCTTTTTCTGGTTGGCAATGTCTGTGTTGATTTATTTGTGATTTTCTATGGAGAAACAACATTTGGCATATCCTATGGGACTGGGGAAGGATATCTTCAAGTTGACAGGTAATTTCTATAAGAAAACGGGAACCAAAAGCTTCAATGCTTGAAAGAGAAGCCCTATATTTAGAATAAGTGGATTCTGGTGACAGATGCAGAAAGTAGAGGTTCATGGGTTTTTTTCTGTGTCATCGGGGTGGGAAATAGGACTGCCACCATAATGTCTACCTTGTTAACTTTCAAGGGAAAATGGCAAGCACAAGTAAGCATAAATGCTAAGTTTTAACTGATTTGTTTCTGATTGTGGCATTCATAAGTAGGTATCAAATCCATACGGATTTGCTGTAGAATGACAGTAGTCGTGCAGTAACAAAGAGAATTAAGCTAAAGCAGTAGTGCTCATGAGAGTCTCTTAGAAAAGGATTTGTGAGAGATGGAGATAATTCACAGAGATAACACTGAAATGGTAACGATGGTGTTTTATTCACATGCTACACTTGCATTTCATATTTCTGACGCTACCAGGTAGGAGCCGTGTGGTATATCTTCTTGGATGCATCATTTGACTTTTATCAATTAATTCCTTTGAAAAAATAGACATTAAAGTGCTTATTCAAACAGTGCACTCATGAAATTACTGGACCTCATCCATCATGGTTCTTACTCTGATTTACAGCTGATACTTCAAGTCAAGTTTTTCTGTTCTACCGCTGTGACCGAAACGGCTTGCTGCAATTTCAGATTGCTTTTTTCAAGGCTATTGTAGTGGTATCTCTGTGCACCTATAGATCACAGTTCTATTTCTTCCCTTCCCTACTGATTGACCTTCACATAATGTAGTTCAGTAGAGATTAGAATTTGCCTGGGGACTTTATTTTGCTATTACTCAGTTTCCTTTATAAAGAACTCTGTTTTGCTGGGGAGATGAAATCCTTTACCACTGATTTCTATCTCACTTAACTTCTTGTTCTAGATTGTAAGATCCCATTCACCTTCCAGGCTATTTTAATGACATGTCAGATTCAAATGATGTCTTGCATTAGTATTTACAAATACGCCCTTGTTCAGGTTTTGGGCAATGACTGTAATCAAGTACAGACCTTTAATATGCAGTAGGAGTGAGTTGACAATGCTACATATCCTCAGTTTTACAGTGGATGTTATACATAAACATCAGTCTTTAATGCTTCTCATTAAGGCAATAACTTTAATTAATTTCCTCCTTTTTGGTTTTTGTTGTTGTTTTTCTTTGAGTCAATTAGCTATACAGTAAAGTGATTGTCTCAGTCATTTTTCTGTAAACTTGAGTGTCCAGATGTTGCTCTGAGTTGAGACTATATCATTTCCTTGAATTTTTACCCATGGTTTGTATATCTGCACAGTGTCTCTACATTGCATTATACTGTGATATTTCTGTCACAGAGGGTATTATTATTATTTTATATTTCTCATTGTGACTTGTAGCTTTGCTGGTTTGCATTTTTATTTTGATTGTTTTACTGATTAAGAAATGACTTATCCTTAGGTGATGCTATGTAGATATTGATTGAGGGTTATTTGGATTTTCTGCTTCATTTCTTTGGGAGGAGTACTTGCTGTTTTGAGCAAGATGACAGTGAAAGCTGAATGATTTTTTCCATATATTGAATACGGAGGAAATTTGGCTGGTCATTTATCTGCAGCAAAAACTGATAATGTTTTTTAATACAGAATTATGATGCTGTTTGCAAGTCTTACAGAGGTAGCACAATTGTTCAACAGGACTTTGTGCTTTCTGTTTCACTCTCTTTCACTGCTGCTGTGCTTGGAAGAATGAACCACTGATAATTTGTGACTCAGGATTTCTCACCTATACAAATTGAAAATCAAGAATGTAATAGTGATGTAGGGAACAAAGTCTTAGAAGAAGTCTTGAATACTGTGTTGTATCTAGAAATATATGCCATATTCTCAGTTTTCTTTTTTTTTTTTCTTTTTTTAAACAGCCAGTCATGACTGGAAAAAAAGCCCTATATTTTTAACAGCTGTTATTCTCATAAAGGGCTATAATTGTAATCTGTTTTCACTGCAATGCTAGTTCATGTAAATATGGCTGTGATGGAATCAATTTTCTTCATAGCAGCGCCTCTGGTGCTGTGTTTTGTATTTGCAACCAAAGTGGTGTTGATTACACACTGATGTTCTGGCTGTCGCTGAACAGTGCTTGCACAGCATCCAAGCCTACTCTGTTACTCACTCTGCCTTCCTCCCAGGTAGTAAACTGGGGATGAGCAAGAGATTTGGAAGGAACATAACCTCGACAGCTCATTCCAAGTGATCAAAGAGATAGTCCATGCCCTACAGCATCACACTCAGAAATAAAAAATGTGAGGGGAGAAGTTAGTCTTGGAGGTAGTAGCCGTTGCTCATGGACTGGCTGGGCATCAGTCTTCTGATGGTGAGAGATTGCCTTTGCATCATTTTTTTCCCCCCTTGTTTTTAACGATCCAAATAGTCCAAGCTCAGTTAGCTTTTAATGTTGGGAAAAAACCTCTTGCTTCAGAAGTGGCATTGATAAATGAAGCAAAATTTTAGTGTCCTGAAAGAAAAAAATGAAAGTAAGACTTATGGAACTAGTGTTTTTTTTAAAAAAATCTGATTCATATTTTGCTAACAAATAGCCATATATTATGCATCATTAAATATTTTTCCTTACATGTTCAGGATAAAAAAAAAATCATGTTACACTTTTAATGTTAATGCATAGTAATATCATTAACATTATAGAGGTACAAGAAATTAAATATAATAATTTTAACTCCATTAGGTCACGTTTATAGAGTACTTCATAAACTGGAAATTATTTACCTCCTAAACCTATGCTTAAGCACACACAACTAACCTTTTCAAAAGTATTGGCATGGACTTTCTTCACCTTTATTTAAATGTTATTTTTCTTCAGTCTGTGTAAATTCAGCTGTTTTACAAAAACATCCACCTTAATTTAAAGAGAACTCTCCTGTTCTATAACTTCAGTTGGAATATCACCTGTGTCCCACCTTTGGAAAGCATTTTTTTTCTTAGCCAGATTAGTACATACTTTAAATAATCCAACAAGCTGTAATGGTTTCCTTATTGTTGCCATTAATCTAATTCTTTTAAAATATTTCCAGTTTTTCTGCTATGTTTATTTTATCTTTGTTTTATCCCATATTCTTATTTATCTTCTATACCTTTTTAACATTTACACCCTAAGAATCAACTTTCTATTGACCCAATATGTTGCCAAAATGTTGTAGAGATTACTGAGTGATTTCTTTCACTCAGGGAGGTTTCAGATAGAAAACCGTAACAGACTAAGATAGCTGAAGTCTAGGCTGATGCCTAGAGCTGATTAATTCCTTTGAAACAGTGAACACTGACATTTCTGCTGAAACCTGAAATGCATACAAGGAATTACCACAGGTTTACTAACTGCTGATGATGCAGATTCACATTACGCAAGGCAGATGAGAAATCTGATAATGATTTCAGTGCCAACTTACTGGTTTAAAAAAAACCAAAAAAAACAATCAAGTAGTTTTTGATTGGTAGAATGTGTATTCCTCAGCTCTTACACATCCTTCCTGGCACCCATTACAATCCGTATGTTAGGAAATAGAACTCTAGGAATGTACTTTTGAATGTTTAGATCTCTACTTGATCTTTTTCCCGAGATTGACAATAAAAGACACATGTAGAGATTCAAGAGGCACTACAGCTACCACAGAACAGCAGTGTCATTCTCTGGTATATTTCTTTTGCCAGAATTTTAATCTGCAGTAGAATCAGCAGCAAACATTTTTCTCCTACCGCAATGTGAGCAGAAATTGTGTGCCACCTATCATGTGCATGAACCATTCTTCTTAACACAGAATATTTGTAGGGTTTTGTTCGTATTTTATTTCAAATATCATAAATTTCACTTAACTAGAGGTTGGGGTTTTTTTTAACTTATCCTTGCATATTACCATATTGCCCTAATATTTTGTGTGCGTAAAGATACCGAAAAAGTGCCTGATTCATGCAAGAGTTTTTGTATATATGTATATAGACACATATAGAATCATAGAATCATTGATGTTGGAAAAGACCTCAAAGATCACCTAGTCCAACCGTCCCCCTACCACCTATATTACTTATGAAACCATGTCCCAAAGTACCTCCTCCAACCTTTCCCTGAACGGTCTGAGGGACAGTGACTCCACCACCTCCCCGGGCAACCCGTTCAGATGTCTAACCACATTTTCTGTGAAATATCCCCTAATTTCTAACATGAATCTCCTCTGGCCCAACTAGCAGCCATTCCCTCTCATCCTATCACTAGATATCTGCAAGAAGACCAGCTCACCACAACCTCCTTTCAGGTAGCTGTAGAGAGCACTAAGGTCTCCCCTGAGCCTCCTCTTCTCCAGGCTAAAAAGTCCCAGTTCCTTCAGCTGCTTCTCATAAGACTTGTGTTCTAGTCCCTTTAAACGCTTCATTGCCCTTCTCAGGACGTTCTCCAGGGCCTTGGTGTCTGTCTTGTAGCAAGGGGCCCATATGTACATACACATGCAAACATAGGCTGTATAGTATCACTAGGCGAATGGCAAAACATGGAATCATAGAATCATAGAATCGTAGGGGTTGGAAGGGACCTCGAGAGATCACTGGGTCCAACACCCCTGCCAAAGCAGGCTCCCAGGTTCATATTGCACAGATTGGCAACCAAATGGCTCTTGAATATCTCCAGAGATGGAGACTCCACCACCTCCCTGGGCAGCCTATTCCAGTGCTCTGTCATCCTCACTGTGAAAAAGTTCCTTCTCATGTTGGTGTGGAACATCCTATGCTCCAATTTGCGGCCATTGCCCCTTGTCCTGTCCCCACAGACCACTGAAAAGGGGTTGGCCAATTCCCCCTGCATCCCATACTTCAGATATTTATAAACATTAATTAGGTTCCCCCTTAGTCTTCTTTTCTCCAGGCTGAACAGCCCCAGCTCACTCAGCCTTTCCTCACAGGGGAGATGCTCCAGGCCCTTAATCATCTTCGTAGCGCTTCTCTGGACTCTCTCCAGGAGGTCCCTGTCTTTTTTATACCAGGGAGCCCAGAACTGGACACAATACTCCAGGTGGGGCCTGACCAAGGCAGAGTAGAGGGGGAGGATCACCTCCTTAGACCTGCTGGCCACATTCTTCCTTGTGCACCCCAGGATCCCATTGGCTCTCATAGCCACCAGGGCACACTGCTGGCTCATGGCCAACCTGTCATCTACCAGGACCCCCAGGTCCTTCTCCACAGAGCTCTTCTCCAACAGGTCATCCCCCAGCCTGCACTGATACAAGCAGTTATTCCTCCCCAGGTGCAAGACTTTACACTTGCTTTTATTAAACCTCATCTGGTTTCTCCCTGCCCAGCTTTCCAGCCTGTCCAGGTCTCACTGGATGGCAGCGCAGTGTTCCTGCATGTCAGCCACCCCTCCCATGCTCTCTCAGCTTTGCTATCAGGATGTCATGGGAGACAGTATTGAAAGCCTTGCTGAAGTCAAGGTAGATGACATCCACTGCTCTCCCTCCATCCACCCAGCTGGTGATGAGATCATAGAAGGCTATCAGATTGGTTGAGCACGATCTCCCCTTGGTGAATCCATGCTGACTACTCCTCATGACCTTCTTCTCTTCCAGTTGCTTGGAGATGGCATCCAGAACAATCTCTTCCATCACCTTTCCAGGGACAGAAGTGAGGCTGACTGGCCTATAATTGCTAGGATCCTCCTTCTTACCCTTTTTAAATACCGGAGTGACATTGGCTGTCCTCCAGTCTTCAGGGACTTCTCTTGTTCTCCAAGAGCTGTCAAAGATGATAGAGAGCGGCTCAGCAATCACTTCTGGACACGTCGATGTATCCCATCCAGGCCCATGGATTTATGTGCATTAATCCCTTTGAGATGCTCCTGGACCACTCCCACCTCAACCATAGGGAAGCTCTTCATTTCCCAATCTCTTTCTTTCTTCCAATGTCCGTGGGTACCGAGGGACCTTTGAAGTGAAGACTGAAGCAAAGAAGGTGTTCAGTATCTCCACATTTTCAGCATCCTCCGTAACCAGGACACCTGCCTCGTTCAGCAAGGGACCCACACTATCCCTGGCCATCCTCCTACTATTCACATATCTAAAAAACCCCTTTTAATTATCCTTTATGTCCCTTGCCAGTTTCACCTCCAAGCTGGCTTTAGCCTTCCCAGTCACATCCCTACAGGCCCTGACAACATTCCTCTATTCTTCCCAGGTGCTCAAACCCTCTTTCCACAATCCATAGATCTTCTGCTTCCCTTTGAGTTTACACATTAGCTCCCTGCTCATCCATGCAGGTCTTCTGCCTCTCTTTCCTGATTTCTTGCTCAAAGGGATGCACCATTCCTGGTCTTGGAAAAGGGATATATAGAGACATGTACATATTTGTGTATGTATATATATGTATCTGAATACATATTTATACATACATATGAATATTTTTTATGCAGAAGGGAAAATTGACCTTCCATGGCATAACCTAAGGAAAATACTAGAGAAGTGTCCTCCATAAAATGGAGTCCTGCCTGTATGACTGACACATTCAAACTGAACAGGAAGATGGAGGTAGCAAATGGACAATATTATCTGCAATATTCAGACAACAAACACAGCAATTCTGTGACCACAACAGCATGTAAAAGTAAATTAAATAATATAGATGGAATGAGAACATGAGTGTAGCAGTTCCAATTTTGTTAATTAGTCTGTATGCACGCTTCAGTGATGCTGCAATTATGCTACCTCATCCTTGCGTAGGACTGTTGTGCAAATGCTGTCATTATGCTCCTAGTAGCATATAAAACAGTGCATGATATAAGCCACCTACAGAGATGTCATTACAATTGTGTCAATTCAACAGTATGATTCTTAACATTTTTAATTATTTGTCTTCACCGAGAAGTGATCTGTGAACGTATTACTAGTCTTTTTGAAGTTGATAATTTCTTTTGTGTTATATTAAACACCTGCCACTAAGTTTAGATAAGTCTGTATACCTCACTATAATGTTTTAATCTGGAAATCAAAGTATCTACCTACTTTTTAATGGTTGTAGAGGTTTCACGATTTTACTTTTTAGTTTCCAATAACTTATAACAATTACTTAGAAATATTTGAAGTATAAGGAAATAATATTTAATATATGGCAATAAGTTTGCCAAGTGAAGGGATTCTTCAGTGCAGTGTGTTTTTACTGCAGCAAATTTTATGTGTTTCAATGGCAAAAGATCATATTTTAAAATTCTTAAGGGAAAAAATAACTTCAAAACCACCTTTTCCCCATAAATTCTGCATATTTAAAGATTTATTTTCAAATACAGTATTTAACTCTGAATGAAACTTTTGGTTGAGATACACTCTCATGAGGACTGAATCCAGAATCTCTAGATAAAAATGACCTGCTTCAGTTGGAATTATAGAGGTACATCTATAAGTTAGTAGGCAACGGCAGTTTTAGAAATGCTTTTTTCACCTATATGCCCTCTTTTGTTAGCATGTTGTTTCTACAAAGTAGAAATTAACAGAATTCTAGAATCACAGAATGATAGGGGTTGGGAGGGACCTCTGGAGATCATCCAATCCAATCCCCTTGTAAAGCCAAAGCACCTACAGCCTGTCGCAGAGGATCATGTCCAGTTGGGCTTTGAATGTCTCCAGAGAAGGAGACTTCACAGACCCTCTGGGCATCCTGTGCCAGTGCCTTGTCACCCTCACAGTAAGGAAGTTCCACAGTCACAGTCTGTATCAATGAGTTTGTCAAGCAATATGCTGTGTTTCAAATAATTTTCAAATATCAGTGCTTTACTTGGTGGGAATAATTAACCTTTCTTTCAGGAAAAAAAAAAAAAAGAGCAATAACAGGTTTTTGTGAGAATGGATGTAAATTATAAAGGGACAGGAATTTGTGATGGGCAATGCCAAGCAACTGACAAAGGTTCAGTTTATATTATAGAGTAGCTCACATTTCAGAAGTATCTAACTGCAGATGTTCACTATCTAGCTTTGTATTTACATCACAAATGTGGTCTAGCAAACTTTGAAATTAACCCTTTATTCAACATTTGCTCTATAAAATTTGGGTAGAATTTCAATTTTATAATACGTCTGGCTAATTAGTCACTTGAGCAAAGCAATATCTGAATATTTATTCAGGCATTCAGAAGTATTTAAATGACCCATGGACACAGCAGTGTTGATCTACTTGTATCTAATTGAGATCCAGTTAGTCTGAAGCACAATTCTGGTTTTATTCTTTCTTTCAACTTATTCTATTCAAAGCATGTTTTGCATGAGATCATTTTTTCTCTTTGAAACAGACACATAAAAGCACACAGGTGTTTAGTTTAACAATTTTAATTTAGTCAATTAAAAACCCACAGAATTAACCATTAAAGCCTTAGAGAGAGGGGTCAACCCACTGCCAGAACACTGAATCATAATTAGAGCTTCCCAAGTTGTACTCTATAAGGCAGATGTATAATCTCTCATCTTCAGCTAGAATGAATATATTATATGCAGTATTATAACTTGTATTAAATGGATTTTTGCCTTCTGAAGTTCAACATACAGTTAAAACAAATGCCAAAAGTTATATAAACACATACAGGACTGTGCATATATTATCTATCTATCTATCTATCTATCTACTTATTTGAAGGAGCTCAACAGCTGCACAGCTGGTATCAAGGAAGGAGCTTCCTTAGTGCCCAGAATATTCTTTTTTTTCTCTCACAGATGGCTGAGAAAAAATCTTCCGAAATATGAAAAAAATTAGCAGTAAATAATCTATCATATATTAAAGAATGTAAGTCACTATTTTATTTGGTTGGTTTTTGTGGAATTGATTATTTCTCAAAATACCAAGATTACTATTATTAAAAGAAATGCGAAGTTGTATTTGCAAGTTTCCAAAATGTGTCAACCCTGATCCAGTTTAAAACACTGATGAATCATTTTACAAGGAAATCCTCTAATCTGCACAAAACTATATAATTTAAAAAAAAAAAAGGCTCTGAGATGTGAGGGTGAGGATGGAGAAAAAAGATATGACTAGGAACATACAAAAATTAACTTTGAGGAAAAGTGGGGTAATTTATGGTGACAATTTTCATAGAAAAAATTTCTTTTCAGGGGAATTTTTAGTATGTATTGAAGTTCGTAGAGAACTGCAACTCAGCGGAAACTTGTTCTTTCAGCAGGTGTACTATCACCAGTGTCTGTCCTATCTTAGTATTTTTTATAATAGTGGAAGAAAGACAGTTGTTACATTTAGACTTATGTGAAGAATACAAGAATGGGGAAAAGAGAGGAAAATCTGTGAAATGTGACAAGAAAACATTTTAAATATATTTTTCCTTTTTCACATTTGAGAAATTATGAATCTGATTACATTTTATTTTGGCTAAGTATATCAACGGCAGTGAACAGGCAGACCAATGAGTATAGATACCCAAATACATTATTTCAAAAATATATAGTCTTACAGGCAATTCTTTGTACCATTTAATTTCATCTAACTAAGTACCAATAAAAGTAATTACTTTGCTATATTGAAAATTTATTAATTGAAAATAAAATTCTTCCCCTTATATCAACATCTTTTTTGCAAGAAGTAGGGAATATATTGTTTAAACTCACTTTCTAGCATTTCAGTAATCAGGGATCAACAATTTTGTGCAATAACGCTACAAAAATAACATAAGTAGAAAACCACCTTCAAATATATGTAGCATTTCATTTCTGAAGAATTTTTTTTATTGGTGATCTTAAGCCATCTGGCATCATTCACAGAAAGACTTATCTGCTACCCAGATTGTAGAGTTTTGACTTTGTCTTGATCCTTAGCACTCTGTTTCTATTTACAGGGCCAAGAAAAGAATAGTGATTAAAGTCTCATCTGACTTTGCTAGATATGGTTAGAAAATACTAGTTCTCCAATATTTACTAGTGGGACTCTCCTAACGTTTGTTGTTACTGTACTAGAGATCTGTATTTCCTCTATGGAGTTTTGCAGAGAATAAAAAAGGAAAAACAGAAGTGTAGAGATGTAATCAAACTGTTCTAACTTGTGTATGAGTTATACCATGTATGTAGAGTCTGGAAGAATAACAGCACAGTAGCGTAAAGTTTCAACATATACCAGTCCCACGGGCTTTGCTTCTAGAACAAAAGCTTCACTCCTGCTCCATTAAAGGCAACCATGGGTAGAATAGGTGTATATTCATATCTGATTAAGTCCAAGAATACGTATACCTTAGACTGTGCTGCTAGGTATTAATGGATCTATCTAGCAAGATGTCTTTGCTCTGGTTTACCCTTTTTCAAGATTTCTTATCTGTTCCCTCAGATTGCCTGAAGAATCCCTTCTGCTGGTCATTCTTTATATTTGGGATCTGTATTCTTTCATTACTATGTATATACATAGAACTAAAAAGCACAACATAGACATGATTATTTACTACTGGTTTTGAAAAATAAAAAAAAGCTTTCATTTTCTCATCCCTTGAATAATGTACTATATTAATATGTTTTGTTTATTTTTTTTTCTCTTAAAACCAAAATACTAAAATGTGCTGTTTATTTGAATGAGATTCTTGCTTGCTTTCATGAAGGTAATGAGTCACTTGGGCAAAAATAGCTAGGGATCCAGTCTCTGACAGACAGTGTCTTTAAATCAAAAGTAAATGTCTTTCTAAGGAAGAAATTCTAGCACTTCCAGATATATGTTTGATATAAAAATTAGCTTATAAAAATGTTTTCTTATAAATTAAAATGACATTAGTTTTACAGATACAGGTAACTGAGTCATGCCATTATACATTGCTTAGAATTTCTGAGTTAAAAATTAAAAACTAATAATGAAGAACACAGAGACTACTGCTATTTCAGAGCTATCCCAAAGTTTAACAATCAGAAATTTCAGTACTTCTTGCAGACAAAAATATTACAGATCAAAATTGATTCTATAATGTCTGGAAAAACTCCATATTACTACTGCACATCCCAAACTGTCTTCCACCAGTGCCCTAAGGCTAGTTAAAGAGTTTCTGCTTCTACTCGCTGCTATAGTGAAAAAAAAAAATTACAGGACAGATAATTTTTTGCTTTACCAAATAGATTTCTAGACAAGATAGTGGGAAAAAAAACCCTCAAAAAATCCACTCTCTTCAAAGATTGATAAATTCTTCTTTTTCAATATTTTTCAATTCATTATGGAGAAATACTGACCTACATCTCAAGTCCATCACGGTGTGCAGCAACAGTTTCTTCTGACTTTCCATATATAGAATCATAGAATCATGAAATCTGTTAGGTTAGAAAGAACCTTTAAAGGTTCAATTTGGTGCTCTTTTGTCAAGGTGAAGGCATTAAATATACCTAGCAATAAATTTTAATAATTTTGTCAAATAACCATAATGCTTTATATTGTCAAAACAGAAAGAGTTTTTTGTGCCATTAAGGAATTGTACAGAGAAATAATTGATTATCACCACTAATTATTAAATATTCCAGTACAGTCAAGAATGAAATGGCATGTGAAGGGTATTGTGGTAATCCAAACAGTGATTGTTTATTGAAAGATGTTTTATCAACGTTAATGCTAACAAAAAAATGTTATGTAAAGCCCTAGAAATACAGAGGAAATTATAATCAGTATTGATAACACAAAAAGAAATTGATTGCATTTCTGCTATTACAGATTTCTTGGGACACAGGGAAATGGCCAGCCTCTTTTTAATGGTCTGTGGAGACAGGACAAGGGGCAATGGCCTCAAGTTGGAGCACAGGAAGTTCCACACCAATATGTGGAAGAACTTTTTCACAGTGAGGGTGACAGGGCACTGGGACAGGCTGCCCAGGGGGGTTGTGGAGTCTCCTTCTCTGGACATATTCAAGACCCATCTGGATGCCTACCTGTGTGACCTGTCCTAAGGAACCTGCTTTGGCAAGGGAGTTGGACCCGATGATTTCATGAGGTCCCTTCCAAACCCTACAATTCTGTGATTATGTGATTTCCTATCGACAAAAACTTGAATAAAGAAACAAGAAATGTAGTTACTTTTTTAAGAGTAGAGGAAAAAAATAATAGTATTTATAATATAGGCATCTTTGACATAAAAATAAAAAAGAAAAAAAACTATTCAAAATACTCAGCTTCAGCTTGGTAGTTTATATGCAAGCCATACTTTCTTCAACAGGACATCTTAAAATTTAGCTTTATTATAAGACCACCATGAAAAAATAACTCCTCATTTTGTTGGGTTGGGGAAAAGGACCTCAGCATTTAAAGATATGTTTTAGAAATCTGTGATATAATAAAGCTGTGTTTACAATATTTTAGAATTAAAAATGTCAAATACATTTGTCAAATATATTTGTTCAATTAGTCAAAGCTGGAAGCTTTCTTTGTTTCTTTATTACTCTAGCTGCATCTAGAAGAAGGGAATCCTGGTTTTGAATGAGCTTACCAAATAATTTGCCATCTTTGCCCTATTTGTCCCTTGATATATTATTTCTATGCAGCTGATAAAGTCCCAGATATATCTTCAACAAAAAGAATTTTTGTTTTGTTAAGAATTGTACTGGTTTTGGCTAGGATAGAGTTCTTTTTCTTCATAGTGGATAGTATGGGACTGTGCTTTGGATCTCTGCTGAAAACAGGGTTGATAACACAGGGATGTTTTTGTTACTACTGAGCAGTGTTTACACAGAGCCAAGGCCTTTTCTGCTTCTCACACCACCCTAACAGTGAGTAGGCTGGGGGTGCAAAAGAACTTGGGAGGGGACAGCTGACCCTGACTGACCAAAGGAATATTCCATGTCATATGACATCATGCTCAGCATATAAGGGGCTGGGGGAACAAGAAGGAACGGGGAGATGTTTGGAGTGATGGTGTTTGTCTTCTGAAGAAACCATTATGTATGATGGAGCCCTACTTTCCTGGAGGTGGCTGAACAACTGCCTGCCCACAAATAGGGGTGGATACATTCCTTGTTCTGCTATGCTTGTCTGCACAGCTTTTGCTTTCCCTATTAAACCTGTCTATCTCAACCCATGAGTCTTTCACGTTTACTCTTCTGACTCCACTAGGGAAAGTGAGTGAGTGCCTGTGTGGTGCTTAGTTGCTGACTAAAGTTAAACCAGAACAAGAATAAACACTAAAGAGTAGCTTTATGTATCTTTCAAACATTAGCCTTAACAACCCCTAAAACCTTAAAATTCTCCCATTTTAAGGTTCAGCCCCACTTATCAACTTAAACTGAATTCTCTTTTGACTGCAAAAACTTAATTAAAATTGATTAATTGAAGAATGGTAGGAAGGAAGATATTTCACAGAGTTTAAATTTAGTTCCTATAAGTTAATTAAGGGCATTAATTAAATCTTAAGCTTGAGCAAAATTCATATCTATAGGCTTGAATACATTCATGTGAAAGTGGTTTCTTTGTAAGTAAGAGATGTGAAACTGAACACTGTTACTGTAGGACCTGAGGGTTTCACATTAATCAATTTCCTAAGAGTATATCTGTATGAGATGTTAAAATATTTTTAATTAATGTAATAATACTAAAGTCATAAGTTAAAAAAATATTATTGGTCATAAATCACATTAGAAGGATTCAGCATTCTAGGGAAGGGAGGAGAACATTGAAATTATTCACACTGCCCTAATAGTTCCAGGTTGTTCACAACATGTGGCAAGTTCTAAAATGTAACGAAGGAAGATTTGTACTTAAAATTTCACCACTGAAATCAAGATTTTCCAGTGATAAATTTATTATTCTGCATTTTTAAAGTAAAAATATATGCAATCTAAATTAAATGCATTTGAAAATATTTCTAGTCCTGTTTTAAACTCTCTTATCATTTTCTTGTACTTAATAGTTTATCACTTTTTCAAATGCTAGAGTACATTTCTCTACATTCCACTCACCTTTATATTTTTTTTTCTTCTTTTGGATTATCTCTATCATTTTGTAAAAATCTGAAATATTTTTTCTTAGATTGTGATGTGGTTTGATAAACACTAACTTGATATAGGACACTAAAGCAACTTCATTAGTCTGTAATCATTTTTTTGCAATAATTTTTTTCTAAATTTCATCATGGTATACTTCATAAATCAGCTCCACTGAAAGCAGTATTATTTCCTGAAAAAAACCTCCCATTGGCCTATTTTTTCCTCACATTAACCATACATTTGTGTAATGCGTGTCAAAGTTGCTCCCTATGTGTTTTAGAAATCATCTGTAATTGCTAAAATGTAAAGTTGTAACCTTAGGTAAGTAATCCTTTAATGACAATAGGGATGTCTCTAAGGGGATTTTTTTTTTAAAACTTCCACTATTAGCAATGGAAATACATGTGATATTTTTAATGAAGGACGATTGCTATGTGAAGAAACTTTGGAACTACAGAAAACAGCCTGATACAGTAGGAATATTAACTTGTACAATATACGTAACTCAAAAAAATCTTCCACCATTTAGTGTAAGAAAGCTGCCACTTAATATAAATTGTAGGTATTTTATTTGGAGATATTTCATTTGGAGAAATAAAATACCTTGACAGTATCTGTAAATGGATGTATTTACCAAAATCTTACCTTCCTGAGTTACTGTTTCTTTGCTATATATAATAGTTCCCTAGGCTACTATCTCTATCATTAGGCTTGGGCAGAAAAATCCAAATTTTCTTCAAATCTTAGGAGGAGAGATATACATAAAATAGAGAGAGAATATTATACAGATCATACAAGAATTGCATGTAAGAATAATTTACATCTATAAATACACAGGGACTCACACCTTTCTGGCATTAATCCTTGCTTGAGTGCTGGTCCTCATCTCATGGCTTGCTACAGTCCACTCTTGACGTGGTTCTTCAATTAATGTGTTTATCTTGTTGCATTTGGTATATAGTGGTGTTTTTCATGCACAGTATTTGACTATATGGGATATAGCTGAATATATTTGACGAATTCTGTGCAAAATTTAGGTGTTAATTTTAATGTCTTTGGTTTTATGTTGATTTTTTTCCAGTTTTAATCATTGGACTTTCTATTATTTGTATCACATAAGCTTTTGAACTGAATTTTTTGGTAAAGGAAATGAAAAGGAAAAATAATAAAATGATACTTAAGAGAAAATAAATCTTCTTGACTTATTTCAACACTGTTCTGAACTGGAAGACGAGATTTTAACTATTTGAAGAACTTGTGTTTTAGCCCATCAGATCTCTTCTGGGACTTTACATTTTTTTAGAAGTCGATTTCTCTACATATCTGTAGTGACTATAAGGAATCTGTTTCACATTTAATTATTTTTCATGCTGGTTCTGATGTGGTATAAAAAAATAGTGCAAGTGCTTAAAATGTTTGATATATGTACAAGCATACATGAGGCGGCAATGGTACATTGACAGATGTTATAACTGCTTCTATATCTTTTGATACAATCTTGTTTTCATAAAGTAGTTTTTGAATTATATAGGGCAAAGATCAAAAGTCATGAATAAAAAGTTAAAAAACCCTCATTAGTAATGGTTGTATTTCTCGATTAAAAACATATAGATTAAAGGTATTTATTTAAAAATATTGAGTTTGATTTCATGTTGGGGGAGGCAGCAGGTCTGCCGGCAACCTGGCTGAAGGGATTGACCTTGACAACATTCCTGCATTCCCTTGAGAGAGAGAAATCACTCACTTTGTAACACGTGCACAGAACAGGGTGGTGATGAAGACGGGGTGCAGGCTGCCCAGAGCCAAGAAGAAGGTGGGAAAAGGCAACCAATGGGAAAAGTGAAAAAGAACCCTTTAGCCTATAGTGTTCATATGTGTTGTTTGGTTGATACTATAAAAGGCCTGTGCAGTTGCACTAGAGCATTCTAAAGTACATTGATCACTGAGTTGTGTGTTGTGTCCATCTCTACAATGACATATGGTGACCACCGATGTGATCTGATGACACTTGAGGGCTGCAGGACAAGGAGCCCAGCGAAGCTGAGAACAGCAGGGAAGCTGCCAGGTCTGGACCAGTATACAGACACCTGATAAGGTGAGCCATGGGGGATGAGCCTGAGAATGGAGCAACATGACAAAAGAGGAGCAGACAGTATTATCTACATGGAAAGGTCTGCTCACCTGAAAAGGTGTAAACAATAATGAATGTGGGCTGCAGGGAATGCTCTTGTGGGCTGCTCAGCAAAGGTTTTCAACAGATATGGTAAGAGCATTTAGTGTCTCATGTTGGGAGAAAGTGGGGGAAAAGCTTTGGGATGCCATCTCCACAGGATCTAGAGATGCTACTGAATTGGCCACTACCTGGCGTTTCCTGTTGGAAACATTAAGAGAAAATGTGGAAAAACGAAAGGGACTTAAAAGACTGTGAATTGGAAGGTGGGACCAGGGGAGAAACAAAAAGTGAAGGCTCTGAGCTTTCCAATAAGCCAGTCCAGCTGACTTCACCCCCTATCAAGCCCGCCACTCCAGCAACTACCTCTACTGTTGCCGCGCCCAATTTGCTGTGGACTAAAAAACCCTGCCCAATTCCAAAGGAGTGTCTGGATAATTGGCCAAATTGGAAAACCCCGGCACAACAATTAGCCAAGATAAAAGACAGGCCATTTAGCAAAACACCAGCACACCAATTAGACGAGACGTGTTTAGTCGATAAGCCTTTGGAGCCCTCTGAACCTCCTGGGAAGGAGGCTTGACACCACTCTATGTCTCTGTGTCCACCCTTGCCTGATAGTGGGGACAGTGATGAGAAGGAAGAAAGATCTGTTAAACAGGCAGACATTCTGAAAGGGGGTCTGACTTGCCCTCCTAAAAGGCAAATGGCAAAGATGATACCCTGGACACTGCCTTTGGCTATAGTAACGGTGCTGCTGCAGCAACAGGAGCGCTTTCGGAAGCAAGTAAGAAAAAAAGCAGCTGAAATGGGGGACTGGGACTTGGTGGAAAAACTCGATTTACCCTGAGATATCACCCAGATGGAAGTTGCTGCCAAGCCTCCCGAGGCTGATGCGATGGCTTATCCCGTTTTTAAAGCTGCACCAGGTACTGGGCAGCAAGACGAGCAGAATGCCCTGTCATGGAGGGTGGTGCAGAATTTGCAGACCAAAGCCCAGAAATTCAGACTTAATTCTCGTGAAGTAATGCAACACATTCATGTTATTAACACTGACTTGCTTGATCCATATGATATAATGCATTTGGCGCAAGTGTTGTTTAGCCGATTCAGATGATGGTATTCCAATCAACCTGGAAGCAGCTGCACCCCGTCTTCATCATCACCCTGTTCTGTGAACTTGTTACAAAGTGAGTGATTTCTCTATCTCAAGGGAATGCAGGGACATTTTCAAGGTCAATCCCTTCAGCCATCAGTGCCCTGGATGTTAAAAATAATGTAATTCAAGTAGTGACCCAAACCTGCTCTGATTTACATTACACTACATCTAGTGTGTTAAGTGAATTCTGTAGCACATTATACATACAGACTCAGCTGAATATTACCTTTCATGATGACCATCCTTCCGAAACAACTGTTCTCAGGGATTTTTCAGATTCACTCCTTGCTTGATGTATTTTAGGTAATTTTATTTATTCTATATACTGTATTTAATTGTAATAGAAAACATATGGAAAATATGGTGGAAAATCTTTCAGAGTAAATATTGAATAGAAGAGAATAAAATTTGTGGGAGAATAATGGTGTATTATTGACTGAAAATGCTGATGGATTTCTTATTCACTGAGAATGTATTTCAGGGTTAATGTAAGTTCCTTATTACTTTAGTAATGAGTTGAATATTTTTAAAAAAATAAAAGACTCATTACACTTATGACTTTTTCCAAAGGACTTCATAATGTGTTGCACATGGTAGAATGACTTAAAATGGATAACTTTTAAATGATATTTTGATGCATCATTACAAATATTTCTTTACACATGCATATATTTTAGCCCCACAGTAATGACCAGCTGAGAATTCAACAGTGTTGTCCATTTAGAAACAGTAGTGAATTATAATTGTAGTGCTCATTATTGTTCTTTCTTCCCTTTATTGGAAAAAAGTCAATGTTTTGAAGGCAGTCTACCAAAAAATATGGGGTTTTTTTTTAGATAAACTTTCAGCATATTTTTCTTTAAGATTATCTCCTCCTTACTACTTTTCAAGTAATTACCATCTGTATCTTTGAGTGTTGTTCAACAACATAATGTATTTGTGAGGTTATCACTGTTTACTTCTCTTGACAATGAATCTGATTTGCTTCATGAGTGTTGGTTTGTATGAAAGATGTGCTTATTATGATAATACTTATTTATCTTCCATCTGAAGATCTCAAGTGGTTTACAAAGGAGATGAATACCATTATCCCTATTTTACATAGGGACATATTTCTGTAAAAACTATTAGCTCCAGAAAATTTTATAAGGGACATTTTTAGATTGCTTATTAGGAAGATGACAGAGGAAGAAATGCAGAACAATGAATAACAAATGTATTGCACCTCCATACTGAATTGGAATTTGTTTTAATAAGACTTGGAAAATCTCCCAGGACTAATACAGACCTGATGAGTTGGAAGGTAAAAGGTTTCTGATTTACACATTGGGACAGCAACTTGGAACACTTCATAAGTAAACAAACAAAACAACTGAAAAAAGCAAAAGATATGGACTGGGGCAAATTTACCTAACTGGACTTGTTACCCTAAAAAAAAGCCATTAGGAAAAGTCTTGAAATTTACCTCCAGGAATTCAGCCCAGAATAAATATAATGCAAATATATATAGTCATACCATGCAAATGAGCCATGGTGAAAAATAATCCATCGTCTCAACTTCTCTCCTTCTTCCATAACAGCATTTGCTGAGTGGAATGAAAGCCACTGGGAGTATTTCTCTGAGCTTGTAAAATGCAGCAATGATTAAAAATAATGGATCTTTTCATTTAACTCTCATTAAATACTAACAAGATTCTAATTGACTTAAAGCACAGGTCTGTAAGAAAATAAGAACAGTCTGACAAAGCAGCAAATATTGCTGTTTAGTCAGCAGTCCTGCAGCCTCTCCTGACTGCATCTAATTTACTTGTGAGAACTGGAACAGGAAATGTTTTTCCTGCTACATCTCTTTTGAGACTACTGCATCAATAGAAGGAATAGCGTATGAGGAAAACGTAACCTGCTATATGTTTCGAAAGCCAGTTCTTCAGGTTTTGACTGCTTGCACAGCCCAAGGTGGCCTTTATTGCCATCCAAGTGAACTTATCAGCAGAAAAACCCTGCAGTACATGAGTCCGAAGGGAGTCAAAATGACAGAGGTGTTGGCTTGAGGCATACAAGTACTAAGAAAAAGGTTTTTCTTCTACAAGTAGAGTCTCTGCTTAAAGTAAGGAAAAAGTAAGCTGTGAAGTCACAGTGCTTCACTGAAATTAATTTCCTCATTTTCTCCTCCCAGCACAGTAGTCCCTGGAATTAGTTGTTAAAACTATTCTTTCACAGGCTCTTACAAAAAAGCAGTGATTCACGACTGTAATATAGGATTAAAATGTGCATGATTAGCCTCCAAGCTGACAGGATGTGCTATAACTAGTGAATGGAAATCACACTGTATAAGTTAATTAGTTGTTACTAATCTTCTGCAGTTACACTTGTGCCTTTTTGCATTGGCTTCTCAATGCCTTAGAAACTCCACTCTGTGTGTGACAGGATTGAGGCCCTGCATGTTTAGAAACTAAATTGAAACTAAATTCATGTGCCTGTTCCCTGTGAGGAATTAAAAGTTTTTAGTGTCACAGTTGCAGAGATATTTCTGTTTAAAAATAACTTCAGGAAAATAATATGTATTCCTTATCTCTCCTTGAAAGCTGTTGAGTATTCAAGAGAGAGAAGAACATTAATTCTTAAAAAAGTAAGGAATCACACAGACACATGGAATCACACAGACACACAGAATCACACAGAACATTAAGAGTTGGAGGGGACCTCAAAAGATCATCTAGTGCAACCCCCCTGATAGAACAAGATCACCTAGACTAAATCACACTGGAACTCATCCAGGAGGGTTTAGAATGTCTACAGAGAAGGAGACTCCACAATATCTCTGGGAAGTCTATTCCAGGGCTCCATCACCCTCACAGTGAAAAACTTTCTCCTTACATTTACATGGAACATCTTATGCTCCAGCTTGCACCCGTTGTCCCTTGTCCTGTTGCTGGCCATCACTAAGAGCCTGGCTCAGTCCCCCTGACTCTCGCCCTTTACATATTTATAAATACTAATAAGGTCACCCCTCAGTCTCCTCTTCTCTGAGCTAAAGAGGCCCAGGCCGCCAGAGCAGAGTAGAAGGGGAGAAGGACCTCTCTTGACCTACTAACCACTCCCCTTCTAATACACCCCAGGATGTCATTGGCCTTCTTGGCCACTGAGGGCACATTGCTGGCTCATGGTCATCCTGCTGTCCACCAGGACCCCCAGGTCCCTCTCACCAATGCTGCTCTCCAATAGGACAGTCCCCAACCTATACTGGTACCTGGGGATGTTCTTCCCTAGATGCATGATGCCACACTTGCCCTTATTAAACTTCTCCCCATCCAGGTCTCCAGCCTGTCTAGATCTCACTGGATGGCAGCACAGCCCTCTGGAGTGTCAGCCACCCCTCCGGTGTGTCAACCACCCCTCCCAGTTTTGTGTTGTCAGCAAACTTGCTGACTGTACACTCTATTCCATCATCCAGGTCATCAATGAAGATATTGAATAGTACAGGTCCCAGTACCAACCCCTGAGGGACTCCACTAGATACAGGCCTCCAGCGAGACTCTGTCCCATTGATCAAAACTCCCTGGCTTCTCCCCTTCAACCAGCTCCCTATCCACCTCACTACTCAACCTTCCAGCCCACACTTCCTCAGTTTAGCCATGAGGATACTGTGGGAGATTTTGTCAAATGCTTCACTGAAGTCAAGGTAGACCACATCTACTTCTCAGGACTTCTCTGATGTATAACAAGGCTTATTTACTTATGAACCAGCATTTCTGTGCTTCTTGGTACTTCATGTTCAAGAAAAAAGATTAAATCTGCTTCCATGCATGCCAAATACCAGTCTAATTGCTTTGACTCCATTAAATTTCTCAACATGAAGAAATTAATAACAAATTCTATGACACAAAAGATACTGTTTCCTTAGTACAGGAATTTTAGCCCTAGTTAGGTCTTTACAGTTTTGTCTTGGAACTGGGCTCTCACTCCAGGTGTTTATTCACAAATTACCTATATACCTTTGAATGAAAAACATAAAATCACACTTTGTTTAAATTTCTCAGATCGAATAACTCAAAAATATCACAGAAATACTTACAGAAAAAATTAACTGAACAACACCAAGTAACGTCTTCTGAAATTATGTTTAGGAGCTTCTTAAGATTACGACAAGAGCTTTAAGAACTAATCTCTAAAGCCACATAACACTTAGATGTGGGGGAAAAAAGTGGTCAAGTAATTTGCTAGTTTAATTCAGTGAGATATTGTACATAAGACATAATTTTACATCATTATATGCTTTTCCTCAATTATTATTTCTTAGTTTCTTTTTAAATTTCAAGGATTGTTTTAAGAGCAACTAATTATAAATTAAATTCTGAAAGCTCACAAACATTTGTCCTAATATAAAAAAAAATGCTCTCATAAACTCTTTTAACTCTAGGACAAAAGTTTTATATCAAAAAGATGCTCATGTGAAGCTTTTCTCTTTTTTTAGCTGCAAAGTAATTTGTAGAAAGCTGATTGCCAAATTCAATTTCCAATGAAAGCGTGTAAGATTTTTATGAGTAGAAAAGCAAAATTTTGAAAAGGAAAATGAAGTGTAAAGCCATAATCACAACAGTACATGCAGCAGAAACTGCTTCAGAAAACTATGTTCCACAAAAGTGAGAAAATACTGGAGCATCCAAAAGGCAAATGTTTATTTTCTTATTTGTAATAAGCAAGAGGAGAGATAAAACTTGATGGAAAAATGTTTGGTAAAAGTGTTTATTTTCCTCCCTAACATTTAAAATTAATTACAGTCATAAAAATATTTTTCCTTCTGTGCTACTCAGAGCCTTATTTTGACCTTGTGCATTCCAATCCTTTCAATTAGATTTTGTGGATTTTGTAAAGCAAGTTCATTGCAGGTAGTCTTCTCCCTTTAATGACTTTCTCTTCTTGTTAACTATTAACAATATAAATTAAGAAAAAAAGTAACAGTGAAAAACAGCAATTACCAAGGATATTATTTAGGAATGAAGTTATCTCAAATAACATTTAATTGAAGCCAGGTTAAAATGACATACGAATTCATTCATCATAACCAAAGCAGTCAAACAGTTACAAACTTGAGTTATAGAGGTGGAGAAATGGAAGAAATCATGTCACCTTGTGAGATTCTCTTTTCCTCATACAGACATGTTATTTCCTTGTAGATGAACATATAGGTTGCAGACATTTCTCATGCTTTCTCTATTCTTCCAGGATTATTTTAGCCAAGCCTTCTTGCAGGATCAGGAGGAGAGAATAACACCAATATATCCTTAAACCCAGAACTCACGCTGTTCTCCACTTGTGCTGGGACATGACACATTAGGCTCTTAATTAACATTACACAATCTTCTCTTTAATGTACCAAAAGACATCTCTTGCACTTAACTATTTGTAATGTAAAATTCACCTCCTTTCCTTTCTTGGCTGTCTGACATTCTGAGGAATGCACCTTTTGCTGCACTCACACTATGTCAGTCTGCATATTAAAAATACATGACATAAATATCTAAAGAGGTTTATTTTCCGTGTCTCATCATAGAGTCTTGAAGAAGGCTAGATATGAACATAATCACCTTGGGGTGACAGTGATTTATCTCACTGTGGATTCTTTCAGGTTGCCCTCCAAACTAATCATTGTTCAGTAGATGTTTTTCTCCAAAAAATTTCTGGATCAAAAAGAACTTGGGAAATTTGGAAGCTATGCTGAACACAATGAATGGTTAATCAAGGAAAAAAAAAAAAAAGGAATAATTGGTTTGTAAAAATTGGCAAAAAGAGCAGGGAGAGCACAGCATGACTTTAATGGAAGGCCAGAACCTTATCTTGGTAAGCACAGGAAACAGCCATGATTATAATCAGACATAGCATGTGTTCAATATATTTCCAAGGCCCATAATACCCTGTGCATAAGGTAACCCCTACTGTAGGGGGTAAAGAGATTTGCTTGATCAATTTAAAAGGAGCTGTCTCACAGGAAAAGAATTAGAACTCTTTTGAGATGAGTCTCTACCCCTTTCTATGAAGCTAATTTTTTCCTGCCTTACTGTTTGTGTCTTTTACCTCTGAGGAATACCTCTGCACTACATTTGTTTGAATTTCATAACTTCAGCTTGATCCACCCACAGTGAGACCCTGACTGCCCCTGGACAGCTTTGCTTTCTAGGAAGATTCTTGTACTCTCCTTTCCAAGTAACAAGTTGTGCCACACTGTGATCGTCTTTTTCTTCTGCGTTCTGAGTGCCAATTCCTTCATCCTTCTTAAATATCTGCAATACCAGACAATTGAGCAGGACCCAAACCTAGGATTGCATGATGGGACTCAGTTAAATAACACCATTTGACACTAACATGTACCCAGTTTTGGCTCAATGCCATTCAGTACTACCCCAAAACCTAATAGGTTTATAAGCCCTTTTCTGACCAGTTTTTGCATTCATCTTACTCCTGAGTTTACAAAAAGTTTAGGGGTAGCATTTTCTACACTGAGCAGGGCTCCTCCTTTTATGTTCTCTTGTAGCATCAGTGGGATTTTCTGCAAGGTCAAGAGGTTTGAATATATCAGCGATCACTATCTTCCTCAATAGAGAATCTGTAAAATTGAACTGTGAAATAAAAGTCTAATAGAGATTTTAAAGGCAAAATCCTTGAAGTTTCCCCCCTTTATACATTTCTCTCTCTCAAATAATCTTTTCCATGTCTCTAAACCCATGTGTTGCTAGGGGAAATTTAAAGTAAAATCAAGATATTTGAAGCTTTTAAATAGAGTTGCTGAAATGTTGTGTATATTTTAAAGAAAAGTGCATTTTAAATGTATTTCTACTTGCCATATGCTGGTCCCTGAATTTCTGTGATTGTCTAAAGTAGCTTATGATTTATTGAATCTCATACTGACAGAAACTATCTTATGCATACTGTATTATAAATGCATGTTTTGAAAAAAAAATTTAGATTATTCAGGTTGACTATTGTTGCCTAGTGAAGCTGAATGTCCTACTAGGAGTTGTATAATGAAGCTATTATATCTTTGTAAGTTTCTATTCCAGATGGAACAAATGGTATGTTTTCAGGTGTGTTTGAAAGGCATGTTTATGGCGATGGAAAGAAAATAACTCAAAAGTAAGTGGGCTATATGAGTGTTAATATAGAAAGAAATACAAAAATTATTCAAGAGATTAAAAACAAATATAAACTTTACACTGATGAAAACATGTTAAGGAAAACAGAGAATGTTTTTTCTTGGTTTTAATAATAATCTTACATAGATTTGAAATTATAAAGCCTTAACCTTTCATTTCAGCTCGTAAAATGAATCCTTTTTTCCAGGGCTAACTAAGACATGTTACCTGGCACAATACGTCTACCAGAGTTTATGTGAAGATTTGCATGGAGAAACACTGCATTTGTCTATCCACATCCTATTTCAGCTCACCTATGGTGGCTCTTTGTGAAAATTAACTTCATCCTAGCCAAAACTAGGACAACAGATTAACCTCTGTGTGTGTAAATGCAGTTGGTTCAGAACTATTTATGTGTGTGTGTGTTTAACTTGATCCAGGATTGTTTGTCTGCCTGTCAGTTTGATTTAACCTCCATCTCTGTGTGCAACCCTGATGTAAGTTTCAGGTGACCCTTGCCACTCCCAAATCTTTAAGCCGCTACTTTGATTGTAGCAAATTCCATTGACTCACTCTGTTAAATTGGCTGATGTTTAACCACTGTTAATTACTACACAAGCTGATATTCTGAAATATCTCAAATATTAATAAATCCTAAGCTGCTGCTAAACCAAAGCCCTGTAATAAAATCTCATTCATTACAGCAGCCAGCTGTGGGGCATGAGGAATTAGAGATAAGGACAGTAACTGGGAGAGGTAATGGTCAAAAGAGGACTGAACATTGCTAGAGAGAAAAGACTGGAGAATTATTTTTGTGATAGTGGTGGAAGGATGAGAGGTGGATTGTGTGTAAATTTTGCATTTTTGTCAGTGTTTTGATGACTGTATTTGATTTTGGTGTAGGGAATTCTTTTTGTTGATGTAAATGAAGTTTTTGAAGATTGTAGATTTTGTGTTGAATATGTATTTTAATGACGATTCTTAAATATGTGATTCTATGGAATAGCAGTATGAAGGAAAAAGTGTTATTTTCAGAGCCATCAGAATATTGCCAACTTGTTTAATTGAACAATATATGGAAAGAAGTAGGAGAATCACTTGAATCTGAAGGTTTTTGGTGAATATGTTTTCATAATAATAATAGTAATAATAGTTTTCATTTTAAACACATTTAAATTAAACAGTTGGACTTCTAAGTATAATTTTTGCAATGAGTTTGTTGTTAGTTTTTTAGTATTTCCCTTGGTACATTGTCATGCAACTAATAGAGTAATTATAGATTTTTCCTACAGCGAATGCTGCATTATCCATTGCAAATATTGTTCTATTGCAGTATGAAATATGAATAGAAAATAACTTTTTCTGCAAAATTAAGCTTACATCTTAAAATTTCAGCAGGGGGCAACTGTTTTGTAAATAAGATGTAGCTGGGTTTTAATATTAAGTTCTCACTGCAATAATGGCATGTACCTGACAAAACATTGACTCCCTGCTGCCATCATGTATTCTTACTTCAGGTTCCCTGACAGAAGCAGCACAGAGGACTGCCATTTCTTTAGTGATAAAGAGATTGAATGTTCACAAACCACTACTGAATTAAATAGTTTCTAATTTACTACCCTTCATCCTAAGACTCTCGGGAAGATTCAAGCAAAAAGGTACCTAGAGTTAGACCAACTGAGTTTAATTTTTAACTATAATATTGTCTAAAAATGTACATGTGAACAGTGGACCATTTAAACCTCTACATAAAATAAGTTGCACACAGCAATTAACTAATTAAATATGAAATGAAATAATGAATGAGAATAGAATTGGATTTTCCTGCTACTTAATTAATACTTAACCAGAATGCCATACTGCAACAATGTTTTAAATAAAATCCCTAACACTTAGAGGGACTTGATACAAAATGTAACCTCATCCTTCATCTTCTCATAATTAATTGACACTCGGTCTTTTAAAGATCATAGAGTGAACCTAAAATTGTCAACATGTGATAATTTCTATGTGAAGAGGAGGCTGCATGCCAACCCTCCAGCACTTTATGAAGGAATAGTGTTGCATGTGTTTTTGTGACTGTAGCAGCTCGTGTTTGTGCAGTCTATTTACCTTAAAAGCTAAATAAGGCTCTTGGAAGGTCAACATTGTCCAAATGTTCTTCCCTGGACTGTGTACGTGCAGAACATCACTGAAGACAGTATTGAGCAGCTATATTGGTGATCCACCCTTGTCACAGTAGCTTCTACATTGCACAAAATGTTTCTCTGGGAACACTGGCACACTTTGGCCCCAGTAAGTGAAAGATGAGAAGAAGTCAACTATTTTCATGATTGCCACAGGATGCACTCCATGCAGAATGAAGGACTGGTAATTTCGTCTTCAATTTCTTTTTTTTTATGATTTCAAAATTACTGATGAACAAGTTTCCCCAGCTGAACCTGAGCTACAAAGACTTTTTTAGTCAAAAAGAGCAAATCTTCCCTTGTTATAGAGCAGTTGCTCATTTTAACTCTGACATTGATGAATGAGTGACAGTTGTTACAGGACTATTTTTTACATTGCACAGAATGATTCTGGCACTAGGCACTGAAGACTCTGCCTTTAAATAATGTGCACATATACAATTAAATCTCAAATTAAATCACAGAAGATGGTGGTGATACATTAGATATAAGGCCTATCTGAAGGTTCCTCAGCTTGGAGATGAGCACAGTTTTTCAGCCTTTCTTTCTTGGGGACCATCTATGGCTATTTGACCTTTGTTGTAAAAGAGGAATTAGAAGGGGTGCCCAGGCAAAGCCTTCTTAGGGAGCCAAACACTGACTGCAATATCAGTGAGTGAAAATTACATTTATAAGACTGAAATTTGGAAATCATGGATGGGTGCTCACTTTTATTTTAAACAAGGCAGATTTGTCTAACAAAACTGTGACCTCATACTATTTTTATGAGGTCTGTACCTCTGACCTTTCTTTTCAATATAAATAGCACTCAAAACTGCAATACAATCAGAAATCAGTTTATGAGGTAGAAAATCTCTTTAAATGATAACTAGAAGGAGGTTATAGTTCATCAGGGTTTATAGTATTTCCTAGAAGCTGGGCAGTAAGAGAAATTAGGTAGATAAAACATATCATTGCAGGCAATAGCATCATTACATCACAGCAGTAAAAAAATGTGATAATGGGTATCTGTTTGCAAAAGTGAAGACAGACAAAACCCCTGTTGTCATATTTCTAGAGTCACTTTAAGTGAATAGTGAAACTGGCTTGAACGTTTACTCAGAAGTGGGATAGTGAAATTTGCAAACCCTTTCCTAGATGTTCTTGGCATGCTAAATTTCCACCAGACATCCAACACTGAAGGGATGACCAACAGATCCCTGTTGCATGAAACAGGATGCATCAGCTAGGAAACATGAACCGTACTGTAAAATTTTAAGATTTCTTAAAATCTGAGGTTTCAACAGCCTCCATAGCTGTCTCAGAGAATGTATGGAAAGAAATAATTTTGCCTTTCTGCTCCATTTATGGTGGTGCAACCAAAGAACTACATTAGTTTATTTAGACCAAAGTACAAGTGCTGATATCTTCAATTCACATTTGAAAAAATATTCTCCGGGTTTTCTGATTTATCGTAATAAATACTTTCAGGGAGGTGTTAAAATAGTGAAGTAGAAAAGTGCCAATAGTGAATAAGTTATAGATAAATATCCCTTTTTCCACCCTCAAAGTGAAAGGTCAGCCGGTGGTGAGTTGTAAAGATTTTTTTATGCGCTATAGAATCATATTATTTCTTAATCCATGATCTTTTTATCTAGAGCATGAACTATTTCTGGTTTCTGAACCTCTCTTTTGAAGGTTGGTTTCCCTTGTAGATCAGGATGCAGATAATGGGGATGGAAAAATAATTTGTCAAAATTAATTCTCCAGCCAGGACTGTATGTCCTACATTCATTGAAAGAGCCATTTGGGGTTTTCAGTGATGTTTGATTTCATCTATTATGAGAGACCTTTAGGTGTAGGGCTGCTGCATGACATTCAGGGCTGTTGGACCCATCAGTTTTCATTTTTCCTGTGATCACAGTTTCCCTGACAGGAAAATGAAAGGTGCAGTCCCTGTGGTTTGTAGAAGTAAATTCTCAGGTTCCTCTGAGAGGAAAGAAGGACTGGTAGAGGGTAATGACTTTGTCAATCTCCTTGTGGTATTTACTTGTCTGACCTCAGTAACTGGAAAAACCTTGAGATCTGCTGGTAAGTGACTAAATTAAATGTTATTGACCTGAATGAGAAGTTAATAGAACTACATTTTGGAAGATATTATTAGACTATATGTTCTCTTTGTATTCAAAAAAGTATGTGACTTTTTATTAATTATTAAAAGCAATTCCCTTTTTTTTTTTTTTTTGGTTGTGGTGTTTGGGGTTTTTTTACCTCAGCAGTTCCCTCATAAAGACTTTAATCCATTCTTCACATTTAAAAATAGCTGGTAGTCTTCTGGAAAATATTTTTCATTTATTTATAGGGAAATGTACATAATAGCCCCTTTCTCTTAAGATAAATGTATGCATTTCTGACAAAATATTTTATCTATATGTCTTATCATTAAAGTTGTTAATGAGGCTCCAGAAAGAAAATGTAGTAATCATATGGCACTGGGAAATATTATTGCAAGTCTAGGAGCAACAGCCAGAGAAGATTTTCAACGTGCCATTAAGTAGTAAACTCACAGCTGCCTGATGGTATCTAAGTAACTGTTCAGTGTAATCATTTAAAAATATGTCCAAAATAAAAGCAAATATGTCTAAAAGTAAGGAAAGGTCAGCGGTTTACATTTTCTAATTACATTTTATTCACATTGAAAGTGTTCTTTAGATAAAGTAGTTAATGTACTGTTTAGTCAAAAGGAAAAATTGTTATGAAGTGTTTAAAGGAGAGGAGGACAATTGTGTGGGTACAACAGTTTATAGTGCTGACTGGAATGTTATGGCATCAACATTTAGTAAGAAGCATCAAAACCACATTATGTATCAAAGAGAAAGAGGTACAGAGCAGAACGTTTTGTATGCAATGCAATAATAACAATAATAATAATAATAACAATACTAATAATGCTTAATTTCCATTTGTCATCATGTTAGAATCTTCCGGAAGAACAAGAGACAATGAAATATTAAGTGATGCTTTCCATTTCTAGAAAAAGGAGGGGGGTGGGGGCAGGGATTGAAGAAACATCACCACATAAATAAATAAAAAAATCCAAACTCAAAATTGCTTACTTTTTTTCCATCTGTATAAAGGGTGACTTTTCTAGGTTTGGGTAACCATTGAAAGACTGCTGGCAGGACATACACGAATAAAAAGCCAGTCTTATTTAAAATTTTTTTGAAAAGACATCTGGTAGTTGGCAAATGGTTGAAGAGACATCCTAGGCTTTTTCTAGCCCTTGAGATACAATTTCCAAACATTTGCTGTAATAGATAATCCTGATGAGATAGAAATGAAAGAGAGACATAACAAATGTTTCACATTCATAGTCTCTGTTTGTGGAGGCAACACTTAGTAAATAGACAGTTTTTTCATAGGAATGCAGTCTAAAGCTGTGCACAACTTTAATGGGACTAGAGAAGGAGCAGAGACAGTGTTTTTTGACCTATTTTGCATATTCTATTATTTGCAGATCAGAATTACTTCATAAAGAGAAGGAGAAGTCAGCAGTCAAGAAAATATTTCCAAAAAGCCTGAATATCTGAATGACAGGAATTGAAGAACAACAAGAACTGAATCTTGGATTCCTCATATGGTTAGAAATTAGCACATACATAACTACTTCACCGTTTCATAGACAAATCAGGACTATAATTGGGAAGAAAACTGTTGGACAATGGAGTGGAGAGTTTCAGCCTGAAGAATTTATACTTGAGGAGAAATTTAACAGAGCTTCTCTTTTCAATGATACTGTAGTCTGAGATATGAGGATGAATTATCTGTTTTTCAGTATTCTATTTCTGTCTGGTTTTACGCTTTCATATATTTCTGCTAGAATAAGGGTTATGGTCTTTTCCACTGCTATAAGAAACGTTTTTGTTTCTATAAATTATACTTGCTCATTTTTTTTATGAAATGGATTTTTTTCCTATTTTTTGGTATTTTCTTCATCTGAAGAAATTAAAGTTTTGCTATATTTTAGTTAACTCTACTGACATATTTTATTGCTTTTTTAGTTCATTTCAAGGTGACAAACATTATTTTAAGTACACAATTTTTTAATATGTACTATATATTAAAGTGTCTAACACTGATTTTTTTTTTTTTATACAAGTATTCTGCAACTGTATTTTGTGGTTCTGCATGGCTCTAATTCTAATAGATCAGATTTTTTCATTCCAAACCCAAAATAGCTGGCTTTTTCCATAGTGACTTTTGGGATGTATGTCCACAGGAATACTCTTTTTTCTGTATTCGCTTTTCATATCTTCTGGTATATGCTCTGAAAACTAATATTTATCTTCTTATCATTGAAGCCAATTGATATTTAACAAATTAAATACAAGTACGCTTTCTTCTCATTTTTTGGCTATTATAAGAAAATGTAAAGCTTTGCTGCAGTCGATCATGGTTTTTTTCCCATTTATTTGCATATAAAATGGCAAAACATCCTCTTTGATTCTTAATGGTTTTTGGAATATGAATGATGACATCATTGTTTTTGAGAAAAATGGACAAAGCTACATAAAGTGAATATAGATAAATAAAAAGAAAATGCCATGGTTTCCCTGAGAATAATTGATTTCCCAAGAATTAACATCCCAAGAAGTATAAATTTCCAACCTGTGGCTGAAATGCCTGTGGAGATGCCTGCTTTCTAATTAAAAAGTAATGACATCAGATGTGACCATACATCTAAGGCTCCTAAAGAAACTAAAGCTATGAAAAAATACTTAATCTTGTCTTTTAGGTTTTTCTTCTCTAATTGGAAGTCTTCTTAGTGGCAGTGTTACTTTTCTGTGTGTGGGAATATGATAAACTGTGTTTGTCCTCTGTAAATTTTGGTACACTTGGTTTCCTGATCACACTGGACATGATACCTAGCTTATCAGCAGAAGAAAGGGCTATGAATCCATCATTGTTGAAACAATGTCTGGGAAAAGATAGTCTTTTATTGTCAACAGAAGTTAGCGCATAGCGGATGGAAGAGCATCAGGACAGAGTTGTGCCTTGCTTTACATTCCTACTAGCCATTTTTAAACTCACTGGTGCAGCCAGCATATACACTCAATTTAGATCTTACACTATAACATCAACAGCGAAGGGCTGTTGAAGACAAAGTTGATATTACTAAGAACTGCTTGTAGTCATCCCAAAGGAAGCTAGCAGAACACATATTGTGATATCAGATCTTTTCTTTCTACCCCATGCCTGGCATCCTAGACTAATAGAGGAACTATTAACACCATTATTTTATTGCAATTATTTACAATACTTTCTGGTAATAAGCAGTGTTATTACAACCAATTACAATGAGGGATTAGTAGGACTCTTCTAAAATGTACTGGACTATTCTATCCCCTATGTAGTCTTTGTGTCTGCAGTGTGGGGGAGTGTTCTGCTTTATGAAAAATTTCCCTTTGTGTCTATTTCTGCATGCTCAACCTGTATGTATCTAAAAATATACCTTGAGTTTACAGAAATGCAAATGCAGGAAGTTCTTTATATCAAGTTATAAATGTATATTGGAGATATGATAAAATGTCTTTTTTTCCCCAAAACCAAGTATTGAAACCATATATTTTCAGCATTCAAACCTTCAGTTGCCTCCCTGTTTCTAATGCCCATAACAGCTGCCAGTTTAAAGGAAATGAGGGTGCCTAGACAGCCAGTGATTTGAAGTGGGTTTGCATAGATCTCTCCTACAGAAAGCTCATTAAAAAATGACAAAAGGCTTTTAAAATTAATCACAATAATTAGTCTTTTTAAAACTCAGGATTACAGGATCCAACATGAATAGAATTATGTGGGTGTTGTGGTTTGGCCCTGGCTAGAGGCCAAATGCCCACCAAGCTGCTCGCTGACTCCCAGAGGAGAAACTGGCAGAGCTTCTGAGGGTTGGGATAAGGACAGTTTACAGCCAAATATCAAAGTGAATACAGAACAATAATGGCTAGTTACGATTACACCCAGTGCTAACACAGAGTACCCAATGAGTACAGAGAGCTGCCCAACAGTAAGAACCAATTGGCCCAACATCCCAGCCACACTCCAACTGTCCTCGAGGCAGCTGCTTTTATGGGCAAGTGGTGTCAGGTGGTGTGGAAAACAGCTCTGGCTAACTCAGCTCACCTGGGCTGACTCAGCTCACCTGTGTTGGCTGATTGGGGAGGCTAACCCTGGCCTGGCCAGAACCAGGACAGTGGGTTTACACACACAACACACCTGAAGTCACATCTGCCCTTGAAGGCAAGTTTTGCTTCTTGGCTTGTTTTCAATCAACCAAATAAATTCCCCCAACACAGTGAAATCTTTCCAGTCCCTTTCTCTCAAGGAAGTCTTTTCACCTACATTAGTTTATCAGTTTATATCAGCAGTGCATTTCTGCAGCAAATTTCCATTTGTCGCCTCTTACTGTGCTCTGGTTTACTTTATGAAACTGGGTGGAAGGGTGAGCAACCTTCAAAAACTTGAAGTTTACACTCTCTCACATTTTTCTTTATGTCAGTAGGGTGTGGAGATGAAAAAAATAATTCAGACAAAAGAGTTTATCATGAAAACAATTTGAAGAGTAGCTATCAATTACATAGCAACATTATACACCTCAGCAATTTTTCTAATTACACATTTTTCATGAAACAAATGGTTTGCACATGCCATAAAAATCATTAAAACTGCAATGAGAATGAATATAAAAGTCTGGACATACATGCTGACCTTGACTTTGACCACTTTTTACCAGTAAAGAATATTCAATTAATTTTTACATCAATTCTTCAATTAATTTCCTTGAGACATGCTTGTGCTTCTGTTTAACTGGTTTTTAGAAGCATTTATGTATCTAAGTTTATCAAGCATAAGAGTTCATGTAAGATTAAACTGTAAATTCACTCTCTCAAATGCAACATGAAAGAAAGCATAGTTTTAGAAGTACTTTTCATAGTGATTTACAGGGCATATATGTTAAAAATAATTATACATGATCAAGCCAATAATACATTTATTTCACATAACATCATTATATATTTCAAACTTCTAAAGAAAAAAAAAAGTCAGGCCAACAAACTTTTCTATCATGTAGTTCTGTCTAATCATTCAGTAACAAAATATAATATGTCGCTTCCTCACTAAATAATATTTTGCTCTCAGAATCAGTCTAAAAAAAAGTCACCCTTTGAATGTCACACATTTTCTCCTCTAGTATTCAAATCTGAATTTTATATTTTATTTTGCATGAGATCATTTCCCTCTGCTGAAAGTTTATGGAAACTTAGTGCTAGTAGTTATACCTTAAGATGATTCAATATTGCAAGGAATGAGGGTTTTTATAAGATCATTCCTTTCTATATTTTTAAGATAAGTCTACATGCTTATTTTCTAAATAAAAATGTGTTTATTTTCTGGGGTGCCAGGAATATTTCTATACTTGAAATTTTCAATTATGATGTGGCTATCTTTGACTTTAACGCAAAAATATTGAAAGTATTTTAGGGAAGAATGAGCTTTTTCAACCTTAGGAAATGTCTGATTTAAGATGATATGTTCAGTGTCAACCTGCTTGTGTTTGCACATAGTAATACAGTCTTTGAGGCATGGCAAGTATTTGGATGATGAAGGAAAAAGAACTATATCCACACGTAAAACTTTTCTTCAAAGAACTTTGAAATTTCATCCCTTTTTGAAATAAAAATATTAATTACCTCATTCTACCTCCCAAAAAGGACCAAGTTTCAGAATAGAAGCAGATGACTGAAAAAATTCAGAAGATATTGCCTCAAGTTAGATGAGACAACTCTGTTGGTTTTGACTAAATTATCAACCTATTGCAATAGGCCCTTCTATAAAGTTTTGTCCCCAACTTTCATGTAAGGCCCCCTTTAGATACTGTAAGTCTGCAGTAAAGTCTCCCTGGAGCCTTCTCTTCTCCAGGCTGAAGACCAACAATGTGATTCCAGAAGGAAAAAATTAACAAGTACATATGATGCATTTCATCACAGGAAAGTGTAGAAAGGGAAATAGTTGGACAGCTGGAGGTCCAGAATCCCTGAACATATCCCTTTATAGGGTAGCACTGACTGCATCCTTGAAAGCTATGTGGCAGCCTGTGAGCAAGTGGACAGGATAATGACAGATGAATAGTAAGAAATCCAAAATTAGTGGAGTTGTATCTCCAGAATGAGAGGAGGGCATGAATTACCTCCTATTATCTTAGATGAAAGAAGTGACTACTCTTGACAAGGAGAGAGAGAAAAAGAAAACACAAGGCATTTGTGGAAAAGTGGAGTGCTATCTGCCTGCAGTTGTGTGTATGGGGTGGTCATGGGTTTTGTTTAAATGTCACTCTGATGGCCTCAAAGAGTGCGAGAAGAGTGAGTGGCAAAATGAAGACATTATTTGTCTGTGTCAATATCTTTGCAAGCAGGATTTCAATCGAGTGTGATAATACAGAAAAAAGTAAATAGAAAAGATAGGGTTGAAATTATTATTTGTGTTACGTGTAATGCTGTAGACATTACAGCCCCTTTGTGCCAAACCTCAAATACGAACAAACATGTCACCTGTCATGAAGAGATTACAACATAAGCAGAAAAGACAGGCCTAATCTGGAAGGAAAGTAAAAAAATACAAAGATAGGGAGGTGACAAAGTGGCCTGAACAAGGTGTAGAAGTCCTGTGCAATCTAATGCTACATTTTGAATCTCAGGCCAGCATGTTATTCTGAAGACTTATGCACCTCTCTAAATGAAATCTAAGGACAAGAGTTAAAAGGAAATTGTGTAAAAGGAATGCACACATTTACTTATTTCCTTATTTAATATTATTATTTATTTTTCCTCTGGTGCAGCATTTAATAAGCAATTTCTAGCCCACCAGATTTTTATATGCTCTGACCATATGTGATATTTGCATGCTCTTAGTATATTCAAAGGTTTTTCCATAACTTGCATTTCTTTTCATAATGCATTGATAAAACATTTTTGTTCTCTGTTATAAATCAGGGTATGTTAGAAGGACTGCCATTGCTAAATGCTTTCAGATGAGATGAGTAGATTTGTCTTTTTGAATGAAAGTGTGGTTATCTTAGCTAAAATTAAAAACACTGCTTTTGCAGCTGCCTGTTAGCAACGTTCACATTCCTATCTATTTGACAAGTACTTGTTTTGAACAGCTGAGGTTACAGACCATGTTAGTAATATCTTTCCTGACATATATGCTAGATTCCCTTTTTCCATTTCATTCCCAACATTTTCAAAAAAAGTTTTCTAGTCATTGCTCCTTTGCTTTTTTCATGACAGCTGCCCTTTTCCCTCCATTTCACCACCCTTATCTGCCTGTAGAAACAGATGCCTGCAGACGTCCACTCACTCTATTTGTGTCCTGTCTTGACCATAAATAGCACTGTCAGTGTTAGACAATGCTTACGTATCTGTATCCTCAGTGTGATTTATTTGCCTGGGTGCAGGACTGACCTGTGTAGTTCCCATATCAGAACAAAGCTTGCATTTGACAAACTTAACTTATAGCCATAGACAAACCCGTGTCTATTCAAACTTGTCTATGAAGACACCTTGATTGCTTGATGTTTGAGCAATTGCTTGCTTGATTGTTTTTGAGGGTGAAAGAGGAAATTTTCACATGGCAAATTTTCTGCACCAAACTGATTCACTGAATTCCTCATTTAAATTTGCCCTTTTGAAGCATTAATGTTTACAAAGTTTATTGTCTTCAAAACATCTTCATTAATAATCAGAGCATATTCACCAAATTCTGATCATGAACATTTTTCATAGAGAGAATTATCTTGGGGGCACTGAAGAACTTGGACAGGCAGCAGGTTTTAAAGGCTTAGTATTAAGGGACATCTGTGGTTCAGTGCCAGTTTCCAGAGGTGAGGTTTTGATAAATTCCCTTGTTCTTAAATAGGATTTATAGACTGAAGGACCCCCTCTCTAGACTGAAGCTTCCCTTTTGTTATTTTCTGCCCTTCAAAACATACGAAGGCAGAAATGAAGTGGTGGTGGGTTCAGAGGAGATAGTATTCAGAAATAACAGAGTCATTTGGAAGGTCTACAAGACCTTGACTAGTGGGCAAGATCACAGAATCACAGAATCACAGAATTGTAAAGTTTGGAAGGGACCTCGAGAGATTATCGGGTCCAACCCCCCAAGATATTTGACCTTTCCTTGCATTACTTGCAGAAGGATGTTGGAAGCAATCATATGAGATCTAAAACTTGCAGCACACTGACCAGCAGCCAGAAGCCTGCCTTTCAGCAGGTTAAAGGTAAATCACTGCCAGCTATCTTCATACACTGGGTGCTCAAGGCTTGGGGTGCCAATTCTGCTTATTTGACTTTGACGAGGTGAGGATGGCAGGGGTCACTCCAAGTAATAAATTTCTACAAGCATGCTTCTGAGGAAGATGCATGTGTAATTTATTTGGGGAAGAGAATATATGCCACAGAGGAGAGGTAATTGTCTGTCCTTCTAGTAGTAAGGAAGAAAGAGACACATTTTTAGTAGCTTTACATTGAGACCTCTCAAAGCAATACTGAAGTAACAGACTGAAGACATTATTCTATACACTTCTCTCAAAATGGTACATCAGAGACACAAAGAATACAGCTTTCACTGAGCTGGAAGGAGTCATCCAGATTCAGTATGATTTTTGAGTCCTGATGGGTTTATCACCTGGGAGAGAAGAGATTTGGCTCACATTTTTAATCTATCAGAAAAGTGCATGGTGTTTGGCAATGTTTCATTAAACCAGAGATGTCTGAATGAAACATTTCTGTCTCGATAATTACTATTCTCCGTCTCTGTAGGAGAATTTGCCTTGATTTTGTTTCTGTGGGTTGGAATGCCAACAAGGTAGAGTCCTTTGGAGGCCTGTCTTCTGGATCCCAATCAGGGATCTCAATAGACATGTGTTGAGATACTCAGGACTTTTAAGCCTCCAAAAATCTTTTTGTTCAAAGAGAGGCATCTGAAAAATTATGCTTCATTTTTACAGTTTTCCGCAAGTGCTGCAATTTTTTTGGTCCTTCTTATGGGGTCTTTCCATGGAGTAAATACTGAATCTTGTCTAAGCCACAGCTACTTTAAATTATTGATGAAAATGCATACTATCAGTTTTTCCATGTTTTCTCAGAAACAAAACAATGGTTAAGTGAAATACTTGAACTAGCAAATTGAAATTGAACTCTATATCGAATATTTTGTGCTAATTATTCTTCATTTTCACTAGTTCTGTGAACTGTCAGTTCTGGTTCCTCTAAATCAACCAATCTTCTTTCCTTTCTAAATAAATTGATAAAATACTGATTAAGAATATAAACTGTGTTTAAATTTGTTAAAATTTTCATTGAAATTGTAGTAACATATATAATCTCTATAATATTATGTCAGCAAAATGGAAAAGCCATTTAGATATACAATTACATCTAAAATATAAGGAAATCAAAATGTTCTAATTAACTGTTGTTGTAAGGATAGAAGAAAATACATTCTAATGTAAAAAATGCTTCATATCACACTCAGTAGGTAAGACTTTTTATCAGTACCCTGAAAGCAAGGATGTCATTTTGAAACAAGCTGGCAGAACAGGCTGGATTTCACCCAAGACAGAGGATTTAATAAGTGCTGTCACCCATTCCATTGGTATTGGTCCAATCCATTTTGAAAGACTGAAGTCCATGACCTTTCCAAAACTATGCAGGTGACTGATGTGGTTGAAAGTTTGGAGGTTTTTTTTCATGATTCTGGGTGCAGAATGATTAAATTTCATTATTTTATTGGTGGGGAGGGGAAGAAAAAAAATGTTTCCCAAAGTATTTTAAAATAATTTGACAGATTCCACGTTAGTGTGTCAGTCACACAGACAGATGCTTCAATATAAAATTTCCATATCTTTAACAGATATGTCCCACAGAATTAATACTGCAGAACCTTTCTGATATGGGCTGTCTAGTCCTGCATATATGCTCTGTTAATATATGAAACTGATATACTGAGACATTAAACAAACGTAGCATTGTATTTAGTATCTCCCAAAATATTCAGATTTAAATAGGTCTTTTTCTTTTTAACATTATTAATAACACGCAGTGGAAAATATTTTCTTAATTTATTTTTTAAAAATAAAAAAGGGTTCAGTCTCATTATGTACATAAGATCCTGAAACAAATAACCATGGATGACCTGTTTATGCAAGATCGGGGCCTGAATCTTTCCCTGAATAGGGAATATGTGAGTTAAGTGTTTTCTTCCCAATCTTTAAAGACAACTGTTGGTAATATCTACCCCAATTTATATTTTTCATGCGGTGTCTAAAAAAATATAATATTCAGTGGATTGATATGAACATTAAAGCTGATTTCTTAATGTTAGGTGTTTTCTTTGGGCCAAAATTGGTATGTGTAGCAAGCAACACTGTCACAATCTTCCATTGCCCTGGGTGTTTGTTTCTTTACTTTCCCAGACTAAACTTTATCTGGCACTTCATGACAAGGAAATTTTCTCCTCTTTTGGGCTTCTTTCCAAAAGAAGTAAACTCAGTGTTGTTAGACCAAAACTGGGAAAATGCCTCTTTTTTGCCTACTGTCTACAGAATTTTCTTGGTCTTTGTCCAAGTTGCATACAAACAAAAAGGTTTTGAGCCAAAAAAACCTCAAACCACCCCCCTCCCCCCAAAAAAAAACCCCAAACCACTCACAAAAAACCCAAATAAAAACCCACCCATACATTTCAGCATTTTCTTTTGTTTATTATACAGTTATTATTCCATAATTTTCATTAAACTTTCCCTGTCTTCATGATGTTTGAAGTTCATAGTAAAAGAGTGAATTTGTTCATTGAAAAGGGATGTATTACTTGGAGGGTGTGTGTGTTTTGGGTTTGGAGTTTTTTCTTACCAAAAGTCTGTAATAAATTCACCCATATTCTGTTCCTTCGAGGATTCTTCAAAATATATATCTGTTCTCACTACTTTTTTACTGGAAAAATATTTCCTGGAGTTTAAACAGCAGTCGGAAATATAATCAGTTCTTATTTTCTACACAGGATGAAGCTGAACATCAGGTTTGTTACATTGTTTCTTAGCTTGCAAATAAATCTGAATATATTTGGCATGCTATTATCTCTCTTGGTGCATTTTTTGTCCTCCTTTAGTGATGCTACAGATTCAAATCAAAACATCTCTGAAGTCCTGACAAGTTTTTTTTGTACTTGGAATGTAATTGTTTTCCCTGGACAATCACCAAGAGATACAATCTTTATTTGAGGGTTGAATTTCATATCATCTTTGAACTTGTATATAAAACTAGAAGAAAGAATCTAACTAGCATTTTACTTTCTCCTCTTCATGATTTTTTAAAATTATTTTTAATTTTTCTTACAATTTGGATTACCAAACTCAGAAGTTTTAATTACTTTCCCTTTTGTGTAGATGTCTACTTCTGACCGTTGCATCCTCAAGCAATTTCTGCAAACACAGAAAAAGAAGGCACAAAACCTGAAAGTACAGCCAGATAATTGAAGACTAAAAAACTGTTTAGATTTGACAGGGGACTGTTTATTGTGGGAGGGAGAAGGGACAGAATATTACTGCTGCTGTAGGAAACTATATGAAAAACCAGAGCTGTGAGAGGAGTGTCCATGGTATACTGGGGCATTGAGGAGGGGGTCAGGGGAGGGAAGATGGGTGGGGGAGGGTGGGGGTACCTGGTGGGTACAGAGAATGAAAACATGCCATATCTGGCTGGCAGTTTCTATTCCGTTTGGTCACTTGGTCAGGATAAATGGCAATAGTGCTATAGAAAAGATTTATGGTTCCTATTCTCCACAGTTGCTAGTGAGAGAGTGGAAAGAAACTTGCTGTTCTGGATTACTTGGTGCGCCCTTTTAAAAGAATTTGGCAATCCCATCAATCTTATTTCCTAACTACAGTGGGTTGTGCAGATTATGGTGAAAATTTCCTCAGTAGCAAGTGGCAGAAACTTGAATACATCATGCTGGAAAGAAAAAAAAATATTGAGGTTCTACTTCTCCGATCTTTTAGAAATGTTTTTCTCTCCACTGCTGTCCTTCTTTTAAGGTCTGCCTGTTAGTTACCTTGAAGCAATTTCCAATATTTTGTGCCAAGTACTTTAATTGACTTGAATTTCCTATAGGAATATTCCCTGTAATAATCCTCTCTGCTGCTTATTCTGCTGTCAGTAGCACGTCTCTAAGAAGAATACACAGAAGGCCTTTCCCAAAACCCCCGTGAGGAACTGAGCTTCTCAGAACTGTGAAACTTCAATAGCATCTGGCAGGGAGATGCTGCAATTTGGTCCCTCTGACCTGTGGCAGATGATAGGCTGGAGTTCTGCCTGTGTTATTTGTTTGTCTTAGGCAGGTCCATTAGTTTCTGAAAACTTCTGCCAAGTTAATAAACTGAAAGAAAAATTTGATAATAGTCAGGCAAGGCAATTTATAACATACCAATTTCACAAGGAGCAAAGAAACCCAACTCCTTCTCAAGCAATCCATATTCTGTCACAACTCCTTTGTCAAATTAACTATAATCAAAGATCTCTTAGGTCCTGTAGCTGCACTTGTGTGACATTTTTCTTAACTTTTGCATTACTGCTGAGCAGAGATATTTATCGGAATCCTGTTTATCTTGACGGTTACTGCAAGATTTCCATTAATCCTCACAAATTAATCCTCACAAATTCACAAATGACTGTGAATCAGCTATTATCCCGTGCTTAACATTTACTAAATTCAGAAGAGATGTATGGTATTCAAATGGTGGTGGGTCCTCAGGTGTCTTTGGCAGAGCTACATCTCAAATAAGTTCTTTCTTTGAAGTTGCACAGGGCTGATAACACTGACTTGGATGTGGAAGTTGTTTCCTGCCTCCTTGCCTTCCCTTAATGGTTCAGGAAGGAAAATATTATGTTATGCATACCAAAAGTAGGAGGAGGAAAGAAAAGAACACAAATGATGACACATGGGATCTGTGAAGATTTTTGGCTGATCACATCCAGTGGCTCATGCATGGCTGCCCACTCTACAAGCAGGTGCCTGGGGAGCCCTGGGAGCCTGGCCATGATGCCCTGGGGCAATCCCATGGTGGCAGATATCACACTCTGCAAGCAGGGCTCCCTCTGGCATTGCAGCTCGGGCTACTCCTCTGTGGCACCAGCGCAAAGCTTGGGCAGAAGCCAACACTGAGCAGTGTCTCCAAGAGCTGGAGGCATGGAGGAGGAGAGAACATCCTGCAGTTCTGGACAAGTTCCCTCCTGCACTCCTTCATCACCATTCAGAAATTACTCTTTCAAAGTACTGCAGCCCACACCAGCATGGCTGGAACTGAGGTCCTGCCACAGAGAGGTCTCATCCTACCAGCGGGATCTACCATCACCTGCCCAGCAGTGTCACGAAGGCGCCAAGAGCTGGAAAAGCTTTATTACAAGCACACTCACCGCCTAAGCCACTCGATTCTTGCCCATTTTTTCCATTTATTCTTTGTTTGTCTTATTTAGACAGTAAAGCACTGGAGTATATTATTCATATTGTTCTGTGCTGACTACATTGTAAACATGGCTAGAATTTAAAATGAAGTTTTTTCCTATGCTTTCAATATAATCTTCTTTACAAACAGGGTCTGTATTAAATCTGAGAAGAATATAGTTTGTTCAGTATAATAAGCAGACTAGTGCCTCAGTGTTCATACTGCAGTTATCTATGAGTATCAGTCCAGTAAACACAATGATAGCAATATTTTAAATTTTATTGAGTAGCTACCATGAGTCAGACTTTTTAAACCACAAATACTTTCTAAAATTTATCCCATTTAACTGAGAAATTTTAAATATAAACAGACTCCAGAAAAGTGATCTTTAATAAAATTAATTTCTGCAGACCCACAGTAATACTTCCTTTTTTTAAAAAAAAAACCCAAACATACCATGGTTTGTCTGTTTCTGAAGGCCAATACAAATATTTTCTGGTTTGTTTTCTTAAACACTTTAAGACAATGAAGCATGATTTGAACTGATAATAGTTCCATTGGTGGTTGAACAGATAAAGGTAATGATTGTTATTTAACTGCAATAACAGTTAAATAATAATTGGTTTTTTTAAATGAAGCTTTGCAGGCTCTGGCATATAAAACTCTACAATTCAGTCTACAAAGTGTAAAATAATCCTGCTTAGTTATTGGAACGGGTAAAAAGAATAATTATTTTGGAAGATAGAAATGGAATAATAACACAATACTTAAGTACTACATGGCAAATATTAATTAATCCCATTCACATGCAATTATTGCCCTATTTTATTTTATTTTGTTTTTTCCCTGAAAGAATTTCTCAGTGGTGTTTCAGAACATTTATTTATTTGTTGGCACTGGTCTTAAACAGGATCACTTATCGCAGCAAAGAGCTCATAGCTTCGCAATATTGGGCTGTAGTACTAATAACTGCAATAGAAATAATGAAATGCTATTGATACAAATAAAAATTCTGATTTTTGGTATGAGAACCCAGTAAGATATGAGAATATCTTGTTATTTTAAGTGTTTCAGAATCTCACTCTGTTAATTAGTGCTATATATATGTTTTTATATATAACAGAGGCACTCTCCTCACAAGGATCCACATGGAAAGAAAAAGCGGTAATAAGTTGCACTGGGTGAGGTTTTCATCCCAATATGAGAAAGACAGTTTTTACAGTGAGAACAATCATTCACTTGAACAACCTTTCCAATCACAGAATCACAGAATCACAAGGTTGGGAAAGATCTTTAAGATCATCAAGTCCAACCTTTCTCGTCCTATGCTAAACCATATCCCTAAGTACCCGATCTATCCCTAAATACCTGATCTACCCAAGGAAGAGGTAGAATCCCCATCTCTGGATGGTTCTAAGATGTGTCTTGATAGGGTGCTAGATAATCTCTCATCTACGCTCTCTTTCCCTATAAGTACGGTTGCATGTTCTGCTATCAATTCTTCATGGAAATATATGTGAAGTCACTGATGGGCTTAGAGTTAAGATCTTCAGAGTTTAAGGTGAGGAGGTACTGAAGAAGACATGTCTTTTGGGGGGAATTTGGCTAGGCCTCTCTTCTGGACTACAGTTAGAAATCTAGAACTGAGAGATCAAGAAGAAAATGGTCGTGAGGTCCTAAATGGCAGGAAATGTTACTGACACAATAGGAAATGAGGAGAGGGAGGATCACGAGTATAAAGAAGTGAAGAGGTCAAGTATGATAAAGTTTTCAATTTTGTCCAGAAGTGTGAGAGTTAGCATGACTAAACCTCTCCCTATTTTCTCTACAAATGAAGTGTAAAAGTAGGTGAGTTTTCATATATTACTTGCATTTTGGCAAGGTGCCACCTGTATCATTGTGCTTGTTACTGCACAATGTGTAAGAGCTATTTCTTTTTGCTAAACAGAGCTACAACCAGACTTCTGCGTGCTGTTACTGTAGCCTCATCGAAAGCCCCAGGCAGACTGACAATGAAGACTTCTCATCTGAAGTGGCAGAGTCATTAAAATCAAGGATATTTTGGTTGATTGCTTCCGCTCTGGAAATCATCTGTGTTTCTGTGTGTGCATCTATTTAAGTATGTATATGAGATTCATATATATAATTTCCAACATACAAATCCCTGTCTTGAGAGTTTCAGGTAGCTGAGAAGCTAAATAACTGTGCTGGGAAAAGTCAATGTTTAAAACAGATTGAGTAGTTTCCCAAATGCTCTGCCACTTGGGCCAGTTTGTATCTACATATCCATAGGTAGAACATGAGAAATTTTGAGGCTAATTTAACACAAAATTCTCTTGATATATCATCACAATTACAGGAACATCTGTGCTAAATAACATAGCATAAACCCACTGGGGATATGCATAGTATTAAGTAGGTCTCAAATTTCCCCTTTTGCTCATGATCAATTTAAAATATTTGAAAAGTGATACATAAAAAAACCCCAAAACCCACAAATGAAAACACCAAACATAAAAATTTGCATCTATAACCAGAAAGGTCAAGACATTTCAATTTTTTGAGAAAATATTATATATTAAAATGAAGCAAATGTTCTTACCATGGTGTTTTAAGGAACATATTAAAACAGCTGTTAAATAGAAATCCATTTAATAGGTTGTCTTTCTGCAGTTATAGCTGGTCCTCTCTCCACAGGGCCACAGGTCTTGCCAGGAGCTTGCTCCAACATAGGCTTCCCACCAGGTCGCAGAGTGCTTCATGTGTCTCCATCTGCTCCATTGTGAGGTCCTCCACAGTCTGCAGGTGGAATCTCTACTTACCATCCTCTTCATGGGTTGCAGGGGACAGCCTGCTTCACCATGTTCTTCACTATAGGCTTGAGGGTAACCTCTGCTCCAGTTTCTGGAAGAGCTCTTCCCCCTCCTTCTTCACTGACCTTGGTGTCTGCAAAGTTTCTCACATCTTCTCACTTCTCTTAAATACATTAGCCCAGACTCTCTCCCACTGTCACTGATTGGCTCAGCCTTAGCCAGAAGTGGGTCTGTGTTGGAGCTGGCTGGCATTCACCTGTCAGGGGGGAAGCCTCTAGCAGCATCTCACAGAAGCCACCCCTAGTATAGCTGCTTCCCCCTGCCCCAAACCTTACCAGGCAAAACCAAAACACCTAGCATGCAGTTATAACAACCACACAGCTGTTCATTTACTGCTCTCCCTCCAAGTGGGATAGCAGAGAGGTTGAGATAAAGACAGAAAAGTAAAATGATGATGATGATAAAAAATATATAAAACTAGTGATACACAGCACAATTTGTCACGAACTGTTAAAAGATGTCCAGCTAGTTCATGAGTCCCTGTTGTTGCTCAGGCAGCTTCCACAAGTTTTATACTAAACATGACATCATATGCCATGGAATAGCTCTTTGTCTAGTTTGGGTCAACTGTCCTGGTCATGTCCCTCCAAGCTTCTTGTGCATCTCCAGCCCTCTCAGCAACAGAGCAATATGACAAGCTGAAAAGTCCTTGACTTGGTTCAAATATTGCTTAGCAATAACTAAAATATCAGTGTGTTGTCAAAATTACTCTCATCCTAAATCAAATACTCAACTATTAGAGCAAAAATTCACATTATCCCAGCTGAAAGCAAGACACAGTATAAGAAATCCAAAGGTATCTCTCACAGAAAAGATATCCATTCCTAAAAAAACCATTTGAACTGCTGAGCATTTTGGTTCAGAACTGAACCTTCTTTCTGTTACAGTTTTTCAGGGCTGTGCTCTGGTGGAGAAGGGGGGCTGCAGGGGTGGCTTTTACAAGAATCTGGTAAAAGCTTTCTGTAGGTCTGACAGAGAAAACACCAGCTGGCTCAAGGCCAGAGTTGTTGTTGACCAACACCAGGCCTATTAGCAATGATCACAGCACCTCTGGGAATCACATTTAAGAGAAAAAAATTCTGCAAGCAGCCACTTTTTTTGGCACCAGAGAAGGGAGTGAGAAGATGTAAGAAACTGTGCAGACACCAAGGCGGGTGAAGGGGGTGGGGAGGCGCCCCAGGTGCTGGAGAGAAAGATGCCTCTGCAGCCCATGCAGAAACCCATGGTGGAGTGGGTGTCCCCCCACAGCACATGGAAAACAGACCCCACCTGCAGCCTGTGGAGAGGCCCCATGCTGGAACAGGTGAAGACATACAGGATTTGCTGTGACCCACGTAGGAGCAAGCCCCTGACACTTGCAGCCCATGGAGAGAGACAGAGACACAGAGAGAGACAAGGAGACTCATGCTGAAGTAGGTTTGCTGGGACTTTGTGACTCCATGGGGGCCCAGGCTGGAGCAGTCTGGGCCTGAGAGACTGGGAGGCATTCTATGATTTATGACTGCACCCCATAGAACTGACCCACACTGGGACAGCTGGTGAAGAGCTGAAGCCCTGTGGGAAAGGGCTGGTGTTGGAGAAGTTCATGGAGGACTGTCTCCTGTGGGGGGACCCCATGCTGGAGCAGGAAAAGGGCATGAGGAATGCCCTCCCTGGCTAAGATGGAGAACAACTCATGAGGAGCTGACCAAAACCCCCATTTCCCCAGTCCCTGCCCCTCCCCGTGCCACAATAGGAGGGAAGAAGGGAGCAAAATCATGACTGAAGTGAAGTCTGCTAAGAAGGGAGGGATGGGGGTAGGTGCCGACTGGTGTCACTGGGTGTGCAGTGCAGTGTAATAAATTAGAGAGTTTCTTTCCTTAATTGTGTTGAGCCTGTTGTGCCTGTGACGCTAATTGCGGAATGATCTCTCCCTGTCCTCATCTTGACTCCTAGGCCTCTCAATATACATTTTCTCCCCTGTCCAATGAAAAGCGGAGTGATAGAGTGACTTTGGTGGGCATCTGGCCTCCAGTCTGTTTTGCCAGTATACAATGTGTATGTCCTTAAAGATCCAAATCAATGAATAATTTGTTCTAGATGCTTACTTTCTAGAAAAAAAAGCAAAACAACCCACTAACCATAGCTTAGGTCCTTGAAAGCAATTTGACACCATTTACCTTTGAAATATATTCTTTTTTTGAAGTGTTTTATACAAATATGAAAGTCTGAAATATTGTCTAGATTATTTTTTCCTTCAATGAAACTTTATTCAAAATTTTCTAAACGTGGAAAGTCTTATTTTCATTATCCTTCTTGTAACGGAGTGTTAGGTGAGACAAAGTGTCAGATTTTTATTTTTATCACAACTGAAAGGATTATTTGCTGCAGTGGTCTTTCAAAGAGGAACCTGATTGGAGTGCAGTTATATAGATTATTTTATGTACTATTATCATCAGTCTTTTGAAGAACTTTGATGTTTCTGATGTAAGTGGGGTTTTTTGAAGGTACAGAGAACAGATCATTAGGAGGTAAACAGGTCTCAAATTTCTATCACCAAACTCGTCTTTCAGAAGGTCATGGATTAGGTGTGACAAAAGGAAAGCTATGTTATGTATAAAGATGGGTAACAAATTAATTTCCACCAAAAATACAAATAAGTGTGTAAATGACACTCTGTTTCCTAAATGTCTATGATTCCATGAATTAGCAGGATGGATATGGTTTTACAGATTGCTGTTCACAGTTAATTTTTTGACAAGAGCAAAATTAGCAGGGTCTGGTATTGGGTATCTGTTGTTATTCTTGGACCTGCTCTCTGCTATGAACATTTTCTCACTTTTTCTTTCATTGTCTCTCTGTTCCTTTTTCTCTACTTTACAGGCCATAAGCTGCATAAGAAATACAGAAACTGTTATTTCTTTGTGTGTGTTCAGTACCTTTACTCAGATCTTTGTCTGGACATTTAAATGCACTTATAACCTGATAATTGAAACACAATTATCTAATAACCTCAGTGACCCACAGTGAATTCTTTGTAACATATGAAAATAAAAGGTTTCATGCAAGTTACAATGACCACAGTTAGTATGAGTTGGTCTTTTTGTACCTTTGGCACACTTTGGTTTCACTGACAGTAAGTTTGTGAGAACACTGTTGCACACAACTTAGGAAAAAAAAAGTCTGAATTGACTTTGGATAATACCAGAACATATTCCCTAGTGATGCTATCAAAGGGCAGCATGGATCTGTACAGACTACATTTTAAATGTCTGAAAAAAGAAGTTACTACTAAAGACCATTCTATAGACAAATGCACTAAAAGAGTGTTTCAAATTCTAGACTTCCTGTTTTGGTCATCGCAATGCCATGAATGTATTTAATGAAGAAGCTGAATAAGGTACAAAACCCCACAAACGTGTGTGCCTGAAGCAACTCAATTGGGCAGTTAAAATTCTTTCATTTCAGATTGACTTTCTAGCTTTGAACACCAGCTATAATTCATCTTTTCACTAATCTATTTTAGCTTTTCCTCTTTCAGTGAAGCAATACTTGAGTTCTCTAACTGAAATCAGAATTTGTCTCACTTCTGCAGAGAAATAGGGGCAAAAAGCATGCTTGATATTGAAGAAAAACCTGTCTGAGCCTAATGCATTGTCAAAATTGGTTAAGAACACTTCATCCCTGTGAAAATAATTTTTGTGTATTACTGCTAATGTTGCCAAGGTAAGTGCTGTCTTGGGTCACTGCCATCTAATCACCAATCAGTTGTTCCAGTTGGAGTTAAAACCGTGCAGATGTATCAAGGAAGGAAAAAAAATTACCTGCTAGGAACATTAAATGCTTTATATTGAAATCAAAATATGTAGATGTGGATTCTGGAACACATTAAGTGCAGTCAAGTGTGGAGGAATTCCACTTAAGTGTGAAATGGCTGTAGGGTATTTTGTGTGGATCTCTGATAGCATTTTTTAGTGTAAGTTTTCTGTACACATGGCTGTAAATATGTCAGGAAGCAAATAACTTGTAGTTGTCTAAGAGGTAAAATTTACATTTGTCTTTATTGACTGAAAAAATTGTTTTAATTCTCTGTGGAAACCGTAACATAGCAATATTTCAGAAATAGAGTTAGAATATCATTCTGTTCTGAAATAGAGATAAATACAAATGTTATGCATTATGGCTGGTGTTTATAAAGTCAGCCAGAATAGAAAGACACTCAGCTCACTGCTGAAATTCAGGCTTCTGTGAAATTGTTTTTCTATTAGTGTCTAAAATTCTAAACTATAGTTTTCACAGTTTCTCACACTGACAACACAGATGTTCAGTTCTTGACAAGTTAGTAGCAGCATCATTTTATAAGTTTTCTTCTAGTAAGGTTTCAATGAATATTAATATATGTACAGATAATTTTGAAACTTAGCATAAAACTTTGAATGAGTGTTCTAAATGAATAAAGTGCTTCCAATCATGTGTTAATCTAGAAAAACTGAAATATTATTTATATATAAAAAACCCAACATCCCTTGATCTGCAATTAAACTTCAGGTAATTTTGAATGGAAAAGGTTATACTATTATAGAAACACCAGTGAATTAACATTACTTTGGACTTTAACAGATAATTAAAGGAGTTTCTTTCTAGATTATGGATAAAAATTACTTAATTGGTACAAACTTTTTTATCTTTTTGAAGTACCATTATAGTTTTTGTGACTTACTACCATACCACCTTGCTGAAAGGGTGTGCTGGTGGAAGAGAAGTTGAACATAAATCAGTAGTACATTGCTGTAGGGATGAAGGCAAATATGATCCTTGGCTGCATCTGCAGGGCTGTTACAAGCAGAAATAAAGATATGGTCATCCCATTCAGTTGTTGTCAGGCCACACCTGGAGTACTGTGTCTAGTTCTAGTTCCTACAGTTCAAAAGACATGAACAGATGGAGGAGACATGGATAATGGAGAACCATAAAGATGGTCAAAGGTCTGCCACATGAGGAAAGACTGACAGCATTAGGTCTTTTCAACCTGGAGAAAAGAAGTCGTGGGGGAACCTCATCACAGTTTTATAGTACTTAAAGGGAGGCCACACACGGGACAGAAGCACTCTCCTCACCAGGATCCACATGGAAAGAACAAAGGGTAATGAGTACAAGTTGCACTGGGAGAGGTTTTCATCCTGATATGAGAAAGAAAGTTTTTACAGTGAGAACAATCATTCACTTGAAAAACCTTCCCAAGGATGAGGCAGAATCCCCATCTCTGGAGGTTTCTAAGATGTGACTTGGTAGGGTGCTAGATACTTTCTCATCTACGCTCCCATTCCCACAAAAGGTTGGAACACATGATCTTTCAAGAACTATTCCAAGCTCGGTTATTCTATGATTTTGTGATTTTATGAGTTGGTAAACTAGCAAGATGTTAGAAGAAACCAGAGGATGTAAGCCTGTCTCCCTTTCTCCCTTTCCTTTCCTAAGCCCAAAGAGTCTTTCCATTCTCTTACAGTTTCCCAAAACATTAGTAGCAAGGCAGATAAACTGCTTGCCTGAATTGTGCAATGGAAGAAGATTGCAGTCTTTCCCACAGTTAAGGAATAAGTATGGTGTTACTGGGTGGTGATTCTTGACTCCATAGCAATTGGCTAAGATGTGGGTGCAGAACTGAGATGTTGAAGAGGAGAGTATAAGACAAGTAGATGCTCTGGAGCAGTGATCAAAAACTTGATGAGTACTGCAGAGGAATTTGAATTCAAGACAGAGATGCCAGGACTTGTCCTTGCTGCTTACCTTGCTCTTTTCTTTTTCTTTTTTTTTTTTTTTTAACTATATATATTCTAGTGTTTGTGGATAAGAGGAAGGCACAGGTATTGGGATACAGAGCTAGGTATGCCATCTTCATGACAGTTTTGTTTCATACTTCATGTCCTGCCCCGGTTCATGCACTTCACTTGGTTTCAGAATATAATCATTCTGAATTAAATTTATTTAAAGTAAGGTTAAATCACAAGGGAGATATTTATTGGAGATTTAATTTTACCAAAGGAAAAGCTTGGATCAGTGATTTAACTTTAAAGTAATCACTCCTTTCTAGGGGGGATTAAAATTAATGTCTTCATAATAGCTAGATTTTATAATTCACAGATGTAGCTCCCATGCTATTCAGGGAGACTTACAATAAAAAATCAAGATGATATTAATGATCAAGTAGAAAGAACTTTAGACTAATCTTTCAAGTCCTTCATAAAAACAGCTTTCACAGTTGAATCCTTCCAACTTTAGAATCAATAGCAAAACTCTCACAACTTTATTAAGGTAGGTGTTCCTTGTAATGGGAATTATTCATGTAGAGGGCTGGTAGATCTGTTGGGTCCATCAGTCCAAAAATGTGAACTTCAAAACAGCCTTTTTCCAAATTTGAAACAGAAATATATACTAAATGATCTTTACATTCGTTGCACTATTGAGACACTGAATAAAGCTGCAACAAAAATTGAGATATTTAGAATGGGATTAATCAATATATTTTCTCTTACAGAGTATGAATTCTGTAAAAGGAAAACAATTATATAGTTGCAATTAAATGGTAGGTAAAATGCAAATTGGGAAAACACAGTGAAAAGCAACAGGCTAATATTTTTACAAAAAGGTATGATTATATTTTTAAAAGTCCTACCTGTAGTGAGAATGCAGGATGCTCAGGGCAATGAGATGTTCTCCACTCTAATGTTACCAGTAAAGAATTTTGTCATGGTTGAAGAAATCCAGGGTCTTGTAAAATGTATTTGTGAAATGGCAATGGTGCTCTAAGAAAGCTCAAATGACTGAATTCAGTTTCATGCAGTGTTCTACGGATGGTATAAAGGTACACTTTTAAGTCATGAAAAGGATTGTGACACTTCTTATAGACCCTAATGTTTTTTGGGCTGGGGTAGCAGTAGAGCATAGGACTCTTAGTCCTAAGGTCATGGGTTTGAGCCCTGAGTTGGGCACTCAGGCAAGGACTGTTGTCCTGGAGATGCACCAAATCGCCTCTCTCCCACAAGCCCCTTTTATGGGGATTCTTCATTCTCCCAGTCCTTGCTTTTGCCTTCTGTGACCTGGGCAGGGTGGCTAGAGCCCTTACTGGTGAAGACTGAGACAAAAGAATTATTGAGTACGTCAGCCTTCTCTATATGCAGCATCACCAGCTCTTCCATTTCCTTCCAGAGAGGGCCCACATTTTCCCTAGTCTTCCTTTTACCACTGACATATCTATAGAAGCTTTTCTTGTTCCCCTTGACATCACTGGCTTTAACTGTCCTAACCAGACCCCTGGCTGTTCATACAGTTTCTTTCCAGGTTGCCTGCCCTTGCTTCCAGCCTCCATAGGCTTCCATTTTGTGTTTGAGTTTGCCCAGGACTCCTTGTTCATCCAGGCAGGCCTCCAGGTGTTTTTGCCTGTCTTCCTCTTTGTTGGGATGCTTTGTTCCTGAGCTTGGAAGAAGTGATCCTTTAATGCTAGCCACTTTCCTGAGCTTCTCTTCCCTCCAGGACTTTGTCCCATGGTACTCTACACAACAGGTCAGTGGAAAGGCTGGTCTGCTCTCCTGAAGTCTAGGGTAGTGAGTTTGCTGTGCACCCAGCTCACTTCACTGAGGATTTTGACCTCCATCATTTCATGTTCATTGCAGCCAAGTCTGCCACATTCCCCACCAGCCTGTCCTTGTTGGTGAGAACAAGGTCCAGCATGGTGCTACTTGTTTGTTCCTCTATCACTTGGAGAAGTAAGTTAGCATTCCAGAAACTTCCTGGATTGCTTTTGCCCTCCTATCTGGTCCCTCCAATAGATATCTGGGTGGTTGGAGATCCCTGTGAGGACCAGGCTGCTCCTGTCAGTCTATAGAAAGCCTCATCCACTCAGTCTGCCTGGTCATGTGGTCTGTAGCAGACCCCTACTATAGTGTACCCTGACCTTTCCCCACTTTTATCCTGGCCCATAAGCTCTCAGTCAGCTTCTCATTCATCCCCAGGTGGAGCTCTGTGCACTCCAGCTGGTCTTTGACATAAAGGGTGACACTCCCTCCTCATGTTCCCTTCCTGTCCTCCTTAAGTGCCTGTATCCTTCCATCCCAGCACTCTAATCATAGGAGCCATCCCACCAGGTCACTGTGATGCCAATAAGATCATAGCCCTGCAGGTGTGCACATGTCTCTCTTCTTGTTCATTCCCCATGCTATCTGTGTTTGCATAGAGGCATTTAGGTGGGGCCCCTGATGAACCTGACTTTCTGTCTGGTATTCCTTCTTCCTGTAATTCCAACAGTCTCCTTCTGATCTGTGGTCCTTCTCCCAGATCTGGGCATCTATTGCTGCCACTGGCATCAAAATGTCAGGAGTGGGATGGATTAAGGTTCATTATCCCTGGTAGATTTTTTTTAAAGGCCTCTTCACCAGCTTGGCAAGCTTATGAGCAGTGATGCTTGTCCCTTTCTCTGACAGATGATCCCCACATATCTCCCATTTTATCAGGTTCCTCAAAACAATTATCATATTCTAAGTAACTGAGCCCCTGACTGTAGCACAAGTCCTGTAGCCATTTGCTGTCTCATTGGATTTGAATGACCTTTTCAAAACCCTTCAATTTGACTGGGAGAATCAATGAAAAAACTACCTCCACTCCAGAGTCCCTTACCACTGCTCCTAGGGTGCTGTAATCCTTGATACTCCTCAGACTGCTCCAGACTGTACCACTGCTGCCCATGAAGCAACAGATGTGAACTGTACAAGGCTTGGTAGTATCTCAGTGACATCCCTGACCCAAGCCCCCACTAAGCAGCACAGATCTCTAGAGAGTGTGTCAGGTCGGCATGTGACTGTGTCTGTACATCTCAGAAAGCAGTTGCCTACCACCATCTCGTGTCACCTTTTCTTAGTTGTGCTTGTTACAGAGGGAATGGATCAGGCTGCCTTACTCAGCTCCAGTTTCTTTCCTAATGTGTTAGGTTTGCAAAGTTAAACGGTTCTGCAAGGGCACCTGTCCTGGTTTCAGCTATGATGGAGTTAAACTTTTTTTTAGCAGTGAATGGAATGCCATGTTTGGGTGTTAGGATGAGAATAGTGCTGATAGCACCCTGATGTTTCCGATTTGTTGCCGGGCAATCAAGGACCTTTCTCAGCTCTGCATACTTCCTTACTAGTGAGAAAGGAGGGGACGCAGCCAGGGCAGGTGACTCGAATTGGCCAAAGAGCATATTCCATGCCAGTTACGTCATGCTCAGTTTAAGGGGGGACTGGGGGGAAGAGGGGGAGACAAGGCCAGGACGTGCAGTTTCTGGGGACGGTCGGGTTCGGTTCTAAGCTGTGCGGCCTGAGTTGTGTGGTTTGGTGAGAAATTGCATTGTGTATCACCGGTTTCATCTATTTTGTGCTTTAAACTTCTGTTATTGTTATATCTAGTTTTCTGTTATTGTTTAGTAAACTATCCTTATCCCAACCTGCGTGGTTCTGGTTTCTAGGTTGTGGTTTCTTTTCCTCCTTTCTTCCTTCCCTTTTTCCCCCTCCCCCAACTTTCCTTCCCCCTTCCTTTTAAAAGTACAAGCGACTGTGTGGGGTGTGGCCCCCGGCTGGGGCAAAACCACGACAGCACCTCAGGCTTTCGGGGAAGTCTCTTCTCCCTGCTGGTTCTTGACATTCCAGGCTTCCATTCTTCTGCATTAGTTCCCCCCCTCTCTCCAGTGTGTGTTGGTGTGGGAGTTTTTGGCTGTTTGGTGATGGGTTGTAGATCCACTGCAGACTGTGCTTGGACCCAGCTATTTAACTCCTCAGCCTCCCTGATGTTATGCTGTCTCTTCTACCTGGGTACACATTTTGCAGGCAGGTCTGTCATCTATCCCTGTCCCTGGAGAAAAGTCTAGCCACTTCCTGCAGTCTGAGGTCTGCAGAAGCTTCTCTATGGGGGTAGCCTTGCTCTCAGATGAGTGCCCACCATTCTGCTTTGAGGACTCAGCAGGATGAGTGCCCTTGACCTGTGCTGATGGTCACAGAATGGTGCCCAGTTGTACTTCAGGTCCCCTACTTGGCCAGTGGAATGGCCCTCCTTCAGAGAGATGACACCACACGACCTGTTTTCCCCATCCTGCTGACAGCACTCCAAGTCAATCAAGCTCCCTAGGGCTGCCTTCTGTGGGATGGGGGAATATATGCAAGAGTTTGTTTTCTTAGAACAGAGCCCTGTTAGTGCAGCCAAATCTAGTGCTCGCAGAGAGATCTCCCCCAGAGTAAAACCCACCAAAACAGGCAACTTTGGCTTTGATCAGAAAGTCAAATTGCTAAGCCAGATGTACATGTGTGTGAAGATAACTTGTATTTAAGGTCCCCATGGAACCTGTAATAAATACTCTGTTTTACCTTTGAAATTCATATACATATTTAATGGTGAATATAAAATATGAAATCAGAACATAGTCATATTTTAAGAAAGAGGATGGCTTTGGTTCATCTCTAAAAAAATTATATTTGTTGGTTTTTTTCTTAATGTAACTTCATAGTGACATGCAAGGGCAAATAAAGATATCTGTTTCTAGATCTCAGGGATCAATTACAATGAAATGCACATTAAATAATTCTACCTATAGTATAAAAAAGCCCAACAACCCCCCCCCCCCCCCAAAATGTATGCTTATTTCTACACTGTATTGGTCAAAGTGCTTAGAAATAAATTTCTCATTCTTTATTATAGCTTTAACATTAAAAGCTGCCAGGAATATCTTGGCATAAGCTTCAGTGATGGTCATTTCCTCAGCATGAAACAGTGATTGCCTATTCATATTTCATTGCAAAATTACTCATAATGTAGATGCAAATATATTGAGTAAACAAAAAATTTGCTGAAACCCCTATCAATATTTTTTATGTTGAATACTGTAGGAATTATTTACAAATAAGAACTTAACTAGCAAATTTAGTGTTTGAATTCTCTGGTAATATGAGCTGTTAAAGTCATCTTGCAACATAAATAGTAATAAAGGGCATGTGTAAATATGAGTAAAAGGTGAGAGTTGTCTTCAATTTTCTTGTTATATATTCAGCATATTAAATGGCAAAAATAGTTAATGTTCATACAGAAAGTATTCCAACTTGTTCTGAGTATAGTTATTCTAGTTCAGTTACATTTGGAATCTATTTAAGGTAAGTGGAGATAAATAAAGTTTAGCATTAGTGGGTGGGCACGTGGTGGGGAAGACCAAACTTATGTTTCCTCTTTGAAAGAATTCTACCAAAAAAATGTAATATATATATATATAAATAAATAAATAAATAAATATGACAAGACACAAATGGTAAAGCTAAGATAAATTAACCACTACAGTAGAAAGGTAGAAAGTGCTTTGCCCTTTAATCTCTCAACCACTATAGGGAAAGCCATCTAAGATTAGCTGTTAAGCACTGTAAAAGAAATGTGTACTTTGTAAAGTGGAATCCAGCAGCTTGTAAGGAATTAAAATAAAATTTTGGGACAGGATTAAAAAAACCCTAAACAAAACCAAAACTCATCAAAATAAATTGATGTTTTGGTTTTTTTTTGCGATTTGTTTTGTTTTATTTTGGGTTTTTAATTAATGTTACCAGCCGAGAAATGATGATATATCCAAATTAGAAAGAAGAAGAAGAGAATCGATAAATCAATTTGAATGGATCTGTATGAGCTTGGTTTTTCCACAAAATATGATGGTGTGGGAAAAAAAAAAAAGTACTAGTGATCTGAATAGAAGCATTGCAGGACAAGGCCATGAAGCTTAAAATGGATAGAAACGTGTAGAATGTTTAATTACTTTTCCTTCAGAAATTCTACATTAAAAAAATATTGAGAAATAATTTAGGAAGGTCTGTGAAGCTGTTCTTAAAAAATATCTATTCCCACATGTTTGCATGCAAATTCGTATTTTGTTGTAGTGGTATCCTTTTGATTGCATGTTAAAATAATACACAGTAATTATTTAGATTTTTGTTCCACATTTATGTTCTTGGCAGCACTCAGGGGAGCTAACTGGTTACAAAGGCAGAAATATTACAAACTAGGTATTTCATTATATTGTGAATGAGTCAGATTTCTCAAATTGGTGCGGATTTTGCCTTCATGCAAGTGTATTAAGTTTTAAGTGATCTGTTTTATCTTACTTTCTTGTGAGGTTCCGTTGGCTTTGGCATTTCCTAGAACGTACATGCGAAAGGTTAATTTTCAGAGGAAAACCAGTGAGTCCTAGAGCACTCTTATAAGACCAGGAAGATCAGTCCCTAGCTCCATAGCATATTTTTCTTGTGACTAGCTACTTAAGAGCATCTACAATGCTATTCCCCTCTTGACTCTGAGGTCATAATTGTTGCTTATCTTGACCATCATATTTTGCAGCTAGGCTGTCTTCAACAGCCTGTACACTGCAACATATTCACACGCTGCCTGTGTATGTCCATCTTGCAATAACTCAAACCTTTTCTGTAAAATGAAAAATAAAACTATAACCTCATTATCTTCACCTCACTCACTTCACTGTGTTTCTTTGGTTTCTTTTCTTTATTTTTTCTTCAGTATTAAGAGCGAAGCAATAATACATGCCTTCCACTAGAGAAAAACAACACTGAAATAAACATTCATATTCTAGAACACAGAAAAAGGACTATGATCTGAATTTAAAAGGAGTTAGGATCTCCTTTGTTTGGAGAGTCAAACTATTGTCCAGTACTTACATATCACTTTATAAGCAGTGACAAATTAAAACTTTCCTTTAAGAGTGACATGTTTTCTCTATTGCAAATTGCAAAGAGAATCCTGTAGCAGCTCACTCACTGGGAAGCTGCCAGCTTTGCTCTGTGCCCTAGAGAGTGGAAAGAACAAGAAAATGAAGATGTTCGAGGCTTGATTTGAAGATGAGCTATTTATTTTACAAGGAAAAAAAAAAAATAGTATTGAAACCCAATTTACAAGCCTACCAGCCTGTGAGCTGAGAGTTTAGTGGCAGGACTGCTTTGAAAAACTTGAAATTGCTTATATTAATTTTTTAATTGGATCCTAATAAAACACACAGTTAAAACCCCTAACCTCTTACTCCATGCTTGAGAAAGGTCAACAATGAAAAAAAGAGAGGTACAGGAGAATCTGAAAATGTGTCATATGAAAAATAAAAGAATCAATTAAATGCAAAACTTAATAACCTGCTTGGCTGGGAATACTACTTTCAGAGGAAAATCATCCCTGTGTGCTTCTTTCTGCTCTACCTCCTGATGCAAGAGAATGTATTTTAATTTCTTTGTCCTGACAGCCAAGGCTTTCAGATAAAAGCTGGCAGTCAGAGACTGAAGGTAGCGAAGTAAAGAGTGGGAGGTGGAGGGAAAATAAGGAAGCAATGATGTAAGCACTGTGAGACGGCCTGGTGCTCAGAAAGGGAAAGTAAGGAGTTTGAAAATTATTTGTTTGTAAGACAACTGTTTGTAGCAGCGAGGTATTTAGCCCAAAAGACCTGTTCACTGGAATTACAGTGGTGGATGAGATAAAAAGAACCAGAAGGAACGGATGTTTCTAACAGTGTCCAGATCTCCAATGGTAGGCTAAATAAGACATGGGCAAAGCGGTTACAAAATGTTAAGTGGAAGAGTTGGGGCACAGTAGTAGCTGGTTTTTTGACTGTCTTTCTGAAGTCAGTTTGAGCTGACTGTGTAACACGGAAAGCACTCTGAGAAGTGACTTGATTTTAGAGATGAAGATACTGCATCAGGTTCTTTGTGAGGCACTTACAGATTAGGGCAAAGGATTTTCTAAGAGACTGTGTGCCAGAACTATTGTACAGAAGAGGTACAAGATCAAGTAGATGTTAAGGGCAAGGTTAAGAGAGGGAGTAAGTGAAACAAGAGCAGAAGCACACAAGCTTTCTTCTTGTTTGCCATATTTGTGACCTATGCAGTGTGATTCGTGCCTTTTGTATATCATCCCAGAAATTCATGAACTAAAGATCTTATGAGCTAAAGACTAGCTTAATATGAGTAGAAACAAAAGAAAAAATAAATAAGAAAACAAACTATATCTGACTGCCTCTCTCCTGCGTGGAATATTGTGTACAAATGTACCACTATGATAAAGGAAAATACTTTAAGAAGAGTTAAATGTCCTTTTATTTTGTACACTTCCACGCACTGACAGACAAACAGGAGAAGATGGGTTCAGCATAAAACATGTGTGAGATGATGTACCTGACAAATACACGCAAGGTAAATGTTTCTTGAAGTTCCCTGGGGAGTCAGGAAAATCAATGATCAGACTTTATCCACTGAGAGTCCTAGCCAGATCAACCTGCCAGCAACCTCTGGTAGGTCATAGACACTGAACACCTGTGCACGCTGCTTAAGCTGAAGGGGACAGTGGTTGCAGGGCAGCAGGCTGCCGGTAAGGACATCAGTCCCGTACAGAGCAAAATGCCAAGATGTGCGCTTGCAGTGTGACTGCCTCCCCTGTCATTCAGCAGGAAAGGGTCTAAACAACAAAGCGAACTGGTCAAGACCGATCACAGGGCTACTTACGGAAGAATCACAGGGCGACACGTAATCTCTGCCACTGTTTTAGCAAAGCAGCGAAGGGAGGGGGGACTGCCAGGGGCAGGCACTGTTTTGGCATCCAGAATTTAAGCTTGGAAACACAACAAATGGATGCTTTAAACACCCCTCCTTTTTTTCCAGATCTCCATGGGTTTATGGGAAAAGACACAAAGGGAGAAGATAAAAAATCTGGATGAAATCTGTTTCCTAATCCATCATAACAATCTCTTATGTATTAAAAATGCTTTGTTTATTCCAGCTAAAGAGAGGAACACGCGTAGGCACAGCCTATTAGAACATCTGCGGCAGAAATCTAAACAACCTGATGCTTCAGAGGGGAAATGACTGAAGAACAGCTCCACAGGGGGTAGTTTGGATGCCTGTCAAGGTGGTGTCGTTCTGATTCTCTAAACATGCGCTTTTAAAAATCAGTGGGATTGCTGGAATGGGGCTCTCTCTTAGGTAGCACCTATGAGGCTATTCTTTCAAAGCTTTATGACTGAAGGTCAGTCCATGGAGTCTGCATTTCTAAGGATACAGTCTATGATTGGGGCAGGGTTTGGAAACAAATTCAGGAAGATAATTGCTCCATTATGAGTCCAGTAATGGAAAGAAATATATGTGTTGGTGGTGAAAACAGTGACAATGAATGCAAAAAACTGAAATGTTACAATGAATAGACAAAGTTGATAATAACAGTCTAGAGATTTTTCTATGCTTTTGTTTCTTCTTAAATTGGTGCTGTGCTTGGTTTTGTTATCACTAAAATAGGGAAGGCTAAATTAGAGCTTTAGTATAGCTAAGGATATAAAAAGCAAGGTACAATGCATTGTCTCAGATATTAAAGCACTCATATATGACTGACGGATCCTGTCCCCTTGAAAGCTTTACCTCAGAAACCTATTTAGGGACTAGCCTTACATTTTTGCTTTTCTTGATAATAACCAGAATGTGATATGCCTGTCTTGAAGGACAGGTTGCATAGTTCAGGAGCATTGCTCTGTATTAAGTATGGATTTCTCTGTTTGCTTAAATGTGGCTCAGATACATGTAGCTCTATAACATGCTGCTGCTGGCACTGGTAGTCACGCTATGGTACTCCTCTTTTCGTTATTTAATCATGTAATTTCATTTCTGTACTTCAGAAAAAGACAGTAAGGCATCCAGTAGCAAGAATGAGACAGAAGTGGGAAATCGATCAAATAATTTAATGAAATACTTACTGGAGTTGGAAAAAGTAAAATCCATAGATGTTTAGAAAATTGACCTTAATAACAGCCACCAGGGAGACATATTCCATCTTTATATGCACACAGACAAGGCACTGTAAGCCTGTTGGGGCACAGACCACACAGAACTCCAGCAGCCTGGCATCTGTTCTTCCAACAGTGTTGCGTAGTTTTGTACTGCCAAGGCTGATTGATGAGTGCTAACAAGTATAACACATAATAAATGAGCCACAAAGCTTCTTTAGGAAAGAAAAGTGAGATGGGCTGTGGAAGAGGTGTGCACCAAGGAAGCCCTCTGTGTGGCAGACTGACCCTATGCAGCAACAGCACAGAGATTAATTTTCATCTCAGTATTTGTTATTATTAAATATCAATTTAAAATTCACACCAAGAAAAGTGTTTGGGAGGATTTTATTTTTTTTATAACCTTGCAAAGTACCTCAGCATGAAAAACACCTGTGGCTCATGCACACTTTTAACAAGAGTATAATTACTGTGCCAATGTAAATACCATGTTAAATTAACACTCTCTCACACTCATATCTCATCTCTGACCCAAACTTTGTTAACCTTCAAATCAATATTCAGCAACTGATGTTCAGCTCTGACACCAGATCCATCTGTGTGACTTTTGTTTCTCACAGGTTTGTGGTCATGGACTAGTTATCTCACTTGTTGAGGCCAGAAGAATTTGACCCCCGTGCTAACAGGGGTCAGACCAGCAGGCAGGTGCTCAGACCACCCAATCTGCCAGCAGCTGTGTGTTCCTCTCAGTCAGACAGGGTGTGATGGAAGGTTCCCACAGACAACACGGAGGCATGGGTATGCTGGCTCTGCCCCACCTTGCACTGTGGGGCATTACATTCGGCAGGTACAAATGAATAAGCTTTCTCTGTCAGTTTTCTATAAAGTAGGTGATTTTTTTCTTTCTTTTTTTTTTTTTCCCTGATTTTAGCTGTTGCTCTGAGTGCTATCACAGTTCTGTTTGCATTGCCTTTTTTCCAACTAACACAAATTCTTATGGTGGAAAAAAACCCCAAAATTGTCATGCTAGCTGTTTCACCATTGGTCTGTGGAATTTGTGTTAATATGATGTAAGCACAGGTTGCTACCTGATCCCATTATGTATTTTAGATTTCCTTTCCACTGCTCTAAATGGTGATGCAAAATACAGCAATGCTGAACTGAACAAATAGGAGAAATGAAAGATGCATTTTAGTTACTGTTTTGTTAAAAAATAAAAGTAAACTGAAACAAAAGACATAACCTTCTTTAATTAACACATGTTAAACTCATTTTAATCTTTGGATTTCCATGGTGATAGCTGGTTTGCCCATCTGGGCATAAGGAAGGTGGTCCTCACCTTTTTTGCTGAACCCATGCTGCTAGCAGTGAAGAATACAACATTACATTTCCAGTGCACAGAATAGCACTATGCAGAGGTCCCTGTGGTGTCTTCTAGAAAGCTAGCTGTGGAGTGGAAAAATGATATAACTTTACAGGTCATCACATGACCAGTGGTTAGCCCAGGTTTGGTGTTCCCCTCAAGCAGTTGTATCAAAGTCTCTGACTGCAGCCCTATGGTTCATTCACTTTTCCAGAGCCATACATGAGAGGAACATTTCTTGCCATGTTATTTTTCTAAGCAGGGAGAAACAGTTACAGCTTGATCCTCTTTATTTTCAATCCTAAATATTCTTTCTCAGCTGTTAAAAATCTTTACCTTGCAAATACAAAAAATAACAATTCCTTTGCTTCTCTATAGATCTGCAAGTTTTGTTCCTCTCTTCCCAGTACACCTACGATGAGCATGTGTGCAAATGCAGATGTGTGCAAACACACACATGCACACACACACACATACCCCAAATACCTCACCTCCACCCCCATCACATCTTGTTGCTGTGAAAAACACAAGTGCATCTCCAGTTGCCAGATAATTCAAATTTGCAAAGAACTATGGACTTATTTGTTTTACTTGCTGACAAGCCTTTTCATAAAGCGTACCTTCTGTACCTTCCCTTTTGCCTTATCAGCCTCTGGAGTTATTTTCTATGACTTCTTTGTCCTGAGGATTTTATATCATGAAGGTTACACATCTTCATAATTGTATACAGGACTCTCAATGTTAATGCATCGCTCCATAACAGATTTTAAAATGAGTCAGTGAGCCATCAGCAGGATTCTTCACCAGAATGGCTATAAACCATGCTAAACCAGTTATATCACATGAAATGAATCACCTGTGGGTGGGGAAAATTGTAGCATAAATTGAGAATAACTAAACAAATGTTTTCCATTGTGAATGGATTAGAGTCTTTTTACAATCTGGAAGATTTTACTCAGTGCATGAGTTGCTTCCCATCAGCATGCTGTGACTAACCATGCAGAATAAAGTACATAACCCATAAAATTTTATTTACTTAAAAAAAACAATCTTTACATCTTTTACTCTCAGTTCCAATTAGACTGGGAAAATATTTTTTCTGGCAGTTTCTGATAAAATTTAGTAAAGTGCCATGTCAAAGCACAGGAAACATAGAAGCTTAGGGATTTGGAACAGGCAGGTAGAGCCAAGTCTTTATTTATATATTCCATATAATGCAAACCTACACCAGAAAAAATCATTGCAAATATTCAAAGCTAGATATTATTCTGCAGCTTTGGGGTAATTTGAATCATTGACTACAAAGGCTTTTTGATTATGTCCTTCATTTTCCTTACTCAGATTCAGTTTCAAACTGCATGATCTGAAACTTTATTTATCACTTTCATGTGTATTTTGATTTAATTAAGTTTTCAATTAATCATTATTTGAATATTGCCCTTCTTGCTTCTGAGATCTATTTGATTAAGAATTAGTCCTTGTTTAAACCTGCATTAGTAAACATCTACTAAGCTTTTAACAAAAGCAAACTCCACAAGTATTGCATTCAGGCCTTGCACATGAGATGAAATGGAATCTTCAGATTATATATCTCTATTTAGGAGAACTTCAATTTAGTTAAATTCAGTTATAGCTGCGTTAAATCTATCATAAGAATCCACACAAAATGAGCTGAATTCAAAGAAGATTCTTCTTTGCATGCATTGTATGTATATGCCTTCATATACATACTAAATTATATAAAAATAATTCTAATAAGGTATTGATTCTCAAAAAACCAGTAATCTTCATGACTTACACTGAGGTGATCTTTGCAGCTACCGTATCTCTTTCATTATTGACAAGCTTTGAAATAAAATATCATATGTGTGCGAATGTCTTAAAATTTGAGGAGTTGAGACTGATTTTCCTCTTTGAAAACATTAAGAGATACAAGAGAGCAAAACCAATGCTCCTTTTCAGATAGCCCTTGTAATAACGTGAGAATAATTGCCTGAACCTCTTGTACCAAAAGCAATCAGCTTTGCCAATCAATAAGAAGGAAAAAGAGTGAAACCAAAAAAACCCATACTTCTGGTAGGGAAATTTCTAGAGCTTATTTAGAAGGCTATTTGTACCTGAAGGTAAAAGCTAAAGATTTTTATGGTTCTCATATTTTATTGTTTTGGTTTGGTTTTTTTCCTACTCTTCCTTTTTTTTCATCTTATAGTGATCTTTTTACAAAATTCCACAGAAATAAAGTGTAAACAGCTCAAATGTTGCTAACCATCTTTCTGAGTGGAATTCTGAAAAAAATATTGTGACCACAGTGGACAACAAATACATATATACCTGCATAGATCTTCATCAGGCCTATTGAGAGTGATGTGCCCAAAATTACTAAGGCTGACAACATTTGCAAAGGAGAGGGCAAGAGGTGTTTTGCAGATAGGCAATTAGAGACAGTTCCACTATGCTGTTATTGATCACAAAAAAAGTTTTAAGTGCTTTCCATATGACAGTAAGACCTGTTCTACTATAACAGGCTGCTGGACTACTGGGAAACAGTGCTGTAAAAGGAAAAAATTAGTGTATGATGTGGAGTCATAGAATGATGTAGTCTGGAAGGGACTTCTGAAGTGCAAGCTGGGCTGCTGTGATAGTTGAAAGTGGTTGCTCAGGGCCTTCTCCAGTTCATTTCTGAAAATATCCAAGGACGGAGACTCTCAAACCTGCCCAGGAGCCTGTGCCAACATGCGATCAATCTTGATGACTTTTTTTCCTTCTATCTAGTTTGGATTTCCCTTGCTGAAGCCTCAACCTTTCATTGTGTGCTTCTGAAAGCTGTTTGGTTCTGTCTTTTTTATCACCCACTAAGCAGTTGAAGGCAGTTGTACCAAACACAATTCACAGTGAGATAGTTGGTATTCATCAAGGATCCAAGCATTGGAGAATATTAAAATTGCTTGCTAGAGTTTCCAATTTTATTGCTTACATTTACAGATACTTTAAGAAAATGGAAAAGAGTGAAGAAAAAATTCGATCTATTAATAAGGTAACTGGACAAAAATAAACTCTCTGCTTATATCTGCTCTAGATCATCTTTTCATTCCCGAGGCTTCTCTCATTGATGTAACGAAGTTAATCAATTCAGGATACCAGCTAGACAAATTGTGAGTATGACTGTGACAAAATTGGGAAGACAGCAGCATGGTGACTACGTAACTATTCTTGTGTGAATCTGAAAAAAAGTTGCACCTTTTTTTTCCACTTTATCTATCAGAATATGCTTTTTAACACAAGATATTATCCTCAATTCTATGAAAAAGACAGAATATATCCAATATGATAAACAAATTTTAAAGTAACTTTAACTGATAGTTCCTATGTTAAAATGAATTAATATTTATTTTCTGAAGAGGATCAGCATTCACCTTAGACTAGGAATGCTAAGGCTCCCCAAACCCTTGTGTAATCACTGGAAAATTATACAATTTGAATTCTTAAAGATTTTAAATGTACTTCATGTTGCTACAGCCTAGTGTCCGTAGGCAATTTTTTTTCCCTTTTATTTGTTTCATTATATTTATATTAGTATGCAAGTGAGTATTCAAAACCAAAATCAGAATCCATTAGGTAAATGTATTTGGATAAATTTATGCTAAGATACCCACATAAACAAGTATAATGTGAGACTTTAGGACCTGATCATTTTCTGGATAGATAGTGAAGTTTTCTGGTTCTCATTTAGTCCTGATTGTCCTCATAGCTCAAGGTATTATCTGTGTTGATTTTCATGTATATATATTCTTTTAGGTAGGTAGAAAGGTAATAGTTAAAGAAGAAAACTAAGTTATGAAGTATTTATAGTTCTTAAGACACCTTCTGGACCCTGCAACACTTAAACACAGATTTATAGAATAAGTATATAACACACTAACTTGCTTTATTAATTCTTAAAGAGTTAAATTATCCAAAGATTTCTGCATAACTCTTTAAACTGAAGTTGACATTTTGTGTGGGGTATGAGATATGAGAAGGTGATGTCTTTGCTACTGGATATACTGGATCAGAATAATTTGTTTAGCATTTATTTGTATTCTAGTAGTCTGTCCTGCATATCCCAGTTTTTTAGGGTTCCAACACCCACTGCTTTTAGAGCAGCTTTTAACAGTCCATTGTACCTCTCAATTTTCCAGGAAGCTGGTGCATGGTAGGGTATAAGATATACCCATCAGATGCCATATTCTTTGGCCCATCTGTCTATGAGATTCTTCCAGAAATGTGTTCCATTGTCTGACTTCATTCTTTCTGGGGTGTCATGTAACCAGAAGACTTGCTTCTCAAGACCCAGGATGGTGTTCCAGGTGGTGGCATGGGGCACAGGATAAGTATCTAGCCAGCCAGTGGTTGATTCTATCATTGTGAGCACATACCGCTTGTCTTGGCATGTCTGCAGGAGAGTTATGTAACTGATCAAGCAAGCCAAGTGGTTAAAACCTCTGTGGTATGGAGGACAACGGCTGAAATAGAAATATGAAAAGAGCTAATTCGCCAGAAACCTACAATGCCTAAGAAAGCTTGTGTCTTTTGTGGGGGAGTGATGCCAGGTGGTGCAGAAAACAGCCTGGGCTAACTCAGCTCACCTGTGCTGGATGCTCAGGGAGGTTGACTCTGGCCTGGCCAGAACTAGGACAATATCAGACATGCCATGGTCAGTAGGACTGTGGAAGCTGATCATTCTCCTCTCTGTCTTCTAAGCAGGAATTGGAAACCAGTCAAGATATTTTTCAGTAATGGCCAGAACACAGTAGAGATCAAAAAAAAAAAAAAAAAAAAAATGCAAGCAGCTGCTTTTTGCCACCAGAGAAGGGAGTGAGAAGATATAAGAAACTGCAGGCACCGAGGTCAGTGAAGAGGTGGGGAGCAGGCGCCCCAGGTGCCAGAGAGAAAGATGCCTCTGCAGCCCATGGAGAAACCCATGGTGGAGCGGGTGCCCCCCTGCAGCCCATGGAAAAGGCCGAGACCCCACCTGCAGCCCCTGTAGAGGCCCCACGCTGGAGCAGGTGGAGACATACAGGAGATGCTGTGACAGCATTGGAACAAGCCTCTGCCAGCGCTTGCAGCCCATGGAGGGAGACAGAGACACAGAGATGTGTGAGGGAAAGATTCATGCCAGAAGAGGTTTGCTGGGGGGAGTGGTGTGGTGCTTGAGAGAGTGAGAGACATTCTATGATTTATTACTGCGTGCCACAGTAGTGATCCACAGTGGGGCAGCTGGTGAAGAGCTGAAGCCCTATGGGAAAGGACTGTCTCCAGTAGAATGCTCCCCACCTGGCCAAGAAGGAGAACAACTTGTGAGGAACTGACCGAAACCCTCACTTTCCCCAGTCCCTGCCCCTCCTCGTGCCACAATGTGGGGAAGATGGAAGAAAAATCATGACTAAAGTCTCTTAAGAAGGGAGGGGTGGGTGGGGGTGCTTTAAGACCTGGTCGCACTTCTCATTACCCGACTCTGGTGTCACTGGTTGTGCAGGGCAGTGTCATCAATTAGAGAGTTTTCTTTCCTTTCTTCTGTGTTGAGTCTGTTGTGCCCATGATGCTGATTGCAGAATGATCTCTCCCTGTTCTTATCTCGACTCCTGAGCCTCTCAATATATACTTTCTCCCCTGTTTAGCTGATAAGGGGAGTGACAGAGCGACTTTGGTGGGTGTCTGGCCTCCAGCCAGGGCTAAACCACCACAGTCAGTAAAAATATATCTGCATCACCTATTAAGTTCTGTTGAACTGAAATTTATTAGGTGAAGAGTTTTGGCCTTGCCTTGCTTGCCTTTCCCTTTTATTTTCCTCTTTATTCTTTGGGGTTTTTTCCCCTTTTTTGCTCCTTTAATTTTCTTTTAAAATGTCTTTAACTGTAGCACTGCTTTCCTTCTCTTAGAAAATGGAAACAAATTAAAAATTCTTTTTCTACCTGGTAGTATTTAAACCTGAACCCACTTACTCTGTACTGGGTGTTCTGCTAACATTATTCTACCATGTATTAACCATTAAATATTCACTGAAGTAGTATCAGAACCCTAAAATTCCTGATTCACATTCATTTCCCTTACAAATCATTTTCTATAAAATTAACAGTGTCATGTTGGGAAACTTTAAAGGCCTTGTTGGATATAATTTTACTTCATTTTTTATAAATATGAAAAGACAGAAGCAGTACAGGCTGCACTACAACTTCCAGATGGACATTTTGCTGCTTTATTTTCCTCTACTGACCAGAAGATGCAAGTCTGCTTGTTTGGCTTCTTTGTGGAAAATATCTTCATTGCTTTTTTAGGATTTTCTGAAGTGGCATTTGGCTTGCTCTAGCTCAGTTTCTGTTTGCCTTTATTTTCAGTTTGGTTGCTGAACTGAAAAAAATAATTTATACAGTCCTTCTGTTGGAATGACATATTCCCACAGTTAGCTGCACACAAGCCCCTAAAGCAATGCAAAACCAAGATGTATTCTAATAACAGAATAAACATTTTTTTCCCTTACGGTTAAACACAATCTCCTGCATTTAAATTTGTATTTCAGGAAATCTGTGCCCATTGTCTCCCTGTGAACCACTGAGAACGTCCTGTCTTCTTTCTTTTTCTCCCTCCATAAGGACTTTTTATCTCCCTCCATGAGGTACTTATACTAATTGGTAAGATTCCCCCAGAGTCTTGTCTGGTCCAGGCTGAAGAGTCCCATCGCTCTCAGCCTTTCCTTACGTAAGAGATGGACCCCTCTCCTCAGCACCTGAATGGCCCTTCTCTGGACTTTCTCTGGTACCTCCCTGTCTCTCTTGTACTGGGGAGATGAGAACTGGACATGGTTAGACCACAGGTGGGGTCTCAGAGAATCATATGTCCTTTTATTTTTCCTGCTAAAGGACTAAATAGATATTTGATGGTTGGACCAGAGACATCAAAAAGCTCGGGGTGGGGGGAGGAGGGGAAAGGAAATGATACATATAATGGCTAATAAGTGGGATTTTTTTTTTTTAATGGCTAAACCCTTTGCATGAAGGATATTATGATATTTATACATTCTTCCATAAACACACAGAAAGATTCAAATGCACACACTCCTACAGTCGATTAAAACTTGGATTAGCATTTTAACACAAGAATTAATGCAAAAGGTGAGCTTGTATAACATGACATAAAGTATTTCTAAGTAGTAGGTTTTCCCTCAGGAAAAAAGTTGAAAGTACTGGATTATTTAAGAGAGATAAAAACACCCCAAGAGTCATGAGAGAGATAATACGAAGAAAGATTTTTCTTAACATGAGGAATGAAGTAATAGAGCATTTGCAAATACAGGTATCTTTGTTCACCCAAGTGACAGTATTCCACTCTTTTACTTTTCAAAACTACTGATCAAACTGTGGGGTATTGAATTTGATCTGTCTGTAGGATTCTGAGTCTGCTGCATTGGTTGTGCTGTACAGCAGGTTACACACTGAGAATGCATAGGTGTGTATACCGTAGGTCAAATAGGAAGTGATGTAATCGTTAGATGCACTTTAGTTGCCAATAGGGTTCCTTCTCAGCAGGGAAGCCAGACAGATTATGTGCCTTCCGCAGAGGAGAACGTGCTTTCTATCTTCTGTGCTAGTTGCAGGTCCACCAAACTCTTGCTCATGTTTCCAGGTGTGTTATTTGGATTATGATATGCTTCAGTCAGATCATTCACAACTGGAGTTGAAGCGATCTGTCTGTCCTTTCTGTCAGCAGCATGCCAGGGGCTTGAGTCTGAATAAAAGGTGTGGTAAGCAACAGTGTTTAGATGTTGCTACTTCTGTTTTTCTTCTGCTTAAAGATGCTTTTAAATTTATCTTGGTCTGTTGTTTGAGTGACAAAAAAATGTGTGAAAATTGGCTGGAACACATACATACATACATACATACATCTGTTCCATTTGCTGCAGGCCTTCTATAATATTGGTTTAATTTAGTGAGCAGCTTGAGGCATTTGATTAAATGTCTGATACTTACTTTTAGATTCACATGCCAGATAACTGAAAGTTTTGGGTGGGAATTCTAAAGGTACTGTGGTGTTAGTTGCTGGCATACTATTGACTGTTAATGGGAGGTAGAACTCTACTATGCATATGCTCTGCGTTGTCGTAGCATTAACCCTTCAGTCTTAAAGTTACTAAGGAAATATTCAGTTGATTAATTAACTAATGGTGATAGAAAATATTCCTTTGGAAGGGTGGATGAGATGACAAATTTATGAAACAAACATCTCTTCAAGAAAACGAAGGAGTGAACCAGTTTTATTTGTCACAGATAAATGATTCTCTTTCAGAGCTGGAGCACCATACTGTGATTGCAAGACCCTGGCTGGGCTACAGTATTTTAAACGACAGGATCAAGATGTGCCTGAGAGGTGTTTTTTTTTTTTTTTTCTGGTTGGAAGCACAATGATAAACAGGAGCAAGGCAAACTAAGCTGTATATTCTGTCGTGCAGATGTACTGTGAGAGTCAGAAGATGGCAGTCTTCACCCACTGTTGAAATTGCATAACTAACCCTCATGATGTGTACACTTCACAGGTGAATAAAATGAATATGCATCTTCCCCCCGTGTTTTCAGTTGTTAAACTTTAATTTCAGGTGCATCTTGATAATGCAAAAACGACATTTTTTTTTTTTTTTCCCTTCAGAAATCATTCATGATGAGGGCAACTAAAACATTAGTTAATAGTCTCTTATTCAAACAAGAACACCAACACGCTCCCCAACTCCACCCTCCCCCCCCCCCCCCCCCACACACACATTTAGTGTAAAGAAACATCTAAAAAAGCATAGGGTGTGCATAGACAAACATGTACAAAAGGAGGATCCACTGAGGCTGCTCAGCAATTGTGTATGCCTGGAGGCACCTAAACCTCAGAATCTGATTTTGTTCTCCTTCTGTTCATGTCAAAAATTTCCTCATGTAAGAAACAAAGAATTTAATATCTTTTCAAGCTACAATGGGATACAGGAATTAGACAAAAATGGGTCACCATTCCCCAAAGGCTTGATCCAATAGGTGAATGTTGAACATGCCTGGTATGCACAGTGGGGTCTGTAATGTCAGCTGCCTGTTATATCCTACTGATCAATGTATATCTACAGGCAAATTAAGCCTCAAGCCACCCTGACACCAAGGGGAAACAAGGTTTCATCTTACCCAGGATACAAAGCAAGAAGGTGTAAGCAGCTCTGCCCTTCCTGGTTAGGGCACTCCATCATCCACAGGAATTTTTCTTCTAGGCTCCTATCAGAAGAAGCCAAAATGAAAAGTTTTAATTGTAATGAAGCCAAATGTACTAATTTAATTTCTTGCAACAAACTTTGAAAAGTGAAAAAACACCCTACCACCTGAGGGACTTACGCAGTAGGACATAGAGACACGTTCATTTTCTTACTCTCCTTCTGGCACAGAAGTTTTGAATGCTTTCTTTACCAGCAGCAAAGTGTCTCCTGTCTTGAGAAGCTGAAAGTCTCTCCTATAAAGGAAGAATTGGAAGGAAACAGAATTTTAATGCCTGTATTTTGGGTGAGTTCCATGACCATCAGATTACTGTAGACCCCTATATCCTCTTATCATCCATTGGTAAGATATATATCTAACCATTGGTTAGATATATATTCATAAACTTCATTTTTTATGAAAGGGCTGGGAGATTGAACATTTTGGGACTATTTGAATCCCTTGCAGCAGACACATTGTGTGCCTGTGCTGGTGATCTAGTACTGGTTCCTTTTTGGCACAAATTCTTTTTGTGTGTACTGGGAATTTCACAATATCCCATTGATAACCCCATGGGTAAGTTTCCTTCCTGGGGGAACCAAGGTTGAAAGGATGATTGACTTCATCAAGAACACAGGGGACATGTCAGAAACCATTTCTTATAGTAGGAAAGCAAATGCATTCCGTGACCCTCCAAGCATGCACCACGTGCCTAAGGCCATCAGTGCAAGCTTCACTGCTGGGTAAGACGTGATGTGGATGCACAGTCCTGGGATAGCAGTGAGACAAATAACATTCCAGTTTGGTCATTCCCTTTTGTGCTTCACCTATCAGTAACATATAGGGACCTGATCTCCTAAAACTGGTTGTTTGTCATCTCTTTCCTTTAAGTGGTTTTGTCTTGGCTATTACTGTTCATCACACAGCACATTTTGTTTTCTCTGTATTGACATACATAAGTGAAAGCAAATATTGTATAGTCAAACCCTGGGGTGTGTATTCCTATCTGGCATCCAAGCATTAAAAAAACCTTAACATTACAAGGGTTTAAATTTGGCAATGTTGATTGTGGACCTAGTTTTTATGAACTAAACAGCAATATTTTTATTTTTAATTTGTAACTGTAGTTCTGTGAAGACTTGATTAGGAGCTTAACTTTAAATACAGGAAGATTTCTTAAGTGTTGTGTTAAATGGACTGTCTGAAAACATTTAGTTAAACTTTTAAGTCTTCCGCAAAGTTAAAGACTCCAATTTTCATTTTAGAAATAATATATCAGATGAATACTTATTGAAATTCAGCTCCATTGAGTTCAGCAGAGACACACTAATTTTAATCAACCAAAAATCCCAGATGTCAGATGATACAATCTGTTTTTTTCCTAATCAGTTTAGTATTAAGTATTAAGAATTTTTCTATGTCTACTATTGAGAAAATGAACAAGCATACCTTACTTATGGTAATATTTTGATTATTAAAAGTACCCGTGGTAACTTATAATCACACTAGGGTTGACTTTGCTTGGAAATGAAACTTTAAAGATAATAACCTTAGGTTTGAGCAAATTTGAAATTAGGAAAGCAAATGCATTCTTGACAATTCTGTTAATCAGAAACATTGTACCTATTGCTCTGTTCAAAAAGAGTTTCAGCAATACACTTCTAAAAATTTGGTTCAAATTTCATTCATTTTTTCATTTTTTTAAATCCATCTTGAACACAAAGAATCAGAAAAATAAATTATGATCTCTTATTTGGCATGCAATTATTATTTTACAAAAAATTGTTTGAAGTCATATAGCAGTGAAACACAATAGTAGGTAATATTTTAAACCAGAAAATTGGTAGCATAAAGGAAAAAAATTCCACTGAAAAATGTATGCTTAATGTATAATTTTTCTTTTATTGATATGTTTTATAATATAAATAAACAGAATCTTTTAGAGAAAGAACCAACAGTTTAAGATTGATCTAAGCTACTATTCAGATTAAATATTTATCCCTTCAAATGAATGAACTAATGTTCTTGTCCAAGTAGCTATCAGCTACATTTTGTTCCATAATAATGTTTCACTTCAGTATTTAAAATCCAGCCTTGTAATTTCTTATTTTGTATAGCTTTTCCATAAAGTAAACAGATTATCTAAACAAAAAGTCACTTTCAGCCAAAGAATGAAGAGTTTCATTTAGACAGTTTGAAAATTTGAAAAGCCTCCCACTCTCCTTAATAAACAACTGAAACCTTTTCACATAATCTTCCCTTTGACAAAACATAATTCTAAAAAATGTGTTTGAACAAAGCTCAGACAGTGGAAATTATCATTCTTATGCAACTGCAAAATGTGTAGATAGATATCATATAAATGTTTAAAGTAAATAATTTTTATGTCAGTGTTATAATATAGACCTATGGATGAGCTTTTTGAATATCAGATTGCTTGTTTCTATGATATTTTGTGGTTTAGTTTTTATGGTTCATTTATGCTTTCATTGCTTACCACTCACACATCTAGCTCACCATTTATTTAGCTCACCATTTATCTAGTTCAAAAGGTCAAAGGTTTAAGTCTCATTCCTCTTAGGATGACCACTTTTAAGAGAAAATATGCCTTGAAATACTAGGAATTGGCATGCTCAGACAAAATTTTTTGCCTGACCTCTGCAAGTGACTGTTTCATAATAGATGAACAGTTAGCCTTATTGCCCTGCAAAGCTGAGTTAAATATTTTACTAAGAAAAATATTTTCCAACTTTTTCTTTTGCTCACCTCTAGAACTTAAGTACACTTTTCAAGGTGGGTAAATTCCACTATTAATCCTCCAATTTTTTGCCCTCTTATCACTGGGAAGAGTATATCTTCTTGTTGATTCTTCTGTCTGAAGCATCCTTTTTATCCAGCTTGGCTCAAGGATGTTGAGGAAGCTTGGAGGACCTGCAATTCAAGACAAGAGTGCAAGTGTTGTTCAAAAGGGGTAAAACCCTTTATCACTGTGGCTACCCATAGTAAGATATCAAACACCCGAAAGTCTATTTCTGCCAACAGCCACAAAAGGATTCTATTTCAGCCTAAGAGAGATGTAGAAGGATTCTCTGAGTCAACTTTGAAAATTTTTATGATATGGAAGAGTCAGATAATCACATAAAATCTTGCAGGGAAGATATGTGTCAGGACCCTTTGAAAACACAGAAATCTAACATCCTTCATGTAGTGATACTTTACAGTGGGTGTTATCCTTCTTGCTTTAATACTGTCTTGTTTAAACCAGATAGTGTATGTTTAAATAATTACTTTAAAGTTAAAAGACCTATGCCAGCTCATCTTACTTACAGAAATCTCAATTCAGAATACTTTGAAACAGGTAGCACCATGTCCTGACTGACATTTCCTTCCATTATGATTTTCTTCAGTGTTTAATACTAGAGAACAGATGTTTATTCCCCACCCCTCCCCCCACTGCCCCTTATAATTTTTTTTAATTAAATTTGAATTTAAAAACTTTAAATAATAATTTCAGAGATTCTTTTAAAAAAATAATCTAAAATGGTTAGGCCAGCATTTTCTGAATTGGATACCTCTGTTGTGTGAGACATTTCTGGTTGGAAATTGCATTTCTGATTTAAATCAGTTATTAATATAGAGCATCACATTTTCAGAATTCGTTGTCACCAGTATAACATCATGACTACATTAATTGTATTTGGATTTCATTATTGTTTAAAGCAAAATGTACCAGGATAAACAAATTAGGTTCTAGGGGGAGGGTTTGGGTTTTTTTGTTTTTTTTTTTTTTTGTAAAGTGCTACATTTTTTGTAAAGTGCTACATTCTACTACAAAATTCTCCATTTATCTAGGTTTGTCTGATCTGGTAGTCTGGTACCATATTGATAAACTATGCATAAACATCATGATAGGTCTGTGATTGGGGTACTGATTTTTAGTTCATTGCTCAGGTTTTATGCTGGTGTAACTCTATTGATGTAATTGCTTCATTTAGAAATGATGTGTGTTGTAGTAGATGTTCAATAGACTTAAATTCCAATGTTGCTACTCCCTTTGAATTACTAACTTATCATTTGAAACTTTTCAGTGTTCTCTGCAAAATATTATTGTCTAATTTCTGAGAATACCAGTTCTTTTGCTGAGTGAAACTTGACCGAAAGACTAGTCTGCCAAGGACTGACACTTCCCATGTCATTTTCACCTACTGAGTTTGTTGAGATGGAAACTGTGGAGGAACTGGTCTCAATTTCATATGAGAGTGCATTTTTTAGGTTCTTTCTGTATTTAAGAAGAGGAAATGTGAGTTTTCACTTATGCATGGTTATAACTGGGCTAATATGTTCCATCAAGATCCATGTTCATAATTTTAAAGAATGTTTTAAAAAGCTGCTCTTGCAATTCTTTCTGTGCTGCCTTTAGTATGTAATTCTTATAAATTTACACATATTTTTACACATATTGATTTTAAATGTCCCTGTTACCCTAATTCCTTATTTGAGAAGGATTTTTTTGGTCTATGTGCATGCCTCTAGTGATAAATATGAGATGACAGAGTAGACAAAGGACAAGCACAGAGTTGTCTTACTCAGCTATATAAAATTATATACAATCCCTGCAAGCTGATTTGCAGGTAAGTCCTCATTTGAGATGATCTGGTCCTACAGGGCAGGTCCTAAATCCTTCCTGTAACTTTGACATACAACGGTCACATAGACACAAAGTGGACAGGTGAGGGACTTCCAGGAATGGTTCACAGGTTAACGATTTTCTGTAGTACCAGTGCCTGCATCAGTAAATCCACATGCCATGTTACATGGTGTAGGAACAAAAATCATTGCTGGATGCTTTACCATTCAGAGTTGGGTCAAAAGATATATCTTTGAGTGAGAAATGCAGTGGAACTCTAAGCAGGGCAGAAATTATTGCTATATTCATCAGAAAAAAATATCAAGGTATAAGCAATATGCCACAAAAAAAAAAATTATCCATCAGCTCTGCCACCATACATAGGGAAAGAAAGCTCAATAGACTGACATAAAATCTGTCTTGAACTTGTGACAAAAAAAGTAGCATATTCATTACAATTGCAATCATTTTGAATTAGTATTTACATTACTTATCTTGTTCCAATGAAAAAAACTTTGAAATTACCTGCCACTAAATAATATCTGCTTTTAATTTCAGAATTTATGTAACATTTTTTTCAAAAAAAAATATATACAGCATGATTTAGAGCATGATTTAGAGGATTAAGCAGAACTGTGCAGTAACTGCAGAAAGCCCACAATTCTCCCCTTCACCTCTTCCTATTGTTATATCTTGATATCTTTTAAATGCAGTGGTGTTAAAACCACAGCAATGAAAATGCTGCTGCCTTTCAAAAGAAATGGGATCCCAAATACAATGAGATTTCTGTTCTCAGGTAGCTGACCCACCTCTTGTCCATGCATCGAACTAACTAAATTTAGCCATCATTTGGTGTCACACCAAAAGGGAACTTGCCTTACCTACTACAGCTAGAAGGGTTGTAAACCTTAGTTGAATAAATATGAAAAAATTTTTCTAATCCATCTCTCTTCTCAATGTTTTAACTTCTTCTCCCTTCTGTTCCCTTGGGGTGAAACTGAAAGTTGTAGTATAAAGTTTTTTATAGAATATTTTTGTATCTTAGCAACTTTAGTCAGGGCAGAGACAGTGACCAGTTGACCTGGCCTCATTCTTAGAGAGTGTTTGATGGCATAACAGAGAAATAAGAGTGCTCCTAAATCTGTACAATTCTGTTTCTTCACACCCCTAGTGCCTACCTGAACCACCTGGCCATTGTCACTTTAGTTGTGGGAAAGTGTTTTCAACTCTGTATAAATAATTAGATCCCATATGAGAAGAGGACATAAAACTACATTTTCCTGCCTCTTTGGCATTCTCTAACCTCTTGGCACAAAGTGTCCTTCTCTTTCCTAGTAGGCATTTCAACAGTTACATAATACTGTCAAAACTCAGACTATTTGGATAATGAAATACATGACCTACTACTAGGCTACTCTGCCCTTTTAATCACTAATTTCAGAATCTCAGTTTCCCCATTAATTGTCTTTTTAGACTAGGAATCCCACAAAGAGAGAATGGAAATGCAAAATTTTAATTTTCCACTCAGAACCATCTACACTAAAAGCCCCTTGATGCCTCTACAAGTATGGAAAAAAAAATGTGTTCTTAGTCATACTAAGTCTGAAAATTCCCAATCATCTCAAGAAGATCTGTTCTCCAGATTTACACTACAGAAGCTCAGTATAAGCTTGCTAACAACTTGCTAATTTGATTTTCTGGTTATTACATCTTTACATAGCTAAATTATTTTTGTTTGCTTGCCTGCTTCTTGGTATTAAATAATATAAACTGTATGCCTAGTACCTGAAAATTATGCATATCATCAGTTTTCCAGTTAGATTAGTCCACATGCCATACAAGAGAAAGTGAGGTATGCTTGCAAATGGAGTTCCCTTTCCAAAGAAAAGTCGAACTATCTAGGACACTAAATCCCTTATTCAAAACTAAGAGACTTATTTAAGGACAATACAGACTGTTTGGATCAACATGACTACATGATGCTGATATGTGGAAATTTGCAGAAATTATGACAAGAAATACTGAAATGTGTATGTGTTACTTGCATATTTTTGTATGTTTCATAAATATGAAACAATATTTTTTATAGGGTTTGTGGTCAGGTTTTGGTAGCAGTTGGGCAACAGGAGTGGCTTCTGTGAGAAGCTGCTAGAAGCTTCCCCCATGTCCAGTAGAGCCAATGCCAGCAAGCTCCAAGATGGACCTGCCTCTGGCCAAACCTGAGCCCACCACTGATGGTATTATCACCTTGAGGACAATATAGATAAGAAGGGGGAAAAACTGCTGCACAAGAGCAGACAGGAGAGGAGTATGGAGTTGTGAGAGAAACAACTCTGCAGACACCAAGGTCAGTGAAGAAGGAGGGAGAGGAGATGCTCCACATGCCAAAGCAGAGACTCCCCTGAAGATCATGGTGAGACAGGCTGTCCCACTGCAGCCCATGAAAGATGATGGTGGAGCAGATATTCACCTGCAGCCCATGGATGACCCCATGCTGGTGAACCTGTATGGACCCAAAGAATCACAGAATTATTAAGAAGGCTCTGACCCTGTGGAGAAGCTCTGTTGGAGCAGGTTTCCTGGCAGGACTTGTGACCCTGTGGGGAACCCATGCTGCAGAAGTCTCTTGCTGAAGGACTGCAACCTGTGGAAGGGACCCACACAGGAGCAGTCCAGGAAGAACTGTAGCCCATGGGAGGGCCTCACATGGGAGAAGTTCCTGGAGGACTGTCTCCCCTGGGAGGGAACCCATGCTAGAGCAGAACAAGAATGTGAAGAGTCCTCCCCCTAAGAAGGAAGGAATGGCAGAGACAACATGTGATGAAATGACAACCACTCCCATTCAACCCCTTATTCTACCTACTCTCCTCCGTGCCATGGTGGGAGAGTAGGTAGAAAATTTGGGATTAGTTAACCACAGAATCTTAGAATCATAGATTGCTTTGGATTGGAAGGGACCTCAAAGATCACCTGTTCCAACCCCCTGCCATGGGCTGGGACACCCTTACCTAGACCATGTTGCCCAAAGCCCCATCCAACCTGGCTTTAAACACTTCCAGAGAGGGGGCAACCACAGTTTCTCTGGGCAGCCTGTGCCAGGGCCTCACCACCATCATAGTGAGGAAATTAATTTCTTCCTAATGTCTAATCTAAACCTACCCTTTTTCAGCTTGAGGCCACGACCCTTTGTCCAATCACTACACTCCCTGGTGAACAGTCCCTCTCCCACTTTCCTGTAGGATCCTTTTAAGTATTGGTAGGACACAATTAGGTCTCCCCAAAGCATTCTCTTCTCCCATGCCCAAGTCCCTCAACCTGTCTTCATAGGAAGAAGTGAGGAGTGGGGGAAGGTGTTTGGAGATTTGGTTTTATTTCTCATTATTCTACTCTGGTTTATTTGGTAACAAATTAGAATTTTTTTTCTTATGTCTGTTTTGTCTGTCTGTTACAGGAACTGGTAAGTGATCTCTCCCTGGCCTTATCTCAACCCATGAGACTTTTGTTATATTTTCTCTCCCCTGTGCAGCTCAGGAGGGGAGTGATAGAGCATCTTTGGTGGGTGTCTGGCCTCTAGCCAGGGTCAACCCACCACACCACTGACATATATTATTAAGTTGATAGAATGAGAATAACTTAAGATAAACATGCAAAAGAGGGTATGTGGTAGTTAAGTTCACTCACACTAATTCTAGCTTTTCCATGCCTTGGTCTTTATAAAAATAGAGCCTTTATTAATATGATCATCCACTACTAAAAAAATGCAAGACATGACACAATTATTAAAGAATGGGTATTTATTAAAATCTGGACTTTTACCTAACCTCCATTTAGCCAATTTTTCTCCAACAATGAGCGGTGAAAAGGAAAACAAGTAGCATGTTGCTAGCTTTACATTTTATGACTACAAATGTACAAAATGACCAGAGTTTTTTTTCTACTTTTTTGGTTTTTACTATTTGTGAAGTATTGATTTTACTTTTATCTTTTTTCCCTTTCTACTGACTAAGTTTTTGTTTGAAACAGAAAATCCAGCTATGGGATCAACATTTTTTCTGGCATATTTTGCCTTAGTTTAGGGTATGTGAATTTAATCCTCTTATCGAGATAGATTCAACAATACCCATTCACAATGTATTCATTTAATATACTTCCAAAATATCTATCTACTCACTGAAAAACCTCTGTAGATACTGTGATTATTCAAAGTGGTGTTAAAAGATACTGTTGCATTCCAAAGCCTGTAATAAAATAAGATATATTTAAATCTTTTGCAAGAACAGTCTTTGAAATTCTTCTAGTGCCTTAAGATAACATATACAAATATCTTCTTCAACAATACAGAAAGATTCATCTTTTAAAAATAAAATTTTGGAGTTTATTCATAGCCAGTGTATCCTTTCTTTATTTCAAAATTGTCTTTCATACTTCAGCTATTTAGAGCATTTTACGAGATTAGGTAGTACTTCTTAAACCATAAAAGGACAAGAAGGAACATTCAGATATATAAACTAATTGAATTTCATGGATTTTTTAGTTTGCCTTTTCAGTGTAGGTCCTTTCCTACTTAAATGATCAACAGAACTCCTGATGTCCAAAAAAAAGCTAATATTGTTATGCTGACTCTCCAAGTTTTTGGAACTTTCTAAACATTAATAAGACAAGTTCAGATGATTTTGTTCACTAGAGCCTAAATGTGAAGAAAGTACAGTAGACAGACAAGCCAAGTGATAAGCCAAATCCAGGTTGCCTGCACTAGAGATGTATGTTGTCTTGCCAATTCCTGATATAACAAAGTAAAAAGCTTAGATAACAGTGTGATGAGCAGGACCAGGGAGGTGATCTTACCTCTATACTCAGCATTGGTGAGGCTGTACCTCAAATACTGTGTGCAGTTTTGGGCACCTCGGTGTAAGAAGGACATTGAGGAGAGGATGCAGATAATGGCAGCTTGGATGATTAGGGGTCTGGAGAACACATTTTATGAGGTGAGGCTGAAGGAGCTGGGGATGTTCAGCCTGGAAAAGAAAGAGGAGGCTCAGGGGACACCTTATCACCCTCTACAGCTACCTGAAAGGAGGTTATAGTGAGGTGGGTGTTAGCTTCTTCTCCCTAGTGATTAGTGATAGGACAAGAGGGAACAGGTTCAAGTTGCACCAGGGGAGGTTCAGATTGGATATTAGGAAAAATTTCTTCACTGAAAGAGTGGTGAAGCATGGAACAGGATGCCCAGGGAGGTGGTAAAATCACTGTACCTGGAGATTTAAAAAAAAAAAAAAAGTAGTTATGGTGCTTCAGGAGATGGTCTAGATGTAATGGTGTAATGCTGTCTGTTGGACTTCATGGTCTTGAAGGCCTTTTCCAACCATGATGATTCTATGATTCTATAGATTAAATTCACTGACAACATTAAGCATTGAAATTTTAAGGATCGTTTGAAATAATCTCTGAACCTTCTATGAAAAAATGTAACTCTGCATACTGCATTCTAACACTAACTGATAACTCATGTGTATTTCCTGAAAAAAGTAATAGAAAAATCTACACTTCCAAGGACAATAATGCATAAAAGTTCCTAAGTTTCTATTTATTTTGCATATATATTTCAGTCTTTGCATTATTGTGCAGTGGCATATTTGATATAGAAATTCTATGCCTCTTCTTGCTGAAAACAAACATATATATTGAAAAATATATATTATTATTTAATAATAATATATTATTTTATATATTATAATATCTATTATTTTATAGATATATTTTTAATGCTATTCAACTCATCTATCTAGTATTTGGCAGAAATGCGATGCAAGACTTAAGGTGTTTTGGTTAGGAACGTTTGGAGACACAACTTAAACTAATGACATCAGCTTAACTTCAAGAATAATCTTTAGTTTATAACTAAACTGTGGAAATCAGTTGCAAAATAACTTTTTACCTGCAATAATCACTGTAGAGTATGTTTCATTTCAACACTGTTACCCAAGAAAATTCTTCACGGCATGAGATATAGTTAAGGACACCATTTTACTGATGAAACCAAAATCTTCACTATTTCAGCATAAAGGGGCAAGAAGACTTGTCTCATCAATATTATTTTTCTCTCTGAAATTGTTAAGATAATGAGGCTGAACTAATAAAGATCCTTTTTAACATCATGGTAACACTATCTGCATTGCAAGTGACTTAATGGTTGCTATTTATAAACATGTACATATGTTTTTCAGTGCCACCATGCTATTAAAAAAATAACCTATAATACCAACATCTAAAGAGCTTTTAACTTGTATTTATTTGCATGTGTAATAATAGCAATAATAATACTATATGCCTGAATTATGGAAAAAATGTGGTTTGAAAATGAAGTTTTTGACAACCCGCTTTGTGTAATTTCATGCTGAACCTTCTATCTTGAAACTTAATAGGAGTTTAAACATTAATGACATAACAGTGAGTTTGTGCTGCAAGCTCATTTAGCTCCATTTGTTATTCTCTACATACTAGATGAGGAAATAATGAAGGGATGTAGAAGGAAGGTCTTCTGCATCAAGAAGAGACAGGTGAAAATAGAGCAAGAGTATATAAATGCCCTCTCTACATATGTCCAGAAAGGTTAAGACATAACCACTCTCCTACCCTCAAATATTTGCAGAATGAGCTTCACCCATGTAAAATTTGAAACTCACAATTCTAGATACAATAGCAAGTTTTCTGTCTCAAATGTGGGCATAAAAACCCAAACTTAACCAACCAAAAAACCCAACCCCAAACAAAAGTCCAAACAAATCTAGTGCTTCCTGAATCCACCTCAGGAATTGTTGTCTTTGAAGTGAATTGCATTTGGGGTTTCTCCTTCTCACAACTTTCACTCAAATAATAGCAAAATTTTGTCATGGAAATAGCCCCATAAATTAATATGACAAATCAATACTATTTCTCATGGTAATGTCAATCCACAATCAACATTCTGCAAATCTGTTCTCTGCAGTGCTTTTAAGAGTATTTTAATTTCATCAGTCAATAGCAGAAGCAGCAGTTGTAAATGATACACTGCTGAGTGCAAAGGCTGAAACTTTAAAGCTAATGACACTATTGAGGAGATGCAAGTCAAAAATAGTAAGGAACTGTTTTAAATTGCCTCACAATATGTTCTCTGAGATAGCATTTGTGTATCTGCCCCAGTGTCAGCAGTCAAGATGCTTGCAGTAGCATCAGTGGGAATGGTAACTCGCTTATTTTATCTCTTCTGAAGTCATGGTCAGGGATCTGTCTGTTGCTTTCTATTTACTTATACTTCTTATATACATGGTAAATCTAACATACTAGAATGGAACTAAGGAGAAAAAAATTTTAAAAAAAACAAACAAAAAACCCACACACATCCAGACACACAACTTAAGGTTGTATAAATTGATTATAGATTTTGTGAAGCTAAACAAATTAAGACTATTGCAGGATTCTGTCTACCCTTTCATCAATCTATCCATTCATTCACCCATCCACTAATTTTCTGTAATTTATCCCAAAGTTTGTAAGCCTTTTCCTAATAAAATTAACAGCAAAATTCCTAGCCAAGTTTCTGGAGCATCAGACATTTCCAGAGTCCTTTTCACTTTTGAGATGATAAAGTAGTCAGTAAAAACATTAGGATTCATGGAAAAATATAGATAAAATAAATCCTTAAACCGAAAAAAAAAATATCCCCTCATTTCTGTATAAAGATGAAAAATATAAATATAGGTCATTTTCTAAGGGAAAAAAAAAATGTTCAAGTTCTAATTCCAGAACAGGACTTTTATTTACAAGAATAAGCACTGAAGGGGAAAAAAGATTGCAATATCTCCACATAAACTCCACTGTGACTGTTTCTAGCAGTGCTATTCTTTCTCACTTTTTCGCACTCAAAATGCAGATGTCTGCGTTTCTCTCAGCTACATTTGTACAAGATAAAGTCTCTCTGTCATGATTTCCTTTTTTTTTTCATGCATACTAAGTCTACCAAGATTTAACAAATGTGTTTAAGTCCTGATTATGAAGGGAAGGATTTGATCAGCTAAAATATTGGCTAAACCCAGAAGCACTACTAATCTGATAACAGAGCTGTACTAGCCTTGTCACTTCTGTATGATGGGACTAAAATGGGCAGTGCAGAGGTAGCTGTCAAGGGCAGTTTCATGGATAGCTTGAAGTTAGAAAGAACAAGCAGAGAAACCATATATAAATGTTTAAAGATGTTGAGTCAAGTGGATAACCAGTATAACACATCTAAATTTGTTACAGTCAATTCTGAAGGCCTCGGGCAATGTCTACAATTATATTTGCCTAGAGAGGTATAAGGAGGTAACCCTTGGCTGACTCTATGGAAGCCAGGGATCACTCTTGGTCAAAGACTTAGCTTTAAAATAAAATTTTGCAGGACATCAAATTCATCTCAAGTTTGAGCAATGTTAGAAAATCTGGTTGCAAAATATGTATTTTCATTACATGTTTTTCAAGTTAACTGGAACAAAAAGAAATTGGCTGAGTGACTAAATGGAATGTCAGAAAACTTAAGGGCATTCCTTTTGCAAATACAGTTTATGAAAGATTATTGCAAGGCCATCACAGCAAAAGAGAAGCTGGTATAGTAAAGACTCTTACTCTTTTATATCTAATGACACCAGTGATACACTATTTCTATAAAAGAATACTTTAAACAAATTGTACAGAATAATTTCTATTGCAGAAATTTGATCATAATAATTAGTATGGTTCTACTGACTTTCTTAAAACTGAACACATAGCAAGAAATATCACTTGAATGGAAAAATAAATTTCAAGCAATAACAAAAGTCACAAATATAGCTTGTAAATCATCTCCAAAAAAGAGTCAGATTTAAATTCTATGACAATATTCAAATAAAAATAAGGGTTATTCCCAGAATCTTGTTATTTTGTTTCCCAATCATTTTCAGAAAATAAAATGACTTATTTCTTTCATTATGGCCTTTTTTGATCTTAAATTTAATCTTTTTTATTTCTTCCTCTTTTTAAAATATAGCATGTATTACAATGTTTATCAGTCTATGTGGAGTAGCTCATTTATTGTAAAATTTTTCGTTTTCTAACTATTCCTGCTTTTCTACTTGGTCTGATGTTTTCCACTGTCCTGCCCTCTCTTTTTTTTTTGTGTCACAATTCCAAGCCCATGTTTATTTCCCAGTTATTCAGAGTGTATTCTAGGATAAATTCACAAGCAGCTTCTAAGGTATTTATAAGAGAAGATTTGAAGTAACAAGTTATATCACAATTTATATCACAGTAAGAAATTCAGGTCTCCTAGATCATGACATTAATCTTTTAGGTACTTAATTTTTTACAATTAAACAAAGACCTGGCAAGTACATATTGAGAATGCAGTACGGGCAAAGTGTTCAGATATGTAATAATTTTTGGTTTATTTTCATAAAAATACTTAGGCATTTTTTCCCATATAAATTTCCGTTCAAATTTCAAAGGAAAAAGTTGCATTAATAGAACAACAACGGAGAAAATCCATTTATAAGAGATCTCAGCTAGTAGCAAGCAACAGATTAAAATCCTGGCAAGATGATTAACTGCTAAATGATTACTGCATCAAATGTACATGTCTAGATAATGTAATAAACAGTGTAATTTACATTTTCATGCCAATTCATGATTGAGCTTTATAGGTTATAAAACTCTTCAGTCCAAGATCTATTACTTAGGTGTAAAATAATTTTTTAGGATAAATGTGGAGCTAAATTGCATAGATTCTTCACTCATATACACAAACACAAGATTTTGGATATCATACAGTAATCTCATCAAGACCCCTTTTGGGAATCCCAATTCTGATTCTTCCATTGATCTTACTGCTATAAAAACTTCCAGAAAATAAATATATCCAAGTATTTCAAGGTCATTACATAAGGTGATTTTCTTCTAAGATGAAACATTGGCTTCCTCATCTTTACCTATATTAGATGCCCTAATTTATTAACTGTTGTGTTTTCTAGACATGGAAAATATTTCCCTTCATCTCTGATTTGCTCCATTGTTTTTTAACATTGAAACCCAAAAAGCAAAAATCTATGCCTGCCCATCAACCCCCTCTGCCATGAAGTATGGAGATTATCTTCAGCTTTCCAGCCCTGGCACAACAAACAGCACTGACAGACTGGCATGGCCTTCAGCACATCCTCCAACAGTAGACTCCAACTTGTCTGCATAGGCTTCAGATCACAGTATGACCAAATGCTAAGCTATAACCACATGCTGTGCCCATCATTATCACACTGGAAGGGCTTCCCACACTGCCACATATCAGTCTCAAAGCTGGACTTTCTCACTCTGCTGCTGCAGTTTTTAGAGCTGCAATCCATGTAGCAAACACCACCCTATGTGATTGTGGGACCTCTGCCCCAGTGCACTCACTCTGCTTGGGCAGTGAGGCACTGAAGGTTAGTTTGCGCTTGTGATGTGATACTGCTCCTGATCTGTGCCTGTGAAAGGAGGATGAGACCTTCAGTCTCTTCATTACATCTCATGTTTTATGGTGTATGTCATATAGGCTTATGTGTCTGATAAAGTATTCATAGTTGATCATCTTCCTTTTGTCTGCCAAGTGTTGTTGAGCAGGGATGTTTATTTGTGCTTTGCAGAAAAATATGTCTTGGTCTCCAGAAGTACCTCAATTCTACAACCACCATCTTCTTTTACCACCTCCTTCTCTCACTAATATTTCTCACATTTTTTTCTCACCTTTTCTCTTGAAATTTTATGTTTAATAAATAAATAAATAAACTCCATTTCCTAGCTTTTATTTTGACATCAAAGTCCTACATGCTAAATAAATCTATTTTTAGTAGAGGGAGAAACTTCTAAAGTTTGCTGCATGTGCCTACATGCAGATGAGACTCCAGTTGCCGTCAAAATCCTGTGTGGCTGTTTTCTGGATGTTGTTTAATTATAGTGTCCTTTAGTTTGAGATACTCAATAATCCTTTAGAGTCAAATTACAGTTGTGTGAATAGGTTTGCATTCATACTGGGTTTTAGGAAAATTAGAACATTGCAGGAGAAAAGACAATTGGGATTAAAACTTTGAAAAAAAATTAAGAAAATCCATCCTTGTAGTTTTGCGTGGCAGGGTTCTGGTGGAGAAGGGAGGCTGCAGGGGTGCGTTCTTCAAGCAGCAGCCAGAAGCTCTCTGCAGGCCCAACAGAGCAAACACCAGCTGGCTCAAGGCTGGACCTGCTGCTGACCAAGGCTGAGCCCATCAGGAACGGTCACAGCGCCTCTGGGAATCACATTTAGGAGGAAAAAAAAATGCAAGCAGCTTCTGTTTGCCACCAGAGGAAGGAGTGAGAAGGTGAAAGAAACTGTGCAGAAACCAAGGTCAGTGAAGAGGTGGGGGGATGAGGTTCTCCAGACGCTGGAGAGAAAGATGCCCCTGCAGCCCATGGAGAAACCCTTGGTGGAGCGGGTGTCCCCCCACAGCCCATGGAAAATGATGGGGAGCACAGACCCCACATGCAGCCTGTGGAGAGGCCCCACCCTGGAGCAGGTGGAGACATACAGAAGACACTGTGACCCGTGTTGGAGCAAGCCTCTGCCAACACTTGCAGGCCATGGAGAGAGACAGAGACACACAGATGAGAGAGAGACCCATGCTGGAGCAGGTTTGCTGGGGTGGGGGTCTGCTTGTGATCCTGTGGGTGCCCAGGCTGGAGTAGTCTGGGCCTGAGAGACTGAGAGACATTCTATGATTTATGACTACACCCCGTAGCAGTGATCCATAATGGGGCAGCTGGTGAAGAGCTGAAGCCCTGTGGGAAAGGGCTCATGCTGGATATGTTCATGGAGGACTGTCTCCTGTGGGTGGGACCCCATGGTGCAGCAGGAGAAGGGTGTGAGGAATGCCCTCTCCCCAACTAAGAAGGAAAACAGCTCGTTAGGAACTGACAGAGAGCTGCGTTTTCCCCAGTCCCTGCCCCTCCCCATGCCACAATGAGGGGGAAGAAGGGAGTGAAATCATGACTAAAGTGAAGTCTGCTAAGAAGGGAGGGGTGGGGGGAGGTGCTTTAAGATCTGGTCACGCTTCTCATTACCCAACTCTGGTGTCACTGGGTGTGCAGTGCAGTGTAACAAATTAGAGAGTTTTCTTTCCTCTCTTCTGTGTTGAGCTTGTTTTGCCCATGACACTGATTGCAGAATGATCTCTCCCTGTCCTAAGCCTCTCAATATATATTTTCTCCCCTGTCCAGCTGAAAAGGGGAAGAGTTAGATCGACTTTGGTGCGTGTCTGGCCTCCAGCCAGAGCCAAACCATTGCATCCATTTAATAATTACAAATACAGACTTTTTTTCAAATAAATGAAGAAAAAAATTGTCTATAATTAAGCATTCTTAAGAGAATTTATTGGGAAGGACTTTTTCTTTTTTCCCCTTTTCGTACAAGGAAAAGTCCTTTAGAGCATTCCATAAAGTAAAATATAGTATGTAACTCTGCAGCCACAATTTACAGTTTTAATTTACTGAAGATCGAAAGAGGCTTATCAGCTGAAAATCAATACTGAGCTGAATTTAAGCTTTTGTAACTTGGGACTTCTAAAGTATATTGAAGAAGTGACATAAAAATGAGAACACTTGCCTAAATAATTCATCAGATAGCTGTTTCTTTATGTTCTTTTAGGTATATGTGTCTTAACCGGACAAACAACTGCATTTTTATTATGCATTTTTATCAATACTTCTAAAACATGCTTTGTACACAACTCCAGATAAGACAAAACATACTTAACTTTGCTGATTAGTTCAAAACTTATGGCATGCATGTATCTTTGCAGAATAAGTTCTGAAGCTTAGACATAGCAAATTCAGATTATAAAATTGCTGAATTCCAGACATATTTACAGCAAATTATTTGCTTTGACTCTATTAAACTTCAGCCTGAATACCAATAGTGCTGGATCCATGGTCAAGTGCATCACGACGTGACGTATATTGTGATGATACTCCATTAAGGGGATATTCCATACCCCCCTCTTTTCTCTCTCTCAATCACCATCATAACCACAACACCCATGCAACAAAGTGAATTCCACCTGTAAGGAACAGATCATAGAATCATAGAATGGTCTGGGTTGGAAGGGACCCCAAGAATCATAGAGCTCCAACCCCCCTGACACAGACAGGGCCACCAACAACAGGCCTGGATCTACACTAGGGTGCCCCAGGGCCCCATCCAACCTGGCCTTGAACACTTCCAGGGATGGGGCATCCACCACCTCTCTGGGCAGCCTGTTTCAGCACCTCTCCACTATCTATAAAATCTTCCCCCTAATATCTAATTTAAACCTTCCTTCCTTTAGTTTTAGTCCATCCCCCCTTGTCCTGCTATTCTCTACCCTTTTAAAAAGTTGATTTCACTCCTGTTTGCATGCTCCCTTCAGGTACTGGAAGGCTGCAATGAGGTCCCCCTGCAGCCTTCTCTTCTCCAGGTTGAACAAGCCCAGTTCTCTCAGCCTCATTTCGTAGGGGAGGTGCTCCAGGCCTCTAATCATCTTTGTGTCCCTCCTCTGAACCCTCTCCAACAGTTCTACATCTTTCTTGTATTGCAGGCCCCAGATCTTGACACAGTACTCCAGATGGGGCCTCACGAGGGCAGAGATAAGAGATAAGATACACATCTTATTAATCTCGAAGTAGCTTATCTCAAAGTATGTAGTCCAAGTCCTCTGTGCATGCACCCAGGCCCTGGATCAATGTAAGGGCAAATTGTGAGGAGGCTCGGACATTCTTGAGGGGGCTCAGACTCCCTTGAACTTTCAGGGACCCTCTGGAGAGGGTTATGGGCACCCTACTCCTGGGTGGAAGGTGTGGCTATGCCAAGGACTTATTGACTATGCAATGAGACAACTCCATAAAAGGGCAAGACCAGCAAATACAGGAAGGAACATTCCCCCACCAGACCTGAAGACATGGGACAGACAGGACAACACAGAACCATGGCGATAGCTATTGCAACCTCTCTCTTTCTTGCTCTTTTTTCCACTCTTTTCCCTCTTTCTTCCCCCATTCTCTTGAATGTTTGTGGTGGGCCAAATAAAGTGACTTGACACTTGACTCCATTTTGAGTCTTAATTCTTTTCCCAAGAAACACGAAGATCTGGTCATGATAAAACACGTAGTTGAACCTCACTCAGGAGTTAATTCCAGACGTTCCCAGCCACCCAGAGCAATCTGAGGTCAGTTGGAATGCAAGGGGGTTTAACCTCTGCCAAAGTGGTCTGTCTAGTTGAGGATTGTGACACCCACCTGGAGTACTGTGTCCAGAGGAGGCACCACAAAGATGGTCAGAGGGCTGGAGCATGTCTCCTATGAAGACAGGCTGAGAGGTGGGCTTGTTTAGCCTGGAGAAGAGAAGGCTCCAGTGAGATCTTTATATCAGACTTCCAGTACCTGAAGGTGGCCTACAGGAAAGATGGAGAGTGTAGCAATAGGACAAGGGGTAATGGCTTTAAACTGAAAGAAGGTGGATTTAGATATTATGAAAAAAAATTCTTCCCTGTGAGGGTGGTGAGGCCCTGGCACAGGCTGCCCAGAGAAGCTGTGGCTGTTCCCTCCCCGGCAGTGTTCAAGGCCAGGTTGGATGGGCAACCCGGTCTGGTGGAAGGTATCCCTGCCCATGGCAGGGGGGTGGATTCTGAGATTCAATGCTACATCTCTTCCTGGAATAATGTTTTATCGTGAGTCACCCTAGAAACTTAATGTGGTTTTAAGTAGCAATGTTGTGGTGGAGGGGGAGGGAAGGCCTGCAGGGGGCGGCTTCTGCAAGAAGCAGCCAGAAGCTCTCTACAGGCCCAACAGAGTAAACACCAACTGGGATCAAGGCCAGAGTCGTTGTTGACCAAGGCCAAGCCCATCAATGACAGTCACAGCACTTCTGGGAATCACATTTAGGAGAAAAAAATCCGCAAGCAGCCGCTTTTTGCCAGCAGAGAAGGGACAGAGAAGATGTAAGAGACTCTGCAGACACCAAGGTACATGAAGAAGGGGAAAGGAGGAAGGGAAGAGGCATTGCAGGCACCGGAGAGACTGGTTAAACCATCACAAAACTGCTTTAGTAACAGTAGTTAAAATTTAAACTCAGGTTCAGGATTGAGTTAATCTCAGAACTCTCATGGATTCTATAGAGTCAGGAAATTCTTCCAAACGGTAAGGTGTTTCGGAAGGGTCCTTAGTTATGTTATATTGTCCTCTTAGGCAATATACCTTACAGAAGCAAAAAATCGTTTTTCAGTTTTAGCATTAGTATTTAAAATTTATAGTCAGAAGACTGGCTGAATGAAAACTTATCTTTGGAAGTTTTCTTTAATACTTATTAATTGTTCAAGAGTGTAATTTTTAGTCTGTCTAGGATGGCTGTATGGCAGTGGTTTATATGAGTGATGAAATGAGAGTAAAGCAAGAAATCTCATTAATACTTTATGCAGTTGAGCAGAAACAGGAATTTCTCATCTGCCTTTGAAAATCCTAGCTTTTTGATCAAATAGCTTGAATCATCTCTGTAATAGCGCATACTTTCTAACAATTTAGATGATAAGCTCTCTGCTGAAGAGGCAATCTTTTCATCCCACATGTGTGCAGGACCTAGCACAATGAGGCCCTAGGCTTTAATTTCTGCTAAGTTCTATTCAGAGCAAATAATTATTGAAATCGTGTGTAGTGCACTTTCGTGAATTTGGATAGGAGAGAATAGCAAATGTCTAACAAAAAAATAGCAATATGCTAAAAATGTTGTGTGTACTATCAAAGCCAAAGAAACTGGCATTTCTACAAGTAGTATATTCCCTACTGAGGTGTTACTGATTTCATTTTGTTGTGGGTAAGCTGTACTTTCAAAGGGGCACAGTTATGCCAGAGGGGAAAATAAATTACTTTGCTAGTCACCATTCTCATGGGTAAAGCCCAATATAGACAACCTTCCAACCCTATGAAGACAGGGGAGCATAGGGGACATACAATGGGAGGTGCACGTGGACTCTGTGTCAGCAAGGTGGGATGGCACAGCTGCTTCCATACTATATATGAGAAGGGAAATGTTAGGGAATGAGTGCAGAAGACAAGGCTTGGCCATTAGCTACACTAGCAAGGTAACAACATGAAAAACTGTATAGCATTATGTGGTGGGTTGACCCTGGCTAGAGGCCAGACACCCACCAAAGATGCTCTATCACTCCCCTCCTGAGCTGCACAGGGGAGAGAAAATGTAACAAAAGTCTCATGGATTGAGATAAGGACAGAGAGAGATCACTTACCAATTACTATCACAGTCAAGAGACTCAAGAAAAAAAAGATCTAATTTATTACCAAACAAAACATAGAGAATAATGAGAAATAAACACAAATCTCAAAACACTTCATCTCACTCCTTACCTCTTCCTAGGTTTAACTAATCCTGAATTCTCTACCTGTTCTCACCCAGCAGCACAGGGGAACAGGGAATGGGGTTGTCATCAGTTCATCACGTGCTGTTTCTGCCGTTCCTTCCTCCTCAGGGAGAGGACTCCATATATTCTTGCCCCTCTCCAGCATCAGAGCCCTCCCACAAGGTACAGTCCTCCAGGAACTTCTCCCATTCGAGGCCTTCCCATGGGCTGCAGTTCTACCTGAACTACTCCAATGTGGGTCCCTTCCACAGGGCGCAGTCCTTGGCAAGATACTGCTGCAGTGTGGGTTCCCCACAGGCTCACAAGTCCTGCCTGCTCCAACATCGTTTCTCTGCAGGATCAGAGGCTTCTTTGGGTGCATGCACCTGCTCCAGCACAGGGTCCTCCATGGGCTGCAGGTGGATATCTGCAGGGGGACAATATGTCTCACCAAGGTCTTCAGGGGCTGCAGGGTAATCTCTACTGTGGCACCTGGAGCACCTCCTCCCCCTCTTTCTTCACTGACCTTGGTGTCTGCAGAGTTGTTGCTTTCACTCCTCTGTCCTGGCTGCTGTTATGCAGCAGTTTTTTCCCCTTCTTATCTATATTGTCCTAAAGGTGCTGGCATCATCACTGGTGGGATCAGGTTTGGCTAGTGGTGGGTCTGTCTTGGAGCAGGCTGGAATTTGTTTGACACAGGGGAAGCTTCTAGCAGCTTCTCACAGAAATGACTGCTGTAGCTCATCTGCTGCCAAAACTGTCTGCAAACCTGATACAAATTACAAAAAGTAAACAGGACTTATGGAGAAGCTGTCTAACCTTGAACATTATGTAGACCAACAAGACAGAAACAGAAGAAATGGCAGAAATGGGAAATGTTGAGGATTATGAGATGGTGGAGCTCAGGAACATTAGAGATAGCAAAATGTGGGATTCAGGATGATCTCTGTTGGTGCTTGATCCCTGAAATTTGGAGAAACAAAAAACCTGCTGCTTCCAGGATACCCAGGTCTTATGTTCACAGCCAGGAGAGATCTGTTGCACTTTTTTTACAAGGAGGGAAAATTTAAAGAACTCTTTCTAGCACCAACAGAGAACCACTTGGAAGGTAAAACCACACAGCATCACTCCACCACTTCCTCTTCTAAAGGGAGATGTCCATTCGCTTTTGATATATTCTGATTCTAATGGAACTGTAGATGAAAAGCAAAACAAATTTTCTCTATGTTATTTCTAGACATTAGTAAATTACCAACATCATATCTATATTGTAGTCATGGTAGACATCTTTAAGGAACATTTGTTACTTAACACCTCATCCTTTCAATGGCTGAAAATAGCACAACTCCTCCCCAAATGTATCTGAGGACAAGATTTCATATTATGTGTGTCAAGATCGGTATATATTAACAGGCATATGTTTAAATCTCAACCATAGTAATATTTCATTATAGTATTATTGTCAATACTGTCATTGTAGTATATTGTCAATGTACTATATTCTTACAGTGCTAGTTCTACTTGCTGATTTTGACATATTTTGATAATAACAAAGGGCTTAATTGAGAACATCACTAGAACTAGTACAGACAGCTCTGGAAGGAGAACAACAGATTGTGCTGAGTACAAGAATTTAAGCTGTGTTGAGTACAAGAAATCCTTGAGGTTGCCTTAATATGCAAACATCATATTTTTATTCATAGAAGCTTTGTTGCATATTAACTCAAAAAGATTTACATTGAAAAATATCTAGCAGCACTAACACTATATATTTTTAGTGCAGGAGATTTTTTTCTTCCTTTCTCCCTGCAGCATTAACACTGGAGACAGGTATGATCCTCTCTTTAAACTTTATTTAAGATTTAGTTATGTTTTGCTTCAGCTAACAACTACTGTATATTTGTATTCAGGAAAATCTTATAGATGACTGTTATTCTTGTTTTGTTGGGGTTTTTTTGCACCTACCAATCTGTATTAAAACCCCCTCTTTTCTGTCGTCAATAAAAAATAAAAAAATCCAAGTCTTAATGTTTGCTTTCATTAAGATAAGAAATTGTCAGATTTATTTCTCTTCAGCTTGCATAAATCTTTTTTCTGTGTTCTATTTCTCTTTTATTTTCTCTCTGTCTTCGCACAGCTTTTTTCCAGGGATATCATTAAATATTTTTGTTGTTCTACAAGCGATGTTTTTATTAAGAAATTATCTTCAATTGATACAACTATGCAGTAATTATGTACAGTCTTGGCCCTTTTCAGAATAATAAATTTCATTGTTAAATCATACTCCATTCAAATGAGACTGGAATTTTCATAGCAGCTTAGTCTAGAAAAACTGAAAGCAGCTAGTTGAGTCTTGGATGGGTTAATGAGTTTCAAAAGTATTTTCAAATATTCTTTTCTGGAGATACATATTTCCTTTATAACAGTGTGGATTGACTCACAGACATTGCTAAATTTCCATTAAGAAAATAAAACCTCATTTGGAGGTTTTGCCACTGTATAGTTCACTGAATCTTTCACTTTAAGAGGGTTAAAAAGCTTTAAGACATAATGTATACATAATATATTGTGATGGAAAGTATTATGCTAGACAGTAATATTTAAAAAAAAATAAAATCAGGGTTTACTGTATAAAAATGCTCATTTTAATTTTACAATCTTGCATTTTTGTTGGCCTTGGGAGAGTTTATTTTTTACAGTGCAGTGAACAAAACCCAAAATTCTCAACAGTTTAATCATAAATATACCATTTCACTTTTCCTGGTGTATGTATTGCCAGAGGCATCTTGTGTGATGGAAGAGTGTGCCATGTTTTCACTTCACTGCCAAGATGAGTCCAAGAGTCCAGGAAGGGACAAGTGATACTGAGCAGGTATCATTTTTAATTGGAATTGCCTGGGAAAGTATTGTTTTCCCATTAAATGTTGTCATGAAGACAAGACCTTCTTTTTTAATTTCAGTGTCTGTCAATAACCAACCTTTTTTTTTCCCCCTATAATTTCAGCTATCAAATAACAAACATTGTGGGTGTGGGGGGTTTTTTGTTTCATTTGGTTTGGGCTTTGGGGGAGGAAGGGACTTTTATTTTTCTTTCAGTAAAACCAACCAGCATTGACCTACAAAATTTCAGGTTTTGTTTTGTGAAACATTTAATCTTGTAGATTTGTTGATTTTCAACAAAAAACTCATGTTTTAAAGGAAGGAAAAAAACTAAAAGCAGGTTCTTAGTTTTTCCATTTATAGAAGATGCTGGAACCTGTCCTTTCAGCACACGGTCAAATACCAGGAAAGATGAAGGAAACATACTGAATTGAATTTCAATGAATTTTCTAGTCAAGTTCGTAGTGTGAAAATGTATAGATGGAATACTTTGGAGAAAACTTTCAAAGAAATTGCAGAGAAATTCAGAAGGCTGGAAGGGACTTATGCTATTCAGCTTTTAAATGACTATAGGACTTCACCCAGTGAGGAAGAAATTATTTTTTAAAATTTATTGTTAATTATATTGTCATGAAATATTGTGTGTATTGTTTATGCTTTGTAACAGGATGCATATAAAATAAACTCCTTGTGGTTTTTTTAGCATAAACACAAACACATCTTTTGTATTCCTAACATTAATTTTCCCTCCAATTTTAGATAATTTTTTAAAAAAATTGCATTATCTTTTTTATTTTCAAATTGAGGAGTACACAATAATGTTGGGGTTAAATTTAGCATCCAGATTAATTTCTGTTGCTATGGTTATTTTGGCATACTTATTGATCCCAAACACATAGGTAACAGGTGGAATAAGGCTTATGCTAATGACCTAATCTACTCATAGAAAGTCATTGTCTGTTATTTATTTATTTATTTATTTATTTAAAACTTAAGCACTAGACAGAAAAAATGCTTTGACAGAACATTATCAATTAAATATTTCTGTAGACCTTGCTGTATCTGTAAACTGTGAAGTATTTTATCATAGTCTGAGTAGAAACCTTACCCTTCTGGTTTTTATATTCAGCCTACAAAACTCTACAGTTTAGTGGTTAATTTGAAAACCACACAGCTGCAAGTTTTGCCTGCCCCAGCAGCCTCCATATCAGGATTTCTGTGCTCTTCAGCATAGATAGGATTCCTAAGACAGTGATCAGACCAGGAATTAAAAGGAACCTCATGAGATTTGTTAAATGTTCATTGGAAATGCCAGCGATACATAGCTGAAGAATATCTAAAGTTTCTTTTCTGTCTCACTCTCTTCTTTTCCCCCCTCTCCCTTTCCTTTTCTCCTCTCCATTTCTTTGATATTTGGCAATTAAAGCAATATTAACAGGCAAATAACATGTAGGGTCTTACATTACATAAAAATGTCAGCTGCAGTTTATAAGTAAAAAGTTGGAATTTTGAATCAGTGCATTTAATTATTTATGGATTCAAAAGAGCTTAGACTGATTTTTCAATAATGTATTAACTTACCTGCATGCCAAGAAAAAATGGATCATTCTGTTGTGAAGAAAGCCTACACTCAGTAAGTCTTAAATATAACTTTTTATGTTGCATTGTAATTAGTAACTTTGAAACTTACTGTGTATGGATACACTATATAGCAAATGTGGAAATTTGAGGTAGCTTATTATGTTGAAGTTTTATTTTTCCTTTTTTCTCCAGTAACTGACAGCTCTAAAATTCATGAGATTGGAAACTCTTGCAAAATGTAGTTGTCAGATCATATGAATCGATTTCACTAATGTAAAATTGTACATTCATAATGATACATTTGAGCTTTATGTTTAGATCTTCATATGGTAATACAGTAAAAGAAAACAATCTCTTCAATTTTCGGTAGATTTTTTTATGGATTACTTGAGTCGTTTTAAGAGACAAATAGGAGAAATAGTCGAAACCTCTGTATCCCGATATCTAAAGTATCCTAAGACAATTCTTGAATCCATCAAATCATAAACAACTTAATGGAGAGGGATTTATAGAAAGGTGGCACACACTTTTGATTTCTATTCCTTTTTCTTGAACATTATTTGAATATGCAGTTTTCTACAAAAATCTAATGCAATATGACACACTCCTTCTCCTCATGTGCCCTAGGAGACCACAGGTGTGTGAAGACTGGATTTACCGTCAATAAGGCTGTTTGTTATGGTATTAAAGAACATGATTTAGGCCTAGATTAGTCAGGTAGGTTAGGTGTGTAAGGTATATTAGGGATAGATCAGGTACCTAATTAATGCTGAAGCTGGATGACCAGGTTACTACTTTGTGTGATAACTTCTGTGGTTATCATACAAGAACACAAGATAATCCTATTTAAAAATAAGTGTTCATGTTAGGTAGAATAATTTTTAATCTGAATTTACCTTTTACAGTTCTAACTATAGTCAGCAAACTTTCACACTATTAAATTAAGCAAGAGATCTATCTTCTTCCTGTTCAAATTTCCTGAGAAAAGGTGTTTCCTTTCTTCAAGGTCTAGTTGTTTTCTTTGCTTTTTTATCATTAAAATTCTGTGATATAAGTAACCTTGCTTGAAGAAGTCTATTCTGATTCTAGTTCTAAGTTTTGCCATCATCATTGTTTTTAAATTATTTTTACTTTTTGTATTGCAAGGGACTTGTTACAAAGATAACTCTGTGCTGTCAGCCTGGTATTAAGATGTGACTTATCTGTAGGTATTACAAGAGTCAAGCATAAGTCAAATGGATCTTGAATTACTCAGGAGAATTTAGGATTTATAAACACAGCTGAATCATTCTACATTTTGTCTTTTCTTCAGAATGTTTTTATGGATGCTACAGCCTTCCAAAATGCTGCAACCTCAAGCATTTCCTTTAGAATAAGATATGTGTCACATTAAGTTTCCTTAGAAGAGATCACCTTGGTCCTATGGCAAAATTCCACCCTCTTTTAATGATGTGTCAGAAGGGACATATCTTGATCTTACTCTCTGCATGAAAAATGCCTGATATTATCAGAGAAACCCAAAGCACACAGTTTTTAGGACACCATATAGGAGTATGGTAATTGTGGAAGACATCCTACACATTTGCACACACAGAAATATGATACAGAAAATGGAAGCGCTTAATGTTTTCTGTAATATGCTGTGACTTTAATAACTGTATTTCTATAATAGAAAATATGTTTTTCTGTATTATTAAAAAAAAAAATCTTTAGGAAACAAGCTACATGCCATTAAAAACTTAGATGACCTCTGCAACCTCTGGGAGGTTATAGAGAGATAGGTGATGGTCTCTTCAGCCAGATGACAGGTGACAGGACAAGGGGGAATGGCATGAAGCTGTGCCAGGGCAGGTTTAGATTGGATGTTGGGAAAAAATTTTTTACTGAAAGAGTTGTCAGGGCCTGGAACAGGCTGCCCAGGGAGGTGGTTGAGTCACCTTCCCTGGATGTGTTCAAAAAAAGGGTAGATGAAGTACTTAGGGATATGGTTTAGTTTAGGATGTGAATGGTTGGACTTGATGATCTTAAAAGTCTTTTCCAACCTTATTATTCTGTGATTCTGTGAAAAGGAAAATTCACCAATTACTGATCAAGCAACAAGATAAAAATTTTACATTGGCATTTAATATCTCTGTTTCTAAATCTGATGATATTGTCTTTGTACATATAAACTTGCTGGCTATATTGTTTATCATAAACTTTAAGTCCCTTGTTCATTTTATGTCTTTAGAAAATATTTTAAAACATTATTATAAGACTTATGATGACTTTTTATAAATAAATGAATATCTGAAACATTGATAGACAATTTATAATGCTTAATCTCTTGGATGAATTCTCAGTGACCTTCACACATGGTCTATTTTTCTGCATTTCAGCTTAAAATCAAACTATCGAATTCTGGAGTAGCTTCTGAGCTGAGAATGTTAAGAAGTTGAATTGATTTATTTATAAACTATGGAAATATTGTTCATCAGAATGAAGAGTTACTTTGTCAACCATATATAGATTTATGTTTTTTCCAAGTTATTTTTACCCTCAAATACTTTTCTAAATTAATTTACTCTAAATAGCCCAAAGACAAGTTTGCATTTCAAATGTGCTGAAATTGAAAAAACAGGATCACAGGATGCCTAAAACAATATAATATATGCACTTTCTTGAGCTCTGTACTATCAGCACAATTAATGCTGTATTCAGCCTACAATACATTACTTACAGCAGCTAAGGAAAATTATGCTTTTAAAACTTTTGTCCACTACATAAGGCTAAATCCTCAATTTGCAGCCAAGGTTTTCTGGTGCTTTAGATCAACTACAATTCTATCCATATTGTTAGCTTTTTAGATTTATGAGAAACATAGAAAGTTTCCAAGGCCCAGTGCAACATAGCTGATCGTTAAATCCTTATCTCCTATCAAAAACACTTGCAAGCTCTCCATCTGCTTTTTAAAAATCTCATACAGTCTGATAGTTAGATGTAGTAAACACTTTTATGGATGTTTGAAGACACAGTATCAGAGCCTTATTAAAAAAAAAAAAAAAAAATTAAAAAAGCAGGACAACTGGCTCTAAACACATGGATAACCACCCCATAAACAGTTTGTCTAGGGGAGAAAAGTAGCCAAGAACCTTTGATTCAGAGGAAGACAACCATTCTTACTCAATTACATGCATTTCATGAATTTGACATGACATGCTTTCCTTCTCATTTTTTTCATTTTACTCTCTTCCCACCTTTTGTTTCATTCCCACCCACATTGTTACCCCTTCTTGCTCAGGCACTGTGTCTGTGTCACACCCTGGCTGGATTTCACACTGCATTTGTTGTCTCTACCCTCCAGCAGTACCTAGAATCTACTATTAAGGAAATGATTGAGTACAGAGCACTTTGAAGAGAGTCAATGTCTATTCATTAACATGATGATAAGATTCACATTGAAATAAAAAGAAATTAAAGTCACAGCATACTTCTAAAGAGTCTTCACTCATATCTGGATGGTTTATCCATGCTGACCTGCAGTCAGCCTTTATTCTGAAACAGCTCTAATCCTGCAGGATTTGTTAGCTCAGGCATGTCACTGAGTGAATGCACTTATCTTTCAAGGACAGATGGAGCAATCCTGCCACTTCCCAGCTGTACACAGAAGTAAGGATGTGCCTGGCTCTCAGCTACCTCCAGACAGCTTGTCTGGGTCCTACATTTTTCTAAGGCTCTCACTTGAGAGGGTATATTTTGGGAAGTGGTGTGGAGTTGCCTTCACACTGTCCATCAAGCCACATGCCTTGCTTTGGTGTGTCCCAGCAAAGAAAGATGCTTGGAAGCAAGCAGTAGGGAGCGTGAGTAATGCACATTGACATGACCCTTCAGGAATCAGGCTGCATCCAGCAAAATGGTTGCCTAGCTGCTACTAAATGGCAAATGCTGTCCCTCTGATTACTTTGAGACTTACTGGTCTGCTCCCTTGCATATCCCACAGTATCTGTAATATCCAGCTTCACTCACTTGCCATTACCTCCATGGGCAGAACAGACTCGACTTAGAGGAAAATAATTTCATTTGTTGCAATTAAAATAGATATAAGTGGTGAGAAACAAATAAAAATTAAAACACCACCTTCCTTCTTCCTCTCTTTTCCCAGTATCAACTTCACTTCTTCATCCTGATCTTCTTTAGCTCCCCGCCCTTGAGCAGCACAGGGGGTGGTGAATATGGGATTGTGAGCAGTCCATGACAATTTCTCTCTGCCTCTCAGTTTTCTGCTGCTCCCGTGTGAGTCATGTCCATAAGATTCAGTCCTTCAAGATAAACCTGCTCTAGTGTAATCTCTCATGGTCTACTGTTCCTACATGACTTACCTATCTGCTTCAATGTGGGGTCCTCCACAAGCTGCAGGAATATGACCTCCTTCACCATGGTGTCTCCGGGGGATGCAGGAGATCCCTGCAGTGGCCCTAGGAGCACCTTGTCCCCTCTCCATCACAGGGACATTTCCCACCCTTCTCCCCTCAGCCGTGGCTGCCGGGAAGCACTTTGCCCGTTCTTAGCCAGGCTTTCCCTGAGGCGCCGCCATGGTGGCTGCGGGGCTCAGCCCTGCCCTGTGCTGAGTGAGTTGGAGGCAGGCGGAACCGGCTCTGTCCATCACAGGGCAGCCCGTCCACTACCCACAAAAATTGCTCTGCAGACCCGCAACAACATGTGGGCTCAGTAAAATGAGATATAAAATTTATTCTGTTAAAGCCAGTCATTAGAGGAGAAAGACAGTTTCACCACTTAAGGAAGATACATCTAAGAAGTGGTACACAAAATTGGATGAGGACCTGACCAGCATGAACAAGTGTTTAAAGTTTGACAGTGAATTAATAGGCATGACAGGCTGGTGTTATGCTACCAATCATCTGTCTACCAGTATGATTTTCTAATTCAGTCACTTTTTTCTATGATATTGAAAAGAACCAAAATTTGTTCTAACTCTACTTACATTTGGGAAGTTTACAATCAGAAGTATACTGTAGAAAAAATCTTGAGCAACATTTACCAGTTCAACATTCTGTGCCCATCTTAAAAATCATACACAGATAGGAGGGAAAATGACCTCAAGAGGTCATGTAGCCCAGTTTCCTGCATGTCAGGAAGGCCATAGGTGTCTGAATAAGCTGGAGGGCCACCAGTGGTGGGGGGTCTGACAATTCTCAAACTCTGTGACCTCCATCTGAAAGAATTGTCCCTTCTCAGATGGCAGCACAGTGCCATCCATGAAGCTGCAAGAGGCTGCAGTCATCAGCTCATTGCCTTTGCCACAAACTTAAATGTTATAGTCAAGATTCATTCTGAGAGTAAATGATATTTTCTACTTATGACTCATATGATTATATTTGGATATGAAACTACAGTTTCTTGTCAGTTACACTGGCATTTTGCTAAAAGTTAAAGGAATGTGTCTTATATTTAATTAATTAGCAGATACTGGGGATAAACAAGGTGTAAGTGACAGCAATTTGACTTAATGGAGTATTGTAGTTGTAGCCTTTTCGTTAAATTAATGACCACATAGGAAGAAAAAACTGTACAAACATCCAGTGACCTCTATCGAGCAGTGATTAAGTTTTAGTGTTCATACAACATGAACAAGTTAGAGATTTGCAATCTGCAAAATTCAGAGCAGGATTCCTTAGCATAATTCAAGCTCAATATTCTCCACTTTTATTTATCTATTTCTTGTTTGTCTTTGCTGTGTACTTTGTCCACTCTTTTTCTTGTCAGACTGATAAATTGCATCTTGATTTCCTCTCTCCGCCTTCACTCGAACTGGTTCCAAATGAATAAATCCCTAATCAGGCACCAACTATCATCAAACTGAGGTTCCTGCAACAGCCTACACAGAATAAAGTTCCTAGTCAAGAGATTACAGAAAGGTCTAACACAACTCTATACCAAAACTAGTATTGCTTATATTGTTTGGTCTGAAAGTTGACTGTACTTGACATGAATACAACATAATTGACTAGAATTCTAATGAAATATTTTAGCATAAGTAAAGTTGCAATAGTCTTGTTGCAGTACACTGAGATTGTGTAACTGCTTCAAAACATGCCAGAACAAATAAATAGTAAAGTTCATTTGGCTATTGGGAAAGTTCAGATCACAAAACGGTATATCTGAATAATGGCATTAGAATGCTTTATCAGGAAAATACAGTACTTCAGTTTGAGTAAAGTCTCCATTGCCTTTTACAGTGTGCATTTGTTTCTCTGTTTGATGGATGTTTTATAGATGGCAAATACGAATTCACACATTTTATAATTGCATACTAATAACAGGCTACATAAAGGTAGCAAGTTCAAAATGAGCTCATAATAACACAGTAAAAAGGTTAATCTGGAATTTCTAAAGTAAAAACTTCTGCAAATGCAAATCCTGACATCGCTGTGCTAGGAAGAAACTCTATAAGGTTGCATTCATTCTAGCATACACAATGTATGTTTTGTTTAAGAATGAACTAAGTTATTTTATCATGGGTTATAATGCTTCTCAATAAAGTGAGACCAGGATGATTGTTGATCTTTGCTTCACTGAGTTAATGAAAGTAAATCTGGTAATGATTTGCTGAAATTATCCCCTGAAGGTAAACTGCTGTATTGCTTGTCCATTGGTAGCTCATATTGCCTCAGTGCTCTAGAAGTTTTTATGGCTAATGATATAGCAAAGTTGCAGCTAGATTTATATTTATGTGAAGACCATCACTGACATATATTATTATAATCATTTGGCATATGTATGAGATATAAGTACATTGGATCAAAAAATATGTGCCTATTTTATTACAACTATTGGAACATAAATTTTGCACAAACTAGCTCACATCTTGGTTAATGGTAGTGTTATTGCACAATGTAACCCAATGAATAGAAGATGATAGGGGTCAATAGAAGTCTATGACATTTCAGTACCACTTACCACAGCAATATTTGGCAGGTTTCCTTCAATATTATTTCACATGCTCTGTGCCTTTGTATATTGAAATGCCTGATAAAATTTATGCTGTTAGTCCAATGAGAGAGATAAGCTACAGCTGAAAAAATAGGAATTTCTTATCCCTTAATGGTAATTAAACATTGGAAATATTAAGACTGGAATGCAGACTACCTCTTAATATAACTTGTTGTGAGGTTTTGTACAGAAAACCAAGCGTTCTCTGGGTGAAAAAAAAGAGTAAAAAACGAAGACTTTGTTGGTAAAAGTGTTCCTGAATTTTTCACCTTATTTCCCGAAAAGATCTGAAATATGTTTAGTAGTCAGTAACTGTTTATGTTTGAGGAGATGGCTGTAAGAATGGTATGGAATATAGGGTAATTAAATACAGTTGTGGGAAAATAATGACCTCACAAAGCACCAGAAAGATTTTAATGGTCATGAGGAAGAGCATAAGTGGCATAAATGAAAAACAATGAAGAACAAAAAGTCTGGAAAAAAAATAGAGTTTTTCTACTGTTGATCTGAATTTAATTTCTAGGGTTCCTCAGCAGTAGGAAAAGATACTTGAAAATACAAATTATTGTATCATGGCCAGGTTGAAGACTGAAACTATGTCTCAAATCTCTTTTAATACCAATCAAGTAAATTAATTGTGAATTACAGTTAAAAAACTCATGAAGCTGACAATTTTGTATCAAAACCTATAAATCCAATATGATTTGCAACAGGTAAAATAAGGCTTTGTTAAAAAAGGAACATTTTCCAGTACACTGTTCAAAAGATTATAATGTAGTAAAAGAGGGAAGGCAGTATTATTGTGTAAAAATTTAAAAGGAAGGGTTTCCTTCTCTTGATGTACCACACATGAGTTTTTAAAGTATAATTTTCCTCAGTCTTATTAATTATTTTCAGATGTCTTCAGAGGACAAAGTAATTATAATAATAGATGGTGTAATTACATGTTCAGTGACTATATAATAAGATTGCAGCTTAGAGAAATTTGAGCTATATGCAATTTCTATCATATGAAGGCTATTAAATTGAGTTGATCTTCTGCTGGAGATTCTTCCTCATAATTTGATGATTCCAAATGTATAAAATGTTCATATATTAATTAATCCTAAACAATATTCATTATTGATACTGAATTTCATACAAATAAGATATTAAGATACTTTATTGTATATTGGTTAAATAGATTATTTAAGGTTACATCTATTATTTTAAAGTTCCAGTGATCTTTGTATTAATTATATTAATTATATATAACAACTAAGACTGTTAAAATAAAAGTAAACAGTCAATTCTGCTCTAGAATATTATACATCAGGATCTATATAAACTGAGTGGGAAAGAAAAAACCAGGTAGCAATGGCAAATCAAAATAATAAAAGTCAAACCTAAGGATATATTCCAGAACCAGTTTTCAACTTTAATACTAATTTTGAAGGTCTTAATTTTTATATATGTATTAATGTTCCACAGAATATTTTAATGTGAAATTCAATATTCCTAATATCAATATTTTAAAAATTTCAATATTAGCAATGAAGTGTTTGTCAAGTGCTTGCATAAAAATAGCTATTGGATGTAAACTCTGTTATTGTAAAACTACCTGTATAAATCTGTACATAAACACATTGATAGCCATGATGTTACCAACAAGATGTCTTGCTTTGTTAAAAAATCATACAGATACAATGTCTCTTCTCCAGTGTATAAATGATACTAACCCCCCCCCAAAAAAAAAAAAACCAAAAACAAAACAGCTCTCTTGGCCACTCTCTATCCATGAACAGACATTTCTGGAATATTCCAAGAGACAGGTGGAAACATTAAGCTCAAACCATTCCTTTACAAAATTTTCTGTTCTGTTCTAAAGTAACTTACAAAATGTAGATGTTGCTATGATTTGACATCACTATGCTAGTCTAAGCATTTTATATGTACTCTATTAATATTATGCATCTTTATATTACATTGTGAGCTCTTTTCTTGATGTTACAGTATCTCACATCAAAATTCAGTTAACTTTTTAATATCTTCCCCATAGAAAACTTTTGCCATAGCCAATACCAAGTACACAGTCCTTGAATTATAGTTTTAAATTGCACTAATAGCTCTCAGCTAAGACAACAGACAAAAGCTTAAATTATAAATAGGTAAGAGTAATGCATGTTGTGCGTTTTTTACCTCCCTTTATACACTTTTACTGCTGTAAGTAGCTATTAACTTCACTTCCTCATTTGTAAATGGGCTGTGCAGTCTGAACATAAGAAAAACATTTCCTAGAATATTTGTCTGTAAGAAAATTTCTATTGGGTGTACGTGTTTATTTTATTTAAGCAATATGCTAATAGCAGTTTCCTGGCCATGCAAAACAAGGAACAATTATTTTATTCTGGCAAAAATACATAAATGTGTAAATAAATAAAAATAATGGTCCCCAAACCTTTAGAGATGGATTTTCATATGGTCCCAATTTCTGTATTCAGACTCTGAAATATAAAACTGTCTGAAATGCCTATACAGTGCACAAGCCGTCGATAAGTAGACCCTGAAAGACTAATTTATAATTATGAGATTCAGTTTGCAATCATTTTGCTAGTAACAAAATCCTATCTACTCTTTCACCTAGTTTGGATCTCTGAAAGTAACAACAAAAAATGTGCTCCATGGAAAGCATTCTAAATCCTTAGTCTAGCTATAACCTATATAAAATGCCTTATAATTTCAACCAAAACCTGCAATTTTCTGTGCTTTAATGCAGCAGTATGGACATGTCTTCCAGTTTAATTTGTCACGTTGAGAGTCTTTGTTGCAATCTAGAGAATAAAGTGTGATTCAGAGGTTCAAATGTATCTGAATATCTGAGATATCCCTACAATGCCAATATAGTAATAATTGAAAGAAGGATAATAGCCTAGTGTATGGCCAATGGGATCAGCTGAAACCTAAAAAGAATCCCAACAAACTGATAAAATAAGGCTGGTGTTTAGAAAGCAAGAAGTAACTCAGTGGAAAAGATGGATTGCCTTATTTTGTCAATATAGGAAACATGAAACTGGAACTTTCTGTGGCAAAACAGACACTAAGTAACAAAGCTGAAGCTCCTTCTTTGGTTACAAAATGCTCCACCTTTTTGCCCTTTTACTTTTTAACTAAAATAAAAATGCTGTGAGTGCAGATTAGATATTGATTACTGAAATAGTTCAAGTTAAGATGCTTTATTTGCTGCTAGAACAGCGAATTCAGGATTTTTTATTTCTCTAAAATTGTCTAGGTTAAGGTGGTCTGTCTGGTCCTGAAGTGTCTTGCCAAGTTGTAATAATCCATTACCTGTCTCTAACAAAAAAAGAAAACTCTAATTCATTTTCTTGTTGCCATTCTTTTAGAGACAGACAACGTGAGATATTGAACATCTAGTACTATAACTAAAGGCCCTAGAAGGAAAATACCCTGGCAATACCTTTTAAGACTGGGTCAGTTAACTTCTTTCATTGATACCACCTAACCTGCTTGTAATTTAAAAATAATGTAGCTCATTAAAAAAAATAATAAATCTCTTTCTTTGTGAAGTTTAATTTTCTTTCAAAATGTGTTTTCAATATCTTGTATTTGCTGTTGTTTACTTAACACTATAATGTAGGGTCTATAAAGTGCACATCAGAGGATTCGAAGTAATTTTCTCATTGAAAACAATTTCCTTTTCACCTGCTTCATTGAGCCAAAAGGAAAGTAGAGAAAAAGGATTAATATAATAATATAAATGTCATTCAAATATGCAAAATTATTAATGAAGAGCTTTTTGTGAATCCCCTTCTCCCAGCATGATCCTGGTCAATGGATGAGAATGACAGGTATTGCAGTCCTCCCACCAAATTATAAAGGCAGTAATGACCGTTTGCTACAGGTGCAGACAGCAGTAACCTTAGAAGATGATTTTATGGTGTCAAAAATAGATATTCATCTGAATAGCACAGACATATGAAGGACAGTTGAGATTGTGAAATATTTGTTGTTCTTTGGCTTACTGGGATGGGTTTTACCTCCTAATTGACTGTATCTCATCCCCATGTGCCTTTCAGGGACTGAAGGAAGATCCTTCACTTTCGCTCTTCATAACATTATCATACAGTAATTTCTGTTTATATAAAAAGGATTGCAGGTGTTGGTATTAATCTTAACATAGACTACTGAGCAGACTGCCTCATCTCCGTGCCTTTAAGGTCATGGAACAGATCTTCCTGATCAACATGTCCAAATATGGAAGACAGGGGGTGATTAGAGACAGACAACATGGCTTCACCAAAATGAAATTGTTCCTGACTATTCTAGCAACCTTCTATGATGAAGTAACTGCATCAGTGGACAAGTAAAAAGCTGCACGTCATCTACTTTACTTCTGAAGATCTTTGATAAAGTAACACAAAATGTTCTTGCTGATAAATTAGAGAGATATGGGTCTGACGGATGAACTGGTAGACAAATAAGGAATTGGCTGGATGGCCACATTCAAAGAGTGTGGTAGTCAATGGCTCAATGTCTAAGTGGAAACCAGTAACAAGTGGTGTCCCTCAAAGATACCCCTGAAAGGTTCCTATTGGGACCATTATTATTTTATATCTTCATCAGTGACATAGAGATTGAGTGCACCCTCAGCAAGTTTGTAGATGACACCAAGCTGAGTGGTGCAGTTGATTTGCTAGAGAGTAACCTTGACGAGCTTAAGGAATGGGCAGGTGTGAACCTCATGAGATTCAGTAGGACCAAGTGTATAGTCCTGCACCTTAATCAGAGCAATCCCCAGTATCAATACAGGCTGGGGGGTGAATAGATTGAGATCAGCCCTGTGGAGAAGGGCTTGGGGATATTGGTCAAAAAAAACCCTGGGCATGAGCCAGCAAAGTGCACTTACAGTCCAGATAGCAAATCATACCCTGGGCCTCATAGAAAGAAGAACGTCCAACAGAATATCATAGGGTCATAGACTCATAGATCATCTAGTTCCAAACAGCCTGTCAGAGTCAGTGACACCTTCCACTAGCCCAGGTTGCCCAAAACCCCATCAACCTGGCCTTGAACACTGCCAGGGAGGGGCAGCTACAATTTCCCTAAGAAACTTCTTCCAGTGTCTCACCACTCTCATACTGAAGAATTTCTTCCTAGTTTCTAATCCTAAATCTGTTCTCTTTCATTTTAAAGCCATTACCCCATGTCCTCTCACTACATTTCCTGATAATACATCACCCTCCATCTTTCTTGTAGGTCCCTTTAGGTACTAGAAGGTGGCTATAAGGTCTCCCCAGAGCCTTCTCTTCTCCAGGCTGGACAGTCCTAACTCAGCCTGTCTTCATAGGAGACATGCTCCAGCCCTCTGACGATCTTTGTGTCCCTCCTCTGGACTCACTCCAAGAGATCCATGTCCAGGTCAAGTAAGATAATTCTTCCTCTCTGTTCCACTGTTGTGAGATCTCACCTGTAGTCCAGCTCTGGGTTATCCAGCACAAGAAAGCATGTCCACAGGACAGCCACCTCTCCAAAGAAGGGCTGAGGGAGTTTGGGTTATTCAGTCTAGAAAAATCTTTAGTGACACCTTATTACAGCCTTTCAGTATTTTTAAGAGGCTTATAAGAAAGATGGAAAGAAACTTTATACAAAGGCCTGTACTGACAGGACAAGGGGAAATGATTTTAAATTTGGACTAGACATTGTGAAGAAATATTTTTATGCTGTGGGTGGTGAGGCACTGGAACAGTTGCCCATAGTTGGGGTTGCTCTATTCCTGTAAGTATTCAAGGCCAGTTTGGACAGGATTTTGAGCAAACTGATCTCATGAATGATGTCCCTGTCCAAGGCAGGAGGATCACTTCCAACCCAAGCCATTCTGTGATTCTATGATTCTATGAATGGGAGTGTTAGGAAGTAGAGTCTTCTTGCTTTGCTCCTTACAGAAAAAGAGTTAAGAGGAATAATTTTTTACCTGAGAAAATTCGTAAAACTTCCAGCTTGTGCTCACTGTAAAGCACCCTGCCCTATTGCAGTCTGATACTCCTAACACTGCCATTCCTTTGCCTAGACCAGTACCTACTTCCTGGGCATCTTCACTATTTCTGGGGAAAATAAGAAGTCAGTCTCTTAGCCAGGAAGGCCCCCTGAAGCTGAGTAGGCCAAATTCAGGAAAAATGTGGAAACCAACACTTGCTGCACAAATCACTGCCTCAACATGAGTGTTGGGGAAAAAAAAAACCCAAACCTCATGAAACTATGAGAATGTGGGAATTTAGTTTGACTTTTATAAACCAAGTCAGACTTAGTAGCCTTGGATTACATTGTTTAGAGAAAATGGAGAAATGCAAACAAATAAATGTGACAATAAAAAGGAAATTAATTAAAAAATATTTCACAGTAAACCAAATTAGACAATGTAATTTGGAACCATTACCCAGTGTAATTGATATGAAGGACAGGTGTGAAAGAGAAAATATGAGGATTTTTCAGTTAATTGGTAATATTGTTAGTATACACTAAGTGGGAAATTTATTTATGTTTAATGCGTTATTTAAAAGCAGTAGAAGAAAGCCCTTAAAAGCATGACATGACAGGGAGTAGAACATTTTCACTAATCACCATATGAATTTTAGCTTAAAAGTATTCTGAAAAAACAGTCTTTAAAAATATGTTGCATGAAAGACTAGAAAATATCAGGCACTGATATGTATGACAATATTGAAAAAATCATATTGCACATCTTATGGGTTCAGAAACATAAGTTACAGTTTTTCTGTGCATCATTCTCAGAGTCTAGCCCTACTTTATCACATCTAAATTGAGTTAATCCCAGCTAACTGAACCTTATGATGACAGTATAATTTCCTTGCATGCTAGTGAACACGTCACACTGATCTTCTGGCAAGCCACAGGGAAAACAGCATATATATGGAGCCAAGAATTCACTGTTAGTCCAAGAAACATTTCAGCTCTCTCTGAGTCCTTCTTATTCAGTTAAGAACAGCTTTAGTAACAACACAGTTGAAATCACTAATGAGCCCCAGCAAATCTTTCCAGTACCTCTACCTTGTCTCTTGTGCTGTGATCCAACATCCCCATGGCCTGAGGCTGATGAATCTGTATCCTACAGAAGGATCTGGGAGAGATGGGCACATCATCCCTGTGGCCATGACTCTGAGCTCTCACTGGAAGGAGCACGAAGCTGGAGGTTGGGTCACTCTCTTCTTAATTCTGGGGTCCTTTTGGCATTCTTTTAATACATTTTCATTTCATACATCTCTGCCAGCTCCCTTCCCCCTGCTCCTAGAGAAGGGATAAAGGCTGCCCTGCAGCCCCCCTGGTATTGGCCAGGGCCTGTCTGTGTGTCAGGGACTGCAGGGGCTGCCCACCCCGCCCTGGCAGCTCTTGCAGAGCTGGAGCTCAGGCAGGCTGGGCAATGGGCACTTGGACACAGGGCGCCTCGGAACCCAGCGCAGCCCCGCTCGGGCCAATGGCAGCCCGGACACCCCTGGAACCCGACACAGCCCAATCTGGCACCCAGCAGTGTCAAATATAATTGTATTTACTAGGCCACAACTATAAAAGCTGATATGACTTAACCTAATTAGACTTAGTCATATCTTTGATCTATGGAATTGCTGAAGTTAAAATATAGGCAATTATCAACAGTATGTGTTTAGCTTGTTATAAATTATTTTAATTAGTCCAAATATTTGACAATATATAAAGCTTTTGATTAATGGCAAATATTAAATATCTATTTTTACATTCCTGTTGAGAGGAGACTGGAAGAGCAATTTACATATTCATATAGACTTGCAGCTTCACAGCCTCATTTAAATTTTTACTCAGAAATTACAGGTTGACCTCTATTTATTTCTTTCAAAGCATGTTTGAGGATGATGATAAGAAGAGGGGAAAGGTACAAAACTGAAACATCCAAATAGTGAAAGATGGATTTATTATTAATTACATCTCCTGGGACATGCATATGCTATGTAAATAAGGGTAGTTTAGTATTTTATACACAACAGTTACAAATATAACTATATTTTATTAATGATGCAGAATTCTTGCTCCAGGAATTTTACCTAGGGTGTCAAACAAATTTTAATCTAGGGTTTATTCCTAAAAAAAATAGACCATATGCATATGTATTTCAGTATATCCTAACATTAAGGTCTTTTAATCCATATTAGAGTTTTACTTTATTAATCTTCATATCAAACAAACTTTTTAAAATATAATTTTGCACAGCAACTGGTTGAACTTTTTGAGCGCTATCTTCTGAGGGTGAAATGAGTGAAAAAAGTATTTTAAGGAGCTAACAAAAGGCAAATACTACAACAAGTTACATGCTAGAATAGTATATTTCCAGCTACATTATGATGTTAGTCTCTGCCTTATATATATCTGATTGCATTTCTACTTCCATTAATTCATTCGATCACCTTTCTGCCTGTCTTGCTAATACTGCAGCTGCATGAATGATAAATGAAGGGGAAAAAATATTCTCTTATACCTCTTTCTTTGTTTCCAGACTTTAGGTAAAAATTTGCTGGTAACAAAATGACTGCAGTATTTACAGACAATTCAGAATAGATTGTAACAATTTTGCTTTCGGTCAGGAAAGCAATTAATCAAAAGGGAAATATTAGCAGAGCTCTCCAAACATGTTTTTTCAAGTATGTTTCATCCCTGGAACTCTTAAAAGGACATACTTGATTATCTTACCTCAAATCTAAAAAGTATTAGAATTAGGAGAGAGGCTTTGTCCCTCCCAGCTCTTGCTGGGGTTTTATGTTTGTTTCTTTGTTTTTTAGTTTTTGTTTGGTTTTTTTTTTGTTGTTTCGTTTGTTGGTTGTTTATTTTGTTTTAACTCTGAAATTTAAGGCAATGATACATATACTCATCAGTCTGGTGGTCAGGATCTCATACAAGGTGGAGGTAGAATGAAGTCACCTGCCTTTCCAGATTAGAAAGTCTCCTTCACATTTTCCTTGCCCTGGTAGCCAACGGGTGATTTCTGTAGACATATTAGGAAATGCTCATGGCAATAAACTTTCCCTCTACTAGCTGAGGACACACTGTAATGTCTGGAGAAATTTTAAATTGGATTATTCTTCCTATCTCATTTCTTGCCTGAATCCAAACAAAATAAGACCCAGTTGGACAAAAGAAAGATGGACTCAAGGTTTTTTTGATGTAGTTTGTAGCTCATATATATATATATAAAGCAGAATGTTGTCATCTTTGTTTCTATTTTTTTTCAATTGACATGGTTTTTCAAGTGCCTACAGTCCAGTCCTGATTAGGCAGCTCTATTGTGCAAAGCAAAATCTTTAGAAATGGTGAGATGGTAATCTGTTTTAGTTAAGATTTTAATACACTTGCTTCACTTTTCAGAAATATGCTCATGTTACAGAAAATTTCTTACTTCCTTATAGTGTATTTGTCTCTGTACGCACCTGTAGTGTCTTAAATACTTGGGGTTTGCCTCTGAAAAGGAGTGGAAAGTGCTCTCACAGTTACAGGTGACATGAGCTGTTCGAGTAATTTCTAAGGCATCATGGCACACAGTCACTATCTTCCATCAGACATACACAGAGAAAATGGGCTGGTGTGGGAACAGCTGTGGTGTCTGTAGACACGATATATAAGAAATGGTTAGCTGGAGCATTTCCAGTGCTCTTCTGGATGGTGAAAATGAGATAAAACAGGCCTGACCTGATGATGCTTTATACTGGGGAAGAGAAATTCTGGCCTCATCAGAGTCAAGGCTGAGCTGTTTGTCTAAAGTTCTGATCACCTGTGCTGTAACATGACAGGGTGATATATTCAAAGATTTCATGATGCTAAGTAGCTTAACCTCACTGAGTTGGTGAGCAACTCCACTACATTCACGTTGATTATATACCCATATGTTGAGCTGATTTTAAAATGGTTATTTCATTTTATTTTTCTCTCTGCCAAGCATTTGTCTTCAAAATGTTGTGCAAACTTCTAAAGAAAAGCAAGTGCCTATAACCTTTTCATAGTTCAATTAAAACATAATACTGTATGTATGATAAATTTGATAATGTTTCTTGCTGTTGTGATGAAAGGATCTTCTGGTACCTCTTACATCCATCACTATGAAAGGTTTGTGAACAGCTTTATCACAGAATTAAGATTATGGTCTGAATGTGCCTTTGCAGATAATTTGAGAAACTACAGTCATCATTCTAAGACATTTAGAACGATGAAGTCCATATTAAAACCTATGCAGTTCTTCCTTTTGGAAGTATATTTTGAAAAGTCAATATTTATTTATTTACCCAACACTTCCTATGATGTTTGGCAGAAATAAAAAAGGAATAATGTATATTTCCTAAAGTAGTCAATGAAGCACATAGTTTAATCAACACAGAAAATATTGCTTACAGATTTGAATGTAAATGTTGTAGTTTTATGTGAGGAAACTGTATGAATTAAGACAATTATTTATAGCTTATTTTCAAAACAACTTCGTAGCATAAGGAAGTACCAGTCAACTTCATTTTATAGACACAAAGTGTTAGATAAAATGATGGTGTTTTATGTACTTTACACCAAGTAGTCACTAGATAAATGCTGGTTTTTGATCCAAGTTTACAATCATTCAGGGGAGTGAAGCTGCAACCACTGGGTTACAGACCTGGTGCTTTTTGTACTTTCTGTGGCCCAGTGAGAAGGAAATTATTTATTTACGATGTCTTCTTAGTCTTGCAGTTAGATTAGCATGCACATATAACAAATAAAACGAATAGTGATTGCCCCACCAAAGTCCCTTACAATTGACTTCACCATGTGCTGGATTTCAGGCAAACTTTGGCAATGTTTTAGTTCTTTGTATCTTGATTTGGATTCTTATATAACAACCACTTGAATTATTTGGTCTATTTTAGGACATTAAATGACAGCTCTTTCCCCAGATTTAGTATAAATCATAAAATATTCTTAGGATCGTTCAACTTCAGATGAAATACTGGAAGCTTGATGCTACCTTTAAAAATTTTGTCCTGTTTGAATGTGCACATTTACTGTCTTCTCTGTTTTGTTGTCCTCTTACCCTGAATTCATTATCTTGGTGAGTACTCTCTTGTATTTTTAACTTCACTGGATCTGTAATGTTTCCTTTCATTCATGTCAAAAATATTAGTTACACTTTCTACTACAAGTCATACTTTCTCTGATTTAAATTCATTTTGGCACTTATCTCTTTTTCTGTTTGGCCTGTAATACTTTTAAGTTGTTGTGCACATTTTCACATGTGCACGTCTGAGGTTAAGTTATGCCAGGCAAGATTGGTTATTTAATTTTTCATTCAGGATGAAGTTTCTACTTTACTGTTGCAAAGATTCAACACTTTCTTACGGGTCTCTAATCTTCAGAAATTTGTAACATAAAGGCCTTCTATTTGATGGATAAAATACTAGTATTTTTCTCAAGCAAAATTTCATTCTATATGCTAATATATTATAATTAATAAATTGCAATTCCTGGAGATTTAGGTGGGTTTTGCAGTTTTGCGACAGGCTGTCATCTAAGTTTGTTTGAATAGAAGTAGCATTTCTGTCCTATTTTTTTCTTTTAACAGAGGTGAAAATAGTTAACAGTCTAAATATTTGCATGTAGATTATCTCATACCAGACACAAAAGCTGTTACAGAGAATAAGTTATCTTTCCCACAGTATGATATCCCTTGAACGTTTACAATAGCCACTCTCAGAGCACTTTATGTGGGTGAAGGAGGAGAAAGAAAGAAGCTTTACAATTTGTATTAGTAAACCTGATAACCTTAACAGTAAACCTGTTAAGAAAAAGAAGATTGGTCTGCAAATTAAATGTCTGTATGCTTTCTTTCTGGTATAAAGAACTGCAAATAAACCTCCATCTGTTCCTCTTAATGATTTTTATAACAAAATAAGAAAGGAGAGAATTAAGATGTTTAGAAAATTTTTCTTCTTTTTATAGAAAGTACAAATTTTATAAGCAACATTTATGTCTCTGAACCTTTAAGATGGATCTTACCTTTCCTACATACAGCAATCAGTATCAATTGGCTGTGAACATTTCATTTAATTTTTTTCCACACAATTCACCTAAAGCTCCAATGTAGAAAAGCAATTCAGAATGTGCTTAAACCCTACTGAATTCAATGAGAGTTATACATCTTTAACATGTTTAAGTGCATAACTGACTCAGAAATTTGGACTAAGTTAGGACTATGATTCTGCTGTTCTCTGAGGAGGATTCCAAGACAGGTCACAGCACACAGTTTATCAAGAGTAGCAAACGCTGGTTTTCACTAGTACCAAGCTGATTCCTGACACCATTACTTAGATGGATACTGACTACCTACTCTTTCAAATTTCTTATGGCAACTAGGAAAGATCTTCCCATCAGTCCAGGTAGCCCTTAATCCCGTGTTTCAGTGCCTCAGCATGCTCTAGAAGACATTCCAGGCTCTTTATCAACAAGATTTTGATCTTGTCTGGCTTTAGAGTAATCTTTAACTGGTCCTTTAATAGGAAGTTCAGATTATAAGTGCATTAAGTCGACAAAGTTTTATCCCCACTACCTAGCAGCTAAACTGTTAAATGCCAGGAGACAACATTACCACTATCAATAATCTTTCTCCAAGCTATATTTTGAAAGAAAGAAGACAAAATTGCGTAGTTGAAACATAAATTTGATCATGTTGTAACGTAAGTCTTGCTCATCCATGTCACAGCAAGGACCACTTAAATGAGGTTGAACATGTTAACTTTCAAGGCCTGGAGTGGAGGCTGGATGGGAGGAGGAGAAGAGGGCTCTGCACTTCAGGTATGTGATTCTAATGGTGTTCCCTTAATAGCACAGTAAATAAAAAACCAAAAAACAAAACCGACAAAAAAACCCAATCCTACACTGCATGTGTCGTTTCCTGCAAAAATATATTTTCTTTTGTGCCACACTGTTGTCAGGGTATAGCATAGAGTTTTCTAGGTGATGCCACGTGGCACCCTGGAAAGGCTGCCACCAGCCCCTGAGCATGTTCTCCAACACATGTCAAGTGCAGTGTGTATGCAGCAATCCTGGGAGAACCTCCTGGGGCGGGACAAAGTCAACAACGTGCCTCTAGCATACCACTACTCCCCAGTTTTTACTGTGAAATCATCTCCACCATGTAGACCGGTGTGCTGGACATTTATCTCTTTTCCTTATTGTCATGGTTTAACCCCAGCCAGCAGTAACGAAAACATACCTATATTATTAACACTCCTTTCAGCACAAATACAAAACACAGCCTCATACTAGCCACCGTCAAGAAAATTAACTGTATCCCAGCCAAAATGAGCATGCTTATACATCCATCTCATAACATTACAGCTTCCTTTGACTAGAATTATAGCATCATTTAGGTGCAAAGCATTCTCAGCTCCTGCATACACAGACCTGCAGTATCAAGTGTCCTCAAGTCCCCTCAGTTTCATCTGGTTTAAACATAATAATCTTCTTTTGAATGCTCATATAACCATTTGACTAAACCTGTAAAATAAGTGTGTTTAGAAGGAAAGTTGTCTTTATTTTCTGAATATTTTCTTGTATAATTTGTCTGAGATGCATTTTATATGGAAAATGTTTTAATGATTAAGAAATATCTTAATATAGCCTAATATCTTTCCACTACATGCTCTTGGTCAAGCAAAATTAGAGCTATATATCTTTAAGTCTCATTGGTTGTAAGCACTTTTCTTTAGCTTATTGTGTCAGGTTAGCAGATTTGTTTTTAAAGTTGGCAAAGACTTTTGAACTCTGGGCCTTTTGAAGAGAAATTATCTGCAGGCAGTGCATTTACCTTGGGTGATCTATGGTTATTTTATTGCTTAAAGCTACATTTTCTATCCAGATACTTCAATGTTCATAAACTAAAGGTATCAGGGCAATTTTCCTCATTAGGTGAGTTGTTCCATCCCAACAGAGACATGTACAACTTTCACAGATGTTTGATGATCCTATATCTTTGCTGCTGGTAACCTTGTTTGAAAGTATTTAAGAAATAAGCTCAGTCTGTGAAGTGAAATGAATAGGAACCAATTGCTCGCTCCCATAAGCAATGTGAACTTTCATGCCCCATTAGAAGACAGTAGTATCTGCACTCACATAAGAAGTGCCCATCTGCAATGCCTCTGCTTGCTTTTCTCTGGGAGCAGAGGCAAGATGGGGATGATGAGCTTAGTCATGTCCAGCAGTCGTCCTCACAACAAATGACATGCTAAGGCAGCTGTGGCATTTGAACAGGGCCTTTCAAATGATTGCAGCAAGGGTTCTGCTAGCAGAAAGGTGAATTGAGCCTGTGCCGCTCAACACCTGCAGTCTGATACCACTTTTCAGTACTTCTCTGGTTCTTCTGTGTAAGATTTGATTGTCATCAGAGTCAGACGAGTAGTTCGGGAAGACAATAATTTTTCTTCTTGCCATTATGGCAATCTGTATGCAGCTACTATTATCAACATGAAGGGCAGTGGTAATTACAGTGTAATTATCTGTGCATCACTGTTTCAGGTGGCTCCAGTTGTCTGCCAGAAGTGTCAAAAAACCTTTTCTCTATAATTCTTACATAAATGACAGCTCAAATGTCACCATTGCCTTTACAGCTACATTATTGCACCTATTTCTGATTAAAAACAAAAAAGAAGAAAACATGAAGATGCAGTTCAAGCCTTCTCAAAGGCAAAATAATATTAGTAAAATAGTTTTCTTTCTTCAATAAATTAATTAACACTGGTGAATAGGTAGATGAAAAATAATATAGAGGATATTTCTAACACTTTGAGAGAAGCCATGATGGGAATGGCTTTCTAGTTACCACTTTGTTTCTCCTATATTCCCATGCTTTAGATTTCAGTCAGTTTCCAAGGTTTGTGAATGATGGTCATAAAAAATTTTGGTTTCACTGCCATGCTGGCTATAACTTTTTAAACATTTTGTAGGAAGACTCATTTACAGGAAGTGCTTATAATTATTTTCAGATATAAAGAACATCCAGAGGCAAATTTACCTCTCTACCAATATGTAACATAAGATAAAATAAGGTAACATAACATAACCTCACATATGTAACATAACACAACCTCTTTCCCAAAGTAAAATCCAAGTTTGATAGGAATGCCATCAAAATCAATAGACAAAGAACATTTGTTAAAACAGTAAAGTTAAGAGACAAAATCAATGTATGTGATACATAAGGAACAATAGAGAATTGAGTTACAGTCTACTGCTAAGAGGAAGGAAGTCCTTCCTTTGGTTGAGGAGGATCAGGTTAGGGGACAGGTAGGGAAACCTGACACCACAAACCCATGGGCCCCTAGGGAATGCACCAAGTTTTGAGGGAGCTGTCAGATGTTATTGCTAAGCCACTCTCTTTCATCTTTGAAAGGTCATGGACAGGAGAGGTGCCTGAGGACTGGAGAAAGCTGCTTTGACCTTGGAAATTACAGATTGTTCAACCTTATTTCCAGCCCTGGAAATGTGATGTAACAGCTCATTCTAGGGGTCATCAATAAGCCTGTGGAGGAAAAGAAGTTTGTCAGGAGCGGTCAACATGGATTTGCCAAGTGGAAAACATGTCTGACCAACCTGACAGCCTTCTATGATGGCATGAGTGGCTGGGTGGCTGAAGGAAGAGCAGTAGATGTTGTCTACCTTGACTTCGGTAAGGCCTTTGACACTGTCTCTCATAGCATCCTTGTACACAAGCTTAGGAAGTGTGGGTTGGATTGCTGGGCAGTGAAGTGGATTGAGAACTGACTGAATGGCAGAGCTCGGAGCATTGTGGTAAGCATTGCAGAATATAGCTGGAGGACTGTACCTAGCAGTATGCCCCATGGGTCTGTACTGGGTCCGGTCATATACAACATATTCATCAATGACCTGGACAATTACCTTTCTGTAATTCTATGAATTACATATTTTAAAAAGTGATTATTTGGATGATGGAGATTGGGAAGACAATTTCTGCAGTTAAACTTTCTGCAATTAAAAAACTTAGGGGCATTCTTTACAAGAATAGAGAGGAGATTAATAAGAATTCATTTCCTATTTCAAATCATTGTATAGCTACCAGCATCTTAATAACAGTCGAGCACAGGAACAGCTTAAAATCTAAAATTAGCTAAATTGTCCTCAGAACAATGTGATCCTTTAAATAGCGGGATAATAACAGTAGTAGAAATAATTAATGGTTTTAAAGACATAGTGGAGAGTAAAGCTGTTGGTCCAGATGGATTCTTGAAAGAAATTTTGAAGTCACTACCTCTAAACTATCCATACTTTTAAACAGGTTATTTAATATTTTGCTGTCTAAAATTATATGATGTTAGTAAAATTAAATGCTATAGGAAGGACTGTAGTAGTGACAAACAGGTCAGCCAAGTACCTTTCTTGCATGCAATTGTTTTAAGGCTTCTAGCAAAATCTCAAAAAATATTCCTTTTTAAAGTGTTTACATACCTAACCAGAAAGAAAACAAAACAAAAATACTGACAATATTCTCTGTAATGTGAAGATAAACTCAAAAAAGAGCTTCAGAAATATCTTGCCTCAAATACTTGCCTAAAAAAAATAAATCAGAAAATTAACTTATTGATTGAATTTTTGTTGCTGCACATGTAAAGATTTCTTTGTCACTTCTGTACAAGTGGCCCTCAGGTTATAACTTCTTCCCAGGAAACTGGTATGCTGTTGCCGATATTCTGGGAAATGGAATCACATTTTAGCCCCTTATTCAATCTGCCTTCTACATCACTTACATTTCAGAACCAATTCACAAAGGGGGATGATTTGCTTATGTCTTTCTACTGGTTATTTCCACCATTGCGTTTTGTCTGCCATGGTAGACTTTTTACGGAGAAAGACTCCTAAGTGTCAACCCTAATTTCATTTTCTTCTTCTATGATTGTGACCAGAATCTCTAAATTTCTGCATCGTACTGCAAGACTTTTCTTTCTCCTGTTGTTAAATGGTACTTGGAAGCATAGAACACGGTGGAATGTCCTAAATGCCAGCAGTAATGGTGCTTTAAATAGGTAGGTGTTGTGGTTTGACCTGGCAGGCAGCCAAAACAGCCACATGGCCATTCACTCCCTCTTTCCTCACAGTGGGGGGAGGGAGAATTTAAAATAGAAAAAAACCCCAAACTTACAGGTTGAGATAAAAACAGTTTAATAGGATAGAAATCAAGCATAGCAATAACAACAAGGATTACAATAATAGAAAAATATACAAAAAAAGTCATGAACAGCACAATAGCTCACCACCCGATATGGATGTTCTGCAAGACCCTCAGCCATCCTTCCCTTCCTCCTAGCCCATCCCCAATTATATATAGAACATGACACAGAATATCCCAGTGGCCAGTTTGCATCAGCTGTCCTGGCTGTGTCCCTTCCCAGCTCCTTGAGCAGCTCCCCCTTCTCATGGGCAAGGCACGATGAGAGGCTGAAAAGTCCTTGACTGCTTGCAACACCTAAAAACATCAGTGTGTGATCAGCACTGCTCTCATCCTAACTTCCACACATGGCATTATACCAGCTCCTAGGAAGTAAATTAACTCTATCCCTGCTGAAACCACGGCAGTAGGCAGACTTATTTCTTCAAGCAATATGGAGAAGCTTCTCAGCTGACTAAGTTTAAAGGATAACAGCCTACATTTTCCCTTCCAGGTGCCTAAACTCAGGTATTTAGGTTCATGTTTAAAAATGTCTGAAGGTAGCCTTTGAATAATTTCTTAGAAAGGCCTTTACAGCAGAGCTACTTTCCATATGGGTGGTTCCCAGCATATACTCTTGCATGGGGTTATTCCTCCTAAGGGCAGGACTTTGCACTTCACCCTGTTGAACTTCATGAGGTCGCTGTCAGCCCATTTCTCCAGCTGGTCAAAGTTCCTCTGGATGGCAGCATGACTGTATGGTGTATCAGCCACTCCTCACAGTATTGTATCATCAGCAAAGTTGTTGAGGGATACAGATGAACGTACGTAACATGAATACGTTAAACAGGATCAGACATAGCATTATCCCCCGGGTTACATCATTGGTTACAGGCCTCTGACTAGACTTCATATCACTGATCACCACCCTCTGGGCCTGGTCTTTCAGCCATTTTTCAATACACCTCACAGTCTGCTCATCCAGCCCATACTCCTCCAGCTTAATACTTAATCCAGCATGATTAAATATTACCTGACCTGATCATATTTCACAAATGGTACATCTTCCTTGCTCCAGACTTTTCTTATGGGTTTCTGTAGCTGATCTTGTTAGTAAATGCTGATGTGAAGAAGGCATTCAGTAAGTCAGCCTTTATCATGTTCCGTGTAACCAGGTCCCCTGCCTCATTTGGCAGTGAGTCCACATTTTCCTTAGTCTTCTTTTTGCCACCTATGTACTTATAGAAGCCTTCCCTTTGCTTTTGACTTCTCCTGCCATATTAAATCCTAGGTGGGCTTCAGCTTTTCTAACTGCATCTCTGCATGCTTGCACAGTGTATCTGCATTCCTCACAGGTTACTTGTCCCTGCCCTATGCTTCCTTTTATGACTGAGTTTGGCCAGGAACCCTTTGTTCATCCGTGCAGACTCCTGGAATTTCTGTCTTCCTGCTTGTTGGCATGGGTGATTCTTGATCTTGGAAAATGTAATCCCTGGATATGAATCAGATTTCTTGTGTTCCTCTTCCCTCCAGGGCCTTATTTAATGACAGATTATGGAAGATGTCAGAGCTGTCTCTCTTAAATCCAAATATGTGAACTTGCTTTTTTGTCTTGATTTATATTCTCAGTATCTTGAATTGCTCCATATCATGGTCATTGCAGTTAAGGCTGCCTTTGACCATCACATCATCAATAAGCTTGTTTGTAAGTATGAGGCCCAGCAGAGCAGCTTTGCTTCTTAGATCCTCTGTCACCTGTATCAGGAAATTTTCATTGATATGGTCCCAAAACCTTATGGATTCCTTGTTCCCCTCTGTGTTGCCTCTCCAGTAGATATCAGGGTGATTCAAGTCACCCATGAGGTGAAAAACCTGCAGATGTGTGATTTCTTCCAGTTGTCTGAAGAAGGCCTCATCCGGTTTTTTCTCCTGAATAGGCAGACTGTAGGAAATACCCACCAAAACACCACTTGCATTGATTTTCCCTCTCATCCTGACCCATCCACTCTCAGATGTCTCATCACCTGTCCCAAAGCAGAACTCTGTGCAATCCTGTTCTGTCACGTAAAGGGCAACTTGCCCTCTCCACCTTCCTGGCCCTTCCTTTCTGAACAACCTGTAGTCATCTGCAGCAGCACAAAGCTCAGTTGTGTGAACTATCCCACTGTGTCTTTGTAAAACCAATGGGATCATAGCCATGTAGGTGCACACAGACTTCTGATTTCTCTTCTGTGTTCCCTCTGTGTCATCCACAAGCATATATGGATTTAAGGGATGCGACCAGTTGTACAAAAAGCTTTCCCCAAAAAAAGTTGCTCGTGATCATGGTTCTGCTGTACTAACAATATGGTCATTATGGTCATTTTGAAAACCAGTAAGTCTATCACAATTACTGTGTTATTGAACAAGGGACATGTGTTGTTTGTCTGATACCCAGTGTGAAAGGAAAATCACACCTAGTGTTTGATTTAGTGCCATACTTGTTTCGTTCTATGTTGTTTTGCTTTTTCCTGACCTAATTTTTATTATCTCTCCTGTCAGTAACAGTATCTCTTGATCAAAAGTAGACGAGACTAACAGGCGCTGTCTTTCTGAAAAAGTGAAAAAGGGAAATGATATATAAAGGCAATCTTCTGTCTACCAGCAGAACACTAGACTTAGATTTCCTCTAATCCTCTGGGGACTAGCAGAATCACCCTTTCCTCCATTATCATTGCCAAGGTCAGCTCATGTTTGTGTGATGCAAAAGTTATGAAGATGTGCAGCCTCTTTCTCTCTCGAAGTGGGTTCATTTGGCTCTCAAAGAGTCATTTCTGTGCTAACATCCCCTGAGCTAGTGCTAGAATGCTAAGTGTGTCTCTGTGAATTCTGGTCCAAAAACATGGTATTTTGTTAGGGGACAACTCAGAAATTTGTGTGCTGCAATCCGTTGCACAGTGGAAACAAAGAGTCAGCAAGTCTGGAAAAAGGAAGCATTGCTCACAGAATACGTGCACACATTTTACGATTGCCTTCAAAGACCTCTATCGGCAGAGTTGCTTGAACAGTCGCATTCACAGAAAGAATGGGAGAAAAAATACAAGCTTAGCGTAATAATACCATGCATGTGCATTTGCTTAGATATCATGAGTGCCTGAGAAACACCTAAAACTATCTTATGCTTTTATAGCATTATAGCTCCCTATTTTTAACTAGATAAAAGTAATAGCCAGATTTAAAAAAAAAACAAAACCCAAAACAACAAAACCTCCGAAACATAAAATACAGTTTTTCTTCCTTTGTAAACCGAAGAAATGGAAAGTACATTCATATAAAAGAAAAAAAAAAAATCTGTAATTAACTTCACCGTCTCTCTACAAACATATTCCTATAATTTCAACAAGCAGTTTCCCTGAGGGTTACAGAGTACTGAAATAGCAACTTCACACATTCCTGGTTTAACAGCCTAAAGTGAAAGGCTGAACAATCTGCCAATTAATCTAATTAACACTGTTGATTCAGATTCAATTAGAATTTCCTGGAGGCAGGGGAGTATTCCACAGGTTGCTGAGTTCGGTTTCTCACTTCTGATGACTCTTCTTCATACAAGAACAGGAAAACGCCCTCCAAAAAGAATTTGGATAAAATTAAAACCTGTTGTGGTGATTTTGGCTTGATCTGTGTCTGCCAAGCTGCTCTTTCACTTCCCTCTTCAGCAAGACAGAAAGGGGAGAAAAATAAGATAGAAATTTCTCAAAGAAAACCCCTTATTAAGTTATTTTGGCTACTGTTAAGACTGAAGAGATCAGTTGGAATAGTGCATTGGTAGACCAGTATAAAAAAAATCCACCTCAAAATATCTTATATAAAATCTGAAATTAATAATATAACGGTTCACTTAGCTTTCTGTGTGACACTCTTTTTGGGGGGGTGGTTTGTTTTTTTGCTTGCTTGGTTTTGGTTTGGTTTTGGTTTTGGTTCTTGTTTTTTTTTTCTCCTGAAGTAATTGTATTGTGGATGATAAAGGAAGACTGTAGTGTTTAAAAACTTAGGTTTTGTGGTTTTTTTGGTTTTTTTTCCTAACTCTATACTGCTTCATTCAGATGGAATAAAGGATTTGAGGGTTTCAGATTTATGAACATGAAGGCTAAGCTTCTAAAATAATTTTGTTTCCACTTTATGGTATCATTTAGATCTTAAGATAAATCTGACAGATGAGTTCTAATTATCAGTCTGCAAACAGTGTGATTCCCTTAGAATAAATCATAATGAAAACATTATACAAGAACAGAGATGAAAATTAGAAAGAAGTTCTGTTTCGTTCTTAATTGTTTCTCAAAACCCTCACACTAAAATAAAGTTAATTAATCAAACCCAGAAAAAAACCCAAGAAATCATGTCACAAATAGTTATGCAACAGTTGATTATCACTGGGGGGAAGAAAAAATTTCATTTTAGTCATCTCTCTTTGCTCATCTATATTCCCTTGACCTGTTCATTAGTGTAGAAAAACCTGTATCAAAGGTAAGGAGGGCCTTTAAAAATCACTACTTTTCCTCTGATATCATAGATAGATATGTTGCTTTTCTGTAAGTAGTATTTTGTACCACTCTGGTTTTGTCTTTATTGGCAGAATTAAAAATGGCATTGCAGAAATGGATGGTGAGGTGATATGTTCTCATTCCTGAAGTAGTGTAATAGATTAGAAATAGCTGCTAATTATAGAGATGTTCCTTTTAAGTATGAATTTCTGTTTGTGAAATTCAAAATTGTCTACTCTGCAGCAAATTAACTGTGTTGCGTTGTATACGGAAAAATCACCAATGTCTCTAAAAAGGAATCAGTCATGGCAAGGATGCAGTCTCATTTTTGCCATGTATATGGAAGATCCAATTAATTAAATTTTGTGTATTCTTCAAGTGGCTAGTCAGCTTTTCATCAAGGTATATTAGCTCCAAATGTAGCTGGAAATCTGCTGCTCGGGCATAAGTGCCTGAACAAGCACCAAAGAGAAATCAGTTACAAAGGCATGTAGGTTTTTGGGGTAGGAGAGGAATGTGCTCACACACCAGAACTATTTCGGGAATTGACAGTGTGGAATTTTAATTTTTAATAAAGATTTCAGCACATGAATTCTTCAGATATGCCTACCTCACCTGATAAAATAATTTGCAGTCTTCATTTTATACAAGTAAAAATATGGTTTAATTTTTTAGAGGAATGTGTCCTACAATGAAACCAAAATTTTCCCATGTGGTTACACCACAGGAAGAGCCGGCGATAATTTGCTTGTGCCAAACTGGAAAAATAGGAGCACATTAGGCTTAGGAGGACAGTGCACATTGCTACTGCTAATTGATTTATCTGGCATAGGTACCTATTTAAAGGAAAGCAATGGGCTGAATTGGCATGGTTTTTCTTGTTTTCGTGACAACATATTAATGTGCAGGTATGGAAAAGCGGTTCAAGTTATCCCTCCACTCTCCACTCTCTGAGTTTAACTCAATAATTTATTTTAAGCAAGCTGTCAGTAATGTGTAGAGGTCTCATTGATAGTAAGTTTCAACAAGTTTTGGGTATAGAAGTGGCCCGAGAGATGATCCTGTACTTCATCACATATGTGCCCAACTACAGCAATGCTTGTGGCAGGAGTTCGCTGTTTCTGTGACTAGCAAGAATCCACGCCAGCATAGCTCTTTAATGTATCCCTGCTGTAAGGAACTCATCAGTCAGGGCTCACAAATCAACCCTGAGACACAAATCTATAGGAAACCAGGCTTCATTAGTTCTGGTGCTTGTGAAACTGCTTGGCTTGCAAAAGAACTCCAATAAAGCCTGCTTGTATCTTCAGTCTTTTAATGAAGCTTAGGTTTGGGTATGTGTATGTTCATAAACATACAACACTGGAGAATTTTATCTATTGACAGACCGCATTCAATATGATGTCATAGTTAGAACTTGCACAACTTTATTTATAATCATGATCTGGTTTGTGTCATTTTAACTTTAAAAGCTTCACGCTGCTTGAATCTTATCACAGTGCTGACTGGCTTTTTCTCGTGACAGAACCTCGGTCATAGACATGTTCCCACAGCTTCTTCACTTGATAGAGGCATTCAAGTGTTGGTGATGAGTCTTTTCACATATGTAAGGCTGAGTACATCCTGAAGTCTTTGAAAGACAGAGGTCCTTATATTCCTAAATAAATATTGATATTGTGATTTTGAGACAGGATAACATTCTCTATTTCAAATGTTACTAATTTGAGAAATTTATATTCAGCACTTGTTTTTAATGTGATGCTTGACACATCTTTAAAAAAAAAAACAAAACAAAAAAGGAAGGAAAGACATTGACACAAGATTGAATAAGGAACTAGGTTGCTTGTCATTCATGCAACAAGGTTTTCCCATGAGAGTTTTATCTTCTCACAGGCTGGCTGGATTAGTAAGTGTACATTGTAATCTCTACATTAGTGAACTGATGAATCAGATTCCTGGATGGATCAATTTGTTGTCCTTCTCATTGGATCCATTTCAATTACTGATGAACAGGTTTCATTCTGTGTTTTAGAGAACAAATTAGTTAAACACAGCTCAAAGCACTGAAGAAACACAGGGAAAAAAAAAAAAAATCAAAAAAATCCCATCTGTTTCCTCCTCCCCCTTTAGAAAGGTGACCAAGAAGGTAATGGAGCAAGCCCATAAAGTATCAGCCAAAATGAGGCAGATGTTTGATAGCAGTGCTCAGGCTGCTGAAGTTGCAATATAACAAGGTGCCATGGGTCTTGATCTTGATCCTTCCAGCCTGAGCCCACAAGTTACAGGATCAAGACCATTTTCTAAACTTCTTTGAGCTGCCCTAAATTTCTAATGTTATGCACAGTATACTCAAACCACTCAGAGACTGCTACAGTCATACATTAAAGGCACTACTTCTACATACTTGGAATACTCTATAAATGCCCATCTAAGCATACAAGATCGTTCATAATCATCATGTTAAACGTAATATACTTTTATTTTTTAAACTTTTTTTTTAAGAAATTATAAAATTCCTCTTTTAGGTAACAACATTTGATAATACTAGTTACCTAGATATTAAGGGGCATTTCTGTGTTCTTATGTTGGATTTTAACACTGGCATTTCATGTGTTACATTGCCCTTAGTTTCCAGACATCTCCATTTATTTTTAATAGCTGAGAGGAAAAATATCCAACTTTTGGATTCACTGCTACTCTATGCAGTGAAAACAAAACAATCTTAATTTCACCGGTCGAATAAAAGGCAAAAAACCCTCCAAAACCAGGAATAGAAAAAACAGTAAAAAGTAAATTTGCAATTGGATTGGCACATACCTTGTGTGTTCCCAGCTGGAAGCTAAGTTGGGTTTTAAATTAAAGGTGGGGCTTATTTGGGACTCAGCACCTTTAAATTAAGAAATTGTATCCTCAATCCAGTTCTAAAATGACATATTAAATCATTGAAAATAAACCTTGCTTTGCTTTACCTGGCTAGAACAAGGATTAGAACATTTTAGATACAATCTTTGCTAAAATAAGTAATTGCTGTCTGATCAATAGGTTCAGCATGTTAAATGAGAGTATAAAAACCAAACCAGCCTACTTCCAAGCAACCTGTGGAAACAAATGTGTTTCACATGGGTGCATTAATAAGGATAACCTTCTGGATGTCATTTTGGTCTTTATCAGGCACATGGCTGGACCTGCAGTGGGAAGGGAGCAGGCTGAACATAGAAAACCCCAAACACATGCACACCGGAGGAGACAGAAATTACCCCAAGAACATCACATGCCTTCCAGCGAAGAACTTGGGAAGCTGTTTACTTGTAGACTTTTCCCATACATTTTTCTAAAAAGAAGGCTGAAATTGTGGAGATTAGCACCCAAAAATGTATTGGAAGAGTTACCATTGCACCAGAGAAAAGGGGCGTGTGATAGGAAGGAATTTTTTGGTTGGTTGGTTGTTTTTTTAACAGTTTTAGCCATACTGCATAAACTAGATAATTTGGACTATTAGACTGCTAAAACAATACCTGAGCAAACAATGTGTTCTTGGCTCTGTATACACAGCATATTCTCTTTTGCCAATTGTAAGACTTTGAGTAACAGGACCAGAATTTTATGCAGTGTTTGAGAAGGAAGTGTACCAAGACTTTATATAGCAGCAAAATGACACCATCTGTCTTGTTCTCATTATCCTTCCTGATGATACCCAACATTTTATTGGCTCTTTTGCCTGCCACAAAACTGAACAGATTATTTCAGAAAACTGACAGATCACTTTTCATAGCTGAGACTGCCAGTTCTCAGTTCAGCATCACATAGACAAGTTTTAGAATATTTTTGGTACACGTGTTGCCTTACGCTCATCCACAGAGTAGATCATTTATGAAATTTTTACTCCTATGTTCCATTCTGCGAGATCCTTCTATCACTTGTCACACTGGTTTTGTGTTTGATTACTTGGAAGAACTTTCCATTATAAAAGCCAGACTTTCTGTACCCCAACATACTTGCTCTGCAGCCTCAGTGATCATCTGCGGACATCATGATTACATAGAGTATACTGCCATGACCAGATCTTTTTATGAAGATATTGAATAAAACCTGGTCCAAAACTGATCCACTGGTGATCAGTTCTGACTTGTACCTGTTATAATAATTCATTATTAAATAATTGATTATTAAGACTTTTCTGCTTATTCTTGAGGAATTTTCTATTAGGAAAAAAGATATGCATCTCCTACAAAGCTAACAACTTTTCTGCAATCCATTGCAGCTCAGTTTCCTGATGATTTTTAGTCTAGAACTTTGACAAGGGTTTTTGAAAACCCAAATGTATTGTGTCTAACCGATGCTCCTTACCATACCATATGATGCCAGCAGGCTGGTGAGCCAGGATTTCCATTATAAAAGCCAGACTTTCTGTACCCCAACATACTTGCTCCGCAGCCTCAGTGATCATATTCCTGGTTACTAATCCTTCCATCCTACAAGAGACAGAAGTCAGATTCACCAGTTTGCAGTTCCCAGGCTCGATCCTACTCTAAGGAAATCCTATAGAGAGTGCCAGTATCCTGTAGAGTTCCTCTTGTGTAGATGGCAGTTATGAAGGCAGCCTGTCAGATCTCTGGCACCATGCCTGTGGGCAGTGCAGATGCAGTTGGCTGGAAATTCTCTAGTTCCACTTTCGATTTTTTCCAGAGTTCATGAACAAATGTCATCTACTCCTGCTGCTTTATTGAGATCTATCTTGCTTTTTGGGTTAATGATTATTATGAAAAATAGAAATAAAACCCCTTTTGCCACAACTATAATTTTGCATTCTTAGTAGCTTATTAAGAAATTCTGTGAATGTTAAAAAGAAATGTTAAACTTTTGAATGTTATGATCTTTATTCTTTTTAAAAATTCCAGGAATCTATAGCAGCTCTTTCATATTTATGTCCTACAGTATGTAGGTCATGTGTAATTGCAGAAAGATCTATAGATATTAATTTATGTGGGGTTTTTTTCTAAATGATCTAAAAAAATACAGGTTGTGGTGTATGTAAATAAAATTAACACTGAAATCTAGACAATTTTCTAGGACATGGGTTTTTTTCATCTGAATATACTGATTCAGAAGCAGCAAAACCTGTCCTGTTAATATACTGGTAGTACATATATATATATAAAATATATATAGTTTTGTAAAATCTTATTTTTCTGAGCTTTAAAGGAAATAGATAGAAATACATTTCACGTTATTTTCAAAACAATGTTCCTATTTTGTAATGCACCCTGTAAAATGATCAGCAAAATAAAGGCCTGGAGTGACCCAAAATACTTTCCTCAGAAAATGCCTTTCTTCAGAAATTTCAATAGGATTAAACTGAAATAATAGTCCCTCACATGAAGAAATCCCAATTCCTACACAGTTCAGCTACTAGCTAAATCAAAATGTAGTGTTATTCTGCCCTTTTATTACAGTTTGCTCTCTTTTTCTCTCTAAGCTTTATGAAAATAGCCTGAGAGTGATTTCTTTCAAGGGTCATCAGCTCTGGTCATTCTGTCATGGAACTGGAAAAAAAATATTTCATATGAAGATCAGCATTACACCAGCTGTTGTGCTTCCCATTTGCGTAAGGGAATCCTATTGCATAGCATGGCGTTAAGTCTTCAAACTCAGACATCCAACAGAAAATGCTTTGGTGCCACTGTGATTGGAATGATGCCTCAGTCATCAAATAGTAGTAGAACTGCAAGCAGAGATTAATACACAAGTGAGCAGGACATGCTGTAGTGTACAAAGAACAGTGTAACTCCAGTGTTGGAGCATGATTTTAATAGCACAGAGGTCCTGGGTTCAAACTGCAGAAGAAATACATGATGTGTCTGTGTGATCGGTAATGCAGAAAAACAGGGCTCTTACATCACACAGGGTAAGAGTCAGTGAACACCCAAGAAAAGCACACATCTGATGAAAGGTCACATCTTTTATCTAGGAGACAGAAGAATAAACTGCGATCATGACTGGAAGTGAGCTTTTGTTCCCCCTGCAAAAAATCACTTGTTAAGATTGAGAGACAGAATGAACCAAATCCAATGGATGTGAGGAAAATTTAATGAGGTCATCCTTCAGAAGGTTTTGGGATTTTTTTTCATGGAGAAAACTGCCAGTGGTATAAAAGATTGCTTTTTCTGCCCTGTTGCTCCCAAGAGAAATTTAAGTATCAAATGCAAAGTTAGAGCTGGTTAAGAAAGCTTTTAAGCCAGAATTTTTTGATGAATCCCTAGCTTGCATACTCTACTAATTTCTCAACTACTAAAATAAAAACAAGCATTTTTTATATTCTTCCTACTTCACTGATGATCAAAGGGAATAAAGGTGGGTGTTGCACTAGAAAAGAAGGAAAACCAGACACAATTGTTAAGGAAAAAGTTTTAAAGATAACTGCCCTACTTCTTGCCCCACTGAAAACTGCAGTATACCAAAAAGAGAATACAGACTCCCTGTAACGACAAAATTAATTTCTTGATGTCATATTTGAACTTAGCTTTACATTAAAATAACAACTGGACCATCTTCCCCTTCTCTTTTCTCTAATGAACACCTAACGAGGTAGATTACAGGCATTTCATACAATTCTGGGAATTGAGTGGTGCATTAAGAATACGGTAGGAAGTTATGTAAATCTATTAATATGTGGACTTTTTTTTATCTCTTTACTGCTATAGAAAAGCAGTAGGAACAGGTCTTGGAAATTATTCTTCACTGAGGTTAATGGAGTTATGTGGGAAAATAATAATAATAAAAATTCTTTTAATATATTGTGCCGAGAGTTCAGTTTGGCTCCGCATTGAACAAGACTGATAAGGTATTTTTCTGTCCTAAACATGGTTTTGGTGTTCAGTATTATTTGTGTATTACTGGTGAGAAAATATGAGGGCATGGGATGCTTTGGTAAGCCACTTGGTAGTTAGTGACACATGAAAAAAATTCAAGGTTTCACCGTATCAGCAGTATCCATAAAGGTAAAGATTAGCTGAAGCTGTCTGCTAGAACTAAAGGAAAAAGATGAATCATCCACTGACCAAGGCTGAGCCCATCAGCAACAGCTATAGTACCTCTGGGAATAGCATTTAAGAAGGGAAAAAATGCAAGTATCTGCTTTAGCCACCAGAGAAGGGAGTGAGAAGATGTAAGAAACAGTGCAATCGCCAAGGTCAGTGAAGAAGGGGGAGGGATGAGTTGCTCCAGGCACCGGAGAGATTCCTCTGCAGCCTGTGGAGATGACCATAGTGAGCAGGTTGTCTCCCTGCAGCGCATGGATGATGACTGGGAGCAGAGATCTCACCTGCAGCCCATGGAAGACCTCACACTATGACCCCATGGGAAGCCCACACTGAAGCAAACTCCAGGCAGGACCCGAAGCACATGAAGAAAGAGGCCCACACTGGAGCAAGTTTGCTAGCGGGATTTGTGACTCTGTGGGAGACCAGACTGGAGCAGTCTGGGCCTGAGGGACTGAGAGATATTTTATGTTTCTATGACTGCACCCCACAGCAGTGACCCACGCTGTGGCAGCTGATGAAGAGCTGAAGCCCTGTGGGAAAGGACTCAAGTTGGACGAGGTTGTGGAGGACTGTCTCCCATGGATGGGACCCCATGGTGGAGCAGGGGAAGGGTGTGAGGAATGTCCCCCGCCCCCCACCCCTTCCCAGCTAAAAAGGAAAACAAATCATGAAGAACTGACCAAAACTCCCATTCCTCCAGTCCCTGCCCCTTTCCATGACACAATGGGGGAGGGAAAGAAGAAGGGAGAAAAATCATGACTAAAGTGAAGTCTGTGAAGAAGGGAGGGGTAGGGGGAGGTGCTTTAAGATCTGGTCATACTTCTCATTACCCAAGTGGTGTCACTGGGTGTGCAGGGCAGTGTCATAAATTAGAGAGTTTTCTTTCCTTCTGTGTTGAGTCTGTTGTGCCCGTGACGCTGATTGCAGAATGATCTCTCCCTGTCCTTATCTCGAATTCTATGCCTCTCAATATATATTTTCTCCCCTGTCTGACTAGAAAGGGGAGTGATAGAGTGTCTTTGGTGGGCATCTGGTTTCCAGCCAGGGTCAAACCACCACATACATGAAAAAAAATTCAAGGTTTCCCTTATATCAGCAGTATCCAAAAATGTAAAGATTAGCTGAAGCTCTCTGCTAGAAGTAGAGGGAAAGACTTGACATTTATGAGTGATACACAGTTTGGTTGTGAGTTTGATAGTTCTTTTAAAAAGAAGGCAATTTTTCTATTTTTATTCTGTGCCCTAGAGTGTTGGAAATTGGCCCAGAAATGAGACTGAAAATCTTGATGTTCGAAGGGTTGTGCATATGGAAAAATGGGAAGATGAAATGAGGAAAAATGAATTTTCTATTCTGCAATGTCTGATCTGGCTGAAGAATGTGTAAGAGAGAAGTTATCAAAAGAACCAGCTTCCACATCCTTATTTAAAGTCTTCTTTTAAAAGGCTATGCAGAAATCAGTGTTTTATTAATTGGTTACACATTTTAAACCTTAAAAAATGTTTTAGATAATGACTTTGCAAAAGCATCTCACCAAAAGACTTGCTATGACGGGTTGCATCCTTCTTCATCTTCTCTGGCTTTCCCTTTGCTCCCTCCCCAGAAACACAGAAGTGACTTTGTCATAAGCTGTGCTCTGGTATTTTTGATTCCTAAATTGAGCAAATCAAATCAAGTTGTTAATTGCTTATTCAGATTCATGTATAATTTATCTAGAAATGCTTATGAATTTTTTATGATTGCATATGTGGGATTTCAACGGGAATCCCAGTGAGTGAGACTTTTTCAGCTTCAGCTCCTACCATAGTATTCTTTCTGATACAAGCATAACTAGGAGCTATTACATGTACGGCATTTCTGATTCATTGTGAATGTCCAAGCATTTATTTGCATACACAGGTTTTATTTTCATTCTTGTTTCTGTGTGTATTCTTTAAGTCTCAAATTCTTGCAAGACTCTTCATATTGCAGTATTGTATTACAAATACCTACTTCATAAACTGGAGGTAAGAATAATAAAACAACATACTCTCTTTTGCTAACATCATCTAAACATCACTAATCATATCAAGATTTTCTGAGACATTTAAAATCTCTCAGCAGCAACAAACAGATGTAATTTGGGAAAATGTCCTATGATAAAATAGATGTCTTTTTTTTATAATATGAAATTTCTTCATCATTCTTTCCCCTTACAAAAAAGAAACAGCTTGCCTCAGAAAAATTTATGCCCTAAACACAGAAGTGTTGAGACTCAAAGATTTTCCAGTAAGATGCACCTAATCAATTTCAGCAGGATAAGCACAATGTGGACCACTTGGAAAAGGGAACACTTTGGAAGCTAATTGCTGCTGACTTTATCTTGTAAATCTTTCTCAAGAAAATTTCTTACAGGGATTAAAGAGTTTTAAAAGCTGAACAACATTGACTGGTTGCTTTATTGGCCTTTTAAACCCCTGAGAGATTTCCTTGCATTGTGCTAGGGTGAAAAAAAAATGGTGTGCAGAGGTAGGAAAGCAAAAATCTAGGCAAGGAGACATACAAAATAATGTGAAACAAAAACACAAGCAGAAATAATCTTTAAGTAATTGAAATGGAGCCAAATTTGTTTCCTTCTTTTCAGTCCTGGTGAGATCTGTTTTTTTCCTCTCTATATAATTTACTTATCAAAAGCACAAATTGAAGCAATAAATGCCTTCGTGTCTGTACTGTGATGATTTAGGTTGGGAAAGAGTTAACTGTCTTCATGCTAATATGGGGCTGTGTTTTGGATCTGTGCTGAAAACAGGGTTGATAACACAGGGTTGTTTTGGTTACTGCTGAGCAGTGCTTACACAGAGCCAAGGCCTTTGCTGCTCCTCACCTCACCCCACCCCACCCCAACAGTGGGAAGGCTGGGGGTGCACAAGAAGTTCGGAGAGAACACAGCCAGGACAGCTGACTCCAGCTGACCAAAGGGATATTCCATACCATACGATGTCATGCTCAGCATATAAGAGGATGGGGGAAGAAGAAAGAAGGGGGAGGCGTTTGGAGCGATGGTGTTAGTCAGGCAACTCTTACACATAATGGAGCCCTGCTTTCCTGGAGATGGCTGAACACCTGCCTGCCCATGGGAAATGGTGAATGAATTCCTTGTCTTGCTTTGCTTTGCCTTTATGCACGGCTGTTGCTTTACCGATTTAACTCTTATCTCAACCCATGAGTTTTTCATTTTTACCTTTACAGTCCTCTTCTTCATCCCATCATGGGGGGAGAGTGAGTGAGTGGCTGCGTTGCACTCAGCTGCTGGCTGGGCTAAAACTACATGATCCTTTCACATAGATTTTCGAAACAACATTGCAAAAACTTTGGGTCCATCAGCATTTACACTTTGAATTCCTGTTTCCATTGCTTTGTAATTGAGACAAGATTTTGATGTTAGACCCCTAATGGATTATGTAGAAAAAAGTAATTTAGGCATTTCTGACTGATTGCAAATAGCAGTTTATGCTCACTGAGAAGTGACCCTTTTGCATATCACATGTTCAGGTGTGAGAATGAGATGATATGACTTTGTTGAGAAGACTGCAAGTCTGTGTACACAGGCATTCTACTCTGACTAGTGCTAAACAAGTCTGAAGCATGAAAACTAATGTCAGCATAGGACATCACATAAATTGCCTGTGTGTCCAGTCAGATTTCATTTCCTTTTACATGGCAGTGAAGCCAGGCTCTGTTTCCACTATTCAGAGGAGAAAAAGCAGTGTGTGGTCTCTGCTCTTCCAAGCATCAGCAATAGTATTTTTCTCCATTTAGGATGACAAGAGAGCAAAAGGAGTTCTCTTTTCCCCTTTAACCATAGACTAGCCAGAGAGTTGAAAATGTTTGTTGCATCTTTATGTTACTGAAATTTTATATCACATAATAAAATGTAACAGGCTACTTCAACATAGAAATATGTTTCTATATATTAAATGTACAGAATCAATGCTACTGAGGATCTGAAGACAGCTTTCTGTAATGAATATTTATCAGATGTTAACTCAAGTAATTCAGTGGTGTTTTTGCTTTTTAATGAAGGACATATTACAGTAGTGACTCTGACATACCTTACAGACCAATTTGCTGATTATTTTTGGACTTTTTAAGATTAACTAGAAGGAAGATAATTTTCAGCTATCCTGATAGTGAAACCAATTCACAGGAAGGACCAACATTCAGTACACATGATAGTATTATTCAGAAAACAAAGGTCTTGGGTTTGGCCTTCTTAATAATAAGGTTTTGAGTCCCGATATCAAATCTTAGCTTCAATTTCTAGACAGTTTTAAAGCATTACAATACTTTTATTTCAATAGAATTTTGTACATCATAAATTATATGACTTTTTTCTGCTTTATCCACTTTTACTCAGTACATTCAGATTGTTTTAAGAGATTAGAAATACAGTTTTCCCTTACAGACAGAGTACTGAGTAGGCTTGTCAAACCTTACTATTACGTGTGTTTTGTTGGTTTGGTTTTTTTCATTATTTTTTACTTTATTTTGGTCTAGTTAAAATACATTAAGTAGCATTCTAGACATACACAGGGAATCTAGCTGTCAATTTTTTCCAAAATTATCCCAAAAGCCCATTTTCTGGAATGGAAACAGTTTTCAAAGTGTTCTTTTATGTTTTTATTACATCAGCTACTTCATATTTAATTTCTAAAAATTGTTTAGAATGTTATCAAAATTCAATTTTTTATTGTATCAGTTTTGTATGCTTCTCTCTTCTACTAAAGAAGCCTTAACTTTTATTGACCTGTTATATCACATGAAAGAAGAAAACGACTGCTGAGAAGGGCAGGGAACTGATGTACTGTCAGCTCAGGCAGGAGATAGAAAGATGATATTTTCTAGGGAGAAATGAAGACTGTGCAAAGTTTTCAGCAATGTGGAGAGTAACTGAGCTGATCATTTGAAGCTTAGCTGGAAAGAGATCAATTTTTGAGTACACATTGGGTACAGAAGGTAGGGATCTATATCTCCATAATGCCTTTTATATTGTAAAAGTCTTCAATTTAAAAAAAAAAAAAAATCAAACATTTGGTTCAAAGTAGATTGTCCAATAAAATTGACTTCGCAGTTCAATGGCATTTTGGAATATCGTTGGACCCGTCTCTAATCTCTAGCTAATGTGTGCTGCACCAAATGAACTCTGAAGAGTTGCATGATTTATTTTGGAAAATGAACATGTTTCTACATCATCATGAGGAACAAATCATCTTAGACAAATATCTACAGATCCACAGAAATCTTACCAAGCACTATTCTTCTGTCCATTACCTTGGAATTACATGAGTCAACCACCTAGGTGCAGAGACCTCCTGCCTGGCTGCAGAATGCATCACTGAGAGATGCTGCTGGGAGGAGTGAGGGGACACATGGCTGCAGCTTCAGCAGGATGTCCCACAGATATGAGGCATCAGAGTCACCCAAGGGCTCGCATCGTCCTGGAGAATGCCATGGTATTACTGGTATTACTTACAGAACTCCGGGTCAAAATGGACATCTGACCCTTTCATTTAGGGGCCTTAGGAAAGACATTACTTGAACTTCTGCTTATAGGAAAAAAACGAAAAAAAAACCCAACAAAAATTGTTAATGATGCGCAAGGTCAGATTAACCAGGGGAGAAAGGGGACAGAGCTCAGAAAAGGAGATGAAGAGGCCGTTGGATATGGATCAGCTTGAGTGTATGCATGTTTACATATGTAGAAAATAGCCTCAGAAGGTCTGCATGCAGAGAGATTTTACTGGTGTTTTCTTGTTTAAGCTTCCTTTTGAAGTGATTGTTTAATATACAAAAAATTCTCATCTAGTAACTGGAAAAAGTGGGATGATGAAGAACTGGTATGATCTGAAGTTCTCAGGACCAGTACAATTGGAAGTCTGGATTATCTTGAGTACATTATACTTATTTCTTGGATATAACTTCTGCTTTGTCTTTCATTGCATCTACAGATGTCAGTGAAATCATGGCAGCAAAAACGTTACCAATGTTTGGAAGTTGCTGCTTTTGCTTCTCCCTAAAATACATCCAGAAGAACTACCCATTTTGTACAATACCTAATATATAATTGTGGGTGTTCTGTGGGAGCAGAATATTGTATCACCTTATATAATTTAAGATGAAAGTATACTTGCATCTAATGCTAGCAACCTGCAGTTACTTTTTTTCTGATTTTAAAGGAAATTATAAAATAAAATATTAGAATTTATAAACTTAAAGCTTATTTTTAAACTACTTATAATTTGCAAATATATGCTTTCACTTTTTTTTTTATATATGAATTATTGACTTGTTCAGGTTTCAGCTGTTTGAGTTAAATTACAAAATTTAAAAAATGCTGTCTCTCTTTTTAAACAATAACATACAAAATCTTGTAATAAAATATGTGAATATTTAAAATTATGAGGACAGGAGCCTTATTCACGTCTTTTTGTTCTTAACTCTGATGGGGAAGTACTACTTGGCCAACAAGAAACTCAGGTTATATTAATTGGAAACTAAAACTGACAACAACTAAAAAATTTCATGAATTAATGAAACCTGAAAATTAGTATTTTCTAACTAGATATTAAAAAAGTGATATCCATGGCAACTACAAATAATTCTGATTTGAATAGTCAAATTATTTTCACCTTTATTTTTGTTTAACTTATTTTACCAGTAAGTTCTCCTGAGAGACACTGAACAGTAATTACTGTGTATGTTCTTATCATGTCATAACGTTATGAAATAAAATGCTTGATGAATTTCCTCAGTTTTTGTATTTTCTGATAAAGGGCTATGTTCTTATTCTTTATTCACATTAATTATTATCTGCTACCGAAAATCTTAAATTCAAATGGTACATCTTATTGAATAAATTACTGAGTGACCTTTGAAGAGGGATATTACAATACTGCTGACAGTAAAAAGTGATAAAAAGATATTTTACTGGTATTATTTCAACTCTAGTTTTGTTCTAAATGCTTTCAGCATGACTTTTTGTATAGACATGCAAAGTATTTCTTAGAATCGTAGGATCATAGAATAATTTATGTTGGAAAAGACCCTTAAGATCATCAAATCAAACTGTAAACCCAATACTGCCAACTCCACCACTGAACCATGTCCCTAAGTGCCACATCTACAAGTCTTTTAAATACCTTCAGGGATGATGACTCAAACATCTTAATCTAATGAACTTCATTTATATGGAATGAAAATGATCCATAACCTAAAATTGCCTTCAGAGCTAAATACAGTTCTCGATGTAGGAAAATCCCATTTGTTTCCAATAACAAAGACCATTCATCATGCTCTATTATATGACTGTTTTCCAGTTCTTACAGTTAGGAAAATCTTAACTTGTTAGCTGATTTTTTTATATCTTTAATTCAATTTCCCTCTTGATGCTTTCCCTACTTTGATTTTTTTTGAAAGATTAATTAAAAAAAAAAAAAGAAAAAAAGAGAGACAGAGAAACCAAAAACTCTTTCCAAGAATCAGATCAGAGGAACATATGCTGTTTTGCTCCTATTAAAAAGACATATATCTATTTCATTGAGAATTTTTAACCACTGTGTTTTGAAGCAGGTACTTTTAATTTAATTGGAAGGTGGACAGGTACATTTTAATAGCTTTACTCTGCCAGATTAAGTCTTTTGAAGGATATTAGTGTCAATGGCTAGACATGGCATCTACAGTAGTAGACCTTTAAGTCTGGTTGGGCATGTGGCTTGTACTGTGCAGATAAAACCTTTCACTACAAGGTACTTCTTATTTCTTAAGTTGCATTTTAAAAAAGCAAATACTACTAAAGCATAGTTTCAAGTATATCAACTTAAGATTCTATTAATTCATTTTTCTAGTCTCTGTTTGTCTTAGCACAATTACCATAGAACTACAGAATGTCTGGAATTGGAAGGGATCCATAAGGATCATTGAATCCAAGTCCTTGGTCCTCATAGGATGGGCTAAAACTAAACCATGTGGCAAAGAGTGCTGTCTTGACACTTCTTGAACTCTGACAGGTTTGGTGCCATGACCACTTCCACTGGGAGGCTGTTCCAGTGACCAACCACCATCTCAGTGATGAATCTTTTCCAAATGTCCAATCTCAAATTCCCCTGGTGCAGTTCCATTATATTTCCTTGTGTTTTATGGCAGATGATCAACACCTCCCTCTTTGCTGACCCCCTTGAGGAAGGTGTAGATCATGATGAGGTCACTCCTCTGTTTTCTCTTCTCCAGGCTAAACAAACCAAGTCACCTCAGCTGCTCCTTCTAAGTTTTGCCCTTAAGACCTTTCACCATATTAGTCACTCACTTCTGGAAACAGTGCTCCTTGGTTTTTTTCATATGAATTTCTTATATAATGTCACAGTTCATATTTTAAAAATAATCACGATGTATCTTGAAAAGAATTTTCAAAAGTTTTCAGAAAAACTAAAGGCAAAGGTGGAAAGAAGACAGAAGATAAGAATTTTTAAGGTGTTACACTGAGTGAAGAATACTGAGGAAATGATGAGGAAAAAAAAAAGGAAGAAAGGACACAAGCTTAGGTATGCAAGATTTAAAAGGCAAGTGCAATAACTGAATCCGTCTTCAATGCCTTTTAGACCATATTTTAACCAGACAGGTGCAGAGTTGGAAAAAGGTTTTAGAGAGGTTAAAATGGGTACCAGTGCCCAATCAAGCCATGGCAGAATAGAATGGAGTGTGGGCTGCAGACTTTGCTGAGATGTTGACAAATTTCTTTTTTACATGCCACGTCAGCAACACTGTATGCCTACTTTGGGATCAGATGCCCTTCTGATTAGCATATACATATTTTCTGAGAAACAGTAAAAGCAGGGTAATGTAACTATATCATGGTGTTTAGGGCTGAAAGAAGAGAGTACTGTCACATCTAATAATACAATAGAGAGAAATTAAGTTTCTGTTTCTAGGTGGAATGTTAACCTATCATTTATATTTCTTAAGTCAAGAATAACTGTCAAATTCGTGCTTGTTTTGAACATGTTGCCTTGAATGACTGTATGAAGTCTTGCATTAAAAGTTTGCTACACTACCTAAGTGGTCAAACAAAATATTCAGAAAACTTTTCTCCCGACACCTAAATCTCTATGGTAATTTGCAAAAGATGCTCAGATTAAATATTTGAGAAATATTCTTCTGGCCTAGAGTAGTTAGGTAAAAGCATGGTTTGTTGTATCCTTAGATCGATTTATTTTCTGTTTCCTCAAACTGCACCGAAGAACAGAAAAATGGGTTTAAATGAGAGTCCGCCTGGCCCAGTGTTCTGCCTCCAGCTGTGGCCATCAGCAGACACTTAGAAAAGTCTCAAAGCAAATCAAGTATCTGCATCCACAGGTTGCATCTGTGATATGTTTTGGCAAATTCCTTGAGGATTCTTCTACCTTTTCAGTGAAAAAACATCCTTCTATTTGTTTATAAACTCCTACTGTCTTCTTTTCATGGTCCTTTTTTCTTCTATTAAAAGGGGTGAAAAGTGGATTATTTTTGTTCTTCCAACTTTCATAGAACGTGCCTATATCACAATGTCATAGAATGGTTTGGGTTGGAAGGAACCTCAAAGCCCATCTAGTTCCAACCATCTGACATGGGCAGGGACATCGTCCACCAGACCAAGTTGCCCAAAGCCCCATCCAGCCTGGCCTTGAACACTGTCAGGGAGGGGGCAGCCACAGCTTCTCTGGGCAGCCTGTGCCAATGCCTCATCACCCTCACAGGGAAGAATTTCTTCCTAATGCCTATCTAAATTTTTTCTTTCTAAATTGAGTAGCTTTGATAACATTTTTCTCTTATGGAGTCTGTTACACACTTCAGTGTTTTCTCTGAACATTTTACAGTTTTCATATATTTCTTTCGAAACGAATTGCTGTATTTTGTACTGTTATTTTGAATGTAAGTTTTTATATTTATCTTCAAATCTCACCTATGAAGTAAAATTTAATATTTTTGCAGAGTATTACTTAATCTAAAAGTCTGTGAGCACATATCAAAAATTTAAGAGCTCTCTGTTTACAAGAATATCCCTTTAAGAACACACGGATCAATGTGCAATATGCAAAGCTACCTGTCAAGGTGAATACTCAGGGAGTACCAAGGCATTTTATTGCTGATATTAATGGAAGGTGCACAGAGCTCAGAGAGTGTCAAGAAAGCATTGATTCAGTAAATCTAAGTGATTCATCCTTGTTTTTCAAGACAAATTTAAAAAAAAATGTGTTTAATTTATATTTATTTTTTCCTGGTACATTTGCAAAGACTGAAATTATTCCAGATGCTATAAAATTTTGGTCTAGATATAGAAATAAAGAATAATCTCAGGTTTTGCACTTAGCTTTGAATCACATAGGCAATATGAAGAAAGGCTGCAATTTTGGCTGTAAATAAAGACAAAGGAAGGAAAAAAATAACTTTTTTAAACCCGACTGTTAAAACATTAATATTCTTTCTTTTTTTCATCTTTTCAATGTTATTAATCTTCAGTTTAATACGTTTCATTAATATCTTTCCAGTTTAGATCACACTTATCTGTCTGAAGTAAGGAATGTATTTATAAAGAAAAAAAAACCCAAAACACCAGCCTTGCTATTTTCTTCTGGCATTCAGAATATAGCAGAACTTTTAATATTAAAAATTAATTTCCTGTTTACACCAAGACGTAGCTTTGGATGATCTTATTGTACCTTCTTATCAGATTCTAGTTACTTTGTTTTGTCCACTTTGATTTCTTAAAATCTTCTTCACAGCTCAGAAAAATAAGAAGTATATGTATCCTCACTTTCAAATGATTAGACTTTTTTTTTCTGACAGTAAAAATAGTTTTTGTTTGTCTTTCCAAGACAGACAAATGTGTGCATTTAGCTACCAGCACAATATTTCAGTCTCTGTGATGACTTAGTCATACCAAAGCATGCTCTTTATGCACTTTCATCCATGAAAAACATGAATTAATGAATAGTTGTTTGTTCTGCATCAAGTTGACCTTATAGTGTATATTTTAATTTTCACAAAGTTTTCTCTACACAAATTACAGACTTAAACATTTATTCTCAGTTGTGCATACTCAATGCTGACAGACAACTCATTTTACCTGGTTCGAAGCTTTTCTTCTCCTTTGCCTTTTGGGTGGTGAAAAGATGGAAGTTTTGCAAATAGCACCCATATAAATTTAATATGACAAACTGAAGAATATCTGTAATTTAATCAAAGCAAAAGAAAGCAATTTTTACTTTGCACCTTGCAACTGTCTTCATGTAGAAGACTGGGACTACTTAACTTCAGAGCAAAATGGTCTTACTGGAGTGGTAGTTCACTGTTCTCTTGAATGGAGGAAAAAAAGTATGTCTTTTATCTGCCTTGGAACTGAGCTATGTTTTTAGCAGTATGTTGCATTTTCAAAGACATACTGGTAGCCAGATCTGAGACAGAACTTTTACAAAATCCTGTGTTTGTAGTTCTTTATCACTAATGACTTTATATTACAATGAAGATCATTTGCAGTAATCCAATGCAAGGTATCTTAAGGAAAAAAACACATTTCTTCAAAGTGATTTTTTAGATAAAAATACTGAAAATAAGAATGGTGTGTTGGTGTATTATCACTCAGATGGAACAAAACAAATCTTTGTTCAACAGTGTTATTTATCAGCTGCCTTGTTAAAAATCACATATTTTAAACGTTAGGTATGCTTTTACTGGCGTTGCTGATTTCAAGCTTTAGTGGAGGTAATTAACTGCATCATTAAAGATACAGTAGTTAATGTAACTTCAGGAGAAGCATCAAGTTAGTGGAAAATATACAAGTGTTTACTATTAGCTGCAAAGATACCCTGACTTATACAAGTTTAAGCAGCAGACTTAAATTGTAATAAATTTTATTAAATTCAATTTTGTTTGCAAACCTAAATTTTTATTTTTAGTATAATAACCATTTTTTGCCCTGTAATTCCTTATCCTCTTATTGAAATACTGCTATGCTAGACTTATGCAAAAATTAGGACAATGTCACCGTGCTGCCTGTTATAACTCCTCACATAAAAGTGTATGGAATATATGGAAGTGCAATTCTGCTAATCAGGTTCAGAGCCATTCTATACCATTTGAATATTCACCACTTTTCCGCACACCGGGTGTTTCATTTGATAAATTATGATAAAGTATGATAAATTAGACATTTCTTGTGCTTAAATGTGGAAGATCAGACTAAGCATAACCATGCCTTCTCTAAACTTGGCAAAGTACTAGCAACAGCGTTATTTTTGACCTTGTCAACTTTCAGAGGCAGTTTCAGTATTCACCAGTTTCTAGTGATACACTGATGAATGATCTTAAGAAAGTGAATGAGTGCATTAAGCATTTTTCATGGAAAAATCTGATGGATCAGGAAACAATGTGTGAATTCTGCTATGCAGGAAAGGTACCGTTAGTCTTGTCACATATGCACACTACTTCTTGATAGTGAGGTTATATATGTGATTCCAATATCTGTAGTAGGCTAATTCTGGCTACCCCCTTTGCGCTTACCCAAGTTTTTAATAAAAGCCAAAATTTCCAGTGCACAAGTGAATACAGAGCTGCAATACTCCTACAGCAGTATGGCTGTCGTTCCATTGTCTATTAGGCATAAAGGCAACCTATCAGTTCCTGCGTCACTTTGCAAGAAATTGTTAAATATTTTGAAAATTAGTGTGTATGATTCACATCTGAAGTGTAGTAAGAAACTCTTTGCATTGGTTTCAGTTGAATTTAGGCTGAATATGGCTGTGAATACTTTCTGGTGTAACTTTGTCTGTATGAAGGATAAATCCAGTGTCACCTAGACCCAGAAAACAGGATTTCCAAAATGATTTCTCTCTTCGTTGACATGTATCCTTGTCAAGTACTGTGGGTATCTGTACATCATGATCCTCCCCTCTCCTCAGGCAAACCTCTCTGATTTAATGCCTGTACTTGCAGGGTAGTTCCAACTAAAGTATCCCAGGAAGGCTGAGGACAGAGATGTCCCCTAAGTCCTGTTGCTTGCTACCAGCTAGGTATTTTATATATATATATATATATATAAAAATCTCTTTGGTATGCAGAGGTCTGAACCCTCCAGAGGCTCTGAATCCTGATCTTTGTTCTGGAAAACTGCAGAGCAATCAGATTTTTAAGACACAGCAAAGCCCCATCCTCCTCAATAACACACTGTGTGTAGCCCTCTCCTGCAGTAAGGTAAATCTCAGTAAATCCTTCTTTTCTCATGAAAGAAATTCGTAGTCACTAGAGTAAAGAGCAGATGGCTGTAGACACACTCGGTTTCTATTACTGACACTGTTTTACATGGCAGCAAATACCTAGGGATTCACTGGTATGACAATTTACTGGGATTCATAGGCAGAGAACTCTCAAACATGAATTAGGGCAATCACAGGAGGAACAGTCACTATAGGTTTTGGTAAATGTCCAAAAGACTATTGTATGTTTTATCTGGGTAATGCTTCCTATAAAGATTATTATAACGTATGCAAATAGGTCTTAAAGGAAATATGCAAATAGGTCATTTTTTTGAAGGCTAAATCTGTAAAACTTTGATCCATTCTATTTTTAAGAATTCCAGATAAAGCATGCACGTGATACTTTAAAGACCAATACGAAAGATATTTTACGTAGTTAAACTTCTATGTAATACTTGAACTACGGCACATAAAACTTTGCTCATCTCTGAAAAAAGTTTCATCCAGCTTCCTGTGTGGAAACAGGAAACTCTAACAAAGAAACCCTATTTACTCCCTCTGAGGACAGTGAGCAAAGACTTCAGATAAATAAATTGAGGAACTGGAAATGCCAAACAGAGAAAATAAGTTTATGAGGAATAGCTTCCTATAAGCACATGTAGTACATGACTGACTGACTATAGAGTTTGTCAAGCTCTCTCTCCTTGTGAAAATCCAAACTAGAAGATATTTCAAGAAAAATGACAGTTCTGGAAACCTGGATGTGGGGCTTTCATCAATTACTCAGGTAAAATGAGATCTGCCAGGACTGTCTGATTAGATGCTGGAGCTCCAAAAAACCAGTCAGGCCACCAGCCTACTGATAGTAAGGGAAAACATTTGGTTGCAATTCTGATTTCCAATAAAAGAACAATTGTCATCTGTGCTGATTCAGTAGGTGTCATTCTAACTAGCAGTAGACTAAAGTCTCATATAACATTTGTAAGGCCAAGAGACGAGTGGATGTATATTCCATATAATCTGAAAAAGAACCAGTGCTAGATTTCAAGAAGAAACCTGCAGGCTTTTTTTTTTTTTTTGATGAAATAGTAAGATTTATTATTCTCTCTGTAACAGGTGCAAAATAAACTCTTTGGAGATGACGCACTCTCTATTTTTGCCATGAACAATGTGTATATTAGCAAACAGGGAACTTTACAGATGCACGAAATGTAGCTGTGTTACTTAGAATATACTACTTTAGTGCACAGGAAAAGAAAGCATTTAGAAAGCAAGGTCATACTGTCTTTGCACAGGAAAAGAAAGAATTTAGAAAGCAAGGTCATACTGTCTTTGGGTTGACAATATAGAAATAAGCAAGGATTACAAATGATCAGCTGTTTCTCCTCAGATGCCTGTGTTTAGGAAACATGTGCTGTTAAAAAAATCATTTAACGCAAGAAAAGGAAGGAGAAATGTTTGTAGCCTCAAAACACAAAACAGTAGCAGTAAAAAAGAAATTTGAAAGTACTGGCAGAATCCAGTAGGGATGATAGAATCATAGAATCATCATGGTTGGAAAAGACATTCAGGATCACCAAGTCCAAGTGTCGCACTACACCACCATAACCTCTAAACAATCTTCCTAAGAACCACATCTATACGTTTTTTGAACAGCTCCAGGGATGGTGATTCCACCATTTCCCTGGGCAGCCTGTTCCATGCTTCACCACTCTTTCGGTGAAGAAATTTTTCCTAATATCCAATCTGAACTTGCCCTGGTGCAGCTTGAACCCATTCCCTCTTGTTCTGTCACTAGTTACTAGGGAGAAGAGGCCAACACGTGCCTCACTACAACCTCCTTCAAGGTTGTTGTAGAGTGATATGGTCTCCACTCAGCCTCTTCTTTCTTCTCCAGGCTAAAGAGCCCCAGCTCATTCAGCCTCTCTTCATATGATTTGTTCTTCAGACTCCTAAGCAGCTGAGCTGCCCTTCTCTGCACCCTCTCCAGGGCCTCCATGTCCTTCCGATATGTGGCACCCAAAACTGCACACAGTATTCGAGGTGCGTCCACACCAGCACTAAGTGCAGAGGCAAGATCACCTCCCTGGTCCTGCTGGCCACACTATTCCTGATACAAACCATCTGGCCATCTGGGCACACTGCTGGTTCATGTTCAGGCAAGTGTTAACCAACACGCCTAGATCCTTTTCCTCTGTGCAGCTTTCCAGCTACCCTGCCCCAAGCCTGTAGCACTGCTGAGGGATGTTGTGACCCAAGTGTAGGACCTGGTATTGACCCTGTTGAAAATATTTCATAGAATCAGAATCATAGAATCACAGAATGGTTTGGGTTAGAAGGGACCTTAAAGATACTCTAGTTCCAACCACCCTGCCATGGGCAGGGATACCTTCTGGTACACAAGGTTGCCTGGCTTTCACACTGCCAGGGAGGGGCAGCCACAGCTTCTCTGGGCAACCTCTTCCAGTGCCTCACCACTGAGATAGAGGGAGAAAGTCATCACCTTCCTCAAACTACTGTTTATGTTTCTTTTGATGCAGCTGAAGACATGGTTGGCTTTCCGGAATGCAAATGTGTATTAACAGCTCATGTTGTTGTGCTTCTCATACACCATCACATCCAAGTCCTCCTCAGGTCTGCTTTCAATCCATTCCCTGCCCAGCCTGTAGTTGTGCTTGGGATTGCACCAACCAATGTGCAGTACCTTGCACTTGGCCTTGCTGAATTTAATGTAGCTTGCATGGGACCACCTGTCAAGATCCCTCTGGATTTGTCTGGAAGAAATGAAATACAGGGTTCACACACAGTTCCTCAAAAGGCAGAATAACAAATTGTACAGGCAAATCTTCTTTCCAGACTTTAAGGAACCAAATATTTTCATACATGTAAAGAGTTTTCCTGTAGATATTTACTTTCCTTACTAGCAGAAAAGCAGAGAAGCTCTCTCTTCTGCAGAGGAATTAATTCCAAGCAAGTAGGTTGCTGTTCCATTTTCTGCATGTGAAAAACAGCCTAAGCAATTCCGAGTCAGTCACAGAGGTATGTTTTAGAGGTGTCTGCTCTGACCTCTGCAGCATAAGGAGCATGACTATGCTTTCTTTGCCATCTGTACCTCAGTGTGGGCCTGAAACATTTATTTATTCAAACGAAGTATCTGCTCTAGTTCACCTATTTGCTTTAATTGTACCCATGCTTCACTTGAACTGCATGCCCTGATGACCCCTTGTCCCCGCTATGGCACACAGTTTTACTCCTAACTTGCAAGCACTCATGCTTCACCCTGAGTGGTTGACCTCAAGCAGGGAGGGTCTGCTTTTGAGTTGAAGTAATGAGGATGAGATCACTGCCTTGAATTATGAGCAGGAGGCACTCTATCGCACTTATCAGGTGTTTGCAGAAATCATACGTACTGAAGTCACTCTTCCCTTGGTACTGAGTTTTCCTATGGGTTGGCCAACCCTAATGGGGTATGTGGTATAAGTTCAGCATGCTCACATGAGCTGACAGCTCTGAACACTCAAGAGTGGGGACTGAGGTTTAAACCTGAGCCTCCACATTGACACAGGGCATGTCATTTATACACTTCTTTGTACTAGACTGAGTTTTCACTTGGAAATAGAGTTTGCTCTATTCATCATAAATTTTAATTAAGATATAGCTAGAAAGCACCATAAGATGAACACATTACCTCACGTCAGGAAAATATTTAGGAAACACCATCAAAGGGATAGGTGCTGAATATTTTATATCTTTTGTTGGTTGATCAGGAAAGAAACTTGGAAAATTTTGTGTGAAAACTATAAGGAAAATTTTGAATTCTTTCCTAACTTTGCTTTTTCCTTAGCGCAAAATGCAACACTTGCCATTGAAGACAGCCTGGTCTTGATATCTTTCAGACACCAAAGTGCTCTAAATCTCTTAAATGATGTACTGTGCTTGCTACTGAAAACTTCTCCCAATATTTAAAAGAAGGTCCTTTCCATTCTGTAATAAGATTTGGAATTAATATGCTAGTTATGGATTTGGAGATATGTTTTGTTTTGGAGCTATGGGAAAGAAACTAGTCAGCTGATTTTGAAATCTTTACTGGACATGCAAACACTGTATTTTAAATAAGCACTAATCTTACAGACATACATGGGCTAGATTTTCTCCTACAATTACAGTTTTTAAAATCAGTTTCCATCGCATCTAAATAAAAGGGTGAAAAAAATTATAAAAATTAGTCTCTCTCATAACTACTTGTCAACTGGCTTTAAAGGATATATTTTTCATAAGAACTCTTTCCTTGCTCTTATGATTTTCCTTCTTCAATCCTCAAAGAGTTAAAGATAAAATAGGAGGAAACAGAGAAGGAAAGAGACATATAGTATTCTGGTATTACTAAGGCTCTGCATGCTTGCTTTCTTAGCATCAATACTGGGGGACAGAAAGCACAGTACCTCAGATCTTTTTTTAAGGACAAAGTGGATTTAGACAAAGTCTCTCCTATGTGTGGTAGCTTTTAATCCCTTTTGGAAGTTGGTGCAGTTATAAGGGTAACTCTATGACAGGAGACTTTCTGATACAATCATTGATTTCTTAATTGTTTTGAAGAGCTAAGAAAATGTGATGTTATGTCTTACCAGAACTGGAAAAGGTATACATGAGTTCTTTGACTGAAACACTAGGCTGTCCCATGTTGAAGTTAACAATTTGATAATTTATTTAGGAACATTGGCTTAAAATGCAGTCTTTAAAATCCTCATTCCAAGTTCAGACACTCTTGGATGGGAACTGGGTTCATTAATTACTACATCGTTACAGTTTTTTTTTTTTTTTTTTTTTATTTAAGGGGCCTGATATATTTTTTTTGAGGCAAACTTTGAAGTAATTTCTCACTTCTGATTATCATGACTTTCTTCCCCAACCAGTGTCAGAAATTCAAATACACTGGATGTGAGACATTCAGATAATATTCTTTTTTTTTTTTTTTGTGGGGGTGGTGTTTTGGTGTTTGAGTTGTTTTTCTTTTCTTTTTGTTTGGGGGGTGTGTGTGTGTGTGTGTTTGGTTGGTTAGTTTTGGTGGGGTTAGAAAGTAAGAGGAAGTAACTGGAAGGGAATAATGTATAAGAGTTGAAGAAGTCTATAATTTATGTGTGAATGAACCCAAAACTAATCCAGTTGCTTCCAAACTTTATATATAAAAAATACCTGAGAATGCTGTCTTGGAACCAGTTAAGGCATGCCTTTATATAAAAGCTTTCATGTGGCTTCTGTAGGACAACATCTCTAGGAACGGTTTTAAGTTATCCAGATCATTATTTTCACGTCTTTCAAATCAAATCTTCTCAAAAGATTTACCTGTTGGAGAGGAGCTCTGTGGAGAAGGACCTGGGGGTCCTGGTAGATGACAGGTTGGCTATGAGCCAGCAGTGTGCACTGGTGGCTAAGAGGGCCAATGGGATTCCGGGGTACATTAGGAAGAGTGTAGCCAGCAGGTCGAAGGAGGTGATCCTCCCCCTCTACTCTGCCCTGGTCAGGCCCCACCTGGAGTACTGTGTCCAGTTCTGGGCTCCCTCATATAAAAAAGACAGGGATCTCCTGGAGAGAGTCCAGAGGAGGCTACGAAGATGATTAAGGGCCTGGAGCATCTCCCCTATGAGGAAAGGCTGACTGAGCTGGGACTGTTCAGCCTAGAGAAAAGAAGACTGAGGGGGGACCTAATTAATGTTTATACATATTGTAAGTATGGGATGCAGGGAGAATTGGCCAACCCCTTTTCAGTGGTCTGTGGGGACAGGACAAGGGGCAATGGCTGCAAGTTGGAGCACAGGAAGTTCTGCACCAACATGCGGAAGAACTTTTTCACAGTGAGGGTGACAGAGCCCTGGCACAGGCTGCCCAGGGAGGTGGTGGAGTCTCCTTCTCTGGAGATATTCAAGACTCGTCTGGACACCTATCTGTGCAATATGTGCTAGGGAGCCTGCTTTGGCAGGGGGGGTTGGACCCGATGATCTCTCAAGGTCTCTTCCAACCCCTATGATTCTGTGATTCTGTGATTCTGTGATTCTATGAAAATCACAGTGTTATTTTTTTATAAGCTAGGTGCCAGCTAGTTCCCGCATGGCTTAAAGATGGAAAGGTATGATGGTCTTGGTGCTTCTTTAGACCTTTTCCTCAGACAATGACAAATTTACAATCTCTTTTTGGACCACTACCTGGATACAATATTAATGTTTTTTGCAAAAATAAAATATTCCATACTTTTAACATAATGTATTAAAAAAATTCAATGTTTTAAATTATTGAATAATGAATATTAATATTGGAATGCTCCTAAGTTCATCCATGAATTCGAAAAAGTTAGCAAAACCCATCATAATAAGTTTAACTAATAAAGAGACCAATAAATCAGGAAACTTTTCTGAGGCATTCCTTGAGTAGAAAAAAAAGCCAAATTAATTCAGTTAAGTATTTTTTTTAATTTATTCAATTCACTTGGAAAGCCAAGGTTTCTAAAAATTATTCACACTAAAAAACTTTTATCCCAGAAAAGTCATGTTCACTTAATTTTTACATCATCTGTCCAGAAACTTACTTAATGCAATATTAGTTGCATTTGCATATCTTATCTGTCTCTCTAGGTGATCAATCTATCTTTCATTCCTGTACACTAATGAGTAAAAGAGAAGGCAAGTAAATAATATATTTTGGACATTATCCAAGAAGAAATATTTCCAAGCCAATACAATTGTGTTAACATAGGCTCATATGTTTCTTCTTCAAAACCAAATGCAAACGCCCTCCCTCAATTAGAAGATTTCAAGTAAAGCTCCTTCTCATCCTAGAAGAAAGCAGTGCTTTCTCTGTAATATGCAGAAAAGATTGTGGAATAAAAGCAAATTTTGTTACAGTTCAAAGATTAAGATTTTCTTTTTCTCCTTTGTGTGTCTCACAAACAACGGGAGAGGTTCTATGAGAGATTAGTTTTTGAGCATGGCATTCTAATGCAGGACATCACATTCTGTGCACCTGAGCAGCTATGGCACAGTTCAAGGGTTTGTTTATTTGGTGAGAATCTTGGCTACATCACTTATTTCCAGGTTTGTGATCTTGACAAAACTGAACAAGAAGATAACATTTGTTGTAGCTGTGGGTGCCAGAGGGAAATCGAATAACAGTTAATAAGTGTTGCACACTGCTGAAAAATATGATTATGGTTTGAAGATCTGATGTAGTTTCTGCTGCTGAAATCAAATCTCAACCTAAAGGCAGTACAAGCCACGAAGGGCAACTGTTCGGGAAGGCAACTTCAGGACTTGGTAGATGGATACATGTAAGTCAATTAGTGCCATCTATTTGCAAGAAACCCAAATTGCTACTGTACATAAAAATTGGTTTTCACTTGAAGTGAACCCATAAGAAACGTTATGTTGCACCAGAAAGACTGCATTAACAAAATGTTGTAGTGTGACTAGTTAGTATTAAATTCACGTAAGCATCAGTTATCTATTTATACAGGAAAGACATCTTGCCTACATAGAGGACCCAATGAGGAAAGTTGTCACCTTGTTCTCACCAACAATGACAGGCTGGTGGGGAACAGGAAGCTCAAGGGCAGCTTTGTCTGCAGTGACCGTGAAATAGCGGAGTTCAAGATCCTCAGAGCAGCAAGGAAAGCACAGAGCAAGAGCTACCCTGGACTTCAGGAGAGCAGACTTCAGGGGTCTGATAGGTAGTGTACCATAGGACAAAGACCTGATGGGAAAACCTGGGGCCCAAGACAGCTGGCTGGTAGTCAAGGATCACCTCCTCCAAGTGCAAGAGCTATGCATCCCAGCAAATAGGAAATCAGGCAATAACACCTGGAGGTCTGCCTGGATGAACAAGGAGATCCTGGACAACCTCAAATGCAAAAATGAAGCCCACAGAGGGTGGAATCAAGGGCACATGGCCTGGGAGAAATACAGAGAAACTGTCTGAGCAGCCAGGGTTTGGGTTAGTACAGCTAAAGCTAATAGCAACAACGGCCTTTACGGAAAAACTGTATCTTTAAATAGATTATTATATTGTTCTAGAAATATATGGTAATACTGTTTTTCATTTTAATAAAATATTTTCTTCACTTTAATACTGTCCTAACCTGTCATGGAATTGCATAGTAACAGTTAAAAAGCACTGACATATTTAGTGCTGAATGAGATTATTTATAATTTTCATGAATAGAACTGGCTTCTCTTTGTTTGCAAATTTTCCATCAATAGGGAGTTAAAATATATGTCTAAAAAACAATTGCCTTCATACGTTCAAACAGTAAATGGTCTCTTCATGCATATAATGGTATCCTTGCCTACAGTAATGAAGGTTTTATATGGGAAAAGCATTGCATTTAATAAAGTCTCATGGAGAAATCTCACTTGCAATTGATACAAAATTACTGTTATGCTGTTATTGACAGATTATTTTATATCAATTATGAGGTACTTTAATTTGAAGTGTTTAATAGAAAGATAAATGACCTTACAGAGCCATAAATTCTCTCTTCCAGAGAATGTGAAACATCAGCCACTGATGCACAGTGCCATAGCAAGAGTAGGAATCATGCCTGTATTAACATCCAAAAAGACAGGTCTTTCATTCATTTGCACCAGGTGACATTGAAAAATATGTTAAATGTTGATTTGTATGTTTACCTTCATATAAGATTCCACATAGAAATTTCCTCAACCTGTAAAGCATTAACAATGATTCTTCAACAAAATACCAAGAAAAGGACTATCTTATGTTTTGAATAAAGCTATTGAAATTAGATGTTCATCTGTTTCATGTGTCAGTGATACAGCAGTCTGATCTTTCAAGTTGGATATTTGAAATAAGCAAAAATACTTTGTCACTCTCGGTATTTTCATAACCAAAATATATTTTGTAGTGCAGTCTTGATGTTTGCTCTTTCTTTATGACTGAAAATAATTCTATTTTGCAAAATATTGATTCACAACTTCTGAGTCTTTGCTGTGGAATAGTGATTATGTTATTATAAATGTCCATACCATTGACAAAGATGTTAAACAGTGCTGTTCCCAATATTGACCCCTGAGGAACACCATTCATCACTGACTTCCATTGGGACATTGAGCTGTTGACCACAACTCTTTGAGTTAGATTATCCAGGCAATTCCTTACCCACCGAATGGTCCATCCTTCAACTTGATTTCTCTCCAACTTCGAATCAAGGATGTTGTGTGGGACAGTATCAAATGTTTTGCACCAGGCAAGAAGATGGCATTTGTCACTCTTCCCTTATCCACCAAAGCTGTAATCCTGCTGTAGGAAGCTGCCAAATTCCTTAGTCCCAACTTGTCCTTAGTGAAGACATATTTGCTGTTACCAATCACCTCCTTCCTTCTCATGTGCCCAAGCATAAATTCCAAGGGGATCTGCTCCATGATCTGGCCAAGCACAGAGATGAGACTGACTTGTCTATAGCTCCCTGATATTTGGGTGTTATTTTTTCCTTTTTAAAATTGGGGGTTATGTTTCTTTCCCCTTTTCTGCTTGGCGGGAACTTCATCAGACTGCTATGACTTCTCAAATATGATGAAAAAGTGTTTATCCATTTCATCCATCAGTTCCCTCAGGACCTGCAGATGCAGCGCACCAGATCCTATGGCCTTGTGTACCTTGAGGTGTCCCATTAAGTTCCAAAGAGGGACACTAATTTCCCTAATCTTCCTTTTACCAATGAAGTACCTATAGAAGCTTTTCTTGTTGCCTTTGACATCACTGGCCAGATATAATTCTATCAGGACTTTAGCTTGCTAAGTATCTCAATCCCTGGCTGTGGAACCAGTCCTGTAACCATTTGTTGACTCGTCACATTCGACTGGTCCTTTTGTACCCTAATGACATAAGATTAGCTGACCTTTTGCTCAACACTATTAAATTGGAGATGTCCAATTTTACACTAACAAAACCTTGCCAATTAACCATATTTTCTCCAGTCAATGCAGGTTTGCACAGTTCTCTTTTGAAGTTGCTTTGTGGTTGCTTTTTTGAAATCTGTGTTGCTACAGCAGCCGGTTCAGGATGGGAATATATGAGCAAACACAGGCCTTCATCTTTTAAGATATCTATTTCCAAACACACTTAATATCTTGAGTTGTTTGCTGCTCTGGAAGTCTACAATAAAGTGCTAGTTGTATTTTCTCCCTTGCCACAGCAGCATAGCAGGGACAGGGCAGGAAATCACAGATATCTTTGCTAAACATAGATGATTTTTTGGTGGGCTTGTGTAAATGAATGTGTTGGGTCCCTTGTGGCATCCTAAGTATCTGAGGAAGGAAGAGGGCTGGCTTTTGTTTCTGACATTTCACTGAACACTTGTAGACAGGCTGGTGGGAAGTTATTTAATTTTTCCTGTGTGTTTCTGAACTTGCAATGACAAATGCAGCTGGAGATGTGCCACTCATTTAGTAGGAATCTCCATCTACTTTCAGTGTGCACACACACAGAGAGGCCACACACACTCTGATCCCCAGGAGGTGATGTGGTTTGGCATACGTCACTTCTTTCTTCCTTTGAGGAGTGAAACTGTAGTGCAGAGAGCTATATCACTGCTTTGCAGATATTTTAGTGTGGCCAGTAGACAAAACCTTTTTCTCCTCTGTAAAATGAGTCACAGTGGTCTATACCTTTCTTAATCTGAGGCCCTTTCCTCAAGGTGGTAAATTGATTCCAAATATTATGGAGGTCAACAGGAATTTTGTCTCTCCTGGGGAGCTCAATTGTGCTTTGCTGCATTATTTTTATTTCTTCTGGGTTCCCAAAGAAACATTCTAGAGTTCAGAGGAACCTAGGAACACTTTTATTTCACATATATGCATATATACAAAACCATTAGAATATAAATTTCATAAGATATAAGCATGTGTCAGTAAATTGAAAATCGTAGCTATTTAATTCTTCAAATAAGTTATTACTAACTGTAATGATTATCTTCAACCTTACAGAGATTATGCAAGAATAGCTCTTGTAGGCTTGAAGTAGATTTTAAAATTTGTTAAGTGCTGTATTGTGGTCTTTGAATTGAAAGTTTATTGTCACCATTTTTGAGTAAATGGAATTTGTTATACATCAGATAATTTCATCAAACCTGTACTCATGTGGCCTAGCCTGGGTTAATATGGTTTTGTGGTCTTTTACTACTACTACTATTACAAAATTCAAGGGGAACATTTTGTTTGGTTCCTGGAAAGATTTTTCTAACATTGACATTGTTTCTGGAACATGTCTTAGACATTCATTTGAGGTAAAGCAGATATGTTCAATTAAATCATATTTGCAGGGAAAAAAATCATGTCTGCAATGGGACACACATTATCAAATAATTTTGGAAAAAAACAATAATTAGCTTCTCAATCACTGATGGTCATAAATGGAGCTGCATTTTAGGTATGAGATATACCAAGCATTATTCCTAACTTCTCAACTGAAGTTAATCTCTGACTATCTCTTTCCCTACATGGGAAAGGTAGAAATGATCTGTTGCTGCTAACAAAAAATTTCAAAATTTTAACGTACCCAAAAATATTATTCTATTTCACCTCTTCAGCACAGACTTTGTAGTTTACAGAACAGGAAATATACTGTAAATGGGGTTTGTGGGCAGAGTAATGGTCAGCTAATGATTAGTCCTGATTCACAGTTCTCCTGTCATAACCAAACACCAACTAAATTCTGTATGAGAAACATGAAACTCAACAGTTATAAACCAGATGCTTTGTGATGTGAGGATTGCCAGCTTCGTCTGTCATCTCTCAGAAGCTGGAGAGGTAAAATTTGCTGTGCAGCCCCAGCTCCGATGAGCAAAATAAACATCATCTGTGGGAAGAGTTTTACTGGCATGACTCAAGGGATGCACCTGACATGTAGGGTGGGAAGAGTGGGGATGCTCTGCTTAAACCATCCTGGGCAACAATCACAGCCAGCCAAAGCCAATGTTCCTGCAGCCCAGAGAAAAGCTGCACTAGGGAGAAGAGTCCAGTGAACGTGTTCCTGTATTTCTGTGCTGAAGGAGTTCAGGCAGTAACTTCTATACTTTTGCTGCGAGCTCTGTGGTAAGATATACGGAGCATGTCATTGCTCTGAGTGATTTGATGCATTTGAAATTGCCTTAACATTTACTAAATAATCAGTAATTCATGTAACAAGGTTGAAAGTTAAAAAGTGTGTGATAATGTTCTTGCCTGAAGTGTATATAGTTTTTATTTTCTTTTTTTCTCTTAGCAGTTTTTCTTCCCTCACACAGTGATAAGCAATGATAAAATCCAATTATTAAGTTGGGAGCATTATTGTAAGAAAAGATAAGAATAGCTTGTTTCTAAATGTTTTGTCCTTTTACCAGTAAATTGAATTTTGACAATGAAAAATTGACATTTTATAAAATTGAGTTTTAGCCAGATCTGATATGTGCACTGAATGAGATGGGAAAAAATGCATTTAATGCATTAACTGTTAGATAGTTTATTTTAATTTAATATTTATCAACAAATATTTATTTATTTAATTGTAAGAGTTGGGGGACCAGGTTTTTGTGGGGATTACTGCACTAAGATTGCATTCTAAAGTTATATTGAAAACTTCATTTAATGTTTTGAATGTAAAGGAAATCCAAGAAATGTATGTATGGATTAAAGCATATATTATATCTAACATAATAAGTTTATGTTGAATTAGTGCTTAAAGGCTTCATATACACTTGTTAATTGTATAGTCCACCAGCCTTTTAAAATTAAGGCAAATGCCAGAATCTCATTATGTAGTCTTTAGTGCTAAACACTTTTAATGGTATATTTAATATTCATTATTCCATCTGGGGCTCAAATGTGTTTTAGAGTTACAGACCACACAATACAAGCAGCAAAACAAAAATAGTGGTTTGTAAATCTGAAAAATTTCGGCAATTCAAGATTAAACTTTTTTTTTTTTTTTTTTTTAAAGGGGGCAGGGGATGGAGCGGGAAAGAGAGGAACTCTGAATAGTTTCCAGGATCCAGCTTCATTATTCAAACCTTCTAGGTCTGAAAACCTGGTCAGCAAATACTGTGAGAATTTTCTGTACTGTGTTGGTGTCTTGTGTCCAGTCTTACCTGGATGATGGCAGAAACAAGACACAAAGCATTAAAAGATAAGAATAAAATGGTGGTGGTGGTGAATAAATTCTGTCCCCTTTACTGAGACAACATAAATTCCAGGTCAGTTCCAGTGGCGAGAGGAAGGAAAAGTACACCTCTATTTTATCAGAATCATTCAATTAGCTCACAGGGAGATAAATTTGGGTTTTAATGTCTGCTTATACATTGCCATTTTTTAGCATAATGCCTACTTATACCTATGTAAAAAACAACAACACAACGGTGCTATTGTTTTATACGTCTCTCATAATCTGAATGCAGCATAATGTTCAACAACAGAGAAGCAATAATGGATTTTTCAACAGTTGAAATTTCAGCAAGTTACTTCGTGGATTTATCATGTCCTGATAATTTTATTTCATGCAGTTTATAGACTATATAATACATATGCTTCAAAGCTAGGACATCTGTTGCAAATTTACAAATGCAAGGTAGTTTGCCAAACTACCCAACAGAGACAGGAGCACACCTGCTCAAACAAGTTGGAAGCATTACAAATGTATGAACTTGACCTAGGCTTTATGAAATGGTAACACTGATTCCATAATGCTAAAAAAAAAAAAAAAAGAGGAAATGTCAGCTATGTAATCTGCAATGTATTGATTGATGAACACATCTGCTGATTTAGTATTCATAACCAATGCCAAGTAAATTGTGCTTCTTTACATAAGCCCATTCCCAAAAATGGAAAGCTTATAAAAAATCCCTCCTGCTTTGGTTTTCAAACAAAAATTCCAGTGCTACGTGGCACATTACAATGAATTTGTTGAACAGGATGGTGTTGTAGGAGAGAAAAATAGCGAGACAAGCTTAATGAACTAGAAAATACCAGCTGAAGCCAATGGGATTTGGTGCTGGCTGAATTCCCCCTGGAGCAGGCTCTGTGTGAAGGGCCAGCCATCATGGGGAATAGGTTCTCATGTCTAATCTAGTATCTCGTAATGGGACCTCTATTATCTGCTCTAGTGAAAGAAACTTCTACATCATGTTTTGCAGGCAGACATGAATTTGCCTGATCAGTTTGCTAACCTGTCTGGAAGCTGTGTGTGTCAGACAATGAACCTTATCTAATGTATGTTGTTTCTCATTGCAGTTTATTATCTCAGATTTGAAATTATTTTGTGTGTCTACTTTGTTCCTGATTTGGAAATGGCTGGCTTCCAACTGGCTTCAAGCGTGGACAGTTGCCATTATTTTGTTCAACTGCATCTGAGCTTGAAATGCAATGTATATATACCTACCTTCAGAAAAGATGGATGGTGTTATCGTAAAAAATCAAGTTTGATGCCTTACTAGCAGACTGTTCATATGGGAAAATATACAAGAACCTTTACTTGGATGATGAACGTGATATATGATAGGTATTTCTAGAGAAGAAAAGCTTTATTAGGATAGATTCTCAAGGAGGAAAGGTTGGAACTTCTAGAAATGTTCTTTTCATGTTTTTCATGTCATTTCAAACTCTAAAACACTTATACTTCAAACATTTTCCTGTTGATGAGCAAGGCCATGAGAATATGGCAATCTGGTGTACCATGATGCTAAGGCAGCTTAAAGCTCTGAGAAGGAATGCACAAGATGAGGCATTGGTGCATCTTAGCTGGCACAATATTGCAAAAAGACAACACAATTTTTGTGTTTATAATAATAATCAGTAAAAATTATTTGCAAGTTAATTGCCTTTGATAAGGCTTTGAAAAGCAGCAGAATAAATATAGCACATGATTCCTACTATTGGATGTTTTTTCGATGTTTGCATGTATTTCAATGAAAGTAAAGTCTGCAACCCTCTGGGAACAGAAACCTATCTCCTTGTGCATAGAGCTAAGGCCCAGTCATGGTGCGCTGAGTTCACAACCACACACCCCTAAAAAATGCCCACCTTCCAGTCTGCAATCTGCAGCTGGCCTACGTCACATATATCTTTTTAATTTCCCTTTTTACTTGAAAACCATTCCAATCTCATTCTGGAACAGAATGAGCAGATGGAATGATGCAGTACAGAGAAGCAGTAGTAAACTCAGACAAAATAATCCAAGAAAGTGATAAAAAGTTGGAAAGTACCATAACTCAGAGTTAGTCCTTGGGAGAACACTGGGGTTTATAGAAGCTAGGAAACTATAAAATATGGTCAATTTAAAGGGAAGACGAAGAAGAAAAAGCTATTCACAATTAAGTTATTCATAAACCTTTTAAAAATTTCCTTGTGTTTCTGTTCTTGGTGCCTCTTTCATGAAAGATAAAATGTTTCAATCAGTTTTCATAAGGTGACCCTGATTACTCCTCATTTTACATCACCCAGTGGCCTCTAATCAGCCATCAGTATAGGATGTACATATAAGAAAGAAAGAGGAATGCAAGAAGGCAAATAAACAAAAAGGAAGGGGGGAGGGAACAGATACATTGTATATGTTCCTATGGCAATGGCAAGAAAGAAGGAACTGGAACTTTTTGTTTTATATTTTATTAGAGGCAAAGATCATGTTAACAAGCAGAAAATACTGGAAGAAGAAATCTTTCTTCTGTCTGTCATATGAATGTGGATTGGAATTCTCAGGGTGTGTAAATTTCTGTAGAAGAGGATAAAAATAGAGATTATTTTCCTTGTAATTTACCAAGTAGTAAGGAAGCAAGGTAGATAGCAGGTTCATCTATTTCCAAGGACAGCTAGCAGTAAAAGGAATATTCCCGACATTCATATTGTTGGTCATAAATGCAGTTCTAGTTTATTGTAAAATGTCTTCTAATATACCAGAGTCTGGCTATATATAATCTTTTTCTGTGGTTTTACATTCCCTCTAGGAAGCAACTATTTGGAATGAGTGAATACTTCAGGTTTTGTCATTTCTGAAAGTTCACAGTGATTTAAGGACTCTATTTTATCTCCGTGTCAGGTTTATTTTGCTTTCTTTGGTCTAATCATGGTGTTATGATTGAAATACAAAAAAACCTGAAGAATATTGTCTTTACTGAACTAATCTTGCTGCTCCCTTATCATTGGGGTTTCCTGATTTTAAGCAGCTACTGTTTTGTGACTCTATCAGTGTATTAGCATCATTCTTTCGTTTCCTGTTTTTTCTCTTGCAGTTCTACCAATTTCATTTCTAAAGTCTTTCAGTTTTTCTGGAAACATTCATAAAGCCCATTAAAGACAAGATTTCAATAACCTTTAATATAGAAGTGAGTTTTGAAACACCGTTACTAGTTCTTTCTGCTCTAAAATCTTTATGTTTTCCTTTCTGGCTTTTAACATGTTGTCCTCCTTTCCCCAGACCCTTGAAGGAAACCTGTTTTAAGGAGATGAGTCCTTTCCCTGAAGAAAAAAAAAAACAACACAAAAAACCAAGTGGTTGTCTTGGAGTTCTATTTATAAATTATATCTGTTTTGCAAATTACAATGTATTTTCTTCTCATTTCTCTGATTCATTACTTTTCACTGGAGTCAATTGCAAATGCTGTTGCTGCACTTACGTGATTCTGCTGCTGCTCATCTGGGTTTTGATTTTCTGTAGTGATGGTCCATAGAACCTTAGATCTGTTCAGTGCATGAATCTTATTTCTTGCTCTTAGTTTCAGCTGAGGACTAAATGAGAGGCTTTTACACTTTTGTGCTCCTAGGATATCTGATGTGTGGCACAAGCTCAAAAGAGGTGACCCATTTCTTATTGCTAGGTGTTTAAATTATACGGGTGAGCTCCTTATGTATTTTAAGTAATGCTGTTTTTTGAGATGTAAAGTGTGCGCTGACAGTGAAATATTAAATCAGTAATCAGCTAATTTAAGCAAGTCTTTTACCTGTGAGACAGCAATAAAGTGTGGTGTGTTTTTGTGGGGGTTTTTTTTGCTATTTTTTTGTACTGGCTAGACAACCATAACAATTTTATGCCCCATATTTCACACCAAACATGTTCCTTTACACTTTGATATTCTTAAGTAGTACAGCTACAAAAGTTAATATAACATAAAAGCCACAAGTAGCTGAATAAAGAGGAGAAAAGAAGCTTTCAATTGAGAACTGAATATAAATTTGAATTCACTGTAGAATTTACTCAATTGAGCGGGAGGAGATGTCAAGGACTCCCCGCCTCCTCTCTCCTGCCGTATGGTGACACTCCTGTTGCCTTTTTTTGGCATCACCAAGACCCCTCTCAGCTGTGGAACACCATAAGCATTACTGAGGAAATGGGGAGCACTAAAGCATCTCCCCAATTTATACATTAGTCCAAGAGATTAAAAGATTCCAGCATGTGAAGCTCTTGTAGGGGGATGGAAAGACATGCTTGTACAACCGACTATGCAGTAGATCCAAGTCTGGAGTGGATGGCCGTTCAATGAGCTAATTGAAAGAAAGACTCACAGCATGACTGAAAATATATTACTGGTAAAATGAGCTCATAAAACTGAGAGTAAATACAGGACAAAAATGAAAGGAAGATACAAGTATAAAATGATGAAAGTAGCTTGAATTAGCATAACCTGTTCCTTAGATTGTTACAGAATCCTGACTGCAGTGCTAAAAGATGACCTGCAGCTCTTATTTTGTATTTACTGTGCTGACACTGCTGCATTTATAGACATTTTTGAGGGGTGATGGTGCAATGGCTGGAAACTGTCCCATTTCTCATTCCTTAACTCGATGCTGCTGGTTCAGGCAGACAGAATCATCTCCATTAATGTTGTAAATATGTTCTGCTCTTCTCAGCAAAGATAGTACTAGACAGAAATACAAACTGCAGAGAAAAAAGTACAGTCAGGATGCATCACAATGTCAGGCTAATTGAGTTTAGTCTTCCTCTGGTAACTGGCATGATCTAGACAATTTTTTGTTGAAGCAGAGTTGTTCCCTGTTATAAAGTGATGTATCCATCTACTAATAGGAACAGAATAGAAAAAAACCCAGTCAAATAAATTATATGAGCCCTGTGCTTACCTCCACTGCAGACAGGCAATGCCCACTAAATATTATGAAAAAACTTCGGTCCCCACACAGCTGCTTTCTGAGTGTATTTCTGAAGAACTCCCACTGTGCTGTGGCATGGAGGACATGGAACACATTTTGTATCACTCTGCTTCTCAGCATCTTTAGATTTCTCACTAGTGCTTGTCTTAAATAGAAATAAATCCATGAAATACAGAATGATAATGACATTGTTTATGTTTTACATGCTTCTAGTTGTTTCTAAATTTACTTTTTTGAACATTTAAACAAGTGTTCTTAAAGTCATAACATGGACAAGAAGAGTGAAATTTCAGTCAGTGTCTAGATTTAATATCTAAATAGTCAAAACATAGTGGGGTATGAAGTGTACTTGACATTTATGCTCTCTAGAGACACCTACTGAGTTTACTTTGTTTTGCTTTTAGTTGGAGAAAGGACAATTATTTGGTACCTCATCTTCTAATTAAAAATATTTCTGTTATTGCCTTAGTTGTCTTCTCCGTGTTAAGAGTTACTGATTTCTGAGAGGTATTTGTCCAGTCTCTTCTTTAAAAAGTCTGGTCGACTTGATCTTGACTGGCTGCCAGATGCCCACCCAGCTGCTTTCTCATTCCCCCTCCTGAATAGGACAGGAAGAAAATAAGATGAAAAAGCTCATAGGTTGAGGTAAAGACAAGGAGATTGCTTACCTATAACCATCATAGGCAAAATGGACTTGACTTGGTGAAGATTATTCTTTGCCAATTAAAAATAGAGTGGAATGGTGAGAAACAAATAAAAACTGAAACCACCTGCCCCCTCCTATCTCCCTTGTCTTTTCACCAGGCTCAACTTCACTCCTTCATCCCTTATTACTCTATCTCCTTGCTCTGCCTTGAGTGGTATACAGTGATGGGGAATGGGAATTGTGGTCAGTCCATATCAGTTCCTCTCTGCCACTCCTTCTTCACTGCTGTTGAGGTCCTTCAGAATAAACCTGCTCCATTGTGAATCCTTCCTGGTGGCTGCAGTTCCCCAAGAATTCCTCCAGCATGGGCTCGTTTCCAAGGGTTGCAGCTTCGTTCAAGAAATAACTACCTGCTCTGGTGTGGGGTCCTCCATGGGCTGCAGTGTTGCTATCTCCTGCAGCTTGGGCTCTTCCATGGGCTACAAGAAAATACCTTATCCAGTGTGGTATCTCCAGGGGCTGCAGGGGAATCCCTCAGGGACCTGGAACATCTCCTCCTTCTCATCTCACCTTGGTGCTTAAAAGTCCATTCCTCCCTTTTTTCCCCACTCCTGGGAAGTAGTATTTTGCCCTTTCTTACACATGTTTTCCCAGAGGAACAAACGCCTAATAAATTAATAAACAATAAATCAATGCTTACTTAACTGAAGCATTTGTTTATTAATAGCTAATGCAGAGGGATACTCTTTAAAATTTAAAGGGTTAAAAAAATATTTCAATGTTTCATTTCCTAGCTTGTGTTGAAAGCAATTCAAGTGATCTGAATATGGGAGCATTAGTGGTCACTGTTGATCACTAGCCTTTTTCCTTTTTTCTGTCTGTATAATTTTTCTGTAATTATTTTGGTAAAGCTAGAATCTCAGATGACTTCTGTGGTGGTTTGGCCCTGGCTAGAGGCCAAATGCTCACCAAGCCGCTCACTGACTCCCCTTTTCAGCCGAAAAGCAGAGAAAATATATATATTGGGAGGCTTAGGACTTGAGATAAGGACAGAGGGATCACTCTCCAATTACTGCAATGGGCAAAACAGACGCAGCACAGAAGAAAGAAAAGTGATTTATTACTACTACAACTAATACACCCGGTGAACCAGAGTCAGAATAAAAATGAGAAGCAGCCAGGTCTTAAAGCACCTTCCCCCCCACTACTCCCCTTCTTAGCAAACTTAAACCTCATCACTTTTAATCCCTTCTTCCCCCCCAACATGGTGTGGGGAGGGGCAGGGAATGGGCAGTGGGGTTCCGGCAGTTCCTCACAAGCTGCTTTCCTTCCCCAGATCTTAATACTTCTACTTCCCCCCACCCCTCACCTCTTCGCACACTTGACTTTAATCATAAATTTACTCTTCTTCCCTTCTATTGCAGCATAGGGAGGGGCAGGGAATGGGGAATGGGGGGTTTCAGTCCGTTCCTCCAGAGTTGTCTCCCATCTCAGCTGGGGGGATGGGGGAATTACATACACAAACACACACACACACACACACACACACACACTTCCCCTACGGCACTGTGGGGTCCCACCCACGCGAGAGTCGTATCCATGAACTTCTGCAGCATGAGTCCTCTCTATCGGGGAGTCATCTCCTCACCACAGGTCTCTCAGCAGGACTCCCTTCCATAGGGTGCTGACGTTCAGGCCCAGACTCCCCCGGCCTGGTTCCCCGCAAAGTCACAAGTCACTCACCCGGCAAACCTGCTGAGGCGTGGATCAATCTCTTCACAGGCCGTAAATGTCTCTGCTCCCCATGCTTATCCATGGGCTACGAGGGGACACCCGTTTCACCATGGTCTTCACCATGAGCTGCAGGGGAAACTCTTTCCACATTCTTTCCCACCCATTCCCCCACCGCGCCCTCTCCTTCAGGCCTGGCCTTGGTGTCTGTGCAGCTTGTTACATCTTCTCACTCCCCACTCCAGTGGCAAAGTGCCTCTGCCAGCAGGTTTTTTTTCTCCTATATGTGATTCACAGAGGCGCTGTGAACATCAATTGGCTCGGCCCTGGTCAGCAGAAACTTTGGCATTGAATTGGCTGATGTTTACTGTCTGGGGCTAACAGAAAACTGTAACTGCTGCTTGCAAAAACCATCTCAGCAGCACATCTACACAAAACTGCAACAGCTTCACATGATGATCTTTTACTTGCCATTGAGAACTTTGAAAACTAGCTAGTGTCTGTTACCACTGCTGCATATAAGAACAGATGCATTGTTACTGATGTCTGAAAAAACATCTTTGGCAGCCAGAGAAGTCAGGTGAATACAAACTTCCCTTCAGGACTAATATTTTTAGTACCATCACCCTAACACTATTCTGGCATCCCGTAAAGAAAATTCACTAATGACTTTTATCCAAGATGCCAAGGTACCATTTCAGTCTAATGAACTACTTCTGTAGCTAGCTGCTAGCACATATCCAAAAACTGCCATGCTTGTAAACCTTCTTACTCAGAATAATTTATACCTGTTGGAATGTGAATACCTCCAGCATCTCCCTTTCTTCTCCCAAAGAAAAATGCACTGATACAGTATTTCTGTGTTTCTTTATATCCATGCTATATCAGAGCATTTCACTACTTTGTTTTAAACTGATTGGTATTTCTAAGCAATTTTAAAGAACTATATATTCTGAGTAACTTTTTTGGGACTCATTGGTACATGAAAAATAATACATATATCTATATGTATATAAACCTGTTCTCTCTCCTGGTAGCTATTCCTATCACTGGACAATGCTTGTGGATCTTCTCAAATAATTTTCCAAGTGCATCTGGCTTGGAATAGTGGGTATAGGTAGAATGAGTGGATTACAATATACAATGGCTAAAGAATTGCCAGTACCAAATTTTAGCAGAATATCTGATTAAGAATTTCCTGTAACACCAGGATTCTTTAATAATTACTTCTTTGTAGACATAATAATGGAGAAAGTAAAGGTGCAGACTTTTCATCAAAGTCTAAGTTTAGGATTAGAACCAAAAATCAGTAGCGGCTTGGTACACAGACAATACTTTGGGTTTTGGCTTAATTATGTAAGAATTCACTACCTTTCAGTAACTGTTAATCAAGTATATTATTTTTTTCTGATATGTATGTTAATCTAAATATTTTATTTTACAGTTATTCTAGTGTGGCTATTTAAGTAGCCCAAACACATTTTGAACTATTTTATTTGTAATGTCTCCCTTCTATGCCTTGCAGCTGCCTATAGCTCACCCTGGGGGGTTTGTTTGTTTTTGAAAATAATAGCAGTCATTCCAAGAAGCAATTCAAGACTATTTTAGATCAGTATGCTTATTTATAGATCCTTATCCTTCCTATTTTTTTAATGTGTTCTCACTTAATCTCATTTTCTCCCTATGACTTAGTGTCGACATGTACATTATGAATCTGAATGCTTGGAACTTATCCAGCAAGACTCTGACAAAGTTGTTTTGCCTTCAGAATCCCATCTTCCAGATGACCCTGACAATAACGGATTTTTTCATTATTTTTGTTACAGCTTCTACAGTTTGCAACGCTAGAGGTGAGGAATGCCCTGAACCAACCCCTGCACTGTTCCCTGAAGCATGGCAGAATGAGGATTCAGTAGAGACTGATTCTTTTCTCAACGAGCAAAATGTTAATTTTGACATCAATACATTTTCACTGAGAGGTCCAAAGTTTTGTACCGCAGCCATGAAAAAAAAAAAAAAAGAATATTTGTCCATGATGGAAAGGAATTATTTTGTCAGATGAAACGTAACTCCAAAGCATTTGTTTAGAGACTTTTGTATGTGTTTCTAATGAACATTTCTGTAATCTTGAAAAATAACACTCTCCAGATACTGTTTTATGCCTTTTTGCACATCTGCCACATTAAGCTTGACAGACCCCTTTAAAGGAGAGTGCATTTTCTCACTGAATTAAATTGTCCCATCCATGTGCTTAATTTAAATGATGGACACAGTAGACGGTAGAATATATTCCAACTTTTAGTCATAAGAACTTGCTAGCGAGCAGATGTCTCACATGTGAAACCATTAGAGACATGTCTCAACAGGGACATGTCTATATATTTGGAAACTCGTGTGCCAAGTTACTTAAACATTATGTTGATTTGGTACATTCTGGGGGGATTTCACTCCGTTAAAGAGAAGAAAAAAAAATAAAACTCACCTGGCAGTTCAGGACAGATGATTCAGATACCATATGCTTCATGCTATTTTAAAGAGAAATCACATCCATTTCCATCAGACAACCACACTGTGATTTCATAAGCTAACAAGCACTTCTAAGGATGTATAGATAGACATATGCACAGTGAATTTCACTAATACTAGATGTTGTATATCAAAATTAACTTATAATTGTGCATAGAGAAATCTCTTAACTGATGCACTGCAGTACAGCACCATATATTAGAACTCAATGAGAGAATACAGGAATGAAATTTTTCTGTCCTTTGACTATAAATGACCAGTCATTTGGTAAAATTTCATAAAAACCTATCACCTCATTTAAGTTTAGTTTGAGGAGAATAATATTTAAGGTTTCAGAAAAGCAAGTTAAATAGTATGTGAAATTAAGTTTTACTCTGGTCTTTGAAATATTATTGAAGTTTCACGACACTATCCATTTAAGTGTCTTAATTTACAAATTGTAATTCTACATAAACAAGTACTTTTGATATATGTTAATTTAATTTGTATCTAAAGTTTACTCTATGAGATGCTGGAGACTATTCTGGTCTTGCTGTGCATTAAGGCAAAGACTCATTACAGTGCTACAGCTGCAAATTTACCTGATACAAGGAAGTCTTCCTCAGTATGATATAACTAGCTTTCATGTCTGTGTCCTCCATCATCCTTGAAATACAGAAGCTACAGTGAAATGTTTCTCTAGAAGGTGTAACCAAAGTAAGTTGCAGTCTGGTCATCAACATTTTGCAGGTTGTCTTGAGGAATCGCAATCAAATACATGTTGGTCGAAAGGATTTTCTAGAGGCCATTTAGTCCAACATCTTGCCAACGTTAGACTGGGTCAGACTAGACATTGCCTAGTCAAGTGTGGAAAACATCAAGGATGGAGATACCTCAGTCTGTTCATGTAACATATTCCATTGCAGCACCATCTTTCTAGAGAAGCAGCTTTGCCTAATCCCATCTGCACCTCTCCCATTTCAATTTGTGGCCATTTCCCTTTGTTATATGGAGTGCCACTTTGAAGAAGCTTTTGGTTCCATGATCTCTGTGACCCCCACCAGGTATGCTGCCCTTAAATCAACCTTTAACCTCCTCTTTACTGCACTATACAAACTGCGCCCTCCTGGCCTCTGGACCAAGCAAGGACTCAGGGCCTCCTCAGGTCTTGTTCAGTGCTTTTATATAATGTTAAGAACTTGAGTGACCCTTTTAACTCCAGGTTTTACTATGCCTATAATTGGTTAGTCCCACAGAAAGATTAGCTGATTTATGTTAGTGTATTTATGCCTCTGAGTGCAATAAAAAAAACACAGGGCACAAAAATTCAGCCTGCAGCCCAGGAAAATGTTCTCATCTATTGCATTGAAATTGTTGACTTATTGATACATAAGTTTATATCTATACTAAAAATACTGCAATGAGAATTTAAAATGCTTATTGTTTGTAAAGTATAAAAGGAAAAATTATGCAAGAGGTAAAATGATGAAAGGTCAAAAAAGCAAATTGTTTCAAAGAATGATTTATTATCTGTGTCTTCTATGTTTCAGAGAACTATAATACTTTGGACTGATGATACAATTTGAATCAAACAAATGGTTTTGAAAATTGTATGCTTACTGTGTTAAAGAAAACAAAGAAAATTATTCTATAGACACTTCAATAGGAATATAGATTACCATTGTTTTCGTAGTTATATGATAGAGTCATAATTTTAAAGTATTAACTTTTTAAAAGATTATCAGTTAATCAAATTATTTTTAAAAAAACCCAAAACCAAAACAAGAAAAAAATTAAGCCATCTCAGAGGCAGTTGCATTTCTTAGGAGTCAAGCAGTCAAGTGTAATGATATGAAATCCTTTTCAGTGAATAGGATCAAAGTTTTAACAAATAATACCCCTGTCTTCTCTTTAAACTAAAGCTAGCTAAGATATTTTGAATAAATATTTCCTGACCAGTTCCATCCACTTTCTTCTTTCTGATCAAACTGATTCCTGTGTATGTAACTATTGTTCATAACGGCTTAGACAAACCTACTTTCGAATACAGATTGTTTATTCATTATTACTTCAATTCTTTTGTGTTGAAATTGTGTGGTTCTGTTTATGATTGGCAATTTGCTGAAACATTTAAAAATGAGAATAAGTATTTCTGAATAGGAAATAACTCTATTTGCATATCAATGTGGTTATTTGTACAGAATAGAGCTGTACTCCACGTGCTTAGGGAAAAAGATACTATACCCATTACTGTCTTGAGTATACCTGCCAACCATACCAGGCATATAAATTACTCAGCAAGCACAGAAAACTGAATTATGCTTCAAATAACAACTGATCTGGAAGCAGGGTAAGGGTGCATGAAACTTCTCCTCCCTGGTTTCGTTTTTTACCACCTTTTCCATGTTTGAGACTGAGAAGTTCAGAGAGGAGCAGAAACAGCCTGCTAATTTCACACCAGAAATGGACGTTTCTGAGCCATTTTTCTGTTCCTCCATCACCCTTGCTTGGTCCTTCTTGAGGATTGTGGATAAAGGTGACAACTTGAGCTATCTGTGGCAGTGAAAGCCCTGGGATCAGGGCAGCTCTGCAGAGAAGTGAGAAAAAAATACCTGCCTGTGAACTGGCTGTTATTATTCAATAGAACTGAACCAGAATTAACAGCTTTCAGCCCAGCTTTGATCTACAGAAATAGAAAGAATATTCACAGATGTGAAATACAGATTGTTGGGTTATACCTTCAAAGTACTGCACCTAAGGAGCCGGTAAAAGAATGAACTGCAGCTCATCCGTACCTGGGAGTTGCTTTGCCTGCTGTGGTATCAGATAGCAAGGGATATGATGTCTCACAGACAGTCAGAAATTCTGGCTTGTTTGTGAGCTGCAGGCTTCCTGAGGAAGAAGAAAATCTCGTAAGAATTATCATTGCCTCATTCTGATAGAATAGAATGAGGCAAGGATGATCTTGCCAGAAAATCTCGCCTCTTATTATTGTAGTATATCCCTTTTTAATGTCATATTTGCAAACATTTGCTGATGTAGTTTGTTGACCCTGGCTGGAGGCCAGCAAAGGAGTCCACCAAAGCAAATATGTGACTCCTCCTTCTCAGCTGGACAGGGGAGAGAAAAAGTAACAAAAGGATTGTAGGTTGAGACAAGGTCAGGGAGATCATTCACAAATTACAGTCATGGGAAAACCAGATTCCTCTTGTGAAAATTAATTATTTATTACAAATCAAATTAGAGTAGGATAATAAGAAATAAAACCAAACCTTAAACAAACACACACATACACATACACATACACACCCCCTTTCTTCTTGCGTTTAATTTAACTCCTGATTTCTCTACCTCCTTCCACTCATCAGCACAGATGGATGGGGAATGGGGGTTGTGGTCAATTGATCACATCTCTGCCACTCCTTCCTCCTGAGGTGGAGGACTCTTCACACTCTGCTCCAGCATGTGGCCCTCCAACAGGAGCCAATTCTCTGCATTCTCCAACATGAGTCCTTCCCTCAAGCTACAGTTCTTCACAAACTGCTTCAGTATGGGTCCTTTCCACAGGGTGCAGACCTTCAGGACTAGACGGTTTCAGTGTGGGTCCCCCATGGGTCTACAGGTCCTGCCAGAAGCCTGCTTCAAAGCAGGCTTCCCAATGGGTCACAGCCTCCTTCAAGCATCCACCTGCCCCAGTGTGGGGTCCTCCATGGTCTGCAGGTGGATATCAGCTCCACCATCATCACCCATCATTGCAGGTGAACGGCCTGCCTCACCATGGTTTTCTCTACTGGATACAGGGGAATCTCTGTTCCAGTGCCTGGAGCACCTCCTCCCCTTCCTTCTTCACTCACCTTGGTGTCTGCAGAATTGTTCCACTCACATCTTCTCACTCCTCTCTCCCAGGTGCAGTTGCTGTTTTAAAGGGTTTTTTCCCTCCCTATCTTAACTATCCTATCCCTGAGGTGCAACCACTGCTGCCAATAGGCTTGGCCTTGGTCAGTGGTCCATCCTGGAACTGGCTGGCGTTGACTCTGTTACACACACATTAAGTTCTCACAGAAACCCACCTGCTACCAAAATCTTGCTATGCAAACCAAATAAAGTAGCATAGCAGCTATGAGGACAGAAAACACCATGTGGTATTTGCAGAATTACTATCATTTTAGATAACGAGGAATCTGTTTTGAAAATGAACTCCCCACACATGCTCATTTCTCCTACATGTATTTACAGGGGGTGTGTATTCAAAAACCCCTTTCTATCCATAGGTATATGCTGTCATATACCAGATAATGTAATTAATGTATATAAAGGAGATGAGCTTTGATTGTTCATATTTCTTTCAAAAGACTGTACAATTTCAAATTATGTGGCCTTAAAAAGTTACAAATTCATACCAATAGGAAAATAGTCTTATCTGAAATGACACTTGCACTCTCACCTAAAAAACAATTTCATATTTAATAGATTAAAATGGGACACATAACTTTAAAAATATGGTGTGAATAAAAGTATGCAAAGAGTGACTTTAAGTGCTTTTCAATTTACTCTACAAATTGTCACAGTAAATTTCATACGATATATTCTATTTCTAGTAACCTTTACTCTTAGTAAACCAGCTTAGAAATAAGAAAGTCTTCATACTGTTAATATGGATGTTTAGCATCTTGAAAAGCTTACTCCATAATTACCAAGCTTAGGAATCATGCAATAGTCTGGCTTTAAATAGTATAGCTTTTCTATTATTGCTTTGAATAATGTCATATATTTTCTATTAAAAGCAATTGCACTTTATGATATTACTACTGTACAAAAAGGAACAGTGTACATGTGCACATATGTGTGTACACACACATGCACACTAAGGTGTATAGGTAGTACACACTAATTATCAGCCTTGTTTCCATTTAAAAATGCAATACTCAAGGAAATATAAGACAGAACCAATATGAATTCTTACACTGTCACTAGCTGAAGACTGGACAAATAGAAATCGAAGCTGTGTAATAGTAGATTGGTTTTCCAGAGGACATTTCTGAACTGTGGTGGTTTGACCCTGGCTGGAGGCCAGATGCCCACCAAAGCCTCTCTATCACCCCTTTTGTTTAGCTGGACAGGGGAGAAAATATATATTGAGAGGCTCAGGAGTTGAGATAAGGACAGGGAGAGATCATTTTGCAATCAGCATAATGGGCACAACAGACTCAACACAGAAGAAAGGAAAGAAAACTCTCTAATTTAAGACACTGCCCTGCACACCCAGTGACACCAGAGTTGGGTAATGAGAAGTGTGACCAGATCTTAAAGTACCTCCCCCCAGCCCTCCCTTCTTAGCAGACTTCCAATTAGTCATGATTTTTCTCCCTTTTTCTCCCCCAACTCTGGCATGGGGAGGGGCAGGGACAGGGGAAATGGGGGGTTCAGTCAGTTCTTCACAAGTTGTTTTCCTTCTTAGCCAAGTGGGGGAGTATTCCTGGCACTCTTTCCCTGCTCCAGCATGGGGTCCCACCCACGGGAGACAATCCTCCATGAAGTTCTCCAACTGAGTGCTTTCCCATGGGGCTTCAGCTCTTCACCAGCTGCCCCAGCGTGGGTCACTGCTATGGTGGGCAGTAATAAATCACAATGTCTCTCAGTCCCAGTCCTCTGCTGTGTCACAAGCCTCCCCTCAGCAAACCTGCTCCGGCGTGGATCTATCTCTTGCTCATATCTGTGTCTCTGTCTCTCACCAGGGGCTGCAAGTGCTGGCAGAGGCTTGCTCCAATATGGGTCACAGCGTCTTCTGTATGTCTCCACTTGCTCCAGTGTGGGGCCTCTCTACAGGCTGCAGATGGGGTCTGTGCTCCCTGTCATCTGTGGGCTGCATGGGGACACTCGCTCCACCATAGTCTTCTCCATGGGCTGCAGAGGAATCTTTCTCTCCAGCGCCTGGAGCACCTCATCACCCCCACTCCTTCTTCACTGACTTTGACATTTGCACAGTTTCTTACACCTTCTCACTCCCCTCTCTGGTGGAAAAAGGCTGCTGCTTGGTTTTTTGTTTTCTCCTAAATGTGATTCCCAGAGGCTCTGTGACCATCACTGATGGGCTCAGACTTGGTCAGCGACTCTGGCCTTTAGCCTAGCTGCTGTCAGGCCTGCAGAGAGCTTCTGGCTGCTGCTTGCAGAAGCCCCCCCTGCAGTTCTCCTTCTCCACCAGAACTCATCTTTGAAAAAATACAACATGGAGGAACTTAGTGTCCTGTCTTCAAGGACCTTTGTAGTTTCAAGTCATGTTCATGTTCTCCAGTTGGGTTCAGTTTATTTTTCTTTTTACTCTTTCAAAAGTGAAAGTCAGTCCCAGTTCTAGAACTTTTTTTCCCCCCATTTAACACTTTTTTCCCTTTAGAGGAAATCATCTTTTGATCTGATTATTTCTAGGCTGTTTGGGCTGTTAGCTTGGGAACTTTTGAGATCTTCAGATCTTAGTTTCTCACTTCTTGATCTGTGTACTGCCCCTTTTCTGGAAGATGCTCTGTCTTGCCTATTTTCCTATTAGTGAAGCTTTCCTTTCTGTTACACTGAAGGAGTTTGTTCCTTTGCACTGCTGAAAGCTGAGCTTGATTTCTTCTCTCATTTTTTTTAAGCCCAAGTGTTGTTGGGACAGATAACTGAATACCAGCCTTATTTCTTCAGCTTTTTAGGAGACAGAACATCAATTACAACATTTCAAATGGACTGTGCAGGAATTAGTTTAAAACCCTGGGTGAGAAGTAGAGAAACACCATAGATGTTTTAAACAAAATTATTTAATAACAAGAATAAGCTAAGAAGGCATACAGAGTCATTCACTGTGTCTTAGTAGGGAAGTGGATTCTGCTGATTAATCTGTAAACATATGGATATTTCGGTTTGGTGTCCATCAGCTTGAGCTAAGTAAATACACAGAAATACACACAATTCAGCTACTATGGAAACACTCATTTTGAGGAAAGTATTCTTCTCTTCTGTTTAGTTTATGTAAATTGCTTGGTTTTATGATTAAAAATAATTCTAAAAAATCATATTCTGGGACCAGGAAATAAAAAAATAGATCATTTTTATATTAGAATGAGTAGATTCTTCTGTACATTTACAGTATTTGTACAGTAATATTGAAGCTTTCCAGACAATCCTAAAATGTTGGGGGAAAAATACCAAACCAAGAAATAAACAAAACAGCAGAGAAGAAGCTAAGATATGTAAACCTTTCTGTGGAAAAGAGCAATAGAAGAAGATAGGGATGTTGGGAGTCACTTCAAATGGTAGAAAGGAACAAGTCTGTACTACAGAAAAAATAAGAACCACAAAAATCCTTTTAATTTTGACAAAATCATGACAAAAATATAAATTATAATATGCTACCAATACTGTAATAGGGAAATACAGCATAGAGTAATTGTTCGCACATTTTTTTTCTTCTCAAAGCACAAATGAACTAGTAGAGTGATATCCAGCTAAGTAATGTTATATATAAAAAACATAGTATATGAAGAGAGTGAGAATAACAGTAAGTATTGCTTTGTAAGTACATAAAATAATCATAGAATCACAGAATCATAGGGGTTGGAAGGGACCTCGAGAGATCATCAGGTCCAACCCCCCTGCCAGAGCAGCTCACCAGCTCATATTGCACAGAGAGGCATCCAGATGGCTCTTGAATATCTCCAGAGAAGGAGACTCTACCACCTCCCTGGGCAGCCTGTCCCAGGGCTCTGTCACCCTCACTGTGAAAAAGTTCTTCCGCATGTTGGTGCGGAACTTCCTGTGCTCCAATTTACAGCCATTGCCCCTTGTCCTGTCTCCACAGACCACTGAAAAGGGGCTGGCCACTTCCCCCTGCATCCCATACTTAAGATATTTATAAACATTAATAATGTCACCCCCTTAGTCTTCTTTTCTCTAGGCTGAACAGCCCCACCTCACTCAGCCTTTCCTCATAGGGGAGATGTTCCAGGCCCTTAATCATCTTCATAGCCCTTCTCTGGACTTTCTCAAGGAGATCCCTGTCTTTTTTATACCAGGGAGCCCAGAACTGGACACAATACTCCAGGTGGGGCCTGACCAGGGCAGAGTAGAGGGGGAGGATCACCTCCTTCGACCTGCTGGTCACACTCCTCCTAATGCACCCTGGGATCCCCTTGGCCCTCTTAGCCACCAGGGCACACTGCTGGCTCATGACCAGCCTATCATCTACCAGGACCCCCAGGTCCTTCTCCACAGAGCTCTTCTCCAGCAGGTCATCCCCCAGCCTGTACTGATACAGACAGTTATTCCTCCCCGGGTGCAAGACTTTACACTTGCTTTTATTAAACCTCATCTGGTTTCTCCCTGCCCAGCTCTCCAGCCTGTCCAGGTCTCGCTGGATGGCAGCGCAGTGTTCCTGCGTGTCAGCCACCCCTCCCAGCTTTGTATCATCGGGTACTTGCTGAGGGTGGATGCTATTCCCTCATCAAGGTCGTCGATGAAGATATTAAACAGGACTGGACCCAACACTGAGCCCTGGGGAACACCGCTAGTTACAGGTCTCCAGTCAGACTCTGCTCCACTGATCACGACCCTCTGAGACCGGTCTGACAGCCAATTCTCGACCCACCTCACTGTCCTCTCATCTATCCCATGATCTCTCAGTACAGAAAGTTACAAGAAATTAGGTTCAATTTAGAAAGTTGTAAAAGAAAGGTAAGTCAAATTTGCTTTCTGCACAAGGCGAAATGCTGATATGTTGCATTCACTTTTATGGAATATAGTTAGTATCAAAACAACACAGGATAAGATTAAAACCATTCCTTTGGACAGATTTCTTTCTCTCTTCAAAGGCACAACTTTGGAGACACAAAAGATGCACCATCTTTAATTGAATACTTTTAGAAAGGCAAGTGGAGAGGAACAACTTTTCAATTCTTACTGTAACACATATCTTTTTTTTTTTTAATTATATTTTTTAGTTTTCAGGCATTCACAGAATACTAGAAAGTGTATTCTGTCCAACTGAGCATAGCAGATCATTCAGGAGTGATCAGGTCTTGTCCTATCATTTATATAAATTGTTCATAGAATTTTAGAGTCAAAATATTGCTTTAATTTATACAATTAATAAATTAGCAAAATCTGCAGTTCTTTGCAAAATTTAAGGTAATTTTTTTCAATACTTTATAGTATATATATTATATGCTTCTATCACCTATTATAAAATTGATGATGGCATACAAATACCAAATAAGGAAAAGAATTTATGTTATCTAGATATATCATGAATCTGGTTCTGTGCAATATGTTTTGTATTTCTCATTTCAGAAGTATACCACTGGATTTAATTTCATACTTTTTTATTCAAATCCTTCTTGTCATTCAGCTGTTGCCCCTCCTGCTTTTGAATTGTATTGCATCCTGCCCAGGTGTCTAGTAAGCAAGAGATTCATCTTCCATCAGTATATGATCAAACTTTGAAAAGCCTGAAGTCTAGACATGTAGGATGAGATTCTGAGCTGATGTTTTCAGTGCTTAAAAAGGAATTTCAGTCTTTTTGCATCAAGCATGATCTAGAAGACACATAAAAATTTAATAAACATGTACATGAGCAGTCTGAATCTTTCACAGAAATAAGAGCCAGCTTCAGAAAATAGAGGGGATTATGTCATGGATGCTATTTGTGAAAAATTGGCATATGCTGGTATCACTTAGAGAAAACAGAGAAACCATGAAGGTTCAGTACTACATACAGTGACTTTCGTGGATTGGACCAGTTGTCAACGTCAGAAAGCAGTACACCAAATAGGAAAGTTCCTGTATCAGTTTCTTTAGGTTTATAAAAGTGCAATAAGCCCAGTGGTTCTGGAAAGAATTTATGTGAAAGTATGACAAAGTTTAAGTAAAATACAAAGGGATGCAGATTAAACTTTTAAATTTTATTTGCAAATTCATTGTCCTACCCATTCTTAAGAGGCTTTCAATACATGCATGCAAAATTTTGTGCCTATCTTTAGATTTATGTAAAGATTTATCTACTACAGCCCCTGTCCTGGTTTCAGCTATGATGGAGTTAAAATTTTTTTTAGCAGTGGATGGAATGCCATATTTGGGTGTTAGGATGAGAACAGTGCTGATAGCACCCTGATGTCTCCGATTTGTTGCCGGGCAATCAAGTACCTTTCTCAGCTCTGCATACTTCCTTACTAATGAGGGGGGAGGGGGGTGCAGCCAGGACAGGTGACCCGAATTGGCCAAAGAGGACATTCCATGCCAGTTACGTCATGCTCAGTATAAAGGGGACTGGGGGGAGGAGGAGGCGGCAACGCCAGGACGTGCAGTTTCTGGGGACGGTCGGGTTCCGGGACGGCTCTAAGCTGTGCGGCCTGGGTTCTGTGGTTTGGTGAGAAATTGCATTGTGTATCACCAGTTTCATCTATTTTGTGCTTTAAACTTATGTTATTGTTATATCTAGTTTTCTGTTATTGTTTAGTAAACTATCCTTATCCCAACCTGCGTGGTTCTGGTTTCTAGGTTGTGGTTTCGTTCCCTCCTTTCTTCCTTCCCTTTTTCCCCCTCCCCCAACTTTCCTTCCCCCTTCCTTTTAAAAGTACAAGCGACTGTGTGGGGTGCGGCCCTCGGCCGGGGCAAAACCACGACAGCCCCTTTGCTTCAAAACTTGAATTGTACAGTAGAAATAGTGAATCTTTTAATAGATTTTCTATTTTTTTAAGTAATGAAAAAGACCTGCAAGGAATATCAGAAGAGATGGAGAATTACCTTATGAGAAGTGGATGTCGTGCCTCTCTAATCTAAGAACAGAGCTGGGCAGCGGGCACAGCCAGGGAATTCCTTGGCTTCCCAAGGCAGCTCCAACAACGTTTCAGAAAGTTCTCCTGGGAACCCATGCCAGATTTGAAATGCTTTCCAATGTAGTAGGAACCTTTGCTGCATTGACTTTTCTGAGCAGTTCTGCATGTTAGGCCTATTAACATGAAGATACAGAATAACTCAGTCAGACTGAGGGATTAACACAAGGGTATAAAATAGATTATATCTCAAAAAAAAAGTTAAACATTTGCTCTCATTACATTGGTTGAGATCTGTGATATAATTTCTGCAACAACTTCACAGTTAGTCATCTTTTTTCTCTCTCAGAGCCACTGTAGGGAGACAGTCACATATAATAAAAACACTCCTCTGTTTCTACTGCATCAGATGTTTCAGCAGGTACAGCCTAGGTGTGCTTCACCATTCAATGGTACTGTATACTCGTGGCCTGCCAGGAAGATTACTGTCTTCAACTTAGTGTGGAAAAGGCACTTTTGCAAATCTGTTAAATGAACAAGAAAAAGTTAAGCTTTATTGACCTGAGAAAACATTAATGACTTGGGAAAAACTGCTTACCTATATTTTTATCAACTTAATTCTGACATCTTGTAAGTCAATGTGGTAAAGTAGTCAGAACATGGAGCTTGAAACGCCATGGATCTTCCTTTTATCGACTGTTTCAAAACATGTATGTTCTCACAAAGATCAAGGAAGAAACGCTTGCATTCAAAGGTCTGGTTTCTATACAGAAAAAGTCACTTTAATTCTCCAGGTCAGCTACAGACACTTCGGGGATTCAAGCCTCACTACTATCCTCTTAGGACCTCCATAGATCAGTCATTGTCCTTAACTTGTAGTAGACAAAGCTATCCATTTTGCTCATCCTGGTGCTGTCTGTCTACCTTAGCATTTCTGCAGCTCTTTCTCTCCCACAGAAAACCATTGCTTTTTGCCTGTCCTGACAAGCAGCTTGATTCATTTACCAGTTCTGAAAAGAGCTTAGGCCCAACTCCTCATGCTGACATTTGATGACTGATGGTGTCAACAAATACAGGCTGTTGATATCCCTGCCATACATCTTTGCCTTGAGAGACTGAGGTATTGTAACTTCACTAGAGATTTTGAAGAAGTGGAGGTGAAAAGGGGCACAGGATTGGGACAGAGACTTAGCCACTTTAAGCTGGAGCTTTCAGGTGAACCACTTAAGAAAGTTATTAAATGAATTGATGATCTGTGATATTAGAAGGCTAGGATACACAGTCTGGGGTTTTTTGTTTGTTTGGGGTTTTTTTAGTGCAAAAAGTTCCTAGAACAAAAAAAACCCCCAAAGACAACAAAAAATCCCCAAACAAAATCAGAACTGAAAATCTTCTTACAAAATATGATTGTATTTCCGTCCTACACATTCTTTCCTGTCTATATAAAATTGAGAGGAATGTACTTAACTGTAATATAAATTTCATAGCTACCCCTTCATTTTTGCTGTTTTCCAATTTGGAATGCACGTTAAAGCTAACAGCTTCAGTTTTTTCTCTCTGTGACCAGTTTTGTATCTAACATAAACTTGAACCTGAAAGTACAGGAAACTGTATCAAGTTTATAGTTTATTCTTTGCTCTAGCTTGTGCCCATATTAAATATTATATCAGAATTGCCCATACTAAATATAAAATGAGAATCAAGATTGTTTAATTCAAGGAAAAAATGCCAGGTATCTTATAACAGGCTATTTGTGTGGTCTAAGAAAAGAGATTAGTTGAAGTACTTTCTTCTTGTCTACTTCCTAGTATATTCAAAGACTAATTTGTCAGCAGTAAAGATCAATATGCCCTAGTAAACGAATTTGCTAATCCTTCTCATGATACTGAAGTGGATATCTCTGTTATATAGGGTGGTATCTTTTAAAAAGTATCTGTTTATCTTTTGCTGAAGTGGGAAGAGCTTTACCTTTCTTATCCTAGCTGATAGCTATATTCTGAATTATAACAAGGTGCTTTAAGTTGTTCTCAGTTATGATCTACAGTAATACCATAAATCTTTCCAGTATTGATTAGTCTCACCAAGCTGGATTTAGCTTCAGCAGAAAAGTGGTCTGTGAAAGGATCAGTCTTCAAGATAATGCTGTAATTACTGAGTCAGATGCTTGATACTTTTAAAATGTATTACAAAGAACCATATTGAAAAGGGGCGACCATATGGACAAGAGAGGCTTCTTACTCTTAGGTATAGGATGAATATGAATGCAATTGTACAAATAATACTATACATAGGTACAAGGAGTTGGACTTGATGATCTTTATGTGTCCCTTCCAACTCTGTATTCTGTGATTCAATACACCCCTAGCATATCACCCAAATATACATGTATACATCTTTTCAGTATATGGATATTCAAGTTATTTGCCTGTTTTGTCTCACAGATTTTTTTTCTTTTTTACTTCACATTCTTTTTCTGCAAATTAGGTTTATACCTGTACAGCATCCTAGTCAAAATTTCAAGAAATCTGTTTCTGGAGAACAATAACCTCTGCAATTGATCTAAATTTATCCTGCTGTGAGATTTCTGTCTTTGCCTTGCAAGATATACATGTATTACTCTTGATAAATAACCAGGGTCCTTCCGGTTCTCAAGCTAAGGATAGAATGTACTGGATTTCTACTGAGATGTAGAATTCACCATGTACAAAAACACACTAAACTTCTTTGCAACAAGTCTGGTCCATATAGAGAGTCAGATTCAACTTCCTACTTGCAGAAGTATTGCAGTGCCCAGATCTTCTTCTTCAGAAGATTGTGGGTGAAGGGGTGACAGCATGGTCTTTTACTTTCAAAGAGGGACTAAGAGTTAAAAAAAAAAAGTTAATATGATAACAGAGAGAACAGAGATTAAACAAGATAAAGACCTAGAGGGAAGAACAGGCAGGATTCAGGTTAGGAAAGCTCAAGCCCTGATAAAACTAAATCTAGTCAGGGACATCAAGGGCAACAAAAGTTTTTATAGGTATGTCAGTGATAAAAGGAAGACTAGGGAAAATGTGGACCCTCTCTGGAAGGAAATGGGTGACCTGGTGACCTGGGATATGGAGAAGGCTGAGGTACTCAATAATTCTTTTCCCTGAGTCTTCACCAGTAAGGACTCAAGACAAGTGGTAGAAGACAAAGGTAAGGACTGGGAGAAGAACACCCACTGTAGGAGAAGGTCAGGATCAACCTGAAGGTACACAAGCCCATGGGACCTGATAAGATGTATCTGCAGGTCCTGAGGGAACTGATGAGTGAAGTGGATAAGACACTCTCCATCATATTTGAGAAGTCATAGCAGTCTGGTGAAGTTCCCACCAACTGGAAAAGGGGAAACATAACCCCTAATTTTAAAAAGCGAAAAAATCAAAGACCAGGGAGCTATAGACAGGTTAGTCTCACCACTGTGCCTGGCCAGATCATGGAGCAGATCCTTCTGGAATCTACGCTAGGCACATGAAAAGTAAGGAGGTGATTGTTGACAGCCAACATGTCCTCACTAAGGGAAAATGAGGCCTAAGAAATTTGGTGGCATTCTATGATGGGGTTACAACATCGGTGGATAAGGGAAGAGCAATTAATGTCATCTACCTGAGCTGCTGCAAAGTATTTGACACTGTCCTTGTCCCTAAATCGAAGAGACATAGACTTGAAGGATGGATCACTGAGTGGATAAGAAATTGCCTGGATGGTTGCAATCAAAGAGTTGTGGTCAATGGCTCAATGTCCCAGAGGGTATTGGTGATGAGTTGCATTCCTCAGGGGCTGGTACTGGGACAGCTTTGTCTGCAACAGGGACAGTGGGATAGAGTGTGCCCTCAGCAAGTTTGCCAAAGACACTCGGCTGTGGGATGCGGTTGGCACACTGGAGGGAAAGGATGCCATCAAGAGAGGCATTGACAGACTTGAGAGGTGGGCCTGTGAAAACCTCATGAAGTTCAAGAATGCCAAATGCAAGCTCCTGTACATGGGTTGGCTCTATCTGGAGCAGCATCAAACGTAGCATAACTAGCAGGTTAATGGAGGTGATTCTGCCCCTCTACTTCTCTCTCATGAGAGATCTGGGGCTACCAGCATAAGAACAGGGAGCTGTTGGAACCAATCCAAAGAAGGCCTATGAAGATGATTAGAGACCTGGAGCATTTCTCCTGTGAGAATTGGGGATTTTCCTCCTAAAGAAGAGAAGGCTCCAGTAAGTTCTTATAGCAGACTTCCAGTACCTGAAGAGGACCTACAGAAGAGCTGGAGAGGGGATATTTGCAAGGACATGTGGTAACAGGACATTAGGTAATAGCTTTAAACTAAAAGGGCATAGATTTAGATTAGATATTAAGAAAAAAATTCTTTACTGTAAGGGCGGTGAGGCCCTGGCACAGGCTGCCCAGAGAAGCTGAGGCTGCCCCCTCCCTGGCAGTGTTCAAGGCCGGGTTGGATGGGGCTTTGGGCAACCTGGTCTAGTGGAGGGTGTCCCTGCCCATGGCAGGGGGGTTGGAACTATAGGGTTTTTGAGGTCCCTTCCAACCCAAAACATTCTATGGTTCTGTGACTGTGAGTGTAAATGTAATCTTATTGATCTCTAATGCTACATGGAGAGTTAAAGAGTTAAGTCAGTCTTGTAATTTCTGAGATCTATAACTGAAGCTGAACCATTTTCATGTCAGTCAGTTTTGCAGAGGATCAGCAGTTGATATCTAAGCACTGTGTGAGCAATGCAATGATGAAAGTGGAAAGATAAAACTTACATAGAAAATGTAACACTGCTAATATGTTGTTTATAATAACTTCTATTATTTGCTAATAATAATGATTCCAATTCTGGTTTAATCTTACTGGGCAGTCTTCAAAAACTGGGAGTTTCTCCGCTGCAACAGTTAGTATTAGCAAGAACAAAATAGAGAAAGATTGTTTCTTCTTTCAGAGGGAGGAACTGGGGCATATAAACTGTCTGCTACAGTGACTCAAACTGTGAAAGACTAGAAAAAATGAAACTCTGTCTCCTGAGGGAGACTTAACTAATATGCCAAATGTTGTAATATTTTATAAACTGGCTCATTAAAATCATGCCAGCCTTAAGGATGAATTTCTATAATAAAATGTGGTATCCTTCAACAAAGAAACAAAAACCCCTGCTGCTATTCTGTGGAACAGAAGAAATTTTGAGTAAAAGAGACTGTTCTAATGAACTACAAGAGACATTGTAGTCTTAATGCATACATTTGTTAGGAGGTGATTACCAGGCTCTGTCAGTGTGTAGCTACAAGGAGTAAATTTTTAACTAACTAGATTTTAGCTGTTATAAAAGTATTCAAAACTGAATTGTGATGGATCTTAAATATTTATTAGCTAAATTTATTTCTCTCTCTTGAGATAACAGTGCTTAAGTTTTACCTTTTTTATTAATTTATATATGATGATCTTTGTGAAGAACTTGAGTTTTCTTACTGATTTGTACTCTTTCATGGAAAGAAAAGGGAGGAAATCTCCAATTCATCCTTGGCATTCTCAGAAATGGGGTCTGAAATGAATTCCTTTAAGATTAGGCTTACTGACATTTAGTAAAAAAAAAAAAAAAAATCCTATCAAGGCTGCTGTTTGCCTGGAGAGATATCATTGCAGTATCTTCATTTTTTCCACCAACGATCATCTGTGTCCTGTACCACACTCCTACCCACACTATAATCTATTTTTAAGCCTTTGAATAAATTAGTTTTCGACTCCATCATCACCTCCCAAAACAAATTGGTTTAAAGGCTTCTTATTTGAGACATGGGCTTCACAACTAATCCATTCCTATGTTCCCATTAGATTAATTCTATGCATTTCCCTAAAGGAGATTTCAGGTGTTTGTCTAAGCATAACTTTTACCCTGGCTTTTCCTTTTCCTGATACTAAGTCTTTCTCTATTCAAACCAAGAACTTCCATACTATCCTATTTAAATCTTAGCTTCTCATGAAATAGATTAATTCTGATCTCACCTCTTGCCTTTGAATTAGTGAATCAATAGCTCCTCTCAATTTTTGCTATATCTCTGTCAGAGATACAGATTTATAGATAGTAAACTGAGTTCCTCAATAGCACATTGAAAAGAATTATCTAAATGGAAATTTACTTATTTGTCTATTTGCTTACATTATTTTTTTCCTGAGAGTTTTTATTGTAACACATTAATCACCTTACTTCATGGGAACTGCTTAAAAAGGGATCCCCTCCTGTCATAAAAGTCATAAAAGTAATCTAAGTATTCGAAAGCTGCTTTTTTCCTATGCCCATTACTTGTAATCTTGGACTTTATTGAGTGTTTTGTGTAAAAAAAAAAAGCAATAAAAGGTAATCAGGACAAATGCAAATTTGGACAATATTTGATACATGTATGTATTTCATGTTACAAAGGAAAGCAAAACTAATTTTCTCTTTTCTTGGTGGCTAACTATGACCCTCCTTTTCAAGTGAACATATTAGCCCTGAATTACCTGAATTATAATTCAAATAGCATACACCAAACTGAACTATATTCTTGTCACACATTTCATGCAATTTACTCCTTTCCTTACAAAACTCTCCTCAAAGAAAAAAAAAAAAAAAAAAAACAAAACCAACCAAAACCTACCAAACTGTTTACACAGTATTTTGTGATAATCCTGTTTTTGCAGTCATGCCTGAACAATGCCTACTAAAGGACAAGCAAGAAAAGTCATGTCAGTTTAAATATGCTTGGATAGTTTAGATGCAAGATATACATTAGGTAGTGTAGCCTTTTCAAGACCAAAGTATGTGTCATTATATGCTTAACAAAGACTTCAACTTAGAAACCTTATTGTTGAAAACTGAAGCAGGTATGAAATGCTTTGCAACAATACTAGCTTTGGAGCATTACCTCTATAGTGGCTCCGCTGCTCCTTCCCATCCCTTCATTTTGCTTTCTTCAGATGTTCCGTCACACACTGCCAACATCTAAGAGATGATCTGAAGAAAATTAAACAGCTACAAAAAAAAGCAGGTTTTGTTCCTTTTTGATTTTTTTGGTTTTTTTTTTTCCTTCTAAACTGTCATTTTTCTCTAATCAGATTCATAGCCCCCCTAAACCAATAGTTGTGCTGGTGCAGCAGTGATGTGCAGAGCATAGATGGCAATGTACACTTGAGAAAAATGGTAGTGCTTTAAATCAGTCTTGCTCCACAACAGTTTGTCTGCTGAAATCACAGCCTAGGGGAAATTTGCAGACTGAAATCTCTGGGTTATGTTGCTGAATCTATTTTGGGCTCTCTATTTTCTGTATCCAACATGAGCATAATACTTCCCATACAATCACAGAGATGTTCTCTGTTGTACAGGACTGTGATGTATCCAGCTTCATTGATTGCATGGACCAAGATAGCTACCTGTGACAGGCTGACTGAGGAAAAAACCCAACAAACTAACACCAAAAAAACCCCCAAATAGTAAAAGGAATAGTATTGATCATTCAGTTATGACTAATTTGCACCCTACTCTACCGTGAAGACAACTGAGGTTCATAAGAAAATTAAACATTGTATATTATGAGATGCTGGGGGATGAGGATGTTTTTGGGAGGTGGTTTATGCTGAAAAACAAGGGGATAAACTCAGATTAGTTTGTCTATTAAAAAAAAAAAAAAAAGACAAAACCAAAATCAGAAGAAAGTATTTTTAATAAGAAATATGAAAGCTGAAACCAGATGAACTGATTGAAAGGGAGCAAGCCAATTATCTCTTACCTTCAACTCAAACTTTCTAAGGAGATCAGGATATGGCAAAAACAATCCCCAAACCAAAACACTTCATTTATTTATTTTTTTTACTTCGGTGAGTTTGACGGTCCCTCCAACCTCTTAGAAAACTTCATCCTACAGATATAGGGAAAAGGTCAAAAGAATTCAGACACTGTGGCACTTTCAATTTGCTTAGCATTCAGGTCAGTTTTTCCTCAGCATCAATCAGAGACAAAGAGACATGCAAGCTGATGGAAGTGGAAAAATACTTTGTGGCCTTAGGCATTTGTTTACTAATCATACGGTGTTGCTCAGTGAAGTGATTCACTTTTAATGGGTTGCTTAGCTGTGTAGACCAAAGGAAAATGAAATAAAGTAAGAACAGTTTGTGTTATAATTACCCCAGTGGCTCTATATCAAATACTCATAGACAGATCCTCAGCTGATATAAATTTAAATAATTTCACTGAAGTCAAAGGAGTAATCAGATTATTAATTATAAATTTATTGTTATTTATCATTAAATGGGAGGAATCCATAAATAGGTCCTATAAAAGGAATCAGTATATGGTGTATTCTGTAAAGTTGCTAGATTTAAGCACATATGGTAATATGGTGAACTTTAAAGGAAGATAAAATGAATTGCTTTTGGAAAAATGTGGAAATCTCAACTTTTTCATTTTCAGCAGTAAGACATATATAAAGAATGCTGTACTGGTGCCTTATTTATGCTTTGAAAAAATTCTATGCTAAGGTATTTGCTCCCATTGCCTCAATTCAAGCGTATATTTGGTCATCATAAAATATTTTGCCTTGTTCATTCCCTCCATGGAAAATTTCAACTAATTTTAAAAGAAACAAAAAAATATGCAATCCTTTTTTTTGAAAATATTTCAATTTTCAGTGAAAATCAGTATTTCCCATTAAAGCTCTTTTGTTAGTCAAACAATCAACCACACGGTGCTAAATATTTTCAGTAAAAAGTTTGCCATTACCTGATTATAATATGATATATAAGCTGATAAATGAAAGGCAATTTGTCGTTCAACAGACAACATAGAAATATTCATTTTAGTGTTGGGGAGGTACCTTTGTCTTCCTCTTTGTCAGTCACAGAATATTCCTTTCAACATCTTTGGTTCTCTTGTATTTCTACTGGTTGTGTGATTAAAGCAATGTCATTGTAGAGCACAAAGCTTTACATCTCTTGTGACTTTTAAGGTATAAGATCTTCTTTATTTCATTCATTTTCATTAACTGGACTGTTGAAATCCTTATTTTCATAAGTGGCATTTCACTTTTTTTTTTCATAAGCTCGGGTATTGGTGAGCTCAATTTATGGTTTTTTATTAGACGTTTATTTTCCTTGGTAATTAAATAGTTGTACTGTCAACATCAGCTTCATCATGAGTGCAACTGATTACATTTCATGGATAAAAAAATGAAAGGTCATTATCCAGTAAATGCTCATTATTAATGATCTGTCCTGAATAGATCTTACAATGATCATAAGGCAGCTTAGTAACATCTCAGTATAGTGATGCTTCTTTCATAGTAGGAGGAAACAGAATATTGGAAAAATATGAGAACTTAAGTTTCTATGTGGAATGAAAGGTGATTCTGGTCATATAGAAAAACAGATAATTGAATAAGTGGTTTTGCTTGAATTAAAAGTTTTGACTTATAATACTACTGCGTTATCAGAAGTTAGCAATTATGATAAAAAAGCGTCCCTTGTCTTCCTATTAAAAAACCCAAGAAGCCCAAACAACCCAACAACACTCCACAATGTGGAATTTATTTTTTCTCATTTTTTGTTTTGCTTTGTTTAGTCATTTTATTTCACATATATATTTTGTTGATGGCTGCATGTAATTATCCAACAGTTTCTGAAAGCTACTGTAAAGCTACTTTGTTATTTAGGATAATAGTTTGCATAGGGTTGGTACTGGATCCTTTCAATTTTTTATACTTCTGAGTGCAGGGCATGGTCTGAAATCCATTAAAATCATTTGGGGAAGTTAATTATATAGATATAGATATGGGTTTTATTACCAAGAAATTTAATGGAACATGTACTGAAATTCAGAGAATGCTAAGTTTTAATGTAATGAGACCAATTATACTAAAACTAGAAACTGAAAGAGCAAGGAGAGGGTGTCAAAACTGAAACTTCCATAAGAAGCTCCAAACATTGAAGATGATCCTCTTACATATAAGTTCCTTTGTCTCTATAGCTGTGTAAGTGCAGAAAGTTGATATTTGCATTTTTTGAGCAAACCAAAAGAAATATGTATGTATTTGAAATTTGCAGGTGCAACATTCTACATAGGGAATTACAGTATCTAACTCCCATATACACTATCCGCCAAGATTCAAACATGCTTGTTAATTCTATTCTGTCTGAATGCCATATAGATTCTTGTATTTGGTTAGATTCTCAGAATAAAGACTGCAATTTCTACCAATAGTAATAAAAAACACACATTGAGTATAAGTCATATAATATAATTAAAATATTACAGGGAGTTGGACCCAATGATCTCTTGAGGTCCCTTCCAACCCCTACAATTCTGTGATTCTGTGATATTATGTGTGGAGGGCTTTATAATGGCTGATAATAGTGGTTTATTTAGTACACTGAGTTATGCTCATTGGTAAAATTCAATTTTATTTTGGTTGAGCTTTGACACTATTTTCTAGGAAAATAAATTATTTTTTAAATATATTATGTACCTTTCCCATTTATGCTAAAAAGATTTTTTTACATTGATAGCTGATGTTCTGCTGTCTGGAGACTTAGTTTAGGAACAGGGCAGTTTGTTACTTTTTGGAAGCTAATATAGCAATGAAGAAAAAAAAAGTGACAAGCAAGGCAGAAAATACTAATTGTTGTAGAAATTCATTGTGAAATCTAGGTACTACAATATTGGTATTTAATGGCTTTACAGGCATAGTTTTTGGTTCACATAGGAAGCTTTGAAATGTTTTTGGAGCGCTATTGATATTATTGTCATGTGAAAATAAAATGGTCATTTAAGTACCATACTTTCCCTCAAGGAGTACTTATAAAATGTTTTGCTACCTCAGATAAACCATTTTTATGTTATGTTCTAAGACAAAATGGGAAAAAAACCCCTATAGAATCATTAAGGTTGGAAAAAAATCTCCAAAGGTCATCTAGTCCAACCCTCCCCCTACCACCTATATTGCTCACTAAACCATGTCCCTAAGTACCTCATCCAACCTTTCCTTGAACACCCTGAGGGACGGTGACTCCACCACCTCCCTGGGCAACCCATTCCAATGCCTAACTACCCTTTCTGAGAAGAAATTTCTCCTGAACCTCCCCTGATGCAGCTTGCAGCCATTCCCTCTTGTCCTATCACTACTTATCAGTGAGAAAAGGCTGACCCCCAGCTCACCACAACCTTCTTTCAGAGAGTTGTAGAGAGCAGTAAGGTCTCCCCTGAGCATCCTCTTCTCCAGGTTGAACAGTCCCAGTTCCCTCAGCCGCTCCTCATCAGACTTGTGTTCCAGACCCTTTACCAGCTTCGTTGCCCTTCTCTGGGCATTCTCCAGGGCCTCACTATTTTTCTTGTAGTGAGGGTCCAAAAACTGAACACAGTACTTGAGGGGCAGCCTCCCCAGAGCTGAGTACCAGGGGTAAGATCATCTCCCTTGTCCTGCTGGCTACACTATTCCTGATGCAAGCCAGGACACCATTGGCATTCTTGGCCACCTGGACACACTACTGCCTCATGTTCAGGCAAGTGTCAACCAACACCCCCAGATCCTTTTCCTATGTGCATCTTTCCAGCCACCCTGCCAAAGTCTGTAGCTTTGACTGTTACTATCAAAGCACAGGACCTGGCACTTCACCATGTTGACATTAATCCCATTGGCTTCTGATCATCGATTCAACCTGTCCAAGTCTCTCTGGAGGGCCTTCCTACCCTCCAGCAGATCAACACTTAACCCCAATTTGCTGTTGTCTGCAACCTAACTGAGGGCACATTGAACACCCTCATCCAAATCTTCAATAAAATATTAAAGAGGATGGGTCCAAATACTGACCCCTGAGGAACACCACTTGAGATCGGTCAGCAGTTGGATTCAATTCCATTCACCACCACTCTGGGCCTGGCCATTCACGCAGTTTTTAACTCAGGGAAGGGTGTAACATATTCTGCTCTATATTGCCATGAATACAGGCATGTATTTTAGAAGAGCTGTGGAAAACATACACTTCCATGGAAGATTCGTGATTAAATATATATGAACATTTGAAACATTAGAAAAAAGAAGACTAGGACACTGAAATACTTTATTTTAAGGGCCATAAAGGGTATAAAATCTGAAATCCATACATATATGTATAAAATGTTCTAAAAATACAGATACTTACTCAAAAACACATTAATTGCACGCGTTTGTACTTGCAGTCAGGAAGCATGTTTTATGAGACTGTAATTGGTATAAAATATTTGGAAAGAGATACTTTTTCTCTAATGAAGAATGAAATTTGCACTTGCTTAGTATTTTCATTACACTGTGTTTAACTTCCTGCATTGTTACTGTATTAACTGTGAGAAGTGTTTAATTCAGCACTGTGTTTCCATGCTCCTTGCTTTGAAATCTGACTTAGGAGACTTGGAACAGAGAAGTAATTTCTGCTGCAGTTTATTTTTTTTTTCTTTCTAACTGTGAAGTTACAAACAGGCAAATCAGTTACTCGTGTTATTTAAAGAGAGCACTGCACTAAAGCTGACATTTCCTGACTTTGAGAAGTGTTCATGTTGTAGTAGGAAATGAAATACATTACTCCTGTTTTCCATGTCCCTATAATTTAGGCATGGTAGCACAGGCAGCCAGAGTACAGAAAACTACATACAATGGATTAGAATGTTTTCATGGTCTGAAAAGACACATATATAAGACCGTATGACAATAAACCCTGTAAGTGAGGTGGCCTGACAATTTCTTATAAAATCAAATATTCAATTTAGAACTAGTGAACAAAACATAGGTAGAAATTCAAATGTTTTATTTCATAAGCTTTCAAAATTACATTTTCAATAGCAATGGATTGCTAGATCTTAATGCAGAAGGATCCCTTTTTCTTGTAGGGAAAGTGTCTTTAGATGTACTCCTTACAGAAGCATGATCAGATACATGGCTTCCTTACTGCAGTTTCAGGTGACAATTAAGCACATTAAAAAAAAAAATAAAATCTTGAAGCCTATTAGGATTGCAAAGTGAAGCAATTGAATATTAAGAAAAACAGTCCAGCTCTAGGGTCCCCAATATCAGAAAGGTGTAGAGCTCTTGGAGTCCAGAAGAGGGCCACGAAGATGATCAGGGGGTTGGAGCACCTTCCCTACAAAGACAAGCTGAGAGACTTGGGCTTGTTCCACCTGGAGAAGAGAAGGCTCCGAGGAGACCTAATTGCAGCCTACCGTTACTTAAAGGGGTCCTACAGGACAGTGGGAGAGGAATTGTTCACCAAGGAGTGCAGTGACAAGACAAGAGGGAATGGTTTCAAATTGACAGCAGGTTCGGGTTAGATGTTTGGAAGAAATTCTTTACTATGAAGATGGTGAGGCACTGGCACAGGCTGCCCGGAGAGGTTGTGGAAGCCCCATCCCTGGCAGTGTTCAAGGCCAGGTTGGATGGGGCTTTGGGCAACCTGATCTAGTGGAGGGTGTCCCTGCCCATGGCAGGGGAGTTGGAACTAGATGATCTTCGAGGTTCCTTCCAACTCAAAGCATTCTATGATTCTATTAAACTTCATTTTCCACAGGACTCCCAAGCTACAGCAGTCCATATTCATTAAAGCTCACTTCATTCCAGTCCATTGACATAAGAAACAATGATCACCCCTGCAGACATGAGCGGGCTGGTGTCCAACATGTATAGACTGAGATGTGTACTGAATTCTTACTGGCCATCTTCAATACCAGTGCATTTAGAGCCTGAGGTAATTTACACTGCAAGTATAGAAATAAGGACTGATTCATTCCTGTGAATGGCAGACAGAACAAATTTGTATGAGTCCTGCTGAGCACCAGCAATAATCTGTGTTCAGTGGCTTTGTGAAGCTGGCAAATACGCAACAGTAAACTCTGATAAATATCTACTGGTATAATGAAATTTGAACTTCTTTCTGCAAACATGTATCAGTGTGAATCTAGACACATGTGAATGTACATTCAGACCTCTATTAGCAGCAATGAAAAAGGGAAGCCTCTAGGAGCACTCAACATGACTATTCACAAAGTCCAAATATAATTGACAAAGTACAGAAATGAAAGATCTCACAGTTTCCAATCATGTGTAAGATTTATTTATTGATTGATATGAACAAAGCAATGCAATTTTTCTAATGTTGTTTTGAAAAGAATGAATATATTGTCTGAAAATTAAAAAAAAAAATCGATCTTAGATGTATGAAATGGAAAACATCAGCTGAAGTACTTTATGTTTTGTATAGCTATAATCATCTGAAAGCAAGAGCTCGTAATGGCAAGTGTCAAATAATCTTAGCTGCCTTTAAAGCATTATTATTTAACTGCCTACAAAACTCTATTATTTTGGGAGAACATGTAGCTCCTTTTAGAAGCAGAATTGAACATTGAAAAAGTAAGAATGAACACTTAAAGTGAATAAATTTATATTATTAATCTTCTTTATTTTATATTGTATAAAGATATGTGTATATAGCTTCTTGTAGCATTATTCAAAGCTGTTCTACAATCCACAGATAAAAAATATGCAGGAGATACAAAGCTGACTTTTGACTACCTCCACAGTCTCACTTTATCAGCCACTTACCATCTAGTTTCAGGCAGGACTGAGAAAACCCCACTCTCCATCAAATATTTGGTAGCAAAAGAAGGTGACTGAAGAGTCAAATAAACGAAGGAAAAATCTACTATCCACAGAGAAAAGGTGGGAAACAAAATAATTTTTGAGGGATTGTATTTACATTCCTTGCTGTGTACTGCCAGAGAATAGTGGTTTACATGAAAATTTACCTACAAAGGAAGAGGAGGAAAACTCAATATCAGAGCTACTGGCCTGCAATGCACATTCTTGGCAAGTTGCCTTGGCATCTGAAATTGTGGGTAGCAACAAATTTGAGTGGGATCTTACCAGACTCTCCTAAGTGAGAGACAAATCCAGTTACTCAGTACCCTAATGAAGCAGATGGAAATCATTGAAGTGGGAGTCTTGTTGAAATATTCTTTAATACAAAAAGTCCTATCAGCATGGGATGGTTTGCATTGCACATCCTATTCATTAGATGGGTCTTCATAATATCACAATCTATATTCTGTATGCTAATTGTCTAATTTTTTAGAATATAGCCAAACTTCAATTTTGTTGTGTTGCTGTAAGTAGTATGAAATTTCCTAATCATGCTGGTTTTTAACCTGGTCAATTACACATTGTATTGATGAGGCATCATATTAGTTAACAGTAATTATTTCAAATGAATACTAATAATTCTATTTTTCCATAGCTTAACATATTTTTATACCCATTAATATGCACAGCTGTTACTTTCTGCTGACAATTTCAGCACTAATGAGTCCTTTATATTAACAACTGATTTAATCTTAAATGCTGAACTACAGCACTGAATGCAATATGGAAAAATCCTTAGAAAGTTGTACATTTCAAGCAAGTATGCAAGAGTTTATTATAGACTTTTGCAATTTTTTATCATTTGTATCTATATAGACACATACACATACATTAGGGTGGAGAGGAACCTAATGAAATTCAACAGTGCACAGTCTTGCACTTAGGAAGAAATAGCCCCAAGCACCAGTGCAGGGTAGGGGATGACCTGACAAGAAGCAGAGCTGCAGAGAAGGACCTGCGAGTTATGGTGGACAACAACCTCTCCATGAGCCAGCAGTGTATCTTTGTTGTCAAGAACATCAATTCTTTCCTGAATTCCATCTGAAAATCAGAATAAAACTTTTTCACTTTGAGGGTGACAGAGCACTGGAAAATCCTGCCTAAAGCAGTTGTGGAGATATTCAAAAGCTGCCTGAATGTGATTCTGTGTATCTTTCTTTAGGTGATCCTGCTTTAGCAGGGCATTAGACTAGATGATCTCGAGAGGTCCCTTACAACCCCTACCATTCTTTCATTCTGTGATTTAAAACTTTGTCAACATAGCATTTTTTATTACAAATGAGGAAGAAATTATCTTATAATACTTAAGTAGATTTATAATCACATTTTTAAGTTTTGCAGTAACCTAGGGAAACTAAGTATAGAACATTTTTTCTGCACTACAAAGCTAAACTAGAAAAAAAACCAAAAAAACCAAAAACCAAACTGACTTTCACAAAGAGCAGGAAATGGTATGTTTTCCTTTTTTATTCAGAATTCATATTAAAGCCAATGGAAATTAAAAAAGAAAAGGGGGTGAAAACATTAGACTAAAAAAGGTGATTGAAATAAAAAGCAGCTAAATGTATTAGTAGGTTCCTGCTTGGCACAAAGTATCTTGCACTTCCTCAAGCTCTTTTGTAACACCTTAGGTTTGCCAAATTACTACAAACTGCTTTTGCATTTAACTTAAAAACATGTAAGTGGATATACTAACAAAGATTCTGTAACCAGTTGTAGCAATGAGAGGTTATGCTTGTGAAAACCAAATAGCATAAAGATGCCAAACAAAGCAGTTAATTCTTTTTTTTATTTGGGGTGGTTTTTTGCCTCTTCTTCTTCTTCTTCTTCTTCTTTCTTCTTTCTTCTTTCTTCTTTCTTCTTTCTTCTTTCTTCTTTCTTCTTTCTTCTTTCTTCTTTCTTCTTTCTTCTTTCTTCTTTCTTCTTTCTTCTTTCTTCTTTCTTCTTTCTTCTTTCTTCTTCTTTTCTTATTATATCAGCAGTGCAATTCTCCTATGTTCCTGGTACATTGTTGTTTCTCTTGTTTGGAGTTTTCCTTTGAAAGGCATGCCAGTGTAATGGAATGTGAAATACTTCATTACATACTTACAACACTTTTGCTTTGGGATACTGTTGAAGATACGCACTGAGTACTGCAATACTGCAGGGTGCCCTGCGTCTTGCCTGAGTAGTGTCGTTCTCCACGCAGTTCATGTTGAACACAGGCTGTGAAGGATGCATGATTCCATAACTGATTAAATCTACACAGCTCATGACTGGCATTAGCTAGAAAAAGAAGAAGCAACAGGCAAATACTGTGTAACTACTGTTAGCTTCATACTTCAGCAGCACATTTGTGCTGTGTGAGCATGTAGTGACAGGGTAAAAAACTGCTAATTGAGCTTAGATACAGAAAAAGCCATAAGATCCCAGAGATTCTAGCATGTACATGTGGGACAGTGGTACCATGCAGTCTGTACCGGCTTGGAAGACCTCTGCATACCAGACTGGGAAAGGGATGAGCAGATCAAAGAGCCTGTTAACCTTAAAACTTGTAGCTTGTTTGATACATTTTTCTTTGAAAATTCTTTGTGCTATATTCACTGCTTGTGCTTCTGAGAAGCACAGAATAGTTGTTTGGTATCTTGTTGCCTTGTGTACGAAATATTTGCTTTTATTCTGACCATTCTGTTTCAAATTTTATGCTGAATTATAGCAGAAATTTTCACTGTTTGGAGATAACTAAGTTTGTGCAGGTCTAAACAGATTACATATGAAAATAGTCCCACCAATATTGGTATTAACTAATGAGTCAGAATCACTCATCTGTTTATTTAAATTTCTCTTCAAATTAAATCCAGTTTAGTTATACACCACAAGGTTCCTGCCTTTGTTGACACTCCTAGGTAGTCTGTATTCAAGTTGTGGACCTAGCACCTGTGTTCAGGGCCTCTGGAATCACTGCTTCACTCTCCATTTAAGTAATAGCTTCAAAATACTGTTTTCCATTGCTTCCTATGTTCAACCAGAAAGTGAAGACCATATAGTGTACCAGAAATTAATCATTTGAAGTACCCATGAGCTGTCCTTACTTCACCTGAAACCATGGAAAACTTGGTCCTGAAAGCAGCACTACACTGACTTCCAAGGTTTTGCCAGCACAGAATCCTTAATGTCTTCCATAGGCGGCTTTGTTCATACACTTGACACGTTCAGAAGCACTATATAGTGCCATGTAATACATATTAAGAAGCATATTCAGCAAAAACATCATATCCACAGGCAATTAAAGATCTTGATGCCTACTGCCAGTAGATAGGTCTGTCTAAGAAAGGACCGGAGAACATCCTGATTCATTAATTCTAGAATCATAGAATGCTTTGAGTTGGACCTTAAAGATCATCTAGTTCCAACTCCCCTGCCATGGGCAGGGACACCCTCCACTAGATCAGGTTGCCCAAAGCCCCATCCAACCTGGCCTTGAACACTGCCAGGGATGGGGCTTCCACAATCTCTCCGGGCAGCCTGTGCCAGTGCCTCACCGTCTTCATAGTAAAGAATTTCTTCCAAACATCTAACCTGAACCTGCTGTCAATTTGAAACCATTCCCTCTTGTCTTGTCACTGCACTCCTTGGTGAACAATTCCTCTCCCACTGTCCTGAAGGACCCCTTTAAGTAATGGTAGGCTGCAATTAGGTCTCCTCGGAGCCTTCTCTTCTCCAGGTGGAACAAGCCCAAGTCTCTCAGCTTGTCTTCATAGGAGAGGTGCTCCAACCCCCTGATCATCTTCATGGCCCTCTAACATGTCTGTGATGCATGACAAAATTATTACATTGTGTTTCAGCAAGATTAGATTAAAAAAAACCCCAATATTTCTTGTGTTGTTTTTTTTATCTTGTGATGTGTTGCACCTTTTATCTTGGTATAAAAAAGCAATTAGGTTTATAGTGCTTCAGTATTTGCAGTACATTTTTTATAGTTATGAATTATATTAGGTGTGCCCCAGCCTAAAATGAACGTTAAAACCCATTTATAGCAATTCTGTACATATCATTCCTTAAACATAAACTGCCTAGGAATTGCTACAGCTTGCACATCAAATTCAACTATATTCTGCAATAGAGATTACAAAATTTGTATTCAAGTAACATACTTGCTTACTTGAGCTATATTACTTAATATCTCCTGATGTAATGACCCTTTCATTTCAGATTCCCTGTTGATGAACTTTACTTTCATGTAAGTAACCCCTGACTCGACTATTTGTTATGTTGAACCATTAAAGACATTTAGCCCTTTCTTTGAGATTCAAAAGTTTAGTTTTATTTCTTTTTTCTAAAAAAAATTATAAATGGAAAATAATATATATAGCTATGCATCCATATATGTATTTATATGCTATTTCTACATGTATATACAATATCAACTGTATTACTAGATATTTATTTCAGATTAATTCTATTTGTTAATGTCTATCCTTGTTAAATAACTGTATCCTTCCTATTTCTAAGTTTCTTTTTTTTGCAATAAATTCCAAATATTTATTCTCATTATAGGCATGCTTTTTTTTCCATGAAATACAATGCCTCTCTTTTGTGCACTAAATTGACAAAAGGACCAAATTGACAGAACTGTGGGAAAGAAGCAATTAAATATATTAAGAAATTGTAGATACTCATTTTTATTAAGTAGGAATATGAACAGTTTTCCTTTAGGAGGCATTCGGGAAAGCACTCTATTTTTTTTAAGGTGGAGTTAGACAGGTTTCCTGAAAAAGAAATCACATGACATGAGGACATAAGATAGAGCTCACTGAATATTGAAATCCCTATGAGTCATTTTATGGAATACTAATCCTTTTAAGATTCATTAAAGAAGTAGTTAAAATTTTGTTCCAGGCAGAAGAGGATTGTAGGTGTCTGAACAATCCTGTCCCATTTACAGATGTGCATCTAGACTAATTACTAGAACTTCATGAAACTTTTGCTCATTTCAGAAGCAAATCTACTTAGTTCAGACTAAATTCGGTCCTGGATCATGTTGAGAAAGAACTACTGCGGAAAGCATGGCAAAGCCATGGAGACCTATCAAAAGACACACCATTATCTACTACGAACATTTACGAAACAAACAATCAGGATGCATTTGCTAAGCAATTATGGACTTATTCACTCAGAATTTAGGATTAAGTGCTTTATAAATTGGAAGGAAAATGCTTTTACTTCTGCTCATCTCCTTCGGTGAAAGACACTGAGCTTTGCCATTGACTTTCCATGGCAGCAAAACCCATCTCTCTAAGCATCTCTGATGCCTAATATTGCAAAGATGTAAATTAATAAATGAGCATTTATAAAAGCCTTCAGTTACTAAGTGCATTCATTGAAATGTTGAATTCCCTTTGACTGACAGGTATGTACCCAGAAGAAATGACTGCCTTATTAAACTTTGGAATATTTAATTAATTACTCTTACTTGCAAATGTTTCAAAATGAAGTACAAAATGCACTGTACTATTAAAACAAGCATAAAAGCAACCATGTCGAGTTTAATGAGTTTAAAAGGCATTTTGTGAGGATGCAGGCGATCATTCATAATACCAAATCTAGAGAAAATCAACTTAATGGATTTAATGACCTGTGAATACGTTGCAAAATAAAAAAAAAAGCTTGTAAGATTTGTCATTGTTAATTTTGTTTTTAAAACATGTTTTATTTTCATATTCTCTATTGAAGATGTTACCCCTTATAGAGGATTTTTCCAAGGCAGATTTCAGCATTTTGTAGTTCTAACACCCCAGGGACAGAGGACATTTTAACTTTTATATCTGAGTGTGTGACATTGTCTTGCTTAGGCTTTAGGGCTAATGCAGCTCCCAGTTCTTAATGGAACAGGAACAAAATGAGCATTGGAGCCCCTGCTGAGAAAGTCAGCAAAAGTTAAAGGTATCTGAAATTTTAAGTAGCTATGAAAAGTGATTGCAAGTTAAAAGCCTGCTGTTTTCTCTTAAAACACTGCAATATTGTGTAAATTAAGCTCTATAAGAAAGGGATAACTCTTAAGAAGCAGCTTGGGTACTCTGCATATGGAAATGAGTTGCCAAGCTGTATTGGATAATGTTATATAAGGGAAGAGAGAGACAGAGATCAAAGGAGATGTCAATTTTCTTATAGTATTAACTCATTAAAGGATGATTTTGGCTATGATTCCTTATCTGATAGAAATGTATATATCACCATTGTGGTGATTTAGCCCTGGCTGGAGGCCAGACACCCACCAAAGTTGGTCTGTCACTCCCCTTTTCAGCTGGGCAGGGAAGAAAATATATATTATAGAGAGGCTTAGGAGTCGAGATGAGGACAGGTAGAGATCATTCTGCAATTAGCGTCATGGGCACAACAGACTCAACACAGAAGAAAGGACAGTAAACTCTCTAATTTTCTTAGCAGACCTAATTTTATTCATGATTTCTCTCCCTTCTTACCCCTAGGGTGGCACAGGGAGGGGCACGGAATGGGGGAATGGGGGTTTCAGACCGTTCCTCAAAGTTGTTTTCCATCTTAGCTGGGGGGACGTTCCTTACACCTTTCCCCTGCTCCAGCACGGGGTCCCACCCACAGGAGACAGTCCTCCATGAACTTCTCCAACATGAGTCCTTTCCCATGGGGCTTCAGCTCTTCACGAGCTGCCCCAGCATGCACTGCTATGGGGTGCAGTCATAAATCATAGAATGTCTCTCAGTCTCTCAAGCCCAGACTGCTCCAGCCTGGTCACAAGCCTCCTCCCTAGCAAACCTGCTCCTGTGTGGATCTCTCTCGCTCATCTCTGTGTCTCTCTCTCCAGGGGCTGCAAATACTGGCAGAGGCTTGCTCCAATGTGGGTCACAGCGTCTTCTATATGTCTCTACCTGCTCCAATGTGGGGCCTCTCCATGTGCTTCAGTGTGGGGTCTCGGCCTTTTCCATGGGCTGCAGGGGGACACGCACTCCACCATGGGTTTCTCCACAAGCTGCCCAGGCATCTTTCTCTTTGGCACCTGGGGCACCCCATTCCCCCTTCCCTGGCCTTGGAGCCTGCACATTTTCTCACATCTTCTCACTCCCTTCTCTGGTGGCACAAAGCATCTGCTTGCAGGTTTTTTTTCTCCTAAATGTGATTGCCAGAGGTGCTGTGACTGTCGCTGATGGGCTCGGCCTTGGTCAGCGACAGGTCCGGCCTTGAGCCAGCTGGTGTTTTCTCAGTTGGGCCTGCAAAGAGCTTCTGGATGCTTCTTACAGAAGCCACTCCTGCAGCCCCTCCTTCTCCTCCAGAACCCAGCCACGCAAAACTATGACATACCATTTAAGTAGTACACATAAGAGTAAAATCAATGTCATACAGAGCTTCTCTCTGTGCTTTTTCTATAAGAAAGAAGCACCTAAAGGATTGCCCTGGCAAGGATTGCCCTAGCAGGCATCTGAGCCTTAAACTGGTCAGTTCCTTTCATTGGGGAAGCCCAATATTAGCTGAATAAGGGATCTGGCTTTACTAGTTGATTATGAAGATGGTCTTGAAGTTGGGATTTCCTAGCCCTCTTTGATTAACTGAAACATAAAACAACTATCTAAAACTCTCAACAAAACCTGTAGTAATCTAGTAATTAATTTTTGTTTTTAATTTATATAGAAATAACTTTTTCAATCACTGGTTATACTAATGTTCACTCTGTCACTATGTTACTGATGTCTATGAAGATCTAAGAGGTTTCAGGATTCTTTGTAGATATGTAAATTGAAGCAGAAGCAATTCTTCAGCAAAAATATCGATTTGACCAATTTCCTTTCACTTTGATGTGGTTCATTTTTATTGTCCTACTTCCATACGATGTTGACACTTGAGACTTGTTTTGTACAGCAGGTAAGCAAGTATGTAAGTGCACGTAGACTCACTGAGTCTAAGAAAAATAGTAAAGAGGAATTCTAAGTTCCCTTGTGAATTAATCATCATATGTTTACGTACAATAGCAATTGCATCTGTTTTAAGTCAATGTACTGCTCTTATATTTATACTTAAATTTTACATTTCGCCTCGCGCACTAAGATATTACGTTATGTTGCTGACTAAAGCTCCCATGAAGACAAAGAGCTCTTAACACAATGTTTTACAGATTACTGTGGTTTGGTGGTCCTTGAGTGCATACAGAGTTCTGACACCAATACCATACTGCGTAATGAGACATGTGGGACTTATACAGAGGAAGTAAAACTGACAAGGGGAAATATACAGAAATGTGCTTGGTAAGATTTTAGTTGATTCTCTTTAAAATGGAGGACAGGCTTTGTTAAAGTATATAATAGGATTTATTTCCAAGGCTGTCTGCTAAGGGTTTTTTAAGAAAAAAAATCATTGTCCTTAGCCATAGTACGGTGGGAATGAGGAAATGAGGCTGAAGAAAAATTGTGGGTAAAAGCATACTACTTTGAACCCAATGGATGAACTCTCATTAACTTCCATATTACATAAATTTAACCTGTAAGCTGGACAACAAATGGGAAGAAGGTTCTCAACTCTGTTCAAGCTTCCTTTGAATGCAAAATGTAAATTTTACAAATGCTACATTTTAATAGGTTTATACCTGTTGTAAGCATACTAAAATTAACCCTCGTGAACAAATGTTTTAAAGTAACTGTTCTTATTTTTTTATCCAGACATTCAGATAACTTCCTTTCATGTAGAAATTTTGCAGTTTGCTTAGTAATCTTGTTCAATTAAGTTCAGATTTACTGCAAGATTCCTCACAAGCAGGTCACAGCTTTGAATTATGTAGAAGAGATGTATATTGGTTAGAAGCATCCTTCTGTTCCTTTTGTATCAGAATAAAATGTAAAAATAAGTCCACTTAATAACATTCAGAGGAAAACTGTGAAACAGACAAAGAAGGATAAATATAAAAGGGACCTGATACCCAAATAGAGAAAACCAGACATTTCACTTGTAATTCTAATATACCTAGTTCATGTGTAGATAAATAAATATTATTAAATCTAGATAAGTATTTGGAAGAGGGAACAAAAGGAAAAAATATGCTGGAATACAGAGGAGATAGAATAAAAGTTCCTTTCATCTCTCCCTAACAAAAAAACACCAAAAACCTAGAACTGAACAAAACAAAGAAAAAAAGAATGAAAATATATTCTTAAATATTAGATAAGAAAGTAGAAATAGGAAATGACTGAATTAACATTGGAAAGAAAAAAAATCCAAGCTTTAGTAGTTTCATTGAAGAATGTGTATACAGTTGTTCATTTTTTTTTTAATTCTCATTAGAAGCTTGCTCTCAAGAATGTCATTTATCATCATTTTATTTTCTCCTTGTCATAATTTTTTTCTTCCTTTTTTCTGGACTTGAATCTTTTACAGAAGTGCTATAATATTCTCCATTTTGGGAATCTGTATGCATAAAGCAACCTCTCCAGCTAAGTCAGCTGCATGGAAACCTTTTCAAGAGGCTGATGCGAAGCTCTTAGATTACTCAGGTGGGTTTTTAATCAGATTTTAGAAATTTAAAATCAATTATAGGAATTAGAATTTGGAAGGCATGACTTTCAGTCTGATCCTACAGCCTCACTTCGGTTTTGTATCCTTAATTGCAACATTCTTAAGAGGACATACATCAGAAGCTATCAACATGATGTATATTCAGTGTTGTTACAGTAAACAGTAATTAGTATAACTGAAGACTTAAACTAGGTATAAGGACTATTAGGGATATTATATAATTGAATCTGATAAGGTTCATTTATCCAAATACCTTGACCTTAGTCTTCTTTTGGACATTCATAACTGTTATGCTTATTATTTATTTCTATTAAGTTTTAATTAAAATCTAAAAAATGAAGTTATCAAAGAAATGAATAATGGTCTTCTGGTGGTGATTTTTGCTGTGATTTTCCTTCTTATACAACAATGGAATTGGTGTGATGGCAGTGCAATACCTCATAGTTTTTCTTTAATCAAGCTGATCATGCTAAAACGCAGTTTTGTTCATGAATAAATTTTCACATCTCATTGAACAGCTACAGATATTGATGAAAACATACAAATTGATCCGTCTCTCAAGCAAACTTTAAAAAAGTACCAATTTTTCACTATTGTCTGTTGCCTTTAAAGTCTTCCCTTCTTTGACAGTCTGTTTTATACACTGTCTTGAATGGGTTACTATGGCTGAAAATGCCTGTGAGGTAAACATTCTAGCATTTGTATGATAAAGATGGTGAAAAAAAAATGGAAATTATAACAGTAAAAATGAGATTAGCAAAGGAAACAATTTGGGGAAAAAACTTTATAATCCTTAATGTTTTGTATGTCTAAAAATGTATTTTTCTTTAAATCTGTATTTCTTACCCACATTTAATAGTGGCAATATCACTGTTATGATTACAAAGAGAAATGTTCAGGAAACAAACCTGAAATTCAGGTGTCTGGATAACCATATCTAGCGAACCTCTAGCATGTATACCTGTGCTAGATTAAGTGTTAACACCTTGAGCCACTATACTAAGGAAAATGCTTACTGAAATCATGGTTTCTTGTTAATCTGTTCCTGCTTCGCTCTCTTCCCATGCTCCGCTGAGAATGCCATCATTTTCAGTTCTAACAGTTTCTTCCATTTTTCCAAGAATAATTCTGTGGTTAATGTATCATGGCCTCAGAATCACATGTTAACAAGGTGATTTAACTGATTTTTTAATAGACATTGATACCTATGCTGACATATGGTCCAGCTCTGTGCTTCTGTAAATTTTACGGATTCCCATCTGGTAGAATCACAAAAGGGACTGTAAAAGGCTTAAAGTCATCACTTTGAGAACTAATGAGTGATTCACCTCTGTCAGAGAAGAGAAGAGGAGACAAAATAATTACAGCAAATGAAATGAGTGTGAATTGAAAAGGGTCCTTGCCAGATATTGAGTGAATACAAATTTTAAAAAAATAAAAATAAGCTTTTACCATCTTATTTTATTTTGCAGCACTTTCTTTTGGCTATGTATTTAAACATGCAGTGCATAACATATTTGAGGAAGTAGTGAATGAAGGGAAAAACAGTCATTGAGGTAGTTTGTTAAAAAGTTAGAAGCTTATGTGTACGTGTGTAAGTATTTAGGTAAGATAAGTCAGAAGAAATCAGAGTTAGCCCAGATTTGAACGTAATCATACAGTTTTTATATTTGTTTCAGGTAGCTGATTATAACAATGCAAGTAGATAAGACTGATAGAACCAGGAGCTAAAATGCATTTACTGATGCTTTGAACGATAATTCTGGAAAACATCAGTCTCCAAAAGGATACAAAATATTCTGTCAAATTCTTAATTGTCAGGCCTGTGTTGTAATAGGAACCACAGGCCCTTCAACAGCTGAGAACTATCAAAATTATATAAGATTTTTCAAAACAGTAATAAATATTTAGATCCTTGTCTCAAACACTGTATGTCCAAAACCAGAGCTGAATTACCATGAATCTAGTGATAAAGCAGTTATAAAGGTTTCTCCTGGGAGAACTTCTAAATGCAAAGCAGAGGCAGAGGCATGTAGAAAACTTTTGGTCTAGGTCAAGTTTACTTGGTGGCAGCTGTGTTTTCTGTTAGCTTGGTACAGTTAAACTAATGATTTAAACTGACAACACATATTTAGACATTTTACATCAGAGAGATGGTGGCATACATTACCTTGACTGCTATCAGGGTTACTAATATCAATTAACAATGAACCTCACAACCTTCATACCATACCAGGTGGACTCAAGCTTTCTCAGAGCAATAAGAATTACTGTTGTCTGAACATAAGATAATAGTGCCCTTGTGTTCTGGGAGGAATGAGACCCAATGAGACCTCCACTCACTGTTTCTTTGTCTTCTCTCAAGTAGCCATCTGTGTGACTAAAATTTGATTAGTTTATATCTTCTTGTACAACAGTAAAGCTTAGTCTGGATAGCACATTACTGGACCTTCTGACATTTATGAGCCTCTTGCAAACAAGATGCATTTAGATGGAGTTTCTCATGCATCTGTTTTCACTAAAATACCTTCTCAAACTTAAGCTGCCAACTGTTAACAAGAAAAATTAAGGAGATTGTCCCTAGCTGCTGCTTACAGCTTTGCTGCTCTTACAATGCCCATGGCAGTGGGTATGATGAGGAAATAATTGCTTAATTTATTTGTTTATGTATGCAGCTTCTGGGTGATGGTGCACATCTGGTCATGGTACTTTTCCTATTTAATTTCTGCAAAGAACAGAACATAGCCTTACTAGGTATGACAGAGGATAGCTATGGTCACCAAGAAGCATTTCGAATCTTCAGCCACATCAAGTATAAAATAATAGCAGAATCTGGTACAGCTACAGGACAAGCAATTAACATAATTTAACATGTAATGATACACACATTTTTAAAACTAATTCTTCTACAGATGTGAGCTGTAGCACACCAATTAGTGAAGTGCTAAAGATTGCTCTAGTGTCACGTCATGTAGCCTATGTGACTCATTTGGACCATGCACTCAAAGAAGGTGCGGAATAGACAGGAAATTTATGACGTATTAGCAAAATGAAAAGTTTCTCCTGCAGCTTCTAGGGGTACTAAAACCCACACAGATAGTTTCCTCCAAAAGGATTTTAGAACAAATGCACCAAACCCACTTTGTGACCAAGGAAACAATAGAAAGTAATAAAAATTCATAAGGGGTTTTTCAACAAAACCAATTATTGCTCTGAATTAAGTTGCCAAGATATGTGTATTCTGAAAATGTGTACAGACATGGAAGGAGAGTCCACAAAAATTTATTGAAAATTTTGTTTGAACTTAGAGTTCTAAAAAACCAGGGGTTTTTTTATTATTATTTATCAAAGTGACCAACTATTAATTTAACTCTAACTAGTCCTTAGGCAAAAAGAAAATTAAATTGTGAAAACATCAAGTATGATAAATACTGTGTGAAATGAGAGACAGCAGCATGATCCAGCAGAGCTAGAAAGGCCCTCTTCAAATAACTGACAGTTTCAAGGTGGGAAAGGAGATAAGGTTTTATGATTTGCATAAGAAAAGCTTATCTTCATGTTGATGATAAAGGGAAATGAAAAATACAATAGACTGTTTATTATATTCCAAGAACTACGTTCCTTCCCCTCCCGAAGATACACTACCAGCATTTTTTCATTAACCAGTAAAAATCTTGCAATTTCTGAAATAAATATCTTCCATGAAAGCTAAAACTTGATTCCAAATAAACATTCTCTTCTTCTGCCTTGCTATATACAGTTGAAAATGTATTTCTTTGCTAACTAGCAAGTAAGCCATGAAATTAATTATCTTTCAGACAAAGTGAGTAATTAAGAAACCTTGGTGACAATTAGTAAGTATTGGTCATAATGAATAATTCTCCAGCTGTATTTCTTACTAATTAGACTTCATGAACAGAATATTAATATATAGCTAAAATAGTGTTCATGTTGCAACTATAACATGAACTGTGTTCTCACTCATTACTTTAAAGAAATGCAGTTAGCTATTCTCCGTTTATATTGACATACATGTAAAGTATTCAATACGGCTGTAAAAATGGTGAAGTACAAAAATATCTTTGTATGAATTGTATACAGCAGTTCTGGCATGCAAAGTTCTGCTTTCCACCTAGTAATGTTACCACAATTTTTGCAGAATTTGAGGGTACTTAGATTGTGAAGATGGTTTGGGGGATGTGTGTGTGTGTGGATATTCTATTACTTTATTCCTGCAGAACCACTGTATTTCTTTAAGTAATATCTAGATTTAGCAAAAGATCTGACCACTTAGTCCCTGGAGAGAGATTAGTCCCTATTTTTGGGCTTTCTACTCTGTGATTTGGATTCATAATAGGTAACAGTTCTCAGCTGGGATTTGGGGAAGCCAAACAGTACACGTCATAAAGTTTTCCTAGGAAAAAACACATGATGTGCCAGTTCACCAAATGAGCTGATATGTGATCTTTAGAAATACTAGTTTAGTCCTGTAAATTGGAGGAAGGGGACACAAACAGGCTGAATAATGAGGGTGATTTTGTTGGCCCACCTCCTAGTCAGCCATTACTGTTACTTCAAGGGCATGCCAGTTCACGTGGCTGTTCTGAAGTTAGTTTTAAATCTAGTCTTGAATTACTTTAGATTTAGGCACATAACCTCTGCTTTAGTTGCCAGAGTTTTTTATCGGAACTATTCCTAGATCTGTGTAGCTGTCTGGGTTACAATTATTGCTGCTGATCTGATCCTAATAGTTTACTGTGCACTTATGACCCAGGATAATCTTAGGATTGGTTGCACATAAAAATTGAACATATTACATTTTTCATATGTTGATAAGATCTGATTATAATTTAAGTAATGTTAATGTCCGTCAAATAAATACAAATTTCCTGAAAAACTTTAAAGAACAACCTATTGGAAAAACTTAAGCCTTTGTAAGAATGTCAAGAGATCTACTAAATCTTAGGATAGCATCTGTTTTCAAAAAAGAGGACAGGAAGAGTCAAACAGGTAATGAGTACACTGGAGTCATGTGTTTATGTGGAAAACTCAGCAAAGATGCAGCTAGAATTCAAGGGCTACTAATTTTATTCTGTTTATTTAAAGGAAATTTTATTATTCTGTCCCCTTTTTGGGGGGTGGGCAAGGTGGAACCTGGGGGGCAAGGAGGAACTGTGAAATACAGTTATTTAGAAATAAAACAATGATAATGTTTTATTAAGGTACATTTGCTTTAAAAGAACAAACATAAAAATAAAGATTACTCTGATTCTCACTGTCCTTGTAACTCAGGAAAAAAAAAAAAGTTAAATGTGTTTTATTAGAGTGCAATCTTTCTAACTTACCCTAATAAAAACTTACTTCCATTGTACACAATAGTATTGTTATAATTTACTTTCTGCTATCATTTATACTGAAGACAGAAGCAGGACCTCTACCTTATAGAGCTGGTTGTCTACAGATGTCTTGGATTTTCTCAGGAAAAGGGTTGAAAAACTGTATCTAATGCTGAAACTCTGCTCTTCTTTCCTGCTCTCATCACAACTGTGCTATTTCTGATTTTTTCTTTCTTCCTCATTCCAGAATTTTTTATGCTGTCCAAAAATATAATATAACCTGTACAAATAAAAGTTAGACTGGAAAATGTATAATATTTTATAGTTTTGTGAAGAAAAGATGGATTTTCCTCTAAGATATGGGAATGGCAATCTGTTTTCATTTCTGATTCCACAATTACAGATATAGTATTTAAGGACCACATACAAAAGTTAGACACTTGTACAGTAAAAAGAGGCATTATTAGTAATATGAAAATGTAAGAAATTCAAATTTATAATGAAGCTGCAAAATGGTAGTTGTTCAGTACTGAAAGGTGTATGTGGTCAAGTCTGGCCTATTTATCAGTATTATTGTGGCAAATTAAAATAATTTGCTACAAACAATCAGTCAAAGAAGTCACAAATATTTTGTTTTCTCTCTGCACCCTAAGGACCCTTTTAGCCTTGATTTTTCCATTCCCAGTCCCCTCCTGGGGCTCCCCTCACCTGCCCATGGCCCCAGACCTTATGTCAACAATCCCCAGGCCCATTAGCCCCTGCTCCAAAAATGCCAGTCTCTGGTATCCCTCAACCCTCCCCAGTCTGGCCATGGGCCTTTCTGAGCCCACCCACAGGTCCATGTTCTGGCCTGACCTTGGCCTTTCCCCAGGGAGGTGCCAGATGCTGGGGGCTGGGGCTGCCCTATGCCCCCCACAGCTGCCTGCTCTTGGCTGGGTGGTGGCATGGGCCATAAGCATCCTGGCAAGGAGGAAGATGCTGGCCTTTGTGGCATCTTGATAAGATTTTTTTTTTCTGCTGTTCATGCTACAACTCAGAAAGGGATAGCAGGCAGGTAGTAGATTAGCTTCTTCAAAAATTGGGAAACAGAGGAGCTGCAATGTGAATTTCTCCACTGCTCACTTTTTTGGCTCTCACGAGGACTTTCATATATATTCTTTCTTATGCATAAACAGTATGTAATAGGCAAGGACACTGCTCTTTGATTCCTGATGTCTGCAGCAATCACATCTATAATAAGTTGTTAACTCAAAGCAGCCAGGCATTTTCATCATTTGTTTCTCTAAATCTCTGATATAAGCTCTTGAACTCATGGTAATATACAGAAAGATTTCCAGCTGTCTGTGTTCTCTATTTTCACCTCCTGAAGAAAAACTCTACTGCTTGCAGTGTTTCCTTTATTTATTTTTCAGGGTTTCTTAGTACTTCCCTTCTTATGTTCTTAGAGCACGCAGAGCAATTATTAACCTTGATAGGAATTACTAGCATACTTTAATTGTCAAAATAGATAATATTTTCATCCTTCCTTTATTGCAGGGACTGGGAGAATGAAAAATCACCCACTGTAGGAGGTGAGGATTCAGAACATCTAAGTAACCTAAAGGTACAAAATCCATGGGACCCGATGAGATGCATCTGCAGGTCCTGAGGGAACTGACTGATGATGTGTCCAAGCTTCTTTCTGCATTATTTGAGAAGTTGTGGCAGTCCAGTGAAGTTCCCATCAACTGGAATAGGGTAAATATAACCCAGAATTTAAAAAAAGGGAAAAAAGGAAGACCCAGGGAACTATAGCCTGGTCAGTCTCACATCTGTGCCTGGAAAGATCATGGAGCAGATCCTACTGGAATCTATGCTCAGGCATATGGAAAATGAGGATGTAACTGGTGACAGTCAACATGGCTTCACTAAGAGTAAATTGTGACTAAAAATTTCATTGATGAAGTGGATAAGGGAAGAGTAACAGACATTATCTACCTGTGCTTATGTAAAGTATTTAACATTGTCCCACATGACATTCTTGCCTTAAAATTTGAGACATATGGAATTGACAGATGGACCACTTGGTGGACAAGGAATTGGCTATATGGTCACACTCAAAAACTTGTGGTCAGTGGCTCAATGTCCAAATGGAGACCAGTGATGAGTGGTGTTCCTTGGGAGTTGGTACTGGAACTGGCACTCCTTAACATCTTTATTGGAGACATGGACAGTTGGATTGAGTGCACCCTCAGCAAATTTGCTGATGATGCCAAGCTGTGGGGTGCACGTGACATGCTAGAGGGAAAGGAAGCCATTAAGAGAGACCTTGACAGGCTTGAGAGATGGGCCTATGCAAACCTCACGAAGTTCAACACCACCAAATGCAAGCTCCTCCACATGGGTTGGCACTATTCCAAGCACAACTACAGGCTGAGTGGAGAAGGGATTGAAAGCAGCCCTGAGGAGAAGAAGGACTTAACAATGTTGATTGATATCAAGTTCAACATGAGCTGGCAGCATGCATTTGCAGATCAGAAAGCCAACCATATCTTGGGCTGCATCAAAAACAGTGAGACCAGTAGGTCAAGGGTGGTGATTCTGCACCCCTGCTCTGGTGAGACTCCACCTGGAGTACTGCATCCCATTCTGTGGTCTCCAGTACAAGAAAGACAGGGAACTGTTGGAGCAGGTCCAGAGGAGGGCTGCAAAGATGATCAGAAGGCTGGTCACCTCTCCTACAAAGACAGGCTGGAGAACAGAAGGCTCTGGGTACACCTTATTGCAGCCTTCCAGTATGTGATGGTGGCCTACAGGAAAGCTAGAGGGTCACTTTATCAGGGACCTCAGTGAGAGGACTAGGGAGAATGGGTTTACCTTAAAAGAGGGTAGGTTTAGATTAAAGAAAATTCTTCACTGTGAGAGTGGTGGGATACAAGAAGAGGTTTCCTATAGAAGTTGTGAATGTCCCTTCCCTGGCAGTATTCAAGGCGGATTAGATGGGGCTTTGGGAAACCTGGTCTAGTGGAAAGTGTCCCTGGACGACAGGGGTTTTTGAGCAAGATGATCTTTGATTCCTTCTAACCCAAACCATTTTATAAACCTATGATTTGCACTGCAGCACACTTGCAGGGTGTGTGTCTGTGTGTGTGTCTGTGTGAGTGTGTGTTGAACTTTTCAAAAGTGTTTTTTAGGGGGAATAAACATTATTAGAGGACAGAGTTTAAGACTTAGTCTCATAATACACACTCAGGAATACAAATAACAACATTCCAAATTGACATTGAGGTTGCATTAAAGCCTTCACATTTCACTCCCAAGAAGGTTCTTTGTATCCTACTAATGAAAAACATATTATTTAAGTGTCTTCCTAAGTCATTTCATTATAGGCTTCGCACCCAGAGGGGTGGTAGTCTGTGCACGGAGTTTAGAATTTGTCAAAGAAATACTTTTAAGTGTAAGAAAATCAATGTTGATGTAGTCAGTTCAGCTAGAATTTCTGTAAAGCTTCACATGCAAAGAAAAAAACAAGTTTTAAAATAGTTTGTCTGTGATAGTAGCTGTTTTGAAGACAGAGAAATGTGCAGGCACAGAAAAAGACAATGTTATTAGTATCTAGAGCAATGAAATCCTGAAGATATTAAGATAATTGATCACATACTCTCATTTCTGTCATAACAATCACTATTGGAAGAGGACTATTTATGTGGCAAAACAGAGGAAATGTACATGACAAAATCACACAGTGTTTCTGATGGGCTTGCTGAATGTTGATTAATTATTAGCAGAGTAAAAAGTCGAAGTGATCTTGTTCTTCACTAAAATGCTTAAGAATGACATTTATAAAATAGGTCAAATCTAATGTAAGAAAATAAAGCACGTGATAAAAATCTATCCAAGACTGCCCCAAAACTACTCCTGTAAACAGAATATTAGAGGCAATACTGATGTTGCTTAGTTGTGTCAATAATTTGCACTCCGATTTACTTATGTAAGTATGAAATTACATCTTGAATTTCTGACAGTACTTTAATATGATTCAATTGAATTTTGTAGAGAGATAAAGTTTATTTATCCATTTATCACTAATCATACCAACAGTGATTTATGAATCCCAAAAAAAGTTAAAAACCAAATCAAACCAAAAAACACTGTGCATACTTTGGGAGACCCCGAAAAATGCTTAAAATCTTTCTTAGGAGTACGCTCATAGGCAGGCTCTCATCTGTAAGCTGTAAGTTTTAGTTGATATCAACATTTTTTCATTGCTGCAACATTCAATATGTATTTGCTGCTTATGGTACTTATCAGTGTATTAATATCAGTACTTCTAAAGCAATATATCCCACTACCTTATCAGCTGGCTGATTTAAAGACCTTGTGCAGCTGATGTCCAATACTGCAGGAGCGCAGCCTTCACGGAATACCTGGGAAAATTAAAACCCTTCTTTAAAAAAGGAATTTAATGTCTAGGTTGACTATGGTGGGTATAATGCCTGGCATTTTCACTGTTTTTTCATTTTATATCTGAAGGTGGAAACTACCTCTTCACTTCCTAGTTATGACTCTCATTGACTATGATAGGAGGTTCATACACATTTCTAGAGTTAGATTTGGGCCCTTAAATCATTTTTACTTCTCTTTTTATATTCTTCTTCAAGCTGTCATCAGTGTTACTCTAAAACATTTCAAGTGATATGGTAAATATATTTTCACAGCATTGAGACACTCTGTTTAGAAATAAATGCATTTGGGAAAATTAACCTCAAACTCTTCACACTCTATCAGTAGTCAGTCAAATGAAATATTGTGCCAAGTGTTTTATTGCTGCTTTCTTTTTTTATTTTCCTAGTGTCAAACAAAAGACATGGGTCAGTGGTTTCAGGAAAAATATGGCATTCTGTGTTCCACAAATTATACTGTAAACCTTGTGTCAACAGTGAACATTGCTTCAGAGTCTCCTGTCCTCTGTGTGACTAAAAATATGCTAATGGAAGAGAAAGGGAGAAGGAAACTACTTGGAGCAGATGCCACCAGAAATAGGCTCTGCTGCAGGGAAGGCTTAGGAGAACAGGTGTAAAAACAGAAGGCCTGCAGAGACCTATGGTAAGGCCTAACGGCACGTGATAAGTGGGGAGAGAAGGAGACTGAGACTGCAACTGGCAACCTCCCCCATGAAATACTGGCATTGGAAAGCAAAGGGAAATGAGAAATTAGAATATATGAAGGATTAAAATTAGATGAGGGAAGTCAGGAAGAAAAGGAGAGCCAGTTTTGACAAGAAATGGGTATGGAAGGAGGACTGGGTTTGCCCTCCCAGAACAGTGAGAAAGCATGGAAGGTTGCATAAAGACTTGAGTTAGGAAGGCTGAAGCCCAGGGGCATGGAGGACAGAAGCCAGTAAGGGTTAAGGGTAAACTGGATGTCACAAATCAGTTTCTTCTGAGAGGCAAATGGTGCTGGAACAGAAAGACAGGCGCAGAGGGGAGGAAGAGCAAGATGCTGCAGGGACAGCAGAAGAGGCAGCTGCTGTGACCTAGACTGCTCTCCCCGACCTATGCCATGGACCAGTCAGCAGTAAATGGGGAAAGCAGTTCTGTGGCTGGTGGGCACAGTTGGTTCCAGGCAGCTGAGAGGGAGGAGACGTCTCCCCTGGGGCTGCCATTTGAGAAGCTTCAAAAGTATAGACAACTTCATAATTCTAGTTAGCATTCATGGTTGCTGTTTAAAAGATGCTTCAGGGATTGTGCCATTTTTGGCTGGGATAGATCTCTTTTTCTGCATAGTAGATAGTATGGGGATATGTTTTGGATTTGTGCTGAAAACAGGGTTGATAAAACAGGGATGTTTTTGTTACTGCTGAGCAGGGCTTACACAGAGCCAAAGACTTTTCGGCTCTTCATGCCACCCCACCAGTGAGTATGCTGGGGGTGCACAAGAACTTTGGAGGGGACACAGCCGGAACAGCTGACCCAGACTGACCAATGGGATATTCCATACCAGGCGACATCACGCTCTGCATATACCTCTGGGAGAAAAAGGAGACGAAATTTCTTTAAGTTCTTTACAGAGAGAGTGGTAAGGTGTTGGGATGGGCTGCCCAGAGAGGTTGTGGATGCCCCACCCCTGCAGGTGTTCAAGGCCAGATTGGATGGGGCCCTGGGCAACCCTGTGTAGATCCAGGCCTGGAGGTTGGTGGCCCTGCCTGTGGCAGGGGGGTTGGAACTCTTATGATCATAGAATCATAGAATCATAGAATGGCCTGGGTTGGAAGGGACCCAAAGGATCATAGAGCTCCAACCTATGGAGAAATAGAGACGCAGAGATGAACAAGGGAGAGATCTGCTCCCGAGCAGGTTCGCTGTGGGGGTCTTGTGACCCCATGGAGGACTGGGAGACATTGTGATTTATGACTGCGCACCATAGCAGTGACCCATGCCGGGAAAGCTGGTGAAGAGCTGAAGCCCTGTGGGAAAGGAAAGAAGGGTGTGAGTGGAATGCCCCCCTGGCCAAGAATGAAACCAACTCATGAGGAACTGACTGAACCCCCATTCCTGCAGTCCCTGCCCCTCCTCGTGCCACAATGGGAGGGGAAGAAGGGAGTGAAATCATGGCTAGAGTGCAGTCTGCTAAGAAGGGAGGGGTGGGAGAAGGTGCTTTAAGATCTGGTCGCACTTCTCATTACCCGACTCTGGTGTCACTGGGTGTGCAGGGCAGTGTCATCAATTAGAGAGTTTTCTTTGCTTTCTTCTGTGTTGAGTCTGTTGTGCCTGTGACACTGATTGCAGAATGATCTCTCCCTGTCCTTATCTTGACTCCTGAGCCTCTCTCCAGCTGAAAAGGGGAGTGATAGAGCAACTTTGCTGGGCATCTGGCCTCCAGCCAGGGCTAAACCACCACAGTCAGTAAAAAAAGAATCTGCAATAGCTGCCTCTTAATTGGAACTAACTGAAAATTAGAAAAATCAGTATGGTTTTATTTTTCTCTTGTATATAAACATATATATAAACATGATCTACCTAACACAAATTCCAACTAGAACTACTTGTACCTTGATTATGAAAAACATAGAATGAACTCCTAGCTATATGAAGGTCAGTAGGACTTGTCATGATCTTGCAAAGTTGTGAAATATTACAGATCTAGTCTATGATAGTTGAGCTACAATGTTTATTCTACAACTTTGCATTACATGTATCCTCTAAATTTTTTGAAAACGACAAACTAACATGTGAATAATATGAAATAATGTTAATTTTTTACATCATGACTGTATCAGGCTGGACTCCAATTTAAATGCTAGGAGCTGTTAGCATTACACATGAATTTCCTAGTACAGGAAAGGTCAAAAAGCCTATTCTCAAATTACTGACAAAATTTTTCATGAAACCCCTCACATTTTCTAGACTCCTGAATACATGTGCAGACATAGGTATTTTTGAGAAGTCGTTATTTTAATTTAAGGGTTTTGTTTTTCTTGTCTAGAGTTCAGGAAGTCTGGCTTTCTTGAGTGATGCTCAGGTGCTTTAATGTTTTGTGTTTCTAAGAGATTGAATATTGCACGAGGTAAATTGGGAGTTCTTTGAGTAGCCAACCCAAACTGACTTTCTCAAACTTCCCTGTGTCCTTCTTTTCAGCTTTTTTACTTTTTCCCCAAAGCTTTTAACAGTCAAGTATTATTACTCATCAATTATTTTGGTCTAAAATCTCTACAAGTATAGTATCTAAGGCAAGGAAGGTTGAGAACCACAAATAAACAGTATTCCCCATGTAGTATACACTTTATATGAAAAAAACTCCAACAAAGAAAACTCCACTTAAAATAATTTTATGTGTGTTTCAAGATTAGGAAAAAAAAATCATAAAAAGTTTTGTGACTTATAACATGACTGCAGTGATTTACTCTATGATAGTAAATATTACTTCATGATAAAGTAATACATCAACAAACAGCCAATTTAACAAAACTCAGATGTACAATGAGATGGCACAATATAATTTTCTGTCAATGAATTATGTACTGTCATTGAAATGTTTTAGTCCTGGTAAATCTGTGTGTATCTTCCACATTAATTTCACGGCTAAAGTAATGAAGCTGCTCTTTATTTCTTCTGAAGTGAATTATGTGTAACTGTATTTTTATGTGTAACCGGAACAGGTTTCCCAGTCACATGCTCTGACTTGGCTGGCCCCGTGTGGAGGCAGGATTTCGACTTGATGATCCTTATGGGTGCCTTCCAACTCAGGATATTTATGACTCTATGATTCTATATTTTTTGAAATTTAAATTTAATTCCTATTTGTAGTACTTTAATTACAGGACAAGCTGCATGAATTGTCCTGGTAGCACAAGTGTCTTGAAAACTAGCTGGAAGAAAAAAAAAATTAAAACTCTAATTTAATTTTGTTTCCATTTCTTCAAATTTAAAAGCAAAATAGTTATGCAATATTCTGAAACACAGTCAAATTGCTTTTGGCATTTCAGCATATCTAGAGGCATATTCCTACTTGGCCTCATTCAACTCCACCCAGGTCAAACTTCAAGAAAATTCCTCACTATCACAGGTGAAATATAGTTGCACTTTTAATTTAATATTTCCTCTGTTTGAATGGCATAAATATTACACTGTGGTGTTTCTGTTGAGAAATATTTACTAACATGCCAGGTGTGCATGCTGACTCCTTGGAAAGGGCTGAATAAACTATTCAGATTGTTATGCATCCCCACAAATTTTCAACAAACCACATGGTATTAAATCATATTATATATGATTTATTTTACAATATTCAACATTTAAATAAGCCTAAACATTTTCTTAAAAGTATGTTTGCACATGTGCATATGTACACAAACATAAACACATCTGTCTGTCTATCTATCTATCCATCCATCTTTCTACAATATAAGTACTAACTTTTCTGTAACTAATCCCTTCCTGTCTAAGCAATAGCTTCAAGGAAAAAACAAACACAAAACAGAACCAAAACCTCACAAACTAGCATGTATATATATTTTTACAAACCTAAGGATAAAATGCATAATTTTTAGTGTAATACTTTAAATCAATGGGAAGCTTGGAATTCCATCTGTCTCATTAAAGGAAGTGTGGTGGTTTGGCCCTGGCTAGAGGTCAAATGCCCACCAAGCCGCTCACTCACTCTCCCTTTCAGCCAAAAAGGGGAGAAAATATATATTGGGAGGCTTAGGACTTGAGATAAGGACAGAGGGATCACTCTCCAATTACTGCAATGGGCAAAACAGACTCAGCACAGAATAAAAGAAAGAAAAGTGATTTATTACTACTACAACTAATACACCCAGTGAACCAGAGTCGGAATAAAAATGAGAAGCAGCCAGGTCTTAAAGCACCTTCCCCCCCACTACTCCCCTTCTTAGCAAACTTAAACCTCATCATGATTTTACTCCCTTCTTCCCCCCCAACATGGCGTGGGGAGGGGCAGGGAATGGGCAGTGGGGTTCCGGCGGTTCCTCATAAGCTGCTTTCCTTCCCCAGATCTTAATACTTCTACTTCCCCCCACCCCTCACCTCTTCGCACACTTGACTTTAATCATAAATTCACTCTCTTCTTCCCTCCCATCGCAGCACAGGGAGGGGCAGGGAATGGGGAATGGGGGGTTTCAGTCTGTTCTGCCTGAGCTGTCTTCCGTCTCAGCTGGGGGAATGGGGGAATTCCACACACACACACACACACACACACACTCTTCCCCTGCAGCACCATGGGGTCCCACCCACGCAAGAGTCGTGTCCACGAACTTCTGCAGCATGAGTCCTCTCTATCGGGGAGTCATCTCCTCACCACAGGCCTCTCAGCAGGACTCCCTTCCATAGGGTGCTGACGTTTGGGCCCAGACTCCCCTGGCTGGGTTCCCTGCAAAGTTGCAAGTCCCCTGGCAAGCCTGCTGAGGCATGGATCAATCTCTTCACAGGCCGTAGATGTCTCTGCTCCCCATGCTCATCCATGGGCTACGAGAGGACACCCGCTCCACCATGGTCTTCACCACGAGCTGCAGGGGAAACTCTTTTTCTGCATTCTTCCCCCCTCTTCTTCTTCGCCTTGTTGTCTGCACAGCTTGTTACATCTTCTCACTCCGCTCTCCGGTGGCAAAGTGCATCTGTCAACAGTTATTTTTCTCCTATATGTGATTCCCAGAGGCGCTGTGACCAGCTCCGATTGGCTCAGCCCTGGTTAGAAGCATCTTTGGCCTTAAATTTGCCGATGTTTACAGTCTGGGGCTTGCAGAAAGCTGTAATTGTGGCTTACAAAAGCCATCTCAGCAGCGCAGTTACACAAAACTGCAACAGGACGGCAACAGGTCAGGTACTCAGCTGTACAGCTGATTTGAATTAATAGACATATGCTGATATAAACCTTCTGAAAATCTGGCCTACTACCTGTATAATTGTTTTAACAGATCATAAGGTAGCAGACATAAAAATACCACTAGTCTAGCATCAAAGATTCTAGCAGCTTTATCTTGGCATGGACAGAGACGGCAAGAGCACAAAGTATGTGTTTAAATGGTAGAATTCACTTTTATTTAACCTATGCAAATATTCTGAGAGAATTAAAATTGCAGGCGTCCTAGTAAATGAAAAAGATCTCAAGGGCCCACTACTTTGGGTGTTGACCTGGGAAATAGTAGGTTTAATTCCCAAACTGACTTTCAGCATAACCTTGAACAACTTGGTTTTATCTCTCTGATCTCTATGAGCAGGAGTGCTTTGGGTTTACTAAACCTAAACACATCTGCTCTAAATGGCAGGAGGCCTTCTTATTGTCTTCTTGCATGACTACTGCAATCAGAGATTCCTGATCTAAGCATCTGAGAGAGGAGACGAAAAACCCAACAAAATAAGCAAAAAAAAACCCAGGCAGGTTGCACAAGGCAGTCATAGAATTAATTAGGTTAGGAAAGATCTCTTGAGTTCATCTTTTTCATCCACGCACAACCCCAACAAACAAGGCAGATCTACCATGTTGTTCATTCTCTTCAAAATGTTATTTTCTTTGATCAGGATTGAATTATTCTGAAAGGCAGGAGGAATCTCCCTCTTTCTCCTACAAGTTTCACCTAATCCCATGGGTTTGTTGGTAGAAAAACTACTAGGCAGACTGAGAAAACACAAATAGAACTGACTTTGATTGCCACCAAGGTCCTCTGACTGTGGAAGGGAGACAAGTGGAACAAATTGCTGCAAGTAACAAAGTTGGCATTTTTGTGAGTAATTACTTATTATTCATCAATGTACTTTGTCCATGGCTACAGATAATGCCACTGTTCACTAGAAAAAGGTTTGGCAGAGTAGAGGCTTGAATTTCGTAGATTTTAGTGTTTATTGATATAATAATAATAATTTGTGGGACTTTTTTGTTTGGTTGGTTGTTTTTTCAGTTCTGCTGATTTAGTGGAAGATCAATGAAGACCCAGTCAGGAAAATAGGCTTATTTTTCTGTGTCTGAGCTGCTTAATTTTTAAATACTTTCATGTGGGAAGGGCAGCACAGAGACCATTAAATACATATAATATTTTTTATGTAATCCATCACTGTTCATCTTTTTAATTTCCTACAGTAATTTGCTTCTGAAAAAGCTATGCTAGATGTTCAGTAACATCTAAGGGGAATTTGTCAGCTCCTTTTTTTCTTTTTTTTTGTTTCTTCTTCGTTTTTGCTATTCAAAAGTTGCACATGGGAAATAAAAAGAAAACAAGACACACTTTTTTGAACGTTTCTTATGAAAGGAAAGAATGGATTGTTGCAGAAAAAAGATGGGTGAATAGAAAAAAAAGTGAATTTTTAGTGGGAAATCAATTACCCATTCATTTCATAATGGAGAGGAGATGTTATTCTTTTAAGTGCACAGAACCTATATTAAGAGTTTCACTATATTCACAGCTCATAATGTTGTTTAACATATAGTTATCACAGATGTAGTTATTATATTTATGATGTTATAATTTAGAAGTCCCATGTTTATATAGAATGTAGATATGCGCTGTGAAACTGTGTATTGTAAGAGGCAACTATGTATTTATGAAAAATGAAAATTAAGCATTAGCAATTTTTTTCATGTTATCTAACTTGAGAGTCAGGCAGTAAGTGTCCTTTAGGAAAGAAAAATAAAGAAACCTGTAACTTACAACTGAGTATAGGAAACATTACGCGCTGTTTTTATGAAAAGACTGTGAAACTTGAATTCACAGTGCAAACACTTTTTTTAATATAAGAAGTCCTAGTGATTTTACTGTGAGCAGTCATGTGAGTAAATGACCATGAACATGAATGAGGGCTATATAAGGTACACTTCTGTGATTATATTGCTCAGCTTGAAAATGACTACCTGCTTTCACGAACAACTAGTTCCTTGACAGAAATACAAGAAGCATATTCAGCTACATCAGTACCCAGAAAGGATAGTGTCCTAATCCATGCGTCATAAAATTGTAATACTTTTAACAAGCCTCCTATGGATAAGGCATGCAATGAGTCTAAAAGTGACGTCATATCTGCAGGCATATAGACTCGCTTCTGACATTTCAAAGCCAAATCATAGATGCCATATGGTTAACAGCATAGAATAAAGTAGAGAAACTAATTAATCATACCACTGCAGCATGTGATCAGTTTCATATTGCAGTGTTTTCATTATATTGTAATTCACAATGATAAAGGTAATAAAGGCGTCTATACATCTAGACTTGTATAGATGGTAAGTTTTGAGTGAAAGTGAGGACAATCCATTGGTAGCTTTACAGGTTAGAGAGATGCCTACATAAACTTATAAAAAACTGAATTGGAATAAACCATATACTCCAGTAATGAGAAAAATACTTGTTCTGTTCATGTAACCTTAAATGAAAAAAATCTTTAATATAAAACACACTATAGAAAAGATAAACTTTCTTCAGCTTGGGGGGAGGTCTTTTATCAAAGTCACGAGCTCTAAAGGTCACTAATAAAGTGACTGCAATACACTTTGTTTGACAGATTGAATAGGGATTGTTGTCAGATACAAGGCAAAGAAACTATGTACTTTGGTTTCTTCTTCTCCTGAGAGAAATTCAAAAAGGCTTATTTCATGTAGCATACTTCTGTATTTGCACTCGGTCTATCAGTCATGATGTCTGTGACTATGTTGTGCAATATTTTTCATTCCTCCCTTGATTCAGTGCTTAGGATTGTACTTCTTTGTCTATAACAGCACCTGGAGACAGAGAGAGGAGGATATATCCTTATTCTTTTGAATTTAATTTAAAATAAACATTCTGAAATAATAATAAGGTCTAGAAACAGTGAAATTGTAATGACATAAGATTTCAAGTCTAACAAGATGATTTACAATATGTAGAGGATTTCTGTACTGTTCTGGAGGGTGTTGAACATCCTTAACATTCATTAAAGTAACTTGGATTTTTGAAGTGTCCTCACTATTCTTCAGGAAATGAACATTGCAGCACTGAATTATTAGTGTCATTAATAATACACTAATTAATGTTTGCAGAGTGCTTTGGAATTATAGATGAAGGTTGTTATGAGAAGGTGAGTGTTATAAGGAAAGTAGCCTATAAAATCTTCTCTTAAAAAGTAAAAAAAATCTAGCCTGATTTGTCATGCTTCATTTTTGTTCTTCAGAGCTCTCCTGATTACAGTAAGGATAGAGTTCATTTCTTCTAGCAGCTGGTGTAGTGCTGTGCTTTGCATTTAGGATAAGAATACTGTTGATATCACAGTAGTATTTCAGTTAATGACAAGTACTCAAGGTCTTTCAGTTTCTCATAGTGGCCAAAAAGAAGCAGAGGGAAATGGCAGGGGGGGGAGGAGGGGGGGGAAGGGGGGAGGGCGGGGGGAGCTGGACCTGGAAGGGGAAGCAGCCAAGAAAGCTGACCCAAACTGGCCAAGAGGATATAGCATACCACATGATGTCATGCTCAGTATATAGCTAGGGATGGGCCATGAGGCAGGTTCGCTTGGGAACTGGCTAAGTAACATCTTCAGGGGGTGATAAATTGTGCTGTGCATTATTTGCTTTGTTTGTTTTCCATCATTATATCATCATCATCATCATCTTACTTTTCTGTCCTAATAAACCTTCTTTATCTCAATCCATAGGTTTTACCTTTTGCTTGTTTGTTTGTTTCATTTTTGATTTTCTTCCCCATCTCATGGGCGTGGTCGTAGTGTGGAAGAATTGAACAGCTGTGTGGTTGTTTTGGCTGCCTGCTGAGTTAAACTGGGAAAAGAGCATTTTCTAAATGTAGTGAAAAGGAAGCTTATGAGACTGGTTTGAGCATTTTATTATCTTTTTTTTTTTCCTTCTTGAGTTTTGTTAGACATCTATATCACTATATTCTACTTTGTGTGGATTGCTATGAAAACATCAAAGAAATTTCAACTGAAAAATAAAAATTCTAGCTAAATTGTGACGAACAGTAGGTGTCTAAGGTTCTGTCGATTATATTAGAGAGAAAAAATTCCTTCAGTTATTGCAGTGGAAGAAAATACCTATTGCATCCTATTCAGAGGCAAATCTCAGTCTGGAATGTGATCTTTAGAAAAAATATCATCAGAAGCTATTTGAAACAGATTTGTATAGATCATATGTGTGTCACAAAGGAAAACAGAATAATTTTATGAAAATGAGGAAAATCAGTAATACATACATCTAGCTGTTTATCTCTTTATAGCCTTAATGCTTAAACCCTCCTGTTTTAAATAAGGAACACCTTCTTCTGGCCTGTTTTGTTGGCATTTCTTCTTTCTCTGAAGGTCATTCAAGAATAAAACTCGAAGCAAATTTCCATTTTGCTAGTAAAATACTCAAATAATTCTTAAATTTTATTGTCCCAGAAAGACATATTGGAGAACAACATTGTCTAAATAGTTTCTTGAGTAAATCTGTAGAATGAGATATTACTCTTTCTTATGATCTACAAATGATAGAATTGTGCATATGTTTGCATGCAGTTTCTTCTTCCCTTAATTATAGAAGCATGGATCTTTATCTGTTACTATAGCAGTTTCAAATCAAAATGAAAATGGGTCATGTCAAATGGTGTGCCTCTTTGGCTGGGATGGAGTCAATTGTATTCATTATAGCTTGTATGGAGCTGTGTTTTGTATTTTTGTTGAAATTAGTGTTGGTTACACAGGGATGTTTTTGTTACTGCTGAGCAGGGCTTACACAGAGCCAAGACCTTTTCTGCTTCTCCCACCACCCACCAGCGAGCAGGCTGGGGGTGCACAAGAGCCTCCGAGGGGACACAGCTGGAACAGCTGACCCAGACTGACCCATGGGATACTCCATTCTGTATGATGTCATGCTCAGCATATACAGCATGAGGAAGAAGAATGGGGGGGGGGGGGGGGAGGATGTTTGAGATGATGGCGTTTGTCTTCCCAAATAACTGTTACGCATTATGGAGCCCTGCTTTCCTGGAGAAGGCAGAACACCTGCCTGCCCGTGGACAGTGGTGAATGGATCCCCTGCTCTGCTTTGCTTGCATACATGCACCTTTCGCTTTACCTTTAAATTGTCTTTATCTTCCCCCACTAGTTTTCTCACTTTCACTCTTCCAATTCTCTCCCCAGTCCTGACTAGAGAAGAGTTAGAGGCTATGTGGTGCTTAGCTGTCAGCTGGGGTTAATCAAATGGGAAACTATGTTACTACCATCTATCTTGCTGATAATTGATAAACTATACAGAACTGTAACATCACATTGCTAATTATTAAAACTGCTCCTTTTATAAAAATAAGCAAGTCTTTTTCTCCAGGTTCATTAGTAAAACTGCCTGAAAAAGTAAACAATATTTTATAAGTAACTAAACAGTTTAAAATGTTTTTAAAATAATCTTTTCAAAGATCAAACTGTTTTTATATTTTCATCTAGTTCACAATAAAGTAGAGCACAGAAGATATGCAGCATTGTTTTAATGCTGAATACTTTGTGCTTCATTGCAATAAAAGATAAGGCACATTGTCTCACCCATAAACAATACTGTGTCTCTTTTCTTGATTTTAAGTAGCAAACTCTCCACCTCCTCCCCCATTAAATATAAATGACATGATTAAAATTGTGATCCTATGCAAGTTATTCTGGAGATGAACTGCATTTTTTTAGGTAAATATAATGTAAAGTTATAATAAATTATGATATGCAATCAAGTTTATATATGCATTTATTGTATCACTATCATATCTCAAATGGCAATTTAGCCAGTTAATAAAATAAATTGCTTTCTGTAAGTCCTAAAAAATCATAAATCATTTCTCAGAAGTTTATTTCAAATAATTTAACTGATTTAATTAACCCCAAAGTAAACACACTAATTATGTACTAGTGAAAGAAAAATTAGAACATGCTGGGATAATGAAAAGAGTGGCAAAGTGTGATTGAATTATCTTTAATTTCATGTTTCAAGGGAATCATCATGAATAAATCTTGTAATTTAAAAAAAAACCCAACATATTTTAAAGTAGCTGTAACTTCATCCGGGAAATTATTTTGCCTCCCTTCCTCCACAAAAGCCTCGCAAACCCATACAAACCAGAAAACATTAAATGGCCAATAATAATATAAATGTTATGCCATGAAACGTCGGTTCACCAAGAAGGCTTTGTTTTCCAAAAACATTTGAAACATTGCAAGGCTGTTGCATGACATTAATGAACACATACTAGGAACTCTTGAGAATACAGACAGAATTATTGACTGTCTCACATGCACCCACCACTGGTAAGCATGCACTCTTTAGAAATTATATAAAGATTTGTATCTCAGCTTGTAGGAAGTCAAGAGATTATGAAGGAGAAGGTTTCAGGTCAGTACCACATTTATCAGCTTCATTATCATCCCAGTTCACTCTATCATTGCAACTTCATCATTCTAGAGGATAATATTTCAAAATCATTTTCCTGCCTTTCCTGAAGCTTAATATCTTACAGAGAGGACAGATGCTCTAGTTTTTGTAGTGGTTGAGAATTCACAATGAACTTATTTATTCACAGGCAGTTTTTCAATCTCTGTCTACGAACCCAAGATGTAGAAAAAATTCTTGTTGGAGAAGAAGCACTACTGAAGGTAGTATACTGAGGTATATTTGTACATTCAAGACTGTATAACATCTATTGATTTAGATCCTCATAAGAACAATGATTTGTTCATTGAAGCTATCCTGATTTACTCTGATAAATTATCTTTAGCATTCCACTTAAAGAAGCATCTGGACAATGCACTCAGTCACATGCTCTGGCTTGGCTGGTCCCGTGTAGAGCCAGGAGTTGGAATCTGTGATCCTTATGGGTCCCTTCTAACCCAGGATATTCTGTGATTCTATGAAAAATTAGCTCACAACATTGTGTTTTTTCTGATTCTTTTTGTACAAAGCTGGAGTTACAGTAACAGGTAATTTGGATGCAATTCTTACCACTCCCTCTGATAGATATTTTCTTGAAAGAATTTTTTTTAAGGCAAAAACTCTAAAAGTCCTCTCTGACAAGGGATATATTACCTGCATTTAGTGTACACAAAACCAATAACGTATTTCCTAAAGAGTCACCGTAATAGCTCAAGGAAAATCAAAAAGATTCATTTGCTTTCCACATGTTTTTTCTGTGTGTTTTTTTCTTCTGTATGATTCAGGTTTCAAAGTGTAGATGTAGTAGAGTGGAGTACTTGTTTAATTTCATTCACTGTCTTTGTTTAATTTCATTCACTGTCTTTTTGCGCTGAGGAAAACCCAAACCAAACAAACCAAACCTACACCAAAAAAAACATAACCAAGTAAACTCTGGAGATGAAGAGGTAAAAAGGTTTTAGGATAATTTAAATTCGTAACTTTTTTTTTGAGTAAAAATACAAATAAAAGGATAGAAAATAATTAGTATTGAAAATAAGGTGAATCAGTTCATCATTTAAAGAAAAGATGGTGCTTCAATTGCTGCACTTTCCTCAAGCCATGATGAAGGTGAAAAGTTAAGCATTGTAACAAAATTACTGCAGAAAACAAATAGAAAACACTTTCAATGTTTAAAGACTTATTTTTTTGTCAATTTTAACTATGATGGTGCAAAATAAATTTAATCTCAAGATTTCACCCAATGTTAAAGTAACTAGGAACTAGCAACAAAGCAATTTAGGAAAATGGCTTAGAAACCAATTTTTTAAGCATATGCTGAGATGATTTCTTAAAGGAAGAAGAAGACACTTTTTTTCCCCCCAAACTGTCAAGTAATGAAAACTATTGTTACTTTTAAAAGAAAGGGAACAGAATATGTTGTTTAGCTTGAAGGTTGAAATTAATCCTGTCCATTGATGCAATGTAGAGAATAAGAAAACACATTTCATATAAACACAGGTTCTTAAAAAATCTTGGTAGGTCTTGCTTTAGGAGATAAAATTAGTCTCTGAAAAAACCTGTTATGTGATAACTGCATATATGACCAGATCTGTACCTGAAATAGTCATCCTAATATATGCATTTAATGTCTCAAAACACGTAAATGTATAAGTGACTAAAAGATAAACATAAGTAAGTTGAAGTTCTTCACTAGATATGGTCATTGGATCTTGCTCCATATATTCTACAAACAGATCAACATGTTGCTATGGTTTTGTTGTGCTCCATCTCAGCTTATATTTTACCTAGCCTAATTTATCCCCTGTAATTAAAAAAAAAAAAAAAGGTAAAAAAAATCAATACACAACTACCTCTTACTTTTCATGCACTAAAACATTAAAAAGTAAATCTCTAGTTTCTTTAAGAAGCATCCATGCTTTAGATAGAGCTGCTACATGCCATTGCAAGAAACAGCCATAGGCTAAACCAAGCATCAAATAAACTGTAAGTTTTCCTTTGCTACTTAGTGCAAGGTTATATAAATGTCACAAGTTGTTTTTTACTGACGTACTTCTGGAAGCAGATGTGCCCCAATGCAGGTCTGCAGAGCAAACTGAGTCGAGGATTGGTTTGAAAATCTGCTTAATTCAGAGTAAAAATTCATTGTGGCAGTAGTAGAAGGATGTTTGCAAGGAATTAAAAAAATAAGAAAGATTAAGTTTTCTCTGTTATTTGTTGATATTTTAAATGAACTAAATAACCAATTGAAATTATTATCAGAACATCCTGAGGCTCTCACTCTTCTCAACTTTTAGACAAACATTTAAACTGTCTTTTGATGCAATCTCTTACTGTACACAGAACTGCAGCTCCTATTTCAGTAATAAAACTCAGGTAGTATTTTCCCTGCCTAATACTCCTTAAATCCCTATGTCCCCAAAACAACCTTTGCAAAACAGTGTCAGGTTTGTACAAACAAGCAGAGGAAACACCAGATAAGTTACATTATTATAGAGATCATGTTTACATAATTTCTTATCCAAAACATTTTTTCAGAATGTGAAACAGAAAGTCTTTATTGAATAGGTTAATATAGTATGCCTTATTACCTTATAAGTTAATGTGGCTGCCTTCTCTATTTCCAAAGGTGTTTTTTCCTCAGATTATTTTTTTTTCCTTAGGGCATTATTAATTGACATCAATATACATATATCCATAATAGAAAAAGAAGTATTGATTTTCTTGAAAAAATGTGAAGGACAGATTAATGTCAGAATGTATCCATTTACTGGAATAACTATTTGAAAAGAGTATTTAAAATAACTTAGTATTTTATAGTGCATGTTCAGAATACAATAATATTGTGTTACTGATGTGCAAAGAGAATCTGAAAATCAGACTCCATCCTTATATTAACCTGGGAAACAGGAAAGAAGAAATAGAGCTGATGCTTATGATTCTTTGTTTTATCTTATGAAGAACATCATCTGTAAAGACTCTCACATGAACCAATTATGCTCTACAGTCAGCTAGAATTTAAACACTGATGGAACCTGTCTTCCCTTTTGATTATTCTCTGATCAATGCTTTCACACTTCCTGTCATCACCTGTTCCTTTTCTTCTGCTCTGGTTTGTCATCTTCCTTTCCCTATTTAAATTCTCATTGTTCTGTTTAACAGTACAATCTCTTTTCTACAGTGTCTAGCTTTTTCCTTATCACTATGCCTTTAAGTGGAAAACATTTCTTTTCTGTGCTGATTGATCCACCAAATATTGAGAATCTAGAATGGATAGTTTCCTTGCTATGTTTTCCAACATTTAGCATCATGATTTTTTGAGACTAGCATGGAAATAGCTTGAAATTTACTTTAGATTTTTCCAGATATATGGGAGAAATTTATAATAGAAAGAAAAAAGGTAAAGTATTGATATTTGACTCTGCTCTAAAGAGCTATAGGCAAATTTTATTATTTATGTCAATCTACATCCAACATCTACTTTACCAGATTCTTTCCTGTCTCAAAGAGGGCTGGAATTTTTTTAACAGATATGTATCTTACTCTTTCATATTAAGGTATGTTTTAGGAAAAATGAGGAAGTATTTGCTAGCAGAAATACCATGAAATTTAACACATTGCTAAATGGGAAAAGGAGAGAGGGTGCATTGCAACAATACCGTTAAGTTCATTCTATGTAAACATACAAGCAAGCAAAAATATTTAAAGAATTGCTTTATTCTATCAGTATTTTATGTTGGCTGCAAATGCCACTTTAGGAATTCTTTACATTTGTTGAAGGAATTACCAACATAAATTTCCATTAATTTCACAAGACCAATTTGTAATAATATTAGAAAATGGATACTTCTTATCTTAATAGAATGTTCAGTACAAATGAATTTGCAAAACTCCTATATTAAGAAATAGCACTCAGTTAAATAAAATTCATGCTACTTATGCAGTTTTTTTCAAACCTCATTTAATCAGAACACATGAACAATGTCAGATAGATAAAATGTTACAAAACTTTCTTTTAAAGTAAAGACGGACCAGATTCTGTCTGTCTTTTTCACAACATATAATTTATAATTCCTCAAGTAAGTCTGATTTTCATGGGCTGAGATGCCACATAAGTACTACACTTGAAAAAAGCTGAAAGAATCTTGCTCTAGCTAATTAATTTCATTCTTACCCAGGTCTTGCAAAATATTAAGAAAAATTGTTATCCGGTCTAGTTGATGATGAAAAAATAACTCATTTAATTAATTCTGAATTTATGAAATGCTCTGCTCTATAAATGATGTTGTATCATTAGGTTAGCCTATGCTCCAGGATTCATGGTATTTTGAAGAGGAATGATTAAGGACGTTATTAGTAAATCTACAAAGAACAGGGGACACAGCATTTAAACATTACCCTATCATCTCTGCAACAAATGTTCAGCATCATTATGTTTCCACAATAGCAATTTGCTATTGCTCTGTGGGGTAAGCAATCAATACAGGCAGGCAATGCTTTTTATATCAATAGAATGAGAGTACAGTTTAGACTGTTCCAGCCTTTGCAAAATCAATAAGCATGTCTCTTTATATGGCAGACAATTAGTCTCAGTTGCAGATGAGAGTGACAAGGTATGGGCTACAATTAACACAGGAAAGCCTTACAAAATGTTCATCCCTCTGTTTGTAAAATGTCATTCAACTTTTTACTGAGCTTTAAATGTAAATATTGTTTATATCAGTCTCTAATGCACAAAGAGCTGCCTAGAATCTTAATTCTTTCACAGCAAAATAATACCCTGTAAAAATGACGTCAGAGTTTTTAGCAGAATATACAAAGTGTGCTTAATATATATCTGGATTTGTGTATAGAGAATAACTTTATTTAAAAATAGAGAACAAATAGATTTCAAATCACACTCTGACCTCAGTAAGACAAAGTGCATATGAATAGTTCTGCAGGGAGTGTTTCCCATCAGAAATGGATAATTTCCTCTTTCACACTCGTAAGTTGTACTTACCAGTGCACCGAAGCAGTAGAGAACACATGGTCTTTTCCTCATTCTAGCTCTTTTATGGTTAGTTTCAAGGAGCAAAAAAAGCAAGGTCAGTAGATCTATGAAGATCTCATAAACCCATGAGCCATCACTGAATGTAACCTTATAGAAGAAACCCCAGCATTCTCCCGAGTTTTCATTTAGAACTGTAATGTCAATAACGGTTAACTTGTAAAACACTAAAAATAGAATTGAACTCTCATATCTAGTATAATACTTCTCAGTCAGAAACATTCAGTTGTGGATTTGAAAAACCAAGCAGTTACCTTTGTTTTGTCTTTTTTGCTTCTTAGAATTCTTAGTATTTAACCGTTTTCTCAAATTCTTGTTTAAAGGGGTCATCCAGACCTTATATGTAAATGAATAATATTGAATTTAATAAAATTTATAACTCCTCCACCATGTTCAGCTGACATGTTCAAGGTCTTTAAAACCTCTAAAAGGTGGTTAGTATAGAAGTACAAAGTACTTTCTTGAAACAAAATTTCATAGATAATAACTCTTCTGTGCAAGGGGAAAAAAAGCACCTCCAAGAACTTCCTTATGAAACTTCACTGTATGATACATTTAAATCAGCCTTTGCATTTTTTCATTTTAAATGCTAAATTTAATGCTTAAATTTAACTTAATTAGAGACATGAAGCATGTTATAAACAAGAATGTCAAAAGAGTTGCTTTAAAAATCACTACTGTAAAAAAGAAAAGAGAAAGGGCAAAAGTATAAACGAATTACTGACTTCATGTATCCATTATGTGGATATAAAAGAACTATTATATAGTTCTGTTGCTTCTGATTTTTTAGAATAGTTTTGTCTTTTAGACTCCTAGTAACTACTGCACCTTGTCAATGAGTAGTTAAGAAATAACATTTATGATAGCACAGCTTTCAACTACTGCTCTTTATGATGATTTTTCTAAACCTTTCTTTAGCAGGTTTTATCTTATCCTTCTAACATTTTTATCAAAAAAGAAGTTATCAGAAACATTATTTATCTGTTTCTCATTCTCTTATCTTTTTCTCTTCTAACACTCCTAATACATCACCATCACTCTTTTTTCTGTTTTTTTTTTTTAGTGTTAGTCAGTAGTAACATAACTGTTTGGGATGACATTCATTAAACATTAGTTCTCTTTTGAGTTTTTAACCACAGTAATACTTACTGTGAGTCCTTGTGTATCATGATCTCATGAGCTAGAGTCTACACCTTGGTAGTGTCTCAGTTTACATAGTGATCCACCAGTACTGCATTCTGAGACACAAAGGGATGAAGTCCTCCCAGATTCAGTTGCCTACAGCATCAGACAGAGTTCTACTTCCCTCCAATCCTTGAACTGGTCAAAATTCCTTAGAACAGCTTTAATTCCTTCCAATTTCCTGTAAAAAATTGAACAACCAGTGGCTTCTGTGAAAAATGAAATACAGAGGAAACCCACCTCTTTAATGGTACAGAACCAGCTGATGTATAAAAGACATCTCACATCTCTTCCAGAGGTAATTTAGTAGAGTGCTCTTTACTGACATTTAGCCCACAGCCAAGAAACATCAAGAGTTACAGAAGACTTAAAACATACTCATAGGTATACTCTTTTGAACTCTGGTAATAACCTAGCTATTCACCTCCTCTAATAAGTATTTCAAATGTCTGTCTAATCGATCAAGAAAAGATGTGATTTGCTTTGTGTTTCTTCCTTCTTCCTGTGAAAGCAGTTTGGACAGTACTATGTTCATGTGTGCTACTGTCACACTGTTGGATTGGCAGAGTCCTCACATGACAGTCTACACCTATTCAGTTGAGACTGAACATGCATCACCCTTGTATTTCTCTTTTTTTTCAATTGTATGAGAAATCACTTCAATAAGAAAAGGCACCCCTTGATTCTTAAAGCCACAGATACAGTTATCCTGTATCAGAAGGAAAAGGGGGTTTGCAGTATTTATTCCAAAGAGAAAGGGAGGATGATAACCCATTTGGGAATTAATAAACATGCTCCAAATCCTTTTGGGGATGTGTGCCTATGTCTCTGTAAAAGAGTTGTCTAAAAGTGTTAGTTGGTGAAAACTTCAGATGCTACTTTAGAGGTCGATTCATGCCATTAACATGTTAAGCTCTGCAGCCCAAGGTAGTTTATTATATAATTTTAATAGAAATAACTACATTTGATTTTAAAATGAAGCCATTCTAAATTTTTCTTATTAGGTACTTTTGCTTTCTTTTTGCTTGCTGTTTTCCTATCCCAAAGCATAACTTATTTAAAATAATACCTTATTTTTTTAGTGTATATTTTATAGTCCTGTTTCCATTCTATAGCTAAAGAACATGAAATATAGTTCCAGGGCATGAGATCCTCTTGCAATTCCTGATCCTGAAGTAATACAGAGTTTTGGTCTTTTTGTAGCTGTAAGCAGTCCTAAGGATTAGTCAGGCATAAGGGATTCAAGAGACATGTCTCAAAATACTTTCAGGCATGGAGTAGTCCAGAACTCCTGTGTGAGCCTCTTGTCACTCCAATAAAAATGTCTGCTTCATGAATTCAGTGCTTCTTAGCTAAAATAATTAGACTCTATTTTGTGCTGCCAATGCAGCCCGGAGCTGTCTCAACCTGCAGCAGAATCAGCCCCATTTCTTTTTTCCCTATTTCATTATTTGCTACTTTATCATTCAAAATAGTACCAGCTGTGCATGCCGCTTGAAAATGAAATGAACATGATCCAATGAAGTTTGCACTACTGGGTGAAAGAAAGCTAAACTGAAAGGTGGGTGTTAACTGCTATCTCCAGTTTTCAGAGTGCTACTACTTGATGCTTATGACCTAATTCTTCTATTGATGACACTAATTTAAAGTGAGTGACCAAGCATCCCACTGTGATCGGAACAGTTGCAGAGAGTAATCAAATGTGCAGCTACTCGAGTGATTTTTGCTATACAAAAGACAAGTTAAGGCAGCTACCGTGTACTTTGAAACAAGATCAGTCTTGATCTTCAGAGAGACAGTGTGCAAAAGTTTTAAATGTTTCTCCATGGAGCATTTTAAAGCTGTACTTTGATTAAAATAAAACTATGCATTCATAAAAATACTGGAAATATAGCTCATATTATTTCAGATATCTGTACAATGTCACTTTTAGGAAAAGTAATGCAAAATTATAATTTGCACTTTTTATAAGAGGTGTGTTGTTTTTATTTTTTTCCCCTGTTTTTAAATAACCTCAGGAATTTGGTGGCTTTTTCCTCTTCTGCTTTATTCAATGTGGTGTAATTTTTTATTTACAACTTGAGTGAGATCCCAACTGAGTAGTGTTGTCTCTTTTTTGAATCAATAAAAGAAACTGATGTGGATAGTCTCTCAAATTATTCTAGCAGATGCAAAAAAATATTGACAGGATATTAAAATACATACCTACTTATAAGAACATGTTTAGTCTAACTAGGTTTAGTATATTTATTGTGTTTTTAAAGATAGGCATGAATTTTCTAAATCGTGACCAAGTTTTTAAAAAATAAATATATTCTAAGAATGTGTGAATCATTGTCATTACACTTCAGTCTCTCAGGTGCTGTGGAAACTATATTAGAAATGAGTCAGTTCAGAAAAGCCCTTAGGTGAGTGAGTTCAATATTTTACCAAAAATAATGGTTTTAATACAACATATCTTTGCAGGTTTTGTCAGACTTGCTGAAACAGATGAACTTTATTACAATGTGTATGTGCTAGAAGGGAGAAGGGAACTACAGAAATGCCTGTAAGAGTCTGAAAAAAATTAAGGAGCCTGAAAGAGGAGATTTCACGGTGACATTGGGAAAGAACGAAATAACTGTGAGAGATTACTGAAGGATTTCAAGGGCCTATGGTAAGACATACAGGATGAGAAACACTTGAAGAACCACAGCCTTTGGGTGGTTTGGGTCTGTCTGTGGAGCAATAGCAGTGAAGTGGAGAGCTTTGGATAGACTTTTGGGAAGAGATTTTGGGAATCATTAACATTTTCCAAAAATTCTTTTAAGACCTGCAAGAAGAGGTTGCTGAAACCTATGTGGGTTTCCAGTGGAATAATTTAAGTTCAGAAGTCTTCAGCTACTGGAAGAGAAATGTGAAACTACTTCCTGTTGTTTCCAAAACAAATCCAGATAGGTTCAGACTTGAAGAACAGAATATATATTGGAAATGTAAAATATCCACTTGAAAAAGAGAACTACATTATTAATTTTAATTAATTCTTTTACATTATTTGATGTTCTCAATGCCTATTTTTGTCACTGTCCAGTATTTTACACCCAGTTTCTATTAGGCTAATCTGCTCCCTTCTGTTCAGTCTGAAATGTCTCTAGTGTCCCTAAAGCCAAATCCTATGTCTTCTGGGAATATTTAGAGAAAAAACCTCATTGACATGTCTCGGTTGTAGTCTTTCTATCACTCCACAGTGCACTCCTAAAAACCTAGTTGGATGACACAGCTACTCCTATCAATACCTGATGAGCCTCATTAGCCAGTCGACACATATGCTCTGAGAAAACATGGCAAAGAACACCCACATCACTCAGACGTACCAAATGTCAGAATCATACCTTCACATCAGCTAACACAGGCATCTGGGCCATCATATACTCCCACAATTAAGAACAGGATATTTCATAAATCACCAACATGCCAACACATTCCTCAGTTCTTTAGCTTCCAGAAACATAAGCTGTAATCACTTGTTCTTCCCTCTTCTCCTAAGCAGAGACTACAGTGCCTAAATTATGTAGACAACACCAGCCAATTGCAGAAGACCTTCCTGATCAGTATCATATCTTTGCACAAGTCTGAAAAGTGTGTAGAGAGAAGACCTGTGCCCATCTATATTTTGGAAAGCAAAAAAGAAGCCTTTTGGTCACCTATCCCATTTCCCAGATTTAGCTGTGATCTTCAATGGAGACACAAAATTGTGCAGCTGGTCTTGATCTGTTGGTCATTTCCCTGACCTTTTATTGATGGAAGTAAATCACCTATGACAAGCATGTTGGGTACTTTCCCTTCATATCATTACTTATGAGATTGCTAGCTCCTGTCTTATTCTTATGTGCTTTCAGAATTTGTAGTTCAAGAAGATGCTTGAAAAGGTATCCAGGAAAAACTCCTTCAGACATGAGGTTCTCTTCTTTCTCAGCTTCCTTCTAAGATGCTTCCAGCCAGAAGGTGCATGATTTTGGACGTGTATCTCCAATAGTTTCCTGCACTGGTGGCTGTTTTGTGGTTTATCTTATCCCTTGCTTATTACTGTTCTGCTGACTTCTATATTAAACTTACTCTATCATGCAGATTAAACTATTCAGATGTTTTCCACAGTATTTCTTTTCCATGGAAAGAATAGCCACATTGACAAATGGTCAAATTCATAAAAATAATAATAAAAAAAAGATTAAAAAGAATAATCATAAGTGCTGACACATTTTACTATTTTACGTTCCATCCAACCATCCTTCTCCCTTTTAACACCCCAGTGTTTTCAGCAAAGAGCTGAAATACTTCACCATCTGTTTATGAAATGCCCACAGTTCATCTTTCACACTCTCATTTCTACTTTCCTATTGTTCAACCAATGTTTTCTCCTCTCTCCTTTTAACAGAGGGCTGGAGGTTAGACTGAAATGCACCTTATATTTCATTTTGCTAATAGTCCAACCCACACACTGTCAAGCAGCAGAGATGCACTCTGACAAATGTGTCCTTCCAAAATGGAACTGACCCTGGATACAGCTGCTAACTCCCTTTTTATATACTCGATAAGTCACAATGAAAAATCAATCAAATGTCATCATTGCATCATTAAAAAATGAGATACAATATCTCTGAAGTCTGAGGGAAAAAGGAGAGTGAGGTTAAAATCACAAAATGTAGCTATAATTTATGACTTAATTAAACTCTGCATTGATATCCTTATCTGACAATGCCTTTTTTGCTCTTAAATTGTTGCAGTGGGAATGAATCACAAGAGGTATGATTAACTGAATCTCAGGAGGCAGTAACCAATCAGATGGAAAATGGGGAAAAATATATTAAAGATTTCTAATATCCTCAATTCCTTCTTTTTCTTTCATCATCTTTGCAAGACAACATCTAACCCAAAGTTTTAGAGAGTTTTGAGAAAATGCCACGCAAGGAGCCTGATTACTGATTTTTTTTTTCTCTAAAATGAAAAAGTTATGATGTAGGTCATCATGTTTCCATATATGATTTGGAATATTTATTTTTGATAAAGTCTTTGTCCCTTACAGAAAGTAAGAGGAGTCCATATTATACAATATTATTACATACAGATTTGGCAGCATTGTGACCTGGCAGAGATTAAATCCTACACATATAAGTTATTCAGCTGTGGATGATTTGACTGAAAAGGGCAATATAATATAAATAATATAATATGATTAACATAATATAAACAATATAATATAACATCATATATTGCAACACAGCATAATAGCTCATATATATGTAGCATATATACATATAAAAATATTTAAGTTGAGGTCATACTTTGGTTTAAACCTTATTTGTCTCTTCCTTACTCCCAAAAATAATGACTAAATATTGTGAGTTGAATAAAAAATGCTCTTTTTGCCAGGGATTTCTTATTTATAAAGAAGAAGAGCAAATGGATTCTGCCATCTAGTTAATCTTAACATGACAAATTAATAACTAAATAATTGGTTAAATTAATTTTTTGTGGCTTAAAAAGTATGAAATGAGAGGGTTCTTCTTCCAAATTAAAAAATAGATTGTGTTGGGTCAGCTAGCTTTGGTACTACATTACTAGAACTTCAGCTCTAGCTTTGCATGTCTATGTCTTAGTAATTTTTACTCACATATTTAATTAAGGACTAATTTTATCTGTGGAATGTATTATATAAATACAAAATATTAATACTGTCAATATGTCAACAATGTTTTTATGTTGATATAGAAAATTAAAAACGTATGTCTATTTTTTTATTAGCTCTTACAGATGTCATGCTAGTTTAATATAATGAGTGTTCCACAATTCATGTCCTGCACAGAAAGTTCCTCCACTGAGTTAAGTGTACTGTGTGGGTTATGTACAGAAACTAAACGGGATTTTTGCATGAACTGGCTCCCAAATATTAATTCCTAATACAGTTAGGAATAAATCAAGTAGGATTCTATCATAATTTTGTCAAAGGCCTTACTTCCAAAAATTAATACACAAAAATAATCATAAGGCAAGACATGTTCTAATGACTACACTTCATTGACATATGTATATTTCTTAGTATTAACTTGATGTTAACATTTTCTATGAATTATTTTATAAGAACAAAAATGAATAAGGCTACCAGGTATGGGTTTGTTGTGTATAAAATTTCTATGAATTGGTATGGATATAATGAAAAGAGACTCAACTACAGAGTTCAAAAAAACAAATTATTCCAACAGGACATGCAGATTCAATATGCCACTATTGCAGCTTTTATGGATATAATGGAGAACTGCACTACTGTACTTTAAAAGCAAGGCTGCACTATTGCAACCACAAGATATTAGTGAAATTCACTATTACAACCCACAGGCGATTCATGAAACTATTACCACCCACAAGCAATTCCCTGAACTCACTCTTACAGCCCACAGGTGTTTCATGGAATACTCTACCACAACTCACGAGCACACTAAATGCTACATGTGTGTTAGTCAATAACATGCTACTATGAACATAAAGCATAACAAATATTCACTTTCCTCTCCTGACCAAGGGAGAGGGTATCCTCACCTGCCAGCTGTATAGTTGGAGAAGCTACTCTCAGCCTGAAACTTAAGGTTTTTATTCCATTATCTAGGTGACAGGAGGCAGAAGTGTGCCTCACTGGGGTCTTTTTAACAGTGTTCCTCTTTATTTTCATTCATGGGTGAGGTTCACTTCTGTATCTTTTTTATATCTCTCTATTGTCTGGGTCTTGTTGAAACCAAATGGAAACCCTCCAGCTTCCTTTTATCTTACTTTTAGGCAGCTGAATAGTGATTCGATTTGGACACGGGGCATAGTATTTGTTGAGGGATTTCAAGTTTCTACTCGGGTTTCAATTCTTTGAATTATGCAACACTGCCCTGTTCAGTCTTGGGCTGACCAGACAGCTCAACTTTAAGCTGTCTATATACCTCCTCATGGTCATCTCTGCAGAGATAGGACCTTAAGGAAACCCAAGGCTGAGTCACTTTTGCAAGTCCCCATGAGTCACCTGGTGCAACTGGATATTACTGAAACCGGTTTACAATGGATTTTTTAACATTATGCAGAAATCCAGTGCAAAAACTGTGTTGCTAATTTTAAATATTGGAAACTATGTTTTGAAATTTGACTTTATTATACTTCAGAAATAAATAAAAGCAAATAAAAATACAAAAGATCTGTTATGGTTATTTGAATATCTGGTATGAAAGACCATAGGCAATCTTTTAGTCACATCTGTAATCACCTTATACAACTCATACAATCTCTTGTAAGATTCTTTTCACCCTGTTTTTCTGTTTTCTGGTTTTGCATTTTAGGAAGGGTAGCAGTGTCAAAAGTTGGAATTTGGTAGCTGTGTCTTGTGGGCAATTATTTCCCCCAGCTATTTGGTCTTTGGCTGGTTTCTCACCTGATCATGTTCTTTATTTTCAATGGGGAAAATAATCTGAATTATGAAGGAGCAGAGTACATCATAGTTCTTACATTTCTAAAATAAAGTTTCAGTGGGTTGAATGAGATAAATCACCAAAAGTATCATATGATTGGAGTGGTTAAAGAATGGCAAGGAAGAATGTATGAGCTGCAAATGGTATCATGTAAGGGTATTACATTATAGCAGCTGTTAGTTGGAATGGGGAGGAGGAGGATTTGCCTACAAGATATTGAAAACAGCCATTGTTCCAAAGCCATTCAGACCTTCTGACATTTGCCCTTTAATTTACTATAAAACATAACTGAAGGATTGTGGATTTAACCCTGCATTTTGAACATTGCAGAATTTGTGAGAATTTACTGTATTATTCAAAATATGTAAAGGAAGCATAAGGGAATAAGATATTTCAATTTAATTCGTGATCAAGAATCCACAAGAGAAGTGCCTTCTTTAGAAAGAAGTTAAAATATTTTATCAACTTTTTATACACCTAACATAAATGCTTGCAGGAGTTTACTAAAAAATCTCAATCCCAAGCCAACATTGCTTAAACTGGGAATAACTGGAAGAAGAAAAAATAAGTTTTCATGAGAGACACTTCATGAAACACTTCCCTTTATTTCTGGTATGGCACTACTTAAAATTCCATGTATTACTTCATTGGTAGGATGCTGCCATTATTTGAAATCCAGAAGCTTTTTCTGTTTGCTTTCTTTCTTTTCTCTCTCTGGTCTTCCATGTCATTTTACCTTGTCTTCTTATTTTTCTCCCCCAAAAACATTATTGCCTGAAATCCCCTGTTCTTTTAAACTGTTTCAATGCCTGCAAAATCGAATTGCCTCAGACCTTTTTCTGCTACATTAGAGGATGAAAATTAAAATAACTTAATGACTCACTGCCTGTAAAATTATTTTCATTATATCACAAATTGTAGTACAGTTCCATAGTGAGTACAGCTTTAATACAACCTTTGTGTTTTGTGGTCTGAATTTAGGATTTCAACTAAACTAAAGTTGCCCCTTTACTCAGAAACTGCATATTAATCTGCAGGAAGATTCATTTGCAGAACATAATACACTGCTGATCACTTGGAAAATTCTGGTCCTTGGTCACTAGAACTGATGCCTCAAAAATATAGGTAAAAAAACCTGGTACCAAGCTTAGAGGGCTTTTTAAACTCATTTGTGTAAGTGGTTTTTTGTTTTGGTTTGGTTTTTTTTTGAGGGGGGGAGTGGGTGTTTATTTTTTTTGTTTTGTTTTTCTGGGTTTATTTTTTCCATATAACCATTAAGCATTTTTTGGTTATTGCATTAGCAGGCTTTGGCAATCAACCTGCAAGTATACTTTTGGAGACCACAAGAGTATTTCCTTACAATATGCAATATGTTGAAGAGAACCTCACACTGAATGAGTGGGAATTATATCATGGAATCAGTTTTAGTAATAGTTTTTTCAAAGGTGCTCCTGATTTTGTCCACTTCTACTTGGCAAGGTTATTTTTACCATCTTACTTATCTCACTATAGAGGACACAAAAACCCATCCCAGATGTCTTTGGTTTTGCAAAGAAGTACTTGAATAGCTGTTCTAATTTGGAGTAAGATTATTTTCTCCTGTACTCAAATTTCATTTCCTGATTCATTCTGCATGAAGGCAATCTATTCATTGCATAAATTGAACATACTGCATAATAAGGCAATAATTGTGTTCAACTATAGACGTTCAGATGAAAATTGTTTAATATTAAAGCGTTGATTTGTATCTGACTTTGCAATAGGATTTTTTTTGTTTCAATGTACTGTATCTAAAATAGCCTTAATAACCATTTTCCCCCTTATTTCTTCAGCGAGATGAGGCCAGCTGTACTTTTCAATCTAATGATGCTGATCTTTATCTGAATCATTAATAAAAACTGCAGTTGGTGCAAAGATTATTCTTCATCTAGCTTTTGCAAACAGAGAAAAAGCATTTTCTCAGCTCCTACAGTTTCATCCAAACAAGCTGATACAAATGAAACTGTGCCTGTAAACATCCAAGCAAGTAAAGCTAAAGGTTTGATTTGGATCAACAAAAACTGGAAAACTGTGGCTCCCAGACTCACCGTATTGATAAACTCGGTTATTTGACTTGTGTGCCTATTGAAAGGGTTCAGATTGCTCTGTGCAGTAGTTAGGTCTGTGTCTAACTGTGAAGTACAAAATGTACAGCTACCATCAGTGTTCACTGACTCAACTTTTATGGAAATTTGACAGCTCAGTAAGGACAGGTCTGTGCTTTTCTAGTTGCAGTATAGGTTTTTGGATTGTATGAAAGTGGTACTAATGACATTTAAATTATCTGAAGATTTTAGTCTGAACTTCAAATTTAAGAGAATCGTGATTTATTTATACATGTGTATCCTTATGAGTGGACCTACACAGATTAACAAGACATGAAGTTGCTAAATGTGAGATTTTTCAGAGTCTATTCTTTTGAAGTAGAATCAATATATAAGACAAATATCAAATGTAAAGGAGGAGAAATTTCTGCAGCAGCATTGGACAACAGGTTTAGGACTGTGGAGATACACAGAGAAATCTCCTTTGAAGAGTTTTAATGGGAAAACTGTTTTTCACCTAAATAGGCATAGAGAGAGAGAGAGAGAGAAAGCGTGCACATTTTGGTAAGAACATCAATAGGAGGAGAGTGGAGATGATGAGAGCAGTGACATCCAAAAGGAGTAAAATTGAGGCGATAGATATAAATATTTCAACAGAAGAAAAGGTCTAAAACAGAATCAGTATTCTCCAAGCTATGTTCAAGTTGAACACAATTGCTCAGTTTAACCTTATTACATTAATCGATGAGACAATTTGAAACAAAAGGCAATTACTACCTGAGGAGAAGATGTGGATGACAAGAAAAGATAATGTCATGTGCCCTCATGGAAAAGAAAGAATCACAGGTAATTATTATTCAGAGACCAACAAGAAATTTACTAGAAACATATGAAAAATTGTAACATGTTTAGATTCTTAGTAATACATTAGGATACTTAGTCAACAGGAGTCAAAGCTTTTGTTTTGGCTTTCCTCACAGATTTGCTTTGAACACAGGTACCTCGAGAACACAACTGCTAGAAGAACCTTCAAACATTCTCGTTTATCTCTGACCAGTTCCTGTCTTCACAAGCACACAAATGGGTCAGTGGTAATCTTAAACAGATGTGGGAAAGAAATTTTCTATACAGTAAAGCCTTTTGAGATTCAACATTTTTTTCCTTATGTTTTTACCATTTTATTTTACCTACTTCCTATCTATTATAAAATACCCTGATTAGAGAGACCTGCTCTGTCAGTCCAGCAAGACATGGGATTTTCTTTTCTTGTTTTTCTTGAGTTGGCATTTTTTCATGTTGTTTCCATGGTTTCCTTAACATTTTTCACTCTTCTGCAATCCTTGCTGATACTGTTCACAGTAAATTCTTGAATTCTGCTCTAGTCAATGATATTCAAACAAGGTCACCAGCACATACTGTGCTTTTAATATTCACTTCATTAATTCAAATGTCTCATTTACAATATTCTTGATTCTTCTGCAGATTGTTATATACTTTCTGCATCTGTGTTGTATAGTTACAGAGATAAAGTATGCAACCTTGGCATACATCTCTCTTGATGTTACACTGTTTAACAGCTTCACAATCTGTTTGTACTGCTACTTTGTCCCCAAGTACACTTTTTTCATTAGCTGCATATTTCATGAGTCACCATTAAGTATTCAAAAATATGTATTAAACTGACATACTGGGGTTTATTAACAGTCTTTTCAAAATCAACAAAACATTAATGAGCTTTTCTTTGAATTTCTAATACATGTATATACCATAATTTTGTTTCTTATGCCCAATTCTATGTAGAATCCAAACATGCATTATAATGCATGCCTCAGTGTCTCGATAAATACATGTACAGATGAGTTTTGACAATCATTTTAGTAATCTTTATAGTTTGATGTTTCTATAGCACTTGATATGGCAATAAAGGCCAATTATTTGAATAAATTTGTAAATATTTTTTGTAAAATTTTTGGGAGGTCTGTGGTATGAGAGAGTTATTTTTTTCATATTTTTAATACCATCCTACCAACATATTCTTTTTTGCTTGTGTCATGGTTCAGTCCCAGACAGCAGCTTAGCACCACATAGCTGCTCACTCACCCCTTGTGGGAGCAAGTGGGATGGGGAGGAGAATGGGAAGACAGGCAAACTGCATGGGTTCAGATAAAGTCAGATTACTGCCATGGCAAAGAGAGGGATAAACAACAGCAACAGGACTTAAAACAGAATACACACATAGGTGATAAGGCAAGTTACTGACCTGGCGACAGACCAGGCAGCCGACATTCAGACCGCCCTGGAGCCAACTAGCCACATTTTATACTGAGCTTGACATCATATGGTATGGGATACCCCTTTGGCTCTTTTGGGTCAGCTGTCTCAGCTGTGTCGCACACCAACTTCTTATGAAAATTCACTTTATTCTAGCTGAACCTTGGACAGCTTGGTCCTGTCTAGCTTCTGCCTAGATGCCATGGAAACTTTGCATCTGTACTTTTATCTTCAGATTTATGATAATCACAGATATCATTCATATAATAACCCTTCATTTCAGAAGTTGCATAGGCACTAAGTCTATATTTAAGTCATTAAAGGATGGGTTATAATTAGATAATTTCAAGTATTTTATTTTACTTTCTCCTTGTGCCTAGGCCACTGTTGGATGTTATATACTACTGTTAATAGATGACAGTCAGTGTGAACATTATGACTACAGACAGCTTTAGGGTCAAAGTCATCTCCTGACATTGATCTCTCCAAATAATACACACTGACTTTCTGGGCAAATGAGCTAGGTGAGTGTGATGGCACTTCACTTTAAATCAATGCATGCTGGATTAGCTACTTTAAACTAAATGATTTGGTGCCAGTGACAGTTTGCAGGTGGAAGTGATCATTGCAGTTACTGCTTTATAAAACTATTGTGTAACAGAATAACTGGGGCCATGCCTGCAGGTTACTAGAAGTATTTATTTATTACATGGGCTGCAGTTTTATTTTAGGACAAGATATCAGACCATCTGAAGAAAGAGGTGTCTGGAATGAGCAGTCTTCTGTGACTCAGACCTCATACTGACTTTCCATGTTTTACTTTTCCACTGAGAATACTGTATACTCTGCTTGAGCCACAAAAACCCAACCAACCAACCAACCAACCAACCAAACAAACAAACAAAAAACCCAAACAAAGAAAACAAAACCAACCAAACTTTGTGGCTTTTTTCCTAGGTGCAACATTAAAGTGGAAAAAAACAAATTAAGGATATGAGTATTGTGCAGATTACATTGTTTTTGAAACTGTACCTAGAGTGTTCCAGCTTAGCAAACTCAAGCTTCAGACGCAAGAAAACTGGAGACAACACTAAACAGTTTCACCCTACCTCACCAGGCTTTATGGCCTGTGATGCAGATGTGCCCACAGACTCTAAGAATGTCTCTGGTGTTTAAGCTGGATGAGAAATTATATTGGTAGATATGTGTATAAAAAACAGAACCTGCAATTTGCACTCTTTCTGCTTGGTTCCTCTTGTCAGTCTTGCGGCTCCATGATTCAGAACCCTGAAATTTCTGCAGAAAGTCATCCTGGTATTGAGTTAATTAAAACAAAACAAAACAAAACAAAACAAAACATAACCAACAGAAAAAACAAAGCTACTTGCTTCATTTTGGTTATTTTTGTTAATATGGTTTATGTTGATCTCAACATGACATGCCATGCAGTTAAGTACTGGCTTTATATAATTGTACTGTGAAAAAATAGGAGAAAAGTTTAGAGGCTTACAAGGTAATAACAATTGATTTTACCTTCTAGGTCTATAGAAGGTAAAAAAAAAAAAGTATGTTTAGTAGATTAGTTTGTATTTTTAAGTTATTTTTCTCTATGTGTACCTTACATGTTTGCTTTTAGTGCATATATTAGCAATAAAGGTCACTGCCAGTTCACTGAAAGCACAAACATCAGCCAGTTAGACTATTTGCACAGAACAGGTACTGTACAAATCGCTTAAACCTGTGTGGCAGGACTCTATCAAAGCAACACCGATTCTGAATTTTAAAAATTGCTCAGAGAAATGGTCTGTTAAGGTATTGGATGTTTTTATTTCCTACAAATAGTTTCATAGTTTTCATCCATGTGGCCTTCACCTAGGAACAAACTAAAATTATTTTCACTTCAGGGTAGTAAGAAGAAAAGCTTTGTGGTAACAGCTACATGTTCTGCTCACATACCAGTTGATAATGATGCAGGGAAGTCTCTAGGGCATGAGTACAGCAAAGAACATAAGGACCAGAGAGAGAAGAAAAGGGTATCTCTCCCAGGAATTGCTCTGAGCCAGAGACAAAGAGACAAAAGCAGGCCTGATGGGGGTGCTGCCACAAGTGCTATTGTTCCTACCAGAAAGAATCACTGCATGTACTGGGAAATGAGTACGGAAAGACAGGCGAGCACCACTGATGAGTGTCACCGGTGAGAGAGAGCAAATGACAGACCAGAGTGGATCTGGATACTGGGGTTTATTTAAGAACAAGGGCACTGAGAGCTTTTACCTTGCTTGATTATCATTGATGTTCAGTCAATGGTATGTTCACTCTCTCTCCATCTCTTCACCACAGGAATGTCACTGCTGGCCCAGAAAGGTCTCCAGAAGATTGTGTTGGTTCCTGCTGTGCCACTGCTTGTGTATTTACCCATCTTTGTTGCTGCTGGTGAAGGTCCCCATACATTGGTTTTTATCTCCATATAGTTTCTTGATTTCCATCATCTTCTACCTTTTCCGGGATCTTTCCTATAACCAATATCTTCACCTTCCTGTCGGAATCATCTTCTTTAAAGACCATTTCTTATAGAAATCCCTTTTTTCAGCACAATCCTTTCTTTTTCCAAATCCCCTATTCTATTTTCACAATTTAAAGAGTCTATATGCTGAAATGCAACATATGATCATCCTCCTAATTAGTGGTTATTTCTTAATGTCTCTCCATTTACTAGAGGATCCAGGACATGCCCATTTCTGTTGGTCCAGATCTTGCCAAAATTGCAAACAGCCCATATCTGTCACTGACAACAAGTAGTAGGCTTCTGCTTCAGATTTTAAAAGTTTAATTTTAGACATTCACCTACCCACCCTTACACATACACACACACACATGTATATCGAATTATCTGCTGTCTGTTGGTGCTCACACTTTAAGCTGTTTTTTTCATATATGACTGTGAGTAAAAGATCATTTTGGTAGGAGAAAAAATGTATCACTATATGTCAGCCAATAGAAATAGAAGAAAAAAAAGTGTGCTTAAATACTCTGTGATGTGGCTTGCCATTTTCTAGTAACTTAATAAATTTTGCTGGTGATACACGCTACAGCATTGCAACTCTGAAATATTTTCAAAACCTTGCTCACTTTGATGGGAAAGGAATTTTTTCTTCAACTTGTGAACAGAGATTGAGTTATATGGATATAATTCTCTTCTATGTAGTTAAAATTGAACTTATAGTCAAACTGGAATTCATTTTTAGGATAGACACAAAAAAATCAGGGAAAAGAAGAGCTGGAATGATTTGATGAACTCTAGCTTAGAATGTCAACTGAGCCCCCCCTTTAGTCTCCATCCCACACATCTTTCTCCTAGATATTTGTCTAGATTGCATCTCTTATAGCTGCTGACAAGCTCACAGAGTCTTATTAACTCTTCAGGTCCACTGACATATGTTGCTTTACTATCAACGTTGCCAAGCAGTTACAAGAGTAAAAATTCTTTAGTTTAAAAGTTCCATGGAAGTTGAATTAAACAGTTTCTGTCTCTGTAGCTTTAGTCCTTTTTGTGACTGTAATACCAAAGTGCAGTTTTTTTCAAGTGGAGTCATTATCACTACAGAAGATTCTTATAAAATCTTTGTTTTTCCTAGTGTATTTATTGAAGGAGAAAAAAAAAACATGAGTTGAGAGAATAAGGAAGAAATCAAGCAAGAAGGTAATTTTGTGAAACTATGTGATTCAAAAGCATCCTTTTGTTATACAGTTGAAGGCACATCACAGTCTGCACTTTCATATCATAATAAATAGTGTCTTTCAGAGTTGCATAATGGCAGCTTTATCACTTCCAGGCAGCATGATAGCCCTGCCTTTAATAATGAAAGGATCGTACCTTTTTCTCTAGATCACTCAAAATAAGTTTTACAGAGCTAGTATATTCTCTGTCATTGTGGTGTGGTGACATACCAGGCCAAGAACGTAACGAAATTTAAGAAATCTGCCTTGTTAACTTCTGTTCTCTTCACATTCCCCAAGGATCTTGACGCACTGCTGAAGTTACTTCAATATTAAAGAGTAAGACAAAAATTAAAATTTACTGAAACAATTTCTCAAGGAATAAAGCCTATGTATGGGTACTTTCACACTAATCTCAGAACATTCAACAATACTGTTTAAACTGATCTTATATGGAGCTGTATTTTGTAGTGTTGGTAAAACATCCTTATGACTATTGCTGAGCAGTGCTTACACTTTTCTTTTTCCAACTCTGCTCAGTGAGTAGGCTAGGGGTGGGCACGAGGATGGGAGGGGACACAGCTGGGACAGCTGACCCCAATTGACCAAAGGGGTATTCCATACTATGACTTCATGCTCAGCAATAAAGGCTCAGGGAAAGGAGAAAGAGCAGACATTTAGGTTTCTGGTATTTGTCTTCAGTGTTACATTGACATTACAGTTGCTGAGGGCCCACCTTCCTGGAAATGGCTGGACATCTGACTGTCGATGGGATGTAGTGAATGAATACTTTTCCTTTGCATGAAACTTTGCTTCACTTATTAACCTGTATTCATCTTGATCTGCGAATTCTTATCACTTTTACCTTTCTGATAATCTCTCCTACCCAGCTGCGGGGGGAAAGAACGAGTGGCTGGGTGGGGACATCCAGCCAAGTTCAACTTATCACACAAATGAAGTACCACAAACATGTTAAAAGATGGTCTTGATCCTCAAATTTCAACAAGAAGATCTTGATCCTGTCTCAACTAACTTTCATCCAATGAGATCAACCCTTTGGAAGTTTGTTTTTAGTTCAAAATATGCTTCATGTAGTCAATTTCTAATTAGCAAAACCAATCTTAGCAATATGTCCTAATGCATACTTCTCATAGATCCTTGTTACCCTATTTGTAGGAAAAATTGAAAGGTGTCTATATTTTTTTCTTCCCCTATCCCCAGTTCTGTCAGGATTCGATTCCAACACATTTCACTTTGGCTTTTCCAGCTTTCTTAGGGACACCCTAAGTTAGAATAGTTAGTAGGTGATGACAGATAAGTCTGTCATAGCACAGTCTTAATTCAGCTTCACTTTTACCTTCAACTAGATGATGGAAGGATGAAACACTATCCCATCAGCATGATCTCACATACATTGCATTCATTTTTCACAGACTGCAAAGGAACATAGAAGTAGATGTCTTGAAATTCTCTGACACATTCAAACATTAAATTATGTTGATAGAAGCAGATTCTTAAAATCAATACCTATGTCTTAAAAGGTCTGAATCCTGACTCCAAATGGATTCGGTACTCTTGCCTGGAAATGTATGTACATTTGCCCCATATTTTACAGTAAATGTAATACAAACAATACAGAGACAATGCAGGATTCATGCTATGTGCATGTACAAGAGAGGGTTATAGGATTTATAGTGTAAACTTCTCTATCACTATATTTTTTTCCATAGCACAGTACATCAAAGATAAATAGGATATAGTGAAAAATGGAGTTAATGATTATACCTTACATGATGATTTCCTTCAATCATGAGTTTTTCATGACCATATCCAAACTGAACAGCAGTTACCAAGTTTGCTAAACTGCAAATATATCCAAACCTTAAGCTAATTAATACTGAAAATTTACATAAGCTTTAGATAAGGGTGTGTTTATTGTGTATAACTATTTTTGGTGGATGTTATAATTGCATAAGAAACAGAGGTTTGAGTGTTCTATAGTGACTACATACAGGTCTGAAAATAAAAGAAGTATTTTCTGTTGTTGACAGTTTCAGTCATAATTTAACTCTATTATTATCTTAGATTTTAGTAGTTAATAATCCAAGTTATAATCAAAGGGGTTTTAGCTACTAGAATTTAAATATTATTTAGCATTTTTGTCCAATGTTAAAATAGCATTTTTCTAATACTATACTTCAGATTGTAGAAGTATTAGTTTTCATAGCATCTTTGAACAGAATTTAAGATTTCACTAGCTTTCAGTACTTCAAAAAATGTCTGGAAGTGTGAAGAAAAAGAAATTAAAAGTATGATTTTTATTTACTGCATAAGTTCACTAGTGCCCATCAGTTTTGATCACCAAATTTTCTGTGAGACACCAGTCAATGCCATGGTTTTAACAGTTACTTGGTCTGACTACATGACAGGATTAACTCTTGATTGAAGCTCAGGTAAAAATATCTGAGCTTCCTAAAGATGTTTTTAATGGTCCTGCTGCCTTCAGCTTTCTCATTCAGGTTTCGGTGCAAGAATTCACTCTTGACAACTGAAAAGCTGAGAATGCTCTGTGCTTACGGTTTTGCACTTCAGAACAAATGAAAATAACAAAGCTATGTTCAAAACTAAAAAGTCTCAGGACATCTGTTCTCTGTCATCACATGCAGAGGCTCAGCCACCTTCTGCCACATAGATATATGTGCATGAACATACACTATTCCAGGTAAAAATATTTAGAATAAACAGAAATTTCTGGCAGAAGACTCTCTCTATTCATTAGATGGTTTACTCTTTTGTTTGAATAGTGGCTATTTTGTGACACACATGCAAAGCAAATAGGGCCTTGACTGAAGTCAAACTTCTACCAGGACTAAAATAGCTGGAGGACTGTGTTTTGAAGTTGTATTTTTTTTTTACTGTATGGAGGGGTAAGAAAATACAAAATAAATTAAACATACACACACAAAAAAAGCAACAAAAAATGGAGTGTCTGTAGGAACCATTTATCTTTTGCTTGCCTCATTGAAGACATCTTGTGCTTTCTGGCACAGGTTCTTGCCACTGTCTTTTCATTAGGGCTTACTTGTCTTGCCTGTCTTCAGTTTTGCATAGTTCTTGTGCCTGGCTTCATTTATCTTCTTTACCATGTTTCCACTTGGCTACACACTATTGCATCAAATTCTGTGCTTCTTCCCCCAGTTAAACAGAATATTTTAAGGTGCACAACTGCAGAGGTGGACCACAGTATAAAAATTCTTAGGACAAGATGTAACACCCAGAGGGTTTTTGCTCACAATATTTGTCACTGTCTATAGATTTTGCTAAATGGGTAACAATAGCAGGATACATTTAAATATTCTCTGGTTCTCTCCCTATGACTTCTGTGTAGCGTATTTTTGATCAAGCCTTATATTTTTTGTGGCCTCTCTCCTGATCCCATTCAAACGTAGACACTTCCCAATGATTATTCATAAGTTTGCTTCCTTTTTCTTCAGAGGTTGACTTTCCTCCTTCACTAGGTAATGATAAACCACACTTTTTGAAAAGCCTGTTACTTATTTTTAGATTTATACCTTACTTGTAAATACTCCTATAAGAACTGCTAATGGAAGAAATGGAATCTAAAAAAGGGCCTTTGTGGAGAGAGAACAATTCACTGAAAAATTTAATTCATTTTAAATCCTGAGATAAGGGGACAAACACAACATTGGATAAAGGGACAAATACACCATTGAAAATATTTTCCTGTGGAACTCGGTTTCCCATTTATAAAATGGTAAAAGTAGGTTACTACTTTATGTATATATATATAGAGTGAGTGAGCAAGAATATATATATAGTATATATATATATATATGTGTGTATATATATATGACACCTTGTGGTGGTCAAATAATACAGTAATTATGTTCTTTCTGTAAAGAACTGGCTGATGTACAAGTTCGTGTTTATGCATTGTATCATTAGGGTTTCAGAAACATTAAAGTCTTTATATTTTGTAAGTACTAGATTTTTTTTTTTAAAAAAAGCTTGTTCTAAATTGATTATGGGAAAAGGAAGGTTAAGAGCCTAATCTACATCAATTTCTATAAGAAGGAAAACAAAACAAATAAAAAACCCTGAATTACCACTAGAACCATTTCTGTGCTACTCCTTCATTTCACTTTTAAACATGTGTTAAAAGAAAATCGATTGTGTGCATGTGGTTAGGGAGAATAGACTAGTGTTAGGTGTACTTACACTTTCTTATATACTTGTAAATTTAAAATTCTTAGATTGTACCCAAGAAAGACATTTTAGAAGTTGTCAGAAGAAATATACATGAAAATTTCATCAGCAGCTCAAGACAGCTTATGGCACTCTGGCAGGTAAGTCATTTCCCATCATGATTCTGTGACACATTAATAATGTCCTTTCATTTTCACTAGAGCTAGTAATATTCAAAGCTTCTAGTACAGGTACATAATTTTTATGGTTCTGATAACAGTTAACAAATGTACAGCAAGTGTGGTGATACATAATTAGCAAATCTGGCCTTTCCTCATCCACTTAATTAGCTTTCCCTTCACATGCCCTTTGCATAGTTTGCAGCACTATTTTGACTTTTGGAGGTGTGTGCATTTTTTGAGAGTTGAAAAGGGTGTGATGTCTCAAAGTTATTTTTACATTAAAGACTCAGCTGTAAAAGAATCTGCCACAGTTGTGATTTGCCCAGTGGAAAAGTAAACAGGTTCTTACCCAAGAAACTGCAGGTGCATAGTGAGATAATATGATATGGTACATGGTCTGCATTGCTTGATGGAGGTCTTTCTGAGCTGGAATTGTGCTGCAGTACCCAAATATAATCTGCTGTCTTTATGTGCCACTTTTCTGCATCACTGTTTATCACCTCTGGGAGAGGGATCGGGATTCTCATTTTGCTGTACTGTCTAATACCGAATTATGATATGATAACATCAGTGGTCATGAGCTTAAACTGGTATTTGTCTGTGGCATTGCTGTCATTCCTGTACCTTGGATGACGTCTCTTGGAATGTATTATTAACTGAACCCAATCTATAGGGAAGACAGAGATGGGCAGACATTTTCTCATGCTCTTTCACCTCCCCTTTTCCCTTCAGACTGGTTACAGCAGATTTTTAGAATTTTGAATATCCTTGGGATGTTCAAGACAGCATGCTCCTGTTGCTATGACATAACAGATACTATAACCAACACTAAAGGGGCCCTGCCTCCAGGCAGGTAGTAGAAATGAAAAACTGAGTTTGCTGGTCTGTGTGGATTCGGTGGTCTGGCCCATCAGTTCCACAACAATATAAGATTCTAGTAGACACCAGTGTATGGTGTGTCCTAATGATGTAGAAGAGGCAGAACCCATCTATATTTCTGAAGTGACAGGGGGATCCCAACAGCTAGCTGTACTAGAGGCTGAAGTAAGCCTAACTTGGAATGACTGGGAAAAACAGCCCATTCTGACTGGCACAGAGACCCCATTCATCCTGGTCATAGACTTCCTCCTGAGAGGGTATTTTGAAAAAATATTTGCGGTATCCTTTCTTAATCATTACAGATACAGATCTTTCTAGGTTTCATTCCATTTGCTAGACTATTAATAAGTCATGTTTATAATAAAGCTTTTCAAATGAATATATTTTAGATTTATATGAATATTCTGATAAAGCTGCAAACTACAGTGCTTAGTAAATAAAACCAGTTGTATTTAACAATAGAAATATGCAAGTAAATTCATGTGTTTGCCATATTTGTTTTTTTCCAAATTAGTATTCAACAATTATTTCAGTTCTTCAGATCTGCCTGTGAGGTTTCTCCTATGGTTTCCATCCATGTGACTTATTCTGTTTTGGAGGGCAAGACTTGGACAACATAACAGGTTTGGGGTTTTTTTTAATCAAGAATTCCCAACTGGTTTCCCTTTTTCTAACATTGACAGTGAAGGTTTTGTTCTGATTTATACATCTCTCTACAATTTCACTTCAAATAAAAAATTAAATGGTGATTTGGCAGTCAGATGAATAGGTATGTCCTTGATTTTATAATGGGTATATAAGACAGTCAATAAAATATATTTTTAATAAAGAACCTTTTCAGACTTTTCCTAGGTGCACTTGTACCAATGCAGCATTTCCCCCCAATTTTTCAATTTAATTGCATTTGCTTTGACTGTGTTTACACCTTTCTCTCTACTTGCTGCAAATAATGAGCAAATTAGTTCACTGGCATGAATACTAATGTAAAATTTGTTTTACCTGTGTATTGCCAAATATTTGTTGTAATAAACTATCATTCATATACAACAATATTCACACATGAAATCTCATTATTTTGGTTCATTAAATAAAATAAATAGATTTTATGACTGTGTTTAATCAAAACAGCTGGATTTACTAAATACAAATGTTTAAAATTAGTCATATTTTAAAAGCTACTTATCAGGAGTTTGTGCACACAATTTATCAGATGACAAGGTAACGGCTCATATGTGAACTGGAGACCCAAATTAGTTTGTCTGGGGTTTTTTTTAATGAAATTCACCCATCAAGTAAGTGTTTATTTACAGAAAGCATATAAACAGAATTAAACTGTAGTAATTTGTTATGAATTACTTGCCAACGTATGACTTAAATGCTGGATCACAGTTTCCGTAGGAAACAGCTGCTCATTATTTACATAAAATCTGTGTTAGGTCTAAAGAGCAGTATGTTTTGCTGTGCCATGCATGGGGAAAAAAAAGAAAAAAGATAAAACCTCAAAACATAAAAAGAAAGTTTGTGTTACCATATTTCTCAAAGCTGTTATATTTATTTTTTTGTTAAAGCTCTGGCATTAACAATTAAATTAAAGCTTTCATATCGTAGAATAGTTTTGGTTGGAAGGGACCTCAAAGATTCAAAAGTTCCAAACCCTTGCCATAGGCAGGGACACCGTCCACTAGCCCAGGCTGCCCAAAGCCCCATCCAACCCGGCCTTGAACACTGCCAGGGAGGGGGCAGCCACAGCTTCTCTGAGGAGCCCGTGCCAGCGCCTCACTGCCCTCACAAGGAAGTCTGTGTGTGTTTATTCTGTTTATTCTAAGAGGATTCCTCAATTTGCTCTTCATACTGGTATAACAAGCTTCTGCTTAAGGGTCTTGATGATTATTCCAATTGAATGACTGGGGCATTTTTCTAGTTTGACACAAAACACAGGAGTTGACACAGTAATGACTGACAGAATGTTCACTTTACATGGTGTTCGCCATTCTAATTTCTATAATATCCTTTCTATTAGAACTGTGTAGACAGGGAAACAACGGTGAGGAAGAGAACAGAATGTATTCAGTTATTTGTGGCTCTGAACACCTGCAGAAAGCTGGAAAATTAAGGTTGGGGAAGAAAATGTAACTGCTATCTAAAAATATTGTCCAGGACAGCAGCTGTCCCAATAAAAAACAGGAAAATATGTTTGCTCCATGTATCTGGCACTACACATGAATATCTAAGTATGGCAATTGGTAACAAGCTCCTGCTTGGTATGTAGGATGAAAACGCTACTTGGTTCTGTTTATTTCAAGATTTATAGAAGTTAATCAATTGTTTAATAAGCTTACAACAGCAACTCTCTGAGCGTAAAAACCTTCACACTTTTTGTTACAAAAAAGTTCTTGTAGAATCAAAGCCGGAGGTGGTAAGGACTCCTTTTGCAGCTGTAACAACCTTTACCTCAGTTGTTGATATCTGACCTGACACATATTCTCTCTGTTCATGCTGCTTCTCTTTTTCAGCTGTGGACAATGCTACTGAAAACTGCAAAAAATCAGTAAGACTGATCTTGCAGTTTTGTGTGACAGGGTTCTGGTGGAGGGGGGGGGGCTGCAAGGGGTGGCATCTGCATGAAGCCAGAAGCTCTCTGAAGGCCCAACAGAGCAAACAACAGCTGGGCTCAAGGCCAGAGTCATTGCTGACCAAGGCCGAGCCCATCAGCGACAGTCACAGCGCCTCTGGGAACCACATGTAGGAGAAAAAAACTGCAAGCAGCCACGTTTTGCCACCAGAGAAGGGACAGAGAAGATGTAAGAAACTGCAGGAACCAAGGTCAGGGAAGCGAGGGAGGAGGCGCCCCAGGTGCCGTAGAGAAAGATGCCCCTGCAGCCCATGGAGAAACCCATGGTGGAGCAGGTGTCCCCCCTGTGGCCCATGGAAAAGGCTGAGACCCCACCTGCAGCCTGTGGAGAGGCTCCACGCTGGAGCAGTTGGAGACATGCAGAAGATACTGTGACCTGCATTGGAACAAGCGCCTGCTAGCACTTGCAGCCTGTGGAGAAAGACAGAGAAACAGAGATGAGCAAGAGAGACAGAGAGAGAGATCCGTGATGGGTCTGGTTTGCTGGGGAGGGAGTGCTCATGACCCCATGGAGTTCCAGGCTGAAGCAGCCTGGGTCTGAGAGACTAAGAGGCATTCTATGATTTATGACTGCACCCCATAGAAGTGACCCACTCTGGGGCAGCTGGTGAAGAGCTGAAGCCCTGTGGAAAGGACTAACGTTGGAGAAGTTCATGGAGGACTGTCTCCCGTGGGTGGGACCCCACACTAGAGCTGGGGTAGGGTGTGATGAATGTCCCTCACACCCCAAACCCCACCAGTTACTGCTCCTTAATTATCAACCCTCACTTGCAATGGAGTCAGCTCTACATACAATAAGTTATTCTTATCCATTTCAGCCAATTTCCTTCCTCAAAGGCTGACAATAGCTGATTCAGTAAACTCCAGAGGAACCATATGTTGTCAATCCATAATGTTTTGTCAGTTGAAATTCTTCATGAAATTAGCTTCATTTAGGCAGTCTATTTCAGGGAGGGAATTGCTGGGGAGGGGGAAAGCCCTGTTTTGACACTTTCACTTTGAAACTTCCTGAAAGGAAGTGTAATTACTTTTTCTGAAATATGAGGTTATGGGCTTCTATTAAAGTTGTAAAAAACCTTCTGGCTTTCTGAATAAATGTGAAATAAAAGATAGTAAGTACTGTTAATCCCATCCTCCTCAATTGGTATCTCTTTTTCCAGCATAAGCATGGCAGAACAACTATGCAAGGTTTGGACACAATTAATTCTTGTCGCATTTAACAGGTCCATTACCTGATATCAAATTATTCTGCAGCTAATGGTATCAAAGTGCAAGCTTTTTTCTGTTGTTCTTCCTCTAGTTTAGATTCAATCTATCTGCATCCCAGTTAAAATTGTGTTTCAGTAATTTTTTTGCATTTAAAGAGAAAGTACAGCAAAACTGAATGCAAGGTAAAGGCAGGTAGTGAGTCAATTAAATTACCTTAGAAATTTAAAAAATCTATTAGTTTAACTTACATGGAAATAGCTAGGTCAACTGTATTGGAGGGATACATCGTTTTCCTAGAAATCAGTTCTTGTTGGAGCTTTTTATTCATACCAAATAAGAATAAGACTTTGTTGCTGAACAATAATTAGTTAAAATGTCCTTTTACATAAAAAATGAGGGGCCAGCAGTTAAGAAGGGTAAGTAATGGTGATGAAATACATAAACTATTAATGATCAGCTATATAAACAATTAGATTTAATCTCAGAACAAACTCTTAGAGTAAGTCAATAAAAATGGCAGCTTGCACTTTCTGAATTCATAGTTTGGGAGACAGAAATTTTAACAGAGACCAAATTAAGTTCCTTGAAACACACCACAGTGAAAGAAAAAATGAAAGAAAAGAGTCCATTATAGTCTGACATCCTAACCATTATTTTCCTCCCATCTTCTGCCCTTTCACCCTCTATTCCTGGAAGGATTTTCATAGGTAAAATACTTTTCCTTTAATAATAATCTGAAGGAATTTTAAAAATTACATTCATATTTCAATTTCCACAAAAAAAGAAATTAAAAAGTCCCAAACTCTGCTGTTGGAGCCATTTCTATGAGATCTTCCTGTTCCCAGATGTTTGTCTACACATAATCTGGTGTACCTGCAGGTTTGGTTCCTTTTTTATGCGTGTTCCTGTATGTAATTCTTTTTACTAGATTAGAATGCTGCTTCAGAATCCACAAGGATTCTTTCGTGTGCTATTATGCATGCGTTGGTGGTTGGACAACCGCGGTTGCAAGAAAGAAGCACCCAGATTGTTAGCCTGGGTTCTTGTTTTGGCTATTGTCAGTAGCTTGGCTGATATCATGTACAGCAGACCTTGATTTTTACTGATATATATAGCAATAAAGATATGAGTATATTTTTCATAGTATGTCCAGACTATATAGAAAATATATTCTATTCAAAGTTACAAATAAGCCTTCAGTCTGAACAAAACCTTTAATATGATTTTTGCAGACAGGCTTCTGAAAGAAAAAGTCAGGGGGTAGCCTTAGGTTCTGGTTAGAATTTTTGTCATCACGAAGTTTCTCAGATTCATCTTCACAAATCTCTTCACAGTGTTGGTTGGTGGCATGTTGAGGTTTGTTAGAGCTTTCACGTTAATGATGGACAGAGGGCAGTTTGCTTTTCTGTTTGGATGGTTGGTTGGATGGGTTGTGTTTTTTGAGAAGAAACGTTGAACTGGCATTTTGTTTATGTTTGTTTTTTAAAAAGGGTCCTTACTGTGTTATTATTTTAAACATCTTTTCCATAGCAGCTCTTGATTTTGAGCCAATAATAAAGGAATCAGTGTTTGCATTTTAATAGCGATGTAATTTCCAGCCTACAGAGACTGCACTAAGTCAAAGATTGTAGAGCTGCTGGCCCGTGACCTACTCTTTGCTAATGACTGTATACAGATTGTACAAACACACTAGAGGATTTTCAGTACATTACTATTTTGATCCCACTGCTAGGTGTTTTGGCCCAAACAACAGCTTAAAAAACAGAGGTCTGGGTCCAGACGTATCATAACGGAAAGCCCGTCAAGCCAGTTGTTGTTGTTGACTGTGCAGCACCAGCTATTCCGCCCTTGTGGCAGCGTGCCATCTCACAGCGTAATGATTGATGATGAAGTCCGATGGAGCAGAGGAAAAGCTTGAACGGCTTTTGAGGAGTTTAAAACAGCATTCCAAGAAGAAAATAGGCATCTGAATCCAAACAAAAGTAAATGCACACTACACAGTTTCAATTCTTGTTCTCTTGTGTGACTGGAAAATGTGGACGGGAAAATCTAGAGCTGTTCCAGTAATCATTTTGGGCTCTTACATGTACACACTCTCTGTGCCCACAGGGTATAACCTTTCAGAATAAGAACCAACATAGTCATAGTCAACTATTCAGCATTCAAGTGACACTCCTACAAAATCAGTTATAACAGACTGGTATCTGATACATATGTCTAAGTAGAGTGACTAAAACTATTTCAAGAGGTGGCAAAAATGATTTGGATTTCCAGGAGGCAGGCCAATGAATACTTTAAAAAATGTGCTAAGGCAAATCATTAGCTATCTGATGTTAGCTTCACAACATGGGAAACTGCTATTACAGCCCATGTGTCGGTGGTAGAGTTGCCAGAGCTGGTGATTGTAGTGATGCTGTCAGTGTCACTAAGCTAACAAAAGGCAACACAGGAACACAGTCACAACAAACAGAAGAATCTGCATCTGTGATGCCTATGGCAAAATTGGGCTAGTTTCTCACCCAAGCGACAGAAGTGCTCTCATCCCTGCAAACTATAGAGCCTATAAATTCAGTTGGCTTTTGCACCAACTTAATGCGGTGTTACCCATTTCACACAAGATACAAACGCTTTTAAGTATTGTTATCTCTTTCTATCTCTGCCCAAGGTATAATGGGTGCATTATGTCTAAAGACAAAACATACAGTGATTCTCATTTGGACACAATTTGTAGGTACAGTTTTATCTTCAAATGGAGGTTTTGGGGGTCAGTTGAATGGATTGTATCTCTGGAAAATGTTGCCAGTTTTGGAGTAATAATTGTATTCTGTATCACTATTCAGTGTCTGTATGGCTTTCAGAGCACTTATAAGTAAACATTTAAAGAGAGACAGATTTTCAGCCTCAAGTATAACAGAATGGAACTCTGTAACAAGCAAAGGGTTTGTAACTTACCATCAAAAGTTTCATAAATGAACCCATGAAAGACACAGAACCCCAAAATGCCAAAATATTTCGCAAGAGAAATCATTCTTAAGAACAGTGATGGACTGAGTCATTTGTTAGTACACTAAATTCTAAGCCCTCACTTGGGCCTCTGACCTATTTATCCCATTTTGTTAAATCAGACAATGTGGCTAGTGATGCAGTCTTTGACAGACATGGTTCCTGTCAGACATGACTTCTGATCTACTCTTTCTTTCATATAAGAGCAAGGTTCTATATCTTTACCTTTCTTCAGAAAGGGCTTAACAAAGAACAGAGAATAGTATAAATTATTGCCTACCAGCATTTATTCAGTAGTGAAATTGGTTTTTTTATGAGCTTGATTTTTCACTGATTATTATATTTTTTTTCCTAGTTATTTAGTTCTCATCTTCCTGTTCCATTTACTAGCTTGTACTTCATCATTTTTTCAGAATAATTTAGATAACATTGTTTTGCAAACCCTTTCTTTGGAATATATGTACATAACCTATAAATTTTCAATTGTTTAGACTTTAGCTGTTGCATTAGTTCTCTTGTTGACTTGTGCCATTAGAGTAGACACATCTGGGGTACTGCATGAATAGCCTGCATTATCGAAGGACGTCACATTTGTATGATCATAATAAAATTTATTATTCTTAGAAAGAGTTATCATCACAACTGTTTTCTTTGAGTTTCTTTCATGGTTTTCTAAAAGTTCAATAATAATCAAGTAAAACTAGTGTTTTGTGAAAAAATACTGCTTTAACATTAAATAGTTTAATTTCCTTAAAGGGCCAACTAATGCCCATTTGTGGATTCTCTTGGAATGAAGAGCTATTTCACTAAAATACGTATTCCACTGGAATACACTGTTCAGTTAGCAGAACTAGAAGGAAGCTATCAGCCTTAAAGTGTCTGGATGTCTAATTAAATACCTCCATTCATTTGATACAGCCATCTATGTACCTTGCTGTCAGGATCCACAACCAGACAGATTAATTTGGCAGAGGTTAAACCCCCTTTCATTCCAAAGGACCTCAGATTGCTCTACGCAGCTGGGGGTGGCTGGGCTTAACTCCTGAGTGACGTCCAATTAGGTGTTTTATTGTGACCAGATCTTTGCAATTCTTGGAGAACAGAATTAAGACTCAAAACGGAGTCAAGGTTTAAGTCACTTATTTGGCCCACAACAAACGTGCAAGAGAAGGGGGGAAGAAAGAGAAAAGAGAGTCAGAGAAAGAGAGATTGCAAGATCTACCATCACAGAGCTACAGCGTCCTGTCAGTCCGATACCTTCAGGTCTGATGGCAGAGCATTCTCCAATGTCTTGAGGTCCAATGGGGAATGCTCTCTTGATGTCCTCAGGATCGATGTGGAATGCTCTCTTTTGTCTTTGTTGGTCTTTTTACAGTGTTATCTCATTGCATAGTCATTAAGTCCTTGGCATAGCCACACCTTACAGGCTTTGAGATAAGCCACTTTAAGATAAACAAGATGTATATTCATTCCTGACAGGTGAAATTCCTTTGTCCCATGGGTGTCATAGGAATGAGGTTTTATGGTGATTTAGAGAGAGGAAAGAGGGGGATAAGGCTAGAGAGAGGAAAGAGAGGGGGGTATGGTTCTGTTGGTGATTTTTAAGGCATATCTGTAGTACCTTACATTTGTTAAAGCAAAAGTATCAGAAACACATCAGAAACATGGCTATGAGGAAAAGAGATTCTTTGTTGGTAAGTAAAATAAAAAGAAAAATCCAGAGAAATAAATAAATAAATAAAACTACAACAAAACCAAACACACACACACACACACAAAACAACACACCACCACCCACCCCCCAAACCCTGAAGAATGTGAATTACTTTCAAATGTATGTCTACAATATGCGTATGCACTCACACATATGCATAATAAGCAAATTTGGGGGGGGCTGTGTTACAGAAATAGGTACACGCTACATGTGTGTAGAGATGCATATACATGTTTTGAACGTTTTATGGGGGAAAAAATAAGAGTTGCTAACATGAATTTAGATCATTCAGATTAATACAAAACATTTAAACTGTTGCCATGAAATGAATGTTGACAGGAAATGGTACCGTAACATTTTGGTTTTATAAGCTGAAATGGGCTGCAAAATTGTATCTCTTTGGCATAATTGAAACAGGAATTCAGGAAAGAGACTAATAAATCAGTGTTTCTGAAAGTGGGAGCAAGCCACATGAAATCTGATTCTAAAGAATCAAAATAAATTTCAGAAAAAAAATTTAAAAGCTGCCAAGTGCCTAACTAAACTATGAGTTGGGTAGGAATACAAAATCGAGGCCTTAATCCAAATTACAGTTTAAGCTTGCTGTATCCTTGGAACTATAAATTGTATTAATTAGGACATAGAAAAATCTCTTTAAACTGTAGTTGGATGCTACAATTACTCTCTAATGTGAAAAATTCCCATGTAGAGAAACTAAGAAGCAAGACCATATAGGTACTACTTTTAATATCTGTATGGAGTATTTGACAGGAAATTAATCCTGACCTCTGAGAAAAGAGACAATTTCATAAAGATAATCCATTATTAAAAGCATAAGATATTTTTTTTCTCACCATGTATCCTTATCAGACAAGAACACCAGAAGACATTCTTTTCATTTAAGAAGACAGTTAAAAAATGGAGAACTAGCACAGCATTCTCAAAATATTTGTGAGATAACCTCTGAAGTAGACACCTAGAGTAAGAATTTAGCAAAATTTCTACTTTAAAAGAAAGAAATCTTGAAATAATACACTTCGACTTTCTTCAAGTCTTAGATGGTTAAACATAATACAGGATTAGTTAAGTAATTTCTTAAATTAAAATATTCATATATTTCAGGTTTGCTTTACTGTGCCAACCAAAAAGGAAAAGAAGTAGGTAGTTTATACTAATCTTTCTCTTTCTCTGCTTTTGTTTCTGCATTGGCCAGCACTGAACAAATTGGACAGGCCTTAATAACACAATTTAAAGACTCATCAAATTTTACATTTTATAGACTTAATTGCAAACTGTGTTTTTGGAAGTAAAGCAGTAACAATAATAATGAAAATAACAGCAATATACTTGTTAGATTAACTTGTTTCATTCATGTTATCTTTGGACAACCCAAATATAGTCACAGTATTTAAACATTGTATTTGTTTCCTCAGAACTTCATGTAAATTAACACTATGATGCAATCTCACCTGCTACACTTTTTGCACAGGTATTTAAACTATTTGAGCCATTATTTCATATTACTTACAAATTGGATTTCCAGTAAGGTGTTTCACTTTATTTTGCCAGCTATCGAAAACTAGTCCCCGTCTGCACCATGAAGGTTCGTTCTGAATTCCCTGTCCTTCTTCTGGGCCCAGTCAGGGAAGGACACATGTTATAATGGATAACCCTTCTGGTTCATTATGGGCACTCATAAGTTTTTGTGCAGGTGTAAGTCTTCTTTTCATTCCACCCTTTCATTGCAGTCCTTTATAGAATTTTGATCCCGTTGCTCTTGACACTCTCTTCATTGCAGGTGTTCATACATGTTTTATATTTTTTCTTGAGGTATTTAATTTAATGTATAAGAATGACCTGGAAAATATAAATTTTCAATTTTAAATTTGCTCACAAAGTATTACTCAAAATCACTTTGAGACCGAGAGACTGGCAGAAGACTTTCATACTCTCTCTAAAGGTGAAAAGGAACATTGAAAGAGTTCCTGCCACCTGGCAAGTTTAATTTGCATATTTATCACTTGGTTTCAATATCATTTTATAAACTGTTCAATTTTTTTGTATCAGAAGCCTTCCTAAGAGGATTTCTTTATAACCGTCTCTTAGGAATGACAGTAGCAATGATATGTAGCTCTGTGTGCATAGGAAGGTTCAGTGAGCACACTTAAGGGAAAAAAAATATGTATCAAAGGTTCTCCTTTGAGTCACTTTACAGCTCCTTTCAAAAAGAGTCCTACTTCTTATAATCATGTGCATTTTTCAAGTTTAATTTATGGTAACATAATTTATTAATATTATGGAGAGCAAGTTGGATGTCCTATTCAAGTGGTCCCTTGGTTGCACTAGATAGTCCAGCATGGAGAAAGATGAAGTGGAAATTCTTAAGGGTCTTGATCTGTCCAACCAGTTATAATGTGGGTTGATGAAATTCATTGAACAGTCTGAGGTGCCGCTGAAAGACACGATGTGGTTGGGAATCCCGAGTAGGGAAAGCAAGCCTGCACCCTCCTGTTCACTTCATTGAATAATTATGAATGGTAGACACTCACTCTATTGTAGTGATATGGTGACTGGAAAAGAAGCTTTAAGTTAGACGACAGAAAACAGTCAGAATAATACACAGATTAGGATTTTACAGATATTACCATAGGCAAATACCTAACTTTCATGGTAGCCTAAGTTACAAGTATTGTTAGAATTTAAAAAAAAATGTTACTTTACAGAATGTTTTTCTTCCATTGGTAAATAACACTGAAAAATATTTCAAACAATTATAGATTATTACACACCTGGATAAGAGCTGAAAATTTGTACCAGACAGCTGCCTAAAATGGCAGTGCACACAAATGGATGCTTCTGCTGAGGATTATTTAACCACGTAACTGTAGCAGTAGCTCAGCAAAGACAGAGGATGTAATGGAAAGCAAACAGACCTCAAATTTTAAAGCTTTAGGAAAAAAAAAAAAATTAGAGGCTAGGTCTTGGCATTATTGAGGAAGCCAGTAGGTTATTATTTAAAAAAAAAAAAAAAAATCCTGAATTATACAAATTTTGCATCTATATTGAAATTCTTAATCCTTCACTTACCCTCTAGTGTTGTTTTATACCTTTACTATTGTACTAGGGTGAGAAATTCACTGAAAACTACAAGGTCTCATACTGAAGCCTTTGGAAAGATCCTTCATTTGACCTGCAGCAATGCAGGTATGCCTTATTTGGTTCATTTTGGTTAAAAAAAAGCACAATATGGGGGTGGGGGAAGAGATACTCTGTCCTTCAGATTTATTTTTTATTCCCCCAGTTGAAGTTGCAATATCCTAAACTGATATTAGTATATAAAATGATATGATAACAATCCAGATCCCTGGCATCATGGCTCAGTCAAAGCCTGAATCCACACTGGCAGTGTGAGCTCTGCAAGGTAGCACTGTGATTCGGCAGACCCCACCACTCGGTTCCCTAGGATAGAGGGCACAGTGAGAGCAGGACATGCTGGGGAGTGGGACAGGCTGGGTTTGCTGGATGCCTCAGAAGTTTCACAGTGTTCCTACATTATTGTAGGGAAGCAAGATTAAAATTAAGGTATTTGGAATAGCTAGAAGGGAAATGGGGCATTGATAATAACTGTTTTCTACTAAATATAGCTGCTTTTTCTTTTTTTTCTTTTTAACCTAGTCTGGTGAATATTATATGGTATAAAAATATGTCTGTCAGAAGGGAGGAACTGCTATTAATAGGTTGCAACACTACATATAAACATTCATATTCATATGTCAAGGTAGGGAGATAATTGTCAGTTAAATCTACTGGAAAAAATCATTAATTATATTAAACTAGAGCTTTCAAAATAAAGTTGCTTTTAAACCTTTCAAAGATAATTCTGACTTTATAAATAATTTGCAATTAAATAAACTGCAATACACACTTAGGATTTCCTTTTGACAGCAAATACTTTTCCAGCTTGAAATACAAATAAAACAACATAAACTAATTCTGTTAAAGGCAATCTGGCTTGGTGATCAGCATTCAAGGTTAAAAGGTAACTTTTTGGTTATCTGATAAGTAACTGTCTACATAAAAGTGAGGAGCAGGGTTTGTTCTTTTAGGTATTTTTAACCTACTCATTAAAATGACTGGTAGAGCATCTTGGACATGCAAAGTGCAACAGTGGAACACACTATTCATCCCTAACAGAAACTATCAAGTACTCATTAAAAAAAAAAAAAATAGGCACAAACCATAAGTATTCTGTTTTCACAGTAATAAAGGTAACAGTTTGTATTACTCTTTAAGTTCCTCCTCAAGCTTTTACCTCTACAAACTATAGAGTTTTGCAATGGTAGTTTGTTGATGCCGCTCCCATTTTGCAAGAGAGAAGACAAGGAAATCATTATTTTAACAAATAGCATGGAAGCATGTCATACAATTTGAATACTAGTTCTGATAAGATTTAAAATCCTTAAAATTAAAAATCCTTAAGTCTGTACTAGATACTTACAACTTCTTACAACTTAAAACTGCTTTTTTTCAGAAAATCAGTTAACACCACTGCTGGTTGAACTAATATATAGTAACAAATTATGATTACAGTTTCAGTTCAAACCCACTTTCAGAAAAAACATTCCAAGAATAGCTCTTTAATCACTGACTTCATATGTTTAACTTGTCAACAGCAGATTATTCAGTCTTCATCCAGTTAGAGTCATTACAAACAATTCTAAATCCAAATGTTTATCCAGGCAGCCATTATAAGTTATATCTCTTGATTCCACAAAGCCCCACTGTCAGTTATTTTCCAAACCATACTAAGAGATTTGTTGTCGTGTCTCTAGATCAGGCATTATCTATACCTTCAGTAGCTCTTACTCAGGGATTCTCAGTGAGTCACCCCTAGCAGAGCAATTTTATGTGACATCCTCAAGAATTTCCTTGGGAAAATGGTATATACACTTACAAAAGTAGAGAAACCCTTTCTTTCTTCAGGGTTGTCAGTGTATCTTGCATTTAAGAGAGGGGCACTCATGCACATTTATTCATTATATCTAACCTCAGTGGAGGCATAGTTGTGGCAGACCAGAGACAAGTGAAATCTCAGGCTACCTTATTCTGCATTTCATACCAGGCATAGTATAAGATTCCTTCCTCAGACTTTCTCATTAATCAGTCTTCCTCTGTCAGGCTTTTTTGCCAGTCTCGTTTTTTGCTGTCTGAATCAAAACCTCAGACATTCAATGTGGTTAGCAGACTTCCCTTTGCTGAAGAGATCTCCGAAGTCAATAAGCACCTTACTGTACGCTGTAAGAAAACTAAGAGGACATCCTCTTAATTTATGTTGAGCAATTTTATATTTATTGCTCTTTTTAATGAAATGAGCATTGCTTCCACATATCAGATGCTTTATAGCAGAGTGGTATGCAGGCCTGCCTTTCATGGCCTTTAGACTGAGATGAAAAACTCAGCACCCAGGTAATCCTATCACACATCTCAGTTCTCCATTGTGCTTTTAGTATGCACTTTAATCATATATACGTATGTGCATTTATGTATTTTTGTAAACATACAAATTATTTTTTATTTATATATAGTCTTTATTTATCAGCTGATTGATATGTTTCAGTTGCTCTGCTATGCCCACTATTTACAAAACTTCAAATGAAAATATTTTTATAACTTACACTTTTTGAGTAAAACATTATTTGAAGCCATGACCTTGGAAGTTAATGCCATTGTTTGACTCTACCGTTAACAGCACATTTAACAGAATTCATTATTTTTCTCACATCAGGTATAATCTCAGCTATAAGCTAATATTTTCACCTGCTGAAGAAAGCCTCTATTATGTAAGCCTGTGGAAGAAAGAATCTAAAAATCTAGCAGAAACCACTGCCTTTAAGAGTCAGGGAAGATTGGAGGTCATCTTTGGAGGTCATCTTGTCTTCTGCACAAGGCAGGGACAGCTTAGATGATTGCATCCTGTCCCAGGTTTCTGCATAGGTCAAAGCCTCTACCATGTCAGAGGCAGCAAATGCAACCAGTGCAAGTCAGCTCTTGCGGAGTGTTACCACTCTCCTGGTGTCAAAGCTAGCAGTCACATGAACACTTAGGTGATCACTCTAGGCTCCTTTGTGCACCATCTAGTTCCTTTTTCCATCCAGTTTGAAGCTCTCCTGATCACTGGTACTCCCTTCAATTTAGTTAAGTAGGAAGTCAAACACAAACCTGTTCCACCTCCTCTATGTACCACAAGACTGGTAACTTGGAAGGCAAGTTTCCTAGCTGTGGCTCACTCACCTCATGTCTTCTGAGTCAACTACAAGCTACTTCCATCCACATGTTTTCGGTTATTAAAAACCAGCAACCTTCTCTGCACATGGGTTTGGACTAGGTGACCTCTAGAGGTCCCTTGCAACATAAATTATTCTGACTTTATATAAATATATTTTTGAAAAAATAGTTTTCTTATTTATATAACATGAACAAAGGACAGAAAGATCTGTAGCAAGAAACATTCCAGTGATGGCCTCATTCTATTGTTTGGAGAAGCACATAAAATTTATAGTGTCAAACCTTTTGTTGCACAAATTTTGAATTTAAACAGTTTTTTTTATAACACAGGTTTGTTGTCAAAATAAAACAAAATGTTAGTTCTTACAAGATTTTAGGGTTTTCCTGTCATGTTGTCTGCCCTGATGATAATGGCAAGTTTTGTTGTGTGCTTTTTTAACATTTATTTTGGTTTATTAGAGAAAGCATTATTGATAAGTCCAGTGGTTTTCATTCACTTCAGAAGTGAAGCAGCAGACAAAACATTATGACTCACTGTTATTGACATTTTCCAATGAGGATTTGTATCTGATTTAACTAAAGCCTAGATTTTCATGTCTGAAAAATTTATTGATTGGGACATGAAAAGGAAAAGCTTATTTCCAAAACAACCCTAGGCATATAACTTGTGATCAGCTTTTCAGGTCCAACCTCTTTCCCTTTGGTCTTTCACTCTACTTCCATGAAGTAATACACCAAACAACATTAAAAACATTATTTTTCTCCTAAGCGTAGAGGTCTTCCTCTCCTATAAGTGTATCTGACTCTTGAACTGAAAAATGGTGAGTACAGCTGATATGAGAAAAGAAACAAAAGAAGTAGCAGCCGATAGATGATAGATAGATAGATGATAGATAGATAGATAGATAGATAATCTGATTCATTAAGAATGGGATGTATTTTTTTCCAGATAATTTATTTTGTCTACTTTTGAACAGATTTTTCCACTAGATAGATGAGAATAACTTCTGTGACATTTTTGTTGCTGGGCAACAGCCTGGGAGATATAAAAAGATAGCAAAGCTACTAGAAACCAAACTAAAATTTGCATATTCCTTGTACAGTTCTTAAAAATGCAGTGTAATTATGCAAATCTTCCTCATTCTCTTAGTTAAAATGTTTGTCAACCAATCAGAGTTAATGTGAGGAAGACAAAATATCCATATGGCATTTTTGTGAAGCATGATTATTTCAGTCAGAGTACAGGGATTCCCTTTGTACAGTTCTGTTCCAGCTCTGCCTGGAGCTGGAAATTATCCTTCATCTGTTTTTCCCTTGCAGCAGGGACATATGCTTGTGCCTGCCAGAGGGGAAAGTCCTTCCTCAGTCTTGGCATCACATCATACAAGGCCCAACATAAGGCATTCATTAAAATCTTTGCTCCTCAGAAACATCTTGTAGTGCAAGCCATAAGCTGTACTGGAACTACCACTTTATTTGGCTTCATTGCCTCTGTAGGGATCATGTTCTGAACCAGGTAAACTTAGCATAAAAGAAGACAGTACTTCTAAGCAAACCTTAGGGTAAGGTGCTTCTTATGAGTGTAGGTTACAGGTATGGAAAGAAAACCTGCCATCCTGGTTAAGCAGAAAAGCTGAATTCCTTTCAAATGATTTAAACTGATTTATATACTTTCCACTAGCTCCAGATTTGAGATCTCTAAAGGTAGACCAGAAGGTGAACACAGCTCTGCCAGATATCTCTCATGTCAGTACGCCTTCCTGTCACCGTTGAGCAACAGCTATATCCCTTTCACTGAAGGTGCCAGCAAACATCACATCAGCCTGACACAGTGGACAAGAAACAGTAGAACCTCCATGAGCTGCTTTAGAAATGCTGTGAACTTTCTGCAAAGGTTTATTTCTTAGGGTAATTAGTAAGGAAATATTTATCTTCTCAAGCCTTTTTTTTTTCTCAAACAATATTTGAAAAGTTGTATCAAAGTCATCTTCGGAGATCTTACCCAGTTTTGCCATAGCAGAGTTCCCCTACTAAAAAATCTTTCACTGTGTGGAATTGAAAAATGACTGTTATTAAAAAAGTAGATTTTATCAGGCATCTCTCTTCCTACCATTAGAAAATGTTATTGATTCCTGTAATTTTCAATTTCGGATGTTACTTTGTTGAAGTTGTGCATGTGTAGTCCAAATCATTGAATTTTCCCTGGTAGGAAATGAATTGAGCTTTCACTAAAAGAACACACTTGTGCCAGTATGAAAATTCCTGTTTTCAGATTAGGTATATTGGACAAAAGAAGTTATATATTTACCACATATTTCTTAATCACCTTCATCCTTCTCTTTCTACTACCTTTTTAAGACAATGGTTAAAAATGCACACTACAGCATTTTAGCTTTGCTTAGTCTTTACAGAACACAATTTTTCATGAGATCTTAAAAACAGTATAAAATCACAATAACCAATTTCCTTCTCCACCTTCCTTATGCAGTTTCTCTTCTGCAGTCAGTGCACATCTGCTGCCATTTTGGCCATATCAGTAAACATCCATAATTAAGGATGATTGGCATTGCACAATGACACTTAGACAGCTAGAGCATATCTCTACAGGATAAAAAGCTGGCAACTGTACCTCCTAAAGGAAGTGAAGACTGTGTTTGACAATTTTCAAGCAAGGTTATTGATAAAAGGAGAAACTTTAAATATGTTATGCTGAAAAGCTGCTTAGACGTGCACGCTTTGAAGAGAAAATCACCAGGAAGACTAAATTGAACCTGGCACTGAGGCTGTTTCTGTGACTGAAGATGTTGAACAAAAATGAAAGAGGATATAGACCTGTGAGATACGACTTGGAAATCTGAGTTTGCTTCTTGGGTCAGACATAGTGTGCTTGCATTGCAGAATTCAGAAATTAGGAGGGAAAGGGTTTTCAAACACAATAAGGTTGGAGTTGAAAGTGTAAATTAAAGTTCATTACTGTCCTGAAAGGTGGCCAGGAAGCCTGAGTGAACATAGATTTTTATCCAGTATATAATGTTTTGGGTATTTTTTCTTCATCTGAGTAGCAGTGATCTTCTGGTACAGAGAATTTTAAAACTGATAATTAGATTAATTTCATCACTAACTTAGGGTGTTAATTAAATTGACTGCATGGTATAATAAATAAACAACTAGTCCAATGCTCATAAAAATATTATGTCCAAATTTAAGGACATTTTGGAACTCAGAGTGAGGTTTCCTTGCATCTATTTCTATTAGTGACTCATATTACAGTATTGTCATGTGTTTTCTGCAATCCTCTCTTCAATTATACAAATCCCTTGTTCATGAAGAAACAGCAGCCAATATCTTGATTGCTCAGTTGAGGGAGATCAAACTCAGAAAGCTGTCTGGTAAAGAACTGAAAAAGGAAGTAGTTGGATGTTAGTTTGATCTTTAATTTGTGGTCTCTATTTTAAACTATGAGCCATGCAGCCAAGGCAGGCCAGGTGTTACAGCACATGGCTGAAGCACACTATAAAACAGTTGAATCATTCATTTAAATGATTTCATGCCTTCAGTAACAGTATGTTTATGCTTGAGGAAATAAAACACACATATTGACTTCACAGATGTTGGCATATGTCTATGGACAGAGGATTTGACAGGCATCTGTATTGTATTATAAAGCAAACTTTAATAACATTCAAGGTCCAGGTAGTTTTAGGAAGTGTCTCATGAGGTCTGGAACAGCCATCCATGGAGAAAGATGGTGAGGAACTCTGGATTTTTAGAGGGCAATGTATACTTCTCTATTTTTTGAATCAAATCAACCAAAGTCTTCGGAGTCCCACTGCCATCAGAGCGTATGCAAAAGATGCATGCATTCAAACACTCAACATGTCTGGATATAAATGCAGCTGTGAATCAAAATTTTATTAGGGGACTACTATTCAACCCAGTGACTTTTAACATGTGTTATCACCGAGTATTTTCACGTGTTGCCAGTTTACTATTAAGATACTTAACCAGAATGACAAACTCAGGATTAACTTCTGAGATTAACTACGAAAACGTCTCACAAGATTCTAGATGGGATTTGTCATTAAAAAGCTGAAATAAAATAGAATGCAGAAAAAAATGAGATATTGCTTGAAGGAAATTTTCAAAATCTAGCAGTAAAACAGCTGTCAGATTCTGTTCTAAACTGCAGGGTTTATTCTCTTGCTCTAGAGACTTAAGGCTTTACATAAATTTTATCTCATCTAGTGTCAATCTAGTATGAGCTAGACCAGTAATTTTAGTGGCAAATTCTCTTAGTTTGCAAGTATTTCTCAGTGTTTATGTGTTAGTCCATTTGTAGGGTTGTGCTTAATATGCACCATAATAAACTTCAGTTTATTTATCTTTCAGTCATGCTGGGAATGTATAAAAAGGCAAAGGAAATATAACTTGCTGAAAAAACACATTCTGCTTAATGTCAACAACTGCTTAGTAGGCTCCTTTATGAGCTTATTTAAATCACGAGTTGCAAGGTAAAACAGAATTTTTCTGTGAGCTAAGTGGAACTGTCTAATTACTCTTCCTAAATGAGTGTAACAGAGCTCTCTGGCATTCTTTGGAGCACTTTCTCTTTCAGACATTTGCATTAGAGTTGCCATGGACGGCAGTGTATGTTTGCTACCAGTAGTTAATCATCTTAATTTTTTTTTTTTTTTAAGATTTCTCTTAAACAACAGCTGATTCTATGCAAGCAGCTCCACACCCAATCAGTTGGAATTTAAGGACAAGCTACCAGGAAGTTTTAAAACAGGGAGGAGAATACTTTGTTATTCTTTCTGCTGAAAAGTGAATACAGAACAAAGGGCAATGGCTGCAAGTTGGAGCACAGGAAGTTCCGCACCAACATGCGGAAGAACTTTTACACAGTGAGGGTGACAGAGCCCTGGGACAGGCTGCCCAGGGAGGTGGTGGAGTCTCCTTCTCTGGAGATATTCAAGACCTGTCTGGATCTCTACCTGTGAGATACGTCCTAGGGAACCTGCTCTGACAGAAGGGTTGGACCTGATGATGTCTTGAGGTCCCTTTCAACCCCTAAAATTCTGTGTATCTATGATTCTGTGATTCTGCTACCTGGAATTTTAGTTGACCTATTTTTCTAAAAATTTCATGTTGACTGTAGTAACTCATCAAACTTTTTCCCATACATGTAGAACAAGAAAAGAAGAATTTAAACTGCACATGCTCCTCCCCATAGTTTTACCACACCTTATGGAAAATTGGAAAGTTTCTTAAAAAAGCATGTGTAGCCAGTATGATATCTCTACTCTGCCCTCGTGAGGCCCCATCTGGAGTACTGTGTCCAGATCTGGGGCCCCCAATACAAGAAGGATGTGGAACTGTTGGAGAGGGCTCAGAGGAGGGCCACGAAGATGTTTAGAGGGCTGGAGCACCTGCCCTACGAAGACAGGCTGAGGGAGCTGGGCTTGTTCAGCCTGGAGAAGAGAAGGCTGCGGGGGGACCTCATTGCAGCCTTCCAGTACCTGAAGGGAGCTTATAAGCAGGAGGGGATTCAACTTTATAAAAGGATAGACAATGACAGGACAAGGGAGAATGGATTAAAACTAAAGGAAGGAAGGAAGGTTTAGATTACAGAAAGAGTGGTGAGGTGCTGGAACAGGCTGCCCAGAGAGGTAGTGGATGCCCCATCCCGGGAAGTGTTCAAGGCCAGGTTGGATGGGGCCCTGGGCAACCTAGTGTAGATCCAGGCCTGAGGTTGGTGGCCCTACCTGTGGCAGGAGGGTTGGAGCTCTATGATCCTTGGGGTCCCTTCCAACTCATACCATTCTATGATTCTATGATTCTATGATTCAGTGTTCTATCAGTACTGCTCCCATCCTAACTCCCAAACACCGTCTGCTAGAAATAAAATTAACTCTATCCCTTCCAAACCCAGGACAATCTTGCTCTGCACAGAGTAACTGCTTGTGACAGCTATATATTTTAGACTGTACTTGCATTTTACAAATATAAACAAAAGGAAAACAATCTAGCCATGGGCACCTGGCCAATTACAGAAACTGCTGTCACAGCTAAACCAAGTAAGACAAGCTGCAGATAAAGTTAATACAGAGCAGGACTTACAAACCTCAGTGCTGGGGCCACGCAAACTCAATACCATGGACCATTGGTAGCAATGATGACACCATGCTACAGGGCTACAATTTTGGTTGCACAGGCAGCTAAGCAGAGAGGAACAAGAAATGATCCCCAGGCATTGGACTTTCTGACTAAAGCACATGCTTAAATTTATGGATTGTAAAGCATTCTTACTTATTTCAGTTCTAGCAGTGAAGCGTTCTTTGACATCGTCACATCTTGTGCACTTCAGTAAATACTGCTATAATTTCAACGAACACTGACTGCTTCATTCCAATTGAAACCAGAAGCTGAAATTTAAGCATATTTAAAAAACCAAAACCCTCTTTAGAGTAAAAGTGCTCAGTACAATACAGCAAACAGTGAAAATTTTCACTGTTTTTGAAACAATTTCATTTTTAAATGAAATTTTGGAGGAACATTTTCCCAAAAGATTTGTGTAAACCTTTATGTCCCCTTCTTTTCATTTACATTCTCCAGTGACCCTTTGTCTAACAGGATTCTTTTTTCTCCTAAAAATTAGCAGAGAAAATGTAAAGCACAAGTAATTATAAAGTAAAAAGGATTAGAATAGTAAAAATGGTTAGAAACATCATATCCTGTTTTTATTTCTTTCATAAACAAAAGCAAACTCTTTGAATGTCTGTTTTACATTATTTTGGAAAAAAAATTAGTCAAAAAATTACATGTCCTTATGTCATTTGTGTTCCATGAAAACATCACATTTCTAATTTCTTATAAATAAATTTACAGCTTAAAGGATGGACAGTACTTCAGACAGTGTAAAGCATCAAGTTCATTGAAACCAGTGGGCTTCATTTATTTAGAATAGATATATTTGTGGTATTTAAGGACCAGATTATGTTCTCTGAACATTTGATTTGATGGACATAAAATACACTGGAGGTATATATACACACATATAGAAACATATGTAAAAGGCACCACATGCAGCAAATTCAGATGTAACATGGAAATGCAGAACAGTGTAACCGTTTGTTATCAGACATGGAAAATATCCCAAAGTAAATCTTAGAAAAAATAATAAGCAGCAATTAACATACTCCTGACAGCAAAGGACTCCAGATGCTAAGGACTCGCTGTAGCATGCACTCCCTCTCAGCAATAGCATGAAGCCACCAGCCTCAGGACCATAGAGGAGCAGCAGGAAGGTGAACATAGGGAGAAGGGCTAGAATCTGAGACATGTATATAACAATTTTAACTTCATTTTTATTCCTTCTGTTTTCTATAAGAATTAGATCTAGACTAATAATCCTTGAATTATAGTATTAAGATTTTAGTCAAACTAAAAAGAAATTCTTGGCTTTATATACATATTTTTATATGTACAATGTGTGTTTCCTCTTTGTATATAAACAAGATTTTGAGCACAGTGAAGTATTGGACTGTTTGTGGGAAAACTTGGTATTACCAGAACAAAAATTAACGCTTCACTGGACTGAAGGTAGCACATTTTACAAGGCAGAATTCTGTCTTTAGAAGATAAATAGTCTCAAGTCTAAGTCAGTAAGTAAAATTCCTATTGATCTGTTGTTTTGCTCAAGTGAAGATAACAGTTAAAAGAAGCAACACTCTTGGACCAAATTCGTGTTACAAAGTTTTACTGGAACAGTTTGTTTATCCAGACTGTATGACGAAGTATGATTAACTTTCAAATTCATTATTCTAGGGAAAAAATACCGATACAGGGTATACAGGGGCAACGTTTTTTTGGGGGTATTTTTTGTTGGTTTTTTTTTTTTTACTTTTTAAAGACAGGATTCCAGCTAAGCCCTTTTCACATAGACGAACATCTATATATTGCATCCGGAAGATGATATATATATCTTTTCCCCAGACCCTCCCGGGTGACATGCTTCTGTACTTATGCTGTCAAAATGTTCCCAACCATCAAACTAGTCTGTTCTCGTACCTGTCTTAGATCCCTACATCCTCCTTAGAGTCTGCAAATCACCATCCTGCTTCTCTAAATGTGAGAAATATGAGTATTTGCTAATAGATTGGTACATCAACAACATTGTTCTCTTTTATGTTCTAGTTTCCGTTTTCCACATCTTTTTACTTTTTACACATTGTTGTCTTTTTTTTTTTTTATCTTCAGGATGAAAACTTTTCCTTTTTCCATCACTTATTTTAGTCCTGCTATTATTTTTTTCCTTTTTAAATTTTTTTTTTTTGGACAGGTGTCTACGGTTCTTGAGCTGCCCATGTAGCTTCAGCTCATTCCTCTTTCATCATGTCAATTCTCCACATTCAGACAGGCCCATACTGAAGTTTTACTACAGAAAAATTTGATGGGATTGCAACCGAAGTATTTTCTTGCTTCACAGATTATCAAGGCAGAACAAATGAACTAGCTTTTGGAAAAATCTGTCCATGAAATTATTAACTATACAAAACACTCGAAAGGCAAATAAAAGATATCATATCTTGTAACTGTGTAATCTCCTAGATACATAATCCACTTTTCAATGTGATATTGTTCTTTCCTCACACCCCTAATTTTAATAAAATGTACATTGGTCTAAAGAAGAGAAATAAGGATCTTTTCCAAACACAGATTCACCTTGAGGGTGTTGGAGGACGCAGACGAGCTTTATTTCGAGTGAGTGGTCTTACCTGGGACCTGGACCCACAATTCTGCTCCTGAACCCAGGAAAAACATTCATGGTCAAGACCTCCAGACCTGACTTTTGGAGGCTACTTTCTAGCAGATGGATCTCAGATCCAAGTTGTAGCCATGTCCCCAGCCCCATCTCTCACCACGCCTGGTGAGTCTCCCCTGACCAGGCCCCAGTCCCCGACTGTTCCCTTGCAGTGTCCAGGGCTCCTGAGAGGCCCATTGTCTCCCACAACTCTGCCCGCCATGCTCAGGGACTAGAAGGTGAGAGCAGGGCCCTGCCCACACCCTGGTCACCCCTGCTCATCGTAGGGTCAGACTTATCCAACCACGCTCCCTGGAAGGTGTTTCTGGTTGTTAATAAGAAATGTCACATTCTCTTTTTCTTCTGGTCTGCCCTTCTCAGTCATTTTAGTCTTTTTTCCTCTTCTTGTCTTTGATCAGATTAAATGGGCTTGCAGGGGAAAAGTGCACTCTTGAAAATGAATTTTAGTATTGCTCTTAAAACACTTGGAGAGTATGTGGATCCCCAGATGAAATCAAGATGGGGCATAGCTCAATTTTTTCTGCTGTTCACCTTGCAAATTAATATTTTATAAAGAATATTTTTAGTGAAGCAAAACTCCAGTTATGGAGGAGAACATAAGACTGTGGTGGGTTTCTTTTTTAATAAAAAATGAAGGAGAGTTTAAGTTATATAACCTGTACTTCTTCCTAACTTATTCCAAATATCAACTAGGTTTTAAAAATATGTGATATAAATTAAATCCTCTTCTAATGTTTATAAATATGACTTCTGGCATGAACCTAAATTTACTTTGGTTTTATTTACTGAAAAACCCAATATTAATTGGAATGTGTTCATCTGGGTTTACTTCAAGAACCTGTGATACAAACTCTCACCTTTTGAAACCCATTTCAAGATTTTCTGTACTGTTTATACTCTACAGGCTCTTCTCAATGGGGTTTAAAACCTAAGAAATTTCTTATGATCCAGAAAAAGAGGAGAGGATCTTATAATACAAACCTCCATAAGGACAAGTAGGCATCTTCTTATGCGTAATGAAACAAGAAGGCCCAGAGGTAAAATACATTCTCATATGATCTTTGTAGCCCAAGTAGTACAAGTGTTCCTCAGTTAGGGCTTGTCTAACAGTGGGCTTTTATGTTTTTTCTCCACACAAACTCCAGAGCTTTTTTCTTCCTTTTAGCATGTAATTTGTTACAGTTTGTTTGTTAGGGAGGGAGAGAGAGTCTACATTTAGAAAACAGATATTATTAATCCATGCAAATATCCAATTCCAAATAACCTGAAATTTGTCACTTCCAAAATTGTTGGCCTGGGCAAATCTAGGAAACCACTTTAATTACTGAACATTCTCTTACACTGCAGTACCTTTTCAAAATTGCAAGAAGGCTAGAAATAACCTTCCTCTACCACAAGATCTCAGCTACAGAAAAAGCCTCCCACGGATTAGATACCTTGATAACTCATTTTTAGTAATAGTTTAATATTCTTTTTAAAATTCTTTCCACATCAATAGAACTCCTAAAGGTTGGTGAGGAAGAATTCTATTTTTTATGCAAAACATTGCATAACTTCTTTGCAGTTGAGTTACTAAAAATTTAACTACGGTGGTAATGAAAGATGCAAGGTTGTATCCTGTTATGAGGTTTCTGTAATGAGGTCTCAACATTTCAGAATAATTTTATATTTAAATTCTGAACAAACTAAGCCTATTTGAAGATAATGGTGGTCTGTGCCTTGGGTGTGGATGTAGTAGATGATTAACAAACTAGGACTTGGAGAACTTCTATATAGACTGGCACTGGAGTTGGAAATGCTACTGCCTGTAGCCAGAATCACCAGGACTGCAAAACAACACCTGCCATAAGAAGAAATGTGATCTAGTGTTAATTAAATGAATGAATGAAACATGCTATTCTAAGCTCTGTAAGTATAAAATAAAAACAGCACAGAAGGGTTCCCTGTATTATTCCAAAAAGCTAACAGATAAATACTCATTTCATCTTTTCTTTCTATTATAGCTGAGTATTTTTCCCCTGCCATTAATAGGTTCTGTGAATTTGTCAATGACTGTTCTCTTTATTGGTGATTCTAGCACTTTGCTCACAAAGGACATCCTGACATTTTCTCAAAGGATGGTGGTTTGGTTTTTTTCTTATAGACTTACTGGATAAGAATGGACTTTGAAGAGTACATGGCATAAATAAAGATGATCTCAATTGTGTTGTATTTGTTGTTTTGGTTTTTTTAAAGTAAATTTAGAAAATAACCAAAACCCCATTGCTTGATCATACAAGATCTTTTAAAGGCGAAAAAGCTAAATTAACTGTTCAGTTCAGGTTTTGCCCATTCATATAAATGATACACGAGCTCTGGGGGCAAAAGGTAATTATGATTTCATTTAACTATTTTCAAATGTCATTGAATGACTCTTTAGTGTCCTGTATCAAAAACCGGAGTGTCTTCCTATCTTTTCCAAAATGTAGCTAACTAAAGCATTAATGCATACACAGAAGTAATTTTTAAAATATTGCTAGTGATCACTTCTCATAATCATTGGAAAGAATAATTAACATCTGAAACGGGAATAAACCCACAAATGGTCTATTTTTATGTTACTCTCTGCTCCTCCTATAAATTCTTTCCATAATTACCTTGTGTAAGACATTATATCAGATACTGAATTGAGGCAAAACCTATGTAATAATAGACCCAAAGGTAGCCAAAAAGAGCAGTGCCAAATAGAATTGAGAGTCATGTAGACTTCTGTTACTTATATGTATACAAAACTATTCATGCAAATTCTTGAAGTAAAGCCTTTGCTTTATTGCATTGCAAGTTGAAAAATTACTCATGTAAAACCCTTCCAGAAGAACAAGGTCATTAATAATTTTATGATCTTTTTCATCTTGGTGCCTACTTCTAATGATGGGATTGGAGGAGATGGGAAAATGTAGAAAGTAATTCCATCTACTTAGTGACCAACTAGCTTATTCAACAACTCAAAAGAGGTATGAATATGAAGGAAGAGGAGACATAACATGAGTGTTTTGAGGAAGTTGAAAAGGATGGTATTTGGCCTTTTCAAAGAGCAAGACTATTGTGAGAAATAAGTAGGTCTTTTGGAGAAGAATGAGAATGATTCTAACTGGAATTTGCTTATGAGCTGGAAGTGACAGGTACTGTTTCATCCACGGATACTTAAAAAACTCTGGGAGTGGAATTCCTTTCATTGAATGCTAGATATCAAAACTCATCATCTGGTCTAAACTAGCCCCAGATTCTCCTCTAGCCAGTGGAAAAATAAAATATCTCCATCTGACATTTCATCCAGACTCCTCTGCCAAAGAGAATTGGGCTAAGTAATTTTTCAGAAGTTATTCCTGTTCCACCTTGGCTAAATTGAGTCTCACTGGCAGTCTGATCTCAACATCTCAATTTGAGATGACTAAGACTGAAAGAGATAGCTTCTACTGGTACTGTTAAATATATATTCTGAAAAAAATAAATTGACGAATAAAAAATACATTTCATTAAAAAGCCACTAATTTCCACCGAATAAAAGCAAATATAAGTGAGTTTGAAGTCACACAGTCATTGACCTGTGAGAGAGAGTAGCTCTGTTCCCCTGTCCTAAACCATGACAACTTAGATGATAACTTTTGCTAGGGTCCTTTCAAGTTTGTTCTTGAAGTTTTCCATGGGGGAACACTACTTCATTTCTTCCATAGTAGAAAACTGTACATAGGTATCCTGTCTTTATAGGTCTTTCTTGCAGTAGCATTTTTAAGCCTTTAGAGTTCTATACCGTGTCTACTCTTTGCATTTGTTTCTTTTCACTAAAAGGCCCAAAGTAGGACATACTTAATTGATGACCAGTCATACATTTTTCTCACTTCTGCAATATATATATATATCTCACTATTGCAATTATATATATATATAGTTGAAGCATTGCACATGTCCAAAGTAGTCCAGGTAAGTGTAGGACACATTTGTTTATTCACAACCTATCTAATTGTTTTTCTACTCAGCTTTGGACTACTTTGGTTATCTATTGGTCAATAACTAGAGAAGACCACTCTCTTTTAAGACATTGAGGTATTCTTGATTCACCCTCAGCTTGTGATTCAGCGACACATCCTGATCCCTGTACTGGATAGCTGCTACCTACAAAGTTCCTAGTTGCTATGTTAATTTTCCTGCGTGGCAGAACCTTGTCCTTTCCTTTGCTAAAGAACATCATGCATTTTTCATATAAAATATAATACATTTTTCAAGATCATGTTGAGTTCTAAATTCCCTCTCCTGTATATGAGCAATCTCTCTCAAAGTGATGTAACTCATGCATTGAATAAGCATATTTCATCACTCTTGTTTTTAATAAAAGCATTAAAACCAACAAAAGTCTGATTCTGCTTGATAGCCTTTCACTATTAATATCAAAACACCAAGTCATTGGATTTCAGTGAGCTTACAGTATATTATCTTAATCTAGACTGTGCTTCCTTGTTTAAACATAAGAATGTCGTGTCAAAAGCCTTACTAGCATGAAGTCTTATTGCCATGTCAGAGGAAGAAATTGAATTCATCTGGCAGAGCTTTTTTCTTGACAAATCCATGCTAACTGCTTCGTGGCTCTGAAAAGACACTTTTCCACTTGGTTGTTCAGCTTCCAGTTTCTTAACTGATGATGTCATGGGATCTCAGTCATTTTATAATTTCCAGAGTTTCTGGGTCAGAAAGGTTTTTTTTTAATTTTTTTTTTCCCTAGGCTTTTTAGCACTTAGAAAAAAGAATATGTAAGCAAATTTTCAGCTCATATCTATGTGCTAAAGGATTTTTCTCTTGTTCATTGTTGATCATTTGTGCAGGTAAACTTTAAAAAAGTTTAGCTGTGTATTCCAGGAATATGAGAAAGTTGCTCTTAAACAGATGGCTTCCTTGTTTGTGGTTAAGTTTAGATATAGAAGTCAGGTGTAATCTGGTTTTGAATGTGAACAAATTACTCAAGAAGGAGAGAAAAAATCTCATACATACTCTTATTGTACCCTATGAGATGTCAAACATTTGGCAAGTGGGTTTTTTTTTCTTTTAATGTTGCTTTCTTCATGTTCCCTTCAAGCATAAGAAAGGAACATAGGAACAGTCCAAAGATCCATCTGGTATTACATTCTCCTACTGACAATGGTCAAAAGCAGATGCCTAAAGAAAAGTATAAAACTAGGAGAAGCATATGGTGACACTTCCCCAAACACTCCCTTTAACTGCCAATAATTTATGGTTCAAATGATACTTTTAACTATCTCTGCCCAAATATAGCTCAAATCTTGGTTCTTGCTTCTAGTAATTTTCAGAAATCAAATGAACAGCTTTAATTTTTGTGCTTGCATATCCTTCTTGTCCTCACCATCATGTGAACAGCATATAATTTCATTAATCCATTCCAGAGATACTTTCTAACAGCACTTACTAGCATGGTGTTACCTCACATATTAGCAGTGATTTTGGATTTACAGATTTACCTTCTTGCTCTTACTCTGAATGCTACCTGCAGAACAGTTGTATTCCAGAATTTCTAACCACTGATAGAACTGCAAGTTTGAAATGTGGGGTGCCAATATATTGTAGTGAACCTCATTTGTTACAGATTACAGCTTACTTCATTAGGAAGTTGGATGGGTACTCACACAGTGCCTGATATGCTTATTGTAGATAAACCCTTAATTTTTAGATAAGATTGTAGTGTTAATCATTCCAGTCTGCCAGTTTGTATTCTTTAACCTTTTTTGTTTTTTACCAAATGTGTTTTAAGCAATGCAGCTCTTCAGGTATAACCAGATTTACAAAAAACCAAGAAGTTAAGATAATTTTCGTAGCACATTATGAAAGTACCTTTGAGAATATTTTGACAATGAAAAGTATGGGCTAAATATAACATCAATGTTCTGTCTCTATTATTAAAGTTTTTACAGGAAGATAGGGCATTGGCTGCCCTGCATTTTTTCACAATCATTTTCTTTTTTCCTTGTCAATTTTGAAGCCCTTAATGTAGCGAAGTGCTTCAGTGGAGTTACGATAAATGTTCCCAGCTGATGATCTTCCGAGAAGAAAGAAGTCAAGAGTAGGAAAAGCTTTCTACATTTTCACACACAAAAAAAGATACAGAATTTTGCTTTTCAAAACATGTTGGCTTTTTGATTGACAATTTCTGTTAACACTAACTGCACATGCATATAGGAAGGGGTTTTTAATTATTAAATGTACAATTAAATTATTAAAATGTACAATATTACTTCAATTAAAAAAACACCAAAACAACAAACCACAAAACCAAACAGAAAACTACAACACGTATTTTTAATTGCTATGATGTTGACAAAACCAAGGATAGCAAGGGGCTGGAATCAGTTAAGAGCAATCAATTCTGGGGGGAGAATCAGTTAATATATATAACATTCTCAAAAGTCAGGTTTAAGATCATAGTGTTTAGAAGGTGAGGACAGAATATAACTACAGTGTAAATACTCAAATTTGATTTCCATCTAAATCATTAATAAAGCCTTTAGAATTAATTTCTTCTTTATTACATTCTCTTCTTTTTATAATCCAATTTGGTGGCAGCTTTAGGCATTTCAGCCATAGATACATGACATCTGAGTGTCAGGTAAATGCCAATGAAATCAATCTTCTATCTTTCCTATTAAAACAGGCTGATGTTGTCAGTTTGTAGGCCTAATATTCAGTCAATAAGTAAATAAAGACCCAACAGCTATAGACAGTGTTGTAAACACAAACACATTCAAATAATACAAATCAGGATTCCTGTAAAAAAAGAAAAAAAAAAAGACTGTAGAATAATTATCTGAAATGCATTATTTGTGATTTTTACATGCATTGGAAGAGTTAGGATTCATTTTTAGAGTATTTTTCTCTCTAACATCGAGGAATGGAAATATCAGTAAGTGTTTTCTTGAGCAATCAAATGACTAGAGCAGCTAGGTAAAAATTAAGAGTGTTAGAATATGAGGAAAGCAAATGTTAACTAACTATGCAAAAAATACATTTAATTTATTAATTTTCTGCACAGTCTCTTTCTTCTAGACAAAAGAGCTTGAAAGTGGGCAACTGGTACTGATGAATAAACAGAGTGTAAAATTCAAATGTTACTTGGCACATTTTGGATTTATAGGAAATAGAGTCCTTTACATTTATGAGCTGTCTGAGTAGAGCTCAAAAATTATTTGAGATTGATATTTTTACTGAGGATAAGAGCACTGAAACCAATACTCTCTATCCCTTCTCCTCACTGACTTTAGAGTGATGCTCTTCCCTTAATTATTAATGTTCCAAATTAAACTAAATTTCTGAGTTTCTGTCCAACCCAAAGCACAAAGCAGGCAATGACTCTTAGGAAAATGTGACATGAGGCCAACAGGGCCTGGGGTCCAAGCAGGAAAACGTTCGCAGCATAGAGATGAGCATGACAGTCAGGCTTGGTGAAGTGTGACTTGCTATAAAATAAGCCTTATCAAGTAGTTTATTAGTAGCAGATGGCAACCTAGAACTTTCTGATACCTAGGCTACTTTGCATTTGGGTTTGTACTTAATCTTTTGATATATACAGAAGGTAGAAGCAGTGAGAAAGTACATAGGAGTTGGAAGCATGGACAGGTAACCTGGGAAGAATACTACTGAAACGGTGTCCTTTCATGCAGACAGGGAATTAGAAAAGACAAAGCCTAACTGGAATTGAAACTGGCAAGGGATGACAAAGGTGACAAAAATGGCTTATTTAAGTACATAGATGCCAGAAAGAAAACCAGGGAAAAAGTGGGCCCGCTGCTCCACAATACCTGGGAAGGTGATGGAACAACTGTACTTGGAACCATTTCCAGGAATGTGGAATGGATTCACCAAGGAGAAGTAATGCTTTACCTATAACTTTCTACATTTAAATGACTGGCTTGATAGATGAGAGGTGTGGATATTGTTTACTTTGACTTAGGTAAAACTTTTACATTGTCTTCCTTCAGATCCTCACAGAGAATCTGGTGTAGTATGGGCTGGATGAGCAGACAATGAAGTGGAATGAAAAGTGGCAGAATGTCCAGACACAGAGGGTGGTGAACAGTGGCATGAAGTCTAGTCAGAGGCTAGTAACCAATGGTGTAACCCAGATGTCAATGCTACGTCTGATCATTTTTAGCACATTCATTAATGATCTGGATGATGAGGCAGAGCTTACCCTTAGAAACTTTACTGATGACACAAAACTGGGTGGAGTGGCTGTTACAGCAGAAGATCATGCTGCCACCCAGAAGGACTGTGTCTGGATGGAGAAATAGGATGACAATGACCTCATGAAGTTCAACAAGAGAAATTGAAAAGTCCTGCACCTGGGAAGGAACAATAGCATGCGCAAACACATACTGGGGGACACCCAGGCAGAAAGCAGCTTGTCAGAAAAGGCCTTGGGGGTCCCAGTGGATGCCAGGCTGAACATGAGCCAGCAGTGTGCCCTTAAGGCAAAGAAGGCTAATAGTATCCTGGGCTGCTTTAAAAGGGGTGTTGCCAGCAGGTGAAGGAAGGGATGCAATCTTTCTCCTTCACTCATCACTGGTGAGACCACACCTGGAGTACAGTGTCTAGTTATAGGCAGCCTGGTAAAAGAGAGATACAGAGCTTCTGGAGAGAGTCCAGTGAAAGGCCATGAAAATAATTCAGGGACAGGACCATCTCTGCTATGAAGAAAGGCTGGTAGAACAGTGAGACCAAAAGGGAGGATCTTATCATTGTGTTTAAATACCCGAAGAGATAGTTTAGAAGTAGCCAGCCTCTTTTCACTGGTCTAGTGACAGGAAAAGAAGCAATAGTCACAAACTGAAGCAAGGAAAATTCCACCTTAACATAAGGGATACTTTTTGAGTATTTTTTTAACTAAAAGTATGACTGAGCACTGTAGCTGATTGCTCAGAGAGGTTGTAGAATATCCTTGGAGATATACAAATGCTGTATAGACACAGTCCTGGGCAACCTGCTCTAGGTGACCCTTCCAAAGCAGGAGGGTTAGAACAGATGACCTCCAGAGGTCCCTTCAAACTTCAACAATTGTGTGACTGAATCTGTGACTGACATGCAGGTAATCATAGAGTAAGAGAAAACAGCTCATTCCCTGAGTATTATGGATCATGAAGGATAAAGGAGACTCACATTTTCTTTTCTCATGAGAAAGATAAATGGGACACTGAAGAAGCTACTCAGCTAGTACCTGAGTATGATATGCATATGCCTTCCACGTAGATGGAGATTAAGAGCTGGAGGCAGGTACCTGATGGTTTCCTTTGTCTCTCAGCCATAATGTTGATTTTACCTAAGGATTACTCTCCAAAATTCTTGCCCAAGGGTCACAGCCCCATTACCTTTGAGAGCAGTAGGAGCAAATTTTTTAAATCATATATCTATATACTATTGTTATTAAATCATGTTTACTACAGCAACATTCAACACCTCTCAAGACTGAATCCTCATCAATCTCAGTAACATAAGTGCTGACCTACAGAGAGTTTCTGGTGTGAACAATTTATAATTTGCACAGCACAGTTGTAAAATTTATACCTAGGAAAAGAGATATACCTTTACCCCTTTCTCTTCACAAAGAATAATGAAGTTTTCAAATGTCTGCAGAGAAAAATAGAAAATTTAGTTCTCTGGACCACAGAAATTAAAGCATTTAAAATTATATAGCATAGTATTACATAAACACTGCTGTGATTTCTGAATTAATATTGACTATTGTCTTATCCTGGACTCAACTATGGTGGAATATATACAGCATTTCATATGTGAATTTACGACTACCTGAGTTTTCTCTATACTAAGCAAGAAAAAATAGCTTTTACTAATGGGCTAAATATTCAGTTCAAAATCCTTGAGTTGAAAGGTTCAAGTAATCTCATTTGAGCACAAACAGAAGTCTGATTTGATAAAACAAGAAGAAATAATATTGTGGCCTTTTGTGGAAAAACTATAAAGGTCATATCTTTAAACCTTGAGAAAGCAACTCTATCTTGTAATCTGATATTGATCGCATGAATCACAGAGGTCTATTTATTTTCCAAACAACAAATTATATGGGCTAAAAGAAATGAGAATATAATTTTATTAGTTTTATTATTTTTTTTCTTCCATTTAGCTGTCACTCTTCCCTTCTCAGGATAAAGAAGTCTTTCCACTGTGAAGAATCTACTCAACTGTGGAGTGCCATCACAAAGGTTTCAGGGAAAATTAAATCTTGAAACTGCATATAAGCTTGTCTCATATGAAGACAAACAATATTAGCACTGATTTCTTTAGAAACTAGTACAAACACATGTAATTTACAAAGAAAATGTTAACAAGAATATTCAGAGAAATGCATACAAATGGCTTTTTTTTTTCCAAATCTAGACACTGTTTCCCACAAAATAATATAATATATAATATAATTTTATTGTTGTTGTTGTTACTACTGTCGGTAAAATTCCTTGGAATTCACATCAAGAGCTATTATTCTATAAACTAGATTTAACTAGTATTTTGGGACACAGGTGGAGACTTAGGGTTGGATTTTAACTTTTTCCAGTAACTCCTGTTCATGCCTACAGTATTAACATGAGGAAAATAAGTGAAATTACCTGGTTTAAAGTCTCCTGCCACCAACTAATCAAGGAAATAGAAGCCTGGCTTGTGAACATTGTCAGCTACGATCTCCATTCTAACTCTTAAATATAAAATTAATACAGTACAAACACTATTAAGTTTTAAAATATTGTAGGTAGCAAAGCTATCATAGAACTGCTTTTATTTCATTAAACAGAAGACCAAAAACACCTCAAAAAATCCATAAGAACAAAGGAAAGAAGTTTTGAGGAACATATTTACAGTAAATATGTTACACAAAAACATAAAAAGAGTCTGACTGGATTGTGATAGTCCTGAACAATAATTTTCATTCCTACAATGAAGTTAAGCAGTTATGATAAACAGATATATCAGTGACTCAATGAAAGAGCTGTCGTAGAAGCTGTATCTCTTGGAACACTTCAATATTTATAACCTCCTGAAGTCAAAGCTTCCTGATTGATGCTTAAACATGAGCATTTGAATATAGGATCAAACTTTTTGTCTTCTAGTGTGTGTGTGTGTAAAGCCTTAATCCATGTAAGGCAAACAGCATATCACACATGAGAAACAGTGAAATTTGCTTTACTCCCATCAGATTCAAATATTGGGACATTCAATATTAGACTAAATCCACAGAAACTTAATCTCTACTAGATTCTCAGCCTATAGACTAAGGATACTTTATTGACACTGAAAGAGGTATCTAAAGTTTTGCTTTCATCCATGCCTCTTTAATTCCTACTGTCTTCTTATCTGAGTTCTACCAGAACTGAAGAAGGATCAGTCTGGTATGAATGGCTAGAAGCTTATTCCATGTTTACCTAAATAATAGTGGGAACTTGAAGTGTCTCTTGTGATAATATAACCCTAAACCAAAAGTGAGTTCCAAGTACAGTACTGTAGAAACACTAGAGTAATCCTGGAACAATAAAAAATAAGGGAAGACCTTTTTAACATCTGCCCAGATGATTAATATGCTGGGTCTCTCCGAACACTGGACAGACCTGATTCCAGCCCTTACTTCACTGACTGCTTAATAAAATTATTGCAAACATCAGAGCAGCAGAATAAGCCTTTCAGTGTAGTCGCTTAATTGAATGTTTCTACAATATAGGTACAACTGCCTCTCCTGTACATTATAAAAATCTCCTATTTTCATGACTACATAATGTCAAGCTCCAACCTGGAATTCTTGTCATGAAGAACTCTCATTACAAGTTGGAATTATTCACTGTGGAATTGTTGGGAAATGAGCAGTGGAGGCAACAGTGCAGAACTATTGGTCTCACAGTAAAAGCCAGGAAATCATCCATAGTCTTTTGGATTATTTCTTTAGTATCCTTCCTATCTAACACATACTCTAAAATACCTTATCTAACATCAATGCGTTGCATTTTCAATTTTTTTTTTTTCTCATTCACAGAAGGATTCAAAATATTTTCAGAGACTTTTCGATTCCCTTGAGCCAGCACTTACACATTGCAATGTTTATGCAAATCAGGAAGCAACCCATATTTTAGATAAATGACTTTACCCTATTCTATTCTTTGTGCTATCTTAAGTGTTGCAGATACATTGCAGTATTTTTACATATGGATTTTTGTATAAACTGAGATGACTGGCTGGTGGTTGCAACTGGAAAAGTGAAATTAACTGTTTGGCTCCTACTACATAAAGTTAAGCACATTCATGACAATTTGTAGAACTGAGACTGAATACAAAAATCATTGTTGAAGTGTGAACTGTGAACATTGGCTTCAGGTGAAGCCATTTTTAAAGAAAAGGTAATTTAATCTTTGTATTTTTCATTAGTAATATAAAATATTTTTTTTTTCTTTTTTCAGCAGTTTGTTATATAATTTCTCAGTCAGGACAATAGGTGAGCTCTAAAAGAGGCAATTGACATTTAAACTCACTATGCTACTTAAATGGAACTTTCAGTGTTAAATGCAACATTTTGTGGGGTTCAGTTATTGTCTCACAAAATAAGAATGTTTTTGATGCTTGAAAATCTAGTGTTCTTAGGGAGAATCACTACTTTTAATTACAGTTATAGGAAGACCATTACAACTATATAATTTTACAACATTCAGACTTAAGGTATAGAATACAGACAAAACAGGTATTCCTAAATTCTGGGATAGGCACTACAAGTCTCATGCATGCTATTAAAAAGGGATATTTTTCAAAGGCAGTCTACTTTTGCATGGCTGGATTCTGGTGGAGTCGTTGCTGACCAAGGCCGAGACCATCAGCAACGGTCACAGCGCCTCTGGGAATCACATTTAAAAAGTAAAAAAAAGCTAGCAGCTGCTTTTTGCCACCAGAGAAGGGAGTGAGAAGATGTAAGAAACTGTGCAGACATCAAGGTCAGTGAATTAAGGGGAGAGGAGGCGCTTCTAGCGCTGGACAGAAATTTTCCCCTGCAGCCTGTGGAGTGGAGCAGGTGTCCCCCCACAGCCATGAAAGAGGACAGGGAGCAGGGACCCCACCTGCAGCCTGTGTGGAGAGGCCCCACACTGGAGTGGGTGAAGACTCTGTGACCTACATTTGAGCAAGCCTCTGCCAGCAATTTCAGCCTGTGGAGAGAGACAGAGATGCAGGCAACAGACATAAACCAAAGCTAGAGCAGGTTTGCTTGGTGGGGCTTGAGACTCAGTGGGGGACCAGGCTGGAGCAGTCTAGGCCTGAGACTCACTCCCCTTTTCAGCAGTACAGGGGAGAATGTATATATTGAGAGGCTTAGGAGTCGAGATAAGGACAGGGAAAGATCATTCCGCAATTAACGTCACAGGCACAACAGACTCAACACAGAAGAAAGGAAAAAAACCTCTCTGATTTATTACACTGCACTGCACACCCAGTGACACCAGAGTTGGATAATGAGAAGTGCGACCAGATCTTAAAGCACCTCACCACACTTCTCCCTCTCTTCTTCACAGACTTCACTTCAATCATGATTTCACTCCCTTCTTCCCCACATACTGTGGCATGGGGAGGGGCAGGGAATGGGGGAATGAGGGAGACTGAGAATGTCTCTCAGTCTCTCAAGCCCAGACTGCTCCAGCCTGGTCCTTCATGGGTCACCACCCTCCTCCCAGCAAACCTGCTCCAGTGTGGGTCTCTCTCGCTTATCTCTGTGTCTCTCTCTCCATGGGCTGCAAGTGCTGGCAGAGGCTTGCTCCAACGCACATCACAGCATCTCCTGTATGTCTCCACCTGCTCCAATGTGAGGCCTCTCCACAGGCTGCAGGTGGGGTCTCAGCCTTTTCCATGGGCTGTGAGGGGACACCCACTCCACCATGGGTTTCTCCACAGGCTGCCAGGGTATCTTTCTCTCTGGCACCTGGGGCTCCTCCTCCCTCCCTTCCCTGACCTTGGTGTCTGTACGGTTTCTTACATCTTCTCACTCCCTTCTCTGCTGGAAAAAAGCAAGTGCTTGCAGTTTTTTTTCTCCTAAATGTGATTCCCAGAGGCGCTCTGACTGTCACTGATGGGCTAGGCCTTGGTCAGCGGCAGGTCTGGCCTTGAGGTGGATGGTGTTTGCTCTGCTGGGCTCTGTTGGGCCTGCAGAGAGCTTCTGGCTGTTTCTTGCAGAAGCCACCCCTGCAGCACCCCTTCTCCACTAGAACCCAGACACACAAAACTACAACATGTTTCAACACCTAGTCTCTCATATAGGACTTTTCTTCACCTGTTTCCAACACAAAACCTCAAATATTTTGTAATATTCGAAAAAAAAAGTTTCTCTCAAGCTATTTTTGAGTTTACATTTCTCCTGTTTCATTCCACACAGCTGAATCTATTTGGTATTAGATACAAAATGATGGCCAGATTCAAATGTAATTACTTTATTTAGATGATATATGTGGAAAGAGTCTCATTTTCAATTCAATTTCGATTCCCATTACAAAAGGTGTGGGTGAGTATTTATGGTGATTTTTATGCTATTTCTTGTTTATATTGTAAAAGAAATAGTCTAATATCAAAGGTAAGGTAGGTATTTCATGAAGCTGCATACAAAGAATCACAGCTTTGAGGAAAGAAAAAAAAATCTGAAGCTTTCTGAATTTTCTTAAACTTAGCCTACTAATGCTCTTCAGATTCCCTCTCACACACCCCTTTTTGTATGATCTCAGTTCTTTAGCAATAGCGTATTTAAAATGATAGAACTAGCTAAGGTTAACTGTTAATGTTTAATAGCCTTAGACCATTAGATTTTCTTTTAAATGACACCATTTATCTTTCTAAATTCAGTCTACGAAACTTCAGTGATAATACTGCTAAGTGGTTAGACACCACATCAGCTTTGCTTTCATTAATCATCATCCTCTGAAAAACTATTAGCTATTATCTCCAATATTGCTTTGGAGATGCAGAACCAAAGTCCAGTAACTTGTCCAAGGCCTGTGAGATAAGTCTCTCATATGAACTTCAGTGTTGAATAACCTCATTCAGACTTATCTTTCTAGGTATCCCTTGCTGTCCCCCACTATTTAGCAGATGGATTTATTTACAATATAATGCAATTACTTAAACTGCAATGTCATTCTTTAGCTATTCTGATTCACATAGCTGTGAATGTAGATACACCTTATCTTCATCATTATTGTGCAAAACTCCTAATTAATGTATCCACTTGCTATTATTTCCTACAGTGATAATGGCTTCTGAATACAGCAGCACAGTATGAGAATCGGCAACCAAGCAGTACAATTTAAATGTCCTGCTAGCAAGTAAACAAAGCTTGTCACTACTGTAGAGACGGCTTATATTTACAAGTCTTCCATTTGTGACACCTTATTGTGGAGAAAAATAACTACTCAGAAACACATCTATATTAAGAAGTAAGTTGAAGAAAAAGCGGTGACAGTTTTCAGTGCTGGCTTTGACAGGAAGCTAAGCAGGCTGAGGGTCAATGAAACAAATGAAGCTGAATTGGAGGCAAGGCTATAAAATTGTCCAGCAGGCCCATTTAGTGACTGCACCTGACATGTTGGAGGAGGAAGTACCCCAGAAGTGTTGCTAAATCTTGCAATTTTGCTGCCTATTCTATTATATTTTGAATCTTCTCAAACACACTCAGGAGCTATGTTATTACATCAGAATCTCTATTTTCTTGACTTCATTCAGTTGAAGAAAAAATAGAAAATATGAAACCTAAACTGAAATGCTCATAAAGACACAATAGCTGCAACCCCCCCCAAAAGATACAAAACTACTTCTGAGTTTAGATATGCATCATCATATTTAAATTTGATTATATTGGCGTGGCCATGCTTGTGTTTCAACACAAGAAATTCAAGTTGAGAAAAGAGCTTTATAATACACTATTATTATACAAGGGTGATTTGTGAAAACATTTGCTGCCTGCCTGGAACAGCACACAAAAATAAAAATATACTGACTCTTGGTGCAAAAAGGACAATTTTTTTTTGAGACATATAAATATATGTGGATTTGATTTACGTCTTCTGAGTAATTGTAAGGAATTTAATAATCTGACTTTTTCCTCCCTTTAGTGCTATAGGTTTGGTTTTATATGTCATTCCTAATTATGTATCTTCTACCTTAGTATTATAAATTGAGTGCTAGGGAATGTGGAATCCACTTTTCTCTTATCCTGTTTTTTGTGGTTTAGCCCCAGCAGACTGCTGAGAACCATTCAGCTTCTTGTTCAACCTTCCCTGGATGGGATGGGGAGGAGAATGGGTAGACAAAGGCAAACCTCATGACTTGGGATAAGGACAGTTTACTGGGACAGCAATGAGAGAGGGAAATAACATCAGTACTGTGGTGGTTTAGGTCTGGCTGGAGGCCAGACACCCACCAAAGTCGGCCTATCACTCCCCTTTTCAGTTGGACAGGGGAGAAAATATACATTGAGAGGCTCAGGAGTCGATATAAGGACAGGGAGAGATCATCCTGCAATCAGCATCACAGGCACAACAGACTCAACACAGAAGAAAGGAAAGAAAAGTCTCTAATTTATGACACTGCCCTGCACACCCAGTGACACCAGAGTTGGATAATGAGAAGCACGACCAGATCTTAAAGCATCTTCCCCCCACCCCTCCCTTCTTAGCAGACTTCCTTTTAGTCATGATTTCACTCCCTTCTTCCCCTGCATTGTGGCACGGGGGTGGGGGGAGTGTCAGGGACTGAGGAAATGGGGTTCTTGGTCATTTCTTCACGAGCTGTTTTCCTTTTCCAGATTTTAAAACACCTCTGCCTCCCCCACACCCCTCCCTTCTTAGCAGACTTCACTTTAGTCATGATTTCACTCCCTTCTTCCCTCCCATTGTGGCACGCCTCTGCAGGTCGCAAGTTTCCTTCTTGGTCGGGGTGAGCGTTCATTCCACACACCCTTCCCCAGATGTGCCCTGAGGTCCCACCCACAGGAGACAGTTCTCCATGAACTTCTCCAACGTAAGTCCTTTCCCACAGGGCTTCAGCTCGTCACCAGCTACCCTGGCGTGGGTCACTGCTATGGCGGGCAGTCATAAATCACAATGTCTCTCTGTCTCTCAGTCCCAGTCCTCCACGGGGTCACAAGCCTCCTCCCAGCAAACCTGCTCTGGCATGAATCTCTGTCTTGCTCATCTCTGTGTCTCTGTCTCTCTCCATGGGCTGCAAGTGCTGGCAGGGGCTTGCTCCAAAGCGGGTCACAGCATCTCCTGTATGTCTCTACCTGCTCCAGCGTGGGGCCTCTCCCCAGGCTGCAGGTGGGGTCTGGGCCTTTTCCATGGGCTGCAGGGGGACACTCACTCCACCATGGGTTTCCCCACAGGCTGCTGGGGCATCATTCTCTCCGGCACCTGGGGTGCCTCCTCCACCCCCCTCCCTGGCCCTGGCCTTGGTGTCTGCACAGGCCATTACATCTTCTCACTCCCTTCTGTGGTGGCAAAATCCAACTGCTTGTGGGGTTTTTTTTCTCCTAAATGTGATTCCCAGAGGCACTGTGACTATCGCCAATTGGCTCAGCCTTGGTCAGCAATTACTCTGGCCTTGAATTGGCCGATGATGACTTTCTGGGGCCTGTAGAGAGCTTCTAGCTGCCTCTCGCAGTAGCCATCTCTGCAGCCCCCCATTCTCTAACAGCACCCAGCGACAGTACTTAGAATATATGCAACAGGCAATACAGAATACTTTTCTCACCTGATGTCTTAGACTTAGACTTCACACTCACATGTGTCCCAAAACCGGACTGTCCCCAAGCCTTGTGTCCTGGAGCAATGCCACCCCGCCCTGACCAGCCTCCTTTTATGCAGAGCATGCTGTCATATGGTATAGTATAACCCCTTTGGCTCATTTGGGTCACCTGTCCTAGCTGTGTCCTGTACCAGCTTCTGGTAAAAATTGTACTAGCCCAACTCAGAACACCTGCTTTTACATTTTTGGATTTAGATCTTTTCCAGTGCAGTTCTCTCTCTTTGGCAATGAGCTTTAACATGTAGCAAGCCTGTGCAATTTTAATGTGGTGTTTCTTTTGGCCTTTTAGTAAAACATGTAACTACATGAACTAACATATTACAAAAGTTTGATTGGAGCATGTTCTTGTGCTATTCGTGGCCCTCAAAGAAATCTTCAGTGAAACCATTACTCTACATCAATGCATAGTGGCAAACACACATTATTTACTTCCTATATTCTGATGAGTCCAGTATGTTTAGTCAGTGACTATATTCAATTTGAAGAGTTTTCTTTTATTATTGCTAAAAACAGGAGATGAAAAAGTACTCAAAAAAATAACCCACACTGCTGCTACTACTTCATTACAGGCTCTACATAAATCTCTCCTAGATCAAGGATCACTGACCTGATAAACTGCAATAGAGTTGATTACACTTGCTTTCCATGTCGATGTCCTGAAGGTGCATTAATTAAGTAAATGTACTAAAGCTTCATTTATCTGTTGAAGGGCAGGTGGTTAGTGTGGGCCTGAAAAAATAAGACTATTCATATTATTGTTAGTATTAAAACCACCTAATTCAGGAAATGAATCCTTGATGACACAGCTGAAGGTGTTCTGCTCACAAAGGAATAAGTCCTGTGACTAAAAAGGTAGTCCTGCTGAAGTTTACACAAACTGTAGATCTGCATGTATTGTAGTGAATTAACAGGATAGAAATAGGCCAACACTGCCAAACATTGAATGCAGACATTGTTCTGTTTGGTGGTTGTACTGGTTGTTAACGTTTGATAGTGATTTCCCCCATTTCTTTTCTTCAGATTTGGATGGAGAGGAGGTTGTCATCCCTGAGATTCAATCCCTCTCTCCATCAGTCCTTGACTCAGGGATCCAGTTTCTTCTCTATGATAGACTGTAGGATGCAGGCACAGGACACACAACATTTTTTTTTGCCATTTCTGCTCTTAGTCCATTTGACAGCAGAGATCTGGGAGCAGACGCAGCAGTTTGTGGAGAAAGCAGTAACAGTCAACAGCTCTACAGCCTGAGGACTTTCCTGGACCTTCTCACTGCAATAATACTGCTTGGATAAATTTCTACCTCTTCAGGACTGAATTTAAAGCTAGGACCATAGCCAACCCACTGTCTATGATTAGTCCCGCTGTTTATTGCAAGTGATTGAGCTAGCTGTTAGGACTGTGTATTTTCATCTGTTAATGCAAGTTGAAGCTGTGTTTGAGTTTACCAAATCAAGTGGAGTGATTTTCAGGGAGTCTTGAATACCTTGAGTGCAGGAGGATTATATAAGGCTAAATTCTCAATAACAGTATTTTTAAAAAGTTAAGGTAATGTTTTTCCATAGAAACAAACAAGACTTGGTCTAAACCAAAAGAAAATTTCAAGGTAAACTTAAAAGAAGAGTATAAAATGTAGCGGTTCAGATAAAATCCTGAATTCTTAGTTTACTTTCCATTAATTTCTCATTCATTCAGGAACCTGCTTTGGCAGGGTGGTTGGACTCAACGATCTTTTGAGGTGCATTTCAACCCTTACAATTCTGCAATTCAGTGATCTGTTAGGAAATGAATTTTGGCAGTTTTACTAACGTTTATTTACATAGATGTTGGGGCGGAGGAAAGAAACCATGAATTTAGATAAAAAAGCAGAATAGTGTAGAATTAGTAAAATGTTAATCAACCTTGCATTTAGCACAAGAAAATTGATTTGGTATAAACTTCAAAACAGGGTTTAAAAGTGCAAAGAGTAAAAAAATAGAAATAGACTACTTAAGCTAATTACATAAAAAATCATATACATAAAGTTTCAGCAAGTACATTTCTGAGTAAATGTAACAATAGCATATTTAATACTATATTTTTCTTATGAGGTTTAATATCTGAATCTCCATAAACCTTTGTGCTGAAAACAGAGTTTTCATTACTGCTGAGCAGTGATTACACAGAGCAAGGGCCTTTGCCACTCATCACCCCACCCCACCAGTGAATAGGCTGGGGGTGCACAAAGAGTTGAGATGGACAGAGCTGATATCTCATACCATATGACATCATGCTCAGCATACAATGTTAAGGGAAGAGGAAGGAAAAGGGTGGAAAATTTGGAGTGATGGGGTTTGTCTTCCAAAGTAACTGTTACACATTACAGAGCCCTGCTTTCCTAGAGATGGCTGAGCACCTGCCAGCCAATGGGAAGTGGTGAATGAATTTCTTGTTCTGCTTTATTTGTATGTGTGGCTTTTGCTTTATCTATTAAATTGTCCTCATCTCAACCCATTAGTTTTCTCACTTTCACTCTTTCAATTCTGTCCAACATCCTGCCAGGGCAAAGTGAGTGAGCACCTCTGTCATCCTGAACTGAGAACTGGAGCAAAACTGCAATAACTTTAAAGAGTATATACTCTAAAATTTTTGGACCAAATTAACACACAATGCCAAATGTTTTGAGACATTAACAATGGAAACTGCAATTAAATTTATTACAAAAAATAATTAGGAAGGGTCCTTCTCCTCACCCCCTCACAGTGACTCATTCTTCCCTGAGCTGGATGGAAGAACTTGCTTTGAGGAATTACAGAAACTCTTCCAGGCTTGATACTTGAGGGCTGTGATAAATAATCTTGAACATCTCTTAGACTGTGAAAATTTTCCCTTCAACGCGGAATAAAACAAAGTGGTTTGTCCTAAAATTTTCCCATCTCATTTTATCCCTTCTAAGGGATCTTAGTAGTCTCTAGGATGCCTCCTCCCTCTATTGAACTGCATAGGATGCAGGGAATGTGAAAATGACCCCTGGAAATATCTTGGAAGTAGAAGAAGCATGTGGATCCTTAAAATTTAGGTTCAACAAGGCCAAGGCCAAGTTCTTGCAGATGGATAGGGGTCATTCCCAGTATAAGTGCAGGCTGGGGATGCAAGGATTGAGGGCAGCCCTGAGGAGAAGGACTTGGGGATGTTGGTTGATGAAAAGCTCAACATGAGCCGTCAATGTGAGCTTGAAGCCCAGAAAGCCAACTGCATCCTGGGCTGCATCAGAGGAAATATGGACAGAAGGTTGAGGGAGGACATTTCTCCCCTTTTACTCCACTATAGTGAGACCTCACCTGGAGTACTGCATCCAGCTCTGGAGTCCTCAGTACAAGATGGATTTGTTTGAATTAGTCCAGAGGAGGGCCAGGAACACCTCTCTTATGAAACAAAAGCTAAGACATTCAGGGTTGTTCAGGTTGGAGAAGAGAAGGCTCCAGGGAGACCTTATTGTGGACTTTGAATGCGTAAAGAGGGCTTGTGAGAAAGATGGGGACTTATTGGCAGCTTCTGTTGCAATAGGGCAATGGGTAATGGTTTAAACTAAAAGAGGATGCATTCACACTAGACGTAAAGAAGAAATTCTGATGGTGATAAAAGACAGGAACATATTGCCCAGAGAGGTGAGATTGCCCATTTCTGGAAAAATATCAAGGACAGATTGGTTGGAGGTCTGAGCAACCTAATCTAGTTGAAGATGTCCTGGCTCATTGTAAGGGGGAGGTTGTACTCAATGACCTTTAAAAGTCCTTTCCAACCCAAGTTATTTTATGATTCTATGATTCTTTGACTATGCATCAGGCATTGTTAATTGAAAACTTGATGCTTTGACACATGGTGTGAATATTAAGCATCAAATGATGAGTGATGCTGTGGTTTTGCATGGTGGAGGGTGGGGGGGAGCTGCAGGGGTGGCTTCTGCAAGAGGCAGCTAGAAGCTTCCCCTAGGTCTGACAAAGTAAACACCGGCTGAGCTCAAGGCTGGACTCACCGCTGACCAAGGCCAAGCCAATCAGTCACAGAGCTTCTGGGAATCACATTTAGGAGAAAAGAAAAAAACACTAGCAGATGCTTTTTGCCAACAGAGAAGAGAGTGAGAAGATGTAAGAAACTTTGCAGACACCAAGGTCAGTGAAGAAAGGGGTAGGAGGAGGAGGCTCTCCAGGCACTAGAGAGAAAGAGTCTCCTGCAGCTGGTGGAATATGGTAGGGACCAGAGGTCCCACTTGCAGCCCACGGAAATACCCCACACTGGAGCAGGTGGAGACATATGGAAGATGCTGTGAGCTGCGTTGGAGCTAGCTCCTGGCAGGACCTGCAGCTCATGGAGAGAGGCCCACACTGGAGCAGTTTTGCTGGGGTACTTGTGACTCTGTGGGGGACCAGGCTGGAGAAGTCTGGGCCTGAGAGACTGCACCCCATAGAAGTGACCCACGCTGGGGAAGTTGGTGAAGGGATGAAGCCCTTTTCCTGTGGGAAAGGACTCATGTTGGAGAAGTTTGTGGAGGACTGTCTCCCATGGGTGGGACCCCACTGTGCAGCAGGGGAAGGGTGTGAGGAATGCCCTGCTCAGCTAAGAAGGAAAATACTTGCAGGGAAATGACCCAAACCTCCAATCCCCATTGTCATTCCTTCAAACCCTGCCCCCATTCCCCCCTCCCCCCCCCCAGCAGCACAATGGGGAGGAAAAATGGAGAGAAATCTTGACTAGAGTGCAGTCTGCTAAGAAGGGAGGGGTGGGAGGAGGTGCTTTAAGCTCTGGTCACACTTCTCATTACCCCACTCTGGTGTCACTGGGTGTGCAGGGCAGTGTCATCAATTAGAAAGTTTTCTTTCCTTTCTTCTGTGTTGAGTCTGTTGTGCCCGTGACACTAATTGTGGAATGATCTCTCCCTGTCCTTATCTCGACTCCTAAACCTCTCAATATGTATTTTCTCCCCTGTCCAGATGAAAAGGGAGTGATGGAGCAGCTTTGGTGGGTGTCTGGCCTCCAGCCAGGGTCAAACTACAACAGTGGACTGGAGGCAGAAGAAGGGGAATGCAGGTTTCAACTTTACTCTTCCAGTTAAGATCTGGATTCTAGAAACTGACATAAAAATAAAAGGAATAAAGGAATCCACAGGATTTTAGTTCTGCCCACAATATTCTTTTTAATAAAACCCCAAAACTTAATTGTTTCAATCTAGAGTAGACGTATTCTTGAAAATCTTCAGATTCCTTCCTTTTTTTTTTTTTAATACAAATGTCAGATTATATTCAAAACTGCTATAAGCATATGACATTCACCATTGCTGCTGAATGTATCCTAAAAAATGGAATTAGGACAGCAACATTAAATTCCTTTAAGATGGGCAAGCATAAATACTACATGAGGTTTTAATGCTCAGTCCCTTTTGCCTGTTAGGATGTTTACAGGTGCAATGTCATGTTGATATCTACCAGGTTTCAAGAAACATTGTGCAGAACCTTACCCACCAGAAAAACAATGGGAAGACTTTTATTGTCCTAAAAGCAGCCAAGATTGTGTCCTTCAATATCTACCATCACTACAACAACACGAATAACACAAGTTGGTGAAACAGTGTTGGTTTAAGCATATACTAATATCTGTTGAGTGGCATGGAGCATATGTGGCAATCAAAACCAATATAAAGTGTCTGGAAGTCTGTCCACAAATTAATTAAAAATTAAGGTTCATCCCTATATGGCTTTTAGGAATGTTTTTCATTACCTGTTTTCTTAGCCTGTAATATGAGTATGACTTTATTTATGCGATATTAATGTGTCCTGTGGAATACATATTCAAAAAGTTTCCATTAATTTCATTGGTACTTCAGTACAGAGAATATTGGGCTGAATTACTTGCTAGTATTTTTAAATAAATTCAAGGGAGAAAAAGAATAGAAATACAAGAAGTGTCATCGATAGGATAAAGGCTTACTACAGCAAAAGCGTACACGGTTATTATTCTTAACTCTGGTTATACTAAGGAAAACAGAATCTTATTTTGATTTTTTTAGCAGGTGCATTGTTATTCCATGGGCCTAGAGGCTCTTTCTGTTAGAATTTTTACCTATTTGAAGAATAGTTTATGAAGCTTTCATTATTATTGCATGGAACTTCGTTGATTACTGTATGTTAATCACAAATTTAGGTGAACCATATAACTGGGTATTTTTAAGATAAATGGAAATAGTGTTTTTCAGTGACTGCAGGATTGCTTCATACCAGAAAAAAATAATCTTAAAACTTGTCTGAATATCAAAAGGAAATAGATTTTGCAATATTAAAGATGCAAGTACATCCAGTGCAAAATCTAGGTGTTAAATTTTTTTTGACCTATCGTAAGTAAACAGTGGTAACTACAAACTTTTGTGTCTGTATCCTTTAGAAATTGATATAATTTGCACAAATTTTACATCACATTTTTCTCTCCTGCACACTGATCTGGCATTCCATCCTCATTATTTTCAAATGTGACTTATCACTTATGTCACTTATCAATTTTTCTTCTTTCCTGATGTGGTGACTTAACCTGTCAAATGAAGATGAGTCACTCTTCCTTTTTTTTTTTTAATAGTGGATTTCTCTAAGTAATTAAAAAAAAGTTATAATGTAGAAACTTTCCTTTTTTAATAATCTTGCCTTGCAAAAATAAGCTGCTTTTATTTTTTAACATGATTTTATTACATTTTTCTTATATATTTCAGTATGTAAAATGGGATGTAAATTTTAACTTTGCCTCAAGTGTTTCAATATTACAAAACAGATAACTAATTTTAGAACTAAAAGAACAGCCACAAAACTTTTATACATGCTCTGTGTAAAGCTCTTCATCAGTAATGATTGTTGCTTAACATCCCTTCCCGAAGTTATCCTGAAAATGCCTGCCTTACTAGGAAATTGAGGAAAATGTCTTTACTGTGTATTTCTTTTTAATTGCCTTGCCTATCAGAAGCAGTGAATTTTAAAATATTCCATTCTCATTGCTGTATGTCTGAAGCTTGATGGTAAAAATATTTGAAACATGAAGCTATTTTTTGCTAATCATCTCCCTAAGTACCATGTTTTGCATATAAACAAAGACATTTGTATGTACATGCATCACTGATGCATCTGTACATCTATTTACAGACACAAGGGAAAACCTTTAAGGTTACAAATAAATCTATCCTTCAAAGTCTGACTCCTTATTGATTGTCATTTGAATCATTTTATTCTCCTTAAATATAGTAGAAGAGCTATAGCCTAACTCTGTTTCAGTCCAAGGAAAGCACAATGTCAGTTGTAGTCATTGTTAAAAGTGTGTTCTTTACAGAAAATTAGTCATTCTTACCTGTGTAATGAAAAAGCCAGATTCAGAGTTGTTTTGGATAATGTGTATCTTGTATTCTGGTAGGGATTAATAAATAAAATTTATAATTTGGTCATTAGCTTGTCATGTCAATATTTTTGTGGTTTCTGTTAGTTACATTTTTAGCGGAGTAATTCCAGCTTCTTAAAAAATATAATTACGTATTTTATGTAATTTAAGTGTTTGCATAGTGCATAAGTATACACCTCCTAAAAACATATATGGTGGGAAGTAAACCATGGCTGTTTTGCACAACAAGAACTATTCAGACTATATATAAATGCACCGTGGAATGATAGTTGAGTGGATTTTATGCCTCTTGTGATGTCAAGGCAAAACAAAGCAAGCTGTACTCTAGCACTGCAGGAACCTAATTCTATAAGAGAGACATGGTGTGGTTAAATATTTGAATGCTTGAAAAAGTGTTGAAATTACAGTTACATGTGCAGGGCATTTTATTCAGGAGCTGTCACTAGAAGGACTGACGTTTCATAGACACTAGAATGAAGAGACCAAGTACCGATCCATAAAATCAGAGCAAATGAATTGAAATTGATGGACCCCAAAAGGTTCAGTGCTTCTGCCTTAACTCTTTCCAATGATTTTTGGCTTAGAAAGTGCATTGACTTTAATATGTACTCTAAGTATGGCTGGATTTAAATTTTAATCAGTCTATCCATTTCATAGTTTCATGCTGTCAAATTCTGTTAGACAGTAGAGCTGATGAGAAATCCAAACCCTTTCTTGCTTTCAGAGCTACTCTCAAAGTCAATGGTTACTTGCAAGCAGGAGGGACAAGACTGAGGTGTGCAAGGTTATCTTCTGCAGGACTTAAAAACTAAAAAAAATCCCATGGGACACACTTGAAATGAAATCTCTAACATTAAACTAGTGACTTCCATTTCCTTACCTCAACAATTCTGACATCAGTAACAGATACCAGTGTGTATATATGTATGCACATATGTATCAAACCATACAGTTGAAAACTAATGGGCTTCCAGTCAAATTTGAGTTTGGTCAGGACAGTGTGGAAAGGTTCATTCAAATGCATTTCCTCAACCTAGTTAGCATTTAATAATACTGAAGTACATTTCCAAGTGAGACATTCAATTCACGAAATGCCAAAACAAAATGTCCTTTGTTTTTCCCCAAGTGAAACAACTGAATGAAATGTTTCATTGAATCTGAATGCATCCTTCCCCATCTGACTCTGCATTTTTCATGGAAAACAAGCTTTACAAAATGTACAAAACATATAATATAGCACAGCCTCTCATATATTTGGTTTAATTTCTCCTTACATGTACATCACTGGAAACAAAATTACATCAGTGAGACACAAATAATATGATGAATGTTTCTTTTTGAATGACCAATTAAAAAACCCACATGATTTTTTTTTACCTTTTTATTTTTATTTGGAAAAAATCTAAAAAAGAGGTATTTACGCCCTCCCTTGTTTAAATAAAGTTGCAATTTGAATGGTATCTTATTAATCTACAGTGTGAAAAATATGACAATAAATAATGTATTTTTGCAAAATTTATAACATAGATCATGCCATTAAGTGACTAACTTAAAGTAGAAATCCCATATTATTTCAGATGTTCATTCCTTACTTGTTTTTATTATAGTTTCGTGCAAGATTGCAGGTGAAATGCAAAACCTACAGTAAATTTGAAAGTCAAAAGAAAGATTTTCTTGTTAGCTATGTAAGAATTTCACGCATATTTTTCCTATCCTCAGCTGAAATTGAGAACAGGGGATATTTCAATCAAAGAATACTCTTGAAATACTATTTGGTCCAATCTTTTGTGGGAAAATGATTCTAAATGCGATTGCTCAGCATATCACATCTTGAAAAACTTCAGTGATGGGAACTCCACAGTTGTTATGCAAATGATTGATCTCACTGTAAAATACTACTTTCTTATATTAAGATGAAACCTCTCCTGGTGTAACTTGTACCCATTGCCCCTTGTCTTCTCCATGTGGTCCTTCTGAAAGAAGAGCGTCTATCTTCATTGAAGCCACCCTTACAGTATTGCAGTACTGTCAGGAGGTCCCACCTGAATCTTCTCTGGGGAGAAAATATCCTTCAGTCTTTCCTCACAGGGTAAGTTTCCCAGCCCTTTGATCATCTTCATAGCCTTCTTTTGGACCCTTTCCAGTAGAAATTAAATTATTATTTTCCAGTAAACTAAACTTCTAAATCTCTAAAGCATCTGAAATAAAGCATAAGGCAGAAAAATGTATCTGCCAGATAAATAACCAATGTTTATTTTATTTAAATTAAACTTATAATGTGTTACCTTATAAAGAAATTTAATGAGCTAGGAAAAAGTTTTTTTCTAGTAAAATTGGGAAATTAGCAAACTAAATCACTTAATGAAATTTTTCTTCCCCCAAAATCACCATTTTCTGGTTAAAGTCTTTATGAATTCCTTATTAGGTCTGATTTACAATTAAAAAAGACCAAAACAGAAATGCAAAATTTTATGAATGGGGAAAAAAGAAATATTACTGTTTCCTTTTACAAGTGCAAGGCCTTTGACACAGTCCCCCATCACATCCTTATCTCTAAATTGGAAAGATGTGGATTTGATGGGTGGACCATCCAGTGGATAACAAACTGGTTAACAGACCGTAGCCAAAGGGTGGTGGTCAATGGGTCTAACTCCAGGTGGAGGCCAGTGACAAGCAGTCTCTCCCGGGGGTCTGTCTTGGGACCGGTTCTCTTTAACATCTTTTTCAATGACATCGATGATGGAATTGAGTGCACCCTCAGCAAGTTTGTGGATGAAACCAAGCTGAGTGGTGTGGTCGACACCCTAGAAGGAAAGGAAGCCATCCCTCTGATCTTGACAGGCTGGAGAGATGGGCCCGGGTGAACCTAATGAGGTTCAACACTGCAAAGTGTCAGGTGTTGAACTTGGGCCGGAAGAATCCCAGACATAGATAGAGACTGGGAGAAGAGCTTCTTGAGAGTAGCCCTGCTGAGAAGGACTTGGGGATTCTGGTGGATGAGAAACTTAACATGAGCCAGCAGTGTGCTCTTGCAGCTCGCAAGGCTAATGGTATCCTGGGCTCCATTAGAAGAGGGGTGGCCAGCAGGGACAGGGAGGTGATTGTCCCTCTCTACTCTGCCCTCGTGAGGCCCCATCTGGAGTCCTGTGTCCAGATCTGGGGCCCCCAATACAAGAAGGATGTGGAACTGTTGGAGAGGGTTCAGAGGAGGGCCACGAAGATTATTAGAGGGCTGGAACACCTGCTGTACGAAGACAGGCTAAGGGAGCTGGGCTTGTTCAGCCTGGACAATGAGGTCCCCTTGCTGGCTGCAGGGGGACCTCATTGCAGCCTTCCAGTACATGAAAGGAGCTTATAAGCAGGAGGGAATTCAACTTTTTAAAAGGATAGACAACGACAGGACAAGGGGCAATAGATTAAAACTAAAGGAAGGAAGGTTTAGATTAGATATTAGGGGGAAGTTTTTTACAGAAAGAGTGGTGAGGTGCTGGAACAGGCTGCCCAGAGAGGTAGTGGATGCCCCATCCCTGGAAGTGTTCAAGGCCAGGTTAGATGGGGCCCTGGGCAACCTAGTGTAGATCCAGGCTTGAGGTTGGTGTCCCTGCCTGTGGCAGGGGGGTTGAATCTCTATGATCCTTGGGGTCCCTTCCAACTCATACCATTGTATGATTCTATGATTCTATGAAAAAGAATAAATGCACTTGAATTGATTATGCAGTGTCCCATGAGAAACCTAAAAGAAGGGAGAATTGAGCCTGCATTTTAGTCTATGACCTTAACTGTAAAAGTACACAGTCTTGAAGCTGTATAATTATTAATACAAATGACAAGTTAATTACAACTATACTCTCGCCACTACAGTCATCCTTTTGTTTCTCCATTGAGAGGAAGAAAAGCTAGCAGAGTCTCTCTGAAAATGTCATTCACTTTTATGGACTGTTATTTCCTCTGTGCTTTTTAAATCTAATTGTCAAACAGCTCAGAGTCTCTTTTGTTGAGAACCTCAAAAGCAGTTTGAATGACACTATCAAGGGCAGCAGCAGCAGTTTAGCTGTTGGAGTCTAAACTGTGCTGCATATCCGTGACTGGAGACTAGTATGAGAAAACAAAACGTATTCTCTTTCAAATAAACTCAGCTTTGATTTTACAAGTAATTTCTTTCTTCTCCTTTCAGATACAGGAAACATAATTATGAAGTAAGAGTTAATTGCTATGCATGGTTTTACTTTTTGTTGAGTTGGTTTAACAGAACTCTGTGGAGTACTTAGAGTAGAATGACCAGAAAGCTGGAAAAAAGACATAGCTGGTATCACATTGAGTCTAGAGAACACATTACAAAGCACCATGAGCAATAAGAAGTGAGAAGAACAAGTACATATTTCTGTAACTTCCATGATGGCTGACTCCAGCTGTTCTTTCTCTAGTGTATATGAGTGTATTATGTTCTGTACATAATATAGATAAGCACATAGCACCGAGGAGAACTTTTTTTGACACTGCTGTACTGTGCAGAGTAATAATAACCTTAATACAATATATTTAAAAAAAAATTTAAATGGCTATTTTTCTGAAACTCAAGATTCAATCAACAGTCACTGCCTTATGGCTTCTCATTTCTTCTTCTGCATGTTTACCTCTCTTGGTAGGATTGCCACCTAGGAGGAAAGTCACCACAGATGTATCATGTGCCGGCGTGATGCTGTAGTCTATTATGCAGTAGTTCTTTTTTTAAGGTGAGAAGAAAAGATGTCTTCTGAGACAAAGAAATCCCAAAAGGAAATCCTGAGGAAGAAATTAGCTCTTCAAAAACCGATATTGGAAGAATTTGCAAGGAGAACACACTCAGAACTGGAAGAGGTTTCACTGAAGCAAATGGTGTCAGAAAGATTAGGGCTCAGAGGACGGAGAGAAATATAGACAAAAATACTATGGGGCATTGTCAGAAGTTCAGAGAAAACTCAGATTATTTCAAAATAACCTCTATAGAAAATAAAAGTAATCTACATTAACTGCCTAAAACAATATGCATAAATTCTTATATGTTTGGCTTGGTCATGCTTTGACTCTTGGTCTTTGACTCTCACTCTAATACAGTGTCTTTACACTCATAACTAGGGCTTATTCCATTATGGTAAATGTTTTAATTACATTGGTTATAATTTTAGCAATAGTATTAGCTATATCACATGGGGAAAAGTTTGCTGAAAGTGGTTGCTGGAAAGAAACTTTTCTCAGTGAGAAAATTTATTTAAATCAGCCACTGTCTCTCTAGCTTTACATATAAATTATAATCACAATCTAGGCAGTCTGGCATTATGGGTATTTTTCAATAGTCAATTAAATTTATCTCTTTAACTTCTTAAATTCTCTGACAGGGTTTTTAGGAAGATTGATTCGTTGTTGTATCTTTAAATAAAAACTAAGGCATATAAAGTGCTCCATTTTGCATTCACTGGTCAAGCGATTCTTAATCAGTTATCAGAACAAATAGTATACAATAAAAAAAATAATGCAGACAAAACCCTAAAAAGTGAACAATAGGATTGTTGGTGGTGTGTTTTCATTATTATTATTCCCATGACTGTTTATATTTAAGATTAATGTAACTATATAAATTTCCTTTGTATTTCATAAAAAAACCAAACTAGCACGTCACACAACTGATATATTCATTCATATATATATATAATATTGTATTACTTTATTAATATAAAGTTCTCAAATCAGACATATGAAATCAACCTTTAAAAACTGACAAGTTTATATACTAGATAACCATAATTATATATGTTTAAATAATGCAAATATATTTTCAAGGAAACTTAATTCCTTGCAAAAAATGTCATCCAATAGCTGGGGGCAGAGGTGATAGATTATGGTTTGCTTTATATACTTAGTAGCTAGATTTTGTTTCTTCATTTTAAGGGAAAGAGCAGATTTGTAATATTTCTATTATTTTTCACTACATTATTGATCAGAAGCTAATATAATTAGGGTTTTGCACTCCTTTTTTAAATTCTTTTAAAAAATTAAATAGATCTTATTAAATCAGGTACTACATATTTGTTTCACTTAATCATGTAGAGAAATGACTGATATAGAAACTCCTCTCTGTTAAGATAACCAGTAATAATTTAAAATGTTGCTTTATTTCTGAAGAGGTTATATGACACATTTTCCTTTCCCTAGATGTCTTCAAAGCAGATTTTTGGTTTTTCAAATCTTTTAGCATCTGATACTACATATCAGGTAATGATACAGATTATCGGTTTGAGATTATGTACTAAAAGAAACATTCAGAAATTTAAAAAATATATGTAGACGTCCCCTGATCCTTCCTCATGTTCTTCAAATTTTCAATTGTATTTTAATTAACAATGAAAATGTACTGATCAGAACAAGCTAGCTTTTCTTGGAAAAAAAAAAGAAAGAAATACTTAACTACTGGTTCACAGCCTGGTAAAATTTATGTTTTTAAAACCTGGAGTGTGGCGCTTTGAAAATATTTTAGTTATGAAACCTTTAATAATAGATATATAGAAAGATTTGGGTTGGAAAGGACCTTAAAAATCATCTAGTTCCCCCTGGCATGAGCAGGGACACCCTCCACTAGACTAGGTTGCCCAAAGCCCCATCCAACCTGGCTTTTGATACTTCCAGAGATGGGGCTTCCACAACTTCTCTGGGTATTCTGTGCCAGGGCCTCACCACTCTCACAGGGAAAAATTTCCTCCTCATATCTAATCTAAATCTACCCTCCTTTATCTTAAGACCATTACTCCATAAAGACATTATACCCCTTTAGACGATCCATCTCAACCTTTCTTGTAGACTCACTTCAGCTGCTGAAGGGCTGCTATAAAGTCTCCTGGAGCCTTCTCTTCTCCAGGGTGAAGCCCAACTCTTTCAGCATGTCTTCACAAGAGAAGTGCTACAGTCCTCTGATCATCCTCGCGGCCCTCCTTTTGACCCACTACAAGAGGTCCATGGCCTTCCTGTGCTGAGGGCTCCAAAGTTAGACACAGTACTCTAGGTGGGGTATCACCAGAGCAGAGTGGAGCAGGAGAATCACCTCTCTCAATCTGCAGCCACACTTCTTTTGATGAAACCCAGGATGTAATTGGCTCTCTGGGCTGCAACCACACATAAATCCAGGGTATCAAGCTTGATGTGTGCCCTTCTCACTGCGCTAAGGATCTTGAACTCCACCATTTCATGGTTACTGCAGACAAGATTGCCCTTGTGCTTCACATTGGTCAGAACAAGGTACAGCATGGTACCTCTCCTCATTGATCCTCTATCACTTGGAGAAGTAAGTTATCATCAAGGCATTCCAGGAACTTCCTGGATTGCTTGTGCCCTGTTGTCTTGTCTCTCCAACAGATATTGGGGTGTTTGATGCCCACCATGAGGACCAGGTCTTGTGAGCATGAGACTGCTCCTATCTGTCTATAGAGAGCCTCATCTGCATGGTCTTCCTGGCTGTGTGGCATATAGCAGACCCCCATTATAGTGTCTCTGGTCCCTGCCCTTCCTTTTATCCTGACCCATAAATTCTCAGTCAGCTCCTCATCCAGCTCCAGGCAGTCCAGCTGGTGTTTGACATGAATGGCAACACCTTCTTCTGGTCTCATATGCCTGCACTTCCTAAAAGGAAGTATCCTTTTTAGGAAGCCTGTATCCTTTCATTCTAACACTCCAGTTACAGGAGACACCCTACCATGTCTCCATGATGTCAATAAGATCATAGCCCTGCAAGCATGCACACATCTCTTTTATTTATTCCCCATGCTACCTGTATTTGCATATAGGCATTTAGGTTGAGGCCCAAATCAACATGATTAATGACTAGAGTGGCTAGAATTCTTTGGAGTACTTTACTAGTTTTTCCCTGTTGGTTCTTATTACATCAAGAGTCCTTGGCTTATCTCTGAAGACTTAAAATGTGATGGAGTGTATCCATCATGCCACTGAGCAACAGGCTGAGGGCACTTGTTAGCACCCTGTCCCTCTAACCTTGGCATGCCATCCCAGAGCTTGTCACGGGCAAGCCTAATATTATCACACTCCCCCTTCAAGATTAGTGTCAAGCTCTGTCAATAAGAGTCTCTTTCCCCTTTGAGAAAGGTGAATCCCATCTGATGCTACCAAGCCTGGTGGTGTCAAAAAAGCTAAAATTGTGTCAATGACACTAGTCACAGAGCGATGTATTAATGGACTGGGTCAATCTCTTTCTCACAGCTTCACTGCCCCCAGTTAAGAAGGAGAGAGATAAAAATAACCTGTGCACCAGGTTCCATCAGCAACTGTCCGAAGACTCTGGAGTTTCTTTTGATTGCTCTTGCACCATGCATTGCAGCTTCATCACCACCAACATGGAAGAGCAGAAGTGGGTAATAGTCTGAGGGCCGGTATCAGTTTCTTAGTAATGTCCAGAACCCAGGACCCAGACATGAGCTCTCGTATTCACCTCAAAACCCCTTCTGAGTGATGTGTCAGTCGTTGACAGATGAAGTATCACTTACCTTGGGGTGTACATATGCACATCTGCTAAAATTGATCCAATTATGGAGTTTCTACTGAAGGCTTATCCAAAATGACTCTTAACTGGTCAATCATAAATAGATCTTAAATAGTGCAGAAGGACTTTTACAGCAACCTCTGTTGTACAAGGCTAGATTTTTGTGCATTCAGACATGGTCTGTTCTGTGGCAAGATTGTACACAAACCATGAGATAATTTCATCAGAATTTTGTTCAATTTAAGGACATTTTAAAAATTATCTCTGAAATTGGTCATCTTTGTATTTTTAAGATACTGAATGTGATGTATTTTTTACTGTTTTTCATTGCTTTTCTATTATTCTTTTTACATTATGCATTTTCACCTTATGCATTTTCATGCTACCCTCTCAAAGTGCCCTCATCAGACCAAACTTGAATATTTACTTCACAAGACATAACTATGTCCTTTTGTTCATTACTAATGCTGATTGTTGCTTCCAGTGAGTAGATGTCCAAGAATTGTATTTCTGCAGTTCGAAAATCTAATCTGAATATTTTATGAATATTATTAGTAATATTTTAAGCTATTAGCCATTAACGTCAGGATAGAAAAATGTTGGGTTTATAGTAATAGTCATAATAACAATAACAACAACAATAATAATAATAATTCTACTTATTTGGCAAAAATCTTGTTCAGGTCTAAAATTTGTTCCAATTAAAAATTTCATAGGGATAAACAAAACACTCTTGCCTAGTACTGGAAAGTAAAAAATGTATAAGTGTCGCAGTTTTGCACAGCTGGGTGCTGGGAGAGAAGGGGTCTTCAGAAAATGGCTGCTGTAAGGAGCTGCTGGAATTCTCTGCAGGCCCCAGACTATAAACATTGGCGAATTCAAGGCCAAAGTTTCCTCTGACCAGGGCTGAGCCAGTCAGTGATGGTCACAGCGCCTCTGTGAATCACATATAGAAGAAAAAAAAAAACCACAAGCACCTGGATTTTGCCACCAGAGAAGGGACTGAGAAGATGTAAGGAACTGTACGGACACCAAGGCCAAGGAGAGTGAGGGAGGAGGCGCCCCAGGTGCCAGAGAGAAAGATGCCCCTGCAGCCCGTGGAGAAACCCATGGTGGAGCAGGTGTCCCCCCACAGCCCATGGAACAGGCCGAGACCCCACCTGTAGCCCGTGGAGAGGCCCCACACTGGATGGAGCAAGTGGAGACATAAAGACACTGTGACCCGTGTTGGAGCAAGCCCCTGCCAGCACTTGCTGGAGAGAAACAGAGACACAGAGATGAGCAAGGGAGAGATTTGTACCGAAACAGGTTTGCTGGGGGGAGGCTTGTGACCCTGAGGAGGACTGGGACTGAGAGACATTATGATTTATGACTGCCCACCACAGCAGTGATCCACACCAGGGCAGCTGATGAAGAGATAAAGCCCTATGGGAAAGGACTCACATTGGAGAAGTTCATGGAGGACTGTCTGCTGTGGGTGGGACCCCACGATGCAGTAGGGGGAGGGTGTGGAATGAATACCCCCTCCCCCCCCAAGCCGAGAAGGAAATCAATTTGCAAGGAACTGACCAAAGCCCCCATTTTCCCAGTCCCTGCCCCTCCCTGTTCCACAATGGGGGGGAAGAGGGGAGTGAAATCATGACTAGAGTGAAGTCTGCTAAGAAGGGAGCGGTGGGGGGAGGCAGAGGTGTTTCAAGGTCTGCAAAAGGAAAACTTCTTCATGAAGAAGTGACTGAGAACCCCATTTTCCCAGTCCTTGCCCCCATCCTCCCCACCCCATGCCACGACTCGGGGGAAGAAGGTAGCAAAATCATGACTAAGGGGAAGTCTGCTGAGAATGGAGGGGTGGGGGGTACATGCTACCGAGAACCCCATTTTCCCCAGTCCCTGCCCACCCTGTGCAACAACAGGAGGGAAGAAAGGAGCAAAATCCGGACTAAAGTCTACTAGGAAGAGAACAGTGGGGTGAAGGCGTTTTAAGATCTTGTCGTGTTGTTTTAAGATCTGGTTGCACTTCTTATTATCTGACTCTGGGTTTCACTGTGTGTGTAGTGCAGTGTAATAAATTAGATAGTTTTCTTTCCTTCACTCTGTGTTGAGTCTGTTTTGCCCATGTCATTGATGACAGGATGATCTCTCCCTGTCCTTACATTGACTCCTAAGCCTCTCAATATGTATTTTCTCCCCTGTCCAACTACAAAGGGGAGTGATAGACAGACTTTGGTGGGCATCTGGTCTCCAGCCAGGGCTAAAAAATAAGTCATGTTTCTTAAAAATTCTGATGATTACCTCTTGCAGAGGTGGGAAAACTTTAATAGTGTAAAGGGAGAATAAATTAAAGATCAGGCAGATACAATATAATAAAGAATTTAAACTCATCTATGTTTAGGAAAAAATCTAACAAGATGACAGTGGAAAACAGAAGGAACTGAAATTGATAAGACAAAGATGCTATAGAGATATTCCATCTATTCAAGAATAAAAAAATCTAAGATAATTTCCACATGAAACAATTTTAAGGGATGATTTACAATCAGACAATTTCTTCATGAAGACCTATCCCCTGTATGTGAAATTTTTGTCATTATAGTGTGTCAATATTATATGAAATATCAGCACATTAGTGTTTTTGCCCTTCTATGTCAGTTTGAAATTAAACAAGAATTTTCTTCTCTCGTGAGTAGTTCAACATCTGAGCTATTTAAAATCTCTAATATATGTCTTTAAGGAATCTGATAATTGTTGTGACCAAGCGGAAGAGTAGAAACAGAAAATTTGAATAGTCCCCTTGAAAAACAAGGGAAAATAAAAAAAAAAAAAACATGTAGATCCATCAAACAGGTAATACTGTCCTTTCTGAGCTAAGCACTTAGAAAAAATGAAGAATGATGAGATTTTCATGAAGCAACCAAACATTCAGTATAATCTGAAGCAAAAATGTATTTAACTAGGAATTTATTCTTCAATACTCTTTTTCAATTAGAAATAAGTAGGGATAATTTCTGAAAAGAATTGTAATTTTATCTCTAAAAATATTTTGAAAAAACAATGAAGAAATAAAATATAAGCAAAGTTTCAAATTGAAAGGGAGCGTTATTGGGTATTTTTTGTTTGGTTGGGTTTTTTGTTTGGGGTTTGGTTTTCTGTTTGGCTGGTTGGTTGATTTTTTTTAGGATTGCATTTAAAAAACATTTAGGAACTTGAATTGGTAAGTAGAGGAGGAGAGCATGGAAGAAATAGGTTCTGAGTCCAAAATGTTGACATTTCAAGGTAATTCCCTTGGAACTATGGACTCTTCCTCTCTTCCTCATTCTTGGTCCATTGACATACACATATCTGTGTGTGGGGAAGCAAGGAAGTGGGGGAACAGAAAGGAGAGAGGGCAGAGGGAGAAGGGACAGAACAGGATCCTAGAAATTCTTTAAAGGGATTCTGTGTAATAAGAGCTTTCCAGACATAAGGAAAAAATTAGTGGTGTCTAAAATCTGATCAATCGGTTTCCTCATTGGATTTGGATTTGTGAAGTGAAATAATTACTTTAGATATTTTTCTTGAATAAATCCATATATGTATGCTTTCATGAACTCTTCTTCCTTTAACATAATATAGTGATTTTAAAATTAAAGTTGTGAATGTTTTAGCTACCACATTCTCTGTTTTGAAGTCATACAGTTCATATATCCATGCTTGTAGATTTTATAGAATTCTTTATGCATGTCAGTCTTTTCTTCTTTGTCAGGACTCTTGCTTTCAATTGCTTGCATTATGGTCTATTATTCATTAATGCCAATTCATAATTTACTTTTGTGTTCATCAAAGATGTTATGCCAGGTGTCCAACTGCATCTTTCATCCTCTACGTCCCACAAGGCATTTCTGAAACTGAAAAATACGATTGGAACTGCAACTAAATTCCTCAAGGGGGTATTGTAGTCACATACTCTAGTTTTTTATTTTGTAGGTGACAGTCACTTTGAACCAAAATTAATCTCGGACTTTTATTGATTTTAAGATTCAGATGGAACTTTTCCATGTGTTTCTTTTCTTCTTTATGTCCATTTGGCTCAGCGGAATCAGCTGATGGAGACCTCTGGGATGAGATTTTGTTATGTGATAAAAACAGTCCAAGAATTTGGGCCATTTTTCAATTCTTCTCCAACAAAATCTGTTTACAATTCCTCTGACTGTTTTATTTTATATCTACCTGCTCCATAAAAAAAGCAGCTTGGAAAACCCCTACATTAAGAACTGATCTCAAATCAGCATATGATGCCTTTGTTTCCTGGAGACATCCCCATAGAATTGCAGAATTAAGGCAATGGTTACTCTTCTTTAGATATTGCATAGCTCATATGGAGGCTTCTTCTTTCTTTTGCTTTCTCACCAGAGTGGTCCTCTGAATAAAATAAATCTAATGCATGATTAGGTTCTATAGTCACTACAGGACCTTTTTTAAAAGATTAATAGGACTTTATTTGATTAGGGAGCTCTCCATGACAAGATGCCACTACAGAACATACTTAACTCAACCAGGCTGGTTGCTTACTACAGTTTAGCAGTTACTTCACATATCTTTGGGGGGAAACCAGATTCTATTTTAATGAAAAAGATGCAAGGTACCTAATTTGATCTTTGTATAGATATCCTTGTAAGCACAGGAAAATCTAACACAATATTTTATTGATGACACACCTGTTCATTTTTAAATTATTTTGTGTATTGCAACATGAACTGACATAATACTATGCTGATCATTTCATTTTGGGAAGTAATACAGCTCTGCCTATTTTTATGCAGTCTGTTCATTTCACTTTTCTTAGACTGGGAGATAGAAGAAATTTCTGAATGAAGATTTATGGTGTTCTTGCTCCTCATGTATTGTCTTTATCCATTTTCATACCATCATAAAGTAAGTCAATGACATTGATAACACCTTTGGAATTTTTAGATGAAAAACCATACAGCTTGTCAACTTAAAAATTTATGTCAGTCACTATTTTTGCATGACCCTGTTATTTTGAAAGCACTAAAACCTTGGTGGGCTTCAGACTCTTTCTCCCCTCCCCCGCCAAGCAAGAAGAAATTAATAGCAACACGGAGCATTTCTGAAAATGCATGATATATAACCCTCATACCTCGACCCTTGTATCTGTCTCAGCCTCTTACACATAGAGAGCTGCTGCCACTGCATTTTTAGAAGAAAATAAGCCTAGTCAATATAGATAGAATACTTATGGGGAAAAAAAAAAATACAATTGCTAACAATGTTTATTTTCATGTACTGGGAAAATTACATGCTTTTAGTGAGCTACTTGAAGTAATGACTGCTCACAGTTCAGAATGGTTTTTACTAGATGAAACATCTACTTTAACAGAAATGAGTTTTACCAGAATGGTTTATAAAAAGATGTTTCAAATGTGTTGTGAGTTAGGGTAAGGAGGGGAGGTACTGGTATATGTACATATTATAGTTTCAATCTTAATTTCACTGCCCAGTGAAAGGAAAAAATGCAACAGCAGAAGTCCAAGAGTGGGTGAGACATGTGGGGCAGGTGAAATAGATGTACAGAGAGAGAAGCAGAGCCCAAGCATTAGTGGCTACAAGGACTACTTCAGAATATAAGTGTCTTGAAAGGATTTTTGTTTTCCCTGTGAAGCTGAAGGAGAAGTATTAAACTTTGCTAAGTTTTTTGTTTCTTTCTTTCTCTGGTATTCATAGAATCATAGAATCATAGAATGGTATGAGTTGGAAGGGACCCCAAAGATCACAGAGCTCCAACCCCCCTGCCACAGGCAGGGCCACCAACCTCAGGCCTGGATCTACACTAGGTTGCCCAGGGCTCCATCCAACCTGGCCTTGAACACTTCCAGGGACGGGGCATCCACCACCTCTCTGGGCAGCCTTTTCCAGCATTGTCAAATTGGACACAAAATCTCATCTATGGCCACATTTCACTGCATGACAAAAAAAACCCCAAACAAAACCAAGGAAAACCAAACCAAACCAAAACAAGAAACCCACTCCAAAACCCACAGAAAAGACAGGCATTCCATCAGTTTAAGGTTGCTCTTGAAGTCCAGCCTTTGTCTGGTACAACTGAATTTCAATTTCCCTATCCCAAGAAAGGGGATGGCCTAGATCATTGAACCTGGCACTGTTCCAAACAGTTCCAGGATTGGACTCAGCCACTAAAGTTTTTTTCTAATCTGAGTTGGCCTAAAACAAAAATAATGATAAACTGGTGTTTGAACAGGATTTCCTAAGTGTTAGTAGTCCATGATAAACTGCACTACATATAACTTCATCTTGTATCTTAACATAACAAATACATTTGACTTTTTTGTTTGTGGTGTTTTTCATGTATTTTGCCAAAATATTTATTTGTGAGTAAAAGTCCCCTGGCATCTGTCCTGCCAGGTTTCTGTGGGTGTGTTAATAAAAAAGATGCCCCTATAGCGTTCCTGTAGATTTCTGCCTGTTTGACAGTTAAGCCTTTCTAGGAGTTGGACTTGATGATCCTCAGGATATTCTACAATTTCATGATTCTATTTAATTTTGAGGGGCCTTTTATGGACGTTGTTATGAACCAGCTATGAAAAAATTTTGTTTCATTTGACTTCTTGATCTCCAAGTTCAGCATCTTAGTCCCACCTACAATCCAAATTATTTCTCATCTTGCAGTGCTAGCATGTGCATTTTTCCTTTAATACTTCATTTTCTGGTCCTCTTAACATTGTAAGAAAAAATCCATAATTACATTTTGTAGTGAAAGTGAGCAGGCTAGACTCTTGCTCACATTTATGTCAGCTTTGCACCTATCTGAAAAGACCTGAAGGTGGTCATAATGATAAATAGGAATATCTGATGAGGAAAGACCTTCTCTGTAGTACAGTGATTGCGGTGATTCCACTGTAGTGCAGTGAAGTGATGTTTAAGGAAGGCACAGGCAAAACCATCCAGAAGTACATTCTCCAGACATACTAGCTGTAGGTGGTTTGTCCCACTTCCCTAAAGGAGCAGAGTGCTTTCAAAGCTGCATTGGTATTTTTGTCCGATGTAGACACCTACCTGTGATGAAGCAGGGTGTGTCCTGGGTACCAAGTAGGAGCACCCGTAGCCATCCCATAGCAGTTCCTGCAAGTGAAGGGATCTTCTCTCTGGATTCCAGTTCTATAATCTGTAAGTCTGACTTCATAGCAAGGTGTCATCCTAGGCTTTTCACAAAGGACCTCCTAATTTCTCCCCTAAAAGATGAGATACATTGTCTCTCTCATATGAATGTTGTAGGCATTTATGTTAGCATAAAGAAACAACCTGATGTTTTCACATTGACTATTTTAGATACACACCACAATATTTTTGTACGTTTTTCTGCTTTCTACCATGTTGTCCCAATGATTTATTTTGATTCCCAGCTTAGAACATATTTTTCTTTCCCTTCCTACTTGAATAAAGTAATAGTTGGTGAACACTTATTTTAACAGAAATTTATAAGGTTGGACTCTGGACAGACACTAAGTGCTTTCAGAATAATACCTCAGTGTTATCTATAGTTTTTGCATGCTACAAAGAACATTTCTGAAGTATACAAAATCGATTTTTCCTGTTTTCTCTGTCGGGCCTGCAGAGGGCTTCTGGCTGCTTCTTGCAGAAGGCACCCCTGCAGCCCCTCCTCCTCCACCAGCACTCAGACACGCAAAACTACAACACATTTGTTGGTGTGTCTTTGGAGGAAATGGTTATTCTCTAATGTTTTATGTTCTGATAAGAGTTTGGACCTTACAGTATCAGATATTGCACAAATACATAGTTTGACAGGAATTCCAGGAAAGGAGTAAGGTTATCTCCAGGACACTCATCTGTCTGATGGTAAAGTGTTAAATGGGATTGGTATAGAAGAAGGAAAAAGGAACTGGATCAGTGAGGGAAAAATGTTCAAGGGAACAAGGTTGGGGAGGAGAATTTCATGCTTCCCACAAGCACCGCATGATGTCAAACCTCCTAAACTTTAAAGATGCTGGAGGAGATCATACCACCCACAAAGTATCAGTGAAAGCTGTCAGGCACACAAAAAAGCATAGGGAGATAGAAAGAACACGCTGAGAGCGTGCTGAGACAGTCTGTTTCCTCCAGAAGCAAAAAAGATGGGGAAGCAGGGCAGTCAAGGTAAACTTACAAAACCATGCAAGGAAATATTGAAATGCAGAAATGTAGATAAGGAAAAATATTTACAGGAATTATCATTCTTTGTTCCTTCTGCTATTTACCCTGAATAAAATAATATAAATACAATTGTTTGTTCTGTAGTTTCTGGTTTTAAGTCAGTAAAAATTTACACCATTTAAAGCTCCTGCAGAGAATTGCTCACAAATGGCAGATGCAATATAGCAGATCACATTAGGTTTACAAGAAACAGAGATTCAGCCTTAAAGTGTCATACAACTGAATGAACTGCATTACCCCAGTATAAATCAGATGTGAGAACACTGGAACTTAAACAAAAAGACGTCCAAACTGAAATAAATGTAATAATGGATGTCAAATGAATAAATGTCAACTAAACCCTAAATATAATCTCAGTCCTCATTTCTAATTCACATTTTTGTATGGTGTAAGATTTAGATGAGTTTTCAATAGGAAATCACAGTCTATTACATCTCAGTGGTACCCCTGATTCCACAAAATAAATCTTACAGTTCTTTATCACTTGGCCCAAGTATTTGAACACATAATGAAGCAGTACTTTAGAAATTTCTTAGCCTTTTAACAGATTAGGTGTAAAGTTCCTAGGTGTCCATGTTTTTTTTTCTAAAAAGTGAAGCAAATAATTTCGGAAGATTGCATTTTTACCCATATTTTTGGCAATGCTGGAGTTTCACTTGTGAAGCATTCTGCAAATGTCCAGACCCTGAGAGCACTTGAACTGGAACAGCCCTCAGGAGACGTCTAAGTCCAATCTCATGCCCAAAGCAAGGCCAGCTCTAGCGTCAAATCAGGCTTCTCAGAACTTGAATATATGGTCTTGCACAACTTCTTTGGGCAGCTAGCTCAAATATTTCACTGTCCTCATGGTGAAAAACTTTGCCTTACATCCAGTTGAAATGTCACCTGATTCAGTTCATGCCCATTTTCTTGTAGCTGTTCAGGAGTGAAGTTCCAAACCATCGGGCGTGAGAAAGTACCTAGGTACTTGCCCATACTTTGCCACATGCCCTGCCACTCGTGATTATTCTGTCTCGGAGAAAGCTCTTCAGTGGTATTCATAAACCTATGCTTGATATATAACAAAAACTGAGCCATCTGCACCAAACCTACCAATAGCAAAATGCTAGTTTGAATATCCCAGAGATATTGAAGATTTTCAAAAACTGCCATAAGAGCTGTTGTATTTAGCCCAAAGGAAAAAAAAAACAGTGCTGTTATTAACCCCTCCCTGTCCAAAGAATGGACAGGACAGCAAAACCTCATACAAGTACCAGATTAAGCTCATGGTCATCGATATTATTGTATCATAGACCGATATCATAAAATACACTATAATGAAGTATGGGAACAAATATGGGAGCCGCAGACCTGAGAGAGTAAAGAATCCTGCCAGGATTGTATACAGCATGCGGTGGTTTTGCTGCCACAGCCATGGACACAGCCTTGTGAATAAATACAGAATCACAGAATCACAGAACTGCAGGGGTTGGAAGGGACCTCGAGAGATCACCGGGTCCAACCCCCCTGCCAAAGCAGGCTCCCTAGCTCATATTGCTCAGATAGGCGTCCAGGCGGGTCTTGAATATCTCCAGTGAAGGAGACTCCACCACCTCCCTGGGCAGCCTATTCCAGTGCTCAGTCACCCTCACTGTGAAAAAGTTCTTCCGCATGTTGGTGCGGAACTTCCTATGCTCCAACTTGCAGCCATTGCCCCTTGTCCTATCCCCACAGACCACTGAAAAGGGGCTGGCTGATTCCCCCTGCATCCCCTGCTTCAGATAATTATAAACTTTGATTAGGTCCCCCCTTAGTCTTCTCTTCTCAAGGCTGAACAGTCCCAGCTTACTCAGCCTTTCCTCATAGGGGAGATGCTCTAGGCCCTTAATCATCTTCGTAGCCCTTCTTTGGACTCTTTCCAGGAGATCCCTGTCCTTTTTATACCAAGGAGCCCAGAACTGGACACAATACTCCAGGTGGGGCCTGACCAGGGCAGAGTAGAGAGGGAGGATCACCTCCTTTGACCTGCTGGCATCGTGACCAGAGATTGCTTAAACAACAGTGCTTATCTTAATTGCGATAGTCAGGGTCAGATCTACCGTTATCCCAACCGTTCGTGCCCCACGTTGGGCGCCAAAATGACTGTCGTGGTTTTGCCCCGGCCGAGGGCTGCACCCCACACAGTCGCTTGTACTTTTAAAAGGAAGGGGGAGGGAAAGTTGGGGGAGGGGGAACAAGGAAGGAAGAAATGAGGAAAAGAAACCACAACCTAGAAACCAGAACCACGCAGGTTGGGATAAGGATAGTTTACTAAACAATAACAGAAAACTAGATATAACAATAACAGAAGTTTAAAGCACAAAATAGATAAAACTGGTGATACACAATGCAGTTTCTCACCAAACCACAGAACTCAGGCAGCACAGCTTAGAGCCGTCCCGGAAAAAAAAAACCCGACTGTCCCCAGAAACTGCCCGTCCTGGCGTTGTCTCCTCCTCTTCCCCCCAGTCCCCCTTTATACTGAGCATGACGTAACTGGCATGGAATATCCTCTTTGGCCAGTTCGGGTCACCTGTCCTGGCTGCGTCCCCTCCTTTCTCATTAGTAAGGAAGTATGAAGAACTGAGAAAGGTCCTTGATTGTCCGGCAACAACCAGAAACATCAGGGTGCTATCAGCACTATTCTCATCCTAACACCCAAACATGGCATTCCATCCACTGCTAAAACAAAATTAACTCCATCATAGCTGAAACCAGGACAGTCCTCCTACCAGGAATCACTCTAAGGAGTTTCTTTGGGTCTCCTTGGTACTGTCTTTGTAGGTACAGGCAGGGAGGTAGCTGTTAGACTTCCCAAGGTTCTCTTTCCTCCAGGCTTAACAAGTGTGAGGAACTCAGCTTCTCCTTACAGAGCAAGCGCTCCAGTCCCAAACATCTTGGTGGTCCTCTATTGAGAGTAGTCATGGCTTAGCTCAAGCCAGCAGCTAAGCACCACACAGCCACTCACTCTTTCCTACCAAGGAGAAGGGGAGAATGGGAAAAAACCTCATGTGTTGAGCTCTGGTGAGCTGTCCTTTATTATACCCATCCCTAATTCTGACCCACAGGCTCTCAACCTGCTCCAGACCACTTCTCAGAGAGAGCTCCTCAAAGTCTATCCACTTTTTAACAACCCACCCTTCCTACCTAGCCTATCCCTTCTAAAAAGGCGATACCCTTCTACAGGGGTATTCCAGCTGTGGGAATCATCCCACCATGTTTCCGTGATACCAACTAGATCATAATTTTCCACTGACATCAAGGTTTCCAACTCCTCCTGCTTTGTTTTGTGTAAAGACACTTCAGCTGGGCTTTCTGACTTACCACCTTTTTTGAGGAGCCTTCCCTCAAACTTCTGGGAGGAATCTGAAGTTTTCCCCCACTGCCTCCTAGAGGGACATTAGAAGGTTAAAATGGATTCCCTGACCGGGAATCGAACCCGGGCCGCGGCGGTGAGAGCGCTGAATCCTGACCACTAGACCATCAGGGAAGCAGTGATATAATAATAATATTAATTACAATAATAACAACAACAATGATAATACAAGTTATGCACAAATGCAACTGCTTACCACATACGAAAGGAAAATAAAAAGATCTGATGCCCAGTTTCTTTCCCAGCAGTAATCCCATCTCCCAGCTCACCTCCCCAATTATATGCAGAGCATGATGTTCTTTGGCGGGGAACATCCCTTTGGCCAGCTTGGGACAGTTGTCCTGGATGTACATTCCAAGCTTTTTGTGCACTCAGCAGGGCGTTAGGAGTTGAAAAGTCCCGACTACCTTGCAACAACTCAAACCATTACTGTATTATCTATATTATTCTCATACTAATTCCGAAAGACAACACTATAACAGCTCCTAGAAAGAAAAAATAACCCCTCTGTGTCAGCTTAAACAAGAGCAAATATCTTTCCTGTACTGGGGAGCTGGATGTGTAATGTTCAATCTCCTGAATAGCCAGGGATAATCCCTTTCCTTAATTTTCTGCCTGTTCATTATGCCCACAACAGAGCTGACTGTCTGGGCTGGCTCATGCTCAGCTTGCTGTTGGCCTAGACCCCCAGGGCCTTTTCAGTAGAGATGCTTCCGAACTGGTTAGTCCCCAGCCTGCGTTGCTAAAAATTTATTATTCTTTCCCAGGAAGAGAATATTTCTTTTGTCTTGGTTGAATTTCATGAAGTTTACTCCTTCAGCCCAAGGAACATTGAGTTTTGGAAACATTTATCCTTACAAACCACTCCTGCATAATGAAATTGCAATGCATATTTGAAGTCATTTTGCAAAAACAGCATCACTAAGATCCTGAAGTTTTATGAGACTCTTTCAGAGCTTGGTGTTATTCCTGAATTTCAAACTCAGAAATGCTTATGTGGTTTATGAACATGCAGTACCCTCCATTTTATTTCAACCAGTTATAAATCACTGTGTTTCAGTAAAAAGTATATTTTAGAGACTGTGGATCTAGAACTACTTTTATAAGAAAACTAACGATAGTTTTATTAGAGTTTATAATTTGGAGGAGAAATCGAGCCAGTTGATGATTTCCTAATGAAAGTAATAACATTGCAGGCTTTGGTTTAAACCAAAGCACATTGGAGTCAGTGGCTTCTGATTAAGACTCAAGGAGTGCACAGCTGGAAAAAAAGCCCTCACATTTTAAACAGCCTCTCAGCACCCTTCGGGAAGACCGAACTGTCCAGAAAGCCAGAGGTTTGCCAAACAGCATCGAGTCCTAAACCTAACTGTATCATCGTTACTGTCTCTTTTAGACTTTATTAGTGATGTTTTAATAGATTTGCTTATGCTTTTGCTGTTAAGCATTTTTGCACAGCTGAAGTGTGAACATATGGCCAGAAGAGGTTTACTCAGCAAAGAGATAACAACACTTTATGCTCTTAGAATTTGATCAAATACTCATTACATCCAGTTGCTGTTTTCCCTTCAAAAAGAAAATATCCAAATTAAAATTAGCTTGGCTTTAAAATGGATTTAATTACTACTTTCATTTCTGTCCATTGTTCAGGTCTGATCCCTGATAAAAAGGCAACTGTGCATGATACTTATAGTTTATATATTTATTTGCTGTTTCCTAAACTGACATTTTTTTCTCATTAAAACCCCTTTTTTCTCATTCAAACCCCTTCAAACACAGGCAACCTTTAAGCTTGTATTCCTAAATACCATTAAATTTATATTAGTCTACAAGAGAGAGCGTAAAATCTGAAGGATATACATTGGATAAGACCAACGGTCCAATGCTGCAAAAAGCACATTTTTGACTGTGCTCAGCATGTGTCTATATCGCTGTATCTCTCAATCTGTCCCCCTCTTATGTGTACACACACAGAGACACACAGAGTTTTCTCTATAAAAGATGACTCTTACATGACAGGTATCACCTGCACTGTTTGGGAACAAATCCAGCAAACATTTGCTTATTACATTATGTAACTTGACTCTAGAAAGCATTTTTAAACCCCAAATTTATGTCCATTCAGAACCTTTTAAAAGAAACATTGGCTCTGTGGAGTTATTTGCCCTGTATAAACGTAATTCTACAAATGCATCTTTAACACAGTTAATTAAAACTACTGGATAACAGTAATGTGAATGTGACTTAAAAGAATAAATGAAATTACTTTTCTGCTCCTCAGTAACCTCATTTATCTGAAAGTTTACAAATTATTTCAGAAGGTGACTGCATAGCACATTGATACACAGCTCCTCAAACAGTTCTGCTGCTTTAGATATTAATTTGATAATTTAATATGCTTTTAATTACAGTGCAGGAAAGCACATTCCCCTTGCCATGTTTTTTGTTATTTAAAATAAAGGAAACCCAGAAAAAATCTTAATTATTTCAAAAGAAATTAAATAAGAATTAAGTTCTGATGGGATATCATGCAGAGATTTATTACCAGAGCTAGGGGAAGATTTTTAAAAAAACATGAAAATTCACCTGGATATAACTTCTTTGTTCACATATTCTTCTATTTACTTTCAGAAATTATGCTATAGACCAAGTTTGCAGAAAATAATATTTATAGCGGAACATATTTAAAGTTAATATTACAGAATCTGCACTGTAAGTGAGCACTAAATTTATGTATTCTTATTTTGTAAGGGAAAATGATTCTATATGTGAAATTACTGCAGTCCAGGAATTTAAATGTGTCCAATCAAAACTAGGAAATGATGTGTCCTGATTGTACAAAACAGGTATCTGTCAATGGAATGTCAATCACCTATAGTCTAATTTCATTCTGCAAATTATTCCAGAAATAATTTAGTACAAAAAATATACTCGATAAGGCTTTAAAACTCTCACAGATGAAAAGAGAGGCTGGTTGGATATTTTAGAAAACACCAGAACATAATTGGACTAAACAATGTATTTATCTACCTGAATTTATTTCTCTTTTATCACTTCCACTGACTTCTCCTATGTATTTTAATGTTGATGTGCTTAAAGTATGTTTATACACTGGGCAGATAGTGGTATATATCTTTCCAATTACAGAATGTAACAAGCAATCTGACTGAAAGCAAGCCTTCCATTTTGATAAGGACGGTAATGTTCACCCCAGGCTGAATAACCTGCTTCAGCACTGCTCTTGGAGTCCCCTGTACCACTGTCACACGTGTTTGTGGAATGGGAAAAGCAGCAGCACTTCCCTGCAAGAAACACTCTCAAACAAATTTCATGTGATATTCTTATGATTTTGATGCTCTGTTAAATTCCCTTTGGATTTGCTAGCATACCAGAATCGCCACTCGCTTCATGAACAGTCATCTCTGCATTTCAAAATATATTAAATGAGTAGTGATTTCATAGTAATTACTACTTTTTCTCTAGGCCTACTCTATTCAGAAATATCTTATTGCTCTTGTCAAATTTGATAAGCATGAATTTAGAAGCTACTGTACAGGTAAAATTATAGTAAGAAATGCTAAAGAGATTTTAAATGCTAATCTTTACAGTAACATTTTGTTTCTTCATGAGAGAAACTTTAATAAACCCAGGGGATCAATTTTTCTGTAAGTATACAGCAAATGTAAAATCACAATTATAGCAAATCCTATTTTTTCCCAATTACATTACAAATAAAAGATAAAAATTAGCCTCTGTTTCTCCATGTATAAAAATGCATATATATATAAACACATATAAACAAAAGTTTGTGTATCGTACACATATGCAAAGGTATACAAAAATGTTTTTATATGTCAATCATAATTCTGAAATACTATGCTCCCTCTCCTAATTGGTTTCATAAGACATGAAAATAAACATCTTCATTTACAGAAAGTGCTACTAATAAGTTATTCAAATTGTAAGAAAGATGTTTCTGCTGCAATTTATAAAACTCTGCAATAGAAAAATATCTCAACACCAAAGGAAAACCCATGTTTCCATTTATCTTATTATTTTCTAATTAAAATATTTCTGAAACAATGGCTTTCTGGATAGTAGCTGGCAGGTAAGATAGCCTTCTCTCCCAGGAAATAGCAGTACTACTAATTAACATGTTTTCAAAAATCAGACTGTTGACAGTGAGCTGCAAAAGCAGACAAAGGTTGCTAGGTACCTGCACTCACAAGGCCTGAATATTTTATTCATTTGTAGAGAATATATGGCAAAGGTTTCAGCACTGGCAGCTTTCCCTGCTAAGGAATTTATTCTTCAGTGACTGGAAAACATTAATTTAAATCTTTTTAATGAACTAATGGGTCATGTAAAACACCTTATACTTTAGCAAGATAATTTTTAATCAAACAATGTAGGTTTAATTGGTTAATATTTGAGCTACACTTTATACATCATTAGTATTACCACACAAATGATAGTAATCCCAGCTAAATGGATAGGGTTGAAATATTTATCGCAGGTTTCTCATTGTTTTCTCAGTCATAACACCTTCTGTTGATAAATTTTCAGCCTAGCCTTTACCCAAGGCAGTGTCCATTAAAGGTTCCTTATACAAATACATATTTCTATGTTAAAGCATGGGAATTTTGTGTGCATTTACGCATAATACAAAAAGGTGGAATTCTTGTTGTAGATTAGAATCCTAGAGACATCTAAAGAGGATATGGAGTTTGTAAAATAGGTTGAGATAATTTCAAGATTTGAAAAATCATGGATATAATTATGAACAACATGTATCACAGAATCACAGAATAATGTAGGTTCATTTTCTTTGTTAAAGCTACATACTGAAATAGCAACCTGTTTGTGCATATAATATTCCCTTCATGAATAGTCATTTGCTCTCTTCAGGAACCTTCATGCAGGATAGTATGCCAGAAATTCCCTCCATTTTGTAGAAGTCTCTAGTTCATCAGCATTAGTGTAATTGTTATAAAGTTATACACTGACCTCAGCAGATGAGATAAAATATGGCAGTCCAAAAAAGTAGTCCTATGTGGTGATGTTCAGACAGCGAAAATACAGCTTTTCAGCAAAATCTATCTAACATCAGAATGCAAAAATAGTGCAGTTAAAACAAAGTTAGGGGGTGTTTGTTTTGATTTTTTAGGAGGAGAGGTTGGATTTTTTTTTTGTAGGGTTTTTTGTTTGTGTTTTTTTGTCTTGGGATTAAGAAGGTGGAAAGTTTAGCAAAGAAAATAGGAGAACAGGGCACAATTACAATGATACACCTCTTGATTATGCTCTTTCCAACTATTGGATAATCAGTTGTAGTTGACCACAAATTATGCTGGTGAGTAAGCCACCCTAATTACCATCATTCTATGGCAATCACAAAAAACCTTTTAATTAGTTCATTTCTCTAGAAATACAGTTTAGTTGGCCACCATTGCATGGCTAGGAAGTCTAAGAACAAGTTAAGTGACATCAGCATTGCACATTGAGAACAGAAGTGAGGTCACCTGGTAGTTGGGTGTGTACCCAGAGCAGGGCAATGTGTCTCTTAAGCAATTCCCCTTACTTTTAGAACGAGATATATATGAAGGAAACCACAGGTTTATATTTACCTCAGCTTCTCACATCATGAGAGACATATTGGAACCTTTACTGAACTGTCAAAGAATCATTGTATTGTGGCAGATGAGACATTGAACAAGGAATCATGTAGACCCGATACTAATTTCTAAAATGTGATAATTATATGTACTTTCCTGATGATGAATATTATACTCCTCTGAGATACTGAGCACCCTCCATCTCCATTGAAGTAAATAAAATGCAGATGTGGCCCTCAATGTTAATTCATCCCCTTGTGTTTGCTGTAGGCACTGTGCATGCTTTTTTCAGCTCTAACTAGGCTAGAATAGTAATTATCATCATCCTATTATCCCTGTGCTATAAATTAAGAAAACCTTGCTTTGCAGTGAAGAAGCTCTGCAGATTTCAGCATATAAAGAGGGAAATGAATTGGAAGAGACCAAAGATGCAGAACTCTTGTCAAACATGTCTGAATTGATAGAAGTTGTGAACTACAGCTGCTAATCCAATGAACCAGATGGTATCAATTGTCAAACCAGGTGCAGGAAATAGGGTTGTTAGCCCTCCTGCAAATCAATTAGATCAGCTTGAAAAATCCGTAAATGAACTTCCCACCAAACAAACAAATTGTACCAAAAACTGTCTCGGGTGCTCAGCTGAGTCATGAATGATTGGACCTTTTGCAAGTGGCAGCTGTCATTAAATCTCTTTATTTCTTTTATGAATAAACCTAACAAAATTTAATTTTCAACTGTTAATGCATCATTGGAAGCTGGCTGATCCAACACCTTTCTTTTTACTGATCCACACTAATTGGAAGTATTAGAAAGCGTGAAGTATGTCACTGAGCAAACACCAGTTACTACTTCACATCTTCAAGTAGGCCTTATTTATCCCAATAGACAAGTAAGTTTTTGTTTCACTTAGGAGAAAGCTATTCCCAAAACTATGTTTCTATAAAATACAGAGAAATATTAGTTAATCAGGTTTTGGCTGATGCTTAGGTACTGTTTCTAATGAAATCTGATTTGCTCTTTTCCCAAAATGTTCCACAATGCACAGCAGGTCTCATAAGACTTTATGGAGATTGGTGGGCTGCTAGAGCTGGTATGAGGTTGATTAGCAGAGATATCTGGGATAATTCCAGGGTAGTGGGGAGAATGGAAACAATCAATTAGAGCATTTCCCCATATTATGTTGTATCTTAATTCTGACAGAAAGTAGAATATTTTTAAAGGAAATGTCCAAGAATACTCATAAATAACTTTCTCATTGAGGGAGTGTCCTCCAAAGTACATGCTGTAAAGGTTTTTCTAGTCAAATATGTAAAAAAAGAATACTTTGTACACACATTAGCCATATATGCTTATTTTATACACGTGTATATACAGACTTACTTACATTACCTGTATTCAAATATTCTCACCTGTATTTTTGACTTACTAATTTTTTAGCTAAAAGAAGACATAGAAACTGTATCATGTTGCACTCTGTGCTGAAATTAAAGTACTTTTAAATGATTTGTAATCTACCTAATTCTGTCTGTGCAAGTACTTCTAGAAGAAAGTAAGCAAACAAGAGAAGGTGAAATGCACTGAAAGGGGTTTCTCAACATTTAAATAGCCATACAGAATTAACTACCACTGTGTTGAACTAAAAGAGTGTACTCCCATTAAATTTGCTCTCTCTAGCTAAGAATTAATTGGAAGCATTAAAAAGGTGTAGCAATCAGGACAAACATGCACAAATCTGGATGGTTCTATAGATTAAGTTATCCAAAGAGAAAATACCTGAAAAACTCAGGCTATGAAAACAGCATATATACATCAGAATATGTGTTGTGTGATAATTAATGAAAGAAAATACAAGCAAAGTCATACAATCTAAGACAATTATGACAATTTTTTCCACTCACAAAGGTTCCACAGCCAGAATCCTTTTGTTCTGTTTTTAAAAAAATCACTGCTTGTCATACATCCCAGAACACAAAAGACTTCGACCAAATAAGCCAAACACTTATTAGTTTTTAAATTTCATGCTGCTTAAAACATTGATTAAGGATATGACTCTTAAATACTCATCATGCACGCTGTCCCAAGAAACTAGATATAATATGGTGTTCCAGGGAAATGCTGTCATCAGACACAAATCAAAGCCCTAGCAAAAAAGAGATGAATTACATCATTGAAATGAATAGAGGTAAATATTCCACTGAATATTAGATGAGAAAAATTTAACTGGTTCATTTTCCATAGGTATATTTTTACAGGAATTCTAATACAGTAGTATCAAACAAAAAAGGTGGTGTAATTTTCAAGTATTTATTTTACTGAGTAGTTCAGTATACATATAATTATTGCAGTGTAAACCGAATACAACAAATATAGCTGGATTTTTATATGAAGACCATTGTCAAAGGAATAGTAGCATGAAACTGAAATATGTAACTTTCTGGATAGGAATATTTTTAATTATTTTTTAAGGTCTGATCATACATATACACTTTATTTTTCTGTCTTTAAGTACTAAATGTGCATAAGATCTTATCATGTTGTAATCTTGATGAAAAGTAAACCAAAATAATGAACATATACAATGACATTTCTGACATAACAATGCTTATTGTACCTCCAAATATTTAAAACTGTGTAGCAATTTCAATCAAGAGAATAAATGTTGCATTTAATTTCTTTGTGAGCAATTATTTAAAACATCTACATGTTGGAGGAAATTAAGTAAGAATTATCTCCCGAGATGTGCCTATGAGGGAAGAAATGTCACATTTAATACTTTAATATAATATACTGTCACTGAATGTATCATTAGATTTCTCTAGGTTACAGGCAATATTATTAAAAATATTTATAGGGAAAGGGTTATTTCTATGCTATACCTAACAATAGCTTAATGGAAATGTACATGAGCAGTCACGAGCTAGATACTCCAAGTCCATTCCCTCATTGCTGATGTTATGCCCAAATAATTTATCCGAATAAAAGAGAAGATATTGTATATATGAATTTATCATGAAGTCTAATTAGTGTCTCAGGAGTCCAATAGTGAAATTATCTAATACAGAAAAAAATTCAATGATAAACCTGTTCCAGAATGTTTTTCTATTGCCTACCATTTTCTAGGGTGGTTATGGTGACTATGCTCATCCTGGATCTTAATTGTCGGTGGCCCGTTTATCCATGAGGTACTGCCTGGGGCTGCCAGCCCCTTCCCCGGCGGCACTTGCAGAGCTGGAGCTCAGGTAGGCTGGGCATGGGGCGCCTGGGAACCCAACTCAGCCCCACTCAACATGAGGGCAGTCCAGAAACCCCTGGGACCCAACACAATCAGGCACAACGTGCAGCTTCTTGCCCCAGACAATGGCAAAACCAGATTTACTGGATTACACAGATCAAATGTTTTGTGACTTTTTTTTTTTTACCAGGAATGAAGCATCTTCCCTACAAGGACAGGCTGAAAGAACTGGGGCTGTTCAGCCTTGCGAAAAGAAGGCTGAGAGGGGATCTTATTAATGTTTAAAAATATCAAGTGTGGGACACAAGGGGAAACGGCCAGCTTCTTTTCTATGGTCTGTGGAGACAGGACAAGGGGCAATGGCTGCAAGTTGGAGCACAGGAAGTTCCGCACCAACATGCGGAAGAACTTTTTCACAGTGAGGGTGACAGAGCCCTGGGACAGGCTGCCCAGGGGGGTTGTGGAGTCTCCTTCTCTGGAGATACTCAAGACCTGTCTGGATGCCTACCTGTGCGATACGTCCTAGGGAACCTGCTTTGGCAGGGGGGTTGGACCCGATGATCTCTTGAGGTCCCTTCCAACCCCTACGATTCTGTGATTCTGTGAATTTTTCATTCTTCATTTTTACTGTGTCATGGCCTAAACAGGAAGCAAAGGTATCAACCTTGTTGAGACTCCAGTTCTGAAAGCATTTTCATGACAGGTGCAAGACAGGCATTTAATTCTTCCACAGGCTTAGGAAAGCCTATATTTTTAGTCCCGTAGAATACTTAGATATGGTTAGGAAGGTTAAATGGTCAGTCACCTACATAGAATATCCATTTTGTGCATACGTAGTACTTTTCAATATCAGTACAGAGCTTTCAAAAGAAAACCAGCTATCTACAGACTTTAAGGCACCCAGGAGATAAAAGATTTTACATCACATCTGTGAATGTAAGAAGTTCCTCCTTAGTCCCTGTTTACATGCTCATCTAAGGTTTAAATTGAAAAGAATATAGTGAATATGTATTGTATTGACAGATATTTGTATATGAGTTTTTGGACAGAAACAAAACTAGAACCCTCTTAAATTCTCCAAAGGCAAAGCTAACATTAGGCAGTTCCTTCTCATGTCAAACTCATAACTTGAGCTGATTACTCAATGCAATAATTCAGTGACTAAATGATTGGAACCGACTGATTTATTGATTCAATTTTAAATGTTCCCATTATTTGATCATTGTACTGTTCATCTTTAATTAGCTAATAAAACTGTAGCATATTAGCTTAGAAATATGTCTCATTAAGCGAATATTTGCTTGCTTATGCTTTTCTTTTATAAAATCCATAATTGGCTCATAGAACTGATTTATATTCTTAGGTTGCAATATGTGCCATGAACTTTCAGACCACAAGTGACTGTAGATAAGCAACTTCTGAGCAGCCTGCCCTCCTCCCATCAAATGTCAGAAACAGATTTCAAGGAAAGTATTCCCTTTTACATATCTTTGCCCTAATGTTGAATTCAAAGTGGAGTTGGATATACTGAAAAGTTTTAATGGAAAAAAAAGAAAAAGAGAGAGTGAAGGAGAGAGAGAATAAATAAATGCATTTATGAATTTTAAAAGCAAGAGTCAAAGCTGGAGATGGAAGTGCACTTCCAGCCAGTTAAGAATCAGATCCCCATGTGAGATAACCCTCAAGTCTGAGAGGAAGAGAAAAATTACTTTGACCTGTAGGTAATAGCCAGATTGTGCAGAAGGTGGTAAACTTGAGACATTCGGCATCAATTCACTCTTTCTTTTCCTATTCCTGAAGTAAGGACTTATCTCCTTGTACTGGGTCTGGATGGGAGTTTTCTTCATAGCAGCCAGTATGGTGCTGTGGTTGGATTTGTGACTGAAACAGTCATTGTAACACACTAGCATCTTGACTATGTCTGAACAGTGCTTGCACTGCTTTTCTACATCCTGCCTGTTATCATAAGTCTTTAATAGCATAATTGCCCTGTAGATGTTTTTCTCAGTTAAGGGCAATGAACCTAATCCCCCCTCAATCTAAGTCACCACCTCTCTAACCAAGTCAGGAGTCTTCACTGATTCAAACCAACTGGCATCTCACCCCAAGAATCTGATATTTAAATAATTCTATTTATTTTGTAGCTGTTCATGTTTTCTTGAAAAGTCACATTTCCAAGAGAACCACTATATCAGGAATGAAACTGAAACTAAATTCTTCTCTTGTAGAAAAGAGTAGACTTCTATTTTGATAGTAATAACCGGAGATGCAAGAATATGTACTGTATAGGAACACTGCAGGGGAAAAAATAGTAAAAAAGACTCAACACACTTTTATAATACATTACTGGATATATTAATATATAATCTAAATGTAGAAGTCAATGTCTGAATTAGCTACCTAAATAGTTGTTTTCTAGAACAATTGTCAACAGGAAAAACACAAATTTCAAAAAAAAAAAAAGAAAAAAAAGGTGTGGTTCAAGTTCCTTAAATCATCTTTTCTTATCCAAATGTTAACTTAATAAGTGCAATTCAGGAGATTAAATGATGATTGCAAGAATATTAACAAAGCGAAATAGTTACGCCTACAGATACAGTGAGAAAATTCTTTTGCTGACACCCATTTGGATAATTCAAAAGATATTGCCATGAAAGGTTAAATTTAATTAAAAGGTAAATAAACTCAATAAGTTTTCTTTGACTATTAATGAAAATATATCACCTGTCTTGAAGTATCAGTGAATGAACCATGACCTGTTTCCTTCTATTTATAATTGTATGAATCCTAAAGCAAAACTATGCATGGAAAAAGAACAATATATTAATTGAGGGAATGCATCTGATCAGCAATGTGACCCTCTCTGTAGCTGAAGGAGTATAACTTTGCTGTTCTGCTGCAATGCTCATTTAAAGAAACAAACAAAAAAATAGTATCTTTCTGCTGAGCTCCTCATAGCTGAGCTGCTGGAGTATGAGTGGAAACAGCACTGCTCCACTGACCCTTGGTGAGTTTACCCTTTCTGTACGCATTTGAAAATAATTACTTGTCTCCTTCATATTGGTTGAGATCAGTGACCTTGGCAGTGAATGGAAGTCACGGTTGGTTGGTCTAGTCTTTTCTGCTGGCTGGATACAGGAGGGAGTTTCATATCACAAAAGGCTCATCTGTTCCCAATGCCGTGAACTGCCAGAGTTAAAACACAGGCTAAAGGCATTGCTAGTAACAAGAACATACAGGCTTACAGCAGCGTCAAATTTCTCTGTCAGCCAATCTCAAAAAACAAAACCAATAAACTTAAAAGTCAGTTTGGGTACCTCAGATAGTTTGGACTCAATCTATTTTTTGATTTAAAAAATCCATCCAAGAGCATCTAGAGATACTTCTGCCTAAGTGAATACTTACTTTAATAATCTCTGTAAATCTTGTATATATCAGACAAATCACACACATTTCTTGACAGATTCAACATACATTTTAAGTTTAAATTAAGTTTAAATAACATTGTTCTTGTTGTTTGACCGTTCATTCATTAAATGAATGAACAAAAACCAAACAAAAAACAAACCCACAAAAAAATTTATAAGATTCATTTATTCTATTATTTTTTTAACAGAATAAGTCACAATGAATCACTGACTTTTTTCCTTCTTTTGGATGATCTATACTTTGATTTTGAGTACCCTTAATAACCTTTTTTCGTTTTAATAGCCCACCATAGGGGAAAATTTCTTTTGTCTTTTTAATCTGTAAATTGATTATTAATAGCTTTTTGGCTGTATTTGTTATATGATGTTTAAAATGCACATTTAATTATCATTAGTTACAAGAGTTATGACATTTACTCTTATTCATCTTGAATGTCACAGTAGTTAGTTCTGGGGCTTCAAGATTTGCAAACGTATTTAAACATTCACCTCTCACTGAAGCTGATGGATGCCACATACCTGACAGTGGACACAAGACAGTGAAGAGGAGCAGGTTGCCTAGAAGTTCTATGTGTTAGAGAGACTAGGGGATGAGATGGTCTTCTGTGGACCTCCTGAAGGCTGAAATATATGTATGCATGTATGTATATATATACATATGTTTATGTGTGTATACCTAAGTAAAGGTCTGCTATATAAAAGTCCCAAATCTTTTCAAAATGTCTCAAATGCTTTCAAAAACAAACCCACCTCTGGACTCCTGGCCATTAACACATAGCTTTTCATTTTTCCTAACCAGAATCTCACAATGCTGTCTAAACCAAATTTCTATCATGACCACCATCCATCTCACCTCCTTAAATTATTTTCAACCAACTTTTCTCCTCCACACCACAAACCTCTAATGTATACCTCATCAGATCTTTCTGAATCCCAGCTGGCTGTTGTCACCTTCTGCAAGCATTCTACAAGTTGCTCCACCTGTTTGAGACCTCCCTTGAACCGCCCTGAAGACACACACTCCCTTTGCTTTTAGGTGAAGTTCGGAAGCCCAGATTTAGGTGGCACTCACCGAAAGTCTGTTCACAGTGGTCTTATGAATATGAATGAGATAAAGTAATTACTGCAGATATTGTATTTTTTATTCCCCTAAAAGTTTGGGGGTTTTGTTTTTGGGTTTTTTTTTTTAATTTTCTCTACCATTAGACTACCATAAAATTTATTTTAGAGACAGTTCCGATCTGGGAAGGCACAGGCTGGGGAGATTCATTGCTATACCCAGAGTGAGTTTAAGACACAAATGAGGTCAGATGTTGCTAATTAGAGGAATTTATTGGTTACTTTTCTGTCATATGTGTAAATACAAGAGAAAGAAGGAAAGTGAAAAGAAGAAATGGAAGAAGAAAAAGAAAAGTAGTTAGGTGCAATAACTACCACCACGGAGCTGCAGTGTCCCGACAGTCTGATGTCTTCATGTTGGGTGGGGGAATGTTTCATATGATGTTGGTCATCTCCGCTCTTTTATTGGGTTGTATTCACTCCTTCCAGGAATCAATTAGCATATTATTCCAAGAACTGTTTTGCTTAACTGCACCACCACTCAGCAGTGGTCATGTTCATGCCCAATACCAGCACTGAGGGGTTTCCAGGAGTGTCTAGTGGTCTTCAGGGGACTCCAGGCCAGTCTGACATCCAGACTCTGGGTCTGGGTGCGTGAACAGGGGTTGGGTTAAATTCAATCAGCTCTCCATTCAGGTCCATTAGAAAGCAGAAAGCATCTGGTCTTGCAGTCTGACCATTCCTTCATTGCTGACGGTGGTGTTAAAACTTCTAGTCTTGCGGTCTGACTGTTGCTCCATTGCTTAAGACAGTGGTATTGGTGGTGTATTGTTCCAGTGGTGTTGAGGCAAACATCTGACAGTCTCTTAATGTTTCAACATAGTCTTTCTTACAAAGTTTAAAATTACAGTCAATATATTCATTCATACAAAGTAACTATGAATTTCATGTCTGAGGTCATATTTCTGAAGTGTGAATTAGATCTTTGCCAGATGATGTCCTTGTGCAAGAAGCTCTTACAATCAGATTCATGAATTCTATTTCTCCAGTGGATCAAGCAGTGTTTGTCCCATGGAAAGTGTGTTACAGATGTAAGCAAGTGTCCATGCTGTTGGCTATGCCTTTAGGGTTATGCTAGCTGGAGTATGTGGAAGACAAGACATGAGACACTACTGCAGCTGTCTGTTAATGGTGTGAAAGAAGTGACAGACAATGCTGGGAAGGATGGTGGTTGCACAGAAGTTGTGTGCCAAACTATGCCAGCACACACTTACAGAGCAGTCTTGGGGATGTTTAGGGGACTAAAACCTTGCAAGGCCAGCAGTACCAAAATGTAATTCGTACCATATAAAGTTGAAGCTTGGATACAGGTGTAGCAAAACTAGAAACACTTGGAAACACATAATTGGGCACATGTTGTTTGTCAGGGAGGAGACTGGGGTGGAGAAAAAGAAAGTGCAGGAGTAACAAAAAGGAGAATCAGAAAACTGTAAAATAAGGACATGAACAGGGATATACCTGCTAGGAAGCTCAGCATGTTGTCACCACAGCTGTGGCAGAACAATAAAGCAAACCCATTGTTCTGACCATAACACACAAGTCCAATGCTTCCTTGATCAGGAGGCAGACAGCCAGGTAGTGCCAGGGTGGAAAGGTCAAATGCTCTGGTATCACCACTTCAGCACCCACCTACACACCCACAACAAAGTTCTCTGAGTTTGTTAACCTCAGTAGTCTGGACCACAGCCATTGTCTTCACTACCTGCAGAAAATAAAAATATGGGTGCATACATCAGAATGTCTTTGAAGAATATACACTGTAATTTCTGTGCTAAGGCTCTAATAATGAGGTTTAGGTAGCCTGCATTCCAACTGCATTCTATACCACGTGTACCTTGGATGTGAGTAAATTGTCTGTAGGTATAACTCCTTGCCATACGAAGATTATGCCTTTAAGCAACCCTTGGCTTGTATTGGGTTAAAGCCATAACATCATATCAGTATGTCAGTGCTAAACAGGAACTGGGCAAATTCACTGTATATTCAAGTGAACCTGCATAGGCAAATACTTTAGAGATATCCTGCACCTCTAATGTTTATTAAGAAAGACCAGATCACTTCCTAATAATGAGCTTTTAATTCTAATGTCCTGGCTAAATTTCAGCTCAGGTAATTACACTCTGCCTGCTTCATTTTCCTTTGCATTTTTAATTAGACTCAGAATTCTTCTGCTTTTGTCCTAAGCCATTTTGCAGTGCGGCTGTGCTCTATTAAACACTGCAGCATACTACACCACAAATGTACTGCAGAACTGGCTGTAGTAATTTCTTTCTATATAGCATGTAATGTAAAACAGTTTTGAAGCATTCCAGGAAGAATAGTTCTCTATAAACATATGGACACTTAGCATGAAATCAATGTAGCAAGCAAAGGTTGGCCAGCCTCTCTGGTTCTGATCCAGCAAAGCACTTCCACACATGTGGGCTCCTTTTGGCTTCATTTCCCATGTGTATTTTGCTAGATCTGTGTTTGAAAACAGAAAATTCTGTCTGATCTGCAATCAGAAATGCTGATGAGGATTCTGTACAGTCTTTGACCTTAATCCTTCATTTGGAGCTGATTTCCGCAATTTCTCCTCTCTCAGAGGAAACCATGATGTTTGCTGCAGCAAACACAGAGCTTTTCAAGGAAAGAGTAAAGCAGGCAATAAAGCAGATTACTGTATGTTTTCAAGGGGAAAAGGATAGCATTAACTTTCACCTCACAATTGCCTTTGAGGGGAAATCACTGACACAAAAAATATGCCTTGATATTCCTCAGCTGTAATAAACTTGTCTTTGCTCTACAGGATGCTTTGAGAGCTGTATAGCTGATATGTGCAACCTTTTTTCATAGATAGCTTTTATTTTATATTAGATGTTCAGGCTAATTAGTGGAACTTCTACTTTTACCTTCCTTCTACAAGTGTCAGTTATTAAAAGTATCACATATAATGATACCTTACTACAAAAATTCCATCACATACCACTTCTAGTACAGTGCTTGAACTTCTGTATTCCTTTACAGTATACAATAGATTAGAAAGACAGACCCAGATCTCTACTATTGTGTTCCTTTTCTCTTCATCATGTTGTAAGTATTGTTAACTGATATTTTATATGGATTATGAAAATAATACTATTATTTAAGGAACTGATTAGCCAAAAAAAATCATACCACCAATAGGAATTTGTTCTCAAAGAGCAGAAACTCTCATTTGTTAAAGAGCATGAAGATACTCTTCTCCAAAGGCATTTGGAAGGATACAAAAGCTGAGTGCTCTTCTACAAATCTGTTTACCTTCTCTACAGGGAGACTCACTTCACTTTTAAAACAAGGGATTATAGGAATCCTTTGAAATTATTTTTTAAATATTGAAGCCTTCATTCTCTTAATCAATAAAAGAAAAAAAAATCATTTTGATTACAAGAAACTTGTTAAGTATAAAGCATGAATAGATATTTTTTCTTTAATTACAGTACTATAAGTGTCCTTGCATGATGCTCACTTTAAGACATTTGGCACAAAGGCAAATGCTAAAAATCTAGAAGTGACTGAAATATTTTTTGAAGAATGTCTTTTCAGCGAAAAGCACAGATTGGTAACATGAAAACATTTAACAGGTTTGCATTGATTTCTCTTCATTGTTTGCTAGGCAACTGCTACATTTAGTAGCTCCAACACTGATTGCACAGATTCTGGAAAACAACATTATAATCAACCTGCTTCTGTATTGATGTGATGAGGCATAGAAACCACACAATAGCAGACATAGTGTTAATGGGAGCCAAATGGTTTGATTAGCCCTTGAGGCTGAGCCTAGATATGGACAAACAATCGAATTAGGAGTCAGAACATGCAGTTTCCTATAAAGGACAATCGGACTACTCTTGAGAGAAGTACTAGCTCCTGAGAAAAGGTGGGGGGAAAGAAACTACCCTGAATCACTGTTTTGTAATAAACATATGGTTGCATTAAAAAGAAAATATTGACATCTTACATTTTCATTTCTACTAAAAGTTGTTGTGACAAGCTTCTGGTCTTATAATTTAACAGAGAGAAACTAAAAATTACTCCAAATATGGGGATCACATCAGGAAAATAGTCAATTAAGAAGCCCTAGACAATGTCCATATACTTGTACTATTATACAATTTTGAAAGGTGAGCTGTCTGTAGGAGAAAGCATACCTATAGTGTAACCACATTTTATTTACTCTTTTTTTTCCTTAACTAACCAGAAACAATTTCTCCCTGTTGTTCTAAGAACTTACATTTGTGAGGAGAAACAGAAATTTTCTTCTGAAATGAAGATGCTTATTTCATCAATGAAAATGTCACTATAAAACCTGAAGACACTTATGAAATCTTGGGTGAGAAAGTCATGTCAGTGTACATGCTGACATGCTACATGGACCTACAGGCAATGATGAGCTGTTTCCTAACATGAAGCCAATCCATCCACTGTGGAAATGATAACTAGAAAACACAGTTTAACCTCCCTTTGGGTCAGAGACACATTAGCCGCTAATTCTTCATCTTGGATGTACTGTGATTGAACTCTTATAGTGATTTTAAAATGAAATTACTGCTTTATTGTTGTGATTATAAAATATTTCATGCACAATCAGAAAGAAATATTGTATGTTTTGTTATCTAGACTCTTCTTTCACATTACTAAGAGCTATATGTTATCATTTTAAGACAGAAATATTCCTTTACAAAAGCAAAATCCTATAAAGGTGCCAAAATTTCAAACTCTAGAGATCTCACATCCATAAGTGCCAAGCAATGAAATTTTAGATTTCCAACCTAGCAAACAGTGTACAATAGTTTAAAAAAGAGAAAAAAAATAATAGTCTAGGTACTACTAAGCTAAAACCTAATGCTTTTCATGTGCATTATTCAATTTTTGAAAAGTAGTATTTATACGAATATTACAATTCAGAGTTTTAACTCTATTTCAATGGCATAAAATGTTCTATGTTATCTTTAACCAGCCCTCTGAATATTTCCCATTTCCTAGCTAGGAATACTCTAGCCAGTAGTGTGGCAATATTTTTTGTTATTTTATCAATAAATCTCAGACAAAGGGAACAAAAAAAATCAGGGATGGTGAAAAAAAAGGTTAAAAAAAAAAACCCACAAGTTTTTAATCTATTTTGCCTTATTTGAAGTCTTTTGTCCAGTTTCTCAAATTGAACATCAGTCCCTCAATATAACATTTAGGTTGATCATTCTTTCACAATTACAAGATTTTGAGTGGGGAAAAACAAAAAAAATCCAAAAAAAATCCCTGACAAATATTTTATCTTCTTTAAATAACCTGACGTTCTGTACATGAATTTTCACTATAGCCTCATGAACTGGGAAAAAAATTTTTTGCTCAGGTTTATGTCCATTTTTGTTATTGTAGCTGGTTATTTCAGTGCATCGCAGCACTCACCACTCCTACTTCAGAGAAATTATATTTTTGAAAAACCTGATGGCGGACAAGAAGTATTTAGATTGTGACCACTGAAGAGCTAGGAGTCTACAGTTAACAGTGAGAAACAACTGTGCTTTATCTCTGCATTTTTTTCTGTTTATTATAATTCACATATACCAAATTTTACTTTTGAAATCCATTAACACATACAATGCAGAAGTACAGTCTAATAATGCATTGCAGCTCACGCTGTATTCCAGAACACAAAAGCCTGGGGGAGGGTGTCTTTTTTTTTTTTCCCCACTCTTCTTAGTGGTAATATTCTTGAGGTTTTTAACAGAGATTTTTCACTTATGAACTTAACAAAAACATAGCCATTTTTCACAGGAAAGCATAGCTAATGATGCAGCTGCCAAGAAAATAGTAGTTTAGTATTGCACAAAAGAACAATAATATTTACACATCATTTATTGGCAGGACCTTAGGTTAATTTTTAATTGTACAGCATAGCAGTTAGGATGGTAAATTCTCATGGAGCTCACATGAAAACGTGGAAGACAGATCACAGTCACGTGTAAATAGAGCAAAATATATGATAACAGGGTACTTTAAAATGCACACTTTGTGTTTCTATTTTCATTAAATAATAGAAAATGTTCGTTTTTACTTTGTTAAATACTAAATATATACATCTAAGTATCTGTAAGAAAATTCAGCAAATAACCTGTATTCAGAATAAGTCCATTAGCAATTTTTCTCTAAAACTGAATGAGTAAGTACCTAGAATTTGTTTTGTCTCTGCTGCTTACTGCACTTGCCAGGTATTTCTGTTGTGTCTTGTCTTCCCTGCATTCTCTTCCTGTTAATCTCATTTACACACTAGATTTTATTTCATCATGTGCAAAGACTAGGATTGTGGAAGGGAGTCTTTATTTTATACTGAAAACATATTATTTCTAACTAAATGAAGTGATGATCCTTCAGGTAAAGAGGCAAACAGTAATTGTAAACACAAGGGGAAATCACTTTCAAAGGAAGTTTTACCATATACCCACCCTGAAGTAAGACAGGTTTACTACTTGCTGTGATTTGTTTCACAGCTCAGAAGAAACTTCAGAATATGATTTTTTTTTTTCAAGAAGATCTATGTTCCTCTATTGCACCACCTCAGAACATTGCCTTAGTGTGGTGTTCCAGTCCACATGGTGCCTCAATCCATGTTGCCATCCCAAGCATTTCTGGTGTGAACCTGACATTAATTTTGCCTGTTATTAATCTAACCTTTATACAGTGCAAGTGTAGCCCTTCCTCAATATGATCCCAATATAAAAAATATACTGCAGAGGTTCTTTTTCTCTGTCACTGGGTGCTTGGCAGATGCTTTGGAATAGCAGGGAATTTCAGGAGGGGGAGAGGGAAGAGGTGCTGCAGCGGTGCCTTCTGCAAGAAGCATCTAGAAGCTTCTCCTAGGTCTGACAGAGTAAATATCAGCCAGGCTCAAGGCCAGACCCACCGCTGACCAAGACTGAGCCAATCAGTGACGGTCATACTGCCTCAGGGATAACATATTTAAGAAGGAAAAAAAAAATACGAAAGGGACAGCTTTCTGTTGTCAGAAAAGGGAGTGAGAAGATGTGAGAGAAACAACTCTGCAGATGCCAAGGTCAAAGAAGAAGGAGAGGGAGGACATGCTCCAGGCACCAGAGGGGAGATTCCCCTGCAGCCTGTGGACAAGACTGTGGTGAAGCAGTCTGTACCCTTGCAGCCCATGGAAGATGATGGGAATCAGAGATTCCACCTGCAGCCTGAGACCCCATGGTGGAGCAGGTGAGACACATGAAGGATGCCATGACCCTGTGGGAAGCCCAAGTTGGTCTAAGTTCCTGGAATTACTTGCAGTCCATGGAGAGACTGGCCCATGACAAAGCAGGTTTGCTGGGGGACTTGTGACCCCCTGGGAGACACATACTGGAGCATTTTGTGAAGAACTGTAGCCCATGGGAGGGACTCACATTGGACAGGCTCATGGAGGACTGTCTCCTGTGGGAGGGACCACACACTGGAGCAAGGAAAGAGTGTGAGGAGTCTTCCCCCAGAGGGTGAAGGACTGACCAAGACAACATGTGATGAACTGACCAAAACTCCCATTCCCCATCCTCTTGTTCCACTTGGGGAGAGGAGGTAAAGAATTCAGAAATGAAGTTGAGCCCAGGAAGAAGGAACGGGCAGGGGGAATGCTTTAAGATTTGGTTCTGTTTCTCATTATCCTACTCTGTTTTGATTAGGTAATACATTAATTTTTTTTTTTTTTTTTGAGTCTGTTTTTCTCATGATGTTAATTGGTGAATGATCTCTTCCTGTCCTTATCTCAACCCGTGAGCCTCTACTTAACAACTTCTCTCTCCTATCCAGCTGAAGAGGGGGAATGGTAGAGTGGATTTGGTGGGCACCTGGCCTCCAGCCAGGGTCAAACGACCACAGCTGCCTACAATGTTTGGCTCTGGATGCTACACTCTGATATCAATGATTTTTCAGCTTAGATGATTAGCAATCTGAGGTGAACAGATGCTTCACATTCTCTTACAAATTTACTTTTTTTTTGCTTGTTACCTAACACACTAAAGATGCAACCCTGTGTCTCTATAAACTCTGACTAAGATTACATGACAAAAGCACTATAGTCTTTCCACTCAAAGTCTTCGTCCACTGCTATGCAACTAATATCTTTATAGTTCTTTAAAGCAGGACAGAGAAATAAAATTTTGAAAAAAAAAAAGAAAAAAAAAATTAAGAGGAGACATAGATGGTTGAGTTTATTTTTAACAGAATGAACAAATTCAGGTAGATGATATTTAGGGAAAAGTTGACCAGTTTAAAATCTAGTTTCCACTGGCTATGTGATATTAGATTTCCCTTTTTATACTCACAGTTTACTTCTGCTTTACAGTGGTGTGTGGTTTTTTAAAAACTGTAATAAAGGCAGGAAACTTAAAAAAAGAAAGATTTGAAAACAAAACTCAGTCTTCATTCTCCTTGAAAAAGACAAATATGTATTTTATATTTGAACTAAAATCTTCTTGTAGTCAGACCCTGATAAATAAACTGGAAGAGAATTGAACAAGGAAGATGAGAAAGAACATTCACAACTATTTTATCCAAAGGAAGATTTACTCTGAGGCTACCATTCTAATTTAATGGCTATAGTAACTTCTAGAGAATTGTTTTGACTGCACAGTGAGAATGACAAGTAAAACACTCAAATATTGACTTTAGCACTAAATTCTGCTTGGCTTGTGAAATCACATGTTCTCCCTTGAGACTACGTTCAGTGATCCTTAAAATATTGGGTTTTCAATTATTTAGACCAAAGTACTGGCATATTTGGCATCTCCTCCAGCAGAAAAAAATACCCCAAAATTTATTCCCTTCGTATTGAAAAGAGTCTGTGAGGAAGTAGCTGACACAGCCACAACCTGGGTCTTTTCTTGTGATGGTGTTGCAGTAGAGGAAGAGGACCCGCACATAGACCTGGACCCTGGGAAGGTGGCCTGGCACAGTAATTCTGGCACAACCATAATGAGGCTTTCGACAGTGGGTGCTGTACCACGCAGAACTCCTTCTCTTTCCTCTCTCAATACAGCATGCACAAGACAGGGACAGAGGGAAGTATTATCTTTCACTGATATGAAAATTCATTTCAGAAGTACTCACTTCAGAAAAGAGCTTCAGTTACGTAAATATTCATTGCCAGAATTAAATCTAAACTTTTAACTGGATTTTTTAAGATTTAGGAAAAGTTAAGGCAGATATACATTAAAGAATCCAGTACTCATACTGAGAGCATTAACCGGATTGTGCGCTTTTCCCTTTCAGAGTGTCCTGACTATAAATCTATTGAGATGCTAATAGGAGCAGCTTAAACAGAGTGATACCTCTTCAATCCTTTTGAAAAGTATGCTTAAGTGTACAGAAATGCCTACTGAATTTTGAAAATTCTGAGCTGTAAAGGAAAGACAGAGGTGTTGGACAGAAGTTATCTGTGAGAACTTTGCATCTAGAGACAAGCAGGAGTTCATGTCTCATCTCTTAGGTAATGGTCATCTCATCTGCGTCCTACTTAGTCATCAGGCTTTTTAGACCATCCTTTTACACGCCAAATTCTTATGTAACTCTGAGGAAGTTTTACTAAATTGCTAAATGTCAAATTGTAATCTGATTTTTCCTGGAGGAGCAGTTACTTAAATTTGAGGCATTACAGAACAGGTTCTATAGTAGCCTGAAGCATTGGCTTTAGCATTTGCTCTTTACTTATTGTTAATTGTACATAATCACACAAACAAAAAGTCTAAATAAGTAAAATAAGTAGTAAAGTGTCAAGAGGTGAAAGGATAAGAAAACTAAAAAGCAGTATCTTTTTCTTCATATTTCATTCCATTTGACCCTTGACAGAATCAGTTCACCCCTTCACGCACATTCTAAATCCCTTTGCACATTAATCGGGCTTACAATGGTACAGCTGTACTGCTTATCTTGTAAAAGATTACTTAATGTGTAGGACAGGCATATAGCAAAAGAGCCACCATCTATGAATGTACACTTCTTAATCACATATTCTATTACAAATTAAATTCCATCTGAGGGAACATGGAGTCTGGGATTTTAGTTGACTAATGGAAAGAGCCCTCTAATTTCTGATACTGTTTGCAGTCCAACATACCATCTGCCAGCTAAAGTCCCCACTTATAAATAACGCTCAAGTAGGTCGTGCACATAAGTTACTTACCAAGTGCAATGTAGCATTCAACTTTTCACTCAGCACTGCCTCAGACTAGAATGAGAATCCATTCTTCAAAGTGACAATTAGTTCTTTATTCAAAATTCTCCATCAAGAATGAACAAAAGTCTTTTCAATGTACATTATTACTGATTTTTAAAATTGATTACTAGGATATTTTATGCCTCACCATCTAAAAATATTCTGATATTTTGCTTTAGAGATCTTACTTTCCTTAGATTAACTCTTTCCTTTCAAAAAATTAAATAGTTTAGTATCAGTATTTTGTACATGTCTCTTCACCTTATAAGGATTTCCATTTACTGTTATGAAGGTCAGCAAAAACAAATGTAGATTAATTCCACCAATGAAAGAGGTTTCAAAATATAAAATCCTTCTCATTCTGCTGTTGGCTTCTCTGGATTACAAGGATGAGTTCCTCCATCTATGCTGGGGTGGGGTTTTTTCACATATATTGTAGGCTAGAAAACATTGTTTAATGTATTAAAAATGTCTTATGAACAGTTGAAAGAACAGTAGAAATATGATTTATTATTGATTAACAACATGGCCCACAAGGTCACTTTCTGCCTTTCCAGTGGGATATAGTTACAAATTACCAAGGGAAATGCTATCATATGGGAAAAATTTTTTCTTAAGTGATCATAACTACTTTATTCCAACATTTTTATTTGAAAGTGCAATGCATGGCTTTTAAAATATGGGTTTGAAAATGTTAAAATATATCCTATACAAAACAATTAAAATTTTCTTATTATGCTTTTCCAAAATGAAACAGCTGAATTAAATGTCCAACAAGTTTAATTTCTTTTAACTCACAGTATCATACAATGTATTAGGAACCTAAATTTAGAAAGAAACAAACAAACAACCAAAAAAACCCCAAACAAACAGGAAACACCAAAAGCACTTTCCAGATTTTTTCAGTCTTCTTTGACCTTGGTATTGCTAGTCCTACTGATAGAAAGATAAGTCAAACTTCATTTTGACAAAGAGACTGATAAATTGTTTCTATACTAAAAGCTAATAACTACAATTGATTGCATTGTCACTACAAACCATTGCCATCCAGACTGTTCCTCATATCCAGTAGCATATTTCAGGTATTTATTTTGCAATAAAAGACCCTTTTAAAGCACTGAATCAGCTATGAGTAATAATGTCTCTCAGAGTCTACAAAGTAAAGAAATCTCTCCAGTGTCTGATTCTAGAAAAGCAGGAAAAAATAAATTGGGGTAATATAGGTTAAATGCAAGAATTCATATTACATAAAATTATTTAGCAAGACACCTGCACACTCAATCACAGACACAGTTGAAACTTTAACCTTTTCTTTAATCCTACATGAAGCTTGTTGTAATAATTTAGGGGCTAAGATTATTAGCCCCCAAACCTACATATTGTTTCAAGATCACTGACAAGGCTGGAAAAGTTTACATAGTCAATACAAAGATATTGTCAAGAGAGGGGTAGTGAAGTCATGACAGAAAGAGGATAAATGGGAATGGAGTGGGAAAGAAGTCAGAGCATCCACACTGGGTATTTGTGCAGATGACATGGCTATTCCTTAGTCTACTCATTGGTAACATGTCTAAACTGAAGTGAGGTAGGTACAAGGTAGAGATTTTGGAATATATATTTGAATTTTCCTCTATCGATGGGGATTATATAGAGCACTGAACTGGAATGGGGATCTATCTAGTTTCAAGCACTATAAAAGTAAAACAGAGTTTCTGTACTGGTTGTAATGCAACTGGAATACATCTCAGGTATCAAAAGGGACAAAAATTTCCATTCATTTAACTAATGCCAATTGTATTTGACTTGTTATACCAGCTTTCTCTCAGCTATGTCCATACAATCCTATCGTGACTGATGTTTGTTGGAGTCAGAAGGGTCATGCAAAAACATTCAGTGAACAATAGCAAATAGAACAAGTTCATAAAAATCATAATCTGTTCTCAATTAATGAACCAAGAAAGACCTATTCTCTGTGTATAAAAGACAACTGACATCCATTCAATGAGCCCCTTAGAACATTAATGTCCCCATGACTGCATAGTACAACCTTGACAGAAGAAAATGTATGCTTTCATTTTTGATACTTTAAAAGCTATCACCAGAAGCATGCTAGAAGGCTTTTATAAAACCCTATTTATTCATTGAGAATACATTGTTTGTTATCTTAATAGTATCTATGAAACACTGTGAATCTCTATCTATCCCTATTAAATCTACTTTCATATTTCTCCCCTCTCCTGTTCTCACAACTCCATTTGGAAAAGTTGATGAGGCTGAATAAAGACTGTAATAACACGATTTAATGGGTATAGTATCTTCTGTGGGTAGACAAGGTCATAAGTGTTGAGTAAGTAGCAGCAAAGGCAAAGGAAAGAAGCATGGTCTTAAACAAAGCAAAACCTTGCAAAAAGCTATTGTTAGTGAATATCCTAAGAAAGTGATTCACTTCCTATGTGAATGGAATTATTTGTTCATAAAGAAAAAAATATTAGTTTTTTATTTCTATAACCTTGTTCCTTTCCTTGATTTTTTTATCAAATATCTTGCTTATACAGTTAATTGTTTATAAAGGCACATAGTAACAATAGCAGTTATGCAACTAATTTCCCTTGGTTACAGATGAATTTGTAAGTCAAAATCCTTTGCAAATCTGGGTTTTAAAAGATATTGTGTGTAATCCTTTCTATAATTTGTAATTTGGGAGTTTTAATTTGAATTTTCTGCTACTGTGTGACCAACTAGTTTAAACTACAGCTAACGGAACTTTCTGCAGTGCATCACAGTTCAGTGTCAGAGATAATATTTTGCATATAGTGTTAACTATGAGCAGTATAGCAAATTGACAGCTGACATTAAGTTCATTTTAATACATGAATTTGAGTATTTTACATTTTAGGTTATTGAGTAATCATCCTTTTTTCCTGAAAAACAAATTTCAACTGAATGTGTGTGCTTTTATTTGTTATCCTGTCATATTGTAATATCAATAGTACTTAGCATTCAGCCCAAGAATGAAGCTCATATATTTTGTCAGGTTATTTTATCGATAGTGCTGCTAAAACAATAGTAATAAATTGCACAATTACAAATATCCCAGTTTTCATATATAACCATTCTTCTTTCCCTGCAATTCCTTGTCTTCCTCCTCCCACCTTGCTCACCAACATTAATTATCCATTCTGCCTCTAAAGCCTTGAACCATGGCTGATCTTGAGCCAGGCTGCTCTTTCTTCTCCCTGCTACAACTATTTCATCCAGTCCTTCCTCCCTTTCAGCCCTCAATAGCTGTGGCATCCTGCCTTACATATTTTGCCTCTTCCCCAGACCTCTTCCACATCAGTAATTCCTCTCCTCTTTCAGGTCACATCATTCTGCTCCTAATTTCTGACACATTCAAGTTCTTGGTGTAAATTTTGCTTCTGTATATCTCAAAACATAGCAAGAAAAGAAAGTACATTTTTGGACAATACTCACTTAACTCAAAAGTTTCTACTGTACAAGTAGAGTTCCATGAAACACCAGTAAATGTATTGGACTATTAACCCACATTAGCTAAAGGAGCATACAAAGTCACTACCACAAAGACTAAAATGAACCAATATTCATTAGAATACAATCAGAAGCAAGAATTATGGCCTAATAATAGATTGATTTCAGGGAGAAGATATTAAGTGAAGGGGAAAAAAAAATATTTGATGTGAGTAGTGATAATAAGGGATCAAACTAAACTTTTGAATCATAACCTCCTAATAAAACATTCACTTCATCTTAAGTATGTACTTTGCAAACATATAATATCCTACTTGTCATTGCTTTTGGTTGATTAATTCTCTCCAGGTGTAAGTCAGGCACTTTCTCTTACATGCTTCAATACACATACTCATCAGTCAAGTCATTACATTTTTTTTTACGTAATCTTTTCAACTACCAAGAACTGGACTGAATATATGGGTAATATGACAGAGAGGTAAAACATCCTCCCAATCTGTTTATTACAGTAACTAGAGATAATACAGTAGCGGTGCATAATAATAATGAACCAAATTCTTCACTGGTCCAGTGACTTCATGAGCAAGGTCCGTTGCTGGCTGATGATCTGGTCCTATATTTAATTAGTGACTCAGTCACCCATGGCAAAGACAGCAACTTGCTATACAAAACAAATAAAAAGACAAACAGTATTTCCAGTGTCCAAAGAACAGGGAAAACTATTATGGGTCTTCATTCTTTCCCCGTGCATTTGAATTCTCTGATAAGGCAGTTTGCCAAACTGTGTTGCGTCTTGATGACAGCTGGGTGGAATCAATACGAAATTTGCATATCAGTTAATGAAAGTTCTTCATTTAAGTTGGGTTTTTTGGTTGCTTGTTTGTGGGTTCTGTTGTGTTGCTTTTTTTGGATTTGGGGATTTATTTTTTTACCAGACTAGTAATTTTTTGTTCTTATGAGAAGATAATTCTATTACCTCATAATCAATTCAGAACTAAGAAAATATTTCATAGTTTATGTACATGTTGCAGAAGCGGGTTTTTTGTTTGTATGTTTTTTGGTTTTACGTTATGTCTTTGTTCCCCAAAGACTCTGGATGCAACACTAGAAGCCTACTAGCTTCCAGGCTACAGGTGTTTCATGTACAATCCAATAGATTCCTAAAGTTGTTAATTTTCCTAGGCTTTTGATCACTCTGTATGCTGAGATTAAACAAACTCTCATTTGCAATATTCACTGCTATTTCATTATAAATGGGAAAACTTCATAACAAACTTCACCAACCACAACACTCCAAATAATTCTGTAGTTAAAATAAAAAATAATTTCAGCTAGACTCTGTGCACCTTGATCTCCTATATAATTATACCTTTAGCTTGCCTATAGCTGCTCTATATTGTGGCCAAGAATCCCATAAATCCAATAAATGTCCACTAAATTTCACAAGAAAAGAAAGCCACTCAGCAAAAATATCCATACAAGTCCTTGTCCAATGTGTAGGTATTAGAGACATTTTAAAGCAAAAGTGTAAGTTCCAAAATATTTCAGATGTGACACTGTACAGAGAATTTTTACTGGTTTCAATTTAAATGCTGGAGGTCTGACTACTGTCTCTTTTAAGTTCATTAAATTCTTTTTATAACGAACCATAATTCCCCTTGAGAGGTATTCGCCTTGAAAATTAGGTGCCTAATTCCCATACAGACATTTGAAAGGGTGATCGTTGGACTTGGTGATCTAAAGGGTCCCTTCCAACCAAGACAATTCTGTGTTTCTATGATTCTATGACTCTAAGTATAACAACAAGAGAATAGATTAATGTTTTACCTTTGTAGCACTGGAGAGAAATCTATTCACCATTTATTTCCCTTTTTTCATTTTTTAAAATAAAATGATAGGAATTATTAGGAAATAAAGGTCTCAAGAAAACATTTGTTTTTCTGGGGAAAAAGATCATTTTTGTTACAAATGAGAATAAAAAGTTTAGTTTGGATTTCTAGGAAAAAAAATAGAGGAGTTTTTATAATGTTAATATTGGTCAAGGTATTTCCATATCCTTTCTTTTGTTTTGGGATCTAAACCTTGACACATTTAGAAAGCTAATGAAACTCCATGGTCTAATGACACCAACCCAATATCTTTGTCTTTAAAGGCCCCCAACACATATTATGTTCCCCCAAAGTTAAAATAATTTTAGATCAGTATGAGACATGCAACAACTCTGAAAAGTCTGGACCATTTCATAGTCAAACTGGCCAGGAAGATTAGAAACCAACAAACTAATGATTGTGAAGAAAAATCCCATAACGCTGAACCTGTGTCTCCATCCTTTCATCTTCCCCCAGCTTTAATTGCTGATCATGACATCATATGGTATGGGATATCCCTTTGGTCAGCTGGGGTAAGTTGTCTCAGCTATGTCCCCTCCCAGCTTCTTGTGCACGCCCAGCCTACTTGTTGTCAGGGCAGTCTGAGAAGCAGAAAAGGCCTTGATGCTGTGTAACCAGTGCTCAACAACAGCTAAAACAACCCTGCGTTAACCACACTGTTTTCATCACAAATACAAAATACAGCACCATACAAGCTATTAAAGAAATGTAACTCTATGCTAGACAAAAGCCAATGCAATAAGTACTCTATACTTACATTTTGTCAACAGTACACAAAAGCAGTTCACTCTTCCATAAATACTAAGGCTATTTTTATTAAAACAAAGAAAACAACCATTAGTGATTTAAACTATTAAAAGAGGTGAATTTAAAAATACAGATTAATAGTCCTTTTTTTCAAGAATATAACAATGTTTTCTTATCTCTATCCACTATTACTGTCAATATATCTTATAGTTAATCAGAGGAATATTCACACAAAGGGCTATAGCTTGTGTATAAAGTAAACTTTATCTGTACATGCCTGTTAAAAGTTGTGTTTTGATAAAAGCTCCTGAATTTTTACAAAATACTGGTATCAATTAGAACTATGAAAACGTAGGTCATCATGAATGAAGCAAGGCTTCCCCAAGGAGCACAACAAGATCAGTAGACCAGCTGAAGTGCATCTACACCAATGCATGCAGCATGGGGAACAAAAAAGAGGAATTAGAAGTCCTTGTAAGTACAGGAAATTATGATGTGATTGCCATCACAGAAACGTGGTGGGATAATTCACATAACTGGAGTGCTGCAATTGCTGGTTATAAACTATACAGGCGTGACAGGCTGGGTAGGAGAGGAGGTGGGGTAGCCCTGTATGTCAGAGAATGCATTGACAGCCTAGAACTGGAGTATGATGAAGACAGGGTCGAGTGTCTCTGGGTGAAAATCAGAGGAGAACAAAATCAGCGAGATATAGTGATGGGAGTCTGCTATAGACCACCTGACCAGGAGGAGGAAGCTGATGAGTTGTTTTTTAAACAACTGGGAGAAGTCTCGCGATCACCAGCCCTCGTCCTTATTGGGGACTTCAACTTACCGGATGTCTCCTGGAGGTACAATACAGCAGGGAGGAAACAGTCTAGCAGGTTCCTGGAGGGTTTGGAAGACAACTTCCTGACCCAGCTGGTAAATGAACCCACAAAGGAAGGTGCCCTGCTGGACTTGTTGCTTGTCAATAGAGAAGACCTGGTGGGGGATGTGAAGGTTGGAGGACGCCTGGGGCATAGTGATCATGAGCTTATAGAATTCTTAGTACTGGGAGAAGTAAGGAAGGAAGACAGCAGAACCAGCACCTTAGACTTCCGTAGGGCTGACTTTGGACTGTTCAGAAAGCTGCTCAATATGATTCCATGGGAGGCAGCCCTTGAGAGCAAAGGAGCCCAAGAGGGTTGGATGCTCCTCAAGAAGGTAATCTTGGCGGCACAAGAACAGGCTGTCCCAGTCGGACAGAAGAGGGGTCGGCGAGCTAGGAAGCCAACCTGGCTGAGTAGAGAGATTCAGGCTGATATACGGGAAAAGAAGGAAAAATATGAGCTTTGGAAGAAGGGGCAGTTGTCTTGGGATGATTATAGGAATTTAGTAAGATCATGTAGGGAGAAAGTCAGAAGGGCTAAAGCTGATCTGGAACTCAGGCTGGCCAGTTCTGTAAAAGATAATAAAAAGTCCTTCTATAGGTATATTAATAGTAAAAGGAGGGTCAAGGAGAATCTCCAGCCCTTATTGGATGCTGATGGCACATTAGTGACAAGGGATGAGGACAAGGCTGAGGTCCTTAATTCCTCCTTTGCCTCAGTCTTTAACAGTAAAGAAGGATATTCTGTGAGTACTCATCCTCCGGAACTGGCTGACAGGGAGGGGAAGAATAACAAAGTTCCCATGGTTCAAGAGGAAATGATTAGTGACCTACTTGGCCAGTTAGATACCCACAAGTCAATGGGGCCAGATGGGATTCACCCAAGGGTACTGAGGGAGCTGTCAGATGTGCTTGCCAAACCCCCTTCCATCATCTATCAGCAATCCTGGCAGACTGGGGAAGTTCCAGTCGACTGGAGGCTGGCAGATGTTACACCCATATACAAGAAGGGTCAGAAGGAGGATCCGGGGAACTACAGGCCTGTCAGTCTGACCTCAGTCCCAGGGAAGATCATGGAGAGGGTCATCTTGGGAGCTATCACGCAGCACATGCACGATGGCCAGGGGATCAGGCCTAGTCAACATGGGTTTACAAAAGGTAGATCCTGTCAAACTAACCTGATCACCTTCTATGACAAGGTGACCCACTTAATGGACGAGGGGAAGGCTGTGGATGTGATCTAACTAGAATTTGGCAAAGCCTTTGACACAGTTTCTCACAGCATTCTGACTGAGAAACTGGCTGCCACTGGCCTGGACAGGTGGACCCTCAGCTGGGTTAAAAACTGGCTGGATGGCCGAGCCCAGAGGGTGGTGGTGAATGGAACAAAATCCAGCTGGAGGCCGGTCACGAGTGGCGTCCCCCAGGGCTCAGTCCTGGGTCCAGTCTTGTTCAACATCTTTATCAATGATCTCGACGAAGGGATTGAATGCTCCCTCACTAAGTTTGCAGATGACACTAAACTAGGAGGAAGTGTTGATCTGCCTGAGGGTAGGGAGGCTCTTCAGAGGGATCTGAACAGACTGGACCGATGGGCTGAGACCAATGGGATGAAGTTTAATAAGGCCAAGTGTAGAGTGCTGCACATGGGACATAACAACCCCATGCAGCGCTACAGGCTTGGGGGAGACTGTCTGGAGAGCTGTCAGGCAGAGAAGGACCTGGGAGTGTTGGTTGACTGCAGACTGAATATGAGTCAGCAGTGTGCTCAGGTGGCCAAGAAGGCCAATGGCATCTTGGCTTGTATCAAAAACAGTGTGGCCAGTAGGTCTGGGGTGGTGATTGTGCCCCTGTACTCGGCATTGGTGAGGCCACACCTCGAGTACTGTGTCCAGTTCTGGGCTCCTCGCCACAAGAAGGACATGAAGGTCCTGGAGCGAGTCCAGAGAAGGGCAACCAGGCTGGTGAAGGGGCTGGAGGGCAAATCCTATGAGGAGCGGCTGAGGGAGCTGGGGCTGTTTAGCCTGGAGAAGAGGAGGCTGAGGGGAGACCTTATCACCGCCTACAATTACCTGAAGGGAGGTTATAGAGAGGTAGGTGATGGTCTCTTCAGTCAGGTGACAGGTGATAGGACAAGGGGGAATGGCATGAAGCTGTGCCAGGGCAGGTTTAGATTGGATGTTAGGAAAAAATTTTTTACTGAAAGAGTTGTGAGGGCCTGGAACAGGCTGCCCAGGGAGGTGGTTGAGTCACCTTCCCTGGATGTGTTCAAAAAAAGGGTAGATGAGGTACTTAGGGATATGGTTTAGTTTAGGATGTGAATGGTTGGACTTGATGATCTTAAAGGTCTTTTCCAACCTTATTATTCTGTGATTCTGTGATTCTGTGATGATTGGCCCTACAATGGTCTTTGTTAAATTAATCTGTTACTGTACACTATACAGTACCTGTTACTTTAGTTACATGACAATACTTGATCACCACGTTTCTTCTATATTTTTAAAAATATTTTGTGGTTTGTTTTTTCCTCTTCATCTCATGAGTCTTTCAATATTTAAGGCTTTATATGAAAACTAAAGATTAGCCAAGTGGGTACATATGATTGTATGTAATATTAGTGTATGTGAGATATCTAATATACAGCAGTTTAATAACTGCACCAAATGTAGATCTATCCTGGCATAACAGGGACAGAAAAATACTGGGAAAATTATATTTCCCCCTCAAACAGTGTAGTGGGCTATAGCTTTCTCTCCCTTTCTTGCCATCTTGTAAAATAGATTGCCTGTCTTCAGAATTATGGTGTCAGAAAATTATTTATCAGGATAAAGGATGTCACTTATAGCCCTGCTTGACAACTGACAGGTTCTGTCTGTGTTTACTTTCATCCCTTCTGATTCTGAATATACAAATATGGGGATCCTAGCAAAACTAGCTTTTGCCAAAGCGGAACTTCCCACAATCTTAGGGAACTAATAATGAATCAGTACCTTTTGTTTAAAGCCTCTTGAAAACCGGTATTTGTTTTCACTGATTTGAATATTGCCAGCCTTCACTCTCTGTCATCAGCTGATTGACATCTAGCCATGCTTTTGGTTCCTTAATTTAAGAATTAATTTGTTTTTTTGAAATCAATATTGAAAACATTCTTGCTAGAGAACAATAGAGCTCTGCTTGAGCTATTCCCTGGCTTGCTTTTGCACAGATGTAAGAGAGCTGGCAGGGGTCTGTGTGTCCTTGGTACTCACTCACTGACTTAGAGGCAGGATATTAACCAAGTTTCTGCATCTAGACCCCACAAATTAAATTGCTTTTCCAGTCTGGGTGTGGTCAATGGAGTTCACGTCAGGAATTTCAATCAAGCGTTGATTTTGTTTGTTATTCATTGTGAAAAAACATATCTAAGGTATTTGATTTCAAATTATGAGTGACCTCTATTGCTATAGGTTTTTTGCGTTCTTATCTCATTCCTGTCTTTCCTTATCCTTGCACAGCTCTTTTTAAAATTCTAAAAACTTAAATTAGAGAAGTTAAACATTCTCAGAAATTTACCAATGTTAGACTTTATTATCTGGAAAACCTATTCAAAACCTTCAACTGCTTTTTTTTTTTTTTAAATCATATACATTTAATCAGTATAATACGCATTACAGAGAAAACCCTTCACACAATACAGCATATCTGTATCTGTCACAGTACTGTTTCGACATTCTCATCATCACATGTTATTCTAGTCATTTCAAAATAATAAAACTATTTAAAATAGTAACTATTTACAAAGATCACTCCTTGGCCCTTATTTCCCTCAGTGGTTCAGTTAGGCTTGTTTAAGCCATATCACCAAACCCCCCCCATCCCACCCTCCCCCCAAAAAAGGCAAAAGAGTAATTTAACAGCTTCCATAGTATCTGACTACAGAGGCTACTTTCTTTTACCTTGCACTTTCCTCTCTTTACCACAATTTTTTTCTCAAGGGGTTATATTCATTTTATCTAGGACTTAAATGTACTGAAATTAAACATAGCTCTAAAGATGAAGGAGAGTTATTCCAGGTTGGTGGGGACTTTATATACTATATCAATATAGTTTATATATATATATATATATATAAAAATACATTAAATGTTCCCTTCAATGAGGAACAACTGAAAGGTGTAACAAGGACTGTTTCAATAGGAGAAATACAAAAAAATGGGGTTTTTTTTAGGAACAAAGTTTAGCTCTGTTATATGTGAAAATATATAGAGTGAAATGTTTTAAACCAGTATTGTCCACTGCAACCCTTACATGAAAAATCATTTGTCAGAGATTCAGTAAACCTTGTTTCCTTGTGCAGCACTTCCCACATAATTACACCGACGTTTTTTGGTTGGGATATACAGGATTATGCTACTACAGAGTTTTATCTGCTTATTAGCCATATTTAAAGCTGTTTTTCAATCAATCCTTCTTTTAGGTATTCAAACTCATGCCTCAATTGGAAGCAAATGAGAAACCCCAGGGAACAGAGTGGCATTCTAAAGTTGTTTCAAATTAAATATCTATAGAAACATCTTGCTCACTTAAGGCCTAATAGTCAGATGTAAAAGAAAAACTTCATAGTTTTTCAGATACCTACAGGTGATTCAGAGACATCATACAGGTCTGCCAAAGTCCCACATGACCAAGCATCTCCCCAAAGCACTGTTATAACTCAGATAGAGTGAATTCCTTCACAATTACATTTGTTAAAGACACTGCCACTAGCATTTACACAGTTCATTTATAAAAGATCACAATTTAAACTACTGTAAAATGTGAGACAATGGAAACACTGCTGATGGTAGTACAGCATTTCTATATTTTTACAGCAGCTGTGGTGGTTTTGTTAGCCTTTCCATCTCAGCCAGAGCCCGCAGGTATTGTTCAAAATTTATTCACACCATCCTATAAGCAATTGCCATGGAATCGACTGCTCAAGAGAGTCATCTGCCCACAGGTAGTTCCAGGCATACCTCTCAAGGGGGGAGACTAATAAGAGTGAAAATGAAATAGTCCAGAAATGATACAGAACATGAAGACAGAGTCAATGGTGAGAATACAGGCAGGGAGACATGAGTGTTCATTCTGAATTCAAAATTAAGCCAGCTTTAATTTTAGTTTCAGAAAGGCTGGGCTCCATATTGGTAGTTTTCTTTGGCACTGGCTCGAGCAGACAAATTTAGAGTAAAGTTGAAGTATAAATTTAGGCTTCTTACTTGATTTATATAAATACAGGGTATGAATTCACACAGAGGTTAGGTATTAATGATTATTACTTTTTGGTTTTATTTCAGGCCATTTAAACAGTCTTATACCAGAGAATGGATCTACATGATCTGTTTTTATGTCAAATCAGAAGAATGAAATGGCAAAAAAAAATTCAGTATCTATTTATATGTAAATAGGCTTTATATACAGGCAAACAATCTTATTAATGATTGTACTTTAATTGATTATTTTGGAGAAATTCTAATATTAGAATGACCATTAAAAAAACTGTGGACGAATAGAAAAAGTTAAGAAAGTTCCTTCTCTAAGAAGCTATATTGAAAATACGGATCATATATACTCTACAACACATCCCATGGAAGATGATGGGGAACAGACACCCCACCTGCAGCGGAACAGGTGGAGACATATGAAAGATGCTGTGACCCACATTGGAGCAAGACCCTGGCAGCAGATCTGCAGCCCATGGAGACAGCTACAGAGAGAGAGAGAGAGAGAGAGAAAGAGAGAGACACCCACGCTGGAGCAGGTTTGCTGTGGGGAAGGGCTTGTGACTCTGTGGGGGACCAGACTGGAGCAGTCTGGGCCTGAGAGACTGAGAGACATTCTATGATTTATGAATGTGCCCCATAGAAGTGACCCACACTGGGGCAGTTGGTAAAAGGATGAAGCCCTTTCCCTGTGGGACAGGACTCATGTTGGAGAAGCTTGTGGAGGACTGTCTCCTGTGGGTGGAACCCCACAGTGCCGCAGGGGAAGGGGTGAGGAATACCCCCACCCAGGCTAAGAAGAAAAGCAACTTGGTAGGAACTGACTGAAACCCCATTCCCCCACTCCCTGCGCCTCCTCATGACACAGTGAGGGGGGAATAAGGGAGCAAAATCATGACATCATAAAGTGCAAACCTTTAGCAAAAAAGATAGTAACCAAATAAAAGTGTGTAGTGTCCATAATACCACATTAAAACTAACTGGTGTTTTCTAAGCAGTAGATTATTAGAAATGCCTATCTCAAACTAATTCTGTCTGAAGAAATACCCTTCATCATATTCAAAGCCAGTTATCATCTATTTAAAAAAAAAATTTCTAAAAAGAAAAATTGCATGATGACATTAGTCATCTTATCCTCACAGTGACTTTTGATGTTATATGTTTTATCATATTAACCCTTCCTGTAATAGAGTTTATAAATATATTTACAACAAAATTCTCTTCACATAAATATTTCAGAATGAAAGGAAAGAAAGTGTCTTGTGACTGAAAATGTATCTGGTTTCTGATCATTTCTACTTGTTCGTAAAGAACTCTAAAGGAGCACAGCTTCTAGAAGAAAGGGTTATGACCAAAGGGTATAGAGCTAGTACAGACCAGAGACTGACTGTAAGATAAATAGAAAGCTCCTCCATTATTTTCAAACAATCCCCACAATCTGGTTCTGTATAAGCAGAAAAATCAGGAGGACAAATGAAAACACCCAAACCTTCTGTTGTTTGAATAAACTTCAAACATGAATGCAAACTGCAGTAAGAAGGACTGCAAGAACAGGAGCCTATGGGACTGAAAAAAAAAGTCTCCTCTGTGAAAACTGATCTTGTGCCTTCCACAGATGTCTTGACTGACAGATTGTTTAAAATATGAGTAAATATTAACAGAAGGTTCTGCCTGCCATCAGATTGCTTAACATCATTTTCCTTCATCCTCAATACTATTTCATTGTTAACTCATTTTTAAAACCAGCACATTGCTTTAACCTATGAAAGTGCTTTCTCCCTTCCTCCCTTCTTACCCCCAGGAAGGTCTTGCACACTGACTGATTCATGCCAAGACAGTTAATTGTATTTTTATTCTAAATATCAGATTTACAAGTTCTGTGTACTTATTCACAGATACTTTCATCTCTTCATGCTAAATGGGATTTTTTCATACTTCAAAGATTGGATAGTTTTCTTTGGGAAAAAAAAAAAAGGAAAACCAAATTCTCATATTCTTGTGCGTATATATAAGAAAGCTTAATGTTAAATTTCATGGAAATATTTGGCCAAGCATGACCTTATTTTTAAATGTAAATCTCAGTATAATTTTTAAGCAAGTAAAGACTACTGCATACTTTTTCCTTTTTTTTTTTAAATTTGGTCTTGTCCTGTGCTTGACTGTAATATTAACTGATTTTTTAATAATCTACTAGATGCCTAGAACCTTATTAAACTGTTTATTTACAAAAGCATTTAAAATTTAAGAAAACCAATTCATATTCTTCACTGCAATCGTGACTACCAGGAAGGATATCTGCGATTAACTCCACTTCTGATTTTATTAATACTGAAACTCATCCTGGTGACAGACTTAAAGAAGTCATTGTATCCCTCTGAATTTTTATCAGCTGGAAGAGTCTGGGACACTTCATTAGTATTAATATAGTATGTGGTCATACAGCTGGAAAAAAACAATCCTCCACGCTTTCTCATGCCATAAGCCTCATTGGATGCCCCTGAGTCACAGCAAATTTAGGAAAAATAGAAGTGTTTGGCTGCCTACCAGAGATACTTGAATATTTAATTATGTGAAGTGTTCAGTTAGCACAGTGGCCAGTACAACAAAGCAGCTTTGAAAGACAGTGCTCATTTAACTGTTCCTGTTTGAATATACTTTCTCAGCCCATCTCTTACCCCTTAAGACTGCTTCTAGGCTCTCCAGAGACTGGCTGATTTGAATGGAGGAGAATTATTTCTAATCAAATGGTTTTTAACAGTATATAACACTTTCTGAGAAATAACATGTCCAGTAAGATGTTTGCCTGAGGTCCTCAGGACTGTTCACATTTACTACTTTAAGCTGAGTGCTGTATCGGTTACCCTAGCCCAAAATCTGTTGCATTCAGCTAAGAAACCAGGACATGTAGTGCCTGAGCTGGCCCAGGGTTTGAGGTATCCACACAAGATGTGCCTAGGGCAGACCTGAGCTTTTCCGTAGCAGACACTGGGCACCAGGCGCCATAAGCAACAGAATCTGAAATGGCACTCAGCAGCCATATTATGGCAATGGAATCCTTACTGCCTGGTTAAAAATCAAGCTTACAAACAGAAATAAGGGTGTTAAGGATGGTCTTTTCCACAGAGGTGTTTGTGCTTTCCTAAATGTTGTCATCACATGATCTAGAGTATTACTTAATTTTGCTTTAATTCAGACATTATTTTAAATGACATTTGCCAAACCTTTCAGTGGGATTTCTCAATGCACCTTTTCCACTGTGACTATTTATTTATCATGTGCTAACAGTGTCTTAGATAATATAAGCAGCAGAGAAATTCTATGTCTTCCTGAAAGCACAGACTAATGAAATATACATAAATCTTTTTATGCACAGCATCTTGTAAAAAGCAGAGCCAAGAAATTTTTGTTAGTCAAATTCAGCTTTTAACAGTCTAACAGTGCATATAATGAAATATAGGACATTTTCAACAACAATGCATTTTAGATTACCTTTATAAAAAAGTCCATTCTGGTGTCTATCCTTTTTCCCTTGTATTATGCTCACCTTTCCAATGTCCGGCATCCTACATGTGACATTTTTTATGCAGTTTCTCATCCTAATTTTCTCTCATCCCCCTGCTCCCAGAGAAGGGGTGAATGTTGCTCTGCAGCCCCCCAGGTTCACCCAGGGCCCATTTGTCCATCAGGGACTGCCTGGGGCTGCCCACCCCCTCCCCAGAGGCACTTGCAGAGCTGGAGCTCAGGCAGGCTGGGCAATGGGCGTTTGGCCACCTGGGAACCCAGCTCAGCCCCACTCAGCCCAAGGGCAGTCTGGACACCCCTGCAACCTGCACAGCCCACAGCCTGTGACCTTCTGCCAATAACAGAAAAAAAAGAACAAAAACTTCAATGCCACTGCATCTGGTAAATTAATTAACATCAATGCAGTTCTGGTTTCTATTCACAAGCTTTGTGACAAAAAAAATAAATAAATACGCTAACAGTGCCAAAGAGAAAACCTGCATCTTGTCCTGTGAATAAAAATAACAGCTGTATATTTTTGCATAAGGTAGTGACTAGGGTCATTAAGAATAGCTAGCGTGGTTATTACCCTGGTGCCTCCTAAGAATCACCTAGAATATATTAAAACTGTGTTTTTAATACTAGCCATTTGAGTTACATTTTGAAGAATTTATGATGGGTTTAGGCCTTTAGTAGAGACTGATGGAACATCGAAATAGAATCTAATCATACAGTGTGAGCCACCAATGATAATTTAAAACCATAAATGGTAAAGTCACCCATCCCTTTGAAATTCTTCTCTGTGCTACATTATTACTTGAATTAAAACCATAGTGAAATACATATTGTGCACAATGTTTTCCAAATTTGTTAGAGTGGAGCAATTATGGCACTTCTAGTTGCTGGCAAACCTGATGCCTTTGTGAGACTGACAAGGGAGTTGTTGAATATTTGCTTAAGTGCCAATTAATTGCCATTGAAGTTAGATTTTATACTCTGAAGACCTAGTTAAAAAAACATTAATTAAAACCAACTAACCTCTTTTTGGCATTGTCACATGAGGCTAAAAGCTACAGACCTCCTATAGAAACAAAATTAATATCCTTCTACAGTCACATACATGCCCAAAGGGTCAACTATTAAAATTTCTTCTGGGAGTCTCAGGATAGAATAAACATTTCCAAATAAGAAAGATTATAGTCCACATGTACCACCCAAAGGATAGAGTTCAACTGCAACAGCAATTGTAGTCTGATAACGCTTTTAAAAAGTCCCAGCAAGAGATAAGATCCCTTAGACCATACATGTGAAGAGGCAGGAAAATGTGCCCAGGGAGCAGTGGGCAGCACTCGTCTTCCAGTCTTCAGGAAGTGAAGGACATTTGAGCAGATGGAAAAGTTGAAAACTTTAGGGAGGAAAAAGAACCACTGCAAAGTTCAGGCCAGGAGGTTTGTGTTCTTCTGACAGTAAAATAAAGGAAGGTATATTTCCTATAGAGGAAGCATTCAGCACATTACCAAGCACAGCGGGTGCTGTGGGCATTTTTCTTAAGTGCTACATCTAGCACCTGTTGTGAATAAATGCTAGCTCAATGTGTGGTCTACGACTGATGCAGGTTATTAAATGTTTTCCAGTTTCGGATGATTTTTATGTATAAATGAATATTTGACATCTGCCTGTTAATTCATTCATTGTGCACCTTTCTGCAGAAAACAAAGTAGCCTCGCGCTTTCTTTTCCCGCCACCATAAAGGAATGGTGAATACTGCAAACTCAGTGCGGGCATAGAAAAGAAAAGCCTTTTGAATCACACTTGGTTTAGATCCTTACCTGCAAACTTCCCAAGACACTGCTGACACATTCTTAGTTTATATATTTTTTTAATATGAGAATTCTAGAACTGTGGAAATAAAGCTACCTACTTTGATGTAGACATCCTTGTGGAAAATAAATTTGTACATTTAAAAATATGCTCACATTGATTTACTGCATTTAAGTAAAAATTGTTATTTATGCTAATATTTTTAATCCATTTCCATTAAAGCAATATCAAATAAACCATTTACCTTGTCTATAATGTTTCTTTTTTATTGAGTGTGGTGTTTTACTCCTGGCTGGAGGCCAGATGCCCACCAAAGTCTGTCTATCACTCCCCTTTGTAGTTGGACAGGGGAAAAAATATATATTGAGAGGCTTAGGAATCAGTGTAAGGACAGCGAAAGATCATCCTGTCATCAACGACATGGGCAAAACAGACTCAACACAGAGTGAAGGAAAGAAAGCTATCTAATTTATTACACTACACTAAAAAAAACAGTGAAACCGGAGTTGGGAGCGTGACCAAATCTTAAAACAACATGACCAGATCTTAAAACACCTTCCCCCCACCACTCCTTTCTTAGCAGACTTTAGTGAGAATTTTGCTCCCTTCTTCCCTCCCGTTATGGCACAGGGGGAGCAGGGACTGGGGGAAATGGGGTTCTCAGTAGCACCTACCCCTCACCCCTCCATTCTCAGCAGACTTCACTCTAGTCATGATTTCACTCCCTTCTTCCCCAACATTGTGGCACAGGGAGGGGCAGGGAATGGGAAAATGGGGGCTTCGGTCGGTTGCAAGTTGGTTTCCTTCTCAGCCAGGTGGGGAGGGAGTATTCATTCCACACCCTCCCCCTGCTGCATCGTGGGGTCCCACCCACAGCAGACAGTCCTCCATGAACTTCTCCAATGTAAGTCCTTTCCCACAGGGCTTTATCTCTTCATCAGCTGCCCTGCTGTGGATCACTGCTGTGGCGGGCAGTCATAAATCATGTCTCTCAGACCCAGTCTTCCATGGGGTCACAAGCCTCCCCCCAGCAAACCTATTCTGGCACAAATCTCTCTCTCGCTCATCTCTGTGTCTCTGTTTCTCTCCATGGGCTGCAAGTGCTGGCAGGGGCTTGCTCCAACGCGGGTCACAGCATCTTCTGTATGTCTCCACCTGCTCCATCCAGCGTGGAGCCTCTCCACGGGCTACAGGTGGGGTCTCGGCCTTTACCATGGACTGCAGGAGTGGGGGGACACCTGCTCCACCATGGGTTTCTCCATGGGTTGCAGGGGTACTTTTCTCTCCAGCACCTGGGGTTCCTCCTCCCCCACCCTCCCAGACCTTGGTGTCTGCACAGCTCGCTACATCTCCACACTCCCTTCTCCGGTGGCAAAATGCGCCTGCCAGCAGGTTTTTTTCTCCTAAATGTGATTCACAGAGGCGCTATGACCAGCTCAAATTGGCTCGACCCTGGGTCAGAGGCAACTTTGGCCTTGAATTGGTCGTGGTTTACAGTTTGAGGCCGGCAGAAAACAGTAACTGCTGCTTACAGAAACCATCTCAGCAGCATAGCTACACAAAACTGAAACATTGAGGTATATATGTACTAAATGAGAGGTATAGGGAGACAACGTGAACTGGGCAGGGATGGTATGCTAAGTCTGTTTGCTCATTATTTGAAGTTCTCATATGATAGCGGTGGCAATTTTACCATTACAATATAATATTGTGCTGCTCTGAACATCAAGAGACAATCTGTCAAAGAGGGAAAGATTTGCCTTTTCTAAAATGAGGAATTTACAGCAGTTAGCAACTTGAAAATGAGATTATTTTAGTAAGAGTGTAAGATAAAATACTGACATACTCCAACATAATATACTGCTGCTCCTAATAACAGAAAATGTTACATTTATGATATATTCTGTGATTTCACTGAATAAAATTTCAAAAAGTTTTTCCGTGCTTCTTGGTGAATACTTGAACAGATCAAAACTAGGCAATTATGAAGTGTTTTGCTGTCTTTGCTATGTGTACATAAAACTACTATAAACTTAAATGGTACTTATTAGAGAACAAATTGAAATAGGTTCCCTAACATGAATCTTTGCAAAATTAAACAAGATTAGGGGTTTGTCATCACATAAAATACGCATTTATTTGTCAGCTATACGGGCATAATTAATGGGGGGAAAATAATGCTGAATAAATTCAATATACTTATAATATAAGTCTTCTATTAATTTTAGTAAATACTGAAATTCTATTATGCTTATTTCATGTTCATTAGGAAAAAAAAGTTATATTATTCCCATAGAGTCACTTACCTTTATATCAGTGGGAAAAAGATCCAATAAATGTTGAATAATGTGGAACTGGAAATGGGTTCTATGTCGATTATGAGGGTTTTTTAGACCCAAACCACCAATTTAATTTTTTAAATGTACAACAAAGTAGTTCTCATGTGCCCTAGTTATTAGGCATTCAGAAACATGGTTAATTTTGCATGTGAGAGCAATGATAGAAATTATGTAATTAATTGTACTTTTATTGGTGCTTTTCCCAATGTAACATGCTAATAATTTATCTGCAGGTTCTTTTCCATCTTTACTATGCAGAAGAAGAGACAAAAATTGTCCACCTTTTGACCTTGAACAAGAGGAACAGGGAGAAGCCTCAGGTAGTAATGCAACTAAAAACCCTAGTGTCATTTGTCCATAATCCTGGCTTCTCCCTGCTGCTACATTCCTTGTGGGAACAGAAAACTGTATGTATATGCCACTAGCAACAACCTACAAGTCCTCTGATTGTTTGTGAAAAAATATAGTAAATCATTCGTGTTAGCATTGCCTTGAGTTGCTGGATGTTGTTAAAGACTAAAGTTTAACACATAAGTCCCTGCCCTACCCCCACCCCCAAATTTTCAGACTTTTGGCTGAAATAAAACATCAATATTTGTACTCAGTAATTGAAAGCCTAAAGATTAAAAGGAAAGCTCTCCAGACTGATTAAACAGAAGCATACTTTGCTTTCATCTTACACATAAAAGCGTTTGTTTTGATGGTCAAAATAACAAAGGAGGTGAGAAATGCCTTTACGTATCCAGATCTTTTTTTACTGAAGGAAGTTGATGTTTATCAGATTTCTGTTCAATTGTAATTTTGCGTGTCCGAAAAAATCAGTCTCAGAATTGGCAGTAGAATTTAACATGCCTCTTAAAAATCTGTCTTGCAGTATATTTCTACAAAGTTACTGAACATTAATTTGTCAAGCTCTGCCAATTCAAGTGAATATGATAAATACAGAGGAATAAATGAGTAGTTTTGATCAAATAGAAAAAAAATCTGAAGGATCAAATGGAATTCGCCCTATATGAAGTTTCAGAGTCACAGTCTGATGAAGCACAAGGGCAAAAATATTTGTACCACAGTGGGACAGAGAAGAATACTTGCACAGTGTATTCATTGCACTCCTATCCATGAATTTCCTTGGAAACAGTGGAAATATTTTAAAATACTAAACTATGCATGGCCAGAACAAATTAACAACTTGCCACATGGCTATTATTCCTTAGTCCCTAAATTTAGTACAGTAACAGTCAATCATTTGGAATCTTTTTTCTGTAACAGACTGTAAAAGCCTATTTCTTGTCTAACTCCATACAGATAGTCCATCTAGTTCATGCCCTGATGGTATCCCAAGCCTGGATGAAAAGATTAGTAATTTAGTAAACAAGGTCAGTCAGAAATGCATGTTTCATTTTTTTCCTTACAATCACATCAACAACTTGCTAGATCAAGCACAGAAGTTCCTCCACAAGATGTAAAAAAGTAGAACAGGAACAGAATTCTTGCCACCCCACCTCTACAAATCATTCCCTCCAGACACATACCACCACCCACCATCATAAATAAATATATAATATCAATCTTTAAACAAATGGGTCAAACCCAGCCTTAAGAGTGCTCTTTTACAAGTAATTCTTATAAAGTCTCAATGTTCTGGTGGTTATGTAGCTGTACTCATTTTAAGCTTAATTTAATCAACGTTTTTTCCTCTTTTCTTGTGTTAGTAATTTCTATTAATAAAGTTTCTGTCCCCTCATTTCACTTTCCCCTTACCCAATAGAAAACAGACAACAGATATCTTTCTTTTTGCTACTTCAAAAAAATGAGCATGTTTTCCAACCACAAAAGGCTTTCCTTTCTTCTTATTTCATTGATTCTACCTGTGAAACAGCCTTTCTTGTACGAGAATAGATTTTGCGGAGTTGTTAAAATGCTTTTACTAGGGCCTCATAAAGTGGTTAATTTATGTTAATTTCTTCATCTATTTGTAAATTCAAATGCTATTCTAAGGTATTACATATTATCATGGTCAGACTAACATGTCTTTACCTGTCGCATTCTTAATGACAGTAGTACATTAAGGTAGTTTTTATTTACACAAGTCACTCATGTTGTGTTTTTATCATTACTGGGGTTATGTTATTATTGCAACTTAAATTTGTGTCCTGTTATTAACCAAAACTATGTCTATGACATAATTCAAACATTCCATATGAACAAAAATACCATGTGTCTTCTTCTGGACTTTTCAGAGTGAAGGGTCATATAAAATAACACTCATAAAATAGAAACAAGTAATGTTCAAATGCTAAAATAGGCTTAAAACTCTGATTCCTATATATGTTTCTGCCTTAACATTTTCTTATATGGTAAGTTCTGGTTATAGGCATGTGAGTCTTGCAAAAATAAATTGTGTATGGTTAAATTTTAAGCAAAACCCATTAAATTTATGCTTTAAAATGTCACTCTTTGATTCTAGTTATCTTTTCATAACCTGGAATGATAATCTAAAAAAAAAAAAAAATAATCTGATTGAATATCATGCCTCTCAATTTGCAAATCAGTCTGAACTTCTTCAAAGAAGACAAATACATGACGAAAACTTATCATTTAAAGACCATTTTATATAGAACCTTGATAAATTCCAGGCAAAAAATATGATTCAGTTTCTTATGCCAGTCTACAAAAAAGGCTATATATAAAGAGACCAAGAAAAAAAAAAAAACCTAAGGGAAGGGGAAGGGGAAAGGTAAATAAATTTTCCTAGGTATATAATGCATTCCTTAAAAACTTGACACTAAACATAGTGAAATAAAAATTCTGAAGAAAATGAAAAGTAATTATAACCTGTGTGAAATTTTAAAAATATCTGACCTGTGTCAAGCACTCATCGTTACTCTAGAAAAAAAAAAAATTGTAAAAAGCTTATGTGAGATAAAACACTGAAAATGAGCACAGATGCAAAAACTTTAGAGTTCTACCCATTCATGTGGACGAGACAGAAGAAAAAAAAATGTTAGGTCTTCTCCATAGCTCAGAAACAACTTAATCCAATCAGACATGTCCTATTTATGCAAAACTACTACTGTCTCTATCCTGCATCAACGGAATTAGGTTATGAAAAAATAGTGAATTAAAAAGAAAAACTTTCCCTGAGTCTTCCCACTGAGTTGTACACAAGCAGAACTGGGCCACTGGTGCCTTTATCCACAAAGCCTGAGAGCTCGAGATCCTTTGATGTGCTCAGTGACCTCCCTTCCCTTTAACTCAATATAAGACTGTAGCGAGAGCCTGTTGTATGCCCAGTCCTAGCAGCTTAAGGTCTTCAATAAAATACTTATACCACTTCAGGTGTCTCAAACTATCTAATATAATTTCAGCAGGCTGTCCTCCTGAGTTCACATGTTTTTTGAACTTGCGGAGAATTTTTTTTCTTAAATAAATAATAAATCTGAACGAGCTTTAATCTTAGGCTTTCATAAAACCTCTTTTTCTAAGGCATGAAGATCTAGGGTGAAGGGCTGGGTCTATTCTCTTCCTTTAAAGAAACTCTTGTCTGATGCCAAATTTGCTGTTTATTATAGGCAGCGGAAATAAAGGTCGATTTTAATAGCGAATTTTATAGAAATATTTTGGTGAATCACATATTGCTTATAAATTCTACATACAAAATCACAGCAGACTGTGAACTCTTAAGATATTTTTCTAAAAGTTAACAGCACCATCTTGCCTACAAACATTCAAGATATTTTTCTTCTCCACATTGTGCACTCTCTCGTTTTAAATTCATTGGTTTTGCAATACTTTTAAGATCAGAATTAAACTAAAAAAAACAACACATGAGTAGGAGGGAAAGGAATTTTTATGGTTTAACTGTTGTGGTAGCTTCAACTCTTAAATAAGGACTTGATTTGTCAACAAGAGCTTCCACATCAGTAGTCCAAGATTCTCCAACATGTACAGTGTTAAAGTTCAAAAGAGGAAACCTGACCTCTTTTTAAAGGTTAAATGTGTCAAAAGGGCTTCTACCGTAACTGAGAAATGCGTAAGAGAGCTGTGAAAACAAAGGAACGGTGGTAGCAGTAACAGAAGGACGTGTCTGTAATAAGTACCACGAGGCCGTAAGGAGCTAAGCAAGGTGAGGTGATGCTGGACAGGCACAGACTGCTAAAAGAGATCAGACAGCCCAGGGGACTGTACAGAGAGTTTCATCTCTGGTTCTGGGTTCAGGGTCTCGCTCATCTTTGCATCATTTTCTCAATCCATCGATGTTTTCTCGGAATGCTGCAGAATGAGACAATAGGACGGCACCTGGGCAGTGCCTCCCTTTCCCCAGTCACACCCAGCCCCATCCATACACCACTTTTGGGGAGGGGGCAGCAGGGAGCAGCAGTTCACAGCCAGTATGGGGAAGGCTTTCAGTTGCTCCCTGTCCACAGTGCATGCCAGGATCTCACACACTGCCATTCTCCCTGATACATTGCCCAGCCGCACAGGCAGTTGGGAGCGCAGAGAAAACACTGAGTTGGGAGATCATACAACCAGCTCCCAGGCACATCCCCTGATGGACCTCCTCATCCCCTCACTGCCAGGGGTTGTCACACACAGGGGACAGACAGGAGGGAGATTTCCAGCTGCTAAGCAGATGTTAGTCACCTGATTCCTGTTATTTCTTACATTTTAGCATGCTGCTTTGTCATTTTGATGTCTTCTGGTAAGTGTTTTCATTGTTTTAAAAATTCCCCTGGGCTCTGAGACAATCTTCACACAAAAGCTGCCTAACTAAAGCCACTTACACAAAAAAAAACCCCATCGCCAAACAGAACAAACCCAAATACATTGAAGGATTGTAATAAAGAACTGCAAGTAGTTTATTTTCATAACAGCAACAAAGAAATAGTAAAGAGTAGTAAAACATCCAGAACAAACTATTCCTATATATCTCAATATAAAACAATAATATACAGAATCACAGAATCACAAGGTTGGAAAAGACCTTTAAGATCATCAAGTCCAACCGCCCCATCCTAAGCTAAACCATATCCCTAGGTAACTCATCTACCCTTTTTTTGAACACATCCAGGGAAGGTGACTCTACCACCTCCCTGGGCAGCCTGTTCCAGGCCCTGACAACTCTTTTCAGTAAAAAATTATTTTTTTCTAATATCTAATCTGAACCTGCCCTGGCACACCTTCGTGCCAATCCCCCTTGTCCTATCTCCTGTTACTCAGCTGAAGAGACCATCGCCCACCTCTCTACAACCTCCCTTCAGGCATTTGTAAGTGGTGATAAGGTCTCCCCTCAACCTCCTCTTCTCCAGACTAAACATCCCTAGCTCCCTCAGCCACTCCTCATATGATTTGCCCTCCAGCCCCATGCCATAATCTACTCTGAAATACTTAATACTGTTTGTTGGGTTATTTTAATGTCATTGTCAGACAGATCTTTTTCCAAGGACGATAAATCTGTACTCTAAACTGTGAAATCACCTATGCCTGTGGTGGAGCACTTAATGTCTGAGACATGTAAACTAAAGAAATTGCCTTTGCCTTCTAGCTCTAAAAGTACTGTTCTAGCCACCAGACCCAATTGGCTCAATTCTAATAGGGATTTCTGTGTATATTTGATTTATTCTTCCTCTCTTATTAATTTATCATCACATTTATTCCATATCCAGTTCTCCCAAATCATAGACACTTTTATCAGCTTCTAGGGTGTTTAGTTTTCCATAGAGTTAAAAAATTTGTACATAAGTACAAATCCTATGATAAAAGGAATAAAACAAGGAAACAAACAAACAAAAAAGCAGCACTGATTTTAAAGGTCTCTTCCAACCCAAATGACTATATGTTTCTGTGATTCTATGAAATACATGGGAACAGATTCTACTATGACATGTATATGAACATTGCTTAGTGTCTATATGTTAATCTCCCAATTAACTTTTCTGTATAGTTACAAAAAACTGTGATTCAAGGACTTTGCTTCATCTCTTCTTGCTCTGCCTCTACAATATACATATACTAATGAAAAGGAGGCAGTGATTTCTTTAGCATAGCAGATGATTATTGGGAGTGAGATCCCAACAATTTAACTCTGTTTAAAAAAGAGAATCGATTAAATTTTTCTGAAAAAAAAAGTGTCATGCTTTCTGTTTCTGTGTTTCTCTATATGTAGGGATATATGTGGATATATATAACTATTTTTGTGGGTTCACATGTTTGTGTGTATGACCAATATATTTATTGATCTTTAAAATTCCTCAAATACATGTGATGACCATTTTATTAAGAAACAGATCAAAGAATCTCAGTTTCCATCCAATAGCTTCTTTGCTAGTAATTTTCCTAAAGAGAAACCAAGGTCACTGTCACTAATTAATTTTTAAAAATAAAACACTAGTAGACCACACAAAGAATATCCAAAGACACCACTTATGAACTTAAGAACTTTTACTTTGCAAAATCAAGAAGGTCACCTGTTGTGAATTAATTCTCATGGAAATAGCTGACAAGTCAGAGGTCTGATTTTAGTACATAAACTACACCAACATGACAGCTTAAGTATAGTTTTAGAATGTCATATATTTAATTTCCTCGGAAGTACATTTAATTGCTAAGCTTCATCTAAATGCTTTCAGTAATTTCTTTTCCGAGAAATATTTCATAAACTTTAGAAAGCAACAGTACTGAAGGAAATATTGCACTTTCAAGGCATTTTTTTCTGGAGTAATCAGCTTTTATACATTTATCTGGTCAAGGTATTTTCCCAGGCCAGTTAGAAAACAGCTAATAATCTATATTTTGAGAACATGATAGCAGATGGCATGGTTATCCCTTATAGCTTCTATTATGTACATCTTAATATATTATGTATATCTTAATATACTGCACTGAAGCTTTTTATTGGAATTATTAACTGGAGAAAAATCATAAGAAATGTGCTACTACACCAAGCACTGATCTCTCAAGCTGAGTAATTTCTCTCCATCAGTGACAACTCTATCACCATATATGAGACAGCTCCTGAGGAGAAGTATGCCAGCCTAGCTATGTTAGCTGGTCCCTGCCCACATACACTCCCGAAGCCACAAGAAGAGCAGGGGGACAAAGAAGGATTTCTTACCATCTCTGGGTCTGTGTGAAGGCCCCACTCAGCACAACAACAGCAAGACCAACAGCTCCTGCACCACCTTTCTTACCTCAAGGAGAATCAAACATGTCTGCTGGAACCTTCCTCCATCAAGATTACTTTTCTCGCCACCTCCACAGTCATGAGCACTTGGACTGAACAATCTCTAGCAGTGTCCAAAGATACAGGTTGCAGCTGCAACTTGTATCACTTCAGTGTATGTGATGCACATTTCACATACAGATGGCACCTCCCATCACCAGACTCTATCTCACATCCTTTACACAGAAGGAATTTGGGAGGAGACATGGTGTCACACCCAAAACCCTGAAATGGTTTTAAGAGAATAGATGGAGTCAATGGTATGAGGAAAGGCTGAGGGAACTGGGGATGTTTAGCCTGGAGAAGAGGAGGCTGAAGGGGGGACATTATCACCCCTACAACTACCTGAAAGGAGGTTGTAGAGAGATGGGTGTCAATCTCTTCACCCAAGCGACAGGTGGGAGGAATGAGGAGGAATGGAATCAAGCTGTGCCAGGGCAGGTTCAGATTAGACAGTAGGAAAAAACACTTCACTGAAAGAATTTTCGGTGGAGAATTTTGGAACAGGCTGCCCAGGGAGGTGGTTGAGTCCTTGGCAGCAGGTTGAGTCCTGGTGGATGTATTTGAAAGACGGGTAGATGAGGCACTCAGAGATATGTTTTAGTAGAGGATAGGTATGTTTGGACTCAATGACCTCAAAGGTCTTTTTCAACCTAGTGATTCTGTGGTTCTGTTTCTAACGTTTCAATTAATATTTTATCTCTCTAGAAGTTCAAATCATCAAAACCAGGAAATCTTTAATACTTATAGTTAAAATTATTTATATTTTAAGAAAGAACATCCTAGTATCCAACCCTTTTTCCTGGTATTATGATCACCCTTCCAAAGTATCTTCATCCTATACTTGACAGTATCAGTCTTTCTCCAAAACTGGGTTGGGGGAGGTTGCAACAAGTCACTGTCATTCCTAGGTCTTCATTAGGAGTGTGATATTATTCTGGGGTTTACTTCTTATCACTCTTTGGCCATCTTTATGTACTTTCTTACCCAGTCTTCTGCTCCCAGGGAAGGGGTGCAGGCTTCACCTGCAGCTCCCCCATATTCCTGGGGACTGTTTGTCCCACAGGGATTGCATACCAAAACCAGTTTAGGCCAAGCACAGCAGTGACACTTTCAGACAAGTCTGGAATGCAGGTTTGAAATTAATCCCCTAGCAGTTTCTCTGAAAGCTATAAAGCATTGTGGGATTGGGTGAATAATTGTTTGGCATTCACCTTATCTACTGCCTTCATGATGCTATACACCTGAGACATATCCCCTCTTAGCCTTTTCCTCTCCAAACCAAAACCTTTCAGTCTCCCTTTGTAAAGTAGCTACTCTATCCCTTCCATCACACTAATCTCATACTTTCCTCTACCTTCTCTACTTCTGTTATGTTCTCAGTGAAGCGTGAGACCAGAACTGCAAGTTCTCAAGATGTGAATTTTCAGAGGATAAAACCAGAGAGCTGAATTCAGGGAAAACTTTTCTCAGAGGTGGCATTGGTTTGGGGTTTGTTGTTGTTGTTTGGTGTTTTGTTTTGTTTTTCTTTTTACAGGATAAGAGCAAACAAACAATCCTGATAGCACAAATCAATGGAAAAAAAGTCTCTAAATTACTGAGAATTACTGAGTCCTAAGTCCAATTTCAAAAGTAGCTCCAGAGCAAGCATTCTGCTGATAAGGCTATAAATTTATTTCAAGGTATGTGGATTCCCAGCACAGTGAAATGACCCCATTAACACTGTAGTGACATATGGAGAACTCAACAATATTGGCAACTGTAACTGTACCCACATGTTTTCCCAAGCAGACAGATGGAGCATCTGGGCTCCTGGGGAAGTGGTTAAACGGCTTCCCAATTCAGCTGGCATTTTCACAAATACCTGAACAGTTATGTGCAAAACAAAATACCCTTAGGAAAACACTAGATTGATCACCACCCAAATGCACTTCTAACACACAGAAATGGTGCACCTGCTCAATTGCACCCAGAAGGAAGAACAGAATATTGGTCACACAAAATAAGCAAAACACAGCGAAGCAATGTAGGTCCCTGCCAGAAAAGTGCCTTTTTCAGCCAGTGGTGCAAACTCTCTACATGCTGTTCTGCTGAAATTTCTGCATGGTCCGTTTCTGTCCAGGTTCCACAGGTAAGCAGGGTATGCAGATGATGAGAATCCTGTCTGGTCAGTCTACTCTTGCCTGATTTTCTTTTTTTTTTTTTTTTGGACTGTCTTTGCAGAGTTTGTTTAGGAACTCAAAGGGAATCATTCCGTACAGGCTTTTTAAAAAATGCATGTCATGAAACAGTATATCTTGCCTCAATTCCACATATGTTAAGATCACTAGTGGGTTAGGACAATTTTCTAGATCCACCCCTTTATCACCCAAATACCATAAGACTTCTTTATCTTCACCGAAATCTTCCATCTTAATTCTGTCTGCACAGGTGACATTAACAAGATCAGAAGTCAAGCTCATTTTCACAGAAGGTTGATTATTTCATTAAATCCTCCTTCAATATAACTTTATAAATAGCTCATTGTCTTTTATGTTAGTAATTAAAAACTTCATTTCATCCTGTTTCAATAAGCTGATAAGTTTTTAGTGAGACCGCCAAATGCACAGTACAATAACACAGCAAAAGAAACATTTCTAATAACTCTAGGGATTAGGTGCTCTCGCTTTCCTGTGTGTAAAAAGTCATCACAAAACACCTGTTGCAGGATACCATAACGAATACCTACAATATTCCTTGTACTGATATTTTCTTACTAGATTTTTTTTCAGGGTAGCCCCTCAGCATCTTTATATATACAACATCACAGACCTGATTAATTTCAGGTCTGTCTGTCATGAAACAGTTGATGTTTGATGGCATAGCTGGGTATTTGTATCTTTCTAACATTTCAATAATCGATTTTGCCATTAGATTACATTTTGCCTTCAGTAACATTCGGTGAGAAGTGTCTTTAGAGTATTTGTTGGATTCACTTATTGAAAAAAATTGCCTTCCTATGCATACTGTGTTATGTAGCCAACAATGCTGTGCTGATTTTAAATAACCATTAAGATGTGACGACATTCTGCAAACCATGGAAAATAAATCTACATAAAACCCCACAAATCTATGAGGGAGGCAAACATTCCTGAAGACTTCTGCTCCAACATACTCTCTTACATATTATATTTCCTAAATATTGGCTATATCTATCAGAACAAGAGGCAGGGGTAGGCAAATAGAACAGGTGTAAGTAATGAGTTTATGCAGAGACTGAATGATAGGGATCTTTTTTTCTTCAGTCTGATCAGAAACACTGTTTCCAGACAGAATTACTCTAGTTCTTCTGAAAATAAAGAACATGATGAAACATTTTTTCTACATTGAAATTCATGCAACAGAACAGCACTTCTGCAACAAAAACTAGTAAATTTTCTTTGTTTAATTGTATATTTTTCCACACCTTTCAACAAAAGCAGTTGAGGAAAGAATGGAGATAAGGTCCAGACACTTCCAATTCTTTATGAGGGTTAATATCACATAATTGAAGACTTTTCTTCAAAGTCAAACACTACACAGAGAAGTAAAAATTCTCAAACCCTCATAATAGGGGTGGGGAATAGACAGACAGAAAGCTGGGGTAGGGCAAAATGTGTGGAAAATTAGTGAAGTTCTTTCTCCATGATGATTAGTTTTTAATTTTGTCTCCATCCAGTCCTTGAAAAAGGACATCTAAAAAAAAAAAAACCACCACAAATCTTTCAGCCTGTAGCCTCACAAGATGTTACTTGACATAACAACTTGAAATTATCTTTGACAGAACATTTATTTGTGTAACACGGATCTATTCCCTTGACTTTATTATGCAAAATGGAATAAAAAATTCCCCAAAAGTTTTAGATTCTTAATAATAAGTTATGTTATATTGAATGGATCTGCAGTCCCAGTGTAGGATGCAAAGAGGCAGTAAAACAGTAATCTTCCATCACTTCTATGGATACGACCTTTTGTTTCCCCTCTTGGTCTGCTAGTATGTTGGCTACTGATGCAGATCGTAACATAAGATGTGACACAGCACCCCTCTGAGAGTTTGTCAAGATGCTTCTGCAATGTGACCTATTTATCAGCATTTCCACCTCCTCTCCCCATGAAGGGTTCATTTTTCCCAGTAGCGATGACAGATGTAAAGAGGGAGAATGCATAGGAAATGTCATGTTACTGTCACTATCACTGTCCATCATCACAACTGGGAAATGTATGTTATGCTATATTATGAGTAAACCACAGCTAGGACAAAACACATTGTTCAAGAGTTTAAAGTGATCAAGTTCATTTCACAGATATGTTTATTGTGAATACCATTACTAGTATATGAAAAGATATATTGCAGCCACACAAATACTTTTTGACTTATGGTTTGGATATATTTTTTTTTCATTAGATGGATTAATAAGCATTTTCATTCCCAATAAAATAAAGCAAGTACTTTGAATTCAGTTGTGTACCCTTTTGTGTTGCAGCAATAATAATTATGGCATTATAACCAAGAATAGAAGTAAAATATGTTGTCAATTTATTACATAGATAACATTAGTTGTGATAAAAATAACAAATGCTAAAATGCTTTCTCCATTATCTTTCTGCCCCTTAGAAGCACACATTGCCAGGCGTGGATGGGAGCTAGCTGCTACAGATTGCCCAGGCTTCCAAGGGATATAGACACTCTGGAATACTTCTCTTTCTCTCCCATAGTAGTGTATGTTAAGAATTTCAGCAGGAGCTGCATTTACAACTTGGAGAGCTGCGTATAGTTTGGGAATAGTCATTTGGTTGTATCCAGTATATATTCTAGTTAAAGTCAGAAACGTTGTAAGTTACATAGATCTTGGCTTTTCGATTTATGGCTGCTATTAGGTTTAACAAGATGAAATAATCTTGTTCTTTATTTCAATACTATTAGAAAATGGTAATAATCTAATGTGTTAAGTTATTATAAGAAAGGGGGGAAAAATTCTGAATCTTTTTTAGTTGTAACATGAGGTAACATCATAAAGAAAGCTATAGGCAAAATAACCAAGAACAGAGTAACTCCCCTGTGGAAGCAACAGTCAGATTTTGAGCTCTTCCAATGGAGGTTGGCAGAAAATGATAGCAACTTTCATTTCTCTTTAATGGTGGTGAAATCTGGTGTGTTACCCTGAAATTACTAATTGATTCCTTTTAGCTTGTCCATTGCCCCATTACTGAACAGTAAAAGAAGGCACACATTATTCTATTTACTTTGTTTTCTTCTTTCTTTTTGTCAGCATGGTCCCTGCTAACCTAAAATTGAATATGATGATGATCATCAGTGTGCTTCTGAATAATAACTACAATCTATTGCTCTTGTTTGATCACTCTCTAACCTCTTTTTTATCTGCACAGTTGTTTTAGGATAAAACCTTCCTAATGCCTCTCTACAGGGTATGACAAAGGCGAATCTCAGAGAATTATTCCTGGCATTTAGGAATAGTTTGTATCAAAGGTACCCAGAAGATATTTTCACTCCTATCCAGATTCTAAAGCACTTGATAAGGACAGTGTAAAATTATCACGTGTATAAGATTTATTAATTAGATTAGTAAAAGAATCCCATTTTAATCTGCAAAGAAAGACTGTATCTCACAGTTCAACCTAATGGTACTTCAGGCTTTGAATTGAACTTTAGACACAGGTAAAAGAGAGAGAAAGCAAAATTATGAAACAGCATTCATTCCCAACACTATACAAAAAGGTCATTAGCTATCTGGACATATGACCTAATTTCAGACTAGTCCTCAACACCCATTCACACTATTCTACATAAGAAAGCCTGTCAAGCCAGTCATTGACATAGAAAGAAGCGTGTACTTGTTTGTAAGACTGAATGTATTTACTAAACCCAAATATTTCATCATGCAATCCTACCTGAAGTGTTAGTCAATAGCTCTGTCATAAATACAAGAATCCTTCCAGTCCTCTTTTCTCCATATTTGAGTGCTGCTACCTCGCTTTACACTTCGTCTTTCCCTACTCAACAATAAGAATACTAATTTCTCTGTGGCTCTGAAAATATGCACAGGAGTCATGTCCAGAGAGAAGCAAGTGCCAGTATTCTGCTGGTATTCCAGACTGCTTGATGTAGAAACTTTGATGGAATTGGCTTTGCTGTACAGTTACATTTGGTATGGGTATGTATTCCACTTACATATTTGAATATATGCGTTTTTTTACAGTTGTTTAGACAAACTTGCCACAGAAATAAGCAATTTCAAAATATACTAAGTAGTCTACCTTCTTTCCTTATTATAATTTATGTACTTATTTCCTAAAACAGATTTCTGAGGCAATAAAAACAAGTATTATTTACTTTCAACTCAGCATTACATGGTTAATGTATATCTAACATACACAATATTCCAGCTACTACCCAGCCATTTATCAACAACTTAAAACTTCAGTATTACTTACACTGGATTGCTTTGGTTCCAAAATATTCTCTTTAGTCATTATGAAAAGCCGATTTGAAAGTAACCAGATTACTGACAGGTACACTGACGTATCATGCATTCTTCATAAAACATCCACAATAACTGTACAAGAACTGCATTGTTATTTCATTGTTTTTATGCTTACAAATGCCATCACATAGAAGATTTCCTGTTCAAAGCACGTACTCCTAAGAATAAGATCTATGACAGAAGTTCCTTAATTTTTCATTTTCAGCTAATAGCTAGTTAGGAAAAATGTTTTTACGTTCGTTTCTGCATGCTTACAGGTAATGATTTCTGAAACCAGAAATCAGAATCACTGATGAGAGGTTTAAAATAGATACTCTTCCCTCAAACTTACGCAACACCATGTGTGCAAGTAAATAAATGTATTTTTAAAATATTCCTGGTTTTGATACCTTTTGTTCAAAATGTGTATAAAATACTGACTCAACAATGAGCTCCAAGGGAAAAATGGTAGCTGCAGGTCTACAGACATGCATGAATTTGTTGTGCATCCATGACTATATATATTTGCATATAGAAGTGGCTTTATCTTTTTATTTTTAGATAATCTTCATTAGTCTGATCTCCCGGCAATTAAGCTTGAGAACTGAAGTTTTGCTCTTTGTCAGTGTGAGCAAAAGGCTGAAGACTGCTACATCATTGTTACACCGAATTTAGCCACTTTAATCTACAATACCCTCCTCTTTTGCAATAAGAAAATAGAGAAGTTACCTGGGCAACAGTTTAGCACTGGCACTATTTGCTGGTTACGTTGCTTTAAGGACAACATTTTCTTTATGAATGTCCCAACACACATACCTGCACAATATTTTAAGAATTCGTGGGGGAAAAAAAAATCCCAGCATGCCCTATCATGCCATAAAAGCCAAGAGAAGAAAGGCTTTTGAAAAACCCTTTGTGTAGTGCTTCCCATTCTATCTGTTCAGTATTCTTTCACACCTTTAAAACCAAATGCCACTGCAACTTCTCTGGCTGGGCAGCTTGCCTGTCATTTTGGTCTGTCAGCAGAACTCCAAGAAACCACTGCCTTGGTGCCCATACCTTATCCCCAGCAGATCAGAGTTTGTATACTTCCTTTAAGAAATCCTTGTCCCTCTTATTGTCACAGAATGTACTTTTAATAGTTTAATGACTCTCTGCTATAAAGTACCCTCTACTCCTAATACGAGTTCTCCAAGTCTTACCATAACTTTTATGGGCATTTTGAAACATAATGTTAAAATCTAGGTGGCTGAAGCCATAGTCTTTTAAATGAGCAAGTACCAAAATGCCCTGGGATACACAGATTTTTGTTGTTATTTAAAGACAACTACATGTGAGCCATTGACTATTTATGTAGATTTTTTAAAAAATTTGTATTCCATACCATAATAGAGCTTACCACTGATCATAGAGTTTTGTTATTTTTCAATGTCATTTCTTTCTTACAGTTCACAGTTCTAGAAAAATTACAGGAAAAAAGAGAGGAGTATCAATTAAAGAATGAGATGGCAAAAGTTTGTGCTTTTGGGCTACAACTTTTAGGTCTTAATGTAACGAACATAACAAGAAAGAGACAAATGTAGGAATTGTGCCAGAAACTGGGGGGAAGAGGAAGGAGGGGCAGAGAAGGAGGGATTGATGAAAAATACCTGACCCAAAAAGTGGAAAAAAATCTTCCACAAAATTTGTGGTAATAAGGCCTTTTTATTTGTAAAACTATCTAGAAACTGACTCTAAAAGCTAGTTAAAGGAAAAGTGCCTAAGAACAGTAAAGAATAAATTTAAATGCTTAGATTAAGTTTACCACTATCTCCTCGGTTAAGAAGGGTGATAACTGATACCTAAGGAAAGTAATTGGATACCCTTACAAGGTAGTCAAAAAACTAAAGATCTAAAATTGTGATTTTTCCTATGTGCTTTGTCGATCTGTGACATAGAAAAGCTCATGTTATCAATAAACAGAAGCGAATGTTCTTGCTATGGGGAAAACATTTCATTAATACATATGATTCCACTAGGAATGGATGGACACAGCTGTGCAGCTGGAAAAGAAGTGAAACTAGAGAGCTATTCTGGAGGGTATTCCTGAATCTACATTCTGGATGTTACTTCAGTTGCTCAAATGGAGAAATTGTATGTGCCAATTTGGCACATACCTCTTCCTCCCTTCTTCTACCAGGAGGGTTTTGGCCATCCCAGGGGACTGGCAGATCCAAGATCTCATCCACTCTCCACCTCTCCTGGTAACATTTCTCCCTTCAAATAGAATATTTATGTCTACTGCTCTTTAATGTTGTTTTGAATAATAGACACCAGTACATATTTAAACCTACACACACTGACTTTTCTTTTTAATGGAAGAAAATAAAATATTTCAGCAAGCGTGCCTACACTAGCTCTAATATATTCTACTGAGATAAACAAGAGTAAAATAAAAGGAAAGAAGAATTATAATATACTGTGTCAGGCACATTTTATCTGATCAGAGGAGAGCAGACCATAGCATTATTATTAGCATAGACTGCTAACTATGTGTTTTCTTGCACTTATGTTTTTCAAATCTAATTTTAACTTTTTAGTTGTGCTTGTAGTGGTATTTAATAAGCTTTTTAAATACATGTAATTTAGCACATTCAGGAAGGAAATGAACACAGACCTCTGTAAGGTGTTAAGGATGAAAACTAAATGTTGTCTAAGATAGTGTAATTCTTCTTGATAAATTCAATCATAATCTGTGCTAACAACAGGAATGTAGAAGCCATGGACGTGTAATTTAGTCACATATTTGACACAATGTACCTAGTACTTGAGAAGTTAATCTGCACAGCATTCAACTTCAGTTACTTTTTACAACTCTTTGAATCGTTATTCTTGATGCTAAACATTCTATAAACTCATTTTTAGACTTCACTGCATTTATTTAAACTTCAGTTCATAAACAGTTTACCACTGACAACAAGCTAAAGTTAAAAGTGCATTAGACAAACACGTTTCCAATTGTGATCATTAACAGTGATAAGTTACTAAATCTATGATCCTGGAGGTCATTCCTGTAAAACCTGGATAAAATCAAACCATTACTAGCATGACTTTTTTATTAATTATTTCCTGGTGATGTATTTTATATTGTTTCCCTTTTTGATGCATGATTTATATTAGATTTTTTTCCATCATTTATATTCTGATAGAACTATACTTGCTATCTCCAATATCTAAAATATACATACTTATTCTACTTATTCTTTCTCTTACATTGAAAAAGCTGAAGAAGACGTCAGTGAAAATATCCTACAGACCTGCCTACAAATTGCTACCATAATGAAATGGTTTTCTGTATAAATAACAAATCCATGGTCTTTGACTGGAAAGCCACTGCTACCTCTGGTTGTGAATGAAAGAAAGGTAGAATATATCTGGAACTGTAGCCAGTAACTCTTCTTCCTCATACACTAAAAACCTCTAAGGAATAGATTTATGACTCGAAGATAGAGTAACGAGCGACTTTCCAAATATTTTCCTTCTCATACCAGTCAAGTGTGATACCTCTGTTACTTGCCTATGATACATACATCTCTATACTAAAGCATTTTCTGTATATTATTACTACCTGTTGCTAACTCCTATACCACTGGAAAAACATAATAGAGTGACAAGAAAGCAAGAAGTAGACTGTTTACTTGTGAGCAGAAAGGAACAATATTTTCAGAATGAAGATCTTGTCAAATTGCATGCTTGTTCAGTGACGCCTTTGAAGCATCTGGCCCATTAAGTTTTAAAAAATGATGTTCAGTATAGATTTGATATCTGAATTACCCAGGTTTAGAAATTGCCTGTCATTTCAAAACACTTCTTAGTCTGAAGAAAATAAATACTCTGCAAAACAGCTCTTTGCTGGTAACATCCAGGGAGACAGCTCTGTATTCACTTATAAGGGGACATCTTTTGAAGAAAAGCTTTGCATGCATAAAGATTAGAATCAGTTTTATAATAATAATAACAAAAAAAATCTAAAAGAAATCCATATCAAAACAACAGTGGCAAGGGGCACTAATCGCACATTATGACTTGGTAAGTTCGGAATGGCCATCACAAAAGATTTTTTCGGAGCAGAGTGAGAGTGGAATTGGTTATGCAGCAGGGGAACCGCCTTACCCTGAAGGCTTTCAAGGATCACTAGACAAAACCTGATTTGAACAGGGGTTTTGGGCAGATGACCTCCACAGGTAGCATTCAGTCAACATTTCTATGACACTAGTCTTATGAAAATTACAATAATTGTAGGTGTATCCTTCATAGCAGGATACTGCTTACAGTGTCTACTCTCCTTTAAAATGGAAAATGGGAACAAATGGCTCTTGAAAATAAGATCTGTCTGATTTATTTTATCTGTTTAAGAAAGGATAAATTGCAGACTAAACAGTACCGACAGTAAATACATCTTGGACTGAGAATTTGATATGTAGATGTTCCATTTTAGCCAAATTAGCACAACTTTCTCTGATTATAAAGAAGAAATACTGTTGATGTAGTTAGGAGCTTATTGTATGTTTATGAAACTTATTCTGTCACTTTGGCAGGTAGCCTTCATAAGCAGTCTGGAAGGGGATAGAGCTTTAATAATGTAGCAGCTGTTCCTAATGAGTTTTACTCTAATACTGTTTTAATGTTAACAGTGATAACAAGACTTCATAGCAAGACTATGGATCTCAAGAAAATTATTATCAGAGCCTTTCTGCTCTGGTTCATCAGTTGTATTTCCTACACATTTTCAAGAAATTCCAGCCTAAGAGATAAACTAAGAAATATCTCTCTTGCCCTTTCATCACTGGCTTGGCCTTTATGTGCACCTTCATGCATATCTCAATGTGGGTTTGACCTCTGGTTTTGCATACTCAAACCTTCAAAATGAAATCACTGGATATTGGAAAAATAAGAAATCAAACTCTAGACCCAAACCAGATAATCTGGCTTCTATTCCATGCTTAAAACTACAGAAAACTTACTTTATCCTCAGCAAAGATAGTAGAAAAATATTCATGATGTTTTTAGCAATTAGAAATATTATTCATGATGATTTTAGCAATTAGAAATATTAAAGAGACTCTAAAAAGAGCTTTAAAATAAAAAAATCCATTTTAACTACAATAGGCTTATATGTTCCTTTTCCTTGTAGACTGAAAATCTATTCTGAAAAAAAACCTAGTGTATATTTTATATTACAAGAATATGTTGATAAATCTCAATGACCAAATGACTTCTGAAGTCTGAATTAAGTAAGAAAGAATACCTTAGGTGTTGGAATGCTTCTCATGGGTTTTAATGTGGTTTTGGAATTATTATTGTAAGATTTTTTTACCTTCTTACTTATACCCATTTAATTTAGCTTTGCTCCAAGGAAGTCCTTTTAGACTAGGCTGATTTAAATTGGATGGGTTTATGGTTTGATTTTGAAAAGACTGCTGCTTATCTAGAAGCTTTTAAAGCATTTTCATGACAATGTGCTACAATTTAGGTATATGAAAGAGTTATCAACTCACACTTCAGAGACACATTTTCCAGAATATGCATACACAGCTATGGAACCAAAAGAAACAATTCTGGATACAGCTGGTCATGAGAAATCATATTGGGTCATTTATATCTGCAACCAATGGGCACTCAAATGAAGAAAATACAGGAGTCATCTGAAAGTACTATCCCATTAATTTGAGATGCAGTATAATATTTTTTTTAACTTCCTATTGTCTTCCAGTGGAATTATTCCACATAAGGCACTATACTGATCAGGTTGTGATGGATTATTTAATCAGTAAGAACTTTAGGTACCATGGTACCTTCTGAATATGGCAAAGCTTTAGATTAATTTGCTCAGAGTGCCCTACATCTGGAATGCACTGCTGCTGTTTCTCTCTGTTTACTATTTCTTGTCTTCCTTTGTATAAATAATAGCCAAATAATTACAGAAAGTAAATTCATTTATTTGTGAAAGATAACATCTCTATTCCCTTCTTATCCGGATTTGAGGCAGACTGAGTTAATGAGACATGCACCTCAGTCTTTTTTTTCTCCCATCTATCTAAATGGTAACCATTATAGATCTGTTTACTTCCTTTCTTTTTTAGCAGTGGCTCACCTTTGACATATCTTTCAAATTACAACTCTTGTCTTTAGAATCCTCCATGTTGTCGTGCATTTGGAAGCCTCATTTATTTTTAAAGCCCTATTTTGACAGGTTTCTTGCCTTTAAAAGAATTACCTGCATGAGAAATTGATCCAACTAACGTTCATTCTCCCACACACTGAAATGCTTCTGTGACTGACAGGTTACATTGTATACTTGTATTTTATTACTTGCTTTATGTTTCTGTCAGCTACTTAAAGCCATTCCTCCTTCAGTTTAGACCAACAAGTGTTTTGGTCTTTGTAGTATCAACTTTGATGTGAGAGAATTTGGTTCAAGTCCTTGTTTTAACTCATCAGGTCAGAAACTCAAAACGAGTATCTCACACATCAATAGATAAATTCCTGGGATGATAAACCAGTTTAGGTTAGAACCTATTTGCTTTCTTTCTCCATAACTCTCCATTGTTCACCAAAAGTGTATTAACTGAAGAATGAAAAAATAAAAATCTATAATACATGCTAAGAAAGCTTGGATTGCGTACAGAAAAAAAAAATCTCTCAGAATATATTTTATAGCTGTAGTAGGTGTTCACAAGATATCTTTCACAACTAATAGAATGCAAGATATTTAGATTTATCATTTTCAAATGTTCATTTTAACCACTCTTTGAAAGCTGTGTTACTTAGAGAAAAGTCTAAGCTTTCTAATCACTATACAGTTACTGATTATCTAAGATTTTGATGCAACTAGTTAGGCTGAGAATGCTTTGAGATGCAGAAAAAATCCAACAAAACTTCGAAAAAATTCTACTGACTGAAAATTGAACTTATTTGCATTAAAATCTTTCTGAGATTATTCTTTGTTGTGTCCTGCCACAGTTCCCGATTCCTGGTCCGACCAGAAATTAAAGAACTAAAAGCAGAACAGACACCCAGATTGCTTCAATAAATCAAATAATCTAAAATTAATGTAAAAATTCATACAAGGAAATCTGTCTATCCCACTGCAAAGCTGAACTTATATATACATCTCTATATAAATACTTGGGTGGCGTTATTCATGTAAGCAGTTTCTAAATGTATTGTGATTCCTGCCAGCATCATGCCCCACACATAAATGATTCAAAATGTTTATCAAGAAGGCTAAGTTTTAGGTGCCTCGTTAAAGAGTTTTCAGCATTTCCCCATGGCTCTTAAAATTTAATAGTCTCTGTTTTGAAGAAATCTGTTAATTCTCATGTCTCACAAGGTTTAAGTGGATAACCTGTGCTCTAAACAGAACACACTGCAAATTAGTAACTGTAGAGAAACTTTGCAACACATACACAAAAGAATAAAACAACAACAAAAACAAGTCCTTTGTTTTCTTACTTTATACAGAACCTCTATGACTAATGTTACCCAGAAAACCCAGAGCTACTCAAAACGGGGCAAAAAAAAAAGAAACAATCAGATTTTCTTCCACTGGCAGAATTGATTTCCCATTTACTTTCTGGGAAACTAATTTTCTCCTACAAATTGCCTTTCAACAACTACCTTGGTCCACTAGGATTTCTTCTATGGTCTGCTATTACATATTTTTAACTCTGTTTCCCGTTGTCTTTGTTCAGGATTTCTGGCAGATGTCACAAGCTCGCAGCCAAATGGATGAGAGTTTCATAAATATGGAAAGAAAATACTTTGTGCAACCACAGATATGTGGCTTTCATATACTGACATATTTTTGCATCTCTTTTTGTTATTTGGAAATCTTACTCTGCTTATATGCTGAGGCATACAGAAACTGGCCCCTGATCCCTGGGTATCCTCACTTGTGCTGCAGTTAAAACAGCTTTCAAGGAAGTCATTAGGGGTTAAACTGCCAAGTTCTGTTTCCCTGCACAGCTAAAACATTTCAAAAATGAAAGAGATTTATCAGGATATAATTGTCCTAATACGGAACTGAAGATTGACAAGACAATTATGAGTGCCTAGCCTCACTTTCTTCAGTCTGCAGAATGTTGATATTCATCCAGCTGTTCCTGCATTGAGCCAGTAAGTTTGTCTATAGAATTGTTCTAGCTTCAAGCAATCTTCTAAGGAAAGCTTTGTCTTGATCTGAGAATATCAAAGATAAGAATGCTTTTCCAGTGGTTAATTTCTCTATTCCTCTTGATTTTAAAATAGCTATCTCCTTTTCTTCTCCTCCTCTCCTCTCCTCTCCTCTCCTCTCCTCTCCTCTCCTCTCCTCTCCTCTCCTCTCCTCTCCTCTCCTCTCCTCTCCTCTCCTCTCCTCTCCTCTCCTCTCCTCTCCTCTCCACTCCTCTCCTCTCCTCTCCTCTCCTCTCCTCTCCTCTCCTCTCCTCTCCTCTCCTCTCCTCTCCTCTCCTCTCCTCTCCTCTCCTCTCCTCTCCTCTTCTCTCCCCTCCCCTCCTCTCCCCTCCCCTCCCCTCCCCTCCCCTCCCCTCCCCTCCTCTCCTCTCCTCTCCTCTCCTTTTCTGGAAGATATTTTCATAATCAGACCAAATGACTTCTCAATCTTCTTTTGATTATCCTAAGCTAATTGAAAACACTCTAGATATTTTTTTTCCAGCTTTCAAATAATTTCTCTAGGAATTTTAGCATCCATCATTATTTCTAGCCTACTCTCAAACTTAAGACATCATACCTACACATTTTATTCCATCTCAAACACTATTATGAAGTGAACTGATTGGCTTTTTTCTTGTAAATTCCTCTTTTTCATTGTATGAAAAAGTGTCACACACCACTCTAAGCATCACACTATGATCTCATTGATATATATGTGTACCCACTGTATTCAGAAATAATTTCCAGAAATACTGATTTTTATGATGTGCTCTTTTTTTTAGAAAAAAGCTTGTTCATGGGTGCATAACTTTTCATTTAACTAAAATCCTACATCAGAATGTCTTGTATTTGATAAGGTTTTTGCATTGAAACTTGCTTCATGAGATCTGACAGGTTTTAATACTTTATTCAATAAATGTGGGCTTCACTGGCATCTTTTTGTTTACACATCAGCTTAGGAACTTTCACCAATCAGGAAATTAGATTTTTTCACAAAGCCTAGTTTGCAACCAGGCAAATATGTTCCATTTCTTTAATTCATTGACAAATCTTAAAATCAAAGTAATCACTGGGTCAAGTCTGCTTTGACAGCCCTTTAGGACTTATCAGTACAAAATATTTGAGATTCCAGATTTTCAAAACCAGCTCCTACTTAGATGCACCATACTTTTATAAAGGTTTTCAAGTTCCTAAAGGTGAAACCAAGAATTTATGTGGCTTTCCAAAGTTCTTGCCACCTTTAGTTCCTCTGGTTTTAATTCTTTACAAATCTAAATTTAAATTCAGTAAACTTATTTCAATGTTCTTTTCAATTTATAGGTTTGGAAATAAGATAATCACTAAATTCATTTAGTTGTGAGACCACCAATTTGATTTCTACTTTTCTATTAACTTCAGTGGTTAGCATGATATTAGAAAGACCCTACAGATGGAAATTAAGACACCCTATAATTCAATTCTGGATGTGATTTCATATGATAGTATGAAAAATCATCAAAACTATCTTGGAAAAACAGTATTGTACACAGTATATTTTATAAAATTAAGTGTATTTTCAGTAAATCTACTGGGAAAAATTGAGAAAGATGTATAACTCCTTTTGAGACAACTGAAGTGGTAATATCAAAGTGTGAGCAAATTTTGTGATGCATGGGTACATCAGCAGCTAAAATACTTGAAAGTACTATATGTTTTTTCAATGCTTTAACTGTTTCTGTTAAACTTTGTGATTACAATTATTTGAAAAGTTCAGAAGCCCTCCTACTTGTGTATCATAAAACATCTATCTTACAGTTTGTATTATGTCCTTCCTATGTTTTAAAGAGAGCACAAAAATGTATTTGTTCAACACCCATACAGTTGTCAGAGTCGCAATATTCTACATTGATAGCCTAGTATTTTTAATCACTGTTTTTCAACCTTCAAACAAAATAAGTGAAGAAAGAAGAGCAAATTATCTATGACAAAGCAGTCAGAAAAATAATCTGTATCGACATAGTTTTGAATCTTTCTAAGTCAACTGAGTTTTGAAAAGGCTGCAAATGAAATATTGCTGGTAATAGTTCTACCTCGGTTTCCCAGCGTTACTAAGGCTAATTGAAAATCAGGCTCTGGAGGGTGAGGACAGGACCCTGTCTGAGTCTGGGCTGTTCCAGCTCCTGGCTCTCACTTTAGAGCAATGCCAGCCCCTCCTGTTCACTGTCAGTGTATGTCTAGTGACATACTATTGCTGTCATCTGTATTTATCAAGTTGAACATAAAAGTAAGTACAAAATATTTTATAGTACAATCAAACATATTTTGTTGTACAAAATAGTATTTTTTCATCTAACAGAAATACCTCAAAATTACATAGAATATTCTACTATTTTGCTATAAAAACCTTTTTGAAATAAACTAAAGAAATACAAACATAATACTCTATATTATTTATAGTTACTTAATATTCGTTCTTTGTAATTCTCAGTATGTTCCTCTTAAATTAATTGAAAAAAAAAAATTAGATTCCTTCTGTAGGAAAAGTTATACTTCTAAATGCCTGTGGGTTGCAGCTAAACTCCACTAAACACAATGTAGCTTAATACACGCAGCAGGTACATCGAATTACTAAGTAGACTTCATCATTTTGTCATTTGAACTGAGCCCATTTCTGAGGAGAGCAGTTATTTGGTGACGTAACAAGCACAATCAAAAGCACACTAAAAGCACTGAAAGCAAATGATGCATATTCCACAGTTATAGCAACCCAGGAATGTGCAGGCACTCTACAGTTCCAGTACTATGTGGTTACAATGGACAGACTGGTAAACAGTTTTATCTGTTGTTGTTTGCAGGAGAATGAGTACAATCCAAGGTTTTGGTCAAGCATCTGCAAATGCTGGCTTTTGAAAACATGTACATTTAAATGGGCCCTGTTTAAATGGTACCATTACGTGAGTATTTATCAAAAATATTTTTTATGGAACTAACCCCATGTCCCCTTAATTCTGTTTTAACAAAATTCGTTTTCTAGATTAAGCAGATGCTTTTCTTAGGCTTCTTGTATTATCTACAAAAAGATTAATTTTGTCTTTTAATCTGCAATTTCTGTGCTTCCAATTCTTTTCATACTCATTCATGGCTCACACACTTTTCTCCTGCTTCTGATTTTAGGTTCCAAAACATTTTAAAATACCATATCCCGACATATACTGGTCCTACCATCTATCTTCCTCTATCACTTACAAATAATAGTTTACATGATTCCTCTCTTAATAAATTCGTTTTATACTCCAAGTCCTGGAATCTGAATTCCAAAAAAAAGAGTGATCTTTTTGGAGAAGTGGAAAAAAAATGGAGCTCCTGAAAGATCTAATTCACATTAGGCACTGGACTATTTCTGCAATGCCTCAGATTTAGGGAAGTACAAAGATACTGAAATGACTCTGCATCCCCATTGCTCATGTTATCACTTTGTAAAAAAAAAGCAAACAAACCAGCTAAAAATCTCGCTCTAGAGTATAGATCTTTCCTGAACAGCATAGCAAGTGCTATGAATAAAAAATGTTTGTGGTAGAGATCCACTGAAAGCCAAAAGCACGAAAGGAATATTTGATCTATACATTTCATAACACAAAAAGGGGGTTGAAATTCTATCCCACTGAAATCAATGGCAAAATTCTCATTTTACTTTAATAGCCACATTTTTACCTGAAAGACCTGCAAGGAGGAAAAAATGATGTGTTTAGGTTCTTTTTTGGGGGCGATTTCCTAGCAACATTTTTCATGTAAGTCATTGCTGCAGGGCTGGCGTATGACTGAATCTGAGCCGACAGAAGTTTGTTCAGTTTGCAATTGATTGAGAAGTGTATAGCCCCATGCCTTTTAAAGACAGAGAATACCAAGACCCATCTGCATCCTGGAGAGCTTCACCCACTTGTTCATGTGTTAATCCCAAGCTCTTTGAGGAAAACTCCCTGGTTCTGACTCATTTCTGACAGCTCCATTTCAACAGATTTTCTCTGTTCTCACTTCAGCTTCAGGTTCTTTTAGGGTCCGTGCCTTCAGCTCCAAAAGCTTCATTTTTATCTGCATGGAGGAAGCTGGTGAGTATCTCAATCAGTCTTCTTCAATTCCAGGACCAGGAAAGATGCAGAAGCAGTTCTTGAAATGTTTTGCTTTCATTAGCTCCATGGTTGGTGTTACACAATGCTCTGTCACAACTGCACAAGGAATATGGCAGTTTCCAGCACACTGGGCCCAGAGAACCATCAGTGAGTGAAGACACAAAGCTGGTTATATGTTTGAGATCAATCATATAACTGAAACAACATACATAAAATACAGAACATGAATGATGAGGTGCTGAGAACAGGACATCTGTAGAAAAAAAACACTTGATCAAAAAGTTGTCTGAGTTATGAGGCACATTATACTATCAAGCTGTTATCTCTGGTCTCTTCATAGTTTCTATTCCCCTTGTACGACAATCACAGAATAAAGGCAGGATAGTTATCAGCAAGCTGTCATTTGATGCCCTATTTTTTAAAAATACACTATATAAACTGAAATATTACAAGAAGAGTAATGTAGCTGTTTTGGAATTCTATCCCGTGAAGGAGAGACCAGGCAGACAGTGTTAAAAAGCAGCACCTCCCCCCAGTGAGGTGCAGAGGCACACATGGAGGAGAACTGACATCCTCAGTAAACATTTCTCCTTTTCAGTTTCAGAAGAACATCCTCCAAGTCTGCAACATGCACAGAGACTGTTTTCACCACTTTATTATTTGTCCTTATTGCTCATCTTCATATTTAATGTTCTATGTTTGATATTTTGTTTTCTTAATACCTTTCTGTGAATGACATAATAATCTGATATCTTTCTTTTTAAAGACTTATCTTTATTTATCTGCTTGATTGAACTTTGTCATCTACTTACTAGCCTTTAAAGAGTTATCTTTTTTCATTTAATGAACAGAAATGACAAACAATTTTAGATTGCATCTATTGTTACTCATTGCAACTTGAGAAGTGAAAATTAAGTCTTTAGAATATAAGAACAACTTGACAATGGAATAAACATTTTATACTTGTGCCATTTCTGCTGTAATTATCCAAATTAATTCACTTGGTCTTTTAGTTGGTTTTATTCAGGGTCTGGGTTTTTTTGTCTTTTATGGAGAACAAAGGACATCTCTTGTGTGATTATTTACTAATGCAATACACCATAAATGCATGCAGAGTAAAAAGGAGAAATAGCATTGAACTAGCAATGTGTGCTGCTTTAATAATAAAATCCATCTGGATTAGACACACTTGAAAGTTTTGTTGCTAATATTTGCATATCATAATTTCTGCAAGAAGTAATTGAGAAGTGAGTATAAAAGTGTTCCAAGTTAAGTGAAGAAGACACCTGAGGCCTACAGTAAACTATTCTTTTTTTATAAAGTCAATAAGATGTTTCACTTACAAATTCCTCAGTACACTGGTATATGTTGTTACTGCCTGATCTAGATTTTCTTCATCTTAAACAAAACTGCAAAATGACAAGAAGAGGACCATGCTTCCAGAGATGGTTGTCACACCCTGAAGTCTAAAGCTAAGGCTAAATAAAATAATGCTCCCATTTTATTTAAAAAAAATAATGTAAGACTTTTTTCTCTTAGCAGAAGGCTGATTGCGGGGTGGGTGGGACCAATCTGCAGTGTATATCTGCAGTAGGCATCTCTTAACAAACACCAAAAGCTGATACTTTTTATATTTACTTTTAGATCCTGAGACCTTAATTGTACAATCTCATGAAATGCATATGGCAAATGTATCCTGATAATATAACACACTGAAGGGAAGCATTCTGTCAAATCCATTTCTACAACAAATAAGCTGGAAAAATAGGCTACTAAATACCTGGTTTTATGTGCAGATGGAAAAAAAAGAAAGAGAGAAGGACGTACCTGCATGAAGAATACATGTCCCATAGTATATCAGTGGAGCTGCTTTCCTGCTTATCCAAGCCTCTTCTGTCCTTTCCTGCGGAAAGGAGGTGAATGGAAGGATGTGGAACAACTCCATACCTAGCTGGCAGTTTTCCTAGGGTTAGTGAAGTGTGCCTGGGGCCTTGGGGGCTTTGAATTTCTTCCAGAGGCCCTTTTTCCCTCTGTTTATGGACAACCTGAGATAAAGCAACACGTTTTACATTAATCCTTAGTTCCTTGCAATTGTGGACACATCAGATAAGACCTCTGTTCTTCAACTAACATACCTATGAAGGTACAAATCCTATTGTCTTTCACATTTATAGGCTAATATATGGTTCTTGTGTGATGTAAGTATTGGAGTGCAGATATTCCCCTCTGCGAAACATTGCCAGTGAGAGTAATTTCTTTTAGTTTATCTCTGACCAGGTAAAAAAATGATAATATTATTCATAACGATTAACCTTCCATTTCTTGAATATTGCTTTTAGTCTGTGGCAAAAACATTCTTAAAAGCTGGAAACCAAAGACTTCCATTCTGGTTTTCATTGCCTTTTTAACAAACCATTATTTCAGTCTCTAAATATTTTATTAAGAAAAAAAAAGAAAATTAAAAAAAAAATCCCAAAACCCCAAACCCTAAACTTTGTTTTTAAAACTACTTATAGATCAAAAAAGATGATCAGAGATGGCTATTTAGCTAAGAGTTACCTCCAGGCTATCAATATGAAAGAACATTTTTCAGTGATTTGAGTTCAAATTCAGCTCCCCTGAATTAGCCAGCCAAAAGGCAGTTAGATGGTTCCCTAAATTAGCCAGGTCCCTTTCAGCTGCAAAGAAACACCCTAAGGCCAGATAAATCATTTCCCTTTAAGTCCCATAGGTAGCACTTTGGATGGTAGGCACTCATTCTGAATGATCCAGTTCCCTTTTATCCTGACCTGGACAGCTGGATAGCCTGAAGCTTGCAAGATGCTCTTATGCCAGACCCACAAGATGCTCTTTTCCTCCCTATGTATTGTTCTGCACAGCACTTCAAACATTTGCCCCAACTATCACAGCTCCCATTTACAAAGACAGTTACTTGAATGTTTCCTAATATGAGGAACAGAAAACAATTGGTTATTTAAGTGGAAACAGCAAGGAATATAATCTACTGCGCTATTTCCCAGGCTAAGGAAACCATGTTCCTAAACACACTTCTTTTGCAATTACTGTTTTTACACTTGACTCTGCATCAAAAGGTAACAGTCCCTCATTTAGACGGTAGGGACATTATACTATTAAATGGAAATTTTATGTGTTTTCTAGATTAAAAGTTTAATGAAGGGATAGTTCTCCAGAAAGAGAAAAGGTATGGGGAGGTTAAAATATCAGCAGGACACAGCAGCTTCGTGTGTTTTGAGGCAGCAGCTACATACTGTTCTCCAAGCTCCCTAAATTCACCTTTCTTACCTGAGACAGAAAAGAGCTTATGCCTCTCAGTAATGTGACAGTCAATGTCATGAACGTCGCACTTATGCTATGAAAAATACATGATTCATGTCTTGACATCTTTCAACTGCTTTCAAGCACTTAGCCAAATTCAGCTATGGTAACAGACCGCACCTTATCCCTCAGAAGGGAGAAAATCCCATGACCAGGGACATCAAACTGGAGATAAAATTAGAAAAACTGTATTCCAGCCACAGAGGGTAAAAATACTCAAATAAGTACTGATCCAGAATTTCCTTAGGTATGATAGTGCATACTTTCCCAACTTCTGCGAAAGCCATCTGTCCCTCATCTGTTCTGCCAATGAAGTCTGCCTGAAAGAATAGCATGGATGAGATCCCTGAGAATCCCAACCAATGAAGGCCAAGTGCAGCTACTGATTCACTCCACTTTGTGATAAAAAAATCACAGCCCTGCACTACTGATGAGTGTTTTCTCTCTCCTTATACTTGTCTTCCTGACATCTCCATACCTGGGCATCCTTCCAATGAGGTGAAAAAAACCTGCCTCCCCTAGCATTTCTGTTCAAATTTGTTCTTTTTCCTGTATTACCACCTCTGTCTAAAACAGATAGCTCTATAAATGTATTAGAAAATTACTCTTCCTGTTATCTTTATTGCTTCCCCTCACCTAATTTTTGAAAATTTGCCTAAACTACAGCAACTCTTTGAACCGTCAGTGGGAGACTACTGTTCGAAGCAAGCTTTGAAAAGTACCCTCTATTCTTTCCTTTAGACAATTTTGTGTTTTCTTCTACTAACTTACAATGTGAACCCAGATGATCTAAGAGACTTGTCAATCAGTAGGAAAAGCAGAAAAACATATGGAAATTCAGAAGACTTCTGTATTTCTCTGCTATCATATCCAGAAATAACTTTTGAGAGTAGAACCAACAGTGACAAAGGAGACCTGCTGCCTCAAAAAGATAAGGATTGATTTCTTTCATACACCATTGGCCCCAGAAATATGAATTGGTCCACTGAATCTTTTAGTGATCAAATGAAGCAAAAGCAATGTCAACCTTCTGAAGGATAAAATGGGAGTAAGATACTACCATTCTCCACCAGATAAAAGATGTGGGATTCCAGTGCAAGTCAGGTGAGCCCTACTTCCTGCTAACATCTGCACCATGTACCAGGAGATTTATTAGGTGGGGAAAAAATGACATTGTAATTAATTTTTAAAAAAATGGTCTTATAATGAGATTGATGAAAGTAGCAAATGGGTAGAAGAGAGTACCTGTTAGAACTACAAATTTTGCATCGTAGCCCGCATTACTGTGGCCAAAATTGGGGGTTTTTAATAGCCCTGAATTCTGAACAGTAGAGCATCACCACGACGTGGCACGATCTGGAAGGCTATATAAAGGTTAAATAATACTTCAGGCTAAAGTAAATAAATAAATACAAATAAAAATGTATTGTCCTCTTTCACAGTTGAAGACAATAAAACACCACTTTAGATGGCATTTATGAGCAAAAACGCAATTAGGTACTGTGGTTTCAAATTAATGGTAACAGCAAGAACAATTATTGTAAAAGTTTATAATCTTCTTATAAAAAAGAACCTTGGTATTAATTCTTATTTTCTATTTATTAATGGTTATAAAACTGCATAAATTTTGAGCCTATGTTTCTGTCACAAAAAAAAATCTATATTTCTCCATGTAACCTGCTTAAAATTGAGAATATGTTGATAAGCATATGTGCTGATTTCTGTTATTTTCTTCATAGTAGCTAGTATGGGTTTATTTTTGGATTTGTGCTGAAAACAGTGTTGATAACACAGGCATGTTTTTGTTACTGCTGAGCAGGGTTTACACAGAGCCAAGGTCTTTTATGCTTCTCACACAACCTCGCCAGCAAGTAGGCCAGGGGTGCACAAGCACCTGGGAGGGGACACAGCTGCACAGCTGGGACAACTGACCCCAACTGGGCAAAGGGATATTCCGTACCATATGATGTCATGCTCAGTACATAAGTGTCTGGGGGAATAGGAAGGAGAAGGGGATGTATTTGGATTGATGGCATTTGTTTTCCCAAGTCACCATTAAGTGTGCTGAAGCTCTGCTATCCTGGAGATGGCCGAACTCCTGCCTGTCCATGGGCAGTGGTAAATTAATTCCTTGCCTTGTTTTGCTTGTATGTGTAGCTTTTCTTTAACTAATAAGCTGTCTTCATCTCAACCCACGACTTTTCTCACTTTTACTCTTCCAGTTCTGTCCCCTGTCCCACCTGGGGGAGTAAGCGAGCAGCTTTATGGTGCTTAGCTGCTGGCTGTCACCACAGCATATTATTAAGCACATGCTAATTAGCATATGAACTTGAGTCCATCTACCTCAATCTTGCAGATTTCTTTTTTCCCTGTGAGGAACTATTTTTTAGGAATAGGCTGGAAGCTGAATTTTTAAAAATGGTCTGTAAAGTCAATTAATTAAAACTTGTTATTAACTCATTCTGGTTTTAAGAGTACTTTTTCTGTATGCATATTGAGTAGTATTTGCAGAAAGCCAAACCCTGCAAGACAAGCTCTTTCCAGTTTTATGGTACATTGCTCCTTTCTGGATTTTCTGCCCACAGTGTTTGCCATTAAAAAGCTCCATCTCTAGTGGAAAATTTAGAAGGCGAACACCCATTAAAATTTTGCTTCCTGTTCTATCAAGTAGAGTAATTTAATTGCATTAAGTAACTGCTTAACCGATGCACTAAAATTATGAAGCTACAGTAGACCTCTCATATATAAATGTACTTTACATAAACACCCATCTTATATTGTTTATCATACACCCATAAGTATGTATATGTGTTAGCAAGATTTTAATAATAGAACACAGATTTTGCCATTTTATCTTAAATGAGATTAATACAAGATTTGGAGACTGTAAAAATTTTTAGAATATGAACAATTTATTACCTTTATTTAGTTCAAATCAGTTTACCACTAGGGAATTCATTGCTTTCTTTGACTGTTTAAAAGGAATTACTTTCCAAAAAAAGATTCTTTTTGCTTATATAACTGAAATGAACAGAAAAGGTATTTGTTCTGTGACAGTAAATACTTTTCTTATGTGAATAATATTCATTATGAAATCAAGAACTGTCCATTTAACTAATATTTAGTCTAATACTTCCTCACTTTTAACTGTTAATTCATTACATGCTACATATCTTGTCTTACTTTAGTTTGAAACAATACCTATCACTATAGCATGAGGGGCTATAATTTCTTTGCTACAGAGGACCAATCACTAGTGATGAAGGCATAGACAACTCATTTTTCTTAACACCAGGTGCCTGAATCACACCTTACTGGCAATGTAAGGGCTAGGCTAAGTACCCACAGGACACTTTCTGCATAAGAGAGATGGCAATCCTAAAGTTCTAGGCAGTGGATGCTAATTTTGCTATCATGGTTACAATTCTACCTTTAAATCAGTTCTCAAAATATGGACTTTCTGTTGCTAGTTATGGTCTACTCCAGGCAGTACTAGAATCGATATAATAAACTTCGGAAATTTTAAACTATTCAGATTAGGAAAATACACAGAGTAAAACATCCTTGGGAAAATTATTCATTTGAAGTCAATGTGCTTACATCCATTTTTACCAGTTGAGGCAAGACCCTCTGTTATTAGCAAGGTACTACAGCTTAACCATCTCTTAGTAGGACCTTGCCTTTGACACATCTGAGTAGATACCTCTATTCAGATTGTATCACCATATGAATGAAGCTGTGAAAAGATTGACACATAAGTGATGATTTTAGCCTTCTGACAGTTTCCTAGAAAGCAAAACAAACAATGTAGGACAGCATGATTATTGTTTTTTTCATTTAAAAAACAAAGCCATTGTTTGTCTAACAAAGCAAAGTTTGCATGCATTGCAGCAATGGAGATAAGTAGTTTTCAAAGGGTGAATTCTATCTGCTGGGAAACATTTTTCGATAGCAAGTATTTCCTAGGTGATCTACAGTGCTTTTGTTTCATACCAGAGCAAAATAAAAATGCTGAAGTACTAATTATATTTCCAAAGCAGGTTTTGAAGTATATAGGGGGGTGGGGAGAGAAAGATTGGAGTCTGTAAAAATATTCAAGGGAGATGTTAAAAATTTGGAAGCAAAAGCCTCAGTAGCAATACTATACACTCTCATCCCCAGCATAAGATTCGAGAGCAGGAGAAAGAAGAGCAATTATGACTATCCCTAGCTCCTGAGGATGCAGTCATGGTCTAAAATATTCAGATCTCATAGAAGTACTTAGCTGTTAGTCACTCCATGTCATGAAACATCTGTTATTCATGATTTAGTTTCATGATTTAGAAGCCAAACAGTTAGTAGATGATTTATCTAGAACCACTTGGATCTGGCTGACTAAATCCTAAAATCAGTCCTGAAATTATGCATGTTTACTCTCAAACCATCCCTGCTGTGACTCAGAAAGTCTGAGTGATGCATAAAGACCCACTTTTGCAGAAGGTGGACCACGCAGTTTCTTTAAGGTTGTTAATTAAAAGAGCAGATTTCTTGTTATCTAAAAAACAAATTTTGAATATTAGAGAATGTATCTGATTAAGGACTGCCAGCACCATGAATGCACCAACAGGCTCTGATTGCTCTCACCAACCTGAAAGCATCTTCCCTGGCAAATATCCTTTGCAACCACTCCCCACCTTTTCCTCATCCTTGGGCTGTCCTGGTTACAGGTGTGCAGCCTGATCATTAACTTTGTTTCCCTGCAAGAAGGTAATACCCAAAGTTTGGGGGTAAGTACAGTACATGCTCAGGAGTTTGGCTAGGAGGCAGGGGACTGGGGGCTACCACCACCACTGCCACCTATAGATCGTAATTCCAACAGAGCCATGCTAAACATGGCATCTCTCAAATCATGGCCCTACTTTTACCACTGCTCTGTTTCCACACTGAGTTCCCTGAAGCCTTCAACCATTCCTCTGCTCCAGCCATACAGCCCCCTTCAACAACAATTTGATGGCCCACAAAAAAGGGACCAGGGAGACAGTGCCACTCACTGTAAGTGAAGATAAGGTTCGTGACCCTCTGAGGAAACTGAATGTACACAACTCTATGGTACCTGATGAGATGTATCCCTGAGTCCTGAAGGAATTGGCTGATGTAGTTGCCAAGCCACTCTCCATGATATATGAAAAGTAATGGCAGTAAGGTGAAGTCCCCAGTGACTTGAAGAGAGGAAACATCACAGACAGTTTAAAAAAGGGTAGGAAGGAGAACCCTGGAACTACCACCCTGTCAGCCTCACCTCTGTGCCTGGGAAGATCATGGAACAGATCCTCCTAGAAGCTGTGCTGAGGCACATGGAGGACAAGGAGGTGATTCAAGACAGCCAGCATGGCTCACTAGGGGCTATCTCTCTAAGTTGGAGAGAGATGGATTTGATGGGTAGACTGTTCAGTGGATAAGGAATTGGCTGGATAGTCACATCCAGAAAGTGGTGGTCAATGGCTCCAAGTCCAGGTGGGAGACAGTGACAAGTGGAGTTCATCAAGGGTCTGTGCTGGGAACCAGTGCTGTTTAATATCTTTATTAATGATACTGGCAGTGGGATTGAATGCACCCTCAGCAAGTTTGCTGATGACACCAAGTGAAGTTAACATGCTGGAGGGATGGGATGCCATCCAGAGGGACCTGGACAGGCTGGAGAAATGGACCCAGGTGAACCTCATGAGGTTCAACAGAGCCCAGTGCAGAGTCCTGCACCTGGGTTGGGACAACTGCAGTTATCCATACAGGTTAGGAGATGATGTGCTTGAAAGCATCCCTGAGGAAAATGACTTGGGGGTACTTGTGGATGAGAAGCTGGACATGAGCCACCTATGTGCATCTGCAGCCCAGAAGGCCAACCACATCCTGGGATGCATCAAAACACGTGTGGCCAGCAGATCAAGAGGTGATTCTGCCCCTCCATTCTGCTCTGGTGAGACCTCACCTGGAATGCTGTGTCCAGCTCTGGAGCTGTCAGCACAAGAAGGACATGGACCTGTTGGAGCACTTCCAGAGGAGGGTGACAAAAATGATCAAAGGGCTAGAGCACCTCTTCTATGAAGACAGGCTGAGACAGTTGGGCTTCTTCAGCTTGCAGAAGAGAAGGCTTTGGGGGGACCATTTATAGCAGCCTTCCTGAAAGGTGCCTATAGGAAAACTGGCTAAGAACTGATCAGGAGGGGGTGTAGCAATAGGACAAGGGGTAAGGGTTTAAATCTCAAAAAGGGGAGATTTAGGTTGGATATTAGAAAAATGTTCTTCAATATGAGGATGGTAGATCACTAGAACAGGTTGCCCAGAGAGGTAGTGGAGGCCCCATCCCTGGAGGTATTCAAGGTCAGGCTTGATGGGTTCCTGAGCAACCTGATCTAGTGAAGATGTCCTGGCTTACTGCAGATTGGGATTGAACTAGATGACCTTTAAAAGTCTCTTCCAACCTAACACATTCTAGGATTTTATGAACACTCCTAGCTGAGTGCTGTGACTTTACCAGCACCTTTGAGAAGAAAAGGAGGGAAACACCTTCATCCCTAGGACCATTTTATTAAATAGCTCTCAGGAAAGGAGGTGCCTTTGGGGTCAGTCATTGACTTAGTGCACCCTAAAGTAGCAGCCCTTGAGGAATATCTCAGGGAACATCCAGCACCTCAGTTCATTTATCCCTTCTCCTCCCTTGCAGGGTCTTTATACTTTTCATATAAAATAAGAATTGTGGAGATAGTTTGCAGAAGAATATTACACAGAAAGACAGTTACAGGGAGGTCAGAATGACCAGACACTGCTCATACATGCAGGACCTTGAGAAGAACATTTGTATAAAATAACACTTAATAATTCAAAAACTAACACCTTTCAGTAGGGCGGTTGTGCTTCTGTGTTGTCCTCCACCAAAACCTCTGCTGCATGCAAATTGCAGAGACTGCATGGTTTATTGCTTAACTGTAGAGTTTTACTCTGTTCTCTCAAGCCACAAGAGAGGTGGAAAGTAAGATTATTTCACTGTATGCAATAAAAAACCCCTAACTTTAGCTGCTATTTTTCTCCTCTCTGCATATGTTCTTTCATCTATTTGTTGACTTTGGAAAGAAGCATAGTTTTCAAGACCAGTAAGAAAATGATTGCCTTTTCTTCTTCCTTGTTTGTATGTTTTCTACAGACCTGTGCTTTTATAGCAGAGGCCTTGATGTATTTATACTTATTTCCTTTTCTTTTTTTTAAAGAAACATCATACAAAGGATAAAAGATGAGAGCTCAAAACTGTTGTGTGATGCACTAATTAAAGATAGCACCTTTATTGCACACTAAACTGAGAGGTCGAGTCTTTCAATCTACACACTGAAGCATTAGAATATCACCTCCTTTTTTATACTGAAAAAATAAACTGTCCTGAATTATTGTACAATTAAGTCATCATCAAGTTAACTTTAAATATTAAAACCTTTAATGTATATTTCCTAATTTATGCAATAGGCAAAATGCATTTGCTTGAATAAAACCAGCAAGAAAACACAAAGAACCAAAGCTATCTCTACACTCTTATTCACAGAACTCATATTTTATCCACTTGGTTCAACATACTCAAGATGTTCTGCCACCTTCCAATCAATCCAACAACTATAGAGGCTGACAGAGAGAGTGACTACCCCTCCTACGTCTTCCTTTATGGCAGCAGCAGCAGCTTTTGTGCAGCCACATACTGAACTCAACTGGGGTGAAGATGCATAAAACAACCTACCCACCAGCCAACCAACTAACCTTCTTGGCCACAACAATTCCAATTCTGGGACTGGGGAAGCAGCAACAGCTAGGAACTGTGGGTAGTGGGTGAGTGCTCTCCTTTCATTTAGTGCTTACTCTTGCCTCAGAATCACAGTTTTATAGTGACAAGAGGGAATAACAGGGAATGAGTCTTTCTGGTGCAGAAAGATTTAAATTCTATATAAATGGGAGGGAGGATCTCCAGTGATTTGGACCAAAAGGAAGACCATAAGCTCAAGTGATGTAAATCAAGATAGTTCTTTTGAAACAAGTGAAGTTCTTCACACTAGCCAGAGTTTCAGTTTAAATTTTCCCTGCTCAGATCCACCCACCTAACCCAGACAAGGGGTAAATTTCAGCACTGGCTATTAGTAAATTGAAATAAATCACTGGTTATCAATTCATGCATAACTAACAGATGGCTGCATAATTCATCTTAAACTCAATGTATCTAAATTTCTTTACTGTAATGATTGCTGTAAAGCATTTGGAACAAAGATGGTTTTTATCACCTGGATATGCAGAAAGGTCCTCATACTTTGTCATTTGAAATATTTTTAAATCAACAACTCTGATGTGAAAAACAAAAATGCATAAAATATATTAAAAGAGTTTCTGTATTCTGTATGGAAGCTCAGTGTAAGAAACCTCTTCTGAATACCGAATTTAGCCCAACTACACATAACATCACTGGTTTTGGACATGGGAATACTGAGAATGTTAAATAGGTCATCAAATGCTATTATTTTCTACATTTGTCCTGTAACTCAAGAATACTTTGTCCTCAAAAGAATTGATCAAAGTAGAAAATTGTGAAATCAGAGAAAATAGCCTCCTGAGACAACAATATGAATTAATAATGTCTTTGTTGTATCAAATGTCTGCGAGATTGTCTGACTTTATATCAACACTTCTTAAGACTGCTTTAAATAAGTAAACACTAAAGAAGATTAAAATACAAGACAAAATCAAAATATTAATTAAAAACATAAGGTGAAACATTATTTTTGAACTTTCCTAAACTGAAGTCAACAGTGATTATGAACATCTTACATAAATTATGCATGCAATATCACATAGTCAATATGAAATTGTAATATGTAAAAGTGCATCTAGAAATAGCTTGAAAGAGGCTCTCTCTGTGAATAAACTTTATACATCAGCACACCTTCTGGTTAAGAGCCAAAAGTCATAGGTTGGAAGAATAATTCAATTTCATTGCCTAAGAACTAGTGCTACTAAGTCAGCTTTCTCTGATTAGGTGAAAGAGAAAACTCAATGGAATAAAACAGTTATAGTCAGTAATAATGAATATAAATTGAAACTCAGCTAAGTGTTCAGTGGTTAAACTAAAGTACAACAGTGGAGTAGAAGAACCTTCTGGAGTACTGCAACCGGTAGATAAAAACCTTTGTTTCATTTATTTGGGGTTTTTTTCTTTCTTTGTTTTGTTTTGGTTGGTTTGTTTGTTTGGGGGGGGTGGGGGTGTTGGTGTTTTATTTGTTTGTTTCTTTGGGGATTTTGGTTATTTGGTTTATTTATTATTTGCAACTATTAAGAGAAGAGAGGACTAACTTGAATTAAAGTTCAGAAAAGTTGTCAAAATGAATACTTTTCCCAGAAGCTCAGAAGACTGCACAACTGAACACCACAAGGTATTATGGAAGGCAAGAGCTCAGTAGTATTAAGAAAAGGCTGCAACAATGAGAACAGGATATTCTTTCAGCTTTCTATGGTGTGATGAGCACTGGATATCCTCAAAGGCTTACCTTATAAGGCTAAATCCCACAATCTCCCTATGCCACAGAAAAAGCCCCACCCTAAATTATTAGATAGGGTTTGAAAGTATTTGTACTGCATTTTCATGATGACAATGGACTTTGAATTCCTTCTTAAAGGGGAGAATTCAGTTAAGTGCTTTGCAGAAATTGATTAAAGTATGTACTTACAAATTTGCCATGGACAATATCCATGTAAAGAGTTATACACAAGAAAGTATTCTTTCTCAGTCATACAGAAAAAATTTTCATTTAAATCCATAATAGTGTTTTTTATGACAGCTTTTTCACCTTTTGTCATGAAGGGAAATGTCCTTGTTCTTTCTGGATAGGAAAGCTATAATATTAGAAAGAATGGACAGGAAGACTTTGTATGAATTTTCACAAATGGTGCAAGACAGTCATGGCAGGACCACGACAAAAATATTGAATGCCAAGGCACTAACAAGCTATAACTCAAAGACACTGAGCTCTGCCTGCTAGCCAGTTTTTTACTCTTCCTGACAACAGCAACAAGGACTATCAAACACCTTGGAATGCATACCAGCATAACCCTGACAAAAGCACAGAAGCAATACAAACATTAATAGTCATTAAGGGCATAAAGAGAGATACAGTGAATAAAATAAAAATTGTATGCAAAATTGAACATTATATTAAACAAAGCATCAAAATATGATAAAGTGATGAAAATAAACTATAGATAAAGAATAATGAAGAAAACACAAGCTGAAAAGAAATATTTAGAATCCATAGAAATGCTAAATGGTAAAAGATTTTTAAAAAACCAGTGTTCCTATAACTGTAGTATGCTGTACAGTGTGATGTGGAGAAGGATTTACCTTTCTTTTTGTTAACATGAAGTAAAAATCTAGAAAAAACATAATATTCAAAGGACAGATATTGAAACCAATAAAATACTGCAGTTTGAATCTGTTGTGACCATGAAAATTATCATAATTCTTTTAAAGACATTCTTGGGAGCCAAATTGTGCCCCATGAAACAGCAGCCCAGCATGTGCTTCATCCTTTGCATTACTGCAGTGCCAAAAGACTTCACAAAACTTCATGGAAGGCAAAGAGCAGACCAAATCAAGACCATTATGAATGCAGTTTCTATATCTCATCACTGCCTAAGTGGCACTTCTCTGATGAGTGCAGTATGTATTGGGAAACCATTATATTTCCCACCACAGTTTCATAAACGTCTTTAATTAAGACCTTTTTTTACCATTATATTATTATTGTCCTTCCATATCTGTCACCTATCACAGGACACAGAAGTTGCACAATATTCTTGGTGCCTCAGTTTCACCTGGTAGCTTTTAAACAAGAATACATGAGGACAAGAATGATACTGAACAATGCCATACATTTTGCACTCTTGAATTTTAAAAGGTAGTATTTAAAAATTAAGAAGTAGCATTTCATGTCAGCAAACAGATAAAAGTTGGCTGATTCAGTGACTACAAGGAGCCTACTTAGGATCTAGCTTTGTTATTTGATATTAAGCTACAAACAGTTCAATATTAAGATATTAATATTCAGATATAACAGATATTAAGTTCAACAGTTACAAAAATTATTTTACAGTTCTTTTTGGGATGAAGTTCCCTTTGCGCAGGTACCTTTTAAGTCAACTACTCACCGCATACAAACTATTTTTTTATATTCTTTAGAGAAAAAAGAAATGAAGCTTCACTAAGAAAACCTTTCCTGTATATTAATCTTTTTATTTAAGAAAACAATATAGTTTGGTTGGTTGCAAAAAAATTGATTATATTTACTACAACTCTTGTTCCCTGTGTCCCCTTCAAATTTCTGGTGTGTAGTGAATTAAATAAAATAAAACTTGTTGCATGGTGCAATGGAAAAGTCTCTAGGTTTGTAAGTAAGTGGTGAAAAACATTATAAATCCTGGTCTTTCAAGCAATAGAGACTCCAATGGCAAGATAAGAAATAATATTTATGATGCACCTTTCTGCTGAAGTGCAAACACTCTGGTAGTTTAGGACTGTTCAGAAATGAAGACTACATCTAGAATTTCCAGAATGATTTTCATGTGTACAATGTGCTCTTAACTGATTTTTTTTGATAAATAAATTTAATTCCACAAAGATTGTGTTGGGGTTTTTTTCCCTTTTTTTTTCCGCTTCTATGTAAAATCATAAGCATGCATTAAATTAATATCAAATTAGAGACCCCTGTTCCATGATTGGTAGTGTTAAATTTTCTATTTCGACACATGGAAAGATCATTTATTTTCACTTACTTTGTTCTCAAACTCTTAGGACACTGACAAGGAGTGATAGCAAGATGAGAGCAAACCATCCCCAGCTGACAGCTGCAAACTTTGCTAGTTTCAGTAGCGTTCACTAGATTACTAGTTAACGTAAAGCAGTGAGTAAAGAGCTTTCAGAGGTTACTTGTTTTCCAAGGTGTTGGCTAAAACATTCCTAGTTCCTAGAACGACTGAAAAACTGGGTTCAATGATAATCCTAACTGCGTGAACAGGAAAAGGGCAGAATTGAGGAACTTGATTTCAAAGTCCAAATTCTCATACTCCCACTCATCTGTCATCTAAGCTCTAAGTAATCAAATTAAAACAGTGACTGGTGAATATTCCCCAGGCACCTGAGTTTCTGTCTATGTCTGTTTTGCTCTGAGCAGCACCCTGCCTATCAATGGCCTTTAGAAATCAGTTACTAGTACAATCTAGAAGACTCATTTTGTATCACTTATGTTAGGCTCAAAAAGCTTGTTATTGCCAAAATGCAGCCAAGAATTCACTAGTGACCTAAGCAAAATCTTAATACTTTAATGAAAATACAATTCAGTATAAGCATAATTACAATAACGCTAACATTCATGTGCCATACTAATAAAGAAAAGCCTCATTAAGAACACCTTCAAAACTGTTATACAAAAAATCTTAGAAACACTTACCCCTTTCATCTGTTGTTATGACCAGCTCCTGAAACCACTCTGAGTGCAGGTGGTACTGAAGAAATCTCACAGTATTGCTACACACCACACATTTAGGTCCACTCAGGGCTACATTCTTATTTCAGCTTCGATTTCATAAAAAGTTGGCACAACTTAAGCTCCTGTATAGTTGTAACATTTTATATGAGCACTGTAGCTGCTAAATTAGTGAATACTTTTGAAATCCTTCCTTTTTCTAAAAGACAGAGTACAAGCAATAATATCTCCAATAACAAATCACTCAAACAACATATTGTTGCGTTTTACTGCAACCCCCATCTTTGACCTCACTCCCTCTAAGACTGAGTGGTCATACAGCTTTTCTGTTATCTCAGGAGTGAACCTTCTCTCACCAACATGGTAGATTTCATAGCTCATTTTCTGCCCCAATGATAGTGTTCACTGGGACCTGAGATAAGAAATATGTGCAAATTCAATTATTTGATTATGATCTAATTACACAGACATAAAAATACAAACAAGGTCTAAATATAATTTTGCAAAACAGTCACTGCAATTGGATTGTTCCCACTTGCATCAACCAAAAAATTAAAATCAGCTAAATCCACAGCATTTTTGCTGTTTATTTTTAAGGTCTGTTGAATTATACAAAGACAATAAAACTCTCTCCTACAGGTGCTGCACTGATTAAACAAAATTAAATATTGTGCTCACTACAGCAAGTTGCAGAGCACATGCAACTAGTTGACTTAATTCAGTAAGAACATAGGATATTGCAGTGGTTTGACCCTGGCTGGAGGCCAGATGCCCACCGAAGTCGCTCTATCACTCCCCTTTTCAGGTGGACAGGGGAGAAAATATATATTGAGGGGCTTAGGAGTCGAGATAAGGACAGGGAGAGATCATTCCCCAATTAGTGTCATGGGCACAACAGACAACACAGAAGAAAGGAAAGAAAACTCACTAACTTATTACACTGCCCTGCACACCCAGTGACACCAGAGTCAGGTAATGAGAAGTGCGACCAAATCTTACAGCACATTCCCCTCCCCTCCCTTCCTCACAGACTTCACTTTAGTCATGATTTTGCTCCCTTCTTCCCCACATTGTGACATAGGAGGGGCAGGGACTGGGGGAGTGGGGGTTTCTGTCAGTTTCTCAGAAGATGTTCTCCTTGGTGGGGAGGGGGGCATTCCTCACACCCTTCCCCTGCTCCACGGTGGAGTCCCACCCATGGGAGACAGTCTTCCATGAACTTCTCCAACATGAGTCCTTTCCCACAGAGCTGCTTCTCTTCACCAGCTGCCCCAGCGTGGGTCACTTCTATGGGGTGCAGTCACAAATCATAGAATGTCTTTTATTCTCTCAGGCCCAGACTGCTCCAGCCTTGTCCTTCACGGGGTCATAAGCCCCCCTTCTCAGCAAACCTGCTCTGGCATGTGTCTCTCTCCCTCTCTCTCTCTCTCCACAGGCTGCAAGTGCTGGCAGAGGCTTGCTTCAACGTGGGTCACAGCATCTTCTGTGTCTCCACCTGCTCCACCATGGGTTTCTCCATGGGCTGCTGGGGCATCTTTCTCTACGGCACCTGGGGCGCCTCCTCCCCCACCTTTACTGGCCTTGGTGTCTGAGCAGTTTCTTACGTCTCACTCCTTTCTCTGGTGGCAAGAATCAGCTGCTTGCGGGTATTTTTCTCCTAAATGTGATTCCTAGAGGTGCTGTGACTGTCGCTGATGGGCTCGGCCTTGGTCAGCAGGCTCTCTGTCGAGTCTACAGAGACCTTCTGGCTGCTTCTTGCATAAGCCACCCCTGCAGCCCCCTCCACCTCCAGCAGAACCCAGCCACGTAAAATATGACAGATATATGAACCTTTTTAAACCCCAGGAGTTCTACCTAAACTGAAATTCAAAAACATGTGAAACTAAGTTTTCATCTCAATAAAGACAGGAACAAATCCAGCTTGTTCATGCAACATTATAAAGCTCTGACTCATCATGCTGACAGGGAACATCAAATTTTATCCCTTACTGGCTGCCCAGGAGCCATATTATAAAAGTTCAAAGGTTGCAAAAATCCCCAGGTTAATGTTGGCTATATACCTGTTCCTCCCACTTGTAAACCACATCTTATGTAAAGAAAAGCATAGGGAGATGTGGTCTCTGAAGCATAACCTTAACTTATGCAGAAAAAAATATGCAAACTCAAACAACTGTATAGATATATTTTGTATTCCAAAATAGCAATGTTGGCCAACTCACAGCTCCCCAAATATAGTAAGAGCATTTAAATGTCCTAGTAGGACTAAAATATCATCCCCATGATGGTACCAGTTGTCTCACAGGTATTGTTTTCACATGTCTATTATTGTTTCTAGGAAGTCTTTCCAAGTATGTTAGGTCTTTTCCACTTTTCAGTAAGCTCTTAAAAATATATATTTTGTGATTAGTCCATTATTTTTAGTAAATGAACACAAATTCAGCATTAAAATGTCTTGAGCATCTCCGTACTTTGCTAGTTCCATGTTGATCTTACTGACATAATCCCATATTATTTCATAAACTACTTGATTTATTAATAATAGGGTTTCTTATCAACGTGATATCTGATGCTATGCTAAATAAATCTATTCAAAAGTGAAAGGAAAATTCTTGGATCCTGAGCAGTCACTTAATCTACAATTATATACGTCCGATCAGCTCAGGGTTTGGAAAATGACAACTGTTTTTCTACTATACACATGGTACTATGTTATTATTATACTGTGATGATATATAGCATGCTTCCCGTTTCCCAAATTTTCCTGCTATAGACTACTGAAAGAACACACAAGCAAGCCTGTAAGTTGACAGAATCATTACTACTGCTATGCTGGTAGGAGTAGTAGAAGGAAGGAAGGGGCTACCGGTCACTCAGTCTAGTCAGAATGTCGGAATCAGCTTCACGTGTGGTTTATATACAGAGCACCCATGACTGGGAGCTAAAACAGGCCATGGTCATACCAAAGGGAAATATTTCACATTGACCTTGGGATAGATGATTGGCTTCTCTGAGGGTTAAACCTATTACTGCTTCTAGCATAGTGAACCACTGAACTGCTTAAAGCTATGAAGGTTGTCCTGGTAACAGAGTACGCAGAAATCCTCTATCAAGGTCAATGTTGTTCAACAAGAGAAACGTAGCATTTGACTCCTCCAGACACACCTAAAATGCCTGTTCCTGCTCTCCTTGTCAGAGCAGTAGGCAGTCATCCTTGTCATTCACTACCCAGTCCTAGCAACTGCCTTGTGAGAGACCACTGCTGGGACCCAGAACTCTTGCACTGACTAAGAACCACAGTCACAGGAATGAGAAATCCTGAAATCACAAAGCATATGATGTTTGAACCCTTTACTATTTTGTTTTTGAAGCTTTTATCTATCACTCTGTGATTCGGCATTCAGGTTCATTTGGTTTTAAAAAATGGTATGATGAGTTTTTTATATCCTGAATTCAAAAAAAAGGTGCCAATTTAAGGAGCACCTCAGACTTTAAAGAGGTGGTATTCAGTTACTGATGGAAGACATGAGACTGAGTTAAAAGTCAGCACCATTCTAAAATCACTTTGTCTAATTAAGACTTAGGAGGAAATGTAAAATAAAAATGGGTAGACTTGGGTAAGAGTAACATAGAGTAACTGATTTTCAAAGACTGAACTGTAATAGTAGTGACATTTTAATTAAACAAAATCAACTGAGCCCTCTGCACTTGTTCAGCGCTGTACAACATCGACATTTGAAAGCTCTTGGTATTCTCCCTTTGTCAGACTGAAGTCAGAACTGATGACTCACATCCTGCACCAGGAACAGTTTTAGTAAAAAGCAGGCTATCTTCACCAGTGAGGTGTTAAATGTTTGGGGTTTTTTTTCCTTTAATCTTTTCATGTAAGATTAACTCAAACAATACTTCCTAGCTTTAACGACATGTAGCCCACCTGAAACCCACATCCTTTACTGGCTAGAGGTTCTGATAGGATGATTTCATTGTACACACACATAGCTCATTAGTATTGTAATTCAGCTTCTGTCTTTGCCTTGATTTGGCCACAGTATTGTTTAATTCCACCTATTACTGTGGTTATCCAGTAGTTGTAAGTTGAGCATCATGCTCCTTTTACCTCTTTTTATGTTTACTTATTACTTTTTAAATAAAACATATAAATCAATCCAAATTTCCAATTCCCAATGTGGGACTGCAGTTCTGAAGACTAGGGTGAATTAGGTGAGTGATCTGATTGCCACTTGGCCGTCTTTCTAAATTAAAACAGCTATTCTTTACTGAGTTTTAGATTATTACACATTCAGACTGTTAGCAGGCTGAGCTCTAAACATTGCACGGTGATGAATGACCTCAGCTCCCACCTCCCACTGCTTCTGCAGCAAAGCGCAGAAATGTCAATTCCGTTTAACAACATCAAAAGCTTGAAGAGAATTTGTTTATATTTGGGAAGAAATGGGAGGAGAAGGAGGAGCAAATCCCATCCCAGTCTAATTGGTATCACAAAGAAGAGTACCCTCACAGTGTGCTGAAGACCGAGGTTCAAGACACTTCAAGCACAGCTCCTCAATCACTTGCAATGAATATATTAAATAGCTTAAATAGGCTAGGACAGGGCAGAGAGATGAACAGTCAAATAGGCTGATACAGAGGTCGTAATTTTTTGACCAACTCCATTGCAAAGGCTACTTACTCTAACCATGCTTTTGTGTAACAGTGCAAGTACCACCATCCGTCTGCCTATTTCCTGCTGCCAGCTGGTAGCATGATATGTGCTATCAGGCCTGAAGAGCTGACTTTTGTATATGGACTATTATGGCTATGCTAGGCTATTAACTTTATGGCAGTGTTACTGCTTTTAAGTCTTGTGTGTCTCCTGTGTAAGTCACAGAAGGACCCATAAAATCTGACCCAAAGATGTCAGACCAAAACTACTGGCACTGTGGTGCTAGAGGCATTGTCCAGGAGAGCCTGGTTCCTGCTTCCACCTGTGCAGCCCATGGAGGGACCATGGGAGATGCATACAGGCAGGGAGGTGGGGTCATGAAACTCCTTCTCATAATAAGTCATATGATCTGTGAGAGGGGAAGTATTAAGGAATAAATGCAGAAGGCCAAAACTCAGCCTATAGCTACACTAGCAAGATCACAACATGAGAAATTGTAAGGCATTAAAGTGAGCAAAGAGGACTGTTGACTGCACTAACAAGACAGCAAGACAAGAAATGGCAGAAATGGGAAACATTAAAGACAGTAAAGAGGGGTGGTAGCTTCACAGAGTTGCTGACCCAAGGTAGTGATTGCCAGAGCAATCATGCCACGCATACTGAATAAGGGTGTAAAAACAGAATAAACAGGGGCTGAAGTGTTTATCTGTGAAGGGAAGGGGACATTAAAGGGCAAGAACTTGGGGAGAAAGAAAAAAGAAAAGGAGGAAAAGGGAATTTAAAGGGTAACAAACCGTGTGATTTTAGCACAGTGGAACAGGAATATGAACCCCTTGTGACTGTAGATGTATCTGATGTACACCCCATGGCAAGGTGGAGGGAGTGTGGGTGCTTTCCCTAATATCAGCAACGGTGCATCTAGTGGGTATGAACTGAACTCCCTAATCACCTTTCCTAAGTTATGATAATTATCAGTGCAGGGGAGGGCTTTTTCACATTCACAAAAAATTTACTGGTGAGATAAGAAAGTAAAATAGAAATGCGAAGAAAAAACAAAGTGGAGGTGTCAAAGACTAGGGTTTTAAAACATATACATAAGTCCAAAGGGTATTGATCTAGCAATAATCCTCAGTAATAAGCATAGGAACTTAAAGGAAGTAAGCTAGGCAAGTTTAAGTTACCAAATAAATAACAAAGATTAATTTGTAACAGGATTTCAATATTTCTCACTCTTCAACATCCTCTGAAATCCCAGGAAGATTCAAAAATCACTGGAGAAGATTAATATAGAATTGTATAATCAATCACCCTATGTCCATAACTGTCACCAATTATGATGTAGTGCTAGCTTCTGGAATGACAATCTTTCCTGAAGAATCAGTGGCATAACACAGTCCCATTCTAAGCTCAAAAGTAATTTGTTCCCTTTTCCATTGCCTATGTGTTGTTTTTCTGGGTAAATTCTATGGGTACTTCACATTAATGGAGAAGTGACAAAGAAGAAAACGAAAACATATTTATGGCTTATTTACAGTCTGTTCTATAGCAGGAAAAAAAAAGTAAAAGGAGACTATATAAAGCTATAAGAACAGGGTATCAAAGAAAAAATGCTGGTTTAGGAAGATGCAGAGACATCAGTCCACGAGGTCGACTGCTAGGAGCCAGCACAGACAGAGCTGCAGCGATAGATCGTGAACTACAAGGGAGTTTGGAGTGGTTGCCCTGCCAGGAGAACCCTGTGAAAGCCGAGAGACGCGGCAGCACGCGGTAGCTCTCTCGCAAGAGAGGCTGATGTGGCGTAGGCACTGCCAGGGCAACGGCGGCCCCAGCTCCGCCCATCGCCTTGAAAAAGCCTCAAGGGAGGGCAGCAACGTGCCACTGCCCACCTGACGCAGAGAGGGGAGGTCAGCGCTTGCGCAGTGGTAACCCTGTAGCTGGACAGGTAAGTTCTGTCTCTCATCACCCCAGGGAACTGTCTCACCTACTGACAGTCTCTGAGACCACAGATTACCATGGCCTCCACCAGGCACAGGGCTCGCCCCATTAAGATCATTGTGACCCAGACTGAAGGCCTGCCCAGGAGTGTGGCTGTGCAAGTCTCTGGCTGCAGGGAGTGCCTGAGCCTGCTCCTGCCAGCAGATGGTGGTGGCAATTCCACCTGTGTAAGGTGTGAAGATCTGCTCAGCATGGGGACAGAGCTCAAAGAAGAGGTGGAGAGACTGGGAAGCATTAGGGAGTGTGAGAGGGAGATTGATTGGTGGAGTAACTCCCTGGCATGCCAGAGGGAAAGTCACCAGGGAAATTTTCCAAAAAAAATGATGGATCCCCAACCCTATCAGGCTGAATGGGGAGAAGTGGGAGACCAGAAAGACAGAGAGGGTTGGAAGATAGTCCCAGCTCGGCGCTGTGGGAAAACCTCCTCTCTGCCTACCTTGGTTCCCCAGGTCCCCATAAGCAACAGGGCCGAGGTGCTGGGAGTTGAAGAGGAGGCAAATGGGAAGGTGGGGGACAATCCCCCTAATAGGAGGCCAAGGGTGAGGAAGTCAACTCCCTGACTCAAGACTGCCTCCACCAGGAAAGAGAGAAAGGTGATTTTGGTGGGGACACAGGGCCCCATATGCAGACCAGACCCTACCTGTAGGGAAGTGTGCTGCCTCCCTGGGGCACGGATCAAGGACATAACTAGAAAACTCCCGTATCTGGTTCACCCCTGATTGCTATCCATTACTTGTTGTTCAGGCAGGCAGTGATGAAATCTTTCAAAGAAGTCTGAGAAGCATCAAAAGAGACTTCAGGGGTTTAGGGAGGCTGACTGAGGGAGGGGGAATGCAAGTGGTGTTTTCTTCTATCCCATTTGGGGCATCGAAGAACATGAAGTGGGCTAAGACAGTAGAGGTGTTGAATAGGCGGCTGATGGGCTGTTGCTGCCACAGGAACATTGGGTTTTTCAATCATGGGGTGGTTTACTCAGCACCTGGCCTGATGGCTGCAGATGGGTGTCACCTGTCTCCAAGAGGGACAAGAATCCTAGCTCAGGACCTGGCAGGCCTCACTGACAGGGCTTTAAACTAGTTAGGAAGGGGGAAGGAGATATAGTGAGGCTTGCTAGGGTAGAGCAAGTAGCCTCTAGCTTTATACTAGATTTGAAGGGGGAAGATGGTAAAATTCAACAAGATAAAGAGCTTGGGGATGCTGAAATTCTACAAGATTGTAGTGAAATACCTCTAAAGTTGTCCCATAGGAACTTCTGGGGACTCCTCAGAGGAGGTAGTATTGCTGACCCCCCTTCCAGAACCTTCTAATGTCCCTCTAGGAGGCAGTGGGGGAAAACTTCAGATTCCTCCCAGAAGTTTGAGGGAGGGCTCTTCAAAACAGGTGGTGAGTCAGAAAGCCCAGCTGAAGTGTCTTTACATGGATGCACATAGCATGGGTAATAAGCAGGAGGAATTGGAAACTGTGATGTCACTGGAAAATTATGCTCTAATTGCAATCACAGAAACACGGTGGGATGATTCCCACAGCTGGAATACCCCTTTAGAAGGGTATAGCCTTTTTGGAAGGGATAGGTAGGAAGGGTGGGGGAGTTGCCCTCTATGTTAAGAAGTGGATAGACTGTGAGGAGCTCCCTCTGAGAAGTGGTCAAGAGCAGGTTGAAAGCCTGTGGGTCAGAATTAGGGATGGGGCTAATAAAGAGCAGTTGGTGTTAGGGGTCTAATACAGGCCACCTGATCAAAGTGAGATTACTGACGAGGCCTTCCTCCTTCAGCTGCAGGAGGCATCACGGTCACAGGCACTTGTCCTGATGGGGGACTTTAACCACCCAGACATCTGCTGGGAAAACCACACTGCGAGCTGCAAGAGGTCCAGGAGACTCCTGGAGTCTGTAGATGACAACTTTCTGGTTCAGGTATTGAACAGACCGACCAGAGGCGATGCATTGCTGGACCTGGTGCTCACCAATGTGGGGGAGATCATTAAAGGTGTTAAGATTGGAGACAGCCTGGGCTGCAATGACCATGCCCTAGTTGAGTTTCTGATCTCAAGGACTGTGGGCCTGGCAAAGAGTGGGGTCAGGACCCTGAACTTTAGGCTGTTTAAGGAATTTTTGGCCAAGATCTCCTGGGAGGTGGTCCTTAGTGACAGAAATGTTGAGGAAAGTTGGCTACTCTTTAAGGATGCCTTTCTGAGAGCTCAAGAGCTCTCTCTCCCTCTGAATAAGAAAGTGGGCAGGAGGGGCAGGAGGCCAGCATGGCTAAGCAAGGACCTGCTGGTCAAACTGACAGAAAAGAAAGGCAAGTAGACGCTCTGGAAACAAGGGTGTGTTGCCCGGAAAGAATATAGGGAGGCTGTTTGGACTTGCAGAGATGGGATCAGGAAAGCCAAGGCACAGATGGAACTGAACTTGGCAAGGGATGTTAAAAACAAGGGATTTTACAAGTACATTGTCCAGAAGAGACAGGCAGCGGGGTTTGGAGCTCTATGATCCTTGGGGTCCCTTCCAACCCAGACCTGTCCCAGCTTACCTCATGAAGCTAGGCTGTGATTATTGATACGGCACCTATTGATATTGCTAACAGGAACAGGACGATGAGTCTTCATGGAGTATGCAGCAGACAAGGTTGTATTTGCTTCTAGAAGATTAGATTGATGTGTACTATAGACTAATTGCAAAACCCACTGTGATGATATGCAAATAGCAACTTAAGGCAGGTTTAGAAAATATTTATTCATTCATTCATTCCTTCCTTCATACATCCCATGGCCTACATAAGACTAAAGAGGGCCCCAGAGTGGCCCCTTCAATATTTTGGCTGTAAGTAACTCTTCATATCACATCCAGACCACTCTTTAGGAAGGAAAATAGCACCAAATAGCATTTATGACACAAGTTCTTTGGAGAATAGTCACGTATTCCTTATTTTTCCCATATATTTTTAATCTGGTTACTAATACATAGACTTCCCATCTAGCCTGTGAGAACTCAATTTCTTTAAGAACCACTGGTGAAAAATTTTGAAAGCCTTTTGAAAGGCCAAGTATACTAAAGCTACTGTATCATTCCTATCAGCATGCTTTTGACTACAGTAAAAACCATTAAAAGACTTGTGAGCAATGTCTTACACTACAAAAAGCACATTTGTTGTTCCCAGCCTGTTGAATTATTTATATTTCTATTCCTTGTTTTTTACAGTTTCCACCAGCTTGCTTGAAACCATGACAGTTGCAAAAGCAAAGCCGACAGAGCTACCGTACACTAACAGCAGGTTGCAGTCAAGCAGAATATTATTACTCATCTCATGTTCTCCAACCTTTGTACTGAAAAGTGAGACAAAACATAGGATGCTTTTTTTGAGGATGAAAATTCAAAGTAATGTATCAGCAAAATGCATTAACTGTCATCCTCTGTGACTAAATACAGGCTTCCTACACACAAGAACTGCAGAAAGCAAAAGGTACAGAAGGGAACACGGGGAAGAGGCTTCTGGATTTTCTGCTTAGTGAGATTCCATGATGAATGGCTTGTTCTACTGCTAATGAAAAATACCAGCTCCTTCTATGAAGAAACATACTACCAAAACTAGAATCAAAAATAGAAACAATGTACAGCTAAACATAAAAGACAGCATCTCTAGAAAAACTAACAGCCGAGACTAAAATTTCCAACACAGATTGTGCCCTTTGGTACTTCCTACTCAAGGATGTGAACCTTGCCCATAAAACTATCAGTCAATCAGTACTGCAATACATGCACTGTGGTGACCTCATAGATATTGATGAAACACACACTCAGCTACCACAAAGAAGATTCATAAAATCTGGTGTAACTATTATGAACATCAATGCAAAATGTTTTCACTCACGGTGGCACATTTTGTTGATGAGCTATGAGAGGAGACTGGAGTGGATGTGGATCAGGGTCTGATCAGCTTCAGAACAGCTGGTAAAGACACGCATGTTAACCCTACACCTGAAGAGATTTAGAAAACAATAGCAGAGCTTACCTGGTCATAAGGATAGAAAAAATGAAACAGTTTAAAAGGGGGATGATAATGACATGTCTAATTCACCTTTTCCAGTGTTTGGGATGTTATTGAACCACTGCTGCATCAACAAGAATCTTTATATTAAATCTTGTTCTGAGATTAAGAGCTGACAGATGATGCTTTAAAGTTACATGTTCATACAGATAATTATATCGATATGACAGAACACCTTGAGCTCCCCATCTTTTAACATTAAAAAGGCAAACCAAACCAGACTGCCTTACAGTGTTATGGTGTAGGCCTGCTGTAAAATTAAAGAAAGAAAAATTATTAGCTGCACATAATTATGGTTACTATATCCTGGAGCTACTACAAAGGCAACAAAATTTGTCTTGTTCTTTTCTGAAATGTTTGTTACTTTTAAAATAAAGCCATAAATTATAAGAAATTAGGACATAGAAAGAGTAATTTTTTTTTTTTTAACTTGAGAAATTGCAGCTGTATTTTTTATTTAAAAGTCAGGGGTATGCTTCTTAAGCATTTATTTACACACAAGGAAAAATGTGGCATTTTGATTAAGTAAAATATCTGTGAAAATATCTGTGTAATTAAAGTATCTATTATTTTCTTAAAAACAGCATATGTCTGCTGCAATACTAATTACTGTTCATTGAACAAGAAGGAAAATCCCTTCGACATTCCTAACAACTGTGTTCAAACTATTATGCTAATAAAAATGAGACCTACGCTTACAGGATGCAATTACACCACTTCTAGTTTTGTGTCAAAGAAAATTAACTCAAAGCTAATTTTTCAACATTCAGAAGCTTCAAGCAGGAGAGGAGGACTTACTCACCTGGGTGCAGACACTCCAGTGGAGCAAACTGCCAGAGCTACTCAACTGCGTAAGAACAATTTGAACAGCTGAGGACACGTCCCTTGGAGGTAAATGCTGGAAAATGCTACAAGAGTTTTGAAAACATAGCTTTCCCATGACATTTCACCATATTTGCATTAAGGCAATGCTTCAAAGCTTAGCCATGCTTCTTTTCCAAATAACTGCCATATGCAGCAGCCACATGCAAATGAAAAGACATTTACTGTTTGGCCAAGGTTTGAAATCCACCACCTCCAGTGGAAACTGGGAATGAAAATAAACTGTTCTGAGCAACCTTAACCCTCACTTATCATTCAAGGAGTCCTTCTGCAGTGTTTACGATTGTTTTCAGTGAATTTAGATAAAACCATAGACAGCATGTCTGATTATTCTTTATCCAGAATGCCTGCCAGAAGTTGTGTGTAATCAGAATCACAGAACATTAGGAGTTGGAAAAGACCCCGAAAGATCACACAGGAACATATCCAGGCAGGCTTTGAATGTCTCCAGAGAAAGAGACTCCACAACCTCTCTGGGCAATCTGTTCCAGTGCTCCGTCACCCTCACAGTAGAAAAGTTCCTCCTTATATTCACATGGAACTTCCTATGCACCAGCTTGCACCCATTGCCCCTTGTCCTATCGCTGGCCATCACTGATAACAGCCTGGCTCCATCCTCCTGATTCTTGCTCTTTACATATTTAAAAACATTAATAAGGTCATTGAATGTATGAATGCAAGGGAAAAACTGGAAATCCATTCCTGGTGTTTTTTGAGGGATGAAAGGAAACAGTAAGTGGGAAGGGAGATGGAAATCCATAAGGTTTAACTGAGACATACTATTTGAGTAAACCAACATAAATGTGATGAAAAGGTTTAGAAGTCTACTGAAGGGTGTCCCTGCCCATGGCAGGGGTGTTGGAACTAGATGATCTTTGGAGGACCCTTCCAACCCAAAACATTCTGTTAGTCTGTGATCATAAGAACCACTCCACCTGTGGACTTGAGAGCAGCAGGCAGCAAAACAGGCTGATAATAGTAACAATGTCCAACAAGAAAGTAACAAGGAAGAAATACACAGGCAAGGCTGAAGAGGACAAAGAGGATGGGTGTTTTACATTTACTGCATTTTCTCAGTTCCAAAGTCTCTATTTTTAGTGTACCAATAAAGTCTCACCTTATCTATGCACATTTACTGTAAAACTTGTTGTATATGCTGATGTTTATGAGCATAATGTAAAGTGTTAAAAAGCACCACAAAAAGGCTATTTTAGTTCTGCTTGCTTTATACTACTCCAAGTAATAAAAATATTATTGCATCTATAATCCTACATGCAATAGCAGCAGGGTGATCTATTTTAAAAAAAGATATTTATATTCAGGATTCTTTTTATGGCCCATATGCCTCTAAACAATAAAATAATAAGTGCTCTGCTCAAACTCAAAACCTGATTGGCTTTAAGAAAAAAATAATTAGATGTGGGAGCTCATGTTCCCAAAAGTCAAAATTGGATTGTATGACGGCATCTTCTTCATTTTAAAGTATAATATACTAACTTCACTGAGAATAAAATTATGCCAGCAATGGACATGTGTCAAAAGATGAAGGATCCCTAAACTGTGTTGGAGTTTAACCTCAGCTGGTAACTAAGCACTGTGTAGACTCTTGTTTACCCCTGATGCCCACAGTGGGATGGGGAGAACAGACAAAAGAATAGAATAACAAAGGAAGATGGTGACAGTGGTGATGACAATGACATTGATGATGATATTGACAATGATAATAGCTATAGCAATAGCAATAGATGCACAAATGGGATTGCTGGTCACCGGTGGAGGAAAAAAAACCAACCTGATCTCTGTTAGTGAGCAGTGATCCTGTCTCCAGGATAGCTTCCCAGTTAGATACAGAGCATGACATCATATGGTATGGAATACCCCTTTGGTCAGTGGGATCAGTTGTCCTGGCTGTGTCCCCTCCCAACTTCTTGTGCACGCCCAGCCTACTCACTGGCAGGGTGGAGTGAGCAGCAAAGGGCTTGGCTCTGTGTAAGCACTGCTTATCAGTAACAAAAACATCCCTGTGTTATCAGCACGGTTTTCCGTGCAAATCCAAAACCCGACCCATACCAGCTACTGTGAAGGAAATTAATTCCATCCCAGCCAAAACCAGCACAATTGTTAATTAGTGCCTGTAACTTACACTATTAGATTTTATTACACTAACCTCTTGTTAGGCGTAGGGCAGGTCTTGTGTTTTATTTTTCCTTTTGAAAAATCACCTTGAAAATGCATTTTTTTGTTGTTTCTCATGCAAACTCAGGAAGTCAACAATACAGTGAAATCAGTTTTCAGTATGATGATGGTACTTATTTCGAGCTTGCCACATAGTACACTCACGAGTCTGAGATTGTAATACATAGATTTTCATTCTGTCATTAACTAGAACAACTTTATTCCATTTATGCTAATGTGAGCTAGACATAACCCTGAAGTTCTTTTTTTCACTTTCTTTGAAAATGAGATGATACCAACTTATTTTAAATGCTTATGTGGAGAAATTAATAATAAAAAAAAAAAATCAGCACATTTGAAATGCCAAGGTTTTTTCAATATATTTTACTATGTTTTATTTTTCATAAACAAGAGGAGTAGGTCTGTAGTGTAATATGAACACATGATAAACCACTATTTTTTCTTCATTTTGCCCCTTCTAAAATTCTTGTGCAAAGAAAAAAAATAAAAAAAAAAAAAACAATGTAACCGTACATTCAAAAAATATTTATTGTCAATAAAAAAAATGAAATTCTCTTCATAGTTATGTTATCTACATAAGCTGGAATTCTTAGTATATTTGGACTTTAGAAGAATGATATACAGTACTTGACTCAATGCTATTTTTCCATTAATATATGTGACTACTCCTCTTTCCTCCTTCAGAACAAATCTACAACCTCTCAAGTATAAATCGTCAAAAACCAAACACAAAGAGAGAATATGTCTAAAAAAGAGTGATGGCTGAAAGTTTCTAGCATGACTTGCCGCAAAGAAATATGGGATTTCTTGGATGTGTGAATTATGGGAGGCAGTAGATACAAGGTATTTTGGTCAGAGAAACCTCCCAGTTTAATTCTATTAGTTGGCAGCCTGTGGCTGCTGTAGCCATATCTCTCTCCATTGTTGTTCTACTGCAGATAAATAAATTATCATTGCAGCAGAGTCATGTACCCTTAACACTAGTTACAGTCTTTTTTGGTGCAATGAGCATTCAGTAATACATAATACATTAGACGAATTATAGGAGAGAAAAACATAGACACATGCATAATAAAAACCCAAAAAACTCAAGCATACAAAATTGGCCAAAGGGCTACTGTACACGCCTACACCCTTGTTGCATTGTGTTAGAGAAGAAGCAGCCCACACCCTCAGCCACTTGTGCAGCATTTTCTGAGCCCCTTTTCTAGACCTCCTGGGAACAACTTCTGGGATTTTCTGAGGACTCTGGGACCCTTGAAAGTCTCCAAGGAGCCTGCCACTGCTGAGAGAGGATAGCTACAGGAGGCAGTGACAGCTGGCAAGCTCCAGCAGCAAATGGGACTGCTGAAGACTGGTTGCTTTAGAAAAGGTGGCAATGTCCTGCTGGGAATGATCTCCAACACCCCTTGGATTGGCAGCAACCTCCACTTATCCCAGCCATTGATCATGCCAGGGACCTTGGCTTAGCTGAGCTCTCAAAGGGAGAATACAGCTCTCCAGGTTTAGGACTACAGGAAGTGCATAGGGATACAACTGGAGTGAATCCAGCAAAGGGTCGCTATGATGGTTGAGAGGTTGGAGCATCTGATACACAAGGGGAGGCTGGGACATTTGTGGCTATTCAGCCTGGAGCAGAAGTCTTCAAGGGGGATTTATCAGTGTGAGGGTCATTGAACATTAGAATAGGTAGACCAGTGACATTGTAGAGTCTCCAAGGATGGACAAAGTCCCGGGTAACACGCTCTGGCTGATTCTGCTCTGAGAAGGGGATTGGACCAAGTGATCTCCAGAGGTACCTTCCTACCTCAACTACTTTGTGACTGTAAGAGACTCATGGTGTTTCCACTGTATCAAACTTTGGTCTGCTCTAGTATCCATGAGACTTCTGTTGTCATCAGTTGTAGTGATTATCTCTTTTTCTTTTCAGTCATTAATGTATGAAATTATGAATTTCATTATAAATTAATAGAAAACTATGTGACAGCCAGCCAGAGTGATGTTTTCATGGGATTATATTAATTTTCTTTATGTTGTGACGTATAGGATGCTTTTGAAAGTCCAGGGCCTGCTGAGTGAGTGTTGGGCTTATTTCAGTAAACATCCATACTGTGTGTCGGTGGTAGGCCCTGGAGAAAATGACCCAATTTGTTCCAGAAGTAAACCCTGTAGTGAGCAAGTGTAACTGAAGCACAGGTGATGTAGGGACCATGAACCTTGACAGAAATATGGAGCATGGCAAATTTGCGCTATGGACACACCCTCTCATAGAAAGCAGATTGCTGAGATGCACAGAAACAGCTAAGCCGCTGACAGTTCACATGGTCCAGAAAGGCTTATATATGCCAGTATGATTTTAGACAGTTCAAGCTGCCATGGGGAAGATTTATGAATGAAGTTCTCTCCATCACTTGCAGCATAACTAAATTGCTGAAAACACCAGTGTCTACTCCTTTACAACTGACAGATTAGAAACAAAGTCTATCAACCTAAACCCGTGCCAGGAAGGCAGCGCCTTTGCTGTATGAGATACTTTGCCATAGTTAGCACTGAGGTACTGCTCATACAGCCAGCTCTAGTGTACAGATTTCTTGGCAATGTGATCAGGTAGAAGCACAGAAGCAGAACAGATCATAGCTCAGCCTGTGTCTTTGGGGGATGGGTGGCTATCTCAGATGGCAAGTAGGCAAGCAGTTCAGTGCCAGTGAAGATGGGAAGTGTTAAAAAAAAGGCCTTTTTACTACCATTTTAGCAGTCATGAATCCAGATCTCACATGATTTAATATAGCATAATATATAATGTTCTGTATTACATAGCTCCATTACCATTTTTAAATTCTCGAAGTGTTGGGGTTTTTTATGTTAATTGAGTAACAGATCACAGTATAACTTCTTTAGTCATGTTATATATTCAGTGACTCTAATTCTATGATTCAGCACTGTTTGGACTGTAAATTTCTATATCATGGTATTTCACATCTCTTCAGAAGTGTGCCCTCACCCACAGTGTCATGTGGAAAATGTACCAATTCTTTAGCCCTTGTCTCAGCTGCCTTCCTTGATAGTAGGAGGCAATTTACTGTAGTGAAGCCTTCAGTGGTTACTTACTGCTTCTCTATTAGGAACTCTAATTGATAATCCTTATTCTATTAAACCATCTGGTTTTATATTTTAATTTAAAATAGAGCTGTGTTATCTGGCTTCCCCTGGCAGGCAGTAAGAGCAGTTCCTGAAGTTTAGATGGAAAACAATTTATGCTCATTGAAAATATACTGAAAACTTAAGGAAGCTTATAAACTTCAAGGTTATAAGGGAACATGTCTGTCTCAGATACTAGTAATGTCACCAGAAAAATCAATCTTAATTAATGCCATGCCACTTTGCTCACTATGTTCCTGAATACTTCTGTTAATTCCTCTGCGTGCTAATTTACCCAAGCTCTTCAGAGCAGATTGTGAGTGATTAAGAGGGCAGCACTGAGACAGCCATACAATAGCCTCAGTTCTTTTTGTTAATATTTTGTCAAATACATCATCCTTATCTTTACCATTTGCCTTTATCATTTCCATGCTATGTGTGCAGTTCATTATTTTTTACTATTTGTATCACATTCTGATTGTTATTCAGTCTTTGACATTTTTGCTATATGGAATTAGATAACCATCATACTGTTTTCAGACTTGTCTGGTTTTGCCTTCTGAAATTCTTGTATCACGGTTGCATTAACAATGTAATTAGGTAACATGTCAACATGTTGGCCCTTATCCATTATTCATCATTTGTCAAGCTATGATCCATCATAATGGCCTAGTGGGAGCTTTCAAACCACCTCATTTGATCAGATTAATCAATTTGCTGCTGTAGATTAATGTTGCTTTGTTAGTGAAAAACATGCAAGTTTTACTCAAAATTCTCTGCTGTTACAAATTTACATATGGACTGATCTACACATGCACGTATATGTATGTAAGTCTCTGCATATCCACAGCAGGAATAAAATAGGACTTTTGAAAATTTAGCAGTACTGATGTGGGAGGAAAAAGAGTAGCTGAATATGTCCTCCTTTCACACCAATCTCCCTTTGCCTAACACGTCAGCATCGTTTTCTATAATGTTAGTATGATGCATCACCCTTTTGGCTAATACTTGTGTGTAATGCTCATGTACCAGAGTAGGGCACAGAGTTGGTGCAGACAAGATTAAGATCCAGTACTGCTAGTGTACAAGGAACAGCATATTGGCATTGCTATACTGCTATTCTCAATAAAAAGGGTTAAAAAGACAATTGCTCTTCTGTATTTCTGTAGCTATCTGACATCAGCAATATGCAATTACCAGTGGTGTGAGTTCCCTCTATATAAACTGAAACCATAAGGTCCTCTTTAAGAGAAGAATTGGAGATATCCTGGATTTTTTTCCCTCCTAATCTCAGAATCAAAGAATCACAGACTAACAAGGTTGGAAAAGACCTTTAAGATCATCAAGTCCAACCATTCACAACCTAAACTAAACCATATCCCTAAGTACTTCATCTACCCTTTTTTTGAACACATCCAGCGAAGGTGACTCAACCACCTCCCTGGGCAGCCTGTTCAATTTTTTCCTAACATCCAATCTAAACCTGCCCTGGCACAGCTTCATGCCATTCCCCCTTGTCCTATCACCTGTCACCTGGCTGAAGAGACCATCACCTATCTCTCTATAACCTCCCTTCAGGTAGTTGTAGGCGGTGATAAAGGTCTCCCCTCAACCTCCTCTTCTCTAGGCTAAACAGCCCCAGCTCCCTCAGCCACTCCGCATAGGATTTGCCCTCCAGCCCCTTCACCAGCCTGGTTGCCCTTCTCTGGACATGTTTGATGACCTCCATGTCCTTCTTGTGGTGAGGAGCCCAGAACTGGACACAGTACTCGAGGTGCGGCCTCACCAATGCCGAGTACAGGGGCACAATCACCTCCCTAGACCTACTGGCCACACTGTTTCTGATACAAGCCAAGATGCCATTGGCCTTCTTGGCCACCTGAGCACACTGCTGACTCATATTCAGTCTGCAGTCAACCAACACCCCCAGGTCCTTCTCTGCCTGACAGCTCTCCAGACAGTCTCCCCCAAGCCTGTAGTGCTGCATGGGGTTATTATGTCCCATGTGCAGCACTCTACACTTGGCCTTGTTAAACTTCATCCCATTGGACTCAGCCCATCGGTCCAGTCTGTTCAGATCCCTCTGAAAAGCCTCCCTACCCTCAGGCAGATCAACACTTCCTCCTAGTTTAGTGTCATCTGCAAACTTAGTGAGGGAGCATTCAATCCCTTCGTTGAGATCATTAATAAAGATGTTGAACAAGACTGGACCCAGGACTGAGCCCTGGGGGACGCCACTCGTGACCGGCCTCCAGCTGGATTTTGTTCCATTTACCACCACCCTTTGGGCTCAGCCATCCAGCCAGTTTTTAACCCAGCTGAGGGTCCACCTGTCCAGGCCAGTGGCAGCCAGTTTCTCAGTCAGAATGCTGTGAGAAACTGTGTCAAAGGCTTTACCAAAGTCCAGGTAGATCACATCCACAGCCTTCCCCTCGTCCATTAAGTGGGTCACCTTGTCATAGAAGGTGATCAGGTTAGTTTGACAGGATCTACCTTTTGTAAACCCATGTTGACTAGGCCTGATCCCCTGGCCATCGTGCATGTGTTGCGTGATAGCTCCCAAGATGACCCTCTCCATGATCTTCCCTGGGACTGAGGTCAGACTGACAGGCCTGTAGTTCCCCGGATCCTCCTTCCGACCCTTCTTGTATATGGGTGTAACATCTGCCAGCCTCCAGTCGACTGGAACTTCCCCAGTCTGCCAGGATTGCTGATAGATAATGGAAAGGGGTTTGGCAAGTACAGCTCCCTCAGTACCCTTGGGTGAATCCCATCTGGCCCCATTGACTTGTGGGTATCTAACTGGCCAAGTAGATCACTAATCATTTCCTCCTGAACCATGGGAACTTTGTTATTCTTCCCCTCCCTGTCAGCCAGTTCCAGAGGATGAGTACTCAGGGAATATCCTTCATTACTGTTAAAGACTGAGGCAAAGAAGGAATTAAGGACCTCAGCCTTGTCCTCATCCCTTGTCACTAATGTGCCATCAGCATCCAATAAGGGCTGGAGATTCTCCTTGACCCTCCTTTTAAAATTAATATACCTATAGAAGGACTTTTTATTATCTTTTACAGAACTGGCCAGCCTGAGTTCCAGATCAGCTTTAGCCCTTCCGACTTTCTCCCTACATGATCTTACTAAATTCCTATAATCATCCCATCCAGCTGGGTGTCCTGGTATCGGGTGATGATGAGAAGGTGGAAATACTGAATGCCTTCTTTGCCTCGATCTTCACTCCAAAGGCCCCTCGGGACCCGCAGATCCTGGATGAAAGTAGGAGTGTTTGGGGAATGAAGAGCTTCCCTCTAGTTGAGGTGGGAGTTGTCCAGGAGAGGCTCAAAGGGATTAATGCAAACAAATCCATGGGCCCGGATGGGATACATCCACGTGTGCTGAGGAAGCTGGCAGAGGTGGTTGCTAAGCCACTTGCTATCATCTTCGATAGCTCTTGGAGAACAGGAGAAGTACCTGAGGATTGGGGGATAGCCAATATCACTCTGGTCTTCAAAAAGGGCAAGAAGGAGGACCCTAACAAATATAGGCCAGTCAGCCTCACTTCTGTCCCTGGAAAGGTGATGGAACAGCTTGTTCTGGATGCCATCTCCAAGCAACTGGAAGAGAAGAAGGTCATGAGGAGTAGTCAGCATGGATTCACCAAGGGGAGATCGTGCTCAACCAATCTCATAGCCTTCTATGATCTCATCACCAGCTGGGTGGATGGAGGGAGAGCAGTGGATGTCATCTACCTTGACTTCAGCAAGGCTTTCAATACTGTCTCCCATGAAATCCTGATAGAAAAGCTGAGAGATCATGGGATAGATGAGAGGACTGGCTGTCGGACCGGGCTCAGAGGGTCGTGATCAGTGGAACAAAATCTGAATGGAGGCCTGTGACTGGCGTTGTTCCCCAGGGCTCGGCGTTTGGTCCAGTCCTGTTTAATATCTTCATTGACGACCTTGATGAGCGAATAGCATCCACCCTCAGCAAGTACGCCGATGATACAAAGCTGGGAGGGGTGGCTGACACGCAGGAACACTGCGCTGCCATCCAGCGAGACCTCGACAGGCTGGAGAGCTGGGCAGGGAGAAACCAGATGAGGTTTAATAAAAGCAAGTGTAAAGTCTTGCACCTGGGAGGAATAACCGTCTGTATCAGTACAGGCTGGGGGATGACCTGCTGGAGAAGAGCTCTGTGGAGAAGGACCTGGTTGGCTATGAGCCAGCAGTGTGCACTGGTGGCTAAGAGAGCCAATGGAATCCCGGGGTGCATCAGGAGGAGTGTTGTCAGCAGGTCAAAGGAGGTGCTCCTCCCCCTCTACTCCGCCCTGGTCAGGCCCCACCTGGAGTATTGTGTCCAGTTCTGGGCTCCCTGGTATAAAAAAGACAGGGATCTCCTGGAGAGAGTCCAGAGAAGGGCTACGAAGATGATTAATGGCCTGGAACAGCTCTCGTATGAGGAAAGGCTGAGTGAGCTGGGGCTGTTCAGCCTGGTGAAAAGAAGACTGAGGGGGTGACCTTATTAATGTTTATAAATATCTTAAGTATAGGATGCAGGGGGAATTGGCCAGCCCCTTTTCAGTGGTCTGTGGGGACAGGACAAGGGGCAATGGCTGCAAATTGGAGTACAGGAAGTTCAGCACCAACATGCAGAAGAACTTTGACACAGTGAGGGTGACAGAGCCCTGGGACAGGCTGCCCAGGGGGGTGGTGGAGTCTCCTTCTCTGGAGATATTCAAGACTCGTCTGGACGCCTCTCTGTGCAATATGAGCTGGGGAGCTGCTTTGGCAGGGGTGTTGGACCCGATGATCTCTCGAGGTCCCTTCCAACCCCTATGATTCTGTGATTCTGTGATTCTGTGATCCCAAGACACCTGCCCCTTCTTCCAAAGCTCATATTTTTCCTTCTTTTCCCGTATATCAGCAATCTTTTGCACTTTAGCTCTTGTCCTCCTTATAGGGTTAGCACTTTATGTAGAGCTCCATCTTTTGTTTCCGGTATTTGGTGTAACATGTTTAAAACTTCTAGAATGATGTAGCCTGTATCCGATAGGTGAGAACTTATTAGGGTGTCTAGAATCCAGATTTGCTTTGAACTCGCTAAGCTTTTTTTCTGAACAGCACTTATTCTGATTCTGCCCAAAAGCCAGGATAAAAGGAATTAATGAATAAGTTACATTTTAAAGGGAAAGGAAAATAGCTTCTGGAAGATTACATAGCAACATATAAAGCAATAGAAATAAACTTCTATTTTCCTATCCAAAATGTGTATTTATATATATATGCTGTATATACAATGCTACTTGGGTAAAGGCAGGGTAAATGAGTAGTCTTCTGTATTTACTACATTAAAAAACAGGACTCTTCATTAATAAAAATATTTAAAATAGCTATCTCCTTGAAGCAACACCTACATAAGCTTTCTGAGAAGTTGAGCATAGTGTTTCCAGATAAACAAACCCAACACCTCGTTCCTTGATGTCCCTAACAGCATCCTTGTGTGTGTGCATGCATGATTGAACACAATAGCTCTCTTATGTACAAATTGTTCTAGACAGACACTTAATGGTGTGTCAATAAGCAGCAAAGAAATAGGACCAAAAAACCTCTGCAGACAACTGGAGGGATACCATTCTAAACTCTGTGGACAATTCAAGGTCCTTAGCATTAGGAGATCACAAGTGAAGAGTAAGATTAGCTACCTGGTGTGAGCCAAATGTATATGAGTAAAACTAATTAGGTTTTTTTTGTTTGTTTATTTGTTTTCCCAGAAGATAAGGGCCAGAGAAAATTCTTCTTTGTACTCAAGTGGAGAACTCAAAATGCTGAGGTAATCCTCTGGATGCTTATGTGCATAATTCGAGAAACTGCAGCCAGGGCTTAAGCTGTTTTTGAAAAACATACATTGCACCTGATGGCAGATTTTGGTAACTTTGTGATCAATTATTGTCCTTTTTGATCTATAGGTCCTATCAAAAACTCTTTTAAGACCTGAGCTGTGCAATGAGATGAGAGAAAAAAAATACAGGAAAATTAGTAGCTCAGTAAAGTCCTCTTGAACCACATTTGAAATATAACTAAGGATACCTTCTACAAATGTACTGTAGATAAACACTCAGATCAGCAGGTACCAATTAGTGAAGAAAAGCAGCAATTGTGTCTGATCTTTGCCTGAGACTTCTGCTTGCCCTTGCGCTCCCTTTTATGCCCATGCACGAGTTATCACTAATTGTTCAATCAATTGCTACTGCTCATTAACAACTCTTCTGGCTATTGGTATAACAATGAAGGTATTACATCACACTGTAAGATCATTTTTATGACATAAGTGTACATAGGGAGAAAATGGCAAGCACTTAACACAATCTCATAATAGAAGGAAGCTAAGGTCACATTACTTCCTTTCCCTTTAAAAGGTGCAAAAGAAGACTTTGAATTGCAGTGATCTAAATGACCTTAATTCTACAGTTTTCCAGTTTCAAAGTCTTTGATTTCCCTACTTAGTGTATAAAACATCTGGTTATACACATATATACATACACATACACTTGTCTATAGATGTGTGTAGGAATTCACATCAGAACAATTTATAAGATATTCAAATGTACTAATTGTCCTGTAATCATTTCCTCCCCTTCACATTTGAAATAATTAGAGATTTCATGTTCTGATCACTGCGAGGTGCTAATGACTTTTTTAAAAGAACACTTGCAACCATCAGAGTTAATCATATGGGTTTATAAAATTAGGCTAAGATGTTGAATAAACTTATATATTTAATACTATATTCCACTCGAAGCTTAAGGAATCAGAGAAAATAGAATATTCAAGTGAGAAAAAGCCAGCATTATAACTTTACTGCATAACCCCATGTATCAATCTCTTAAAATTCTTTTTATGCATGCTGGATTAACAATTCCATGTTTGTTTGTTTACTGTAAATTTTTTATAGCTTACCTAATCGTATCTAATAGCAATCAATATTCTTCACTATAGTGCTTCTCAAACAGTATTTTAAACTCCTTGGGGAAAGATCACCAACTTATTTTCCTGTGTAAAACATCTAGCAACTTTCTGTCCACTATAAGCTAGTGGATATAATATGGTACTCTAAGCATGTTTTTCCCACAGAATAGATGATTGTTAATTCATCACACATTGCACCAAATTGCTTTCAAAATTTAACATCAACCCTTCAAAAAAAAAAAAATTTGTTTCACACAGATTTCTAGTAGCTTCATGCAATTTACTATAAATGTTCTTTAAAAAGTGTTTCAGAAAGCCTCAGGATATTTGAGAGCCATTGACTCCTAATGAATATGCACATGGGTAACTAGCATCACTATATTTTCAGACTACCTGGCAAAATTGCTGGAAAGCTAAGGCTTATTCAAGAGTCCAAGGTGTCCATGCATGTTGAAGTTGAGTTTAATACATTATCATCTCTCTATTTCTTCTTACCTTTCCATAATATTCTTATTTTAGCCTTCTCAGACTTTTGCTACCCCCTTACGTTAGACTCTGAAATGCCCAAAAATATATTCTCTTAAAGGATTTCATACTTTGCATCAGAGGTGTATTCTCCATAATTTCTCCTCTCTTGTACAGACTCCCTCTACTTGTCCTAATCAGAATTACTATCCTATAGGTAATGATTAGTTTATATTATGAACTCTTTGAACTAGAAAGAAACTCAGTCTTTTAAGTGTTAGGTGATGTGCAGTAGCAGTAGTACAATATCCACTGGCAGCCTAGGATGTAAGAGATGGAAGGGAGCAGCAGTATGATGCCCTGCAGTCACTGAGCATTTGTTTCCACCAGCCCAGCTATCACCACACAGAAATAACCCGTCTTCAAAAGAGAAATAAGCAACTCCTCTCCCTACAGCCATACACACTCAACTGCTATCTTAAGGACATGCTACTCACATGGGCATCTGAGGACCATGTTTAGTAAAGTAGCAAGATTTAATAACTGGAAATAATGTTTCAGGTATTTATTTAGTTTCATGTTGCAGTATTTTAAAACACCCCTGATTTTTTCAAAATCACTTGTCACCACGGCAGTCAAGTGGTAGATTTTCAAAATGGTACCTAAATCAGCACTTCAAATTTAGCAAGTATCTGTTCCAATTTAAAAGAAAAAAATCACCAAAACAAACAAAACCCCAAAACTTCACCTTTCTCTTTCCTAGCTACCTGAATGTCCAGGAAAGAATAAGGAGTAAATATTAGTTAACTGTTTTCTACTTTTAAGGCATCATTTACCTGAGACATTTCAAGTATTATCATTAATCATTCAATAGCAAATCAGAAGTGCATAACAATTAAAAATAAGTATACAAATGAACCCTTGTATATCTCATCTTGTATATTTATACCTTTTCTAGTTTTTAAATAGCAATCAATGTGGCAATGAAAGGATAGGAGTGGTTTTTAAAATTACATAATATTTAATAGTACCCTAAAAAGCAGCTTCATTTTTCCAATTAGACCAATAATAAATCTTTCCTGTAAATCCTACATAATTATTTTTGATACACATTTACAGAAAATGAAAACATTAATCTCTGGCAATACTTTTGACAAGGAAAATACATAATGTTTGTTTATCTTAGTATGCAAGTAGTTTAACATACAGCACTGGTATTTACTTATTAACTGTTGTCTCGATCTATTGTCTGTGTTACAAAAATTTGATTATATGAATGTAATGATTGCAAGCACACAGTGAAAAAAAATTGTAAAGAATCAGTGCCTCTCAGTGCTGCACTATTTAAAAAAAAAAACTCAAACAAACCCACAACCAAAATCACTCCCTCCTCTCCCTTATAGTGTCTTTTAATGGGTATATTTTTCTGAAGAATAAGCAGTTAAAATAGTGTGCACGATGAAATGAGCCCAGACCCTCATTTCCCAACAGGCAGGAAAGCCTGCATAACAGAGCTCCTCTCCACTAGCTCTGTCTCTCCTTTGTGCTGGAGGGCCCAGTGCTGGACACAACACTTCAGATGTCTCTCACCAGTTCTCAGCAGAGAGGAAAGGTCACCTGTCTCAATCTGCTGGCAACACTTCTAATCAGCCCACCATACCCTTTGTATCAGATAATGTTGACTATCATCTAGAAAATATGTTCATCAACAACTAGATAGCATTATGCACCTGTAAGTAAATGTTGGCACATGGAAAATAGTTACAGGAACCTTAATGCACGTTTTATGCAAAACATTTTTATACCCTTTTCTATCTAGATATTTTATTGAGTTGATATTGATGACTGTGATCGTTCTGACACTGGCGATCAGTGGATGAAGGAATTTTTAAAATAGAGGACAACCTTACTTTTCTAATAATTTGAGAAAAGTCTCTTAAGAAGATGAGAAATTTTAAAAGGTTTAGAAACTGATCTAAAACTCATATCAACATATCGGTCTACCTCCACAGAAACGCGATTCACAAGGAAGATATTAACATATCACAGTAACATTCTGTGTGTATTATAAAAAAAAAAAAAAAAACCCAAACAAACAACACCTGGTTCCCTGAACATCAGTTCAGAAAAACAGCAGCCTTCCATTTTCTGCTTCTCTCATCACTTACTGTGCTGGTCTTTTAAATGTCATTTCCATAAACATTCAAACCCAGCTATACTGCTAAGACTGCTGACAGGACAGGCTTGAAATCTGGATCTAGCTACAAGTCACAGAAGTCACTAAAGCTCTCACAGGCTTAGTGACTTGACTTTGCTGCTTGTTCTCAGTGCAAGCCTTCTCACCCCCTGGCTTCCCAATTATTATCACACATGTTTTGTCCAGAGTCTATAGAAATTAAGAGTAGGTTCTGTGTCATAAAGTGGACAACTAGGGAGAACTCTGAGGTAGTGCCAAACAAAGTACTAATGGCAGTAAGTATAACAGAGTCATATCAGTGTGGAGCTAATTATCTCTGCTGGGACACACAGCTAATCAGCAGAACTGTCAGGCCATGCTACAGCAGTTGTACTGCTTTTGTAAATTAAGTGGCTGTGCCTGTCCAGAATCGCACTTGGTTGGACCTCTGTGGGAGGACCACACAGCGTCATGATGAGCTGCAAAAGCATGCCTCAGAGTTCCTTAGTGGTTCAGAAATGCTTTGAGAAATCAGAAGGAAGATGCTTTACTGCCATAATGGATTATTACAACTTATTTTTGAACTCGTGTTTTTCACAGTGTATTCCTGCAGTTTCAATCAGCTCAGATTATATCTTTATTAACAAAAGGTCTGGGCTTCTCTTTCTGATGCAGCATGTTCTGACTGAGTACCTAAGCTTTAGAAATCAGCTTTTCTATATTTTTGAAGAGAAAATTTCTTTCAGTCCCACATGCCCACATGTCTGAGCTTAAAAATACTAGGCTGAAATTTCACTAGAACAATTTGCTGAAATTTGGAACAGATTGCTCTACTGATTTCATCTTTGTTAGTCTGTGCTAAATTCAACTTTATAAATCCAAATATATGGTTGGTCAGTGGCAGTTGGAATCAGAGCAAATCCTCTGTGTCCTTCAGACCTGTGAGATTAATGCTTTGACAAAGAATGCACTGCCACAAAATATATATGTAAAAATATGCCAGGCATATATTCCCATGCACAAAATGAAACACTAAATGCTATTAAACTCTGGTTTAGTAGTCCTGTCCTTGAAACAGACTGAATCATGACAAATTTGAGGACCATAATTATTAAATGTCAGCTACTCAAAGTTTCTTTATCTCTGGCTTTGTTTTTCACTGCAAATATACACCTCCAAAAGTGGCCCTACCTGTTTGTACTGTCATTCTGCCGTCTTGCTGAAATTTTTAAGTAATCCAGAAGTTTGAATTAAATCTTGTCCATATGTTCCTTCCCATCAGCTGACACACGCAGAAGAGGAAAGATAATCATGCAAGGAATTTAACTTATTTTTAAGCAAAATACTTAGTTTGAGTTACTTTTTTTTTTTCCTAAACCATGTGACTTGGTGCATCTATCATGGCAACAACACAAACCCATAAGGTTGATTTATGGACGAGATGGCAGTCATAATTTTAGGCCAGTTGGTCTAAAATATTTCAGATACATACCAGGCCACTAAACATGAACTCAGAAGGAAAAGAGATTTACTTACATCAGAAAGTCCTTTGAAAGGTTTTGAAGGTCCATTTATGTCAAATGCAAACTACATCTCATACACTTATCGTCACATTCACTGCTGTTATTCACTAGCCTTTTAACAGCAATCACATCAATCTGAGAAACATCAGCCTTATAGTCAGACAGTTTCTTCTGTTTCTACCATGCTTTCTGTATCCAATGTTTGTAACAAAAAAACGTGATGTCAATTTTACTACTTCTCATAATGTACCACATACGTCACCATTCCAATCCCAGGAACATGCTGCTTACAAATGAAGAGAACTCATCTAAACTGAACTATATGTTACAAGCTCTTTCATTATGTTTCATTTACTGTAAATGAGTTCTACTCTTAAAAGATCCTGGGTTGACTTCCCTTCTGTGTTATTTATTTCCTAATGAGCACTGATTTTGAGGCTCAGGACTTTGGTGTGTCAAGAGAAGCTAAGGCTCTTTCTACCTAAATTTAATGGAACAGGTAGGAGCCATAAGACATTGCATGTTATTGCTTAATTGCCTGGCTGATTAACAGCTCGTTATTTGCCTAAATGCTTATTTTTCATATATCTCATTAACTGCATAATTGCTAAATTGCCATATGGTTTATAGTTTGTTCATCTACTGCCCTTCATTGTAAATTGTACACTTGTACCCTTATAATGGACTTTTTTGTTGCCTTCATTGTTCGTCCCATATCAACAGAAGTCCTTAATTTTCATATTTTGCTATTCCTTTTGTTTCTCCCCAAATGCTGCATCCACTTTTCTCATCCATTTTCTGTATTGCTATTTCCATTCAATAAAATTTAATTGATTTAGGTACTTCTTCTACACAGCTTTTTCTTTCCCCTACATTTTGCTCTCCTCTCTGTTGACCAATAGGCCTGAAATAAGCTACATAAAAACGTATTAGGCTGATTTAAAAATAATTTTAAAAGTCCTTAGATAGCTCATGTAAGAGTCAAGTAAGCTAATGTAAAATTCAAGTAAGCTAATGTGAGCTACATAATTTATAACAAAATTAGGATAAGGGATCTTTAGGGCTCAAGCTAAAGTAATGGTTAGTATCACAAGAACCTGGGAGATTCTAGACATAAGGCCAGTAGAAGCCCTTGTAAGCTTTGATGTCATAATGTTTTCTGTTCTTCTTAGCTCCAGAGCTCCATGTAAAGACAGGTAGAGCCAAGTACTGGATTTAACAGCTGGACGTAACCTCCTGGATTTTTCTACCTCCACAAAAATCTTGCCAGTTTCAAATAGACAATAAAGTAAAATAAAATACTTCCAGCATGTTCTAGAAAGTGAGGTCTCTAAAGTAGCTTATGCATGTGACATTGTAGAGGCTGTCAGAAAAACTGCCGTGAAACAGTTAAACTGGTGTCTCAGAGCAGAAAATGCTCAGTTTGAACAAGCATTGAATCCCTTACAATTCAATATGCCTGCTTCCTCTCGTTGTAGGGATTACGCATATGACTAACTTCATCACTTCTTTACTGTGTACTGGCAGGTAGGCAAACATAACTCAAATTCACATAAATTCTGCTTCAGTCCTGTTCTATGAGGGTTTGGGTTTTTTTTCCACTGAAATCTTTTTTTAGATAAATCAATCACTGCACTTCCAAAGTCAAAAATACATTGCCAGCTGAGATTTGAAATGGTGGCAGTGTTATATGTGCGGAATATAACCACTCCAATTTTTTTTTTGTTTACAAAATCCCATTAACCATCATTTCATCCCCAAAATCCCTCATTACATAAATAGATATCTGACAGCCAACCTAGTTGGTTTATGAAATCTCTATACTCCCATAATTCCATGCTATGTCTCATCAGTACAGATTATTTGTTTACCGACTTGAACAAAGCAAACATTCTAAATTTTCCTTCTGTGGGATGTGTGTGTCAGTTGCAGACATAATTTTAAAGAAAAAAAAAAAAAAAGATATGTGCAAAACTTCTGTTGTCCCTACATACCTGCCCCACCAACCACAAGGGAAATTAGTTTACCTCCAGAAAATATTCATTTTGTTCCAGTCTGCCTACCTGAGCCTGTTGTATGAATTGACAGAGACAGACCTTGCTGAGAATTGCAATATACCACTAGGAAGTTTATTTGCAGAGAGCAGACATTTTATCAGTCTGACAATACTATTGAATTCAAAACCACAAACAATTTTAGTCTGTAACAAATTGAACATTGTGCAGACTTAAAATAGTTCTGGTTGAAGAGCATGTGCACTTTTTACCACTTACAATAATAAAATGAAGCAGTGCTCATATATCCTGAATGCTCATGTCACAGAAAGAGTATCTCGACCACCATATAGACCAAGAGGAAGATTTGTGTCCTTATTCTTAATAAATTATTTTAATACCTGCTTCATAAAGAATTATGTGGATGCTATTCCTTGTGGCTGCAGGTACACACTCCCATTGCATCCCCTGCAATGCCATGGAGACAAAATTCCCAACTCGCTATACCATTCTAGATATACCTACCATACCCAGCATGGTGGAAGCATCCACATGTATCAAGACACTCTCCAGTGAATCTTCTGGCTGTCACACCCCAATGAGTGATGTCACTTGCCTGTCAAACCCCTGCTTTTTCACATCAAAGCTCACAGCCCCATCTTTTTCATGGTGGGCTTTTTGAAAGCCACATATCACAGGCAGGACACACAGCCTATCTATCCACTGTCGTGTCCTGATTATCACATCCATCACCTGATGGGGACTGTTCCCCCGTTGCAGGGAAACATATGTGAGACACCTTGCAGTGCTACAAGGAGTGCTCACAGGGCCACTAAGAGTGGCTGTTTTGAACTCACCATACACATTTGATCTCTGAGCAGCCTCTGATTAGCTTCCCATTTCCTTCTGCAACATGTGAAGTGGAGACTGAGAGGCCCCACATCTGCCCCAGCCTGATAGAACATCTCTGCAGTGTTTCTTGGGCAACCTTTGGGCTGTGCATGGTGCCACCAGGCTCTAGCAATCCTGCATGCATGTGTGGGAAACCAGGATAAAATGCCAATTCAGAAGACTGTGTACATAAGGACAATAAGGAAATCCCTAAAGGGAATCACCATAATGAATGGGTAAAAGACCTATCTGATGGGCCTGTGAATCGGAAACCATTTTGAAAAAAGCCTTGCATGGCAGGGAAGGGGAACAGAGACTGTGCAGCTGCCTCTGAGTCCATGCCTCTGAGTCCATGCATCTTTCCTTTTCCTCAGGTCAATGATGTTCCATGGAAAGTTTCAAAACTTTCCAGCAACTGACTGAAGTGTGCCCTGTGCTGCCTCCAGCCTGAAACCATTTATACCTGGTGCCAGCCATGTGTGATGTGGCCACCACTGACCTGATATCTACAGTGATATGGCCACCACATCACTAGTTTTCAATACCATGAGGCTTGCTTGAATTCACAGGGATGGACAAACCCCACCCATGACACAGGCTCATGCGGAAACATGGGGGCACGTCTTGTCTGGAGGCTGTCATTGCCTCACAGTCCCTAAACACCTCCTTTTACTGATTTTCTTCTAGGCTGCAAGGACACAAAACCTGCACAAGGGCCATGCAGAATCATGGCTGGGGGGAGCACATTTCAACTGTATTTTCTCTTCATGTGAAACACCACATCTGCAACTGGATGTTCACACCAGGGTGGGTATGGCCTAAGCCAATATAGAAGTCTGAAGAAGCTGGGTTCCAGTGGTCTAACCTGTCTTTCAAGGCTTACACTCTTAACACTTCTTTCAGCAGTTTTCCATAATCATTCTAGTGGTTCTGAAACAATATTCTAAATAAGCGTAGTGATCTGAACAGAAAGTATTTGAACAGTTTCTGCTTTCCTATTATAAAATATTTTTTCTTCAGCTGTTATTAACAGAATGTGAGGTTGACAATAGAAACTTCATGTCTTTTTAAATTGCATGTCAATATTTAACATTGTAAGAAACATGGTCTGAGATGGAATCATACAGAAAATAAGTTTCTTCTTACAAACATGAGCTTACTCAAAATTCATGCCTAATTCTTCCTTAGCTTTTCTTCAGTCATCTTGATTTTCTCATAATAGAGTTCTTTGGAACTCAACTTCATATTAACTGTGTGTCATTGATCACTTTTCTGCCAGTCTTGGGAGAGAGTCAGCTGCTGCTCCCAACTATAAACTCTGTATGGCAGAACCTGGATGAAAATCAGGTGAAAACCTGATGTCAGCTGCCATCTACATTACAACCAGTAAAGTTCAGATTAGCCAGAGAGCTCTCCCTTGATTAATGTGAAGAACGAAAGTCATTGGAATTATGATGACACTGCATGAAAAGACTGAATCTGTCCTAGCAGTGGCATGTGCCTCTTCTGCTTCTTTTCAATTATTTTTTTTTTAAAACAGGTTTTCTGGGATAAAAATTGATACTGTGAGGTGAAAAACAGAGAATGAGAAAGTGGGAAGGCACATCATAAATTGCACCAGAACTCAATAAAATAGATCACATACAAAGATTGCACGAGGTTAGAATTTAAAGACAAAAATGACTGCATTGGAGGAAGGGAACTGTAACCTTCCTTTGTAATTCTAGGTCTGGAAACTGGAATGTTTAACAATATATTCTGAAATACAGCAGAAGCTTGGGAGACTTTTGAGAAGAAAAGATAGATGTCTTGCAGTAGGTACCAAACTGTCTATACTATATAAGAAAATGGAAACCAAATAATCTTCTAAGACATTGCAAAATTGTAATAGCAATGTCTATACTGACATGAATAGGGAAGAGCTACAAAAATGACGTGTTGTTGATATCTGGTAGAAGCAGCTCATGAAGGTCCTAGGACATATCTACCCACAAATTTTCAGAACAACTAGACCTGAAACAGAGACAGTGATTAAATCCTGGCAACTTACAGAGGTGGAACAGGAGAGCAATTAACCACTGTCGTCCTCTGACTGGTACCAATGAGACACATCCAAAACCAGAACAGAAAGTATGGGGACAGGATGTCCTTTCATTCTCCATGTTATGGAAGCAACCCTGGACAAACTGCCTGGATAAAAGTATCTCTATGCCTGAGTGCCCGACAGACTGCTTACGGTGTGCTGGTGGATGCGAGACTATGAGTCTGCAGTCAATGGTGCTTTAGATTAGTCTTTCCTTCCTGCAAGGTACAGCATCAAGCTCCTGCAGCATTATCTTTCATGGGGCAATCGGGCTGTCATTATGTTTTCATGAGGTTCTGAAAGATACATAGACTGCAGTAAGATGTAGCTGTATATGCATGTGCGTATGTGTATATATATATATGAGACGCATATACTGTAATAAGCAATTCAGCATTTATTCATGCAATTATAACTTTACAACTTGTGGGATGAAATGAGCCATCTGTCGAACTAAGGGGGCCCATCTCTAGTGCTAAAGTACAAAAGAAAACCAGCATTTCTAGGACTCAGTTGATCTCATCCTGACAGGCAGTTCTAAAATAGTCCAGATGAGTTGTAACTGCTCCAGCATAGAATTGAATCCCTCATGGTGTCTTATAGTACCACACTGCAGACAACTAAATTTAGATGTCTAAATGTAACAAAACAATTACAAAGCATAAATATATCTTTTTAGAGCCATTCTAGATGTCCTAGAACACCCGAGATAACTGCTTAAAGCTGTCATATGTGACAGAGAATCTATGGGAGACCTGCAAAGTGGTATCTTGGGATGGCAGGATACCTCAGAATATCTAAAATGCTGTCTGACACCTAACTTTAAGCAATTAAATTATTCTGTGCAGAGAGCATTCAGCTACCAGCAGATAAATAATTGGTGTAATTTGGGAGTTTGTGGGATATTTGAGACACCCAAGCAGAACAGACTGATACAACACAGCATTTGTGTCCACTTCTGTTCTTGGGTGGGACTTAACAACACCTGAAGTGAAACTGCAGACCCTTTTTTCAGATAGTTGAATCCTCCTCTGTGCATCTAGATATGTACTGTGCCTGTAGACAGTCAATGCAGTTCTGGGTATCATATCTGGAATTAAATATTTTTTGCAATTTGAGATGCCCTTGCATATCCTGATGTATGGCAGTTTCAATAGGGCAAACGTTTTTCTAGGTCCTATGTTTTGTCTGTGAGTTTCATATATATTCGTAGGACAACTGAAGCGATCCATGCAAGTACATAAAGCACCTGAATGCTCCCCGCAGCTGAGGCATGTGAACTTGTTTGCCTGCACCCTCAGTCTGAAGTCTGCCAGAGAAGGATAAGCACTACATTGATCCAAGAGAAGTGGCAGATGCCATCCTCTTCCCACCCTCCAGGGGATGTGGTGGCTATGTCACAGTAGGCAGCAGGTCAGTGGTAGCCATGTCACAGCTGGCACAGGAGCAAGAAGCTGGTGGCTGCCCCTGACTGAGAGGTGCCCCTGCACAGTCAGGAGCAACCACTGGTGGTGTGGCTTTTTATCCCTCCCAGCACATCAAGAGCCAGATGTGTTTCCAAGGACCACACCATTCTCACCTGATTTGTAGCCTGGTCCCACCCATGGCATCCTCAGGCAGGGAAGCATGTTGTGCCAGAACTGCCAGCGTTGGGGAATGTGAAAGTGCTGTACTGCTATCATGAGGTCCAATCTGAGATAGAAATTGCCTCATCTCAGCACTCTGTGGCACCAGTTGCAGCAGCAGCAACAATGGCTATTCAGGCATGTGACTGGCATCTGTCCACGGGGTATCAGAAGCTGCCTTGACCAGACAAGCAAACTATAATATATACCAATGCTATCCAGTAGTGGCTAATAGGCAAGACTTAATGCACCAGAGTACAGATAGAGGCACAAAAAGTGCACAAAGTATTTCCTGTGATGCACTAGACACAACCCAATCCTTCCATTGAGCCAACATTTCCATGCTTTCATTCTACAAAGGAATCAAATTGTTAAAAAGAAAGTATATTATTAATACTGTGACTCAATCAGAATCATTTTCTTTGGAATACTCTTTCATCTGCACACCTTAACAGATTCATAAGCTGTGGGAACAGTATGTCTCTTTGGGAACAGTATGTCTCTTGACCTATGGGATAGCCATGGCCCACAGAAATTCCTCTCCTTTCTCTGTCGCTCCTCCCCTGATCCAACTGCAAAGGGAAAGTCAGTTTTCTGCATGTCTGTTGATGTGGTAGAGGATGAACACTGGCAAGCCTTTGAGCCTACCAGATCCCTGTCATTACACAGTATTTACATTACGCTGCTCTCCAATAGCTTCTGGCTGCAGTCTTGAGGAAAGAAACATTCAGGCAGCTTCAACGTCATAATTGGCATGATGAGAGTTAGACATAGGTGCTTGTTCTGTCATTAACAGGTTGACAACCCTGCAGGTGCTTTGGCGAACCTAAGAGCCAAATGTCAGGTCCTGCTGAGACCTCACCTCATTTGTTACAAGGACCTGGTTGAGACTTTTGAGTATTTTGAGGTCTTTCTCATAGAAGTGCATTTTCAGATGAGTCACAAGCAGGCATATGTTAGATGTCAGAAGGTGACAAGCTCCAGAACAAGTCGAAGAGCAGTAAGGTGATACATAGTCTTGACAAGGCCAGGGTAGGGAACCTAGGCTTTCTGTCCATGGAAAATTATCAGGAAAATTCTATGTCAAAGCATATAACTACATTAGCAAACTTTGAACTTAGGTTGTGTTTGCCAGGTGTTGAAAGAGGATGTGTATAGTTTTAATGCAAAACCTGTTATTCCATGAGTCTTGAGAACTTCCATGAGTCTGTAACACAGGAAATTTTTTTGTTCTCCATGCCAAAGACAACATAAAACAAAGCAATCTGCTGAACCAGTATTTCCTATTATAAAACAATTTAGATTAATAATTTTCATCAAATATACAGAAAGATATATTTTTAAGAAATATATGCATTTCTTTGAAATGTCTTAAATTACCACAGTGTCTGGAATTTAGGAGATAGGTCATCGGGAGACATGACTTCAGACACCTCCACTGCCTGAGTCTCATGAATTCACAGCATGACATGAAGAGATGAGGCTGGTTTACTCCACAAAGCACGGCCTCTTATGGACTGGAGGTCAAGAAGGCACAGTGGTAAGGAAGAATCATAGTAAAGCTTTTACATTTCACCTTGACAAGCTCCTATTTGTATGTAGAAGAGAGAGGTTTTGAAAAGCACCTCTGCCAATTTTTGGACACCAGATGCTATACTGGAAAATTGCCTGCCTGTTCTGTGGAATTTGTAGGAAATGAAGGGGAAGGCCATTGCATCAAGTGAATGAGGACAGAATTACAGAGAAAATAATTCATGAGTATTTTTTGAATCATGATATACATGCAGAGTGCAAAAAACCCAGATTTCCTTAAACCGGTTGTACTTGAATTTTCAACTTCAATGTTCTTTCAGTGTATTTGTTGAAAAAAATGGTGAAAGATATTAATCAAAGCTGATTTGTGATAGAAAGTACTTGTTCAGGGAAACATCTTTTGCTGGATTTGCAGAATTCCACACAAGAAGGTTTCTCCAAAATGAAAAAGGTATTTCATGTATCTACATTTGCTTTTTTGATTACTGTTTTATATTGTCTTTTGACATATTAGTAGCAGCACATAACCTGACAGGTTACAGGATGAGAGATTATATTGTAAGATGAATAAAATTGTAAGATGAATAAAATTGTAAGATGAATAAAACCACCAAAACCTCTCTAAAATATTACAGAAATGAGTTATTCTGGTCACATGTAGGATAGTCAAAAGAAAATTCTGACACTGGCTTCATGCTCAAAAAGGTGGACAAATGACTTCCAGGAAATATTTATGGACAGAATGGAAGAAGATGTTCAGCAGCCCAGATATTTGTTTTCCTTTCTCCCTTCTAGTGAAGAAAATAAAAATGCTGGACTGCTTAGTATTTGGAGATTTTTACTTTCAGCTGGTAGAGACAAGTAATACTAAAAAAAAACCCCAAACCCCACAAAAAAGTGGTTTTTAAAAAACGATTGTCTTACCGGACCACTGATATAAGACCCCATTTATTCAGAATCTGATTTTTTTTTCTTCTCCAAAATTTATAATTTTTTTTTATTTTTCACATCACAAAAATTACACCACATAACTATGTGCAGTGGCGTAACTAAAAGTAGGAAACACACATATCTGCTTACTTACCATGAATCTTCGCTATGGTATCTCAGAATGTGGGAAACAAATTTGCTAAGAGGTCTTGATTTCTGAATTATCTGACAGTAAAACACTCACATTCCTAATGCTAAGTAGACCCCATATGTCAGTTGAGAAAAAAAAAAAACAATAAGTGTATGACACAGTAATTAACAATTTAGATAAACTAACTTTTAAAAAATCTTATTTAAGGTGCAGCTTTTGTGTAAAGGACCACTTAGGACATTGCTGTTAGTACACTTCAAAGTGAAATAACATATATATTTAAAAAAAACCCAAAACCTATCTTCAGTCTATAAAAGACAGTGTTTTGTCAGAGAGATAATAGCTTTGAGTTAGTGTGAAAGTGGGGCTTAATTAAAAGGAACAAAAAATTGTTCAATAGCATTCCCACACAAAAAAAAAGATTATAACATCAATGTTTATGAACACCACAGGCATGCAACTGACTTTTTAAATAGTTACAGACAGTAAGACATGCATCTTGCAACTTGCAGCCACTTATTAACACTTGTTAGTAAGTGTCATTCACCTTTAAATATCCAATAGTGTAGTACAAACATAATGATCTAAAAGTCCCCAACTGTGGAGTGATTGAATTATTTCTTATGTATAAAACACTTGATCTTGCAAATTGTGTCTGAAGATGTAAACAGCTTTAGAGAACCACTTCATATCTACTAAAAGTTTTCCAGTGGTTCAACAACATCCTTAGAAAGGGACAACAGCTAAGAAGTAACAATGATTATTTGGATGACCCATGCAGCTGCAGGGCAAGTCAAAACTAATTTACAATCCGTTGGCCGGCCTTATTCTCTCATTAATACTACATGAATACACACAGACATGGAAGAGTATTTCTCATGTAGAGTAGGATAAAGGGGGGAGGAATATATCTTCTAGGGAATAAGCAAAGTACTCCAGTTGGTGGGGGAATCAAGACCACTTCCCTATTTAAAAAGGGGAAAAAAATCCTAATAAAGATTTGTTTAGCAAGACTGTAGCATGACAAAGAGCTCTTTCTCACTTAGCTGTGTTGAGTAAAATATGGTTATTATCATGGAAAAGTGTTCAAACTAGCACACTTTATAGCTACAAACTCAGCTTGGGTTGCTTCTCTGTCATCAATCTCAAAACACATCCACTAGATGCTGTCTTTGGAAAGCCTGTTCATCTCAGGCTATGGAAAATGATAGAAAAGACATTAGGAATTTTAACTTCATCTTGACTGAAAGTAATTAATATAGGTTCTACTAAATATTTAAATTATTACTGGTGAATGTTTTTAGTGTTAATATGCATTTGATTAATTTGTTTTACCTACTCATCTTTACAAGTGAGTCATGATTACTATGTATGAATGACTCTTTTGAATATGCATGTCCAATGTACTAAGTGGATGCAGTAAGTTACTGTGAACAGCAGCACTTTTGGAGGCATTCTTTCATAATCATTGTAAAAGATCATTTTCGAAATTGGTTTTCTTACCTTTATTTTTTATCATCCAGCTTTCTGCCTCTCCCCATTTTCCATTTCAAAATTCCCTTGGTCTGATAAAGGAAAAAAATATTTAGTAAGAGTCTTCAGAGTGATGATGGGGCTTGTTTTTTACAAGATGACTCGTTTCACCATAATACTTTTAATCAACATCTCCAGTTCTTTAGAGGGGGAAATAAATTTGAATCTGTCTTAGACTTCATGTACATTTTTTTGATCAGGATCTTTTAGTAGAAAAGGGAAATGCAATCAAATTTTTAGAGGACTATATACACTTTGGGCTATACAGACAAATGATAAATCTTCCACACCAAATAGAAAGTCACTGTAAACTACTTAGCATTATTTTACTTTCTAATATATTGACTTTAATGAGACACTTTGCATTTTCTTCATTTGTGTTGACCCATTTATGTTGTGCCTCAGTTTAATTGAAATCCAACCTTCAGTCTGTAAACATGTATGGAAAATCAGCATTGAGTACTTTTATATGCACAATTGCAATTTTTTAATTATCAAAACCATGCTTCTACTAAAAAGGTAGGATGTAGAGAATTATATCAACAGAATAATTCAAAATAATTCACAATAAAATAAAGATGCACATTTTCACATCATCTCAAAAAAACCCCAAAGATTTGAATATACTAAGGCTAGACCTATATTAAAAAGAACATGAGGACTGATGGAATAGATGCACCACAAGTACTGAGGGAAGTTGCAGATATAATTTCACAGCCACTCCCTACTATCTCTAAATGATCATGGCAACTGGGAGAGGTACATGAAGACTGGGGAAAGAAAATGCTTGTTCTGTCTTCAAGCAGAACAGGAAGGAAGGCCCAGCAGACTAACTACAGACCATTCAGCCTCACCTCAGTCCCTGGGATGTGGACAGAACAACCAATTTTGGAAAACATTTCTAGGCATATGAAGGACAGGAAAGTCATCAGTAGCAGTCAACAAGGATTCACAAAAGGGAAGCCTTGCTTTACCAACCTGATAAATTTCAGTGACAAAATGACTGGCGTAGTAGATCTGGGGACAACAGGGGATATTTCTGTCTTGACTTCAATAAGGTTTTCATAGAAAACACAATAGTTTATGTTGGAAGGGACCTTTAAAGATCATATAATTCCATGTTTGCAAACCTTGTTTCTCCAGTCACAAAATACATTAGAGGGGCATGCACTAGAGGGATGTGTGTTCCTACACGCTTATACGTTGCACCTGGATTTGGCCTTAATGTAGACAGGACTTCAGTCTATTCTTCAGTGTCTCTGCTGAAGGTACTGCTGGAGAACTAAAAAGTGGTATGAAACTAATTTTGTTTTCAAAGTTTCTTTTCTCTTTGTGTGTTTTTGAACTATTTTTCTGTGTTGCATAGTATTTATTTGCTTTTAGTCTCACTGAAGCTAGTCAAAAGATTAGTTCCAACTCTTTAAACTATGTGTTTAAAGAAAAAAGAACTTTCAAAGTGTTTTATTATGCTGCAAATGCTTAGAGCTATGAGGAAAGTGAAAAGAACTAATAAATAATTTTTAAAATATTTTAAAATGTCTCTTTTTTTCTATTTTTTTTCTTGCTAATGCATATTGGAATATGCCTCTACTATTTCAAGGGCACCAGGGGAATATGGACAACTGATTAAAAAAAAAAAAAAAAGCTCTGAACCAACCAGAGATAAAAATATTGTCAAGAAGATATAAATTGGATTACTTTTAAATTATATATATGTAAGTTCTGTATTTTAATGCAACAAAGATTCCTCCTCAGGGAATTGAGTATAACATAATTTTATCAGTGCATGGGAATATGCTCTTTGTCCAACAGAGTTCCTATTCCACCAGCACCAGCACAAAGTAATTATTCTTTGAAGAGATTCAAAGTCACAGCTTTTCCCACTTATCTCTTAGAAGCATTTGGCTTTAATACTTGCCAGAGGAATAGTTGCTTCTCAAGTCTCACATTGGAAAAGCCAAAGGAACACAGCCACACTCTGAAGCATGACATGAAAGCCAGTAAAAGTCTTGAGTGGTTCCTTGATTTCTAATTAAACCAGGCAGTTCCCTGAATCCTACAAAATTCCAAATAATAAGTCAGAACACACCCTCTTGAAAACTAGCATGCCCAAAACTGACAGGGTTGAAACCTGAGAAGTCTTTCAGTAGACATGGTTTGGAAAAAATCCTTATAAGCAGTGGAGTTCACCGGTTTCAGGTACATACTCTGCAGCCATCCTATTTTGCTTTTGATATTCAAAACATTCTTTTGCCATATGCATGATTCTATAAAGCATGTTGGCAAGCCGATGACATTTATCATCAGCTCAGCTATTATCTATATTTGAATGGAACTGAATTCTATTGACTTGCAAACAAGCAGCCTAGGAACACAGATTCTTCAGATCAAACACTGTGCAAGAATTGTACCTTACTGTAAAATATGCCAATTAAAACATAATACACAATTCCAGTAGATATCTTTCCAACTACAGCATTTCATTGCACAAAATTTGAAAACCATCTTGAATTATTTGGCTGATTTTTTTTTTATCACCAACATCAAATATTGACAATTGGAGAAGTTGGGACAACAACAGGAAGATTCAGACTGAGAAAACTGGCAGTAAAGCTCTGACATGAATTCTGATAAGAGTACTTGAGTACCAGAAGCAGAGCATTCTGATATTTACATAGTTACATGTGGAAAGTATCTAATTTACCTTTATTTCCTCTTAGGCAACCTGCTCTTAGATATAGCATTAATGAAGATGCATTATTGTATTGACAGCAAAAAACATGATATCTTCTCTTTTTCAGAGTTTCATGATATATTTGCTCTAAAAAACCACAGTGGTATAGCAAAACCCTATGATAATGATGACAGTCCATCATTCTTCAGCTCAGAATTCCTCACTTTTTTCACAACTGACAGATCAGTCCTTTAACAGGGTTTCTTCTGAAAGTGAAAATGGTATTTCAATAATACTTCTGTATGATTTTTACCACAAAAGGGAGCTTTGAGATTATATGTACATGCTTGAGACAGTTATTTATGAGTGAATTTTTCAGAACACTTAAATGGGAGTGCCACAAGATTGCTATTTCTGTGTTTCACTAAAACACATGCAATCTTGATTTATATCCTGTTCACACAACAACCACTTTATACTTATGTTTTCATTTTTTTTATTATTATTATTATTTTTCACTAAAGCAGCTTCTGAGGACTGAGGCCACAAGACCTGAATTCTGATGTAATTCTCTGGTTGTTTACTCTGTACATTAGGCAAATGAAGCTGTCTAGCTGCTGCTGTGTTCAGTTTTACTTAAATTAAAGGAAGAGATTAGAGCTTGTTTCTACAATCATACTGATTCACAATTAAGTATAAAACTGTTATATATACAGTATATGATAGCCTGTAGGAAAAAAATAGAAAATATAGCCTATAACAAGACAGTACCCATAGAATCTGCTTTGAGTAGGTCTGATAGGACAGGATAAGGGTACATTGGAATTATTCACTATTTTGTTTTCCACTGAAACAGAAATAAATCAATACCATATTAATTTTTTTGTAATAAAATAGAAAATAAATCATCTCTTACCTTGTCCCACTGAAGTGCCTTGCAAATGACATTTTAATAGGTTCCATTCATGTAGTACTTGGTTTCTACCACGTGCAGCATCAGTATCTAATATGTTTCTTATTAAGACCATGCTGCAATCCAGAAATATGTGATGCATATTGTAAGACTGTAAAGATTATTTCACTTCCTTCACACTGAACATATAACTATGACATCATATACCATATGATTCAAAATATAAACTATTAATACAATACAATAAAATAAATCTTTAGCCACAAACAAACACCCTAATTGTATTGGAAAGTCAGAAATACATATATTATATTTGGAAATAAGAATGTATTAATTATTATAGACATGAGCCTGTAGTAGTATGAATTCTAATCATCAATACAGACCATAGCTCCATATCAGTCCTAGTTAAATAAAAGAAACAGTTCATTACTATAAATACCTCTGAAATATATGGAATACAAACCTGTAGGAAAATTATAATTTTACTATTGGGAACACAACTTTCTGAACTTTTCTGACAGTTTTTTCCACATAATTTTACTTTTCACCAGTCTTCATCAACATTTGTGACAGAAAAAACCCTGAGATACAAGTGAAACAATCTTCTACTTTTGGGGTTTGTTTTGCTTTAGTTAGGTTCTTTGGTCTTTCGGGATTTTGTTCTTTTTTTTATATAATTATTGTTATTTAGTAACATTTGTAACATTTTGTAACACCTGTTTTGAGGTGGTTGTTTCAAGTTTGTATGCATTCTAACCTAGGAAGATTAAAACCAAATGTTTCCATTGTTCAAAATAATACAGAATAGGACCTAAATTCAGAAAAAAAAAAATTAGTGTAGGATGAAAAACAGAAATTCCATCACCAAAACTCAATATACCACAAGGATTCCTGTCAATCAAGGATCAGCTCCCAAATAATACTCAAGTTTGCTTATTAGTTTCTTAGAGAAGAGTGTAAAAACAATGTCAGCTTGAGGAATGTAAAAAGAAATCTAAGTATTCTTGTGCTTTCTCTGAAGAGATGGATATAATCCTAGCATAAGCAATTTCTGTGCCTGTGGACAAGGCACAAATGTTACATATTCTCTTGCAACTATAATTTATCAGCTCTCTTCCATACAAAGCAAGAGGCATGCTATACATTTCACAGTTTTCTGTCTGGAGCCCTGGCAACAGAAATACGCAATTCCTACAGACAATAAACTTGGCCACTAGAGATGCTGAATGCACTTATCAATCTTGTAAAGTGTGAATAAAAGAGTGAAAGAACAGTGAGGGAAAGCAATTCATTGTCACTAACTCTCAGTCAAGAGCTTACATAATGTATGCCAGACTAAATGGGAGTTAGGTCATCTCCAGTTGCTCTTTGATTTCCTTAAAGTCACATCCTACATGGCCATACTACAGGTGATGAGCATGGGGAGCTTCAGGGAAGGGATTGCTATTTTTAAGTGAAAAGTGTCACAAAGTCTTCCCCTCACTGTAACTTTTAATTTAGTGGGGAGAAAAAAGCAAGAGCAAGAGATACTGTTTGAATCCCACACACTTCCATAATTCCAATACTTTATAATCTGGACAAGGCTTAACATCTCAGCACTTCTTTTGTAATAGTCTTTGCATATACCTTCTCTCAGAGAACAATATAATAAATAATATTCATTACAAAGGCAGCCAACCACTTATTTTGAGACAGTAGCTCAAATATACCTTCTACAGAAATATATTTCTATCAATGATAGCTCTAAACTATATGGGATAGTTTTATTTCGTTGGATTTTTCCTCCTATTTCTCTATGTTCTTTTCTTTTCCAGTGTGACAATGTATAAAAGAGGGACAAAAGAATAAAAAACCACCAAAAAATAACCAAAGCAAAGGTGCTGAGAATATAATTAAAACATTTTTCCCCAATATTTACCTCTTCAGTAGCATGGGGACATGCTACTCAATATTGCAAGCAGACAACAAAAATTGTGAGAGTCCTCTACTTGGTGTTTAGAAACCTAATCTGGATACATACAGGCAAAAGTATACAAGAGAGATAAACATACGTGCACAAGGAGATACAAGAAGAATGATATCTTTTCATTATCTCTTTACGACAACATGCATCATTATATCTAATATATCCAGCATCTACAGGGTATAACCCCAAATAAAGCCCTAAAATAACAAAGTATAAATGCCATCTAAGTGTTGGTTGAATTACAGTGTTTATCTGTTATTTTTTTATAATTATAACATCCAAGCAAGTTTGTTATTGTCCTGTACAAAAATGCAACTTTTGATGAATGATTTACAAAGGAAAACAACTAAGCCGAAGATCAAAAACACCATTAAAGCCTCAGGCATATGTCAATCCAAACAAAACCATATTGCTTGCAGCCCTGTACAGTTTGCCTTTCAAAGCAGCAGAGTTTGTGGGTTCAGCTTTTGAATATTCAAAATAAACTTCCCGAGTTTTTGATCTATGGAAGGAAATGTATATTTAGAAATGGGGGAAAGAAGTCCTTTCGTGGTCAATTTGTCAGACAACATGACGGGTTGAGGCTGAGCCCAGGAGTGAAGTCAGGGTGGCCCAGTCACAGGAAGGATCCTGCACTCACTCTGCAGCCTGAGTACAGTGGGCAGAACTCGGGCAGCAACAGGGCCTGCTAGGAGATGGGGCTGGTACCAGAGACAAGGTGCTGATGTATTCACATCCCACTGGGACCAAGTCTAGGCAAAGGCTGCTGATAAGGTTGAAGTTGACATGGGGTTGCTTGGCCCTGGGCAGGAGGTAACAGGGGCAGTGAGGGCAAGGCAGGGCTGCCTGTGCCCCCCGAACCCCGCCACACATACTGCTATCACTCAGGGGAGTTAATCTCCAGCTACTAAGAGAAGAACCTGGGTGGCAGGTCTAGACTAGGGAGGGAGGCTGGACAGCAGCATTTAGGCTGTGAATATGTCTGTTGTTTTTGCCAAAGGAAAAAGCCAGGAGAAAGACGGAATATGTAAAGATTTACACCAAAACAGGTTACTGTTTCTGAAAAAGCAAAATTTTCAGAAAATGCTTTAGGTAGCAAATCAGACAAAGCAGAGTCCTTGACTTAGTTAACCGTTTGTAGTACACAGAATGAAAACTGACCTTACATAACCATGATAAATTTTGCAAATTGAGGTAGTTAATCAAACATATTTTACTGTAAACAGTAGACGCCCCACAAATCAATTACTTGAAAGGGCAAAATGCTGCACAGGCAGTGAGGAGTGAAGAAAAACTGTGATAAACAGCTCTCTGAGCACCAAGGTGAGAGAACGCATCCCAGCAGAAATTTCCCTGCAGCCCTCCAAGAGACCATGCTTGAGCAAGTATCCACACTGTAACCTGTCAAGGACCCCACACCAGAGCAGCTGAATATGCTCTGAAGGTAGCTGCAGCTCCTGGAGACCCCACACTGGAGCAGGTTTAACCTGAAAGACTGCAAACCATGGAAAGGACCCATGCTCGAGCAGGACAAAAGTGTGAGGAGAAAGGAGAAATAGAGTGGAGATGCTATGGACTGACCACAAGCCCCATTCCCAATTCTCCCTGCACCACTTGGTGTGGGGGATGTAGAAGAGCTGGGAATGAAGATGTGAAGTTTACACTGAGAAGAAGGGAGGGTGAGGGCAAAGTGTTTTAACCTTTGTTTTTGTTTTTCTTAATCCTACTTTATTTTTAATCAGCAAAAACTTAAAATATCTTTCCCCAAGTTGAGTCACTTTTGCCAGTGACAGTAACCAGGAAGTGATTTTACTGTCTTTACCTCAACCCACAAGCTTCATTTCTCTAACATTCCTATTGAGAAGAGGGAGTGAGAAAGCAGCTGGGTGGACTTCTGGGAGCTGGCCAAGGTCAACCCACCGCAGTGTTATACATGAATCTGGAGGAATTAATTAAGACCTGAATAAGTATCCTAATCCCAGTCAGGTATAACTCAAACATGAGCTACTTTTACCAAGGATTTCTGTTTTTCCACCAAAATGACAGCCCAGCTGATCCCTGATGTATTCCCTTTGCTGCTCTCTGCAGCAACATTAGCATTCACATACCTCTGAAGACACAAACCACGGGACTGATCAGCCTGAAAACTAATCCCACAGAACAAGAGCAGGTTTCAATCACTGCAATTTATTGATCCCCCTTCATTATGTAAATTCATGAGTATTTATGTGTAAATCAGTTCTTCTACAATAAAATCCTTAAAATATCCAAAACACAATTAAGTTCATGATGTTGTCCACCAATAGATTCTACAGACAGTCATGGAGAGGGGAAAACTTACCTTCTGTTTAAAAGCTGTTTGATATATAGGATTTGGATGTACATCACATCTTTCAATAACTTTCTAAAGACATAAATAAAATGTTAATTATTGTAATAAGTAATAGAAAGCGGTGATATGCAGCACACAAAAATGTATTCTATAGGGAAAATAACCACTTCTGCTGAATGCAATAGCATATATCCTAACATGTATAGCTGCTTTCAAAGACTGCTCTGCTCCCATTCACTCAGGAACTTAGTGGTTTTGAAAAGATAGGTACAGAGAAAGGAATCATCAAAGTTAATATATTTTCTTTTGTATAAAAACTTGTTTAAATTCCACTGGCAGATCTTCTCTGTGTCCAAATTTTTGTTACAAAATTGACCACTAACATGTATTTTAGAGGAGATAAAATGAAGATTTGGATTAATTGAATGTTATGATATGCTATTGTACAAAATTGTACAAGTTCTATAATGCTAGAGGAAACATTCATATTCACATGCAGGAGACATTGCTTATGATTAGGAAGCTCTAAAATGCTACAAAATTATTTTACCTAAAATAGGGGAAAATCATAGAATTATAGAATCACAGAATCATAGGGGTTGGAAGGGACCTCGAGAGATCATCGGGTCCAACCCCCCTGCCAAAGCAGCTCCCTAGCACATATTGCACAGATAGGCGTCCAGACGAGTCTTGAATATCTCCAGAGAAGGAGACTCCACCACCCCCCTGGGCAGCCTGTCCCAGGGCTCTGTCACCCTCACTGTGTCAAAGTTCTTCCGCATGTTGGTGCGGAACTTCCTGTGCTCCAATTTGCAGTCATTGCCCCTTGTCCTGTCCCCACAGACCACTGAAAAGGGGCTGGCCAATTCCCCCTGCATCCCATACTTAAGATATTTAGAAACATTAATAAGGTCACCCCCTCAGTCTTCTTTTCACCAGGCTGAACTGTCCCAGCTCACTCAGCCTTTCCTCATAGGGGAGATGCTCTAGGCCCTTAATCATCTTCGTAGCCCTTCTCTGGACTCTCTCCAGGAGATCCCTGTCTTTTTTATACCAGGGAGCCCAGAACTGGACACAATACTCCAGGTGGGGCCTGACCAGGGCGGAGTAGAGGGGGAGGATCACCTCCTTCGACCTGCTGACAACACTCCTCCTGATGCACCCTGGGATCCCATTGGCCCTCTTAGCCACCAGGGCACACTGCTGGCTCATGACCAACCTGTCATCAACCAGGACCCCCAGGTCCTTCTCCACAGAGCTCTTCTCCAGCAGGTCATCCCCCAGACTGTACCAATACAAGCAGTTATTCCTTCCCAGGTGCAAGACTCTACACTTGCTTTTAATGAACCTCATCTGGTTTCTCCCTGCCCAGCTTTCCAGCCTGTCCAGGTCTCGCTGGATGGCAGCGCAGTGTTCCTGCGTGTCAGCCACCCCTCCCAGCTTTGTATCATCGGGTACTTGCTGAGGGTGGATGCTATTCCCTCATCAAGGTCATTGATGAAGATATTAAACAGGACTGGACCCAACACCGAGCCCTGGGGAACACCGCTAGTTACAGGTCTCCAGTCAGACTCTGCTCCACTGATCACGACTCTCTGAGCCCAGTCCGACAGCCAGTTCTCAGCCCACCTCACTGTCCACTCATCTATCCCGTGATCTCTCAGCTTTGCTATCAGGATGTCATGGGAGACAGTATTGAAAGCCTTGCTGAAGTCAAGGTAGATGACATCCACTGCTCTCCCTCCATCCACCCAGCTGGTGATGAGATCATAGAAGGCTGTGAGATTGGTCGAGCACGATCTCCCCTTGGTGAATTCATGCTGACTACTCTTCATGACCTTCTTCTCTTCCAGTTGCTTGGAGATGGCATCCAGAACGAGCTGTTCCATCACCTTTCCAGGGACAGAAGTGAGGCTGACTGGCCTATAATTGTTAGGTTCCTCCTTCTTGCCCTTTTTGAAGACTGGAGTGATATTGGCTATCCTCCAATCCTCAGGTACTTCTGTTCTCCAAGACCTGTCAAAGATGATAGAGAGCAGCTCAGCCATCACTTCCGCCAGCTCCCTCAGCACATGTGGATGCATCCCTTTCGGGCCCATGGATTTATGTGTGTTAATCCCTTTGAGATGCTCCTGGACCACCCCCACCTCAACCAGAGGGAAGCTCTTCATTTCCCAAAGTCTCTTACTTTCTTCCAGTGTCCAGGGGTCCCCAGGGGCCTTTGAAGTGAAGACCAAAGCAAAGAAGGTGTTCAGTATATCCACGTTCTCAGCATCCCCTGTCACCAGGACACCCACCTAGTTCAGCAAGGGAAAAAAGAGTAAACCCACAATATTTCATAGTGAATAGTGCAATTGTATTTCTTTCCATTTTATGTTGACATAAATAGTGTATGCAATTAATTTGGTTAGTAATATAGCATCCATCTTGGAGCTGCATTGTACAACAATATTTAATTAATTACCTTTTGATGCAAACTCTTGATCCTGATATCATTGCTAAAATGTCACTCATTTGAAGGACTTTTACAGAGAAATCTGCAGCATGTTTGGAACAGGTTTCATTTAAATACTATGTAAAAAGGTCTAGCATCTAGAAACAAGGGGTACACACCATACATATTCTTTGAGATGGGTAAGAGTCCTCCAAACACACTCACTCTAAAGGCAACCTGACGATCTTGGTTCATAAGCATTTTATCATGGACTTTCACAATGTGCTTTAGGAAGAGAGCTATTGAATAGAAGATGATGGAAAAATTTTGTCTGGGTGGGTGTAAATACAGCTGATAAAATGCTACTAGTTCCAAAGTTTTGTAGAAGGTGTTGGAAAGAGGTGTACACCTTTTAAACAGGCTATTAAAGGTGCTTTGCAGTAAGGACCTTCATACCCTCAAACTATTTAGACTATAAAAAGTAAACTTATAGGTCCATAAAGCGAGTGCACGTATTTCCAGCTAAAAATGATTAAGTACTAGTGGACACTTCTCTCTAGTGGAGAAGATAAAAAAACCCCAAAACCAACCACGGCACCCAATGAATTGAATATAGTAAAATTCAAGATGGGGAAAAAAGGCCAACATTTAACACCATCGAAGAAATACGGTTTTCTGTAAATATCGCATGAGTGAGGAAAGTCTCTTGAAAAATATATTTTAAAATGTCTAAAAACCAAAAGTTAACAGTTCTGTAAACTTGTTAATATCTAAAAATATTGCGTGTACATAATGAATGGCAGAATAGTACAAAAGGTCGTACCTGCACCCAGTAGGCATGACCTACACAGTTTACTTCTCTATGAATAAATAATGAAATCTTCCTAAATTCAGAATAATAAAGGTTTTTCCACTAGGTCAGCTAACAAAGCCCATGGGTAAGAGCTCTCATTTTTTTTCTTCCCATGGGTAACGAAATATTTTATGTGTAAAACAACAGATTATAAAACCCTCTTATCTTTCTCTTCTCTCTTTCCCTTATAAATAGAGACAGAGGAACAGTCTCTTTACTGCATTCCCTCTCATGTTTTTCATTCAATATAAATTGTCAAAGAATTTTATCAGCTAATAAATAAACTGCACCAATGAAAGCTCAGATTTATCCAAGGTATACACCTTTTCCTCTCACTATTAGAAGAACCTGTGTTTTGAATCTGCTTTTTATTAACCTTCACATGTATCTTGTGTTAAAAAACTAAAGACATCTTTAAAGAGCAGTAGTGCTGTTAAAGATCATGGGCAGGTGCTATTACTGGCCATAAGAGACTGTTAAATGAGATGTGCATAAAAACGAGTAGACATCATTTTCCTACATGACAGACAGTTTTTTGCCAAGCTTGATACCTGTTACCTCGGCAGTTTTAGGAGTTGCAACAGACCTTAAACAGTCCCTCTGATCCCTAGATTGCTTTTGTGGTTGGTTGCTTGCTGCTCCTCCCAGAACTCTCTCTCCTTTCTGTACTACCCCACCTCATTTTTCATCTGCCCTCCCACTGTGCAATCCAAAAGTTATTTTTCTCCTGATAAGTTCAGTTCCTCTGAGATAAGAACAACTTATCTGCTATTCATAGGATTATCCATGATCAAATCAGCATTATTCTTAAAAAGAACATAATAAACAAAAAAAATCCATTGTGTATGACATCATGTGTCAACTGATGCTTCTTTTACAACAGCTGAATGATTAGAAGAAGGTGTTTTCATTAGTTTCAGGGAGTTTTATGCAAATGCTAATCTCAATGCAGATGAGTGACAGAAAATGCTCATTTCAACTGCAATGAGCGACAGAAAATTCCAGACAAAATTTCCTAAAAAAGCCGTTCTCAGAAAAATACCCCTTATATACTATACCCTGTGTTCCCTCCCTTTGCCTCTCCCTAACTATTAAATTCTGTTAAATTCCCTAACTATTAAACTCTGTTCATTACAGAAGAAAATATTTGTCAGTATGAAGAGGCACAGGTGGGTGTATAATGAAACCTGTAAAGATTAATATTTGTGTTGCCAGCCTCTAAATGAAGCAAAATTTGGAAATTTCCCCACTTGTATTTCTACTGAAATGTTCCAAAGTATTCACTGGAAATACCTGAAATAATATGTATGAACAACAATGTCAATGACAAAAAGGAAATTACTCCAAGTCTGTTTGGAACCTTTATGGCTACACAGCAACTGGAATATTTCAGAAACATTTTTAGGAAATAATTAAAGTGCACTTATTTTCTTTAAACTCAATAATTTTTTTCCTCAAAAACCTCTTCTATTGTGTTTTGCAAGCTTTATCCAGCACTGCCTAGAGCTTTACTGACTGAAACAAAGTGCCTTGTTTAAAAACAAACAAATAAGCAAACAAACAAACACAAGAACAGGTACCATGTACAACACAAGTCACTTTCTATGGTTCATAAATATTACAGTTTGTAAGCAGATTACTGCTTATGTATTCAGACCTCTTCAACTTACTAAATACAAAGTATTTTGACTGTAGAAACAGGTTATAGTAATACAGATCACCAGTATAAATGGTAAATTTAACGCACTAGGAAAGTTTCTTAGTATTTCCTTTTATTTCCTTAGATATTTGTTTAGTAGTAGCTTTGCTTAATAGTTGTTTGGATGCAATATCAAGGTTCATTATCCATATTTCTCTAAAACCAAGTGTGGAATTTTCCAGGAATCCTAGTCTAACATTAAAACAACTTGCTATATGTTTTTATTAAAATATCATCATCTATAATGAAGTGAGGAAGTCCAATTATAGTGTTAACTATTTGGTAGATATGTTAGCTTGGTCAGTCATTAAACTGATCAAACAAGAGGGAGTAAGGGGCAACAAAATGGTGCTTTTTCATGTTTCCTTTCTGCCTCTCAATAAACCCTTAATTGTATTACTCAGCTGCATAATTGGTGTTAGCCACAGGGTACATTTCAAAAAGAATTTTCAGACTTATTCATCTGTCAGGCTACTAATAATTTTACAGATAACTCTATGTATTGGAAATCACCTGCAATGAACACAATATATGAAAATGAAAGGTCAGCATGCTATGCACAGATACACAGGCATGTCTGTGTAAACAAGTATTCTCTGAATATCAGAGAGAAATCTTTTATGATCTCATATTTTTAAATAAGAAATTATATTACTCATGTTGAGGACAGAGAATACCATTTCAAGACCACAAGGTCTCCATTAAAGAAAACTAGATCCGTATAATAATTTCTGACATGATGAAACATTTTTTAAACTTTTCTGAAAAACTGAAATATAACAGCATTAAATTACCTATAAATTGCAAGGCTGTAATTTTGTGTACTCATATCTTTTATTCTTCTCTGGCTCTGACAGAGTAATCTCCTGATAATATTTTAATAGATAGATTTCCAAGACAGATCTTAGGAAAAAATCAAAATCTACATTATAATTCAGATACATTGTGTTTTAAACCCCTGGAGCCTTTCATTAACTATTTATTTTTTCCTGGCTTTAGCTGTTCTACTTTTGTTTTCATTTCCATTATTTCAGAAAAAGCAGAGCTGATGCAGGTACACTTTTTAATATCATACCAATTGTACACAAAACCCTCTTCAAAGTACACATACTGCACATAAAGCAACCCAGAAGCAACAGTGAAGTAATCACAGATTTGAAAATTGAGTTTAAGAGACCTACACTTGGTTTACTTATTTCCTCGCCATTCTGTTTACAGTGTTTACCTGCTGAAAACTTAAGTCTATGAACTGATATTTATACAATGGAAAGGGGTAAAATAGTAACCCTGCAACTCCAACATGTGGAACGACAAGCAAACATAAGATGTATAGTGGCTCCTACAGGTACCAAAAACCTCTGTTAGTGTCATTTCCTTGTGGTTCAGAACAAATTTCCTGTTAGGTTAGCAAATGTAGACAGGAACTATTATGGTGGATTGTCTGGTTTTGCCTCCGGTAGTGTACGGCTGCCTACTTTGGATCATTTGATCATTTACTCAGTTTCTTACACCTGCAGAGATCCCAGCCACTGCTGATGACCTGGGCCTTTCCTGCTTAAATACTAAAGGTGTTTCTTAGCAAGTTTCTGTCTTCTTTACTATGGCCTTAAGTTGTTATATGCTAACATGAATGATACTGTTATATTTAAGGAGAATATTAGTTTAATTGGATCTTTATACATTTTATTTTCTGTTTATTTTTTACTTTTATACTGTCACAACCTCTAAGTTCAGGGAGTTAATTTTAACACCACTTTCGTTCTATCCCGTTGTCCCATAAAAGGGGTTTCCGTGGTCATAAGCAATCATGAATGTCTGGCTTAGGAGAAAAAGGATAGAAGAGAGAGGACTCACCAAAAGCACAGAATCACAGAATCATTAAGGTTGGAAAAAACCTCCAAGATAATCTAGTCCAACCATACCCCTACCGCCTATATTACTAACTAAACCATGTCCCTAAGTACCTCATCCAACCTTTCCTTGAACACCCCGAGGGACGGTGACTTCATCACCTCCCTGGGCAACCTGTTTCAATTCCTAACCACTCTTTTTGAGAAGAAATTTCTCCTAATTTCTAACCTGAACCTTCCCTGTGCAACCTGCAGCTATTCCCGCTTTTTCTATTGCTAGTTATCTTTAAGAAGAGGCTGACCCCAGTTCACCACAACCTCCTTTTAGGTAGCTGTAGAGAGCAATAATGTCTCTCCTGAGCCTCCTCTTCTCCAGACTAAACAGACCAAGTCCCATCAGCCGCCCATCATCAGGAATGTGTTCCAGACCTTTTACTAGCTTTGTTGCCCTTCTCTGGACATGCTCCAGGGCCTTAATATCTTTCTTGTACTGAGGGGCCCAAAACTGAATACAGCATTAGAGGTGCAGCCTCATCAGAGCTGAGTACAGGGGGATGATCACCTCCCTGGTCCTGCTGACTGCACTATTCCTCACGCAAGGCAGAATGCCATTGACTTTCTTGGCCACCTGGGTACACTGGTGGTTCATGTTCAGGTGAGTATCAACCAACACCCCCAAATCCTTTTCCTCTGTGCCTCTTTCCATCTGCCCTGCCCCAAGCCAGTAGCATTGCCCAGGGTTGTTATGACCAAAGTGCAGGATCCAGCACTTTGAACTTCATCCAGTTGGCCTCTAACCCATCGTTTCAACCTGTCCAGATCAACACTTCCCCCCAGCTTGATGTTGTCTGCAAAAAACAAGTGATGTTAATGGTTCACACATGGGCTGAACCCAACAGATCCAGCCTGCTAAAAGATATACAGATTCAGAAATGGTTATGTTTTTAAGCCTAATTCCTTGCATTTATCCTTTGCCTTATTATCCTTGTGTCTATATTTAGCTTGGGAAATCTGGAGTGTTTGTGAGGCGTGCTTAACTTCCTGGGGAAGCAAACCTTCAAGAAAAACATCTAAATGAGCATTATGGACTTTTCTTGTTCCTTTAAAGATACTTGGAGAAGTTCAGATACTTTGAGAAATTTAAAAGTATAAACTTTAACTAATTTTACTCCCCCATCTAGTACTTTATCTATGTACCTATTTAGATTTCTTCATAATCTTGACACAGTTTTGACATGATGAAAAAGATGGTTCTGTACTATAATTTCACAGTATTTTTTCTTGAACAGGTTTGTTTTCTCTTGCATGTATTTGAATCTACTAACAAATTTATTCACAGTGTTATAACCCACCTGTTTTCTTGCCCCTTTTCAATTTACATTCGAATTCCACAGTGATCTCATCCAGGAAAAATAAAAAACCATTACTTTTAGAAAGAAAAATTTTCAGCACTACTGAAGAAATTATAATTTCTATACTATTATAGACTTGTCATGAAATATTGTGTTTCTTTACTTTTCAATCTCAAGAGCAGTTGAATACAATAAATTTAATTAAATGCACTGACTTCTCCATTTCCTTATGTAACAGTACTTCCAGTAGTTTAGAAAAGGCAAAGAAACCTTTCTGTGGTTCTACTTTCTTCACTGTCACTGTTCTTGTCCTTCTTTTAAGGATTAAGTACATTTTTCTCTCAAATTAATTTTCCTCTAGTTTTGACCCAGATCTGAAAGTTATTGGCACAGTTGTAAAGATGGGAGGGAAAAAAATCTCATGGAAGACACCAAACTCTTTTTTGGTTTTTTTTTAGGGATCAAGGTGTTCTGGTAAGGATTCTAAATGCAATCTCTATGGAAGAGCCACAGAAGACAATTAGGAAAAAAATAATTGTGAGTATTAGAGAAAGCATATAATTTATTTGGTATGTGAAAGAAAACCAAAAAGGCAAGTTGAAGAACAAATAGAATGGTGACTGAATATGGATGTGTAAAGGAGGGCATATCATTTCTGAGGTCATATCAGTGACTGCAGTTAGTATAAAACTGATTTAGATATACTGCAAAGCTTACTTTAAATATCAATACTAATTTGGCCGTGGCAACAAGAAGAACAGAAAAGGCTGCAAAAATCCAGTGTGCTGTTTTCAGCTGGGATAGAGTTTGGATTTGTGCAGAAAGAAGTGTCAATAATATAGAGAAGTTTTTGTTACTGCTTACACAGAGCCAAGGCCTTTTCTCCTTCTCACACCACCCCACCAGTGAGTACTCTGTGGGTGCCAAGAAGCTGGGAGAGGACACAGCTAGGACAGCTGACCCCAACTGACCAAAGGGATGTTCCATAAACTATGACATCATGCTTGGAATATAAGGGTCTTGGGGTATAGGAAGGACAGGAGAGGTGGCAATGTTTGGAGTGATCGGGTTTGTCTTCCCAAGTAACTGTTACACATGATGGAGCCCTACTTTCCTGGACATGGCTGAACACCTGATTGCCCATGGGAAGTGGGGGATTAATTCTTTGTTCTGCTTTGTTTGCATGCATGGCTTTTGCTTTACCTATTAAATTGTCTTTATCAAAACACATTAGAGTTATTGTTTTCATTCCTTCGATTCTCTCCTTGACCCTACCCAGGCAGGAGTGAGTGAGTGTCTGTGTGGTGCTTAGCTACTGGCTGGGACAAAACCATGACACCCAACCAAACTGCAGGTTACGTGAAACTGTGCTTTCAAGACCAGGACAGAAATCTAGCTATTACAGATCAAGTTTGGTATCCCTATGCTTGCTTTTGTGCCTGCCCTACAGACATAATCCAACTGAGATATTTATTAAAAATTGAGGATGATGGTGGGTAGAGAGGCTGTTGAGGTTGTAGAAGGTAAGTCTAGAGACATGGTCATGCATGAGACAGAACAATCAGCTTTGCAGAGCAGAGACTGCTCTGTTTTTCCAAACAGCACATAAAAGAAGATACAACCCTGTGATCTGACAAAAACATTTTGCTCAGAATAGACTGTGCGTGTAATCAGAATCGTTTCGTTTCCACTAGTCTCTTTAAGCATTTTAGTCAATTCTATGCTACTTTTTCACTGTCCTTTTGTGACTTGGTATGTAATATTCACTTCATGATAATTAGTGTGGGTTTGCAGTTTTCTCTTTGTTTATTCAATGAAGATGTTTGCATTATTTACTCAAATCCCCAGTGCTGACTGTGTAGGAGCTGGGACCTAACAAATTCAAATAAGGCTGTTTACTCCTTGCAGCACTACTGTTCAGTCTTCCTACAGGCTTACTATGGGCTTGGTGTAATGGTTACATATACTGTTTACCTTCTGCAGAGCAGTTATGTTTTTACCCACAACTATTTAGTTATATATTTTGATTTTTTCAAGAGAAATTAGACTATGATCCAAGGGAATGTAGAGACCTTAAGACAGCTAACTCAAAGCATTATTTGTAGAAGTATATATTCAGGACATAAAATATCTGAGTCTGGAAAAGGCCTGTGAACATTGAGGGTTGCTATTTAATGTCCATTTGAATAAGTGTTGAAGATAGATTCAGCAAAGAAAGATAAAGCTATACCTTCCTATATATGATAATAAAGTGAAAAAAATAAATAAAGATAGGAAAATAAAATCTGAGCAACTTAATACCCAGGGGATTGGAAGGAATGACTTATTCTTCTGTTCTACCTATGGAAGATAAAAATTACAAAGGATTGTAACTAGCAGTTCTTAATAATTATCTTCATTATCCAACCTGGAACATCTCCATCTGTAGGAGTCTCTCTTGTTATTAAGGTGCTAAGCCATTTTGTTTCCCTATTATTTTTTAAATTCATTAGCTATTATTCTTAAGCAACTTTTCAGTAGTCATCCATCTGTGTTATTAGTCATCGATTCCATCTCTTCAGGTTTATTTTTCAGATAATTATCCTGTAAAACAAACTAAAAGAGACCTGCTAAGGATATTGAAAGTATATTTTTGGAACACTTTTCCAAAGATTTTATTCTTGTTGATTAAACCACTTTACATATACATAAAATTACTTTAATCTCTTACCATATCCTGAATTGTTTATGGGTTTTATTTTTTTTCTTATCTTTTTAAATATTCAGAGATGCTTTATATTTTGGTACATGTCCAAAGACAGGTTTGTAGAGACTTCAGCTCTAGGTAATTTCTCTTGAGTCTCTGATTGCTTTATAGCCAACAGAATTTAATGGGTTTGTGTGTTATTCTATTGTTTTCTAGAGATACTGAGTATATTCTTTCAAGTGAATGTTATACAGCTTGGTCACAAATTCCAGCACTGTGGGCATCTTTGCAAAAGCATCAGTCCCCTCCTCACACTGAGCTCCTACACCTTAGAAATGCCTACAGCATGTTAGGAAGTTAATGAATCCAGAAGACTCTGGGACTCGAGGGTACCACTTATCTCAAAGACTGCTAGAGATGAACTTTCTCTTCCAAAAGGCTGACGCAGGCACAGTCAGCCGCTAACATGTACAAAACAGGACAACTGCACTTTTACAGGCACTGCCTGCACACAAACAGCACTTGCATAAACCAGAACCAGATCCTGTTCTTAGAGGCTAATCAGGCTCCTTGCATGCTAGCAGATGCCATGCTAACATCCATCTCCATGGCAAATGCTGGCATTTTTTTTACAGGGACACCACATACTTCCAGGCACCCAGAAGAATAAATAGCTGCATCCACTAGACAAAGAAGCAGCTCACACAAATGATCATTCTTAATTCATCCCCTTCCCAAATATAAACCAAAATTCTACACCAACCAGTCACTTAGTGCACTTTCAGGGTAGGTGACACACAAGGATGCAGAGGGGACAGTGCCACCTGAACTGACACACCCCATAATTTTAGGGGGCAAAATCCCCATCAGACTAATGAATGTAAAGGAATAAGGCCTATGGTCTTGCTTGAACCCATGAACTTATCCCACAGAGACAAAATGCACAGCCTTGGTAGTCCAAGGCAGCTATTCTGCGAACCCAGGACACCTGGCACATAGAAGGGGTGTTTAGCACTGCTGACAAAAACACAGGGCTGCTCTGTAACATGCAGGCACCCTTATCCTCATTCTCCGCTGAATGGCACAGCAGTAAGGACAGAACCTTACCATTCAGAAACATAAAGTTTAGATTTTATTTACTACATGGGGTGGGTATATCAGGGAGTTAACAATTCCTATTCTTCTCCCCCTCACCACTCCCCTCTCACCCCCAGTTGAAGGCTTCCACTTCCCATTGATGCAGGGGGACAAGACATTCTCTTGTGCTAGGCAGTGTCCAGTTCTGCCTGGACATTTACACATAGTGTTTCTACCTTGAGCTCAGCCTTCTATGTGGTGCTGGATGTTCATGGATCTGTTCCCCCATAAGGGACTATTGTTTTTACTTTTCATTGCTTCACAACTTACATGATTTACAAAAGCTGCTAACAGCCTCACCGGTCACATCAGTTCAGGCAATCCTCTTTTCCACTTTCTCTGTACCTAAAGCTTAGATAACCATCGTCTACTGGACTCCAACTCCAAATGTGAAAGGATATAAAATTGTTAAGAGCACATCTGTGCTTTTTTATTGTGCTTCTGTACACATCTAAATCCTTAGAATAGGGCAGAATACATCTGTTGGGCAGAGCTTTTGGATATGCCTCATCCAAAATTTATCTGCTCATGGTTTGCTTCCCCAAAACACATAGACCACTGAGTTTTAACTGGCCAGATGTAGTCTAGACCTCACTTACCTGAGGAATACTTTTGGGTATGCTTTTACTCCAATGAATGGCATACCAAGTTCATTGTCATCTGTAGTAAAAGGTCTAGGTCTGTGGATCAAAGGAGAACAGTAGATATCATTTATCTCAGCTTTACTATAAAGACTTTAGACACCATCTCCTGCAATGCTCTTGTATCCAAGCTGGGATGTTATGATCTTGATGGTTGACCAGCTGGATGAGTTGGGATGGATGTTTGGGTTCACAGTCATGATTTATGGACAATACTCAGAGAAAACTAAGAAATGTGGTACCGCAAGGTTCTGTCCTGAGACTTGTCCTGCCTTACATCTTCATGTAATGGAGCACACTCTCACCAAGCTTGCAAATGTTGCCAAATTGACAGGACTATTTGATATGACTGAAGGCAAGGCTGCTATCCAGAGAGATGTGGATGCCTGTAAGAATGGATTGACATGAACCTTATGAAATTCAACGACACATGCATATTTCCACACCCAGAAGGGGGAATCCCTGGCATCCCAGATAGTTTGGGAACTGACCGTCTGGGAAGCAGCTTTGCAGAAAAGGCCTGGGTATCTAGGTCAGCAGCAAGCTGAGCTTGAGCTGGCAGTCTACTCTGGCAACAAAGATGGCCAGCAGTGTTCTGGGTTGTTATGAAAAGGGGAACAGCTGGTAGATAAGAAAGGGGATTATCCCTCTTTAATTGGTACTGCTTTCGTTATATCTAGATACCGCATCCAGTTTTGGATCCTCACCACAAGATAGACACTGATGATGTGGAACAAGGTCCAGGGAGAACCACCAAGCTGGTTGGATACTGGGGTACTTGCCCTGTGAGGAGGGGTTGAGGGACTTCTGTTCTTCAAGCTGGTGAAGAAACAGTTACAGGAGGGACTTAGTAACTGCCTTCCTCCTCCAAGTGACAGAAGAGCCAGCAAAGAGATGTTCCATGCTGGATCTTGTTCTCCCCAACTAGGAGGGAGGATGTGATACTCATGGGTAACCTTGGCTGCAGTGACCATGAAACAATAGTCTTCAAGATCTCCAGAGCACCAAGGAGGATGCACAGCAAGCTCACTATCTTGGACTTCAGGAAAATAAATGTTGACCTCTTCAGGAGTCTGCTTGGTAAAGACCATGGGGCAAAGCCCTGGAGGAAAGAGGGGTCCAAGACAGCTTGGGTATTCAAGGATCACCTCCTCTAAGCTCAGGAGTGATGCATCCCAACAAAGAGGAAGTCAGGCTAAAATGCTCAGAGGTCTGCCTGGAAGAACAGGGAGCTACTTGGCAAACAAAAATGCAAAAAGGAAGACTACAGAGAGTGGAGGAAAGGTCAGGTCACCTAGGGGAATACAGAGAAATTATTTGACCAGCCAGGGATCAGGCTATAAAGCTAAATCCCTGATAAAATTAAGTCTGGCGAGGGCAACAAGAAAAGCCCTCGCTTTTCTTGTCGCTTTTATGTCAGTGGGTGATAAAAGGAAGACTAGGTAAAATGTGGGCCCTCTCTGGAATTTCTGGTGACATAGGATATGGAGAAGGCTGAGGTACTCAATGACATTTTTGCATCAGTCTTCACCAACAAGGGCTCTACCCACAATGTCCAAGTTGCAGAAAGCGAAAGCAGGGACCGGGAGAATGAAGAACTGCCCACTGTAGAAGATTGGATTAGAGAACATCAGAGGAACCTGAAGGTATACATGTTCATGGAACCTGATGAGATGCATCCATGGGTCCTGAAGGAATTGCTTCACAAAGTGGCTAAGTCACTCTCCATCATTTTTGAGAAGTTGTAGCAGTTCAATGAAGTTTGCAATGACTGGAGAAAGGCCCATAAACCCCATTTTTAAAAAGGGAATAAAAGGAAGACCTGGGGAACTACAGGCTGGTCAGTGTCACCTCTGTGCCTGGCAAGATCATGGAGCAGATCCTCCTGGAAACTGCACACCGGCACATGGAATGTAAGGAGGTGACTGGTGACAGTCAGCATGGCTTCACTAAGGGCAAATCAGGACTAAGAAATTAGGTAGTCACCTACAACAGTGTAACAGCATTAGTAGATAAGGGAAGAGAAACTGACATCATCTATCTCGACTTGTGGAAAGCATTTGACTGTGTCCCACATGATATCCTTGTCTCTAAATTGGAGATATATAGATTTGGCAGATTGATCTCTCACAGGATAAGCAATTTGACAGATGGATCACTCACAGGATAAACAATTGGCTGCATGTTCACACTCAAAGACCTGTGGTCAATGGATCAATGTACAAATGGAGATGAGTGCTGAATGGCATTCTTCAGGCATCAGTACTGGGACCATCACCATGTTGGAGACATGGAATGTGGAATTGAGTGCACTCTCAGCAAAATTACTAAAGACACCAAGCTGTGTGGTCAACACTCTGGAGGGAAGGGATGCCATCCAGAGGGGCCTTGACAGGCTAAAAAGTTGGGCCCATGTGAATCTCATGAAATTCAGCAAGGCCAAGCGCAAGGTCCTACACATGGGTTGGCAGTATCCAAAGCACAACTACCGGCTGAGCCTGTAGACTGACATGGATTGAGAGCAGCCCTGAGGAGAAGGATTTAGGTGTATTGATTCATGTAAAGTTCAGCATGACCCAACCATGTATGCTCTCATCCCAAGAGCTCAACAATATCCTCAGCTGTATCAAGAGAAGTGTGACCAGCAGGTCAAGAGAGGAGATTCTGCCCCTCTACTCTGCTCTGGTGAGACCCCCACCTGGAGTACTGTGTCCAGCTCTTGAGTCCTCAGCACAAGAAGGACATGGGCTTCTTGGAGTGGGTCCCGGGTGGGGTGGCAAAAGGATGATCTCTTATGAAGACAGGCTGAGAAGGTTGGGCTTGCTCATACTGGAGAAGAGAAAGCTCTGAGGAGACCTTATAGCAGCATTCCATTACCTAAAGGGGGCCTACAGGAAAGATGGAGAGAGAATATTTATCAGAATGTAGTGACAAGGGGTAATGGCCTTAAACTAAATGGGTATAGATTTAGATTAGATATGAGGAAGAAATTCTTCACTGTGAAGGTGGTTCTAAGATTCCTGTACCTTTGAGGAGGTAGCTGAGAAGATGGAGTCAGTGGTGCATAGAGGTAGAGACAACAGACATACACTGAACTGAGAGGTTTAGGATGGATATAAGATTTTTTTTTTTATATAATAATTCAAGATTGTAAATATTTATTTATTTTTTAAAAAAAGTTAATGGATGGCATGTTCTTAGAAAGATTATTTTTTTCCTAGTTATATACAAACTATGGAGTTTTGTATTAATATCAATTGTGCAAACTTATGTAAAATAACAATGCAAAATTAAAAAAATGCTGTCAAAGTACAGTACATCCATCAGTAACTGTGGTAAGAATTCTTGAATAATGCATAAATCACACAAATACTTCTCATAATTAATTTAGCCTCTTCTCTCCATCTCAGTATGATATAGGCAGAACTGATGAAATGCAAACAGACAGGCTCTGAGAAAACACAAAAAAAAGTGAAGTTTCATATGCAAGGGGTGAATTTCAGCAGTCTTGTCAACATACAGCTGAATATGAAATGGAGAGGTCTAAATTATATATCTTTTTTTTCACCACAGACAAATGTGTCCTAGTTGCAGTGAAGGACAGCATTTACTTGAAAGGAAGAGAAAATGGTACACTGTTCATTATTATTTGGAATTGTTTAAGGGCTCAGAAACCAGTTTCACTGGAGTCTGATGTTATGTGTCCTAATATCATCATCTGTTGCAATGCTACCCTGTCCTGGACCAGCCTCTCAAGACTCCTTCCCTGTCAGATAAGAAATTTACCACTTCCAGATTTCCAGCCACTTTCAGACTAGCAAAGCAGGATTCTGCATTAGAAAACTAATTTATTTCAATTAACTCCAGCTTCCTATTGCTGATTTTTATTTTCTTTCATATTTTCTTCCTCGCTGATGTCCTGGGTTCAGCAGGGATGGAGTTAATATTCTTTCTAGCAGATGGTGGAATGCCATGTTTGGGAGTTAGGATGAGAGCAGTGCTGATAGCACCCTGATGGTTTAGTTGTTGTCCAGCAGTAAGGGACTTTACAGTTGTTCATATTTCCCTGCTAACAAGAAGGCGAGTGGCATGCAGAAAGCTGGGAGGGGACACAGACAGGACAGATGACCCAAACTGACCAAAGGGGGTATTCCATACCAATGACATCATGCTCAGAATAAAGGGGGCTGGGTAGGGAGAGTAGCACACAGCTCTAGGACATGTGATTTTGGGGATGGTCTGGTTTTGGGACGGCTCTGAGCTGCACGGCCTGAGTTGTGCAATTTGGTGAGGAACTGTGCTGTGCATCACCAGTTTTGTATATTTTTCTATTAATCTTGTTATTGTTATTTCTCTCTTTCCTCTGTCCCGGTAAACTGTCCTTATCCCAACCCACAAGGTTTTCCTTTGTGTTCTCAATTTCTTTTTGATTTCTCCCCTGCTTCCCCACCCCATGGGGGGCAGCCAGCAAGCGGCTGCATGGCGCTCAGCTGCCAGCTGAGGAAAAACCACAGTAGCCCCTTTTGGCACCCAACATGGGGCCTGAATGGTTGGAATAACAGTAGATCTGACCCTATCACATTAAAACCAAAATTGTGGTAAGCATTCATTATATTAATGAAACAGTCACCTGTCACAATGGTGGTGTGTTCGATCACGCAGCTGTGGTAAGTTAAACTAGCACTCACTGTATGTACTCCTTGCAGTGATGTTTGTCATCTCTGGGAGTGGGCTCTGGTTCCTCATTTTTCTGTTCTGTGAGATATCAACCTATGATATGATAACATCAATAATCATGAGTGTTCGTATGAGGTTTTGCTGTCCCACCCATTCCTCAGGCATGTAGGAATTAATAATGGCACCCAGTCTATGGGGGGCACAGAGAGGAATATCTGCAGCACCTTCTTCTTTGGGCTAAATGCAACATCTCTTATAACAGCACTTGAGGATTTCCACTATCCATGGGATGTTCAGACAAGCCTATTGCAATTGCTAGGTCTTCTGAATGTTGTTGAGGTTCTGTTTAAGATTTTAAAAACTGCTTAAGAATATCACTCTGAGATTTTCCCCAAGGCTGAACAGTCAGTGCTGGCATGGCACCTCCAGAGTATGGGCAGGTATCTAGAGAACTTCCCACCCACAAGGGTTTTGAATGTCCCTCCCAAACAGCTACAGGACCCTGATAAAGTGACAGAGTATCTGAGAGGAAGATGCTGTAGCTATCACAGGGATGCAAAACTCACTGCACTGTGCTGGGCACTGGCCACTATCTACCAAATACTGCTCGACACCAGGCAGCACCATCGGGGAAAGGAAAAGAAAACAGACCCATGGACACTGTGGCTAGCCCCAACAGGCACTGCGGCTACCACAGTAGCACAGTATAAGCATAGAAGACACTCTTGTAAGAAGCCATCTTGCAAAGACTGTCCTAGTCAAATAATTCTGAAATCTCATGTCTCCTCCATCTCCTCTGAGGCTAGCTCTCAGTATGCAAGCACGCAGCTTCCTAGCTCCTCGTACATCACCACTGAGGCTGGCTTAGATGTTGCAGACTTGACAAAAAGACAAAGTCTACAGTCATGAATAAACTAGTTCTCCTCAAAGCAGGAGAAAATAAGGAAAATTAAAAAGAAATTAAGCTTCTTTTCTCTTTTGTTGTTCACAAGGATTTTTGTTTGTTGGTTTTGTTTGTATGTTTGGAGGTTTTTTACATCATGGGTTTGGTCCAGAACATTCCTAAATCTTACATCCTTTTACATTCCAAAGCAATTTAGCAAATGCTTATTCTCATATTTTATTCTATCACTGAATTAGTAGTGATGGTATATGAACTTCTTATTTGCAGCTCTTGGTATCTAAACCAGTCCTTCAATGACTATTCACTTCCTTAGTTCTCAATCTCAATTGAAATCTTTATGGAAAACAGTACCTTTTCAATCCTCTCTCAAATTTCCCCTATTGTTAGAAGCTCACTTTAATTCTATAATTAATTCATTTCATTTGCAATCCATTCTGCAAAAAGTGCTATGAAAGATTAAAATTAAAGCAGTATTATACTAGAAAAAATAATGAACTGTAATAAAGAATGAAAGAGAATTTTCTCAAAAATTTAAGGGCATAAGTGTTTCCCTTTTAGAGAAGAGATTTCTCTAAAAAAAACCTGTTCCATTTGTGGATTAAAACTTTCTTTACTTATTTATTTTCAGAAACATACTTTCTACACATTTCTGACAATCTTCTCTTCCATTCTTCCTTCTAATGTTTTTACATACCTCCTGTAAGCACACACAGGGTGTTTATGGACAGTATCATAGAATCATAGAATGGTATGAGTTGGAAGGGACCCCAAGGATCACAGAGCTCCAACCCCCCTGCCACAGGCAGGGCCATCAACCTCAGGCCTGGATCTACACTATGTTGCCCAGGGCCCCATCCAACCTGGCCTTGAACACTTCCAGGGACGGTACCAATCAGCAGATTTATCTTTCATCAACAGCTGAAATACTAAAAAGTTCAAACATTTTAAAATATTTTATTTCTTCTTCCACAGCCTGTTGCTGTCACTCATAACCTCTAACTTGAGGAGAAATGTATCCAAAGATAACCCACTTCTTGATATCAGATGTGTTAATACTGGCTCTTCATTGAAAATCAGTGTTTAAAAATAAATTAGACAATTGCTTTCTGCATTATAGAAACCAGACTCTTTCCCAGTCATGATTTTAAAATTATACTACTGTCTGGCATCATACCACTAGTTGGAAGGAGAAAACAAATTTGTTCAAATTTAGTTTGATGTGTGTGCTTTTGTGATTTTACTGTTTTGAGAGACTACTTCAGTGAGTCACACATGCAACAGTACTGTGTGAGTACCAGATCTGCTAAAATGCTAAACTAAAAATTCAAAGTCATGTTTGCATTGTAAAGTCTTATAACATAGACTCTTCCACAACCTTAAGGGAAGGATCTCAGTGAAGGCTTTTAAAGTTTTCCAAGCGGTATGCACAGGCAGTCACTGCAGGCTAGAAATACTCTGCATATGGAGAAAGACAGCTGCAGCCACTACCTCATATAGCCTCAATGCTTCCTGTAAAGAAAATTAAATTCCCATCAAGACCTGTCTTTTCCTGCTAAACCAATAAGGTTTCCTTGCAGAGATTTGTATTCTGGGTTCTTGTAAGACATGGAGGATATAATTCTTAAGAGGTTAGAAAAAAAATTACCCTGTATTTAAATCACATATGCTTATAATCTTCATTATTTCTGCCATTAATAGCAATCTTGTTCCCATGACTTCAGAACTTACTATAGTAACAATTACTTTAATTTATGTGCATTTCATACTATGACAGGCTTCCGAAACACATAGCTACAATATTTCTGCTGGATTGTGAGAAAAATGGGTGATCAACTATTTTGTTTGTCATCTATTTTGGAAGAAGAAAAACTGAGGTTTGCAGTGATACTCTGCACTTTCATAAGTAATGATGTGCTTTTAATTTCTCCAGTACTGTGGTGATCATTGCTGTAATGTCTTAGCTGACAGTTTAATTTCTTTTCAAAGTCTTAAGAAATTCCATTATCTTGTTGCCATGCTTCTGCACTTATAACTGCAAATTTAAATGCAAGGAAAGCAATTCCACTTCTGTAGTAATGACTGAATATCATTATATGAAATTTTAGTAGAATTAAAAAATAATTTTTAAGCATTCCTTACATTCCAGTTAGGAAAAGAGAAAAAATGCAACCCACACCTGCTGCCCTTAGACAGACCCCTGAGTTGTGTGTATGAAAGTAACACTGACCATTAGTCAACTACTTGACACTGAACAGGGCTCTTCTAAATGGCTCCTAAAAGAATGTTGCCCTTAGGCTTATACATTTAGTCAAATAACCTCACCGAGAGGTACGCTATAGCATTCTTGTAGAACTGCCAGTAGCTGTTAACACAGCAATCGTGATCTCCTAAGTATTTCCTTCAAAGCTAAAGAACAGTGTCCAAACATCAACAGACAAATCACATCACTGCTACTTCTTGTGTGATGCTGTTAAGTGCTACCTGAGTTGTGCCATGAGAGATACAGACTTTTGAAAACAAATTTATTTCAGTCTCAGCCAAGCACAGCACTGCTTCACAGTAAGAACCCAATGAAAAGTTTGGTTTGGAAAGAAACACTGGGGTCCTTGGGTCTGAAGTGGGTGCAGGGGAGTGTGTGTTTATGGGGAAGCACTCCAACTTGGGGTCTCCAGTTGAGTCAATTGTAAGGTTTCCCAGAGTTTTTCGGGGACTCACAGCTCCTCCCGAAAGCATCAGTTTTCCTTTTAAAATCCAACTGCGTGCGTTTTACCCAAACGCATGCAGTGACTTACAGGCAGAACTAGGAATAAGCTCCAGTTCTTGATTTACTGCCACTTGCTTGTTCCACTGTGTTTCACAATTCTTTCATGAAAACACCTTACAGGCCTATAGCTTGGGCCACAAGTTGTATTTAATTCTGTTTGTCTTCAGTACCTTTGGTTGTAAATCATCATCATTCCCCTAATTTTTAACATATCGGGAGGGGATTTAGTCTTTTCTGCCTTTTCTGACATAGTCTTGAATGTGATAGTACTCAGAGAACTGTGTGTCAAAGAAATAACAAAGTGTAATGCTTATGTATTCTTTTCACAGCAGATCAGTTTTCTGACAGGGATTCTCAGTAGCAAGAAGGAACCGGATAAGACATACATCTGTCAAGAAATAAAGATTCATCCAGAGCACACAGATGACTAAGAATGTTACTGAAGACCTGACTTGCAAAATAATTTGTTCAGTTCACAGATCCTACAGATGTCTTTTCAGCTAGCTGGAAAAGGGAAAAGAAATAAGATTCTTCTGGCATGCATTTATAAAAAAGAGATGAGCACCCGGACTTGCAATTACACCGCACCTATTACACAGTACACTTTTACATAGTGTATCCATGCCTAGCTTGAGCAATTAGAGTGTATTTAACTCTCATATAAACTAAGCAGGTGAATTAATGGGCTTTGGGTTTTTTGTTTATTTAACATTAGATCATTACTTTAAAAGGACAAGTTTTAGTACCAGATGCTGTTGCTTTGAGCAATACAGACAAAAAGAAGCACATATTTTGCTAAACACAGTGTAAAGCAAGCAGACAGCTTTTTAAGATTAATAGAATATTCAAATTCCAAAATGTAATGTAAGCCAAAATGTTAAGAAATAAATGAAGTTAACTGATTTTAAATCTATGTCTTTCTGATATTACATTAATTTGGGGTTTACATACGAAAGTATTATTTTGTCATGTTACTATTTGTGGTTTTATAATTAGATTTTTCTGGTGTTGCTTTGCTTCTTAGGAAGTCTCTCCACTTTTGCACATAAGGAGGAAAGCAAATTAACCTTGCAAAGTGAAAAAGGAATAATGCTGACTCATATCTTCTAAATGTACACAGTAAGAAACAGAATTTCTTTTCCAGTGTTAAAGTCATTCCCATTTGCCATTACAAAGTAGAATAAGAATGAGAAAGAATAAGAATGAATAAGAAGTTATATATATATATAGAGAGAGTGTGTGTGATTTCTTTCTTTTACAACAGTCATTAAATAAATACTTAAAGTGTGATTTGAATCACGGTAATAGGTGAAACCTTCAGTATGTTGCAGTTTTGTTTTCTTATGGCTTCATTAAAATATAGAATGCATAATTGATGCATATAAGTAAAGTCAGAGGTTGAATAATAAAACAAAGTTAACATTTAAGGAAGAATTTATTGTCTTTTATTATGAGTTTTCTCTTTCTTGATAGTTTTTTTTAGGTTTTACATCACCTGTTCCATATGGCTAGAGTGTTTTGATGCTCCTTATGCTCAAACTACAGAAAATACACATTATTTTTTCACAGAGTTATGAAGACAAAGGTTTGCTCATATACTGTTAGATTTCAGCTTCAATTAAAACATTTTTTTTAATTACAGACAAAGAAATTAAATAACTGCCTATGAAACTATATGCACTTAGTTATCAAAATTGCTTAATCTGGACATACTTTAGAAAGTATGGATGATGTTTTTTGCATACAGAATATAATTCTAGGGGAGAGTGAGTGAGCAGCTTCGTGGTGCTTAGTTGCTGGCTGAGGTTAAACTGTGACAACCTTACACATGATGCTAATGACTTCAGTATTACCATTTCCAAAAATCTCCAAAGCATACAAGAATGAGATCATTAACTTGCTGTTTAAAAGGAGCTCTCCATATTTCTGTATGAGAATACAATACTGAACAGACAAAGACCCACTAAAGACAGTGAGCATTCAGTATATATGCAACAAAGAATTGCATAAAAATATTTGAAAGCTGTGTTCATTCTCAGGCAAACAGCGAGTTTCTTCTTCCTGAAACAGTTGGCTCTTTGCTGCCCCTACTAGTTATATAGAAGAAACTAATGAGAAACCTTTCCTCTCATTAATAAAGAGAGAAAAGGATTCAGGGAAAGGTGGACAGACAATGCATTCTTTAGCAAGGAACAGAGTAAAAAGAGTTTATCTGCTTTCCAAGAAAAATGCTTAAATAGTAATATTTAGACAAATGAGATTTACACAAGGAACAAAACAAGAGAAGACACCAGAAGGTAACAGAGTAAACAAAGCATGGATACAGTGGGGGTCGGACTTGATCATCTCTGGAGGTCCCTTCCAATCCCTACAGTTCTGTGAATCTGTGAAGTATTTGGAAGTTATTTCTCCATTATTTTCTGCTAAGAGTTCAGCAATCAAATACTATTACCTGATTCTAATAACTTCTCACTGTGCAAGAATTGGGTGGGCAGAAAATATTATGTCTGCCCAATCAATGTCATGTCTTCTGAAGTCTGGGACACTTACGTGGTTACTTATGTATCATTAGGTTTGAATAAAGATATGTCATGCCATATCATGGGGACTTAGATGTGAGCATCCCATTTTCCCCAGTTCATAGCACTAGACTCCAGTAAGAAGAGGTGGGAAAAAAAAGCAAATGAGAATAAGAATTAAATACCTTTAACTGACTTTTCCTCCCACCTCTGACACATTCTTTCAACTATCAAGGCTGCTGGTGCACAGGCCTTAAATTGTTAATTTGACTAATGAAGTTCATTCAGGACCAGTTGAAAATGAAACAGGCCATTCTACCCCATTATTTAGCTGTTGTTGTTTCTGCAACTGTATTTTGGGTGATTTCCAATTTCCCTTAAAAATATTGTCAGCAAATTTTATCCCTATACATTAAAATCAGACATTCATTAGTTAAGGCAGCACATGCTGCTTGCAGAAGAAATACTTGTGCTTGTGAAAACAAAACCTTATTGTTGGAGCTACAAGTCTGTCTTGATAAGGGATATTTCATCTGTACAGCAGCGCTGCTTTCTGTTTCAGCAGGCTTTGGTTGCAAAAGATTTAGAAATGTTTCATCTCTTCAAGAGAAGCATAATTCTTCTGAAAGAAATTATTCGCAACATAAATCAGGCTTGCAAGTGCTTGAAATATCTTTCAATTTTTAAATATGTCAAGTGCTTCTCTCAAAAACAAAAATTTAAAGACACATTGGAAAGTCTGATTTTCATTCTCTATTACTTTCCTTTCATGTTCTCACAAGTTTATTTTATGTACTCGGTCACAGGAGCACTGACTGAAAATGATGTAACTTTACCATTTTTTATGGTGAATATCTGCATTTATCCATCCAATTGTGAAGCTACATCTCGTTCCTTAAAATCTCTAAAGCTAAGGAAATATGCTGAAATAGAGATGCCCCTTTTTGTACATAGTAGGAAAGGGTCACCATGAAGACATTTTATGTGCTAACACAGATATGAGATATTGCCCTGGAAGATATTTGGTCAAATGACTTCTGTTCAGGATTGACTCGGCTCACTGACCTGAGCAGGGATATTCTTACAGCAGTTCACGTGAAATCTCATTAACCTAGTTCAATACAAAAGCTCCCACCTGGAAGTTATAGAACTTTTACCTGAATAAAAATGGGAAGTTTAGGAATTTTTAACATTTTTCAGCTTACCAGGTAAGAATGCCAAAGTCTGAGTATTCAAAGCATTCACGCAATGAAGACACTCTCCAGAACCAGGACTATATTTTATCATAATGTTGCATGCCAGTTGACTGCCTTTAGCTTACAGGATCACATGCAGGAGCAGATTCTGAAGATAAAACCCAGAATGTGAATCAAATATTATTTAAAAAGAAAAAAAGCTACACATTGAACACTGACAAGGAACACATGATAGTATTAATTACTGTACTATAAAGTATCACTTCTAAACTATTAAACTATCTTGGAACTTAAAAATGGTAATAAATTCAGAAATGCAAACCACGGAACAGCTGCAATAGAAGATATTGGAGGAGAAGAAAGAAGAAATTATTTTATTTTGACAAGAAAAATAAAACTATGAGAAGTGGTCTGTACCTATCATTACAGGTTAAGAAAACTTAGTCACTGTAGTTTATACTTACTATTCTAACAATCCAGGCACTTTTTGAAGTGCTTCCAGCCTATATAAACAAACAAAGAAAGAAAAAGGAGACCAAACCACACCAAGCTTGGGATCATGCAAGACATTAACATGACTTATTTTTTGTTGTTGCTGTTTTCCTAATTAAGTCACATAAACTATACCAAAGACAAGAGTTAATGTTTGTTAACTCTTAATAAAGCTTTTTGAAATTTGAACTGCTATGAAAAGCTCTACTTTAGACACTGGGCAGGGAACGTGAAACAGTCAGCTCAATGTACCACGTCTCTGTGCTAGACACTTTGCAACATCAAGTAGTAACACAGAAACTAGATGACACTTTGGCTCTTGAGGTTAGGAACTTGTATTTTCACATCCCGTGTGCTTTGTTAACTTATTGGCATTGCCCCAGAGATGTTCCAGGTGGGACGCGCTCTACAAAAAGAATGTCCCCACCATTTCTGCATTGGCTAATGACTTCTTTGTTTAATCATCTTTCTCATAGGACACAGCAAGAGAGAACCACACTGGCAGAATGGACTACTAATGAGCTTTGCATTGATGATCTTATTCACTACATGTCACCCAGCCCACACACATACAGAAGACACAGAGTCATTCGAATTAGAGGAGCACCACACTGGTATAGATTTTAGATAAAATACTAAGTACGGTCCTGACCATTATCTGGCCAGTAACAAATCACAAATAGCTCTGCAAATCAGGGAGAAAATGTATCTAATTTTTACTTTGCTTAGCTTTATTTTTTATTTCTTCCTAGATTTTTTTCCTCAGTGCCTGAGGAGGCAGCTGTGTACTGAAAGACATCTTGTAACACCCAAGCATCGGGGGCATAGAGACTAATACAGGCAGCTGGAATTGTCAAATACTTTCTCATTCCATAATAATATTTTCTTAGAAGGTTTATTATGCTGAATAATTATACTAGCTTAAACTTCTATTCAACAGACCTTAAATAAAGCAAAGAACTCTAAACTTGCTAGGTTAGGAATCCCTCCTGAATTAAAAAGATCGTGCAAATATTCTTAATCCTGAGTGAAACTATGCTACATTTAGTGTCTTGTTTTAGGTTGCTTGTAACAGGAACAAAGTCAGTTTAGATTTAGATATCCTGAAATGCCAGCCAGGAGACATCCATGAAGAACCTCGCCTGTCAGAGTGCATTCCTGCTCTGCTCCCTCTGCCTGTGCAAACAGGAGCTGCTGTCATGGGTAAAACTGACAAGATAAGCTGGAGGCTTTCTAGCAAAACTACCCCAAAAGTACTGAGCTCACCAAGACATGCAGAAGACGTCAAAAAGATTAAGTCACGTTCCTGTGGTTTAAGACAGAATTGGCTTCTCTCCTTACAGCCAGTGCACGACGTGACTAAAGGAAAACTCTTACGAGTTTAAGTGTGATGTGGTCCCTTGTTGGTGCCAGTACACAGCATGTCAAACTCTCTCAATTTGCATAGCAATTAGTACACCAGGACAAGCTGTAAAAAACAAAGATGGACAAATCTGATATGAGAACAGATTTCATGCTGAGGGTTCTCAGGTGTTTTTAGCAGCACTGCCAAATGAGAAACATGATTTCAGAGAAATCTGGGCTGGATTAACCACTGTTTTCCTTCAACTTTAGTCTGGAAAAAAAAAATAAATCAAGGATTTTCTAAGCCTAGGCAGGACAAGGGTTTTATTTTACAATATGCTGGTCCCTTATAATTCAAAGAGAATCTTGCTAAAACCACCCATTTGCCCTTCCTAGGCTTGTCACTCTCCTCACATTGAGCGGAGCACAGCAAGCAGGAGAATTACACAGCGCCCAAGGGCACGGGAGTGTAGTGATCCTGATGGAGAGACCGCTGCACATGGAGGAGTTAGTGATGCACAGCACAGCTAACATGAGCAGATCCAAGCCCGTGCTGTGCCGTGCTGTGCCGTGCTGTGCTGCACTACACGGGCCAGACAGGCTGGCCTTCAGGCTGCACTGTGTTCTGCGGACCCCTCGGGTGCAGGATGAACTTCTCCATGTGCTAGTAAGAGAGGAGACTGCATGCAGCTCCCTCGCTGTACCGGCAGGTAAATTGCCTCCGTGTCCTTGCCTCCATTGAGAGCTACAGCAACAAATTTCCATGGGAACACTCTTTTGCTGGACCCAAGAAATGATGAATCTGATCCGTTTTCCTTGTAAGAAAAAGCTCATCGGAGCAAACTGGGGAAGCCCTTCCAGGGATCGCGTCTGCGCCATGTACTGTGCACATAATGGAGGGTCCTTCAGTGTAGCACAGCTGAGGGCTACTAGAATCTGAAAGGGCATAGGATTATCCAAGCTAATTTTTGTTAGCTCTGATAAACAATGCTTAAAATTATCTTTCACAGAGCCTGGGTGCTTTTCATATTGGGATCGTAACAAACCAAGCCACGCAAACTCAGTGTTAAAATTCTGTTTTCGTTCATCTCCCCTGATCTTGAGGCACAGTCAATCTGAGCAAAATGTTTGCTTTCCCTTCTCTGCTATGGAGAGAAAGGGATTTTAGGACTGAGGTGGCTAGAAAAGAAACCTGCTCAAAAGAGACATGAATTTCCACATGATAAATACTAGCTAAACTGCTATTTAAAATGCATGCATGTTGCAATATCCTGAGACCTTGCAAAAAACAAGATTGTTGATAACTGTCATGGTAAGCCACACATTTAACTAGAGAAGTGTTATTGCTAATCAGAACAGACAAAAGGAGACCTCTAATGCAAATTACTGCCCTACCATTTAGTGGGAGGTTTTCTATCTGAAAATCTGTGTAATAGAACATTGCATAAAAATACAGTGTGGATACTAAAATGGCAAAATGCTCAATATTGTGCAGTTTGTGTTTAAAGAGTCATCAGAGTATTCTATTTGGCTTCTTTGTAAAGATTTTTTTTCTGTATAAGTGCTCAAGTACTCAGAGTGGCGGGGGCAAATAAAATGGAGTGCAGCTAAAAATCCTACAGTGATTTTCCCACAGATTTCCTAAGGTCCTCTCCACTGCAAATGGCACCCTTAAGAACAGATCCAAAATCATTATGTTAAAGGCAGTCTCTCACAGGCCTGAAGGAGTCCTGTGTGCCAAAGAAAAAAAAATAAAATTCATAATATTTTCCTCAAAATTCTACAGACTTTATTTAGCTAGGTAAATACAACAGCAAAGGAGAACGTGGTTTCTTTTAAATATCTTTACTTGTTTCCCCTTTCTAAATATTCTTCTTTCCCAACTTGAAGCCTGCTCCTGTAGTCGAGCATCAAATATGACATTATGGTTTGCGCTAAAGTTAAAAGAGACTTTGGTATTCACCTTATAAAAAGTATTCAGCTAAAGCATGAAAAGAAAAATTGCCAGTGGCTTGCAGTATTTGATACTGTGTTTGCTGTGCCAATGCTTTTCTGCTGGATGAAAGACTACTTCAAACAAATCTTAGCCTAGTTATTTCAAATGTACCTCACCTTTAATGCAAAATGAAAATGACTGCTTAAAGAATGTACTAAACAGGCTTCATAATGTATACCCAGGAAATAAAAAAGTAAACAATTTATTTGTAGAAAGAGTTGTAGGTATTGAAGTTTAAATTCTCTATCAGTGTAACTACATCATTCATTGTCATTACATTACAGGGTGTTCTAGGCATTGTAGGTAGCAGAAATGCTGACAAAAAGATGACAATCAATGTTCTTTTCAAATAAATATGAACCTGATATCAGCAATTTGATTAAAATTATTCCCCATGAGCCATAGTATTATTACCTGGAGATAAAAAAATCCTGAAACAGGTTAATAAACATAAACATTTATCTAAAGTAATTTCATTCTCTGCTTTTGAAAGTATAATAACAACTTCAGCAACAAGCACTTTCTTTATTCTTAAGCACGCAAACTGAAGGGGAGAAAAAACAGTTTTTCAGTACTGAGACTGGAAAGTACAGATATAGTGAAAAAGACTAGGAGAGATTGGAAGATATCTTTCCTAATTTTAGCAAGGAAATTTGCAGGAGATGGAGTTTAGTAAATTAAAGAGAATTAGAAAGGCAAAGAAGCTACAAAATAGTTAGAAATTGTATTGAAATTCAAAAAATTAAAAGTTAAACAAGTGCTATTACTACATACTTAAAACATCATAAATTTCTAAAAGGCTAAAACTAAACAGGAATCCATAAGGCATAATGCACTATGCATACTGTGTATCAACAGAGGATGAGTAAACCAATACTATGCCTAACAATGTTTAATTAAAATCCGCAAACAGTTACTGATGTCCTTCAAAAGATTCTCTTTGACATTACTTACAGCTGAATCAGGGCCTTAAGGTGCTAAGACAGACAGTAATTCTAAGCAGAGAATAAGAAGTGATAGCTTTTGGAATGATGCTTAGAAGCTCCTTGACTAGTCTCCTTGCCCAACCAGCATATTAGTCTAAGAACAAAAAAGTGTCTTCCTTTTACACCAGAGAATATTGACAAACTTATGTTAGTTCAATTCATTAATTAATGAAAATAAAAGCAGCTTCACAGAAACTACCCATTTCTAACTAGCCAACAACCATCCTATCCAACTACTAAAAATCTGTATTACACCTAAGCATTTTGCAGCATCAGTACGACAGATTGAGCTTGGACTTCTTGGCAAAGTAAAAGAAGACCTCTGATTCAACATAATTTGAATTGCTGTGAGAGAGGGGGCGATGCTGCTATGCACTTTGAACCGCCTAGCTGTTAGCTGCAGAAGCGTTGTGCATACGTCCTCAAGCTGTTTAGTCAAAGGATTAAAGTCTGTTATACGAGTAAAGACTTTCTGCAGTTGGGATTTTACTTTGCACGTTGTATCAGAGAATCGGAGGTCTGCAGAAGGCAGTATCTTCATTTTTACAAGCAGAGAGGCAAGATGCCGTGATATAAACTTAGTTACAGTCACATAGCAATTCAAGGACATTTCTAAGATCGAGCCCTAGTCGTTCCATTTCCCCAAGCCTCATCATCAGACCACATTGCTTTTTAAGGACAGTTGAAGATAAAACTTACAGAAAATAGTGACAAGTGCACTGATGGATAAGACGCCTTAGAATCTGTCTACAGCTTGTAATTTTTAATAAAAAAATGACTCTATAATTATTGAACAACAGTTATTTATGAAGTATCTTGTTTTTCTGTTCAGTAGGTGAAAGACAAAAATGTGGAAAAGGGGCAAAATTATTTGAAAATACAGATCTCTTTGCAACACAACTGCTCTTAGAATGTCACTAAAAAAGCTGGAGTTTAAAAAAAAAAAAACAAAACGAAAAAACCACTGTGCTGGGCAAGTCTGGCCAGTTACCTGGAGGAAAAAAAGAAAATCCAAGAAAATACTTTTCTTCCTTTTCTCTCTCTTTCTCTGCCTTGGCAATACATCAGCATGTGAGTGAAATCTGCTATAAACTGAAAATGAAAACCAAAACAACCAAATCAAAAAACACCCCCCAAGAAAACCCCAACCCACTCCCCAACCGCCCCCCCACTGCCCCCCAAAGAAAAATCCAGAAAGGAATGGGAGGGGAAAGATGCGTGTGGGAGCTATTAATGCTCTGAATTAAGAGGTCTAAACTGGCGATCTCAATGTATGCCACAAAAGGGTTTTCAGTTATGCTGCTCAACAGGAGAGTTTGAGTTGATGGAAACTATGGACCAGTAAGTTTCTTCTCATCAGTAAGATGCCATATTAACTCCTGGAAAAGAAGAAAATACTCAGGAGTTAGTGTGAGGTACAGCGTAAGAGCAAACAGCTTGGGTATAACACATCCATCGAAATAGAACAGACAGAGTACACAAGTGAAAAAGCTCACAGATCTGCAGCTGAAAGCAAGCCCAATGGAAATTATAGTGCTAAAGCCCAACAGAATAAGATGACACAGAGGTCAAACACAAATTTTTGCTTTTGCTCATGCCATTAGAGTCAAGAAGCAGATAGAAGAGTGCCCACCCCAACGGGGCTTCTTCTTGAGACAAAAAAAAACCAAAACCATATCTAGAATGAGACAGTTAACATCACCCTTGCTGCTTCTTATGAAATGATGGACCCCATCCTTAAGTACATGGATTCTGTTATCCCAAGTATCCGCTAGAAACTGGAAAACTGGATTGAAATGGCATCAAAGTAATTTACAGACAGATACTTGGATATGAGGAGCAAGTCCCATCTGTTAGACCATTCACTAATATATCCTTTGTACACTAAGAAAATATGCATGTTAGGCTTCCACTCACCTGTGATGACAGAGTCCTTTTGAAATTCCCAATCTAAAATAAATAAGTGTACAAAAGAAACATTGATAGCAATGTCATGTGGAAAAAAACCCAAAACACCAAAACAAAAAAAACCCCAAAAACCCCAAAAATACCACAAAGGTGAAGACATCCTTTCCTGGTGCATGGGTTGTGGTTTCAAGTCCTTAGCTTGAAATACAATTCCATTTGGTATCTTGTTGATGGAAATGTCTATCATAATAGACATGGAACTGAGGATTTCTTGGCAGCCTATTTAAAATCCTAACAATAAAAATAATTTAACTGGACTGATAACTATAATTTAAACGTATTAGATCAAATGGATACAAGAAAGAACAACTAAGAATACCCTTAAAGTTGTTGTACAAGAAATGTGAGGAAAACTTATCCCATCCCTCTCCTGTTATGTCCATTCTTCTGGATATCAGAGTGACAATTTGGGGATGCCACAGTACATCACCAGTGTCCCTGTGTATCACTAGGAGGTCTGTGATTGTGCTATTGAGGTCTTTTCCTCCTTAGTCCCAAGGCCCAACTAGATTTCTTTTTATACATTTCTAAAGGGTATCTTCCCATGAAAACCAAAAAACAAACAAAAGATTTCATACATGCATTTTGTATGTGTGCGTATATATATATATATTCCATTTTGTGAAAGTATGTGGGAAAATAAAAATTGCTTTTTATAAGAATTAGAATTGGTGGAAATCAATCTCTCTGCGTAAAGTTTAAGTGTCCACTACAGAACAGTTTGAAAGCTATTGCAAATTCAGAAATGTACATGCACTCAAAATACTGTTGAATGCAAGGGCTTTCCATTCTTACTTTCTGACATGTCAAAGACTCTTTCACTCATCACTTCGATAAGCACCCTTTATATTCTTTATTCTTTTCCCTAATTATGTTCTTTGCATCTTTCTCTTGTCCCTAGAGTTTCCATCATTCTGTTTTTCCACTGACTCTCCTCCTCCAGTAGGACATAAGCAATTGCTTTCTGCACCAATTAATTTTCAACTTGCTAGCTAATTTCAGCCTGCATGGATGGATGGATGAATGATGCAATTTTGTTATGTTTCTACAAAGGTTGTGAAAATTGGCAGCCATGTAGGGGAAGGAGGGTGCACTGGACATGGCACTGAGTAACAAGTTCAAGCACTATTAGAGTCCAGAGAATCATGACAAAAAGTCACATTACAAGTAGCTTGATCCCAGGAAAGGGATTTATTCAGAGTTCACACACTTTGGAACAACAAAGGCAATAAAACTTCATTCACCTGGAGATGTGAATTACTTCTTTCACCTTATGTCTTTCTGGGAAGTAAGGAAGACTAAAATATAGCCTTATATATTGAGAAAACTATACCAGTCTTATCTTACACCACACATATTTTAGTGAGCTGAATTTTGCATTCTCTTTGCCTGCATTTCCTTTATGCAGCACTGAAACCCCTGTGAAAACCATGAAATTACCAATTCAAAATTGCAGTAAGAATCATTCATGTTTTTACCACATCTATTCTCATTGTAGCATTTTTCAGGAGACAAAGTCTGTATTGCACCATTTTCTTCTTGCCTGTCAAACCATCACCATTGAAATTAAATATCAGAGTTTTAATATCTCATGCAATCTGTGACAGGTGCTTTATTACCTCAACCTTTTCAATATTCTCTATGTTGATTGCCCTGCATTTCCCTTCCACACAATTTACAGCCTTACTGAAGTGTGGGAAGAAACAGGCCAGCATATACTTGCCAGTAAGCAAAACCACAAAACATTGAAGCTGGAAAAGAACAAAATTTTCAAAATACAGTGTTCTATTTATGTATTTCAGGAATTTTTAAAACCTCAGAAAGAATAATTGTTTTTATGTTACCTTAAAAATGAGCAACTAGCTATTGAAGGATTTAAAAAATAAAAAACATGGTAATGAACTGAGTATACTTGGTTCAGTTTTCAATTAAAAATAAAAATAGCTGAAAAGATCATTTTTGATTGTTCATCAAAATAATATTTATTTTCACCCAAGATACAAATTTTCATTTTCAAAGCTTTGTAATTACAGCAAAGAAGATGAAAGGCTGGTTTATGAAAATTGGAAAACCAGGACAATCTAGCAGTGACTCCATCCCTACATCCATTTTTCTGTAAATCACATCAATTTGCAAAACATTTGGGAGATCCATGTTTTAGCTCTGTCATCTGTTTGAGAAGACTGGAATCTACTTTTTACACAGAATATCCTCTTCCAAGAGGGCATACTCTGATTTCAGAGCACAGGACAGTCTCAGTCCCCTTTTATTGCAGCTCTCAAGTATTTAAATACTCGGTCAAAACCAAAAACTCGCCAAGATGGGGAGATGTGGAGTTGGAGACATGTCACAGAAGTGATACTTGTCAATTCCAAATTTTTATGCAAAACAGCTTAAATAAGTCTGAGACCATGCATCCCACTGAGAAATACCCTACAAGTCTGTAGCAATCCTCATTTTCTGATTCAGTGAAGAATTTTCCTGATCTGCAGATTGCCTGAAATGGAGAAAATATTCTGGAAGAAGACTGCTACATGCCAGTTCTCTAGTTGCATTGCTTACCAGGTGCCGAGTGAGGAGCAGCATGGAGGCAGGATCCAGGACAGAGGGAGCCCTGCCCTCCTCACAGAGCGGGGAATGGGGCAGCACACACCACAGTAGGCACCACCTGCCCTTTGGGATGGCCCTGAGTTTGTGCCTTCACCTGTTCTCCCCCTCCTGCCCCTGCAGCCCAAAGCAAGTAACACAACAGGAATCTTGGAGGAGCTTCGTTTCTGGGATGTAACTTATTTATTAAAAGGAAAGAAAGAGCCATATTCACAATGGACATCTGAATAGCTACAGGAAAGTTGAGTCAGTGAAAGTTATTTGCCTGCACAATGTCAAAGCGTAAAAAAGACATTAATTCTTCTCTAAAATCTACTTTTATTCATTAATTGGAAAGCTAAAAATTATTTAGAGTGTCTGCATCATCTGGAAACTTTCTCACAAAATGAATACCACTCCAAAGCTGAGTCCTATATTGTGACAAATTGTATTTTTCTAACAACAAAAAATTGAGTTTGCATTTTCTTTACCCATTTTTCAGCTATTCACAAAGATAAGCGTAGTGCTGTTCAAATAACACAGGTTCAGCATAACAATAAACTGAAACAAATTGTTCTCTGTTACCCAAAAATCTTCGCTCCAGCTACAGTCCATCTACAGTTAATAGTAACAGCACTGATCAATCACTAACACTAAAATAAATATCAAGAAAGCCTGAATTCATCCATGCTTAACCCCTCAAGACTTGGAGTGACAGTTTTCAGCACAGAACAGATGCTTCCCCTCTATGCAGCAGCATGAATTATGCTACGAGTCTCTCATAAATCTCAATTATAAGAAAAAAAAAAGTTCTTTAAATAACTGAAACACTCTGGATAGTTTAATGTGGTTACAACTTTTTCCTAGCTTACTGTCTTTAAAAATAGTACACTAAATATAATACCATTGGAATTTGGGGATTTTTTTTTTTCTAATGTATTGCAAAATATTCTTAATTAAAAATATGTTTTATAAAATTAAAAAATAACAAACTCTCAATATTATAAAAGTAAAATATTACATTAGTTAAGTAGACTAGAATTTCTATGCAAGCCCTGGGTTTGGGAGAGATTTTCCTTGTTTGATCTCTACTACTAATGGTTAAAACTGAATTATTCTGCATATCTTTAATAAATTGTGTTACTGATACCCTCCGTTAATTAAGAAATTACCATCTTTTTCACCCAATTGTGATCAACTTAAAAAGTTTTTTTAGAGTAGTCACATCAACAGCTACAAAATTCAGTGTGTTGGAGAGATACCCCAGGTATCTCTGATATGCTACAGGAGGTCACAGCTGCATCCATGTGATGCTGCACTTGCAGTCCAGCCATCTGCCAGGTAAGAACAGTTTAGTGGGTTGTGTACAGAGCTGTATTGTTTTTAGAAGGCAAGCAAAACTAGAACTACATAGGCATATATTACTGTATTCAATTTTTTTTTTAATATATATGTGACCCTGTGGAGAACCAGGCTGGAACAGTTTGGGCCTGAGAGACATTCTGTGATATGTGACTGCACCCCATAGAAGTGACCCACGCTGGGTCAGCTGGTGAAGAGCTGAAGCCCCATGGGAAAGGACTCACACTGGAGACGTTCATGGAGGGCTGTCTGCCATGGGTGGGACCCCACAGCACAGCAGGGCAAGGGTGTGAGGAATGACCCCCTCCTGGCCAAGGAGAACATCTTGTGAGAAACTGACCGAAAACCCCATCCCTCAGTCCCTGCTGCTCCCCGTGGCACAAGAGGGGGGAATAAGGGAGCAAAATCTTGACTAAAGTGAAGTCTGCTAAGAAAGGAGGGGTGGGGGGAAGGTGCTTTAAGATCTGGTCACCCTTCTCATTACCCAACTCTGGTGTCACTGGGTGTGCAGGGCAGTGTCATCAATTAGCGAGTTTTCTTTCTTTTCTTCTGTGTTGAGTCTGTTTTGCCTGTGACACTGATTGCACAATGATCTCTCCCTGTCCTTATCTCGACTCCTGAGCCTCTCAATATATAGTTTCTCACCGGTCCAGCTGAAAAGGGGAGTGATAGAGTGACTTTGGTGGGTGTGTGTCCTCCAGCCAGGGTCAAACCATGACAACCAGGTTGCTCAAGAGCATGAGTGACAGCTACTTTTGTTACTGCCACTTTGAGGTCTTCCAGGTTGTTCTTTTAGAAAACATATGAATGTAAAAAAAAAAAAAAAAAAAAAAGCTAGTGTATTTTCTTTCACAAATTATGCCTGCCAAACACAAAGCAAGTAATGCTTGAACAAAAGTGACATTTATGTACACTAAATGTTTACAAAATTCTTGATGTGTTCCTTGTGTAATTATGTCTCAACATTGCATTCTGACATGCAAGGAAGGCAATAACAGCTGTTCATTTTATAGCCAACTATTATTTTTGCATTTATACAGACATAGCTAGTTTCAACATTTTTATGTATGTATCCACATATACATACATAGAAACACAAGTATTTGTATGATTGCAGGTAGATACTGATACCTCCTTGGATAAGACAACGAGCCTTTGCTTTGTAGTTTGCCAGTAAATAGTAGAGATCACACTGCTGATGAAAAGCTGGCTAAGCTATAATGAAATGAAGTACTGGAAATAATCACATTTAAATAGATACACTTTCTTCAAGCAATAATGAAAAAACCCAACTGGACCAACCAACCAAACAAACAAACAAACAGAAAAACACCAGGGTAAACCTTTGCTTTTTGGGTTATTTTAAATCTATATACTTAGTAAACCACATCTGCTGTCTTAATGAGTTTTATATCCTCTTGCAGACCACTTAGGAAGTGGAAAGCTGGATTCAGCCATTTTACTTGAACCAATAATCCATTTTTCCACATAATATTAATCACTGTGGGTACGTTTCATTAATCACTGTGGGGAAGGGAATCAGACACAGTCTACAGTGAACTTGGAATATTACACTAGATCAAGCAAATAAATCTTAATTTAAGAAAGATAAACCTACTCATGATTCGGTCCTTGGAAAAAATACTGACTAGATTCATTGTTTTGTTCTGGTCACATAGCGCTGCCAAGACAACATGAAATACTTAAAATATTTGCATCCTGTGTGCAGCAATACAGCATAGATCCACTCTGCTCTTTCAGCTGATAAACAGATCCAGATGTAAAGTTGGTAGTGGAAAAGGAATTGCTGCCTTACCCTTTTCTATACTATCTATAGAGGACTTTCAGGAAAAGAAATGGGGACAGACCATGATGTCCCCTATTGCAATCCTCTATCTGTATAGTCCAAAGTGGTTATACTAAAATAAAATGCTAATATACCTGTAAAATAACAGATAAACATTTAACAGAGTCACATAACAGAACTAAGTGAAAGATAGTTATATCAAGTATATTGATTTAGAGAAGTTTATCTGATCAACAATATGTGCTATTAATTATCATATTTTAAGGTAGCAGGTTTGTCTTGTCTGTTTGCAGAGCCTGACATGGAAATGTATTGGCAGATCCATACCAGCAATTTGAATCAAAGCTCTAAAGTAATATTGCATCTCTATTTGAAGGTCAGGACTGGCTGCAATTAACTTCCCTCTTTTTGGATGGTCTGATTGCATAATTTTCTGGTAATTCTCTCTCCCAATCAAATCAAATCTTCCTTTTAAATTTCCAGACCTTTCCTAGCAAGGTTCAATCTTGATGTTCTTCCTAAGTCAAAATATTCAGTTGACAAGCATTTACTTAAAGTCCTAGGATTGTCCATATTAATATTAAAACAAAATTTGTAGTGCTTTCCTGACAATAAGCAATTAGTGTAACGAAAATAAACACCTTTCCAAATTAAAAAGAAACAAAAAACCAAACACGCACACCAAAAGAACCCATCAAAAAGCACCAAAAATGCAAAGAGGAAATGTGGGGGCAATAGATAATAACAAAATGCAATGAGCACCAACAGGGATTTAAAAGAGGCATGACATAAACTGTAGTGATAAATATAGTGTTCATCTATGGTCAAGTTTAGAATCTCCTTATCAGCAGGGTTTCTAATGTGCTTAGCAAGGCATGCTTTAACCTAATACTGCTGTTACACAAAAATTTCTTATTTGGCATCTGTTTCTAAGGGTCATTCAGTAAAATTTTCTAAAAGGAAAATGAAAAATATTTATTCATAAATAGATATATTCCCAAAGAGGTTTAATGACATTTAACCACCCACTTGTGTGTAGTCACCCATAAAAAGTATATTGTTTCTATATAATGCAATTACAGTACAAGATAAAGGTCTCGTATGTACAACTAACCACTTAGTAAATGATAGGCTATGTTGATAATTACAGACATTGCTGAAATTACAGAATGAAAATCTTTTTCTAAGTTTCTTAATATTCTTCCCTGTAGGCAGTTCTCCTATTATACATAAATTCTATAGAAGCCTTAAGAAATTGTCATAATGCAGAAATATTTGTTTGAATAGTTCCTGCTGCCAGCAGCAAACTATAATTTGTCACACTCTGGGATCTACAGGCTGTCATTAATCCAACTTGAATCCATAAGTGGTTATTTATTTCCTTCTGTCGTCATGTGGCACAGATTCAGTCTGAATAGCATCAGTAGCATCTTGGAGGACTTACTGTTGATATGGAAAGAAAGTTGCTCCAACTTTTTTGTCTGCTAATAGCTTCTGCACAGGTTTCAAAACCATTGCTCAGCTAACAGTGCTGAGGGGTGAGGAGATGAGTCTTTTTTATTTTTTTAAATCCATCTCAATCGAGTACCTAAAACCAGATTTTAATGAGAGATTTGGCTTGCTTCAGCAAGCTTCAGATCATAAAGATCATTGCAAAGAGAAACAAAGCATCATTGTAGTAAGATGGAACTGATTTGAGATACTAACTGGGCTCTAGCAACAAATTTCACGTGGAAGAGAGCTGATGTTGTTAAATGCAACCTGGTTTTGTCTGAGGTTTTTGAACATGCCAGTCCATATGAAACTCCTGTGTTCCCAAGTCACCTAAGTTAAAGTATCTGAAAAATTTATAATGCCTCCATAGATATATGAAAAGTGTGTTTTATGAACACAGATAAGGCATACAGATCACATTCCTTACTCTCACTGTTCAAATTAAGGACTAATTAATAATAATTAAAGTGACTGCAGCTTTTTTCTATGTTTAGCTTAGAAAACTTTTGTACAGCTTTTATGACTGAGAAGTCCATAGACACTGTCCCTTTCACCAGAAGAATCTCTAAGACTTTATTAATCTGTACAAGTTTGCTATTTAGAAATAAAATAGAAAAGTTAATCACTCTCATGATTTATTTCAAATACTTCTGTACTATATTGGTATTTAGCATCTCAGTAAGATCCAGAGGCTGGCTAGCTATGAATTGATGACTCCTTCTCCAAAGATCTTGAAGTCCTTTTCTTCAATTCTTCAAGCACTCAAAAAAGACATTAAGTTGCATCATTAAAAGGGTCTTGCACTAATCAAATATTTTTCTTATTTCTTATGGATGTTATAACTGTTCAAGTTTTGATTCTGAAAATGAAGTGTGCTTTTTTTTTTTGTCAACAATTTACTTCAAGAATTTTTTTTAATTCCACACAGAAATAACCCAGAGCAGATGGCAAACTTGAATTTTTCCTGTTCTGTTCTATTTGATCTCAAGGCAGTCAAGCTCTCCATGATGTTCATGCTTTTCTCCTGAAAGAAATATTTAAATTGGTTTGAAGTTTCAAGCAGGAAAAAGCAACAAAAAAACACTGATTCAGAATTTTTTTTTTTCCTAATGTTTCACAATTTAAAGCAAATACTATATTTCATTTCCAAACTACAGGGAAAGGATAAAAACCCATTAGATTACTTCCTAATTTTATTTTAAATGAAGCTACATTGAAGAATATTATATCACTGACACCTAAGCTTCCCTTCTCTGGATGTTTTGGGTTTATTTTTTTTCATTAGAGTTCATTCAGTAAGAGCATGAGGTATCCTGCCATCTCCAATATGATGTCAGAAGTATTCAACTTTTTTCCTTGAATAAAAAAAGAAAGAAGAAATTATTTATCTTTTCTCAATTTCTCTCTACTAGTGATATTTTTCTTTTCTCCTCTAGACATACAAATCATTTAACAATCATTCAAAAGTTCTAATCCTAATAAGCTCTTTTTGTGTCTCTAATGACCTCATACATTTTATTATCTGCACTATGGAAGAGAAAAAGAAAAAGGCAGTTATTTTTCAGGTGGGTGAAGGCTGCCATTTTATTTCTGCACAAAGAATAAGGGTGAAATTCCTACGTCTTGAAAATTTCAACCAGTCCTTCCATCTTAAAATAATCTGAAAATCTACTCATCCAAAGAGAATTGATGAAAGTTTTGACCTGCCTAGGAGATAAATTTTTAAACAGCTTTTATTTTAGGAGTATGTAGTTAGGAGAACTCAAAATGAATATGCATGTGCTTCCTCATGAATGCCTACCTAAGGGTTTCTTAAGGGAAATATGATATCAAACATAATATTAAAAATGAGAAACAAAAATAAAAGGGGAAATGTTTTAAGAATTAAGACAGACAAAACATTGTGATGTACTATTCCAGTAACTTAACCAGAAGACTCATTATAATTGGTATTTTTCTTAAATTTTCAATTCCCTGAGGTCATATGATAATATAAGACTTTTTTATTTAATTCTCTCCTGTTCCTCTGGCTGGAAAGAAAACATTGAAACTACAGGCCAAAAACCAGAAGGCAGATACAAATAACCTACAATTATTAATTACAAATTAATTTTATCTAATTTGATTTTTTTTTTTTTTAAGGACTGATGCCTGAGCTTGGAACGCTGGGTGTTGGCAACTCTGGATTGCTGACAAATTATTATTTATGGTGGAGTAACAAATATTCTCACAAACATTTAACATTGTATCATGTCTAATACTAAACATTCATCCTTTATTGTGAACTGAGCTGTCTGAGCACAAAAAAATAAAACATAATTTGAGGAACCACATCAAGATCTTTTTAACCTTATTAAAACTTTCTGGGAAATCTGTACTCTAGCTATTCACAAATGACTGCCTTGTATGTGTGCACAAAGATTGTGGAATTTTGAGTTAAGAAAAAAAGTGGTGGTTTAGCAAATATGTTTCTTCAGCAAACTTACTAGATATTTACAGTCCAACTAACTCTGTCCAACTACTGTCAGTGTGAATCATTGAAAACAAGTAGCACAAAAAGTCCTTCTCTCTGTATATAATCTATTTATACGAGACATTAATCTGCAGACAGAAACACATTCACTTATGTCCTTCAAAACCACTCCACATCTTCATATTGCTGCAAGGCTTTGAATAAACATGGTAAACCTAAAAAGTAGTGGTTCCATAATAGCTTGTCAAAGAGTAAATGTTGGTAAAATGTTAATACCTCTCTTATCTTCTCTTTTATGTTGAATACAGCATTAATTTGTCATTTATTAGATAACTGTGTGTATTTTTTTCTCTTTTTTAAAGATTAATAGTTATTTTATACTACTTGAAGCACTGGCATTGGGTTTGTATGATTTTTTTCCACGGTGACAGTTTAAACACTCTATCTTATAAAATGCAGTGATTATTATTGCCTTGTCTGAAAGAAGGTTGTAAAAAACATGTAATTTATATTGTGAGGTCATCTAACTGATGTAAAAAACTAGCAGATATTTTAGCTTGCAGCTGGAAAGCAAAGAGATCCCTGTGGTCACATGGTGCTCAGGTGACTGCAGTCAGCATCCCTGCCACAGGGGAAACCCAGATGCAGTGCCCACCAGCCAAGTGGGGCACAGGTACTCTATCCCCGTGTTGTGATTTTGTGTGGTAAATTTCTGGTGGAGGAGGGGGCTGCAGGGGTGACTTCTGCAAGCAGCAGCCAGAAGCTTCCCCTAGGCCCAGTAAACACCAACTGGGGTCATGGCCAGACCCGCCACTGACCAACGTCAAGTCCATCAGCAACGGTCACAGCACCTCTGGGAATCACATTTAGGAGAAGAAAAAAATACAAGCAGCTGCTTTTTGCCACCAGAGAAGGGAGTGAGAAGATGTAAGAAACTGTGCAGGCACCAAGGTCAGTGAAGAAGGAGAGGGGGGGATGAGGTACCCCAGGTGCTGGAGAGAGAGATTCCCTTGCATCCTGTGGAGAAGACCATGGTGAAGCAGGCTGTCCCCCTGCAGCCCATGGATGGTGACAGGGAGCAGAAATTCTATCTACAGCCTGTGGAGAGACCGACCCATGCTGCAGAATGTTTGCTGGGGGACTTGTGACTCTGTGGGGGACCAGGCTGAAGCAGTCTGGGCCAGAAGGTGCACCCCATGAAGGAATCCACACTGAGACAACTGGTGAGGAGGTGATGCTCCAATAGAAAGGACTCATGTTGGAGAAGTTTGTGGAGAACTGTCTCCCATCGGTGGGACCCCACAGTGCAGCAGGGGAAGGGTGGGTGTGTGTGTGGAATGCTCCCCCACCAGCTAAGAAGGAAAACAACTCGGGAGGAATTGACTGAAACCCCCATTCCCTGCCCCTCCCTGCACCACAATGGGAGAAAGGAAGAAGGAAATAAAATAAGGAATAAAGTGAAGCCTGCTAAGAAGGGAGAGGTAGGGGGAGATACTTTAAGATCTGGCCGTACTTCTCATTATCCAACTCTGGTTTCACTGGATGTGCAGGGCAGTGTAATAAATTAGTTTTCTTTCCTTTATTCTGTGTTGAGTCTGTATTGCCCTTGTCACTAATTGCAGCATGATCTCTCCCTGTCCTTATCTCAACTCCTAAGCCTCTCAATACATATTTTCTCCCCTGTCCAACTGAAAAGGGGAGTGATAGAGTGGCTTTGGTGGACATTTGGCCTCCAGCCAGGGTCAAATCACCACACCCCTTTTTGGTGTTGCACATAAATCTCAGTGGAAGACTGTCACCAAGTTTTATTGAACTGGAAGTGACTGCATATGCAAAGGTCAATTCTACCTTGTGTCACCACTAGAAAGTCTGTACAAACTCAAAATAGAGATATGAAAGCTTGCATCAAAATACAAAAAGAACTATCCCTCACTGACATTTTAAAACTTGTATTATCAAAGACTTCTTTGTTTCTTACTTACCTGTTGGTGCTGATGAGAAGTCATGTCAATGAACATTTACTGAAATAAAATTCTCAGTATGTGAAAAACATATTGTTCTAAGTGAAATGAACTATATCAAAATGTCATTACTTATCCATATTTCATCTTTAAGTTTAAATCACTGGGGAGCATACTGCATATAAAATACCTATGTAAAAAAATAATCATGTTATAGTAACTTATTAAACAAAAAATCTTGAATGATCATTTTTGTCTTATCATCTTTGCTGTTTAGACTTTGAGCTGTCAGTCAAATGGATCAGACACAATGCAATCATTCCACTTGGTAGTTCATTAAAGAAATGGGGTTTATCAGGTTAATTAGAAAGGTGTTTTTCCTATGCTTTCACTTGTTTTGAGCAGTAATTCTTGCATTATATTACATGAGTAGGCATTTTTTTTTTATACTTACATTGAGGAACGTGTCAATGAAATATAAGGAAAATCAAATTAATCAACATGATAGTGGAAAATTAACTACTTTAAAGCTTTCTGGTTATGAAAATATCATCAAGAAACATGATTTTATGTGATTTAATCAAAACATTGAAGCAAAACTTTTCATTTATTAAAAGCTACCATCAGAACTTGTGCTCCGAAATAAAGTTCTTTTGTCTACTGAAATTTTTTTCTAAGAATATTTAAATTCTTAAATTTATTTTGAGAAAAAAAGCATTTGAAATTAAAGACAGGTAGCATTAGAGAGGTTTCCAAAGATGATGCCTATTTATTAATATCACCATGAAAGTGGAAGCAGAAGAAAAAGGCAGTAATATGTTCTTCCATGTAATAATGTTGCTCAAAGCAAAACTGTACCACAAGTCAAAAAGGAAGACAAACAATGCTAGTGGTCAACTTTAAATATTTATTGCCTAAATATATGTGATCCACACTTCCTGAAAAAGAAAACCGTATTTGTAATTATATTTGTATTATGCTACAGAACAATGAGGAATATTTAAAAGTAGGAGACATTTTGGTAATGACATAACTAGCACTAGAAGAAGAGAAAGAACATGAAAGCAAATACATTGCACATTAAATATCCAAGCCTATTTTCAGTACACAATGCCAATATTTCCAATAACCTCAATGAGAGGCCAGTCAAGTAGTATATTTTCCAAAGTGAACAAACCCTATAATTTGTTCTTACCTCTGTCCCTTTCCACAGCATTACTAGGTTTCCCGTACTCCATAGCTAGAGTTATATGGATAAATACTTCCTGTCAACAGAATTGTTACAGTGATTAATGCCAATGCCAAAATTCCAGCTTTTTCTAAAGTGATCAGTATAAGCAGTTGACATTTCCAGAGTCTCTGCACTTGATAGTTGATTGCATTTTTATAAGCATCTTATATACTTAAAGTTACACTAGAAAAATCCAAGAGGCTCTTGAAATACCTTTACTCCTCCTCCAAGTGACATTCATATAGCACTACAAGAAATCTCATCAAAGAAGACTTGGAAATATGCTTAAAGCTCCTAAGATGAATAAGGCACGAGCCACAACTACAATTTAAAGGTAACAAAGATACTAGTCATGTTTTCACCGTTTTACACATCCTTATATAGCTCACTGAATCAAAGTCATAGTTCCCCTTTTACTTTTCAGCTAAATTCTGAATGTACAATACATGAGCTTTTCACATACCTTGCACATTCAATTGTTTTAAAATCAGTGAGAACCAAAACAGCATATAAACATTAAAATGTGTATGGGGAAGTTTCAATCATAGTGGAGAAAAACAACTTCTTTCAGCACAAAATGGACTTGCCAACTGAAAAAGATAGAGACTAAGATGATACTGGGTATTAAGGATAATACAGGCTGGATCCTGTTTAACATCTTTGTTGACAATATGGACAGTGGGATCGAGTGCACCCTTAGCAAGTTTGCCAAAGACACCAAGCCATGAAGTGCAGTCAACATGCTGGAGGGAAAGGATGCCATCCAGAGGATCTTGACCAGCTTGAGAGGTGGGCAGGTGCAAACAACATGAAGTTCAGCAAGACCAAATGCAAGGTCTTGTGCATTGATCAGCACTATCCCAAGCACAACTACAGACTGGGTGGAGAATGGATTGAGAGCAGCCCTGAGGAGGACTTGGGGGTCTCCATTAACCCTCCATGTCCTGGGTAACATCAAAAGAAGTATGACCAGCAGGCCGAGAGAGAGGTGATTCTGCCCTTTGCTCTGGTAAGACCCCACCTGAAGTACTGCATCCAGTTCTGGGGTCCCCATTACAGAAAAGATATTGAATTGTTTGAGCCAGTCCAGAGGAGAGCCACAAATGTGATCAGAGAGCTGGAGCACCTCTGCTATGAAAATGGGCTGCAAGAGTTGGGCTTGTTCTGCCTGGAGAAGAGAAGGTTCCAGGAACACCTTACTGCAGCCTTTGAGTTCCTGAAACGGGTCCACAAGAAAGCTGGAGAGGGCATGTAGTGGTCTGATGAGGGGTAATGGTTTAAAACTGAAGGGAGGTAGGTTTAGATTAGATTAAATTAGATGTAAGGAAGAAATTCTTCACTGTGAGGGTGGCACAGGTGGCCCAGAGAAGCTGTGGATGCCCCATCACTGGAAATGTTTGAGTCCAGGTTGGATGGGGCTTTGTATAACCTGGCCTAGTAGAGGGTGTTCCTGCCCATGGCAGGGGGATTGTGTAACTAGATGATCTTTAAAGTCCTTTCCAACTCAAACCATTCTATGACTCTTTGATCATTATCACAAACATGTATTTCTCTGCTCTTGTGCACCCTGTTATAGGCACTCCTCAAAACCAGAATCAATAGAACTAAAGAACTGTAATGCAGTCAGAAGCACTTCTTTCCTGCAGACTGCTGTCTATATTAAGAAACTCATGTTCAGAAGTAGGACACAACATTCAATTCAGCAAAGCTGCTCAATCTGTTCTCACAGGTGGTATTTAATAATCTTTATTTCTTATTTAAATAGTGTGTAATATTTTGTTTTCCTTATTCACCATACAGGAAAAACATAGAGCTGTTGCAGCAAGTCCAGAGGAGTGCCACAAAGATGATCAAGGGGCTGGAGCACCTCTTCTGTGAAGACAGGCTGAGGGGAGTTGGACTTGTTCAGCCTGGAAAGGCTTCAGGGAAACCTAATTGCAGCCTACCAATACCTACAGAAAAGTGGGAGAAGAATTGTTCATCAAGAAGTGTAGTGACAGAAAAGGAAGAATGGCTTTAAGCTGAAAGACAATAGGTTTAGGTTAGATATTAGGAAGAAACCGTTTACTATGACGGTGGTGAGGCACTGGAACAGGTTGCCCAGAGAGGTTGTGGAAGCCCCATCCCTGAAGGCATGCAAGGACAGGTTAGATGGGGCTTTGGGCAACCTAGTCCAGTGAGGGTGTCCCTACCCCTGGCAGGCAGGTTGGAACTAGATGATCTTTGAGGTCTCTTCCAACCCAAAACATTCTATGAATCTGTTATTTTTTCTTGTCCTGGTTCTGGCCAGGCCAGAGTTAACCTCTTCAAGTAGTCAGCTCAAGTGAGCTGAGGTAGCCAGGGCTGTTTTCCATACCACCTGACATCACTCCCCCATAAAAGGAGCTGCTGGGTGCCTCCAGTTTGAGTGTGGCTGGGGTGTTGGGTAGGTCCTTGCATTGTGCAAGCACTCTGTTACTGTTGGGTCAGTAAGGTACTCTATTATCACAGGGTGTAAGTGAAATTTACTGTGGTCTGTTATTTTTCTCCTTTCACAATGATTTTGTCAATAAACTGGTCTTATCCTAATCCATGGAGGCTCTGTCTGTTTCTCCTTCAGGACTGAGAGAGTGGCGTGTGGTGCTCAGCCACTACCTGGGGATGAACTACCACACTTCTGAGGAAATAACAAAGAACTGTTCACAAGGGCACATAGCAATAGGATGAGGGGCAATGGCTTTAAACTATAAGAGGGTAGATTTAGGTTGGATATTAGGAAAAAATTCTTCAATATGAAGGTGGTAGATCACTGGAATAGGTTACCCAGAGACATAGTGGAGGCCCCATCCCTGAGATACTTAAGGTCAGGCTTGATGGGGCTCTAAGCAACTGGATCTAATAAAGATGTCCCTACTTACTACAGGGGACTGGACTAGATGACCTTTAAAAGGTCCCTTCCAACCCAATACATTCTATGACTCTAATCTATAAAAGTGTTAAGGGGATTAAACAAGACCAAGAACCAAAGGTAATTATGCCAATAGCAGTGTTTCTGTAACATGAAGCAGAACACATGAACTACATTCTGCAAAGATGATGTCAACATTCATGGCAGCAAAACTGAAAGCAGTGTCATTGAGTAGATGTATTTTGCTTTGATTTCTTTTTTTTTTAATGCTAAACAACTGAGGGTAAAAACAAAAAACTATCTCAAAATTTCTGTAACCAGGGTCAAGTAAGCATAGCTACTTCTGAGGATTATTCTTGCTCTGCTCATGGGCTGTTAGATAAAATGCTGGTACCTGTTATATCTACATGATCTACATGTGTTATTCTAGGACAAATCTCCACAGCAGATATGCTTCTAAACATATATTAAAAAAAAAAAAAGTTTTTCAAACTATTAGATGATCCCAATTAGTATAACATCTACCATCCCATAACCCATGGCTACCTTTCTTGTCCTTGGGTAGCAAGATGAAGATAGTCTTGTGTACATGGAAGAAATAGAAATACAAAGGGTAAAGAATCAGTTAAAGTAGGTCAGTGGAACAGTAGGAGACTTAAATAAGTTTTATTACAACCTAGGCTTTTTGCAGAAAAAGCCCTTCCTCTTCCCATAGTCAGGAGGACAGAGCTAGGGCCCTCTGCTGACACAAATATCTAGTAAGGTAAGAAGCAAAAGAATTTCCCTTCAAAATCTCAAGTTTTGGGAAATATGTAAGCAAAGGTATTTTACCTTCAATAAGCAGTAAAAACTGCAACTTAAGAAAAGGTGTTTGTAGCCTATACAGAAGTGATATAATCTGACTGCAGTCCCTCCTTCCTTCTTCAATTGGTATGTATTACATCAAGTCTACTTCTGAAGCCCCAAGATCTTTGCATGCTACGGTAATTTCCTTGGGACACAGACAGACTTGAGAATCTGGCTTTGAGGGAAGTCCTGGAGCAGACAGCAAAACTCAGCACGTATGTATCACAAAGACTGAAAAGGTTCAGCTCACCTCACACTCAAGAGGATACCAGTCTGTGCAGAAATTAATCAGACATTTTCATGTAGCTAATTGTACCTTACAGAGAACAGACACATCTTACTCAGTCCATATAATTAAATATTTATGATATCCTAAGGTTTGTTAGTGTTTCAAGGTACTCTCCACATATTCCTTCCCCCTTCTTTCCCTCCATGTGTTTTTTTTCAATAGTGTAGCAAATTGAAATTCACAGTAGCCATAACTGAGTTATTATTACTCAACCAATTTTTAAACACCCACATCAATTGGAAAACTTCAGGAGTTCACCACTGCTGCCCAGCCAATAACAAAGTTTTGCATCCACTACTGCTTCTGTAATGGGATTGAAATTATTTCTAACATCCTCCTACCAAAATGTTCACACCATCCTTTAATTATACTCCAAACTTATTGTATTTCCACCCCTCCACAATAGTCCCTTGCACAATGATTTGTCTTTATCCTTGTGCCCTGTGTTCTGCCTCTACTGTTCCAGTATTTTTAAATACAGAATTGTAAAGACCTTAATTTCCATTTCATAAATTCAAGGATAAGATTTTCCTCTAAAAAAGTACATGTTAACTTCTGATGCTTTTAAGCCCCTGGAACCTAGTCATTTGTAGTCTTAAGCCTGATAAAACAGCTCTGGTTTGGAGATATCTAAAAACTTTCAATGAAGGGTAACTCCTTGACCAACTACTTTTTAAAAAATTGTGCTTTTGGAACATATAGTAGTTGAATATGCTTTTAATGTTTCTGGGAAAAAGAAAAACAAAACAAAACAAAAAAACACACCAAAAAGCCTCCACTCCCAACCAAACCAAAAAATAGAAGGAATATAAATCACTTCCTTTCATCCAAAAGGAATATTGAAAAATACATATTTTTGTAGTTCTCACTGGTTCACAGAGGTTTTATCTTCTAGTTCCTGTATTAATCAGGATGGTCTTATTTTTGAAAAAAATTTTTTTAAACAGTTTTAAAAAAGAATCAGTATTCTGTGATTCTTAACTTGCTTGCAAACACTTAACATAGGGTAAGTGCAGCTCTAGGTGAAATTCATTAATGCAGAAGGTTCTGGTGCATAAATTTGCAGCTGAGCAAGAGGAAACACAGACTAATGTTTTTATTCCTTGACACTAACGGTTCAGCTTACTGTTGTTCTCAAATATATTTGAAATTATTTTTCTAAGGTAGAGTAATTGGACAGAACTGGGAAATGTGCTAGCAGATTCTAAGGCAGTAGTGCATAAATGCTGGAAGCCTTCATTTGTTTCAGTATTCAATAACAATACTAAATAGAGCAGGTTTTTACAGAAGGATGGAGGCAGTATGTGTATCTGTGAGTGTGGATGTACACTACTCTGAATGAAGGCCTGAAAAAGTCACTGAGAGTTTTTCCACTTATTTTTAAACTTCTCGTTGTATTAAATTAATATACTAATCTTTTGCAGAATTTAAACCAAATGAAAATGAAAAGCAGTGGCATAATTACTCATTGCCAGGAACAATAGCATTCATCTTATGTCTCTCAGATTTCTTTACAGTGGCCTCCAAAATGTTGATGGAATAGACTTTACTTGGCAGTACTGCCTTAAATTAAAGTCACTGTGTGACACAGATTACGTTTAAAGTCTACTTCTTAAGCTATTTATATGATCCTCCACCCACCAACTGTCTAGGAAACACATCTTTTTTTTGAAAGAACAGAGCAAATTATTACTCTTTTTGCTCTTATGAATAATAAAAAAAATCATCCCCACCCCCAAAAGCACATCCTTTATGTTTACCTTACCAACAGTTTGGGCATTTTCCTTTTTAGTTCTTTTTCCATTTCCTGAAATCTGAACTCTTGGGTTACTAATGGAAAATGCTGCATAAGGGCAACCACAGTCAAATCCAAACATTTTACGTTGAAATCCAACAGCCAAGGCAAGCCATCTAGTCCAACAACCCTGCAGCAAGTAGGGACACCTTTAACTAGATCAGATTGCTCAGAGCTTCATCAAGCCTAACTTTGAATGCCTCCTGGGATGGGACCTCCACCACCTCTTTGGGAAACCTGTTCCAGTGTCTCACCACCCTCATAGTGAAGAACTTCCTAGTGTCTAATCTAAACCTACCCTGCTTTAGTTTAAAATCGCTGCCCTTTGTCCTATCGCTACATGCCCTTACAAACATTACCTCCCCAGCTTTCCTGTAGGTACCTTTCACGTACTGGAAGGCCACTAAAAAATCTCCCTTCAGCCTTCTCCAGAGTGAACAAACCTAACTCTATGAGCCTGTCTTCATAGGAGAGGTGCTCCAGCAGTACTCCAGGTGGGGTCTCACCAGAATAGAGGGGGAGAATCACCTATCTCAATCTGATAGGCACACTTGTTTTGATACAACCCAGCATGTGATTGGCCTTCTGGACTGCAAGTTTTACTTCAAACCTGGAGAGATCAAAGTCTATTTTGACTCCTTCATAGCCTCCAAGGTCCTCATCTGATGTCATTCTTCTGATTCAAAGCTTTCTACGCAGAAGGGCCAGTAACAGGCGTAGGTAGACAGATGTCACCTAGGTTGGCATTAGTTCCCACCATCTCTCAGCACTCCCTTGATGAGATGTTACCCTCCTCCAGTTTTCTGCTCAAATACTGACAAGCACACTCCCAACTGCATTCCTCCAGAGGGTATACAAAATTGGCCTATAATCCCAGAATCCTCCAAAGCATTCAAAGCAGTGATTTTCCTGGGTGATATAGCTCCACTGTGTTGTGCTTCACAGAGTAGAGCAGGCCGTGAAAGCAACCACAACCCAGGTTTTGAATATGCCCAACCTGCAAACAAGATTTTTCAGCAGGTCATACGCCAAAAGCTAATGTTAACAGACAACCAGAGACAGCATCAGAGCAGATATGCATTTGGTAGAATATTCAAAATTCAACAAAATAAATTATATTCAATATTTTGAGGATATTTTCTAAATGTGGCTTTTTTTTTCTTGTAAATCTATCTGAAGAGATTTGCATATGATGAACATCTCACTGCCTCATATGAGCAGAAGAGAGATTGCTGAGAAAGCTTCACATTAACACCTACTGTCATTTAAGTAAATTACTAAGTAATCCAGTGGGTACCCACTGAAGATGTTCAGAAGAACATAATTTTACTTATCTCTTCTCCTGGTGTCATGTATACAAATGGGCTCAGCTTCTGAACACTCCTTTGAAGAAAGATTCCACACTTAAAAGGAAGTTCATACTTCAAGCATATTCATATTGTCACACTAAGTAAGTGGTCCAGTGACTATTTATCCACATAAGGTTTTTCAACCAAGATCTTTCTACAATCTATACCTAAATGTATATATTTATATGTATATATATATATATATATAGAGAGAGAGAGAGAGCGCATCCCATTTCACAATGTGACCACAAATATTTAGAATCAAAGGTGACTTCTGAGAATGTAAATTTTGACCAACTAACGCCTACTGGAATTTACTTCAAACAGGATCAATCAAGTAAACATTTTTTCCAGTTCTTACTAATAAATTACTTATTTGATCCATTGGAGTACCTTATTATAAACCATGTGTGAACATTTGTTCCTTTTTGAAATAAATTAATTTATGCAGGTTGGAGACAGGCTTATGCAATTTTGTTTGTACTTTTCTGTTTTAGAAGAGGCTTTTTTGCAGCAAGAAGACAAATTAATGTTATATAAAAGGTTTCTGTATATATGTGGGGGTGGCTGGAAGACTAAAAGCCTAGTGTACTCTGAACAGTCTTTGTAAGAAAATACTTTAGTAGACAAACATGTTAGTGGAAACAGTTTTGTGTAATATTTCATTTTTCAGTCCATTTTTTTTTAATGTGGCAAATTAGTATAGTTTCAAGAATTTTTTTTTTTTAATGGAGACAATCTGAAAATAATGGTTATAATTCAAATATTTATTAGGAGGTGTCCTCTCACTAACTTTTACAGGAACATTTCCATGGAAAATTCCATGTTTAAAGGACTGCAGATAACCAGGTGGAGAGGCTATTCTGCTATTGTATGCAGACCTCTACCCTGTCCCCCAGGATCCTCAGCTAAAGTTATTGATATAAGCCTGTATTTTCTGCTCCTTCAGAAAATTACTCTCCCCTTTTCTTTGCTACCCAAATAAAACTTTTCCCTGGAGACCTAAAACCCTCAAATAGGAAAATGCAAATGGTTTAGGAAGATGTTGTATGTTTCAACAAGTAATATTTCTCACATTTATGTTCCAAAAAATTGTGCATTGGGCCAAGACAGACATCACGACTAATGTCCCAATTGGCAGAGACTAATTAGTAATGCACAACCACTTCTCTTGAGGATTTAAAAGTTCTCCAATCATAATTTAAGCCTGGAGAGTATCTAGCATTCATGCCAACTATCATGCAAAGCCACCATAGACAAGTAACATTTTAACTTGTTCTATAAATAATAATATTAATTTACTAATAACAAAAAAAAAAAAAAGCAAACACAGTGTCTGTTTCCAGGCATTGAAAAGTAAAATTTTCAAGAAAGTTTGTTTAGTTTATTTATAATGTTGAGACATGAGCCTACAAAAAGGGCTTGAAAAATAACATTTGCAAACATCCATTATGAAGTTTTTAAAGAGGAGACACCAGGAGATGGAGAATTCTGCTTTTATTATTTGCTAAGACTGGCCTACAGACAAGTTGATGAGGAATGTAGGAAATTATGGTAATTTTCCAGCAAGTATGGCTGGGGTTCTCAGATGTGACCCTGTTGTGGTTTAACCTGGCAGGTAGCTAAAACAGCTACCTACAGCTGTCTACAATCTGTGGGTTGAGAGGAGGACAGTTTACCAGGACAGAAAAGGAAGACGATGATGATGATAGAATATAAAAAACAAGCGATGCTTGGCACAATTGCTCACCAAAAAAACCCAATACTCAGCTAGTTCTCTAGCCAAACACCCTCCTGACCCACCTCCTGGTTATATACAGAGCATGATGCCATGTAGTATGGAATATGCCTTTGGACAGTTTGGGTCAGCTGTCCCAGCCATGTCCCCTCCCAGCTTCTTGGGTGCTCTCTGACCTCATGTTAACAGGCCTCTATGAGAAGCTGAAAAGTCATTGAATGTTTGGCAGCAACTAAAACTCTGAGTTTTCTTATTCTATATCCAAAACATGGTAGTACACCAGCTTCTGGAAAGAAAATTAACTCTATCCCAGCGGAAGCCAGAACAGACAGGGATCAGAGTCCCATGGTAATGTGCAGTAAAAGGAATAAAGTGGATTGAGGATGCAAAATGCTGGTGATGGTGGCAAAGAAGGTGCTTGCATCACTGCCAGCTGCAAAGTATCGCTGGATAGGAAGAAAGAACACACATTAAAGTCATGGTAAACCAATGGGTTTTACCAATGGTAAAACATTGCTTACTTTACACAGAAATCTGAAATTTTTAGTTCATTTGTTTCATCCAGTCAGTAAATCACACCCTCCACCTGAGCCAGACACGACAAATCGAAGTGATGAGAATCAACCTGACTAATTAGTAAAACAGTTGCTGTTCTTCTCACAGGCGTGAAGGAAGGGGGAATGGGATCTGGGAGTGAAAGGGACTGCCTCTCTGCTCACCCAGAGGAATTCTGCTGTACTGCACCGTAACAGCACTGAGACCAGCAGATAGGCCCATTTAAATGGTTGTGACTTCAGGACAGGAGAAGCTACATAATTAATACTTTAGTAATTCTATCCCAGTATGCTACAGATATGTAAGCCAAGCTATAGTTTCAAGCATATGTATTACTTTGTTAAGATATAGTGGTAGATTCCTCTTTAATGCACTTTAGGGTTATCAGTATCACTTTCTCCTATACACATTATTACCATGTAATAACTCCTGTAGAGGCATGCTATTAACCTGTGAAAACCACACCTTTTAGCCTACATCCACAAAAAAGCTGAGGGGAAATGTAAAAGCATAATTTGCATCTGAAATACTGATTTTCAAGTGATAACCTCCTAAATCATTGTCCTTGCCCTTACTATATTCACTAATAACAGTTTGCATCATTATGGATTGTAACTAAAATGGTAATCAAAATATAATTCACTTTTTCCCTTGACATCCTATCATGTTCCAGCTTGTATTGGACTCGATGAAGAAAGATGCCACAGAACATTGCATACAAAAAGTTGAAAAAAAGTATGGTCCCATTGCAGTTGGTCACAGAAAAACCAGTTGTATTGCTTCTGCAGTGCAGGGGACGTGCAAAAGAATTTTTGAAATTGCCTGAAATGGGAGTTATAACCAGCTACTGTACAAGGACCATTTAAAAACAAACCTAGGGCTTCTCTCCTTCACAGAGAGTGATGATAAGTGCAGGATAATGCCACCTTTCAACACTTATTTTCTAGGTGTTTAGTACTTCCTCTACTCAGCACAAAACATATTCATTAAGATCCTAACTATGAAATAATTATCAAATACACAAATCCCTCACCAAGATTTCCTTCAGAAACAGCTCCACATCATTGCCCATGAATTCCTGCACCATTGTCTTACATCAGATTACTCTAAAAATCTTTGAATGGTTGTCTTTCTTCTTGATATAACACCCTTTTTTCCTTCCTTTTCTCATAACAAATTCATTGCTCAGCATCACACATATCTTAAAGACGTGCTTATCTATGAATTAGTCCAGAAAAAGACAGACACACAAAAGTACACTGTTAAGTGGCATTTGCATGATAAATTAAAATTATTTCAAAGCCATGGCTTGAATTAAGACAGTTATTCCTGATACAAAATAAAAATACCAACACGACCTCCAAAGTGCAGACAAGGAGCACACCAGGACAGGGAGCAAGAGCAACATTCATTTGCCTGAATGTGATGATGGGCACCCACTGCTGCTCTGCAGCCCAGGCAACACTGGGGACTAGGTTCTGCCATTTGCATTCAAGTCAAAATTGGGTTTCACTCATACAAGCGGATTTACATCTTATTGAATTTTAGAAAATGTAATTTTAAAAATACAGGATATGTCTTTCTCAGCTCCATCTTCCTGCACCTTCTCTGGGTACTTTTGCTGTCTGTGCAGCTGTGTCTGGCAGCCTCCTCCTACTGTACCACTCCCTTTTCTCTTCTGTAATGGCTTGGACTTAAAACCAGGACAGGAAGGACTGGAGTCAGCTGTGATCAGACACATGTGGTAAGGGACAACAGAAACTCCAACAAAGCATCTAAGAAAGGTACCTCTGTTTTAATTTCCATTCAAGGTAAGTAAAGCCTTCCAAAATATGCTCCCATATACCCTTTAAAGGATTGAGGATTTGACACAATGCCATGGAGCCTACAGCTTTTCTACACATGCCAAAGACATGCCAACTTACTCACTTTTCTAGCTGTCATGAACAATTTGTTTGTCAACTGATTGCAGATGAGTTTGGCAAAAATTTGTCTCTCAGAGAAATTCTACTAGAGGAACATGGTCTCAAAAGGAGGAGACTAAGAACATAAGAATGGGCCCATCACAAAGGGAATCTAGGAAAAAAACTTCAGAGTAGTCAGCTGAAAGTGAGTACTTCTTTGTCCACTTTTTTGGTGAAAAATGAAAACAATTTCACAAGTGAGCAGTAAGAAAGGCTCAAGTAGCATTAAAACAGCAAATAAAAGGCATTGTTAGAAGTATTCTCTAAAGAAATAAAAAAGAAAGTAGATAGCAAAATACAGAAAAGTCCTGGGAAAATATTAAAAAAGTTAATTGAAGTTCCAGACCGATAGCTGCATATACCTGTATTCCTGTATTCTCCATAGTAAGATAGTATCTCCAAAACTTTTAGCAGCTGTGAAACTGGAATTAATGTTTTAAGCATTCACTGAAAACACAGATAAACTTTTTGCTAACTATGGCCCCCATGGATTTCTTCTATGTTAAAAAGATAGATATCAGCTTCTATTAATGCAGTAAATAGAAATAATCAACCACTAAGCTACTAAAGTTAATAAAATAAAATTAGTTCAACAAAGTTTATGGTAACCTATTATGTTGTGAATATGAAGAGAAATCTACTGAGAAGATTCAAGTTCTCTAAGCAAAAAAGTTTTCTGAATGCAAATTCTTGATTAATTTCTGAAAGTGAACTGTTTTTAATATATTTTTAATTAGTCTGGGATGTTGAACAGATACTGAAAATGTGAAATCCATTCAAGAAATTTATCTATTCAACTAAACTATTACCAAGCAGGTTTCTGAGATCAAGTGGAACTTTAAGCAGACAAAAAAGTGTTCAAACACAAACAGCTGATCTATTCTTACTGGGGAGATGAGAGGGACATGTTTTATGTAATTACATGGAATTTAGGTCTCCCAATCCAAGGAAGTACCTGAGCAACTGTCTACATTACTGAGGCCATCTGGTTTTATGTAATAAACATTTAATTTTACACACAGTTGAATCTAAACATATCATCTAAGCTCACTGCCTATACTTATATGGCCACCATATTCTGAAAGAGGTGCATGAAGTGCCTTCAGTACACATTTCTCTCCACTGGCCAGGCTTGTGGGTAAGACACCACCTCTGGTTATGCTGTTAGCTCCAAGGAAAGACTCGGTGTACTGCATATGAAAATGTAACACGGTCATGCAAGGAAAAGAATGAAGCTATCACCACAGAACAATTTTGTTTGCACAAACTTCCTGACCCCTGATATATAATTTCTTGGAAAAATGATCAGCAAAGGGATTTTTCCTCTGGGAAATTAAATGAAAAACTTCTAACATAGATGCTATATAAAGAGTTAGCAGATAGAACTATTCCATTTTAGAAAGAAACACTAGATTTAGTTTGTACTCCAGTAGAAGAAAAAATGTCATGACATGTTTGGACCACAGCACATTGCAATTTCCTCAGCCTGAAGAAGAACACGAGCTAAAGTATGGTCTTTCTGAATCTGTGGATAGCTGAGATCCATTTCCAAAATGTATTAAGAAATTACAATATAGAAAAGGAATGGGGAATGGCTATTGTCATGACTATTCTTCAGGAATGCTATTCAGAAAATGGGTTTATATATTTCAGCTGCATATACAGTAAATGGTCATTTTCTAGTTTGCTTCTCCTTATGCCAATGATGTTTTCAGTCCCTGACACTAAAAAGTGTCTGAAATGATGATTCCTCAAGCACAAGAAGAAACGTAAAATCTTGTTGCCTAATTTGCTGGCAATAGCTGTTTTCATTACTGTCTATCCAGACATTTCAATGGTCTACTGTATAATGTTTTGTTAAGATAAAAACTGTGAGAGATGAGCTGTTACTGAAATGTCCATGATTACAAAAATAACAGTCCTTTTATAGAACCTAATTCATTTACATGTATGGATCCATTAAAATGAATGTTTAGAAAGTATTATATTGTTATGACAGAGACAATAAGGCATATTCCTCTTAACAGAGTCCAAATCTTTCTTAACAAGCCATCTTTGCTATCCTTGTCCTGCAATTTCACACTCACACTTAAACAGATGGTCTATTAGACTCAGCTGTTTCCTGCACTGTTCTTTAGGAGCATAAACAGAAAATGCACTGAGCTAGAAGTGATGTTTGCAAATGCTTTCTATACAATAGAGACCATAAGCTTATTCCAATTCTAATAAAAATATAAACACAAAAATATTAAATGTGTTTGTATTGGAATAGAGATAAAACACAAGTATGGTAGGTCCAGGATCTGAGCAATTAGAAAATAAAAAACAAAACCCAACCAAACAAAAAAATATACATAGGAAATCTATTATTTGCTAAAATCAAAGTAGTACTTATAAAATACAACAGATGCATTTTTCCTGCACTTTAATACCCTGTAAAAAGGGAAAAAAATATTCTAGGAAAAGTAATCAGGGCAATTGTTATTCCTTCAAAGCTTTTTGACCAGATTTTTGATCAGCATAACAGACCTTTTAGTAGTTCTTTAAAAACTGCCATCTCTATTTGCATATCTGATGTTTAACTAGGTAATCTGTACCCGATTAGTACTCAGGTACATGTTGGGCACTGAGCCTACAGCTCAAGATGCGCATACATCTTCCAGAGATAGCGAATCCCCTAGGAACCACAGTGAAGTAGGATATAAAATGGCTGAGAGGCCACCAACTCAGCAGCATACCTGCTCATAGCACAGTAAAATAATAAGCCCTTAACAGTAAAAAAAAAAAAAAAAAAAAAAAATTATGCCACTATGATTTACAAATTATTCTAGTAAATTCGTACATTCCCTGTCATGTAACATAAAACCAGTCACAGTGTCAGTTTGGTGGTCCTTCAACAATGTAAGACAGAATGACTTAGAACAACAATGGATAAATAAATACATTTAGTCCAGTGAAGCATTTGATATCTTTCTATTACTCAGGCAAATACGTATCAAAATTCACATAAAAGTCATTACCTGTTTTGGAAAATGTTGAGAAAACAAGGTACTGACAATCCAGAAAACGCTGATTCTTAGAGCATCTAGAACAGGTTGAGGTAGGTCTTTTACTGCCTATAGAACCTTGCCTACTACCCCAAAGATTTTATGAAAAAGTCCAGAAAAAAATCTGTCCCCTGATCTGCCCTCTGTCAAGTCTCCTTATTTCTCTTTGGTATCAGTTAATGTCACATCTAAGCCCTTGTGAATTCAGGAACCCGCTAACATTTTAGGACTTTACTACATTTTTAAAAACTGTTTCAAAATTTATGTTGATTTTGGAAGAGTTTCCGTTTCCAAGCTCCCTCATAAAAAAGCGGGTAGAAATAAAAATAACCTCTATCGTGAAAAATAACAACACAGGAATTTAACCCCCAGTTAGGTAGTGGTAAATTTATTCCCTTGAATAGTGATGAACCATGAAAAGTGATTGAACACAGACCCAGACAATGTTTCTGGGTTAGACAGCAGCAAAGCAGCAAGAAATGAGTTTGATTCTGAGAAAAAAAAAGTATATCAAATGGTTAGAGACAGCACAACCAATCAATTTGTCATGCTCATTTTAGAAATTAATATGGCTGAACCATTGAGACTTGATCTGTGGACGTCAAGCCTGCTATTTTCCCACTTTTCTAATACTTTAAATAAAAATATATCCAGCAAGAACAAGTTATACTAAAGCCCAAAAACAAGTTTTATAAAGAATTAAAGAAACTTCTTCTAAACAGGTATTTCCCTTACACTCTTTGAAGCATACTGCAACTACAGAAGTTTACAATCATCTGATTTTACTTTAAATTATCCCTCTTCTTCCAGTCTTGGACTGTAAAGAATGTCTGTCTTTGTTGGGTATTGACTAATTTTTTCAGTATCACCTTTAAAGCAAACTTTGTCTGACCCTGATGACTCCTCTTCCAGAAGGAGGAGTGGGCAGGGGTAATTGTAATCAGAAAGCATCCCCTTGATTTGAGCTCTCAGCCTTGACAGAATAGCCTCATAAACTGGATGGGAACATAGATGTCAACAATTGTAATCTTGGAATTGTCTTCTAAGTGTTTGCTGAACAATTGCTTATTGAGGTACTATAAATTATTATTGCATGGTGAAAAGGAATCAATCTAATGAAGAGAAGTCTTGTGGTTAAATAAGGCTAGTTGCTACTTTTCTTTTTGTTTCCAAACAACATCGAATCAATGGAACCTTCACTGAATGTAGCTCTATAATCGTTTTCATATTATATTGGCTGCACTTGCAAAATTGGTAAAGGCTTTACTATATTTTAGGTATTTTCACATGTCATTTTCATGCTTCAGTTTAGTAAGATTCAGTAAAAACAATTCCAAATTGCAGCGAACAGATGTGCTAATAATGTATCGTTCACTAATGTTGTATTACAACATTTATTCATTTATTGAGAAGAGCACATTTGAACTGAGCTAGTGTTGCAGTTTTGCATAGCTGTGCTGCCGAGATGGCTTCTGCAAGCAGCAGCTAGAAGCAATCTGCAGGCCCCAGAAGGTAAACATCGGCCAATTCAAGGCCAGAGTTGCTGCTGACCAAGGCCGAGCCAATCAGTGATGGTCACAGTGTCTCTGGGAATCACATATAGGAGAAAAAAAACTGCAGGCAGGCGCATTTTGCCACCAGAGAAGGGAGTGAGAAGATCTAACAAGCTGTGTGGACATCAAGGCCAGGAAAGAAGGAGAAGGGGGGGAAGAATCAGGCCCTCCAGGTGCCAGAGAGAGAGATTCCGCTGCAGCCCGTGGAGAAGACCATGGTGGAGCAGGTGTCCCCGCGCAGCCCATGGATAAGGACGAGGAGCAGAGACAATCTATCGCCTGTGAAGAGATTTATCCACGCCTCAGCAGGTTTGCTGGGGGACTTGTGACTCTGTGGGGGACCAGGCCAGAGGAGTCTGGGCCCGAAGGTCAGCACCCCATGGAAGGGAGCCATGCTGAGGCACGTGGTGAGGAGATGACTCCCCGATAGAGAGGACTCACACTGGAGATGTTCGTGGAGGACTGTCTCCTGTGGGTGGGACCCCACAGTGAAGCAGGGGAAGGGTGTGCGTGTGGATTTTTCCCCCCCAGCTAAGAAGGAAGACAACTCAGTAGTAACGGACTGAAAACCCCCATTCCCTGGCACTCCCTGCACCGCAATGGTGGGGAAGAAAGGAGCAAATTTATGATTAAAGTCTGCAAAGAAGGAAGGGGTGGGGGGAAGTAGAAGTGTTAAGATCTGGAGGAGGAAAGTAGCTTGTGAGGAACCGCCAGAACCCCACTCCCCATTCCCTGCCCCTCCCCACGCCATGTTGGGGGGGAAAGAAGGGAGTAAGGTCATGAATGAAGTTTAAGTCTGCTAAGAAGGGAGAGGTGAGGGGAAGGTGCTTTAAGACCTGGCCGCACTTCTCATTACTCGACTCTGCTTCATTGGGTGTGTAGTTGTAGTGTGATAAATCACTTTCCTTTATTCTGTATTGAGTCTGTTTCACCCATTGCACTAATTGGAAAGTGATCCCTCTGTCGTTATCTTGAATGATAAGCCTCACAATATATATTTCCTCCCTTTTTCAGCTGAAAAGGTGAGTGAGTGAGCAGCTTTGGTGGGCATTTGGCTTCTAGCCAGGCCAAACCACCACAGATAGCAATCCTGTAAGTGTACTTCCCAGTTTCTGCAAAGTCTTCCAGCAACTTCTAAAGTAACAACTTTGTACATAAGCCAGATGTTTTAAGCACAGGTAACAAGAGCTGTGCACATAGAGGGTCATATCTTCTCATTTATTGAAACTGGAATACAGACTGAAAGATTTGGACAACTTTCCAAGTCTTTTCTTTAGTATCTGTCGAGTTCTTCCCCATCCAAAATAATTCTAATTGGCATAAATACATGCTGAAGCGTATTTTGGATGTATGATTTTTCTTTCATTCGTGGGAAGGATGAGTAGACGTCTTGACACACACTGAAAGCAAATAAGGTGGCAACATCCAGAGAAGTCCATGTTTTCTTTGATACTCAAAAGACAAACAGCTTTGGTGATAGCAGAAATACATACATATGTGTCCAAGTTTATCTGCCCTGGGGCTCAAAATTCTCTTCCATACATACCATTTAAGCAACCTGCTGCAAAGGTTATTCCAGACTCAGAAATTATAAGAAATACCTGGTTAAAGTGATGTATGAAGGTACAGTGTTGGAGAGGTAATTTAGGCAGCCAGGCTCCTTGCATTTCTTTTATCTCCAAATGAACATCCAGAGCTGGTGAAGGCTTAGGGCATCAAACACAACATACATGCAAAAATCTCTCCTCTTTTCTGGTTTGATAGCCAATAAAAATGTGCTTGTTAGTCACAGGTTGAATAATTTTAGCTTACTACGCTGATGAGGAAGCATAGGTCACAGAGTTTAATGACTTGGCACCTGCAGTTTGACAGATTGGTATCAAAATACCAGCTGCTACAAGATTTGGACACCATTCGCTGCGATTTCTGAGGATTGTTTTCTGTGACACTTTTTTCTTTCTTATCTTCAGCATTTGAGCCTGTCGTGGTTTTGCCCCAGCCGAGGGCTGCACCCCACACAGTCGCTTGTACTTTTAAAAGGAAGGGGGAAGGAAAGTTGGGGGAGGGGGAAAAGGGAAGGAAGAAAGGAGGAAGAGAAACCATGACCTAGAAACCAGAACCACGCAGGTTGGGATAAGGATAGTTTACTAAACAATAGCAGAAAACTAGATATAACAATAACAGGAGTTTAAAAGCACAAAATATATGAAACTGGTGATACACAATGCAATTTCTCACCAAACCACACAACTCAGGCCGCACAGCTTAGAGCTGCCCCAACAAACCAGACTGTCCCCAGAAACTGCACGTCCTGGTGTTGTCTCCTCCTCTTCCCCCCCTCAGTCCCCCTTTATACTGAGCATGATGTAACTGGCATGGAATATCCTCTTTGGCCAATTCGGGTCACCTGTCCTGGCTGCATCCCCTCCTTTCTCATTAGTAGGGAAGTATGAAGAACTGAGAAAGGTCCTTGATTGCTTGGCAACAACTAGAAACATCAGGGTGCTATCAGCACTGTTATCCTAACTCCCAAACATGGCATTCCATCAGCTGCTAAAAAAAATTAACTCCATCGTAGCTGAAACCATGACAGAGCCTAACGTAAAAATCTATGTAAATTACATCATCAGCTATGCTTTCCTGATAAACTCAGCTTTACAAAGAGGCAGAAGATTTCAATGTAGAGAAATACAGAGGTACAAAACCTCAATAACAATACTAAGGTGACATCCTAACACTGAATTAGTATCAATCAGCATCATCTTTCATACTAAGTTTATTCTGGGTTGCTTCTGTATCCCACCTAGGCACTGATTTTTGAAGATTATTAGGAACCATGATGAAATTTACTCCTGGTGATTCCAAAGCTGTAGATCAAGCAGTATAACGCAACAAAATCCAGTTGCTTACACTGTGAAAACTCCAAGTTTCTATCATTCTTTTCACCTCACCCAGATCCAAGAGTTTAATTCTTGGAGAATTTGTTGGGGGAACAGGGAAGGTTGGTGGGGAGTGGAGGCTTAAACCTTTTTTCTATGCTCAGAAAATCCCAATCTGATATGGTGTCATTGGAATATATGAAAGGACAACATTTGCTTTCTGTCAGGATTGTGCTACAAAATAACTTGCAAAACATGTCAACAATTAATTTATGGAAAGTCCTGTCCACAGAAATTCTATCACAGTGTGACAATACCAAAGCTAAACCTAAAGTTTTCCTACTTCATTAGAAAAAAATATTTTATTGATATTTTATATCAAAATATTTTAGGCCTTTTGTTTTTTGGGTTTTGTTTCATTTCATTATTACAAGAGACAGATTTTTTACTAAATCAAAGCTCTTTTTTTTTTTTTTCATCTTGCATTGACAGAGTCTGATGAAATAATCAAATAATCATCAGAAAGTGCCCAGCAGTAATCCTTGTCTGGATGAGCCATCACAGACCTCCTTGGAATCAAAAATTTTCATTCCACTCTCTGTGTGGGGCTGGACCATACAATTCACAAAGCACAAAACAGCAGTTTCTAAAATGTGTCTGTTTCAGTTCTGTTTCCCAGTAAAAAGAGATATAAATGAAATAATGGAATTCCCCTTAGTACAGATGCTTGGAACAAGGAGCAGTATATAAATATTTTAACTTACCACCACTGGACAGTCCATTTTGAAAGCACCAGTCCCTTGCAGTGATGTTAACTAAGCAGCTTAATATGAAGACTCTCAACTTTCTGTTGTAACTCTTTTAACCCATCTAGCTTTATTTCCTGGTGTCCCACTCCAGATTTCTGACATATAGAATTCAGCGCTCTACATTACTGGAAGAAGATGATCTTTAAGGTCCATTCCAACCCAAATCATTCTATGTTTCTATGATTGTAAAGTTGAGATCAAAACACAAGCTGACCTTGAACCTCTGACTTTCAAAGGATGCATAAATTTCCACATGCTTCTCACAGCAGCATCAAACTTTCAGAGCTGGCATGCCAACAGCATCTCTGAAGTTATTCCTTCTGTCAGTTCTCGATGAAGAATCACTCCTCCATAAAAGGGGCTTTGTCAGAGAGAGGTGATTCGGCACAGCTCCAGGACAACAACAGTCCTCTTTTCAGTGCCAAACTTGGGACTTGAAATGCAGGGGTAGCAGTAGAGCATGGAACTGCTAATCCAAGAGTTGTGGGTTTGAGCCCCGAAACTTATAGGGGAGTGATGCCAGGTGGTGTGGAAAACAGCCCAAGCTAACTCAGCTCACCTGTGCTGCCTGCTCAGGGAGGGTAACTCTGGCCTGGCCAGAACCAGGACATAAAGGCAACTTCATAGGTAAAGCAAAGGGCTGTGCACGCAAGTAAAGCAAAACAAGGAATTCATTCGCTACTGCCCGTGGAGAGCAGGGCTCCGTCCTACTTAATAGTGATTAGGGAAGACAAACTCCATCAAACCAAACATGTAGCCCCCCCACCCTTCTTTCTCTTCTCCCAGCCCCTTATATGCTGAGCATGACATCATATGGTGTGGAATATCCGATTGGTCAGTTGGGGTCAGATGTCCCAGCTGTGTCCCTCCCAACTTCTTGTGCAAGCCCAGTCAACCCACTGAGGAGAAAAAGGCCTCAACTCTGTCAGCATTACTCAGCAGTGATGAAAATACTTCTGTGTTATCAACACTTCTTTCTGCACAAACTTAAAACACAGCCCTGTAGTGGTTACTGTGAAGAAAATCAAATCTTTCCCAGCCAAAAGCAGCACAAGCAGTCTAAAGATTTTCTCTGCATAAAACTAATCTTAACTGAAATATGATTTTGGAAAACTTTCTTCTTCTTCCAATCTTCTGCTAAAATTTTATATTAATAAAGAAATATGTATTTTATATTAACAAGTGTAAATATTTTATCACTTTTCCCAAATAACTCCCAGAAACTATTTTCAGTTATTGTAATTAAAATGGAGATTTGAAAACAATTAAGCAATAAACAAAACCTGCCAATGTAGCTACAGTTATAATAATAGTTACAATAATAATTTTAATAATAACTACAATAATAAATGTTAAATAAATTACTATTCAGGATAGACTCTTCCAGCAATGACTGCACAAGAAGTTCTCTATTTTATAATATAAAGAGGATCTGAATCTGAAGGTGTAGAAAATGTCCTTGGGTGAATTTTTAGCAGGACCTAGGAGGAAATTAATTCTGCAACTATTATTATTGTTAATGGGAGTTATTCAGCCAAATCTTCATGCACGAGTCACAATTAATATGTACCCCTTATGGTTTTTTCTGCATAATATTTGAAATTAATTTCCATAAGCAAGTTGCCAGCAGTTATTTAATACAGTAGATCTGATTCTGATTCCACAAAAGTCCCTTGATTCACTTTAGCATAAACGTGAAAGCATAGCAACATTAAAAGGAGTAAAACACTGACTGAACACTTTCAATTAAATACTCATCCCAATGTAACTGAGCTCACTTCAGCAAGCCAGCCTAGATTTACACCAATATAAAGGAAACCAGAACCATACCCCTATTTCTACAAACCAATTTGTTCCTTAGCTCATCCACAGTGACATTTCCACATCAGTAACTTTTAGATGGAGTCTATAAACACTTTGCCTGCTTATTCTTCTGGTGACTGCTCCAGCGTGGAATTCAGTTCTGGTCAGCAGTATTTATTCTGGTCAGATCCTCCTGATGTTTCCCTTAAATTTGAGACTGTTACACATTTCTTCAGTAAGAATATGCTTCTGTATGAGAAGAACTGAGGAAAATTGATTTCTGTTTGTTCCTCTCTTTAACCTCACTTGCAAGAAAACAGTAATCTAATATATTTCAATATTGGTCCTGTCATTCTATGCTTTTTGCATAAAGCTTCTTGATTTTCTTAGCATCTCTTCTGGAAAGAAAGTGCTGACTTCAGCATAGTGAATACTTTTGTGCTATTGAAACCTTTTAGTGTATTTGTATGCATCATAATCCATACAGCTGGGAAAAAAAACCCTACCACTGATTACACAAAATGTATGGATACAAAATTTAAGGCCCATGACTATTTACAACAGTATTTGGGGGAATCCATTTAATCCCATTTTACTGTAGATTTTTCATTTTGAGATTTGCTCCACTAGCAGTGGTGACAGATGAAAAATCCTACTGACCAGGCCTTCTCACTTAATGTATAGGTACCCCGTGCTCTGCTCCTGCAACCCCTCACACTTGAGAGTGTAGGGCTTTCCTATCCCCGGTGATGGCTTCTCCACAGAGAATCAGCTATGTTCATGGCTAGCACACACATGATGTATTGATAAGTGTTGTCAATGTACAAGACCTAATACTACTTGAACTATTTTGCACTCTCTAGGATTTGGCACCACGAGATAGCTCTCAGGAGATCTGCAGGGATGCCAGTTATGATACCCACTCAACCATTTTCACCTTATTTGCAGTTTCAGACAGAGCAAAAGCAACAACTTGAAGTGATTTGCCCTCATTTTTGACATACTGTCTTAAAAATCTCCAGGCTGCAATACTATTTGTCATGATACCTGTTAGTGTGAGTTCCCTGTGCCATCATGGCCAGTCAACTAGTTTGCATAGATGAGTGGGTGTTGACAATATGGTAGTCTGATATTTCTACCGGAGGTTTCTACTCCTCCTCATTGATACTAAAAACACATCCACAGTTTCCAGCTTATTAATTACTTCAGTATTTATGTAATGAATCCTACACTGACTGGCCTACTATTAAGCCAGAGATGACAAAAAAATGCATATATAAAGTACTTGAGAGAATATTTTGGTCTAATATTATCACTAACACAAGAATGTTTATTGTTCTAGTACTGTCATTAACAATTTTTACTATAGAAAGTAAGTTTATGTTGTGTTTTGAAGATGTTAGTCGGGGAAAAGCTAGAAATGAGCTCAGAGCTTATCAGCTTATAGTGCTGCTTAAAAGTTGACTGTATTACTGAGTAGCCCTTGGAAGAAATGTAATTATGCCTGAATGATGCTGCAGTTGCATTAACAAATCCTGCCTCACTCGAGAGTCTCCACATGACCACCACCTTTTCTCTGCATCCACAGCTTTGCTAGTTTGCAACCCAGATACGCTACACACAGATAATGAGAGCTGGCTACATCTCTATACCAGGACTATGTCTACATCTAGCTTACATATTTCTTAGGTATTTTCTCTGATGTGACTGGTTCTGCACTCACTGTCAGATTTTTGCCATCTAATATCTATCTTGTGATTTCTAAGAAGGCAGGAAAAAGATATCAGGGCATAGTCTGTAAAAATGTAGAAGTAATAACTTTCTGTAATTTTCCTGTGAAATAAAAACACAGTGATGAGAAGTGAAGAGGATAAGGCTCAGTTATTGGACTTTGCATTTCTGGAAAGACGCAAACTGTTGATGACATCTGAAACTACAGAGTGTTTTGTAAAACATTAACCCTATACAGGTTTGCATTTCAGCCATTTGGACAGTGAAAGCATAACTCTTTATCTCTGCACTGGCTTTTGTAAGTAAATTCTTTTCTGACTTTGAACAAAATAAAAAATTTATTCTGTCTTACACCTTACTGAACCCCCCCCTAAAAACAAATAACTACAAAATCCCCCCAAACACTGTATACCACAAAAACCTTGAAGAGTAATCATTTAAAAGGAATAAAAGGCATATCTCTATAAATTCACAAAAATCCCATATGGGAAGTAAAGCCCAAAATCTTATGCAAACAAATAAGATCACAAAATACTCAAAGATTCAGTGAACTCAGGGATTTAAAAAAGCTCTTGAAAAAGTTTAGACTATTTGTATTGTTTGGGTGTTTAAGTACCTAGAAGATACTTAGACAGCAAACCAAAATAGCAAGATACCAAAATATAGTATAAATATTTAGGAAATAAAGCATTTAACAGTCAAACCAACTATTATAAATATGCAAAAATGAGAAAAAGAACAGCAGTATTCCACTTCCAGGCCTGAAAATGCAAGAAGACAATACCTAAGCTAAGCATACTCAGAAAATACAGGGAAAGAGAAAAGAGTATGCTGCCATCCCTTCAACACTCACCAGTGGAAAACAGTTTCAGATAAAACTCACTGCTTTCAGCTGGGGATCTCCTTCCATTTGAAATAAGTCAAAGCCACATGTGTCATTTAAATCAGCTCAACATTAATCCAAGCCACAGCTGTATCTCATGTGCCCCCCATGTTCTGTGTCGAATGGACTATTATCTCACCGTGGCATACTTGGGCCTCTCTTTCTCACTGGGGCACCGTTATCACTGGATAACATGTACTCTTATGTACACTATAACTCGTGTGTCCCCTATGTATTAGTCATAGAATATGGGATATGTGGATTTCAGCTATGGTAAGGCATGATGCACAGCACAAGGATGCAACATTAAGTCAAATTACACTTCAACCTTCTTTTAAATGAAATGTTACATGTTGCATATTCATAAAGTATTTAACCTTTTTATTGAAACAGAAGAAATGTATGAAATGGAACTGATATCAAATGCCAGATAGGACTCATTTGTTTATTTTCTTCTATGAATAATTTCTATACATCAACATTACTTGGTTTTGCTGCATATTGTAATGGTATCTATCATAACTATATCATGAAAATTTATCATACAAACACCAATCCTGCAAATTTATGTGTACAAACATCTTTACCCTACTTAACAAATCAAACAAATCTTCAAATACAATCTAGCACAAGAACAAGATTGCTTCCGAGCTAATGACACTGGGAAGCTTAACTGGTATTCTTAATAGATTCAGGCATATCCTGTAGGAATATGCTGTACTGTTCCTATATGGTTCTCGTTCTGTTTTTTTTTTTTTTTTTTTTTTTTTTCATGCAGAGAGAATGGTAATATTGTTTGTGTTTCAGAGACACTAAGATCCTTCACTGTTTGTTGCTTTCAGTGACAGGATGTCTGAGAAAAAATATCCAGCCCCAAAATCTCAAGTGTGGAAGAAAAACCCTGAGGCTGTAAAGGGCTTGGAAAAAGAAAATCCAAAACAAAACCAAAGTCCCACTCTTGAAAGGAGTCCTATAAAAAAGGAAAGCAGCTCTTCACAGCTGCAAGAATATACCTTAACAGTCCTTAAGGCCTTACGCTGTGAACCCTAAATGCGTATCCATGACTGTACAAATACTTCCAATTATTAAGCTGTAACTTCAAACTTGCCTAATCAACAGTAATTCAAGCAGAAATAAGATAGAAAAATCATTAAAAAAATAGTTTTGCTGACAAAGATTTCTATTAAAAGCATCTTAAATTGGAATGGCTGCACACAGAAAATGCTTTTTTCCTCCAAAACAACTGTAAGTGATTAGTCTATGATAAGATTCATTTCTCCTAGAATAGAAAATCAAACCATGAACAGCTTTGTTCAAGCATCTGCTAGCAATGGAAAACATATTTTGTCTTTGGCCAAATGTCTGAAATAATGGTTTTGTTCTGGAAGTGTTTTGCTATTTTCTATTCCTCTCATTTTTGTTTTGTAGATTTCACGCTGTAGCCACAACAGTTTTATTAACACCACTAACTTTTTTTGTGTTCCTTAATAAGGAAACCTATGGTTTCAAATTAAAAAACACCACCAGAATTAACATTTGCATAGTCATTGTAGAGGAGTGATTAGACTAATCAAAATTCGTTGATTAAAGAATGCTTCCCAAGTGTCTGTCCCTGATAATTACTATGCAACCACTACATTCTAGGAGATATATCTGAAGGCCTTCATGCAAATGCTTTTTTACATAGCAATTCGGTCTTTTTTTTTTTTCCCCCTTCATTTTATACATATTTTCATATAGCTCATGAAACTAGGGTTTTAGGAGCTGCCATTTTCAGCAAAACAGCAAGCTTGTGGAACATTGTGTGAAACTACAAGTGCTAACAACAGTATAAAATTCTTTAGTTCGGTTTTCTCAAGACAAAGGCAGACAATCTCATTTTCTTTCTCCATTTCAAGTTTAAGCCTGGTGCCACAGGTCTACCGCACGCTACTGGATCCAAGTGCTTAATCCCCAAAGTCAAAACAAAACACAAATAAGTACAACAGCGATTATTCCCAAAAGCTCACCTGGTCTCAGATAATAATATATCCTTCCTGTGATGCCATGTGAATGTATAAGACCTTTTGATGTATTTGTCTTTGACCTCCAGGGAGGTGGTTGGGTCACCATCCCTGGATGTGTTTAAAAGACAGGTAGATGAGGTGCTTAGAGATGTGATTTAATAGAGGACAGGAAAGGTTGGACTCAATGATCTTAAAGGCCTTTTCCAACCTAGTGATTCTGTGATTCTGTGACTTTGTGAGATAAGGAGATTTTGCTTTTTGCAGTTTACCTTCACGCAACGAACATTTTGACTCAAGCAAGATGCCCACAGCCTTCACTAGTTAAAGACTCAGCTGATTGATATACCAGGCAAAAGCTTAACTAAGCTAATTTACAAAGAATCATTAGTGACAACCCTTTATTTCACTTTTAAAGCACTTGCCAGAAGAGAGGCAACAGGGTAAGAACGGTTGTGGAGGAGACAGTGAGATAACCTGATGATCACAGTCCTTGTGTCAATGCTGGGAACACAAGGCTCCACTCCTCTGCTCCTTCTCTTGGGTTCCATCCTTCATTTCCCCATGAGCAGGAGACTTCCCTGGTTTTCCATCAGGAGGTTGTTCTTAGACAAGAGCTTTCCTGATGAACTTGATAAATTTTTCATAAAAGGAGAGTCAGAAACTGAGGCCACTGAAGAAAAGAAAGAAGAGAACCTGATGCTGCACCTTTGGGAGGAGCATCTGTATTTCAGTGCCCTCTGAAAACTTTGAACATACTTGACAATAAATAAAATACATAAACAGCTTTTAGAATGAAGACTAGAATCATCCCCTAGATTGTCCTCCTCACTTGAAAATGGGAAACATGGATAAAAAGAAAAAGTGGGTTCCATCCTAACTGAGTGTTGAAACAACTAGGAAGTAATCCGAAGGGAAAGTACTCTTTTTTTCCTCTGGCTATGTTTTTGAACAAGAGTAATACTGACTGCACAGAATGTATACTGACTTACATTAGGAGTACTAAACATATAAATATTAGATTTTTTTTTTTTTCCAGGCATAAGGTAGCAGATACATTTCTGGTCACAATCTCTGGCTTTCAATATGATTTAAATATAGGCACCATGCTACAAGGCCCAAGAACATTCACAAATGAGAAGGTCAGTCAAAATTTTGCTGATTTTACAGGTAAAAGCTATGCTCGGATTTAGAGCATTGCAGGCTTTTATTTAGAAAAGTACCCTTTAACACACAATTGCAACTTGCCCAAGGTCAGACCACAGACACAGAGCTAAGAGCAACTTCCAAGACCAAGGAAGGTTTTAGCCACGGCATGTTCTTATCTCACCAGAGTAAAGTTTAAAAGCAACTATAACGCAAAACGTAATTGCTGCATATTTAATTGAAACCACTATATGGAATAATAACACTCTCTTTTTACGGTGTATTGAAAACGTATACATCACACAATCTCACCTTTTTCCTCCACTCACAATTTTTTGAATTATTTATGTAAGGAGTAATTGGAAGGATGATTAAATAAAACCACTCGGAAGAAGCTGCACATAAATTTCACCGTGTTTTTACAGTCACTGTTAAAATCACAGCGAAATATAGATAAACCATAAACCGAGCTTATGTCTAGGAAGGAAAACATACAAATAAATAAAATTATTTCCAATTCTTGATTGATCCCTGGCCTGATAAAGGTAGCATAATGCTTTCATGCTGCCTCCCTTTTTTTGGAAGAGCACAAGAGTCCCCTTCCACCGGGGCCAAAAGCAATCAGCACTAATAGCACCTGCCGGCTGCCAGAGCCTTCCGCTCCCAGCGCGGTTGCCGCAGCGATGCTCTTCTGGCAGGAAAGGGAAATCACTGACATTGTTGCCTCTGTAATAAAAACTGTCGAGCTGGTGATTTGGTACTCTGTCAGGCACAAGTGTTTATCTGATAGCTGTTCCTGGGAGTGATCGTTGTGATAAGTGCTCTGGAGGAAAGGAAAGCAAAGCCCAAAATGGGGTCTATCTACAGGGCCTGGTGTTCATACCCAGGCAAGATAATAGTATCAGGCTTTAAGAGAGATGTCAAGGGAGGTAACTGGAAGAGACAACAAATGTTGTTATTAATCGGTCACTTCAGTCTGGTCCCTATCAATTGTTTTCCACCCTGTCATCAGTCTCTATTCACTGTGGCCAAAAAGAGTTGAAGGCAGATCATCATGAGTGAAAACTGAACCACCTGTGTGTAAAAGCCTGCTTAACTAACAACATACATCAGGTTTTGTTATTGCTTTAAACAAATGCTAAATTCCATTAAAAAAAAAGATCTTTTGAGACATGAGCAAATAATAGGTTTCCTTCCTTTCAGCTCATTTCAACTTTTGTTTAGTCTCAGTAATTTGTGTTATGTTTAAAGTGTTCATGCTTGTGGTCTCCTGATATTCAAAAATTAAAACCTTTTAGCATGAAATTTAATTTCATGCATTACTTAATAAATGTTAAAAATACTATCTAAAATCTTCTTTCTTCAAAAGAGGAATATTTTATTACTGTAGAGGTTGCAGGACATTAGCATGACTTGAAAAATTAAGGTAAAAATATCACAATTTTTACTTCACCCAGAATTATTTCTGTTCTTCACTTTTACAATGCCTGGTACAAGGGAACCTTGACCCATACACTATAAGTAAGTAAAACCAATAAAGCACAGAACCTATGATCTCACTAAGCCCTGTTTTACAAACAGTGCATCTTTGGTAACTCAGAGCTACTCAGAAAACAGAGATATATTTAGTTCTTTCTCCTGTATTTCCCCTGGTTTAAAGAACACACCTGCTTTGCTAGCTATAAATTACAGATGATAAAAGAAGTAAATACCAGGATCTTTTAGCTGTTAACTTGGAAGAATGGTTATATTTAGTTCCTTCCTACAAATAACTCGCCTCACCCATCCTGGAAAAATCCTAACCCTAAACGTGGGATTATCCTGTGAACATACATAGCCTTTAGAATTATTTAATACAGCTATTTTTTACTCTATTGTAGCTTTGGCTTAAATCTTTGCTCCAAAACTTAATCTTTGTAAAGGTTCCTTTGTCTTCAAAAGGGCCACAATTCCAGAAACTGGGCCTCTCTCCTTACCTCTTAATTATAAATCCTGAACTAGGAATGCATGAATTTAGAATAGGCATGAAACCTACCCCATTTCTTCATGGGATACAACTAAAATCCCATCAGACATTAAGCTTAAGTAGGGTCAGAAGACACAATGGTAAAATCTGCATACAACAAACAGAATGCAGTTCACAGAATTCTCACATGCTTGAGAACAAGATTGAAAAAAAGAAAATGCCTTAAAATAAATACAACACAGGTAATACCTAGAAGAAAAACTGCAAGATAGTAATAAACAAATAAAACTTATTAAAGAAATGCAAAAAACAGTCTGATATTGAAATAGTTATCGAAATAGTTATCTAAATAGTCAGGGTAGCTGATATTCTCTGTGTGTGGCAGTTGATGATTTTTTTAAAAAATGAAGTGTGGATTTAGACAATAATATTCATATACGATGAAATACAATTTCAGACATAGCTGGAAAAAATAAATCTTCTATTGATCCACCATCGGCATAATCCTTGCTATTTAAATACTCCAGCATTTGTGCCCTTTCCATGCATCATTAGGCTAACTAAATAGCAACTGTTTTTCTTCCCCAAGTAATTATTTATTCCAACTACAAGTACTCCAGAAGAACTGAAATGTTTTAGAGACAGATATTTGGTAGTCTAGATGTAGAAACTGAATCCTATATGTCAAGATGAAAGCTTAAGACATCCCTACAACAAATAATTTGTGGACACACAAAAATGATGATTTTACTGAAAACACAAGTTGTGTATTTCCCCCTTCTGCTTCCACAATTCATCTCTCTTCCTCCTCAACATATGGGTATATTTTATAGTGCTACGTGACAAATATGTTCCATTTCCCATTAAAACAAAACAAACAAACAAAAAAGGATTTAACAGTTATTTGACCTGGCCTGAGAAGCTAAATAGTGTCTAGTATTAATGTACTTAATTACCTCCTTCTACCTATGAGCATACACACATATAAATATTTTTTTCATTGATGTATTAACGCTGCCCCCTGTAAGCAACAGACGTGCCAGTTCAGTATTCGTTTGCAAAATGTTTACCTGAAACCTGCCCTCTGCAACCTTTTATTAGCATTATTGCATCAATGACGATCTAACAATTTGTCTCTTCAAATTACAGAAAGTCCAATCCAAAACCAAGATTAAATGAACACCACAACTTCGGTGCAAGGATCAAAATGAAGGGAGATATACATACAGGGTAGGCAATCTTTTGTTTTAGCTACTAAGATTTAAGCCCAGACTTAGAGGAGGTACTCACCAAGTATTCCCTAAGGATAAATTGCATGGTCTGAACCCATTGCACAGCCCTATGGCAGGACCCGAGCACCCAGCATCAGCACTCTGTGACCTTGTGGAACAGACACCTGTGTTCTGGTTCTCCCAACAGCACCTCAGGTTCCCAGCCCATGGGGTAAAGCAGACCTACGATAGCATTCTAGCTTTTAAAACATGTCCAGTAAATATTTCTTCATTGAGTCTAAGCCTTTAGTTTCATTTTTCAGCATAAAGCCAAAGATGAATCTTTGAGCAATGCTTTGCCCAGCTTTGCCCTTGCAGAGCTGCATTTTTCAGATCAGATCACAGTCCAAACAGTAGCAAAAGCAACAAGACATTGTGGCAGAACCTCTCCTGGCAGAAATTTCACGTTCTATCATTCTTCTGGAACACCAACCACTTTTCTTTAAACCAATATCTAACCAATTACCATATTTTGCATATAAAACCCCGGAGTGTGGTTCCAGTGCAGTCTTTCTGGCTGAGGCATTGTTTGCAAGCCCATCTTTCAGGCCCTCTGAAGCAATCCAAGATGTGTAAGATAGTCTGTATGTCAGTAACTACTAATGGCTTCCTGAGAAGGTTTTGGTGTAAGTTCAGTGAAAGGTATAATTTAGCAAGCAGATTTAGCAAGCAGGAGATAAAACAATCAGAATAAAAATCTTTTCTGAAAGAAGTGGCTGGCAGTACACCCGCAGTGAAGGCTGACTTTGTAATTTAGCAAACAGATTTTATAAGTGGCAGATACAACAATTAGCGGAAAAATCTTTTGTGAGCAAAATAACTCATCAAATATGCCCAGAGAAGGTACATTTGCATGAAAATGATGTGTAGATTTCCACCAAAAAGCAATCTATTTTTTCCTGCCTTTTTTCCTGTCTTTATATTACTAGGGCTTGTGGTAAAAGAGCGATGGAAAACAGAGTACTTAGTAAAGGAATACATTCCAAATGGGGACTGTGGATGAATTTGAAGCATCACCCTAAAAAACTCTTGCATTAGAACTCAATCATTCTGTGCCTAAGCTATCCAAACCCTGTTGGTTTTTTTTTTTAATCAAGCTTTCTTGTTTTATGATTGCTATGCTTTATTGCTTTATTTTAACAAGATGTCTGCAGCCAAATGTTGACTGAAACAGTACGCTGTAAAATTGTTTGAAAGGACATGACAGGCTGCAATTTCTGTTACTCTGCGTGGAGGAAGGGGAAGTCTGTCACCAGATTTACTGCTCAGTCCTTGATCTCAGCTAAGTATTTGCTTACATGGCATTGCAAGTGCACACGCAGATATAAAACGTTGACAAAACCCATCTTTATTCCTTGAAGAACTTAGGGCCTTGGTTAGCCATTTGAAAAATGTATTTGCCCCTTCAAGTACAACAAAAGCTGCAGGAGGCAGACAGCAATCCCTATGACAGCTCAAAGCTGTAGGCATCTCCTCCCAGTCATACCCTCCAATCACTATCAGATCTCTGGGGGAAAAGAATAAATTTGGATTTCCTGAAGCAGGTAACCGGATACCAGCTGTGTATTTATCTTGCTGGAGTGTTATAGAAGTTGCACTGCTGGTCCAGACAAGGATTGACTGCTCAGCAATGACCTAACTTACAGTGGCAGCTCAACAATTTTCAAATGGTCTGAATTATTTAGATAAACAGACTATTCAAGTCATACATTACCTCAGCCTTGAGAAAAAGAGGGATCTGGACATCAATTTTGAAAAAAAAAAAAAAAATAGTGCCATTAGGATGAAGAGATGATGAGAAACTGTGTGTTTGCAGGCATTAGAGTTCTATGCTTACTTTTCACTCTTTGTTTCCCATGAATAACCATTTGAGTTTTACCATGGCTTTTGATCTGGTAGGCTTGAACTCGCTATATAATTCTGTCTGAACTGTGTGAAACTGAATTACAAAGGACATTAAAGATATTAGCACATCTTTGTTCCATCCAAAAACGAATAAAACTACGTATTTGTTCAGATGGGACAGTCAAAAGACAGCTTGGCTTTTTCCTTGCTTGTGTTTTTTAACTTATCTCTTTGTATTTTTGTGAATATTTTTATACATCACAAGGCTTGGATTTTGTTATTTACATACAATCCGCAGTTAACAAGGGTATTTTAGCATTTTCCTCCACTTAAGAGCTTAAGAAAGTACGATGCAACATTTGTTCAAGGTATTTTACACCTCTCCAAGAGAACAAACGCTGCATTTATAAAATCAACAATAATTCATAAACAATAATGCAGCCTTTTTAAGAACATGGAAACATACAATTGGAGCCAATCTACATACTTGGCAAAGATGAACCAATAATATTATAGGACTGATTTTTTTTTCTTTTAAGAACAAATATGTTCTTCTTTAAAAATAAACAATAATTAAGTCAGTATTTGCTTGGAGCATTCACTTGAAAGATGGGAATTCAAAAGTTTAGTGTTTCTGTTCAGGTAAAGTCAAACTCTCTAGTAAATTTTTACTTGTTTCCTAGCACCTTCAAACTGATTCCAGTAAAATTTTGTTCCCATTAAGACCTGTTAAGATATTCTCAGAAATACTTAAAGAAGCTTTTTTTTTTTTTTTAAGAGGTGTACTAGAACCATTCTGCACTGGCTTAATCTTTTACTTTTAGCAACTCCTGTTTTATAACGCATGAAAAATACTTTTGCAGACTGTAACAGAGTAACAACTAAGCATCAATCTCCCTTACACCAGGGCACGCTGCAAATGAGGAGCTTTAGCAAAACAGCCAAAGCCACATATCTATCTCCCCTCTTACCTTCAGCAATTCATGCAGTTCTTCTCGTCTGAATAACTGTCAGCTTGCCCCGTAGCAAGTATTGCTAAAGGTAATTCATTCTGGACTATAGAAAATATATGTCTAACTTAACTGCCAAACATCTGTACATAGTATGTACTTTTTCCCTAGCTTTAATAGTTTCCCCTCAAGAAGCTAAAATCATTTTCCTCATTGCTTGTTTCAATACAATTTTTTATCCCATCGATTGGTTAAACAAAAAATCTAATAAATGATGTTTCAAAATGTCGCTAAGGGGGATGCTTCTGCGAGGCATAATAGCTCAGCACTTCTCACAGGTTTAGCAATAGGCCCATTGTCTTCGGGAGCAGATATTCTGCTTAGGTTTAAAAACACACTTGTAACTTCAGACAGCTCTCCCCTAAACAGGTCAATCCTCTGCAAAGTCACTTCTTTGTACAACACAAAGCCAGGAATCATAAATTCTGATTTGAGATAAATCCAGTATGATTCTCCTCCCTGGGCACAATATTTGCTCACAGTTGATTTTCACCCGCAGTGCGTCACTGTTGGAAGAGTTGTTGGCTAAGCACAGTTTCCATATTCCAGCGAAGGCAAGTGGTAACTACACATTCATGCAAAGGCTGACTAGTGGGGTTAGCTACCAACCTGCTGATGGGCTGCTTTTTAATGTTACGCATTATCCTTAAACCAGAAGCAGCTAACTCCATCCTTTCCACAGTTGTTCTGGCAACAGAAATAAGAATTTTCACCTGGGAATATAACTTGGAGTATTCTGAAAAGAGAGCACCAATACCAGAATATTATAAAAATATAAAGCACGTGTAGATCTGGCAGTTTAAGCAAGACAACTGGGTTTTCTGAGTGTTAGTGTTTGCAAACAAACCTCAGCTGGTAAAGCAAAGGCAGCATTTGTTTGCTTGCTTTTTGTTCAAACGTCTGTAAGCAGAACTAATGCAACAGCTGTTTTAATTGGTAAACAGGAATTATAAACGTCTGCCCTGTTTTAAGCTAGGATTATTTTCACTACTTCTAAAATGAACAGCTGAAAGATGCCTCAGTAAGCATGAGGACTGCAATTCCAGCAATCTCTAGTTTAGGTTTTGTCTGCAGCAAAAAAAGGGACACCATTTTAATTTCAGCAACGATGAGGTCACCAGACTGGTGCATAACCATAGGAAACCTCCTTCCAGAGTACTGAGTAAAGCACTGTTGTGATAGGTGGTGAGCCAAGGGTCTCCAAAATCACTTCTGTCAAGCCTTGTGTTAACGAAGCCCCGTTCAGTCTCTTCCATAGAGTAGCTCATAAGCCACTTACTCAAGCAAGTACTTTTGCCACCATTTACAAACCGGCCTATGCACACGTACACAATCAAATATATGATTAAAAAAAACCCCAAACAACAACAAAGCACCAAAAAAACACCCCATCAACAAACCCTATGTTGTGGTTTTTCCCCAGCTAAGAGCTGGGCACCACACAGCTGCTTGTTCTTTAAGTGGAGGGAAAGAGGGGTGGGGATTGAGGGAGGGGGAAAGGGAGGGAGAAGAAAACCCAAGAAACCAAAACCATTCTGCTTGGGATAAGGATAGTTTACTGGGATAACAGAAAGATAGATATAATAACAGGACTTTATAGCAAAATATATTAATACACAATGCAGTTTCTCACTAAACCACACAGTTCAGGCCGTACAACTCAAAGCAGTCCCAAAACCAGACCATCTCCAAAAGCGCGCATCCTGGAGCTGCCTGCTCCTCCCCCCACCAGCCCCCTTTTATGTTGAGCATGACATAATTGTCATGGAATACCCCCTTTGGCCAGCTCAGGTCATCTGTCTTGGCTGTGTCCCCTCTTTTCTTGTTAGAAGGGAAATATGAACAACTGAAAAGTCCTTGACTGCTTAGCAACAACTAAAACATCAGTGTGTTATCAGCACTGCTCTCAGCCTAACTCCCAAACACAGAAGTCCATCCGCTGCTAGAAAATAAATTAACTCTATCCTAGCCAAAACCAAGACACCCTACCAGTTCACGATCACACTTCATTCATCAAATTGTGCATGGAAATTTCCTCTGTTGCACAGACCCCTGCCTCCTGTTGGAGGGTAACTCTTGTAAGGGATCTCCAGCTTCTACGCCTCCATAAATAACCATGTTTTTCTAATTCACAGGTTGTGTAAGTGTTCCCCTGTATTCGGGAGTTAGGAACGCCTCCTTGAAGCCTCTATTTGAATTTCATACCTAGGAATATCTGTGATCCGAAACACCATGATTTTCTACTCATTAATTTCATATCATGAGAACAGGCTCCTGCAACTGAGACATTTATTCTGCCACTGGTGGTCTCCTCTCCATGGTACTTCTTGAGCCCAATTTCAAAGCAGCTGTGACAGAGATGATCACATTGTAAAATTTAAATTATCACTACAGTTCTGAGTGCTTCTGAAAACAGGCAGCTGGACAAAGCAAAAAGAAATTAACACAGTTTCCCCCTTTTCTGCATGGCTCCTGCCACCTGCCCAGAAGCTCCCACCACCTGCCCACTCAAGAACAGTCTCTGAGCCCCTGAATACATCCCTGGCTCCCCCTGTCCCCAGAGCTGAAGGAAGAAAGGAAGCCAAGTTGACCACATCTCTGGATGGAAAGAGGATAAGATGACAGTGGAGTACTCATGTAATGCCAAGATATTTTTATTGTGTCTAAATTCTTACACTGCTTGAAAATTTATTTATAAAAGTAAGATGTGAAAAGCCCATTTTGGTGCCAGTGAGACCAACCAGACCCACTGGTGTTTTCAGCTTTTGTGAATCATCTGGATTCTGAAGGCATGCTCCATTGATGCACTGTAACTGAAGTATTTTATAGAACAATGAGTTTCTCCTAAAATCTTGCTTCAGTTTGTGCTATATATATTATATGTAAAACATAGAGCAATAAAAAGGTGAATTTTAAATATGGTTTATGTTTCTGTTATTTTTAATATATTTTCACTTAAGGTTCAATCCAACAGTCTTGGAGTTATTATACCTTATATACGTGTACTAAAATCAGTCATAATTGTTGGGGTTTTTTTAGAAGTTATGTGCAGGATATGAAGCTAAATTTGGGGACATGGATTTACATTTATACGAACGTGGTGTTAGTCTCCACTGTAAGAAGTCAAATACCTTGGACTTCAGTGAGATTTTGTCTGAAGGTGTCTTCAGAAGGGAAGGTTTACAAGGTAAAAGCTTACAAGTGCCATTTTTTCATATATTTTTAGCAGTTTCTACATGGACACAGTACAGACATAAATGCCCATGTCCTGACTTTAAATAAATGACTTTAAAATGGAACTTTCTTTAATGCCTCCTCTTTTTTTTTTTTTTTCCCCATTTAAAAACATGTCAGCTATTAACAAATAATATGCTCATTATGGTTTTCATCATCTTGGACTCTCTCCCAGTAAGTAGTATTATGCTTAGTGGTAATAATCCTTGACAAGTTTGACTCGTGCTAATGTACTCTGGTAAGAGTGTAGGTGATACATCCCCTGGGGTACCTCGCTGACATAACACACCAGTGTTCTCTTTGCAGATTGCCTATCCGTAACAACACGTTTCCAAGTTATTTCAAAAATGGAAGGCCATATCCAACCAAGCATTGTTAACTAAAATTTAGTAAAATTATCACATCTATAAAGAAGAGTGTGAAAGGCTATAAGAAAAACGCATACTTTTATGTTCACGAATCAAAAAGAAATTACATTTTCTGCAATCACCAGCTCATGTATAATATGCTTTGAAATTGAATCACATTATCACTTCAGACAGTACAGGAAGTACCATAAAATAATAGCTATGTCATGAATTGCTTTTTTTCTAAAGACTTTCTAAAGAAAATACTACGGTTTGATAGCATATTGCTTCAAATGGACTCTGTCAGAAAAGGGGAGTGCATGTGCAAAATGGCTTCAATGAAATTAATGAAATGTTTTGCAAAAAGTCTAAGAGTTTTTTCTTTTCCTAATGGGAAAATTATCAGAATTTCATTAAATAAATTAATTTGGGCAATTGAATACCTTTATGATTTTAAAATGTTTATTTTTATGTAATCTGTCTCTCCATTATTTATTTTCCCCTTATATAAATTCCTCATTTCATCAATACTTTGGCATTCAAATTATTTTGAAACAGGATTAACCACATCTGGTAATATTTCTGAAATTATTTCTTTCTGAAATGGACCAGATGGGAAACATTTTCATAATTCCCCAACAAGAGTTTTTCTGAAGAATTTATCTTTGCTGCAGTTTCTAGTATGCATAAACTTCAACAAATAGTCTTTAGATACTTAAAACTATAGTTGTGGTGTGTATTTCATCCAGTTTATATGTGGATACAATCCACACATTCCCATGACTGATCTAAAATTTAAAATCTTTACATGGCACTCAAATATAGTTTCATTTCTATTGCAGTTGAAAGCATGTTGGCTAATAGCAAAAAAGCACCTTAATTTGTTCTTTTCAATCATCTTGAACCTCTCCCATTAAGTAGCAATATGTTCATCTGGGATTATACAAACTACGAGATTTTTTAAATGTGCAATTCAGTAGTATAAAAAGTTGTATAAAGTTCATCTAAGACGAATTAAATATAAGCCCAGAAGGGTTTAGGTTTTTATTCCCTTTCAATTGTGTTTGAGAGAGCTTTTTATTTAGGCCAGAAAACAGAGGGGGGAAAAATTCCCTTCTCCCTTATTTCATCTCTCTAGATGAGCAGCACTCTCCGTATCTTCTACAAAGTTTTTGCAGAGAGATATATCTGTGGGTCATCCCTTCTTAAATAGTAGTGCCTGATTAAGTTATCAAAGAAAGAAATAAAAAGGAAAAAGAGTAACATCATCCTGATCATCACTAGCACTGAAAATCGTATGGGGTCAACTGCTGAAGTAACAGCAGCAGTGACTGAAATTACTATTCAAAAAGTCCATTAATATCCAAAGCAAACACTGGGTTTTTTTTTTGTTTTTTTCCCAAACCCCAAAAAAGCCAAATTAAATTTTAATATGTTAGAAGGCCTGTGAGTTGACAACTGGAAAACATTTCAAGACTTCAATTTGTGGTAACAGAAGTTTTACTGCAGAGCAGATGAATACTATCTAAGAAAGCAATTCGAAACCCAACAAGAAAAATTACCAGAAGCCTTTAGGAAACAAATGCAATGGAACAAAGGAATGGTACAAAGTGATTTCAAGAAGACTGTAAAGAAGCCAAAGCAAAAAAAAAAAAAAAAAAAAGCCACTAGAAAAACAGAAGACAAAAGTGTTACACAAAGCACTGAAGAAATCACTGTACACAAAAAAACCCATGGACAGAAAAAATTTTTGGAGGGAGGGGCCTCCAAACACCCACTGGAGGTGCCAAGTAGACACAAAATAAAAATGTAAGAGTGTGTAGTAAAGATGGAATCCAACGTGCTCAGCCTAGTATTATAATCGCCTTACTAAATACTAGGTTATTGTGATTTTAGTTAGGAATATTATGTTGGTTTTAAGGGAAATATAGCAGCTATGAGAATATAAAGTATGTTAAAGGTTTAGGAATAGGTAATTAGGACAGTGTATGCCTTGATCACCAAGGAAGTCACTGTGGACCCTGAATCAGAACAATGGGTACAGGTTATGGACCTTGAGTCAAAACAATAGGTAACAGAAGAAACTGGTCATGGTTATGGAAGGTCAGCCAAAGATGAAATGAGCATGCACAAGGATAGAGTTCAGTCACAGACACAGTGAGGAAGACTATGGATGACCACCAGTGGACCCCCACTCAATGTAACTATGCATGCGTTAGGGACATTTGAATACGATAATGACTTGCAGGAAATAGCATGAATATGCTAATCACCACCCTCCCCTCTTTGTATTTAAAACAATAAGCAAAGTTAACCAATTATTTTTATAGAATAAGAATATAGATAAAAGCCAGTCATTACAAAGGTCAAATTAAGAAGTGAGCATTCTATGCAAATTTAAACAATGACTTTGCTAAAAAATTGCATAAATACATCGTGCTTTGTACCTGTGGGTGAACATGTCTTTGGTGGAGCTATCCCCCATGTTCCCCAGCACTGGAAGAAAAGAAGTGCCTGCTTATCTGCTTTGTGTAGATAAGTTCTTTGCGATTGTGACCGCTGACACTAGTACCTGTATTTAAGACACCAACTAAAGTTAAATTGTTCGAGTATTTCTTGTTGTGTAATAGTCAATGAAGACAGAGTTAGGAAAACACAATCTTTTTCTAAAGACTTGTAAAACATTTCTTCCTAACTACAGAGGGAATTAAAAGTGTTGTTTAGCATAAACATATAGGCACAAGCTGTCTCCTGAAGTTTAGTGGATGAGAACCTAATCCAGGTAAAATCATGATCAGACTAGAAATAGAAATGATAAGACAGGCAACACAACAACTTCTGGAAATGCTGCAAAAATATTAGAAGCATATTAGAAACCACTGGTTGCAAAACCTTCAACTTCTTCAAATGTTGGATCCTGACTAGGCCAGGTTTTAAGACAACAATGGATATGAGCATAAACAGTTAGGTTGCAGTAACAAACAATACAGCAACAAAGACACTCAAATTTTCCAAAAAAGTTCATATATTGCCTAAAAATGTGTTAAAGGACAAAAGTGGGGAAAAAGAGAAGACAGATACAAAATTACCAGTAAGAGTCTTAACAATATTTGCTAGTCTCTGAAGGTACAGAAATTGAAGTTTATCATCAGTACCATGAAAACAAAAAGAATGAAAAACACTTGCCAGCAGATGACAACCAGTTCACAGAAAAGTCATAGGCCAAAGTAGTATAAAGTATTGATACTGCTCCAAGATGAGTACTTACTCTAACAGGTAACAGTAACATATAAGAACGTTCTTTAAAACATTTCAAAATCTCTTTCACAAAATTGTTTCAGTTTAGAAAAATGTGTGGGGTGGGGGTATGAAAAACTCTGAGTTCTCATTCTGTGTGCAGTAAGTATTGGCAGAAAATTAAGCAACAGGTTTCACCCTGAACTTTAGCTTGAACAAAGGGAAATTAAATAATAGCTGCCACTCTTACGTCATCTTTGAACTGGTTATTGGACATGTTTAGAGTATCACATAAGTTGATAGTGAAAAAATAGATTAAATTAAACCATCTATGCTCTTTGTAGATGGGATTAAAAATGTCTGGTTTTACAAGGATGGAAATGACATGATTTTTATGAAAACAAAAATTAATCAGGGAGACAGAAGAACATGATGAGTTGCAGAACTCCCTGGAAATTAAAGCATTAACATGGTAAAGACACGGAAGACTACAAATAGCTGTCAGAAAGGCATGCAGTATAATACAAACATGGCACAGGTTTTTCCAAGCCAGAGGCTCATCATTACTGACTGCATCATCCCAAACTGAGGCCTGATCGACTTGGGCTGAGAGCTCTGTAGAGGGAAGAGAAAGAGTGCTCTAATGCTGGCTATGCCCACGGAGGTGGGAGCTGAAAAACCAAATCACCATCACTATTCCCTCTCTCATGCCACTAGGAAGGAGCTAGGCATAACCCTCAAAGCCACTGCAGGCTATTTGCTTTTGTATACCTGAATTCCTCATCACCACGGGGTCCTGGTTCCAGAGTAGAGCTTTTATGTACCACAGGATGACACACAGTGTATTTTAATACGAGTTCTGTGTTAAGTCCTTCACGTAAAATGCCCACAGCTAGTACAGTCAGAAGACACATGTTCTTGCCTATTAGCTGTGCACAGTCTGTCATCAACACGCTGGCTGACACAGAGCTTTACTACAAAGATTTAGGCTGAAAGACATTAGAACATTCCCCAGGGATGCCAAAATTAATTGACAAGTCTGAAGTTCAGTGTTACTGAGAATTGCCTTTTACTCTGCAAGTTATTTATCCATGCAAGGTGTTCAAAAAAAAAGGAAAAAAAAGGTGCACAGGTGTCAATGTGTTTCAATCAGCTTAAGTGTGAAAAATTGACTGCTGATATCCAATGATGCAACTATCAGGTTTCAAACATGTGTGGTATGGGGAGGCTAACACTCTCTCCAAATAATTCACTATGCCTATAAACTAGGGTAACAGGAAGTAAGAAGAGGCATTTGCATTATCACAATTATATTTTTCCTCACTTGTGGTGAGCTGACAAAATACTTACCTTTCATATTTAGTATCTGATAACATCTCACTAATGATGATATGAGAAAGTGTAATACAGTGGCTGGATTCCTACAAGAGACCAAAAAATCAGGTTTTTGAGAGGATCTGTTCTCAAAAAAAAAAAAAATTTTTTTGCAGATAATAATAACCAATTACGTGGATGGAAAAATGCCAGCCTGTAAGGCCCTGTAACCAGGCACCAGGCATTGCAACTGCCACTGGTACTGCCACCACCAAGCTCCTCAAAAGAGCATTATCTAGAGAGCTCATCTTTCACAAACTCTGCTAGAACACCAGAGTACACACACACACACACACCAGTGGAGTCTCTCCCATCTTCGCAGCAGGCGGAAGAAGAATGATCATCTTCCTGGGGACAGCTCTCTCCCTTGGCCAACCAAACCACTAAGAAACTAGGCTAATAATAAAAATATTGGAAATGCAGTATCTGGGAACAGGACAATATTTTGTCTATTTTTAAAGGCACACATTCAAATCTATACTGTTATAACTTCATTACCCAAGATAACTAGCTGAAATAATGTCACTACATTATATAGTAGTGATTATATACCTACACAGCAAATGAACAGAGCACAAGTCCTTATTAATACCAGTCATGTAAAGGCACTTTATCAGATATTAAATGCCTAAATATCTCTGAATGCCTGTTTACATAAATCACCGATTGGCACATACACAGCATTTAATGATTTAGGCCTTGGTCAGTTTTGAAATAGATAACTAGGATATAGCTTTGCTTAGACACATGAAAATATTACCATATTACCTTATTTGTTTTTAATCTCACATGAAGCATAAAACAAAAAGAAATCCATACACAAAACTAAAGACCCTTTAAAATAGATTCATTTATATGCATTGTGTTGTTTTAATGGAATTCATGAACTTGGAGGTTCATATAGCTGACAGAAATTTATTCCCTCTTTTTAAATTCGTACCTCTTCAGAACTAAGAAGAATGTATTTGAAACGAGAATTACTGGTTTCAAGATTAGTATTCACTGTGGTCTGCAGATGAACAAAAGATGTATGAACATTCAAAGACAGCAGATAGGATTCTTCTGCTTATACATGCATCCTCTAAACGTGAACAACTCTAGCTCAGTAATTTTCTAGTTTTTATTTCAGGCAGCAGAGCAGCTGTGACTTCATTGCTTCTGTTTAATTTTAATTGAATGTGCAGTTTGGAATATGTTAAAATGATCCACATGACATATTTTAAAACATCTTGTACATGAGACTGCTGAAAATCCATCAGACTTTAAAGTAAGAAGAGGATAGTGTACGGTGTAAACAGATGGCATTACTGATCATAGTCCTCCTCTTATCTGGACCCCAATCCCAAACTTCATTTATCAAAACACACAGGTCTGTGTTAAAAACAGTAGTTCAGTGGGTAATATTTGCTGCACTATGTCACCTATATTTTTTTGTTGTGAAAAATAAGACTTTGAAATTTAACTGTTCAAGACTCATTTCTATTGCTAAGAGTTTTCCTTGGAGGATGAGAAGTTCATTTATGAAAAACAATTCATAACAGAAATAAAACCCCATACATTTATTTAATAAACCATAAGCATCCTTTCAGAAAAAAAAAGAAAGAAAACCTTATAAAGAGATTTGAATATTTTATTATAATACAATTTAAGTACTCCAGTTGGCTTCTTTTCTTTTGAGATGAAACCTGAAAGATGTCTGATTTGAATGATATCCAGTAGTTAATATAATTCATTTTTTAACCATAATATTTAACAGGGCATTAAAGTATTATCACACTTCACTCCATGTACTCCATGTGCAGTTTGGCCAATTCTTTTGCTTAGAAACCAAAGATCTGTAAGCTTAGGCCTATGCTAAAGGATTCCCCAAAGCCCTAGAAGAGTATTTTCTAATGTGATTTTGCCATTTACATTTTATTGTCTCAACTGTAAAACTTCCAGATGGAAGGTATGCAAAGAAGTTATGTACTGCTCTTGTATTAACAGTGACGCCTTTTAATGTGTCTATTTCCTGCTAAAGGGAAATCTGTGGAATGTAGGAATTTTCTATTGTTTTTTATTTGTTTTTAAATGTGCAAGATCTTTTTACCAGCAAAGTAGGAAACCTAAATTAAATACATTGAAACACCAAAAAAAAAAAAATCCTTCCTAAATATAAATTTACAATGCTTACAGGAACACGGTTTCCTCTGCTTATGCATACACAAAGACAATCTCATTCCTGCCCAGAAGACAATTATTTACACTGGGCTCCAAGGTATCATAGATTATCATCACCGATGTTTCATTCAAATTAACACACTTGCATGAACCTCAAGCTTTAGCTGAATAGATTCATGAGTCACTCCACCACGGACGTGCCTCACCATTCCAACGCGCAGTGATGCTGAGCCACCAAAGCCTGAGCACACAGGTGGGCATGCTGATGATTGCTTTCCAAACATTTGCAAGGATGTGGGACATTGCCAGGCTTAAAAAAATGGTTTTTGACTAAATGACTTTAAGATATCTGACAACTCTTACCACATTTAAAATACAAGCAGGTGATGGTCAGCCCCTTATACTTCACAGGTTTACCCACATCATCCTCAGCCCATGAGTGGAATAATGCTTTTGTTATGGAACACAAGTTGTTAACACCACTTCTCAATTTTTTTCAAGCAGAAAGGTCATAGACCTTTTGTATTGACTAGAACTCTTCTTTCCTTTTAAATAAGGTACAATATTAAGTTAGCTTATGCAAATACAACATGATTAAATTACCAATGAAGTATGCCTACGTATATGTATTTTTATCTATTTTCTTTCGCTCTGGTTTTCTATTTTGATGACTTTATATTTCTTTCACGATGCACAACCAATTTCTGAAGCACATTAAATAATAACTTATTATTGACTCTAAATTACTAAAAATGACACTATAATTATCTTGTTCCGATGTTTTTTATGCTATGGGTTTTTATTATTATGATCATATCACCTTATTTCATTTTTTTTTAAGCTAATTTTACATTGCACTCTATCTAAAAACTCTTTCACACAGAGACAACTAATAAAGAGTAATTGGTTATGTAATATTACAGCCCTTGAAATTTATAATCCTACCTGGTAAGAAAAATTAATTGTAACACCTTAAAATAGAAACTATTGCTATTTATTGGAGCACACTGACTCAGACAGAAGTCCATTGCATTGAAAAATATAAAATTAAATTTATTATTTAAATGCATCCCAGAAATCTATTATTTTAAATTTGTCATATATATATATACGTGTGTATATATATATATATATTATATATAAAAGCCAAACTAGAAAACAGTTTTAGAAAACCAGTATTACGTTCAAATTAGCACAAGCAACTAGCCAAACACAGCCTTAGGATTTGTCTCTTGTCATCCACAAATCTTCCTCTACAATTTTATCAAGATTTTTCTCTCCCTTCTCTTTCATCTAAAGTTAACAAGAATTATTTAGGAAAAAACTTAAAAAGTACCTTTACCTCTCTCCCACTAATTTGTGGGTTCAACAGCTGTAATTTTGCTTCCAGTGAAAATAACTGGATATAAGAAAGCAAGAAAAGGGATCTTTAGTCAAATAGTGCATGTAAATAGTCTTACTAATACATGATCAGTAGGCTAACAGAGAACTACAGTAGGATTGATGCGGGCATTTTGATGAAACACGCTTTTCTTGTTCTCTGTTCCTTTACACTATCGTCTCCACATGAGCTTCTTTACTTAGTTACCATAAATCTTAACTGAAAAGAGAAAAATCTCTGAGTACAGTTTTGCTAACCCAACCATATTACTCTTCCCCTTCTCATTTCTGGAATAATACCCTTGTTAGTATTTGTCTACTGCAGTGCAACTTCCATTTATAATCAGGCATCCAACAATGAGCATGAAGTAGCCCAAGTGTGTGGACAACAAATGCATGTAGGAGACTAGTAATAAATTTGATCATTCATATTCTCAGGTTGTTTTATTATGGCCACAGGTACAAGGAACTACTTAATGAGATCCCAAAATGGTAGTTTAACATGAGGTAAAACAGACGATATAGGTCATTAAAAAAACCCAAACAAACCCAGGGCATTTGCTGCATAACCTGTTCCTGTGCATGCAGGACAACTGGTATTACAAATGTTTGCTTTTGTCAATTGCATTTCTAATTTCAACAGATCTCTTCCAAACACCCAAGATGATTTTGAACAAGAGAGAAACATAGAATAGCTTCCCCTGTGTTATCCTTACAAAGTTAAAAAGGTCTAAATCTATATTTTGGAGAGTTTAAGGTAAGAATAGTTTACAGATGGTATAACTTTTAGAAGGGTTCCTCTCAGCCATGAAATGAGATCTTTCCAGAGAGAATGATTCTTCACTGCCTAGATGCAGTTCAGTCAAAGCCAGAAAAATATCTGTCTCTTGTTTCATGGAAAATAGTGAGGATCTTAAAGACCAGTGTTGAGAAAACCCCTGTGTTTTTATGAATAAGATTGCTAAATGCATTGGGGAGGAGCAGATCAAGTGTTTGGCCTTTAACAATTCAGATAAAGTCACAGATGAAAATGGTGTGTCAATTCTGAAGCAGGGTTACAAAGATTATGTTAACCCAGATTAATAAAGCTTGTTTTTTGTAGTAGCGGGGGAGCTCCAGGCTCAGTCAAAGGCACCTCAAAGCTCTCTTCTCCACGTCAGTGACCCCAAGTCACCCAAAACCACAATGAACCACTCCCAGTTACAGAAACCATCAAAACTATGGGGAAATGTCTGCTATGATCCAACCTCAGTGTACATGCTGGCAGCAGGGACTAGCTGACAGCATGGACTAGCTGACAAAGCATGACTAGCAGCCACCTAACCCTCATCTGCGGTATCATCTCTAGCAGTGTCATTGATCGTAAAGGCAAGCCCACACAAAAATCACCTAAAAGAGCATACTGTAAATCAGCTTGAGTTTTCAGCATGAAGAATTAGAAAACACAGCAGAGAGGGAATTCATTCATTCATTATAGAAGAGAAATAAAATCTGTAAGGAAACCACCGTGCTACGACGAACACATGTTCCTAGGCGATATTGATTATAATAGATCAGCTCCTGTCACAGATACAATGAAAACAGGAACGAGCAAGAGAGATTAGAAGAACAAAGCACTCATGCTTTATTATGATACAGTGATATTACAAAACGGCGATAATCTAAACACTAAAGAGCCCAAGATGACAGCATCTAGTTGGTTCACAAAGGGGAAAACAAACAGCAAGAAAGCACAGTTTTGCATACCTGGTGGGCCAAGGCTAAGTAATGTACCAGAGGTGATACAGGTGAGGTAGTGGGGACCCTCTCCTGAGCTCAGTTAGTTCAGGAGTTCCATGCTTCAGCCTCTAAAATGCTTTTGGTTCCCAGCTGCCCTGCACCTTTCAATGCAGGACAGACTTATATAAAGCAATGTGCCATCTCATCAAAATAAAAGCTTTTTGGTCAAAAGTAACAACAAACGGCTGGTAACTGTATAGTGCAAAGAACAAAATAATTCATCATAATTCAGAGTTTTCTACAAACCTGATCTTTTTGAGAAAAAAACCCACAACATACTGCAAGTAGTCACCTCTACTTTTTCATTTTTATGCTTATTTTAGTAAGTCTGCCCATATGGCTTTAGTGTAGGAAAAGCTGCAGCACATGCACACATCTAAGCAGATAAAACATCATATACTTGCTTTGCTGTTTATTTTGATTCATGTTAATTAAACATCTTCAACAGGATGCAATGAAAATTACTTAGCTCCGAGCTATAACCATTGCTTTTCTGAAGCAGGGCAATAACAAACTCTGTCAATGCTTTCCCCAAAACTTGCATATTAAAAATAGGCAGAGAAATGCTTGCAAGGAAGAAAGAGCAACAGGGGATAGAAGAGGCAAACACAAACAGGTACATAAATATGCAGTTTTTAATATGCAGTCTAGATTCCTATTTTCATTTTAAAGTGCCCTCACACTTGAGTGAGCGCAGAGAATAAGAGCAACGTGGCAGATGTAGCGGTATCAGTAACAAAAGTAATAACAGCCAGATCTTGCTGCCCCTGACTGACAGTTCACTTACCTGACTTCTCTTTTTTTCCTTTCTCCAGTAACCACAAAATGTATTACATGTTTTGTATCGCGTATTTTGCTTGAGTATAAGTGCACACAGGCAAGAAACAATTTCTCTGATGATATTACATGGAACAGGCTAAATGCTAGGCTTTTGTGAGTGGCCTGAAACTTAATTTGTGCAGCTTGTGAACCGTGCAGCGCTACATGGCACAAGCAGTTCTGCTCAAGTCCTGATTTATTCCATCTCAATCCCCTGGCTGTGGTTATGTGGCTATGTGCCTCATCTCAGTGTTAGGTGTTTCCAGAGTAGATCATAGTAATAGCAGCTGTTGATGAGTTAACATCCCAGCTTCACGACTCCAACTAAAAGAATGGTCAAGACTCCTGTTTCAGGCCATCTCATGCATTTACATCTTTTGCTTTGATTCTGATTTTGAGTAAAGTTTAAAAAACCCAAAAAACACCAAAACACCCACAAAACCAAAAAATGCCTGTGGGAAAAAAAGTCAATGTCATACCCAGTATTTTGCCATAATCATGTCATGAACACTTTCATAAAGCTTTCACAATACACAAATATTCTAGCTTTGATCATTGGCAGCAGAAGTCATATAATATATATAAGTGTGTGTGTGCACGTGCAGATGTGTGTGCATTTTGATATAGAAATACTCCGTTGAAAAATGCTTTGTCTTTTCTAAATTTTAAGTCTACTGCTCCTGTAAGAGATACAAAATAATTATCTCTGTGAAAAGACAATTATCTACTAATGTTTAATTTCTATGCCTCCTAAACTTGCTAGATTATAATCTCAAATAACTACTGAAATTTTTTACAACAGTATTCATGATCCTGCTGTACTGTTAGATCTCTGTACATGTTTGCATCTTTTACCATCCAAGTAAGCAGTTTGTAACACACAAGAGCAGAATCGATTATTCCTTTTGTATAGGTGGTATTTTGGAGAGGTATCCAGAAAGTTCAACTTCCATAAATAACATCAGCAGAGAGTACTCCACGGTCTATTGTGGTCCCTTATAGTTATTTCTACAGATTTCAGACCTGGGCTGAGAATTGGGACTGACACAAACTAAGGGAAAGATATACATATTTATCCATCTCATAAAGGAGTTATTATTAATTGTCTCTGGATTATTGCCCTGTTTTTCTGTTCTTTAGTTGTTGAATTGCTGCTCCTCAAGCAAGAGAATGGTGTATGTAGCTCCAACCATGACAGTGGTGATACTCTTTCCACTTTATCTCTCTCATCTCCATACTCTTCCAGCCCATTACTTTCCAAGGTACATTGCAATAATTTCTGTTACAAGTTTACATTTCAGTGGCATTTTACTGCCCCATAAATAGTTCATTTATGACTGAAGACCCAACCATTGATCAACCAGAAATGTTGACAATAATTATAATAGTAGCAAGCACAAAGTCTTCCTGAAACCAGATGAAGCTCGGCTGTACGAAGTTACAGCCCAGAGTTACAGCCATTGAAGCAAGTAAGAATTTTACTTGTCCTAACAAAGCAAAAAGAGGATAATATTCATGAAGATGTATTAGAATTTTCAATTTTATTCCCTAGAAAGATGACTGGGTAATGCAGCATTATGACATTTTCATACACAATTTAATTATGACATAGACAAGTTGAAATTATGAAACTATGACTTTTCACCTACAGAAAAAGTTAGAAAGGCCAAGGCCAATGGAGAAAGTCTTAAATTTAACAGTTATCTGATTAGGAAAAATCAAAAAAGATTTTTAAAAAATACAAATGATAACAATCAAACCACACATTGACAAGAGATGTCAGCTGATAACCAAATACTATGTACACACACATTAAATCTACTGATTCTGACTTTAAATATTTACATACATATACAATGTCATTCAAATAATTTAAAATGTTTGCACAGTCTTGAAAACTCCTTAAAATCATGACAATTTTTCATGTTCATTACAGTCCATTTTTTGCTTAATTCTTTTCTCAGACTGTTCATAATCAAAATTACATAAAAGTCAAACCAATATATAGGATAAGTTTTTTCCAAGGTTCTCTGGATGGACCTTTCTGTCTGTAAAAAGTAGTGGAGATTTGTTAAAAACAGCCTATGACAGGTCCCACGATACTGTGGATACTTTTGAAAAGCAAATAGGAAGCAAACACATTTTCTATATCAGTTGGGGTTTCATTTGGCTGGTTATTTTATATTTTTGCTCTTGCTGTTTTTATTTTAAGTGTAGTACAAACCTTCAGGCTACAGCTTATAACTCATTCTTTTCATCTTGTGCCTGGTGACCAAAAGATTCTTAGGGTCATGCCATATTGACAAAATTAAGTGCAATCTACATACACAAATATCAATAGTAAATTACAGACATGACAAAATGTCAGAAAATGTCAGAAAATTTAAACTCTAAGTTCCAACTTTATAAGGTTCTTCTGAGAAACTTTCAAAGTTACAGATCAGCATCATTCCTGGTAAGAAAGCCCTGTAGCTAATTATTAGCAGCTGAGAGGAGAATAACTTCAAGGTAATTTTGATGCCCAAGTCACATAAATACTGTGCAATTGTTACAGTCTAGAGGAAATTGGATTTTCTGCTTCACAGGAAACACTGATACTTCATATTGGCTTCCATCAGTTCTTGGAATAAATGGATACATATATATGTTAATATGTAGATAATGATGTATTTATATATTATAAATCTATAATTCTGAATAACAGTAATGTTTGAGAAATATCTGATTTTAAAATGGTGATGCATTAAGACTTTCATTTTAGACTACACATTTTCCAGATTACAAATTTTCTTTTTACTTTGTTATATTTTTATCCTCTATTTCAACTATATTGCCTCCTGGGAGGTCTCAATCTATTTTAAATAAAGTACTGTTGACACCCTGGATAGACTAAATTTGGTTATGTTTTTCCTTTTTGTAGCTAACATCAAAACCTGCCTTAAGGTAGTCACCTTCTTTGACACCTCCAATATCTTTTTGAGAGATTTATTCTAGATCTTCAGTGACAGAATTTCCATTTTAAATTTATCCAAAACAGTTATTGCTTTTATCTTATGTTGTTATTCTCCCTTCCTTAGTTAAAGGGAAGTATCATATATATTGGTCATGCTTTACTTAGGATAAATAAGGCATGCTTGCTGCCTCGCCTTGTAAAACAACTTCCATTATTCTGATTTTCTTTCTTTCTCCTTATTCTTGCATAAAGTCATGTTTGCTTGAAAAACTACATGCAGTATCTCGAATAAATTCTTATGAGGGTTTCACCCCAACAGATTCCTAATGCATCCCACCATCATATTTTATGTTTCCCTAAGGAAAATAAATAGTGCTTTTGTAGTCAAAATACTGCAATTTCTATCAGACAGTCACTGCAGAAAATAGTTGTTCAGCTGTAGTAATCTAAGGGACATGTAACTCCTCTAAGGTCCTGCCTAGGAATCAGAAAAGGTTCTGCTGGGAAGATTTTCTTAAAATATAAGCATCCATTTCAGTGCTTGTTATGATTAAGCACACTCTGCCAACAGAGAGATCAGCTATTCTACAAATGTCTAAAGTATATATCATGATGCTAACATCAATCTATATACAACATTATTTGTTCTGGGGGAAGAAATTGCTTTAGCTATGTGGAGGTGCAATCTGTAATGGAGCTCATCCAGGAGCCACAGCAAGTAACACCTTGCTCTGAACAGCTCATTAAAATTCAGTCCTCTTGCTGCAATTGGAAGATGAAAGCTGACATTAGGGTCCATTTAGGGCAGCCTCTGGAATCCTGAACAGTAAAGTCCAGAACATCCATTCATTCTCTCAACCTCTGCTTGGAGGAGCAGATCAAGAGAGGAATCAGAGAAAAGGTATCCTCTGTAAGTCTGTATAATTTAGAACAGCTTCAGACTCCTCAGAGCAAACTGTTCGTGCTCCCAGTGCTATTACATAGTCCAAGTGCAGAAAAGGTGGCTAAAAGTAAGTGAAGATAAATCTCAGTTCCCACCCCTTCATTCCCAGGAACAGATAGTAGATACACATGGGAGAAATGAAAGAGTGAAACGTGTACTAAGTGGGCCAGGTACAATTTATGCTTCTGTTTTGTTTGGTTTGTTTCCTTTTTTCTCTTATTTTCAGTTGTAATTTTTTTTCCAAAAAGCATATTTCAGGAATCACAAAACTTCAGAGCAAATCTTTTTTTCATACCCAGTTTGAGACTAGATAAGAATTTGTCAAGTCATCCTAAACCCATTATTCCAGGACTAGCTTCATGCAACTGCCAGAAAAGGGTAGAGACAGGGTTCTTCAATAGATCCAATGTTTGAACACTCACATAGAAGTGGAAAATCAGGGCTAATCTCTCCTCTGCTTGAGGACATCTGATGTTACTTCTTTCAGGAGACCATTTGAAGCACATTATCAGAGAAGACAAGAAAAGTGAAGGGGTGGCTAGACATCTCAATTGCTCATTGTCACTGCTTCACTTAGTAAAGATAATTAAAATATTCACACCAGGAGGGATATCTTCCCATAGGAGTGCACTTAATGTTCTGACCAGCAGGCTAGAAAGTCATCCTAGGATACCTTCAGGTTATGCAAGTGATTTATAAAAAATTAATTGCTCCATTAAAACTAAAGACATACCTCTAAGTTCTCTTAAGAGAAAGAGGACACTCAATTCAAGCTATTCTTTTTCTGAGCAGTAGAAAGAATTTCACCCAAGGTCTTGTACCAAAAATAAACTTTTTTTTTTGTACAGCATTGTCCTATTCTCAAAAGCAATCTATGTTTCCATGTCACTTTTTCCATACCTAAGATTGTAAAAGATTTCAAATTTAGTCAGTACAAAAGTCTGCTAAAGTGTTTTGCAGTCCAGTTACCAGCCTGAAAAACATACAGCCCTTCTCTTCACCTTCCCTTCATCCTCTTTGCATTCCATTCTTCACTCTCACTCTCAAGACATGTTAATAGAAAGCAAAGAAAATGAGAGGAAAAAAAAATATTGGAAGATTACTGGAAAAAGAAAATCTGTGCACAGAGAGAAAAGTAGAGAAAAAGTGGGAAGAGTCGGGGGGGAGAAGTGTCATTGAGAGCAGTGTTTGATGAGCAGGTTAGTGAGAAAGGGTTATGGGAAGCTGAGTGAATGATGGAAATTGAGAGAACAGCAGCACAGGTCACTGGATGGTAGCAAGAGGGCAGACAAACTTAATTCAAACATAGCTAACTACCCCAGGCATAGTTAACATCAAAAAAAGCTATGAAGATTCCCAAATAATTATCTTTTTAAATACTAAGCAGATGGAATTTTAAATACAAAAGTTCATATGTACAGTTAAAAGATTATACATTATTGGCATATAATACCAATGACATTGCTTAACACCATATTTCCCTGAAGTTTTACACTGTTAGGCACAGAACCTGAATACTTTCAGAACTGAAAGCTTTGCAGAGCAAGTGCTGTATCTGTTCACCCAGTCGTGCTCAGATGGGATTGTAGGTGCTGCTGGCTGGGACAGATAGTATCACAGCCACCTTGCAGAGGTGATGATTTTCTGATGATATTTCACTTTCTCTTAGAAAACTAATATATTGACTACCCTTGAGAAAAGGAGCAAGAAATTGATCTCTACAGCAGTAGATGGCTTAACTGGCAGACTCCAGTGGTGTCTCCTTTGATCATTTTGAAGAATCCTGCTGACAGGATCCCAAAGCTTGTTCCCTTGGCAACCACAGATGATGCATGACTGCATTATGTTTGATTCTCCAAACATCATTTCAGCTCCTCCCTGAGATTTAGTTCTTGTTTGTTTGTCAAGCTTATGTTTCTGAAATGCATGTTCCAGTGAAAGACTCTGAAAATTAATCCTCCACCTATTTCTGAGTAAAACATGTCCTTTCACTCATAGAGATTTACACTTTCAATCAAGCAAATGAGATTGGGCCCCTCTCCAGATTTCACTGCCAGGACAAGTAAAGTTCTTCCCAGGAGGGATAAAAGAGAATTTGTCACAAAGCAAAAGTTAAGTCACCACAGCCCATCAGGTGGAGATGACCAACTAGGGAAAGAAAGATAGATTAATATTGATCTTGTGGAAAGAAAAAAAATGGAATATAGACAATGTGTCTTTCAATCTATGTTAAAGAACCAAGTAGAAAAATTGCTCAGGGTATGCTCTAGGCCATGAAATATGGGACCTAATTAGCAATTAAGAGGCCATGGTGAAAAAAAGAGACTATGAATATTAATGAATATCAGACAGTCCTTCAGGATACAAAATAAAAATATGATCCTGAAGGAGGACTATTTTACAGAAGCAAATAAGTTTTAATGCAGTGATTGCTGCACCCTTAAATGTGCAACAAAGGGGTATGAAGTATACTACTCCATTCATAACACAGGTGTGAATGTTACAAGGCAAATGTAGAGGCTGGGGAATATTGTTAGCAGTGACCTACCTTGACTTCAAGGGGGAAGTCAATATACATGAATTCAAGTGGTACTCACACCTAGATGATTTGACATGGCATTTTAGAGGGTGCAGAAAGGAAATACTTTTAGGGAAGCAGAGTTTTGTTGACGTGTGTTTCCTTTTTGAGGTTTTTTTGTTGCTTTTCCTTCTCTCCCCACTACAAGCACCTGAATTAGTTTATTCTACGCCTGATGTATCCCACTAGACTGATAACTTGCTTTGCCATGAGGGGACGATCTTGGCTCATGGTCAGGATAGTATGCAACACAATGCCAAGTGGGTTTCCATAAGGGACGGCTACAGCCTGCAATGGGGTTTCTGATTATTTTTCTGCAGGTGCAGGACTTGAACTTCATGACAAATCAGTCAACCCATTCAACCAGCCTCTCAAGGGAGTTCTGGAGGGCTGCATGATCACCTGGTAGGTCTATATAGCATTACTCACAATTTGGAGATAACTGCAAACTTACTGAGGGTGGTCTCTGTCCCATCATTCAGCTCATCATTGAGGATATTAAGCAATATTAGAACCAGTTTTGACCACTGGAGGACACCGCTAGGGACAGGCTTACAGCTGGGCTTTGTGCAAATAATCACACCCCTTTCATCCAAGCAGTCCAGCCAGCTTTCACCCCCACTTCACCACCCATTTAACTTAGTCTGTACTATACCAGTTTATCAAGTATGATATCACAGGCAATAGTCCTGAAACAATTGCTGAATTCAAGATACTCAATGTCCAAAGCTCTCACTTCATCCACCAAAACAGTCACTGTTTATTGGGCTGTTCAGCCATAATTTCCCCTATGTAAATAATAAATGCTGACTACTACCTTCTTGTCCTTCATTGCGTCTGAAAATGGTGTACAGAATAATCTTCTCCATCACCCTCCCAGAGATCAAGGTGAGGCTGGCCAACCTATACTACCTCAAATCCTCCTCTTTAACTGTTCTGAAAACAGAAGCAGTACTTAGCTCCTTCCAGTCCTCAGGAACCTTCCCTAATCACTGCAACCATTTCAAGATAATCCAGGATGGTTTCACAATGACATTGGACAGTTCCCTCATCATTTGGTGGATACATCCTGTCAGTCCCCAGGGATTTATGTACATCAGTATGCTTAATATGATCCTCCTGTATCAAGACCAACTTTCCCAAAGATCTTGTACACAGGATTCTTGAGAGCTAACCTGCAAAAAGACCAACCTAAAGATGTCATTAGGTGCCTTTGCCATTTTCCAAGTGCTCTGTCACCAGCTCCCCTGCCCCATTCAGCAGTGTGTCCATATTTTCTTTAGCATTCTTTTGGTTTGCTGATATACCTGTATGGAAGCTCTTCTTGTTAACCTTCATCTCCCTTGCAAGACTGAACTTCAGATGGTGTTTTGCTTTCCTAGCCCTGTTCCTCCACACCAACACAGTGTCTCCTTACTTCTGTGTCACCTGAAACCAATTCCGACTCTTGTATGCTTTCTTTCTATATCGAGTTTTGTTAGGATCTAATTGTTCATTCTTGAATACCTCCAGGCTTTCAGGACATAGGGATGGACCACTCTTGACACCAGAGTATGTGGCCATGGAAAATCAACCAGATCACCTAATGCCCTCCTCTTCAGGACCAAATCTCATGGTATCTAGACAAGCACATCCTGAACAGGCCCAAGTCTGTTCTCTTGAAGGCCAAGGTTGTAATCCTGCTTTTTGCTTTATTTCATCCTTTCAGGATCCTGACCTTCACCACTTCATATTCACTGCAGCCAAGGCTACTGCTCCCACCCATCACATCGCTAAACAACTTCCTTTTTTGTAAGTCCAGCAGAGTACTTCCCATTTCTTTACTCCTAGATCACTTCTATTGATCAACTTCACTTCTATTGATCGCTCCTTGATCAACTTCTATTAGGAAGTTGTCATCCATGCACTCGGAAGTCTCCTGGATTGCTGCTGCCCAGCTATCTTGTCCCTCCAGCAGACAAGCAGGCAGTTAATGTCCCTCACTAGGATCTGGGTTATCACACCATCATGGCATTCTCAACCTCTACATAGTGGTTCTATGAAAGAGTATCAGTACCTTGCTCCATGAGACCCCACCGTTAGCAAGGTCAGACTTTTTAAGAAAATAAATTTCTCAGAAATTCCCTTTGCCTCATTCAGAGGCTAAAATCTATCTAAGTTCAGGTATTTCCCTGATGAAGTAAAATATAATCCTGTGGTTTAGATACTTCATTAGTCAATGGTTTTATCCTCATCTGTGTGTTTAATAAGTATTGAAGGTCTTTTCTTCCATGAATTTCCCTAATTGCTTTTAAACCAATTTATACTTTGGCATCCACAGCATCCTTTGGCACAGAATTCCTCAGCTTAATTAAGCATGGTTTGAAGCAGCACTTCCTTTTGTTCCTTTTAAAACCTCTCATAATTTCATTTGATACTTTCCACTTCTTGTTTTATAATAAATCATGAATAATCTTTCTCCATAATTTCTCTCATGATTTTGAATATAGTTATTTAAATATGCCCCCTCAGATCTTTATCCAAACTAATTACTACTACTTCTTTCTATCTTTATTCACTATTCACAGTCTCTATTATAGCTCTTCCATACCTCTGGTAATCTTCCTATCCTTTTTCTTACCTTTTACAAATCATTATATTAACTTTGAGACATGGGGATTGGAACATAGCATCCAAAATTTAAGAGGATCACAAAGATATATGTATCAACTTATAACAGTGCTCCTTGTTTTTTCCCTTTCATCCATTGCAGAAAATTCTTTATGCTTTTTGACAGCCTCTGAGCACTGCATTCATATTTTAATGGCACTGAGACCTCTTTCCTTGAGTAATGAATGTTAATACAGAGTTTCTCAATGACGTAGCAACTAGGGTTACCTTTCCTTTATCTGCCCTTCATTTCACCTGCCCGGAATTTCACCTGCCATTTTTTACTCATTAAGACAGTCAAATCATTCTGGAGCTCCTCAAAGTTGGAGTTTGGTTTTACTGTACTATATAATTTTGTATGATCAAAGTTTTTTCACTTAAGAGTTTATCACTGTTCCAAACAATTTGTGAATATGTTGAAGAGGACTTAGACATTCCCTAGACAATGTGTGCTAGTGTATTGTCTTTCAGCCCTTATAATTACTATTTTTTATCACTGGCTCCACCACTTCTTTTTAGACAAAGTCCCTCCTTTCTATACGGTCTCCATTTTTTTTCTAAAAAAATTCAAGTAGCTTCTTTTTTCCTCTAGCACTTGTTTTCAGGAACTACACTCAGGAGTCTTAGCTCTTCTTTAACAGCTTAAACTCTGTTCAGAAACTCTCTCCTGCCTCCTCACATCTGACTGATTCAGAGGGTCATGACAGCAACCTCCTACTCAAGAGGAAGTCACCATGTGGTCCTCAGTAACACTTGAGGATATACATAGAAACACCTAATAATCAGATCTACCCACTGCTGTAGCCTGATTATCAGTTAAACTCTTATTCTGTCACAGGGTATCCTCAGTAGGAAACCCACAAATCTGTTGTCTGTTACAAACATTCACTGCACAATCCTGCTTCAGCTCAGCACTGACTGCCTCAAATAATCTTCCTCTGTTGCTACTAGCTTAGAGGTAAAAGTGTACTACAAAGTAATCCTGTATCCCCTTGTTTTCCTGAAGTCCTGTAGATGAACCACACTGGCACAAGCATTAGTAAGTATTTTGTGAAGACCACTTCATGTACCAGATGTCATTAGCTCTCAGGGTAGGCAAGCAGGTTATGCTCCACAGAGAAAGCTCTGAACCATCCTTCCTCCCATCCCCTAGACACACATACTTTTTTTTCAACCTCTATGTGGACTTCCTTCAACATTCCAATTTGGACAGAGATGAAGGAAGCATTGACTGAAAACAGATGATTAGTTAATTGTTTATTCTTCTTTTAAACCACCAAGTTCCCTTTTTCCCCGATTGTCCCTCTCCAAATGTTAGTACACCTGACCTCCACAAGTTCCTCTTCCCAACCTTGGCTCAACCTTGGCTTACTCAGTTTTATAGCTTTATGCGTGCTGGGGTTATCGTCCAGGAGCTTTCTAATTAGCAGGCTTCACAATCATTCTGGTAAGACTAGTGGCTGCAACTCTGAAGCAGAATCAATCTTTTGTTCATGCATTTTAAAGCATAAAAAATATAGTTCTATCAAAGTAAACATTATTGACTAATTTCTGAGCCATATTTTAATATGGATAATAATTTATTCCAGTTGTAAGACTTTTTGCACCTCAGAAGGAGCAAGATCCCGAGGTTCAATATTTTACTGTAATTCTCAGGCAACTGGAATTTAAATGTTTACTTTCAGAGTACTTGGCCATTTTTACATCCAAAAGTCTAATCATTGCTTCCTAAAATATCTCAGGTTGCCATCTCACTTATAACTCACAAGCATGATCTAATCAAAACCAGACTGCACAATGTGCCCATAAACATTCCTTAGGCTTACTCAATGTCACTTCTAAATCACTGTTCTGTGGAAATCATTTCTTTCCTGAAGGCCTCCAAGAGTCTTTCTAAACAATGCCCTTACACAGGTTATACAGTAATTCTTTTCAACTTACTTATTGTCACATATTCAAACTGTTATTATACAAAATGCAAAGAGAATATTTTGCTTTTCTTTTTCTGATTACACAAAACATGGAACACTGTTAATGGACAGGCTTGAGAACATTCAATATATCAGATACATTTCACAGTGATACAAGTCATAACAAAGCAAAATTTTGCTAAAAGATGTGTCATAAAATTATGACAATGAGGTAGCTATTATTGACTTTTTCATATAAGAAAAAATAGCTTACTTAAGCAAGGGGAGGCTGATCTACCATACTGACCGAGAAAAACCTTAGAATGCAGGCTGAGCCTTCACCCAATAGTCCATTGACTTGTCCCAAAGTAAGTTAATTTTTGTTTTGAAGGGAGTATCCATTTCCCTTTTTTTCTAAACATCGTAAGTTAATTCCAAGTGTCACCCTCCATTTCAGCCTGTGCTGAGAATATCCTTGATTTTGTTGTTTTTAACATATGCTAAAACACAAAAATCTACACCAAGTTAAACACATACTCCTATCACTTGTGGACAGGGATTTAAAATTAAATGTATGCTTTAAAACACACTTGGCAATGATTTATCCTTAATACAGAACAGTGGGGATGATCAGGTGCAAATCCATGCACCTTACTACAGAGTGAGAAAACAAACTTCTAACTGCATGCTGAAGCATCATATTAAATTTATTACATTTTATTACTGAAAAAAGTGTTAAAGATTATCAAAACAAAATTTCATCCTATTAACCAGTACTCAATCTCATCCCAAACACCATCTGTACCATGAACCATCACAGCAGCATCATATTGCTAGATGAGGTGTCACAAAGACAGAAAATGAATATCTCTGCTGTTATGTGTTGTTGCTACTGCTGACCCCCTCCGTTAGGGAAACAATCAAAGCGCACAAAAGAAAGCTCATTAATTCTTACTCCAAATCTCTTTCAATATAAATCATCCTATTTCATGCATTGTATAACCTTTGTCCTATAATGGTTTACATAGTTAACAACAAGAGCACATCAATATGGAGAAGTCATATCGCTATGGTAGAAGTCATCAAATGAATTTCAAATAACTGCAACAGAAGATTTGTATTTTTCCATTCCTAGTGGCTTGTCAATTTGCATTTTTATTTTCCTCTGTCATTTTTTTCTCCCCTACTGACTTTTTAAATCAACATTTTGTTTCCCTTTGTCTTGAACTTGTTCCAGACTAAATATGGTAACACACTTGATCTGTACCATGCATAATATATAGGGTTCATAATCATTGACATTTCAAGAGTTTTCAAAGTAGCAGTCAAGCAAAGAGAACTCTTCAGATACCTGCTTTGACATAATTTCTGTTTCTCAGCAGCAGCACACAGACTGTCAGGTTCAATACCCACGGTACACCTATTTCAAACTAAAGTGAGAAAATTTTAAAAAGTAATTTCATGTATATATATAAGAAAAAAAAGCAGGAAAGTTAAGGAGAGTTCTGTGGAACAGGCTCCATGTTGCTAATTGTTCTTTCATTCCCTCATAAATGAAAAGTTCTTTGAAGTAAATTATATTTACGGAACTGAGAAAGTATAATATTGTCAAAAATTGCCAAAGACTATTCTAGAATCCATCAAAAGACAGATGCTAACAGAGAACAGTAATGTAAGGAGCATTCTCTCCATCTTAGTTTAAGTATTCTATGTATCATTATTTTTTAATAGATTCGGTATTTGCTGCTGACACATTAATATGGATTTGAAGCTAATCTCTGTTCTCTTCCCATTCCAAGGCATGATACCTGACATCAATTTAAAATCCTGAAACTAATTTTACAATAAAACCAATATTGCACTATGTCCACTAAGAAGTTTTGGGGGTTTTTTGGTAATTTATTTAATGGTAAAGAGAAAACAAACCAAACAAATTCATCCATGCTAATGTGGGATAGAAACATTACTAATGAATAACTGATAGTAGGGAAACAAAATTAAAAAGCAATATTTGCATAGCAGCTGTCTCAGAGAAGACCAGTAATCATTTTCCTTACTATCTTACTAGAGAACTGCATTATTGCCAACTCATTTTACAACAAAGAATAACAGCAAAATTGTGTTTTGGGCAAACAAGATTAAAAGGTAGCAATTGTATTCTGTAATGAAAGAGGATTAAATGTTGTAGGAATCATCTTCAAACATGTTATTGGACTTCTAGTTGAACAGAGATGATGTTACATGTACACATCACACTTAAAAATAATATAAACTGTTTATCAGCTGTCAGTCACTGATTTCCATTAAGTAAGCTACTAAATGGAAGCTCAATGCACACACAAAACTGAACAGTTCTCTCATTTTAGAAATTTAGGATCAAGTATTATTACCTAAATCAACAAAATACCACATACTAATACAGAATGAGTACAAAGTCTTGTGCCAACATACTAGTATATCAACCTAGTTATAGTAAAAGCCATAAAAACTTTTCACGAGCAAGTGGATTTAATAGTTCTTCCACTGTTCTACAAATTTATACAGAGACAAATATTTTAGTAGGAGAGTTTATAGCAGTTATCCCACTAATCACCCATTTATAATAGTCTTTTTAAAGGTAGAGAGCCCCCAACATAACCATCTGTCTCATCTACCTCTCCTCTCTTCTCTTTTGTCTTCTCTTGTCTTCTTCCAAAAGTGTGGAAGCTAAACCAGTCACTCAAGATTAAATTGTTTTAAAGAATAAGCACAGAGAAGAATAAGGTTGACTGAAAATATATATCACCCTAGAAGGAATATCAGGCAATCAGATCTGTCATGAGTATCCTTCCTCCCAATGTACTGTGAGAGACCTAAAAGATCCTCAGGTGGGCTGCAGGAAGTATGCTGGCTGATGGCTAAAGGGACCAAGAAAAGAAACACAGTAACTTTGTCTCTCCTGAGCTGAAAAGCACAAGGGAGGGGAGGGGGAAAACCCAACAAAAAAGTAGGAGGAAAAAAAAAAGTAGAAATCATATTCTTATTGATTTTTTATATAGTATTTATGTCTGTTTATAAACTCTTCACTTTTTCTAAGACTCACAATTCCCTCGCTCCCTAAGAGAAATCAGACAGAATGAGACTGCTATAAAAAACTTACTGGCAAAATTTAGAAGTTGAATGCAGTATAACATCTGGGCAACAGAAGAGACAGCAAATTCTTCTTTTCAGATTCATGACCCAGTAAGTAGAAATCTGAAGTAGAGGAAGGGAGAAATACGGATAAGAATGAAGGACACTGCAAAAGGAAATAAAATTTACTAACAATAAGAGAGTATGCACTGGTTTCAGTTGAATTTGATAAATATTAAATTACAAAAATGTTTGCACAGGCATTAAGGTGATTCACGTCAATTTGATTGATTGTGATTCAAGTCATCTGATAAGGAATTCACACTAATTACATGGAGGCAGTCAGTGAGCAGCAAGTCATTCTGTTTTAATTCAGTTACCACTCAGAGTAAATACAGAAAGGTTTTAATTCAAAATATGTGCTATCACACACTTGCAAACTATCTTGAGTAAATGTTTTAATCTGGATTCAAGACAAGAATACAACTTACAAAAAATCATGACGATAGAGTCTTCTGTAGTTAAATTGTCCCGTTTCTTTCTCTGTCCAGATAGCTAACACTTTCTAGAAATATTTTTTCTGTTCTCTTTATTTGTATGTGGGGTTTTATTAATTACTCCTGCTAACTTTGCACTGGCTCTCAGAGAACCATTATGTATGTTTCCAGTAGCTTCCCAGGGAGTCCTCTAGCAGTGAAAACAGGCAGACTACTGAGAAAAAGAGTCAATAAAATAAATAACGAAGGGGAAATTATTTAATTCCTTGCTTGAAAAAGTGATTATTTTTAGATTACTTAAATTATTTTTTTAGAACAAGTGTAATAACAACAGTCTTAATTCATGCCTATGGCTCAATTCAAATCATATTTGCTTTCTTCCTATCAAGGATTCATTAAACCTTTGATTAGATGAGGTAATTATTTCAGGTAGCTTTCCTAAGACACAACAGAAAATGAAACAACTGATTGAAGAATCAGTTATTTGTGGTTAAAGGCCAAGTTCTGAAGACAGACAAAAGGAAGACCACAATCTGAAATCCATTTGAGAGCTTTCCAACTGAGAACTGGTTAAATAGAGACAATATACAAAAGACATGCACATTCTCTTCTGACCAGTTCTGTTTCAATGGTTACAGCTTACTTGAATTAAAACTTTACTGTGGCCTGAATAATGAATAAAGAACAGCTTTCTGTGGTTCTGTCTTTTTTCTAAGTGAAGGACTCCCATTTTGAGTTCCCTTTGCTCATAGTATTAGATTTCTTGATGCATCTAAAACTAGGAGACCTGTGATTCAACAGTGTATACTCCAGAAGCTCCGCAAGGAACAGCCTAAATGCATTTTCTATTTCAGTGCAAAGTATAGATGCCTGTTTTTGAAAGTAATGAAGAACTGGATTACACTACTTAAATCATGTCAAAATACATGGCCAGTACACGGAAAGAAGAAAGAGACTTAGATTTCAGTCTTTTGTCTTTATTTACATGGTTTTTGCTTTGCAAAAAGCAATTATAGAAAACAAAACAAAACAACAAAACCAAAACTCTGTAAAACAGACCCCACACAACAATTGCACTGTTTATAAGGAGCCCCTCCAAATTCTCTCTGACTCTGACATGTCACATTTCAGATATTTTACCTGGGAAGTATTCTAGAAGAACTTATGGGATAAACAGAGCAGTCCAACAGGACAAAAAAACATTAAGAAACAATTATGCTCAACTGAACTAATAACTTAGGGGAGGGAGGGAGGGAGGAAAAAAAAAGGAAAAAAGGGGGAAAAGGGGGAAAAAAGGGAAAAATTGAAAGATGGAAAAAGGAAAGGAAGAAATATAACTAACTGCAACCTCCTTCCTTGATGATCACAGCACCAAAATTGGGAAGCTGAGAGGGAAAATGAGAGTAAGACCAACAGCAACTTTCTCTTTTTCTCTGACTCCTCAACATCCATAAGGATCCTGGGATACCTATTCCAAACAACTATTTGTTGGCAACTCAAAGATAATACAGCAGTGAGAGTAAAAGATAAGATGAACTTTTTTTCTGTAGTATCTTATCAAGCTTTATACATAATAAGAACCTTGATGATATACTGCTTGGGTGTAGCAAGGTTTTTGTCTTATGATATTCTGAGAAATATGATGGCTAAACTACTGTAGATTAAACAGTTCAAAAATGGTCTCATATCTTGTAGAAAACGCATCACCAGTGTAGTTAGCAAAGGTTCACAGTTGAAAAGAAAACAACAAACCAAACTAAAATATTTGTTGAATGAAATCAGACAAGTGTCTATTCTGCATTCAGTATTTCTCAATACTTTCATTAATGAGCTAGGTAACGAAGGAAATTCTTGAATTTGAAGGCAATATGAATGCAGGAGGTAAGAAAAAGATGCATAAAATGTTTTCAGTGCAGCCAGGAAGGATGTGTTTTAAAAAATGTTCTTGACTAATTGAAGCAATACTCTGAATTATCTAGGATGTAATTCTGCAATAGGAAGAGAAAATTGTTATTAGGTAAGAATAATCATCTGTGCAATATACGCACTTAGCCACCAAATAGCAGGTCTATAGAAAAAGATGAGTGGGTTATAAAAAGAGATTTATTTGAAGAGTAGGGAGACATGACAACTGTACCCAATATGTGCTAAAAGCTTACATAATAAAAAGACATCATATGTTCTCTACATTCACTCAAGAAGGGACAAGACCAAATGAAGTTAAACTGTACCAAAGAACTGCCATTTTAGCTGGTTGTTGAAGAAAATTCTAAAAGTAAAAATCAACTTAGAGATTCTTGAATTTCCCACTGGAGATAATTTTTAAGAATAAATAGATAAGAGAAGGTTTGTGTGGATTTGACCCTGTCTTGGAAGATTGAGTTAGGGCCATTGACTTCTGGAGGTTAGTCTCAGACTTATCTTCTATGATTATCAACTAACCCCTCTGTCTTCAACCCTGCACATTTTAGTTGGAGAGAACTCAATCTTTCATTTCATTGCCAGTTCAATGACAGTCTTCTTCCTACCTATGAACTTGCAACATGCTGAAATAGAGTTTCAAATGCCCTGTTTATATTATTTGTCCTTCTGGTGCATATTTAATGGCCAGTGCCACTAACAGAATGCAACACCTTATGATTACAGTCTCATAAGAACAAAGTGCCAAGAACTTTAACAGCTTTAAGAACATGATCAGCAAAGAGCTGTCACTCTTTCTTCGATCATTTTTATTTTTGTAACATATGAGAAAATTCTCCTGCCTCACTTGATGTATGTCATCAACTGCAAAATCAGAGCTAACCGCCGTTTCATACCCTGCAAAACAGCATGTCAGAAACTGAGCTACAGTCATCAGTTAAATTAGCTCCTAGCATGCTGAGCTGCTACGCTCTCACATTATTAATTTTTCATAAACAGAAGTTGTTTCAAAGAAAACAAGCTATGTTAACTTAGAATAACTCCTTATTCTCTTCTTTTCCTCTCTTAAGATTTTGCATTGGTACCTTGCATGCTCCACTGCTTGGAAGACTGCAAAACCAGGGATATGATTAGATTTACACAGGAGGCCTCCATATGCCACTCAGCTAGCTCTCCTTAAAGGGATATTGAAATGGTATGACATGGCTTTTTGTTACCTTGCTGATCATATCAACTGTTGCCACATATGTCCACTAATGAAACATTTGCTTAATTATGGACATGCCAATCAAAACCATAGTTACAGATAAATAACTTTTGCACTTCTGGCTAAGGATTTATATTCTAGATTAAGTAGAAGATATATTTTAGATTAACTATAAACCTACCTAATCCTTCTAAAAGGTTAACTCATAATCTGGCCAGAGTTATACTTTTTAATCAGATAAAAGTAACACTGTGCATTTAGTTTACAGAAATAAGGTTAAAATACAATTGATCTTTAAAGTATTTCTAGACAACTGGTTAGAAAACAGCTTTTCAGAAAAAGATGTGAAGTTCTTGGTAGACTGCAAACTGAAGAGGAATTAGAGGTATTCCTTTGCAATAAGGAAGACCAAGCACAGAGAATCAGAATTATTTTGGCCAGAAACGACCTTTAAGGTCATCAAAAGTTCAACCATTGTAAGGATCATCTGGCTCAGAGTTCCACAAAACAGGTATCGGTAATGTCTAGCCCATCAGGTGACTTGTGGGGGATTGTAAAGCAACTCTGACTTGGATTGCCTTGAGGCCCCATCTCAGCAGAGAGCTCACGGGGAGCTGTGTAGATAGCTCAGACTTGAGTTGTCCTGCAACAGGAGACTAAACGGGCAGTGCTGCATAACGCAACAAACTGAAATCTGGGTTGAGCTTTGAATTCCTTCAACAAACAATATGATCTTAGTCCAAATCAACCCACTATTCAGCTGTCTAGCAGTAAAATAAAGGCAATATCCTTTACCTGATATCCAACCTAAACCTCCTCGTTGCAGCTTCATGCCGTTCCCTCGGGTTCTATCACTGGTCACCAAAGAGAGGAGATCAGCTCCTGCCCCTTCGTTCCCCCTCGTCAGGAAGCCACAGACTGCGATGAGGTCTCCCCTCAGCCTCATCTTCTCCAGGCTGTACAAACCAAGCTTTTTCAGCCTCTCCTTGTAAGACTTCCCCTCCAGACCCTTCACCATCTTTGTTGTCCTCCTCTGGAAACTCTCCAATATTTTGCTGTCTCTCTTGTACTGAGGCACCCAAAACTGAACACAGTACTTGAGGTAAGGCCACATCAGTGTAGTGACAACCTGTTCAGCCAGGTGGAAAGAGGACAGGGAATCCTCTGCTTCATGTGTCCTAACAGCCTGTTGGGCCTGTAACCAGGGAAGGGTGTGATTCCGGAAGTCTTAGTCTTTCACTCTCTCTCTCTCACCCCCTTATACTCCTCAACCTACTCACATCCTCCTGGAGCTCTGTCGCTAAGCAGAGTTCTGCCCCCTGGGCACCTGTCCCAGATGTACTCACTACCGCTGTCCTGTACTGCCATAAGCGCAAGGCACACCCTGTGGCCTGACACCTGGGTGGCAGTGTGTTCCCACCAGAGCTCTGTCTGGGAAGCTGCATCAGTTGTGGTGGGTGCAGAGCTGAGAAGCCATGGTTTTCTACTGGGTGTATACCATTGCACCCTGGTCAAGCTGGCAGAGCTTGAGTGCCCTCCCAGTATGCCCTTCCTGTGCAAACTGACATACCATGCCCTTCCTGATGTGCCCCTTCTCTGTTCCTTCCTGCCTGCCCCCGCCTCTCCCCTGTTCATTGCTCTTCCTATAGGCTTTTTTTTGTACATGGGGAGGGGGAGTTGGCCGCTGTTACTCCAGGTCTCTCCCAGGTCTTGTCAACTGCTGTCACAGCAGCTGTGGGTTCCTGACAGCTCTGTCTGCTCCCTCTGAGGGGCCCTCAGTTGACCAAACTCCTGCCATGCACTGCATTAGGGCAGTACACTGCAGATCTTACTGGCACCGGTATTGCTTGCCTCGATGACCACATCCTGGTCTTTATTAGCAATAGCATGCCTGACAGGTGAGAAGAAGAAATGTTGATCCCCTTCTGCTTGTCCTGCGTGGCATCTAAGACTATCCAGTATGTGAAAGACACTGACACACTGGAACATGTTTGGCACTTCTTCGGCAGAAGACAAGCCTGCTCTGAATTTCACTATGTGCAAAGAAAGGCACAAAACTGAACTTGTTCAGATTGAAGTGGCTCAGGGAACAGTTTATTGTTCCCTACAACTCTGTACAACCAGAGGATGTTGTGAAGAAGGATACAGGCTCTTCTCAGAGGTATGCAGCAGAAAGAAGGGAAGTAATGGGCAAAAACTGGAGCACAGGACTCAATCTAACAGAGAATCTTTTTCACCATGAAGATGGTCCAAAAATAACAGAAATGCCCCAGAGACACTGAAAACACTATCCTTGGAGATAATGCTCAACCGGACAAGACTGATCAGCTTAATTAAAAAGGGTCTGCTTTGAGCAAAGGTTTTGACTAGAGACCTCTGAGGCCCTTTCTGACCTACACTACTCTTTGATTCCACGCTGTATTGCAGGCTTTTATTATATATAATAGACCATTCGAATTACCCATGTACATCAACTCTCTGAAGCCTTGTGAAAAGTCTTTCACAAATGTGTTAAGGGAGGATGCCTATTTTTGACCATTCGTCTTCATAAGAAAAAAATTTCTCATTTAGTTGTGCTTGTTGAGACCTGTTCTGCTAAAGGGCTATATGCTGAAGAGCTGACTTTCAAATAGCATGTCTCCTAGGCTTTTCCTGTCTTTCCAAGGAGATTTTCTGCCATGTAGATAATTTGTGAGCAGTCTATTTCTTCTTTTCTGTCTCTCCATAAGATTAAATACCTTAGGTTAGGGTGAAAATATCTATTTTAAGAACTATTTGCTTTCAACTACCTTGAGAATAAAGGAAGGGGGTGGCTGCCTTCAAATAAGCTTTGATAATGATAATTCCATTACCACTAAACAATGGAAGGTGGGAACATCACCTTGAAAGAGTGCAGTTTTCAACAAATTCTCAACCCTGGAACATTATCCATCAGTCTCTTCTGTAAATGAGTACAGCACAATGGAAAATAATATGCATAAATAAAACTTACAGGTTCTACAAATAATTACTTGCTGAAGTACAAATAGATGGTATTTAAAAAGAAAATTGAATTTACTATATATGTAATCTTGAGATGAAAATACATTAAATAAAATACTGTAGTATAAAGGTGCTGAAGATTTTATGCTCTCCAAATTAGAAAATATTTATGTAATTTCAGTTTTCTATGCATGCTTTAAAACCTAAAGGTTTGTCAGTGTTAAAGTATTAAATTGCCTTTTTTCACAGCTATGGAAAGAGCAATGTAATGCTTCTCATTCTTTTTTAACATCACCTACTGCACTGCAATTCTTCCCTAGCACACCTGATTTTTAACTCTTTTAAAATCTAAGATATGCAGATGAGAAAGTATGTAGCAATCAAGTAATTCTGCATATTTTTTCAAACCACAGAAACAACCTTCCATCAGTGAAATTCTGGAGACGATGCAGTTTGCAATGAAGTTATCTTAACCAGACATACATGCAGATCTCAGACACACTATTAACTGCAATGCACTGGTAACAGATCTTACTTCAAAGCTCAGCTTAGTCCACTGAAGTTTGTAGCACTTCATAAATTGGGTTTTCCACGAAACCTCAGGGATTTAATTGCCTGTCTCCCACTGAAACTAGAAGGGAGCACTGCTAAAAGGACAAAACGATAAAACACATTTATAAACTCGGTGATACAAACAGATCCATTGAAAAAGGATTGGAGAGAGATTTTAGGCCCTCCTGGAAGCTGCATGCAGAACTAGGACTCATAAGAATGCAGATGGCCTAAGAAACTGCTTCTCTTTAACCCAAAAACTCAGATCCTCAAAACCTTGCTCAGCTGCCACATAACCCTGGAAACATCTGAAACCTAGTATTGCAAACATCATAAAACAATAAAATAACCACAGTGCCTAAACTGTCTGTTTCTTGACAAATATGCAGCATGGTCCAGTTAGGCACTTCATCTATATCATGAACTGTACGGTTACACTGGTAGGTGGTATTCAGTGGAAAACTGAGGATGATAGAAAAATATCATCCCCTACAAAACTGCTCCGAAACAGAGGAAACTCAGGAACAGAGGAAAGGAATTATATCACACTTAACATCTACTTGCTCAAAGTTCGACTGTTTTGCTGTTGCTAAGTTCGGATTCTTGGATTGCTTTTTCTTAGATTTATACTTGTTTCAAAACAAAGGGCAGCCCTTTCGACTCTAGGCAGAGAAGGACCTGGGGATGTTGGTTGACTGCTGACTGAATATGAGTCAGCAGTGTGCCCAGGTGGCCAGGAAGGCCAATGGCACCTTGGCTTGTGTTAAAAATAGGGTGGCCAGTAGGTCTAGGGAGGTGATTGTGCCCCTGTACTCGGCATTGGTGAGGCCGCACCTCGAGTACTGTGTCCAGTTCTGGGCTCCTCACCACAAGAAGGACATGGAGGTCCTGGAGCGAGTCCAGAGAAGGGCAACCAGGCTGGTGAAGGGGCTGGAGGGCAAATCCTATGAGGAGCGGCTGAGGGAGCTGGGGCTGTTTAGCCTGGAGAAGAGGAGGCTGAGGGGAGATCTTATCACCACCTACAACTATCTGAAAGGAGGTTGTAAAGAGATGGGCGATGGTCTCTTCAGCCACGTAACAGGAGATAGGACAAGGGGGAATGGAACAAAGCTGCACCAGGGCAGGTTCAGATTAGATGTTATGAAAAAAAATTTTCACTGATAGAGTTGTTAGGGCCTGGAACAGGCTGCCCAGGGAGGTGGTTGAGTCACCTTCCCTGGATGTGTTTAAAAAAAGGGTAGATCAGGTACTTAGGGATATGTTTTAGAATAGGACAGGAATGGTTGGACTCGATGATCTTAGGTCTTTTCCAACCTTGTGATTCTGTGATAGGGAGGAATAGAAAATTTTCATTAAGCATTTTCTTTGTAATCCTCAAAATGATTATTCAAATAATTGTATGCTCAGCTAGTAAGGCAGTTATGCACAAAATACTATAGTTTTCCCTAAATAACTAAAGTACTTGTAGACTTCAATATCTCATATTTTTTAAATAGCCTTGCTTTCAGAGGATTTTCAGTACACAACAATATTAATTGAACTTCCTTCAAAATAATAAAATTGTACAACAGTGGGTGTAACTATTTAATGTTGAAATCTCTTTAGATACGTGGGGGAGACAACAGGTAGACAAAGTTGCCATAATGACAAGCAGTCTGTCTTCCTCCTGTTCACCTGCAAATTTAGAGAAGGCAGCATGGGGTTTTTTTCTTTATATTTCCTCAAGGAAGATTTAGAGCTGAGATTTTGCCAGTGCTTTGCAAAAGCAAAACTGTGAGCAAATACTACTCCAGAAGCTTACTGGAATGCTCTGTATTCCCATGTCAAAAAGCAAGATCAATCATCATTTTAATCTCCTACATTCAGAGGCGAGAGAAGATAAATACACTTCAGGGCAACACATTCACCCCCAGGTGAAACTTGGAGAGTTGTCTCATGTCACCCAAAGCAACCACTCCAGTTGATTGATAAACAGCCCAGAGACATCCCTAAGAGATCTCTCTCACAGTCTTCAGCTTCTGATGTGACTTGAGGATGCAACATCAGTGAAAAAAGTTGAGAGAGCAAAGAGTCTCTGAGCATACTGCAGAAAGTAGCAATCTTCATCAAAAACCTGTTTCAAAGAAGCACGTTACACATGCTCATCTACCTGGCATATACATAATTTTCATGTAATCATTAAGTCATTCCAAGTTCAGTCTTCAGGGTCTGAAATAATCCAGGTGCTCCTTTTGCCAAAGTCCCCCTTTCTGGAAGCTGACACGCTACAGCTCAGGAGATTGCTGCAAGGGAGAAGCAGCAGCTCCTCATGCTTTTTAACTAAGTTTAACTCCATAGATTAACTTCCAGGAGAACTGCATAATTGCACAATACGTATGCATGCAGGTCTTCTTAACAGCTGCTCTTAGATAAGAAATGTCAAACAGGTCTAGGCACAATAACAAATCCTAAATTCTTTCATTTGCTTAGCAATACAGTTATGTAAGGTCCACTGGTGCAGAAAACCCCTTCTCAACGTTCAAGTCTCCTTAATCATGTAATTACCTTATTAAGCAGAGGTGTGCAATGATACATTTTAAACAGGGTCCATAACACAACAGTATTCTGAGTTGCAGAAGAGCCTAGGGAACTTTCCACGTGCCTCTGACGCATTTGAGTTTTCACCCTTCCAGAGCATAACATCACAGTTCCTCTCTTGCTGCTGCTGCTGCTGCTGCTGCTTTTGGAATTTTCCACCTTCCCAGCTCAAAACTTTTTCAGTGAGGGTGCAGCAAGCTCCCTCTCCACCCCACATAGCATCAGGATGAACAAACAAGGTTCCTGATCTGGACAACATGCTGGTATCATTCATAAGGTCCATGGCAATGAGACTTTTTATAAGTCAATAGTTCCTACTATCAGCCAAAACTAATAAAAAAGTATATAGCAAGTACTTCAGCATTTACTCTGTTTAGCAAATCACTTAAACACGCTTAACTGTTTGGCTCAACACAGAGGCACTTTACTAACTTGTAACTTGGGGATGCAGGACAAACATGGACATAATTAACCTGCCAAACCTACACTGTCAGTCTGCTCCCAAGATTATTAACTTTAAACTGTTTCTTTGTCAAAAAACCTCAATTAATTCACCGTAAGTAGAGTAGCTGGGAAAAATAAATCTCTCCTTTACTGGTTGGGATTTTCTCTGCTAGCTTCTGCTTTCAGCACACAGCTTGAGATAAGAAATTCTCCCAACGCACTGCATGATGTACACCTGAAAACATGAAACAAAAGAGACATCTCCTACTTCTGCTCCTATTAACTTAGAGTGTCCTCAGCAGCAGCTCAAAGAACAAGAAGATATCCCCCCCAAACCTACCAGTTGGATGAAAATCACAAAAAGATAAACATGACTAGATTTGCACCCTTCTATGTAACTCAGCTAGTGTGATGTCTGGAATAATTAAAATTAATTTGTGACCCTCCTTGTCCAGGGACAGAGGCAGTGGGGTGAGAACGCCACGCTAGCACTAGCTTCCTTGGCAACAAAGAAGCTTTAGGTTTAGTATCTGGGTAGATCCATAAGATAGTCAGTGAGAAAAAATTAACAGCTGATTTATCCTGAAAATTGAGGTTCCTTGGGAATTGCAAAGGCACATAAGAAATCCAGGAAAATACTATCCATACAGTTTGCAGATGACTCCAAGAATTTAGTGAGAAACAAAAAAAAAAGAAAAAAAAAGACTGATACAGGTATGAATAACAAAGCAATTTTGGAAGAGCTGTTAAAACCAATGTTTCACACACCGAACTATTAACTGTCTATTATCAGTGATAAATTACTGAATTAATAGCTAGTACAAAATCCTACAGATGAAGAAATAAGAATTGAGTAGTAAGCAAATCTGGGATAATCTGGATCAAGCAGATGGCCATAAGTAAAGATTAAAGTGTAAAAAAAACCCCAACAAGCTGGGTTTAACAGCTTTTGCAAAATTGGCTCTATGGAGTGACTCCTGTGATGTCTCTTACTTAGATCAGTATCTTTTTCTTTTTTTTTTTTTTTTAAATCTTACTAAGCTCTTGGATTCATTTGCACCCTACTTACATGTATTTCTCTTTTATTCACTTGCTACCTTACAGTTCCTAGGCGAGTCCTTGTTTTAATGAATATAGGGATCTGAAATCCAACACCTTGGTTTTATGCTTCACTTCAAACACTATGCATCTCAAACAATACGCATGTTACAGCCACATCTCAGGCCTAAAAGAAAAGAGTTGCCAAGCCCACAGAAATCCATTCTGATGGTAGCTGGTGGGCAAAAATAAAGCTGAATGAGAAGTATCAACTGATGGGCAGGACTGAAACTTAAATTGAATTTTCTTTTATGTTGTATTAAAACCACTGGAGCAAAGTGGAAATTACACAGCTGCAACAGCACTGGGCAGAACAGCTAGGCTGAACTACCTCTGGCACATGCAGTCGTCCTGATGTTTTGCAATGACTTACGTGTTTAAGCGTAACACTCCTGGCTTTAAATACTATGAGATTGTGCTTTTAAATCCTTCTATCTCCTTAAGTTTTTTCTGCAATCCTGCTGTGGCTTAACCCCATTGGGAAACTAAGCACCACACAGCCGTTCGCTTGCTCCCCTGCCAGCAGGATGGAGAAGAGCATCAGAAGAGTAAAAGTGAGAAAGTAAAGCAAATGCCACATATGAAAGCAAAGCAAGACAAGGAATTCATTCACCACTTCTCATGGTCAGGTAGGTGTTCAGGCACCAACAGCAAAGCCAGGCTCTAGCACACATAACACTTACCTAAGAAGACAAACTTCACTCAATATCCCACCCTTGCTTCTACTTCCCTCAGTTTTAAATGCTGCATATGACATAACATGGTATGGAATATCCCTTGAATCAATTGGGGTCAGCTGTCCCAGCTGTGTCCCCTCCCAACTTCTTGTGCACCCCTAGCCTGATCACTGGTGGAGTGGGGTAAGAAGCAGAAAAGACTTTGGCTCTGTGTAAGCCCTGCTCAGCAGTAATGAAAACATTCCTGTGTTATCAACACTGTTGTCCGCATAAATCCAAAACACAGCCCCCATATGAGCTACTATGAAGAAAAGTCACTCTACCTCAGCCCAAACCACCACATTTGCCACCCATTATTCCATACAATTTACATCATGCTTAGGTCCCACACCATCCAATTACCCATTAACACCAACTCTTTTCCTATCCTTTGCTCTTATATGCAGATATCATTCCCATTGTCTATGGACCACCCTTGTAAAATGTCCACTGACTTCATTTAGTCCATGACTTTGGGGTCTATCTTTTATAGAGGTCACTCAGGTCAGGAGACATGGTGTTCTGCATGGAGTTACTGGGCACCAAAGCCAGCTCAGCTCAAGTCATTGATGCACTTGCACTGCTTCTTTTAAGGCTTGTCCTCCACTGGTTCAGGTGGTTCCTGCTACAGTAATTTCATGGGACATAATTCCTTCAGAAGTAAATTTGCTCCATCACGGGCTCATCAATGGTCTCACACATCCAATGAGGTGCTGCAGCATGACCTCAACCACAGCCACTGATGCTTCAGGGTGTAACTACTCCAGCATTGACTTACCCTTGGGCCACAGTCCTTTCAGAGCTACACCTGCTGTGTCACAGACATAACCACAGCCACAGAAACCTTGTGATTGTGCCTGCCCTGGAACAGCCTTATCCGCAGCCACAGGTGCTCAGGGAAGTCCTTCTCCCACATGAACTCATCCATAGGTCACAGTCCCTGTCACACAAGTTCTCACTGGAGCTCCAGCCTGCCCAGTACAGCAGCACAGAGATGGCAGCGATGCCCTGGCCACCCACCAGCCCAGGCTCATCACCATTGCTGTTATCAAAACGTTGCCCAGCACAGCACAGTGAGATGATCAGCAGTACAGCAGCACAGCAAGCAGTGAAAGCAACAGGCAGCCACTAACGAGCCCTTGACACAGCAAGGCAAGCAAGCTCCATGGCAAGCACAGGAGCCTGACAATTAACAGCTAAACAGCCATAACAGCGATAAGTTTGATATAGCACACTGCAATCAAATCTGTCATCATCTTGAACCCTCTGAGCCCCACATTTGGCAGCTATAAGGACTGTCTTGATTTAACCTCAGCCAGCAACTAAGCACCACCTGTCCACTCACTCCTCCCCCAGGGTGGGATGGGAGAGAGAATCAGAAGAGTGAAAGTGAGAAAACTCGTGTTTTGAGATACAGAGAGTTTAATAGGTAAAGCAAAAGCCATGCAAGCAAGGAATTCGTTCAATAATAATTTCATTAGCAAAAATATAAATATGTATGCAAAATATGCAAAAATACACAGTAGGGAAAGCAAACCCCACAGCAAGAACAGAAGCCTTTCAATAAATAGCCATCTCCAGGAAGTAGGGCTCCATGTCCTGGTTTTGGCAGGGATAGAGTTAATTTTCTTCATATCAGCTGGTTAGTGCTGTTTTCTGGAGTTTGGATGACCGAAGTGCTGGTTTCAACTGTTGCCAAGCAGTCAAGGACTTTTCAGCTTCTCATACTGCCCTGCTAAGGAGAAGGCAGGGGATGCCCATGAAACTGGGAGGGGACACAGCCAGGGCAGCTGACCCAAACTGGCCAAAGTTATACTCCATACTGTATGATGTCATGCTCCATATATAACTGGAGGTTGTCTAGGAAGCAGGACAGCTCAGGAACTAGCCAAGTATTAGCTTTTATTGGTGAGAGATTTTGCTGTTCATCACTTGTTTTGTAAATTATATTACTTGTTTTTGTTGTGGTTGTTACTATTATTGCTACCTATTAAACCGTCTTTATTTCAACCCACACGACTTATGTATGGCTGATTGAGCTGCCTGCCCATTTAAACCATGACGAGTAATGGTTACTTGGGAACACAAATACTATCACTCTGAACTTCCCCTGTCCCCTTATTCTTCTTCCCCCAGTGTCGTGGTTTTGCCCCAGCCAAGGGCCGCACCCCACACAGTCGCTTGTACTTTTAAAAGGAAGGGGGAGGGAAAGTTGGGGGAAGGGGAAAAGGGAAGGAAGAAAGGAGGAAAAGAAACCACAGCCTAGAAACCAGAACCACGCAGGTTGGGATAAGGATAGTTTACTAAACAATAACAGAAAACTAGATATAACAATAACAGAAGTTTAAAGCACAAAATAGATGAAACTGGTGATACACAATGCAATTTCTCACCAAACCACACAACTCAGGCCGCACAGCTTAGAGCCCGTCCCGGACAACCCGACCGCCCCAGAAACTGCACGTCCTGGCGTTGTCTCCCCCTCTTCCCCCCAGTCCCCCCTTATACCGAACATGACGTAACTGGTATGGAATATCCTCTTTGGCCAATTCGGATCACCTGTCCTGGCTTCGTCCCCTCCTTTCTCACTAGTAAGGAAGTATGCAGAGCTGAGAAAGGTCCTTGATTGCCCGGCAACAAATCGGAAAACATCAGGGTGCTATCAGCACTATTCTCATGCTAACACCCAAACATGGCATTCCATCCACTGCTAAAAAAAAAGGTTTAACTCCATCATAGCTGAAACCAGGACATTATCCACCCCTTATTCCATACCATTTACGTCATGACCAGATCCAACAATTTTCTTTGGGTACAACCAGTTTCGTGTTTCACACACCCATATATGTATGTACACATGTATGCACACATATGTGCATACAGATCTTATTCCCTCAGTCTGTTAATCATCCCTCTGAAGTTGTTGAGTTCATTTAGTCCATTATTTCCAGGCTCCATTTGTCGTAACAGTTTCTCAGGATAGTTGTATGTTCCATTGGCTCGTTGCACGCTGCATCTCAGGCTCTTGACTGATACACCTGGCATGGTCCATGCTCATAGTCTGTGGGTCAGAGTTTATTTTCAACGGGAGCAAAAAGTTCTTGAGAGGCCAGGCTTTAGTTCCATCATCATGGCACTCATTCTTCATTAACTTGTATGACTCCGGCTATAATGCTATGGTACAACATACAGCAATCATAACAATAATGAATATACAATAATGGATTATTTGGCAATTATTATAATTTCTACTTTATTAATTATATTGGCTATTCTCACCCAAAATCAAATCCCCTTGAGGTACACATCGAACTTCTCCATCCCTCTGCATTACCCACCAAGTACAGCCAGGTCCTTGAGCAAAAACAATTCCAGACATGGGTTTACCTTTGCCTGAAGCAGGGATGACCCAAACTCTCTTTCCCAATACACTCTTCATATGCACTACTGGCACTCTGTCTCCCTCTACAGTACGTGGAAATTTTGACTGGGCAGGGCCAGCCCGATTGGTAGATCCCCTAGAATTAACTAACCACGTGGCTTTGGCCAAGTGTGTATCCCAGTGCTTGAATGTCCCACCACACATTGCTTTCAGTGTAGTTTTTAAAAGTCCATTATATCGTTCAATTTTCCCAGAGGCCGGTGCATGATAAGGAATGTGGTACACCCACTCAATGCCATGCTCTTTGGCCCAGGTGTCTATAAGAGTGTTTCGGAAATGAGTCCCATTGTCTGACTCGATTCTTTCTGGAGTACCATGTCGCCATAGGACTTGCCTTTCAAGGCCCAGAATTGTATTTCGAGCAGTGGCATGGGGTACGGGATATGTTTCTAGCAAGCCGGTAGTTGTCTCCACCATTGTAAGCACATAACGTTTGCCATGGCGGGTTTGTGGGAGGGTGATGTAATCAATCTGCCAAGCCTCCCCATATTTATATTTCATCCACCGTCCTCCATACCAAAGGGGCTTTAACCGCTTAGCTTGCTTGATTGCCACACATGTCTCACATTCGTGGACAACTTGTGCGATGGCGTCCATGGTCAAGTCCACCCCTTGATCCCGAGCCCATCTATATGTTGCATCTCTCCCTTGATGACCCGAGGTATCATGAGCCCATCGAGCTATGAATAATTCACCCTTACGTTGCCAGTCTAGATCTACCTGAGCCACTTTAATCCTAGCAGCCTTATCTACCTGATGGTTGTTTTCATGTTCCTCCATGGCCCGACTCTTAGGTACATGGGCGTCGACATGACGTACCTTTACAACAAGTTTCTCTAACCGAGCAGAGATATCTTGCCATAAGTCAGCAGCCCATATAGGTTTGCCTCTACGCTGCCAGTTGTTCTTTTTCCACTGCTGCAACCACCCCCACAGGGCATTTGCCACCATCCATGAATCAGTATAAAGGTAGAGCCTTGGCCACTTTTCTCTCTCAGCAATGTCCAGGGCTAACTGGATGGCCTTCACCTCAGCGAACTGGCTTGATTCACCTTTTCCTTCAGTGGCTTCTGCTACTCTTCTTATAGGATTCCATACAGCAGCTTTCCATCTCCGATGCTTACCCACAATGCGACAAGACCCATCAGTGAACAGGGCATATCGCTTCTCATTCTCTGGCAGTTCGTTGTAGGGTGGGGCTTCTTCAGCGCGTGTTACCTCCTCATCCTCTGGTGACATCCCAAAATCTTTGCCTTCTGGCCAGTCTGTGATCACCTCCACGATTCCTGGGCGATTGGGGTTTCCTATTCGAGCCCGCTGTGTAATTAGTGCAACCCACTTGCTCCACGTAGCATCAGTGGCATGGTGTGTAGAAGGAACCTTCCCTTTGAACAGCCAGCCCAGCACCGGCAGTCGGGGTGCCAGGAGGAGCTGGGCTTCAGTTCCAATCACTTCTGAGGCGGCTCGAACCCCTTCGTAGGCGGCCAGTACTTCCTTTTCTGTTGGAGTATAATTGGCCTCAGATCCTTTGTAGGCCCGACTCCAAAACCCCAGCGGTCGACCTCGAGTCTCCCCTTGTGCTTTCTGCCAGAGACTCCAGGTCGGGCCGTTCTCCCCAGCTGCAGTGTAGAGCACATTTTTAATATCTGTCCCTGTCCGGACAGGCCCAAGGGCCACTGCATGGACTATCTCGCGTTTGATCTGCTCAAAGGCTTGCTGTTGCTCAGGGCCCCATTGGAAATCATTCTTCTTTCGAGTTACATGGTAGAGTGGGCTCACAATGAGACTGTAGTTTGGGACATGCAGTCGCCAAAAACCTATAACACCTAAGAAAGCTTGTGTTTCCTTTTTGTTGCTTGGTGGAGACATAGCTGCTATTTTATTAATAATGTCCATTGGGATCTGACGACGCCCATCCTGCCATTTTATTCCTAAAAACTGGATTTCTCGCGTAGGCCCCTTGACTTTACTTCGTTTTATAGCAAAACCGGCTTCTAAAAGGATTTTAATTACCCTGTTTCCTTTTTCAAAAACTTCCTCTGCTGTGTTGCCCCATACAATGATGTCATCAATATACTGCAGGTGCTCTGGTGCTTCACCCTTTTCCAGTGTATTCTGGATTAGTCCATGGCAGATGGTGGGGCTATGTTTCCACCCCTGGGGCAGACGATTCCACGTGTATTGGATGCCTCTCCAAGTGAAAGCAAACTGTGGCCTGCACTCTGGCGCCAGTGGGATCGAGAAGAAAGCATTCGCAATGTCGATTGTGGCGTACCACTTGGCTGCCTTCGATTCCAATTCATACTGGAGCTCTAACATGTCTGGCACAGCAGCACTCATACCTGGAGTGACTTCATTTAGGCCACGATAATCTACTGTCAGTCTCCACTCTCCATTGGACTTCCTCACTGGCCATATGGGACTATTAAAGGGTGAGTGGGTTCGGCTGATCACTCCCTGATCCTCCAGTTGACGAATCAGCTTATGGATGGGAATCAGGGAATCTCGGTTAGTACGGTATTGTCGTCTGTGCACCGTCGTCGTAGCAACTGGCACTTGCTGTTCTTCACCCTTCAACAACCCCACAACAGCAGAATCCTCCGAGAGTCCAGGCAAGGCACACAATTGTTCAATTTCTTCTTTTTCCAAAGCAGCTATTCCAAAAGCCCATCGGTACCCTTTTGGGTCTTTAAAATACCCTCTACGTAGATAATCTATACCTAAAATGCACGGAGCTTCTGGACCAGTCACAATGGGGTGTTTTTCCCAGTCCTTCCCAGTTAGGCTCACCTCAGCCTCTAGCACAGTTAGTTGTTGGGATCCCCCTGTCACTCCAGAAATACAAACAGGTTCTACCCCTTCATGATTCGATGGCATTAGAGTACACTGGGCACCAGTATCCACCAGAGCTTTGTACTCTTGTGGGTCTGACGTGCCAGGCCATCGGATCCACACAGTCCAATAAACCCGATTGTCTCTCTCCTCCACCTGGCTGGAGGCAGGGCCCCTCTATTGCTGCTGATCATATTTGTTTTCCACTGGTTGCATAAAGGACTTAGAGGTCCCTTCAAAAGGATCAGGCACATCAGACATATAGGTAGGCCTTCCAGTTGGTCTAGGGAACTGCCCAGTAGAAACTGGTGCAGCCTTCTTCCTGGCAGAATCTCGTTGTGCGAATGTTTTACCCCGCAGCTCATTTACTCGTGCTCGAAGGGCTGAGGTGGGCTGCATATCCCATTTCCTCATGTCCTCTCCATGATCAAGCAGGTAAAACCACAATGTACGTCGTGGTGTGTATTCTCCCTCTTGGAACGATGGACGCTTTCTCCCAGTAGCTGCAACATTGCTCCATACGGGTTGGGAGTTGGACACATTGTTGTCAAGTCGTTGAACCAGTTTCTCTACTGCTGCAATGACGGAGAGGGAAACATTGTCTTGGTATTTCCGGAGTCGGCAGGCCACCTCATTTACGGTTGGCGGATTCGTATCATTCCAGTCAATTGCTGCCAGTGAATTGGTATACCCTGCTGGTGCACTTCGTACAACCTTACGCCACATATCTGGAGTGCATAGGACTTCATCGGGATCAGAGGGAAGCCGTGAATTGTCCAGATCATAATAAATTATCTCCCGTACAGCTAATTCTCTCAGGTGCTGGACAGATGTCTCTATGCTGTTACACTTAGGTGTCTGGCATGTAATATATTCCTTTATGGGATATCTTTCCTTCACACTTGACAGTAGTCGCCTCCAGAGGCTGAGGATTTCCGGCCTCCTCCCAATTGCTTTGTCAATTCCTCCTTCTCTAGCTAGGGATCCCAACTGCTTGGCCTCTCTGCCTTCTAATTCCAAACTACTGGCCCCGTGATCCCAACATCGGAGCAACCAAGTGATAATGTGCTCACTTGGGTGGCGAGTGAAATCTTTTCGAACCTCACGCAGCTCACTCAGAGTCAGGGATCGGGTAACAATCTCTGGTTCTGCCTCATCCTGATATCCTCGAGATGATCCCGGTTGATCATCATCCTTATCCGTCACTATACGAACTGATTTCTTTGTGCCTTTCCTCTTTTGTACGGGAGCAACAGACACTGGTGTGGATTGGTTTTTCAGATCATCTGCAGTGTCTGCTGTAGAGATTACAGTAGCTGCAGTGTCGGTCACAGGGGTTGCAGTAGCTGCAGTGTCAGCCCCAGTGGTTGCAGCAGCTATAGTATCTGCCAGTCTGTTTCCTTTCCCTTCTCCCTGACAGTGTTGACAGTGCTGACAGTGCTGCCTGCTATCAAGCAGTGTTTAATAAATAGTGGCCAGAGCCCAGCACAGTGCAGTAAGGTGTCCATCTCTGGGAAACCTACAGCAATTTTTCCTTAGGTATGCAGTCACTTGATCGGGGTCTTGTAGCTGTTCAGGAGTGAAGTTCCAAACCATCGGGCGTGAGAAAGTACCTAGGTACTCGCCCATACTTTGCCACATGCCCTGCCACTCGTGATTATTCTGTCTCGGAGAAAGCTCTTCAGTGGTATTCATAAACCTATGTTTGATATATAACAAAAACTGAACCATCTGCACCAAACCTACCAATAGCAAAATGCTAGTTTGAATATCCCAGAGATATTGAAGATTTTCAAAAACTGCCCTAAGAGCTGTTGTATTTAGCCCAAAGGAAAAGAAAGCAGTGCCCCCACCATACCGGCTGCTGTTATTAACCCCTCCCTGTCCAAAGAATGGACAGGACAGCAAAACCTCATACAGGTACCAGCTTAAGCTCATGATCATCGATATTATTGTATCATAGACCGATATCATAAAATACACTATAATGAAGTATGGGAACAAATACGGGAGCCACAGACCTGAGAGAGTAAAGAATCCTGCCAGGATTGTATACAGCATGCGGTGGTTTTGCTGCCACAGCCTTGTAAATAAATACCACAACATCGTGACCAGAGATTGCTTAAACAACAGTGCTTATCTTAATTGCGATAGTTAGGGTCAGATCTACCGTTATCCCAACCGTTCGTGCCCCACGTTGGGCGCCAAAATAACTGTCGTGGTTTTGCCCCAGCCAAGGGCCGCACCCCACACAGTCGCTTGTACTTTTAAAAGGAAGGGGGAGGGAAAGTTGGGGGAAGGGGAAAAGGGAAGGAAGAAAGGAGGAAAAGAAACCACAGCCTAGAAACCAGAACCACGCAGGTTGGGATAAGGATAGTTTACTAAACAATAACAGAAAACTAGATATAACAATAACATAAGTTTAAAGCACAAAATAGATGAAACTGGTGATACACAATGCAATTTCTCACCAAACCACACAACTCAGGCCGCACAGCTTAGAGCCCGTCCCGGACAACCCGACCGCCCCAGAAACTGCACGTCCTGGCGTTGTCTCCCCCTCTTCCCCCCAGTCCCCCCTTATACCGAACATGACGTAACTGGTATGGAATATCCTCTTTGGCCAATTCGGATCACCTGTCCTGGCTTCGTCCCCTCCTTTCTCACTAGTAAGGAAGTATGCAGAGCTGAGAAAGGTCCTTGATTGCCCGGCAACAAATCGGAAAACATCAGGGTGCTATCAGCACTATTCTCATGCTAACACCCAAACATGGCATTCCATCCACTGCTAAAAAAAAAGGTTTAACTCCATCATAGCTGAAACCAGGACACCCAGCTTTATATGCTGAGTATGAAATCGTTTGTTGTGGAATATCCCTTTGGTCAGTTTGAGTTGGCTGTCCCAGCTGTGTCCACTCCCAACTTCTTCACTGCTCAACAGTAACAAAAACATCCTTGTGTTATCAGTGCTGGTTTTGGTACAAATCTAAAAACACAAACCCATACCAGCTACTGTGTAAAGACTTAACTCTATTCCAGCCAAAACCAGCACACTTATATACTGGTGTGTCCTGATATAGGAAAAGTCACTGAAAAATTACAGCAGCTGCAAGAACTAAGGTAGCGGCTAGCTGCAGTGGCTGGCAGGCAGTTGATACTGAAGCATCAGCAGTGACTGTGCTGAGGCTGGAGCCTACATCATCCAAGCCAAACAGACCCAAAAGCTATTTTGGGACCAGTAAACATGAACTGTGAGGGAGGGTATTAACAGCACAAAGAAAAAAAAAGCCAATTTTTTTCCAGCAGTTGCTTCACCAAATGAGAGAGGAGAATTTGAAGCAACAAGTCTCAATAAAAGTGCATATGAGATCTCATCTTTCTCAGCTTCCCACTTTCTTCTCTCCTTTCTTTATTAAGCCATCTGAGTCAGCAGTTGCAAGGAAGAAATAGCTCACAGAGTAATCAAAGCAGTTTAGTTTCACTTGCCCAGATTCTTGGGCTTGCAGAAGTGTTAATTAAAGACCAACCGACTGAGACCCTTCTTGGCACCAAAGCTATATATGCATTAACCATATTTTAAATACTCATGTATGTGTCCTAAAAGAAGCAAACATTTTCAGTTGCACTTCCTTTTGAAAGTTTTCTAGGGCTTTAGTTATTCTTTCTGTCTTTCTTAATTTTCCAAAGTTTTGAATAATATTTTTGGGAGAATAACTAGTCTTCACGGAGTATATTAAACAAGACAAAACTAGTATTGCACACAATGTAATGTGTTGGGTGGGCAATTGGCTGAAGGGCCAAGCCCAGGGGATGATAATGAATGGGGTTACATCTGGATGGCAGCCAGTAACTAGAGGGGTTCCCCAGGGTTCCATTTTAGGTCCAGACCTTTTTAACATTTTCATAGACGACCAGGACACAGGACTAGAGGGTGTCTTAAGCAAATTTGCAGACACCAAATTGGGAGAAGCTGTTGACTCTGCTGAGGGTGGAGAAGCCTTACAGAGAGACCAGGACATATTGAAGAGCTGAGCAATCACCAACAGCGTGAAGTTTAACAAGGGCAAGTTCTAGGTCCTGCACCTGGGAAGGGGCAACCCTAGCAACATATTGTCCTGGTTCACCCCAGTACATACAGACTGGGGGATCAGTTGCTGGAGGCCAGCCATGCTGAGAGGGATTTGGGGGTCTTGGTCAACAGTAAATGAAGCATGAGCCAGCAGTATGTGCCTAGGCAGCCAGGAGGGCCAACACTATCCTTGGGTGCATCAAGCACGGCACTGCCAGCCAGTCCAGGGAGGTGAATGTCTTACTCTACACTGTGCTGTTGTGGCCTCACCTCAAGTACTGTGTTCAGTTTTGGGTGTCACAGTACAAGAAGGGCACAAAACTCTTGGAGAGTGTCCAGAGGAGGGCAATGAGGATGGTGAAGGGTCTGGAGGGGAAGTCTTACAAAGAAAGGCTGAAGTCCCTTGGTTTTTTCATCCTGAAGAAAAGGAGACTGAGGGAACACTTCATTGCAGTCTATGGTTTCCTGATAAGGGGGAATGAAGGGGCAGGTGCTTTGGTCACTAGCAATAGAGTCTGAGGGAACAGCATGAAGCTGAAGCAAGGGAGGTTTAGTTTGGATATTAGTAAGAGATTCTTTACTGAGAGGGTGGTCAGGCACTGGAACAGGCTCCCCAGGGAAGTAGTCACAGCACCTAGCTTGACTGAGCAAAACATCTGGATGATGTACTCAGTCCCAAGGCTGTCCCTGTGTGGAGGCAGGAATTGGATTTGATGATCCTTGTGGATCCCTTCCAACTCATGGTATTCTATGATTTTCTAAGATTTCTTTTTCAATTGGGCTTCTGGAAAAAATCAAACATACCACAACATCTTTTCTGGAGTCAGAGTTTTGGTTAGACAACACACAATCGCTTTCTTACAGCTTTACTCATATTACAAATACCAAGAAAAAGGTAAATATATACTTTTTCAATAGTGAAAAACTTAAAAAAAAGAAAACAACCTAGAAACATTGGCTCTGAAGTTAATAGCAAGATTCCTACAAGTAGATGGGATATATGGGATATAAAGCTACATCAAAAAACCAGTATGATAGAAAAACCTGGACTATTTCTTTTCAACTGTATAGTGGTTTCAGAATATTTAATAGAAGTCATTAGCAAAACAGTCATCACTCTTCTAATTTACATGAGCAAGATTTTCCATAATTCTACAGTTTACTAAACTATTATTATACTGTTTACTAAAGCAGCTGCCCAAAGCAGGTAAAACCATCCTATGCTGTCGAGCAGCAATAATGAACCTGGCAGTAAATCAGTAAAAAGTGTAATAAAACCTTCTGCTGATGAAGGCTTATAATAGCTTCCCTCAGCATATCTCATTTTGTTTGTTGATTCCTAGAGGAAAGCCTAAAATCAGCCTGATTTCTTCCATCAATAGTTTAAAAACAATTGAATTGTAAGGCAGTTTCAAAGCATTTTCTGCTTTGACACCTGCCAACATGGATTCTGTTGCCTACTATTTTGGTGTATCAATTTGAATGCTCACTCGGGACTGGTCTACAGAAATCAGAGTCTGGCCCTGCACAAGCAATACAGGAAAACAGAAAGATTTCTATTTTAGCTCAAGAGGACTATAGATTAGGTGTTGTCCCACACTCTTGGACAGGACCGAGAAGATTTTCTAGTTCTATCTTTAGGCAAACAAGCCACAGTCCTGAGGAAGCATCTTACCTGAAGTGGGTATTGGCTGACACATCCGTTCCAGCTGCAATTCTTGGTTCTGCACAGTTGAGTTCGAGTAGCACTCCTCTTACACCCTGACACTGATTTTTATGTTCCATGGTTATTGTGTCCAGTTCTGGGCTCCCTGGTATAAAAAAGACAGGGATCTCCTGGAGAGAGTCCAGAGAAGGGCTACGAAGATGATTAAGGGCCTGGAACATCTCCCGTATGAGGAAAGGCTGAGTGAGCTGGGGCTGTTCAGCCTGGAGAAAAGAAGACTGAGGGGGGACCTTATTAATGTTTATAAATATCTGAAGTATGGGATGAAGGGGGAATTGGCCAACCCCTTTTCAGTAGTCTGTGGAGATAGGACAAGGGGCAATGGCTGCAAGTTGGAGCACAGGAAGTTCCACACCAACATGTGGAAGAACTTTGACACAGTGAGGGTGACAGAGCCCTGGGACAGGCTGCCCAGGGAGGTGGTGGAGTCTCCTTCTCTGGAGATGTTCAAGACTCATCTGGATGCCTCTCTGTGCAATATGTGCTAGGGAGCTGCTTTGGCAGGGGGGATGGACCCGATGATCTCTGGAGGTCCCTTCCAACCCCTACGATTCTGTGATTCTGTGATTCTGTTTAAGACATACAAGCCACCTAGGAAATCAATGTCGAAAACTTCTTAAAATTTAACCCCCAACACATCGTTAATAGCTGCCTGGTTTTATGATTTCTTTTGCTTCAGGAATTTTTCAGCATTTATTCAACATTGCTTGTGCACAACTCAATTTCTTCAATCAATATTTTGAATTAAACAAATTCCTTTTACTTCCTTAGCTTTACATATACATGGATGTATTTTTAAACATAAAATGTATTGCTCAGTAGTAAAACCCAAAAAAAACATAAAAAACCCAAAACCCTGAAAGTGTTATGACAAAACTATGCCAGTATTCAAAAATGTCTTTGATGTATTTATAATACATATTGCCACATTTATCAAAAGGCTGTAGAAACTCAGTAGTTCTCAATCGAAACTCATGTTGGGAAAACAGCCACATATATGAGACAAAAGGCTTTTAGGAAGAAGTTGATACACAGAACTATTTTGAGAGAAAAAAATGTTTTGAGAAATGCTTGCTTCATTGCATTTAAAGTTTCAGAAATGGTCCCTACTAATATTAAGCCGAAGAAAGGACAGGAACACAAGAGGAAGTAAGATGTCACTGACAATTGCATTATTTTGATAGATGACCTATTTTTTTATACCACATGTTAAAATACACAGTTAAGAATTTAAACATTAGAAAATGGCAGATAATGGTAAAGAATTAGGAAGTAGCAGAAAATTATCATGGTGCTACAGTTACATAGCCCAGGTCTGAATATACTAGGAGCGAGGGGAGAGGTGGAGGCTTTGAAATTGGAAATGGTAACGAGCAGCACAGTGCACGATGCAGCTGCAAGGTGCAGAGCCTCCATCCATATCAGAGCTTTGACTCTCCTGGAGGAGCTACTGCAGGGAACAAGCTACTCACCGGAGGAAAACGTGACTTCCTGAAGCACAGCCCCAGTTAGGAATGGCTTACTCCTAAATCTCCCTTCATCTATACTTCCTGTGCATTAGCAGCTCCCTCAAAAGTTGCAGATGTCAAGGAAAACACTGTGCTGATAGAGAGCAGGAGGAGAAACCTCCTGTTCACCTTTCATGTGCTACCGCGGACATGAGAGCTCAGACAGTTGCCTGTCTGCAGCCTTGGGCTTTCCCTGTCTTCTGAAAATGGAAGTATCACTACTTCAAAGGTTTCCAGCTGCCACTGCTGCTACATGGCCAGAGCTTAGGTTCAGTCCTACTATACCCAGAAAGGTGGTCTGGTGACCCATCCATTCCACACCCCCAGGGGTGGACTTTCTATGGTTTCTATGTCACAGACAGAATACTACAAGGTCCAACCCTCCCTCCTCCACCAAATCAGCAACTCATCTCTCACTCCTTGTATCACCATCACTATCTCCTCATTTTGATGTTCAAAAATCCCCACGAAATTAACCCTAATTATAGCTTTCCACCCACAGTCCCTTTCCTTCTCCTCCTCTCTTACAACTGCAAAAGAAATTTCAGTTAAAAGGGAGAAAAGGTGGGTATAGGCCTCTCAGGCTTCAGTAGATTCACTGCAGATGGTTGAAGTCACTGCAAGAGGAGCCAAGAATGACAACAAATCCCATTGTGTTAAGGACTATGGAAGAGTGGGGCTTTTTCTTACTCCACACCCATTACACATGAATATGACAATGCTATCACATAAACAGGAAAAAAAAAAATGTAACTCTGAAAAAATTCTATTTTAATTGCATGCTAGGTTCCTACATTATTAAGTAGATCAACATACGTTTTCTTCACTCTATGAAGCCTTTTCACAATCTACTACAATTTCTTAGATATGACAGAAAATAATAAAACTACTGTGAATTTTTTGCTTTGCTCAGCAATGTTCAGGTAGAAGATATATGATAAAGGTAATTAAAAGGCTGAGAATGTTTTTATACCCGTGCATCTGGAAAACATGAGCAGAGTGTAGACAGGGGCTTGGGCTAGCCTGAGATGGACAGAGAGGGATGAGAGAGGTTTTAAAAACAGGATTTGTTGAAAGAGAATAATTTAAATTTTAAAAGGCTGTATCTTGTGCATAATACACATTCCTTACTTCAGCATGTCATTATTTAATAGACAACAAAGTCTAAGAGATGGAAAATCCCTTTGGCTGCATATTATTTCATAAATCTTAGAAAATTTGTACTTGATTACTCATTTTTAAATATAGAAGACATTACAAAATTACGTTCAATAGGTAATCAAAGAATTATATATCAGACTTTTTAATAATCCACCATCAGAGATGTACAGTGATCAACACTGTGCATTTTAATTTAGACTGTCCATTAAAATCACAAGAAATACTTGAGAAAATAAAGGACACCACCACCCCCTTCTACTCCCCCCCACTCTGAGACAATTACTTCAGAATTCCTTGTTTCTGGCAAACCATCTTGGTAAAGACTAAAAAGTTAATTAATTTTGCCTAAAATCTGACCAGGTTGTAAGAAAGGGTACCAGCAAGACAGGGAAGGAATATCTTTTATACAGCTAATGTATAGGTCTAAGTTACTACTGTCTACAGAACATCACTTCAAGTGAATATTAAACAAATTGCTCCCAGCAATTTAGAAGGTAAATTTTCAATTAATTCTACCTTTTTTTATTCCTATTTTAAGGTCTAAAAAAAAGCCCAACCAAACGCAAACAACAAAAATACCCTTTCTGAAAATAAAGGAATGTATTTATGCATGTAATGAGCAAAAAGCAGCATTTACAATGAAAATCCACTACAGCCTTTCTTAATCTAGTTGTTACAAAGTTGGGATGGCAGTTACCATAACCCTGCCTATTCCTTTACCCTTCTGTTCAAACGTATCCTAAGGTTTCAAGGAGGCAATACAACTAAAACCTAACCTAGAACAAGGTAGTTGAAACCACTGGTATCTTGAAAAGATATATGCTGCCAGTATTTCAAACTTCTTAACACTATAAATAACTATAATAGCAGGAGGTGCCTGCCCCTCAGTTGAGCACTCTGAGCATAAAAGTAAATTCTGAGTCTCTCACAAAAGTTGAATATCTTCTATAAAGTCTTCCTGAATTACATAACATCTTCCATTCACAGGCAGTCCTGTACTACCAGTCATGTAACCCCTTTTATTTTCCCAAAATATTCTAGAAAAACTATGTAATTAGTAATGTGTCACCTTTCATTGACCTGCCTAAGTATTTTGAGATGATAGAGACAGCAACCACATGCTAGACTCACATGCCATAAACAATTTAGGTGACATGGAAGATACCTTGGGAGAAACCAGCACTTTGTGCGATTAATTAAATCTATTCCAAGTAGTTCTTCCCAGCTATTACTACTGAAGCACTTTAAAGTACAGATCAAATTCAAAAGCCAAAAAACCCCTTTACATCTGCTAGATAGGAACCATCATATTCCTTTTCTACAGAGTAGGCATTTTGCTTTAGAGGTAACCTGAGTAACCCGCCACAGAGGATAAAAGCAGGCACATAAACTTTCATCAGTCTCCAATCTGATGTAGCAGGAAGAAAATGGTCTTTTTACTGAGTTGAAATAGTATTAAGGCTTTTATTCCTGAATTAACAAATATATAACTCACAGCCAGTATTACATTTATATGAAATGATTATACAAGATTTCTGTTCTCAGTTGGGTTTGTTGAGGGTAGCATCTATAACTTGTTTCCTAGTAACTGGTACTGTTACTTAGTACATATATTATTTTAAATATATTTTTAACATAATGATATGCACCATAACTATACACATTTACATCAGGTTCTAAGAAAAAATATTCAACTGACTGCAGTAGAATCCGATATAGGTAAGCTAAGTCAAGTACACCTGTCAACAAACTGAAAAGTTACAACAAAGCAAGCAGTTTCAGGCCAATTGTTACATAACTACTAGATCCAAGATTTTAGAACAGTCTGAGGTCATCTGGCAATACTGAACCATACAGCTCAAACGACAACCAAGTTCAAAGCCTATTTTGATAAGAGGGTCCATACATGGTGGCATTTTTTCTGGAGGTTTTCTGTCAAACAGTATATATGATCCAATTATTAGTATAGATGCTCTGCCACATTTAACTATTTCACCTCTTCAAAATGGTGATAAAATGGAACAAAAAGGAAAAAAAATCAGTAGTAGGTATCACATTCACTTGCTGAAATATTATACGTACAGATTAAAAAAAGTATCCTTTCAGCACTCTTGTACTCTCAGATTTCTGCCAAGTGAAGTCCCCTGCTTCTTACTCCCCTTTAGTTGTCACTAAGCTTTGGATCACAATAACATTTCTCATCCAGGCAAATCCTTAGCACCATATGAAAACACAGGTTCCTTCATCTAATTAACATGCAGTACATTATGTGGTGGTCAGCTTTGTAAAGCTTTTTTTAGCCTGCTGATCAGGTATCTTAAATACTGGATCCTCAAACAATTTCAGAAACCAACAATAACAGTCCAAACAAATTAATTTGTCTATGAGATTACCTATCTGATAAATTGTAAAATTATGGGCTTGAAACAATGAACAGGACTGATGATCCTGGTCCAGAATACAGCTGCCACCAAAAAGTTAACTCATCTAACTCTCATTAAATATCTTTAACAAGACAATAATATTGGAAATCAGCACTTGCATTGTTTAGTCATAACTGATCTCCTTCTGTGAATTTAGAGGCCAGATTTACTTCATCCTTCTGAGGGGGTTCATTAAAGCTCTGCTGAAGATATAGATGCACTTTTTCTTCTTGTCTAGTGAGCATTCTTATAATGACTACAAGGAAAAATCACAGGATCAACACTGTTATACTCTTACTTCATATTGGTTTAGTAATGTTCTTCACTGAAAGAAAACATCCAGTTTTGTTACTTGATTTCTCATTCTTCCAACCGACTTATGTAGATCCTCACTCCCTTTTCCTCTTGATGTCTCAAGGTCAGGCTTTCTAGGTCCTAGGAGTCCATTAAAAAGAAAAGAAAAAAGCAATAAACCTGAACACAAGTATTATCTTGGGGTTTTATTGCTATTTTTGTTCCTTTTAAACAGAAATGTTGTCTCTAAAGACAATTTTAAAATCCAGTTTCATTAATTTATTCTATGAAAATGAGCATTTGTGCTGGATATGTGCACGCGCTTGGCCTGGCTTCATTCTGATTTCTCTAGATAACTTCCCAAGCAATTCACAACTTTCTTCTTATTATTGATTAAAAAGAAATCATCTCTGGTTTTAAAAGATGTGACTCATGTGTCGTGGTTTTGCCCCAGCTGAGGGCCGCACCCCACACAGTCGCTTGTACTTTTAAAAGGAAGGGGGAGGGAAAGTTGGGGGAGGGGGAACAAGGAAGGAAGAAAGGAGGAAAAGAAACCACAACCTAGAAACCAGAACCACGCAGGTTGGGATAAGGATAGTTTACTAAACAATAACAGAAAACTAGATATAACAATAACAGAAGTTTAAAGCACAAAATAGATGAAACTGGTGATACACAATGCAGTTTCTCACCAAACCACAGAACTCAGGCCGCACAGCTTAGAGCCCGTCCCGGAAAACCCAACCGTCCCCAGAAACTGCCCGTCCTGGCGTTGTCTCCTCCTCTTCCCCCCAGTCCCCCTTTATACTGAGCATGACGTAACTGGCATGGAATATCCTCTTTGGCCAATTCGGGTCACCTGTCCTGGCTGCGTCCCCTCCTTTCTCACTAGTAAGGAAGTATGCAGAGCTGAGAAAGGTCCTTGATTGCCCGGCAACAACCAGAAACATCAGGGTGCTATCAGCACTGTTCTCATCCTCACACCCAAACATGGCATTCCATCCACTGCTAAAAATAATTAACTGAAACCAGGACACTCATGGCAACCCAGCTTCCCACGACCAGGCTCCAGCTGCTGGCTGAGCTCCAAGCTCTCCATTTCAGGGGTGCATGGCAATAACAAAGCAGTATTACCAGCCTCAGAGCACCATACACACGTTGACTGGAACACCAAACCGAACAAAAGATCCACCAACATTTCTGTTGGGTTGTTTGTCAGTGCCCAGTCTGGACAGCAGGTCAAGAACTTGAATGAGAATGGATGGGTGTTTGAGGTGAAAAATTTTAGGGAGGCTGGGGTGAAAATGTTCGCATTGAAGCATTCTCCCCTCCCCTGCTTACCTCCTACACACCTTCATTCCCTGTTACTGCAAAAGATCTTCTGCTTGAATTAGCCCCTTTCCCAGTTTTGTCACTTCCATAACAAAATTCTGCATGAAACTAAAATCTTTCTGTTCCCTTTCTTTTAAACATCATGCATTTAAAACATTACATTCCTACTTCTCTCTCCTTGCTCTTCATTCAAAGCAACACTCAGCTGTAGAAATACTTCCTAAAGGCAATGTGGTAATTTCTCGTGCTAATTATATGAACGTGAAAAAATACTTTTAGCTGTCTTGATATGTCAGTTACTGGGGTAGTTTGAGAGAAAACAGCAAAGTTTCCAGAGTGACAGTGACATATTTTTCCCCCTTTTCGTATGTTAGGAGATTAGGAATTTCTATTTGCAAGTGTGCTAGATGGGGTTGGCCAGGGTCTGTCAGGGGCTTCCAGGGCCTCTGTGAGGAATGGCCAGGGCTGCCCTGTGCTGGACACAGCTGGTTCCAGCTGGCTCCAACCCAACCAGTGCAGGGCAGGGCTGAGCCCCACATCCATCATGGCGGTGCCTCAGGGAAAGCTTGGCTATGAAAGGGCAAAGTGCTGCCCAGCCCTGTGAGCCCCAAGGGGTTGGAGGAGAGGGATGGATGTGTTCCAAGCACCACATCAGGGATCTCCTGCAGCCCCCAGAGACAACAGCCTGGAGCAGGTGGTCATGCCCTGAATGAACTGCAGCCCATGGAGAGCCCACGCTGGAGCGGGCTTATCCTGAAGAACTGCAGCTCATAGGAAGGACCCATGCTGGAGCAGGGGAAAGGCACATGGAGAAATAAGCAGCAGAGAGGAGCCATTATGGACTCCTCCTTTGCCATTCCCCTGTACCTCTTGGAGCAGGGGATAAGATAGAGGAGTTGGGAATGAAAGAGTGAAGTTCAGCCTAGGAAGCAAGGAGGGAGGTGGTTTAGTTCTTTTGTCTTTGTTTATAATCATCCAAAATTATTCTAATTAGATCTTCAGGTTTATCAAGAAAATATAAGCAACATTTCACAAGTTTGTTAACACTTGTGGCTGCTATGTATTCCATAACCCACGTGCAAGATAAATACTGTAAAGCATAAAAAGCCCTCAGAACCTTTCCAAAATAAAGGTTTATTAAGTACAGACCTATACTGTATTGCTTCTGAGAGTTTTATTCCCTTCTTTCAGTTCAACATTTATTCAGTAAGTCACTATAACTGGGAGAAAATTGACACCTTTTTACGTTTGGTACCTTACACTGTTAGTAAGGAGGAATGTGTAAGCTACAAATAAGCTATTTCTCCCAGAGATAGTGTCACCCCACATAAGGACAAATGCACACAGAAAAGACAAGGAAAGAGATTCCTCTGAATAAATGAAAAGCTCCACTTTGAACATCAAACTCACCTTGTTACATTGCAGGTCTTCTTCAGCTTACTGAATACAACATATTTAATTCATATATACCAACATTTGACATCTGCAAGTAGATGAATGTCTTCATCTTTAAGCTATCTAATTTTATTCTCCATGCATACCAAAAGCTTAAGATTCAAGGTGTCAGTAATCTGAAAGTTTCCATGCTGACTTTTGGTTTTATTTTCTGCTCTAGGTCAGTATACACTTATCAAAATCTATTCTTCCAGTTATTATAAAAACTAAGGAAAAGGTTAAAAATAATCTCTCCTCCCTTCACTAACAATGAACACTTCTTGTTCCTACAGCAGCTAATACTTTTTATACTTCTCATTTCAATGCAAGAATAATCAAGTATGCATAAAGCAAGCCAAAGTACCAAGAGATGAATGCAATGAGAAAAGACTGCAATATCATATGGCTTTACGTTCAAAGATGTACAATGTTTATTAAAAGAGGAAAGGAACTAAATAACTATCTTTTCAGTTAATAGTACCATTAATTCACATGATTATAATGAGTGTTTCATATAATTTATCAGGCTGAATGAGTTTTATTGTTCTCAGGCACTCCCCATGAATACATTTGGTTTCTGTGCTTTCACATGTTATAACAAAGAGGAATAAAATTGGTCATTACTTGGTTGGGGGGGGGTGATTTCTGTTTCTCCAGTTCCAAATCTAAAGTTAAATTAGACTTGGAATGTATTCTCTCTGTTACCTGCATGCACACAGTGATACAGCAAATGTGTGCAGAAAGCAATAGGTACTGCAAAGTACAAGACACGGGGTGCCAAACAGCAGTCAACAAGACTGCAGAGATGAGAACTGGTTGTTGGCTAGAAAATAGCCTGTTTGATCTCCTGCACCACACATTTCTGCAAGTATGTTACACATCACTGAAATGCTTTTAAGAATGTTTTCAGGGGAGCAATTCTTGTTGTTCTCCTTGGCCACAGCAAGATTTCAAAAGCAAGAACAACTTTGCTACAAGCTGCCTGTGACATCACCTTAAGAAAGGCAGGATGTAAGCGGTGGGATTGCACAATGTGACTTTTCATGCATTCATATAAGCACACTGCAACTTTATTGAATGCTTCAGTACAAGAACAAATACAGGCCATGTACCTTTATACGCAATCCCTTGACAGAAGAATTAGGAGGTTGCAGGATACCTCCTTCCAAAAAAAAGTAGAAGCTCTCATCCAGAGCTAGTATGCACTGAGCATCCCTCTTTTTGTTCCTTAAACCTTTTTGTAAAAAATTACTAGACACTTTAACATTAGCAGTCTTCATTTATCAGGTCACTTTAATCTCTCCCTTAGAAGACAAAAAAGGTTAATACAAGATATATGAAAATATTCCTTTCTGCAAGTATTTCTCCATAAGTCAAAAAGGAATGCTACTCTACAGGTATTGTGTATTAAGAAGTGACATGTGATATTTGGTTTAAGATCATAAAAATAGGAAAAACTGTATTAACACCTACTACTTATCAATTTATGCCAATAACGTAAACAACACCAGAACAAAACCCACATCACCCATAACCCAAAAACCCTTGGTCCCTTTTCCCTCAATGACCCACATGCATTCATGCATTAAATGAAATCTCAGCCTGTAATTTTTCAGTCTGGAACATGAGGTTTTGGCAGCAGCTAACAACCAACCATACACATGTGCAAGACCATGACAGAAAACAGAAAGCATTTTTGCTCCTTAGCATACCAACAGTCCATCATACTCTCAAAGGTACAATAAAAAATTTTAATTTCACAGAATTGCTATTGGGGGCATACTGAAAGTGGCATGTACTCCCTGAACATACACACATGACTATGTTTATAGGTATAGCTAAGGTCATAGAAGCGTTTCACTCTAATAAGTCATGTTTTTATATTAATAATTAAAAAAATAAATACACTTTTAGATTTGAAGCTTCTGAACACACCTAAAGAAATCCCTCCTCACCTTCTTAAGCATCATAGTCAAGAAGAAGGGTTTGAAAAGCCACGTGTATTCTCCCTTCTCCTACCATCCTTGATCACAGTGACAGATGGCAGGGGATGAGGTCCAGGAAGGAAGAGAACTATGCTAGCAGAGAACCCAGCACAAGGTTTCTAACCCACCTGCCTGCTGCCTTGCCAGAAACCATCCCACTCCATTAAGCTGCTTCTGCTTTCCAAGGGAGATTCTCTACAACTATGGTTGACAGAGTAATGCAGACAGTTTATCAAAGCAGAGAAGAATCTGAAAGAAAAGATAATTTGCTATAGCTCTAAGTTTTCCACCTAATAAAATTCAACAAGTTATAGCATGTGTTTGGTGACCCATTGACTTTGGCTGAAGAGACAGGAGCTCTCATCTTTAATAACCCCATTAACATTGTAAATAATCAGGTTTCATCCAACACCGACTCTTTTTCTATTTAGGGTGTTGCTGCATGAGATTGCAAGTCCCCCATTTATTAGATCTTATAACTTGGAACCAAGGAAGGAAATTCTTTGGTTACCAGCAGTTCTCAGATTCTTTTCTGCCCGTGACAACTCTTTGTTTAAAGCGATTTAGCTAACTCTCCTGAGCAGATGAAATTATTTGCCTCACTAATCTTTTTGTCACTTCCCAAGCTGTTAGCATGTTTGTGGACATTGTGCATCTGATAATTCACCTAGGAAGAAGATAAATACATAAAAACATGTTTCTGTGTGCATATACACACACTGTACATATTACAAGAAGCATGACATGCTTAATCAGGCATTTACTAAATGGCATATAATACATTGCTTTCTTACACTGGGCTGTTTTTCTTTGGCACAGCACTGCTTTTGTTTGGTAATGTGTGTGATTGTGATAGATATCAGATGTAATTGTCTCTGAAGAATCCTAATTAAGCAGATTCAACACACACAAGTGGTCTTTCCCCTTTGATCTTGCACATCCAAACTTTACTAATTCCACATGAAAGTCACAATGCATTTCTCAGTTACAGTGCAATTCTGTGATAAATACCAATATATACATAACTTCAAACATATATTTTTTAAATTAAAAAAATCTCCAGCTAAGAATTAGCATCCATTTTGCTGACAGAATCAGAAGATTAGCCATAAAACTGAGGTTTTAACAGGAGGATCAATCCTGATACATGTTTTTGACATAAAATATTGCTTGGTGCTGCTTCTTGGGAAATAATAAATTCACTGAGGTGCTACATTAATCAGGCCACCCATGACAGCTTTAATATATATCTCCTTAAATGAAACTCATTGCTTTTACAGGCACATAATACCATTCCTCTGTCAGCTTTTAAAGTCAGTCTTAAAACTCTACAGAAGAAGCAGGTGTCACAGGCAGACTTCTCATTGAATATTCATTGTGCTGCCTGCAGTATTTTGAAACTAACATCCACTCTAAGAGAAAGCAGGGAGAGATTGCAGAATATTGCCCTCCTCAGAGGACTTAGTTTAAGCAATAATGATCTGAATAGCAGGGGGTTTAACCTGGTACTGACTTTTAAAAATAGGTTCATAGAGACGAAAAAAATGGCTGGTTACCTTGTCTCTTTTTTTTAGCAGGATACTCAAAAAATGTATATCATAAATAACAATGATAGAGTTAAACTATGAATTAATAAAAAAAGTCAAAGGATAAGTATATCTGAAATCCACAATTATGAATTCTTTCATATATTCTTTGACACATATTTCTAAATACTCTTTCGTCTTTGGTGCCTATCTTTTAAAAACAACCCCAAGTCAAACAAGGAACAAAATATTTTGTGAACTGAGATAATAGCGATTCATTAATTATTCTTATTATATTCTTTTAAACCTAATCAGGTTATTTGGACCCTTGACAACAGCAGCTGGCATCATCCATCCATAAAAATTGATTTTTTTTTTCTTTTTATATATTATAGCTCAGAAAGTGCTTGGAGATCCTGAATCTCCAATTCTTAAAACAGCAAGAAGTTATTACCTCCACTGTTCTTTTACAAACATATAGTATATAGTATTAACTTTGATTTTCTTCCAACAGCATCATAATCATGGGAAGTAGTGATTTCTCTGAAGAACTAACAAAACCCTTGTTAAGTAAAAATAAACTAGATAGTGGTCTTAAATATCTGGATACAAAGAATGAAAACAACTTTTCAAGGTGAATATCGAGCATTCTGCATTCCATTTGCTTCAAGGTCACCCAAAGAAAATTGTAAGTCTCTTTGCTTCACCAAAGAGCTCGGCTTCCTGCCAGATATTCTTCAGAAAGGAAACATTTTCTATGAAGCTGTGCAGAGGAGTTATGTATGAACATCTCACAATAGAGATAAAAGCAGTATGATCTGATCACCACTGCTAGATTTATCATTATTTTAAAAAAACATTAAAAATTTATTATAATCCAAGGCAGTTTTCATAGTATGAGATGAGCACCATAACAAGTTGCCATTTATCTTACTGTGTTTCCTGTAGGGAGGACATAGAAGTTTCTTTCTCACGCTCTGTGCTGGGGAGCTGGTACACTGTCACCCATCATATCATCCAGGTCTCTCCACAGCCTGTGCAGATCAAATCAGGGGGGAAGCTTAAAGAGAAAAGGGTATGCCATACTTTAGGTATAAGGAAGGAAATTTCTGTTATAAAAAGAAAAAAAAAAACCCAAATCCTACGTTTTTGCAACAGTTACTCAACAGAATGTGATCATCCTTTTTAGCTTTTCACGAGGAGCAATATCACAGTACATGAAATAAAGTACAGTTGGAGAGCAAAGTAAAACAGAGGAAAGAGATACTTGAAGCTCAATTTTTGCAAGGTTCTCAGTAGCCCAATAATGCACAAATACACTGACAAAGCCTGAAATACTAGTGTTTTGGACTTAGGGGTGTTGGTGGATGGGAAGCTCGACATGAGCTGACAATGCGTGCTCGCAGCCCAGGAGACCAACTATATCCTGGGCTGCATCAAAAGGAGTGTGGACAGAAGGTCAAGAGATGTGATTCTGCCCCTCTACTCCATCTCGTGAGACCCCACCTAGAGTACTGTGTCCAGTTCTGGAGTCCCCAACATAAGAAGGACATGGAACTGTTGGAATGGGTCCAGAGGAGGGACACAAAGATGATCAGAGGGCTGGAGCACCTCTCCTCCAAAGACGGGCTGAGAGAGTTGGGCTTGTTTATCTTGGAGAAGAGAAGGCTCTGGGGAGACATTATAGCAGCCTTCCAGTACCTGAAGGGGGCCTACAAGAAATCTGGGAAGGGACTTTTTAGAAGGGCATGTAATGATAGGATGTGGGGAGAATGGTTTTAAATAGGAAGGGGTTAGATTTAGATTGGCTATTAGGAAGAAATTCTTCATTATGAGGGTGGTGAGGCACTGGAACAGGTTGCCCAGGGAAGTGCCCCCTCCCTGGCAGTGTCCAAGGCCAGGTTGGATGGGGCCTTGATCAGCCTGATCTAGTGAGCGGTGTCCCTGCCCATGGCAGGTGGGTTAGAGCTTGATGATCTTTAAGGTCCCTTCCAACCCAAACCATTCTATGATTCTATGATACATAACAAATTTTTTATATTTAAGGGGTTTTTAAAAATTTATAAATACTGAAATGAAATAATTAAAAGCATTTATCATACTCTCATCTCAGGACAATTTACTGCTTTCACTCTGAATTTATTTAATTTATATCATTACCTTTGAATCAGGTATCTTTTATTTGCAACATAAGGTAGAAAGACACATTTAGTGATGACATTTCATACCAAGGAAATACAGACTATGAGGAACAGCATGATGCAGCATCAATATTTTCCAAGAAAGTTTAAATATGTCAAGAATTAAAAAAAAAAAATCTTTCTTTTAAAAGTACATTGAAACTTTGTTAACTTCAATTGGATCAAGTTTCTCCCATATTCTATACTCCCCAAATAACGGTTTCATTAACTTTAGTTAAAAAAATCTCAACTTCTGCCTCTAGTCAACTATATTGGATGCTATGACTCCAAAAAGTCACCAACTTTTAGCTAAAAAGTATGTATTGTTTTGGGGAATATAAACTCATGTGCATCATGAAATGTCAATACTATACCACAGTGGTGGTACCACCGCCTTCAACAGACATGCTGGCTTACACAGAAGGCAACAATAACTACACACACATATGCAGAGAGGATTTTCTACTACAAAATTATAGTACAATATAGACCTGAATGTTATAAATTATCAAAAAACAGTAAAACCTAGATTTTCCTTACTTTTCATAGGAACTCAATGTAGTGAATTAATAACTAAACTATGTTTTTGTATAATTGTAGTGATTCACAATAATTAGCTTCATCTTGCTTTCCTTTCCCATTGTTCAACAACCAATGAACCAACCAAAAGCATTTTCCTTCCATACATCCTGGAAATTAGTTTGCAACCTGTAATGCAAACAGACTCTCTTCCAATTAACTATACTCAGTTCTTATTCACTGGCCTAAAAATTAATTGATATGAGCATAAATAAATAATTCCCTTCTCAGCACATACCCTATAGGTTTAGTTTTTTTCCTTCTGATGAAATCTCTTTATTAGTGTTTATGTAATAATAAAGACTTAGAAGAGCACATGAACAAACTTTCTTCAATATTTGTATATTTCTGATTTTACTTCCCTCACAGACATCCTTAACACTGCAGCATATTTGTTTAGATTTTCCTTTTTGTTCCCCAACACAAAACTCAGAAATTACACACACCCACACCCCTACACAGCCCCCCTTCAGACACTACAGCAATTTGAAAAAAAACCGAACCTAGCAGACAGATCTTTCCTAACAAGAATAAAGTGTAATAATTTTATATATATACAGGAGTTTACTTTCATGAAGGAATGCCCCATGTCATATACCTGCTTTCCAAAGCTGGATCTAGACCATTTCACTGCTGTTCTTGAGATTTATATTCCGACTTCCACATTTTTTATCATTTTCATGCACATCCAAGCTCTTAACTGGACTGAACCTAAATTCTTCTTCAACCTTAATGCATAAAGGTAAGATAGCTACTTAAAGTAAGAACAGAGACCATGGAGTATGTGCTTATACAGACCGATTTTCTCCTTTTTCCCTATTCTCCAAACCACATTTGTATTTTTTGGTCTGCCACATGCAAGCACAGTGATAATCTTTTACAACACAGTTACTGTGGGTATCATACATGAAAATACAATACTGTAAAGCACACTGGAAACAGTTCTCCATAGAACTGGAATATTTGAAACAATAAGGACATTCTTCACATTTTCTAAATGAAAAATTCTTCCTCTGAGAAGTCTAGTGGAAAACTCTCTTTTATCTATTTGGGTTAAACCTTCCAAGTCATCTGTATAGGAGCCAAGAATCTATTTTCCTAAACATACCAGCTCTTACTTCTCCGGTGTGTCCCCTTTGCATGTGAAAAAAATTCTGTGTAACTAGTCAAGGAAAAGAGGAAATTTTATAGCATACATTGCTGGTCTGAAACCACACTTTAGTTCTTCCTTACATAATACAATTCAGCATGATATCACCAAGTTTCAAACTTTTAACAGTACAGACATCTCCATTTAAGCTATTCATCTAAGTTGTTGTGGTTTAACCCCAGCTAGTAGCTAAGCACCAGGCAGCCACTCACTCACCCTTCCCCACCTAGGGTGATGGGGAGCAGAATGGAAGAAAACCTCATGGATTGAGATAAAGACAGTTTAACAGGATAACAAGGCATACAATAACAACAACTACAACAACAATAATAATAAACAACAAGTGGTGCACAAATGCAATTGTTCACCACATGCAAAAGGAAGGAAAAAACCCACAACCCATTGTCCACTCTACTTCTGAACAAGAATACCCCCTCCCAGCTTGCTTCCCCAGTTCTATCCAGAGGATGAGGCTCTGTGGCAGGGAACATCCCTTTGGCCAGCGTGGGCCAGTTGTCCCTGCTGTGCTCTCCCAGCTTCTGGTGCACCTGGCAGGGCGTGAGGAGCTGAAAAGTCCTTGGCTTGGTTGTAGGCACTGCAACTACCTAACAACAGCTAAAAATATAAATGTGTTATCAACAATATTCTCAAACTAAATTTGAAACACATCACTACAGCACTAAATCAGCTACAAGAAAGAAAATTAACTCCATCTCAGCTGAAACCAGGGCAGAAATTCACTTTAGAAAAAGGAAAAATGAAACCTCTGGGCACAGTTTGTCTAACTCTAAATAAATAGCTGAAAATGGTCAAATGAGTCATTCTTTTTCTTCAGCAACTACAAAAATAGCCTGATAGCTTGCCTGATATTGTATTTTCACTGTAGATATGCAACATCAGGGGAATAATAAATCACGCTTCTGACCACTCTTTATGAAAGTAATGAAAATGTATGTGATAATGACCCACTGTTTCACAATCAAAAAGGAATAATATTGCATCAAAGCCACTTGGAAATAGAAAAATGGTACTATAATCAAATAGCTTGAACTCTGTCAGATTATTATTTCCAAATAATAACATTCATGTTTGGGTTTAGATATAATTACTACAAATTACAGAAAGCAAGAACAGGACATAGGCAAAGGCAGGGACTGGGAGAATGAAGAACTGCCCAGTGTAGGAAAAAGAGAAGGTCAGGTTTGAGAACATCTAAGGATCCTCAAGGTGCAAAAGTCCATTAGACCTGATCAGATACATCCACAGGTCATGAGGGAACTGGTGGATGAAGGGGCTAAGCCACTCTCTATCTTCTTTGAGAAATCATCCAGTGAAGTTCCCACTGACTGGAGAAAGGGAAACATAACCCCCATTTTTTAAAAAGGGAAAAAAGGAAGACCTGGAGAACTACAGGCATCTTAATCTCACCCTGGTGGCTAGCAGGATCATTGAACAGATTTTCCTGGAAACTATGCTCAGGCACATAGAAGAGGAGGAGGAGGTGATTGGTGGCAGCCAACATGATTTCACTGAAGGCAAATGGGGACTAAGAATTTAGGTGGCCACCTACAAGAGCATTACACGATTGTTGGATAAGCAAAGAGCAACTGACATCATCTACCTGGACTTGCACAAAGCATTTGACTCTGTTCTGCACAACATCCTTACCTCTAAATTGGAGATACATGGATTTGATGGATGGACCATTCACTGGATAAGAAATTGGCTAGATGGTGGCACTCAAAGAGTTGATGCGTACAGCTCCATGTCCAAATGGAGAATACTGATGATTGGCATACCTCAGGGGTCAGTACTGAGACGTGTCACACACATGGATAGTGGGATCAAGTGCACCTGTGCACCCTCAGCAAGTTTGCTGATGACACTGGGCTGTATGGTGTGGTCAACATGCTGGAGGGGATGCCTCACAGAGGGACCTTGACCAGATGGAGAGGTGGGCCTGTGAACACCACAGAAAGTTCAGCAAGGTGAAGTGCAAGGTCCTGAATATGGGTTGGGGCAATCCCAAGCACAACTACAGGCTGGGTGGAGAATGGATTGAGAGCAGCTCTGAGGAGAAGGACTTGGAGGTATTGGTTGATGAAAATCTCAACAGGAGTCAGCCATGTGTGCTTACAGACCAGAAAGCAAACCATATGCTGGGCTACATCAAAACCAGCATGACCAGCAGGTCAAGGGACATGCATCTCCCTCTATACTCTGGGGTCCCCAGTACAAGAAAGATATTTCATTGGAGCGAGTCCAGAGGAGGGCCACAGGTACGATCACAGGGCTGGAACATCTCTCCTATGAAGAAAGGTTGAGAGAGTTGGACTTGTTTAGCCTGGAGAAGAGAAGATTCTAGGGACACCTAATTGCCACTTTTCAGTACTTAAAAGGGGCCTACAGGAAAGATGGAGAGGGACTCTCTCTTATCACTTTATGTGTGGTGAGAGGACAAGGGGTAATGGTTATAAACTGAAAGAGGTTAGATTCAGATTAGACATTAGGAAGAAATTCTTCTTTGTGAGGGTGGTGAGACACAGGAAGAGGTTGCCCAGAAGCTGTGGCTGCCCCTCCCTGGCAGCGTTCAAGGCCAGGTTGGATGGGGCTTTGAGCAACCTGGTCTAGTGGAGGGTGTTCCTGCCCATGGCAGGGGGGTGGAACTAGATGGTCTTTAAGGTCCCTTCCAACCCAAACTATTCTGTGATTATATGATTCTAAGATGTAGGCTACCTTCCAAGTAACCACCCAATGCATAAACACTAGAACAGAGCAAAGTGTGTTACGGGGGTGGGGGGGGGGGTGGGGGGAAGAAAAAGAAAAAAAAGTTTACCAACACAGAAATTTTAATCCCATGCATTCATTACATTCATTAAATTCGTTACAAGTCTCAGTCTCTTAGTTCCTTAAAAACTGTTGAATTTATGTCAATTTCTACATGAAATGCAGCAATATTAAAACACTGAAAAACAGTAAGAATTGTTAAGCAGAACATTGAAATCTTTATCAGTTTCAACCCTCTAACAAGTTTTACACACTCATGCTTAAAAAAAAAATATTTATTGAAATAAACTTAATATGCTAAGCTAATATTAAAAACAATATTATAAGGAGCAAACTGAACCTTAGGAAAAAATAAATAGAATAGCTTAAGGAAAGATTTGGTGAAAATATGAGAATATTAAGCCAAAAAGAGCTTTCCACTCCCTACATCATCTGTTTATGCCTTACTTTTAACCACGAAAGATGGTAAATTATTTCTTTTCCCAGTCAGTAGGAAGTCAGTAATGTATTTGTAAATTTCTTTCTGGCTTATAGTACATTATCATGCTCCAGGTAAATATCTTTACTAATAAATGACTTATTGCGTACAGTAAAAAAAAATTAGTAGCAAAGGAATCAAGATAGAGTAAAATAAATATGGCAAATTAATCCATTCCCATATTATTGCTAGAGCTGTTTTTCAGGGTGAGCAGCACGGTCCAGACGTTGTGGAATAACTAGCTGTAGCTACTTACTGTAGCTTTCAGTCCAAGAGTATCAGAGCATGTACATTTTATTCAATATTTTGCAATAGGACAAATAATACATTAGCCAACCTTTTTCTTTTCTTATTTTACATAATTTCCTATGTAATTATCTTGTAAAATGTTAACAAATCAATTTTCCCTTTGTACATATTTGCTTCATTAGAGACATACTTGCAGAATTAGTGGAAATTACTTTCTCCTATTCTCTGTTACTTTGTTCAGGACATACCTGTCTTACTACTGTTTCTTTGCCTATACGCCATATTCCTTACTAGGATGCATAAATAGGAACACATCCAAAAATGCCTATCAGGTGCAGTCAAGTTCAGGAGTCCACAAGTTTGTCAATAAAGACATATTTAAGCAAAGGCTTAGGGAGTTTTCTCAGTAAGATTATACAGGAAGATTTTACCAGCTCAAATAAACCAAGTTAAACATTAAGAAAATAACAAGGGAGCAGTGATCATTACTATTATACAACTGATTTTTCTCTATGGCTACTATGTCCAGACACTACGGTTATTCAAGGACTTAATTCTGAAAGGTAATGTTCATGCACATCTTTCCATTGCCTTGAATAAGCCTACACATGAGCTAAACATAATATAGGGGTTCTGTTTTACATTCAATATTCTTGATTTCATGCTCTAATAACATTGCTGATTTATTTCTTTCATTAAGTAATCCTCTTGACTTTTCTTAATAATTAAATTGTAAGATGTTTTCCAGAAGAGATGAAAGCGATGCTATGCTGCAGAAAGGACTAGGAAAAAAACTGGCCATTATACTTGTATATCAAAACTTCATTAATTTACTGCAGACACTTTCCTTTAAAATGAAGAATTAAGACATCCAACAGCTTTCCTTGCATCAAGTACATCAAGTCTTTCTGCTAGCTTTATTTAAAAGAGATTAATACGTCTGTTTCATTTCATCCCCAGTCACGTGCTTATCATTCGGTGAAGCTCATTTGTGGTGTTCTACTGCTATTAAAAAAGATTCTCCCTAGCAGTCTTACAGGCTGCTGACTTTATATACAGGCTTTCATACTTTCATGACCTAATAATTTAGTAGCAGTAATTAATTTCACGATGCACTGCATAACAGCACTTTTGATTTGAGAATGAAAGTAATTACATAGCCATTCAACAACACTGTTTCTGTTCAAACACAGTGCGACTTTGGATTCTGATGCCAGCTTAAAAGTACAGCTTACATCCGAATTTCTTCCTTGCAGATGATTTACTATAAATGAAGGTTCCTTCTTCCTTTCCCCTTCTCCACTTTCTGAATTGTGTATATCATAAAGTCTCACACATCCTGTTCTAATCTGGGCAAATTTTCTGATGCTTCAGGGATGCACTGTGATTCATGTGAAACCTTTCAAGCCCATAACCAAGCTAGTTATGTTCTTGAACTGACTTCTCTCATACCTATCTGAAACTAAATCCCCAACCAGAAAAAAAGCCCCGCTTCTCTCAGACAGTGTTCTGCTCAGGTGTACAAAACTCATTCTTTTTATTTACTAATGATGATAAGATCCTAACTGAAGCTGTTTTCATCAAGAAAAGGGTATCCATTTACAGTTTTAAAAGCTGTGAAAAGTTGCTAGTTTGAGAGTAAGCACAATAAAATATCTACTGTAGTTAATGTGTAGAAGGACAACTTTCCTATTAACCCATTTATTTTAAACCCATTGCAGTCACCAAATTTCAGAAGTGACTTTATTCTTATGCTTTTCATAAACATCTAATAATCACTTTCAATGTCCTTTGGAGTTCTTATTTTAAGAAAAGGGTAGCAGCTGCACCCCCTTTAGGCTTACTAAGAGAGGAGAACAAGACAACAGAATTGTTCTCTTTTCCACCTTGTGTTTTCTTTCATTCTCAACTGTCCCCCTTTCCTTTTGAAAAAAAAAAGTAAGTTCTCATGGAGCTGAACCAGTCAGCCATATGATTCAAACATAATACTCAGTGGAGGAGAACTAGCATTTTGTTCCATTGTGGTGGTAATGAGCTCACTTTTTTCCCATTAATTACATGGAATTATGCAAGCATGCTAGTGTCAAATTCCCAGTGGTCTCCTGGGGCCAAAGGAAACAAGCCCCTACTCTCCCATACACACCACTGTACATAACAGTGATTTATGCAGAAGGCGTTAATTTTTGTCTAACCTGTTGCCTCATATTCTTGCCCAAAATCATGAAGGATCTCAATAAATTTCTCAGTTTTTCAGCATATCTTGCTCCTAACCCTGTATCATTGAACATTACGCTGCAGTCAAGGGCAAATTCTGCCTGACTGCAGAGTTTTGTTGGTTTTAATTTATACTCACTTCTCCCTCTCTTTAATCTCTCTCTCTGGAATAAGAGATGCAGTACTAGTTTGCTGAGAAGCCTTTAAACTTTGTATTGCCCTGACATGAGGCTTTTCTCTGAAATTTAACAGAATTTCATCAAACCTGATGGTATCAGAAGCAATTTGTCTTTTAAACAAAAAAGGAAAAAAAATAAAGCTTCTCATCCTATTCAGTGTAGCGAGCATTTAGCTGAACTTGAGAAGGCCAGTAAGATGTGAGGAGCTATCAGTAACTGAGGATGAAATTAAAAATCCAGCCTCTACTAAGATCAAAATCCATGGAATACAACACCCTCTGCCATCAACACTGCACATAGTTCTGGTTATTCCCTCGCCAAACAGACCAAGTAGAAAATGGGAAGGGCAAAAAGAAACAAAAGTGGGGAAGGGCAAAGAGTGGACAGATACAGAACAGCTTCTGTATTTAGAAATGATTCAAGAAGTAACAATTTTTCAGCTTTAGAGGAAAAAGAAAGTAATTGTGGAGGGACTGAACAGATGCCTAGAACACTGTGCCTGATATAAACAATGAAGAATTATTCCTTATTTTTCATAGCACAGAGGAAGAAACTTGTGATAGTACCAGTCTGTAATTCAAAATTATCAGAAGGAATTATATTCTCCACAGAAAATGTGATTACATAGTGAAACTCACAAGAGACCAAAAGTATAAATGAATTCATAAGAGGATGAGATAAGTTCATGGAACAGATATCAATTCACAGCCACTTAATAGAGTGGTTTGATGTAGCCTCTAGCCAATAAAGTAATTAATCTGCTCATTGCTGGAAACCGAAGGAGGAAGGGCTTTTCTGATTTCCTCTGGTGTTAAATACTTTGCTTAGCATTTGCAGATGAAAAATGCTGGGGACAAGTCATTGGGCTGGACAGTCATCTCCCTCGCTACGGCAATTCTTAGCTTAAAAAAAAAAATACTTGCAGCAAATGCTTCATTTACAAAATCACCATGGAATAATTTCACAACAAAGCACTTGTAAAAATAAAAAGTCATTAATGTTCATCTAAAGCACAGTATTTATATGATCAATACCCATCATGGGAAAATGTGTTCAATATTTTGAACACAGAACAGAGGGCAATATATATCGTACCCCACCATGACAGATATGAAAGGACTCTAACTAAGCTACATTAATAAAACCATTGAATTATTTTAACCTTTTGGGAAACTACTTACTAATGTATTGGTTTAAAAATAAGATTATGAAACTGAAAATCATTTGACATCAAATGATAATTGCTACATTGTTCTACACTAATCATTTGCCCCAAAATTTTAAAAACAGCTACTCAAAACAAAAGAGATTATCATGTTCCAGATCTTGCAATAGAGTTCTTCACTAACAAAGTAAGATTTTTGTGTTTTCTACCAGACAATGAGAATTCAATTACTAAAAGAAAAAAAAAATCAAAATTGTAAAGCAAATAAATATACTCTGAGTTAGAGACTAGTAATTACAGAGTTCACCTACACAGTTTCCCTTGCATTTCTACAATATACACCACCTGTGTTTTTTCTGAATCCTCAATATTGAAAAACAACTGCAGAATCTGAATGTCATAATTTACCTCAATTCTTTAAGTTGTTTTTGTAGATTTTGCCTTTCTTTAATGTTCATTTTGTTTCTTGGTATAGTAAATTGATTGTTTTAATGAGTAAAATGTAATGCAAACTCTGATTGAAGCTGAGTAGCAGCTTTCGCTCAATGCATAGCTTATTTTGCCCAACAGCAACAGCCAAAGTTATGCATCAGGCATCTTATTCATCTTACTAAGCAAATGGACAGTGGCAGATTCATTTGCTATTCATCATCATAGCATAATATAACATTTCCATCATGAGAGAGGACCATCCTTAAATTACACCATTATGAAGGCAAAAAAGCCTGTACAATGCACCTTTGGTAAAGTATAAGATCTTTTTAAAAAGCAAAAAGAAGTAGACACCACCTACTGAGATTCATGGATGTAAAAGGTGGGACTGAGCCCAAGAACTCAATTCTCAGCACAAAGGTTTCCACTTTAAGATGAAAAGCAACATCACAGGCAAGAATATGGCTATTTCCCTACCACGAAATGAGGGGTTCTCATTGCAGGATTTAAAGGACACCTTTTTTTTTTTTTTTCTTCTGGATAATGAAAGCTGTAGTGCAATTACTATTTTATGGTTGCTGAAACAGAGGACTTTTTTCTTACTCAAAAAATTGTCTCTTTGTTGTTTGGGGTTTTTTGGGTTTTTTTTTTTTTGGGGGGGGGGAGGGCGGGAGTTGTTGTGTTGTTGTTGTTGGGTTTTTTGGTCCAACATGATTCCTTTTATATACATCTTTAAGAGATTTTATTAGTTTGGAATTGCCACCTCTTTGACTTTCACAGAAAAAGGGAGTGCAAAACGAACTGAGACAGATTTTCAAGAAGTCCAAAAGAGATTTTTTTTTTTTTTAAATCACTAACCAATTGTAAGCACATTCCTTAATCCATTCAACCCTCATAAATGTTATTTGCAGTGAACATTCCAATTACAGGGAGCACAATTTTTTCCTTTTAGCTCCAAATAGCTAGCAAATAAATATCATGCATTTTGCTCTATGTACTAAAACCTGTTGATTAACCAAAAATAAGAGTTATCTGTAAGACAGTCTAGTTTCAGACACATTCAGTGAAACCTAAGAAAATTTCAGTCACTCTGATTTTCCTCTAGTAATCTAGACATGACCTTCTGAAGACCCCAAGTTAGTCTGAGTTCCTCTTCTTTTTGTCTGCCAGGATGAGCTGTGCCCACAAGCCTGATAGAGGGCTTACTACCTCTGGATGCCTTTAAGGTCTTTGGTAGCTAAAGGCACCGAAACTTCCAGAATGAAGTTTCTCTCCAGGACAGCCTATCCCACAGGCCTACCTGAAGTAAATGGTTTTTGGCTTGTCGCTGATAGCTGCAAAAAATCACGGAGCTAAGATGGGAAGAAGGTCATTCAAATTGGCAGAAATATATGTCAAACATATCAGAGTCTTTATGGAAAATGAAATGCTTTTTTTCTATTCACTCTTGTCCTCATGATGCATCATCACATACATACACACAATCAAGTGTTCATACCAGTCAATCAGCATCTGGCTTTAAAGTATCAATATCCTCAAGCCATACAGGAAAAAAAATATTGAATAATAATGACTTATCAATTTTTTCAGATATAATTTACCTATCTGTATCTAGTGCATACATTGCTGTTACTTTCTTTTCTGTTTCTTGGCTTTCTTACCTTCATAAATCATTTTCATAGTGAAATCATTTTCTGGTCAAATTTCATCACAGCATGTCATGTCAAATCAGGGACAGAGAGTTTAAACACAAGATGCAGTAGTTCTGGGTTATATATATCATTTCCTTTACATACAAGTCTCTGGGAACAAGTGAAATATTTGGCAAAATAAGAGTTGCTGCTTTTGGAGGAGACAGAATTCCACCCTGTTCAGTTACAGGCATACTTATTGAAGTTATTGAACTTCAACAAGGACAAGTGTAACGTCTTGCACCTGGAAAAACATAATCCAGGAGTACATTAAAAACTGGGATATAACTGGCTGGAGAGCAGCTTTGTGTGAAAGGGACCTCGTGCTCCCGGTGGACAACAAGCTCTGTAGGAGCGTAAAGTTTGCTGCAGTCACAAAGAAAGCCAACAGAATGATGGGTTGCATCAGCAAGGGCATCACCAGCAGAGATAAAGAAGACACTATCTCACTTCACTCAGTGCTTGTCAGACCACACCTGGAACAGTGTGTTCAGTTTTAGTCCCCACTACACAAAAAAGACATAGATAAGCTGGAGAGTGTCCAGATAAAGGCCATCAGGGTCATCAAAGGACTGGGAAGCCTGGCATGTAAGGAAAAGCTGAGAGAATTTGGTTTGTTCAGCCTTAAAAATAGAAGGCTTAGGGAGACCTCATCACTGTGTTCCTGTACTCAAATGGTGGCCACAAAGAAGATGGAGACTCCCTTATTACAAGGAGTCACACAGAAAAGATGAGGGATAATGGGTGCAAGTTATTCCTAGGGAAATTCTTATTGGACACAAGATGAAGATATTTCTCAGTGAGAACAATCAGCCATTGAAACAATCTCCTTGAGGTAGTGGTGAATTCCCAACATTGGATGCTTTTAAGACCCAGCTGGGTCATCCTGTCTGGATGGTGCTTTTGTCTAGACAGAACTTTTGCCAAGAAAGATTGGGCCAGATGATCCTGAAGTCCCTTCCAACCTGGTATTCTATGATTCTAATTAGAATCACAAAATAGACTATGATTAATGTAACTTTTTCTGTAAATTGAAAGAGTCTAACAAAGTTAGCAAATTTTAATGGCAATATACTTCACATCTTGTTGCTCTGAATTCTATCTCAGTTGCCTTAAAGAATTTCCAAATGCATCAATTAAGATAATAAATGAAATGCAGATCTGAATTCATGCAATGGAAGATGATTTGAATTTGCCCTAATATGAGAACTATTCACCATCTACGACATGGCAACATAGAGCTCTGTTAAAGACAGTTTTCCATGTTAAAGAAGGAAAATCTGCATAAAGCCTGACCATCATAGAAGTAAGGAAGGAAGGTTGTCATACTGTCATACCATCTCCTAATCCTGAATGTGTTTTGATGTGCCACCCTTCCCTTCCGCCTCCCACCCCCCACCCCACCCCACCCCACCCCACCCCACCCCTGCTTTTTTTTAACCTTAGAATGAAATTACTTTCCTTGCCATCTGGTCTGAGTTATCTTGTCCAGAGAAGAAAAACACATATTTTTGAAGCTTCTTCCAGGAAGAGAGTATTATCAGCAGGAAAGATTTAACCTTTTTAGCTAATTTTATAAATCATAGAGGGTTTAAAAGAATAAAATAATAACAAATATATAAAGATATATATAGATGAATGTATATATTTTCCAGATCCCTGAAAATGATTCTTCTGACTCAATACTGAAAGACGTCATGAAGAAATTCAATGAACAACGTTCAAAGCTATTTTGCCTAAAACTGTTATCTAACAAGCAGAAAAAGAGCACACCAGTGGCCTCATGAAATACGGTGGAGAACAAATAAATTTAAGGGAAAAAAAATGGAACAAACATTTAAATACAGAAGTGCAATACTTTTTATGTAATTAAATAACACAAAGAAAGAACTGAAGACCCACCTATAGAGAAAAATGTATGCAGGTACTTTTAGCACCAATTGAAAACCAACCTGACCTATAATTACAGGATATGAGAGCATGCAGTTTGTTGAAAAGTGTAAGAGTCTTGAAAATAAGGACAGGGTGTCACACAAAGGTTAAGAAGTAGAGTGTTAATTATCTAATTTATTAGATTATTATTTTTTTTTTTCTTTTTGCCTTGCCTGCCAACAGAATTTCTTATATGCTTGGGCTCACAATTGCGAAAGTAAAGTCATACTATCACACACCAAAATTTATACATGGAGTCCAGTGAGCAAGTTTCCAGGTGCTATTCCCCTCTAGCATAGCTTTTCTGGCTATCCTTGAAGCAATCACTCATCCAAGGCAGTGCATAACTCACTGGTATCTCCTTTCATTTATTTTTTTTTAATGTCAAAATTTTCTTTGGAAGATCTTAAAAGTGGCATCCTGTGTAACGTTATGCATAAAAGTTATGGCAGAACTGAAAGTAAGGCTGTAGTCTTGTCTTATGTTAAAGAATCACAGGATGGTTTGAGTTTGAAGGGACCTCAAACACCATCTAAATCAAACCCCCCTGCCACGGGCAGGGACACCCTCCAATAGACCAGGTTTCCCAAAGCCCCATCCAACCTGTCCTTGATGTGGTGGTTTCACCCAGGCTGGAGGCCAGGTGCCCACCAAAGCCTCTCTATCACTCTCCTTTTCAGCTGGACAGGGAAGAAAATATATATTGAGAGGCTCAAGAGTAGAGATAAGGACAGGGAGAGATCATTCTGCAATCAGCGTCACAGGCACAACAGACTAAACATGGAATAAAAATCCCCATCTGATTTATCACATTACACACACTCTGAAACCAAAGTAGGATAATGAGAAATACAACCAAATCTTAAAACACCTCCTCCCCACCCCTCCTTTCTTCATGGACTCAACTTTACTCATGATTTCTTCCCCTTCTTCTCTTCCCCGGCAAGGTGGCATTGGGTGGGGATCGGGGATCACAGAATCACTATGTTGGAAAAGACCTTTAAGATCATTGCGTCTAACCATTCCTGTCCTATGCTAAACCATATCTCTAAGTACCTCATCTACCCATCTTGTAAACTCATCCAGTGATAGTGAATCAACCACCTCCCTGGGCAGCCTATTCCAGGTCCTGACAAGTCTTTCAGTGAAAAGTTTTTTCCCTGACATCTAATCTGAACCTGCCCCGGCACAGCTTTGTGCCATTTCCCCTTGTCTTATCTCCTGTCACCTGGCTGAAGAGACCATCTCCCACCTCTCTACAACCTCCTTTCAGGTAATTATAGGTGGTGATAAGGTCAAGGATAGGTCGTGGGGATTTCAGTCAGTTACAAGTTGTTTTCCTTCTTGTGTAAGTGGAAGGCATTTCTCACACTCTCCCCCTGCTCCAGCATGGAGTCCCACCCATGAGAGACAGTCCTCCACAAATTACTCTAATGTTAATCCTTTCCCACAGGGCTTCAGGTCTTCACCAACTGCCCCAGAATGGATCCCTTCCACATGGTGCAGACCTTCAGGAACAGACTGCTCCAGCCTGGTCCTTCGTGGACTCACAAGTCCCCCCAGAAAACCTACTCTGGCATGGATCTCTCTTGCCATGGGCTGCGGGTCCTGTCAGAAGCTTGCTCCAACTCTGACTTCTCATGGGGTCACAGCATCCTTCATGTGTCTCCACCTGCTCTGGCATGGGATCCTCCACAGGCTGCAGGTGGGATCTCCGCTCCCCATCATCATTATGGGATGCAGCAGCCCCATCATCATCCATGGGATGCAGCAGCCCTATCATCATCTGTGGGATGCAGCAGCCCCATCATCATCCGTGGGATGCAGCAGGGGGACAGCCTGCTTCACCATGGTCTTCTTCATGGGCTGCAGGGGAATGTCTCTGGCACCTGGAGTGCCTCCCCCCCTCCCTCTTCTTCACTGGCCTTGGTTCCTGCACAGTTTCTTACATCTTCTCACTCCCTTCTCTGGTGGCAAAAAGCAGCTGCTTGCAGGTGTTTTTTCTCCTAAATGCAATTCTCAGAGGCGCTGTGACCGTTCCTGATGGGCTCGGCCTTGGTCAGTGAGAGTTCCAGTCTTGAGCCGGCTGGTGTTTGCTCTGTCGGGCCTAGGGGAAGCTTCTAGCTGCTTCATGCAGAAGCCACCCCTGCAGCCACCCCTCCTCCACCAGAACCTTGCCACACACACCCAAAAACACTTGAACACTGTTAGGGAGGGGGCACTCACAGCTTCTCTGGGAAACCTCTTCCAGTGTCTCACCACCTTCACAGGGAAGAATTTTTTCCTAACATCTAATCTAAATCTCCCCTCTTTTAGTTTAAAAACATTATCCCTTCTCCTGTGACAACATGCCCTAGTAAACAGTCCCCCTCCACATTTTCTGTAGGCCCTCTTTAAGTACTGGAAAGTTGAAATTTGGTGTCCCTGGAGCCTTCTCAAGGCTGAACAAGCCCAACTCTCTCAGCCTGTCTTCATAAAAGTGCTCTAGCCCTCTGTTCATCTTTGTGGCCTTCTTCTGGACTTCTGGACTTGTTCCAATTGTCAGGATCTGTCTTTTTTGTCCTAAGGACTTCAGTGCTGGATGCAGTTCTCCACGTGGGCCTCTCAAGAGCAAAGAGAGAGACTCACCCCCAGTGACTTGCTAGTTACACTGGTTTGGATGCAGCCCAAGATACAGTTGGCTTTCCCATCTGCGAACACACATTGCCAGGTCATGTTGAGCTTTTCATCAGCCAATACCTCAAGTCCTTTTCAGGGCTGCTCTCAATCTATTCTCCACCCTTTCTGTAGTTGGACTTTGGATATGCACAGGCTTATAAAATCTTGTTCTTGTTCAAGCTTGTTCTTTCAGGCTGATTCTACTGTAATGTAAATGTGAGTAAACTAAGCTAATTTTACAACTTTTTATCAGGTCTACATTTGTCCTAAATAGAGTTTGCATTCTTTATCAATAAAGACTGTTTTATTCCCATTAATTACTGCACAGTTATTATTCTTACCATAGATGAACAATTAAGTCAGTTTAAATGTTATAATAGAGGATAGCCTATCATCAGGGGTAGAAGTAAATGTTACCACACTAAAAAATGCAGTTTGTTTTCTTTTAAACCAATACTCATACCCCAGGATATATCCATGAATTCATTATGTCCATGGTTGCTTTGTATATGCTCACATATAGAAGAAAAACAAGTAAACAAACAATGCTTGTATCAGAAACAGCATGGCCAGTAGGTCTATGGAGGTGATTGTGCCCCTGTACTTGGCATTGGTGAGGCTGCACCTCAAGTATTGTGTCCGGTCCTGGGCTTCTCACCACAAGAAGGACATTAAGGTCCTCAAGCATGTCCAGAGAAGGGCAACAGGGCTGGTGAAGGGGTTGAAGGGCAAATCCTATGAGGAGCGGCTGAGGGAGCTGGGGCTGTTCAGCCTTGAGAAGAGGAGGCTGAGAGGAAACCTTATCACCACCTACAATTAGCTGAAAGGAGGTTGTAGAGAGGTGGGAGATGGTTTCTTCAGCCAGATGACAGGAGATAGTACAAGGAGAAACTGCACTAAGCTGCATCAGGGAGGGTTCAGATTAGATGTTAGGAAAAAAAATTCACTGAAAGAGTTGTTGGGGCCTGGAATAGGCTGCCCATGCAGATGGTTGAGTCACCATCCCTGGATGAGTTTACAAGATGGGTAGATGAGGTACTTAGAGATAAGGTTTAGCATAGGACAGGAACAATTGGACTTGATGATCTTAAAGGTCTTTTCCAACCTAGTGATTCTGTGATATCATGTATATGGCTTCAAAGTTTTTTTCATTGAAGATTACTTAATTTAAGTTGAATTCACATCAAACAAAACATACACAGAAAAAAAAAAAATCAAAGGGGTACATTCTGCTTTTTAAAACTCATCACTTTAAATTACCAGTTTTCTCCATGCTTTGTTAAGGATATGGATGGAACTTAAAGCCCAGACTGCACAAATTGGGTATTGCTTGTATTAGAGTCATATTAAATACTGTAATTGATCTGTTTCTGTTCAAAACAAACACTGGGTTTTCAAGCGAGACTTTCAAACAACCTAGAAAATAGCATACATAAACCACACAAAGGCAAAACAGTCAGGAAGAATAATATTTTCATACAAACCATAATTTGTCCTTTTTGACATAATGATCTGTCCTGGTAAAGTTAGACCTGAACCTCAACGTATAAAGAATAAGAATAAAATTATTTTCCATTGTCATTACCAAATTAATTTAATACATTTTTCCCATTTAACCAGACACATTTGGAGTTGTCACTCCAAACATTTAGTGAACTAAAACTTACCTGTCATATTTCTTACTCCAGGCTGAGGACAAAACTGCATACTGTATATCTAAGGGCTACACAAGTCCTAATTCTAGCAGGCTAAAATATTAATGATGTATTTTTCTTGACCAGCCTACTGGTTGAGTATTACACATTCAAATTTTAGTTAAAGTGGTATATTAACATATTAGTTTGATACCAGAGAAAGTAAGACCTGGTAAATAATATGCAGAAATAAGAAAAATGTCTTAAGGCCATGCATCTTCTTAGTAACTGTCATAAAACAATGAGGCTTGGCTAACAGTGAAATTATTGTTGAGTGGTGCCCATTTGAATGCCTGAATGGCCAAATCAAACCGTTAATGGTAATTAGCAGGCCACTTAAGTGGGGAAATGATGCACAGGCCCTCCATTTTCAGGAAAGTATTGAAAAAGGAAAAAAACATTAAAAGTGTATTAGAAAAACTTCCTTCCTCCCTCACCCATCCCACTCATTCTCCTAATTACTTTGTATTTTACTATGCAAGGTAGAATTGGTAAGTGTTACTATTTTTAGAGCCAGCTTTTTAACACTATTGAATTTCTCCTCTTTTATAGAATTTCAGGTAATCAATTGCCTAGCTAGCTTTAAAAGCTAGACATAATAAGATCTTAAAGCTAGACGTAAGAAAACACAACGACTTTGTTCTTATTAATATAGTAATTAAAAAAAAAAAAGTACATCAGTCTTTATTGCTAGGACTAGATAAATTCTGCCTTCCTTGACACCCATGACACATTTTGGTCACCTGGGCTATAAATGTTAGCAAACTAACATTTCATTAGTAATTATTGTAGAATGATAGACTGATTTTTTTGGGAGGGACCTCAAAGATCATCTTACACCAACTCCCCTGCCATGGGCTGGGACACCTTCCACTACACCAGGTTGCCCATAGCCCCATCCAATCTGACAGCTGGATACATGAGAAGACCATAGCCTCGTATCCATGTGCTGAAATAAATAGCTTTTCCTCAAGTTTCATGATGGGAACAGTATTTTCATTTTATATCTGACATGTGAGGTGAAAAGTCCCAGAGGTATACACAGCCTGCAGGAGATTTGTCCATTTTGGAAGCTTCATGAAACAGGACCTAATTGCAACTGTTCTGAAGAGTAATGTCTTCCAGGAACATAGAGGTGTCTTGAGATTCTGAATATTAAACGTTTTAAGTACTTTTAATCATATACTTAAAAATAGTAAAATGAAAAAGCAAAAACTGAATAGATGTGTTCTTCACTGCAGGGAAGTTCAGAGCAGCTGTAATATAATGGAAAGCATTTAACTCCTCCTAGATGAGTTTTTTTGAGTACTGGTAATTTTTCTCTCATTCTCACTTGAAGATAATTAACTGTATCAATAATCTTTTTAAGATAAACAGAAAATTGGAGTTAGAAATGGAAAACTTTCAAATCAGCATCAGAAAAACATTTTTGCATATATCATCCCTTATTCCCTTATTCCAAAGGAATTTCTCAATTTTAAAACTGCAAATTTTTAACTTTTTATGAAAATTTACTGTCATCAAAAAAAAAAAGTTAATAACCCTTAGTTAATTTCTGAACAAGCATTTGTCAACCTTTTATATTGTCAGGTTGACAGGTCTGTATTCACCAATTTGCTTGTGTACTCATATATTCGCAGATGAGTTTAAGAGATACACAAGATGCTCACAGTGTCTCAGACTAAAAGCCACTGAAACATAAAAATAAACAGCACAAAGAAACTGAGAAAGCCAGCTTTAGCCCCTTTATACTATAAGTAAATAAAATTTGCATACACTTTCCAGTCATTCTTCCCAGAAGCTCTACTGTGGACTGGGCTCTATACAGTTACCTTCTGTTCCAAATATCAAAGCTCAGACAAATTTCACATATTCTGTGGTTTAATCCCTATTTTAGGATTCTTAGACAAATAATTCTATAAATACCACCTTCCAAATTCAATAAGCTTTTTTACAGAGTATAGTTTTTCTTAAATTATTTTGAGCCAAACTGCCAGGAGTCAAACTAGGTTATTTCCAACAAATCACATGGCCACTAATCCTAAACAAACTATTGTAGATATGAAAAAGACAGAAAGAAAAAAGAGTACACACCAGATTAAAACTTCCATCCTTTAGGGGAATTGTGTGTCTTTTACCTGGAACATTCATCTGGTTTTGTTTCAGAAAGGTGCAGTGTATCGATAGTAATAAATATTAATTGAATACAGAGAATAAGATAGTTTAAAGTCAGAATTTATTCAGGTGGCTAACTGAAATAAGATAAACTGTCCACTTCCAATGTCCTTGCTAATACTGAACTTTTTAATTCATTTTTTTAATACACTTTAAGTATTACTCCACAAAAATGTGTGTAGTTTTTAGCTGAACATGATAGGCTAAATACATCCATGTCTTAAAAGCTATTTTCAGCAGCTTTTTATAGTAACGTACTTAATATCAGTATTTTGACTCATTAAATTTCAGAGTAGGAATGCCATTTTTTAATGTGCTTTAGGAAACACAGAAGTATAAACCTTTTAATAAAAGCCTCTGATGTTAACGTTTTGTAATTCATATTGGCCTTAAAGTACACCCTTCAGGAAGACTATGGAAAGGTAATGAACAGCGCATGAGACAATTTTTTTTTTCTTTATTTGATATTTAAAGGTAGCACTGGCATCACACTGTAGTTTTTGCAGATTGATTAGCACTCAGATGTCGTGAAATAAGTTTACTGGCTCATCCTTCATGCCATGGTACAACTGAAACAAAATTGTTCTATTTGCATGGATAATATAGCTCAGTGAATTTTTCAACTCACTTGCAATATATGCCTAAGGAGGTTGATGAGCCCTTTGCAACCTCCATTTTCAAACACTGGTAGCAAAGTTCACTACTCAGTTTAACTCCCACTGATGTACATGGAAACCCCCTTCGATTCACACCACTATTCCCGACCAGGACCTTTCCTGGACAGAATACTTGGTAGTTATCTATCACTGCTGCACTTGCTCTCCAATATGCATATTAAGTGTTTCTCCAAACAAAGTTAATATACTGAGAAATTAACAAAGAAAAAAGCATATTTATCTATTTATTTATTTATGAATATATATATATTTACATATATATTTAGAACACAAATGGGTGCTAGACAAATAAGAATTATAGCACCAGCACCAAGTAGTTGATTCACCATCCCTGGAGGTATTTAAAAGATGTATAGACGTGGTACCTGGGGACATGATTTACTGACTGGACTTGGTAGTCTTAGGCTTACAGTTGGACTAGACGTCTTTAAAAGTCCTTTCCAACATAAAGGATTCTATGATTCTACACCGCAGCCTTCTGAGGATTCAACAAAATTGAAGCTAACAGCAAAAGCCCACAAAATTCTGCTACATATTCTCCATCCACTTTGCCTACAGCAGTAACAAATAACATCAGGTCCTTCAGAACTTAGAGTGGGTTTTTTTTCAGATAGGATGAAGTAAACTAAGACTTTATACAAACAGGCATGTTTCCCCCTTGTTAAAACCAATTAATTGCTAGCACTGTCTTGTTTTCTTCACAAATCAGAACCTTGAGGAGGGACCAGACCTGCTAAAGATCCTACTCTTTGCAGAGTATCACTGTATTGAGTCCTCAGGACACTCCCACAGTGGAATTTTGAGCCAAGGTGCTGGTAAGGGATGGGAGAAGGGACAATGCAGATTGAACACAGATTCCTTACACTTACCCGTTGCCGAGCAGCTATGGATAGAGTAAGTACTGTAAGACTTCCCTTCCTCCTTGTGTTGACTTTTCACATGGAAAGAATGATTGTTGCTGCCATTACAACTTTATAAGCCTTCAATTGCTTATTCCTGCAGAAGAAAATGACAAGACATTAGTTATCCTAGATAGAAAGGGGATACACACCTTGAAGGTCAAGGGAAATCTAGCTTTTATCGTTGCATAAAAAAATTACTTTTCCTTTTACCAGTTTCACTAACAAATTGAGAGAGGAAAAAAATAATCAGCTTCAATTTACCTGTTTCACATGCACAAATTAGCTACCATGAGGGTTTTTTTTCGTTGCTCAAATTTAGATATTTGAGATTACAGAAAAGTAAAACAAATGAAACGTGAGCAAGGGGGAACTTTGGTATTAAATGGGAGGCAAATTATATTTCTTTTTATCCATTATCTTGGGGCTTTTGGTGTTCACCTAGCTTTAGAAACTCAGATTCAGCTATCTCCACTTTTGGAGAATTCAATTCGACAACTTTCATGTTGCTGGAGGATCCCCAAACCATGATGCGTGAGGGGATTTCAGCATAAGCCTTGTGTAAGTCATTAGCCTGTTCAGCCTAAGTACAATAACTACATTAGAGACTCCTGCCCAGACCTTCTCATCTCCTAAGAACATTTACAATGCTACAGGAAATAAAACTTACTTCATCTAGCAAAACTACTGTTTAAGTATAGCAATTGCCAAAATAAAAAAAAAGCAAACCAACCAACCAACCAACCAACAAAAAAACCCCAACCCACCAAAACCCAAAACAACCCAAAACCCAAACACCTTTATTATTACTAATGGCAGACACCAGCAGAAATTATCAAGATGTCACTTTAATCCAGTTTGAAATACAGTTGATTGACTGGCCAGATTCTCTAAGTAACTTCCTAGTGCAGAGTATATAGTCATTGCTTTATGTGATCTAGTCCAGCTGCATGTTATGATGCTCACATATTCTCAAGTACACTAAATACTTTAGGTGGTTTACATCAAATAAAGCCATCTCTATAGAGAAACAGAGAATCCCATCTAGTATAGGCCCCAAAATGAAAACCTGTTACATAGGGGAAAAGAACAACTTGTTGATCCTTCATGCCCAGGGGTAAGCAGTAACCACTGACCACTTGGGAAAATGCTCCAATATTGCTCTGTCAGTAGTGCAAAATCCAAATGGTTTATTCAGCATAAAAAATGTAAAATCTCAGTCAAGTGTAACTTGCATTTTTCAGCTGAGAAAATACTTGTCAAAATAGAACTTCATTCCCATCCACATTTCTTTAGTCTAACTTTGACTGCCAGAATCCTCAGAGACTTGTAGTTAGAAAACAAATTAAGTATGAAAGGCAATAAGCACTGCCTTTGTATTCCTTTAAACTAGTAGACAATATTATTAATAAATTTAAAACATGTTTGGTACAATATCCAGCAGCATACATTTAAGCAAGTTATAGTTTCATGAAAAAAGTTAAACTCCTTATCTGAGACTTAGATCCTGACAAGTTAAAGATATGCTTTAAAAATGCAGGGTAATATAAACTGGAAAAAACATCAAAAGATGTTTTGCTTAAGATTTAATTCTCAAATTGGGCTTAATGTGTTGGTCAAGATCAAAAAATAAATAAAAATCTTAACATAAACCATTTCTCTTTAGATAGACAACATTTATGTGACGTTGCATTGTAGAAATACATTTAAACACGTGCTAAGCAAATTTGAGACTACTCTTCTTTTTTAAATCTGATCTTGACCAATTAATATATAATCATGTGTTTATAAAATTAATTCAAACATAGAGTTTAGAGAGAGAAAAAAACAACCAGAGACCTCATTACTTACTTTGCCAAAACCTCAAATCATATCTCAAAATTTATGCATGATTTAGGAAAAAAAAATTCCTGTGCACAGACTCATTCCATTAAGCACTCACAGTTTATTTTCTGATCCTACCTATCACATCGATCTGATGATAAGGAACATATAACCAAATGCAGTCAAAGGAAACATGGAATAGCAATTATTTAAATTTTATCAGGATCACTAGACAGTTTGAGCTTCATACCAGCTTCTCCTTACCCCATCCCCTCTGTCCCAGGAATATTTTCTTTCCCAAGCTCCTTTCTAAAGATGAAAAGAGTAATATATGACTGCTGAGTTTTGTCCTCATACACTTTTAGGAAAATCTCCTTCCAAAATACTCAACATGCCACAGTATACCCATATGCACCGTAGGGAGTTCCTCCTGCATACCAGCAATTTTCAGAATCAATCAAAATACATAAAGCAAAATGCAGAAATGCTGGGAGACCTTTCACTTCAGGTACTCCTGGAATGTACAACAGTGCAGTGCCTTTGCTTCTCACCTCTGTTACACGTTCTCATTGCACAGAAGAGGCAGTCGTGCGCTCATGTGCAATACAACCTTCCGCATCCATCAGAAGCTTTTCTCTAAGCTCATAATTCAGAAGCGTTTTTCTTTACACAACGCTACTTTCATAGCAAATGTCAGCTTTCTGCTCCTATTCAGTTCTATAAAATATCCCTCATCTGATTTTATTTATACATACATATATAAAATAAAATATAAAATAAAAAGCATGTGTAGATACATATAATGTATTTTAAAACACATGGGTGATCTGAGAGAACATTTAGATACACTGCCTACAGGTGATGTTTAGAATTGGGACATATTTCTAAGATTAAATCAGCATGGAAGGTTACAAGGTTATTTATCTTCCCTTTCAGTTGTCTTATTTTTTTCCTGGTAGTAATCATGTTGATAATCATAGAAAATGTTGGCACAGTTTTAAGCTGATACAGTTCAGAGATGAAATGTGCCAATTTATCTGGTGTATGTCCATAAAAAAATGCCTGGTTAACCTACCACAAAAAGTAAACTCTGGCAACATATGACCCTGATTATTACACCCAGATATATTCTGAAGCTACTTAAAGGTTTCGGGACTGCTTGGTTGGTTTCTTTTTCTTTCTTTCTTTTACAAAAACCTCTAGATTTTATGAATGTTATTGCTAAAGGCTTATATTTGGATTTCACTATCTTAATTTTCCACCACTTACTTCTTGCATATTTAGAAAAGGGTTTGCGTATTCCTCTTGTATCACTATAAAAATTCTCCTTTTGCTGAAATCCGGCAGACAGCATTTTAATATATAAGAACTACTGGTTTCTATTGACACTGCCCAAGAGTTAATTTCCAGCTGAATCAAAAGGGTATCCATCTGAGCAGAAGAGAGTTTTTTCAAAGAAAATACATTTATTACTAAGAAGGAGGAGAAAAAAACCCACAACCAACCAACCAAACTACTGAGGATGGCACAGAATCACATGTAATCAGGAATTCCTTCTTTTTCCATTCTCACCCTGATCCTCTCCCTACCAAAGGTGATGCTGCTTCTAAAACACACATTAGGTATATTTTTTTTAATTTCAGGTTCATCCTAAAAACTGCATGTGATTTTTTTTTAAATAGTTCCCTCTGAGTGCTACTTTTGCTCAATTTCTTCATCCATATTGTATCTCCTATTCAGATATGGTCTCCAAAAATTAAAATAGGGATTAAGCATACTAATGCAGACACAGAAGGAGAATTTCATTAAAGCCTTGCTTAAAGAAATCTCCCCACTAATCATGGGATTTGGATCATCATTTGTCAGCCATTGACTCAAATCCAGCTCAGAAGTTAATTTCAATCATTACAAGCTCTCATTTTGTGGCCCAGACACAAAAAAAGATGCTGCTTTCAGTCCAGCATCTAGTGGACAGGTGTCCACATCATAAAAACTACTATTATAAACGATACCAATTATTGATGTGTTCAGAAGTGGTTATGGCCATTGATGAGGCACTGCAGGAAGCATTCTCAAATGACACTTATGCTGTACTCAGCTGATTAATTTTAATAACAGCTCCTCATAGCACCAACTGGAAAAAACTGAGAAGAAAGAAAAAAGAAAAGACAACTTCAGTTCAAGAGCCTAAAAATGTAGGAATTTTCATAAATAACTTTAAAAATAATCCATAGCCATCTTGAGTGTTTGAAAATTAATTACATTTTCTTATAGCTTGAGACTGTAAGGACAGGAACAGAACAATAACTGGACTTTGACCTTCATGTTTTGGAATAGGGAAAGATATCTAATCCAAAAGAAGAGCAAACAAGAACATTCAAGAGCTTCTACTAGCTGGATAGAGGCAGGCCAGTGTTCCCATCCTTCATCCTTCCCCTGCAACACCATCCACTCTTCAGCACTAAGCTTTCTGCAGTCAGTACCTGACAAAAGGCAGATGCAGAGAGCTAGAGATTTGACAAATTTCAAATAATTTTAAAAAAAGAAAAAAGAAAAAATAGGAAAAAAATGAGTCTATTACAAGACAAATCCTTGAACACATGCCTTCCCTCAAAGACAAAATAGTGCACAGTTCAAGATATAACAGTGGCTGTTGACGTCCCTTTTGTTTTGTAAAAAGGCTGTTGCTACATAGATGGAGCAAAGAAGCACATCGGCAATCTGGGGATTTTGCACTAATTACCCAGAGAGCACATCCTTCAAAGATTATTATCAGTGTAAAACCTTACCTCAGTGAAGCTCTTGCCCTCTATTTTCACCCTCAATAACAGAAGAAAAAAACCTGTGAGCTCCAGTAGCGTGGGACTGTGCATGTGATGGGAATTCCCAGCCAAAAGCAAACCAGCAACTTTTTCTGACCTCTTGGATTTTTTTCTTTTAGAGGGAAATTACGCAGGAACCAAGACTCTCCAAAGTTTTCTTAGTAGACAAGTTTTGTAGTAGAGACCTGCATCACAGAACTGTTAACTGTACTGGTCAGGAGGACATGTGAGATGAGGGCAGAGGTCTGGCAGGAGCACAAGTGGAAAGTTGTCCAGAATTCTTTGTCAACTACATTTTATATTCATCATCTTTAGACATTTAAGCATTGGATAACAAATAACTTTTTAGGCTCAGAGACAATAATTTGTTTTGAATTTTAAAGAGCTATTAATTTTCGACTTTCAAATGAAAGCATGTTCATTTCTTCGGAAAGGTTATTTCTCTTTCCCAGTAAAGTAAGGAGTTGCCATTAACCAGACCACAAAACTTCACACTGAATAGAAGTCTGATCTGTTCCATCACTCAGTTTCACTATTCATATTTTATGATGCACGCTTTTGACTTCTGCACTGTATTTAATTCCTTCTCATTAATGGCACACACTTGTCTCTTATCCCTCTTTGCAAAGATCAATTATTGATCCACATTAATGTAACTGATGTATCTCTCCCCCATCTATTAGCCATGTGCTTTCAAGCATGTAATTTAACTGAATTCTTTCCTCCTATTACAGTTCCTCTGTCATCCATTTCTGACAAGAACTGCTCTTGCATTTATTCCATATTCTTTGTGCTTCTTTTTAGTTAAAAAAAAAATAAAATTACTCTGTGCTCATTTTATGTTAGTTGTTGCTGTAGAAGGAACTTAATCACACCATGCTCTATTTTTTGAAAAACGCAAATTATTGAGCAAGAAACATATTAACATTTGCAAGAGTAACCATCTAGCACACTGGCACTGGTTGGACCCAAGCATAGTATAAACTTTCAATTTTACACTAAAGTTCCACAGCTCTGTACTTCATGTGCAAAGTCCAGTTAGCAAAGTATCCGTTTCTGGTAGAATCAACTGCTCTATTCCAAGGGACTGTATATTTTATACTAATATCTAGGTACCTTCTAAATTATGCTTGAAATGTAAAAATATCTTTAATTTGGCCAAGAGACAAACAGAAAAATACCCAACAAATCAACCCACCAAAAAAACCCCACAACCAACCAAAAAAACCACCAAATACCAAAAAAGCATACCACCAAACTTTCTCTCCTCTTGAAACTAATTACACCCCTCATTGATGGATGCTTTTGGTCCATGACCAAAGCGGAACAACAGCAGAACATACTGACAGTAGCTTCTCCTCCTCTTCCACTTATCACTTAGAAAGTTGATTAGCTGCCACAAAAGCAGATTTCCAGCACATTATTGCAGTTCAACAGATGTCACCATATTGCTCCATCCTAGCTTGTCTTAGCAACACTGACAATCCTGTAACTGATACAAGGCAGTAGTGCTTTTCCCAGAAGAAGTAAGACCAAAACCACTTTATGAGAAGCAGCAGGCCTTTCACTGTCACTAGCCCAAGACATGGAAATCACCACTCTGGTATGAACTGATAGTAGTGAGGGAGAAATATACCAGTCATGTACTCTTCCTACTGTCACCAAAATATGCCTTTCCACCACCATCTGGCCTATGAGAAGTTACTTAAGCTACGTACTGTTGCATTGACCCACAAGCACATTGAATTTTTTGAGCTGACTTTCGTGTTCCTTTGTAATTGATCAGGCATTTTAGACAAAGATAAAAATTTCTTACAGTTGATATTTTCTTCTGTAGAACCGGCTCAACTTTAAGCATTACATAGAATATAAAACACCTTCATATAATTTCAGTATCTGACAATTCAGGTGATACTCCCAAGACAGACAGCTAGTCACAAAACAAGAAAATGAAAAATTTACCATGTTTCTTCGTAATCTGTTCCAATGGTTGCTTTCCCTCACTGCCAGCAGTTTTAACCATCTTTCCAGTTTGGACTTTACAGGCTTAAACTTAGCTTTTGGATCTTGGTATGTCTTTGGCTAGCAAACTAAAGAGACTACTGTCATAAAGTAATAGCATTATTCCCTGTGCAGTCAAATCCTCCTTTGCAAGGAGTAATTCAATATAATTTTTACATGTAGATTAACAACTCCATGAGAAACGCAGGCAGGAATATATTCAGTACACTCAAGTTACATTGCTCCTTTTCACAATAATACTGTATTAATATCTATGTTATTTATATTATTAGTCCATATATTGCAATTTATTCATATCCCACAGCTAAGCAGCATGTAAAAACACCAGGTGACAAAAATCTGTATTTTTTTCCAATTAAAATACATAAACATGCATAAAAGCTGTAAGAATACTAAACTATGGAGCACCACTTCCAATAGCTCCCTGATTAGCCAAATTATTCTCAGGTAATTTGCTATCTCTCTAGGAATCCTCATTTCATAGTTTCCAGTGAGCAAAGCTCAATTTTTGCATTACTGTTTTCCTGAATTAAGTCTACAAGACCTTTCTTTTCAGAAAGTCTCCTTTTAGCAATCAGTATGGGAAGGTAATCAGAGCTCATTTACACAGCAAGGCAAGTTAAAATTCATTAGTACTTGTTGCTCTGTGCCAAACTTCCGATTTTATTCTAAATCACGTTCCAGTTTAACACAAACGAATGAGTAGTACATGCTCTAGAAATTTAAAATTAAAATGGAGATGCCGCTTCTAACGATCATGTTTTGAATGTATTCACCTAGGTTTTCTTTCAGAGAGATACAATACTAGACGTTGCCAAATCCAATAAGCTTCAGGACTCAGGAGGATTCCACTTCATGCAGCTGGGTTGGTGTGAGGCTACAGTGGTTCCAAGACCGCAGTACCAGGGCTGACCATGGGTTCCTAGGCAGCCACCTTATAAATATTTTTGTGCATATGTATATATATATATATAATAGAATCATAGAATCATACAATATCATGAGTTGGAAGGACCCATAAGCATCAAGTCCGACTCCTGGCTCCACACAGGGACAGCCAAGTCAGAGCACGGGACTGAATGCATCGTCCAGACACTTCTTGAACTCAGCCAAGCTCAGTGCTTTGACCACTTCCCTGGGGAGCCTGTTCCAGTGACCGACCACCCTTTCAGTAAAGAACCTCTTCCTGACATCCAGCCTAAACCTCCCTTGTTGCAGCTTCATAATGTTCCCTTGAGTTCTATCACTGGTCACCAAAATGAGGAGATTCACGCCTGTCCCTTCAATCCTCCTTGTCAGGAATCCATAGACCATGATGAGGTAGCCCCTCAGCCTTCTCTTCTCCAGGCTGAATAAACCAAGAGACTTCAGTCTCTCCTCATAAGACTTCAGCCTCTTCAGACCCTTCACCATCCTCATTATCCTCCTCTGGACACTCTCCAAAATTTTGATGTCTCTCCTGTACTGTGGCACCCAAACCTGCACATAGTACTCGAGGTGAGGCCGCACCAGCACAGTGTAGAGCAGGACAATTCCCTCCCTGGACTGGCTGGCAATGCCATGCTTGATGCACCCCAGGATGTGGTTGACCCTTCTGGTTGCCTGGGCACACTGCTAGCTGATGGTAACTTGCTGTCAACCAAGACCCCCAATCCCTCTCAGCATGGCCCAGTCTGTATGTGCAGCCAGGGTTGCCCCTTCCCAAGTGCAGAATCCAGCACTTTCCCTTGTTAACAGCCAGCCATACAGGTCAGCATAGACAGAATAGTGCCTTTACCCGTATCCAAAAAGGCACAAGGCTCCCACAAACAGAAATCATACAGATGTCTTGATCCTTCTTCCCCCAGATGATCAGAAACAAGGCTGACACTGGAACAGGCAGACAGACACGTATGTTGCCTGCCTCTCCACTACCTGGTTATGGACACTTGCTCTGATCAGTAGCTGGGTTCCAGACCCCATGGCTCCTCCAGCAGCTGACACCTCAAGTCCCTGAGGCTTGTGCTCAGTGCAGTCGTTGGCACTCTTACCCTACTTGAGGACTAGCCTGACTTGCAGTTTTCTGGCATTTGCCCACACTCAGAACAGAGACTGCACCACCTGGGTGGAGGATGGTTAGAAACAGAATTTAAGAGAAACATAGGATGGACTGTGATAGGCTCAGTCAGACAAGCATATTAATCAGCAACCTGTATACACTCATTCAGTCTCTTTTACCCCAATCTGTTTTCCCCATGCTGCTCAAGATGGACCTATTGGTCCACCTTTATCACTCCCCCACTTTGGTCTCATAGTGTAATTTCATGCCCCACCACAGTCCCCTTAAAACATCATGTTTTACACAATCCCTAAATTCTCTTCCATTTTTAAGTTCAGTGTCCCCTAGAGGCAATAACCCTTTGCTTTTTTATAGTATTTCAAGGTTTTTCATCCTTGACTCATCCCTGTGCATTTCACATACACTACAACGGTCTAAACCACTTGCCTTTGGTAATTCTATTGAGAAGTAAATTCAGTGTGCTCCTTCCAGTTTTCACTGATTATACTAGGGTATCCCAGCGTGCCATCGTTCCTCTGATCTTCAGCAGGCCTTTGAGATTATTGTGATTAGCCTTTAACCAGATTAACTAACAAAGTGTGTATCCTGATACTAGCTAATACAGAATTGAGTTATGCAATTAAATGCAACCCTGTGATCACCAGAACTGAATTTCAGTGGTAGCATATAATGGTATTACTATCTCTACAGCAAATCTATTTTTTTTCTGTCCAAAAAAGTATCCATTTGACCACTGTAAACAGGCTTGATAGATTCTTGAAAAAATATTATAGGTTATTATCTGAGGGGGAGGGAGGAGACAATAATGTTAGGAATTGAGTTGCAACAGGTACAGTTCCATCCAGATGTCTACAAAAAAGCCTCATCACAGGAACAGCCTTCATCTACAGCAGAACAGTGGGAGCTGTCAGGAGAAATCTGTTGTTCGTGCTGGATCTAACAGCTCAAGGGACGTGAGGCCACTGCTGCTTCATACTCCCAGGTCCAGCTGGTGGCGAGGCTGAAAAATATGTCCCCAGCAGGCACATGCACACAAAAACACAGACATACACACACACACGCAGCTGGCTGCACACATCAGACACACACAGAGCACGCAGACACAGGCAGTACCACAGGGACAACAGCAGGAATAAGTTTTTAAAAAGCAGAACTGTGTATGAAAGCATTATTACAATGATCATTTGGAAGAATAGAAAGGCCTGGAAATTATCCCAAGGAGCATTTAGAAAGATGAGGAATGCTGCAATACTAACCATACATCCACAGGATGAGCCTGCATTTCCAGCTGAGATCTTGAAGATGTCAACAGGAGCAGATAAGCACTGAAGGTTTTCTTTAGCTCACTGCTCCCATTCTCCCCCACACCTGCTGCTCAGGAGCTGTCTCTGCAGCAACCAGCATAAAGCCAACAGGAAACAAACCTGATGTGCTCACACTTGGACTATACATCACTGACCTGATTTCTTTTGGCACCACTGAATTTCATGATTACTGCATAAGACCATATGCAACAGTAAGCCTCCTTCTAAGTAATACTGTCCCAAAGTTCATCTACTGCTGTGATGATAAAATTACAGACAGGACCCCACTCCCCTGTGTTACATACTTATTCATGTATGTACTAAAAAAGTCTTCATCAAGTGGTTATTTAATCTTATAAAACTTTGGTTTTTTCCAGTGACTCATTGCAAAATGCTCTAAGAAAATAAGGTCACTGATTCACCAAGTAAAATAACACAAATCCAACTACAGCCTAAGATCCCACTGCAGAAGTAGATGCTGTAAAGACCCATTGTCCTGGTTTCAACTGAGATAGAGCTAGTTTTCTTTAAGAAGCCTCTGCAAGACTGAGGTTTGGATTTAATATGAAAATAATGTTGATAAACTCATGTTATCAGTTGTTGTGATGTAGTTGCGGTGCCTACACCAAGCCAAGGACTTTTCAGGTCCTCACACCCTGCCAGGTGCACAAGAAGCTGGGAGAGCACAGCCAGGACAGCTGGTCCAGACGGATGCATTTGTGCATCACTTGTATCATTGCTATTATTTTTATTACTGTTGTTATTATGATATTCTTTTTTCTTTTTTTCTTTCCAATTGTATTAAACTCTCAATACTTCAATCTGCAAGGTTTTTCTGCCATTCTCCTTCACATTCCCTTGGGGAGGGAGGGGTGAGGAAGCGGCTGCTTGATGATGTTCAGTGACTGGCTGGGATTCAACCACGACACAGAGCAAGCAAATAATTTAACAAACACCTAACTGTGTTGAGACTAACTCGAACATGACATTTACAGGAAAATGAAGCAAAAGATGTTTTCCAGAATTTTCACATCACAAAGCTTGCTTCACAAGATGACTAGAGATGTCAGATAAACATCATAAAAAGGCCTTATCATCTATTCTAAAAGGAAGGATACTTTGTGATGGGTTAATTAATTGGTGGCAACAAGGAACCTTTCATGTAATCATGGAAGCATTATTAACAGTAATAAATTGCACCTTCCCTGAAGCAACATAAAATCAATGGCTTTACAAGAAATTGTTAGAGCAGTGATGCTTTAGGAAAAACTCTTTTCAAATGTATGCAGGTTGTGATGTTAAGGCCATTAAATTTTCATACATTTAATGATTTAGAGATATTTGATGGTATTGAGTTAGACATGATTTCTTAATAACTAATGTCTGGATTATTTGATCTTATGTACTGTATTCCCAAGACATATGCATTATATTTGAATGTGAGGTATGTAATATAAAAAAAGTCTATTTTTACTAGAAATGTTATTGGAAGGTGGAGGGAAAGGAAAGTATTTAAAATAAATTGTAAGCTTTAAAGGTCAAAAAAAATCTCTCATCATAATCTTCTGAAGCAAAGAGTCATACTGTTTCTCCAAGAAAGTTTTACTTCAAATTTACAGAATTTTCATATGAATTTCACAGTCAGGACAAATTTCATCCTCTCAGCAATATAAATTTAGATCATTTCACCCAGAAAAGATATAGCAAAAATGAGTGTTACTTCAGTATGTAATGGCACAGACTTATATGAGGTAAGTATATTTTTATCCAGTTCACTAAGGATTTCTCTGATTGCTTTGGATGAGACACAAATTTTAACTTTTTTTTTTTTTTTCCACATTGTTGAAAACTTAAGAAATCCCCTTGAAAATGTAGCCAGGTCATCACCTGTAGTTGCAACAGTTATCCTTTATCCTTCCATCCACTGTGGAGGTGTCATGATTTAACACCAGCCAGTAACTAAGCAACAGGGAGCTGCTTGCTCACCCTTCCCTGCGGGAAAGAAAATGGGGAAAAAACCCACCCCAAAATAAAACAAAAAAAAACAAACAAAAAAACTTTCTGGAGATAAAGACAGTTTCAGAGGATAAAAAAGGAAAATAATAGTGACAGAAATACTAAAAATGCAAGTGATGCACAAATACAATTGCTTACCACATGCAGAGGAGAAAACCCAACCTGATGCCCAGTCTGTTTCCCAGTAGCAATCCCACCTCTCACCTCACCTCCCCATCTATACATGACACTCTCTGGCAGGGAACATCCCTCTGGCCAGCCTATGTCAGCTGTCCTGGCTGTGCTTCCCCAGCTTCTGGTGCACCTGGCAGGGCATGAGGAGCTGAAAAGTCCTTGGCTTAGTGTCGGCACTGCAACTACCTCGCAACAGCTAAAAATATAAATGTGTTATCAATGTTATTCTCATACTAAATCCAAACTACAGCACTATAGTGGTTATTAGAAAGAAAATTAGCTCTATCTCAGCTGAAACCAGGACAGGAACACAAGTGTCATTAGCTCTGTTCTCCTTACTATTTCTCCCCAGTGGTTTGTAATTCATTCTTAAAGTTAATTACAGATAAATAAAATCTACGATAGAAGATTAAGCATAATAAGTTTTTTAATTTTTTTTAAGACTAAGCCAGAGGTCATAACAATTGTCAATAGCTACACAAATGTGATTAATACTAATTTAGCCTTTAAGTGCTAAAGCATCACTTAGCACATACACTGAAGAAGTGTCTAAATATAAATTAACCAGTAGGAGGTTAACACCCTTTGGTGTTACATAACTTGAAAGAGGAAATTCCTGCTGTGGCAACCTCCAGAAGCCCATTCTTTTGATAGGGATTTATTGGTACAGTGGCTGAAGAATTTGCCTTTTATATTTAATCATGATATGAATTATAACAAACATGTGAATGAGAAACAGAAATGGAGATAGGATGCTAATTAAAGCTAAAGGTGCATGGTTAGAAAACAGCTTACAAGTTTAAATTGATAATTATGACGCTTTAGACACTGTCCTAGAAAGGAAGAAAAAAAAAAAAAGAGAATATAATAAAGTGTGTCCACCTTATTATGACCAGGTTAGGACATATTAAATGGCTATTCTCTGTCATTACTATGATCAATAAAAACACATTTCTCACCCTGACCATTAGGTTAGATGGAGTTAGATAGCATGCAATTAATTACTGTTGCTTTTTCAAAGCTTATATGAAGTTTAATGTGTCCCAGAAAATTTCAAATTTTATTAAGAAGAAATTAACAGGCAAATTTAATCCTTTACTGGAGACAAAAAACATTTATGTAGAGGAAAACTTTATGACGTCCTTGTCAGAACATCCTTGGCTTGACAAAACAAGATGACTAACAAATGATATGGAGTATCACCTTGGGTAAAGGGATGATACCTCATCGTGGTCGATGGCTTCCTGACGATGAGGCTCAAGGCAGGCGCTGATCTCCTCTCTTTAGTGACAAGAGATAGGACCTGAGGGAACAACATGAAGCTGAGTCAGGAGAGGTTCAATTTGTATGTTAGGAAGAGGTTCTTTTCTGAGAGGGTGGTCGGGTACTGGAACAGGCTCCCCAGGGAAGTGTCACAGCACCCAGCTTGACTGATGTCAAGAAGCATCTGGATGATGCGCTCAGTCACGTGCTCTGACCTGACTGGTCCTGTGTGGAGCCAGGAGTCGGACTCATCCGTATGGGTCCTTCCAGCTCAGGAGATTCTTTGATTCTACAGTTTCCCCAAGACATTTTTTGAACATGTATTTTTCTCATTTGCACAATCTATGAAGCTACACAGTGAGACATCTTATCAAAGCAAGCATTAATCTAAATCACTTCCACATTGATCTCAGAACTACCTTATCAAAAATCCTGCCATCTGAAAAGATCAACCTGACCAGTGTCTTATAGATTAAATATATATCTGATCATGCAATCCACACACTATCATACTAACCCATTAGCACAGACTTTGTTTTCCAAGCTATATCATACTGCTCCCCCTCAACTATCCCACTGCCATTTTTATTTCATTGACAAATTATTATTGTATTATTGCTCTGACATTTTATTCTTCTCAGAGACTGAATTCCTTTCTACTTTCTCAACTCCAAATGACTAATAGGGATTGCTAAACCTCAAAATTCTCATCTAGCCATAGAAGTTAAAGGGATAGTGTCTGCCAGATCTCGGTTGTTTGGTTTGGTTTGGGGTTTTTTTTGGGGGGTTGTGCTGATTGAGAAACAGTGTTTCCAAATGTACCTTTACTTGATCATTTGTCCTAAAGGGAAGACTTGTCAGTGCTCAGTACATGATCCAGCACAAAGTAGAAACCCTGTCAAACATAGCTGTGAAAGCTCTAATACAAATGGAGGGTGGGTGGGGAAGTGTTAAGGCCATATAATAGATTCACAGTATTGCCCCATGACCAATTTCTTCATGTTTCTTAGAATGAAGGTTTTCATTCTGCCAGTTAGAAAGCAAACTGTAATGAAAAAAAAAAAATCAAAATTTATTTCTTTTTAATAAAAGAACAGGGTTTGGGCCTTAGAGGCAGGTTTCAGACCATCTGACCTACTGAACATTCACTCCCTTGTAGCTCTGAATGTTTAGAACAAAGCAAGCTCGTAACTTTCTAAATGATCGTGTGTATGCAGAAATTTCCAACATTATACATGTCAGTCAGAGCAGCACAGCTGCCCATCTACACTGATCAAGCTGAAGACCTGAGTCCTAGAGCTGACAAGCAGGCTAAGTAGTTCTCTCTCTACTGATAAGCTTCTTTGATAGTGCAGAGTACAACCAACAGCTATCATCACAGAGAGAGGCTCATTTATTTTGGGGAGAAGCAAATACATTCAGTACACCAGTACTGGTCTTTCAAAGGTTGCACTGGCACTCTGAAAAAAGCACACTGGTGCTATATATCCCAATCATCCAGCCCCCATGATCTCCTATAGTAAATCAGGCTTCCTTTCATGACAATGCTCCTATGATTCTTACAAATCAAACCATAGGCCGTAAAAGACCAGTGCTAGCGCAGGTCTTCACTGGGAAATACAACCAAGCAATGCACCAAGTGACAAGGACTGTAAGCTGCACAGTGAAATTACTCCTGTCTGAAGTGTAAAATAGCTATCAAAATATTAATGGTTGCTTCTAATTCCCCTCTCCCCATATTCAGAAGGTTTTATATTACCATAACACCTTGTCAACAATGATAATGACTAGTGTCTCAAGAGTCAAGTGAAGCATCAGAAGACCCCTTGATCACTAACTTGACCTGTCCCATTCCTCTGCCTTAGCGTTAACATTGAGTTTCAGTCTCTTCTCAAAGACCACCAACCCTTCTTTGAGCAATTTCTCCTCCTCTTCTCCTTTCCCTGTAGTCAGGAGAGGTCCCCCTCTGCCATTCATCCCTGTACTGACACATTTCCTGGTTTTCTACACTCCTGATGGTCCTGGAGGCAGTTGCTCTGATTTTCCCCTGGAAATGGTGCTCTCTTCCTACTGACTACATGGACAACATAACTATCCTTTTCAGCATCATCTTTCAAATAACTGCAGGTGCACTTCTGTACTGTCAATCTGCTCATCTTAAATTTAACTCTATTGCATAGACATGATTTCAATTCAGACTGAAGTCTAGAACCTTGTCGTTAAAAAAAAAAAAAAGTCTTTCTTGTGTTGTTTCTCACCTCACTTTAAATCCCTATTTTTTCACCGAATACCATGAAACACTTCCATCTGAGTGCACACTGATAAACAGCCAAAGACTGTGGGACACTAAGCTTCTACTCTGAATAATTTACATGATACCCAGCCTCACAAACCTGAAAAATTGCCATGGCTTTTGAAAGATCTTGGTGGATCTCTTGAATGAGAATCAGAAAATCTAAACTGATTATACACCATGGCTTTAAACAGAATTCATCATGAAATACAGATTATTAAATTTCTTCACAGTAAACAGTGTCATTGATATATTTTATATGAGAAGGGAATTATGTGCAAAGTATAATATGACATGACATAAGTATTCGTAAAAGAAAGATGCTATCTTTGATATCTTTATATCTATATTTTGTGTTGGCTGCAGATAGAATTCAAGAGCTGCATATCCCTAATGTAAGAATTGTTCAGTTTTAGCCTTTCACATGTCAATTTCATAGGAACTAACCCCTTCTCCCTGCTAGCAAAGACCCAAGGAGGAAAAGAGGAGGGACCAAAAATTATTAAGGCAAGCAAAAAAGCAGTAAACAAGAAAAAAATCTATTGAAATATATTTTTAAAATATTCGGCTGTAGCCTAGCATTTCACACTAGAGTAGAAATCAAGCATAATTCCATGCTGGTCAATGTTTTCACACACACAATGAGAAATTATGACCATCTCAGCCACAGTTTTGAAGGGTGGGGGAAAAGGGAAAGGAAAGAGGGAAGTGGAGCTGAGCTGAAAACAAGTCTATTGCTTTGGCCCCCACACCAATCAACTCATTACAATAAAGCACTGGAAGACACCTACTAGTGGTCACTGTTGGTGTACTGCCTCCCATATGCCAGCATCTGTGAGTTATCTATTGCCAAACCCTGGCTAGCCATCAAGAACAGATCTCTAAATTACTGTGCCAATTACACACAGTGGTGGGTTTGCTATTGCTGGTCCATCTGCAGAAATCATAACATATGCCAGTTGCAGCTGACTTTGAAAGTGTCCAATGATACTAAACTCAAGTATGCTCAAGAACAAGACCTTCTCTCCTTGCTAGCTTTACTTCCATCAGATCCAAGTTCTTATTAGCTAAACTGAATGTCTCCAGACTGTTTCATACGTGTGGAAAACAAAAGTCCTTGAACGAGCAGGAATTCATGGCCTTGCCCCAGATGTCCAATTGCAACCCCCATTTTACCATGGACCAGTAGACTCTCAGACTCATCTTTGTGATGTAGGAAAAATAAGGGTTAAGACTGTGCAAAGTATATGCCACCTCAAATATCCTTAACAGTATGTTCTGCAACTATAGTGACAGGATAGGATCTCTCAGTGGACCAAGGATTTAGAACAATAGGACCCTTCAAATTATTCTTTCCCTATTATTTGTATATATAAAACATAACTAGCTTTGGAATATTATCAAGAAATATTTTCTCCTCAACTCACCTGTATTGATTTTAATACCAATATATGCACCCCTTTGTGAATAATGAGCACCTCCCCAGATGTTTGAAACATGAAGTAAAAAGTGTATGTATGGGGAAGGTGGGTGAAAGGTGGTTAAGGAAATTTAAGAATACCAATCAGCTACATATTGTTATTATAAGAAAAGCATGCTTGATGTACTCAGTGTGCTGGATGGTGCTACATGCCCAGAACCCTATTCTAACTGGAACTGAAATAAACAAATATCTCAACTCTGTATGTGATTGGCTCTTTGCATACCAAGTGAAGAACATGACTTGTGTAAGAGGTCAATATACTGTAAACAAAATTTTTCAACTATTGCTAACAAACAACAAAATATTTTATATAATCATTTCTTTTAATTACTGAGTCCTAGTTAGAATCTGTTAGAATCTACAAAAATCTGTTTGATAAAAGGTTTGGCTTTCCCGAATTTGTCAGTAAAAACTCAAATGTTTTTTCATCAAATTGACAAATTGTAAACATTTATAAAGACAGCAGAATATAGTTACCAAAACCATCTCCACTTATTTTAAAACAAAACCTATATGTGAGTTAATGCGTAACACCACAGTGCTATAGCAAAGGGAAAGAGTGAGTCTTCTCAGCTACATGAATGCAGAAATAAAATTCAACAAATATAATAATCTTTTCCTCCTTTTCCTAACTGGTTGCCAAGAAAACTCATCCCATTTCAGCAAAGACCTTGGCATGGATCCTGTACAAAATTATAACATTCAATTTCCCACGCCTAACTCAAAAAGCTTTTCTTTATATCGCAATATCCAGCAGGTAACTTACTTGAGATGATTTACATTTTAAGTTCTAGAGTGAGACTGGTGAACTCTCAATGTTAGTACTTTCACACATGAAAGCTAAGGACAACTCTCCACACATTTGTGAATTATCCATGAACACATTTGAGCTTTACAAATTGGTTTGATTTTCAGATCTGTATGATTAAAGGTCCAAATATCTAGACCTGCTTAAACAGAAAATCACACAGAATAAATTGTATGTAACAAGACACATACACACCGCTCAAAAAAAAGTTGATATTAAGGGGAACCCTTTAATTTCATTGGCAGAGAAAAAGAGAATTCTTCTTGCACTTGACATTCTAATGGGGGTGACAGACAGCACTAGTGCCAAGCAGGGTAAGGCTTTACTGAGTTTGAGACATTCCCCTGAGCAAACAAAGAAACTGCTCATGAGAAAAGACCGTCCACATCCCAAAGATACATATTTCAGCTACAGCATAAGGAGTGCTAGAAAACGCAAGAGCTTATGCAACACTTCAGCTATTTTTCTACTATACTGAGATGAATTGAAAGTCCTTTAAAATCAGGCTCCTATATCACTTAGAATTTTGAAAGTTAAACAATCTGTTCCAACAGACTGATAGATAAAAAGGCCTGGGTGATTTGAAAACCATTAATTACTAATCTGTAAACCAATGAATACAAATATAAATATAAAGATACAGACTGAACAGCATTGCTCTACCATTCTTTTGTATGAATGTTCAAACAGCATACTATTTTCATTTACAAGGCATGATAGAAAGCGACTTCTCACACAAAACACTCAAGAAAGATAGTAGCAACTACACTTTGACTCAACTTTAAACACTTGGTGTAAGAAGAAAAAACCTACTAGAAGTTTATTACTATCGGAGATTGTTGATTTTCCTAATTATTGTATTTAATAATGCAACAACCACTCAGCATGACACAAAGTATTTTATGTAGTGTACTTCCAATAATTAATCTCTAAAAGCAGTATCTGTCCTTCTAATGGCATAGGATTCAAAAATTTTGTTGAGATTGCTAGATGGCCAGCACCTGCAAATAATTAATTGATCAATATTCCTTTGAGGAAACTACTGAGCTTATTATTGAACTAGCAGTTTGATTTTTCCTGGAACTGAAAGCTATACTGGGGCAAGACAGAGCTCTGATAGGAGGCAATTGGAACAAAAGATCAAGTTCAAGTATGTGGAGATCAGCTCAGGATGTTCCAGGAGCTTTGACAGATGGGTTTCAATTGATTTAACCTATCTTTAAATATTTAAGCAGTCATTTAACATATTAGAGCTCCCACTTGCCTAGACATTCCATCCAAGGTAGTTACTGCTTCCCCTGGCACAGAAAAAAAAGTCCCCTTAATTCTCATCTCAACATTGAAGTCTACTGATCAGGGGAAACGTGTCTCTACTCAAAGTCACAGGGGTAGCTCTTGGGTAGATACTTTTCCTAGTCCATCTCTTTTCCTCCAAGTCAGTAAACCCTAAACAATGGCTAGCCAGGTACCTTAAACCTTGATAGGACATCACCATAACTAGGCCAGCAGTAACATGGCAGCCTCGAATATCCCTTACACCATGTATTTATGACTTAATGCTTGCCCCTTTCCTCAGTGATACCCTCTGCCTTGGAAGCTAGAGGGATATCATTATTGCTTTGCAATATCCAGTGGTTTTACACTGCTGAATATATTTCTTCAGTAGACACTACTTAAATAGACACTAAACCAGCTTAGGTACATCCTGTTCCCAATTTGCCTTAATTCAGCAACACAATGATCTGTAAAGAGGTTTAATCATGTATTTCTACTTTAAGCCATTCTACCACCATAAAAATAGAATGCTGTAATTCCCAGACCTTTACAGAAACAGGTTAGGTAGAAGTGATGCAGTTCTACTGTAATGGTGGCACATCTTTTTGGTTATGAGCGTGACACAAAGACAGGGACAATATTCAGACTTTGCAGATTTGTCATAAGCCAACCTCATGTTGCTGAAGTGCACCTTGATACCGTTCAATTTATACTCATTTAAAAAGACAAATTTCAAACTAACAATATTGATCTTTAAAAATAGTGTAGAAATACAATCCCACAGCTTAGAGCAACATGTTTTGATGTGCTTACAGTTTGGCCAGTAGTATTTAGTGCTTTTTCCTTTTAACTGCATCTAAACCAGAAAAGATTTCATAAAAGGCCGCAATGCATACTTTCCTCTTATTTTCTGTAAGGACAAATTATAATAGTTTAGCCACAGTAAAATACATAGTAGTTAGGGCCCATTTGATTTTTTCAAATTAATTTCTTGTACTTGGTATTGCATACTTCTAGCTTCTCGGTTTGTTTAGATTAAATAATTTTAATGCTGAACTCAGCACACACAGAATGCTATTAACCATGGGAATAAATATTTGGAAGCTGAGGTTTTAAAAATTGCATTGACATTATTATTCTACTTAATAATAGGTTTTTCATTGTGATTTAAAAGGCAGTTTATCTTGCAGTTAAAAGTAATAAAATGTAACTGTATAAAATAAAAAGCACTTTTACAAACCACTGATCTAATTATATTTAGAGATCATTGTGAGTTAGCTTTATGATTCTATTTTTGCACTGTACTTTCATTTTTACTTTTTTTATCTTCATGCTTATATACAGACATGCAGATAATACATATACATGCAGAGATGCATGTGTGCATTTTAATAACTTGTTCAGGTTACATTGCCATGCTGTATAGGTCAATGTTTTCAGCATGCTGTATTTTAACGGATAGAAATAGTTTGCGAGTATTCTGAATTGCCAAATCTTTACAGAAACAGGTTAGATAGGAGTGACGCCATTCGACTGTAGTGGTGGGACACCAAAAAAAGCACTGAACCGATTTGTCAATTGATTTCCCAGACTTTCTTTCCTAAGCAGAAACTCTGACTTCTCAAGAAGGACATCTGGATTCACGTGAGTTTTCTACCACTTTGTATTCCAGCATTTGGGCAAACACAGTGGGTGTATCATGATTGAAGACCAAACAGGGAGTTACATTCAGGGTCCTTAGAGTTAGTTCTTCGGTTTCAACGGGTGCACAAAGAAAGGTGGGGGAAAAAAAATGTGAACAACTCTTCCATTCCCATTAACACATTTGAAAACACAACAGGTAAAAAATAATCTTCACACTTGGGGGGAAAAAGAAAAATAATCACAGCCTGGCTTAGTCTGAAGGCAATGTTTGCCTCACAGCATGAGGGAACACTGGCAACCTTCCTTTGCTCTCATTGCTTTTGATTACTTCTTTCCATCCACCAAGGCTTATTAGAAGCTTTATTTTTTCCCCTCCAATGAACTATTTTAAATCACTGCATCTATCCTGCCCAGTTTCAATAGATCATGCCTAAAGGAAAGTTTATCCTTATAAATTCCTCTATACCAGTAGAAATAAGATTGATTTTATAGTACCTTTTTCAAATCATCTAAAACTTAAAAGATCACACATGCTACCTGATTTCACTGGGTTTCTTGAGGCTGATTATATCCTATGAGGTTTATATCAAGATAGTTGTCAGGAGGGGAAAGAGGGTGGTTGTAGTTGAGATAGATTTCATGCTCTGGAAAACAAGAGAGGCATCAAAAATGGCTTCTAAGTCTTCTAATCTATTTCCAGTTTTTGCAAGATGTATCCCTCTCAAAAAGGCTAAGTTAAAGGGTAAGTGAAAGAAAATGTGCTGTCTTAAAAAAACAAGTTGACTTCAGAAATATCAAAACTCAAACCTCTATTTGAGTTTTAATTTCCATTTATTTCTTCCTTATCTTACTTGGTTGTCAAGAGTATATTTAATAATTTTTAATTGAATGAAAATTTGTGTTTGGTAAAATTAAGCAACATCACTACATGTTTAAATGACAAAGCACTAGCTGTTGCTGGTAAAAAAGAAATTAAGAAAATTAAATTTTAGAAAAAAATTAGTTACTACAGCTACACAATTTACTCAGTTTTGAAAATATGCAGCAAACAAAATAACCAATGTTTTCAACACACCAGTCTTAGCTGTTCACAGATGTAATAAATAGGAAGAGCCTTGCTGAAGCCTACTGTGAAATGAGGTGAGATTATAGTATTTTTTTGACCCTGAATTACCCATAACTCATGTTTTATTGTCAATACATCAGTTTATCTCGCAAGCTAAAGAATACTGGAGCATCCAAAACTTGGCAACAGCGGGTAACTTCTTTGTACTGAGTAAAGGAGAAATGAAGTGTCCAAGATGGTTAAGACCACTTTCAGACAGACAACTTAAGTCCAGTCAATCATTTTCTAGTCCTGTATTTCAACTCCCGAAACACTTAAAAACCTTTCATGTCTACTTATACTGATACCCCAGCACAATTCTCTGCTATATTTTATGAACAAATATCTTTCTTATATCAATGAGCACCTCAATTTGGCACACAGGCTGAGCCATTTTTGAAGGCTGAACTACTCAATTTAACACCTCTACACCCATTAATGTTCTTGGAATGGGTCTGAGTGACTGTATTTTGTGTCCTCTTGCTACAACTTATTTTTATCTAAGGAAAAAGCTACGTATGCTGTAGCAAATTTAATGTGGGGTAAAAAGAAGAGCTGCCTATAAAGAAGCGATCATGCTGCACTAAAACTGTATCATTTACATACCTGAATGTACCTTCCTCACAGTCCTTCACACTCAGCTGGCTTCTTCCTTCTGAGTATCTTTTCTTCAAGAGAGCAAACAGCCATGACCCTGCCCCACATCCATCTCTATTTGGTACACTATATTTAGGTGAAGCATACAACTATCAGTGTATGCAAGTACCCATGAAACTATGCATCATGTTTTCTGCTCAGTTGATTAATATACTAATTGGAGTACCTGTATATTCAACTACAACATCAGCTCAAGAACAGATGGAGTTCCTGTTCCAGCATCTCATGTGTCCTTTTAAACTAATTTTTTAGACAATCATTTTGTTCTCTAAAAAAAGTGTAGGGTTTTTCGCATATGCATGCAACAACATACATACTGTCCAAAAAACATAAAAGCTGAAAGATGTCTGATCTTTTGTAGATCACTGCCTCACCACAAAGGTCCAGGCTGGTTGTAATGATCACCAGAACAGTTCTGTCTTCCATGCCTAGTGAATTTTTAAATCAAGACTTTTGCAGCAAACCCTCTGATCTGTAGACCACACTGCACCTCCAGAACCACACCCCAGTGATTTACAGGAGGGCAGGCCTGCTTTCTTATTGCCCTGTTCACTTCTTCCTACTACATTATCATTACTGTATTGTGTGTATCTTCGAATACCTATGCTAATGCTTTTGCTGACTCTTGCCCTTGGCAAATCTGTTTTGGATACAACTTTCTTTTTCAGCAGCCACCAAAACTCCTAGAATTTTAGATAGATAAAACCAAACAGTGACAAGCACAGATTTTGAATCCCAAGACTGTATCGCACTGGAACATCAATGAGGCCTCCATGGTTCTGAGCAAAGAAATTATGTAGACAGCTCTAAACTGGAAAGAATAGTAGTTTTCACAGAATCATAAAAAGGTCTGGGTTGGAAGACCTCAAAGATCATCTACTTCTACCTCCCCCTGCTACGGGCAGGGACACCTTCCATCAAACCAGGTTGCCCACAGCCCCATTCAACCTGTCCTTGGACACTGCCAGGGAGGGGGCAGCCACAGCTTCTCTAGGCAGCCTGTGCCAGCGCCTCACCGCCCTCATAGGAATTTTTTTTTTTCCTAACATCTAATCTAAACCTACCCTTTTTTGTTTTAAAACCTCTTTTTAAAACCAGGCATTACATTTCCCCTTTTCCAGTCAGTGGGAACTTCATTGGACTGCTATGACTTCTCAAATATGATGGGAAGTGGCTTTGCAACTTCACCCACCAGTTCCCACAGGATTTCATTAGAGCTTTAGATGCACATTATTGCTCCCATTATTTCAAAAGAAATAAGGAAATTCATGTACTCTACTGTTCCATGAAAAGAGTGGAAAGAGCTATTTTTATTATTACTTGAAAAGTTTGGTAGTCTACTGCAGGTAGAAAGGAAGATGGGGCTTATATCTGCACTTCCATTTCTGTAGACAAAATGTATATCATACAAAGCCATCTTAACTCACATGGCATACAGATTTTATTTTACTTTTAACAGGGCTCCTGAATCTCCTGAAATAACTACAAGTCAAACTCTAAACTAAACTGGTAACATGTCACTTGTATCTGAGGTGGCTGATCATGCCAATCCCTGTAGTAGTCATACACTCCTAATTGTCTTTGACACTAGTTGAGAAACAGAAAAACAAACAGTTCAAGAAAAAGAAATTATAAAGCTCTACCAGACTATTATTTTACTATGCTTGAAAGACACGGGGTTTTTTATGAAGTCAGCTCTTAATTCTAATATTTATCTACTCACTACTTTTCATCTTCGGCTTTCATGTGTCAGGGTACATCCATTTAGTGAGTTAACTGCCATTAAATTACTAGATGCGTTAAGCCAAGATTTACAGGGAAAGATTTCACCTCTTCTTGCTCAAAAGCCATAACCAGAGCTGGACAAGTCAAGCCTTAAACTCAATAGACTTTACCCATGCACCAGGTAGGGTTTCTTCAGAAATAGAACCTACGTGATACAGATGTCTCAGGGATTTAAGTACAGTTTAGAATAAAGTCACCAAAGCTAAGAAATGTAATAATTTTTTAATAGGAAAAGGAGAAAATCCTCACCAGTGGATTAATAAAAAATTGTATTATTAGGACTACAATATTCTTCAACTAAATAGGAGTTTGAAAACCCTATTTTAGGATTCCTGGTGTACATAGTGTACTTAAACACTTAAACCACTAATTTAAACAAAACGACATTAATATACTGTAACTTCTAACTTTGGCATAATAGATATAATGTGGCTATAGAAGCCTCTTCAATTTAAAAATTTTAGTTCCATGTCTCTTATGGTAACTTGTTTGTAGTCACTGAAGGTGTGTCAAGTGCAGGCACTGTTAGTATGCAACTTAATTTTCTGACAATTTTTGCTAAAGCAGACTAACTTTAAATCAAGCAATGGCATATCAAAATAAAACATAATGCATGAATTTCAGCTTGAAAAATATTCAAATATTTAATTTTGAAAGCTGGATATCAAGGCCTATTACAGTCATAACAGAAAGTAAAGTGTGTACATCCTCGAGGGTAAGTTTTAGTTGGTCTATTATAAACAAGGAGTATTTAAAAATGTGTGTTTTCAGAAAAAAAATAAAATAGAATATCTTAATCCTTAAATGGAAACCTCATTAAATTTCAGATTTCAAACTTTCACTCTCCAATTTCTTTTTTCTGTAATAATTTGACATGGTCAACAAACACAAGTTTTATCTTCCAGGCTAGGCCTAAAGTTAATTTTACTACAACTATGTCATTATTTTTAAAAGACAAAAATTGCACAGGTCATGACCAGAGAGTTCACACACCCTGTATTTAGTTCAAAACACTTACTCAGAATCTCATAACAGCAGAAAGGGAATCCTTTTTCAGCTAGGACTTCAGGATTTCCTCTTCCACAACTTCTGTTTATTCATCCTGAAGTAAATTCATAACCCATCTCCTTTCAATCACTTCAGATTTTGGACACTGCATGTTTACTTCCCATTTCTTTACCAATGATGTTGCAGTTAAATACTATGGCAGCGTCATGATCCACAACCAGCTAAACTAATTTGGCAGAGGTTAAACCCCCTTGCATTCCAACCAACCTCAGCTCACTCTGGGAGGCTGGGGGCGGCTGGGCTTAACCCCTGAGTGACTTTATCGTGACCAGATCTTCGCAATTCTCAGGAACGGAATTAAGAATCAGAAAGGAGTCAAGGTTCAAGTGATTTTATTTGACCCACAACAAGCGTGCAAGAGAAGGGAGGAAGAAAGATAAAAAAGTGGAAAAAGAGTGGAGAAAAAGAGAGAGAGAGCGCAATATCTACCACCATGGAGATGGTGTCCTGTCAGTCCAATGTCTTCAGTTCTGATGGGAGAACGTTCCCTCGATGTTGGTCATCTCTTTTCTTTCACTGGGTTGTATTCACTCCTTCCAGGAATCAATTAGCATATTCCAAGAGCTATTTTGTTTAAACTCACCAATCAATCAGCAGGAATGTACATTCTTAATACCATCACTGGCGGGTCTCCAGGAGTTTTTAGGTGGTCTTCAGGGGTCTCTGGGTCCCTCTGTCTTCCAGACCCCAGGTCTGGCCACATGCACAGGGCTTGGGCCAAATTGAATCAGCTCTCCATTCAGGTCCGTAAGAAGGCAGGAAGCATCTGGTCTTGCGGTCTGACCTTTGCTCTGTTGCTTAAAACAGGAGCGAGAGTTGGTGGTGTAATGTTCCAGCAGTGTTGAGATTAACATCTGACACAGTCTCTTAATCTTTTCAACACAGTCCCCTACAGGGAGTTAAATGAAACCCATCATTTAAGAGCACTGAGCAACGTTTGCTGTCAGTTTAGAGCCCTTCAAGATTTGGGGTTGAGTGTCAGCAGTGGGATTTTCCTTTCCAATATTACCTAGTCCATAAACTTATCCCTCTTCCTCCTTTAAGAGTGAAAAAAAGAATACAGCCTGTTGCATTTGCCTTACATTTAAGTCCAGAGTCACATTCATGCTTTCAGCTACAGTACTGGAACCAACCATTGGAAAAATATTGATCATATTATACCTCATGCCAATACTTTTGACTGTTCCCCTTATATTAAAAATCAATAAAAACACATAAAATGACTGAAGATAAGCAGCCTCCAAACAATCAAATTCAGAGTCATTTCAATGTCTCTTGTATCAGAAAATTCACCTTCAGTTTCAACTTCACTAGTAATCAAAAATTACATTTCCGCCAGTGTTATTACCTATAATCCTGGAGCAAGGTGTGTCCTGAAGCAACAAAAGTCCCCATGTTTTTAGGAATCAAGTCTGGATAATATACTTTAGATCTCCACTTAAGAAGCAGTTCAAAGTTGTAGCATATATAACATACAAAATATTACTGACTTTTTAAAGTTGCTTTTTCTTTGCATTTAGTCTGTTAAAAGTACAAGTAGTAATGCAAGCACTATCTTAAACACAATCATAAAAGTCTTCAGGCTTGAAAACAAGCTTTGTCACTGTATGTTTGCATAAAACCTGTCTCTGAGGTGCTAACACCACTGTTAGATATTTAAGCTTTAATTGCAGTGCCATCATCTTCCTTTATGTTTTGCTGGATTTATTGTTTCCTCCGTGGAAATGATCCAACCCATGCAAATACTGGGAGGAGCAGCATTCTGATGCAGGAGAAATGAAAGACACTTTAGTTAAATAATTCCCCTATGCTTTCGATAAAACACGCAAAATGTTTTAACAATTAAAAAGAAGCATATGGCACTGAACAAGGGGAAATTGTTTGTTCGTGTTAAGTTTAATATGTTATTATTACGAAGGATATGAGAGGTTTTCATGTAACCGTTTAAACCAGCTTGCCCTCTCCCTTTGCTGTGTCCTCTCCCATTTGGATTTCCTATTAGAAAATAAAGGAAACCTTTACAAAGGACCGAAATATGGAGAATTATTTTATACCATAATTTGCTTATTTTTACAATACTGTTTCACACTTGAAAAGGAAGCATGGGGAATAACTGCCTACTTAGAATAGTGAGCAAATCCTCCTTCAAGCTCACCCAGAAGAAACATGCTATACAGGAGAAAGATGCTTGGTCACAACAATTCCTGGTGAGAAGTGCCCAAGTACTCGCAAGCGACTATCTCAACAGACCAGGAAATGACAGTTTCAATGGGAACGAGACAGCTCCTCAACGGTATCTTGCCTCTGCTGTCACGAAGGGGTAAGCAGATCCCAGCTCCTTCCAGTACTGAATTATTTTTGTTCCAACACTTAGAAAACAAAGATCATTTCTAACCTTTGCAGTAATTTCAGAAAAAAAAAACCCAAACCTCTGTTACTCAAATTTCTTTAAGTATCACGTACAGCTCTTTTCTCTCTTCTCACTAGAATTTAATATACTCATTCTGTGCTGAACTAGAGTTCTTAAATATTCATCTCAGATAACTTCACCTTCCTCCTAAATGAAGGAAGTAAAGGAAAAAAACAGAAAACACTTAACCTCATCCATTTTCTCACTAATAAAAAGGAAGTACAAAAGTCTATTCTATACCAATCCTGTTGTCATCACCCCATAAAGTGTCATTTCAAGTAGCGTCTAAGGACAATCACATGGCAACAGTAGAGGAGAATGGAGCATATTGTTCCTGAGAAGTGTTCCAAGATCACTGTTAAGCATATGGCTTTTGTTAAGAGTGGATCATAAGATCCACTTCAACAGATCATTCCTAAACGTTGCATAAATCAAGTTGTTAAACTCTTAGTGCAAGATCTTACATGTTCAGAGAGTGTAGGGCATGTCTTCCCAGGAGTTTTAGGACAGGAAGAAAAAACAGATGTTTGGTGGTGTCACAGGGAAACTCTCTTAGTGTAAACAGGAAAATGGAAGAGTGGCCAAAAGCGAAATCTGATCAGAGCAGTGAACAAGCTAGACAGGAATGAGAAGCATGAGAAAAATGTGGATGTGGTACTGTCTTTAATGTCCAAAGTACTACAAAAGAACATGATAAAAAAACCCTAAGAGCTAGGAGGAAGTCTGAAGACCTGTCACATAGGGTGCTAAGAAAATCATCGCCTAGGAAAGACCATACAGGCAGAGGCTGTGTCACTGCACTGTTAGAAGCTGACGCAACAAACCAGGAGCAGAAGCCACAGGAATAAATTAAGTAATTCAGCAAGTGGAAAAATGTAAGACCAAATCCTCCAGGCACGGCAGACATTGAAAAGACACTTAAGATGAGAAGCTGGCAAGTAGAGTACTCACACTATTACTCTATTTCAAAAATATGCACCACCATGAAAGGTGCTCAAGCTGTCCATCAATGTATATTTTGAATGGCCATTTAATCCAATAATCCATTCATTTCCACCAAAAACACTAAAAGAAAAATATCATTGCCAGTCAGTCTCAGCAATTACGAAGGCAGTACAGATCAGGTTTTAATGTTTAACAAGCCATCATCTAGGGTCAAGAACATCAACAAGATGAAAGTAAAGTTCACACATCTTATGTTTTTTCAAGGAATGCCTCAGCTACGTCCTGATACTCTATACTTTAAAATACTTAGTTTTAGACTTAACTGTATCAAAAGCAGTATGACTGAGGAACAGTGCTACTTATTTCCTGCTTGCTGACCAACAAACACCTATTTTCTAAAGAACTAAACACTGATTAAAGTTAATTTTGTTGTTGAATGTAAGTTACATACTGCTTCTGTTTGAAAGGGCAAAGTACACATATACATAAGATTTGCATTTAAGGTGCACTGGAAGTACCTTTTCAGGCAAATGAGTCAAAAATATTTGGGCATTCATAAACCCACCAAATACTGCTTTAATATCTGAAACATCAAGCAGAAAAAAAAAAAAAAAAGAAGAGGCTGAATTTGGGATGTTTCATGAAGAAAATAAATGATAAAAACCTGTGCTACTTCAGGTTAAACATTTACAGATATCCATTAGTGACTATTGCAGAAGTTAAGAAATTGGTATATGAGGTATGTACAGAATCCCCTGACCCATCTGCTCTCTGCTGACTCGTCATCCGCCCCGGCAGAGGTCTATGTGCTCTTGCAGTTCTGTCACACACAGGACAGCTTCTCCCACACCTTTCTTCACTTGTCCTTCCTACAAAGCATGCATCCATCCAGCACAGCACACCAGCCATGTGACTATGTATCAGTAAATGTAGAGTTAGGTGAAATACTACACATCTGATAGACCCTTGAACGTACTGTTACACTGAATGAAGAAAAAATACAAGGTACCCAAGAGCTACCACAGATTAGCATAAAGGTTCTTCATGAAGGGTAATAAACACTAATTCCACAACAAAATCATCCTTTTGTCATTCTGACATCTCCAGCTTAGGCATTCTTTACTGGTATGAACACCCACACACAAACATACATTCTACTAGGAAGTTCTGCCTCTTCCTCCTATTCTCGTGATAGTCCTGGCTCATCATCAGACTCTCTAAGTGAAATGATTTCTTTGTGTATTTCTTGTGTATACAGGCAACTGATACTGGTACAAGTTGTGGGGTTTTTTTGACTCAGCTACAGTTCCTTCACCAGTTTCTATTTCTGGGGCTGGGGTAGCTGCAGTGTCTGACAGTCTGCTTTCTCTCTCTTCCCCCTGATGGTGCTGCTTATTATCAAGCAGCATTTGGTAAATAGTGGCCAGGATCCAACACAGGGCAATGAGTTGAGCCTCCTTGGAACTGCCACAGCATTTCACTTTCAAACATTCTATCACTTTATCAGAATTTTGTAGTTGTTCAGAGCAAAATTCCATTGGAGGTAAGAATTTCTATAGATACCTGCCCATATTCTCCTACTGGCCTATGCTATGACACCTCTGATTTTTCAGCCTTGGGGAAAACCTCTGTGTAGTGTTCTTAAAATAATGTTTTGTAGTCCTAAACAGGACTTGAAACACATTCAGGAGACCTAGCAATGGGAACATCCTGGCTTGAACATCCCAAGGGTAGTCAAATTCTCAAGAGCTGCTGTAACCAGCCTAAAAAAAAAAAAAGTATTACTACCCCATCAGTTGGGTGTGATTATGAAACAATTCTCAGAGATATTGTCCAAGTTATGGTCATGACAGAAACACCACATACAAATACCAGCTTAAGCTCATCACCACTGAGTCAATACCACACAGTACAGCAAAATGAGAATCTGGTGCCAAACACCATGGCAGGGATTACATAGAGCAAGTACAGGTTTACATACCACAGCCATGTGACCAAATAAAACATCACTGTGACCAATGATTGTTTAAATAACATGATAAATGCTAATTATAAGTTTGTTTTTAACACACTCTTGTCAGATCTGTCATTATCTCAAACCTTCGTGCCCCATGTTGGGCGCCAAGGACTGTTGTGGTTTAGCTCCAGCAGGCAGCTGAGCACCACATGGCCGCTCACTCACCCCTCCCTGGTGCGATGAGGAGGAGAATGGGAAGACAAAGATGAAACTCATGAGTTGGAACAAGGACAGTTTACTGGGACACCACAGGGAGAGGGAAATTACAACAGTTCTTATAAAAGAATATACACAGAAGATGTGACCAGTGCTGATGGATGCTCAGCCCACACTTAACGACTATTCTGGAGATGCACGGAGTTGCCTCTCCCCGATTGGCACCATTTCATGGTGAGCATGACATCACATGGTATGGAATACCCCTTTGGCCTGCTGGCTCACCTGTACTGGCTCCTTACAACAATTAACTCTGTCCTCAGCCAAAACTTGTCTCACAAAAAAGCTTATGAAATATTACCTCACCTTTTTGCCAGACCCTTTTCTTTGCCTTTGTTTAAAATTTTGTGAGAACCTTTTGGTTATTCGTGATGTCCATGCATGCATACATAAATACATTCATATACGTGTAAAACAATCCAAAGATTTTGGCCAGACACACATAGGAGGTTTTTCCCAGGTATTTCTTGAATTTTCAGCACTAACATTTCCAGTCTGATTATAATACTTAGTACACTTAGATGATCTTTTCTCTGAGGAACAAGACAAGATAAAAGAGCACTAGACAAAAATAGATGGAAATTTACTTCAAAAAATAACAGCCTACTTCAGAAACAGCTGTTCCCAGAACTTTCTTTGCCTCCCATGAAACCAAGGTCTTTTTTTTTGTCTCTCCTTCCCCCCCATAAGAGTTTTAAGAGCACTTGGTTCACTTCAGAGAAAAGGAAAAACACTTTTCCATCTGCCTGTGAGCAATGTGTAGGATGTGCCATGATGGGTGGTTATTGACAGCAGTGGAGGTGGGTGCTGGTCTCTGCTGCCACAGACCCTAGATCTCCAACACATCTGTCAGACACGTTAGCCTGCCCAGGCCTCTCCTTCATGTTTAGAAGGAAGAGGTATTCCAGTTTGATCTCTGCATCACCGAGGTAAAAAAAACAAATAGTTGTCACTGCGCTGCTAAGATTTCAGGCAGTTCTTGAGATATTTAAATTCTGCCTGTCATCATATCGCAGCAAGTAAAAGAACTAACAGATCATCAACTAAAATATATTCTGCGTGTTCACAAAAGGGAAATGCAGAAGATTTGGGAGAAGGAAGCTGACTGAACTGGCACTCCATTTTATTATTTTGTCTAAGGCAAGAAATAATTAGTCTCATTTAACAGGATTAATTTAACATTATCAGCCAGATCACCACAGCATTTTGAAGATCACTTTCACAGTTTCACCAAAAGAGGAGAAAATAATTTTTACATGTTCTAAATATCAACCTAATTCCAATTCTGTCACTTTAGCCATAAGTCCTACTTGCGTTTTCATTCTGAAGTGAGACTACAGCAAGGGACCTCATCTTTTTAGGACAGCAATGAAAATAGTCTAAAAATAGAGTATGATTTGAAAGTAAAAATTTAAAGCTTATGTCTTTGGGGGCATAATTGATAAGGGAAATAAATTTAGATAGTGCTCAGTAACCATGGTATGCAGCTATTGTCTTTCACTTATGTTTTCTTATAAAACAAGGTTTCCTAAAGTCTGACTGGGAAAAGAAGCAAAGTACTCAAGGCTTTATTTGAAACAGATTAGTTTTTGCTATGTGGAGACAAGATGTTTATGAACAAAACATTCAACCCAAATCAGTAGTTTCATTTCATATTTCACAAGACAAATAAAAATTGACATCATTCCTCCCCTTTGTTTCTCTGAATGTGAAATCTATTTTGCACAGATAGGATATTCACTGCACATTCCTTTCCTTTTTCCTCTAAATGGAGGAAAAGGGATTGCTTTTAAATAGAAGAGACAAACTCTCTCTTTTTCTGTCACCATACTTCAAATTATTTTAATTGCTTTTCCTATTTCTTAGTTATATTGATCAAAACATTCAGACTTCAGTTTTATAAACTGCTAGGGAAGTTTGAAGTCCATTTAACTTGTTATTAACCTGAGAATAATTAAATATATTCATCCATATTTGCATAAATAAACCTACAGACCCTTTTTTTTAATGTAACTAATTATTAGTTTAAACAGAATTTGAGATGTCTTGATTTCTTATATCCATTTTCATGGTAATAACTGCTTTGATAATACCAAGCACATTATTTATAAGCCTAGTGAATCTGAATGTGAAAGCATTCAGTTCTTCCCAAGACACAGTCATTACAGCTAATCAACAGTGGTACTGAAAAAGCTTCAAAATGTATGAAAATACTTCTTTGACATTTTAAGTCTATGAAAGGAACACCGCCGCTCCATACTTTTGTAGATAAAACTTCCTTCCTGTAATTTTTGTTCCAAAAATTTCCATAGAAGCACTGTATCTAATTGCTTGGGAAAAAAGGCATTAATGGAGTAACAACTCTTTCTCTCTATTGTGAATTAAAACATGCAACTTTATAGCAGAAAGAATAATGCTAGCATTAATATTTCATTCTCTCTTCAAGATTTCTCATTAGTTCCTTTGTGCTCAATTTTATATCGTAATACTCACAAGGTGATGTTAAGAGTAGGAAGCATTTGAGACAGCTACTATTACCTCTTACTTCAAATTACTGAATGTGGATTCTGAAGACAAAATTAGGATGTTATATTAAAAACATGGATTTCATTTACCTGTTACCTTCTGTCTTCCAGTATACTTCCTGTGTCAGGTAAAGCATTACTAGCCAAATATTAAACGAATGTGTGTTGCACCTGAAGTTCATACATCTCTGTTATTAAATGAGAGGAAATAAAAGCAGTTAACAAAAAAACTAGTTGAGCTGCTTCAGCATTTCCACCTGTGTTTTTGAAGTGGGTGAACTGATACCATTTTTACTTGTGAAGTTCTGTATCCAAGTCTGTGAACTAATGTTTACCTAAACCAGTCAAACCATCACAATAATCAATTCTGCACAGACACCAATACTGAAAATGCAATCACGGTGTAAGCATCAGATTCTAGGAAGATCCATCAACCTCAGCTTATTCACAAGGAACAGATACACAGAAGTCCATATAACAGCAACAAAAACCTTCCAACATTTCATAAGCACATAACCCTAGAGATTGCTTCCTAGTCTTTTCTCAGATTTCAGATACATCTACGTTACTGTGCTTCTTCAGGACAGGATTTCCTTAAAGGTTGGGGGTTTTGTTCCTGATAATTTTTAACACTTCTGAAATAGGATTTCAAGTGGTCCATCTAGTTGGTCACTAAAGATCACATAGAGAAGAACTGCAAATAACACCAGTTCAAAGCTGAAATACATATGCTAAAAGTTCATTTTGTATGAGTAGGTTTAACATGGATATTTCTACATAAGGAGAAAGGACCTCATCTCACATGACAGCAACTGTATGACTGCATTAAGTCCCCTCCAGTTATCTTCAAGGGGACCCCAAACTCACAGTATATCCTTAGTAGATTCCTTCAAACGATAAAGATCTTGGAATTTACTGAACCTGTTAGAAGAATCTTAAGATTTAAACATATTCACAAAAAAAACCCCAAAAGTCAACCAACCAAATAAAAAAACCATCCCAAACCCACATTTCTTTATTGGGTATAATACGGCATTTTTAAGTATTTACTTGCAAACACTTAAGAGGGCAATTTTCAACTGCTATCTTCTGCCATAAGTGTATGAAGAAAAGCTACCTTTTCTACCTCTCAATTTGTAAAGTCTGTTGTGTTTTCTCAGAGATTCGAAAGAGCTGAGAAAAAAGAATTTCTACCTTGTTTATGTAGGAAACCAAACAAATGAGGATCTTCCATAGCTAGCTAGTTAAGGAACGAAATCCAGGAAGCTTTCAAAAAGCAGAAACATAATTTTTAATTTGCATTATATTTTTCAAAGTAAGATAGAAGAAAATAACAATATTCCAAAGCCAGCATTGTTCCAAGAGCTGAAAACAAATACCAATTTTTGGATCCAGTTGGTGGTCCTAAATTTATTCATTCAAACAAATAAAACAGAAATGGATGTTACTCTCTAACTAGAAAAACGATAGAAGCGTAAAATATTTTTATCTGCCTTCATCTGTTTGCTAGAAGTGGTGTGCAGGTGTTTTGTAATTTGCTTTGGGTTTTTTGTTGGGTTTTGTTTTTTTTTCTTCTTAAACAAATGTTTGTTTTCTCCAAGTATTAAGGACTTTGGTGTTTTAGAATTCTGTACGTGTTACTACCACTCGTATCTACTCAGGATATATAGAATAAGCAATGCATCATTATAACTCCATTGCTGGATGATGTATTAATGGCTGCCATAGCTGTGACAGAAATACATTAAGGATATTTCTACATAAATTTAAGAAGAGGAAATCTGAGACAATCTTTAGGAACTGTTCATACTATACAAATCAGAAGTATTTGTCTGAAGCCTGACTTGTGTATGCCTAGAGCACTGGTTTCAAGGAAAGCTAAAGCACTTTTTCCATTAGGAATTAGTTTTAGAAACTTTAGGAAATCTACTGAGACTTAAATTTGAAAATTAAATCCCAATTTTGCTAAGACTTACGTGGTTGGTTAGCCATACACCTATATAGATTTCATACTATTCCTGCATATAATGATAAGCGCAGGTACATTTCTAGAGCTATTAATTCATTCAGGCACTGGACTTTAGCCAAATTTGAATACAAGAGATTTGTCAATGATATATATACAAGACTACAGTTAGGACTTCATTATGTTATGCGTTATATTATTTTACTGTATGATATGGAATTTCCCATACTGGAACTAAAATGTCTGCATTAAATTTGTGGAATATAAAATTAGGCATCTGCTTAAAAAAAAAAAAAAATCAAGATTCTGTCATGGTAATTTGTAGAAAGCTAAGCCTCTCTTTGCATACTCTTATTTTTAACCTTCTTGGACCTCTTGTTCTCTCTTCCCCTTTATCTAGACGTGCCTAGCCTATCCAGTTGTAAAGTTGCTATGCTATCGGAATATTCACTTGGGTTTTCTTTCTCATTCAGACCATCTTACAAGCAGGAAATCACAACCTTACTGCTGGTCCAAACAACAACCAAACAAGAATCATGGAGCAGTTGCAATCCTAAGGACTGACCCCCCTCATACACACTGCCTGTACCCTTAACCACACAGTCTCTCCTAGCCAGTCATTAACACACATTCATCTTAACATACAGAACATGAATTACATTGCTAAGCATTTTCTTCATTAAGAAATCCAAACTCTGTTATTCAATCCATTGTCACAAGTACATAATTTTTACTTGATCTAGCTACCTGTACCTATCAAGCATCAGCATCTCCAAATTAAGTATTTAAAAATAATCACTAGCAGTCACATAAACCAGTTTAACCAGACCTCATAAGGCAACTAAGAACTAAATTCAGAACCGAAGCCAGACAAGGATGGGGAACAATAATATGTTCACCATATTTCTGCAATTATTAGTACAAATAATTTAAAGAAAAAATATACACATAAGTATATAACAAAGACAGTACTTTTAAGATTTAGGAGGAGTTCTCAGGTCCATAAACAGAAATGGGTTCTCTCTCTTTAATGGTAAACCATATTAAAGCACCTAAACAACATAAACAATGCATAAGGAAATTCAAGTACCTAACATGATTTTGATTTGCCAGATTCTTGAGAACAGATATGTCTTACCTTCAGTGTTTCATTTTGCTTGCTTGGGTATAACACAACCTCAATCCTGATGGTATAATTTGCCAGCACTTCACATATGCTATTCCGATAGCATATGTGAACCTGGAAACAGCAGACAAAGGCTCTGTCCAAGATTCAGGTGCATAAACAAACCTTTTGAGAGTGGAGAACAGGTTGGTTTATTTTAGAAGGCAGCCAAAGAACACACGATTGAGTCCTCTCACCTTTCTATGAAGTAGTATGAAGAAGGGACAAGCTGGTTAATATGCTTTCCTTTTACAGTGATCACTCATTTAGACCTTTCAGTGTATCTGCCACAATAGTAAGATACAAGGAAGGCTCAAGAGAAGACATAATCCATACAGTTTCTTTCAATATGCAGCAAGAACAAACTATTAACTGGACAGCAAACACAATAAAGGTGAGCACAGTACCACAGTAATGGATTTAATTTCCTATTTGGCAGGATTATGTTCTAACTTTGGCCAAAGGCTGCTGAGGCAGGTGGAATTAAGGAGGCAGGAAACAGAGGCATGCTCATCAAGGGGATTCTTTCTTGATTTTGCAAACCACTTATCTGTTCTACAGGACCTTGGTTTCAATAGAAGTTGTTAAATTGTTATTCTCAATTTCAATCAATTATGTAATTTAAGGGTTAGATTTAGGAGACATGAACACAAGTTCTAACTTCTAAACTCTTGCTACAATACATCTGCTATAAAATAAACAGGCATAAATCCTAGGCTTTAGCACAGTGAGTTGTCCATGGAGACATCCAAAAAAACAATAAACAAAGTTCTCTGCAACATGTTCTATCTGACCATGCTTGGAAGAGGAGGTTTGGGCTAGACAATCTCTAGACATCCTTTCCAACATCAACCACCCCATATTTATCCCCTTTTTATTCAGGGCAAGAAAAAAAGTTTCAGCAATCCCAATGAAACCAGCGTGCAATCACCCAGCCCTGCCCTCTGCGCTTGTAACTCAAATTCCAAGATGATCTGATCCAGTGACTCTTGCTTGAGTTCGCTGACTCCAAACCTGACTCTTGGGTAGCATTGCATCTGAGTTTACGTCCCGCTGGTGTGGCACCAACTCAGTCTGTGTATGAAGGTCAGATCACAGAATGGACATGTAGCATTCTTTGCATTTCTAATTTACTTAATCAGATTTATAAAGATAAACCTTTGCATATTATTTCTGAGCCCGCACTAGGGATAGAGGGAGAAGGACAAATTAAAAAAAGCAATCCTATTTTTCCTGCAAAGGGGAGGAAGGGCCTGATACTGGCAAGCAGAAACACTGATAGCATTCAGTATCAACTGCATCGAGATGCAAGAATAATTCTCCTTTCTTCCATTTTGTCCTGTGCTTGAAGAGGTTGTAACTGGTTTTTATGTGCTATCACTTTCTCCTGTGCTTCCACTGCAAAATGCAGTATTTTACATATTTGTTATTTTCTTTGTGGCTCCCTAGAAACACTTCTGCACAGCTCAAGCTTGTGCTCTTTAAATGACCAGTAATTTATCATCTGTGGTTTGCGCTTGTACCCTTGGTGCCTCTGATATTATCTCGCGCTTGTGTTCTCAAGGCGTTTGCTGTCATCCTGTGGCTGTGCTCTCAGCAACCCTTGCTATAGCATGTAGGAGAGGGGTGAACCCCTGAATTTGGCAAAGTTCTCCTCCTCCTCTTTATGACCATAAGGCACATTTCCCAAAGCATCTGAGCAATGGCATTACGTAGCTGCTTAGAGTAAGAACTTGTCCTGGTTCTGGCCAGGCCAGAGAACTTAGAGAAGGGGAAGAATTTCACTTTGCTATAAAATCTACTCTTCTTATTTACACTGTTTCTCTTAAAATCAAAATAGCAGTGGCAAGTACTAACTTACCCATTCCTGGGAATCGACTTATTGCTTATGTAGTATCTGCATCAAATACTGCCTCAATTCACCAGATAGGTCACAGTGATTCTGGCAAATTACAGGGCCAAGGTAATGGGAGCCACAGTCTGGTTTTAGAATATAAAAAAATCAGAGTGCTGCACAGGTCAGATCTTACTCCTAATCCAGAGTTCAAATGCAACATAAATGCTGACATAAATGGGCAATGCACCTTCAGCTCTGACCCACATTTAATAGAATTATCTAAGTCATATACCCAAAGACGTGTGTGTTTGTCACATTTGAGAGCTGCTCTGACAAGATCATGCTCCACACCACTAGAGTCTGTAAATCCTAGCAGGACAGGAGCCTGAGAGTTATCGCTGGTACTCAGCTCTGCCGGCAGCGAGCACCTGTGAACACACAGAATCAGAAGGAGGCACCCTGAAGAGACCCCTGCACCACAGCCTGCCTCAGGCTTGGAAAGGGGCTGTGCTAATTGCCTTCCAAGGCAACTGCACCCGTTAGTTCTGACCAAGCCTGGGTTTAAGGGGGTCACCATGGAAAGGCTGGCCTGTAATGTATCTTTAATATCATGTAACAAGCCTCACGTATTAAGAATTAACCAGAGATCATCCTGCTGCTTATAAAATGCACTAATGAGATTCAGATTAAAATATCTGCAGTGCACTGGTAAAAAAGAACTGTCTAGCAGTTCCCTTTATTTTTATAGCGACTATAGCATAACACATAGTAACTTAGTTTCCCAATATGATTTGCTAGCTTATATTTTTTGCCTATTTGTCTTCATGTAAAAAGCCTTTATGTTTTCCTTGACTCCTCTGCTCTCAGGAAATTAAGATGCTTTGCAAAAGGTCCCAGGAAAAATAATGCTTCTTGCTTAAATAATTTTAGGATGCATGTAAAACATGCCTTAATAATTATTGCAAAAGCAGTCTTTTCACAATGAACATGCTGTAGAGCAAAAATCATCATCGTGTAATAATTTCATCTTATGCATCTAGAAAGTTAGCAATGTACTCTCTACAGTATGGAATAGATCGCATCCTAGAAGTAATGTTGCCTTATTGATGGGAGAAGCCTAAAGATACTGGAAGGACTGGGATTTCACCTGAAAATAATTTTCTGATTTCTCAGGAAGGAGATCCTGCTCACTCTGAAATTGAAAATACATTATGGTTTATTTCAGTGGTAAGAGGATCAAGCACTAATAACAAATATATCATGTACATTCTTAGCTGCAGAAATTTTAGCCCCTTAACTTTAAGTTTTTTTCTTAACTTTATAAAAAAACCCATCTAATTTGAATACGGAAGGAAATATAACTACAATGTATCATGTACCTTTCATAGCTCAGAAAGTGCACTGTACAGCCAATTTCCCATTTTTATGAGACATGGGAACACACAAAGTTTTTTCAAAACAAGTGTCTTCCTGTGCCAGATACTGTATACCAGTATGAAACAAACCTAAACTCAGCTATCCAAACAGGTTTTCCAGTGAGACAGTTTGGATAGAGTTGGACATCAAAAGCTGTAAAGCCACAGTTTAATATAGATTAAAGAAACGGAACAAATTAGCTGGAATAAATTAGTCAACAGTGTAGAACTCCTGACAGCAAAGAAAACATGAGCACCAGTGGTATTAAAACTGGATTCTTGTGTGACTTGAATAGGCTTATGCTTAGCCATAAATACCAAATGTGTTCCTTGGATTATTTATCAGCAAAGTGAACAGATTTCAGATCTCATTACTCATCTTTAATATAAAACTTTAATCTTTGTGACATCCACTTTAAGCATTATTTAATCCATGAAATAAACCACAAAAAGTTAGTTAACTGTACCAACCTTACTACAGAATAGGTAAACCTTTGACTGACTCTTCAAACACAACTGTGACAGGATACGTTACGGTTGATACATCCTCCTGCTAGAATACAGCACTGATACATACTACAATATTACACATTAAAATACATATTCTAAAAATAGGTCACAATGATGAGATGTGAGCTTGCATACAGCTAAGACTTTTTTAACAGCATTTTAATGTGCTCACACATTGGTGTAATAATTATATAATAGTGCTTTAGCAATGCACTATTCATTGTTAGGAAGCAACATAAGCAGTATGATAATAATAAAGGATAATTTGTCCCTTACTGCAGTTTACAGCATAGCAGAAACTTCTTTGATTATCATAAGAATAGCTTGCCTCCACCAAATAAGACACGATGCAGAGATACCAATTCCACAAGGAACACAAAAGAAAACCCTTTCTTTTTTCATCTCGTGGCTGATATGTGAACAAAACACAGCTTCATTTATAATACCATGCACAGAAAAGAGTAACAAGACATGTTAAAAGCCACCCATAGAAGTACCAGAGTGAGCTGAGATAGCCCCCACAATACACAAAAGCAAACAGAATACTTTCATTTACATACAAATACACACAGAAGTATGTGTGTATGTGTACTCATTTGCCAGCTTCGGGCAGAGACCATCCTGATCATCAAATGTTGTCTTCCATCATCACAGACCATCATGTAGTATGACTGGTCTGGAGCCTGTGAGGCATCTGTGCAATCTAAATTTTTTGTCTTCCCTAATGTCAATTTTTTCTAGGGTTGCCTACTATTTTTCCTTCAGAAATGATGGCAATATGCTTTCTGTCAGCTCTTTACGCTTTCTGACTCATTACACTTCTGATTTTGAAGAGGGTGGGGTTAGTACAGAAGGTCTGACATTTGTTAGTGGGTAGCAGGGTTTAAAGCTTGTAATTCAGAGTGAACAGGTACCCTGTAGTACGAATGAGAAAGTATTCTGAGAGGAAAAAATGTTTATATCTGTTTCTTAATATCTATCAGCTCTGGACATGTGAAAATTCAACCCTGTAAGGACTGCAGGTCAGAGTGGTTAAAGACTGTCTTTGAGTCCCTGCATTTATCACAGGTTCACATGGCAACTAAGAAAAATGGAAGAATTGTTGACAACAAAGAATTACTAATTTATTATTGATACTTCAGCCTCACTATTCTCTACAATATACTGGTAACTCACGAGTCAAAAGAAATTTTCACCCTAGTTGAAAGTATTAAAATATATATCAGAGACATGTCCTGGAAGAAACTATGATAAATTCTTTAATCTTTTATTTTAAGCTGGTTTTGGACAAAAAAACCTCCTGGTTTTTTTGGTTGTTTTTTTTTTTTCCAGTAACTTTTGAAACAAATATTTATATTCAACAGAAGGGTAGCCATATCCAATATCCAAACCCATAAGTTTGCTGTTCAGTGAAACCGGGACTGATAGAATTAGTAGATGAACAGCAACATTTCCTAATTTGTTCACACCTCCTAGCCAAGAACTGGTATTGCATTTGCCCCACAACATGAGCGAATCAGCTCCTCCCTGTTCAACAGAATATTCTCACTTGGGAGATGCTGGAGACAATTAAAGATATAACAGATAAGAGAAAATCAATGATTTTTATACAGAAATGTTGCTGTTATTGTAGGAGGGGGAAAACATCATGAACTTTCTGTCGTGGTGCATGACACAGAAGTACTCCATTAATTTCCTACAAGCTAGAGCACTCCATCAGGAGTACTGGTCAGTGAGAGGCACTTTCACTACTCCTGGTTTCTGGAGTAACAGCTTCCAAATTGGCTCATAAATCATCTCCCAGGGACACTCTTAGGATAGTTGGTGCTGAGGAGCGAGGCAGTTATTAAAATGAATCTGTTCCCCTGAAAACTGGCATACATAGTACCAGCCACTGCCCAGTGTTTTCTGTTATCAGGAAATCACTCAACTTACATTAAAGTAAAATCTCAAGGTTTTGTTTACAGTATGCAAAACAGAAAACTGACACATTTATCTAAGCCATAGTTGAAAAAACAAACAGCCTAACCATAGTTATTTTACTCCACATTCAACATGAAGACTCTAAGCCTGCCCTTATCCGGCTTGCTGTAGAAAACTTCCCTGACACCTTTTATCATAAACTGTTCTGCCAGAATACCCTATATCTCAAGTATCATTCAGCATCAATAGCATTAACTTTGTGGTTGCACCAGCTTTTTTACTGTTAATTTCCTTATAGGATTCTGCATAGAATATGGAGTGATTTAATCTTTCCCTAATTCAAAATTAAAAAATCCAAACCAAAACAAAAAAGCAACAAACCACGGAAAAACCAAACTCATAACCAAATTCCTTCATGATGAAAACATTTATCATATCAAATGTTATCTCCTGTATCCAACTGTACTCAGTCAAGAGCTTTCTACAGCAACGTGGTCACAAATCTCTCAACATTCACCATACAGCATGAAGGAAATTTTCAGTGGGTTTTGTATTTCACATTAGTCTGTATATTAATTAACATATTTGGTAAAAACTTTTCAGAGGGTACAAGATATCTGGTTCAGGTTCCTGAGATGAAATATTAACCGCTTCAATGTGACAGTGGTCTGGGGATAATCACACACATCCAGTATAGAGAGGTACTTCAAAAGATATTTTGAAGTCAATCACTTAAAAATATTGCAGATTTCCAAAGGAAAGTCATTCAAGTAACTAAGATGGAAACATTTCTTTTGAAAAGGTCAAGAACATTCAGGTTTTGCCCTCCACAACACAAGAAACTCCATAAAATAATATTTTTACATTTTCTGTAGTTTCTTATTCACTGCAGAGATTCTGGCAAAAATCTACGCTCTACTCTGACTTTGACTGATGTCAACATTCCTCCTGGAAATGTGAAACCTCTTTTTCTTTTCGGATATGAGAAGTATAAACAAATATCATCAGTATTCATTCAAAATAGGTTATATTCATATACTTATGAATTCATACACCTTCCTATCATGCAGAAAGGGAAAATAGTTACACAGTGAAACTACAAGTTTCTCTGGTTATATTTAATTCGAGTTCATCTGTGCTGGATATCTAGGATGATAGATGGAAGGAAAGAAGCCACTATTACATGACAGGCCATGTTTATCTTAACTACCATCAAGGTTATTGGACATAGAGAGCAGGACTTGGGCATAAACACCACTACTAATTTATTACAAACTATTCAAATAGGGAGAGGGGAAAAAGAAAACCAAAACAAAAACCCTCCCAGATTTTATCTACTCATAAACATTAATTAATTAATCTTAAACATTACCGTCCAGTATGACATAGCAGTGCCAATCAGTAAGAATATAAAAGTGCACCTAAATCATCCATACATCCAGCCCACAGCCGGATCAGGCTCCCAGAAGGACCTGTTGCCCTTCAGAGAGAGAGGAGCTCAGGCCAGAGCAGATTTGCTTGCAGGACTTGTGACATGATGGGAGACCCACTCTAGAGCAGTTCCTGAAGAACTGCAGTCTGTGGGAAGGACTAACTTTGGAGAAGTTCATCGAGGACTGTCTCTTGTGGGAGGGAAGGTGGTATTTTAAGATTTGGTTTTATTACTCGTTACCTGACTGTGATTTCATTGGTAATAAATTAAATTGTCTTTCCTGAGTTCTGTCTGTTTTGCCCATTATAGTAATTTGTGAGTGATCTTCCTGTCCTTTATCTCGATCCACAAGCCTTTCATTACATTTTTTTCTCCCTTGTGCAGCTGAGGAGGGGAGTGATAGAGTAACTTTGGTGGATACCTGCTGTCCAGCCAGGGTCAACCCAACATAGTAATAAACTCCCAAAAGATCCAGATCTATAGTACTTAATAACAGATATTGATACTCCTATAAATGTACGAGAGAGGGTGATACAGGATTAGATGTATTCTAGCAAGAGCCATGAAAACGTCCTATTATTGGAGACACACAGGTAATTGGAAGAGTCAGAGAAGCACAAGTGAAGATGAGTACGCAATATTACATATTCTTTTTTGACAAGACATTAATCTTTCCAAAGATACTCTTTCTCACAGATGATGGCACATTATCCAAAAGCAACCTTTGTATTGCTTTGTATTCAACACCATATAAACAACAAGCTTGGGGGAGGGTATTTCTGCTCAATGAAAAACGCTTAATTGCTGTTACTGCAAATTTTCAGTGCTGATGTACCTTTGCATTGCAGCACAAACATGTTGCCTCAAGGAAAAAAATATCTATAGGTATGAGAAACTAAGTCAACTAAGTACTATATACTACCTGTTCTTTTCTGATACAGTGAACATTGTACTATAACAAAGCAACATGACGACAGTAGTACAAAAAGCAACAAATAACCCCTCCAACATCAGATTGCTTTTACTGTACATATACAGCAAAATTGAGGATTGTTATTCTAGTTTGTCATATACCAATATCAATATTCCACACTAAATGAATATAATTCTTGGTTTGTTTTTTTTAACTAGAGCTGGCAATTAAAAATTCCCTGAGTTTTAGTCAACTGTTGTGAAAACATGTATGAAATACATCCTACCATAAGACTTTTAGAGAATTTTATTCTAGAAAATAGCATTTTATAGTGAATTTCAATATGTTTATAAAGGCTTTATTTTTGTTATTAATACATAAGGTAGAAAGAAAATATCACACAAAAGGCATCCTTTTTAAGTAATTATGGTAGTACACGAGACTATGTTCTTTCAGGAACCAGAGCAGTCTGTGCCTGGAATACCTACCTGATATTCTGCTTCCAAAAGACCCATTCTGTGTGGGATGTAAAATGAAGTCAGAACTTCAATTAGAGGGACTGCTTCAAGAAAGCCATCCCATTTTGAAGTTGTGACATTTATGTGCTTAAAGCCTATAGTGTTCTCACTGAACAAAGCTACCTAAAGAAGAAAAGAACAGTGTTATCATCAAAACTTATGATACTCATTAAGTCTTTTGATGAGCATAGGTGAATTTAATTGCTCTTCAGGGCCTGGAAGATAAATCGTAAAACTGGCATACAAAATTAACAAGATCACCTCAAGAAACTGGTGGCTCCTTATTGACATCCCTGAAAATAAAATGGTCTTCATATATCACCTGGGGATTCATCACTCTTGAGTAATGCATTTACCATCTGTGCTCATCCTAAACTACTTCTGATAGAGTGTCTGAACTACATAAATATTCCTGGGTAAACAGCTCTCATGCTTCCCCATGTAAGTGAACAGATAATTATTCACAGCCTCATTTTTCTAATATAGAAGTAGTAAAAGTAGTCAACCAGACTGAAAGCATACTTCAGATCAAGAAGCATTGCTTGAGTTCATATAAAAGGTCTTCATTTTGCTTTATGAAACCAACTTGGGATACCATATGCTTTAAAACCTGTTAGGATGGAGTAATATTGAGACCCTATCTCAAATTTTCATCTATTTCTGATGTGAATGTTCCTTGTCTGGCATTCTCCTTTATGATCTAGAGCTCTAGCTATCTGAAGAGCTGAACACATATTTCTAGGGAGAAAGCTGTAGTCAGTGCAAATAATGCAAGAGTTCAACAATCAACTTATTAAAAACCTTTCTTCGGGTATAAAAACACAGGGAGGCTAGAGATAAAACCTACAAATGTTATCATAACTCCCACTGTTTCCAAGAAACCTTCTGAAGCTTTCATAACACCTGTCTGAAGGTCAAAGCCCCTCCTTACTGTTCTCAAATTCGGCTAACAGCGTCTCACCTGAGAAACTTCATCTTTAAAATCTGTTGGTGGTCATTTATGTCCTATTTTTAATACTAGAATTTCATCATAAGAACCTCTAATTAAATTGCTGACAAATAACATAATTGTCTTGCTGGTAACCTTCACTGCCTCCCAAAGTGAGATTACCTAACTGTGATAACTTTTGATGGCCTTCTCAAGGATACATTCCTGAAACACAAGTCTGTCATTAACTGTCAAACCAGAACAACAAAACACACACCCTGGATTGCAGTTCAGGCCAAAACACTGCTAAAATGTGATTCTGTATTTCAGTATTTCTGAAAAGTAAATATTAAGGTGAACTTTTAATAATAAATTTAAAATATATATATATTTGCAAGTTCCTTCTGTTGCAAACACTGTAGCTTGGGAGGCAGTGTAATGTTCTTTGTTAAACAGGAGGCCCACTGTTCCAACATGGATAAAAAGAAGGTGCTACACAGGGGTGCCATATTAAAAAAAAAAAAAAAAAAAAAAAAGATGGTCTTGGATCTTTTCAGATAATAAAGGGAATTGGCCACACATCACAACAAAGTACCTTGGAGAAAAAGACATAATTTCTAGCTAAAGTTTAAAACAGCTTCAGCATTATCACTGTTGAGTTCCTCTTACATAGTACAACTACTATTCATGGCCCCATTCAGATGGAAGGAATTATACACATTTAGAATAAAGAAGTTATTTTGTACAAATAAGCCTATAGAAGTACAAATGGCATTATGTTGCACCATCAATATGTAATGACATTGCCATGTCAACTGTTGACAAATCTATTTCAGAACTACTATTCAATTGAAGCACAATATAAATTGTACACACATCCAAACAAGCACCAAGTGCTTTTAGAGTTCAAAAAGAGAAATGTTCTTACTCTAAGCTAGTTAAATCTGTAAACTGAGCATAGAATTAATTTTATGACAGCAAATTATTGTTTTTAACAGGTTATACAAGGCACAGAACCATATAATTGCCCTACACTTGAAATATGCTCTCATTCAAATAGAGGGAATGTAGTTAGCTGAAAGTACAGTACATGATGGGGGAAATCACATCTTATCTGTGCAATGACTTGTTCTTTACAGGTGGTTGGTTGGAAAATTAGCAGCTATTATTTTCTGCAGTAATAAATTCTAATATTTGAAGAAAGCAAGAACAGATGGATTGCCAGTTCATTGCTACTTGCCACAGCACAATGAAGATTTAATCTTTATGATGAGCAATTCACTCTTTACATAACCACTATACTAGCATTCTAGTATTAAGTCTCATAATCCCATTTTAAAGTAGACTGGTTTCCTACAGTTCTTCCACATACAGATTGGGGTTTTTTTTAATACATACAAATTGTCATAAGCCTTCCTTAAACTGCTACACTTCAAATAATTAGTAAAAATTACTGAACAGCAATACTGATACAGTGATTTGAAATGCATGCTTAGATGTAGAAATTTTAATCAAAGAAGCTAAAAGACTCCTATATTTTAGGCACACTTCACTCATTATTTCTTTTTGGAAAAATAAAATGTACGGGTAGATAGGTGAAAAAAATCTGCCTGTGTCTGCAACAAAGTAATATTCTATCATTCTCTAGATTAACCTTCAATTTTATTGCTTCTTACTGTAAAAAGGGTCTGCAATGTGCAAACAGGAAACTTCATAGTCCAGTGTCATCCCAAACTCCAAATTTCAGTCAGCCACCTTCTGACTTTCTAAAATCTTTTCAGCAGTGCAAATACCCCAATATATTACTGGTTTTTTATTAGATTCACCTCAGCAAACATTTTGCACTAGAGTTGCAGCTTTATTCAGAGTACTAGTTTTCTAATTTTCATGCTTTTTATACACAGCATGTCACAGACTATGGGGATGAGTTGTTTAGCAGTTTCTCAGGTAATGAAAGTGGAAAAAATTAAGACGTATTCTTTAAAAGTTAGCAAAGTACAGCATAACCTTCTTAATAGAAAATGTGAGGTGGAACAGTTTTACTTTGCCACTTGGCTTTTGTAGAGTTTCTCTCAACTTCCCTGTGCTTGATTTCCTAGGAGTAGTCCTACCTAAAGTAGCAGGGTCCCTTCAAACCTTTCCTTAGTCCTGTAATGATATGGAGCTCAGCTTGCCTGCATCTGCACCGTAGCTCTCCTGATTCCTAATCTTACAGAGCGGAATTACTGATCTAAAGAGAACTTTAGTTTTTGCCTAAACAGGTCCTTGCTTAACATTCAGGGGCATGTGCTCCATAAAACTACACAGACAGAGAGAAAAGGACTCCTCAAGATGATGACTTAAGTCACCTGGATGGAAACACACTGTAAAGGCACTGAAAAGACACTGGCAGAGAACTTTGTGGGAGCAAAAGCAGAAACTTGAATGAATTCATAACTGAAATCTGAGATAAGGAAAAGAAAACCCAAACAAAACCAACACACTAATTTTTGTTCCTTTGCTGAACTTTTGCTTCACCAGTACCTTGTTTGTGTAAATAATAACAAAACCAGTAGAGGGTGCTGAAGAATATCCAGCGCAGCTTCAGGCTTTCCAAAACCAATAAAATGTAACCCTGCTTTCACATTGCAAATAGCAGCTTCTCTTTAGCCTGTACATCAATTCTTATATATGCAACTTATTGGATAAAAGCAAGCCACTCACATTATCCAGTCTATTTGCACATCTGTCTTTCAGCTCAAACCTCAGTTTTCACCTGTTCTCCCTAAAAAGCCTTTCAAATATTCACACCAATATGCGAGTGCACAGACCACCTCCTGGAGCACCCTAAGCTTGTAAAACAAGCTGAGAAGAAGTACAAAATGAAAGACTTTTACATTTCTGCAAGGCTAGACTACATGATGAGTCATCCTCTGCTCAGTGTTCTCAATCAAGGCACTGTTCAATCATCCTCTGGGTATTTAGGAGGGAGAAAGAAGCATGGATTAATCTACTTTTTCAAATGAGCTTTTGGTTCTTTTGCACTCATATCAATCCATATAATTTAGAAGAATATGAGATCATGAAATAGGTTCTTGCTTAAGTTCAAAGAGAAGGAAACAGATATATCATATTCTGAAACTACTAAAATGAGCTGTTTTCCAGTACAGTAAATTCCTAAATAGTGGGGGGTTGTCTGAAATCACAATTATCTGCAATTGAAAAATAAGTAATAGGATTATCATAATCTCATTAGCTAGAATCACCAAAAAATGCTGTAATGTATTGACTGTGGATAGAAAATATATTGTTCATTTTAAGTAATAAAGTATAACAATAAATATATTGTTCATTTTAAGCCATAAATTTACTCTCTTTTGATTGTAGAAAAACTTTATTCTTTCTGGTGTAGTCCTATAAATTAATAAACAAATATGACACCTCTTGAAATCATTTCAGCCTGTAAAAATACAAGAAAAAATGATGCAAATCTGCCCTTATATGTATAACAGGAACAGACTTACCAAGAGCACTTTTAAGGTATGTAATGTGTGTTTTGCATGCAAATTTAAAGTTGTCATTCTGACTGAGTGTCCTGGTATAGAGGCTGGACTCATGACTGTATTTTTCAGCTGACCAGATCTTTGATGTAAGGCTTTGAAAAATAAAAATTTCTTCAATTCCTTGCTGAAATGGACATTGGCCTGGCTTAGAAATATGAGCAGCTAATGACATCTAGGGAAAACATGTGTCTGTATCTCCACAGAAACATCAAGTTTTTCTGCTCAGTGACATTTTCCACTATGAATTTGTGTTATTACTGAGTGGCATGTAATATTCAGAAGCTCATTTGATTCCCATTTCAAAGGTCTCTTTTCAGACCCAGTTATGGAATTTTGTTTGATTTGGCAGCTCAGTAACTGCTGAACTTCGACATTTGTAGGGGCAGCATTTGGATGGAGGAAAAAAATACCTTTTTATCCCTTACAGAAAAGCAGAAGAAAATCCTAAATATTTCTTGCATAAAAAGTTTAACTATAGAAAACATTTTAAAAGAAAATCATTAAAACCCTCTGGAAATTCAAATAGAAACATCATTCGACTAGAAGGGAACTGATTTGTTTCTCAAGTGTCCAAAACAGGATCTTCTAAACCAAATACGGCAAACAACTTCAATTAACTCTGGCAGTATAACACTCAAACTATCAGATCACCCAGACACTCAAGTCTAGCTGTGTTAAGCAAGACTATCAACAGTACAAAGAACAGAGAATACAGAAATTGTAAAAGGACAGCTGTAGGCAGAACACAAAACACGCAAGAAGGGACAAAGAGTATCTAAAAAAGATAGACATATATAAGAAAATCTTTTTCATATTCAAAGAAATAATTATTCTTAGTAAAATATGCTTCTAGATGAATCATAGAATGAATCATAGAATGTGTAAGGTTGGAAGGGACCTTTAGAGGTCATCTAGTCCAATGCCCCCTGCAGTAAGCAGGGACATCTTCACTAGGTCAGGTCCCTCAGAGCCCCATCAAGCCTGACCTTGAATACCTCCAGGCATGGGGCCTCCAAAGATCTATGTTGCTCCTAATAACAGGAATGAAATTCACCATTTATTAAAGTGTATTTAGCACCTAACTCATTTCATAATTTGTTTTTAAAAGTAATCATATGATCTGGTAGGTTGGAGAGCCCACAGTATAATATTTCTTACTGATATTCTAACATCAATACTATTCCAATTATTTTTCATGGATTTAGCTTCTTGAAAATATTATAACTGCTCCAAAATTTTCTATGGATTCCTAAGTGATGGTTGTTTGGTTGTTTTTATAACTTGGGAAATTTTTGTCAGTCACATGCTATTGGCAGCACCAGAAAATCAGCAGCATTACAACAGTAAGTGTATCTTACTGTTCTCCACTTCTGTACCTCTTGAAGCAGTTTAGAAAAAGCGACAAAAACCAGCATGTGTAATACTGGCAAGTATTATGAGTTTTGATAAGTGTATTTATTTCCTCTTGTATTTGAAAGTAATTTCATATTTTGGGATGTAGATACGAAATCTCAGTGCTTTCTTAATAAAAAAAAAAACATTCAGGAGATACTTGCCAGCTATCTTGCATAAAGTAGAAATATATTTAGCAATGCATAGTCCTATATGTGGAACTTACAAATGTTTCAGTTTTGATCTTGACAAGAAAAATAAAGAACATACAAAAAACATTTTGCTTAGAAAATCAGGGGAGGAGAAATGGACAGGGGAAAATTGTTTCTTAATCTTTCACAGTCTTTTTCCACAAACTGATATGGTATAATCTCTTTTGCCATCAAATAGATATTTTTTCATGGGAGATAGCATGGTCAGCAGGAAAAGTGGATAAGGACAATAAATCTATTGGTAATCAAACACTGTGATCACAATATACTCCTGCAGCTTTAAAAATAATGGCACCCTATGTAATTGATACTTTCAATTATCACATTATCATTTTATTCAGGCTTTATTCACCCTTTTACCTTCATTTTTTAAGCAGTTAAATTGAAAGGACTAACATTTCCTTTGTATATTCTGCATGCAATATGTTATTAAAAAAAAAAATCCCCAAAACTTGCTTATCAAAAATTTTCTAAGTATGTGCAACAGCTCAACAAAAAACTTCATACTCTAGTAGATATAAGGTATAATCTAACGTGTCTGAGATACGATAAATTATGCAAAGAAGAATAAGCAATTATGGTTCCCAATTTGCTAATCAAAAGTGAAATGGTTAGAACGCATATATTTAACCATGCAGCTGTCTGTAAAGCATCTGCCTTAGGTACAGCAATCTCACCAACTTTGAATCTACAAAATCCAGAAAAGAGAACCTTAAAAATAAATCATTATATCATTCTAAAAATAACAAGAGTTTAAAATTTATTTTGGGAACAATCTGCTTGCTGCGTTTTTTGAGTAATTATTTACAGCAGATTAAGATCCACACACAGTCATAGCAGCAGAAATTTGAATTTACCACTCCATGAAAAAAATCAAGACTTTAATGTTATCATTCAAGATGCTGGATATTTATGAAAGCCATTGAGCAGAATGCACCTGTCTAAACTCTGGATACTGACATGTGGAGCCCCCTTCATGAGTTAGTTGTTCTACATGTTGCTAGAAGCTCTGGATGCAATCAACAGAAAGAAATGGGCATTGTGACTGTACATCTATCTGAGTATCAGTAGTTCATGTGTCCACAACAGTGTTTATCACCCAATCTTTAGTACTGTAAGGACCGAAAAGCACCGTAGAGGGAGTCTACGCTTCTCACTCTCTAAGGTAAATGTGGTTTCATTCTGCTCAGTTCTGAGCACAATCTGAATTTTTTTATTTTTTTTTTAAGTAAGCAGGAATATCTTTCCCCTTACCATCTTTCTTCCCCATCAGTCCACTTTGTTGTTTTGAGGTCATTAAAAGCAGAGATTCAGGATGCTGACTGAGAGTTACTGTGACTCAGGGTGAGAGAAATAAAAATCTATAGAAACATCTGTGATGTGTATCAAATATACACAAACAGGCAACATGTGACAAACAGGAGGAATGAAAAGCTCATGCATGGCTGCAGAGCTGTAATGCCAGTGCAACAGTTTTGTGTCCCTCTTGTACTGTGGAGCCCAAAACTGCACACAGTACTCAAGGTGAGGCTGCACCAGCACAGTGTAGAGTGGGACAATTGATGCCCACAATCTGTTGTCTTATCCATTCCTAGCAGGGTTTGTGGTCAGGTCTCCCAGGTCCCTAGTGGTAACAAACCATAGGGAAGTACTACCCATTGTAGAAAAGATTCAAATTAAGAACTACTTAAGTAAAGTCATACGCACGTTCCAGGATCCAGGGAGAATATATCTGAAGGTGCTGAAGTATCATTAACTGAGGCCACTCTATCATCTCCGACAGATTGTGATGACTGTGGGATGTTCCTCATATCTAGAAATAGGCAAACATTATATGCTAAGGTAAGAAGGAGGCTCAAGAAATCTACAGACCAGTCCAGGTCACCTTACCTCAGTCCTGGGAAGACTATGGAGTAAGTCATCAAAGAAACCATGAGCAACGAGAGGATGACCGAACAAAGCCACCATTTCTAAGGTCAAGTAGAATTTTAAATTCATTCTCAAAGCAAGGCTAGACTTGTGTGAGCCAGGTAAGCCACTTTCCAGTTGCTCAATTTCTTCACATTACCCAGCACAGATCGGTGTTTTGAACTAATCTGATTAGAACTGATGATATGATCCATCTCTTCAATAAAGCATCTCAAAACTCTCTCCAGTGCCATTATCTGAAGGTATATGTCCTTCAGACACCTTTTATCTATCACATTAAATAATGACCTTTATAGAGTTCTGTAATTCATGAACTGCAGTTTGTTTAGCACATCTCTTGCTGAAATGTCATATTTAAATTAGCATGCACACCATAAGAGCAGCCTCAAATCATTAAAAAATTCATATTCCAAATAATTTCAAAGTTAATAGGAGCTGATACCCTTGGCTCATTATTCCCTACCCCAGCAGAATGCACACTGGCACTATAAAAAGAGCATTTCAAATTTGTGTGGGTCATCTCAGAACCAAGAGCTTTCCAAAGCACCTAGTATTTTTACTCTGGGCAGTCATTCAAGGTCTGTCACTTGACTTTGAAGCACTACATTCATCCACAAGCTTTTCTCTTAGGCACTTGAGAAGACTAATGCTCTGGACAGTGCTCACAAAATATTGGTTCATATCTACTTTCACCATGAATAGATTTAATATGTGTTTTGACTTTTCTGACAAGTCTTATACTTAGGCTTCTATGAGACACAGTTCTACATCAGCTCCTCCTCTCAAAAAGAAAACTTTCAGCTTTTTCAAAACCAGAGGATTATGGTCATGTGGTTTGAATCTTGACTGATCCTGCCTAGAAAGAAAGAGTACCATAATCTCAATTAAACCTTGATTTCTATGTTCCCATGAGCACTGTACTCTCCAAGACCCACTATTGCTTTTTCCTTCACGGCAAAAATAATTGTTAGTGATACCAATGAAATCATAGAATCATAGAATGGTCTGGGTTGGAAGGGACCCCAAGGATGACAGAGCTCCAAATCTCCTGCCACAGGCAGGGCCACCAACCTCAGGCCTGGATCTACACTAGGTTGCCCAGGGCCCCATCCAACCTGGCCTTGAACACCTCCAGGGATGGGGCATCCACCACCTCTCTGGGCAGCCTGTTCCAGCACCTCACCACTCTTTCTGTAAAAAACTTCCCCTAATATCTAATCTAAACCTTCCTTCCTTTAGTTTTAATCCATTCCCCTTGTCCTGTCATTGTCTATCCTTTTAAAAAGTTGAATCCCCTCCTGTTTGTTTGCTCCCTGCAGGTACTGGAAGGCTGCAATGAGGTCCCCCTGCAGCCTTCTCTTCTCCAGACTGAACAAGCCCAGCTCCCCCAGCCTCTCCTCATAGGGGAGGTGCTCCAGCCCTCTGATGACATGAATGTCATTTTTACATTTTTGTTCCATTACAGGTCAGCAAGATCACAGCTGGAAAACAAAGACATAGCAACTTCAAAACAATTTAAGGAAACAGTTCTTTGCAAAATGGAAATACTGCATAAAATTTAAGTGAGTTGACACAGGGCCTCCACAATCGCTCTGATGCAGTTTTCTGGTGGGAGTCTGCCCAGCCCATGCTGTGAAACAGGCATGCCATTTTACATACTACCTTCAGTTCTTGCAATTTCTAGATGCAACAACGTAAATTAGAAAGAGTGGCAGCTGCCAATTAATTTTGATTTATTTTCAATTATTTTAATTTCCTTACATAATTAGTTTTATAATTCCCTTAATATGCTTGAAAATGACATTTCTCTTTTCAACCTTCCTTAAATAAAAGCTGAACCATTTTTCTGATGAAAGCTACACTCTCTTATTTCTACTGGGAGAGAAGAATATTTGGCTTTTATACCATACTCCTCCACTTCCCTTGGCAGCAAATGTGCTTGTTTAGTCACACAACTAGGAACTTACACTTCCTTTTTATAGCACAGGTAGACAACTGTTCTAAATTTCTTGCTTTCCTACTATGACCTTAACTTGTGTGTAGGAAATACTAGTGTTTGCAAACATATTGCATTCCCTAGCAGTTTCCTTCCAAGTACTACTACTACTAGATCATTCTCTGTAGTCTGGCACCAACTGAAACTGGTTGAAGAGAGATTAGTCAATCGCTCAGAGCCGACTGCAAAATAAGCTTAGAGTTATTTTGCACTGGACTTAAATTTGTATTGCTTAAAGGGTGAAAAAATACTAACGATAGGAAAATACATATGTAATTAAATATATATAAACATATACTTAAATGATGTGAAATTAAAATTTGATTTAAACTAAGGCTCCATATTCTTGGTGCTACAATAGTACAGTCAGGTTAGGTGTTGTCCCATGACTTCTACCTGCAGATTTACTTCCAGTTCTGTTTTCTGAGGCATATGGAAGCAAAACATTAACAAGTAACAAGTCTCCTGCAATAATCCTATGTATTGCTGTTATCAATACGTGTTGGAGATAAAGACTAATTCCACCCATTCTGTCTTGGGGCAGACTGAAAGAAAATACAAATCAACCTTGCTTGTTAGTGACCATCACACATGAGGAACAAATGTTTCCTTTGTTTTCCCTGTACTAATTTGTCTAGGAGTTCAAAACTATAAAGGCATTAATAACAGAGAGACCAGAGAACCCCATCAAATTCTTCCAGGGTATATATTATATAAAAAGGTATTGAAAATCACAGAGAATACAATCACAACAAATATTAGTAAAAATTAATTCTCTTGTAACGTGAATGAAACTTATGATACTAATGAAGTGAATATGTAGTAGCAACTACAACTGGACCAGAAAGGATTAGTAAGCTAGCATGAAATTTCTCCACTGAACCAGGGAAAAGAGAGTTTCTCTACCAAAAAAATAAAAAACATGGGGGGAGATTCTTTAGATTTAGCATAATTACACAATATTTACTTAGCATGGTGAATCGTCAGACCTCATTTAATTCTGAGGAAGTCTCAGTAACATACTGGCAGCTCTAGAGGAGTATATATCTCCTCTGGCCTTGCCCTGTACAGAACCATAGCCACTGCTGAACCAGTGGGGACAAACATTCACTGTCTGTAAAGCAAAGCACAAATCACATTCACCACTGGTTCACAGCTGGCATTAATACCTATCACACCGTGTTCTTTCACAGAATCACAGAATTATCAAGGTTGGAAAAGACCTAGAAGATCATCCAGTCCAACCATTCACCTATTACTACTAGCTCCCACTAAACCATATCCCTCAATACAACATCCAGTCTTTCCTTGAACACCCCCAGGGTTGGTGACTCCACCACCTCCCTGGGCAGTGCATTCCAGTGCCTGACTACCCTTTCTGAGAAGTAGTGCTTCCTAATGTCGAGCCTGAATCTCCCCTGGCGCAGCTTGCTACCATTCCCTCTAGTTCTGTCACTGCCTACACGGGAGAAGAGGCCGACCCCCAGCTCACTACAACCTCCCTTCAGGAAGTTATAGAGAGCTATAAGGTCTCCCCTAAGCCTCCTCTTCTCCAGGCTGAACAATCCCAGCTTCCTCAGACGCTCCTCGTAAGGCCTGTGTTCCAGACCCCTCACCAGCTTAGTAGCCCTCCTCTGAACGCGTTCCAGAGCCTCAATGTCTTTCCTGTAGTGAGGAGCCCAAAACTGAACACAGTACTCGAGATGCGGCCTCACAAGTGCTGAGTACAGGGGGACAATTACCTCCCTGCTCCTACTAGTAACACTATTTTTGATGCAAGCCAGGATGCCGGTGGCCTTCTTGGCCACCCGCGCACACTGTCAGCTCATGTTCAGCCGTGCATCAATCAGTACCCCCAGGTCCATTTCCTCCACACAGTCCTCCAGCCACTCCGCCCCAAGCCTATAGCGCTGCCTGGGGTTGTTGTGGCCAAAGTGCAGGACTCGGCATTTGCTCTTGTTGAACCTCATGCTATTGGCTTCAGCCCAGCTCTCCAGCCTGTCCAGATCCCTCTGTAGGGCCTCGCTACCCCCAGGCAGATCCACACTCCCAGCCAATTTAGTGTCATCTGCAAACTTACTGAGGGTGCACTCAATGCCCTCATCTAGGTCATCAATAAAGATATTGAAGAGGACAGGCCCCAGCACCGACCCCTGGGGAACACCACTCGTGACCGGTCGCCAGCTGGATTTAACTCCATTTACTACCACTCTCTGAGCCCGGCCCTCCAGCCAGCTCCTTACCCAGCCGAGGGTGTACCCATCCAAGCCACGGGCTGCCAGCTTCTGCAGGAGAATACTGTGGGAGACAGTGTCAAAGGCTTTGCTGAAGTCTAGGTAGACCACATCAACAGCCTTTCCCTCATCCAGCAGATGGGTCACTAGATCATAGAAGGAGATCGGGTTGGTCAAACAGGACCTGCCCTTCATGAACCCATGCTGGCTAGGCCTGATCCCCCGGCCATCCCGCACATACCGCATGATCTCCCTCAAGACTATCTGTTCCATAACCTTCCCTGGAACCGAGGTCAGGCTAACAGGCCTGTAGTTCCCCGGATCCTCCTTACAACCTTTCTTGTAAATGGGAGTCACACTGGCAAGCCTCCAGTCTTCTGGGACCTCACCAGTCAGCAAGGAGGACTGATAGATAATGGAAAGCGGCTCGGCTACCACCTCTGCCAGTTCCCTCAGCACTCTCGGGTGGATCTCATCCGGCCCCATGGACTTGTGGCAGTCCAGTTGGAGTAGGAAGTCTCTGACTGTTTCTTCCAGAATCACAGGGGAGTTAGCATGCTCCCCAGCTGAGACTACCAGGTCAGAGAGAGGGGTACCCTGAGGATCTGTTTGACCTTTAAAGACAGACGTAAAGAAGGCATTCAGAACCTCCGCCTTTTCCTTATCCTCAGTGATCACATTCCCAGCCTCATCCAGTAAAGAGTGGATATTCTCCTTTGTCCTCCTCTTACTGTTAATGTACTTATAAAAGAGTTTATTATTCTTTTTCACCCCAGCGGCCAGGTTAAATTCAAGCTGGGCTTTTGCCTTTCTGATTTCACCTCTACACATCCTGAAAACTTCCTTGAATTCATTCTCAGTTACCCGTCCCTCCTTCCACAGGCGGTAGATTCTCTTTTTCTCACGGAGCCTCAAGAGTAACTCCCTATTCATCCACGCTGGTCTTCTTCCCCGCCGGCTCATTTTGCGGCTCAGGGGGACCGCCTGCTCCTGCGCCCTTAAGACTTCCTTCTTGAAGAGCAACCAGCTCTCTTGTACCCCTTTGTTCGCTAAGACTGAATGCCAAGGGACTCCCCCTACCAGTCTCTTGAACAAATCAAAGTCTGCCCTCTGAAAGTCCAAGGTAGCAGTTTTACTATTCCCCCTCCAAGCTCCACCATGAATTGAGAAATGTATCATTTCATGGTCACTCTGTCCAAGGCAGCCCCCAACCTTCACATCTCCTACCAGACCTTCCCTGTTCACGAACAGCAGATCTAGCGGGGCAGTTCCTCTTGTGGGCTCTCTGACCAGCTGCATCAGGAATGCATCCTCTGTGCACTCCACAGATCAGCACTCTACATGATCATCAGACAACTACATTCACTTCAGTTTTAACATAAACCAGGCAAGAGAGTTACTTATTCTTTTTGTAACATATTTGTAGTCACTACATATAGCCATGTCCCACCCCTTACCTCCCTGAAAGAAGAGGGAGAGGAGGACCAGAGGTAGATATATAGATGGATACATTTATGATACAGCAACAGGAAGCCACAAGAAGTGGTAAGAGACTCAAATGCACTCAACAGCTATATACAGACACATCATTTATTTATTGCCAGAAAGGGTTTTTGTGCTTCCTATTTATTTATTTCCAAAAAGGGGTTTTCTGCTTTCCACTCAACACAGATGTTCAGAACTGAATAAGAAATTGTCCATCTATGACCTACAGTTAGACTTCAGTTGATGATTCAGTTCTCTGTTTATCGAGGGAGAGTCCACCTCCTGTCAAGAAAACAGGCAGACTAAACACACACTTCACCCTTGTTTCTGAGTACCTGATTGCTACACATTAGTCATATGCTACATTTACTGATCAGTGGTATGGGGATGGTCCCTTCATGCTACTGACATAAAGGACTAGTCAGGTAATTGCTTTCCAGAGCAACCACAGAATGTCACCTTCCACAGCCTGAAAGCAGAATCAAGAAGGAAAAGGTTTTAAGAAATCAGTGGAATTTAAAGTAAAAAAATCTTTTTTCCAGATCTAGTCATACTTCAACACTTTCCCATATAAAGTTATATATTGAAATATTTACATATCTTTTTTTAACAGTTGAAGACCAAAACATGGAAGCACTGAAAGGACCCCTGCAGGTCTTCTGGTAGAACCTTCCTCCTCAGCAGGGCCGCCTAGAGCCAGTAGGCCAGAAATATGTCGAGACAACTTTTTAGTATCTTCAAGGATGGAGACTCCACAACTTCCCTGTGCAACCCATGCCAGTACTCAGTTACCCCCATAGAAACAAATGTTATCGATATGCTCAGACACAGCCTCTTGTATTTAAATTTCTGCCCATTGCCTCCTGTCCTGTCAATGGGCCCCACTAAAGCAACCCTGGCTACGTACTCTTTCCATCTTCCCTTAAGGTAATAATATACATTAATAAGATCCTCCTGAGCATTATCTAAGCTAAGTACCCTCTCAGCCTTTCCCCATATGAGAGATGCTCCAGTCATTTTATCTTAACAGCCCTTTTCAGGGCTGTCTCCGGTATATCTATCTCTTCCTTGTACTGAGGAACTGAGAACCGGGCACTGTACTTCAGGTAGGAAAGTAAAAAATATTAATGTTCTTTACTGTTAGACAGTTGCATGTTTCTACCCAGTGAAGGATATCCTGCACCTCACATTGCAGTACTTTCTTCCAAGCTGACTGCAAAACCAGAATTTTGAGTATTAAAGATCTTACACATAAAATAATTTCATCATAATGTACTGATCAAAACTTAAAGCGGTCAAAGGGAGCACTGCCAGCAACTTAGCTGGGAACGAGGTACTACAAACCAGGCACAAGAAAGAAAATAGGGAAAGTAATCTGATTCATAACAACTCTATCTAATCAGCAAATAGTTACAGGAAACTTTATAAGTAAAAATGGGGAGGCCAATACATATCTTTCCTAGTGGCCATCTCCTAACTACCCCATCATCTACCAGCATGCCTCTGCACCACTATCAGCCAGCTAGGGGCTTGTTGTGGTTTTGCCTGGCAAGGTTCTGGTGAAGAAAGGGGGCTGCAGGGGTGGCTTCTGCAAAAAGCAGCCAGAAGCTCTCTGCAGGCCCGACAGAGCAAACACCAGCCGGCTCAAGGCCAGACCCACTGCTGACCAAGGCTGAGCCCATCGGCAACAGTCACAGCGCCTCTGGGAATCACATTTAAGAAGAAAAAAAACCCCAAACAAAACACTAGCAGCCACTTTTTGCCACTAGAGAAGGGAGTTAGAAGATGTAAGAAACTGCGCAGGCACCAAGGCCAGTGAAGAAGGTGGGGGAGGAGGCGCTCCAGGTGCTGGAGTGAAAGACTTCCCTGCAAACTATGGCAGATAACCATGCAGTCCATGGAGAGGCCCTATGCTGGAGCAGGTAGAGACATATGGAAGATGCTGTGATCTGCGCTGGAGCAAGCTCCTGGCAGCCAACAGAGAGAGAGAGAGAGAGAATGAGAGAGGCCCATGCTGAAGCAGGTTTGCTGGGGGGAGCTTGTGACTCTTTGGGGGATCAGACTTGAGCAGTGTGGACCTAGGAGACTGTACCCCATAGAATTGATGCACCCTGGAGAAGCTGATGAAGAGATGAAGCCCCATGGGAAACCATGGGAAAGTATTCACACTGGAGAAGTTCATGGAAGACTGTCTCCCATGGGTGGGACCCCATGCTGGAGCAGCAGGGAAATAGTGTGAGGAATGCCCCCACCTCCTCCCCAGCTAAGAAGGAAAACAACTCATGAGGAACCAACCAAAACCCCCATCTTCGTCTTCCCCTGTGACACTTAGAGGGGAGAAGGGACCAAAATCATGACTAAAATAAAGTCTGTGAAGAAAGGATGGGTGGGGGAAGGTGCTTTAATATCTGGTCGCACTTCTCATTACCTGACTCTGGTGTCACTGGGCGTGCAGGGCAGTGTCATAAATTAGAGTTTTCTTTCCTTTCTGTTGTGCCCGTGATGCTGATTGCAGAATGATCTCTCCCTGTCCTTATCTCGACTCCTAAGCCTCTCAGTATATATTTTCTTCCCTGTCCAGCATAAAAGGGGAGTGATAGAGTGACTTTGGTGGGCATCTGGCCTCCAGCCAGGGTCAAATGACTGCAGGGCTTTCTCCTTTAGTGCATACAGGCTACCATCCCTATCCTGTGCTCATATATTGAATTAAATGTATTCAGCTGATTCAGATACTGTCAGATAGCAATAGCTATGGTAGCCATAATGCCTAATTATTACATTGACCCAGGCTGAGTTTTAACTAATTTTACCTCTAAGGATCAAATGGAGATTCACCAGCACATATCTGATTACCCGAAGTCAAATAAAAAGGCTAAAGAGGCAAGCCACACCAGGACTAAAGATACTGTCAAAAATCTGCTTACACTGTCTGATCATACAGTCCATGTGTCACTTATGGAGTTCATTTCACCATACAAATACATATGAGTTTGATTCATTCAAACAAATCTTTCATACCACTATATGCTGCTCTTACTGTCTCTTTAGGCAAGTATAAAATTTGTGGATGGATCTATAAATAATTTCTTAAAACATAAGCTTTTTGCTGGGTACTTTCAGTTGCAATTAGGGATTAAACTCAGATAGTTAGAGAAAAGCTCAGTCACATCAGCAGCGGAAAAAGAGAGTATAATGACCCCTTAATACCCTCCTCCACTAGCTGTCAGTATATCAAAATATGGCAACAAAGAAAATTAAGACAAAGCACAACCCCAATTCCCATTTATTCCACTAATGTATAAGCAATCCCTATCTTTAGGAGAGATTTTTCTGCTTGTGTAGTTCATGCACTGAAGAGGATGGTATTGAAAACTTCACTTTCCTTGTCATTTATTCCCATCACAGTCATAACGGTGATTGAAATTTCAAATTCATTTCAGCTTTTTGTGCTTGAATATTCCCAGAAGAGCTGATATTTGAGCAGTATTAACCATTTTTTTAATAGCTATTTTGCACGGGAAAGTGTGCAGTGAATTTCAAGTAGCTCTGCCCCTCCCATTCCCCAAGCAACCACTCAGGTGTGCAGCAACTGACAGAAACAGAAGGAAATGAAGCAGATGGCTATCAGCCATTTGATGGTCTATGATGTTTTGTCCCTCTCTTACTCAAAATCTGCCTAAACACAACTAAGTTATGCTATGCTAGAAACTGCAAGTGAGAATACTAAAGAATGAGGACAATCTTCTGGAAAATTCTGTCTCTGGAGGTTAAAATGGACATGTAAGTCAAAGAGTTCTTAATGAGATGCTGTAGTTAAAAAAAAGGAATGGGGGTGCTTAGTTGTACATATAAGAATAGTAAGGAATGCAAGGTGATTTAGTCTCACAGGCAGGGCGCAATGAAGTATCATGTTCTTAAGAATCAAAATAGATGCAACACAGAAGCACCTCTGCAGGGAGAAAATGAACTACAGACAGTGGACTCCAGTTTAACAGAGAACAAGAACAGATGGCCAGAAATGATTAGGCAATTTTAAATTAGTTATTAGTTGTTAACCAAAGTGAACAACTTTGGGTATTTGATGGGGCAAGTCATCATGAAGTGGTGATACTGGTCCTATGGATATTTTTAAATTAAGTCTGATACACTTTTGTAAAATGCTTACAGCACATTCCTCAGAAGTCTTATAAGCAAAAAAAAATAATGTTCCATGCCCTTATCCCAGCATTCCTTTAGAGCTTATACATGGGAAACGATACAGTAATTTTTATCAAGACTGAAGAACAAATGGACGGTCTCTGGCTGTCTTATTAAATGGCTGATCTACCAAGAAAAATCAATAATTTTATGAATGGCATTCATGAAGCACTTAGCACTGTGGCTATTTTAAGCCTTGGAAAATATTCTATAAACACTAAGTTAGTTATTGATTGTACACTGATTTTGTTACAGATTAAAATATTAAAACAATATATTGCGACTTTTCACCTAGAAGAACTAGATATGACAGGAAATGCATACACTATATATACACCTCTCCTGTTAAAAAGGATTTTATTCTTGGTTCTATTTGCTTATTCAAAATATTCAGTAATCACAGAATCATAGAATATCTCAAGTTGTAAGGGACCCATAAGGATCAACTCCAACTCCCTGCTCCTGGCAGGACTACCTAAAACTACACCATATGACTAAGCGTTGTCTAGACACTCCCTGAACACTGACAGGCTTGGTGCCATGACTGCTTCTTTGGGAAGCCTGTTCCAGCGACCAACCACCCTCTTAGTGGAGAATTTATTCCTAATGTCCAATCTGAGTTTACCCTGATGTAACTTTGTTCCATTTCCTCATGTCTTATCGCTGGTCACCTGAGAGAGGAGATCAGTACCTCCCCATTTGCTGCCTCCCTTGAGGAAGGTGTAGATCACAATGTCATCCCTCAACCTCCTCCAAGCTGAATAAACCAAGTCATCTCAACCACTAATTAGCCTTGCCCTTGAGGCCTTTCAACATCTTTATTGCGTTCCTCTAGACACACTCTAACAATTGGATGTGCTTCTTATATTGAGATGCCCAAAACTGCATACAGTATTCAAGGTGGAGCCACACTACTGCAGTGTAGAGTGGGACAATCAGCTCCGTTAACCAGCTAGGTATGATGTGCTTGATGCACCCTAGGGTATAGTTGGCCCTTCTGGCTGCCTCAATCATAGATTTTGATTGCTGTAATTTACATATACTTAGGCACTAGCTAACTCTCCAGGAGTAAAATTGCACCAATTCATCTTGAGGAAACTTTTCTTCTAAATCACAAATGCACTGACATACAGAGTAACATCATAAACATAACACAGAAAAGTATTCACTCCTCATCTGCATTATACAGCACAACATGAAATCCAATCTTTTTCTTTTTTTTTTCTCTTTTTTTTCCCCCCAAATAAAACATAAAAACAAATCAGAAATTACTAGGTTTATGCTGTATTAATCTTCCACTCTTTAAAGGAATCTTTCTTCTATTTACCCTATTAATTTTTTTTTATTTTTCTGTTTAGCAAAACATCCTCATGCCACAAAGTCTTTAGCTGCTCAATTAGTGGCATGTTAAGGACAGGACAGATGACAACACACCTTCCCAAAAAGCTGCATTAAGTCATCAGGCAGCTGGATTTTGCTAATTTGACATTTTTAAAAGGGGTAAAAATGAATGAGAATGCAATGAGCAAAATTTAATATCTGTTAATTCTGTTGTTTATGATAGGAAAGTAGGGGACCTGAGAGGACGCAGAGTGGAGGAGAATTGCAGCAGAATTGCTGCCTTTCCCTTTTCTACAGTGGTAGACAGATGAGACTACACTTGGGATACATAAAAACAACAACAAAGAAAACTTGACCTAAAATTAGGTTCTGAAAGACAGCTAGTTGCAGGCAGAAGTAAAATAAGCCCCAAAATAAAACAACAACATTTAAAACGGAAAGACCACTAGTAGATGAGACCAAGGTAACGAAGACGATAGGTAGAAAATGGAAGCCTGTGGCAGTAATTTTTTTTTGAGATTATGAAAATAGTAAATTATTATGAAAAGATAAGTTATAAGTATTTAAGAACCTTAGAATAATTCAATCAAATCAAATGAGATCCTAAGAAAGGCATATGCTAGTGGACCACTACTATAAAGAGTGATAGAAAGATAAAGAATATTTATGTTATATTCAAAATGAATGAGCTAGTAGGATCTGCAATAGCACCTGTAATACTTATAAATAAGGAAGGAAGCCCTTTTGGTGAAAATTACAATTAAAACTTGTCTTCTCAACCTGAGTTGAGAACCAATCAGCCACTTGATCTGTGTAGATATAGATCGCTTTGTTAGAAGCTCTGTTGAACAGCACTGAGTTCAACACCACAGAAAAAGTCACTGCACAAAAAATAATAACTGCAAGACAGAAAGTGAAGAAGAAAGAATCTAGTGTATTTAAATAGAATCATAGTATATTCTGAGTTGGAAGGGACCTGTAAGGATCATCGAGTCCAACTCCTGGTTCCACACAGGGTGAAGAAATCTAAACTGTCTAGTCAATATGTTCGTTGCTCCAAAGATTTATGACCTTATATATAACAAAAACAATGACCATAACAAAAGAAACAATTAAAGTAGTAACGGGCTTATACAAACTGAAATATTTTTAAAGGCGTAAGGCACTGCAATTTGACAGAATTCCAAAGGATCTGAAAAGAAGTCAACTTGGAAAAAAGAGCGGGCATTTTACAGCAATGATCATTTATGACTGCGAGAGCTCGACCTTTCTAACTGAAACATTCTCCCTGAATGCCAAGTAGACGCTAGCCAAGGTGCAATCAAATGCCATTTGTACAGGAAGCCTGCAGATCACAGAAGACACCAGGGTGAAGTGAGAAACAGGACATCTGTCAAAAAAGCCCTCTGCCACTCAAGTCCTGCAGTTCCCAATCCACCTGTGAGCGGAACTCTTCCAAGCAGAAGCCAGACAATAGGGCATTATGGCTACAGTGTGAAGTGTCTAATCATGTATAACTTTTTCCCTTTAGAGGAATCAGCCTTTGCAATACCACCTCGGTGAAATAACCCTGACTTAAAGCAGTCAGCAAAAGCGCTAATTCTAGGTTTCAGATTCCTCCTAAAAATTATGTAGGTTTTCTTTGGAGAGAATTTTTTACCTTGTCTGTTAATGATCACTACACCCTCTGCATAAGTGCATTAAGTGTTACCACCAGGAAAAAAAAAAAAAATTGAAAATCTGAAACATGGGGCCAGGAAATAGTATTAATTCTTGTCTGTTTGGTCTTTTTGGCACCTGAAGGTTGAACATGGGGAACTGGTCAATATTTTAATTCTTGGTTAGTGTCTTACTAAGTTGATCGTATGTATTTTTCAACTGCACTTGGTTTTGATTGCATTTTAGTGAGGCTTGTGTACACCACACTGTCAACTTCCAAACATAAAGCGCACAAAAAAATCACACATAAAAACTGATTGATGAGCTCCTTATAAAAAAACATACTGCCAACACTATTTTTATATTATGCTCTAATTTGGGGCAATTGACATTGTCAGAAAGCTTAGAGTAAAACACAGAGGCTGCTGTGGCAATTTTTAAATAATTTATCATCCAGGTCTTGGAAGAAGAGTCTTCATTGTCTTAATGAAGAGAGACACTATGGAAACAAGAAAGATTTAATGCACAAGTATTTTAAAATTCACTGGAAAACAGAACAACTTTCCTGTTTATTTACTTTGCCTTATTGCTGAAAGTAGGAATAATTCTTGAGTAAATAAAATAGATTACCTTATTTTCATTAGTCTAGTAACAATTCTATATTAAAACTGAACAGGAAAATGTTTGCAACTCATGCATTTGTGAAAGCGTTAATTACTGTCTTTCAATTCTTTTTTGAGCATAAATCTATTTAAACTGCTCTGTTTCCTAAAATAAGACATCTAGGCCAAAGTTTCCAATAAAAACACTATCTAAGTGATCAAATATTTCCTAATTTTTGCCCTTTTTTTCAATTTTATTCACATCTATGAAATGTAACATTCAAAATTAAAGTAAGCAAAGAAGAAAAGTTTCAAAGATTAAAATACATTCTGAAAGATGTAATATAAAACCTTAAATATTTGCATAAAGAAATTATGTATACAAGCAGCACTAAACAGCTATACCTGGAGGGTATAGACTGTGAATTCAGAAATTACTTTCAATGTCTGCTACATTCTGGAGACTATTAGAAATCCCATAAAACAGCAGTTTTGCTAGGCTTGAAAGCTTCACATTAATGTTCCTTCATTTTTTATGTATTGTGTGAACAGCAGCAGAGAAAACAGTATTGAATAATCATTAAACAGCTATGGAAGATTACATATATACTCTGTTTTCAAACAGTGTTTTACTATTCCTCTTTCTGATACGTCTTGTTTTTACTTCATGGTTAAGAATTAATAACAGGCTTAATAAAAAATTTCAACAATTCAACCCTATTAGGATAAAATGTGAGAAAAATGGATTAGTTATAAAATTAGTATATGTATAGAATAAAAAGAAATTGCAATTAATTTCTCTTTTTGATGTTTTTCTTACAATGGTGAAAAATGCTTCACTGTAAAGACTCAACATTTTTAGGATTTTTATGTTTAAATTAAGAAAAATTTTCAACACCTCAGAAATATAGTTTCCTAAACACTAAATCCGTTTCTTTTAACCTTTGACTTTACAACAACCATGAGCAATAATACTTATTAAATAAAAATTTAGAATAATCAGACTTCAAAAAGAATCTGTAAGATCTAGAGTCAATTGTGGCAAGAGTTTATCTAAATAGATAATGTACTTGTGAAAAGTACTAACTGCAAATAAATTCAAATATGTAAAATACACACTTAAAAGTTATTTTGAAGGTCTATGATAAATCCATGGATCTCATTTAAACTAATTGCTCATGATTTCTCTCCCCACCAAACGTACATAAATTTAAAACAATTGTTTATTTCTGATAGATGTTTTGACATTCACAACAATTGCCACATCAATAAACAGAGAACTCAAACATATGCAGCACATGTGCCCTTATTCTTTCGTGTATTAAATCAGGTTGGTAATACATGTATGAAGTTAAAAATCTGAGTATCACGTTCATCTCACTCTCCTCCTTAAATCCAAAAAGAAATGCTAAAGAAATTGTTTGATACATTTAAACATACGGGAGACACGCACAGAGTAAACAGCAATGTTTAGAGGATCTAGAAAGCTTAGTGTAAAATGCACTGGGCAGCCATGAAAGACAACAGAATAAAAAACGTTCAAGAAGTGTACAAGATCCTAAAGGTCAGACTGTACCTCTAAAGCTTACAAAGATTTTTAGTACAAAATTATACTTTTCAGTAAATGGAGAATACAATGTTCAGAGTCACATTTGAGCCCTGCCTTTGAAACCAATGTGAAAAAGAGCATGATAAGATACTAATTATGATATTAAAACCTATGAACCACACACAACCACTACTGAACTAGAAATCTCTCTCATACGGGGGTGGTGGACTACGCCTCTTTACTCTAGCCTCCTACACCAAGTCTTTTCTGAAAGCAGAGCTGATTGACAGTCCAGTAGGTTGACCAAGAGGACATTTCTCCATGTGGGCTTAGATCTGTAGGTCAGCTTCTGAAAAAGTCTGCACTCCTACCATCAGAAGGGCATCCCCCTCTACTCTTCATCAATTGGCTTTACACCTCCTCCTCTTTTTTTTTACCCATTTCTGGACCTTTCTTTTTAATTTCCTCATACCACCATGTCTCCTAGCAAATAACCTGCCTAAAGTAGTTCTTTCAGTTTTTCTATATCTGTACCTATACGTAGTGGGTTTTATGTCATTACCTGGTCAATCACAACTTTATATGATGTTACTGATATATAGTAATTATAGGAATAGTTACTTTCATGGCATAGCAAGAGGCCAGCTGCTCCCTAAAAAGCAGGGAAGCTGGGAGTCAAGGGCGATCCCCGAGCTACCAGAAAATGGGCCTTCCCACATGCTGGGGATGGAGCAGAGCAGGTTGAGTGGAGGAGTCCCAACCTCAAGTCCAGATTGCTATGGGAATCTGTGATGAAATAGGTCTGACATTAAACTCAGAAGTCAGGATCAGACCAGTGTTCAGACAGTCCAGTGACTGCCAGGCAGGACAATAGAAACAGGGCAATATCAAGCTAGAAGGAAAGTCAAGCTAGAAAGTCAAGGCCTACAAGGTCTGCAGCTGTGCCAGGGCTGCAAACAGATCATTCTCCAGTGTCAGTGGGCTGACAGCCCAGGTCAAGCTGAAGTGGAGCTCCTGGATCCACAGCAGCACTAGTGGAGATCCCAGGGGGAAAATGCTCAGGGCCAGGAAGCCACCCTTAGAACCCTCAGGGCCCTAACAGTTACCTAGGCACTGTTTGCCTCTCAAGATCCTACTTCTCAAAAGGTCCCTGAACCATATGGATCATAATGGTTACATTATTTTTTCACCTCACATGTTCCAAAGGACAAATCATTCTACTTATTCTTGTTATCCATACCTAGGCCAAATTAAGTTTAAACATTTTCTTACTTTATATGCAGAGAATCTCTGGACCTGAGCAACATGGTTTTTATACACTTCCATGCTCACAGAGCACTCTGCTTTCTATGGTATCTGCTTGATTAACAATCACTGACCTTGAAACACTCCTTAGGCAGCATCCTGGCTCCCTTCAAGGATCTTAGCCTATGCCTGGTACTCCATAAGGGACCTCTTGTTCACAAAGTCAAAACACCCTTCAGAACGTCGCCTGCTGGTTACCTACCACTTCAGAGACATAACTGATTTTTGCTTGAAGTTTGTCCTTAGCATCTGTGTGGCCTATGAATATCTTGAAAACAACATACATATTTCAGAACCAAAATGCAAGCGCTCCACAATCTCACGTTAACTTGAATTTTACTCCTGCAAAACACAAATCACGGTAAAACAAGTACAAAGCGTATTTAGAGACAAAAAACAACATTTGTAACAGATAAAAAAAAGAAAATGCTCTTTAATATTTTCTTCAAGAGACAACAGTTGTCCTGACATTTTGTAGCCTTACCCAGACCTCAGAGCATTTCGGGGTTTTAGAAGTTATTATCATTTCCAGATTTTTTCCTCCAGAAAACAATCAGTCCTTCGTTAACTGAAAAGATTAAAGTACACATCCATTCAGTGGCTAATTATTTGGCAATGGCAAATTAATAAGGAATTAGCTCAATGGTATTAATTGGCATTGGCAATTTGCTGCTTTGATAACAATGTTAAACTTAAGTTTGATTAAAAAATAAAATTTGGTTATGTTTTGAAAAGAGCCATCCCTATTCTCATCAGATCCATACATTTAATCATATCATACCCTAATTATATTGGTAGAATGCTAGACCTGCCAAATAGATAAGAATGTTCAAAGACACACTAGGTAATCTTTTTTATTTAACAGTGGAAGCATTAATTATTTATTTAAAATATAGTGCCTATCCAGTTCCATGGAACATGCCTCTGTGTTTCACAACGGTTCGTGTAACTAGATTGGAAAGCTGTGCCCTTTGCTCCCTTCTTCAAAATTCCGTTTCAACTAATACAGGGTCATGACGTCTATTAAGTGTATGGAAAACTCTCTCGACCATCTGAAATTATGCAGTGACTCCCATGACATTCAGCTAATCAACACTGTACATTAATTTCTGTCTAATCTTCATTAATTAAAGAGGTCAATCTATCCACTGAAGGACCAAGGTGCAGTATCTTCAAGAACAGATAAAACAATAGAGAAGAGTGACAAAACAGACTTCTGTCTGCTGCAAATACTGCAAAATCAAAGGAAACAAAACATCAACTTTCCTAGTTTTCAGCTGAAGGAGTAAACAAGATTCAACCTCAATCTTCAAAAGCATATTTCACTAGAGTGCTATGAGGTTAGTTTCAACTTCAGGCTTTTTTTTGTTTTTTTTTTTTCTTTTACACTTTTACATCTCTATTTGCTTCAGTTTAGTCAAGGCAGTATCTTCCTGAAGTGAAAAAAACTTCAATGAATTGTATGCATGTCCTCAATTCTTCAGGAGAGAAGAAACTGAGATTTACCCAAGAAGTAGAAAAAATAGAAGAGTATGTTTCTAAGGAGTAGTGCTGGAAACACTTTCTGAAAAACTCCAAAGGTTTAGAACTGCCATTTTACTAAAATTTTTCCAGATTATAATCCATTTTTCCATGTGGTCTACAGACCACAAACGTTTTTGCCAAGTAAAAATCCCAGAAGACTGATAAACTGATGATTAATGGAGACCTAAGAAACAAGGGAATCTGGAGGAAGCAGCTGGAGAAAGCACAGATTAAAAACCATTCTGCAGACATTATTACCAAATACCACATATGTAATTCCAATCTGTCAATGCCTAACGCATAGAATAAATTTACCCAAATTTCCAAAATAAATTACCTTTCTCCTAGTCAGGGCTGCAGGCAAGCGATACTGGTCAGTTTCATCTCCTAGTCTTTACCACCACCTAAAACTCACAGCTGCCACAATGGATAGAGCTTTGAAATGTTCTCATGGGAATGCTACCACTGGAGGAAGAGGGAGATATTCTCAAAATGCAATACATGTTCTGCATCTCCATGTATATAAAACATGCCTGTATAAGTTTCTACTTATTACATGAGACTCAGAGATTATTGCTGTACATGTTACCATATTTTGATATGTTGGTTGTCAGAACAGGACTCTTTTTACTGAATATGCCGAAAATTCATAGACGAGAAAGGAAAGAAATATGGAGAAGCATGTGTTATCATCTGTATTTTATAAGAATCTAAGCACAAAAACTTTTAAGTGATTCTTCCATTTATCTGATCACAGAAGTAAAAAAATTCCCATCTTGTACAGCAAGAAAAGATAAGAGATGACAAAAATAAATATTAATCTCTCCACAGCATGGAATTAGAAACTTGCTCTGAAGTTAAATTTGGTGTTCTGACTAAAAAGGACTTTAGGTCTCGGTACTACTTTTTTGTGGAAGGGAAAATAAAAGTATTACTATTAAGGGGAATTTTGAGAAAAATAAGGAGGAAATTGAATAAATATCATGTAGCAAAAGAGAAAATGCATTTATTATAAATTCAGTTTCCCAAAATTTATCAGTTGAGAAAAAAATTGAAACTGTTGCATTAAAAATATTTGCAAAATTATATTCTATAAGAGTAATTACAATACAACCATTATTTTTTCCATAATTCTACTTCTAAGTAATATAAAAAAAAGGTTTCCACACTGGATGTAAAGGAAAGTATTATATGTAGTGAAATAAGGTCTGCTTTGGGCATTTTTTGTTTTGGTTTGGTTTTTTAATTTGGAAAAAAAAAGAAAAAATACTTAGGAGGGATTTTTTCTCCAATAGGATTAGACAAAAAACTCACAATTCTCAAATTTAAAAGTATCTTTCGTTCACGGATGTAATATGTTTGTGCATCACACATACATAGACACAAGATGAGACCACCATCCTCATCATCTGACATTCTTGAGCCTAGTTAGAGAAAATTTATTGATCCAATGATTTTTTCATCACAACTGTACAGCCACAGAAAACATTTTATCAGTGAACTTTGACCTTTTGCTTTAAAAAATAATTACAACTTTACTTAAAGAGCCCCTATTACTAGCATTTTTTTTTCCCTGCCCTATCTCTGTCCATCTTCTCCTACATTTGCTTCTCCCTCTGATCTTCTAAACCCCTGTTTCTACTGTCCCTTCCTCCTTTCTTCTCTAGCTTTTCTTGGCTTTGCTTATCTCTAAGTTTTCATACTTGCCTTCTCACTACTAACGCCTGCTTTCTAATGCAGGTGGTATTCCATGCTGTTTATACAAAGTAAAACAAGTTTCTTCCTGAAGTAGTACTAGAAGTTCTTCTGGTATAAGCCACACAATGACTATCAGATATCAGAACCTGATCAGACTTAGAGAAAAGAAGTATTAAGCCTTAATGTCCTATAATCCATTTACAAATCTGTATCACATGAACATTTTGTCAGTATTAAGAACATATTGCCTGGGTGTTTATCGCACATTTGGGTAACAGTCCTTACTGCTGCGCTATACCTTTCCTCATTATGGGGAAACTTCTCTACTGGGGATGTAACCAGTTCTGCTTCACTGATGAATATTACTACTTTGCCTTCAGAGAATAGTTAGCTAAATAATTAATATTCAAGTTGCATTTCCAACTTTTTCTGCTTTGATACAGGAGAAAACCTGTTCAGTGCTAGCAGAGAACAGTGTAGATAGCTAAAGAGGTAGGCAAAACTATTAATCTGGTACACTGCAGAGACTTTGTCTTCAATATTAAAACCAAGATTCACATATGGGCTATAAAATTTATAATAAAACTCCCAGCAGAGACAACATGCTCCAAGCAAAGCAATTGCTTTTCATTAGTATAGGTACAGCCATGGAATCATATTCCGGACAAGACACAGAGGAAGGGATGAGAAAAGAGAGCATCTATTTAAGATGCTTTCTCAGATTCTACATTCCTTCAGGATGCTTCTTACAGGCCATTAGACGACACACAGATAGGTCAGCATGGTCTTGACTGCCCTGCTTGTGATTTCAGGTCTTCCAAAAGGGTATGTAAAAAGGGAGGAGGAGAGGACACTTTTATGCCTTACCCTTCACCAGAAGTCTGGATAACAAATCTGCCCAAGCACATGCTATGAAACAAGCATGCAAAGATCTTACTTCAAAACAGTTCTACTATTTCCTCTGTCAGCTTTTTACTTAGCTTCGACAATCTGAAATGCTTGCTTGGAATTTATTATAATTTATTGTATTTCCATTTCACATAAGCTATTTAGTAATCTACTGAATGCAAATAGGCCAGGAGAGATTAAGGGTTCAGTGGTAAACAGGGAAGGACTTGCATGAAGATGTTAAAATCAGCATGGACTGTGGAATCCAGAGAAACGCTCAAAGGCTGGATCCAGGAAATTGAGGCATTTTTCCTAATTTCTTATTTAGAACCATTTCAAGTTTTGGTGACTGGAAGCCAGGAAGGTAAAAAGGATAAAACAAACCCAGAAAACTGTAGTGGCACCTGCATAGTGCCACTAGCAACCCACAGAGCAAAAGCCAGGACAAAATCCAAAGGATTACAGCTAATTACTACTATAGAGTGCAAAGTTTTCCAGTCTCTAAGTTTTAAACTTTTAGGATCGTTTATAGAGTCATAATGCAGAGGAATCTAACTAAATAAATGATTGGATCTTTGTTTCCAAAGATTTATGCTTCCAAGTCTTGTAGTACTTATAAAAATACATATTATTGTCAAGAATAAAATAATACTATCAGTATATTTGGTTCTTTTGGTCGCTGACAGTGAGAAAACTGTAACTAATATTCTTTGGGTCCATGTTACAGTTTAATTTTGTATTGTGCTTCAGTATTCCCATATATTATGATTCCTAATAAGCAAATATTTCCATGTATTAGGTAGAACCCCATGTAGTAAGTTGAACTTTGAACCAACTTCAAAAGAGAAACTTGGCGTGGAAATACAAAACCTCCTCAGAATTCCAAAGGCTATAATTATGCATAATGTTTATTCAAGCATTGTTATTTTTAATAAACTGATCAGATTTCAAATTTATAAAGCCACAATGCAAGTTCTCCATGTAACATTTCATTCACAGAATTAAAGCTATTTATATTCTTATTTTCTACTTTTCTGTCAAGTTACTTCTGCTTGTCTTTAATATTGAAAAATGCGCCAGGTAAGTGCATTCGAGAGTAGAATTTTATTTGATAGGACAAAAGGAATAGAAATAAAACAGAAGAAATATCATGCTTGAAATGAACAGGTGAGGCAAAATGCACCTGTAATTAAACAAGCAAACCTGCCAACAACCCAGCCACCCTGTGACTCAAGATTGAGGCAGTTATGGGCTGTAGATGATCACACCTGTGTCTCTAGAGCAGAGACTCTGAAACCCTGCATTCTGGATCATTTCACTCCTGTAGTCATTCCCTCTAGACTAAGTCTCACAGCACATTCCATGTGCATTCAACATAGTGACTTTTCTGATTCCTTTCCTACATAGTTGGGCAAATTCACACAAAGTAGCTTTGCAAATAACAACACAGAACAGTTTCTAATTAAGAAAAACATGCTCTCCATAAACAAAAGTGAACTGACCCAGGAGGGCAAACCAGAACTTTGCTCCCACTAGATTTTATTAAAATAATTTCTTCCTTTTTGGGTGCTTTGATCAGAAATCTGTTTAAAAAACCCAAAACCCAAAAAACTTCAGCAACCGCATACTGATCAAACATTTTACAACAAATGGTAAGGTAGAATCATACTTTCTGTAAAATGAACATTTCAGGCCATCTGCAGAGTTTTGCACATGGCTTCTTAAATTATTATAAAAATCATACTTAGGCTTAGCTATTTTTAAGTACTCAAAAAGGAAAGGAGCTCTGTTAGTGCTCACCAGCATGAATGCTGACCCACAAGGATTCAGAAATGTTAAGCTTTGCTTCTGACACTTGAACTAGCACCATGATTCAAAATAGCATGCCCTAATCCACTAGGACGTCTGTTTCTGATCCCATGGAGTGCTCTGTAGGCTTATCTACCTTTAATATTTTACTATTAAAGTCTTAAAAATGAATGGAAAGAGCAGACTAATCCAGGATGGGAGCCAAGACAAAGAATATTTAATTAATAACAAAAGAATATTTAATTTGTAACTCAAAGGAAAGCAGTAGTGCACCATTTTCAAATATTTTGAGCCCTTGCTATTTAATATATTTCAAAAGTGATCAATCATAAGTTTTAAATACACACTATTTTTAATAAGCTATACTTATGTAAGACATCTTTATATTTGCTCTTACCCATTTCAGAAAAAGAAATGAAGACCAATTGTTCTATCAACTCATGAACTGTGATCAAACCAGTTTCTCTGCTGCAATTGTTATAAATAAGACCATTGGGCCAAATATTTCTCCAGCTTTCTCTGAAAAGCAGAATTATGCAGGAAATAATATCTTTTATATAAATGTTCTTGGAAATTGTTTTTTGTTTTGACAGACATCAGAAACACCTATTTGATACATCTGTAGAGCCATAAATAAGCATATTGACATTTAAAAATCATTATTGATGTTTTTACTCTGACATAGTAACAAGGTACCTCATTATGTCAGCACTGTCCACATTACAAGGAAATTTGACATGAGTGGTTACCACAGCTGATCATGCTCAGAGAAAGATGCAAGATCTGTTGTGACATAGGGTGTGATGCATGATGTAAGAAAATAGATCAAAAAAAAGACATGCACTCTAATGATTTAAAGCAATGCTTCCCACTGTTTCCTACTTGGAATAAGAAAAGAGCAGCTTGAGGAAAAGGCACTCTTTCTGACATCTTTATGCCACAAATGTTCAAACAAGATTCTTAAGTATTATTTGCACTCAAAGCAGTATTCAAAACACCTACTGTGGCCCACAGCACTCGGGGTTTGACTGACAGGAAAGCTAGCTTAAAGCATACACTTAATTCTTAGCCCTGCTCAGTGTAAGGATAAATGAACCCACTGTACCAGATTTAGTATTATGGCACCTTTACTTCCTCAGAAATTCCTGTACAGGGCAAAACCGCAGCCTCGCACTCACCCCAAGTACAGGATGGAGGGAAACACACAAGATGTAGCTCAGCACCACAGCTGCCACCACACCACAGCCACATCCTCACTATGTGTTACCACAGTTTATGAAGCAGATAAAGCTTTTATTGCACGTGGGCTCCAGCTACTGAACCAAGAACAGCCAGGCCTCCTGCCATTTCTTCTACTTACAGAGGAAAGACATTAGGTAAAATAGTCTGTGTCCTCACTTCTCCATGCCCTCAGGGCACTCAGGTAAACCCTTTACTCAATAACCACCTTTGCTTTGACAGAAGAATGCCTGATTTATTTTGAAAATTATACAGGAACCTAGCAATGGGGTCCTCTTACTTAAAAGCACCTTACAGAGCTGTTCTTCAAGGAGGTTATGTCAGTTGTCTTCCCCACCAAATCTTCATTCCAAGGAAGAAAAAAAGTCTTGCTTTGAGGCTACAGTTATTTTGTACTTTTATAAATCATACATAAGTGGGGTTCAGAAGTAACACCAGTGACAGCACCTCAGCCCAGTGTAGCTTCAGATCAAGAGTCTTTTTGTGACAAAGAAACGGAAAATAAACCACATCACTGTTCTCACATTCAGAAACATCTGAAACTGTAATAAGTCACTACATCACCATCCAGATAACTAATTAGCATAAAAAAAACAGAACCAAAAAGAGATCCTCACAGAGCTTCACTTGATATACTCCTTCAGAGAGTGATTACTCCAAATGAATTTTCTATGTATTCCTTTTCTTTAAATAGAGTATGGCAATGAAAGTCATGCTGAACTCTGCATATATGTCATATACTAGGGTGTTTGGGGTTTTTTTCAGAGCTTTCACATGGCCTGAAACACAGCCTTCTTCAACAAGTTCTGTTGTGTGCTATTCTTCTCAATATGTTCTAGGAGTACAGCTCAATTTTGTGATTGTTCCTTCTGACAATTTACCAGAAATTTTAGAGAAGTATTTATAACACCCTCGTTCTCTTTCTTCTCTGCATAAACATGTCAAAGTATTTTCCCTTCTTCAATCATTTGGTATTCATTTGTCCTTTACAAACTCTTGAACACAACTGAACATCTGCTAACACTTTTGAGATTTCACAAGTTTGCTAATTGCTCACACATGAACATGTTCCTTCCATGACATTATTCCTTTTGAGCACTAGAAGCCACTTAGGCTTCTGAAGCTGAGATTTGTATTTCAAATTTCCACACTTGACTGTGCAGCCTCTTTCTATACAAATCCTGGATGGTATAAGCATGAGACACAATCCATGGCACAGCATGGGTGAGAATGAAGGATCTGAAGTGCTGCAGTGCTCCTCTTCAGCACAGGGTGAGACATGGAACCTCCTCACAACAGGGGCTGGAGGAGACAGATGAGCAGCCTATCGTGAACTAGTTCCCAAAATAGCTCAAATTAATACAGTGCTAATGAGCTACCATCCCTGGGATACATTTGAAATAATGTTCATGACAAATAAGGGTATCTGAAATATATTTATAATGCGAGAATTAATTTATAGCAGTACAGTTTTGCAGACTGGACACTGACTCTTAAGCTATATTTGCCTGGAAGCATAGACAAGGATAGACTATATCCTGAGCATTTTTTCTGTATGAGTCTTAACACACAGATTTCCACAACTTATCTCTAACAACAGATTCCATTGTCATAGTTTTAAATTTCACAGTAACTGGAAGGAGTTATTAAAATTATTAATAGTCTGAAACAATGGGATTGTTAATTCAACAGCTCTGTTGGAGGTCACAGCTACTTACAATTGCTGTATATATTAAGAGAATCACCTACTTCAACCTTTCAGTTTCATTAACACTTAATGATTAATGACTTTTTTTACAGGACTTAGCAACCACTTAAAATGTACGTTGCTGTTATATTACAGTTTCATGCCTACAGAGCCACAGTTTTCTGATTTGGGAACAAAACCCCATGAATTAAGCAATCACTCACATAACGCTGACAGCAAAGAGTCAGTCTTAACAATCCTTTTTTTCCTACACACAAAATCTTCAATAAACTCTTGTAAAATTCATATAGATATAGATATATATGTGCATTCATGTGTAGGTAGATGCCTGCATTTAATTATGCAATAGGAAAGGAAAAACTTAGATAAAATTCTATCAGATATTGTTCAAATCCTTCTGTCTATTTAGTGTCTGTATAATTGGCTCTAGCATTAATTCTGCCCTTAACTGATCCACGTACCTGGTGGTTTACTTTATTCATCTTCCTGTTGAATCCCTGAACGACTTCTACATGTAAATCTTGAATCACTAAATAAAGGTTTTATTCCCAGCTTCACAGAATTTTTGCAAAGCTGATTTAAATTCCCCCCAAGAATCTCCAACTTCTCTTTTCAAAGAAAAATTACTGCTTTTTATAAAATAAGAAGCACACAGTATACACCGTCATTCAGAAATAGTTTCTAAAGATATAGCCACGATAGATCAAAGGGTCTGGCAAAAAGGTCATTGACAGGGTGCTCCCCTACAGTAAAGCTGTGTTAAAACATTTTCTTCCTGCAACTTCTCACTCTCAAATGTTCTAAAAAAAAAAAATTAAAAAGTCCAGAGGTCTGAAAACTATCCTCAAAAAAACCACATAAAAAGCAATACATCAAAAATCTTGAGCTATATTTGGTATCTCATTCATTTGTCCCATACAGTGACAACCATAGAAAATGCTTACTCATGGCATTGTCATTGCATTGCTAATCTGCTCAGATCCTGACACAGAAGGAACATATATTTGCATATCTGAACCACACCTTCCTCTCCACCAGAAGACAGATATTCTCCAAGCTAAAACATGTAGCAGCCTTTCTGAGTCATCTCAGTGCTATTCACAAGCCATTACCCAAGCCTACACTGCAGTATCAGAATGATGCTGACACATCATGACTCGGATTTGCCTGTTATGAGACTGAAGCTCACAGATGACTTAAGTGGCAACTGTTTCCTTTTGACTTCACTTGGGCAAAGATAAGACAATTTGGTACCAATCTATTAGAAAAAAATGCTAATGTTTTGGCTTTGTTTTCCTTATTTTCAAATTTCAGTTCAAGTTGCTAAAATAACAGCAACTAACAATTTATTATCATGACAGGGCATAACACCTTCCATAAAAATATGTTTCTCATCCTTATCATTATGTCTTCAGTTCTTTTTCAAAGTTCCATAGACATGATAAGAGTTTTATATTTGCTATTGTTATCTAGAGTTAGATAATTCTGTATTTGTTATAATGCTGCCTGCAGCATGAGCTACTGTACTTGCAAGAAAGTCTGCAGCCTTCACCTTTAATCTAGTTCCTGTGTGTGGTACCTCATGTTTCTGTATTCCATAAAGGAGGCCAAGAGCTTTTTGTGTACAATAACTGCTCATGGAAATTAAAAATAAGGCTCTTCTAAAACAACTCAACAATCAAAAACTTTGTACATCTACTCCTTTATGCATCAGCATCAGAGAATGCTGGTTCTGTAAACAAACCATTTGCAATTTTATTATGAGACAAGTGACTTTGGTTACATGTTCTAAGATATGTATCTTTTGGTCCAGTTTTACAAGGTTTAAATTACATGCCAGGTTTTTGTAGACTAAAAAAGTTGAAGTATAACTTTATGAAAAATAAGATTTATCATGTGCATGACCACTATCCTTGAACAACTGATACTCTCCAAGTTTTTAGTATTCTAATATATCACCCGTAAAAATCACCTTACTGTACAAAGGAATGTAACTATTAATGGTCAAAGAAACTATGCAGCACAGGTTTAATATTTTATATCTTGGAAACTTTAAAATTTGATCATAAATGGAATTTGAAGCCCAGAGTATTCTGAAATTCAAGAATTGCTTTGTGGTTTCTTTAAATATTTTCACACAAGTACTCCTTTTAGAATAGATGAAGCTGTAAAATCATACAGAACACCACCGCAGTTCTGAATATCAGCAAATAAAAGTTGACTATGTTCTATAAAACAACAGCTGAAATCCTTGCTGCTGGATATATTCTTACTCGTATTTTTATGATAAATAATCCACTGCTACATGTGCTTGGCAGAAGGCATTACTTAGCTCTAACAGCTGTCCTTTTTATCCTTTCAAATCCTAAGAGCTTCTGATCTCAATTATTTCAACAACAAACTATAGCAGTGCAAGCAGATCATGTAGGTAAAAACTCTTCAAGAACAAATCAGTGGCAAAAGATGATGGCTTGTAGCGATGACAGCGTTCATCATAAGCTACTCTTGGAGGAAGATAGTCATTGAAAGGAAAACAGCCCCATAACCCCAACAGGGCTTGAAGGTTTACCTTTAAATAGTAGCTTATTGCTATAAGTTTTAGGAAGTACAAAGGCAGCCCTGCAAATACATCATAAGATGTCAATATAATTCACAGGCTTAAGTACAAAAACTTATTTAATCCACTATTGAATAATGAAGGGGTAATACATATTCTTTTTTTAAATGAGTTCTTATTGTCACAACTTATGACTAAAATATGCCTGTGCACTGGTTTATATCTGCAAGCTAGGGCAAGGGTAATTACCTAGATAGCAGGCTGACACAGGATATTTACTGGTATAGTTGAAAAGGAATGACTGGAAACAATTTTCTGACAAATACATTTTTACCATCAATATATAAATTAGAGCAGTTTGCTATATTTAAAGTATGATGGAATCCACATCTGTGTCTGAAAGAGGGGAGACCAAAATGTTCCAGACGAAATCAGCACCAAAGGTTTATCTCGCATCAGCATCAGATCCATAAGATCAACCTCTTAAGAGGACTACTTTCTATTGATAACAACAGGCAAAGCCACGTGCCAGACATGTGCCACTGGCAAAGTTTTAAGTAAAAATGGGGAAACCGGGTCTTCTATTTTCTACAGTCCATATTCCCAAATCCATGGAATTACATTAACTTCATAGTTGTAATTGGACTATATTAGCTCCTTCCTTCCTTTATATTGCTAGACATAAGCCATAAAGGGAGACTGAAGATTTTACAGTTAGAAAACCCAAGCATTCACTAAATAAAATATTCTTATCACCAAGGGAAACCATGAGACATGCACATTTTTGTCATCCTTCTTTCAGTTGTACCCCGCCAGGCTGGTACTCCAGACTACTTCTACAGTAAAGGAATAGACACAACCTTTTTAAACTATAGTACATCAGCCCCTCCATCTTAAAAAATGAGGACTGTCCAGACTCACTGTGTTGTGTTGACTGCCAAGATGACTCATGATACCTGCGCCAGAAGGAACACCTCCATCCCTTTAATGCAACACCATACTGAATCCAAGCAAAAGCAGCATACGAAACCTACCCGAAATCCATTTGTGAAATTAATTTCTCTATTCCCTAGGGCTCTGACTGTAAAATGTTAGAAGTAAATTGAGCTAAAGGAATTTCTAAAAAGACCCAGTCAGAAGCATACTAAAACACTGTGGAATAGTTTACAGGAGGCAATTGTAAAGATGTGATATATCACTTGTGAATATGACCATTTTTTTCATTAGCTTTTCAGAGTTAATTTCAACAAATGAACTCATGTTTAAAGCTCACTGTACTGTATAAGATTAAGCCCTACATCTATGAAAAATATTTGACAACAGTAAAAGAGTTTCTGGGTTTAGTTGACATTTTCTGGCTTAAGGTGAAAGAATTAAACAAATGGGAGTTATGCTTGTTTGACATTCTGGATACCCTTCAGTTTATACGCTGAAGCTGTCCTACTTTTAGCAATAAAACTTTCCTGCCTTATAGCCTGCTATCAGAACTATATAGCTCTGAGTGGCTTCACAGCATACCAGCCATTCGTAATTGTGGGTAGCCATATTCTTGCTTATTTTATCTGATTTCAACTTCGAAAAAAGTAATGGAAATATTTTCATCAGAACACAGATTTCACTGAGTAGTTTGCTGAAACTGAAGTGGATGACAGTTGCTTGAAGATGTGATGCAAAAATAAGGAACCGGGACCAAACAGCTTCTGAAGCAGCAGAATCACCACAGCCCATTTCTCTGAAACTAATTCTTTCTACAGAATGTTAGAACTCACAGGAGCTTTTCATGAACTAGAGTTCAACCCAAAGCCATAAGTAGATTTTACCTTTAAGCTTCCAATAGATCTAAACAGAAGCCTTCCAAACCAGCAGGTTACATGCTGATATGATGCATTAATATAGGATAGCATATTTTAACTAATGCACTGATTTTGAGAACACCTAGATTGAGCTTTTGAATCTGACACACTTCACTTGTGATACAACAATATGTAAATGCACATATAATAAATGGAGGTCCATATAATTTCTCCAAGGGATTAGTTTCCAAGTTTAAAGTAGGAATAATAGTTCTTCCTCTATTTGTGTGTCTCAAAATAATATTATACAATACTTACAAAATAGACCTTTGAGACTTTGTTAATAAAATGGATAACCTGATCTCTATAGGCTTTCAATATTAAGTAAAATTCAAATGATACATGACCAAAATTGTCAAAAGCATGTCCAAATCTTTCAAAAGCAAAAACTAAGACAGCTCCCTGATACCTTAAAGCACTTTTCCTAAGGTGTCTTGTACCAAAAAGTCTAACCACCTTGGAAGAGCATTCATAGTAAAGGGATTTCAAAAACACATCTGCTGCATCTGATCCAAATTCAAACTCATTATAGCTTTAAAGCTTAAAGGTAATGATAGTTGTTGTTAATGCTATTTAAATTATGACCAAGACAATTGCATGAAAACCTTAGTCCTGAAGACCCCAGTGGGAAAGCTCACATAATCAATGGAGAATCGTTGACACATGAGGTAGGTTGCATCAAGATTCTTTGCATTCACAACAGAACAAAATATATGACCTTCACAGAACTTCTCTTTTCACTCAGACATAACAGTCCCTCATACTTGTATTGTTAGAATCATGTGAATAAGACAATGCTTAAACGAATTTTTATCCTTTGTTCTTATCTTTCCAGGTCCTGAGAGCTTCAAGCACAGCTAAGCACATTTATGAGCACATAATTTAATTTAAGAAATTAGCTTTAATAACTGAAAGGAATACATAGCTTTCAAAATACAGCCAAATTTGGTTTCCATTTGTTTTGATAAATTTTAACCACCTACTCTAGAGAAAATAAGGCACTTACTACTAATTTAGTGTGCAATGGACGCTGAGATACCTGTTTTAAAATCCTGGAAGAAATAGCACCTTACCTAAAGTGACAAGAGTTTCTTTTGTTTGGTTTGGGGGAGGGTCGGGGGGGTGGTTGGTGGGGTCTTGAGGGTTTGTTTATGGGGTTTTTTAAAGGAGATATACTTTTGGTGGCAAGAGACCTCTCAGTTAAACTGTAGCTGCCTACTCTAAATTTATTGAGTTTGATGAGAGCAAACACAAAATCTGTGCTACCCCTGAGACCATCAATCAAAGTGCTAGGTAGTAAAGCATCACATCTTAAGCTTCTTGATTGAGAATTCCTCAAATGTTTGCTTCCTGAGATGTGTAATGCATGCTGATGCAACTGTGGGTGAGGAAAAGTAGTGCGATAAGCCGATGATTTATTTCCTCTGAGATCAACAAAATATCAAAAACTGTGACAAATGAGAGATCTAGTGGGAATATGAAACATTTTAATAAAAAGTCAAAGGCCTGATTACCTTATCTCCTGTAATTTATCACTCTTTTCTCTCAAGACTTATCAACTTTGCAAGACAATCTCAGAGGTCTGGAAGATTTCTGTAAATTGGCCCTCTAAAGCTGAAATAGTACTTGTACCACATGTAAGGTTATTCCAGAATCACAGGAAATGAGTAAAAATGAAAATCTATCTTGTTGAAAAGCTTCTTTTTCCTTAGAGGAAATCAACTATCAGAAATACCTTTTACTTCTATAACATCTTTTCACACAACTATATAAAGCAATGCTAATTTGGGTTCGTTTTGAGGTTGTTTTTATATCTACTGTATCACCAAGTAGATATACCTAATATTATGGAAATTGAAAAGGCATCTACATGACCTGGTGGACAGAAAAACAGTAGAAACACAAGAACAAAAGATGTTCCTCAAAGTAAAAAATCTATTAGGTATCCAATTATGATTATCAGGTACATGGTTTTACCGGATGTCCTGGATAGATTCCCTGCCCCGGAACCTCCAGTGGAAAGCCACACAGATGTAAAAGGAGTTATACAAAAGATATAATGTCTCAGCCCCCAAAATCTGGGCAGTTTTATTGCCTTTGCCAGAACGCTGGCTGTAGTACAGACTTGAAAACATGGCAGTATCACTTCCCTGCTATGCAGATACTTGTTTTTCAGAAGTAAAAGACAGCTACTTGCGGGTTTTGACTGAAATTCTCTGAAACTCATGTTGCTTATGAATATTTTTAAAGTATATTTCTTTAATTTTTAAAAAATCACAAATCTTTTGCTTTTTCAAAATGAAACATAAAAAGTAGATGTCTTTATCTTATATTATAAAAATATCCAGAATGTTTTCTCCTATGAAAAACCTTGACGTTATTACTGATACTACAAAAAGAATTTCTTCCATTGATTGAACAAAATGGGCAGTCCCATAAAATAGATTTTTCTCTCAAAATAGTGCAGTATTTGATCAAGGAAATTGACTAATACTGTATTGATGGTGGCACAGAATTATTCAAATCAAATATACCACTTGTTAAGCTATTAGCCTAAAAAATGCATCCAAGAAACAATAATTTCTCAAAAAGCAGTGCAGAAGTAATTAGCATGAAAAAAATGCAGGCAGGGGTCTTCCTTCATTACTTTAATCCACAGATAACATTGATTTCTAAAAGCAACTTCTAAAGTAATACTTTTTCCTGGAAGAGTAAATGAATCTTCTCCTGAGAACATCATATTTCTATATACTAAGTTAAGTACATATTTTTAATTTGTAAAATATCAGAGACTACATTCATATATGTTTGGTGATCCAGCTACCAAAATTATTCTATTTAACTCAAACTTCTATTTTGGCCATATTCTTTTTCTATAACTGCTGTTATCTTACATCTTGCTATATTATCAGACTGTGATTTTATCAACCTGTTCACACCTGTCAGTTGTACACAGCTACAGAATTTTAAGTGAGCAGTTTAGACTACAGGTGTGTGTCAGTGGCGCAAGAGATGCTCGGAAGCCCTCAAGCACACCAAAATACACCTTTGCCCTTTCGTTTGTCCTAAAATTATTTTTCTTGAAACCTTATTGAAGCTCATGTATTTCAAAATGAGACACAAGAACCTCAGAAGCAATAGAAAGCTTCCAAAAACCCTCTTTTTTTAAAAGGATATACATTTCCATTCTTTTATCTCATTTTAGCTTCATGTGCATGAATGTAAGCCCATGAGTTGCTTCAAAAAGATTCTTGTGCTAATAGAATAGAGAATGTTACATGTGCTTAGATGAATTATACCACACAGGAGCTATAGGAATACAGATATAGTGTGCTCAGCCTTAGAGGTATTTACTCCTGGAATATATGGAAAATAGTAAGCTATGCATGATGCCATTTAATTCAGCTAATTTTCTGTGGAGCAAGTTACAGTAGAGTAGGTTTGCATGCTTAACTAAGTACATTAACATTTTGGTTCAGGTCAGGAATACACTTGTGAACCAAACATCTCTTATCCCCTTTCACACTGTCTTGGTTTGCATTGCAGAGTAGTCTCAGAGGACAAAATTGCATCCCTTTGGAATGAAGGTAAACTAACATTGGACTTCATAAGCATCTAAATCTTCAACTGCTGTTGACAGGACCAGAGTAGAGCCAGACTGAGGTAAATATAAACACATTAACATGCAAATTTAGGGTCTTTAACATCAAACCAATTTGCTGTAAGTTCACTCCTGTTATACTCTTGAAGGTGCAGCCATTACATACCATAAGCAGCCCCAATGGCCTCAGTGGAGCTGCTGACAACATCAACACCCTAATGATAATGGACTGGGCAGACATCGAGGCAACAACTGTGCACAGACTGACCAGCCCTGGTAAACTGAAGAGAGTCTCCCTTCCTTCCCAAAAATACCGGCTTGTCTTGCTGTGGAGAAAGTGTCCTGACAGGTCCAGCAACTCGAGGAGAACAAGTCATCTTCTCTCTTACAGGCTGATGTCTCAGCTATCACAAGTGCCATATGGAGTCAGAGAAAAGGCAAAGGGCACCATGGGTGTATGCCATGTACCACCTTCTGGTTCTATTTGCATAACCACTGGGATGGGTGGTTAACCACAAGGAAGAGGGGTGATGCACCTACATGGGCTTCTAGATAGTTAACTTGTGAGTAAAAGCAGTGGACAAAAATCATACTTCTGAAAGGTTACTCTCTCAGATACAGCAGAAGTTCTGAGGATATTTCCACTTCTGATCCTGATGAGGGGATTTCTGGTTTGCAGTTACAGGAATAGGATAATGAATGCTCTAACCAGCAACACAGGGGCTCTGCCTCCAGCCAAGCAAAGAGACGAGACAAGTAGGTCTAGTGGATGGAACAGTTCTGTATGGAATAGGTTGCCTGGCACAGCCTCAGAAGAGGATACTTCAGGGACCCAAAAGGGTACCAGTGGGCCTTTGGCATAGCCACCCTGAATACAGAGAAGAATCAACAACCATTTACCTTGCCTATTTACCTTGCCTGTCCTCTCAGATGATCCTTCTGTGGTGGGGTTACTGTGTGTCTATGAAAAACAGGTGACAACTGCTACCATGATGGTGCACTGTCAGCAATACTGCACCATCCAAGACCCTCTCATCCCCAAGACTTAATCACCCTTTAATAGTCCATACAGTCATCAAAAATCCTGACAGAAGGTGAAGACTGTTAGTAGACTATCATAGCCTGAAAATAACACTCCACCACTGTGTGCTGCCATGCTGGACATACTAGAACTCCAATATGAACTGTATTCAAAGGCAGGCAGGTGATATGCCACAACTGCTGTAGTCAGCGGTTCTTTTCTACTCCTTTGGCAGCAGACTGTAAGCCACAGTTTGCTTCCACATGGAAGGGTGTCCAACACCTGGACTTGGCTGCCCCACAGGTAGAACCACAGCCCTACCATTCACTATGGGTTGATACAGACTGCACTGGAACAGGGTAGGGAGGGGTGGGTGATATACTAGATGCATTTTATTCCATGGTGAGTCTGTTTTGCCTGTGGTGTTAATTGCAGAATGATCTCTCCCTGTCCTTATCTCGACCTGTAAGCCTCTCATTATGTATTTTCTCTGCTAACTGAGAAGGGCAGTGATAGAACAGCTTTGGTGAGCATCTGGCCTCCAGCCAGGGTCAACCCACCACATGGTTCAACCCATAATAGCTAAATTTTTTCAAGACAATCAGAATCCTGATATTTCCTTTCAAAGTTTTATCTGGACACAGGATGCTGGAATATTACTTATTTTTGTTCTGATTTTGGTCAAAGTGAAAGTGGTATCCATTTAAATACCTGTTATTTTGAACATTTACCATTTAGTGCTAACTTACTATAAAATCCAACATATATATGTGCGTATATAATCTTCATGTAGTCAAACATTTTTGGCTCTTATAGTTCACATCTCCCTTCTGGGTTTAATAAATGAGAAAAAAACCCACAGTTATGTATAAAAATCTGTGTGCTACCAATGCAGCTGAAACCTAACTTAAATGCCCTTTTAAACATCTGTTCCTAAAAAATGTCCACCCTTTCAGCAATTACAAGAATACCAGGGAGAAAATACACATCTAAACATCATTTCATTTTACATCCTACTGACAGTCTCTGAGACATATATTTCCTACTCACAGTCTCATCTTCTTTTCTACCCCCTTCTGTCTATTCTGAGTTATTTCTATCCTGCATTTGTGCCTCAAAACATGGGCTGTTTTCCAGAACACTTGCCCTAACTTCAAAACTTTACCAAAGTTATAACACTTATTCCTGTAAACACCCATAAAGCATCTCTGTAATTAAACTTCTGCTTCCTTGAGGGCTGGTGTCACTCAGCATAAATCAGATAATGTGTTTTCTTCTTATTAAAACAAACATTTATTTTCTCCTTATGAAAGGAAACATTGGGGTTTTTTCCATGTAAGATAATTCAGTACACAGAATAAGGACACTGAATGCAACATATTTTCATCCTCATAGCTGAACATCCCCCAGCAATTTTTATTTTGCTACACTATTTAAAGATCTGATTTTTTTATAAGCATACATTACTGTGATAATATAGCTGCTTAGGAGGTTGAAAGTTTCCTTTCAACATTTTTCCCCAAAAAGGAAGATTTCTTTTTTCTCCCCTCTCCCCACGAACCTTTTGCCCTTACTCATGACAAGAGTCCCATTCTCTTCAAGGATATGAAAGCTCTCCCGGGCTTGAGGACATGGCCTAGACCACAAGCAGTGAAGTGGCCACTGGATTTATGAGCACCCCTCAACTGACTGGGAAAAAAAAATTAGGTAGGTTTCCTACAATAATTCTCTTTCCTTCAAACAGTTTGTACCTCATTCCCTCAGGTGCTCTGCTGACTTTTACTGTGCAGTTGATTCTGACTTGAATAGAGCACACAGACATACACAGACTAAACTTCAGCCTAATTACACCAAGCCATTATCCTGGAGATACAGTAGCAGTAGTAGCAAGATCACATGTTTTAAGATTTTTCCATATAATAGATAGAGTTTTAATGATTAATCAAGTCATACAAAAACATATAACATGCCCAGGGAGGTGGTTGAGTCACCTTCCCTGGATGTGTTCAAAAAAAGGGTAGATGAAGTACTTAGGGATATGGTTTAGTTTAGGATGTGAATGGTTGGACTTGATTATCTTAAAGGTCTTTTCCAACCTTGTTACTCTGTGTGATTCTGTGTAAATTCAAAACAACATTGTAAAACCACAAACTATTGCCAAGGTAATCCTAAAAGAGCCCAGGTCAAATAAGAATGCATGACTCCTTCATATTCTCCTATGGTAACATCCTGCATAATCAGTTTGCTACTCTTTAATAGCACACTGACATCTTATTTAAATAGTAATGGGAAATGAAGTGATACTTGGGTGTCTCACCCTAAACTTCAGTTACCCATATCACTCATCCATGTCACAGTTGTCCTGGTGAGGGCACACCTCAAGGCATAAGTTTTTCAGAGACTGAAGTGTCACAAGTGCACTGGCAGAAATATATAGAGAAAGAAATAGTTCCGCCCATGAAGATTACGGGCCATGCCTATAAGTAAATCGTAGTCCTGAGAAGCCTGGAAGTGCTTACTCAGCAGGAAATATTTCAGCATCTATCTCTACTTACACAACTTTGCCTCAAATAAGTAATTTCCAGCATTTTTTAGAAAAACACGCCCGTTAAGACATGTCAACAGACTAGCAAGATAATGCACACAAAACTGCACATTTTATTTTCAGTGCAGGATTTGGAGCTTCATAGGTCTGTGAAAGGGACTGTATGGCATGGTAGTGGTAACAGGAACCAACACCACTTGAGGACCTGGAAAATCCCTTCCTACCATGTACTTCCAGCCCAATTAAACTGCAAATTATTATGTAGTTCTCAGAATAGACATGGTAATATGCAAACAATATTGTGGGTACTAAATAACCCCTATTGTCTCAAAATACAGATATTTAGGGGTTCTCATCCAATATATGATAAAAATAAGCAAAGCCTTGAAGAAATAAATATCCCAATTTTATACATTAACCTTCAAGACAAAATTCAGTAACATATATGATTCACATTTTTAAAAATATCTGGTAGTGCCAGGAATGGATGGAGTCATTCCCTACCAATGGACTTGATTTGCTTTCCCTGTTATACCATGAAGTTTACACAAAATAAATATACACAAACATACACAGCATCTTAAACAACTCCCATTCACACACACATTTCATAGTAATGATAATAAATCCACATTTGATGAGTGTCTTAAATGATCAAAATTCTGTATTTACAGAATTAAATTATTATCACAGAATAGCCAAGTTAATATTTTCTGCACAGAGACTGGAAACAGCAGTGCAGGCAGAGATGCAAAGGAAATTACAAAGTGTCCTATAGTCCTTATTCATCTGACAAAGATTCAGCAAGCTCTGTTTATAACAGTTTTTCCTCAACCTCAGTTTCATGTTTATTTTGCTTTCCAGAATTTAAATTTTTCACAATATTCTTCATCAGCCCTCTTTAGTTACAAAAATTCCATCAGTTTTCAACTTGTTATATTTCAGGAAGTAACACAGAATGAAGCACAAGAAGTTTCAGTCTAAAAATTTAGTCTTAAATTACCATGTTTTACTAAACAAAGATGTATTTACACTAATAATCTATTTATTGACTATAATCAAGAAAGAAAAAAATAAAACAGAACATTAAAACTAGCATTCCTGGGGCAAGATATTATCAAAAGATCTTTCAAATTACTGTCCTTGTATTAACAACAGATACATTAAAGTATGTTCAACTTCAAGCCAAGTAATTACAACATAATCAACAAATCTACTTACATATTGAAATCAGACACAATATGTAGTTATATATTTAGTTAAATAAATTATTAAGCCAGGACTTTGTTAAAATTTAAATATATCTTTCTAGTTTTAGCTAATTTTTTTCTATGATTCTGTTTTTATTTAATCATTCAAAAAAACCCTAATTTCCCCAGGGATTAGTTTTCCTAACCTAACAGCAAATACTGCACACCTGACCAACTATATGTACTTCCCTACAGTCCCTTCTCTCTCCCTCTCCATCACAGCAAAGCATAAGGCACTATTTGTGACATTGTTCTGGGTTTGTGTGGCAAGGTTTTGGTAGTGGGGGCAGGCTCCAGGGGTGGCTTCTCCAAGAAGCTGATAGATTATAAATCTGACAGAGCCAGGGGAGGAGGTGCTCCAGGCACCGGAGAGAGAGATTCCCCTGCAGCCTGTGAAGATGACTATGGTGAAACAGGTTGTTCCCCTGCACTCCATGAAAGATAATGGGGAGTAACTATTCCACCTGAAGCCCATGGAAGACCCCCACAGTGGAGCAGGTGGAGACACATGAAGGATGCTGTGACACTGTGGGAAGTCCATGCTGGAATAAGCTCCTGGCAGGACCTGTAGCCCGCAGAAAGAAGGACCCATGTTGGAGCAGGCTTGCTGGCAGCATCTACCACTACAAAAGTACTAAAATGCTGAGCAAGGAATGTGTGGGCTCATTACAGCACAGGGCAAGCAATTTAATAGCAGACAGTTTAATGATTAGGTACTCAATGTTTTCTTTGCCTCCATCCTCAACAACAAGGTCTCCTAGGCCTCTGTGTTTACTGGAAGCCCAGGGAAGGAAAGTGCCAGCAGTGGATGGGGACTGAGTCACGGATCACTTGAGATAGCTTCACCTATACCAATGTGGGATCAGATCAGCCTCACTCAAAAGTGTTAGAGAAATCACCATTGTCTTTGCAAGGCAACTCTGTCATCTTTCAAAAGCTGCGGAGATCAGGGAAGATCCTGATCTAGTGATATAAAGCCAAGTGATGCAGTGATACAAATAATTCGGCTTCTACCCTGTAGCATTTGATGCAGTGAGGTCAAAGTCTACATAAACACCGAAGTAAGACTGGCATTTTGCACCTACTGAAATACCAGAACACGTAACACTGACTAAACTAGTGAAATAACCATTAACTGTAGAAATTACCTCTTATGTTTACCATACAGATAACTGAGAAAATAAGAACAGTAAAACGAGCGTCAAGACAGCATTTTCAAACCCCTAAAGCATTTAATGAAGATTTTTACAATCCACACCAAAAGCTCTGAGTCTCAAACTAGTTTTCTACATCTAATTCACTATTAACTTCCAATTTCAACTTAACACAAGCAACTTGTGTATCAATAATACAAAGAAAAAAAGAAGGTGACAAACTGCTATTAATACGATGTACAGGCTTAAAACAATGACAAATGAATCCAGTCTCTTCTACAGAACATGTATTACCAAATTTATAGCTAAAGAATCGGATATGCTTTCCATAAACCAAATTCTAATATTTAAAATAAGACATAAAGCTAGATATAAGTGTGTAATTACATTTACAGTATTCTCATTTCAGAGTTTGAATTAATAAATGTAATTCTAAAGGAAAATTATTGTTAAGAGTTACTTTCAGTTCTATCTTGCAAATGAAAGTTTTAAAATAAATTCTCCGGAACTGCAAAGAAGTAGGAGCTGCCTGTAAAACATCTCACTGTAGAGTATTTAAATATTTCAAGCAAGAAAGTTTCTCTATTTCCCAGAGCTAAATGTAGAAGGCTGACTTTTATAAAGGTTAATAACACCCAATGGCATGCCCTTATCCTTATATATAAAATATGAGGATGACCAGTTGTGATGGAAAGAACAAACATCTGCAGCCTTCCTCTAAGGAAACTGACCATTCAGAACCCTGCTTTTCCATCACTGAGATGAAATCTGCTTTCAAGTCTGTCTCAAAGGAAAACTGACAAGATGCACACGTGCCAATGAATGCTCTGAATCCTGGCAAAGACACCGAGTGTTAAGGGAAGCTGCTGACGAATTAATCTCTTTTGATTACTGTAGGGTTTTGAGATGATGGAGCTTGTACTTTCCTACACTAATCACCTTAAAGTCTCAAGACACTTACATCCTTAAGTTCACATTCTCTCAAAAAATTATCCTTCCACTAGCTTACCTCCTTTTACATCCCTCCTGAAATCTTTAAGTAAATGAGTTTTTATGGATTTCAAATTAAAGTATCACATTTTATCACAAATTACAGCCCACAGTAGTTGATTATGCAGCTGTCGAAGAGGCACAAGAGATTTCACCAAGCTTGCTTCCAACTTCACTATCTTCATTTAGTCTTCTACTCTGCTAAAAAGGGAGAGGAGATAAATTGTAGGAACCAAAAAATGCAGACGCTAGCACTTTATTCATACTCCTCTTTTAATCAATCTTATAACATAGCAAATAAGTAAAGGAAATATTAGCTATACAGTCTCCACAAAAAAGTCTTGTTTATACTCGTGTGGTGAATCAAAACACCTACAGCTTATGTTTTTTTATATATGTAATTAGCAACTTTAATACAAGTAACAATAAGTACTCTAAAAACAGGATGTTTGGGGGTTTTTTCCCCCTAAAAATGCCTGAATTCCAGACTTGGTCAAAATGCTTCTCTAAAACAACGGTAGTCCTGAACATTTGAAAGTGACCCAGCATCTTCATATCACCAACAGCTCATGCACTGCATATTTTAGAGAACAGAGGGATGATAGTCCCTTTGAACCAATACTCATCCAGAAGGCACATTCCCCAGCGTTCCTTCCACACTACCATAGGATATGTCTGGGCCTGACACTGGTGACAGGTTTCTATACGGAAGTTCATAGCCAAGGGTGGCAATATTTTCTACCTGCTATTGTAAAAAACAGCAAACCTGCTTCTTTTCTACTTCTGCATTAAACTTGGCCTTATCTTACAAAAAAAAAAAAAAAAAAAAAGAAGAAATACTAAACAAAATGTAATGCAAACAAACTCTAAAATCATTGGGTATGATTTTCCTCTATTGGTTATATATGCAAGACCATAGCCTACTTCAAATTGCTTTCATTCACATAATATTATTCTTTAAAGCAGAGAACAGGGACTACCACATTCATTTTTAATGTACTATGTCTTCAGGTGGTTCTATATTCTTAGGTGGCATAATACTACATAGTCACCAGAAGGTGCTGAGCAGACACTTTTAAAAAGCAGAACAACTACAAATTTTTAGTAACTGTTTCTGAAAGTGTAAACCATGGTCATTCTTGCTCACACTGCTATCAATGTGCTCTGAAAATTTTCTGCACATTTCTTAAACTCTAGTTTCCTCATTTTCTCATTTAGTCTCAAAGAGTGGTGGTAAATGGAGCTAAATCCAGCTGGAGGCCGGTCACAAGTGATGTTCCCCAGGGCTCAGTCCTGGGTCCAGTCCTCTTCAATGTCTTTATCAATGACCTGGATGAAGGGATTGAATGTTCCCTCAGTAAGTCTCTGGATGACACTAAACTGGGAGGAAGTGTCTATCTGCCTGAGGGGACAGAGGCTCTTCAAAGGCATCTGAACAGGCTGGATGGATGGGCTGAGACCAACGGGATGAGGTTGAACAAGGCCAAGTGCACAGTCCTGCACTTGGGACATAGCAGCCTTGTGCAGCACTGCAGGCTTGGGGAAGAGTGCCTAGAAAGCTGCCTGTTGGAGAAGGACCTGGGGGTGTTGGTTGACTGCAGACTGAATGAGCCAGCTGTGTGCACAGGTGGCCAAGACCTTATCACCCCCTACAGCTACCTGAAGGGAGGTTGTAGAGAGGTGGGTGTTGGTCTCTTTGCCCAAGCAACAGGTGATAGGATGAGGAGGAATGGAACCAAGCTGCACCAGCACAGGTTCAGATTAGACATTAGGCAAAAGTTCTTCACCAAAAGGGTTACTGGGCATTGGAACAGGCTGCTCAGGGAGGTGGTTGAGTCACCAACACTGGACGGGCAGATGAGGTGCTCAGGTTTAATAGAGGGTAGGTATAGTTGGACTCAATGATTTCAATGGTCTTTTCCAACCTAGAGATTCTGTGATTCTGTAATTCATCTCATTGAATTTAGTCTCTTCATATGCTTGTGTGATAATTAATAAGCATTTGACAATTATAGTTATTTATTTTCATTGTGCTCCTTAACAGCCTGGTGCGCATAAGAACCTATCAAAAATGAATGCTCACTGGCCATTAGAAGCTATTTCCCATAGAAAAAAATGTATTATTGGAAAGCACAGATGTCACAGAGGCACAGGTGATAACAAAATACTTAGTGGCAGTAATTACAGCTATCATATGACACAAAATATCTTCCTATCAATTCATTAAGTGACACAAAAGTATTCTGAATTATTATTGGCTTGCCAAACAAATTTGGTCAGTCAAATCTCAATTCTGCAATGAGATTTATGCAGAGAAATTCTTGTGGTCATGTAGGATTTACTGCAAGACTGCGATGAAGTATTCTTAAGTACAAATTCCTCATTTAAAATTTCGTGCAAGAAATGCGTAAATTTCTCACACATTCCTCTACATGTTGATTTTTCAGCTAGTCATTTTACTGCAATCCATTATTGTGTCTTACCACAATGCCAACCCACCTACAGACATGAAAGCATTGCATTTCAGCTCACAGCCCAACCGATTCCCTGGTCCAGCAGCTATTCAGATTTTGTACATAGGGCCATTGAGAAGTAATAGTTTTCTGTGTGAACATACTCATTTTGTGTACTAATACTGTGTTTTATATAGTTCAAACATCCAGCACTTAGGTTGTTGAGTATGTGGGTTTTTCCCCCAGTTGCACAACTTAAATTTAATGGGGTCCAACACATCACCAGTTTAAGGAAATTTTAGCCCTCAAAATTAATGCAGAGTACAGATTTTTGTTGCTGAAGCCTCCCAGAAAGGTACTTTCAGACAAAGCCTCATACCTCCATTTTCTGTTTCTGTTTCCAGAAAGTATCATATCTCTGTCCATGAGTCGGATGTCTGCATTCAAAATCTACAGACAGATACAGCACCTCGGGTTCCCACCACAGACACTGCAAATGACTGATCCCGGACTGGGTGCTAAACACCCCAGGCACCTCTGTAGCAGGATCTTCCTTCTCTGGAAGACCATGGTGCTTGTTGCTTGGGCTACAAGGCCATCAGGTGAGCAAGATAAGGTCTAAAGGAAGGACAGTTGCAGGTAGGATATTGGGGTCTGAGATACAGCTGGTTTTGCAACTCCCAAATGTCCATCTGTTTCACTACAGAATAAACTCAGTTTTGCTTTGCAAAGGTAGAAACTAATCTTCTGCCAGAAAGACATATTATCTGCCTCAGTAGAGCTGCACCAGTACCTGTTTTGGGTTTTTTGTTTGCTTATGTTTAAAGCTAAAATCAAAACACTTTAACTGCTGAATTTATCTTCCTTTTCTTCTATGACAGAAAATAGAAACTGCACATGCAATGTAAAGGAAGCTCCCTTTTCAGTCTCATTTCTAACCTATAACCTTTCCCCATTTACTGTTTCAATTAAATATGTACTCAAGTTGGGCATTCAAATAAACGTAATGTAATGTACTGCTGGGTTACTCATTATGTTAACCTCATTAGCATGAGATTAATGTAGTGATAAATAGATTGAACTGTCTTTAACTGATGACAAACTGAAAATAGAGCACTAAAGTCCCATCAGTAATTTAAATAATAAACCAATTTCAGTTTTCTAATGAATTTAATGTGATATGAAAGTGGTATATAGCCTTCAAGTTAAACCAAACTGCATTTCTCTTAGCTTATTTCAAATACAATTTTTTATATATATATAGTATGTTACATTTACCTCTTATCTACAGTCATTAATCTCCTTATTTTCTCATATAAACTACACACAATGAATCAGTTCTCTGAAGCAGTGTATCAGATGAAGAACGAGGGTTTTATTATCTGCAAATTTGCTCACAAAGAGAAGAGAAACCTGGCATTCTGGTCTACAAGGACTAGAAAGGGGAAAGGACTCCTGCAATTAAGAGAGAAGAGTTCATGGTGGAATCCACTTATGTTCTTTTAAATCCAGTGATAAGTAAGGTAGTTCAATATTAATTTACACTAAAATATTACCTGGTGCTACCAATAAAGCGAGTGCAGTTTTGCTATGGAGCCAGAAATGAACACTCTAGAGACAGAGCACTATTACAAAACCTTTCCCTTAAGGTAAATTCCTCAAGTAGATATTTTCTAATAAGGAATATATTTCATATAATCATAGAATGGCCTGGGTTGGAAGGGACCTTAAAGGTATCTACTTCCAACACAACCCTGCCACAGAACACCTTTCACCTGACCAGGTTGCCCAAAGTCCCATCAAACCCATCCTTGAACGCTGACTGGGAAGGGGCTTCCACAGCTTCTCTGGGAAACCTCCTTCCAGCGCTTCATCATCCTCACAGTAAAGAATTTTTTTCACAACATCTAAACTAAATCTGCCCTCTTTCAGTTTTAACCCCTTACTGCTTGTTCTATCACTATATGCCTTTGTAAACAGCTTTATCATAGGCCACCTTCAGGTATTGGAAAGCTGTTATAAGTTGTCCGTGGAGCATTTTCTTCTCTAGGCAGAACAAGACTGTATCATTTTATACCCTCAGCCTGCAGACACATCTCCAATGGTTTATTCTCATTGCATTATTCTTGCACATTACCAGTAGTTTTGGCCTTCAATATGTATTTCTTAATTCTTGACACATTTTCTTGTTCCCAGTTTAATAAATAACCTACTTATAGTGTGAGATGGTAAAAAAAAAATGGTTAAAATGGTTAAAAGCAAATAAAGAAATAAACATCTATTGGATGAGATTTTGTTTGGGAAAACCTTTAGAAGATAGGTGGAATTTGGGCAATCCCTAGGTGTACAAGTAAATGGCTACTAGCCACCAATGAAACTGCAGTGTCCAGTATATAAAGGTGTTCCCTTTTCCTCTCAAATTTATGTAGATGAATTTGATGTTTAAGAAAACTCCTCTGCTTATACATGGCCTCCCTTCACAATTTGAGGTGGCCCCAAGATGCTACTTGCAGCAATCCAAGTGTCAGGGTTAGATGTCCTGATTATCAGTTCCATTAAATCCCATCAAGTTCTGCCAAGAGATCTGGATATTTGCCAGCAGTGCAATCTGCAACTTCATTTCTACAAGCTCCCAAAGTAAAAAGCAGACCTGGACTGACTCTACATCAATCAAGAGGCTCTTATTTCATTTTGAAATCATGGTAGCCCTTACATTTAAAGGCCAAATCTGAGACCGCAACAGTTGACTCGGGGTAAGCAAAATGAGAACACTATTGATTCTGCCAATACATACATGAACAAGAAAAGCCCAATACCTTCGTAGATTATAAAGATTTCTTTAATGATTTCTGCAGTATGATCCCAGATGAAAAAAATTCCAACCAAAAACAAACAAAAAACCCACCCACATCCCAAGCAACCAAATCTTACTGTAATTGAAAGTTTCTGTTAAACAATATAAAATGAAAACTGTGAAAAATTATAGCCACAGGTGTATCTAAAGTAATACAAAACCTTCTTTTTAGAATTAGGTATGTTAACCCCAGCGATGGACTGTCAAATTACTTCATAAAAGAAGACAGTATTAAATTTACTATGAAGATTGTATCATTTTATACCAATTTGCACAGAATTAGAACACTGAAAAATAATTCAGTGGATGCCAATGTAATCTAATCAGTCTGAGCTAAATGGACGCACTGCAATGGAGTCTTCAAACTTCAGTTGGTCATAGTGTCTGGCCCACTAGGATTTATTGATTGGTCATGATTAATGCTGACTTGATAATTCTGAATTTAGTCAAAGATGATCATATTTTTCTGTTCAGTAACCTTCAGAAGGAAGTAGGGCTTTTCTCAGGACCATAAAACACACCAAAAACTAACAACAAATTCTTCTCCTGTAGTGCTGGTTACAGTGGAAGTTATAGTTTCAAGAATCTGGCTGAACTAGCATGAGGCTACCCTGTTTTACCAGAGAAAACAATGGACACCTGCTAGGGTCAGTGCTAGGAAATATACACTCATTTTCCCAACAATACAAAACACTTAAGACAAACAGTGCTGGCAATTTGAGCTTGCATAATAATTCTACTAGCCTTGCATTTGCTACATCTATCTCCCCCATGAAAATAAAGTCTCCATGGCTTCAGATGCTAGGAAAACTAAATGTTTTCCATAGTTGGACACATTTCTTCCTCTAGCAGGAGAGATGTATTAAAAAGCAACTGCCAGAGCAACACCTTGTTCAATTTTCTTGATGTTTGAACGTTTTGATGAAGTGCACGAATCTAAATCACTGAATGGATGATGCACTTACTCTTTTATGCCAAAACGGATTTTAAGTCTCCATAAAAGTACTACTCATGGAACAGCATTAATAGCAGCAATTGAAATGGCTAAATGCTATATATTTCTGACTTATGTTTCCCATCAATAAGAAAGTCTCCAGAAAACAACAAGAGTAGTCTAAATACAAGTGTTACAACTCTACAGATGCCTAGCATTTGTTATGATGTTTCTAAAATATCATAATGGTAGCCCATGATTACATAATGCACTGTAAGAGATGTTCTCCTGGCCTCAGACAGTATATTACCTGCAGGAGTTGGGGGGCAGTGAAAGGGTAAACCAAAAACATAATTCAATACATCTATAAGCAAGATATTTTTTCCTTTAATGGGTGAGCACAAATTATAGAGCAAATTCATCACCAATATCCTAGAGTTGCTGTAAATCCAGACTGAGATACTCTGCTCTGCACATAGTTATAAGACCTGAAACTTCTTCCCTTTTATTAGCATTCCATTTTTCTCTATTACTTTTGAGGACAGGAGTGGGTTTTATGTTTGAGTTATTTTAAATAAAGTAATCGTGATGAAACTGCATGACCATGAAATAATGATATATTGACAAAGCACAAACTGGAAACCAGCCTCAAACAATCTTAACATAATATATAAGCTCCATAGAAATTAGGGCTTGGAGGTCTTTTCCCCCGATTTTTCAAGTTCCCATGTAAGGCCTAAACTCTGCTGTTCTCTGAATCCTTGTTTTCAATAATCAAAATTTTAATTAGCCAGGCTGAAAAATTATAATTTTGATGAAACATTGAAAGCAAGTTATCAAATTATTTTCTGCATCTATGGGGCAAAACAGGATGCCATATTGAATATCCATAGCAATAAACATCTTGGCATTATAGTCAGAGAAATAAGTTTTCACTTGTGGGTCAATGCTTTGACTCAACTTAAAGTTTTCTTCCCCCAAAAAACTTGTTACTGAAGACATATACAACCCTGTGTTGCTCTATTATGATCATCTCAGTTCCAAGTGTGGGGGAACACAGGTATAAACTACACTCACATAAGCACAGATATGACTTTGAGAAGAAAATACAGCATGAAGGCCGCTCTCTTGCCAAGCACAACAGAAATTGGACTGCTGCACAAAACTGTATTCCTTCCATACGAGTAAGTCACAAACTAATATGAAGTACAGTTTGTGACTGGGCCTAAAGAAGCACACACACACAGAGTACAGGTAACAGTATGATTCACTGCAAAGATTCGTCAACGGTAGCTAACAGAAGAAAATATTTGTCATTCCTTAAATTAACTACCCTTTAAGTAATAAAACCGATAATAAAAAATCATTAATGTTCATTTGAGTTGCTCAAAGTGCTTCCAGAGTTCTTGTTCCAGCAGCTTTACAATGCTATTGCTCAACTCAACTAAGCAAGGAATCTGTGTCACACAAAAATTTCTGTAGAAGCCCATGAATTCTTTTCTCAAAGATTCTGTTTTCCCAAACTCCCTACAAACTGACACAATTTTTATAGGAGTCCTGCTATACACAGAAATTTGTGTAGCTCAGACTCACAATAAAAAAAAAAAATATAGTAGATGCTCCTACTTTGTAATTTAGCTTTACGCTTTCCTGCAGTGATTCTGAACCACCAACATAGGTCCATTTTGTAGTAACAGTTCAGAATAAGAGTGACCTTCACAACGTCCTCATCCCAGTACAACCTGTTCTCAGAACTAGGTGATGAACTGCCCTCCTGGGCACCTGAAAACCTCAAGAAAAAGACCACTGCAGAAACTGTAGGAATTTGAAAAGAGAATGAAATAAATGCTTCTATACTAGATTTTATGGTCCTTATTCACAGAACTTCTTTCAGCAAAGGGAAAAGACCAATGTTTTTTGGAAGCTAGGATAAATACACAATATTTATATCCAGTTTTGAAGTGCTAATAAATACAAAACCAGAAGAGGCAGTCATGCTTTATTGACAAGTACATCTAAACAAGACCTTTCGTATTTGTATTTTTTCCCCGAATAGAGATAAAATAGTTCTGGCAAATATCTATAAGAAACATAATTTAATTACATCTGAATTATGTTGAAGTAAAATCTCAACACTTAAATGGATTCATTTAAGCTCAGGCATCAGGAAGCTTTTAAGGTACTGTTGAAGAACTAGTTAAAGCTAATTTGAACAATCATGCGTAATTCCAGAGATAGAATGATTGTGCAAAGTGTATAGCTTTTTGTTAATAGGATTGTTAAAATCCTTCAAGTAGCTGTAGACCATGGAGTAGTTTCCCCTTGGAAAATTTTAGAAAAGGACAATGCAATTCTCAAAACTGCTGTACTTGAAACTATACACAGCCCCAGCCCAAAAACTCCAGGCACAGGAAGAAGTCAAGGTAATTGCATTTACTCTTCACTTACCCAACACCAGAACTTGGAACACTGTTCTAGCATTCCATTTATTTTCAGACTGTAATGGAGTCCCACCACACTACAGGTGCAACTTAACCCTTGTGGCTTTCCTTCTGTTAGGAGGAAACCAGCACTTCACAGAACTAGTCACCTGTATAGCAAACTGCTCGGCACTGTCTTCACCTTGGCCAACCCAATCTGGGTGTCATTTATATCCATGTAAATAGGTTTTCACAGTCCTGTTATTAAAAACATATATATATTTTTTTAATATTTTTTCCATTTTCAATAGCCAAATAAATCAGTAGACTTGGAAAAACATGCATGATGGTAAACCTACATGAATTTGTTTCTAGATTGAAGGGCAGAAAATCATCCTGACAATTTTCTCTGCTTCTTGAAACAGATTTTGTACTCTGATACTGTACTAAAACACAATGTCATTTATAGGGAAGAAGAAATGTTTCAAATGAATCACTGATGGTGAGAGCTCATGAATTATTATTTGGCCAGCTTGATTCCAGACTTCATTAGGGGAACTGCACAGAAATAGCATTACTTTTGCATAAATATTTGCTTAAGGTTTTTTTTGCAACTCTTTCCTAATTCTGGCTGGTGAGAAAGGTATGTTTATAGCCCTTCTGTTGTTTGCTTGCTTTCCAAACTGCATATTCCCTATTTCATAGCTATGGTACCCATTTAATCATTAAACTGCATGGGTTTTTTTGAATGCTTACTGATTAATATTGTCACAAATCACTAGATCTTAGCTTGCTAACTGCCTACTAAAATGTTTGAATAATTACAACTAATATTTTTCAAAATCGTGCTAAGTGAAACCAGCACTAAAACATCAGGCATTTGGGGGCCACAATTCCAAAAATGTTTAGAACACTGATTATTATGAAAAAAGACCAGTTGATAAAATAAAACTGTTTATCACCGTACCTTTCTGGATACTCAGGAAAATATATCTGCCATTCTCTAAATACTACTATTATTCCTAATTTGAAAGCAATTGATATTTGTATCTTTCCCTCTTCATCCACAGAGGGCAGGCTGTTAAGTTGAAAGCATTGCAGTGCCCTTGTTTTAGAAGTACCTGCTCTATCTCCCAAATGTATCAATGCACTTCCACTTCCACACATTTCATAACAAAACAGTAGGTTCAGTTAAAAGCCCTCCAGGCTCTTCAATCTTGTTTCTAGGTAACTCTTCAAAAAAAGGTACTGGAGTGTGAAAGTAATGTCAATGAAAGTAAATTAATGCAATACAACCATATGAGTCAGGAGAAAATGCATAGTTTGCAAAGGTTTGAGGCCTCTGTAGAAGTTTACCTATATAACTCTGAGTGCTAATACAGGAATACCTCGGGACACACATTTGTTCAATTTCCTCACCTTTGTAAAAATTATTTGTGATTAAAGGAATTTATTCAATCACCATTTACAACACCCAAATCAGCCTCAATCCTCAGACATTATACCAAATAACCAATTTGTACTTGGACTAGCTGGGTTTAAAGCCCAATCATTACATGTCCTTACAACATAACTACTTAATAACAGTTCAATTGCTCTGCGTACATTCTTACATTTGCCACATTGGCTTAGCTCATTTTAAGAGACCATCATTAATAGGAGATTCATTCTAGTACATTCCCATTAGTCTGAGAGAATTTATATAAACACATAATGTCAAACCTGGGGAAAAAAGATTTCGGTTTATTTCTGGGGAAAAAAATATTTGTGTTTATTTCTTATTGTGCTACTGTTTTGATTGGGTAATAAAGTAGATTTTTTTTTTTCTAAATTGTGTATATTTCCCCTGTGACAGCATTTAGTGATCTCTCCTTGTCCTTACCTTGATCCGTGATTCTTTTGTCATATCCTCTTTCCCCTGTCCAGCTGAGGAAAGGGAGTCATAGAGCAGCTCTGATGGGCATCCAGCGAGGGTCAACCCACAACATGCACAAAGTCTGGCTCATTTCAAAATGGCAACTATTACTATGGACAGACTATGTACTGCAAGGGAAGGAGGCAACGGGACATTCGAGCAGAAGACCCAGGACCCAGTGAACACTGCTGCTGAAGCAGTAGAAGCCAGGTGTTTTGACTGATACTTCATGTCCTTTGCCCAGAAACCATCCCTCCAGCTGTACACCTGACAGTTATGGATAGTTTCCCAGAAATGAAAAGTCAAAAAAAACCCAACCCAACAAAAGAAAAACACCACCTCCAGTTATAAAAAAAAAGGGATCTCAATCCAAAGGTTTCCTTCCTTTTAGGTCTAGCCTAGCCACACAGTCATTGGAGTTGACCTTTTGGAAACTTAGCTGTAGAAAACCTAATTATGGACATTTTAAAAAAAGCAACATATTTTAGCCAAATATTGGTTCTTCTGAGTACATGCCACAGTGGAAATTGAGCTGCTTAAGGACTGGAGTATAAGGACACTGAAAGATTAGCAGACCTGTTTCCAGCTATTTATAATCATGGTGCTGCTGAAAGTGACTACAGATGCATCCTTTTCTTTCCTCTATCTAGGCATTGGATAAACAGTAGGATATGTGGGTATGGACAACTAATTCTTGTTGATTTCAGTGGAGTACAGCAATTTAAGCCCTTCTGAAATGTGTATTTTTAAATATTTTTACATGATGTGATACTTGTAAAATCTATCTATGTATCCTCACAAAGTTGAAACATAAGCAAATTTAACTTTTTAAGTTATTACTCTCACTTTTTAGGATGCAGAATATTTCAGGAGTTCAGATAGATAAACTCATCATAGAACCACTTCATACTCACCAGACCGTGGCTTTACTGACCATGTCTTCCTTAGCTCCTGCCCACAGAGGAGACTCACACCATTTTGCAATCAAAAGTACTAGATACAGTGCAATTCCTTCTGTGTGCTCACCCCAGGTATGGTGGTCCAAGCAAAGCTGAGACCACTTTTCTTCTATCCCTACATAACTCCAGCATGTACAGATCAGAAGCTGTATGTTCAGAGCTTTTCATAAACCTTAGGTGAAAAACATTCAGTTATGTGTCTTAGTTAACCAAACACTGATCCCCACAGGCAGTTCAGATGAAAAGGGAAAGTTAATACAGCTTTTATTTATACAAATACAAGACTTGACTTGGTAGGCTAACACATCCAAGAATTACATCTCTCTTCCGACTATTCATTGTTCTAAAAGCCCTAGATACTACCAAAATATCTATCTATCTATAGCAGTAAGTCACCATCACAATTGCCATTATTGATCTTTAGAGCCAGTAGCTGAATCTATGGGTTTCTGTACTATCCACTTGAGTTTTTCCACAGTCTCATGCTCCTACCTAAACCCATTATACCATCACCTGTGGGTTTATATCATTTTTAGTTGAGGGACCCAAAAAAATGTTACAGTTCCTGTTTTTAAAAAGCACCCAAAACCATGCTACAGCATCCTAAAAACTCCATTTTGCTTCATGCTCTGTCTCATGTTACCCTGGGCACGAAGGATAGCAGATTTAATAACTTATAAGCAGGAGGATATCAGAAATACCTTCATTAGAAATATTTAAATTAGATATTTGATATGCAATTCTTCACTTCCCGTCAAATGCCTTTAAGCTTTTGTTGCCTACTTCAGTAACCGGGTTTATTCTAGTCACATTTTTAAGGTGTTTTCTTTGATGTGCAAATAAATGAATAAGTTCAGATAAGGAAATTCAATATATTTTGTGTACTTCACATCAGCAAACCATATCGATAAAGTGAGGTTATTTTGTAGTGAAGGCAGAAAATGTCAGAAGGCATATTTAAAATTAAATGTAATTGCAGGAAAATGTGTGTTAATGTGCTATTATCATAACAACAGGAGACTACAGATGAAAGGGTAGAAATAAATTTAAAATATCTCTGCTGGTTATAGCCGAGCACAGCACACCAAAGAAATGTAGGTTTTATAGGTACAGAATCACTAGACATACTTTAAATAAGGCAATCTGATACTTGTCTTGAGACTTTAGGTACTATAAAAACTGAGGTTTTTTTTCTAAATTACAATGTCTGTAAAGATAATTATGTCTACTTAAAAAATGAATTATCAGTAATCTTGCACTTTGAGCAACCTAAGTTAGACTAAAAATAAAAAGTTCTGCTGACCTATAAAAGCTATTTATCTCCTGTTCAGCTATTCAGTTGGGCTATATTTAAGTTACAGAAACTACTTACAGGTGTTCTTGGTTCCTGACAAGGTCATAAAATTGCTATCAAGATGGGGAAAAGTAGTAATAAAAAAACAAGTGGGTAGAGACTATAACAGTCACATCAGTGCCACAGAATGAGATTCTGCTGAACGCTGCTTTCTGCTAAAGTACTTGGCAATTAGCTTAAACATGCTTGTGGAATCAGTGGTTTAGAGACAAAAATCTCACCATCACAGATAACATTTTCCCTTCTAAGTTCTTCAAGACACAGGATTTAGCTAACCTTGGAGCCTTTATTATTCTAGACGAAACTATACAATTTCTGCAAAGCCACCCATCCAAACCTTGAGCAGAACTAGGAAACTTGTTCTGGTGTTTCACCAATCCACCCTCTTAATAGTGTCAGAACCACCCACCTTTTTTTTTTTTTTTAAGCAGCACAACTGCATAGAAGGCTGTAGCAGCCACATCTCCAGCTCTGTGCCACCACAGCCCCAGAGAGGTGGGTGCACTTATAACCCACACGGGACAGGGACGGGCTGCAACTGCAAGGGCTAGCTGCAAAAGGATGTTGTGAATGTGTAAAGTTTATTAATGCTTTCTAAGTGTTTAGTATTCTGTCTCATCTGTTGTATTAGTCATATTGATCCCAAATGTATATTTTGCTGATTGCTGGCTAATTAGTCATCATTGATAAATCACTAATTAATTAAACCCCTTTGATCCTGATTAGCTGTATTAACCAAGCAGTGTTTGCCTGTGACAGCCACCAGCTCAGCAAATGTAGAAATGATTCCTAGATAATTCATGAAGGTGTGTTCCTTGTGCTCATTTGTATGTAACTCCAGCTTGAATGTGCAATTGCCACATAAGACCCACTACTCAAATTTGAGATACTGGCCTTTTTCTGGCTCTACAGAACTTCGGGGGGGGGGGGGGGGGGGGGGGAGGTGAAAGCAAGCTTTACTTTCTGGATTGCTAAATATGAAAAAACCCAAACATAAAGTAGAAGATCACCTTAATAGATATAAGAAAAGTTAAAGAAGCTTTTTTTGCAACTGCTCCATGATGGTATTTACCTGACTTTTGTAATGAGGAGAGACACAGGCAAGTAGGTACCTAACTGTATTCTGACTATGAGGTGAAAGGTGTCACAGATTTGCTACTTTAAGCTAGAAATCCTGAGTATGCCAAAAGAAAACAGATAAACCTATCTCCACAGGTGTGGTGCACAACACTTCTGCAGAGCTACAGTGATGCACTACTACGGCACATATGTGGGTTTCTCAGGCACCACTGTCTTCAGTCTTACTGTGATCAGACAACTGTTCTTCAGAAAACTCGTCCAGATTTTCCTCCGTGCTGTTGAGATAAGGAGCTGATGAAATAACTTGTATAAGATGAAATTGAGACTGATCAACTGGATTTATATTTCTGGAAAGTTTCATATGATCTCATAGCTCATACTGTAACTCTGCACAGCTTCTATGTAGAGTGTGTATTTGTGATATTTAGGACCGGAGCAGTGAAACAGAAACATCAATTTCCCAGCAAACATAAGGTCTCTGTCTGAGTTCCTTCAGGCATAGAAGCAACTTGTTAAAGGACTTAAAAAATCAACATCTGTCTCACAAAGCTGCATAGAAAACACTAAAGATAAAACATCCTAAATACTGCTCAAGACAAATGTTTGTTCATAGAATTACTGATCTAAATCTCCCGTATTTACCCTTAAAAGGCAGTTAATCAAAATTTTTATGGAAGGGAAAAAAGAAATCTGGGAAAACAAAGCTAGAATCTTTAACTACAGAAACGTGTTTAAGGTTTTGTTAATATACACCCAAAACTGCTTCCCAAAATAAAGCATGTTAAAAGCTGTCCATGAGAACCTGCAAAAAGATGTCAAAGACTGCATATCATCAACTGGTTTTAATGATTTATCTTCTTTTCACCCTTTATATTTAAAATTTCATCAGTAATATGATTTTCTAATTTTCATACATTTTCTGAGTGTTTGAGGTACCTAATGGTCCATATAGTGCTAACTCAGTTCTTCCAAAGCTTCCACCTTAGAGAAGGAAACTATGAATGCCAGAGGCTTGCTAGCTTTTTTTTTCTAGACAATCATCTGGGCACTCAAAGTTATCAGCCATATTTAAATTGATAATGGAAAACCAGCAGTAATCCAGAGTGTGGTATGCTCCAGTAGCTTCCAGATGCTTCAATTCTTACAGCCATACATCTATCTAATGCTCTTGGCCTCACTCCAGTTTTACTTAAATAAAGATTTGCCTCGAAGATTCGGGCATGAAACAACATCAGCTTAATCTACAGATAGACCAGTTCATAACAGCAATGGGAAAGTTGAAAAGTGACTTTAAGATGTTTTAAATACTTCAAAAGCGGACAGACAGGGTCTGCTGGGACTACCTATAACAGAAGTATAGAAGACGCACTTGGGAACATTAAGGACCTTAGCAGAGAGGCTATACATTTCTCCTAGCAGCTCAGTTTGATGGGGAGACACCAAATACATTCATTGAGGAAGCAGAGCAGAGTGACTATATCAGTTTGTACTTCTTCTAGGAGGAAAAGGAATTATTAAATCAGATACATAAATAGCAACAATCACACAGGAGATTGGGCTGCTCACACAGCAGTTGGCAGACTGCTGCAGACTGAGGTGTATAAGCTACGGCCATGATAGAGGACTACTAGGCTTGCCAGGGTTAATGCTTGTCTACCAAAGCAGATTTATAGGGGATTCCAGGAACTACCAACTGATAAGTCTGATTTCCATCTTGGGTAAGGTGGGGAGTCTATAATAAAACAATAAGCCTGTTTAGAAAAAGACAGTCTGGCTTTCTGAAGGGAAATTCTGGCCCAGCAGCCTGACAGAGCTCACAAAGGGCATCAATACAATGTAGACATCCAGCAGCTATAACATATCTGGATTTTCAAGAAGCTTTTAACAAGGTTTCACAACACAAATTGCTATAGAAACTGAGCTGCCATATGATTGAGAATCCTTCTGTAAACTAAAGAGCTAATTAAGAGAGAGAAAGCAAAGGAAGAGCTTCATGCTCCCTCTTCATGGCACAGAAGAGTCAGTCCTGGAGCCCTCCAGGCATCAGTGCTGTGATTGACTCGTTTTATTTACCATCCATGACACAAAAGGAAGTGCACTGTCAGATCACCAAGTCTACTGACAATACTAAGCTTTTCCAGGTAGACAGATGCCACAACAATGGAGAGGACCTCACTAAACTGTATGTGAGCATCAGATGGTAGATTAGCTGCAGATTAGCTTCAGGGTAGACAGATGCAAGGTTGTAAACAAAAGGGAAAAAGTGATCTGAAGCATGCCTATGTGATGCTGAACTAGCAGACAGCTCTGGATCCACCACCAACAGCTTTCTGAAATCTTTCATTCAAGGTGTAGTGGCACACAAAAAAAGCCAACAACATTTGGGGCATCACCAAAAAGGATGCAGGGTAAACAAAACAGAAGCCCACATCGCAGGTGGTTTAGATATCCATGTCAAAATGCAGCTTCAGCAGCTGCCTCACAAGGAAAAGCTAGAAAGGTCTCAGACCTTTCACATGGAAGAAGAAAATGCCAAAGGGAGTATGATCATGTTTCAAAAACTATGAAGGTGGTGCACAGTGTAAAGGAAAAACTGTTAAAACCAAATATTGCAATATTGGAAGTAGGGTGCACTTAATAGCAGACTTAAGGAATATTACCCAGCAGAGGTGGTGAACTCCTGGGACTTACTTTTCTCAGGATGTGGAAGCAGGCTCTAATGGCAGGTTCAGAAGGTGTTCAGACAAATGCAAAGGTCATGGATTCCTTACTGAATATTAAATAGGACTAGGCAGAGAATAGCCTTTGATGCCCATAACATCATCCTGGATGCTGAATGAATTGAGAGAATGGAAGGCAGCCAGATGGCAGGATCTCCAAATAAACAGCTCCTCCTTTAGTCTCTGGGCAAAAGAAGGTAGCCTAGTCAGACCACAAGTCTGACTCAGTAGGCCAAGGCCATAGCTTAGAGCAGGAGTCAAATCACTGCTGTAAAGAAGGATCCATTCCTGCACTATGCTTAAATACCTTTCAATGACATACATTTTCAAACACCCTCAAATACAGTCTTTGTACTTTAAATGGTCAGACATATCCTATGCTAAGTGACAATGATAACAATAAAGATTACTTAGAATTAAATTGCTTATTTAATATTCTAAATAGCAACAACAAGATGTCAGTAAATCAATTCAACATCTTTAACTCTACCCATCTGCACAGTTGCAAATAAACATCTGCCACAATTGTCTACAGCAAATAAAACTCAGATGAACGTAAGGCGGCAATAAAAAAGCCCAATACTTTTATGAAATCTTTTCAGACTTGGTATTGGGGCCAGGAAGACTGAGAACAGAAATGGGTCACCAACTCTGTGAATGCCTATTGATACAGGATCTTGCCAGAGCAAAAGCTCAGTTCAAGTAACACTTCGGGAGTTACATAGAAAGTTGTTGGGCTACTTCCACAAGATGTAGGCTTTAGCCAAAGTGTTAGTTAAGGACTTTGAAAAAGCACAATGCTAACACATCTCTGGCCACATAGCTCAAGAACATTCATTCACAGTGCTTTTTTCTTGGCTCCTGCATTTTGCATTCAGAGGTGGCATAAAAGAAATGTTAAATAGCAGTCACCTGTAATGGTTTGTAAACAACAACTTTAATTACAATTCCTTCTAGAGATAGCATTACTATTAGCTGTGAATGGTTTTGGGGACACCCCACGGTTGTGATTTTTTTTTTTCCCTAGATATATGATAGACCTTACAAAGAAATTTACAAAAACTATTTCCGTCCAAATGCTGATCATTTTGTATTAAAGGTTAACAGGCTTAGCTAGCTTTAGGGCTACATTATATTAAAATCTTTAAAAAGCAACAACAACAAAAACAAACAACACACATGCAAACAAAAATCCACAACACAATAGTGGGCTGCTGAGATACATCCAACAATTCCTACCACAGCCTGAAACCTTATTTAGAGGAGTACTAAGGTAAATTTAGCAACCTAGGGTCGCTAAACCTTAGACCAGATGCTTCCTGCCTTCTTATGGACCTGAATGGAAAGCTAATTCTACTTAACCCAACCTGAAGACCATCTAAGAACTCCTGGAGACCCATCAGTGATGGTATTAAGAATGTACACTACTGCTGATTTGTGGGTGCAGTTAAACAAAATAGCTCTTGGAATATGCTAATTGATTCCTGGAAGGAGTGAAGACAACCAAATAAACACATTGCCCTGCTAATGAGGAGGTGGGGGGCGCCCAGAAAGCACAGAAAGGGACAGCAGGACAGCTTCCCATACTGACCAAAGAGATATTCTATATCATATGATATCATGTTCTGTTTGTAATTGGGGGTGGGCTGAGACAAGTGGCAGCTGGGGGTCTTGCAAAATATTGACTTTGGCTCATGAGAAATTGTGGTTTTCAGCTTTGTATCATTTGTTTTGTATTATCTTTGTTTGGGTTTTTGTCCTATTAAACTGTCTTTATCTCAGCTCACAAGTTCTTATTTTTCACTCTTCCGATTCCCATCCCACTGAAGAGGGGGGAGAGTGAGCAAGAGGATGCATGTTGATTAGTTGCCAGCTGGGGCTAAACCACAACAATCTGACATTGCTTTTCTGTTAAGATTATCCTGTTCTGAACTGTATTCCACTAAGTTACATTAGTTTCAAGAAATTTGCAGAAATAATTACCTTTTGTTACATAAAAGTTGTGACATTAATCAAAAGCAGATCCTGAAAATTTATTGTAGGAAAAAATATAACCACTGATAGAAAATTTACAAGGCTCATTTGAACGTACAGGATTGCAATTTGCAATAACTAAAACATTTACTACAAGCATAGTTTCTTTAGAAAAGCACTTCTGAATAGGGTGATAGACGTGATAGACTCAATAACAGTATGTTTCTGTGTGAAATGTTTCTATTGTCTCCAGAAGTATCTTTCTGTTGTTGCAAGGGCAAACATGCCACCACAGGTATGACTAGAATACAAGGCGCAGGAGAATTTAGCTTTCCTTGTCTTATGTGTTCTTGTCCTCATCTCCCACGATGCATCCTGACAAGTCTTTTTAGTAAGAAGACAGACATGGAGCTAGGCAATGGAAATTCATAGGGGAATCCAACTAGTGCATAAAACTTATGACAGTTTGAACTGTAGTTCCATGTGACAAAAGTGTAAAATTTGAAGATGCAAGTTCTCTGAAACTTTCATCTATTTCTCATTTTCATCCATAATTAAAGATTATGTAAGGGAACTGAATTTCAGTACCAGTGACACTTTTGACATGGAAATGATACCATAAAACACCTTTTTTGAGGGAAATATTTCAATTTTATGCTTATTGCATTCTGTCCTGGTGAAAAGAAAACTAGCACACATATAATCAAAAATGTGCTTTTAAAAACATTTCAGGATAATGAAAGAAAATATGACCTTATAATGCACTAATAAGCAAAAGCTTACCAAAATACTATTTATGTAATGAGAAACCCTTGCCTTTAGCAATTACAGACTATCAAACTGTGTGTGCATCAGTTGAAAGGCAGACAAGTAAAAAAAAAATCGTAAATTCTCAAGCAGAACAAAAGAATATTTTATATTAAAGGAAAAGAGTATTGGCTTTCAACATAATCTCAATTAACCCTTACTCTTTTGAGCAAAAAGAATCATCTAAATCACTCCAGGAAGTTATTTCAACAACTGAGAACATTAGAAAAGCATCCTTTCACAAAAGAAGTCATTACAGACAGTATTTCAAATACCCATGAAAGTTCTTAACACTAATAATTGACTACAGAAACTTCCTGGTCTTCACTGATGAGAGTCTAATCACAAAAACAAGATTTAAGATTATCACCATACTACTGCTGTTCCATCACACACATTTTGATAAAAAACATTAGAGAAGTCTGATGAACAGAACCAATAAGCAACTTAGTGTTTTAGTCCATGAACACACTCTATTCACAAGTTACTGTGCGTACCTGCGCACATACTTAAACAGGTTAGGTGAAAAGTATTTGCTAAAGGTACGTGGAAAACAGACCTTTCATAAATCCTTTAATAAATAAAAAGTTGGAGGTATATCCTATTTGTGGTCCTGTCACGTTAGCATTGAAGTACACTGCTACTTTAGAAAATGCATGCATAAGCAAGAAGCTCCCATTCCTTAAAAAATAACCCAAACAAAACCTACTCCCCCCCCCCAAAAAAATAAACCCTAACCAAAACCCCCAAACAATTACAGCATTTGAGAGAAACCAGACAGCTTCCAAAAAAGGTTAAACATAACACTTTGTAGTCTCACCAACTAAAAAATTGGGAACCTCAGCACACCACCATACAGTTTCTGTTGATCCTGTTTTTAATGGTTTTAATCACAATTCAATGAAGCAGTCACTATTTTTAGTTTACAAGGAAATCTGTTAATATGAATAGATTATTTTAAATAACTATTCAAACGGAACTCAGACTCATCTCCAAGTTTCCACCTTCTAATTTTCCTCACATACCCAGCATTCTTTCCGCTGTAAAGATTTCCATTCTACTCATTTCACCATAAAGAAACGTTTTTGCCTTGACACATTTTCCCTCTCCATATGCCTTTAACTTCAGCATCGCTCTATATTGAGTCACATACAATATGATACCAGGGCTTTTTTTGACATCTATCTTAGAATTGCTATAATTAAATGTGTAAAACCTATCTGATTACCTGTACTCATGATTAAGAGTGGGATGTGTGCATCATTTTACAGCAGTAAGCAAACAACTGGACTACATCATGCAGACTGCCAGACTGGTAATGAAAGAACATTTCCCTTCTGGAGAAGCTTCAGGTGTATAAAAAAAAAAAATTAAAAAAAAAAATAAAAAATGCTTTATCTTTCATTATTTCCAAATAACCTATTGGCAAGCTGATAAAACTTTCTCGATGCATTTGACTGCTGTTGATGGTTGAGAATCTAAAGACAACTACCTTCTTGTAATGAAGCCATTCATAACCACAAACTCCTACCACGTACTGGTGTAATCAAAATGTAAGTAAACTTCTAACACTGTTGGGATTAAGAGCTTTTCTCACTGTTGGGATTAAGAGCTTTTCTCACTGTTGGGATTAAGAGCTTTTCTCACTGTTGGGATTAAGAGCTTTTCTCACTGTTGGGATTAAGAGCTTTTCTCACTGTTGGGATTAAGAGCTTTTCTCACTGTTGGGATTAAGAGCTTTTCTCACTGTTGGGATTAAGAGCTTTTCTCACTGTTGGGATTAAGAGCTTTTCTCACTGTTGGGATTAAGAGCTTTTCTCACTGTTGGGATTAAGAGCTTTTCTCACTGTTGGGATTAAGAGCTTTTCTCACTGTTGGGATTAAGAGCTTTTCTCACTGTTGGGATTAAGAGCTTTTCTCACTGTTGGGATTAAGAGCTTTTCTCACTGTTGGGATTAAGAGCTTTTCTCACTGTTGGGATTAAGAGCTTTTCTCTGTAAATTTTCGGTTATGAAGGTCCATGAGTTATAACTCCCTTAACATAGAGTACGTTGTCATGTACACCGGAGTCAAAGTTCAGACTCATTTCCTGCAGTCTTCTCTAAGAAACAGCTTAAAATACAAGGAACTGGTACAAAGTAGGTCTTTATAATGATAATCTGAATATGCAAATACTACGGCATACGTAAAAGAATTACCAGCATTAGATGCTACATGTTCTTCAAAAGAACTAAAAATAAAAAGTGTGTTCTTTTCTTGAAAAGAGGAATTTTAATTGAAAATGAAGTACCATTTCGTGTAGCATACCAACCCTCGAGTTCATTTACTTTTTTCACTCTTTCCTGTCAAACTGGTTGTCTACTGATTTCTGTGTAGTAAGTAGTATTGATGGAGCTTCTCATCACTAAGCTTCTTTCCCAGAATGATATATAATTAACTCAAACTATACAAAAATTAAAGAACAGGAACTAAGGGGGTACAAAGAAACCAATTTGGGAACAGTATAGACTGAAAAAAAAATAATTTCAAAGTCTGTCATACTGCAAGTCTTGGGTTTTGGTGAGGTTTTTGATAGAACTATAGTGCTTACAAATTCTGAATAATATGCACTATCCACTGTCACTAGGGGCAGCAATTTTTAGCAATCAGGTGTTTCTATAGAAAGTAGGTCATTTTGGCATTCTGCTAGGAGGTTTTTTGAGGACAGATATATAAACACAGTGCAAAACTGTCCATTAACATGAACTAATACATTTTATAATTCAGTCATAGCAGGTGTATTTAGGGCAACAGAACGATCTCTAATGGAAAAAGGCTGAGCCATACTTAAAATACCATGATATAAAGCAACTTTTAAAAGGGTTGAGTTTGTTAGCAATTTTGCTGGAAAATTTCACCGAATAAAAGACTAAACATTACTTGCAGAGAGACACATGGCCTCACACATTGCATGTGGACTAATCTCTAAACTATTTATATTGCCTACTTGGAAAGCTTAGTGAACACTTTCAAACCAGTGTATTCAGAAAAGTCTCACATGAGCACAGAACATAATTCCACTTTCAGCTTAAGAAAATGACATGTCTGCAACATATAGCATTAAAGACTGTTAGTGTTTACAATCCAATCCATGTTCTTTATTGATACATTTATTTACTCTTTACTGAGGTACTGTATACTAAAAGAATGCATTCTTCGAAGTATTATGCAGCATCTGAAAATCAACGCTCAGAGAATGACAGCAGAAAGCAGGCAGTATTGTATGTGCATTAGTATTGTATGTACATTTAAAAAACTCATATTCTTTTCCTCCAATACACAAAGCCTCATGACAGCACAGGTTAGATTCCTTTCAGGATTGCATACAAAAGTAGTGCCTTTTGCAACCAAAAATGGACTACTATTTCCCCAGATTTTTTCTAATCTGAATAAGCATATGTAAAAAATTCCCAAAAAGGTATTTTAACAATTCCCTTTGCATACTTTCCCTGTTCTGAACCTTAAGTGTGTGTTCTGCCATAGCACCCTCCATCTACATCACCCTCTGCATCCACATTAAGAATTTATTTAAGACAAGAGCAGTCACATAAGACTATTTTATTCATTAGATTAAACATGACACATTTAATACTATTTTCATCATGGGCAACAAACAAGAGGAACTAGAGGTTATTGTAAGACAAGGAGACTATGACATAATCACCATCACAGAAACATGGTGGGATGACTCACATAACGGGAATGCTGCTATGGCCAGGTAAAAACTCTTCAGGCAGGACAGGTGAGGAAGAAAAGGAGGTGGGGTAGTCCTCTATGTTAGGGATTGTTTTGATAGCCTTGAGCTTGAAGATAGTGATGATAGGGTTGAATGTCTATGGGTAAAAATCAGAGGAGCACAAAATAAGGCAGATATTATGGTGGGAGTCTGCTATAGACCACCCAGCCAGGAGGAAGAGGCTGGCAAGCTATTTTACAAACAACTGCAAGAAGCCTCACAGTCACTAACCCTTGTCCTTTTGGGAGACTTCAACTTACCAGATGTCTGCTGGAAGTATAATACAGCAGAGAGGAAACAGTCTAGAAGGTTGTTGGAGTGTGTGGAAGACAACTTCCTGACACAACTGGTGAGTGAACCGACTAGGGAAGATGCCCCGCTGGACCTGTTTGTGAACAGAGAAGGCCTAGTGGGAGATGTGTTGCTTGGAAGATGCCTGAGGCATAGTGATCATGAGATGATAGAATTCTCAGTTCTAGCATAAGTCAGGAGGGCGGTAAGTAGAACGGCCACCTTGGACTTCTGAAAGGCAGACTTTGGACTATTCAGAAGGCTGGAAGAAGGGGCAGAAGTCTCAGGAGGACTACACAGATGAAGATCATGTAGAGAGAAAATCAGAAGGGCTAAAGCCAAACTAGAACTCAGATTGGCCAATTCTGTGAAAGATAATAAAAAAAAAAATCTTTCTACAGATGCATCAACAGCAACAGGAGGGCCAAGGACTATCTCCAGCCCTTGCTGGATGCAGGGGGAACATCAGTAACAAAGGATGAGGACAAGGCTGAGGTATTTAATTCCTTCTTTGCCTCAGTCTCTAATAGTAAGGTGAGATGTTCCCTAGGTATTCAGCCTCACAAGCTGGAAGACAGGGAGGGAGAGCAGAACAAAACTCCCATGATCCAGGAGGAAATGGTTAGAGACCTGGTTGGACAGTTAGACATTCACAAGTCTATGGGGCCAGAGGGGTTCCACCTGAGGATATTGAGGGACCTGGCCAATATGCTTGCCAAACTCCTTTCAATCATCTACCAGCAGTCTTGGCTGACTGGGGAAGTTCCACTTGACTGGAGGCTGGCAGATCACAGAATCACAAGGTTGGAAAAGACCTTTAAGATCATCAAGTCCAACCATTTGCATCCTAAACTAAACCATATCCCTAAGTACTTCATCTACCCTATTTTTGAACACATCCAGGGAAGGTGACTCAACCCCCTCCCTGGGCAGCCTATTCCAGGCCCTCACAACTCTTTCAGTAAAAAATTTTTTTCTAACATCCAATCTAAACCTGCCCTGGCGCAGCTTCATGCCATTCCCCCTTGTCCTATCTCCTGTCACCTGGCTGAAGAGACCATCTCCCACCTCTCTATAACCTCCCTTCAGGTAGTTGTAGGTGGTGATAAGGTCTCCCCTCAGCCTCCTCTTCTCTAGGCTAAACAGCCCCAGCTCCCTCAGCCGCTCCTCATAGGATTTGCCCTCCAGCCCCTTCACCAGCCTGGCTGCCCTTCTCTGGACTCGCTCCAGGACCTCCATGTCCTTCTTGTGGTGAGGAGCCCAGAACTGGACACAGCACTCGAGGTGTGGCCTCACCAATGCCGAGTACAGGGGCACAATCACCTCCCTAGAACTACTGGCCACACTGTTTTTGATACAAGCCAGGATGCCATTGGCCACCTGGGCACACTGCTGACTCATATTCAGTCTGCAGTCAACCAACACCCCCAGGTCCTTCTCTGCCTGACAGCTCTCCAGCCAGTCTCCCCCAGATGTTGCACCCATTGGAGGGAGGACACAGGGAACTACAGGCCTGTCAGTCTGACCTCAGTGCTGGGTAAGATCATGGAACAAGTCATCCTGAGCACTAACCCACAGCACACACATGACAACTGAGTGATCAGACCCAGTCAACATGGGTTTACAATAGATGGGGTCCTGCCAAACTAACCTGATCACCTTCTATGACAAGGTGACCCGCCCAGTGGATAAACGGAAGGCTGTGGATGTAGTGCACCTGGACTTCAGCAAAGACTTTGATGATGTTTCTCAAAGCATTCTGTTTGAGAAACTGGCTGCCACCGGCCTGAACTACTCTGCTGGGTAAAAAGCTGTCTGGATGGCTGGGCCCAAAGAGTTGTGGTAAATGGAGCTAAATCCAGCTGGAGGCCGGTCACAAGTGATGTTCCCCAGGGCTCAGTCCTGGGTCCAGTCCTCTTCAATGTCTTTTTCAATGACCTGGATGAGGGGATTGTATGTTCCCTCACTATGTTTGCAGATGACACTAAACTGGGAGGAAGTGTTGATCTGCCTGAGGGTAGGGAGGCTCTTCAGAGGGATCTGGACAGGCTGGATCAATGGTCTGAGACCAATGGGATGAGGTTCAACAAGGCCAAGTGCACAGTCCTTCACTTGGGACATATCAGCCTTGTGCAGCACTACAGGCTTGGGGAATAGTGGCTAGAAATCAGCCTGTTGGAGCAGGACCTGGGGGAGTTGGTTGACTGCAGACTGAATATGAGCCAGCAGTGTGCACAGGTGGCCAAGAAGGCTAGTGGCACCCTGGCTTGTATCAGAAACGGTGTGGCCAGCAGGTCCAGGGAAGTGATTGTGCCCCTGTACTCGGCATTGGTGAGGCCACACCTCGAGTGCTGTGTCCAGTTCTGGGCTCCTCACCACAAGAAGGACATGGAGGTCCTGGAGCGAGTCCAGAGAAGGGCAACCAGGCTGGTGAAGGGGCTGGAGGGCAAATCCTATGAGGAGCGGCTGAGGGAGCTGGGGTTCTTTAGCCTGGAGAAGAGGAGGCTGAGGGGAAACCTTATCACAGCCTACAACTACCTGAAAGGAGGTTGTAGAGAGATAGGTGTTGGTCTCTTCAACCAAACGACACATGATAGGATGAGGGGGAATGGCCTCAAGCTGTGCCAGGGCACATTCAGATTAGACAGTAGGAAAAATTTTCTTCACCGAAAGGTTTATTGGGCATTGGAACAGGCTGTCCAGGGAGGGGGTTGAGTCACCAATCCTGGACCTATTTAAAAGACAAGTAGATGAGGTGCTCAGGGATATGGTTTAGTAGAGGACAGGTATGGCTGGACTCAATGATTTCAATGGTCTTTTCCAACCTAGTGATTCTGTGAAATCTTTTTTCCAGGTTTTAAGTATGCAACCCGTAACTACAAGGCTTATTTTAGAAACAATATTAACAAAACATACGCAGTTATTCTTCTTGCATTGATTATTTAGGGCTGAATACATACCAAGAATAGGTTCAATGTATACATTTATATATATAATGCACATGACAGCGCCATGACCAGCTTTTTTACTGCTAAACTTTATCACATCATTGTTTTGCTGATGAATATTTTATTTCCTGGAACAGATTTTTTTCTAAACCTTCTAATCCTTGCCAAAACAGATTTAAGACATTTCTTTTTCTGGACTGCTCCTGTATTTGGTGTTCATGTGTAGAATGGAAGTCAAAACAGATGCTAAAGGCACATCCATCCCCAGCAATTTCTGGGAAACAATTATTGGAACTACATGAAGGTTAAGCAGTTTTCAGGTAATAATTTACAATTAAATTACATACAACCTCAGCACATTAACAACAAATGAATTCTCAGAAATCCTACTTTTCTCAATGCAACTGTTTTGTTGGTTTTGTGGTATTTTTTTCCCAGCTCAATTATTTGTACTGGTAGCTGGTTTCAAAAAGCAGAGTGCTTTTTATTAAGTAGGGGCGTATTTTCAAATTTGGTATAATTTACACATTTTTTTAAAAGTGAACATGAATTTTCTTCTTTTGCTACTAATGGAAAAGGTTCCTGAAGAGTCCTGACCAATAAATTTTTTAAGATTAGAATCCAAATAAAATACAATATACCTCTACACACAGTATTTCTTTCTGTTTTATAAGGCTATATTTGATTCCTTAAAGGAGATTAACATATGGTGCAGGGTGTATTTTTTTATGTCAGCAGACTTGCACCATTTTACAGATAGAAAAGTTCCTCCTTATGTAGAATTAAGGAAATTTTTCTTCTGGCAGGTTCAAGGTGCAGCTTTCAGACTTCTTTCTTCCTTTTGAGATTTGTAGGGAGAGGCATTTCAGAAGGTGTTATGTTTAACATGTTTACTCCAAGAGCAAACCATAGCAGAAGGTCTCTTTAGGGAACAAAGAGCACATTGTGCTAACTTAAACTTGATTTTATCTCACCTTGAAAAAGAAACCAAGCTAGATGTGACAGCTGATATGCTAATGTTGCTCAAGAAATTCTACCTTCAGCATTTGGTGTGTTGTAAAGATTCCTGATGCCCACTAGTCAGAAACAAATAGATTAACTAAAGACTGCTTAGCTCTGGAGCAACAATACTGAAAGTATCTGCATACTTCCAGACTCCAGTTAGGCTTCCCAAGGCCAACTCACATGGCCCTGGAGTTTTGTGTAGAAGAACCTAGAAGAGTTACTGGGAGGGGCTGAGGAGCAAATCTTATAAGGAACGGCTGAGGGAACCTGGGTTGTTTAGCCTGGAGAAGAGGAGGCTGAGGGGAAACCTTATTGCTGCCTACAACTACCTGAAAGGAGGTTGTAGAGAGGTGGGTGTTGGTTTCCTGACCCAAGCGACAGGTGACAGGATGAGGGGGAATGGCCTCAAACTGTGCCAGGGCAGGTTCAGATTAGACAGTAGGAAAAAAAATTCTTCACCAAAAGGTTTATCAGGCATTGGAACAGGCTGTCCAGGGAGGGGGTTGAGTCACCAATCCTGGACCTATTTAAAAGACAAGTAGATGAGGTGCTCAGGGATATGGTTTAGTCGAGAACAGGTACAGTTGGACTCAATGACCTTGCAGGTCTTTTCCAACCTAGTGATTCTGTGATTATAATCAGAAATCTGATTCCTTTCAGCCACTAAATGTGACAGATTTCAAAACTTTAAAACATTTCTGTTCCATCTAAACTTTTTGTTTCTGTGACTGAAACAAAGGCACTCAACTATTTAACTGAAATTATTTCCTACCCCACTGACCACTTACTATTTCTATGAGCATTAAGCTTATAGCATTATTATGTGTTCTGATTTAGCACTCTTCATCAGAAGATTATTCTGCTTTTCTATTTTCTGAAGATCTTTAAATACAGCTAAAATATTTAGGTTTTAAGAATTTGAAAACAAGGATCTCTCCAAACTGAGCTCCTACTTTTCAGATGAAGCCTTTACCAAGGCCAACCATCAGTTCATCAGTATTAGCAATGTATGTTTGAGGTTACTTAACATAATTAAAATATTTAGCTTGCAGTTAAAATAGATTTTCATTATACATGTAATTTAGCTAACCCTTAAAAGATTAGTAAGAAGACTAGGAACTAAGACTCTGCACTTAGTTTCCATATCCAGGGTAAGAATTTCAATGAAAAAAAAAAAGAATCAACTTGTGCAATTTCTACAAACATTACATAATCTCTCATTATAATGAAATTTGTTACATTGTAATAGGCTTACGGATTGCCAACTTTATAAGGGAAAGATGTTACAAAGTAAAAATCCTATACTATATAAGTCAGTTCTAGTCCTAAATCTACACCACAATTTTCTGTGCAAAAATAACAAGCAAGAAACTATAAATAGGCTGAGGATGCAACAATAAGAAAGAACAAAAAATAAAATTCAGTGTTCACACACACATACACAAAAACGTTGTCCTTGTTTGGTGCATATTACCGGTCTCTAAATGCATCACCAAATGAAGAACATATGGGTTATGCTTTGCTTCCCAGACTTACTAGAAAAAACCTTGGTGTTACTTTTAGAAGGTATTTCAGTGACTTAAAGCCTTACTGGCAGAGCACTGTGGAATAGCTAAATTTGTACCATAAGCGCAGCATCAGTGAAATTTGTCCACATAATTCTTATTCCTCTATCTAATCAGTTTCTGGAATAATACAAAGCACTAGAGAACCTATGGAAAGCAAATAATTTCAACACCCACAAAATTACAGCCACAGAAATATATTCTGGAATCATTGTTTGGACATCAATAAAGAAAAAAGCCTGTTACAACATCTCCTGCATGTTTAATGTCTCTTCAGCCAGGCAGAAGTGGCCCCTGCTACTACTACAGAAAGAACAAGTTCAAACTAAGCATGTATTCTCTACATATTTTCTGTCATCTCCTCTCTTGTTAAAATAGCAGCTAACAGAGGAAAAAACGCTTTGTAAGTGTCACTTGTTTTGACTGAACATATACAGCATGCCATGCTTTCACTGTACACTACTGGTCAGACAGCTTCCTGGTGTCCACAGATCCAAGACCACAGAATATGGGAAAGCTGGAAGGTGTCTCTGGAGATCACCTAGACTAGTCCCCTGCTCAGAGAAAGGTACATGAGGCAGAATGCACAGTACGATGGCCAGTGAAGTTTTGAGCATCTCCAAGGATGAAAATACCCCTTAGGACACCCTAACCAACTAATAAATCACCACCACAGTAAAAATATAGGGCTTCTTTTTTTAAACTTCCGCTGCTTCATTCTACACCCATTGCCCTCTTCTCCCATCATGCCACATAGAACCACTGACAAGTCTAGCTTATGTGGACTCACTCCCCATCCTGTCAGGAGTTCGCACAAATTGACAGACCTTTCACATCCATTGTCACACAGTAGCAGCATACAAAAGCTGGCCTTGAGCATTAGCAGACAAATCCTAAGGCAGGGTGAGGGCAAAAACACTCCCAGAGTCCATTAGTGTAGGGGATAAGTAGAGGGAACATGTTTTCAAAGTTTCACGTAGACATACCCCCACCACATTTCTGGAGACATTAATACAAATTATGTAAAGTTGAGACATCCTCATCTCTAAATTGCAGAGACATGGATTAGATGGATGGACCATTCAATGGGTAAGGAACTGGCTGGATGGTCACACTCAGAGTTGTGGTCAATGGCTCAATGTCCACATGGAGGTCCATGACAAGTGGTGTTCCTCAGGGATCAGCACTGTTCAATACCTTTGTCAGTGACATGGACAATAGGATCGAATGCACCCTCAGCAAGTTTGCCAACATCACCAAGCTGTGTGATGAAGTCAACACACTGGAAGAAAGGGAAGCAATCCAGAGGGACCTTGACAAGCTGGAGAGATGGGCCCATGAAAACTACATGAAGTTCAACAAGGCCAAGTGCAAGGTCCTACATGTGGGTCAGTGTAATCCCAAGCACAGTTACAGGCTGGGCAGATAACTGATTGAGAGCAGCCCCAAGGAGAACAACTTGGGGGCTCTTAATCGATGACAAGCTCAACATTAGCCAGCAGTGTGCAGTAGCAGCTCAGAAGGCCAACCGTGTCCTGGGCTGCATCATGAACAGTGTGGCCAGCAGGTCATGTAAGACCTCCCCCAGCACGGGGTACTGTGTCCAGCTATGGGGTCCCCACAGGAAGGACATTGAGCTCCTGGAGTAAGGAGAAGAGCCACAAAGGTGATCAGGGGACTGACAAGGGGTAATGGCTGTAGGTTTAGATTAGACATTAGGAAGAAATTCCTCCCTGTGAGGGTGGTGAGGCGCTGGCACAGCCTGCCCAGAGAAGCTGAAGCTGCCCCCTCCCTGGAAGCATTCAAGGCCAAGTTGGATGGCACTTTGGGCAGCCTGGTCTAGTGAAGGTGTCCCTTCCCAGAGGGGGTTGGAACTAGATCAAACTAGATTATCTGTGAGGTCCCTCCCAACCCAAAGCATTCTATGATTAGCCACACCTGCAACAGCCATGAAGCTATAGATACTGTTTGGTCAATCAAGAGCACATACAAATCTGGTGAAAAAATTGCAAACTCATTTAGATCATCTCTAAAATAACTATCCTTCATGAAGAAAAAAATTGTAAAAATCAGTAGGTCTTCATGTAGGGTGGGCTTTATATAATGTACACTGGCAATAGAAAACCTAAATTGAAGGACACAGATTTATGCTGAGCACCTGTCCAAGAGCAGACTTCTGAATTCTAGTACTGGCATGCACTGGAAACATCCACCCAGCAGGTGTTATCCATGCTGTCCCTGGTTGGCAAAAGCAGCAAAGAACCATTCTTACTGCATTTTCTCATGGAATCAAACTAGAAAATACAGGAAGATGTTGAATACAAGCATATAAGGATATGTAGAAACCCCAAAAGTCACCAGTGGTTTTGGAGAAAAGTACACATCTGGAAAATGCTTAACTCCTATATAAAATTAAAAAACAACCTACAAAAACCCCACCCAAAAAGCCCGAAAACTAACAAATCTAGCCATTAGTTTATCAACACTTCATGAACAAGGTAGAGCTGGAATGCACTTGCAGTACACCCTTTGCAATTTATTTTCTAGCCTTCATTCCAATAGTTTCTCCATTACTCTTAAAGACTGACCTTTCTGTGGCATGTTAAAGGACTAATAGTTTAAACAGTAAATATAGCTTTTGTGTAGTAACACCATTCCTCATTCCACTGCATTTCTGCTTTACACAATATTACCTCTAGCTGTCAACATTTTAAAATTATCTGCTTTCTACAGGAAATGTTTATATCCACACTAAGCCTTCAGAAATAAAGATAGCATGTTTTTTGCATTGCCTTTGACTGCTATTCCAAATTAAGTTTGTATGTGACAATTACATCCCGAAACATAAATTGATGCATATGATGAAAATTATGGGCTTTCTATGTTATTTTTTGCTTATTTTTTCTCCCCTTTTCTTGAATTTGTAAATAACTTATTTTGAATCTTTTGGAGGCACCTGAAGCTTCCACACAACCTAAAAGTCCCAGAAGTCTTACAGAAACAAAGAAGAGAGTTTATTTCCACTTCTATTAGCCACACACATCTTCAAAAATCTATTCTGTATTTCACAGAGTACTGTAGTGTAGATAATGAACACAAATAATTCAGAAGATACAAATGTGCCTATTGAAAGACACTGACCAAAAATATGTGAGACATCTTTTACCACATGTTGTGGTTTTGCATTGCAAGGTTCTGGTAGAGGACAGGGGGCTGCAGGCGTGGCTTCTGCATGAAGCAGCCAGAAGCTTCCCCTAGGCCCGATAGAGTAAACACCAGCTGGGCTGAAGGCTGGTCCCACTGCTGACCATGGCCGAGCCCATCAGCGACGGTCACAGCGCCTCTGGGAATCACATTTAGAAGAGGAAAAAACCAAACAAACACAAGCAGCTGCTTTTTGCCACCAGAAAAGGGAACGCGAAGATGTAAGAAACTGCAGCCACCAAGGTCAGTGAAGAAGGAGGGGAGGAGGCACTGCAGGCACAGGAAAAAAATACTCCCCTGCAGCCCGTGGAGAAGACCATGGTGAAGAGGGTTGACCCCCTGCAACCTATGGAGGATGAGGAGGAGCCGTGGAGAGGTCCCACACTGGAGCAGGTGGAGACATAGAGGAGATGCTGTGACCCGTATTGAAGCCCCTGGCAGCACTTGCAGCCCATGGAGGGAGACAGAGACACAGAGCTGAGCGAGGGAGAGATTCACACCAGAGCAGGTTTGCTGGGGGGGGAGGCTTGTAACCCCGTGGAGGACCAAGCTGGAGCAGTCTGGGCCTGAGAGACATTCTATGATTCTATGACTGCACCCCAGAAAAGTGACCCACGCTGGGACAGCTGGTGAAGACCTGAAGCCCCCTGGGAAAGGGGTCACATTGGAGAAGTTCATGGAGGAATGAATATCTCGTGATGGTGGGACCCCATGGTGCAGCAGGGAAAGAGTGTGAGGAATGCCCCCCTCCCCAGCACCAAAAAGGAAAAGAACTCATGAAGAACTGAGTGAAAAATCCCTGTTCACTCCTCCCCTCCCCACCCATGCCACTCTTGGGGAGGAAGAAGGGAGGGGTGGGGGGAGGTGTTTTAAGATCTATTTGCACGTCTCATTACTCAACTCTGGTGTCACTGGGTGTGCAGGGCAGAGTCATAAATCTTTTCTTCTGTGTTGAGTCTGTTGTACCCATGATGCTGACTGCAAAATGATCTCTCCCTGTCCTTATCTCGACTCCTGAGCCTCTCAATATATATTTTCTCCCCTGTCCAGCTGAAAAGGGGAGTGACAGAGCGACTGGCCTCCAGCCAGAGACAAACCACCACACCATACTATTTAGAGAACAGGATATAGGATTGGTTTCCCCTCATAAAAGGAATAAGACATCATAATTTGTTTTCAGAAAGCAGTTAAGTGCAAATATCCGTGAAAAAGGAGGTAAACTAGTATTTTTGAGACAGGACCACTACAGTTAAATTGCTTAGAACCATAGGCATTTTTCACAATTCTCCAGTGTTAGGAATCTTATAAATGGAGCCAGAGGAGTGTATGCAATGACAGGTAGAAGGTTTCAGTTTTTGACACATTTTTAATTATGATTTTTTTTTCCAAGAAAAAAGAATTAAGATATAAACCTTGTATGCCTTCACCAGCAAATTCGGGCACAAGAGCCTACAACAGCTCATTTAGATTGTTACTGATGGCAAGTGTTTTCACAAATAATTACCTCACCTTTAGGAGTAAAGATTATAGTGAAGGTTTGTTAAAGGTCGATCAACCATTAAATGTATTATGATACAAAACTTTTGCAAATAAACACATAGCAAAATACAGAGCATACAGTCCAGAACTCCGAATCTGAAACTGTTTTATCATAAGGTAACTCACATGTTCAAGGGTTTCCAGGATCACACCGTCTCAGGAAAAGATGTGATTTGGAAATATTAAACTTCCAGTCTTTTGCATTCCAGGAATTTTGTTCTAATAACTGCTGACCCTGACATAGTCTAACTATAAACACAAGTACTACCATTTAAAATAAACCAACCCAAAAATACATTGCAAAAATCCAACTGATCCTTACTTCACAGCTATTCATGCTTCACTACTGCCATCCTGGCCCCCCCCTTCTCCAAGCTGATTTTGTAGACGCTGCTAAACAAAAAACATCTTGCCATCAGCAATAGCTCCCACTTGTTTCTCTCCAAAAAAAAAAAAATAAAAGCTAATACCTTACAGCTGATGATGCAGCAATCTTTTCTAGATGGATTCACCTTGCACAGAGGAGGGATACAAGACCTAATCACTCAGTCTGAAAATAAATTTGCGATTCATGTCCATTTTGTCACAGGATTTGGGTAATCACACAACCTGCAAGCCTGGATTAAGTCTTAAGTACATTATTTGATTACAGTAGTTGAAAAGTAACAGAAAACCCTCCTTAACTTACTCAAGCTCACTTAGGTACAAGAGAAGGGTAAGAAATTGCATCTGCACCCTTAGTTAACTCACTAATGCTTAACAACGGGCAGCACCCTTAGTTAACACACTTGTTACTTTATGCTTCAATTCCTTTTCCTGTAAAATACACAAATAATTAAATAAATAAAGGTGAGTGGTTCTTCTCTGCCTCCAAGAAAAATAAAAGCAACAAGAAATTTTTTCAGGCACAACAAAATCTCAGTAACGCCCTTCATTTCGCCTCATCTTTCTTCTCTCTGGAACAACGCTGCTTCTCAGGATGACAACATTATGGGCCCATGAGGCAAAGAAAGTGATGGAAAAAAGGCCACATGTCAGATCTACAATGCTCTCCCCCTTTCCTGGGGAGGAGAACAGGGAGCCTGCTAGCCTGTTAAATGACTCTGGGACACCTTGCCTTTATTCCTACTTATGTAACGAAGTCTGTGATACCATCCCCTATTCTTAAAGAAATCAGTATCTATCACTTTAGAGTCGTGTGTCTGATGCTACTGTGACTGAAGTGCACGAAGATTCAAATCCTTTTTTCTATTAGTAATAGTCACTTATAACACAAAATACCCATTTGTACTACCTGAACAGCACATACCCCTCCAAAACTCTTTTTGAAAGTAAGAAGTCAGAAACAGATGCTGTGGGAGAGAGGACTGACATTCACAATCAGCATAGGTCTAATTTATTAAGATGATACTAATTCTCATGGACTAAAAATTACGAAAAAGAAAGCTGGCTTTACATGGTATGCTTAAAAACAATGCAGCTTTGACAAAGCCAGACTGTTGACATCTGTTTCCTCAGAATCATTTTGATTCAAAAGCTGGAAGATGTGCCTTCCTTGGAATAGCCGCAGCCTATCCCTTTCAAACACTCTGTGACTTTATCAGAGTTCTGTAGTTGTTCAGTAGTGAAATTCCATTGGAGACAAGGAGTTCTGTGAATACCTGCCCATATTCTCCTACATGGTGTGCCACCTCTGACTATTCAGCCTTAGGAAAAATTTGTGTGGTATTCTTAAAATAATGTTTTGTTTTGAAACCCTGAACAGGACTTGAAACACATTCAGGAGACCTAGCAATGGGAACATCCTGATTTGAACATCCCAAGGGTAGTTAATATTCTCAAAAGCTGCTGTAATCTGCCTGAAGGGAAAAGGGGAGGTGAAAGATGGGGAGAAAGTACTCCCCACTCCCCCATCTTCCCCATAGATTGGGTGCAATTATTAATTAATTCTGAGAGGTGTCATCCAACACAAAGGCATGACAGCAGTGCCACATACATCAATAAAGTTAAAATATTATACTTTTCTCATCTTAGCTGATACAGCAATACATAATATTTCAAGGTCTATCTTAAGTAGACTTCTTCTTTCTGCAGGATGAAAACCACTGGATTTAAAGATAAACGCTGCAGCCTTTTTGCTTTGCCTGTCCAGATCCCTTAGAGGGCCTTCCTACCCTCAAATAGATTAACACTCCCATCCAACTTGGTGCTGTCTACAAACATACTAAGGGTGCACAAAATTCCCTCATCCAGGTCATTAATAAAGATTTTAAAGAGAACTGGGCCCACTACTGAGCCCTGGGGAACACCACTTGTGACCAGCCACCAACTGGATTTAACTTCATTCACCACAACTCTTTGGGGTTGGCTATTCAGAGAGTTTTTTATCCAGTGAAGTTACATCTGTCCAAGCCAGGAGAATGATGTGGGAAATGGCGTCAAAGGCTTTACTAAAGCCTGGGTAAACATCCACAGCATTTCCCTCACATCTTGTCATAGAAGATTAGGTAAGTCAAGCATGACCTGCCTTTCTAAACCCACCCTGGCTGGGCTTGATCACCTGGTTACCCTTGTATGAGCTGTGTGATAGCACTCCAGATGATCTGCTCCATGACCTTCCCCCAGCACCCATGCCAGACTGACAGATCTGTATTCCTCAGATCCAACTCTCATCCCTTCTTGTAGATGAGTCACATTTGCTAACCACCAATCAACTGGGACCTGCCCCATAAGCCAGGAATGCTGACAAATGATGGCAAATGGCTTGGTGAGAACTTCCACCAGCTCCATCAGTACCCTTGAGTGAATCCCATACAGCCCGCTAGACTTGTGTGTGTCTAAGTGGTGTAGCAGATCACTAACCATTTCACCTTGGACTACGTGGGCTTCATTCTTCTCTCCATCTCTTGTCTCACAGCTCATGGGGCTGGGTACCCAAAGAACAACTGATTTTACTATTGAAGACTGGGGCAAAGAAGGTATTAAATACTTCAAGCTTTTCCTCCTCCTTTGTCACAGTGTTTCCCTCTGATCAATAAAGGATGGAGATTCTCCTTAGCCCTTATCTCACTGTTAAGCTCTGATGAGACACAGACACAATAAGCAAAACAATAGAGAAACACTTCATTTTAAAAAAAAAAAAACCAAACAAACCACACTTTCCTCCACACCAGTGTTTTAATTTGAATATACTTCATATATTAAAACCAATCAGCCTTAGTACAAGAGTATGTTTAAATAAACCCAAAAAAACAGCTTAGAATGTCCAGAGTGGAATTGATTACAAAAAGCCTCACCCATTCAGAGGATCCATTTTCAGTCTCATACTCAAAATGCTCAGTGGTTCTGATAAAGTACAGACCAGAAAAGAAGAAAACCCAGCCCCTCTTCAGATTTGCAGGAAATTAAGAAATGTGTCTAAGTACTCTAATCTTCCTGACAGTTGCTTTGATTAAAATGTTTCAGGCTGCCATTATCTTCTTTGTTTCGTGAAATGATTCAGAGGGCTCACTTCTGTTCTCAAGTGGAATTCAAACAGAATTAGAATCATAGAGTCATAGAATAGTTTGGGTTGGAAGGGACCTTTAAAGGTCATCTTGTACAACTCCCCCTGCAGTAAGCAGGGACATCTTCAACTAGATCAGGCTGCTCGGAAGCTCATCTATCCTGAACTTGGGGCATCTACTACCTCTCTGGGCAACATGTTCCAGTGTTTCACCACATTCATCATAAAACTTTTCTTCCTTATGTCCAACCTAAATCTACCCTCTATCAACTTAAATCCATTACCCCTTGTGCTATTGCTACAGGCTATACTAAAAAAATATGTCTTCACCTTTGTTATAAGCCACCTTTCAGTATTGAAAGGGTGACATACGGTCTCCAGGTCTCCCCAGCGTTTTCTTCAGGCTGAATAAGCCCAATTCTCTTAGCCTTTCCTAACAGGAGAGGTGCTCTAGCCCTCTGATGATCTTCATGACCCTCTCTGCACCCAGCCTAAGAGGTCCATGTCTTTCCTATACTGAGGACTCCAGAGTTGAACACAGTGCTACAAGTATAAAGCTTTAGTACTCTGACTGGAGAAAAGGGGTGCTCATTTTTATGAAATTGAATTGTTTTAGAGGCAGCCTTCAACTTAATAAATCCTTTTCTATTGTGTATTATTTGCATTATTCTGACATAATTAAAAAACAACAAAGATCTAGGACAAAATAGACTGGACACCTACATTTGTACATGCACAAATGCATGTAACCTAAATTAAGGTTCCACATCAAATGCAAAACCCAAATCCATCACCTTTTTAAAAATATTAGAACAGCTAATGAAATTAATTAAGTAACACTTGATTATGAACATGAGTTACATCCTCATGTTCAACTGTAGTGTTGAAACTTTGAACTGCATTTTGAACTGAGCAAAGTCCTTCAACAGCTTCCTGGAAGTTGGAATAAGTATTCTAAAGAAAGTAGCGTTATATAGGTACCCATAGGAATTGTTCAGTTGAGACCCTGACCATCGTAGCTCTATCTGAGCAAAAAATTCTGGTATGATCTATGAAAATATACGAAGTACAGATAACTTATGGGAAGGTTTCATTTATCTTTAAATTCAAGGCTTTTTCATCCTATAGTAGCTGCAGAAGTCAGAGTTAAGTATACTTAATACAGAGCTAGCAATATTATGTGCTGTTATGTCAGCTAACATGATAAAGTACCATAATATTTTAACTTTTGTTTATCAATATTTTCAGATGGTCCCATGGATACATTAAAGTAAGAAGGCAATTCTAGTAGAATTGGGATATGTTAGGTGCTCTGCTTTTGGTACACAGGGTAAGCATCAAAAAGGAGTCACGCAGCAAAGATGAATTCTTTACAACTTTACAAAGTTACAACATACTTTGGGCAGAAGCCTGAAGGCGACAGTAAACCAAGTTAAAGTCAAGAGGGCAAAGTCAAAGTCAAAAAAACCCAATGAGGCTGTTGGCAGCTTTTGTCAATCAAGTTACAAAATCTTTCTAATTTTCACAAGGCATGAAAACACCTAATTTCAGCGGGGTAGGGGAGCATGTCTCAGGTCACCAAGTCAGGCTACGAGACAGCATCTGGACACCTTACCAAGATCAAGTAGATGCCCTCTTCCCCTAAGTTCACAGTGCTGGTTATAACTGAACCAGAAGCCTCTTTTGGGGGAAGAAAGAAGTGTGCTAGAATAAAAATTGCTATCTACCTGCTTTGTTCATCCTATTTGGTAAGAATATCTTGGATTCTCTGCAATTAAGTGGCATGGCTGTGTCCTCCTAACTCGATTCTGGTGTCCCCCGTGGCAGTCCTCTACCAATTCTCCTCAAGACTGCCATTTCTGATCAACTTACAAGGATAACATAGTTACTAGACCTTTGATTTCATTCATTATAACGGCTCCATCCTAAATGAACCTGAACACAGTACCCACAGGGAAAAGAATCTTTACCTTGTGTACAATACCGTGTCTAAGGTTCTGAAATTCTCACGTGCCCATACACAACTCAAACCATCCATCTGCAAAACCTATGACTCAGGCAGTGCTTACAAACAGTAAATTACAACACAAAATATTTCTCAAAAAGGTATTTTACAGTGCCTAGGAATTGATATTAGTTCAGATGCAAATTTTCCAAAGGAGACTAATTACCGTGGGAAATACTGACAGGCAGATAGTCATTCATTTGGTTCTAGTGGAAACTAATTATAAGACCATCACTCAGTTTATTTTTTAAAAGGCCATTTAAAAATCAGTTTGGAAAGAATTGTGTGTTATCTCAATTTACAGCCAAAATGCTTCTAACTGAACACCTAAAGAAAGTGTTCACTTATGCATGCAATATTTATATATAGAGATAAAGACGTCCATACTCAACAAACAGAGCATATCTGAAAAGATAAATACTTCTACCTATTATTCTCAGTTAGAAAGACAAAGCCCTGTTTGAAAACTTACAGAGTTGACCAATAACTTCTGCTGATGCTTTCTGGAATTTGGTGAAAACAAGCCAAAGTTGTGAAGTTAACAAATATTTCCTAGGTGTTTCACTATTAGTCTTTTTGTTTCACTGATATCTAAAATAAAAGTATAGATATCTTTCTGGGCTACCATTGTTATAATCAAACAATGGATAAATTAGATTGTGCTAGCAACTTCTCTCACTCAAATATAAAAAGTGTATTACATAATTTTCCTTTATATTTCTATACACATTAACTACTGCTCCTCCCAGTGAGTGGTACTGACGATATACAATGGTTTTTTGGAGGATGCAGGCCTTACAGCTGTCTGTCTGGGGACTGAGAATCCTTCCTTTGCCCCAACACCTTATATCTGCATATTAAAACATTAGAAATAATGTAAAACTGGACATAACAGATGAGAATTTCTTTCTCAAATTTCTCCTCAAAACACATACAAAGCCTCAAAACACATACAGCTCTTATTACCCCTTTCAGAGGCTGCCCCTGTGTTTTATGACTTGTCCCTTCCTACGCAACAGGCCAGGGATGGAGATTCAGAAGACAATCACACTGTGCACAGGCTCAGTTCTTCTATGTGCAGGATAACCTACCCCTTAAAAAACATCTGGCCAATACACAGAGGAGCCCAGTAGCTTCAGCAGCTGAAACATCACTGCTCTGTGCTTGCTCAGACCTTTCAGCCTTTTACTCAAAGTCACATGTTCAGTACAGTACTCAGTGATTCCACACATTGCTTCTCAGCAATCAACACATGAAGTTTTGCTGTGTCAGAGCTCTAAACTAACAGAGAATGGCTAATCTGTCCCTCTGTTACAACAAAACAGCAGTGCTCTCCCCCTCACAGAAAATCCAACAGAGAAAAATTACCTGAGACAAAGCAGCAATATATGGTTTACCCCTGGTTACAAATATTCATAGAAAAAAAGTAGTGTGATGCATGACACAGATTATTAAGCACAACTGCAACACATAGAAGCCAGAACAGCCTTTACAATTAATGCTACTGATTGCAGTATTTTGAAATACTCAAAGACAAAAAGAATGTAGCACAGCAATTACATAATTATACCAACTTTTTTTTTTTGTTACATATGCTAATAATTCCTAACAGATTCTTCCTTCCAGTACTTGAAATCTATGTTGACACTTGATGCAGTAAAACAGAACTTGTAATCGAATAGAGCAGAAAGCACCATTGTATTTAAAGTACTTCCATGGATACCATTGCCACTGCATCTGAATACTTAAAGATGCCAATTAATCTGTCCTCAGAAGAAACTGCCAAAAAAGAAGAGTTATGATTCCAATGTTTCACACAGAAACAAAAGTTCTAGTACAGCAACAAAAGCTCTAGTTATCAGAAAGCATTTAAGAGCCCACTTATCACCAGAATAGATCCAGTAACCTGTAGATTTAAGAATCTTTACAGAATGGCTGAGTTTAGGAGACATCTCCGAAGGTTCCCTACTCCTTGCTCAGAGAGCTGGTGCACAGGGCAGGGTGACCAGGACAATAGCCAATTAAATTGTGAGCATCTCCAAGGATGCTAATACTCTTCTTTGCTCATGGCAACTAGGGGTCCACCAAGGTATTACCACCATCACCCCAGGTCCCTCCTATACCTTGTCTGAACTGCTTTGCAGCCTGACCATTCCCAGCCTGTACTTGTTCACCAAGTAATTTATCCCCAAGCACAGGACTCCACGTTTTCTGTTGCTGAACTTCATAACGTTTCCACCTGCCTATTTCTCCAGCTCATAAAGGCTCTTCTGGAAGGCTCCACAACCATCTGGTTGATCTATCATCTCAGTTTGGAATTATCTTCAAAGCTCACTGAGAGCGGTCTGTCCCATCATCCAGCATAGTAATGAGGATATTGACCAATATTAGACCCAGCATCAACTCCTAGAGGACACCGATAGGGTCTGGACTTTGTCACTGATCATGACCCTTACAGCCCAGCAGATTAGCCACCTTGCAGTTCCACTTCACTGCCCACTTATTGTTGAAACCAGCAACATCCACAGCTCTCCCTTCATCCACCAACTCAGTCATCTCATCATAAGAGCCTATTTGGTTCATCAGGCATAATTTCTCTTGCTCGTGTTCTTCAAGATTCTGAACTAATGGTCACTGGAACAAGACTGCTCCCAGCCTCCACATCCACAACTGGTCTTTCCTTGGTTTTAAGTGCCAGGTCCAGCAGTGCATCTTCCCCCCATTGGGTTCTCTGTCACCAGTGTCAGGAAGTTATCATTGATGCTCTCGAGAAACCTCCTTCATATCTGTTGGAGGGGGTGGAACAGTGGGGCACAAGCTATCAGGGTGGTTCAAAATCCACCTTTGCCAACAGGGAAAAAACCCAACCAAAACAAAACAGTAGAGACCACCAGTTCTTTCAGAGTTAGTAGTTAAGCTACTTTCAAGCTGAAGTGCCGCTCCACATTGTAGCCTAGTGATTATGTAGGTTTACAAAAAAAACTCAAACTACAACTTTGGTCATTAATTCATGTAATTAGGACAAATGTGCACAAGTCTTAGAAGATTTTTTGCATTCAATGTATGACATTATGGAAAAGTATAAAGCAATAAATGATGAAAAATGCTGAAAAAAATTATTGTCTACACAGTAGCCCAAGAGAATTGATTAAGGGTTAAACAAACCATATTCAACCTACTGCCTAGTAAAAAAATATAGTACACTGGATGCATCAAGACTGTCTATATGGTTTATGAATAGCAACTTAGAATACTCTTTGTAGGAGAATAATAATCATATGGAAGTACAAAGCTCAATCATTTACAAAATGAATGCTTGTGTACTTATACCCTCAGACGACCACCATTTGGCTGAATCTAATTTCTATGCAACTGCTTCAAGCCAGTTTGTACCAAAATCCATTTAAAAACACATATAATTCTGCTAGTTTTCCCATACTTTGACTTTAGCATACACATAATTATATTACATGTTGTGTACACATTTCTATACTTATGCAAAAATCTTTTAGTCAGCTTTCAGTCCTGTATATACAAATATAAAAACTACATATAAAGTATATATAAAATATTAAAAAATATATTTGTGTGTATACCTCATTAACAAGAGATACCTGTTAACCTGTTAGAATGTAATTACACTCTATCAGGAAACCACGCATTTACACGTTGCAAAAGAAGTATCATTAAAAAAGCCACTATGAATTCCCTCTCTGTTAAACAGTATCCACAGCTCCCCACCCCTTCAAAAAAGCCATCCCAATGCAACAGAACTGTCAAATGCTCATAAAGAAAGGTATTTATAAATTGATGTTGTATGGCATTTACTTTAAGGCACAGATGAACGTAAATTATAAATATTATACTATTTTCTTACAATTTATTACACATGCTGCTAGACAAATAGGTTATATATGTAAAATTATTTGACTGAATCTTCAGTCAAATAATTTTACATATAAGTTGTAGGTCCCTTGTGAATCTGTGCTGGTTTTGGCTGGGAGGGAGTTAATTTTCTTTATAGTAGCAAGTATGATACTATGTTTTGGATTTATGATAGAAACAGAGTTGACGACACAGGGGTGTTGTGGTTACTGCTGAGCCATGCTTACACAGAGCCAAGGACTTTGCTGCTGCTGCTCACCCCACCCCTCTAGTGAGTAGGCTGGATGTGCAAAAGGATTTGGGAGGGTACACAGCCAGGACAGCTGACCCCACTGACCAAAGGGATATTCCATATTGTATGACGCTGCGTTCGGCATATAAAGCTGGGGGAAGAAGGAAGGGGGGTTATGTTCGGAGTGATGACGTTTGTCTTGCCCAGTAACCATTAGCGTGCTGGAGATGACTGAACTCCTGCCTGCCCATGAGAAATGGTGAACCATTTCCTTGTTTTGCTTTGCTTTTGTGTGCACCTTTTGCTTTACCTATTAAACTGTCTTTATCTCAACTTACAAGTTTTGTCACTTTTACCCCTGCGATTCTTTCCCCCACCCCAACAGGGGAGTGAGTGTGAGGCTGTGTGGTGCTCAGCTGTCAGCTGGGGGCTAAACCACAAGGGTCCTTTTCAGCACCCAACGTGGCATTCGAACCAAGTCTCATGCTCTACCAACTGAACTAGCCTAGCTAGCTACAGGGGGCTCCTGCTATGGTCATTGCTATAACACACAACTCAAATCCCAGGTTACAAGAATTTAAAGGTATCTTCACCCCTAGCTCCTTTGGACCAGACCATCAGATTTAATGCCGCAGTGAGCTCCCCCTCCTGCCTCCACTCTGGCTAGAGAACCCCATTGCAAAAGTACATCACATAGACACACAGACAACAAAGGAAGAAAATAACAACAGCAGCAACAATTTAAGTCATGCAACAGTGCAATCACTCTCCATGTGCAAAAAGAAAACAATCTGATGCCCAGTCTGTTTCCAAGCATCGAATCTGCCTCCCAGCTCACTTCCCCAGTTATCTCATCTTCTAATAGAAAAAACGAACACTTAATCAGAGACTGCCCCCACCACACCCGCAACTAACCCAATTACTGTATTTTCCTTTCAGATTACAGAAAGTTTCTGTTAATACACAGAGTAAGGCATGTATAATATGTTACAAAATTGCAAGTTTTTTCTCCAGGCAGTAGACAGTATGAGCTATTGCATCTCATCATTGTTGCACAATAGCTTTTAAGTGGATTTCTTTAGTGAATACAATAATTTATGATAATTTTGTAATGCTGTTATCCATTTAATGTCATGCATATGGCTTGCCCACCACCACTACCAGATGTGCCCAGAAAAATCAATTGCCGTATACTACTTACATCAATACTGCAATTTAAAGTGTGCAGAATTTTAGACATAATACAGATTTTCTGGCCCTGCATTCAAGTTTGTTGATGAGAAAAATCAAGATACAGTGTGGTTTCTTTCCCCACAATATATTGATTCTGAGCTCCCAAAGCACAGGTAATCCAAGAAAGTACCTGTTCATCTGCAGACAGGTGATGAAAAAGAAAACTCGCAATGTTTTGTCTTTCCTCAGAATCAGTAAGAACTGTATGTTGGCCTGGATGGAATACTTTCAGTTTCAGGGGGGCAAGATTTCTGAGATGCAGCAGAGTTCAAATGAGTGAAAACAGAAGCCATCACTCTTTCTAGAATTCCTCACGCTAGGCAGAAGAAAGAAAGAAGGCAAAGCTTAGCTGCAAGGACTCAAGTGCATCACTGTCCCTCTCTGCATCAAGGGAGGGACATAACATATGTTCCTTGCTAGCTACAGCTCTTTTTGTCAACATTCTGTCACCACAAAGCACTAATGGAAAAGGCTGCTGCTAGATTCCCACATGGAGTCTGGAACTGCCTAGAGCAAACAGCAGCAGCCCTAAGAGATAAAGACAAAAACCTCTTACAGGAAGCTGAGTAGTCACCAGTAATGAGAACAAGCTTGCTCTTTCTGTTTTCACCAAGCATACAGCTGGGGCAAAGCTTCACAGTGACTGACAACGCCTCCAGGAAGCGCCTGAGGAAGGAAGGTACTTCTCCCTGAAAAGGACAGATTTTGCAGGGCAGCATTGCTAGAGGTAGCATCTTTGCCATTTCCAGCTACATGCTCACTCTCCAATTAACAAAGAAAAGGGGAAGAATCAGCTCGAGTCCCTGCTGTAGGCACTAAGTCAGTTTTCACAAATGGCAAGAAACAACCCCAGCAGAAGATTGCCAAACACTGAACTAGTGTGGTTAACAGAGTAGTAGTCACGTTTAAAAATAAAATGTGCATGACATGTCCCTAAGGACAAAGATAAGGCTGTGAAGCAAAACTACGAAGTCTTAATCATATTTTGTCATATTCACTGCATTTAGAACAACAAGTTTACTTATTTCAATTTTATTTACTTCACTCTAGTCCTTACATCCTATTCAATCTCTCTTTCTTCAGACACAGCACACTTGAGACTCTTTTGTGCAAGAGAGTTCCTTATTTACAAGAAATAGCTTTGCGTACCTCTATGTTAATGGTTGGGTCAATATCACTAAATTAAATATTTACATTGGCCTCCTTGAATTTTGAAAAGCTTTAGACAGACATCAATATCTTTAATAACAGAATTCACATCTGATTTTATGAAACCTCACTCTCAACATTTTTTCCAAAGTATAGCAAACCTTGCTCTCAGGAGTGTCTTGTCAATTAAGTTTCCAACAGACTAATTCATCTGAGAAATAAATTGATCTTTACTACTCTTGCACATTTGTAGATTTAAGTGAATTAAAAATTTTACCCTTTACTGTTACAATGAGATATGTAACACAATTATCTTTATATAGAACTCAAATTTAGTTTTATTTCAGCATACAGATGTTTCTACCAATTTTTTCTACCTTGAACTTTGCATCTGAACAGGCAAAGACACAAACTGCTGTTGGAGTACTTTACATTCACAGAACCACATAAAGGTTTGGGTTGGAAGGGACACCAAAGACCATTTAGTTCCAACCCCCCTGCCATGGGCAGAGACACCCTTCACTAGACCAGGTTGCCCGAAGCCCCATCCAACCTGGCCTTGAACACTGCCAGGGAGGGGGCAGCCACCACCTCTCTGGGCAGCCTGTGCCAGTGCCTCACAGGGAAGATTTTTTTCCTGATGTCTAATCTAAATCTGGCCTCTTTCAGTTTAAACACATTAGCCCTTGTCCTGCCATTACACTACCTGACAGCATCCCTCTCCATCTTTCCTGAAGGGAAAGGTTCTAGAAAGCCACAGTAAAGTCTCCCTGGAGCCCTCAGGTACAGAACACTACATCTGTGGCATGACCCAGTTCAGCAGTTCCTAAGAGCAAGATGTCACTTGCTGATACAGCGATCGTTTCTTTGAAGAGTAAAAAATCCTGACCAGGCTATTTTGTTTTTTCATGTCTCTTTTATAAGCAATTTATCATAATCACTCACACCTTAAATCATAGTGATTATGATAATTTTTCTCCCTTGACCAACTGGGATAAGCCAGAAAGAAAACAAGGGTTTTATTCATGAGAATGTCTCTGGACAATCTTGTACTGGCCAGACACCATCTAGGCCTTAATTCCAAACTGGCTGCCAAAGAAAATGCGCCAGCAGCCCCACACTTCCTGCTCTCTTCAAAATCCATCTGTTATAACAAACAATCCAGCGTTAACAGTCATTCTGCATCTGTTCCTTATTGAACTCACACTCTTCTGAGCTTTGGGGTTACCTATGAGCACTTTCTGGTTTTTTCCTTCCTGTCTCCTACTGTAATTATTTTAGAGAGTCATAAGCATTACAATGCTGTGCAAATGATTATCAGCATAATCAAAAAAATAAAATTAGAGCAAAATCTGTGTTCATAATCTGCAACAACTGCCCACAAACAGAATTATGGCACTGAGTATAAGCAGACAGGTATTTTCTTACTTCTATTCTGTAGATAGGATTTCAAAACTTTTCAGCTTCTTGACACAAGTAAAACTGTTCCCAAATCAAATTACTTATTTTCCTGTGGTTTTAAACAAGCAAGTCCTAGGAGTCACTGGGACTGCACTTCCTGATTTTTTAAAAATAAGCAATTAATTTGGGAGCCAAGGATTTGGACACCTATACTTGAAAGACTGGAACCATTTCTTTCTGAGCCAGGCGTACTCAATGCACTCTGACAAGCTGCTGTGACAGCTAACAGATTTCTGGGCAAGACATTTTGTGTTTTCACTTCAGGTTCTAAAATGGTTCGTTTCCTCAATTCCCCGTTTTGAGTGGCTGAGACACCAGATGGTTGTGCTGCTATCCAGAGGGACCTGGACAGGCTGGAGAAATGGGCTGACAGGAACTTTGTCAAGTTCAACAAGGTCAAGTGCAAAGTTGTGCCCCTGGGGAGAAACAACCCCAGGCAACAGTACACGGCTGGCAGGCACCCAGCTGGAAAGCAGCTTTGCCCTGAAGGTTGTGGTGAACATCAACAAGATGGTATCCTGGATACAATAGGAGAAGTATTGCCAGCAGGTTGAGAGATGTGAACCTTCCCCTCTACTCAGCACTGGTGGTACAGCCACACCTAGAACACTGTGTCCAGCTCTGGGCTCCCCACTGCATTACAAACATAGACATACTAAATAGAGTCCAGAGGGACATAAGGGGACATTAAGGACATTAAGGAACATTAGGTGACAGAAGCATCTCCCCTGTGGGGAAAAGCTGAGAGAGCTGGAACTGTTCACCCTGGAGAAGTAAAAGCTCAGGGAAGATCTCAATGCATACAAATACCTGTAAGGAAGTTAAGACAACAGAGCCAGGCTCTTCAGTGGTGCCCAGTGACAGGACAAGAGGCAAGGGGCACACTGAAACACTTTTACTGTAAGGGTGACCAAGCAATGGTATAGGTTGCCCAGGGACATTGTGGATTCTCCATCCTTGGAAATATTCGAAAGCCATCCGTACATCTGTTGTTCTAGCAGGCCAGATGACTTCCAGAGGTCTCTTCTAACTTCAAACACTCTATCATCCTGTGAACTCTAAATCACAGGACTCAGCTACATTCCTGCTTCAATGGCTGTGTCTCAGTAAGTATCCAAACACATATCTGGGGAAGTTAATTGTGACAAAGGGTTTCACGCAACACACAGTATAATAAAGAAGTCTAGAAGTGGCTAGACCAACAGAAGTCCTGCTTGACTACATCTTGATACCCCACAGGATGGAAAAAACTCATCTCATGCAAAGCTTTGGGATTCAGATACAAATGCTTCCAATATAAAAATGAAAATGCTTCCAAGTAGAAGTGAGATGTCCAAAATAACACTCAGGATACAATAGAAAAAGGTGTTTTTCATAAAACTTTGAAATAGATGTACTTAATATCAGGCTTTATTTACAACTATTAGTTATCCATTGACAGTTTGAAAAGATATTTCACAGTAAGAGAGTGCCAAATGGAAATATTCAGGAACATCAAGGCTTCATACACATTATACTTATTAGTGAAGGATTAGAAAGAAGTAGAGGTCACTGTAGGCAGTAGCACACAGCACTGTTTTACAATGGCTGAGATTACCACGCTCACAAGCAGCAGCACGCAGACACTACAAACATTTCCCTCACACAGAAAGGAGACAGTTGTCTATGAGACTTCTTCCAACGAACTTCAAAGTCATCAGAAAAGTCATCTAAGATCCGACTAAAGTATTGCCAGCTGTCCTTTTACATAAAAAGTTGCTTTTGAGTACTTGTAAGGCTGTTGCCTGAGTTTTTGTTCTATTATGCCGTTACCAACGTTCAGAGGCATCCTTCACAGCCCTACCTCTTGATCTGGCTGATGACAATGTTTTATTGAACAAAGGTAACAAGTAAAGGGAAATAACAACAAAGGTAACAAGCAAAAAATCAGTAACTAGGAAAACATCAAGGCAAGAAGAAGGAGCTCAGCACACCCTCCTACAACCGCTCACAAACAGCAAAGCTAAGATACTGCATGTAGCAGAGGAGAGCAGCATGTGGAAAAGCAAGCTGTGCAGAACTTGATACATGGCACTGCAGCACAGAAGTACAGAACAGCTTCTGCAAGAGCGTGATCAGCGCATACTTAAATGTGAGTAGATATACATAGAGATACTTCATCCAGATAAAGCAGGTCCTCCTAACTTTTTTTTTTAAGTACAACTGATAAACAGCACAGTATAAATTATTGTTATAGTTGCTTTATCTTAAGGAAGCCTCGTACACAGGGCACAAGAGAAATATGAGCTTACCCAGATGAGAACTCCCAAAAGAATAGCCAATGCAGGTATTACTGCAGCATTCTGAGTTCTTTATTCTGAGTCATGTAAACAATTACCCAAGTCAAATTGCACATTTTATCTGAGCAACAGGAACAACAGCTTCTGTACACGCTTGAACAGAGCTCTACCTTGCCTATACCTTGCTTTAATTATTATGATAAAATCTTTACAGTTGTTACAATCCCACCCAAATACTATTTGGGATCCCGCAGTGAGTTTCACTGCGCTGCAAATCTTCATGAAAAACTCATGCCCAATTACACACCAGTGAATGCTTTTGTTCTCATTTGCATTGATCCACCATGATGTTAAGCAGTGCCAAAATAGAACCTTTCATTCACTCCTGACTTTTCAAAGCAGTTAAAATACGAAAATACATTTTATTTACCAGATAACTATACTGCACAGATCACTGGTCAAATGTGTTATTCATTTGGGTTTCAAATGAACCTTTTCTTAAAGCATCCATTTTCTGCAGAACATCTCTGATTTTCCTTAATTTCTTGCTCTATTCTCTCCCTATTTTCCAGAAATGGGCAGAAGGATGATTCTTTTATTAATCAAAGGCTAATATACTGTGATAAAAGCATCCCCAGTAGGTATACTGCTATTCATTAACTCATATAGTTGAGATAACATATTTGAATATATGTAACAAAAATTAATCAGCAGTTTGTCTATCAATTGAGATGCATCTCAGAAACCAGCCCTTCACACTGATGATCATTTGTAGCTAACAGGAAGAATTTCAAGTTCTTTTCCATTAATGAAGCCTAACCATTAAAGCATTGACAGAAAAATAAAGTTTGTTAAAATCCTTTCAGCATTTGTTCTTTGGAGGACACTGAAGTAATGTTTATTGGCAAATATCATACTGTCAGCCTTTGAACTCTTAGAACTGGTCTTTCATGTATTGCAGGAGGTTTGAGAAACAACAATCCCAGCATAATGAGCCAACAAAGGATAATCAAGTTTTACCTCATCTTTGAGTCACTTTTTTATGCAGCACTATTCACTGGCAGCTTGGTTATTGCTTTTAATACATACTGTTCTAAAGAAACTTAACAAGAAAGAAGGAAGCAATAAATACCAACAAATAAATTGAGTTACGAGGACAAGCACTGTGTCAGATCCGTCAAAATACCTAAGCCACCCAGCCAATAGACATGTGTTAACCCGTCACGTGAGCAGTATACCACGAATGCAACAGAAGAGGAGAGGGGTAGAAGCACTTAAAACTTAAAAAAACCTCATTGCTTCCTCAGGTCCACAGAGCAGCCCTTGTGGGCATGCTCCCTCATCCAAGAGGTGGCACCCCTCAACCCTCTCTGGGGTGCCGCAGCAGCACATGTCCCTTGAGGGCACACCGCATTTCACAGGGGGACCCCTGCGAGCGCTCAGGACCCTGCTGGCTCACTCATTCTTATGCACAAAACAATCCTGTGTTTTAGCGGTGCTGCAGCACGCCCAGTGAAGCGACACTGGCATCAAGTCGAGAGGCTGCAGCAAGCAGCTATCGTAACCGGCCATGCAGGCAAGGATAGCAAAATACATCCTTCTTTATTCATTTAATATAAGCTTTGGTTTAAGGCTGTAAACTATTCTGAAGTACTTTGAGAATGCAAGCATTTCAAACTGGTTTAAAGTCACTCCTCATTTTCAGAGATTACAAATTTGAGTCCTTCCCCCCCGCTGCCCATCATCCTTAGTGCTGTCTGATTTGTTGTGGTCTCCTGCATTTTACTGCACATCTGGTTCATTAATTTCTCCTAAAGTCTCAAGAGCATAATACAAGATTATACATACTCCATTATTTTCCATCCTATCTTCAGCGCACTGGGATGCATTCAGGGCATTTTGAGAAAGGAGGAGAGAGTGTAATTGTTTGTGTAACAATGTGTATGTGAAAGCACCATGCATCTGTGCTACTTACAAAAAGGTTCCAGAGGTACGAGCTTCTAAGTAGTTTATCAATTAATAGTTTTGCAATGAAATGAACATCACTACATCAGTAAGATGGATCTCATGGAACAGATGGCCCTAACATCTATCCCTCCCAAATGGTAGTGAAGCCATATTTCCCCAAAATAAACAGATACTTTTACCTTACCAGGAGGCTAAATTTTAAGATAGCATTTAAGGGGAGCTAATCAATCAAATTAATCTTTGGGTTATCCAGGAAGTCTGCTCCTTATGAATACCACATTAAATAGTTTTATTGCTAACCTGCCATTTTCAAATAATCAAATCATTATGAGCAACAACTAAAAAAGTAAGTTAAAACAGCTAAAGATGTAATGCACACAACTGGTTAAGAATTTAATTAATCCAGAAACTACTCAACATTAAAAAATAAAAAGCTACTTTAAACATTTGAAACAGTTTGATATTTGACAAGCCACTTCTAAAAACGTTCCAAATGCCCTGCATCTGTTATAAGCCTCTCTGTCCTCTACTGAGATATAAAAAACCCCCTCACTTTTAACTGCAGAGTAAGAACAAACACCCTTTGAGAGCACAGGAATAAGTCACTTCTACAGCACTCCATCAGTCTTTGACAGGTCAGTGATGACTATGTCAATCTGACTGGTGAAAAAGAATTTTCTCTTTCTGTTTAAGGTATTTAAAGATAGGAATGCAGTTTCCAGAGCTCCAGCTTACCTGAACAGTGTCTATAAAGCAGGGTTACATTTAGAAAATGCTCAAGGAACTGTAATGCTGATGCAATTCAAACTACTCCTGCTTTTGCTATAAGGGACGCAAACAAAAATGTTTCCTTATAGCAAAGGGAAGCAAACAAAATCGGAGAGAGACTTTTCACCTGTCCTTGTCTGATTGGAAAGTCTGAATACTATGTCTACCACAATGCAAGAGTGGCTCAAATGCAGAGTAATTGCCCCATTTTATGGCATTACTGGCATTTATAGACTTACAAAGATAGTCATTTCTATCCAGAGAGGAAGTGTAGAATTTATAGCCAGCATTATCAGTGTGACATTGCATACATATCAAACATGACCATATCAGGTATTTTAGTAAATCAAAACACAACAACATTTCCCAAATACATGCAAAAGGCAGAAAAAAAGAAGTCTTAAATAGGTAGTCATTTTTACTTTTAAATATATACATTTCAACAGAAAAAAAAGGTCTCTAAGCATCCCAGTGTCTGTGTCAGGGCAATACTTAAATATTTTTATTGTATGTCTTAAAATAACATGATGTGGGTTGGCCCTCAGCTAGTGTTTTAAATGAACCAGGATGCTGAGTAAATTTCAGACTTATTGTGTCATGCTGTTTATTTCAAACACAGACACCGTTTCTTCTTTCCTGCAAGCTTTCAACTCAAGTGATACACTTCAGGTGTAAGAGTAAAAAATACTCTGTATAAACGACTAAACAAATATTACTACCCATAGATCTTCTTAGATCACTTCTACTATTTGGCAGAATTCATCTCACCTAGCTTACCTACCTTTAGACACTTATAAAAGAACAAAATTAATCACTTTCAATCAGAGCTTTCTCTTCCTCTCCATTCATCATACAGAGCCTATATGATGAGGTAATCTGGAAATATACATTTGAAAATGCATCAGGTAACTGAAATGTATCATTCTCTTTTCTCCTTCCAGAAGGCAGCTCCGAAATACATGCTTTAGACATACTCACAACCTATGCAGGACAGCGACAATTTTATTGCAACATAAATAAAAAGAAAGCCTTGCTGCCACCACTTTTTAATGTCTTTATCCTTCCTATTTTTCAGTCAGCCCTTCAAAATACATGGACAAGTGCACAGGCTTGCCTACATTTTATATACATAAAATATATGCTGTCATTCTTCAGTTGCTATAGCAAATACAAAGGGATTGAAGACATATTAGGTCAAATTAATAAAAAAATAAAATTCTCCTCCTAGACAATTCCTGCTCTCCCCCCAGGAAAAATACTTGTGCTATTGAAAACCACTTTCTTGTCACAGAACTGATGATGCTTTTGAAAATTCTAGTATGTGTAGAAATTGCTTCACTCTGATGCATGGGAATACTTAGCTTTACATATGTCCTCAAGACACAATGATCTTGAGCATAGTAGCTGATATTTGAAATGCACTGTTTTACTGAAAAAAGGTTGTTGGAATTTATCCACTCAAAGTAAACACATACTTCTCTCATTGCCACTGAACACCACGGTTGCTCAAAGATAAAAGATCCAGAAGACATTAAGATACCACTCCACTACAAAACCATAGTTAACATTGGTGTCTCCTTAGAGAATTACTCAGAATCGTGAAATAGTTAAGTAGAAGGAGAATGAAGAAATACATGACCCTGATACAAAGAAACAAATAAAAAAAATATGTAAAGGATACTATAGTTAACATGTTATCTTAGAAAATTACTGCTCAATTGTGATTATGGATGTTGTTACTAAACCTAATTGCCAAAAAATCCCTACCCATCGTACCTGACCACTTCTGCCATCTAGTCAGAGCACAGAACACTCTTGCAGGCTTCCTGGGACCCCACTTTCCCCAGGGTGGAAGAAAGCAGGGGCCTGAAGACTCCACCAATACAAGGATGTCTTCACCAAATGCTGTTATGTTCTAGAAGAGGGGCCTTCTCTGGCCTTTCGAGGGCCACAAACTATCAGGATGTTTGAAACAGTCTCCTCGGCTTCCCCTTCTCCCCAGCTTCCGGGAACTCACACGGTTAACTAACTTTTAGACAACATTTCTGATGCAACAGATGATCTGTCTAAGCTTTTAGACAGGTCACACACTTCATGCTTGTGCTTTCCCTAACCACTGCAGATGCTGAGAATGGGCTCTGGAATCCAACCACGCGAAGCATCAGCCTCGTTTCCCAAAACTCACTGCCCTCAGGAGGGGTCTCCGAAACACATCCCGCCGTGGTTCAGCCACAGCCTCAGCCGAGCGCCAGGCACCACTCGTTGCCCCTCCTTCCCCCGGCGGGACGGCGAGGAGGACGGGCAGACAAAGGCAAACCGCGGGTGAGGTAAGGGCAGCTTGCTGGGGCAGCGCAGGGAGGGGAAACCGCAACAGGACTTGGAGCGGAACAAACACAGAGCACTTTACCGACCTGACACCCAACGGAACGACCGACCGACCTGACGTCCACCATCCCAGAGCCGCGCGGACCCGCCCCTCCCCACCCAGCCCTTTTTACAGGGGTGTGATGTCACCTGGTGTGGAAACAGCCCGGGCCAGCTGGGCCCCTCTGTGCTGGCTGATTGGGGGAGGGAACTCTGGACTGGCCGGAACCAGGACGCGGCCCCAGCAGCATACAACACTCTCGGGTCTTGGACATATTTAAAAGAGCCCCTGAAGGTCCTTAGGCACAGGTAGGATTGTCGTATGCCCTAAAAGGCCATCCTCAACCTGAGGTTTAAGCAGTGGGCTTTCTTCCCCCATTTCAAACTTTGTACCATTTGCCTATTATGCCAAACCAGCCCGCAGTACAGCTGCAGGTGCCCCAGTCAGGTGAAGGCTTGCATTTTAATCCCTGCTGCTCAGATGACCGCCAGGCTACAAACTCAAATAGCCTTTTTCAAAAGGGCAGCCAAAAGGAGGAGGCGTGGTCCTTGTCGGGGGAGTCGGAGGGGAAGGTGGTAGTGATACGGTGCCAGCAGTGAGAAAAAACAGTCTGGCTGGATTCTTCTGCATCTTATCAATGATCCAGGTGATGCCAGTCTGCCCAGGTTTCCTCATTAGAAGAGCCAGGAAGCTCAAACAGAGGCTGCTTATGGATCAGCAGTCAGCAAAAATAAAAAGCTGAAGAGGAAAAAATTGAAAAGCAAAACTGAGAGCCCACAATCACATCCCTATAAGCACATCTTAAAATAAACATGGCAACAGTCACAGGCGAGCCAGATGACAGAAGAACTGTATTATTTTATGAGAACATACCCAATTTTGTCATTTAGAGTTTTTGTCAGACCTCCAATCAAAGGTCATTCTACAACAGTCAGGAGTATGCATTTCAATTATTCATTAGTCAGACCACTTCTGTTGTTCAACAGCACGTCCCCTGACAGACAGCTTCCCCAGCTCTCTTACATAACAACCACAGATGTTTTCATCTAATCAATACCATAAAAGGGAACTATGACAGGAATCTAAACCAACCAGAATATTTTAGTTTTCTTCCATGTGTATCAAAGCACTGGATAATTTAGTCCATTTGATGTTCTCTTCTCTGCCACCCTCCCCCCTCAAAGGGATTTCTATAATCAGAAGACTCAGGGCATTCAGTGATTTCTTTTTAAAATCCTTTCCTGCAGATTCGCTCTAACATGCTGCTGCACTTCTCTGAACATTCAGGAAGTCTTTTCAGACCGTTTGACCTTTATTTAAAAAAGACAAGAATAAAATTCTGTCAGAGCACAAAGATTTTTTTTTTCTCCTCCCAAAACTGCACCAGGATGCTTGCAAATGTTTTTTGTGGTGAATATTATCAGTGTTACTACAATTCCATCAGACACTCATGTGTGATTAGTTTCCATCAATCTCAACAGGCCTGCAACCTCCCTGCTGTCTTTGACTCACAGGTGCCTTCCGAGACACATGCTCTTCACCTGTCAGAGATCCACAGGAACACCAAGACATGACTGTCTTTGCTGCTCAGGCACTTCACTCTCCAAAGCTGTCTCTTACAAACATTTTGGAGCTATGCACCAATGAACACAAATAAGCACGGTAGTCTGCAACAAACCCCAAAACAACTTTGGGTCAGAAGATTTGCAAAAATGCAAATTATTTTCCTTGCCTCAGTTCAGACACTACTTCTGATCATCCTCTGAGAGTCAGAGCCCTTGGCCCCATGAGAAGTTCACTCTACAAAGCACCAGATCTCTCTCCTCTAACGGAATTTAGGAAATCTCCATAGGCACAGCAGTTATACGAGATGTAACAGGATACCAGAAGGACAGGTTAGCGCACAACAGCTTTGTCAATATCCATTGGGAAGTGTCACAACACATCTTATCATTCACCAGTACACATCAGCAGCTCTCCGGTTATGCAGTGAGTTCTGACCAGTAGCCCAAACTGCAGTCTGTCAGTAATTTCCAGTGTAACTGTTACCTAAGCTAAATATAGAATGCCTGTACATCTAAGCACATCTTCATTTTTCCCATTGAAATGACTGTGAAAACGTTCCAGTTGACCTGTAAAAGCTGATCACAAATACTCTAGACAAGAAATCACAGCTCCCTGCCAGGTGATACACTGCTTTTTCTACCTTGATTTTCAAGTTCAGACCTGAAATTTTACCCTATTCAGGAGCTAGAAAAGGCAATGGCCATTTTTTTTTTCCAAAGCATATTTCATGTGGATAGACAGTTAAAATTAGACTATCTCCTATCTTTAGCTCCATACGAGATTTTGTTCTGGCACTTCCTGTGAGTTTAGCTCAGTAAGACAGATACAACAGAAAACAAATTGCTCACTCAAATTGGAGTTTGCAGTCTGACACCAAGGCACAGAATCCCTTACACCAAGCAGAAGTCAAATACTGTCCATAAATACTTCTCCCAGATTGACTCAATAACATTACAACACAAAAAGTATACACAATGCTCTCTTCAACTGGCATTTTAAGTACTGTATCATTCAATTTATCCTGCCCAATCAGGACATGTTGGTGGCTTGTCCCTTAAAAGCATTGTCAAGAGCCAACAGCCCTGGTACACAGGCAGTGCACTGCTGCATCTGCCACAGATAAACCACATAACGTTCTGTTTGTTGGGTTTGCTATATACAGTCAAGATACATGCCCAGCACACAAGCAATACAAGCAGCTGAGTCTGGCATACAGAATAAGTTCTTAAAATTGTAAAAGCACATTGCACACATTCACACAGAATATGTCATGCTTCAGGACCTCATCCAATACTAACTAATCATATCTATGTCATCTTGTCATCTACGCTGACTGTGAATCACTAAGATGGGATATTTCAAAGCACGCTTAACTCTAGGAGAAATGCAAGGGCTAGGTTGGCTTACTGCCATTCGAAACTGTGAACAGAAATAATCCCCCCTGCTCTGCACAAAATCTGAAAAACATTCAGGCTCTACTGTGGGTAGCAGAGAAGTACAAGCCAGACATATTTTGTGCTCCTGTACGTGATTATAGATCTGAGCTGAAGTGTGAAATATCGTCAACTTCCAATAACCAGGCTGAATTGCAAACACTGCATCTTCCTGAAGGAACAGGGCAACTTTCATGCTGCCATCGATGACAGTGGCTTAACTCCAACAGACAGGATTTAAAAAATCAAGATATAGATTTCTCCTGTTCTAACACAGACAAACCTCTCAATAACTTCAATGGTGATACTGTCTGTACAGTCTTCAGCATCAAGCTTTTCATCAGCATCATATATAATCAGATACTCCTTGATAAGTCAAACATTTATTCCTTCATCCCACCTCATGCCTGATTTTTTTCTTTAGAATCCTTTTGACAATTACTGTGAAGATGTGATAATGCAAGGGGGCAGGGAGATGGGGTTTATGTATTTTATTTTTGCTCGGTTTTGACAAGAGCATATGAAGTATCTTAATTTCTTCTGGAGTTTATTAGGTACTGCAAAAAATACTTTTTAGTTCTACAAGTTTATTTTGCAGCCTAATATTTTTTTATGCTGACTTATACATGCAACAAACCACAGCGGTGTGACTGTTTCCTAACTGGCTACTGGAAAGTACTCAGTTTATTGCCAAAAAAAGCTTATTTCTTCTTTACTGAAACTGTTGGAGTGCAATAAAAAACATGGAAATGCAATTTTGATTTTGTTAAGATTTATTTTTGCTGGAAGATTGGAGGGGGTGGAGGGACACATGACTTTTTCTAGAAACACCAAAATGACTCTGTTTTCATTCTATACCTCTAAACAAAGTGCTTTGACTGCATAAGTATATTCTCTGCATTGCTTTATGAATTGTGGCATTAGTCTCAGGAGCCCAAGGGACACAATGGAATGTAAAGCGTTTTTTTCTTGTATAATAAAAGCCATCTCCAGCAGCATGGGTATATTTGGGGTGATGCCAGTCAGCAGTAAGCAATAAATTTTGAAAATGCATTAAGGTACCGTAAGTTCGTCCTGAATGTCAACAGCTGCAAATATCCCACATTGCTTTGTTATGCCAGAAACCTGGGATAAATGGCTTCTGGTTTTGGTGGAGAGCACTGGCCTTGACAGCACTGCATGTTTCACTCTTAAAACACATGAGATAAAATCCCAAAGAAATGCTTTCCCTACACCAGCTCCTAGATCTTTTTTTTTTTTTTCCCTTCACAAGCATAATATTTATAACCAGCAAGTTTTTACCTTTGGTCTAGCTGAGCACTGAATTGATTCCCAGAACTTGAGGCACACTCACCTGGTATCAGGAAGTTATGCAACAGCAGCTTATCCTGCATAAAGACAGACTGCCTAGAAGCTCTAACCACCCCATAAATAAAAGAATATCCATGGAAATGGCCATAAGCTCTTCTCACTTTCCTATAGAGAGCAGCAGTTGAAGCATCTCTGTCTCACAGCAAAATCTACTTGCAATCTAGTTTCACAGCACTCAAATTGACCCTTGTAATTTACACTATCTGTCCTTCACAGGTAAAAAGCCACCGGCAGCTGCCTTTGACTTAAGTCACAGAGATATCACTAAAGTGCAAAAACACCCTAAAGGCTCCAGTTTAGCATTTTATACAACCCTGACCTTGAAAACAGTGGCAAGAATTTTCATTAATGTCTACAGGAATTAGATATGCATGCCATGGAGAGCATGAACCTCTAAATGCTTTTATTGTATGATTTAGAACCCCTTTAAACAGAGTATCATTCCTAATTCCTCTTGCCTCACCCAGCCAAAACTCACATGAAGACGAAAGATTTGGACTCATAAAGCATACTGAATTAAAGCCCATAAAAGAAACCAATTGCTTACCAGAGTGATTAAAATCAGATATGTTTCCATGGGGAAAATAAGAAGCCTCTTTAGAAAAATTCACTGCCAGTGGGAACTAAAATTCCCTTTGAAGATGTTCGCTCTTTGCTTAAAGTATTTCTAACAGGCAATAAGTGAGGGAGTCATGAAGCTTAATGCTTTCTTTCTTTTTCACATGCCAACGTCTTTGCCCCTCCCCTGCTTTTCTCACTGTATTTTTTGTTCTTTCAGGCAGAGCTATGAACACATGCACAAACACACACAATTTCCTCTCCAAGTATTACAGACAGATCTATTCTTTGGTTTTCATCTTTGTTATATTCAAGTCCTCTTCCCTACAAAGCTCCTTGTCAACATTTTTCCCCTCTCATAATATAGCTTTATTTTGCAACCAAAGGTTTGAGGAAACAAGAGAAGCATCACGATTGTGCTTTCCATTGTATTACTATATGGAAGACCAACAACTTATACTGCACCAAACAGTTGTGAAGACATAAGAAGCAATGTATTTTTTCCTCACAAGAGAAAATAATTGTAAATGCCTCTATTTTGGCTTTGAAACAAAAAGTTCTAAAATTTCTGAGCAAACATACATTTTATTGCAAATGATGTTAATCTGTCACTTCACAAGAAAAAAGCTTTACTATCAAGTAAAATTTTACTGTTGGTCATTTTTATGTCAACCATTAGTATTTTATCTGCAGTTTCTATTTTGTCTTTTTCAAACATACTAGAGTTAGAGAAGGCCTAATTCCTTTTCCCTTAAAATTGGTACATTTTCACCATCTTTCAACTATTTTGGGCTCTAACATTACATTTGAAAGTAGTAGAAATATCTTCATCCTTCACAACATAGGCTGAAAGATTAATTTCCATAGAATTATATTCCCAACATCAATTTTTGTTACAGTTACAGTGCAAGAAGCTCCTTTCATTACATGCCATGGATTTATGAAATGGATTCATTTTTAAACTTATTCATCATTGCACCCATAACTAACAGAAGTCATGATGTTGGAATAGCAAAATTAAGCTTTTTGTAAGAGGTCCAACAAAAATGTTAAAGATTAAGAAAATAATGTTTCTAGATGTCCTCTCATGACCTCTTTGGAAAAATGACCACAGAAGCTCAAAAAACATAAAAAATACTCAAGTCGTCATCTACACAACAGATCCAGCTATCTCTGCACTAGCAAACACCAATAAAGCAAGATGCTTGTATGATGCAAAACCAATCAAGACTGTTCTTATGGATTCACATCAACTGGTGCTTCCCTCAGTCCTTCACAGTATTGCCAACTCAGCCCTAAGTCCTCACATGCTGGAAAAATTTCGCTTATTTGCAGGCAGGCACAACACTGAGCTCTGGGTATGCTGACTGGCTGGGCAAGAGACGTACCCTCATCAGGCAGCTGGCTTTTACTCCTAGCCAGGACCCAACAGGTAACTGCCCTTCCATGAGATAAATCCTCAGTTTTGTTTTCCATCCAAGATTTTCTAAACTTGGTATCCTCAAGTCTTCCATTAAATATGTTTCAAACTGTGGTTTCAAGAACAGTTGATGAGTAGAACACACATATATATATATCTCTCAGCATATGGAAGTAGGACAAAAATTTGACTGGAAGGAATTCATTAAAACCAGGTTTGGAGAAATAAACTTGCCAATCTCTTGGGATTTGTTCAGTTCCTTAAATACTTTAAAATATTAACAGTTTTGTTTTCTGAGAAATAACAAGTTGGTGATAACTACATCAAACCTCAAAAACAACAGTGCTGTCTTGGCTATGTCCTCTGAAGATGGCAATTTCTTATTCCTGGAAACTGCATCTACTACAGAATTTTCAATCATCACCCATGAAAGACAAGAGTATTTGCACATATGCATAGCTCATGAGCATGACAATGAAAAGCAAACAACTGCAGTATTCCTTCACCTAAACAACCTTGTGAGTTTGAAGCTTTGAAAAGCCAGAATTATTTATACCCCCCTCCCTTTTTCACCAGATTACCATTCCAAAGTCACTCAAACACATTTTTTCACTTTTTGCAGACACATACTTTTACATCACAGAGACCAATGAGAAGAAATGACAGTACCTCCTTTACTGCCAATAATATGAAGTTTTCCAATCATATTCCTCATTATTTTCCAAACTTCAATAAATCCTGAACAAATTCAGCCCATGCCATCTCTGGGCATACTCAAACCGATTCAAGAGGAAAGAGGGAAGTATTCCAGACAACATGCCACTTTCTATCCACTCAGTGCCTAACGGGTTGGCACTGCCTGTCCCTTGCTGTGAAGAAAAGCTTGAGAAATCTCACAGCACTAATTAGCTCAGTAATTATCCTCAACACTCTAATAACATCAGTGAAAAAAAAAAATTGCCACCTCAAACTCCATCTTATTAGGAATACCTCACTTTTTACCAAAAAAAGGTGTATGCAAAGAATCTAATGCATCTCCAGATTAACCTGCTGTTTGGAGGGGGAAAGTAGCACTGTTATAAGGGCCACATAACTTAAAAGTATGCTGTTGCTGCACGCTAGACCTGGCAGCTATTTCAACAAATTCCTCTGACATCTTCTAGCCATGCTCAGTACAAGGTTCTCTCTGGTTCCAGAGCATATTCAGTGTCACTGGTCATTCTCATTACCAATATGCTGTTAGTTCTTGCACAACTCTTCAAAGCAGGCTAAGAAAGCAAAAGCTTTCCTATGAATATGTGTGGCACTGAATGAACAGTGAATGATCACATGCAGTACAACCACCACTGTTTCCCACTATACATACAGGAACAAATGACATGTAAAATTTAAGACAAAGGAAAAGATACAAGGGTCTAAGATTTCATTATGGACTTCATTAAGCATGTGTGATTTACCTAAAAAACATGAATCCTAAACCAGAAGGGAAAAAAAAAAGGTACACTGGAAGGAAGAGGAGAAGAGTTTGGGTATCAAACATTGTGATATTTCATTGCCCTATTTTAGTCATACTTAGTGGTCATTTTTAACACCCTTAAAAAGAATATTCCCTTTCAAGGAGTTAAAATTCAATTTAATTCTCTGCATTATTTTTATAACTACTATAATTTCCTCTTTGCCTCTTATATCCCCCACTTAGCTATTTGAAAGTGATCTACAGTAATACTAACAAGTCAATGAGGAGCACATAAACTGGAAGAAAACAAACAAACAAAAAAATTAAGATATTAATGAAGAAAAAACAAAGGTATTTTTTCATTCCTTGCTCCTTGAAGGATTAATACACTTAAATTTGTTTTGCCCAATACTTACCTTCCAAGGAGACACAGAAGAATATGAACGTGACAGAAATTATGTCTCTAAAAATCCTTCAAGGCAACTAATAACTACTAAATGGGAAATCTGCTGCTTCAGAAGTCTGATGATCAGAAAAAACACCCCAATATATTGCTCAGATCATACAGAGAAGCCAGAAAGTTCCAGATTTGAAGCCATCTTCAAATGAGCATACATGTCTTTATCAGTATTCTAAATATAAAAGGTTGCTTCACTTGAGCTTTCCATGGCACATTTACCATTCCTCTAGAGGCACGTCAATGGAGGGAATGGCTGCTGTACTTTTAAGAACAGTAACCTTGTACATGGCATGAGGTCAGCCATACCAAAACCTCTACTCTGTTCTGGCCCAAAAGTGATTAGGAGGACCACAAAGGCACAGCTTGTTCAAGTGACTGCAACAAGGCATTCTGACGCAGTCAGTTTGTCAGGAGCAGGGCTCAGTGCTGTGCAAATAGTGACAGAGGCACCAGGGTCACAGAATCACAGAATACTTAGCATGGGAAGGGACCTTAAAGATCATCTAGTTCCAACCCCCCTGCCATGGGTAGGGACACCCTCCACTAGACCAGGTTGACCACAGCCCCATCCAACCTGGCCTTTAACACTGCCAGGGAGGGGGCGGTCACAGCTTCTCTGGGCAGCCTGTGCCAGTGCCTCACTGCCCTCACAGGGAAGAATTTCTTCTTTACACCTAATCCATCACTTTATATCCATCACCCCTTATCCTATCACTACACCCCTTTGTAAACAGTCCTTCTCCAGCCTTGCTGTAGGCCCTGTTTATGTCTGTCTGTTGCTGGGGGCCCCAGAGCTGAACACAGTACACCAGGTAGGGCCTCATAAGAGCAGAGTAGGGGGGTAGAATCACCTCCATCAACCTGATGGCTACACTTTTGTCGTGGTTCAGACACAGGCAGTGGCTGAGCACTCTGCACCACTTGCTCAGCCCTCCCAGGGGAGGACAGACAGACAGAGCCCTGTGGGTTGGGATAAGGGCAGTTACTGACACACAGCACCACAGAAGGGGAAGAGCAAGAGAGCCCATGGCAGAATACACACACTCAGTGATGACACAGAGCACTGCACAGACCCGAAAGGGTGATAACACAGAGCACTGACTGACCCAATGCCCAACCCCTCTTTGAAGGTCCCAGAACAGCACGAATCCACCCCTCCCCAACCAGCCCCTTTTACAGGAGCGTGCTGTCACCTGGTGTGGAAAACAGCCTGGGCCAGCTCAGCTCAGCTGTGCTGGCTGCTTGGGGAAGGTAACTCTGGCCTGGCCAGAACCAGAACAAACACTTTTAGTGCAGTATAAGATATGATTGGCTTTCTGGGCTGCAAGTGCACATTGCTGGCTCATATTCATTTTTTCATCCACCAGTACCCCCAAGGTGTCTCTACAGGGCAGCTCTCAATCCACTCATTTCCCAGTCTGTATCTATGTATGCCAGGAGTCTACTCTGGTGCAGTCTTCTCATGGGTCACAGCCTCTTTCAGGTGCCTCTACTTGTTCCGCTGTGAGGTCCTCCATGGGCTGCAGGTGGAATCTCTGCTCCCCATCATTGTCAATGGGCTGCAGGGGCACAGCCTGCCTCACCATGGTCTTTTCCGTGGGCTGCAGAGGAATCTCTGTTCCAGCACCTGGACCACCTCCTCCCCCACTTCTTCACTGACCTTGCAGAGTTTCTTCTTCTCGCTCCTCTCTCTGGTGGCAAAAAATGCCTTTTTTTAAAAAAAAAACCTTCTTAAATATGCTATTGCAGAGGCACTACCACCATTGTTGATTCACTTGACTTTTGCCAGCCTTGGGTCCATCTTGGAGCCGGTTGGCATTGGATCTGTTGGACCTAGGGGAAGCTTTTAGCAGCTTCTCACAGAAGCCACCCCACCCCCCCAAAAAAAACAAAGTAAACCAAACCCCAAAGAAATAACCTTGCCACACAAACACAAAACACTGTGTTTGGGATTGCCCTAACCCAGGTACAGGACCTTGTTGAACTCTATGAGGTTTACATGGGCCCATCTCTCTAGCCTGTCATGGTTCCTCTGGATGGCATCCCTACATATTGTCAACTGCACCACTCAGCTTGGTGTTATCTGCAAACTTGCTGACAGTGCACTTAATCCCACTGCATATGTATTTGACAAAGATTGTGGGGGTATAGGTGAGTCCCCTAGGGACTGAGGGAAACATGCATTCAAATATGAATGAATACATTTTTAGGGGGGGGGGGGGGGGGCAGGGGGTGTGGAGCAGCAAGCCAGGAGGGAGGATGGCAGGATACTCTATTTAAAAAAATTAAAAAAAAAAAAAAGAAAGGAAGAAAAAGGAACATATGATCAGCATGGTTGATCAGAAAATTAAGCTGCTGGGAATAATGGCTGAATTCCTAGGGCTGCTAGCCATACTAATGTATCATTCTTGGTATCTGTGGGCTCATCTCCAGGTTTTGATCATCCCTAATGTTCACTCCATGGAAAGAGGTAAAAAGCTCAAATCAGAGACATCTGCTACAATCATCAGGTACCTTGTTTACTAAACTCAACAAGATGAAAATCCTGCAGTAGCTGAGATGTTCTCTTTCTGTCATAATTAGGAAATAGTATTTGATTTCATGGGAAACACAGAAAACAAAAGACATTAGACATGAAAATACACTCTGCCAGTAAGAACTGACTTATGGAAGTGGGGTTTTTTTCCCCCACAGAACAGGTTACAGGATGGAAAATAAGCACATCAAGTATGCCCCCATCTTCCAGCGGTACTCTGTCATGCCAAAAAATAAAGATATGCTACACTGGCTCCACATTTTAGTATAATATATAAAGTGAAAAAATAAAATATTAGGCCATGATAAAATTCCAAAACAAGCTAATATATAAAAAAAGGAAAAAAAAAATTAGGCATGATGGGGTTGGATGATATTTCTGTTACTGCAAGAGCCCTAATGGGAGCACGGACAAATAAACTTTTATGAGGAAATTCCTCCCTCACTGTTCCTCAAAGTTTGTAACGATATTTTGCTGTGCTTTTTGTTTGATTGTGTATTTTGCTTTCCTGTCTCTTAATACTATACAGAACTTTAAATAGAAAGAAGCCTACTCTTTAAAAATGTGCTTGATTGGAAACACGGAATTAATTAAAACTAAAATATTAAGACAATCGTCGGGGGAATGGGGGAGAACTCATGCATATACATATACAAACTTGAAACTCAAGGCTTTTACAGGCCACTATTACAACTATTAAGAGTAAGCTTTCCTCTACTCAAGAGAGAAGATATAGAGGGTGCACATCATAAGACACCCTGTGGTTTCACCTGTGTGACCATGGAGAGGACATGAGGAGGTGGGATGGAAAACCTGCCTCTACCCTAGAGAAATAGGTATGTGAATTGCAAGGAAAAACTATTCTTTTTTTTTTTTTTTTCCTAGGAAAATTACTGCTCCAGTCCCCAATGAACAGTCCCCAGACAGAATAGGAAAGCTGGTCTTACTTCTGATCCTTTGAAAGGACCTTCTGATGATGTTTGAACCCATGTGTGCCTCACAAATCCATTCATCTATAATGAATACTATCACCAGTTCTAGAGGGGCCCTAATGCCACCGACCTATAAAGGGGCCGAACCCATCTGTATTTCAGGAGTGACAAGGGGATTCCAAAAGCTAACTGTACTGGAGACTGAAGAAAACTTAACAGACTGCGTGGCAAAAGCACAATATTGTGACTGGCCTAGAGGTTCTGTGCATCCTTGGAATAGACTACCTCCAGAGAGGATATTTCAAGGATACAAAGCAGTATCGGTGGGCTTTTGGAGTCAGGTGAAATTAAACAGCTGTCTCCATTGCCTGGTCTCTTGGAGGAGCTATCTGTGGTGAGGTTACGGAGGGTTCAAAACCAGGTGCCAGTCACTACCACAGCAGTGCACCAGTGGCATTATCACACCGAGGGTCCCTGATTCCCATCCCTAAACTGAATTTTCAACTAGAGAGACAAGGATTGATCAGCAGCATTCATTCACCCTGCGAGGGTCCCATATGGCCAGTGCAGAAGCGGAGGCTGACAGTAAACTATCATGGACTGAATGAAGTTGTGCCACCAATGAGTGCTGCTATGCCAAACAAGCTGCAACCTCAATGTGACCTCAAGTCAAAGGTGTCCAAGTGATACGCTACGATAGATGTCACTAATGCGTTTTTCTCAATCCCTTTGGTGGCAGAGTGCAGGCCACTTTTTTTGCTTCCACTTGAAGAGTTGTGCAGTATTGCTTCCTTCCCCCTGCTCCCAGGGAAGGGATAAATGCTGCCCTTCAGCCCCCCAGGTTCAGCCAGAGCCCATTTGTCCATCAGGGACTGCAGGGGCTGCCAGCCCCCTCCCCAGAGGCACTTGCAGAGCTGGAGCTCAGGCAGGCCGGGCAATGGGCACTTGGACACAGGGCTCCTGGGAACCCAGCTCAGCCCCACTCAGCCCGAGGGCAGCCCGGGCACCCCTGGCATCCAACACAGCCTGACATTGACCAATAGCAGCAGCAATACCATATTTACTGGACTGAAGAATGTGAGGCTCCTGAGTCTCCATCTATGTTGGAATGGAGCCATTTTGGTCATATTGCCTGTATCTATCCATTTAAGGCCACTAACCTTCTGGTCTTTGGGTGCAGGATATCGGGGAAGAGACTTTTGTCTAGCATTTGAGAGATTTATACTACTTCACATGTCAGAAAGCATGCATAGTATTATGCTTTCTTCACTTGCTAATTTTCTCTGAATTATTTTGAGGCAGTGTTGAAAAACATAAGGAAAAAAATCTGGGAAAAGAAACACAAAAGCAGAACAGGAATCACAGAATCACAGAATTATAGTGGTTGGAAGGGACCTCCAGAGATCCCTTCCCCTCTGGAAGATCCCTTCTAGAGTCCAATGTCTCTGCAAAACAGGACAGAACAGTATACAATAATTTCAGTTGGAGAGACCTACAATGATCTTGTCTACCTGCCTGACTACTTCAGAGCTGACCAAATGTTAAAGCATATCATTTAGGGCATTGTCCAAATGCTTCTTAAACACTGACAGACATGGAACATCAACCACCTCTTTAGGAAGCCTGTTCCAGTGTTTGACCACCCTCTTTGTAAAGAAATATTTCCTCAGGTCCAGCCTAAACCTCCCTTGGTGCAGCATGGAACCATTACCACATGTCCTACAACTGGGTACCTGGAAGAAATGTTCAGCACTTCCCTCTCTACTTCCCCTCCACACTCAGCCTCCTTCAGGACCTGCCTTCCAGCCCTTTCACCAGCTTTGCTGCCTTCCTTGGACACATTCAGGTACCTTGACCTGAAGAACCATGACAAACTTCAGAGCATGGGAGAAGAAAGCACGGACCAGAGGTGCTGAATGAAATAAATTTATGGTTTTTCTCTTTTAGATTACTCATAGCTACCTGCTATAACAGACTTTTTTTTTTTCTAGAGCTGTTCTCTAGTCTGATTTATCTGCTAAATAAAAAGACTGGCACCATTTGAAATTTGTGCTTTTAGACACGACTAGCTAGGGAGCTGTAATTCATATTTCACTGTCTGAACTAGTTTCAGTGCTTGCTTGCCAGACTTTAGGGCTGCTCAGGATTATCAGTCTCTCACTTTCGCTCCAGTAAGAGACTTAATCATGATAAGTCCCATTGGCTTCAATAGGATTTACTGCTTAAATTAGGCAGATGCTTAAGACTAATTCAGCAAGGTGTTTAATTACTAGAGCCTGCCTGTCAAAATAGTATCCCTAATGGGAATAGTGATTAAGTATTTATTTAAACTATTAAATATATATTTAATTTTAAATTCATTACTTTATTACTGTCCTGAATAGAAAGGAACATAAGCACATGCTTAAACTTACATGCTATGTGCTTTCCTGCATGGATTCCACATTCTCTGAAATATTAAATTAACAAGATAGTAGAAGGATTTGTGAACTTTTTTATCCCTTTTCCTGATAGCCTCATCAGGAAATGGGTTATATATACATAGAAGTTTCAATTAAAGAGGAAAAAATATGCTACATTTTTTATTAGTAATGGAAGAGGTATTTGATTAGCATTTTGGCATAGAAGAGCCCTTGAGATTGTTATGAAGGTGTTCATAAAATAGGTGAAAATGAAAACTTAGAAAGTCTATAAAATGTTACTACCATGATGAACTTACTTGAACAGAGATGAAAGTCAGCTCAAAGTTATCAAAAATTTGAAGAAGTGCAGCACTACACAAATACATGTTTTTAATTAGAGTCATATATAGGAGGAGAAAAATGCAATTCACTCAGTATTTATCATGGCCCTGATGATAAAAGTTTTTAAATGCTTGCTCACTTCAAATGCCTTCATTCTGGAGTACCTATATGTGGATAAGGACTGGTCAACAGGCTGCTGGGCATCCACACTTCCTCTTGCTTTGTTTGCTAGTATGTATGCTCAGCTCCTAAAGAACATCAAATCAAAAGATATCACTGATGTCACTAGATGTAAGCTTAAGTTTCCAGTAGATTTATATATTATATTTTATTAATTATTTGCATATTAGGCAACATAAAATACATTCCAACATAGAAAAGGGTGTGAGAGTATTCTTAGTCATATTCTAGGTGCCTTTCTATAATGGTTTGAGCAGTTCCCTAAGAGAAAATATTATCTCCCATACTGGACATAAGGCCAGAAGGACTTCTAGGAATCACTTGGAAGTAATATGATTTGGAATCCAATAACCTTTAATTTAGTTTAGCTTTTTTTCAGAGATACTACATATTTGAGATCAAGGAATATAAACTAACTAGTTTCAAAGTAAACAAGATGCAAGGCTGGAAGGGTCCCTGGAGCATGCTAGTTCAGGAGTAGCTCTTTGGTCTGCAAAATGTCCTTTTATATTTACTGTGTTAAGACTGCTGAACAGTATATGATCTGCGGGGGGCAAAGATTATTTTTTCCTTTTCATCTGTGCCTTACAAAAAGCTAACTGAAGAAACAGTTTGAAAATGAGAAATATTTTTTAAAGTTACTTAAGCAGAACTTTACACAAATGAAATTTTTAAGATACAAATTATCACAAGAGCAACAACATAATCTTTCTCCTTCATGCGAGGTCTGATGAAGTGCATTTATTCTACTGCCACAAGTTAACTATATATATTTATCAGGATGTAACATAACAGCAACAGTACTTGTTGCACTGCACCATGGAATTACCATAATTTCTAATAAAAATTCCCGCTGGGCTACCATATCTCACTAGCATTACAATTTTTATCACCAACTTCTTTAGGGACCAAAAAGGGCATGAATTCTTTTTCATGTAAACCTATGTACAATTTAAAATTTTAAAAGTAGACACTTCACAGTTTTTTGAACTTAAATCCCAATGAATAATAACTTAGGAATTAAGTCAAAGCAATAAAATGCACAATTACACCTTCTCAAAACCGGACCAAACTCTTAATGAGTGAACCTTTTTCTTTTGAGGAACATGTATCTAATGCAATGGGGCCTCCAGGAACTACCAAAGCACAAATGTATAACAATAGTAAAATTTATTATTTTTTTATTGTGGCACCAAAATATTTCTAAATACTGAATTCAGGAAGCAAAAATGAGTTTGAAACCACTAACATTAAGAGTAAGAAAAAAAGAACTCTTCTAAACTAATATACATCTTAGTTTCTGTTGAAAAGGGAAGCTGAATTCTGCCAGGAAAAGCCCAAATTTATTTTTGCCAGATGAATTGATGTCAATGAATCCTGGCAGATATAATTCTTAGTTTAAAATTTATGTCTCAACCTGTAGACACTTGCCACCTTAGAGTTCTAAATATTAAGTCAGCAAAGAAGGATATCTTTTATGTGCAGACATTTTTATGTTTTGATATTTAACTAATGAATTGCTTGAGTAGCAAACACATCTGCACTCATCTCTATCAAAACCACAGTAGACAGCAGCAGGACCAAAGCCATAATCACTGAAGTTCTGTTTTCTATAGTAGTCCATATTATCTGCAGAAGCAGATACAACTGAGATACTCCAGAAGTCATATGTCTGAATTATTCTGGGAAGTTCAGCACTGAGATGTCACTGGCAGGGACTTATTTGGAAGGTGCCTACTGTTCACTTTACCATTAGGACAGTGCAATTTTGTCTTATTTAATTCACTGTTTCCCCATTTAATTTTCTGGCAAACACTACAACAGTTGCATTAACACTGAATTTCTGAACCTTCAAGAGCAAAGCTACAAAACCAGCTGCTTTCCTGAAACAATTTCTTAGAATTTTTTTTGAGGTCTGGTTATGTCATCTCTAGTTTTGTTTTAAAATCACATCTCCTGGTTCTGGCCAGGCCAGAGTTCCCTTCCCCAAGCAGCCAGCACAGGGGAGCAGATTCCCACACCAGGTGACATCACACCCCTGTAAGAGCAGCTGGTCGGGGAGGAGTGGGTGTGTGCAGCTCCAGGACAGTCCGAGTGAGGTCAGGCATCAGGCTGGTCATTGCATTAGTGAAGGGCTCTGTGTTACCACCTCAATGGGTCAGTAAAGTGCTCTGTGTCATCACCGTATGTGTGTGCATGCTGTCCCAGGCTCTGTTGTTCCCCTTTCCTGGTGCTGTGTCAGCAGCTGTCCTTATCCCAATCCGTGGGGCTCTGTCTGTCTGTCCTCCTGGGGAGGGGTGAGCAAGTGGCATGGTATGCTTAGCAGCTCACTGGGGCTGAACCATGACACCATGTTAAATTTTCATCTTACACAAGTATTTAATAATATATCTTCTCTTCACAGAGAAGGAAGTGAAACAAACTTCTTCAGAATTTTATCTTTGATTTCTGTCCATCTGAGTAAGGGTTTTAGCTTCATCATTTTTCAGATATCTTTTCATTCTTCAGAAGTAAGAAAATCAGCAGAATTTTTTTCCAGCTGTGTAGGTAGGAAAAAGAAATAGTTGGAAAATGCCGGTAGCAATAAGGCATGTGAAGTCATTTACATGAGCCAGAAATATGCCCTTGCAGCAAAGAAGGTGAAAAGGTGAGAAGGTGAAAGCATTGCCAGCAGGTGGAAGGAGGAGATCCTTCCTCTCTACACTGGTGATGTCATACACAGAGTTCCATGTCCAGTTGGGTTCTCCACTGTGAGAGAGACATGGACATACTGGAGAGAGTCCCAAGAAGGGCCACACAGATCACAGAATCACAGAATCGTAGGGGTTGGAAGGGACCTCAAGTGATCATTGGGTCCAACCCCCCTGCCAAAGCAGCTCCCCAGCTCATATTGCACAGAGAGGCGTCCAGACGGGTCTTGAATATCTCCAGAGAAGGAGACTCCACCACCTCCCTGGGCAGCCTGTCCCAGGGCTCTGTCACCCTCACTGTGAAAAAGTTCTTCCGCATGTTGGTGCAGAACTTCCTGTGCTCCAACTTGCAGCCATTGCCCCTTGTCCTGTCCCCACAGACCACTGAAAAGTGGCTGGCCATTTCCCCCTGCATCCCATACTTCAGATATTTATAAACATTAATCAGATCCCCTCTCAGTCTTCTTTTCTCCAGGCTGAACAGCCCCAGCTCACTCAGCCTTTCCTCACAGGGGAGATGCTCCAGGCCCTTAATCATCTTCGTAGCCCTTCTCTGGACTCTCTCCAGGAGATCCCTGTCCTTTTTATACCAGGGAGCCCAGAACTGGACACAATACTCCAGGTGGGGCCTGACCAGGGCAGAGTAGAGGGGAGGATCACCTCCTTCGACCTGCTGGCCACACTCTTCCTGATGCATCCCAGGATCCCATTGGCCCTCTTACCCACCAGAGCACACTGCTGGCTCATGGCCAACCTGTCATCAACCCGGACCCCCAGGTCCTTCTCCACAGAGCTCTTCTCCAGCAGGTCATCCCCCATCATTAAATAACTACAGCCATCTCTCCCAAGAGGAAAGGCTGAGAGATCTGTGTCTGTTCAGCCTGGAGAAGACACAGAGGGAAATTACTGATGTATATAAATACATGAAGGAAGGGTGCAAAGAGGATGGAGCCATGGTCCTTTCAGTGACAGGACCAGACGCAATGGGCAAAAACTGACCCACAGAAGGCTCTGTCTGAACTTAGGGGAGCACTTTATTCCCTATGAAGGTGACCTAGAACTGGCACAGGTTACCCAGAGAGATTATGGAGATATTCAAAAGCTATCTGGACATGGTTGCTTTAGGTAATCCTGCTCAAGAAGGGGAATTGGGTCAGGTGATGTCCAGAGGTGACTTTCAACCTCAGCCACTCTATGATTCTGTAAATGGACTTTTCACTACTTTATAGACAATGCTCAATGATTTGCAGATATATATATGATTTTTCAATGACACTCTGTATCCTCTGAGAAGATTTTTTTTAAAAAAAAGGTGAAAAGCTAAAAACAACTACATCAATACCTTTAGATGGTCATTCAGAACCACAGTTTCTGTGCTAAGCTGTTTTAAACAGAAGAACAACACAAAACTATAAATTGCTGGAATGCCTCTGAACTTCAAAATTCCATCAGTATTGGAAGGAGCTGCTGATGATGTGCAGTGCTCTAACTTAGTACTAATATCAGTTAAACACACAAGATAAATCACTACCATAGGTGCATTTATAAAAGGAAAAAGAAAACGTGAAAGGAACAGAATGGAATTCCTTCAAAAACTCCAAAATCCACATTTTGAGGTTTTCAGCCTCAGAAAATTTACCATCATTAACTGTTGCAGGACAAGAGGAAGGAGATACATATACTAGCATTAATATGATAACATCCACAAATTTGAATTCCTGTTACTCTATGAAAGTTTTTAAACAAATTGTTTTTATTACTAAATTCTGAATCTTTGCCACTGCAACATTACCTTGCACTTTTTATGTAAGTACTTTTCCTTTTTTGCCTGATACTTTTCTTTCAGTATCCTTTTACAAACTATTGTCAAACTTACAGTGAATTCTGGAAAATCTCTTGCCAACATTTTAACTGCACTGCACTCACTAGCCCACTTCCAATACTGTGATTAATTATTCCCTCCTCTGCCAGCATTCACATAGCCCTCAATGAAGTCTAGACAGAAAAACTAATGGAAAAGAACCAACATTCCTACAATTCCAACTCATACCAAAAGATTATAACAAAGTTATCATTCATATGATGCCTCTCATTTTTCTGCGTATTCCACCTATTTAAGTAAGTATCATTAGTTTTACACCTCCTCCCCAATAAATGTAGTGAAAATCATTGTTTCCATATATTGCATGAGGTTTTGTTTGTTTTAATTGCCCTTTCATTTGGGAAATTTTCATAATTATATAGGTTTCATCTAAGTTTGTATAGTAAATTATGCTTTTCTTTAACTTTTAGAATACATGGTACCCATAAAGCAAACTTCAGATACACAGATTTCTAAAGGACTTCATTACTGTTCATTGACCTTGAGATGCTTTCCATTATACATAATGGAAAGAGGAATATCAATGCTCATTTTTAGCTACATTGTAATTTGCACTTTGTAGCAGCAAAATATAGTAAAACTGTGTGACAGACAGCATGAGAACATAATAATTATATTTTTCTAGGCCTTTTAAATCACAATGTTTGGGGGTTTGCCCAACCTTAACATAACGGTATCCTAGGATTAGGGTCACTGAGCAATCAAACATATATATGTGTATACACATACATACACATATGTGAACACACAAGCACACAAGCTTCAACAACATGAAACATGTTTTAGAACAGTCTTAGTAATGTGCTAGAATAGAGCCCAATTACCGAGCGCTGAACAAAACCTGTAGTCAGAAAACTAGCAGACTGCTCACATGGAGAAAGCATTCTGGGTACATCTCTCCTGACCTTCAAGTTCAGGCCTTTGCTCAGGTACAAGCTTTGAGTTAACCTCCTTTAAGAGTGGTTCCCAGAGGTCTGAGCCTCAGTCACTGCCCATTTCCAAAAGAAGCCTATACCTCTCTGCTGTCCTGCTTTAAGTCCAAGCCTAGTTGTGCAGACTGACTTATTTTTAGCCATGGCAGGTCTTTAATTTTCACCATTACCTTTAGTTGAAAAAACTACTGCTTATCAAAGAAGGGGGTGGGAGGGTGGAGAGGGAAGAAAGGGAGAATGCATCTAAAATTATATCTGCTCCACAGAGCCAAAAGACATTACACCCTCATTTACATGGGGCTGTAATAGCAAGCCTGTGTATGGTACATGACTTGTCTTCCCTAATCAGCATTCCTCAGTTTGACACTAATGTGTCCTAACAAGGACAGCCAGAAGTTGTGCAAAAATAAAGAGAGATTTGGCAAAGGGCTGCAGTTGTCAATAAAGTCTTGTAAGTGACTCAAGGTTACTGTGTCAAATAACACACTTCAGCTAGTGTAGAACTGCAAATTGGCACAGAGAGGACAAATAATTTTTTAGAGCCCCTTACTTGTCTGCTTTAAAGACAGATTCCAAAGAGCTTTCACACTGGGTGTTTCAAAATCTAAACACCAAGTATCACATTTCCATCACCTATATAATTTCCACCTGTGGACAGAGTAAATTGAAGGATTCAGAGAAATCATGCTTCATTGAAAGATAACACAAGTATGTCCTGTGCTGCATAGGAATGACTTCAACACGTGTATCTACTCCACCACTCTTAAAAACAAGCAAATGAGTGAAACAGATTAAAAATATAGAAAAGGGATACTGACTGCCTGGGGCGAAATAACAACCTTCCCACATTTCATTTGAAGACATGAGAAAGATACGAGTGAATGGTAGAAATTTATGGAGTATATTACTTTTAATTACACTGTAACAACAGAGTCTCCAGCTGGAATTTGGCTACAGTTGTTCACATGACAGGCTTGGTATAAAATTTAAGATGAAAAAGAAACTCGTTAATTTAAATAAGCCACAAGTAAAGAACAAGAGAGGGTAAGAGCTGAAAATAAAAACTACAACATAGAATAACTCAGGCACCTTATGTATAAACTGAGTAAAATATCTCCATCCTAGTGTATGAATTAAACATGACATCAAAGTTACAACTACTCGTAAGGATATTGAGTCAGTAAAACAACCATGATTAAGAGTAATTTCTCACAGTTATTATGGTCACTATGACCACATGGAAAGTTGAGAACTTAATAACCATCATATTCTTGTCTACGCGTCTTTGGCTTAAGCATCTACACATATATATGTGTGTATGTGTATGAGATTACTTTTTAGATTTAATCCTTATAGTCAAAGCATGAGCAGATGCACAGCTCCTAAAAAGGCCTAGGTGAGTGAATCAGGGGGGATGGGACGATGACAGCAATATGTCATTGATAAATTCATTTGCTTCTATTGGCAGCATGGAACACTGAAAAAACCTGGAAATACCAGACAATAAAAAATGTGTTTTAAATTATACATGTTAAAGGTTGGCAAATAAGCCCAGGTTATCATTATTCTATTAAAGAACAATATAACTCACATTTAGAGAAAAGAAGTACTATATCTCTGTGACATACATGTGAAAATATATACCTGGATTAAGGAATTTAGGATACAGAAGTGTTACATGGTATAGGAGGCAGCAGCTTTTTCATCAAAAGAAGCATTATGGAAAATAAAAACCAAACCAAAACAAAAAGCCCCAACCAAAACCAACAAACCATATAACAAGTAGCAATCCAGCCAGCAACTTAAAAAGAAACCTAGCAGTTAAAACAAAACTGATTTTGAAATACAAAACTAATTTGTAAAGAGATATTTTAAATAATCTCCTGTGTTGCTGCATTTTTATCTCTGAAAAGCTGTTATTTCTAATTACAGGATGAAAAACCAAGAAAAACAGCCTGCACTTACCTTGAAAGAAAGAAAAAAAGCCAGTTATAAAAGGCCATTAAAATTAATTTTTCCTGCTTATAATTTTAGATGATGTTTTGCAATATTTCTACCTGTTAAAAAGAAACCCACAATATTTTGTTATATTCTAAGCAGCTGTTAACATATGTTCTGTTTGTTCTATGCAGCCCAGTTAATCAAATACCTGTATGCTGTTGGCAAACACTTAATTTCAGAGCAAGGTATATTATTACAAAATATTAACCTGATATTTTTGAACTACAAATAGATTTTTCTTTATGTTGTACACCTGATCAATTCAAAAGACAAAAGGGAAAATGTTCATCCAATAAACTATTCATTAGAAATTAGTAACCAACTTCTAAGACTAGAGGGCCTATTATATGTTTATGGTTAGCTTATAAACACATTGAAACTTCAGAACTGTCAGGTGAGTTTATGTATTCTACAGACTGGTGGGGTGCTGTAAACCACATAGCTGGAGTAAGTTGCCTTTCAGGCTACTTATATATGTGTATATTTCCCTTAATACATACTTTTTATGTGTGCGATTTTATTGTGTGATTCTGTGATTTTTGTTCTAGTATTTTCCTTTCTGGTAGTTACCATTGTTTAAATAACCCTGTTAAAAAAATAAAGGAAAAAGGAGTAAAAAAAATGAGAGCAAGACACATAAAAGCTCCTTTCTGTATCCTTTTATTTCCATGACATTTGAATATGCCATTTGGAAAACAGGATAGAAGATCTAGACTGTGAATAGCATTTGCACTGAATTTCAGACTATTCATCAAATATTCTTGAATGATCTTAAACTAAACCTTACGATTAAACTGTAGTACAAATACCCATTTTCATATAATCTTCCTCATACTGCAGATTAAATTTTTATAAAAGTTCATATGTCGGCAGTAAGCTGTTTCTGTGTGACCTCTGTGATGTAGCTACTGGTCAGGAATTTTAAGTGAGGCCACACAGAAAAAATGTATTAATGTACAGATGTACACACATATATATACATGTCCCTTTTTCCTCCTAATGCACTGCTACTTGGCTGACAGGAAAAAAAACGGCCTAAAGGCAAGTTATATGGTCAGCACCAACTGCCTGCTGGAGCAAGTGCATAGTAGGACCAAAAAAAGCTAAATAAGACAGGAATCAACAAAAGTTTTTAACCAACATAATGAAAAGAACATGTTACACAAGTAAAACATTAAATGTAAGCCAATTTCAAAATAATATTATTGGAAGACTTGACACCACAAATATGAAATCTAGAAATTTTAATTGACAATACAGTCACATCAACACATTATGACTTAATATTAGTGTATGTTTTCTCCCTTTGTATTCTTGGAGAATTAATTTTCTTCCAGTAGACTAAAACCACTTAAACAGCCATCTCCACATGTGGTAAAACACTTAACTCTCTTTATGCATCTCTCTACCTAAAGAGTTTGATGTTCCTGAATTCAAGCTGGTTTGTTTTGGGTTTTTTTAATTTTTAACATTTTTCTCTCTTTACTTTCATTCTACCAGATGCTTTCTCTTTAGGATTTCCCAGAGTCCCAATGGACATAAACAGATTTTTTTTTTGAAGTCATTAAATTATCTTTTCTTACCTTGGACAGCAGGGGTTCAGGTTTTTCCTTGGACCTAATGCAATTATGGGGTTGTCTGTAACATGATTTTCATACGAGAAAATCTGCTTGCAATGTGAAGCCGGTTGAGTTTGCAACATATTTTAGAAACTATTTGCTTTGAAAATACTGTTTTTCATGATGTGTACAAAGATGAAATAATTTTCAGAGAGAGTGCAAGGTAGAAAATAGAATATTTATGCCATGAGGGTTAAAAATCCATAGAAAATAGAATATTTATGCCATGAGGGTTAAAAATCCAAATGATAAAACCCCTGTAGATTCTCCTCACAAGCATCAACTCCCCGTCCCTGGACAGCTTTCCCCTTATATACTGAGCATGATGTCATGGTATTGAATATCACTTTGGCTGGTTTGGGTCAGCTGCCCTGGCTGTGTCCCTGTCATAGTTTAACCCCAGCCAGTAACTAAGCACCACGCAGCTGCTCGCTCACCCCTCCTCACGCAAGTGGATGGGGGAATGGGAAATAAAAATCCTCATGGATTGACATAAAGACAGTTTAAAAGGACAATAAAGGGAGATGATGGTGATGATAGTGAAGCATACAGAAGGAAAAAAATAAACAACCCAATGCCCAGTGTGTTTCCCAGCAGTGATCCCGCCTCCTGGCTCACTTTCCCGGTTCTATCCAGAGGATGACATTCTGTAGCAGGAAACATCCCTCTGGCCAGGTTGGGCCAGCTGTGCTCTCACAGCTTCTGGTGCACCTGACAGCACTTGAGGAGCTGAAAAGTCCTTGGCTTAGTGTAGAGACTATCTAGCAACAACTGAAGATATCAGTGTGTTTTTATCAACATCATTCCCGTACTAAATCCAAACCACAGCACTATAGTGGCTACAATAAAGAAAAATTAACTCTATCTCAGCTGAAACCAGGACAGTCACCTCCATTGTGAAATTTAACTTGATTCCAGCTGAAAAGCAGAACATCAGTACCTTACCACTTTGTAAAACACATGCAGAGATATTCTTTTTCCCTCACATTTTTTCATGAAGAGAAGAAATTAAAAGATGTGTTCTGAGAGAAGAACAAATATGTCTTTCTGAGATGTGAAAAAGATGCATAGAAGCATATCCAGAAACTGCATATTCAAAAGTAACCTTAAGTGCCCTTCCATGCTCAAATGTTTTAGTTCAGGTTGACTTAGCATCTGAGGAGTTAATCAATTATGAAGACAGAAGGATAAACAAGACCAACTTTAGCATAGAGTTTCTTTTGCAATTGGAAAGAGACTTGAAATTCATTCATCTGGTGAATGAACAGAACTCTGGCACTGCAATTGTTTCCTGTTATTTCTTCTGTACCACAGTTTACATGGCCACAAATACAAAATATTAGTTATTCATACAGAAGGAATTAGACAGATGTCATGGTTTTTGCCCCAGCTATCAACCAAGTACTACACAGTCTCTCACTCCCTATCCTATTGGGATGGGAGAGAGAATTGTAAGGATGAAAGTGAGAAAACTCATGGTTTGAGATAAAAACCAGCTTAACAGATAAAGCAAAAGTTGAACACAAGCAAAGCAAGAGAAGGAATTCATTCACCACTGTCCATGGGCAGGCAGGTGTTCAGCCATCTCCAGGAAAGCCAGGCTCCAGCATGGGTAACAGTTACTTGGGAAGACAAACACCATCATTCTGAATGTTCTACTCACCCCCTTCCTTCTTCTTTCCCCAGCTTTATAATACGGAATATCCCTTTGTCCCAGCTATGTCCCCTCCCAACTTCTTTGTGCACCCCCAGCCTACTCACTGGAGGGGTGGGGTGAGCAGCAGCAAAGCCCTTGGTGCTTTGTCAGCACTGCTCAGCAGTAACTGAAACATCCCTGTATTATCAGCACAGTGTTCAACACAAATCCTAAACACAGTCCTATACTAGTTACTATGAAGAGAATTAACTCTATCCCAGCCAAATCCAGCACAAGAATGTTCAATGCCTCCAACTCAACTAGAGTTACTGTACAGATTCTTAAAAATATGCATAGCTTAGGTTTCTGTTTCAGATGAACTTAGTAAAATATTCTGTATTTCATATGTGGATGAAAAAGTCCTCTATCTTAACAGGATCATTAAGTACAGAACAGCACAGTAGAGGATTTAAATCATTTTTGTATGTTAACAAACACGAAAAAGGCTTAGCAATACTTTCTTAAACATAAATAGAAATACACAAGCAAAACAAAACACTGCCTGAGAAAAAATGAGGAATAATTATAACTCTTAGAGTTATCACTCATTATATTAGCCCTACTTGATTAGTTCTAAGAAACAACTGGTATGATTTGATGGAGTATCAAGGTCTACCTTCCTAAACTCACCATTAAACAAATGATAACTTTGTAACCAGCTCAGCATTTGCTATCACACCATTTATGATGTGAAAGCTTTGGTTCAGCATTCGACCTTGTTTCAGCAAAGAATATACATCTAGATGTAATCAATGTGGATGATTATCCTGAACTATCAGTCAATGTTTGATTTGCATGCAGATTCAGAGACTAGTATTAACCATTGCATGTTGATATATGCCTTGGAAAATCTCAGGGTCATGCTGGTGATTCAATCACCTTTCAAAATATCTTGATATTCATGTTCACTGTTTCACTCTGAAAGCTTCCTAAGTCGAGAGCATGTTGGTGTGTCTGTAACAAAAATACTTCAATAAATGGGAGAAAAAGGTCAGTCAAGTCAATTTAAAAACAGCAGTAATCATGGTTATACCTCCTCAGAAACTCAGACAGGACCATTCTTCTTCACATCTAAACCAAATAAATATAATTTTTTCATTAGCAGTAAAATTCCCCAGGTTTGTGTTCACTTAACCACACACCAGATGGACCTCAGGGGGTGTCCGGGCCGCCCTCGGGCTGCGCTGGGTTCCCAGGTGCCCTGTGGCCAAGTGCCCATTGCCCAGCCTGCCTGAGCTCCAGCTCTGTGAGTGCCACTGAGGAGGGGGCTGGCAGCTCCAGGCAGTCCCTGGTGGTCAAATGGCCCCCAGGGAGATTCAGGAACTCACAGAGCAGCTTTCACCCCTTCCCTAGGAGCAGGGGGAACTGAGCAGGTAGGTATGGGAAAATGCATAAAAAGAAATCCAAGTGTACCCCAGCACTGAGAAAGGCACTGTGAAGATCACATTCATCCTGGTGAAGGTACTGATGAGGGGCTGTGACAGCCCCCACCCCTTTGCTTGAGGAAGACTCAAGCATTTGAACATCAGACCCAGAGAGTTATTGGACTGGTAAGCATAACACAAACAATTAAAAATTTTAATGGCATTATTATTAATGAGGTTTTACTGTACTAATTTTGATTGTGTTTGCATTGTTAATATAGAATATTACCACATGGCCTTTTCAAATATAAGGGCAGTTTAAGAGGCTTTAAATTGGAAGGGGGCAGATTTAGATTGGATATTAGGGAGAAATTCTTCACTACAGGGGTAGTGAGACACTGGCACAGGCTGCCCGGAGAGGTGGTGGCTGCCCCCTCCCTGGCACTGTTCAAGGCCAAGTTGGATGGGGACTTGAGCAGCCTCGTCTAGTGAGGGGTGTCACAGCCCATGGTAGCAGGGGTTGGAACTAGATGATCTTTAACGTGTCTTCCAACCCAGACCATTCTGTGATTCTATGATAATCATCTTAACTAGCTTTTCATACATGCCAGCTTGTCAGTTATGAAAAACTTAAATTATGTTCTTCACAATAGAGAAAGAGAAGGATTAAGTGAGGTATGAAATTTTGTAGTAGAGGAGCAGAAGGCCTCTGTTAAGACCTGCAAAGGCCTGACCCTTCCAAAGCAATTGTCTGGATATGTATTGAATTGGATGGGACTGTATCAGTGTACACCAGCAGTTTGCAGCACTCCAGCTTTCAATGTACCCAGTGTAAAGAGGTACATGCATCTTAAACTCCCAGCAGAATGGGAAGTGGCTGCTTCAGTTTGAGCACATGCTATTCTGAGCTTCTCAGAGGCTGGGTCCTGCCTGCTCAGAGGTGGCATCATAGGACAGTGTGAGGCTACTAACAACCACCTGCCCTGCAATGTGAGCGAGAGTGCAGAACTTAGCTTAGTACTCTCCAGAGTTCCCGCAGCAGCTATGCTGAAGAAATGAGGGAGAAGAGAGGGAGTCCCCATTGATTACCTTGTAGCCAATGGGTTCAGACAGAGCCTGGGACAGTCAGTCATGCTCCTGACCAAACCCGAGATTCTCTGTATACAGGGTGCTCCTACCCATACAAAGAGGGGTGGCTCTAATAGCTGTGGCATCTTGTCATCCTCTCTTGGCTAACATAAGGAATCACACACCAAGGGAAGAGACTCTAGTATGGGCTACTACTACTGGATCACAGAAGAGGGTGTTATTTTCTGACTGAAAAAAGAAAGAAAAAACCCAATACAAAACTTCTTTGTTATGGAACAACTATTTCTAGCAGCTCAGTATCCAGCTTTTCCTCCTGCCTTTACATAACAGTATGTATGTAGCAGAAATTGTTTTCTATCTCTACCTAGCATTTTGTACACACTGCATTTCATTTAAGTCATTGGGAATGTCATTGGGATAATAACTAACTAAGCAATAAATAAAACTTTCTTCTCCCTCTGTTCAGCCCCCCTGTGCTGCTGCACAAGTGGAGGATGCTAATTATCTTTTACAAAAGGTAAAAATCATTCTACTGAGCATTAAAAAGCTAAATTGGCTTAAATTAGCATCCTTTCTGTCTGTTAACTCTTACATAGTAGTAAATTTATTTTAGCTTGGCAAAAGATATGTGCATTAAAATTTTAGGGAGAGCTGCACTGAAAGGTAGACCTATTTCTAAGCCATCAATGAATATAAAGCACCGTGTGGCACGCAGCACTTCACCTCCTGCACACAGCTTTGTTCCCGTCAATGTGAGAGGAAGCTCAGAGAGATTGCAGTATCAGGAATGGGCTATAGCTGTACAAAGACAGATCTACTGAAGTTAAGTGCAAGAAATAAGAGAAAGCGTGTACGGTGGGTAAGTATGAATAATAAACAATGTCCATTATGCCTTCCATGCCTGTGGAGTATGGCATAACAGAAATAAAGCCTACTTTCTGACTCCTTAAATGTGGATTGAATTTGATTCTGTTAGAAAAATGAATCTTTGATAAAATTACTACTAGTTGAACTCACTGAAGCAATTTACTTCCCTTCAGTCTCAGTGGATTACACAGAGTATCCGGCATGGTCTTTCTAATTTTGGTTTTAATTGTAGGTGGTAAAATCTATGATGGCTGTTTAACAATGCCAGGGATTGACTTAACTCAATTCACTTATGTCACGTTCGGACTTCTAACTGCCTATCTGGGATTTTGCATATTCCTATTTTCATTCTTATGCAGCAACCTTAGCACAGATGGTTCATCTTTATAATACTGTAATTGAACGTGTGTTATCTCAGATGTTTTGGCAGCTCTGGATGGTCTGAAGAGGTTGGCTGGCAAGAGAAGTCAAGCTGGTACAATATTGTGATGAAAAGGAAGCAATTATGATGTTTATTTCTGAAATATTTTATAGCAAGTGGTGAATCTGTCTTAATTCATGTTCAAGTGCAGATTTTTCTAACTGAAGAAATTAAACTGTTAAGAAAAAACCCCACCAAAACAAACAATCCATATCTATCTGTATCTAACAATGTGAAAACCTTTGCTTTGAGAAAAAGCTGTCTCTTCATGCTATGACAGGGTACAATGTAGTGGAACACAGAAATACAGGAGAGAAGCTGTGCCTAGGGGCTATGTGTAAGTGGTCTACATCCATCCCATATTGGATGCAATAAAAACTTAAATGCTACTGTTACTATACTTTAAGCTTAACCAAAATAACGAATGAAATCCAGATACATGGTATATCTTCATTTACAAGCTGAAATTTCTTTTAAAGGGAATTATCTTTCCTCTCAGTTTCAAATGCACATGACGTGATGGTGGCTTGTGTTCTAGTGGCAAAAAGGTAGTAAGAAGAGACTGTAGCTGTCGCTGCAAGCTCCTGCTATATTCTAAAATATTCCTGATTAGCACATGCTAGGACACACCCATGAGACCGACAATCTCTTGTTAACAGACAGAATCCAGGTAAGAGGCAAATAAGCAGTGATCCATTTGGCCATAAAGAAGATACAGGACAGAAATTATTTTAGTGTGAGTTGAAATTAATTCTTAGAGAGTATTTTGTATTACTAAGTACACTGTAGGGGTGGTTTTGGTTTTTTTTTTCCACCCTTTGCTACAAGGATGCACCAACTTCCATTATTATCTTAATTGCTATCTTAACAGTTTTACCTACTGCAACACTTTCAGGGTATTGGGAGAAACTCAGAGTCCATTTTTTTTCTAGAAAAAAAACCACTGCCTGATTTGAACTCACTTGAAGTGATATGAATGAGAGTTAACAAGAGAAAGTGTACAAATAATCAAAGGTCCACAAAAAAGTAATTCTTGAAATAGGGACCTTTTATTTTACTGCAGTAAAGAAATTTTTAAGGCACATGTATTACATGGCCATTCTGTAACCAAATCTAGCAGGAGTCAAGTAAACAGAAATCAATTTAAAAATAAATCAACCCTATTCCAATAGATGTTTGTTCCATTAGAAATGGCAAGTCAAATTAAATAATTTCACCCCTTTATTATGGCTTCCTGCAGCCACAGCAGCAGCCCACTGTGTACTAGAAGCCTAATTCATATTATCAGAGAAATTCAAAATAGCGCTCAGCTAGCTCGCACAGTCACTGTTGACTAACTACCATACAGCACAGTTCCACCCAGCCAAAATTAGTTGCACAAAGAGGGGGTATGTGACTCTTCACCTACCTTATCACACAAAAGCACTGTGCCCACACCCTGATACAACCTGTATATATATTTATTGTACTCTTAAAGTGCTTCTGTACAAATTCAAACTGAGTAAACTTTTACAAGGCCTGGCAGCCCAGCAGCATGTCCTATTCCAGTGTACTCAATCTATTTGAAGGACCAGTTGCTTAGAAAACCCCAAACTAGTTTCAAAATCTAATGATGCATACAGCCTTGCCCAGCACGCCGCTACGATCTGCCTACTTCCTCAGCTAAACGGCTGCTGGGGAACACACGCATTCGAACACAGCTTGTCTGCCTGACATGTTTTTGAAGCTGAAGCCACGGAGCTGTTATGGTCACAGGAGTGGAAGGAACTGGGAGTCATGCAATGGGATCATCAAGAATAAATAGATCCACAAATAGTCCAAGGCCCCAAGAAAAGGACTGTGCACAGAGAGAGAATAAGAAGAAAGAACCGGCAGTATGCTTTTTGTGTTTGTCTTATTTTGCCGTTCAAGTCTGACAGAGAAAGACTTTCTTACTGGAATAAATACATACTTACATAAATGGAGCTTAATCCATCTCTAAGGCTACTCTAAAAAAATCCATAAAAAGATAGGATGCAGGGAATAGAATTTATCTGAACTCTGCAAAAATTCTACCTCAGGCAGGGCTTTGCAGCACACCTATTTGGTAAACATAGTGAAACAGAGCCTGAAAGGAAGGAAATTAATTATTTAAAAAAAAAACAAACCACAAAAAACCAAAAGTCAGTGACAATTTTGTGTCTAATAATATAAGCATAGGCCCACACTATGCAGGTCAGAATCCCAAGGGAGTATTTTGAAAAATAAACCAACCAAAAATGAAACAAGCAAAAACCCCACAAAACCCAAAGAACTCCAAAAAGAACAACTTGATTTAGTGCAATTCCTTGATTATACTTTCAATGGCCTCACCATTAATCAAGGCTGAAGAATAGAACAGGTGAGAACACTGAGTTTACTGTCATCTGATTTATTTAAAACAAATTTCAGAAAATCAGCACACTACAGGTTTGAAACAGTTACCATCACTGTGCACGCTCAGGAAGACCACAACCAGTTAAGCTGGGAAACATGGCCACCCTCTGGAAGCCTCCTATTCCCACTCAAGATTAGGAACGGGGTGACAAGATATGTCCAGAAAGTTACAAAGAATTAAGATAAACTTCCCCTAATCACTAATTGTGGTTATCAGTGAAAAGTGTCAGATCAGGAAGCCTACACACTCTCCAAAACTAGTAATTTACTCAGACATCTGTCCACATCCTTAACACAGCAGCACAAGAAGTTAAGCTGTCCCATGATATCCATCTGATATTTCACTTTCTCCTGGTCAGCATGATAGATCTCTGTATCACTTGTTTTTCACTATTAACCCCTGCTCCCTATTTTCTGACAGCAAATTGCTTTCTTTTGTTTTCACTTAAACTTCTACTGCCTTTTATTTTTATTTCTCTCACTAATCTCCTAATACATCTTTTCCCTAACTCTATTGTACTAAAATCTTCATGCCAAGGCCCTCACTCTTCCCACTCCTCTTCAGAATAAAATGTGATTAAAAAGTATTAAAGCCATAATTCTTGCCCCAGTACAGATTTTCTACTGACTTATTGTCAGCTTTCCCTCCTACTCCCTCCTCTGCTTGCTTTTCTTTTGGACTCTTAACTTTTTGTGACTGTAATTCTGTTTTCGCAGCGCCCTGGCCTGCTTGCTTTTACATGCTCCAGCCAGAGAAGCTGCAGTATCTAAAACCCAAGCCAGATGTTTAACAAGGAACAAGCTGTCCTGTTACAGTCCCTGTACAGTAACACCTGTTCTTAGAAACAAGAAAGAAAATTATAGCAACACCTAATCATACTTACCTCCCGGAAAGAGAGACAAAGGGAGCTGGGCTTGTTCGGCCTAGAGAAGAGAAGGCTGCAGGAGCACATGAGCCTCAGGTTGGTGGTCCTGCCTGTGTCAGGGGAGTTGGAAATGTATGATCCTTGGAGTCCTTTCCAACCCAGACCATTCTATGATTCTGTGAAAGAAGTTGTGAGCACCGGCCGTATGCAAAATGGTCACAGCTCGCCTTTGAGGTTACACTGCTGCCTGCAAAAAGGCCTACTAAAAGTAATAAAAACCTTGAAGAGGTTAATTATGCAGTTACAGACAGTTAAGGATGTTTTGGTAAATAGGTAGTGCTTGCTACAGTGTCTGTTATGTTACTAAGTATTTCTATGGAAATTTGGGTGATATGTTGCAGGGGAAGAAATTCTCTCTGCTTTCTGAGCAGTAAGCCAATTCACGGCTACCCATTCAACATGCAGGTAACTGGCTGCACTTCAGAGCAGTGTGTCTCACAAACAGCATAATCTGCTGAGGTGTCATAGGGTTTTGAAGCTAAGAATAGACATCCAGTTTTTCACAATTTGATAAAGATTTCAGAACTCTTTGGCGCAAAGTCAACAATGTGATTATTGATAATTAGTCTGCTTTCATAGAATCATAGGATGGTCTGGGTTGCGAGGGACCCCAAGGATCATAGAGCTCCAACTCCCCTGCCACAGGCAGGGCCACCAACCTCAGGCCTGGATCTACACAAGGTTGCCCAAAGCCCCACCCAACCTGGCCTTGAACACTTCCAGGGATGGGGCATCCACCACCTCTCTGGGCAGCCTGTTCCAGCACCTCACCACTCTTTCTGTAAAAAACTTCCCATAATATCTAATCTTTGTCTAGCTTGACAGTAGAATGCCATATGGAGAGTGCCTCCTCTGCCCAGGATTTGGCTACTGCCCTCATGCTCAAGCAGCAGTAACAACTCAAGCACCAAACCTGTGATCAGCAGTACTATTTGTATTGCAAGAACCGAACGCTCTCATACATTTAAACACATGCGTACTAACGCTGCATTAAGTGGCAGCAAGAGGATTGCTCTGCCACAAGACCAAAGAAAACCTACTTTTAATCTAAGGTTTAAATCTTACAAACAGTTTATGCTTGTTCTTTTATTTATTGCAAGCGGTCCCGCTGAAATCAGTAAGATAAATGGGTCCATAAATCTTCAGCACAAAACGGACAAGGCAAGGAAAAGAAACATTACTCTCCCGGCAATTGATTTGCTCAATCCAAGCAACTGGCACCCAAAATGGAAATTGGATCCCCTGACCCCTAATCCAGTGCTTCAGTCTTTCTCTATGTCAGTCTTCTGCTCCCCCAGTTAAGACAAATTACAAACTACAAGAAACTTATCTCCCAAGGATCTCATACAATATACAACAAAATCAATCTGCAAAGAAGACAATTAGGCTACATATAGCACTATACTTTGCTCTGCTGGAAAACATGCTTAACCTGAATTGTCTGAGTGATCAAATTCTTATTGCTTTAACACTTTGGTAATGAACACTTACCCAATTTCCATCTTCAAAACCTTTCTTTTTTTTTTTTCCCCTCTCCCCCCACCCCCCAACTTATGTCTGAGAATATATAAACTTCTTATTTCTCTGTGAATTTTCCCTCAGACTTTCCAAGCCCTGCCAGCCCTGTCTCTGCCCAAACCTTGTCTTCTCACCCTGCCCATGACCCCCTGTCAGATGCACGGGACCATCAGCTCCTAGCCCAGCAGCAGGTGTTCCCATCCCAGCTGTACCCACAGACCAGGCTGATTGTAGCTTTCCATCTTTTCAATCACCCTCACTGGCTTACTGTGGCTGGGACTGTCCCTGCTGACTGCTGTCTGCCCTGCTCCTGAGCTGGGCGTGGTGGGATAGACTCTAGTGCCAAGCTCTGCCAGACCCCAACAGGGGTCCCCCAGTGCCCCAGTCTCAAGGAGCTGCAATGGCAGCCTAACACTGGCCAACTTTCAGTGGTGTCAGAGAAATTAAATACTAACTTTTAGTTGCTTTTGGGGTTTGTGTTTGTTTATTTAGTAGAGTTAGCAGTGATCAGTATTCAACAGAGTGGCTTCAATTACCCTTACACCTCTTCATCATGGCCTCACTCTCATCCTGCAGATAGAGAGTGGTATCTTCAGAAATCCTGTAAGCTGGAATCAAACCCACAGAAAATAATCAAGCACTTCTCTTGGTCGCATGTGCAGCACATTCAGGTCCCCATCCTTCAGCATAAGACAACCACCTTCCGATGGCCATAGGGTGTTTCACAGTTTATGTTGCCTTGGTGAGGCTCATAAGTGGCAGTGTACATGGCAATGATACCACAGCTGTGTATTGTATCACCAGATTATACAAGTGGTATTTATTTGTTCTCCTTCACTTACAGAAGCAAAAATAGTATTTTACAGACTAAATGCCTTCTAATTTTTTAAGAGATACTACTTTCTACTGAATACATCCTGCACAGAGAGAAGGATAGAACAAAACACTATGGGTGGGCACGTCACAAATACCATGAAGGGCAGAACCATTACTGCAATTTGATTGTTAATACCTGTGTCCCATTAGAGGATGCTGTTATTATAAAATTTGTCTATAATGAAAAGCATTGCATAGGAAACCTCTAATATACATCAAGACTTTCGTTTTGCCCTACTTATCACACAGCAATTTGAATTTCATTGCAAGTGCCCTTTCAGTGAAACTATGTCCACTATGTCCAATGAGTCACTGCGTTCTCCAGATTCTTTTATTTTTAAATGCATCTGTAATTTAGAAATACATCTAAAAGAAATTCTTTAAAAAATCATGTTTATTTTGTATTGCTTTGGGAAGTGTCATAGCAGTGCATAGTATCTTCCTGTTTTCTGTGATTAAAGATGATTTAGCCCTTCGGATACAAGTAAACTTTTCCTCTGTTCTGTGATAAAAGTAAGTGCCAAACTAGAATTAATTCATCATGTTGTGGACTAAGAAAACGAAACTCCTTTTTAAATTTGAAAATAGTAACATATAACCTGTCCCTCACTAGTTTAGTCCTAAAAGATGGCATTTGCTAGTAGAAAAATCTTTTCTTTTTAATTTGAAACTTCTTTGGTCATCTTATCATCAGATCGCCTGGGTGAGTTCTAGGGATTCATGGCCTGATCCAATCACCCTGCTGCCAGACTTAGCTCATTCTGCTTCTCCAGCAGCCGTGTTGGCAGTGCTTTACATGGCTACCCACTACAGATGTGCTTCATTGGTTTGTGTAATCCGATCGGAAGATAATTTCATCTGTTCGCTACATGAAGGCTTTTTACAGAAATTTAAGTATGACACTAAGCTCAATTTAGACTTATGAGCTTTTAGTAAGTGTTTAATAAATCACCAATGAAGTTTTAACTACATCCCCAAACATAAGCATTTTCCACATAGGAATGAGCTTACAAATATAGTCTGTTTATCAGGATCTGCTAGGGCTCAAATAGGAAAGTTAGTTGTGTGACACTTTTTTTCCTTTTTTTTTTTTTGGTGCAGTGTTATCTGTGTCTAGTTTAGCAATGGCATGAGGTAAATAAATTGTCCTTATCAAGGTACCTGGAGATACTTCTAAATGTTTTTTCTTTTATTTTTAGTAATGTGTCTGAAACACATCAGAGCCTGATATATATATACACACACATATACGTACATATATATATAGAGGTGTATACATATATATACCAGCAAGGCTGAATTTTAAAAAGTTGTGTCTGTTTCTGATGATGTCTTACAGTATCTTTCCATTATCACTGATTTGCAATAGCTGTATTTCCTGCTCATCTGTAAATTAAAGGAGGACCCATCTGAACTGACTGACTCTCTAGATACCTGAATTAAGCTTACGCAGCCAGGGCCCGTCTCATTGCCGACTGTGCCCGACCCGTTATGGCCAGCTCCCAGTGGTGCTAACACAGTTACAAGTGCTTTGGAAGGCTTGAGGTTTGGCAAAACAAGCCAGCTTCTGCTGACAGTATCTTTTGATGGCATATACTAAATACTTTTAAAATAGTGCACTTGTATTCTTTGGGAAAAGATATTATCTTTCAACAATAACATTTAAGGGGCTGATCATAATGGGCCTCAAGCTCAGCTGGAGACTCGGGATGCTACAATAGTAGTTTTTAAAGGCAATTTTGTATTTTGACAGGAAAGAGAATAATAAATTGCATGGCTGCTTGAGCATTATTCAGGACTTCTATAATGGGGGGAAAATAATTGATACGTTTCTCTCTGGCAGCAGGACTCCTAATGAATCAGACATACTTGACAAAAAGACACTTAGCAAAAATAAATGTAACTACAACACTTCATTAAAGTAAAAGTATCTTTACTATTAATATACAAATGGTGAAGAGTGACAAATAATTGATATACTTTAAGCCATACTTTCAATGTCTTTCATAAATACAAAACCAGCATCTGCGATATTACTTCTTTTTACAGTATAGAGATATATATATATACACAGCATTTCATAGGGACATAAGATTTCGAAACAATAAACAAACTAGCTCCAGTGGTAGCTAACTTATCAATATATAATTCAGGTGGTATATATCGCAAGTGGGCTGTTGACAACATGTGGAATAACAAAACCGATAGATGGTATGCTTTAGCTCATACTGTACACAGCATACGAATACATACTGAGTGCTCGTTGTAGCAGGAAAGCAATTGTTTTTTAAAACCTTGTCTAAGTAGTTCAGAATTCTTAGTGAGAACTCTACACCATGAGCAACAAAATTATCTTCTGGCGGGGTGGAGAGGGGGCCAGGGGGTGTGTGTCTGAGTGCTTTATACATTTGTCACTGATCTTTACAGACACTGAGGGTTTCACTTGCCCCCACCCTGCATTTCGGGTTTAAAAATGTTGCCTATTTACATGGCAGAGCTGAAGGATACAGCAGGGTCAATGCTCTCCCTCCTCCGATTTTCACTGCCCACAGTAGCCTGCCGTTTGACAATGCCCTCCAGCAGCCTCTCCTGTTCCATTAGCTCCCTGTTTCCCTTCTCACTGGTAGTGAGAGGCGCTCCCAGATTCTGAGCCCTACTTCTGGCTCACTCTTTGGCACCTGCTTTCCCTGGTAGTGGCTTTCCTGAACTCTGTCGGCACTGCATCTGGTCATCTTGCCCGCTTCCAATCTCACCTGTGACCTAAAAGGTGCCAATACAAATTTGGCAATAAACACTTATTTCATTTCTTTGGGCTAAAAATGGCCAATATTCAAGTTTGAAAGTCAAACATCATGAGGCTCACAATGCCTGTTAAGAGGAAAGATAGACTGGTAAACTGTGATTTCTTAGAACCTGACCCAAAACCAAATTTGTAATAGGAAGGCTTCTTTTTGGCTCAGGTTCAAATAAAATTATATGAGAACACATTTATATGTGCAGTGGAAATACTGAAGATCACTTAAAACTTAGTGAGTGGTTTCCCCCCACCACTACAGAACTGCTGTCCAGTGGATTGGGTACTCCAAGAAACAATACGAAAAAATCTGAAAAAGGGGGTGGAACCTTTTTTAAAAAATATTTACTTAGCCATGGCAGGTTTCCATCGATCATCACTGGTATCTGAAGCTAAACAAAGGGATTCAAGAGGAAACAATACTTCTTGGAAGGTTTTTATCTTCGCCTAATGAAGTACTGCAATCACAATTAATTATTTAGAGGGATGTTTTATTCCTTTTATTTCTGGGAACACAGTAACATATGGAATAAAACTGTGATCAGATATTTTTATCAATGTTTCCTGATCAGTACAAACTCCTGATAGGAAAACCTCCCCTGTGCAATATGTTAGCAGGAGCCTAGCAGGACACTGAAGTTCCACTTACACCTAGGAGTTTGATTCACAAAAGCAGCTGGATCAGATGAGGACATGCAGAGCCTTGCTGAGATGTATGGGTGGAATTCAGGCCCCACTGAAGTCCATCTGTGTCTTAAACCCCTGTGAGACCTGGATTCCACTGTGGCCTCTCTTGCAGAGCTCTGAGCACCCTTCCATAGATCAAATAGTGACAGGGTCTTGAGCTTTTTCAGCAAATGGTCTTTTTGGAGGCCCTTTAATCAGGAGTGAATGTCACCTAACAGACACAACAATAACTTTACAAGTATATTACTCCCTATGACAGCTTACACAGAGATGGTGAGGCCACAAATGACTGCAAAACAAATATTCACTGCAGTTTTACTCCAGAGGTAAAATGGTGGGAAGATGCTCCACATCATCTTTCAGGTTTGAGAAAAAATTTCCATGTCTTAAGCCTAAACAGAACTAATGAGACTTTCTATCTGACTCTTCAACTTGATAAATTGGTCAAAACACCCCTACACACCCCCCATTATGCTGCATCTACTCAAATCTTTTCAGCAGTAATACACTCACTATGACCCTCACTAGAATTGTGATCTCAACAGATTTTTGCAAATTTTGTGTTTAAAATATTTACGTGACTTGAGAATATGATCCCCAGTTTACTTCAGATGAGTAGTTGAGGATATCTGAGCAGAAAAGTATGCTATGGTAAAGCTTTCAAATATTTTAAACAGGCTTTGTAGACAAATTATTGAAGATTTTTCTTTTAATAAAGCAGAGTGGCATGCTATCAAAAGGCACAAATACATTTCCATTATCCGGTCTAGGAAACAGAAAAATGGCATGATTATTATACTACAGTTTGATGACTGGCACTTAAATAAATAACTGAAGTAATTACCATCATAAAAAGAAAGCCACTTTTTTGGATGAACATCAATGCAGAGGCTGAAGACAGCAGGTGGAATTTACTGTACCGTGAACTGTTGTCAAACAGCCTTTGTAGATGACTGTCACCGTGTAACTATGTTGTATATATCTATGAAGAGATAGAAAGTAGGCCCAATCCTGCAAGCTCTCCTATGAAAGGACATCCGTCCTCCTGCTCACGTCGACCCCACTGATGTCAGTGGGGTGCCACATGAGGGGTGTGTTCAGCCACACAAAATTTCTCGCAAGACTGAGGCCTAAATAAATTAATCTTTGTCACGTTAGGCATTAGCATCACCAGAATAGTAAATATTTCTGCAACCACAAAGAAACCTTAGAGGTTGGGAAAAAAACAAAGAAACAAACAAAATAGAAAAAAAAACCCCTTTCCATAGTACTTTTGTCTACTAAATGGTAAAACGTTGATTAAAACTTTTGTTACTATTGTGGTAAATTAGAATGCAGGTCTACAAAAATAAATAATAAAAAAAAACCCCAAACAGAAGCTCTAAGTCACTTTGCTTAATTTTACTCCTTATTTTCTGTTGAAGAGAGATTGTCACTGCCACATTCTATATTGTCAATAATTTCAATGGCTCCCTCCCACCCTCGTCCCTGGAGTATGTTAGTGTAACAATTCAGATTACTTTTACAAATAGTTATATTCTGTCAACTCTTCTGACATTTCATACTAACACTTAAAATTACTTTTAGACAGTAAAAGTGACATTTATACAGATACCTGTTTTTTTTCTTTTTCTTTTTAGTCTAGAATAGGAAAAGAAAATAAAGAAATGATGTTATTCCAGTTCTACACATATCTTACAAATTACTACGTGCTGTCCCTCACTTGGAAATATTTCCAAATATCAATGTTTTTGAGCATTCTTTCATAGTTATAGTTTGTCTTTCTCCTGCAGAGTAGAGAGTCAAAGCACAAGGGATAACCTATTAATCCACACACCAAAGAGTATGCTTGGAACAGTCCATTAGTAATTTAGAACTGCCTAATTCTCAGCCCTCACAGAGCCTAACTGGCAAGAGACTTTAACGCCGGAAGAAAATAAATACTTTTGGAGATAGCTTTTGATTTGTAATCCTATATAGTGGGAAATGCTTTTGCTTCCAATACTGAAATACTTTTGCAGTGTATTTTACTTGTAAAGAGCAGCACAGACATTAATCATAAATTAAATACTCTAATCTCTTCATGTTGTAATTAGAGGCCATATTAGGTTACAAAAAAAAAAAAAAAAAAAAAGGCCAAAAATGAAACCAGAAAACCCAATATATAGCTGTTAGGCCATGAAGCCTTTTGTGTAAGTCTCAATAAGATGTACGTTAAAATCTGAAATGCATCTACAGTTGAGCCTAGACACTGTTAGCTCTGCCCACGTTGTACAGGAACCTTGGTGTGCAAACGCTCATTGCCTAGTGAAGCTTGGCCTGTGTGAAATGTGTGGCACCACCTAACTCAGTGATGTCAGGTAGAAGAGGAAAAGATGTCTCCTAGCTTCGTCCTCATTCTAGTAAAAAATTCTGCATGAGATGATGTGGGGTGCAGATGTGGAAGCCACACCAACCACATTAGTTTCAACTGCCTGAATTTTCAAGGTCCCTTCCTTGAATTTATGCATATACAGAGAATGACCAGTCGCAAATACATATTTTATAGAAATAATATATATCCACATATATAAATGAGACAACTGGTTCTCTCAGTTATAGGTTAGAGGGCAGTCCTGCTCACTGCGTACTTGCTCAGGAAGAAACAGGACAGAAACTTAGTAGACAAGCAGCTATTTGGCAGTACTGCCTGTTCAGTGGGAGCAACAGCAAGAGGTCATAAAGGAAGGTGCTCACCATTCCTTCACCCAGAAGTAGTGCCTTAGTATTTAAAGGGATTTCTTTACAGCAGTTTTAAACCATTCTCTTTCATGACTTTCATCCCACACTGCCATCTCCTCTTTACCAATTCTTTTCACTTTGGTTCTTGTTTTGTGGGAACTTGGCCTCTTATCCTAGCCACACCAGCGATATGCCTTGGTCCTCAATGACTTCATTCTAAGTATTTCTCAAAGTGAAGAAAAGTTGTAAAAAAACCCCATAAAATTATTCGGTTTTGAGAAATAAGAAAGATCTAGGAATTAAAGCTATCCTCTTCAGCTTTTTCAAATGGACTAAAACTTGGGTTAACAAGAAAGCTAACTTGACATTTCCCTCAAATTTTAAGACACTCTTACATTTCACTGTTAGTTTTACTGAACAAGTCAACTGCTACGCCCTAACTATAAAATATCAGCCAAAGGTTGATGGAATTGTGTGAGAAATCAGAAAGTGTAAGGACTTCAAATGAGCAAAATTAAAATAAAGTGGGGAGAGGATGTAATTTGCTGAGTAGAGATACACTTAAACCTCAGGTATGACTTAGATGTGGAAAATCCACAAGGTACTACACAATTTACTCCTGACAAGTAGAATTTTTCAATCTGCTTTTCTATATGGTTTATCTGCTTCTTCCAAAGCAAGACTTTGAAGAGTTTTGTAGGTTTGGATGCACTATGCTGGAACGAAAACAAAATATATATGCACTAGTTAGTGGCACCATTAAATCCATGATAATAAATACGAATTAATTTTTCATCAAATAAATCAGCCCAGTTCCAGAGCGGTGCATGTTAACTAGAATAATTAAAAAGATTATGTTGAGGAATTCTCAACAGGGAAAAGAAAAAAAAAGTCTAATACAAGATTCTATTAATTAATAATTTAAAACTGTTCCTAACTGCTCACCCAAAGTCCTGCTTTCCATCTGTTCTTATGGGTTTTTTTCTTAAGACAAAGGGTATGAAATCATAAAGGAACCAGAGATACTTTATTATGGCCAACTTCTAAAATTTCATGTACTAATTTGTGGAGAAAATGTAACTACTACACTAAAATGCAATTTTATCCTTTGATTAAATGGTTAGAACTAAAAGAAGAATGAATACTGTATAGATATGTTGGGACAAGTAACTTGAGCTACTGTTTATTGTAAGGGTTCACTTGAAGCCAAAATTACTGAAACAACTTTCTTTTCCTTTTAGTTCACACACAACCTCCAAAATACTAACATGGAGAACCTGAAGCACTGAAAATCCCAGGGCCTTTCAGAGTCACACTCATGTAGTTAGGATGAGGCCAACATGCTACTACAAAATACTTGTCCAGTTTTACTTAAATCTATACCTCGTGGTTATCAACCTTCTATTATACTGAAGAACCCAGGTGGAGCTGCAGGTGGAGCTGGCTCTATGTTTGAAGACCGTCTCTTTGTTTGCCTCAAGTGGTAAGCACGGCCGGAAGGCCTACTGAGTGTCTCCCAGCGCTACGGCCTTAAACCTCATACTGAGACTGGTTTTCTTTTCTTTTTTTTTTTTTTTTTTAATAAAGGCAACTTAAAACTTTTGCTTAATTATAAACGGAAACAAATATAGCAGTATATGACACTTTATGTATGTAGCTTGCACTCTCTGGAGAGACCCAATGTGTTGTCTGTGGTTAGGGGTGCTCTGTAACTATTCTTCTAAATAGACATACTTTGTCATATAATAAATTACAGTTCTTATTCTGCAGATTTTTTCAAATTTATACCATGGGACTTGGTGTCAGCAAAACTACATACTAAAACCATTAACAAAAAAATAGAAAGAAACTGTAGACAGAAACTGTTTCATCATATGTACACATGTACTAACTATTCCAAGCTTAAGTTTCCCAAGAAATTAAGGTCAGCTGCAAAGTTTTGGTCACAGGGTTACTTCAATCCAAATGCATTATCCAGACAGCTGTAGTTTATCTTATTATGCTTTGCTATCGTCTTCTTTCGACTGGATGATGTCATTAGCAACTTTGATTTCTATGGTTTCTGGATTTAAAGCTTCTTTTCCATTTTCTTCCTTTAGTGGCAGCTTCCTATAAGGAAAAAGAGGAACCATGGTAACACATAATCTGGAATTGAAGTCAACAAAATCTGTCTATAATTTATACTGTCCACAGTGGTTCTAAAAAAAAAAGAGCTTTAAAAAAAGTGTGCCATTATTCTATTATGAGCACTGAGGGTCTTTCCTTTTAAAGAAATTCGTATTCACTCTTTCCATTTCTATAAAAGCAGAAAAAGCTAAATGGCACATGCTAAAAACATCGCTGCTGACCCAAATGCAGTTTCTTCAATAAGACAAAAGAGAGAACAGAATTCCAAATAACCTGACCCAAGACAACACCAAGATCTGTGCTCCCAGGTATACCATGAAACACCTACAGTCAAGCCTTTTGCTGAATCTAGATTATACAGTGCTTTTTGAGTCTGTTTCTAAATGTAAATTCAGTTGTACACAAAAGGTATCTATCACTGGAGGTTATGTCATGAGATAGGTAAAGAACTTCTAGCACAAGGAGGTAATAGAAGTTACTTTATTATTCAGAAACTACTACAATGTACTTTTGATAGATCACACACGATCTAGCTGCACAAATTAATTAACTTAGTATTAACTTAAACCTCTTTTTAAAACTAACTCAATGAAAACTGAAGAAGTGACACAACAAGAAGTTGGCTACTTACATTCATCCTTGTGATAAAAAAACTCTTATTTGAATGCAACAAGACCTTCAGATGATATTTTAATTTCAGAAAGAGTCTAAAGATTTGTGTTTTATAAACCATAATTCCAATGCCAAAGTATCCCCACCCTTACTGTACAACAAAATTCCCCCACATTTATTCAAAAAGGTCTTGAAAATCATTGCTTACCTACTGCCAGTAGGTACCTGTTAAAAAAGTCTATCTGTCAAAAAATATGTATAGTTCACTCAGATGTTCCTGTAATAATGTCTCCCGGGCATAACTGCTGTTAATTGTGATTCCAGTTTGGGTTTGTTTTCTGATTTTTAACTAGGGAATAGTATGCATATCCCTTTTTTATTGATAATAATTGTTAAATGTTTCAGTAAACTTCCACTGTGATTACTTTGATCTCCCAAAGAGCAATATACTGTTAAAAACCTGTCTGAGGAATCCCATAGGAATGTCGTGTAGTAACAGTGTTTAATAGCAACAAATAAAACAAAGCAATACCCAAATTCCCAGTCTTGTGAAATTTAGGCCGTTTTAAATGAACTAAGAATTAATGGTGTTGAAATTTATATTGGTTTTGGAGAAGTGGATTACGAGCACGTTACAAATAATTTAAAATTATTTGAAGCAGGAAGATTTGCTAGAACGCTGTTGAAGAATACTATATATTACTGAAATCCACGTTCATGCCAACAGTAAGATAAAAATGGCCTTGTTTTAATTCAAGCAAGAAAATAAAAAAAGGAACTACAAACATATAAAATTTTGAAATTTCTCCCCATGAAAAAGTCCGCCCACCATTCTTTGACATTCTTGTCTTTAAAAACCTGTGGGGTTTTTTTTGGGTATGATATGAAGTTATCGGTTCAGTTATTGTTAAATATTGTCTTTTCTTATTACGGCAACATTTTTCTATTTTGGAATTTTCCTCTCAATTTATTTCAAATATTAATTCTTATTTATTCTCTATTAAGAGAGTAAATCATTTTCCTCTTTTACTTAACTTTTAATTAAGTTTAAATGTTTTAATTACACCAATTTTTCAACACCTCATTTTTCTTTAACTACACCTATTTGAAATAATTTTATTTTATTTAGCTAGGCAGACTAACCCTTTAAAATCTTAAAGCATTTTATAACAAACCCTTTTGGGGAAAAAATAGAAGACTGGAGAATTCTAAAAGGTTCTTTTCCTTTAATCAGATACTGTCTGTTATCAATCATTAATAATATTGCCTTTTTCTAGTGCTGCGTGTGGCCTAACTGTCTGCTGATATTACCCATCCAAAACTTTAATGAGAATATGTACTTTCCTATTTTATAGGAAAATGGCTCCTACTCATCTTGATACTGGAATTCACCTAGCTTCATTAATACTAAGGAAAATTCAACCAATACTGGAAACAATAGTGTCAGACTAGGAATGTAATTACAGTATCACATTGCATGTGGTATTTTAATCATATTACAGAAATATAATATGAAATTCACAGCTTAAATTGATTTCCTGCCAGCATTATTAAAACTTGTTGACTTCCAGGTAAATGTGCTTTTGAAGGCATGGACTTCAAACCTGGCTTTGACAAGAATCATCCGAGTTATGGTAAAATGTAGAGCGCTGATTAATATCCCGAGCAATATAATGAAATTATTATTGTAAGAGGAATCAATTTCTTTATTATTTCCAACAAATGTTTAAATTGCATTTAAAGTTCTGAGTATAATTTGGCATTATTCAAAATAATTAACCTAATTATTCTAGATATTTAAACTTAAGGCTTATTTTGTATCCCTTTAGGACAGCCATAATTACTCAGAATGAACCCCGCCTTGTATGAACATTGCCTGCCTGGAATGTCCTTGAAACTCTTTCTTCCTGCAAGCTAAGCTCTTCCCTCCAAGGAAAGGTGGTCATCCTTGCCCTGCCCAGCATGTACCTTTCTGGCTTATAGCACCTATTGCTGACAATGTTTTTTTGTGTCATTCCTACTGAGAGACCTGCTTCTACCCTACTGAGTCCTCCTTTCCTTTAGAGGCATCTCACCTGTACTTTATATTGGTTCCCTGTTTCATCTGTTATGTCTTGTCTTTGAGCAGAAGGTCTTTCCATGTTCCCCTAGTATCAGTGTCCCTTCAGATGTCCCGATTGCATGACGCTCTATTCATCTTTGGTTTCCTAAGTGACCCTGTCCAGAATCCTTAGCTCATCTCCATCCATGTGTACCTTGGACTGCTGCCTTTTGACATTGCTTTTGGGGGAAGAAATTATTAAGAAGGAAACTGTCATCATTATTAATATCTCTTTGCAGTTCTATATTCCCAAGGACATAATACCCAAAAAACTCCTTATCAGTTGTTGCTATGATTTAGTTATATTTTTTTTTTCATGCCACCAGTGACTGACTCTTTCTTTCCCCACAAGTTAATAAACATTTTTTGATCTTAACTTTCTCATATTTCACTTTTGTCAGCTGTTCTAATGTCTCCAACAAGCAGGAAAAGCTGAATGGAGACTTTCCTTGTATTTTGTCCCTTGTTAGATGCATCTCATTTGTATTTGCAAGATGCAATGCTACAGACAGTCTTGGAGCATCAAAAAATGTGGCCCTGGCACCCTACCCACTAACACAAGCAAGGCCCATTGGATTTGTACAATGTTTACAACTACATTTCCCTGACTTCTTAGATAATTGTGGGGTTTCTAGAATGCTCTTCAGTATAAATTCTAATATGAAGAGCAAACTTATTATTCATTCAACAAATGTCATAATTATTTAATTAACACAAGTTTGAAGTCTTCAGGTACAGGTTCTTTAAAGAAGCCCACAACTTAATGTATAGTCACTTAACACACACACACACACATACACTCTCCACACCTCTATTTACTGCAAATGCCAATGACAGCAATTAGCATAGGCTTTTAAAAAAAAAATTATAAAAGGTTCTGGCCATTGCAGGTCTGGGTAATGGTAAGGAAGGAGATTTTGTGGTATTTTCAGAAAAAGACTTTTAGAAGAACATCCTCTCCTTTAAAAAAAAACAACTGTGATTCCATTTAATGATCAAGAGATGAGTTTCGGTATTTACCAAAGTGTCTTCACTGCCCTGACAGCAATTCACAATACATGGAAAGATTTGGTCTCAAACCAATGAAACTGGAAAATTTCTTCAATAATTTTAAATCAACTTTTGAGGCTCAGAAATGAAACTCTTGAGTGATCAGTTAATGTCCTTTAACACCACTACCTCGACTGCCAGTAGAAGGAATGGTGCTGTCAACACCTTTGTTGAAACAGTTTATCTTCAAACTGAACTTTCAGAAGCACATCAGAAGCTCTTATTGTGATAGTGCACGTACCAAGATACCAGCTATCTTGTGCCCTATTGCAAATGTTAGCTTGTTTTCCACACGTCTTAATCTGTACCAGTGGCTGCAGTGGCAAAATGGAGATGTCCTGACCACCAGTGCCTGGGATCCCAGAGCTCAGTGCTGGTCTCCATTACTCAGGAGGCAGCCAGAGCCTGCAGGCCCAAGGGGGGACCACCGTGGCTTCTGTGCTGCAAACAGATTGCAGGGATGGGTAGGAAGGGATGAGGGAGGAAAGTGGCTGCTTTTCAGCACTGTTAGTCCAGTTACACCATGTAGACTTAAATACTGAGCTAAGCTCTCAGGTGAGTAAAAGCAGGAAGGGACCATACTGTGAGGATCTGGGTTTCTGGAGCATTGGATCATTGTATCTCACATACAAGGGGTGTGTGGGGATGTGTGTGTGAACCAATTTGAGGCCACTTCTGGGAGTCAGATTATTTCAACAGAATGGTTAACAACTACTGGGTGGACCGTGGGTACTGAACTAAAAAATCCTTGTCCTTTGCTCAGCCACCACCGCAGGGTCAGAAGGTGACTGTGTATGCAGGGGCTGAGAGACAAGTGGGCAGGCTGTGACCTGCCTCTCCTGACTGTGGTCACCTGTGGGGTTTGGAGGTTCACTGGGAGCACTGGAGCAAGTTTCAGAGCTGCCTGAGAGCCAGAGACTTCACCTTCCAGCCCCTGAATGTAGTGGGCAGAGATGGGGTGGCAGGAGGATGGAGGTCCAAGTCTCATGGGCACCAGAGCCAGGCATAGACTGCTGATGGGGCTGGAGCTGATACAGGGGCTTCTGGACCCTGGTCAGGGGGATGGGTGGGCCAGAAAGGGAAGAACAGGGCTGCCTGTGCCCCCCAGCCCTGAGACAAGGTCTGTTCTCAACAAAAGCACAGGAGGAGCTCCTTGGGAGTCAGAGCAGCAGGGAGGGCCAGGAAATTTCCCTGGATACTGCTAACTGCCAAACAGGTGGTGGTGTAAAGACACGCTGTGGGATTGCGGCTGTGGTGATGTTGCCATCCAAGGGCTGGGTAACACCCAGATGCTGTTCTCTGGGTCACAGAGAGACCAGGAAAGTGTCTAGTAAAAACCTTGGCTGTTGTATGTGGGGCACCATGATTTAGCTCCATTGCCATAAAACACGTAAAATATCCCACTTGTACACTGCACTGCCGCAGCACACCAGGCTGGTGATGCTGTGTATCTCCCTCCCGGGGCACAGGAAGCTCCGTCTGTCCTTGTAGCCAGGAGGAGCCTGTGGGAAATCTCTGGGAAATGTCAGACTACTTACTCTGGCTCTGTGAGGGGAGTGGTCTCATTTGGCTCGTTTACCGGACTCCCGTCTTCATGATTGGTAATTCTTTCATCCTCTGTTCTCATTTCCACTATTGGCTCTTTTGATCCATCTTTCCTAAAAATCATTAAAATGGTCTTAGTTTCGTATCATCGTAGTAACCACATACATTGCACATAACTGATTACCCAGATCCCTTCTCTCACAAGTCAGCAAAGAAAAGGCAGAACTAATTATCAGTGACTAACTCCACTGAGACGCATTTAACAGCGTGTTCCCAATTCCTTGAAGTCTTCAAAGCATCCTGTATCCATGGTTACTTACCTAACTCTGCAAACATTATAGATTAGCATCTCAAAAGAGTATTTTATTTATGACTAAACAGTAAGAGGACGGCCTTTTCATGGGATGAAATGTGAAATCTCCTAACCTGGTGTAACAAATACATGACTTGATGCTTATTTATACTCAAATGTTTCTGGCAGTGTAAAGACCCTCTGTGCTAGCATACCTACTGCAGAAGTGTACTCTAATCTCCTGAGACCGCAACAATCCCAGCTGCCAGAATGGGTAAAGGACACTTCTGTGATAAAAATCTTCTGCTCACACTGGTAGAAGACACGCTTTGTTTCTACGTCATATTTCTCCAATTTCAGGAACAAATGCTAGTTTCTTACATGTAAGTAAATTAATAACCTTTGTGCCAATCAGACAATGAATTATAAGGAAGATGGGGTAGTGAGTATGCTTTTGTTGATAATCATAGAATTATAGAATCAATCGTAGAAGAGTTTGAGTTACAAAGGACCTTTAAAGGTCATCTAGTACAACTCCTGTGCAATAAGCAGGGACATCTTCACGCTCAGAGCCCCATCCAACCTGATCTTGAAAGTTTCCAGGGATGGGGCATCAACCACCTCTCTAGGAAGCCTGTTCCAATGTTTTACCACCCTCACTGTAAAACACTTCTTCCTTATGTCCAACCTAAATCTTCCCTTTCTCAGTTTAAAACTATTTCCTCTTGTCCTATTGCTATAAGTCCTATGAAAAAGTCTGTCTTCATCTTTCTTATAAGTCCCCTTCAAGTGTTGAAAGGCTGCAATAAGGCCTTCCTAGCGTCTTCTCTTCCCAAGGCTGAACAAACTGAACTCTCTCAGCCTTTCTTCTTAAAAGAGGTATTCCACCCCTGAGCATCTCTGTGGCCCTCCTCTGGACTTGCTCCAACAGCTCTACACCTGTCTTAGAATCATAGAGTCATCATGGTTGGAAAAGACTATCAAGATTATCAAATCCAATCGCCAGCATTACACCACTGTAACCTCTAAACCATCCCCAAAGTGCCACAACTACCCGTTTTTTCAACAGCTCCAGGGACAGTGATTCCACCACCTCCCTGGGCAGCCTGTTCCAATGCTTCACCACTCTTTCAGTGAAGAAATTTTTCCTAATATTCAATCTGAACCTCCCCATGCACAACTTGAACCCATTCCCTCTTGTCCTGTCACTAGTTACTAGGGAGAAGAGGCCAGCACCCCCCTCACTATAACCTCCTTTCAGGTAGCTGTAGAGTGATAAGGTCTCCCCCCATCCTCCTCTTCTCCAGGCTGAACAGCCCCAGCTCCCCCAGCCTCTCCTCACAAGACCAGTTGTGCAGAGCCCTAATCAGCTGAGCTGCCTCTCTCCTCTGCACCCTCTCCAGCACCTCAACATCCTTTGTATATATGACACATAAAACTGCACACATTACTCAAGGTGCAGCCTCACCAGTGCTGAGTAAAGCGGTAACATCACCTCCCTGGTCCTGCTGGTCACACTGTTCCTAATACAAGCCAGGATGCTGTTGTCTGCCCTTGCCACCTGGGCATATTGCTGGCTCATGTTCATTCAGGTGTCAGTCAATACCCCTGGGTCCCTCTCAGCTGGGCAGCTTGTACTTGGGACCCCAGAACTGCATGGAAATAACTACTTACTGCTAGAGAAGTATTAACAATATTATTGCTAATTAACTTGCACAGAATTCTACTCTCAAAAGGCAAATCAAAGGATACCCAAGATATATCTGGTATTTCCAAAATAAAATCTCTTTCCATGTAAATGTTTTATCCCTATTCCTGTCATCAGACCAAGAACTGTATCCTGCAACTTTATCAGCTGCAGTATGGAAACACAGGGTAATGGAGTTACAAATGAACCACTACTTTTAAATTTAACAGACTGTTTTCTGTACCTGTGATGTTGTATAGAGCAGTCAGGCTGGAATGTGTCATAGCAAAGACCTAGTTAAATCCCTGTCTAACCTATATTTCACATTTTCATATTGTTCCTGAGAAGATAACTGTTGAACTCCAATAATCCCTCTATCCAGGAAGTACCTGGAAACTCTGGTAGGAATGCTTAAGGAAAACATTTGCAGATTAATAAGAAAGAAATGTTGACTAGGAAAAAATTAATAGATAGAAGTCTATAAGATTCTGGTTATTTAAAAAAAAAAAACCACAACACCCTGCATATGCTTATTCATGTCTGCATGTCTACTTTCAGTAAGTTGGATACAATGGTCATTTCTGTAGATGATGCACATAACTCATGACTTCCTCTTATTTGTGAAAAGGTAAGGTGGTAAAAGAGAGAATGGCAAGTTCTACTTGGTTTGTCTGTATATCTGTAGTCATATGGACAAACTTTACTGCTTAGGCAAAAGCCTAAAAAACACATTATTCACCAACAGCTTTCAATAGGATTAAGGAATTGATCTGTACAGAAAGTACAGTTTTAATTGAGTAGCAATTAAAAACTCCACAGAAGGGAAAGCGATTATGTCATTTCTCTTCCAGGTGGCTGTGTGTATGCTACATGCATTGTATCATCTACATTCATTATATATGGAACATAATTAATGACTATATATATATATATATGTATCCTACAATCAAAACGTAACACAGAACCACATGATCGACCCACTCTAACATACTGACATATTGAAAACTGGGAAATGTCACTGTCTTTTAGGGAATGGCACTTGGCATGAAACAAATTCAATTTTTGTCTCTTCAAACTTGTCTTAAAATTTTAGCCTGACAGCTTATTTATAGGTAGAACCAGCTAAAACAAGATCTCCCAAATATTTTAAGATCTGAGTGACTGAAGATCATCCCAATTAAGGACATAAATTTAATTAAATAAGATACTCATCTTACGAAAGGAGTGTCACGGTGGAATTAATATTAAGTGACCAGCTTCATGCTTTTCTGTGACAGCATAGCATGGCATTTGGGTAGGAGATGTTGATAGCAAGGTATAAACTACTACCAAGTGATATTTGCAACTTTAGCTCCCTAAGGTCTTCCCATTTCAGGAGGCTCTGTGCACCAATTTGTACTTGGTCACTTCTTGAACAGGAAATTAAAGCATAAACTGAAGTGCTGTGCTCAATAGCAAAAGACAGCCGAGTCAGAGCCAGAAGCTTCACATCTTGATTCCACTGACCCGGACACACTGCCTTCACACGACAGAAGGAATGCTGTTATTCTTTCTCCTACTGTAAGCTATAGAGAATTAAGAGCTATTTTATGGGATAATTTCTATCAGATGTACTATTTGATGTAAAGACTGTCTGCTTATGATTGGTTTTATTTTACAGAGCTGCTCAAGAAGGGTTGAGAACCCAACCAAGAAATGTAATCAAAATTACCTAAGAAAGACAGTTTCTGAATCCCAGTAGCCAGAACTAAAACCAAGAAGAGACACATCTCCAGTACTGACAATGAAGAAGCCCGAGACAGCTATGAATAATGAGGGTTGCAAAACCTGATCTGCTCTACAGGCCTTTGGGGAAGGATGGGATCTGGGAAGCTGCAGGAGAATGAACTGCAAGGCCCAACTACTGTGACAACTACAACACGCAGTAAATTTTATTTTAAGCACACAAAGACAGCATTCACACAGGTATTACAGTGTATACCTAAGTCTATCAGATGAACATAATGATGAAAGGATTAATTTTTTAGTTAAAATAAAAAAGGAACTGCCTAAAATGAGGGACCTTAAGTAATCCTCTCTCCAGCTTACCATTGGAAACCCCTGTAAATACTGGGTCTTTAAAGCACTATTATTTTATGCAATGAGTAACTGAGCTGTTTTGCCAGAGATCTCACTATCCACTCTTATCATTTAAGGAAACATATTTGCACGTAAATTATAAATTAATTTGCATTTGTCTGATGAAATAGCTGCTATACAAGGGTATTTGTGAGAATCAAGATTACTCCCCGCACACCCCCCCCCCCCCCCAATAATTGGTAACCATTGCTCTGAAGAACAATCATCTCACCCACATCCAACTCAGCACTCCTATTTTTAAGAATCAACAGCAGTCTTACTCCTGAAGTCTATGGGCAAGAAACAAGATTTTGCTTCAAGTGCCATATCTGAGAAGAAAAACTCATGGATTTTCCATAATACTATATCCTTTCCTTTACTGACACTGCCACAACCATATGCTGAGTTTTGGGGTATTAGGAGTTCAAAGTGTATTAATAGAAATGGAGTTACAATGATCTGTTACCTGTTCGTGATGGACCACAAATGTGCCTGTAAGTACTGCTGAATTACAATTAATTTCCTTTGTGTCAAGATGCACAAAGAGTACAGCTTAAAGTGTGTCCCTTTTTCTTCTGAGGTAACATTTGACCACAAACCATCCTGTACACTTCAGGGGAACACTCTTTTTAAGTAACAGAAACATTTTATGATTTCCCTTTGCCAGAGCACAAGATGGCCATAAAGTTAGCCTAAGCTGGACAGACAACCATTTCTTTTAATAATATTTCCAAAATATGTGATTAATACTCACAAGTAAGCAGCCTTCCCTTCTTCCAGCTCTTTGCTTTTTCCACTTGAACCACTCTTTTTCCCACAGATCCTCCTGGTGATGCACATTAGCAATCCACATTGTCGTAAAAAGAAGCAGCTAACATCAGTCACAACCAGGATTAACAAAAGGGCTGCCACTCCCAGGCCAATGATAGCACCAAGTCCAAGACCGTTAAAAAGAGTGTCTTGGAAAAGAAGAAAAAAAAAATTAATAAAATTAATCCCCAATAATAGTACTTTATAAAGCTTTCAAGCTGTAGGCCAGGAAGCTAAAGGATGTTTAAAAATGAACCATTCTGAAATTAATGGAAATAAACAGTCCTGAAGGTTAGGTAAGTGTAAAACTTGATTAAAAAAATAACAAAAAGCATCTTTTCTGATACTAAGATTCTAATATAGTCACAGAGCATAAATTATTTAATAAGAAATACCATCACATCTTAATATTCAGTGTGTAGCCTAAGACAAACGTTTTAAATGTTAAGTGTAATAGCAGTTGATATAAATTGTCATTTTACACATTACAAAAATAATTAATTAGCAGTGGTGCTAAGCAGAATTACTGAAAGGTTTACGACTGCTAAAACAGCATTTATTCTTCTGAAGGTCATTTCTTGAATTCAAGTAGAATTAAAAATTCTTCAAAGAAGTTAATTCAAGCAATTTACTCTGCAAACAGTTGCACGAGTTTATTCTTAAATACATCAGGATGAGGAAAACATATTATTATATCATTATAAGGTTAGGATCTCATTATGTATAGTCTTGTACCTTGACAATACATTCATCCACTTCAAAATAAATATATTCCACACTTGATATTGCTTTCTGCATGTGTATTATGCAAGGTGATGCTTAGCTAATTTTACTTCATTACAAATCTCAGAAAAAATGTTTTGACTCAGTTGACATTTCCATAATACACAAATATGTTTTAGACAGTTTTGAGTCCTGTGATTCTGAGAACAACACATACTATGTTTGTGAACTCAGACGACCCTTAGAAAGGAGAGGATTTGTATTTGATCGGTAAGCTGGGGGGATGGGGGTAGGAAATGTATATGTTGGTAATGGTTCATGCATCCAGCTACTTCAAGAAGGTGCCCATCTAGTTTGCAAACTGGCTAGTGACAACTGCCTGCTGTGATGCTATGTCCTGAGCAAGCTCTACAGGGGAGAGGAACTGCTTTTTTTCCACGTTCACCTCGCACATCAGCTTTGCTGACTTAGTGTTACCATGCCTGGGAGTGACGGGTGGGTCGGCACTGCAGTAGTACCTTTTCACTAGAGGCTGTATCTACATGCCTGTGGCCAAAATAAGAGTAACTTTTTCTGAGAGTAGACTACTTGACTGCTGTTGTAAGACACCAATCTTAATATAATATAATATAAAAGTGTTAATGAGAGTACTACTGTCCTCTCCTTTTTTCTCATTCAACTCCATGATATGTTGTGGACTGTTTTTGGATTAAGAATACAATTTAAACTATCATATTTCTGCTTAACTAATTTTTAAGAACATGTATTCATTTTTAGAAGCATAATTTGAAAATTATTTTCTTGAGGACTTCTAAATCAACACACACTAACAGAACTGTATGCTTTGTTAGTCTATGTGACAGAACTCTTAAATGAAAACATAAAAACTGTTTTTCAAAACAAAGGGAACAATTTACTTCTTATGCAATCAATTTCATTGTCTATTTTATGGGTTGTTGTTTTATAGGACTGTTTTCAGTTATTATTATTACATACTAAGCCAGAATTCAATGTATTCATCCACATGGATGGATAGGCAGACAAGCAGATAGATAGAACTTCAAAGTTAATTTCCTTTCTTCAGAAAGACTTAAAAACCACTACACAAATAACAGAAATAACAACTCAACAATGAAGTAATGTATCATTTATGCATTGCCTCATCAGCAACGTTGGAAGTTAGCATTTCACATGAATGATTTTTTTAAAGATAAGAATTCCTAGTTAAATATTCCATGTATAGTTTCCAAAACTTACTTTATCCATACATCTATTTAATGACCACCTTTCTAAAGTTCATTCGTTTGTGTTTATCAATCTGAACTGTCAGAAAGACATAAATAGATGGTTAATTCCAGTTTATTGAAAAGCACCTATATTTCAACAGATACAGTATCAGTAAATTGTATACAGTCCAGTTCTAGAGACCTTATACAGCAAAGTTATCCTCCCTATACCTTCTTAACCACTAAATAGAAATGTGGAGGAGAAAAATTGCTGGCTTTTAATCCAAATTTTTTTTATATGGATTTGGGATTATTTTCTCACTGTTGACATTTTTGTCTTTTCCCCCCCCCCGCCCTTTTTTTTTCTTTATTTTAATGCAGTGCCTACCATGTTTTTACTGATTTAAACAGCATTTCCAGTGTCACTGGAACATTGTGATGTGGCAAGCTTCCCACTCTAAATGAGTCAGTGCCAGAAAAGCCTACGCAATAGTTTAACTGCCAAGTGAAGGAAATGTTTATATTAAAAATATTGCTCCTTTGTACAGTGATACTCATATTTGTTTGCCACAGTTGTGGGGAAGACTTTGTTTTTAATTTCTAATCTTCTTGGTATTGGTGAGACATCATAAGTATTTCACTATTACGTATTTTTCTCTCTATAATCGATGATTTCTGATTCATTCAGCATTTCCCATCCTTGCTACTGCTTTACTTGTCTCAAGTCGTGTTTGTTCATTCAGGTTTCTGTTTCACAACATTTCAACATCTGATTTCTTGTGATGGACTATATACTTTTCCAATGTTTCTCTCCTTTCTCTCCCACACCCCAAAGAGTGTCCACATGGCCACATGCTGTGATGGGGTGAGGAGTGTGGCTATCATCAGCCTTCTCGCCTGTTTTCGGCTCTTTATGTACTTTCTTCTGAAGACAGGCAGAAATTGGAAGTATTGATGTGATAATTTATTTTTTAGTATTAATAAAAATATATAAAATTATTTTTTAAAAAGTTAACCTTTGGCTTAATTCTTTCTTAAATTACTGTGTCTTTGTATTGGTCTATCTGCTTCTTCCAGTCAGCTGCAGGCGTAGTCCTGTTCCAACTGCTTGCAAAAACAATATCCTAAATATTCTGACATCTAGGATATCAAGTGAATATGAAATTTTGTCTTAATATCTTATGACATCAACAGGAGTACTAATTCTGTGACTTGATTAAATATTAATGTCATACTACATAAAACCTTTCAACCAAATTTGAAAATCACTTTTCTTATAAAAAAATTTTGCCCTAAATTAAATTTGGATTAGCTTTACTGACAAAATTATTAAGCAATATAAAAAACACATTGTAAGAAGCAATGACTTTTTAAGTTTTTTACAGTGTTCCAGTATGTACCAAATGGACTCAAAATACTAGTTCCACTTTGTGCTTTACTACAATAAAGCATTTATATATTATAAAACTTATTTTTCTAATTGAAAACACAATTTAAATCATAAAAAATTCAATATTACTGTGAGAGAATCAGTTCTTAACAATTTTATGAAAAGCTTTATTGTATACCTGTCTTAGCAATCTAATCACAGTGGAGCCTTTTAAACACTGCGTGAAGAAAAAAAAAAAAAAGGCATAAGTTCCATTGTTCTGAATGAGTTTTAATTATAATTTGTCAAAAATATGCTAAATTTAAAATAATATGGGTTGTTATATAGGATGTGGCATAAATGATATAATATACCTTGCCAGGATAATGAAGGAAACTGCTGACTTTAAACAAAGTCACTTCATTCATCCACTTGTTCAAGTAAGTGCTTATCAACAAATACTTAGGGAAATAAGATTATGAAACTTTCAAAAATGCAAGGAAAAGAAAAAGAATTAGCAAGTTTCTATAAATGTCATGGAAAGTACTGGTAATTTTCAAGTTCTCACTTATTCATTAAGTGGCTTTTCTAACTTCTAATAAAATAACATTTTTGTAGAAATCATTAATTTTATAATGGGAAAGAGCGATGAAGAGCTTTGACAAGTAAGACAATTGCCTGGTGAAGAAAACCAACTATAAATTATAAACTAACAGATAAATTAGCTGGACCCTCAAATGTAAATTCAGAGTGAATTCCTTTAAGGAATCTGTATCATACTCTAAAGGAAAGAAGGAGTCTCTAAAGAGAGAGCCAGCATCTACGTATGTATGCCGTGTACAGGGACACTCTGTACATGGAAACCCAGAGCTATTGCTTCTCCAACAAGGGACAGGAACTTAATATGCAACGTTAATATATTCAGACTGACATTTCATGAATGACTGACAATTCAGACTGACATGTCCTTCATTTGGGCAGAATTTCTCTGTACTCTTACAGAATCACATCGTACATATTCAGATGCGTGTAAAACCACATGATAATTGCAAGTGTTATAGCAAGTGCTTGGCTTGAGCAGGGGGAGTGGAGAAGGCGACCTCCAGAAGTCCCTCCCAAACTCTAACATTCAGTGATTTTAAGTTTTGTAGAAAAGAAAAAGCAAAGTGGCACCTTTTTGTGCCTTTCTTCTCTTCCCCTCCTCCTCAGCAGGCACTGATTAAAGGAAAGATGAAAGACAGATGATTCCACATAGCCCTCAACCTTTTACAGCCATGTAAATTTTTGAGGAAAAAAGAAATTACAGGCAACACTTCCCTGAGCTCACAGGGTCGCACCTGGCAGCTACGACTGAACGGGTGAGAATGAGAGCACAGGGACATTATACACATTCATACGTCCTTTCAGGTCAGTCTGAAGGCAAAACAGGATCCGATCTCAAGGCGAAGCAGTTGAATATTCTGAGCTAGGGGATGAATTTGAAAATGCTGCACTGGGTAGTGGCAGGGAAAAAAAAAACCCAACAACTGTTGTTTATCATCTTGAAGTTCCCTGTTGTACTGACTCTTAATAAGCCTGTCCAACCATGACAGTTAGTTCTGCACTGCCTATGAATGTTACCTTTGATTTTATATCTGATCTGGAACAGTTCTTATAATCAAAGGCGTACAAGATTTATACACCTATTCCAAACCTCTAAAAAGATAGAAAACATAGATCTTGGAAATCACTATGCACTGATGAGCACACAAGTAATCATAATATAGTACTAAAAAGTTAAACTGTGTAAGGATTTTCTGCTAGTTAATAGTATAAGGTTGAAAGGCCAAGGCTCGCTAGAATAAGCTGTGCCAAGCTAAATACATGGAGAGGGGGGAAAAAGAAGGGCACACATCCAGACAAGCAGCACATCGTGAGAAAACCAACAAAAGCAACATCAAAAGGATTTACCAGAAACATTATAGAATTCCAGACAGGTAACACATATCTTTAACATAGGTCCACAGCAGATATAAAAAATGTATACAAATACTACGAGGTTTGTGCTGGAGGTAGAGTATTGAAAATACCCAAAGAATGGTACTTTATTTCAGTCATTGCAATTACTCATTTGTTTCCAGATGCTTTGATATGATTTTTTATTATTTATTTTCGTTTTCTTTGGGGATGCAAGTACATTGACATTTGTACATAATAAGTGGAACGAGTTTCTCAATCGATAACAGTTTAAAAAGAGTGATTCCTCTTTTAAAAATAACTATGCCTGATATTTATATTTCACTTTCTTCTAATTTTCTTGTATTGGAAACGGGATATATCTCAATTGCAGGACTTGCATAGCTTTGCTCACCACCTGAAACATCTTCCTCTGTTTCCCAACATATCCAAGGGGTTTAAATGGAGCTGTTGTGTGCTCCACCTCCTTTGGTGAGGGTTATCTGAATGCAAGGACTGTGTGGCACTCAGCAAAGCTCACAAGTGGCAGGTATGCAGCACGAACTCTATCTAGGGTAGCATGTGAAGGTAGCATGCACACAGCTTTTTTAGTGAGAATGATATGATGCTACACTAACATATTAATAGATTATATTAATTAGAAGATGAACCATTTCTTAGCTTTGTACCAGAGCATCCCATTATTATGCACTCCTGTGCCTTACTGAGATAAAAATGATGGGAGGCAAAAAGGATCAAGCAGGCAGTAATCCCACCTACCCACCGGAACAAGCACAAATAATTTGGCTGCCACAGCCAGAGCTGCATGAACTGCTTTTAGCAATTTAAAACAATAAAACTTGGCTTTTGAGTCAGGTAAGTGCCTAGCAGCTACATGTCTACCTTCAAATGAAATTAAAAAATCAATACAGTTGCAGCACCAACTTTAAAAAAAAAAAAGAAAAAAGAAAAAAAGATTCTGTGCAAGTCATTCCTGGGGAAATATATGATTCAAAAGAGACCATGACAGCTCTATCCCATTCCTTAATACAAAAAGATGCTAACAAGACTATAATTGACATTAATGTTAATGCTTTTTTTTCCCCCAGTGATTCTTCCTATAATTTTCTGCTAGGACAGATAGGGCTGAAGGGCTGTGTACGAGCACAGGAGGATATGTGCTCTGTACTGCACAACTGAGTAATATGTTCTGACAGATACGGTTGACACACAGCTTTGAAAAATAAGGGAACAGTTTTATTGATCCTGATGTAACTAACTAAAAAGAGGGCTTCCTCTAGCTTTCTTCTACCCGTAAATGACATACCTTCATTGTCTACCATCTCTAATGAAATCTGAGTCCAATTACAGCGGAGTTTCAATTGTTTCACTGGCAGAAAGAGGAGCCATAAAGAAGAGCCTGTACAGCACAGACAATGATGCACAGGAGGGATGGGCATTCACAGTCAAGGGAGTCTGTGGTGTCACCAGGATTATCAATTATAAGAGATGCGAGCTACTGATGTGAGAATGTCTAAAACGGTATGTATCAGAAATGTTATGCTCTACTGATACTTATCTGAGAGATGGAGTATTTCTTTGTTATGGCAGAGATCCTCTTGCCAGCAAGTTTTCTGAAATTTCTTTCCTCTAAGAAAAAAATATTTCACTGAGACTCACTCTGGGCTCTGAATAAGTAGGACTTGAGTTCTCATTTACTCTAATTGCCTTTTACACCCTTTTTCACATGGAGGTGTCAAACAGGACATAAATAAAACAGCTAAGTAAAACAAATGTTCTGAACAGCAACTCAAGTGTCAACAACGTCTTGTGTGTGTCTGCTGAGGGATAATAAGGGAAAGGAAAGAAGGCTGCATTAACTAGAAGTAGCATCCTGGGTTGTGAAAATATTCTTTGGAGTTGTGGTTTATTACTTTTTAGGCAAAATTTTTAAAAAATTATTCCTGATACCATAAGGAATAAGCGTATTTAATGTGCCTGAAGAGTTATCAGGTGGCTATAGCCTCTTCTTTCATGTATTCACTCAGTCACCTTAGTAAAGAGTGTCTACTTCTATGGGAAGACCCTGAGAAAACCTGGGCAGAAGTCCTCATTCCTTCTGTGGCAGCAGCATCCGCACAAAGCCACAAGAGGAAATACACTTCCAGGGCAAGCTGCTTTACACTTCAGACAGCTGATAAATACACTTTTCCCAGTATTTTTGAATCAGAAGTGTGGGAAAGCCCTCAACTCTTTACATTTACTGAAAAGCAATGCTTTTTGCTTTTGCCAAGGAACAGCTAATGGGGAGGGCAGAGAGAGCCCAGCACAAGAGAGGCTGCACAGTGATGGCAGCTTTAGGAGCCCGTGACATCAGCTCTGCCTCCAGGTTTTGGAAGGCCTTGGCAAAATGTTTCTGTGTCCCAGGATCCTCCATTCAAAGCGATGTCAGACTTACTGAATGTCTCTTGGAGGAATTTCTAAGAACCTGTGTACATTAATTAAGATTGACAGGGGTTTGGAAAACAGACACTTAGGTGTGGTTTCACCAATGGTATTATATAAAAAGGTTAAATTATTTTAGTTGTATTATTCGGGAGAACTCAAAACCACACTGCACATACCACAGAGACTTGAGAGACTTCTGCATCTCTGTACTGGATGACAGCTGTAACCAGAGCGTTGTAGTCAGGAGGCCTGAAAACAAGTCTCACTATGCTGGGATTGTATCCGAATTGATTGAAATATTTCGGGTTTGACAGCACTTTCTTTTCACTCTTTAAAAACACATACAAATGCAAACATACCAGTTTTGAGAAGTATTACCTGGAATAACATTTTAAATGTATAATTACTTTATACCATTAGCTACAAGAGAACGACATCTCTACGTTGCATGTTTTGACCTGAAATGGTTACACTGGCACCGCGACTGCAAGTGTCAGGCAAGTTGTACTTGGTGTGAAAGTGTCATGTACCCATATCTAGCTTCTTCCAGTATAACACACCTGCCCTTTGGGGCACAACTGTTTCAAGCAGACAGATTAAATCAGTATGGATTAAGTGCTCAGGCTGTGTATTTCACATACTTGCTCTATTGGTGGAGTAGTGTGGCAGCCACCTAATATAAACCAAACTAAAAATCAGGGAATACTAATTTTAATTATTTTCTTTGGATTTGGGTTTTTTTGTTGGTTCTTCTTGGTTTTTTTAAAAAATATATTCACTATTGGATAAAACTCTGAGGTTTACCATTGAAACAAAAAAAATATATATGTTAAAAAATTCCCTTCAGTTAGAAAATAAGTGATCTAGATAATAAAAGAAAAACTGTTTATGTGTAATAAAGAAAGTACAGATAGAAATGCTTTAGAGACAGTTTTCTTTATTACAAAGATTAAGACAGAAGTTGCATAAAATAAAATGAACTCTGAACAACAGATGATAGACACACAAAGTTACATATTTTTCTTGACACTGTGTTTGGAAAGATGCTAAGGGACATTACATTTACACTATGCACACATTTTTAAGGGGGAAAGCAGAGACGACAGCAAGTATGAAAGAAATCAGTGGAACAAAATGGTAGTGAAACAAGATTTAAAAAAATGCGGTTGTTTCACAAATTAAAATAAACTTATTTTGATCCAGATTTTCTCTTGCCCTTCACACTGTTTTTGAAGGCAGAAACTTACAGAAACTGCAGGTCTTGCAATATTTGTCAAAGTAGATTTTAGTACACTGTATATGTTTTCAAATGTAATTCTTTTGGAAATGTACACTTAGTAAAATTAAGTTTTCTTGTATTACAGCACACTTAATGTATTATAACTAAACTTAGATGAAAATAATACGTTCACTAGAAGTTGCCTCTACAAAAATATTAAACATATAAAATATAGTATCATACAACATAATGGCACTATGGTGGCAAGGACTACTACTGCAGTTTCTCAGGACTTTAGACCATGTAAAAATGAAGAAAAACAGATATTCCTACCTCAGCTGCTTGATCTAGGTCTTGTAAAACATCTAAACTCAATGCAGCTTCCAGCATGCAGCTTCCACAGAGCTACTGTTTCTAAACCAGTGATGATGGTAGATTCTCTGCACCTGGTACTTGACACCATTGGCCTTATTAGGATGCTGTCATTTGCATTAAAATGAATAGGAGTTTCCTCATAAGTGGTGAATACCATTTATACATGACGCCTGATAAATACGTACCAAAGGAAAATGGGAAGATTCCTTATATGCCCAGAGTAATGGGATGGATGAAGTACACTCTGATAAGCTCAAATGAGCTTTATATGTAGCAAAGAAAAGATTTCAGTGATGTCATTATAGACCTCATTTGTCTTGATACTGTTCTAACTGCTTACTAAAATTAAGATATTTTTGCTTTTCTCCTAAGAATCCAGAAGAAAAAAGAGCAATTAGAAATCATCAACATACTGGGCAACAGGTAGAAGATTGAGACTATTCACTTAATCTCAAATTGTATACAAGTCTCTGTTACCTCTTTAAAAAAAAACCCAAACAACAGTTTTCTTGTTAGGCTTAATTAGCTAACTTTATATTTGCATATGCATGTGAATGGAGCTATCAAATTCAGTGAATGAAGTTTGCATGCTGGAGAGGTAATATATGGTAAGGCCCAGGAATCAGAGTATTGGTCATATGGTTGCTTATTTAATTAAACTGCTGTATCTGTTTATCTTTTAAATATCTATTTTTCCTGTGTGCATCACATTTATTTACATGATTGCTTGACCCGTTAATTCCATCACAAAATTAAAAGGAATGTTATTTTGTTGCTCTGTAACAGTATGTTTTGTACACCTCATAAAACCACATCGATGCATGTATTTTATTTCCAATGTATGCTGTAAATGTGTCTTTTTCTGGGCAATATCTTTCCTATTTAGCTAGATAGCAATTTATATTCTAATAACCCTACTGTAATAAATGAAGGATCACATTTGAGGTTGTATTATGCAAACATTCTGATTCATGAATAATTGGTAAATGTTAGGAACTTGTCAAAACTCTGGAAACAAAAAAGACAACAACTAAAATCTGATTAGGAAAGAAGGCAGCCTTAGATTCAAAAGGTTGTAAATCAAAATATTTAAAAAATACCATTCCTTAGAGATATACTGCTATATCAAAGAATAATCATTATTCTTTTTAAGTATCTGTGCCGTCAATTTAGATTTAAGGCATAAGTTCAGCACAGAATATTTTAGGACTTCTGTCTTACAGCTAAATATTAGCTTTAAAAAAAATGACAATCTTGAAGAAATAGTAACATTTTACACTGTCAATCATAAGACCTAAAATCCCTTTTACAATTACTATATTTTAGAGGAACAGATTTACTTATCTAACATATAAGTACTAATGACAGCAGAATATTAAATTCAATTTGTGAAGACATATTTATCATTCTAATACAGTTTAAACTACAATTTTAATGCTGTTCAGTCTATACCTACCAATTATCATTTAATTTTCAAATGTCTCTTTTCACTTTTTCCTCATTCTTGTCTGCAGGAAGACAAGATTTTAAAATCTTCTATATCTTCCTACAGATAGTACAAAATACTGTAGAATAATCTAGTTCTCATTATTTTTAAAGATAGAATTATGAAGCTTTCCTAAAGAGAAATACAAACAAAACTGTGTTAGTTATTCATCTCAGAAGATAGACGACAACCCAAGGACATTATTCTCTTCCTTTTTTCTTTCTCATTACAGAGGTTTTGGGATGATGCCCAGAACTGCCTGGCTCTGCTGTCATTGAATCCCTGTATTGGGTTAACTCATCATCAGGGATGATCTTTAGGTCCAAAAGAATAGGATCATATTCAGACTCTCTAGTAATCTCAAAATGTATAATGCAGGAGAATATGAATTGGACCAGACCTAAGATCTCTCTCATCTACAAGGGGAAACTTAGGTAGATTCCAGCTGAAGCGACTATCAGTTGGAAAAAGATGTGCAATCCAAATTTTTCCCTTTATCACACTGGCACTGTGACACTGAGGATAAAAGCCAACTTGCCATTTATAATGTATATTTAGCTTTTAAAATGTCTCAGGGCTTTTCATTAGCTCTTTCACGTTATGTTTGGAGAGTTCACAGTCGATCACTCTCTGTGCCCTAATTCCTATATTGTCTTCTTATGTACCTCTCTGCAATGTTAGAATTACTTGCTGAGATAATGAATTTGTAAAGAGTACTTCAAAAGTTTAAACAAAGTAGGAAAATTAATTGGAAATTTTCATTTTTCTACTTTTACACATACCTGTAGTAATCTCCTCTCTTGCTTTATTAAAAAAGTAAGAATAGAGACAAGTAAAATATGTACTAAAATGCTTAGTAGAACACTAAGTTTTCAAATTTTAGAAAATTAAGAAAATGCTGCAAAATAAGGAAATACCTGAATTGGAGTGCCTGTACAACCTTAATGAGACTTGAGATTTTATGTTTCATTCTATGAGATCATCTGTTTTACTCAAGGCCTTTAAATTCCAGTGGCAAGTACTCACTAGTTGTATCTTCAGTTTGGTTTTCTTTATTATTCAGAACAGCACTCTATCTCTGTTGTGTCCTCAAGAGAAAATTTTATTTCTTTATTTGCATCCAGTCCCTATTTTACAATGGGATCAGAATGCAGAAAGGGGATGATTACAGACAACAGCCTCTCAAAGGAATTTGCTGCTTTCCTAGTCCAACAAGGAGCCCTTGGCATTTATTCACCTCTGTGCTCCCACAAACTGAGAAAGGTCTCCTGGGAGCAGATCAGGGTCTCTTGTGCCAAAGCACACTCAGTGGAGGTCACACAGTTGGCTATTGACCAGTTGTGAACTGAGATTTTCACAGGTTTCTAGTGACACCAGACTTGGGCATTGGTTTCTCACCCCCCTGCCCCCACCACCTTGGGAATACAAGAAAAATCTACCTGCTACATATCTTCCAAATGCCAGTTCTCTGGTTTGAAGTAGAGATGTACTTGGAAGGTTGGGTTTTGTGGTGTATTTTGGTTTGTGGGTTGTTTTTTTTTTGGTTTTTTTGGGTTTCTGTGGGTATTTTTTTTTAATCACCACTGGGAAAATGTGCCAAGAGTAAAAACAACAACAAACAATTTCACTATCTGGATTTTAGAAATAGTCAGGAAAAAAATAAAGCCTCCTGCAAAAGTTCCTGCCCAAGGTGATTCTTCCCCTAAAAAAAAAAATTAGCATAAGCAATAGGACTTGTCACAGAGTTACACTATATTGAAAATGTGTTCTCACACCTGAAAGTTTTTTATAATTCTTATATGTATCTAGCAGTTCCAAATCCCCTTTATCACAGTTAAAATGTTTAATTAAAAAAGATACCTTTATGTTAAGATCCCCATCCTTCGTTAATTATTGTCTGTAGGTTCAATAAGCCCTTAAGCATTAAATGAACAAATATTTTACTAAAAATAAAACCTATGGAACTAAATAACAAACTCAATGCATATATTAACTTTTTCTTTTTTTCATGGACAAAAAGACTTTCTCCCACCTGATTCTGACTGGAAACTCAAAGTTTCACCATAGTATGCCAGGCACAGGTCAATGTAATTTGGTTCAAATTAATGGCACAACATAAAGTTAAAATGATAGAGCATAGTGGCAAGGGCCACAGATGAAATAGCGTCCCTACTTAAAACAGTGTGAGATTTTCTAGAGGTCACAATGAAAGTAACATTTTTAGAATGGCATTTGCTTGAATTCCAGCTACTTCATTATATGTACATGTTTTTACAACAGTATTTCTGTCAATAAATTAAGTCTTCAGATTTACATACATGCATTTTGAAGACATCTCACTTGTGACATGAGCCACTTTTCGAAAATGATTGTTACTTGTTTTAGATGAAAAAAGGTTTTCTTGATGATCTTTTAAAGTAAACACTTCCAAGAATAAATTGAAACTGGCAAAATTGTCCATTGTCACTATTACTAAGTAACAAGAGGATACTTTACACTGTTGAAGATGCTTAAAAAATGTATATACGTCCAAAATTATAATATAATGGTATTAAAACCATTAAAAGGGAAAAAATAAACATATACATTTAATTTATAATCAATGTTATGTTTAGTAACAATTTTATAATCTTTGTTATGTTTAGTAACAATCTGAAGGGAAGTATCTTAAAACAAATACATAATTCTTCCTTAGCTCTAAATGGCATTGATTTCTAGTGTTATTATGTAAGCAACAGGAGAGTGAACTATAAACTTAATCAGCTACATACATTCTAGTATCATATATACGCAGTAAAATCTCCATGCAGAATTTTACTAACTGACCTTTTTTTCTGAGGCTTTGTATACATTGTTCTAGTTCCAGAGGTTTTAAACCATTCTTTTAACATGCAAAATAGGGAAAACTAATTTTCCCTTTCTTTCATAAAGGTCAGATTTGAGCCTCCTGGATCAAGTCCAACAAATGCCACGAAGTGGGATGTGCAACTGTTAGAGTCACAGTATGTGAGTTTGTTGTGCAGGGACCTACTCTGATGAGGCATGGCTGCAGAGAGGCAGCGAAAAAGCATGTGAAAATAAATGCTACGAATTAAAGGGATTCATAGATAGGGAAGACAGGTTTGTTAAAATCCACTAGAAAGTACAAAACATTGAAGTTTTAAGTACGTCATGGAAGGAGCGAGAGTAACCACAACTCTGTGGAAAGGATTAATCCAGAATCAATATCCTCTCTTGAAAGACCAATTGATTGCATACCTGGAAAGCCACGAGACTAACAATATCTATGCATAGATTTCTTATAATCAAAAATATAGTTGAGGAAGTAGTATCAAATCACATGGATCAAATTCAATAGGTCTCCACATTCTCCAACTTCTGTCAGACAGAAGAGCCAAACATCATCTGTGGAAATTATCACAGAACTTACGGGCTTTATAAAAAGCTGGATGAAGAATTATGCATGCACAGACTGAAGTAATTACACTAATTAGGATCTTAACCAGGAGTGGAAACTTCAGGAGAGTACAACAGAAGAACTTGAGAAGAGTACTATAGAAAAGTACATTTTTTTTATACAGGTCTGTGTTTAGTTTCCTGTAAATATAAAATTAAGAGGGAAAGGAAGAAAGCATAACGCTTGCATTATGAACATTACCAAAGCATGCACCAGAAACTGATGACTACAATGAAAGAGAAACCAGCAGCATTCAGCTGCAGGGACTGGCCTCCATTTTCGTGTCTAGTAGCTTCACAGCATCTATCTGTGTGGATAAAAATCATTACAGAACATCAAGGTGTGAAAAAGAAGTAAATTTGAGGAAAAAAAAAGTTGATAAAACTTGAAAAATAAAGTATCAAAAGGCAAAAAGTGACAGTGTGACAAGGATGAAAAATAATATTTACATTGTTGCAGACAATCATTTGAAAGACATTACTCTAATAGAAACATCAAATGATGATTAAAGTGTGGATTAAATTGTAACCAAAGTGTTTTTGACCAATCTGGATAATAGAGTACTCAATCAGTAGAAGAGGTGTACCTTAATAGCAACATGTGGTTTTCCACATCAGCCAAAGTGGTAAAATCTTTGGTCTGACTTTAAAGAGATTTTAAGCACTTAACCTGAAGCATGTGACCAACTCTCTTGCTTCCCCTTGAGATTAAAAAATATGAATCCAAGAACAACCTAAATACCATCTTTCATGTGCCTTTCATGCTTGGAACTCAGGAAACTGCTATACAACACCTATCAGAAATAGCAAATATTTTAAATAAAAACAAAAATGCCCATAGGCTGAAATAAAAAACTAAAAAAAATCAATAATTACATAAAAAGAAGGTTCCAATCATGCATGGGAATAAAGATAAGAAGAACTTGTTCAGCTGTTTCTTCTTGCCAATAATTCTGTCTTCTTTCTGATTTACTGTAGGAGTCCAGAAAGGACCACTGTCAAAACTGGCATCAATAATATGGACAGAAGTCCATTTGAAATATGAATGACCAATATAACTAGCACAGACAGCTGGATAATTAGATATTGACTTTAATACTAGTGTGGGGAAAAAACCCAAATTGCTTTACAAAACATGCAACTTCTTACAACTTCAAGTCCACATGGTATGTCTGGATGCAATCTAGTGTGATACAAGAAGTTTGGATATATATTTTCCACTAATATTGATGTTGAAAGTTCACTTATTTGGCATTTAATACAGTCAAGTTTATGCAATATAGTGTATGTTTGAATGTCTTAATCTCCTTAACTGAATATTGATTTTTATTCAGCTACAGTGACATAGTAATGATCTGGATAATGAGTAGCATCAGTGTTAGGCTACTGTTTCAAAAGAGATTTCAAAAGAAATTGAAATGTAGAAACTCATTTGTAGTGTGAACAATGAACTTGGTTACATCTTACTTTAAAAGTGAGCGTTAAGAAATTGTAATGGAAGTCCCTGAAAACTTTAAGCCCTTCCATTTTTCATTTAGACTGTATTATATTGGTTCCTCATTATAACTACTGAACTTTAAAAATCAGTGTAGAGGATGACTTGTGACATGCAGAATTTAAGTGCTACCCAAAATCAAGGTATTTTTAGGTGTTAGGATTTGAATCTTCTATGCTTTTTTGCAACACACCTCAAATTTAGCTTAATTCACAGGGCTGTTGTTTTGTGAATATGAACTTGCCTCTACAACTCAAAGTTGTAGAGAGAGACTTGTAATACACAGAATTTGACAGAAGAGGTACCCATGTGGTCTGAACATTGGAATGGAAATTCTCACTTTCCAAATATCTTCAAACTCCTCCTGTGCTTTTCTTCTTCTTTCTTAGGTTATATTTATGGTTTATATCCAAGCTGGAGCAAGGCTCAAGGGTCAGAAAGTTACAAGTATTCTTTCCCAAGTGATTCATTCTGTTAATACTGTGTAAATTTCTAATACAGTATTTTCCTTACTGAGCTAACAAAGAAGTTTTCTTCTATCTTCAGAACAAAAAACAACCCCCAAAAAACCCACTTTACAAGAATGTATTATTTTTGAAGCCATTCTCTAGAAAATGTAGGGAAATTGTCAACTGCATTCAAAAGTTATCAGAAGAGACAAACTGATGGATGTTTGTGCAGGTATACATACATACATACATACATACATACATATGTCAGTGTGGTCACAAGACATAGGTTGAAAATCAGGCCAAAATGTTGGTCCTGAAGAATTACTGTGTAATTCTACAGTCCATTTCTGGAGATTTAAACAGGCAATTTAAAAACTGCAAGTAATGATTCTTAGTCTGGCTCAGGAAGATATTGGCAAACATTCTAGCTTTTTCTATGGAAAGAAACTACAAAAAATTGACTACAAATTCTCACAATTCTTCTAATTTAACTTCTAACATACCTTCTCCTAGAACTAAGAATAAATACCAAAGTCCAAATGCTGATACTGCCCCCATAGCTAGCTCTGCCTCAGAATGGGGCCCTGTTCCAAAATAACACACTGTACCTGGAAAGGGTACAACTGAGCTACATATAATCCCTAACGACTGTTCTGCAAAATGCTCAAGTGGGAATATCTACAGTCTTTTGTTCATTATGTAAAGAATTGTTGACTAAAGTTAAAAAAACCCAGACAGGTTATAGATGCAAAAGTATATGGGTTACTGTGCACTGAGACAAAAAATAGCACAAATATAGCCGAAACCCATCCTGGGCTGAAGAATGGTGGCATTACTACTGAAGTGCAAGTGAGGAAGGAAGAAATTTGGCTTGTTTTTATGGGAAGAAGAGCTGTAAATAGAAACCTAGAAAATAAACACAGAGATATCATTGCCTTTGGAAAGCTAAGGACACATAGACATGAGGAAATGCTGAAGCAAGGGTCAAGTCAGGGAATACTTGTGAAAACTGGATGAAATTAAGTCCGGGGGCTCTGATGGGATGTGCCCATGAGTGCTGAGGGAGCAGTCATTTCAAGGACATTCTCACTCTGAATTATCATGGAAACTGGGACAGGTGCCTGAGGATGAGCCAAAGAAAACTTCACTTCTGTCTTTAGAAAGTGCAGGAAGGAGGGTTTGGGGATCTACAGACCAGTCAGACTCAGCTCAATCCCCGAGAAGGTTATGGAACAACTAATCCTGGAAACTTGTTTCCAGGCATGTGAAGAGCTACTACATCAGTAGTCAATGTGGATTCAGAAAGGGAAATTCATACTTGAACAACCTGGTAACGTTCTATGATGAAATGACTGGTTTGGTAGATGAGGGGAGAGCTGTGGATATTGTCTATGTTGACTTCTGACACTGTCTCCCAAAGGTGCTCATAGACAAGTTCTTGTTATATGGGATGGGTAAACAAACAGTGAGGTAGAATTGAAAACTGGCTGAATGATGGGGTCTAGAGGGTGCTATCAATAGCATGAAGTTTAGCTGGAGGACAGTGACTAGCACTGTAGCCTAGGGGTCAATACTGGGTCCAATCCTGTTCAGCATCATCAGTGATTTGAATGAGGGGGTTATGCTGCCATCCAGAGGGACATGTACAGGCTGGAGAAATTTGCTGATAGGAACCTCATGATGTTCAATAAGAGCAAGTGCAAAGTCCTGCTCCTGAGGAGGAGTCACCCCAGGCACCAGTATATGGTTTGGAACCACACATCTGGAAAGCAGCTTTTCAGAAAAGGCAGGGGGGTCCCGGTGGACACCAAGTTGACTATGAGCCATGAATGAATGTGCTCTTGTGACACGGGAGGCTAATGGTATTGTCAGCAGAGGCCTTGGTTGTGCAAGCACACTTTTATTTGATACCCTGACCTGAGGTTGGTTGTAATCAAGTAAAATCTCATTTCAAATTATTTGAAATCTAAGGGAAATACTCCAAAGGACACAAGAACTAGTCCTATTGGAAGTTTATTCATAGTTACAGTAAGTCAACAAATGTCATCTTCTTTGCAGTGGAGTATGGAAGAAGAATGAAGAAGGCGGCTTTTTGGCTTCTTTTATAGCTGATGCATGGTCAGAGTCAAGAAAACCCTTCTGGAGAAAAGGGAGGTTATGCTCCCTTCAGAGCAAGGGAGACTCTGCCCCAGGCAGCCTCTTGCAGGTCAGGGTTGAAGGGATGTGAGAGAAAAGGACAGCACTTGCAGCAAGAGAGTCTGCTGTGTGGAAGTGAGAGGTGACGGAAACAAAAACCTTTCCCAGCTACACAGATGGGATCAGACAGAATTTATTTCTACCCAAAAAGAGCCACCAACTTGATTGACTAAGAGCAAAATTAAAGTGCTCACCTTGAGAGAAAACTGTGGGCATGAGGGATACTTCTATTTTTCTGTACTTAGTAATTTTCAGTCTCTAGATTAAAAAGTTCCTGACTTTTATTTTCGTAAATCACTCTATAGTTCAAAACACCTATTTAGTCTATGTAATACATCATAAAATGTACATAGATAAATTCAAATACATACATTACTTGTAGAATTGTTTATTTTTACTTTTCATTCACTTTGACACCACTGGAGAACCTAAAGTTGAGTTACTGTAAAAACTACTGATAAAAATCATGTTTGGCATGAAGAGAATCATCTTTGCTCCTAGTGATGATGAGAGACAATATCTTATATTAGATTGTCCCTCTTTGCCCATCATTATATGATTTTAAGTATTGGTGACAGACATGCATTGGAAAAAAAAGTAAATGAGATTCACAAGAGATGAAAACTTTTCCATGGATGTAAATAAAAAAAAATATTCTGACAGTTCATGCAGTATTAGAAGTTTAAAAAAAAACCCCAACAAAACAACTAATATTTCAAAGTGAGAGAATAGGTCTAAGGGCTTCTTATTATCCCCAAGTGCTTTTCTCATTTTCCCACTATTGCTCCAAGTTATTAATTTATAATGAAGAAGGAAAAAAACTTTTTCATAAAATACAATTTGCAGCCATTTTTAATATATCTACTGCCCTTCCAGAAAAACAGCACTGACTGGATAAAAGCCTTTGGAAGAGAGCACCTGCATAAATCTGACACTAATGTTTGAAAATATATCTAATATTTGCAGAAAGTATCCTCTTTTAACACCTTCCATTTCTTCTTATTTTAAGACTCATTAAATATAAAACTGTAGATGTGGTTTTAGGTTGCAGTAGTAATGGTTCAGAATGACAGCTGATTTGTATACTTCTGTACCAGCTGCATGGTACAAAGACAGTATCTCTGTCTGCCCTGCTGAGATACATACGAATGGGCTGTAGTGTCAACTTTGGGAGCTGATGGAGTTTGGCTGCTCCTGGTGACACCTAGTCAGAAGGTTTGTTATGACTGCAGAGGTTACTCTATGCTGTCCTAACACTGACAGACAAAGACGGCACACAGCTCCTTTGAGAATCCCCTCTTTTCTTGCACTATAGGGAATCCAGAATGAAATTTTCTAAAATATCACAAATTAGTGCTTAAAATTCAATAGGGACTTAGAGGCAAGCACACCGATGTTAAGCATTCCACGTGGCTCCAAGTGCTGCCAACTAGTATCCCCAGTGAGAAGTTGGAATACAGAAAACACTGCATTAAAGACTGTGGTACTCTTTTTCAAATCAGAATTCTTAAATACATACTCCTATGTCTAGGTAAAAAGTGAAATACAAAGATGGAACTGCTAACTTCAGAAAAAAAACTCCTCAAAAACCTAGGAAGTAAAATTGTGTTTACATAGATATACCATAATGTATATGTGTATACACAAATACACACGCATGGATGTATTTATACATACATTTATTTAAGGCAAAGTTTTTTTAAGAAGTTGGTTTGTTGAGCATTCCTCAAAGTAAGTGTAAGGCTCCACTGGTAAATACTTCAGAAAACCAGGAAACTTTTATTTAAGGGACTGCAAACTCTGAGGAACTAATCACCAATTTGAGTGAGTGAGTGGAGACCATGCCACAGACCTAGGAACAGAAATTACAAAATCAAGTAGATCTATAGTTGGAGGATGCTGAGGCCAACCAAGTGAAAATTTAAAGGAATGTCTGTTGCATTTATACACCTCACTGATGTCAGACAGCAATTCGCAGCCTCAGGCTTCTTCCTAGAACTAAGGCTGGTAATGGAAGATCATCATATTGTGTTATAATAGAATCTGACTGCCAGGCAGGAGCTGGTACTTGCTCACACTTCCACAGCAAGCAGAAGCTGAGGATTCAGTCCCCACAGGACTTGTGTATTCACATAAGTAGAGTTTTGGCTTCCAGTCCCTTCCCTCAGGGATTACTACTTCTGCATTATATCCAATGGTTCTTAAAAGTATAAAGCAGCTCCTTCTGCAGGAATCAGAACCCAAAGTTTTACTTTTTGTGACAACTCCCATTTCTCTGGAGAGCACCCATCGAAGGACAACAAATATATCCTTGACTCCATCTCTTAGGGGATCCAAAAATTCTCCTGGGATAAGTAATATCCATGAGATTGCATGCATAGTGACAAAGGAAGAGGAAAAGGCTGAGTTACTTAATGCTGCCTTTGCCTCAGTCTTTAACAATAAGAGCAGTTGTTCCCTGAGTACCCAACCCCGAGCTGGAAGACAGGGAGGGGGAACAAAATGCACACCCTGCAGTTCGGAAACAGTGAGGGACCTGCTCCAACACCTAGCTGTATGCAAGTCTATGGGGCTACATGAGATCCACCCAAGGGTACTGAGGGAGCTGGCAGATGTGTTCACCAAGCCACTTTCCATCATCTATGAGCAGTCCTGGCTAACTGGGGAGGTCCCAGCCAAATGAAGCTTAGCAAATGTGACACCCATCCACAAGAAGGGCTGGATGGAGGACCCAGAGAACTACAGACCTGTCCGTCTGACCTCGGCGCCTGGGAAGGTTATGGAACAGATATCCTGAGTGCCATTGTGTGGCACATGCAGGACAACTAGATGATCAGGCAGCATGGGGTCATAAAAGGCAGGTCCTGCTTCACCAACCTGATCTCCTGCTAGGACAAGGTAACTCAATTAGTGGATGAGGGAAAACCTGTGGATGTTGTCTACCTCAACTTCTGTAAAGCTTCTGACACCATTTCCCACAGTATATTTCTGGAGAAACTGGGTGCTCTTGGCTTGGACATGTTTACTCTTCACTGGGTAAAAAACTGTCTGGATGGCTAGGCCCAGAGAGTGGCGGTAAATGCCGCCAACTGCATTTAACTCTATTCATGAGTGGAGATCCTCAGGGCTATGTGCTGGGGACAGTTCTCTTTAATATCTTAATCAATGATTTGGATGAGGGGATCGAATACACCTCACTAAGTTCACAGGTGACACTAAGTTAGGCAAGAGTGTTGATCTGCTCAAGGGTAGGAAGGTCTTACACAGTCAATTGGATAGGCTGGATCAATGGGCCAAGGCCAGTGGTATAATGTCTAATAAAGCCAAGTACCAGGTCCTGCATTTGGGTCACAACAACCCCTGGCAGCAATACAGGCTTGGGGCAGAGTGGCTGGAAGGCTGCCTGGCAGAGAAGGACCTGGAGGTGTTGACAGCTGGCTGACCATTAGCGAGCCGGCAGTGTGCCCAGGTGGCCAAGAAGGCCATTGGCATCCTGGCCTCTATCAAGAACAGTGTAGTGAGCCAGACTACAGAAGTGATCCTTTCCTGTACTTAGGGCTGGTGAGGCCTCACCTTGAGACTGTGTTCAGTTTTGGGCCCCTCACTGCAAGAAAGATATTGAGGTGCTGGAGCATGTCAAGAGAAGGGTGACGAGGCTGGTGAGGGGACTGGAAGATAAATGTTATGAGAAGCATCTAAGGGAACTGGGGCTGTTTAGTCTGGAGAAGAGGGGGCTGAGGGGAGACCTAATCACTCTCTACACCTACCTGAAAGGAGGTTGTAGAGAGGTGGGGGCTGGCCTCTTCTCCCTAGTGACAAGCAACAGGACAAGAAGAAATTGCATAAAGTTATGCCAGGGGAGGTTTATATTGGATGTTAGGAAAAATTTCTTCACAGAGAGGGTTGTTAGGCATTGGAACAAGCTTCCCAGGGAGGTGGTGCAGTCGCCATCCCTGGAGGTATTTCAAATATGGTGCTTAGGGACATGTTTTAGTGGTGGCTTTGGCAGGTTAGGTTGATGGTCATCTTGATGTAAAAGGTCCCTTCCAACCAAGAAAATTCTGTGACTCTATAGGATCTACATGTATCTTGGTTTTTAATTACATTTAGAGCAATTCAGAAATAATTCAGCGGAAGTGCCATGGAGATGGGCACATACAGACAAAAGGAGTCATAGAAAATTTTGTAATAATAATATGAATAATCTGGAAGGGAATCTCAGTTATCAGAAGGAGCTAGGTGAGCACAGGATAGATGAAGCAGATTTCATTCAAAAGTCGACATAATTTAATTCTTGTTGCGTATGTCCTTCTTTGGACCTAGCTGTACATGCCTAGCTGCAAATACCTTTGCCTCACAGCAGAAAATTAGTGCATGATCTGAGTTGACTGATTTCAGAAGGTTATTTTTTCTCAAAGTAACTAATTTCACACACATCATCAAGTTTTAAGAGAGTAGGTGTATACTTTGGCAACAATGTGGTGTATATATACATGTATTATATTGCAATAATAATATTACACCATTTCAAAACAAGAAACGAGATAACCACACTGACTTATAAATATGAACTTTAATGTTCCACTGATTGTGAGTGTCTTTTGACACACTTTTTAAAATCCTCTACAGAATGTTCTTACGATGGGAATTTCACGCTCTTTTTCAAGCTTTGCAAAAACAGTTGTACATGAAACTAATTAGTTCCACAATCATAACTGTAATACGGATTCATATAAAGAAGACCTGATGTTAACAGACTGACAACTACTTCGAGGTTACGGGAGAGAACTGAAAGTAAAAAGCCCCTAAATACCTACAAACGTGTTTTCAGAGAAAAAAGTTTTATCTATCTTCTGAAATGAAATTAATTAAGGTGCTTTTCACCTGACTGTCTAGAGTTATCTACATTATCATTAATGCAGGTATATTGTGTTTGTTTCGGTTACAGCAGCTGTGGCGATAATATGGAATACTTTAAATACCTACAAGAGGTTAAAGTTAGATTGCACTGCAAAACAACTCAAATTTGTGTTTCAAATATAAAAATTGAAAAATGGCTTATCCCTTCAATTTACCTAAATGAGATACTTTTAAAAATTATTTTTCTACTTGAGAAATATTTTTATTAAGCTTTACTACCTTTCTTTTTCCCCTTTTCTTTTTTGAACATGTAGTTAAATTTTATTTCTGAATGCTGGCAATCACAAGGCGTTACCTGTTTAAAAACAAGTACGCAGGGCCTACTGAGGCCCTGAATTTCAATCAAGATGCAAATCAATTCTCACTGCTGTGATTCAAGTGCATAGAGCACTTACTTCTAGAACTGTATCTGAATGTGCTAATGAACCATAAATGCCTATTCCTTTCCATTAAGGCAAGTAACAATGGTTGTGAGATAAACAAACTCCTATGGAATAATAAAAAATGTTGCAGAGAGCTTAAGATAACTTCCCTGAAAATATATTTGAAGAAAACTTGCAATAGAGAGAAAAAAAAAGTTCTTTCAAAATTTTCTGATGACAGTCCATGACTCATTCAAATACAAAGCCACTGTACTAAGAATAATGCTGGTCACATGCTCACACTGAAACACAGATCTTGATACAGTTTACATCTTAATATATAGGCCATTGTATTTATTTAGCAAGATTTTGATTGTAAAACTCGAATAGTTTAATACATGGCACCTGATTTTAAAATGGTAATGATGATACTGATCTAATTTGGAATTTATTATTAAAGATATCATAATTCAGGTAAAAAGCTTAAAATATCTTTCCTGTAATATGTGCTTTATAACAAAATTTCTCATAATGTATAAGAAATTACCATCATATTTTAGGTTTATTTTGAATGAAATAATTTTTATATATTGCACAAACATACAACTTTACACTGCGGAGCAATAAAACTTGACAAATTAGTTACTGAAACACACTCACTCCTAAATACTACGCAGCTTTCCTTAAATAAATTCCAAATCTTCCTATTTGCACACTTAAAAATATAAACATTTCTACAGATTTTGAAGCTTGCAAATAGAATTAATAGAAGGCTGTATGCTTACCGTATTAGGGTGAATCGGTAAGATGATATCTAAACAAGAATGTTTGAAGTCTTAACCTCATCAGACACTAAAATAAATACCTAATACAAATTAGACTGAAATCAAGAATTCTAAGAACTATGTTGCTCTCAATAGACAATTAGGCAGTAAAAGGAAACTTAAAAACATGTAGCAGCTGTATCATAAATACTGTATTTCTTGATAAATGTGATCCTGCTTTGAAGATTCAATGTTCTGTACTTAAAAATGACTTTATTACTAAAAGAAAAATAGGAAATGGGGTCCCATTTAAGGGTTTTGAATTGGGTCTTTGCTGATAATAGAGTATGGGGGTCTCAGGCTTTGTTAGTTAAAGACAATTTCAGGTACCGACTGCATACATTAGTGTACTATGTGCAGCAAACAATTCAGAGAGAGAAAACACTCTAAAACTAACTTACCTGTAATGATGTTGGGCTTTGGTGGCATGCTGAATTCATACAATGTTGGTTCAGAATAACCCAGTCTGTTGGCAGCTGTGATTTGTACTTCATAACCCATGGTCCACTGAAGGTGCTCTAAGATGATGTGGTCTCTACTACCCTGCACTTTTTTCTCTAGCCACTGGTCTTCCTTATCTTTCTGTAAAGATGCAAATATTAGTTTAAATTCTCAAACCCTTTTTTATTATTTGTCTGAACTATGTGTCTACATGATGCACAAAACCCATGGAGTTTCATTTACAGAGGTTATGAACATTCAACTAATCTAATGTGGAGTTCTGAGTACTTGGACTTTTTGTAAGTTTGACCACTCGACTCATGTTTCCTTGCTGTGGGGTTAGGAATTTTGTAGGCAGTAACTTTTCACCTTCTGGGTTTAATTTATATGTCGCTCATGTTTATCTAGGGGAACAGCAGGATAATTTTTTGCAAATGCTGATAAGAATAAACTCTGAAAAAGGTTTATGTTTCAATTACACTTTGATCAACGTTGTTTAAAAGAAACTTGCCATTCAACCCAAACTTGAACTGCTCACGAATGCAAGCTGTGCTATATAACATTAGTTATATAATAGAAATACACGCTAACTATGGCAGTATGTGGTACTGCAGCAACATTTTGCAAAATGGGTTGTATTCAATAATATAAACACCATTGAGAAAGCATGCAGTCCTATGTCTAGACATGCAAGAGGGTACAAGTAAACCATTAAGATGGTGCTATAGAGAAAAAAAGGTTTCTCATAATTCAGAAAACTATCTAAGACCTATACAAAGGAACAAGCGAGGACTTCAGCTGCAATCTTAATTCTGGCATTTCATACATTTGGGGTGCTTACTTTTGCAACCACTGCTTTTAGTGTATAACATATTTAAGTACTCTTTATACAAACAAGAATTACAAAAAGACCTAATAGGCAAAAGTATAAAACAACATACACTGTCAAATCCAAAAACCATCTTGTTCAAAGGCGTATAAAAAGCAGTCATTAAGAATCCATGCAGTCCTATTCTTACTAAACACTGAGGTACAATACAGTGGCAAAAACATCTGCCAAAGCCTGGCCATCCAGTCCATGCAGCAATACAGACCCAGGCAGTAGATATAAGCTTTCTGGGGGAAAAACTCCTTCAAATACAGGGAAGTGTAACTTTTTGCAGCAGATTACGACACTTCTCAGCAGTTTATATTCAGACTCTTCACTGGAGCATCTTGCTTGACTGATACAAGTGTCAAAGAAAATAGCATCTAAATTAGACAGTTCAGGGCCCAATCATACTCCTGGTGACAGTGATGGTTGATTATTTTGGGTTTTTTTGCCCCTGGATTTCAGAAAACAGTGTGACACGCTACGTTCACTCCCTTATGTGCACTGCTGCAATAACTTATTTGCTATCAGTGCTGAGTGTGATGTTTTTTCCATACTGACTTAACCTTTTCTTATTCCGCACCAGCATTGGTACTGAGGCATGACAGTCCTTGGAATGATTAAAATACAGTAAAACATCTCTTCAGGACCATTTGCAGCAAGGTGGGAGTGCCTACTTGCAACAGTAGACAAATGAAAAACATCAGAATGGTAGTCACATTGCAAATCATGAAAAAACCCCAAAATACACTGGAGTAAAAATAGTTTATGCATCATACAGTGAAGGCTATTTTCCCATATCCTTGTGGATAATTTCTGTGGCAATCATCTGGCATGCCCCTGAATGAATCTACCTATGTTTACATTAAACTGAATGAATCCACTTACACTGTCACTGTATCAAACTAGTTCTACAAAATACATTTTTTGTATACCACTGCTAAAATAAAAGAAATTAATACTGAATGGAGTATGCATATGCAAATACTCCATAGTAATACTAGGAATAGCAAAGTTACATGGGACAATATTTTAATGGCTGTTTAAATTGGTGAGGGTTGGTAGGAGTTAGGAAATAAAACCAAAATCATATAGATTCCAAAGAATATCAACATGAGTGAAATCAGAAGATCTTGGTGTATGCACATACAACCATGTGAATATACTGGGGAATTCCTAAGAGGTTCAGAATCACAGAAGAAAAATTACACTGAAGTGAAAAGAAAAGATCCAGGCTAGTATGTTTCCTGCAGGTGGAAAAGTCAGTGTTGCAACCAGTTATATAACTCTAGTTTGAAAACAAACTGTAGAATTATATATATAGAATTATTAGAATGAGCTTGGGATTTGGAAGGAAAACTATACAGCTTTCTCTATGAGGCTGCTCTTCTGCAGGTGTAAGAATAAGTGAAAAGGCAGCTATTCCACTGTTTCATCAGATGAAGAATAATGAAAGAGCTGAAATGTAATAGGATAACTGTGTGTCATGCCAGGGAAGTGACACCCTAAGTTTAATTTAAAGTGAAGCCAACTGGGTGGGTTGAGATAAATGAAACAAAGTCCGAGACCTGAGCTCAAAGACAACAAAACCTTTTACGAAGAGTGACAAACACCAGTTAGGAGGAAGAAGAATAAAGAAAATATCTGGAAAGCAAATTGTGTTCTAAACATCAACAGATCAAGTCTTCAAGAACACAGTCTGCTTTTCGTCTCTTACAGAAAAAAGAAAACAACTGAAATGTCCGTCATTATAACTGTTATTTAACATGAATTTTCGAGCATTTTTTAGTAAGTAGAACCCAGTAATGTGTCCCAATTTGTTTTCCTATTAGTGTAGAAATGGAAAGAGAGGGACGAGAATGTAACAGGAATCTGTCAGTTAAATCTTCCTACAAATCGCCCAGTTTATGCTAAGACCCTTTAATAGGTAGCTTAAGGAGCAGAAAACAGAAGTATGAAAGAACACTTCCTATCTTATTAGGCTGTTAAATTACTCTTAATGCTTAAAAATTATAGAAAACCTTACATATGCAGAGTGTTCTATAACAAATGAGAGACATCTAAATCGCAAACTGCAGTCTAATTTCAGAAGGGTGCTAATATAAATGTCTTCAATAATAATTTACTAATTGCAGTTGTATCATTAATATCCACCAACAGAACCATAAACATTTTCAGAAACTACAATCAGATTTGCAGCCTCAGAGATTAATTCCTTTATTTGCATTTCATTTTGCTTCACACTATGCTGAAACAGGTCACTGATGCTGTGAGACTGATGACTGGGTAATTTCTGGGGATCTTCCTTCCCACTTCCATTACTCTTGAGTCTCAGATTCACAGTGTCCTCTTCCCAGTATATGTCTTTGGTCAAAAGAATCTGCTACAGTGCCACAGACTAACAACAATTTAAAAAAAGAGCACACCCTTAACAGTGCATATATTTGCTATAAATATATAAGCCAAAGTTATCTCAGAAATGTCCAAGGGCTAGATTTGTAAGACTATTGTAAGTAGCCTAAGAACCTAATTACCCTGGCAAAAAGAGTAAACAAAGCAGTGTGGAACTTTAGTCTGCTGCGACTTGGCTGCTTCTCGGAACTGAGGGAATATCTGACACCAGTGGGTATACAGACAATCCTCTGCTTAGGCATCTAACTATTTACTAGCCTAGAAAATAACATTCCTCTCTGTAATGGTCATTTTACACTGTATCTAAGATCACATTCTCTAGGAACTCATAAAAAGAGAGGAGAAGTGATCATTCCTCTATGGTGATCACACATTGTTTGCAGGCTGTTTCTGGTGCTAAGCTTAACCTGTGTGGTACCTTTCCAAAGTAGCAGCCTGCCTTGCTCTTGCAGGTTGCACCTGGTCTCCCACCCACCCTGAGCTGCTATGGCAGTCTTCCCTGTATCCTAAGTACTCCTTCCTCCTGCCCTTCCTTATCTCCTCACTTTCCCCGTAGTCCGTATAATCTCTTCAACCATACCCTCTACCCTTCAGTTTATTACTATAGCACTTGCTAAATAACACAGCAGATAACAGCCATTTACAAATTCAGTACACATTTCCCCAGGAATTTGCATGCATGAAGCTGAACACCCACTGTGCAACACCAGTACCTCATCATGTGTCCCCTGACCAACATTAATAGTACCATAAGCAGGACCAACCAAAGGGGATCTTGAGTAGGTCCCCATTAAAGTTACAGAGTTAGGGTCACCTCCTGCATCAGTCATGATGTTTGTCTAGGAAATTCCCACTGGTGTTCTTCCCAGTGGGCCACTGGGGAGTAGTTTTCCCTTCTCTTTCTTTTCCTCTCTCTCTCTCTTACGATTTTTTCCTAAGGTAACTGTGAAATCAATGTGCCATCAGCTTCAGTGTCCATCAGTGAAGCTTAGTAAGATTGTCTCGACTTTCTGCAACAGCATGAACCAGTTTGAGGCTGGTACTCATAAAAATTGCATAGTACCTGTTTCTCTGCAATATAGAGCAAAACATGAAGCTTCTTACCTAATTATAGTTAGTAGGTCCTGCCAATAACATGAATAAACTGATCTTAGGATAGCAGTATTTGACAGGATGAAACACATGATTTCTAGAAAGATAGAAGTTACCAATTGTCCTAATCAAGCTATAATATCTTATAGGCTGCCCTTCTCCCAGGTTAAAAAAAAAAAACACAACAACAAACAAACTGTATAAATTATGAGGGCAGTGACTCTTAATAAGATATAGGCTGTTATGAAACAAAGAAGCCACCAATGTATAGCTTGTTAGCTAACATGCAAGCAAATACACTGGTCCAGGTGCTAATAATGAGTCTGGCAAGAGTTATAGGAAAGCTAATTAAATACGACCAATGGGGAAGATAGAAGAGAAGCAGTCAACAGATAATTAAGAACTTCAAATAGCACCCATTCATTCTGATTAAAACACCAAAAAAATTATCGTGCTTTTTTGTTGTAGGAAGGCCTTTAATTTAGTCAAATTGCTTTTTCAATTGGAAGTTTAAGGAGATATGGATTTGAGATCCAAGTAAAAGCTATCTTCTTCAGTAACCTATTAAGTTTCCAGTTACTGCTTAAACTGTGCATTTATCTTTCAGCCATAAACATGAAAAATGATCTGTTATACCACAATAATACACCTTAGTCAAACCACTAGTTCAAAATCAGGTGTCCAAACATATTCAGGATAGATCCAAATTAATTTAGCTCACTTAGATCAGAGAAACAGATTAAATCCCATATACTACATGCATATATTATATCAAAATGGTTTATTTTCTTTTATTTTTAATTATAAATACTTAGATGCATTGTAATATAACTAGGAAGCTCGATCCCAGAAAACTGCATTTTATCTTGTATTGCATTGTTTTACTACCACCTCCCTTCTTTACAATGACTTTTATGCCAACTGTACTCAGTGGACTGAAGGTCTTTTATAAAAGGTAATTTAAGATTTAGGGATCAGTGATATCAGAATAACTCCTGCTTACTCCCTCAGGCCACTCTTAAAAGCTCTACCGGATTTTTCTCAGTTGATTTGGAGCTACCAATCTTCTTTCGTTAAATTTAGCTTAGGAAAACAATTTTACATGCCAAGTTTATCACTTGAAAACTCCCAAAAATATTATCAAAAAGTTACATTATAGGACACATCAGGGAATGTGACAAAAACCTATTACAAAATAAGGAACTGGTTTCTCCACTTTGGGAGCACTTAAACAGGTTCTGCATTTTATTTCTCAAAGATTGATTATTTTTGTTAACTACAGCCCTCACTACCTTCTGTTAAACACATCTAGATATCTGATGTTACGTCACAAATTTCTTTTAGGCACTTGAAAAGACATGTAAATCTGCTACTGCACTCTGGTAAAACATCTTTTTATTTGGTCTACTCAGGTAAAAGTAGTATAAATCTCTGTAAAAAAACCCACAAAGAAGTTCTTAGAAAATGCAATCTTTGAATAGTTACTTCTTCATCCCAATCCTTTCTAAACAGAGCGTATCAGGGCAAGGATATTTTAGCTACACTACTAATACCTCTCCCACTCCACACCCTCTCTGCCCCCCCCCCCCCCCTTTTTTTTTTTTAAGGTAAACAAATTACACATTGCTGAAAAGACTGTTCTTTAAACTTGCCAGATTTGGTGAGAACATCTGACAGAAGACAAATAATCTCTGCACAATGACTGTTAAAAACCTGATATGTACACTGAAACTCATAAAAGTCCTAACAATTCATCAATTAATTGGCTTTTGGATCCTGACTCTTGGAATCTAGAAAGATGGAAAATATGAAACATGATCAGATAATGTAATTTGAAAATATTATGGAGCACTGGAATATGGTTTTCTATCTCTAGGATGCTCTTTATCAATACAGATTCACTTGTAACAGTTTAATAATTTGCAATTCAAACAGCCCTTAATTATGCAACTTTAATATCTGCTGATTTACTGCACTTTTGAGAACTGAACTCAAAAGTCCTTATGTTGCTATGTAACCAAAAAGAATATATAGGTATTTTGTTAGAAAGAACTTTCAGGTATACATTTACAAACAGCAAGGTGCTTTCCTTTCTTTTTTCTTTCTTTCCTTTTTCTTTACTCTCAGAGTCGTTTTTTGTTTGTTTGTTTGCTTTTTTTTTTGTTTTGTTTGGGTTTGTTTTTTGTGATGTTTTGTTTTCTTTAATTTTTTAATAATCTGGCATTAGCAACCTAGCCACAACAGCAAACATACTGAACCATATCTTCTTTTCTTTTTGTATTGTCCAAACCATTTTGCTACATTTCAAATCATGTCAACAGTCTTCTCTACATTAGAAGAAAAATCCACCTATTTTGTTTAACAGAAATACTTACACTTCTGTATTTGACAATATATTCCAAAATGGGGGCGCCTCCATCATCTTGTTTAGTTATGCTAAGTTTAAAACTCTTTCCGCTTCCTGGTTGTCCATGAATTGAAGGGGGGCTTGGCTCCCCTAAACAAGAGAAAAAAAAACCAGCAGATGATAGTAATTATGAAATGTCTTAAATTACAGCTGGGAGCTTGTCCATAAGATTGTTAATCAATTATCTTCAAAATCAACATGATCCTTCCAGGCAATGCAGAACATCCTTAGTAAGTGTTAAATATTTTGCTTAAATGTGTTCTAATGTAGATGATTTCTCTCATACAAGGAAACTGAATTATGCCAATTATGAAAGAAGTATTTGTTTCTTTGTGACTTTGCAACTTTTGTCACTTTCAAATGTGCTTTGCTTCAGAAATGGTTCAGCCAACATTTCAGCAAGGCTGGCGATCGGCTCATCACACGGAAGGTTCAGAGCAACGCTGTTTTACAGGAAAGCAACCGTCACATTAAATGTGACCTTTAGTCCCATGTGCAAGATCTAAACTCTAACACAGATTTCATGTAAACTAACTCTTGGAGAAATGTGCCAAGGCAAAATTAAATACTTTTAGAGTAGCCTACATTAATAATAAAGAACAAGATTTCCTAAGGAAAACTATTTTCTCTGTAATGAAAGGATAAAAATAATCTTAAATGTACAGCTGAGGTGTTAGTAGCCACTTTGCTAATGAAAATTCCCAGAATAATTATCATTTCTATGTACATTGCCTAATATAATGTTTTAAATCAGATCCTAAACAAACATATGTTGTCATACTGAAGTGTTTTAATATAGCTGTAAAGTTGCATTCACCCAAAGAGATACAGTTTCATTAGAAATAGTCATAATATTTGTATTTATCCCTTCCCATAATAAATTAACTTACATATCAACATGCAATTTTCCTGGCTTTCTATCAGATAACATATTCAAACTTTCTATCAGCTTCTATATGTTTTTTATCAGGTATGACGTTCCATATGAACAATCTGTTAACAATAACAACCGAATAACAATCTGTTATTCAACATATTTAGAATATGTAAATGCTTTAATCAAAAAGAAGTCAGTTTTGAATACAAGAACGATATCAATAAGAATATCATGTCGTAACATGGAAGTATTGTGTGTTCTCTGTAGTCACCGGACTTTTATTGTTCATTCCACTAGGGTCAGTATTCTGAACTCCACTCTAGTAATAGTTTCTGATGCATTTTGGTATATCTGTTTGAATACTATAGAATGTCATCTGGTACCTCTTTAATCCTTCTTCTCCTTTGTGTTTAATTTATTAAAAGTAACTTGAGAAAAATATTTTTAATTTTTAATATTTAAATCTGGATGTCTTGCCCTTAAAGGTTACTGCAAATATAGAATTGGTTTTGTAGCATTTATCATTTACATGTGGTCTTAGTTAAAACAATTTATTCTCATCATTTTTCATAGCTTAAGATTTCTGTCTAAGGCTTGATAATTGCAAAACTTATGGCAGCACAATTTGCTGAGGAAGTGTCTCCGGAAAGGGCCAATTCATTTCTCACAGATTTCTGTAATATTCTGGGTGCAAATATGGAAAAGTCCTTGATTTAATATCTTTCATGGTTTGTGCTCTTGAATATTAAACAAAGGCTAAGTCTCAGGAATAGAGATAATATGAGAAATTACCCATTTTTAAGTTCATTCATACTACTTAATGGAGGGAATAAGAGGAACAAAACATTTTTTTGTGAGAAACAGTGTAAAGACTGATCACACAATCATTAAGGTTGGAAAAGACCTCCAAGAAAATCTAGTCCAACCATCCCCCTACCACCTGCATTACTAACTAAACCATGTCCCTAAGTACCTCATCCAGTCTTTCCTTGAACACCCTGAGGGATGGTGACTCCACCACCTCCCTGGGCAGCCCGTTCCAATGCCCAACCACTCTTTCTGAGAAGAAATTTCTCCTAATTTCCAACCTGAACCTCCCGACGCAACTTGCAGCCATTCCCTCTTGTCCTATTGCTAGTTATCTGAGAGAAGAGGGTGACCCCAGCTCACCACAACCTCCTTTCAGGGAGCTGTGGAGAGCAATGAGGTATCCCCTGAGCCTCCTCCAGGCTAAACAGTCCCAGTCCTCACAGCCAATCCTCATAAGAATTGTGTTACAGACCCTTCTCTGGGCTTTGTTGCCCTTCTCTGGACACACTCCAGGGCCTCAGTGTCTTTCTTGTAGTGAGGGGCCCAAAACTGAACACAGTATTTGAGGTGTGGCCTCACCAGCGCTGAGTACAGGGGGATGATCATCTCCCTGATCCTGCTGACTACGCTATTCCTGATGCAAGGCAGGATGCCTTTGACCTTCCTGGCCACCCTGGTGGTTAATGTTCAGGCACGTGTCAACCAACACCCCCCAGATCCTTTTCCTCTGTGCAGCCTTCCAGCCACCCTGCCCCAAGCCTGTAGTGTTGCCTCAGGTTGTTATGACCAAAGGGAAGGACCCAGCACTTTGCCATGTTGAACTTGATCCCACTGGCCTCTGCCCATCGATTCAACCTGTCCGGGTCCTGCTGGAGGCCTTTCCTACCCTCTGGCAGGTCAACAATTCCCCCCAACTTGTTATATACCAGGAAGTAGTGTCTGAATATGAAACATTATCCACAGTGAATCATACTTGAAATTACGGGCTGATCTGGAGAGAACATACTCTAATAGACATTTACATTTTCATTTAATAGCACAGGCATTACTTACGGACAGGTAAGGTCTGAAAGATCTCAATTTTGCTATAGTCTCCTTGCCCTTTTCCATTTACAGCAGCTACTTTGATTTCATATGTTGTATTTGGTTCCAAATTGCTGAGAACAACCATTGCTAAAAGAAAGGGAAGAAAAAAAAAGGAAATCTGATTAAACAGTATTTTTTAAAAAGCCAACAAATTTCAAGATTTGTTTCACTTGCAACTTGAGCACCATTTTCTCAAAGTCCCATTCTTCCAAACTTACCCTTCCTTGTTGCCTGCCAACAGCCTTTTTTTTTCCTTCATCTGCATAAAACTAATTTTATTAAATTTATGCTCCCAAAGGAATTTAATGTCAGTGTTCCAGAAGCTGTAGGCAATAATTAAGGACCTTGATGGGGCTTGATATTTTATGACTGTGAGCACAGGAAACATGTTTCCTTTCTCCTAGCTGGTTATGATGATCCAAGGAAGAGTTATCAGTTATCTGCTAAGTACCTGACAGGTTATTAGGCATGTTTGTATGTGTTTAAGATATTAATATATTTATTATTAGAACTTAATATGTATTTCCATAATATATAATTCCATAAAAAGCAATTTGGAAAGTAAATGGGTTAGAAATTAGGACATGCTTTCAGTAATCAAGACTGAATCCCTGGCAGCAATCTTTCACACGTCCTGAAACTATCTCTGGGATTCTACCTGGAAATGTCATCAGAAGCAGAAAACAAGGGGAAAAACTTCCTGAAAAGAATATTGTTGCTGCAATGTGCTGCAACAAATCTAGAAAAAAAATCCAGGAAAGGGTTGTTGGACTCCAGCATCTTTTATGGCAATGCTAATTACTATAATCAATGTTGAATATGTACCTGGAAACTTCGATCCACACAGAGTTCTTGGACCATTACCCAGCTTTTACAAGAAAGCTTGCTTTTATTGTCTCCACAGAATTGCCTGCTTGCTCTTTGCCAGCTCTGTGATGAGCGCTCAAGACATCGGAATTATACCGGGGAATGGATATAAATTGGATGGACTTAACTTGAAGCATGTCAGTATTTGCCTTGCTTAGAAAAACTGTGTCTGTATTATCTTAAAAGACAATACAGAATTGTAGTATCTTGAGGAAGATCCAGTGGTCTCTTGGTCTCTAGGGAGTCCAGTTTTCATTACAGAGAAATATTTTAATAGCTGCTTAAGGCTCACTTTTCAAGTTCTGTATTTAATGAAAGTATAATTATTTCTGTCAGTATTCTTTTGTCATTCTTTTGAGTCCGAACTTATTAGAATTCTTTAGTTTTTGCAGCAGACAGACAGAGGTCCCATTACATGTGGAGCTAAAATAATTTAATGAATTCTGGAAAAAACAGTAACTTTTGCATTTCACACTCCATTATGAGCACCATGCATGAATTTGCCATTGAAACAGGCATGGTAGCTGCTTTCCTGTAAACAAAACAGTAGAACTGTATGTCTTCCAGCACATTTTTCCTTCATCTTTTTCCTGAGATTTAAAAATATCAAACTATAAACATGTCATGAAGTACCATTGCGAGAATAAGAATAGAATTTGGGGAAGAGAAGGATTATGATATATAACATTTGATTATGGTAAAATGAAATTTAAAACCTAAACCAAGCAGTAGCAGTGTTTGACTTGCCTTTCAGCCATGATTGCTTTCAAAGGATGAATAATTTCACCGAAATGAAACCTTGGGGCATACTAAGAATTAGTGTTACTGTAAATGTTTTTAAAATTTAAACAACATAAAAGCGTAACTATGAGTCTACACTTAATAAAACAAGAACGTGTTAACTACATAAAACCTAAGGATCCGATTCTATAAACACTTGAGTGGCTCCTGGGGCCTATCTAAATGAATAAAATTACTTATATATGCAGTATTTAAAGAACCAGTGTCTACTTTAGGATCCCCTGCAGAGCACTGCGTGTCTAGATGCAATGACTCTTACAAATGTATTTATGGAATTAACCCAACTAACTGTGATGTTATGTCTTCAAACTGGAACCAGTATCAGTGATAGTATGATGGGTATATATTTTATATACAGGAAAAAACACTCTAAGTATGTCATCCTGGAAAACAAAAAAAAGAACTATTCTTAATCAAAGTACTTTAAATGCTACAGCTGAAAAGAATACTTATAATAATTAACTATCCCACACTATATAACAGAAGTGAAGGGCTTAAAAGTATCTATAAGTGGTGAAAGCTTTCACTGCTTGCTAAGTGGTTTAGATTTTCTAAATATGTTGAGAATGGAAGAAAATACTTAATAAAAAAAATATTTTTTAAAAATACACATATCTTTCATTTAAGTATAAAATTAGCTTATTTGTCTTTCCATAAACAAACAAAACTTTTCACAGGAACCCACAGCTCACAGCCCTGGCCATAATGGTATTTCGACTACAGTTTTCAGTGATGACCGAATTAATTACCTGTAAATTTCAAATAATATTCTGAAAGAAAGACAGGAGTTTCATTGTCAGTATATGAATGTGAAAAGACTGGTCCACTGCATATTGTATGCATGAATTATGCAATTGGCACATGCACTGGCATATATTAAGTCCCCAAAGTACTGAAAGGGAAATTACTTCTTTCAGAGTATGATTTAAAAAATTTCAGTCTTTTTCTACCTGTCCTATCTATCTACTTCTGTTTTTATACTGTCTTCCTAATCACAGTATGTGCTTTATTTACCTGAGGCATTCAATTTTGTAAACTAATTGATTTTTCTGGGATAATTCACATAGTGACTGGTTAAATTGAGAAGAATTTGAAGAACTACTCCTAAGAGGAAAAACCCAAAAGATTCACTTGTGATCTCTGCAGGTATTTCTGGGGTCAATTAACATGAGGCACATAATCTTAGACCTTATTATTTTCCACTTATAAAAAGATAGACAGGGAGGCTGCCAGTCACACGGTACCCTCCCTCGTAGGAGATCATGACACAAGAAATTACCAGTAATTTTGGGGTTTTTTTTAATATACCATATATACAGAGTTTAAAATAAAATTAGAAATATGTTTTTGACAGGGTATGCAAGGAACTTTTTTTTTTTTTTAATTTTGTAGATCGGAATTTAAAAAGAAACACAACCACCAAAACAAATTAAATCTTATGGAACAGCAAAATTCAGTTCAACCCATTCTGTGGCAAGAATACTAAAGCTGAAGCAACATTAAAAATCATTTCCTTATTTTTTATTGAAAAGGTTCTTTTCAAAGGAGGTGATTGTCCCTCTCTACTCTGCCCTCATGAGGCCCCATCTGGAGTACTGTGTCCAGATCTGGGGTCCCCAATACAAGAAGTATGTGGAACTGTTGGAGAGGGTTCAGAGGAGGGCCACAAAGATGATTAGAGGCCTGGAGCACCTGCCCTACGAAGAGAGGCTGAGGGAGCTGGGCTTGTTCAGTCTGGAGAAGAGAAGGCTACGGGGGGACCTCATTGCAGCCTTCCAGTACCTGAAGGGAACTTATAAGCAGGAGGGGAATCAACTTTTTAAAAGGATAGACAATGACAGGACAAGGGGGAATGGATTAAAACTAAAGGAAGGAAGGTTTAAATTGGATATTAAGGGGAAGTTCTTTACAGAGAGAGTGGTGAGGTGCTGGAACAGGCTGCCCAGAGAGGTGGTGGATGCCCCGTCCCTGGAAGTGTTCAAGGACAAGTTGGATGGGGCCCTGGACAACCCTGTGTAGATCCAGGCCTGGAGACTGGTGGCCCTGCCTGTGGCAGAGGGGTTGGAACTCTATGATCCTTGGGGTCCCTTCCAACCCAGACCATTCTATGATTCTAATTTACAAGCAAACCTAAAACATTAAAGGATGAACACCATACTGAAAAAAAAAAACCCCAAAACCCAACAATTATATTGTATAGATTAGATAGATGTACAAAAAATTCAGAGCTCCATACTATTTCAAATGCAGAGTGTAAGCATTTCATCTGGAAAAGTATACTTTTTTATTGTGGATTTTTAACTCCTATCAAGACGAACCATAGGGAAACTACATCTGACATAAGATTTGTTGTGAAATAAATTGTGCTATAAATCCAAGTCAATAAAACCAAAACAAAAATCCCCAGATGCTTTCTGGTCCAGGAGTAGGTTGTTTATATTACCTTACTACAGTAGAATTGTAGGGGAAATGTCTGACATATTAAAATGTCTTTTCACCAAAGGAAATCTACCTCAGAAATCTTTTAAAGGCTGTGATATATTGCATAAATCATCACCAAAGCTAGGAAGGTTAGAGGAACTAATAGCACAGTTACACTACATTAATCCCAAAGTAGATTTTATATGAGGTTAATTAACAGAAATATCACATCAATATATTGTTCTCATTGAAGAACAATCTGTTGCATAGAACAATGGTCTTCCAGTTCAAATTCAATCCCTTGACGATATCAGGTCTAACTAAAGTGGGATACAAATTTATTTTGAAACAAAGCAGCTGACATACAGCATAGCTGAAATATCATAATCACTCGTATACATTTCAGATAGTGGCAGTAGTGTGAAATTTCTGTCAAAGCAGTATTACAAATTTTAGGACTTTCTCCCCACCCCTTTTTCCTTCCCTCTCGTCTGAGTCTCTGCTTACAATGCAGACTGAAAGTTGATCAAATACAGTGTCCATTAATAAGTGGAGTGTTTTGATTTAGCAGTATTTTGCTGCACCTTTTACTCATTATTTTACTAAACTGAAGGTAAAACTGAGTCCCCTGGAAATACCTGAATCTCTTTCAGAGTGAAAACTGAATACTATTTTTATGAAGCTTAAACACGTTTCTCTTTGTGATGATGACTCATGTTCATTTAAGGACAGAAGAAAAAGACATGAGAAGAAAGCAGTGAGGAACCTATGGTAGTATAGCACTCAGGTTCTCAGACTCTTGTAGATGTAGATATATATATTGTATGGTAGATCAGTTATAATTAACATGAAGAATTTCCTTATACAATTCTTTTCAGGAGTTATATAAAAATATGTTCTTGGCAAAAATTGATTAAATATTTTGTGTAAAGCCCCAAAACACAATCACCATGTTACGTTCCTTCATGTTTGGGGTTTTTTTTAAAATTATTTGGTCAGGATTCCGAGATGTCAGTATACAAATGGAAACAGAAGTAGTATCAGCAAATTACAGTCATTTGGGATATCTTTGCATATTTGATTTTTTTTTTTTTAAATTGAAATAAAACTAAGAAAAGATCAAGAAAAGATAAGAAAAGGCACAATTATAGTTATAAAATATACAGTGCTATAAATTGACAAAAATAAAGCAAGTAAGACTAATCCAAAAAGCTTAGAAAAGAGCACATTTGTTGATTGACACTATACTTTATAATACATTGAATCAAATGAATCTAAAAATATGTGGATTTTGTCATATACTTACGATCTAACAACAAATGGGTTTTCTTTAAAAGTTCCATTTTGTATTTAAACAGCAACCTTCGTTCAGCCTGTGTCTAATCCAAATCACAATGTATCACACACACACACATAAAAATTCTTAGAGAAACATTCCTGGAAGAAAAATAGTTTACTTACATGGATCACTTTATCAGTAAACTGTTCCCAACACCTTATTCAGAACAGAAACACGATATGATATGAACTCCTTATCAAATAATTAGCTTATACAAACCAGGGTTAAGAAAATATTACTGTGTGTAGCATTTTCAGGCTATGGGTTTACAAAATATATTTGCACCCCCGTTGATAAAAGGGCCCAAATTATAATAGTATCTTCTTTAATTTTCTTCTTATATTTATTTGGCAATAATACAGAGTATTTTATGAACAAATTCATTGTTTTCTATCCCTTGCATTTTCAACTTTCTGTATTGTCAATGTGCTTCCGTTAAGTAGTTATTTAGTTAAGTCTGCCTACCATAATGAAGTTTTATTCTTCCTGTGCTAACATTTGGTCTTCCTTTTCTTGGAAAAGGTTTGAAGGTATTTCCACATCCATGGACAATTTGGGTTGGTCAGAAGAAGAAAATCCTATTAAAATCTGTATTATTTTTAATGCTGACATTTGGTGTACTTTTAGCAAAATCAGACTTTCTAGAATGTGAGGTATCACTATTCATTTCAATTTGCTAACTATTAATTTCAATTTGCTATTTATCCTTCATTTACAGAAACTAAGAGTATGTAATAGATATACTGGCTTCATAGAATACTGTATTTTTTTCCTGTTTCCTGATATTTTTATATCTAGACAAAGTTGCCCAGGGCCCCATCCAACCTGGCCTTGAACACCTCCCGGGATGGGGCATCCACCACCTCTCTGGGCAGCCTGTTCCAGCACCTCACCACTCTCTCTGTGAAGAACTTCCCCCTAACATCTAATCTAAACCTTCCCTCCTTTAGCTTCAATCCATTACCCTTTGTCCTGGAATATGAAAGGGAGGAGAGAGAAGGGAACAGAAGGGGAAAAGGAGAAAAGAAAGAAAGAATGGACAATTAAAAACTTACTAGGTACTACCATATTTAAAATCAGTGAGAAAGTGCTTGAAATGAAGGCATACTTAATAAATCAATTCTTTACACAATTCAATAGGCTAAAATGGAAATACATATGGAGATTCAAACCCATATAATTTAAATGCATTTCAAAACCAAATACTTTGAATAACCTAACCTTTAAAACGCCAGATCTCCTCCAAGTGCTCATTAGCCCTTCATTCTATTTATTAAATAACCATTCTACAACTACCTTTTAAGAAATATGTTGTTTGTTTTTTTTTTTTTTAAATGTGCATAAGATTCTGGGTGTTCTGAAGTGTTGACATCTATTTGGTGATAAATTAAATAACATTCATTAATGGTTTATCTTTCGTTATCCTAAAATTTTGAAGCATTAACTTAAGTCAATCAGAAATGTGGAAATGAATCTCCTGGAGACTGGTGAACTTTGTCTTGGGCCTCAGAAGAACTGACTGCACTCTTGTAGTTAGAACACACAAGTCCAGTTCCCAGTTTTCTCCATAGAGGCCCCAAGATGATGCCTCAACTAACTTAGGTTAGATCAAAAATAACTGTAGGTTTTGGGGGCAAGGGTGAAAGAGACTTTCTGGTCAGACTGAAAGGGGTGTGTAGGAGCAGAAGCATGCAGCAGGCCAACACACCCAGACAAGGCTGCGTTGCTACCTGCCACCAGCCTACTGTCTTTGGAGCTGTCAGAGTGACAGAAGTCCCACTCTCGTTAGTGCTGGTAAGGCCAAATGGGGGATTGTGTGTCCAGGAAGAAAAACAAACCAAATAGGGTCCAGGCTGAGGAGCCTAGGGCACATGAACAATACACAGATGCCAAGGCTTAGCTATTATTTGGTCTTAGGAAGAGAATCCCAAAGGATGACTGAACAGCCAGCTACCATCTCTTCTCAGTGGAGATAAAATAACGGTGTGAGTCTCAACAGTAGCAAAGAAGAGCCGCAGTCACAAGCTGCAGCTTGGCACGTTCAGACCAGGTATCAGAAAAACACTGGGAAAGAAATGAAGGAACGGGTTACACCACAACAAGCAAGTGAGGAATCTCTGTCCTTGGGGGTTAAGACTGTGTCAGACAAAGCCACACCTGGCCTAATCTAGGATTGGTACTAGTCCTGCTTTAAGGTGGAGTTTAAACCAGGTATTCCTTACAACCAATCTTCCTATGATTCTGTAAAATAAAGGGAAATACTACCTTAGTTTTTGGAACGTTATTTTCTCCTCTGCTATAAAATTATTGGGAAGCTCTGAATGCAAGGATTTTAAAGTGTACTGCTTGAAGAAACAGCCAGCCACTTGAACAGGGTGACACTTAAAACTTTTTATAAAACAATAAAACAATACTGTAAAATCAATGGGAATTTGGACTGCTACCAGGTATTCTCCTGATCGTGCAAAAAGAAGGTATTGTGTAAAATGCTTTCTAAAATATGACTAATGTTCTCAGTATAGCAGCATGAGGGTTCATTGTTAAATATTTATGTGACTATAATTGCTGCAATTTTAATAGTACAAATTACACTGCTAAATATAAAATCTGATTAAGTTAGACCTTTCTGTAAATCAAATTTATTTTCTGTAGACATTAATTTTAAAATTCTCCTATAACAAAAATTTCTAGGCCGTTTAATACACGTGACCTTCCATTGCCAATATGAGCACATAAAGACAATAGAATTAAGCCTTCTAAGTAAGTAATACTTTACTGAATGAATATGCCATACGACATTATGTAGTTAAGTAATAACTGTTAATCTCATTGCAGAAGGGCACTTAAGGTCCTTATTAAGATAATTTACGCTGCGTCATTTATCTTTTTTATTTTTTTTCCTTCTCTTTTCCATCAAGGCTAAAACCAATGTATACTGGGAGATGACCCAGAAAATAAAACAGGGTTTTCTACGAGGAACAGGGATTACATTTATTAGGAGATTACAAAAAAACATGCTGGTTGTTACAGTTTGGCTAATGCCACTATGTATTTCCTGTTTTATATCAATAATCACCCTGGATTATTGAAGGAAGGAATGTATTTTTTCAGGGGGCTGCTGGAGGGCTAGCTATGAGTCTGTGCATGTCTTTCTTCTATACTTGTTATAGTTACACCACTTTCTCCCATTCTTCAATTGTATAAAGCAAAGTGTTATCATATCCCAGTCTATCTCATACCTGCCAGAATCTAAAATGTCTTACACTCCCCTGTAGAACAGAAAGAACAACTTCTATTTTTTCTTCCTGTCCATTTTCCTGCAGCTCCTATAATGGAAATCCTGTTGTGAGCTAATAACCCATCTGAAATTTGCAACACGTTCAAAATTCCACCCATGAGTTCTTTTTTCTTGAGAAAGAGGTGAGGTAGGCCTCACTTGAATTCATAGCAGATGAATCTTGTACCTTCTAAGCACAAAGCCTACAGTGGTGCATCTGGAATACGCCAGTTCCCATGTGTACATACTGGCTAATGATGCAGCAAGTCCACACAGTTCTGAGGGCCATACTGATGTCTGAGAAAGGCAGGTAGGAGAGACATTCTTGCAATACACTGGCACGGGGTGAGCCCTCCCATTCGAGTCAAGGCTGACTCCACACTTGTGCATCAGCATAGTCACTGGCAAACAGGGCTTGCCAATCTGAGGGCGGATCACGTATGTCTTTCATGACACTCACTACTGTGGAAAAGCAGACTGACATGAAAGATGATCTCAACAACAGTTCTTTTGCTTCTTAAATGCAAAAATAATTTCCATTCATAACTTTTTCTTGCTCCTCTCCATCCTACTCCTGCATACTATACTTTACTTCTTGCCAATGGAGAAAGAAAAGCCAGAAAGTTATTAAAAGGAGATTCATTTAATGATACCACGAAATGTAATACAGATAGGTCTATGCTTGCTCTGTTGCTCATTGCTCTATGTGGCAGAAGAAAAACTCCATTTATAACTATGCTGTCATTCAATGACCCTGAAAGTACTTAAAGAATATTCTACCCTCCAGGAACACTTTTCTGTTTTGTATTACAAAATGCAGAAGTTTATATATGCATAGATATTCCATAAATATACTTTACCTTTTTGTAAGCAGATTTGCAATGTAAAATAAATGCAGATGAATACAATACAGATTTGAAAGGCAAAATTTGCAGCTGCAGCATGCATCTCATTTATCAGATATTCATATCCAATACTGCATTGCATCAATCTTTCCTTAACAAGATTAACCCATATGAGCCAGATCAGTAAGATCTTTACATCAAATAAGAATGTTTGCTGTAAATTTACTTAAGAGTGTACCATCACAAAAAAGCCTGAAAAGGTCTAAATAGGGAGTAGCTGAGAGTTATCACTGGGAAAGACCAGGTGAAATTTATTTGGGATAACAGATTCTCTATTTAATAGCTTATTAAAATATTACTACATAGTTCTTGCAATCAAATTATCTTGCATTTCTTCTTACGGATTTTCTGGTCTGTCTGTTAAAAAACCCCACAAGCACCACTTGAACATAAATCACACTTTGCAATGAGCTTTGACTGTTTGACAAAATGCAATTGCAAACAGAATTACAAGCTATTGAAGAGAAGCGCAGGCTCAGACATTGGCAGTGGTTATAGCCGCATAACACTCAGTTGCTTTTAGTTATGAACTCATGCTGTGAAGTAAATTGTCTGGGTTCTCTTCTCATGACATTTTATTCAGCTTTGAATGTGAAAGTAAATTCATTCTCCTGATGATTCAGGTCTGTATAAAAGCCTGAAACATTTAAGCCTAACTTTTCCTTTACACTTCTCACTTTCCAGTCTCTCTAATCCGCCCATGTAATTTAGTTTAAGACATTTATTTATAATCCCACCTTTCCATCCACATGAGACTTTTAGAGCAAAGATTAAGCTGGATGGAGGCCAAGAATACTATAGAGAAAGACTTAGAGAGCTGAATAACTTTCTTACATGCAGGTATACACACAAATTAATTTGGATTAAAAGTCATCTTTTTCCTACCATTTAATAGCTAGCTATGTTGGTTAAAAATTGTGTTCATTCTTTCACTATCTTTTTTTCTTCCATTGGATGACATGTTTGAATTGTATTGTGCCATTTATCCTTAGTTTTCAGATTTTTTTTAAAATTAAGGACTTATTATTTGTGTTACGTGTATAGCATCTTACATCATTTCAGCTTAATAACAGATATATGCAACTCCTGCATTCTTACAATTTCAAAGCTGTTTAAACTTGAGAAAGCTAGTTTACAATCAAGCTAAATATCGAATTTCTTGTGAAAAAGAAATCCCATGAGTTTACGCTTAGCAATAGTATCATAACTATATTAACTGGTATCAACAATGATCTCCTTTTTTCCCCTAACATTATCAATTATAGCCTATTGACAACAGACAATTTCCTAAATTAAGCTACTAATTTAATTCCATTTGGCAATGTTTTCATCGTGACAGTGTTTTCACTTCTCTTAAAGCACCTGCCTAACAGCCTGCTAAATGGAGAACCAGATTCTAAAGCTAAAATCACAACCCTGAATTCTGGATGGCTTACAGCATCATTTGACATGTACATAAATGTCTGAGACTTCAGGTACTTCTAAATTTCTGGAGCACACACATGATATTCCAGAAACGCAGAATCACTCCTCAGAAATAGCAAGTGTCGTTTTAGAACTGAACATGATCACAATTCATGTCACAGGGAGCCACCAAACCTGACAGATATGCCAAGAAATGTCTCAAATACTTACTAGAAATACTATTTTCCCAGTGGAGCAGTCTAGCAAATGAATTTTCCTTCTGTTTAGCAGCCTGCACTAGATATTCATGAATTCTGTCTTGAAGATTTTCGACTATTCAAATAATTTTGAATGCTGACATAGCTACCAAAATATTAGTAATGTGTGCTTCATCCACAAACTATACTATACTCTTAGTCATTAAACTCATTAAGAAAATTATTAAATTATATGGGGTTCATATCTCTCAGAAATCCATATGGAGGTCTTCCCAGTTTAATGGTGAGGCACTGGTACACTGGGAAAGCGCATCAGTAATCAGTGGGGTGCGTGCTTTCATGCTTCAGTAGAAAGGAAGCAGGAAGTACAAAACCTATAACCTTAGATGTAGTACATGAGAACTCTAACTGATCTATTAGATTTCCTCCCCATGACAATAAGAAGATACAGTAATTGCTATATTTTAGCATAAGACAGAATATCTTCTGGCATAATAGTGCTTCTGAAGTCTCAGTGGAAAACCATGCGCTCTAAACTTGTAAAGTCTTCTGAAAGAATGCCTGTTCTTGCAAGGTCTATCAAAAAGACATGCTTAAAGACAGAAAATGAAGTTCAGTAGTTTTAGCCAAAAACCTGAACTGCAAAGATACATGAAAAAAAACCATTTCATTGCTTGGAACATCATATATATGTTATAAAAAATAAGAGAAAACAGAATGACTGTATTTTGAAGTTACTGAGTGTTTTTTGAGAGGACTACAAGATTTGCCTACATACAGGCATGCTTTCACAGTAGTATCGCCAATTTAAAAGATTTAATTACCTTATCCACACTGGCATGTACATAGCTCCCTCTAATGTTAGGGACACATGTGATAAAAGGAGCCTGAGTACCAAGCATAACACACACCACAGCAATTTAAAAACTGCTGCCTGGATAACAGAAAATCTTTTCTCTACTACAATGTGCCTAAAAGAAAAGGTAAATGTATGTGAAAGAATAGTACAGACAGACCTTTGTTTAAAAAAACCCTCATTTCACAAACAAATGACTAAATATGAAATTTCGTTTCAGGGAGTGATTCAAAACTCAGAAGCCCTCAGCACCCTAACAAAACTGTGAAGTTGGCACGTTTCTCCATCTGCCTGAGTGTCTGTCTACTGTAAATGTGAAGAGGGAAGAAAAACTGCCAGAATTTTAGTGGCCATACTCATCTTAGGCTGAGTTAAACTGACTGTGGAATAGAATTTTTCTATTCCTGCTAAAGACATCAAAAATATTTCAGAGAGCTTTTTTTTTTTTTTTCTTTTTTTTCCACGTTTCAAGCACAGCTCCACTGTGCTTTAGGTTTGTGTATAAGCGAAGTCTCTTTGATTATGAATACATTACTTGTTGCCTGTGAGGCAGAACTACATGTTCATAATGCTGGTAGGACAAAACAAAACCTGGATAGCTACTCTATCAGTTATACCAGTGCTGCTTTCTGAAGGGATTCAAAGAATTGAATCTCACAGTTTCTGAGCCCATCCTGTTTCTTCCTTGCAAAATAAAGCTTTGCTGATTACTCAGAACCTAAGCAGTGAATGTCCCTTATAAAAATAAAATAAAATAAAATAAAATAAAATAAAATAAAATAAAATAAAGTTACACAGAAGATTGTGGTAGGAAAACATTTCCCAGCACAGGTATCTTACATCTTCTCACTGGTTTGTGTCTACAGAGGGAAGCAGGTCAAAAGCCCTTCACTGGTCCTTACCCCCTGGTTTCCCACACTCAGGGGTTTACCAGCTGTCTGGCTGAAAGGATGCACACGTCTTCGGGGAAAGAACCTTGCCAGTAATAGCCCCACTTCTGTTACTTGATGAGTGGGCTTCTCTGCACTACTGAGAGGGTCATAAACATCTGGGCCCCGAGGGCACTGTTGGCAGTGACTGTCCATGCTCACCAGACTCCCCTTGGGACTGTGGCCCACAGGGAGCCCCACTGCAAAACGAAGATGTACCGAGGTTTGCAGCTAGCCTGCAACAGACCAATGTTCATATTCAGAGAGCACCCAGAAGTGCAGAAAAATCTGGCTGACATTTGCTCACTGATCTCTGGGTGAACTATGCTAGTGTTGATTATGACTTTTAAATCCCTAAATAGCCCGAAGTTGGTGTATCAGAATGATTGCTTCACTTTCTGTGCTCTCCTTCAATAGCTGTAATCAGCACAGACTTTCAAATGAAATCTTCATTATAGAAGACAAAGGAGAGGGAATAGGGAAACAGATATTTTTGGCTACATCTCCAAGACTCTGAATTTTCTCCTTAATTTGATCTGAAAACAGTTCAAACTAGTACAGTTAGAGACAAAAGGCACCTTTTGAAGGATTCTTTGAAGAAACCAGCAGCATTCCTGCCAGATGAAGAGAACTGCAGGCTGTTTGAATAGATTTGCACAGAATCCATTTCATAATGCTTTTCTTCTGATTAAACTTTTTATATTTGCTGGATGATTAATTACATAAGAATGCCTAACAAATTTGGTAAGCATCTATTGTATTTTTCAAATAAATAAACCCCGACAATTATAATTGTAACTGTAGGAGGTTTTATGCACAGTCATTTGGTCCTAATTATATTAAAAATAAAAAAAATTAAAAATTACTTGCTAGCATTAGTAGCAATTCCTTTAAACAATTTTTAGAAACATCTATTAATCATTTATTAATGCTTTCACTTCTGTAGGCACATTTCCATGTTTGTTTCATTAAAAAATACAGTTTTCATTAATTTTATGAATTTATGGATATTCTCTGTGACTGTATGGAAACAACTACACTATTCCTTCTGGTCCTGGTAACGAGGGATCAGAAGACCCAGCTTAGCCTTGGAAGTCTCTGTATTGGAAGGCTAAGTCTTCTAGGCATGCCAGTCTCCTGTATGCAAGTTTTTTCTACCTCTTAATGAAGTCTGCCTCTTAAATGATGGTCTTGGAATTTACACATAACCTACGCTGCAGCAAGAAAGAGCTGCAATCCTGTTTTATCTCTCCTGAGTTAAATCAGTCTGATAAAGAGGCATCCTGTAAAATTTCAGCATAGTTTATCACTGGCTGCTGGGAAAAAATTATGACTCATGCATTATGTATGCATCATTACTCGAGATGTGCAAGCAGTTAACTGTCCCTGCGTAAACAGCATTTATATCTCAATCTCAGCCATAAACCTGTCCCTGAAATGTGAACAGATGAAAAAAGGAGATTCGGTTTCCATTAAGGAATATTGACCAAGTATGGAAATTATGATGACCCAGCTACAAATCACAATACAGGATATACTGACTGCATGCAGTATAAACATCCTCCTCACCCAGCTGAGAAGCTGTTGAGGCATGGCAGCAAACCAATACTTAGTTACCTAAGCACAATGAGAAACTGTCCCAAAAACATGGGGTTTGGTTGGGGTTTTTTTTAATCATTCAAAATATTTAGAAGTATCCTAAATGTCCCCCAAAAATATAAAGAAAAGCCTTGATGTTAAGAAAAGCTTCTTCAAAAATTCTTTCAGGAACTGAAAACAGGGATTTAGAAGAAGACATCTCAGTATTATCCTACTATGACATTAAGTAGACTAAAACATAAATACAGAGACGTTTCAACAGAAGGTGTAGGGAACTTTCGGGAACTCTGTGAATGCTCAGGAAACAATCAAAAATTGAATTTTCCAGAAAGATTCTAGTTATATTTAGCAACCTATAAAAAGGGCCACTAACATTGTTTTTTGCATCTCCATCTGGGAAGATTTTTTCTGCTCTGGGATGTTCAGTATGGTAACACAGTGCTGTTTTTCTGGTTGGGTACTACAGTACTTCACAAGTAGAACAAGTTTTTAACTTGTGTTAATATCAGTCTTCAGGAACTTATGATAAATGCAACCAGGTCCCTTTTGATTTCCATATCAAGTTATTGAGTGTAACACCAATAACATTTACAAAACCAAGATGATTCCCACTCAGCAAATATTTGAAATTCTGAAGTAGTTTTGATTTCAAAAGTAGTTGAGAGAGAAAAATTCAGAGAAATACAGCATATGCAATCTCAATCTTTCTATGCAAGAAAAGCACATGTATGTTTTATTTCTATGTATCGCTATACAACTAGAGATTTCAGAAAACAGCATGAATTAATTATGTGTGTAGACTTAATCTTTAAAATTGTCCACTGTCCTCTCAGTTTTCCTTCCCAATATTTATCTATTTACTAAGTATATTGATTTGTAGACTGAGATCACTTTTCAGGTTGTTTTAATATTTACTCATTTCTGTCATTGCTTGGAGTGGTCTCTGATAATATATTCTATTAAGAGGTACCTTTAAGATGTTTGAAATCAATGTGACCTATTTTGCTTTTTCAACAAAGTCTCTCCATTTCATATTGGGGAACAGTGACATGAAAAAGAAAGCACATGCTTAAAAGGAGATAAATCCCCTGAAAACGTCCAAACAAGAAAGGAGAATAAACTGAAAAAGGAAAATTGCACAAATGGAAGATGTGGGGAAATAAAATGATAGTATTCATGAACTAATACAGCCTTTTTCTCAAAGAAGCTGTATATTCAATTTTAGCAGGGATGGCAGCAGAGATCCTTAATACTCACAATCTGCTCCACAATGAAATTCATAAGGAATGCAGGTGTTTATACCTGCCACTCTACTCTAAATTGCCATATAATTCTGACAGATATTATACTAAAATAAATTCAAGAAGATCAATTCATGTTATACAGATATCTCCAAAATGAGCTGCATACAATACAGATAACTCCAAAATAAGCTGTATAGAACTTAAAAATATATAGTGCTGAAAGAATGTTTAAAAATCAATGTGTAAACTTTTGAGGGCCGCAGCTCCAGTCAATTTTAATAGTAACAAGGGTCTATCAAGTTACACATCTTTCCTGATGTAATCAATTAACCTTTTCATAAACTTCACATTAAGAAAAATATTAGGAAAGAAAGTTTTATGGGGAGTAAGGCAAATACACTGTTCCACAAAGTTAAAATTGATGACTTTATCTGTGTAACTGCACTCTAGTCACCAGGTTTGTCCTGGTTTCAGCTAGGAGAGAGTTAATTTCTTTCTAGCAGCCGGTGTTTGGGAGTTAGGATGAGAGCAGTGCTGATGTAACACTGATGGTTTAGTTGTTGCCCAGCAGTCAGGCACTTTTCAGCTTTTCATGTTGCCCTGCTAACTCAGGGAACCCAGGAAGCTGGGAGGGACACAGCCAGAACAGGTGACCCAAACTGGCCAAAGAGGGTATTCTGTGCCAATGACATCATGCTCAGCATGAAGAGGGGTTGGTGGTGGGGATGAGCACATGGGTCCAGGACGTGCAGCTAGAGGAAATTTATTGCCTTCTCTAGATCTTGTGGCACTGAAAACAATACAATACAAGCTATAGTAGACTAAAAAATAATGCTTTCGATTTACAGTACGAGACAGTTACTGTGTTTGGTTATGAAACCCAAAATATAAAAAGTCATTATATGTTGAATAAATGTTAACTCATGTTCATTGTATGTTTATTTGAAATAATCCTGTAATTCGGAACATGTTCTGCTTAGTGCAGAGTTCTTGTGCCTGGATTATGGGATATGAAATGGAAAGAGATAACACACATATCATTTGTTCTTTTTTTTGTTTTTTCCTTCACTGAGCTGATTGCTACAAAACCATTTGCTTCCTCCTGTACAAACAGAAGACTTGGAACTGCTTTAGCTTGCACTACCTATTAAGGGTAAATATTGATGGAAGGGATTACTGATGTGTTGAATGCATTTTGTAAACATTATTCTGTATAAACACTTAAAGAACTTGTCTGTTTGGGGAGCCTTATACTCTTTTCTGCCTTTAGAGATGTGTGAAGAGGGCATAGATCTGGCAAGGAACTGGCCCCTTTTGTAGCATCCCCACTAGCACAGTGGGTAGATTATATATATGTATATAATGTTCAACAAATAAATTTATTATTTGTTATACAACATTTTATAGATATGCTACTGAAAAAGACATCCTGAATATTAGCAGATACATAGAAAGGTTTATAAGTTGCTTGGGTTGGAAGGGACCTTAACGACCATCTAGTCCCACCCCCTGCTATGGACAGGGACACCCTCCACTAGACCAGGTTGCCCAAAGCCCCATCCAACCCAGACTTGAACACTGCCAGGGAGGGGGCAGCCACAGCTTCTCTGGGCAGCCTGTGCCAGCGCCTCACCGCCCTCACAGGGAACAATTCCTTTCTAACATCTAATCTAAATCCAGCATCCTTCAGTTCAAAGCCATTACCCCTCATCCTATCTCTACATACCCTTGTAAACAGCCCCTTTCCAGCTATCACGTAACAGCTTATTTAAAATTTTAAAATCAACTTCCTACTTAATGTGCATTCTCAAACTAACTCCTCTATGATTTGTAAGATCTTTGAAATATATGGATTCAGAGTTATTCTTCATATTTACTTGATCGGACAACGAAAAATGCAAAAGAATTGTGAATTTGTTTACCAGACTTTTATATAACTAAAAAGTAATGGTTGTCTTCTATGAGATTACAGTAAGATTTCTTATTGGTGTATGGAGGTCTTACCATTAATATTGACTGAAGATGCAGCTATTGGACTAAGACTGACAGAGAAACAAAAAGATCAGTTAACAGGTCCTTGCATTCCTTCCCCTTGACATTCTTTTCAGTTCAGATACTTTCATTTTTTTTTTTTTGCATACTCACTTTGAACTCCATGGGAGCGAACTATTTTCCAGGTTTCTGAGGCTATCTCTTTCACATCCACTTGGTAATGGTGGATGGGCACGCCTCCGTGTGAGTCTGGCTTGTTGAACGACACCTTTGCAGTGGTTTGCGACAACTCTAGAACTCGTACTCCATAGGGATTTGATGGCACATCTGGAAAAGTACAAACAGGAGTGTGATCATCAGCAGCAACCAGACTGACCTGAATAGTTGATAAGCTACCTCCAAAAGTCTCCTCTTCACCTTGAAGGGAGAAAAAAATAAATACTGAATACAATGCAATAATGCTTTTGCTAGAAAAACAAGTTTTCTAACACAGTACTGTAAGAAAAACACATTTATTTTCTTGTATGCTAAAGCTAGGCATAAATATTTCCCATTTCTGCCTATCTTTTATAATATGATTTTTTTAAAAATAGCTAATTTTGTCATAGGCGGCTGTGAGAGATTAGTTTGTTTACTGTATAATTATGTAAAAGAGAACAACAAACTTTAAAGCAGATTTAACAAGAGGAACAGTTATGGCTAAATAGATCATTCAGAGTCTGAATTCTTCTAAATGAGATTATGACAAAAAAGTGTAGAAGTAATTTGGCCATTTTTATGAAACTCTGAAATGCAGCTGAACACATGAATCTTTTTTTTTTTTTGGAAAGACTGTATTCCAAGCTACCAGCAAGGAATATTAATGGAAGGTTTGTATTCTCTTTTCAGTTTAAGAAATAATTTCTGGAATAGGCTGAAAGAAACATTTTCTCTGAAATCAAGGCATGTCTTCCAAAGTAGAAAAGAAGTATGACAATAAAGCAGGTGTCTAAGTGTTGAGACACTATATATGAAACAAGAGCACAAAATTAACCCTGATGTCAGTACATCTTTAAAAATAGAAATATTATGCTACATTTACAATGTATGACTGAAATAAGACACAGAAGATAAGAGACCAACATTTCTGATTCTTGTAAATTTTAAAGTGTTTTAATTAAAACAAAATTACTTAAAATACTAGTAAGAATTTTAGCTCTGTGAACAGAAGACCAGGGATTTGAAAAAACATTAAGACTTTCTCTTCTGATACATTTATTTCCATACCTGCTTACAGATTTGATAGCACTTCTGTCTCCAAGGTATGGAAGATATTTTTATAAGGCCACACAAGAATTTCAGCCAAAGACTATCATTTGGGCAGTCAGTACTGAAGCATTTACATAAAATGCAGACTTTATTCAAAGGCTGTCACACAGTTGGGAATAAAAAGAGAATCTATCTGAGCTTTACCTAATACTGGTACTTGAATGAAAATGAGCCAAAAATGTGTATAAAGTATTAAAGAATGGGTTTAAGTACATATTCAGCCACGAATTCTCAGGAAAAGGACACCTGCCAAAGCTGCTCTAGCAGAGCTGATTCCTATAACCTTTTAATAATCAGGCACCTAAATTTTTCCAGAAAAATTCTCTGACATTTCTAAGAGTTTAGTGTCTTAATGCTAATATCATATCTCTGTCAATTCTTACAGTTAGCATTTCTGCATATAGGTCTCCTGAAACCTCCAATGTTTGGTGCTCACTGGGATAAAACCAGAATAGATTTATTTAGATGGACAAATAATTTTAGTATCTTTTACTTAAAGTTACAATTATATGAATCTGTGATGTTAAAGATTTGAGGAGAATGCAAAACTGAGCTTGAGGGATACAAACCCTCAAATGTGTTCTTTTTCCAGAATACATGTATTTCATCAGAATATGGGATGCTGCAGGACATTTTCACCCTTCTTAGAGAAGATGTATGACTCTGCAGAAAGGATTCAAGATTAAATGGTCAGACAGAACGTGATCAAATGTAATCTGCTTGCTGTGCATCCAGTAGGACACAGACTTGGGGCTTGAATCTTTTTCTAAATTGATCAGAAAGTTACGGGTTTGCTGTTCTGTTTTGGGTTTTTTTTTCCTTTCAAAAGGAAATATGTTCAAAAACACATACAGGATTTTTTTTCCACGATGACATGGAAGAGTAATTAGTTGTAGGAGTTGCTAGGTCCCAAAAAATCAGAGGAAGATGAGGATTAGAACCAGTTTGTGACCCCTCCCCTCCAGATTCTAATTACAATTGAAAGCAGTATTTCTTTTTCCTTGCTAGCAACAGTACCTTAAGACCTGTTATGTGTACAGAGTCCTTCTCTCCCTAGCTCAAAGGATTTTTCTGAAAGGGGTGGGAGAAATACAATGTAAGAAGGTCAGCAAAGAAATCCAGGACAGCCAAAGTAAAGCAGCATGGCACTGTATGAGTGATGCAGACACCAATCGCTCGGGAACATGAACAGAGCTCTGCAGTACTGAAGATGAATGCAAGCTAAAAGCTGCTGTGGATACCTACAATATCACAAACATTTTCTAAACACTTTTATTTCTTTTTCTGTTGTTAAAAAAGTTCAGAATGAAACAAAAAAATGTTTACATTCGAATGAATATTTAATTTAACTCAGACTATTTTTATCCTTGCTTTTTTATGCTCTTTTTATAAGCTAACTAAGTGTTACTTCAGTTTGAATCAAAACAATTGTTTGGCCAATGGTATGAAACAAAAATGTGTTCTTTACATATCCATTCTGTTCTTGGCTTTAAAAATGTTTCCCTTGTGTGTTTATGTCTGCATAGGATTAACTATAATAAACACTGTGTGGTGAAGAAAACATCCTTCAGGAAGGAGCTTATGTTCTCTACGACAGATTCAAGTATAATTTCTGCTATATGAAGATATGATTCCATTTGGTAATGAGCATAAAATGAAGCTCCTGTGAAAACCCAGGCAGTATTTTGCATAATTAGGACAATGCAGTATGTTTTAAAACCCATTTAAGTGTGAAATACATCCATAATACTATTTTAAATATGCACTGCACAAGCCAAGCAATCCATACATGTAGGTAAATTTTATGCTGTTTTCAGAGTTGAGCTATACCAGTTCTTAAGAAAAGAGTGAATCACCTGAGGAAAACAGGACAGGAGATGCATTTCTAGTCAAAATCAGAAACTAACACTGTTCCATTAAGATAGAATGAAAGAGCTACGGTCTCTTTCAGACCAGGCAAATCTGTAACTTTTTTACCAAAGATCATCATTAGTAGCATAATGAACTGAATCTAATTCTGCAGTTCTCTAATGAGTATGAATTTGATCATGCAAGGTAAACAGCCTCTGGTCCTGTTTTAGCTAAACACTCCAGCATTGGAGCTGTCCCCTGTCAGCTGAAATTACCTGGAACACTGCCAAGATTTTTGAGCTAGAATTGCAGAGGCTTTTGGCTCAATGTTTGGGGGGGGCAAAAACTACTTGGCAAAGTTCTGTACTCTGAAGTCTGTGTCTGGAAGGATAGAATTGTGGATTGTTCTCTGACCAACCAAATGAATCTTAGAGGAGTTAAGCTATGGGCAGCAGTGACTCTTACATATACTGTTATGGATATAAGTAGAAGGACTATACAGTAGAAAAAATAAGGAATTTCTTTTCTATGATCTGAAGTCCATTTAGTGAGATCACAGATTCTGGTATACTTTCTTAAAAGTTCCACTGCTATGATTATTGGCATTATACTGCTGTCAAAGCAAGGGATAATTTCCCCAAAGTTCAGGCTTTAAACTGAAGTCACTAAAAAGACCCAACAATTAGTGTCAGACATTTAATAAATTTCACCTTCCTTCCACAGGGTCTGTTCATCTGTTCTGCATGTGACTGTATCCACATGTTAAAATATTCCGTAATAATAAATATTTTAAAAAAAAAAAAATCTCCAAATAGTTAAGTCTAAAATTGCACTTGATGTATTTCGTGCTCAGCATATAAACCTGGTTAGCACAAATTAATTTTGTTGCCTAAAATAAGTAGTATTAATTCCAAAAATCATTTATGGAAGCTTATAGAGAAGTACACACAGCACTATGAGTACATATTTATCTCTACTGATACGTAAATGCTTTTTCAAAGCTATTACTATTATTACCCATTTATCACTGGGGGGTTTCTTCTAAAACCACTTTTGGGATAGTTTTATGGGAGAAAATATTTTTCTTTCTGAGACTTTAGCACTTCTGGTGCACATGGAAAAAGGGAAGTGATGGCGTTAGAGTAGGTAGTAGGGTCAGAGATGTATCATCCCGTTAGCTGTTGTCTCCCATCTCCTGTCAGTAAATTCCTAGTGCAGTTCTGCAGCTTTCCCCATCTCAGTACATCTGGATACACACAAACTGTATCAGAATGCTGGATATAAGTAGTATCAGGATGGGGGCAGGGAAAGAGACGGGGCTTAACAGTACACCTTTGGAGTCAAAGACTTCCATGGAATAGTCCATGCTTGTACATCACAACAGTGGGGAACAACTGCAACAGTAAATCTAGAGTTTAGGCTCAGTCTTGCCTTTATGTCATTTGCTTGGGGAAACTGCAGTGCATTTATTTTACCAAATCACTGAGAGTTCTGGGAAAATAAGGGTTTAATTAGGAAACAGGACCACACCTACCAAATAAATACATAAATGAAAAAAAAAAAAAAAGATACATGCACACAAAGCAAAACACTGTGGCCATGCTGATGATTTCACACATATGCTTATTGAAAATATGCTGCTGTTTGGCATTTTAGTAAAAATCCTGTAGCTGATACTGCTAAAGATGTGAAAGGCAAGTTTTAGGACACAGCAGTACATTTTAGATCTCCTCATATTTTTGTGGAGGTAAATGTGATTTTGGCAAAAGCAAGCACAAAGCGTCCTAAACATCCTGAGAAAAAAAAAAAAAAAAAAAAAAAAAGAAAAAAAGTCACTAAGATCCTATAACACTGTCCTGGACCAAAACTTGGCTATGTTTTTATTCCAATATTTTCCAGGGAAAATGAAGTTCTACTTATTTTGCCTGTATAAAAACCCAAATATTTTGAGACAAAAGGAACAACATCCATTAACTGGCACCAAAGTGTCAGCACCAAAAATCCTGATTAGCACTAATATATCTGATGTAGTCCTTGTCAGTTATTGATCACCCTTATCATATTTCAAGCATGTCTTGGTCCCATAAAACAGGTTACAGAATGTAATGTCTGTGAAGCTCAATTATTGTCTTTCCCATGTCTTAATTTGCTTTTGATGTCATAATTCCCCATCTTCACTGACTTTCTTTATAGACAGGATGCTTCAAATATTTTTAATTATGTGGCATGGGAATTCTCAGTATGTAATGGCATCATAGTATGTACTTTAATTTTCCTTTTTAATTTGCTGTAATGTTTCTGTAGAACTGAAACAGATATAGCATCTCTCTTTTCTTAAAGTATTCTTATAAGTCACCACCTTTAAATGCTGTAAAATCCTTGGTGCTCTACAGTATAACATCCAATGCACATAACAGGATGATTTGGGAAGACAAGTTTGAAATTAATCAGAGTTATATGAGACAGCTAGTTTGTAAGCTGTATTCACTGCCTATTCTGTCAGCAGTTGATCCTGTTAACATTCAGTCACTCTCACTCTCTGTGCTGAGCTGCAGCTACAGGCACGATGTGGTTAGATCAGAATCTAAGCTTTCATCAAAAATGAAACAAAGACTGAGACAAAAAAGTGAATCAGAATATTTATCTGAAATTAAAATGACCCCTTTGCCACCCCTGAATAGAAGAATGAAGGGGAAAGGGAAGTCTAGGATGCATAAGGCCTTAGAGGTGAATCGTGGCTTAGTTTTTAAGGGCTTTGGATTCAGTCCAGCTGTACACTGCTATGTGCAAAACAGACACTAATATTTAAAGAAGAAAATACTTGAAACAATCCAGTTAACTCCCTGTATCACAACGTTAAGGTTTACCATTTTAAGATAACAAATTATTGATTTCAGTGACATAGTCCTAGACCACTGATGGCCACAAAATCTTCTGTCACCTATACAAAACCACTTGAAATAATGACAGTGAGATCTCAACAAAAAGGAAAAATGCTTTGCTATTTAGTATCATCACCCTACATACTGATACTTCACTCAAACTGTGACTGAAGTAGGTCTGGTCAAATTTAGGAATATCTGTGTCCATCTCAGGCTCTGAAAGCCACTGAGACAATCTGTCAAGCTCACCTGGCTTGCCAAAGCCTAAATCTAAACCTATCATAGAGGAAAAAAAAAACAGAGAGTAAATAGACTTCTAAAATAAAAGTTGCATGGTTATGACATTAAACACTTAATTTGCAGTGGCAAGAAGTGAAAAAGACTGTTTTTTCTTGCATTCTACATGCTGCTCAATACAGCAATTTAAATGCTTAAGCAATGACAATGTCAAACAAGTGGCATTTTTAAGGGTTGATCACCACAACTCAGGTGGTGAGAACATCTGATGAAGCTTTCAAAAAGCACTGTAGTTTCTCAGCATTTACCAGTAACAGCCAGCACCCTTCAGTGAAATCTCAAATAGGCTGTGTAGTTCTTCAATTGTTTTGAAAGGTTTAAATGAAAGTGTCTGGAATTCAGGCTGATCCAGTAGCTCTGTATAATTTGAGTGAACAGGTATAGTTTTCCTGTCATACAAAATGGTATGGCTGCAAACTCCATCTAAATTCTGAAAGAAATCTTTTTCTATCATTAGTAAGTCTAATTTCTTAAGGAGGGCAACAAAAATAAAGAGATAATGGCATTGTGACAGTATGATCACTTTTTAACTAGCAGTAAATATAAAAAAGGGTAGTTTGATTCTGCTGAAACCCAGCAAAGCAGAAAAAATGGAACAAAAGATGAAGAAACAAATAATTCCTGCAGAATTTTAAGACAAAACTATTCAGTAAAGTTATAATTATTTCTACAATTTACTCTAGCAGCATATTTTGCTTAATGTGGTCTTACAACTAGAAATAGTTTCGGTTTTTTTTTGCTGCAGACCTATTGTTGAAACTATGCTACACCCCTGCATGAGTATTTATAGTCTAAGCCAGAAGGGAATCCAGACTATATTGAAATGCATGAAAAACATTTATAGGTTTTAATATGGAAAATATCATTAGGCTTTCCTAATCTACCAAAGTAAAGCAACAGAGGTAGTGAAGCTAGGAGGAAAGCTGCATTTGACTTTTTATACCCATAATTATGATGACAGTTTTTTCCTCCATCTCCCTGGTTGTTTTTAATTTCCAAATGGTGCCACTTTAAGCACAAAACTTGTTACAGTGAACTACATCTGTTTTTTGCTGTTTTTTCCCCTAAAAAAAGTCTACTTAGACACAAGTACTAAAAATGCCAGTCTTTCAGGATACTGAACATTCCTTACAGAACAGTAGGGGCTGGAGGCAACCTCTGGAGATCACCTAGCCCAATCCCCCAGCCAGAGCAGGATCACCTAGAACATCTTTCACAGGACAGAATCCAGGTGGGGTGTGAGTATCTCCAGAGAAGGAGACTCCACAAACTCTCTGGGAAGCCTGTTCCAGCTCTCTGCCACACTCAAAGTAAAGAAGCTTTTCCTCATGTTCAGACAGAACCCCCTGCTTTACAATTTGTGCCCACTGCCTGTTGTCCTGTCATTGGGCACCACTGGAAATTTGGCCCCACACTCTAGACATCACCCTTTAGATATTTATGAGCACTGATGAGATCCCCTCTCAGTTTTCTGCAGGCTAAACAGCCCCAGCTCTCTCAGGTCTCCCTGTGCATCCTCCTGCCCTAACTGCCATGCCGTGCCCTGGCTGACATTCCACACCCTGTTTGCTTGTTCTGTTCGCAGTGCTCCAGGACACTGCCACTCTCATAAGTAAGACTCTGATGGGTCTTTCCGCACTTCTGGGTTTCCCTGACTCTGGGAATGCTGTGCCTGCCTTCATCTACTGCCTGGACACAGAATCTACCATTGCTGCCACTGTGTTCCTTACTGGCTGAGTCAGAATTGCTGTGGCAGTGTAAGTAGTGCCCAGCCTAACAGAGCCCTGACACCCCCAAAGCCAGTGCTCCCAACCTCCCAGAAACACCACACTGCAAATGGCTTATAATCATTATTATTACTGCAAAATTTGAGGTTGTTCTATTTGCTGCATTTAAAATATAATACAGAATGCCCATATATAGTTGATGCTTTACATAATAACATCTTACAATTCTTTATTCTTTTCCTATTTGCTAAGGTCCTGGTTTCAGCTAGGAGAGAGTTAATTTCTTTCTAGCAGCCGGTGTTTGGGAGTTAGGATGAGAGCAGTGCTGATCAAACACTGATGGTTTAGTTGTTGCCCAGCAGTCAATGAGAAGACAGGAGGCACCCAGGAAGCTGGGAGGGAACACAGCCAGGATACGTGACTCAAACTGGCCAAAGAGGGTATTCTGTGCCAATGATGTCATGCTCAGAATAAAGCAGGGGGACTGGTGGAGGAGGAGCACATGGCCTCAGGACCTGTGGTTTGGGGAAGGTTCAGCTTTGGGACAGCTCTGAGCTGTACAGCCTGAGCTGTGCGGTTCGGTGAGAAACAGCATTTGTGCATCACCACTTATGTATATTTTTCTATAGATCCTGTTATTGTTATTTCTCTCTCTCTCTCTCTCTCTCTCTCTGCTCTCCCAGTAAACTGTCCTTATCCCAACCCATGAAGTTGCTTTTGGTTTTTCGTTCCCTCCCCCCAAAACCCACCCCCACCCTCTTAGAAAGAGTGACTGCACAGTGCTCAGCTTCTGGCTGGGGCGACATGGCGACAGCTTGATATACCCTGATTTACTCTCTGTTAGTAACTCAAATATGTAATTTTTTAAGTGTTCCTCAAGTTTGCTGAAGAAATAACCAAAAAATGTTATGCATTAAAAGAGTGAAACATCTTCCTTATGAGAGGCTGAGGGAGCTGGGCCTCTTTAGATTGGAGGAGAATGAGGGGTGACCTTATTCATGTTTATAAATATGTAAAGGGCAAGAGTCAGGAGGATGGAGCCAGGCTCTTCTCAGTGATGGCCAGCGACAGGACAAGGGGCAACTGGAGCACAGGAAGTTCCATGTGAATTTAAAGAGGAGCTTTTTCTCTGTGAGGGTGACAGAGCACTAGCACAGGCTGCCCAGAGAGGTTCTGGAGTCTCCTTCTCTGGAGACATTCAAACCCTGCCTGGATGCGTTCCTGTGTGATTTAGTCTAAGTGATCCTGCTCTGATCTTTTATGAAAAAGAGAGCAAACAGCAATAACCAAAACCTGAGTTCCTCTGTTTTTCTTGACATAATTCTTCTATTTTCTCATCTTTGTCTGTCCTGAGAGGTAAGACACCAGAGCAATACAAGAGGGGTATTTCCTTCCCTTTCCTATGATTTATGTTTAGAGGCTTGAGAAAGACTTCTAGGGGCAAGTCTTCTGCTTCTGAGAGAAGTTGAGAAATTACTCTAGCAGCTTTCACACTGTACCCCTGCTGGTTTTCCCTTCCAGTGAAGCCTCACATGAAACAAATCTTAGAGGTGATACTCCAGAGAGAAATGTACCACCTAGCCCAGCAGGACAGACAGAACCAGTGCTGCTGTCAAAGCAACCAATGCACACGTTGCCCCGAAGAGGAAGCCTGCTACTGAAGTGATATAGATGTAACTGGTAGAAACAGTGGGTTACGAGCAGTCCTTCTGTTTGATTAATTTAATACAACTCTGCAAATACAATGCAGTCATGAGTATTTAGAAAATCAAGTCCTGAGATTTTTACAAGGCTAAATCTACATCCTAAATTAAATTATGGAAAAAGTAATGCACTAAATTCCTACAAGCCTTGAGATTTCTTGATTAGAGACAGAATAGTTGGTATAGAAATTAATTTTGGTTTTCCTTAAGGTTTAGAGCTTTCCTATTACTACCCCAATTTTGAACGTCACTCGGAGTATTCATTTTTTATATTTAATGCCACATGCAATAGTGATGAGCTGTTACAGTCATAATTTTAGCCTTATTAGAGAAACTCAGGTTTTCAAGTAGTTCCATTGAAAAAACGTGGCATCAATCAGGTAAATAATCATCAGCATGACTGAAGATTCTACAAACTGTCCTCTTCTGGAATTTCTTTTTACCAAAAAAACCCCGTATTTTAGGTATGAATTAAGATTCTTGGAGTTCTTATGTTGGGGAGAGTTTTGTAAGGTGGGAAGTAAGGAATACATTGTATGAAATTAGGACTTAGCCGAGACTGATTATATTCAAAAGGGAGAGGTTATATATATATTTCTCATTACACATGCAGCTGTCAAAGGAAGACTGCATTTGCAACACAGCTGGTACCCTAAAATAGTTGTAAAATGAAGGGGAATGGATCTTCCAGACGAGGTAAAATTGTGCCACATAGAATCTCAATAAAAACAGACATTTTCCTATTTTAGAAAATCAGCTTTTTTGGCCACAGTTGAAAGACACAAAAGATAGCATAGTATTCATGGTAAAAGTACATGCCAGTAATCCATCTGTTAGAGACAATGGGGAAAACTTTCAGTGCTGTCTATAACCTTTAAGGAATTTCTTAATAAACAACTTTTTTTATAACTCCTGAGATATAAAAATTATTACCCTATGGAGCAAAACTCTAAAAATTAAAACACCAGGCTGGGTAAGAAAGCCTACATTTGACTAGATGTGCACATTTCAGCAAGGTATTTCCAATGGTCCTCCAAGCAGGGCTCCAAAGAGTTTATTTTCTTATTAAAAGAAAAAAAAAATCCAGCAAAAACCCCCCAACCTGAAAGTTACTTATAATATATACATTTGAAACATTCAAAGTCATTATAAATATACAGCTCCCACTGTAAAAAAAAACCCAAAACCAACAGAAACAAGACCTTATTTCTATCTGTCTCCTTCAATATTTATCAGCCAGTCTGGCAGTATGGTATGACCTGGAAGTTGCATGATGAAAATGGTCCACAAAAATACGTAATAAGGGGTTTATAGCTTTCAGTATGTCTGCAACTTTGGTACTGTAAACTGCATTAGAACTCCACAGACATCGTTAAACCTGGAACATTTGCATCATATACATATTTAGATCTAAAAGTTGAAAGACCTGAAAGGTTGCTGAAAAGGCAAGAAAACATAATTGAAAAGATGCTAGAAAACTCTCATTTACTCTGTTAATAGTTATTTCTGCCAAAGAACAAACATACAGTCCTATTTTTGTGTTTGCCTAAACAACAATAGACAGACCTAAAACATTCAGAATTTTTTTAACAATTGGTTGTAGAACATCTCAGAGATTAAGTTAATTAAATTGAGCACTCTGGGTCAAATTTTGCATTGAAATAACTGAAATGATTCTTGGTCTGTCCAGAAAATATCATGGAGGAAAGGGAAAAAATACGTTCATTTTTTTCTTACTTTTACTACCTGAAAACCATATGTCTGTCCACTGCAAAAGAACAAAAAAGTTATGACCAATTCAATTTTTTTCAAGTTTCAGGAGACCTTAAAACTAAATCCAAGGAAGATTCAACTTCTGAGGAAACTGGGGTATTCAACTTTATATTGCAATCAAGAAAATTAACAAGAAACATTCAATTGGAATACAATAAACGGAGAAAATTGTGTATGAACTTAATTTTCATTAAAATATGAAAAATATTTAAAGAAAAGGTAACAACTTTTTAACTTACCAGCCTGACCAAGCGTATACTCCTGATATCTTGTTCCTATTCTGTTTGTGGCTGTACAATTATAACGTCCAAAATCACTGTCAGATGTAGGAGCAATCTTTAATGTGAATACAGTTTGTAAGTATTAGTTTCTAATCAAGTATCATAGCTCTTTAAAGAAAAACAATCAGAAATACAAATATGTTCTCCTTAGTTAATATGCAGACATGTTCTTACTTCAGCCTGTCTAGCATATTCTGCAAATAGAGATTGAAGTTACACTCTCTCATGCTAAACTCCCCTGCTCAAATTCAAATGAAGAAATCAAAGGAAAATGGTGACATTATTCATCTTACAATTTAATCTTAAAAGAAGAAAAATATAATATATTTCACTTTTTTTTCAGAGATGGTATTTGTACAAACTGGTATTTTGACTGAAATAAGAAATGAAAAGTCTGATTCCTATAGATGACACAGAAATAGTATTTTACACAGACTGCAAAGTGCATTTGGCATTGTTATGCTTTATTTAAAACAAAAACTGCTGAAGATGACTTTCAAATGAGACAAAGACTGTGCCTCTTTAAACAGATACCCTCTCCTATAAGATAGAGGTTTATTTGTTTGGACTTTAGGAAAAAAAACCAGTTCTCTCAGTGCACTCCACACCTCTTCCTGGGGATCTGAAGTAAATCCCCCCACTGATTAGCTCTATACCTTCTTGATCCCTTCTCCCATAGCAACTGAGAAGCTTATACTCAGATACAAGCACGATACTGGTCAGAATGGAGAAAATTAACTTCTCCTACCCACACTTGTGGAGGAAGGCAGTCTGTCATCCTTCTAACAGGTGAGACCAGGGCTCGGAGACACTTGTGAAATGATTAAAGACCATGATTTGCTATCTAATTATGCTGAGTCATTCACTGTTTAGTCAGATTAATAAAGAAAACAGAGAATTTAAAGTCCACTTTTTGCCTTCTGCCTTCCTCCAGTTTTGTTCTGATATGTATTTCTTATATAACAGAAAGGAGCTCAGCTCTTGTTTTTCCAATGACTCTGTGAGGAAACAGTTGTTGTCAAACCCAGTTGCAGTTCGTTATCACTCTACCCTTCTGCTTTGTTCTTGACTGAAGCCACGCAAATCTTCTGCATACACAAAGCATGGGTTAGCTTTGTATTTATTTATGTATTTATTTAATTGCAATAAATGCAAATTACGTTGTTGTTCACCACAGATGGAAAACTGAGCACAAGCCACGCAATGCTCACAAGAAATGTGAAGATAAATCACTTAATAAATAACTGTGTTTTTTAAAAAAGAGCTTTACTTACTAAACTGTATGTCTTATCTTCAAGTGCACTCTATAGTAGTTGTACTGACAAACTGAGGAAGAAATTAATATCACCACATTGATTTCCATTTTAAGCCTTACCTCTAGAATCAGCTTTCTTCCTGTACTGTAGGTCTTCAGATGTGTTGTATTTTTTATTGGTAAAACTAATTTTCCTCTCCTCCACTGAACTGAGGCAGATGGATTTGCTAACACTTCACAGCTTATATTGATGGGATTGCCTTCCCAAGAGTAATACATGGTTTGATTTGACACAAACATTGGTGCATCTGGAAAAGGAAGTAATACACAAATGTATTAACTGTTTTAGTAAAACAAGCTGAGTATCCCTATCCAAGCATTCATGTTCACATAGAAATTTCAACTGATGATTGTATCAATTTATTATAGACCATGAAAATACCAGTATTCAACCTTGAGTTTTTTGAGTCTGTATTTTGGTAGCCTTCTCCACTCCTGAAACTGTTTCAGCTGAAATGCTCAGCAAGAGAATAACTACTCATTATTTAGCATTAGGAAACGTCAGGCCCTTAAAAGACATTATCTCAGAAATGACAAAAGAACATTTCCTCCTGAGGATGAGAAACTCTTCAGCAAGACCTTTGCATGACAAAAGGAGATGACCTATGAAACTTTATATATATAATCTGTCCATTTGCTGATTATATAGTGTCTCTTTTTTGCCATGGAGAAATTATATGCACTTTAAAAATTCTCATAGATGTGTAAGAGCTTCTCCCATTTGTCATTGAAATTATATTATACTTTATGAAAGCTTTCTAGAGAGATATTTAGTTGTATGAATAAACCTAGAAGAAAAAAAATGTAATAAAAGAATACCAAAAATGCAGCAACATATTCTACCTACTTCAGAAAAAACCATTGTGTGCATCAGTAAACTACTGAGGATAATCATTATGCCAGTTCCTTATGAAATCATCAAGCTACAGAAAAGCAAAAAGATGGTGTGTCTTCCTTAAAAACCTGCCTATGAATGGCTATGTTAAACATGTAGCCAAATACTGAGTCTGACACAACAAACTGATGGTTTGCACACTAACTGCTTTTCAGATCACAGTAACAGTGGTGCCAAGAACAATCTGCTCTACCCATTGTTTTCCTGGATAGCAGGAGTGGTTTTAATGCTGTCTAGAAAATTAGAGGAGGTAGCTCTTTACTCTTCTACTTTTGTCTTGTGTAAATATTTTTTTGTCTATCTAATATTTATTTATTATTTTTATAAATCCCAACCTCATTATATTTTAAGAGTACTAAGAAAATATTCTTTATATTACTGGAAGTCAAGGAACATCTCTAACACTTCAATTCCAAAAGAGAATTATCATGGTATCCCTTTTTAATATTTAAAATATATATGCATATATTTTTACTTTGATAAATAGCTCTAAAATGTTTCCAGATGTGTCTCTGGAAATTCTGTTCTAGTCTTCTCACAAACATATTAACTTTAGGCTAGAAAATTGTTAATTTCTAGACCAGAACTGAGCACATTTAACTAAGTAGAAAAATTTAGTGTCAGGAATCGTTTAAAACTATTATCTTGTTTCTGAAGTGAACATTTCCACCTTCTCTCTGTGTTTGCCTTTGTCAAAAAGCAGACCTTTTTGGTGATGGAAACTGCTGCATGCATGCATACAGTCTTTGACCAAACAGAACTGTTATGAGTAGAAGGATTAAAGCACAGATCAAGGCTGATACATTGCCCAATGCCTAAAATATCTATTAAGCCTTTAATTTTGTGGGAAGGCAAAATTAACAATTAAAGTATGTCATCTTATGAATTTATTTACCTGATATAGGAGCTCATATTTCTTTTCCAAATGCTTTAATAAGAAATTCTACTAGTACTCCTTGATTTTCATAGACATTTAAAAAAAAAAAAAACCATACGTCATTGTCTTACGCAAAGAATGGACAATCAAAGAGTTTCCAGCATGTGACACCTCACACTAGTGGATATCTCTGAAGAAAAAAGGAAAATAGGTATTTCTGGTTTATGGTTAAGTATTCCTGTTTTATGGTTAAGGAATCTCAGAATACCGAGAGGCAGAACCTTGGCTTCTGCTCTTGAAATGAAGATAGTGGCAGGAGCAACTTGAAGAATCACTGCAGGAACTGACTTCTGCCTGGCAGACAGTTTTTGTAACTAAGGTGTTCAGCAGATGGAACAGAAATCTCCTAAGAGTGTTCATGAGGTTCAAAATGTGGCTATTTCACAACAAATTTTGGATGCATGATTTCTCAGATTAAGTTCACTGCATTAATGAACACTGGAATGGATGTGGAAGACGGAAAGATGTTCTGTCTGACCCTGACTAACTTCTCTTCCTAGGTAATGTCATGTAGAGTGATGCTCCCTGTTGATTTAAATACACATACCAAACTCTCATCCTTTCTAAAGAGTCTTACAGGTGAGAAAGCAGTGTACACTTCTACACTGCAGGTAAAAGCAGCATAGAGGGATGCTCTCTCTTCTAAAAGTAGATTTTGGATGCCCGCAGTACCTGTTTATTAATATTTTACAAGAGTGGGTGAGTTATGGACAATATATAACTACATGTCCTAACAGACGGTTTTAACATCATAAACCATCAAATAAAGATATATCCCAAGATCAGGAACTCCCAAACATAAAGCATTCCTAAACAGAAAGGGCTTCACATTTTCCCTTTCAAGAAGTCTGCGTAAAAAGGCTTTGCCACCATTTCCCCAGCAGTCAAAAGTTCCAAACACAGCAAAAAGAAGAGGACTGTGCTAATGGCTTAATTCAGACAAATTAAGTTGGATAATTTTTAATTTCCTAATCTGGAATAGATTAAAACACCTGAAGTGATTTTCACACAAAGAAAATAACTCTTGAAATAATTTTTACACTATATATAAATCTAAATCAATTTCTTATTAAATAACAAGAAAAGAGTTGGAAGACAGTAAGACCAAAACTGGTCTATGAAGAGATTTTACTTTTTCTTTCATGTGCTTCATTATTAACTGTAGTTTATTATGCTTAAATCAGAATATCTATCAAACACAAAATATGCTTATTATAAAATAGAGCATGAAGAAGTAAGGAACTTTAAAGCCAAGGTTTTGAAAACATAATGCTGACTATATTATGTGTCTACAAAACCTGATCACTCTAGTTATCAACACAAAACTAAGAAACAAATTAATTTCATAAACAGAACATTTATCAAGAAATGCTATCAACTGTAAATTAGGTATAAGCAAGTAGAAATGAGAACGGGGATGTTCTCATCTGTTAACATACATTAAGGATACTTAAATGCCATATATGTACTGTATAAAAGGAAAAAAGCTTCCATGTAGGTCAGTGAGAAAGTTAAAACCATTAAAAATAAAAATATGCGCTGCTTAGCTTTCATGTAACTCAGCATTAATTTACGCCTGACAAATGATCACTTCAAGGTGTAAATGAACTGTTGTTTTTAAGCTTTTGCACATAAATACAGAACTAGGAGCTTGAAAACACTCAATATTCAAAACAAAAAATAAAAAACAAAAAAACCAAGAAAACCAACCAAAAAATCCCCACAAAACCCCCCACAAAAAACCCAACCCTGATGATATTTATTATATCTGAACCTTATGGTTTTGTACTGAAAGAAGAAAAAAAAGGAAGCCTGGAGAAAACTACACTGTTCATATTAGTATAAGCACACTCTAAATCATAGAATCATAGAACAATTTGGGTTGGAAGGGACCTTTAAAGGTCATTCAGTCCAGCCTCCTTGCCACGGGCAGGGACATCTTCCACTTAATCAAGTTCCCCGGAACCCCATCCAGCCCGGCCTTGCGCACTGCCAGGGAGGGGGCAGCCACAGCTTCTCTGGGCAGTCTGCGCCAGCGCCTCACCACCCTCACAGGGAAGGATTTCTTCCTCATATCTAATCTAAACAGACTCTGCTCAGGTACTGGAAAGTGGCTACAAGGTCTCCCCAGAGCCTTCTCTTTTCCAGGCTGAACAAACCAAACTCTCTCAGCCTATTTTTATAGGAGTGGTGCTCCAGCCCCTCTGGTCATCTTAGTGGCCCTCCTCTGGACCTTCTGTAACAAGTCTGTGCCTTTTTTGTACTGGGCACCCCAGAGCTGGATACAGTACTCCAGGTGGGGTATAACAGAAGATGAGTAGAGGGGCAGAGTCACCTCCCTTGACCTACTGGTCAAACTTCTTTTTATGCAGCCCAGTATACAATAAAGGTCTTAGGTATTGTTATAAGCTTGAACAGCTAAAGACAGAATATTATTTTGGATGAGGCAATCCAACTAAAAAAAGATGCCTAGAAGGGAAAAATACTATGTCACAAAGGTACAAAATTAAACTATTCTATAAGAGTACGATTCGATAAGCAATTTTAACTTTGCACTGACATTTTAGAGTAGTCCAGTTAAGCTGTTAGTTTTCCCAAACAAGCCAGAAAATTGCAAGTTAGCCCTATGATTACAAGTGTTTCTGGATAGCCTGCATAAGAATTCTATATAAGAGAAGCAAACTCTGACCTGAAAACTGTCTCTCATATTAGGTATAATGCCCGAGAATAGATCCAAGAACAAGCTAATACATCATCTGTCTCATCCAGAAGGTAATTCAATTAATGACTTCAAAGACCCAGCTCTGGTGTATGTTTGGCATTATACACAAAATTGGATATGGCAAATTACCTGATTCAGCACATGTGTCCAGACAACTACAACAGCAAACTAGTGCACAGAATCAGATTTGCCCTTCTTAATTTAATAACATAGGATTTCAAACTTTTGCCTATTTGTTCCTCAAATAATTTATTTTCATGGATCATACAATGAAAATATATGACAGACGGTCACGTCTAAGATTCTGGGACATTTCGTGTAGTGTATTACTGGAAGCCTCTCTCTTAGATAGTTAATACTGGCATAAGTTTCCCATCATCAAGGACGTTAATAAACCACATCCTCTAGCAAATCAAGTAATTTTCTTGCCATCCATCCCATGTACCTTATTTTTTTTGTATCTGTGTCACGATTTAATTAACAGCCATCTATCTTTCTCTTGTTTTTTCTCACTCATATGTTTCGCAAGAGTTAGTAACTTTGAATGAATAGTTTTTACTTAAAGTAGAACAACTTCCCCAGACAGGTACTGTAACGATCACATATTCCTTAAAAAAACCCAAACCAACAAAAAACCCACAACAAAAAAAAACCCAACCAAGGAAGGAGTTAAAAATTATGCCAGGTGATTAGATTTCAACATGTAATGACCCTTAAAAGGAAAAAAAGGAACTACACAGCTTCAGGGACACCAAGTTTCACAATTTTACTGTTGCTGTTATGATCATGTGCTTGCAAGGAAAAATGTGCAAGATCTGCCTGTAAGGTTTCGAAATAGAAAAGCAAATTAATATTATAATAGGTTTTAAATTGCCATGATTATTAACTAAAACCAGAGGGGTTCTTTTTCCAGAATCTCGCTCATAATTTCAAGTTTGAGATCAGCAGTTTTTCAGAGGTACTTGTTTTGCAGTACATGTTTTTCAGAGGTACATGTTTTTGCAGTACTCAGTAATGTTTCCTTCCCCTGGTTCATTCTCTTGGTTCCTCACAAAATGAATTAAAATAAAACAGTGATATTCAGTAGTACGATGGACTAGCTAGTAATGATATAATTAATGCAAGAGTCCCCTGTTACTGGTAAGCAGTACTAGTCCCTGTTAACTTTGACTATGACATTATTTTAAATATACAAAACCCACAATAATGTCTCCATTTCCATAAACATAAATAAAAAAAAAAAGTTATCAAGAAGATAAGGTATATTTCTGCTAGATACAAAGTATGTTTTTGACAATAACACGTTCAGCCTTAACAAATGGCGGGCAATGAACGCTTGTGTGGTTCTGATGCTTGGAACTGCTGGAGTCACAGATATTCAATGCATTTTTCTTTGAATTTCACTTGACCTAAAGTAATTGTATTTGGTTGATCACTTTAACAAAACTTAAAAAACACAAGGGAACCTCAAGAAATTTTTAGTTTCATAGAAATATCTTCTGTGAATAAACCTGTCTAAAATTATCTAAACCTGTTTAAAATAGAAGTAATTATAAAGAAATCGCAGTTAAATAAAATAAGCGAAGTATGTCAACAGTGACGTTTAAAATAAACTGTCCACATATATCTATCAGACATTTTTAATGCCAATAAATCACCAAGAACACTGGCCATCCAAACTAGAACAGGAAGATTTCCCTTACAGATCTTAAGTATTGTTATAAGCAATCATTTTTATTTTAGTAATGAAGCGATCAGATGTTGCCCATTACTGACACATTATTGTTGGATGGCACCAATTTGTATCAAAATTTCCATTGTTACATGTATTCCAGGACAGAACCACTGGAGCAATTTAGGATGGCCTAAACCTCTGACAATCAGATATAGGGTTACACAATTCTGTTACAGCCAAAAGTGAAAACCTGTAATGCCTTTCTCAAACCAGGATGCTAAGCCCCATTTCTCTTCCTATCCTACTTGTCACATTTTAAAAAAAAACAAACCAGCTTCAGATCTTTACCTTCTGTATTTTCCTCCCTGTCATCCTTACGCCCACAACATGCCTCCTACTGATATATTCCCTTCATTCCATAATCTCTCTGTCTCTTCTATATTCCCAAATAATAATTGCTGTTCCTGTATGGAGCAAGGACTCTCAGCCTCATTATTTCTTAATTTTTACACACAGCACTGCGCAGAAAACAACAAAAATATCTCTAAGGAGCATTAAGAAACAGACCAAAAATCCAAACAGTGTTGCTGAAATTACCTTGTATATCCAACTCCATTTCCAACACATGGTCCTCCTAAACCCATACCTGACATTCCGCCAACCTCCAGTACACTGTGCTTCAACTCACCTGGCATTTCCCTCTTTACATAAATCCCATGCTGGTCCCAGTATGTCTGACAACAGCAGCTCAGTGGCAGGCTCTGTGGTGCAGAGGGACATGGCTTCATGTTGCAACCAAAGCTACAAGCCTCAGGTTTACTGTAAGCAATACTGGACTTCTCTCTTTCAAACTTGTGCTAACAGATGTGGCTTGGCTTGGCTGGGTTCTGGTGGAAAAGTGGGGCTGCAGGGGTGGCTTCTGAAAGCAGCAGCCAGAAGCTCTCTGCAGGCCCCACAGAGCAAACACCATCCAGCTCAAGGCTGGAGTCATTGTAACCAAGGCTGAGCCCATCAGCGACGGTCACAGCGCCTCTGAGAACCACATTTAGGAGAAAAAAACCCTCAAGCAGCCGCTTTTTGCTGCCAGAGAAGGGAGTGAGAAGATGTAAGAAACTGTGCAGGCACCAAGGCCAGGGAATGGGAAGAAGAAGGCGCCCCAGGTGCCGGAGAGAAAGATGCCCCTGCAGCCTGTGGAGAAACCCATGGTGGAGCGAGTGACCCCCGCAGCCCATGGAAAAGTCCAAGACCCCACCTGCAGCCTGTGGAGAGGCCCCACGCTGGAGCAGGTGGAGACATACAGAAGACAGTCACCTGCACTGGGAGCAAGCTTCTGCCAGCACTTGCAGCCCGTGGAGACAGAGATACAGAGATGAGTGAGAGATTTGCGCTGGAACAGGTCTGCTGGGTGAGGGGCGGGGCTGGTGACCCCCTGGAGGACCAGGCTGGAGCAGTCTGGGCCTGAGAGACTGAGAAGTGACCCGCGCTGGGGCAGCTGGTGAAGAGCTGAAGCCCCATGGGAAAGGACTCACGTTGGAGAAGTTTGTGGAGGACTGTCTGCTGTGGGTGGGACCCCATGGTGCAGCAGGGGAAGAGTGTGAGGAATTCGTAACATGAATATCACATCTTAAGAAGTCATTAACATATATATGCAAAAAGTTTTTAAGATGGAATTTCTGTTCTAAAAATTTTTTTATACCCTTTTGGGGTAAATAATAGATAGATTTATTGTACAGGTGAATAAAGTATAACTTTGCCCCACTTACTTTTGTGACATCAGAAAAAGGCTACAGATGCATTCATCCCTCAGCTTTAGTACAGGGAGTTTTGGTGAAATGTTTTTTACAGAATTACTTTAGGCAATAAATCACAGAATCACAGAATTGTAGGGGTTGGAAGGGACCTCCAGAGATCATTGGGTCCAACTCCCCTGCCAAAGCAGCTCCCTAGCTCATATTGCACAGAGAGGCATCCAGATGGGTCTTGAATATCTCCAGAGAAGGAGACTCCACCACCTCCCTGGGCAGCCTGTCCCAGGGCTCTGTCACCCTCACTGTGTAAAAGTTCTTCCGCATGTTGGTGCGGAACTTCCTGTGCTCCAATTTACAGCCATTGCCCCTTGTCCTGTCTCCACAGACGACTGAAAAGGGGTTGGCCAATTCCCCCTGCATCCCATACTTAAGATATTTATAAACATTTATAAGGTACCCCCTCAGTCTTCTTTTCTCCAGGCTGAACAGTCCCAGCTCACTCAGCCTTTCCTCACACGGGAGATGCTCCAGGCCTTTAATCATCTTCGTAGCCCTTCTCTGGACTCTCTCCAAGAGATCCCTGTCTTTTTTATACCAGGGAGCCCAGAACTGGACACATGTTCCAGAGTATCTCTTTTTTTCCCTCTCTTGATAGCTTTTCTATTGCTTGTCTCTGTCTGAGGCCATGCAATTGTATTCATCAGTTCTGTTTTCTTGGTTGTGAAAACAAGGTAGGGCTGGGCTCTCGTGATTTATAGCTGAAGGGAGGGTTTAAAGAAGACAGAGCCAGGCTCTTTTCAGTGGTGCCCAGCAGCGGAAGAGGCAATACCTTCTGAGTGATGTGAAGTCACTACACTGATTGCTTTTAACATAAACCCGAATCCACAGTATGAACTGTTTGCATTTATTCTAATTTATGATAGCAGTAGGTAGCTGAAACATTCATGACATTTCAAACAACATTTGTGACATCCTTAGAAAAAGCCTTTCTTCCTTGAATGTAAAGAGAATTTGTAGCTCTCCTTGTTCAATCTGATTTAATTAATGCTGTATATTTTTGCAAAGACAGAAAACTTAAATAGCATGAATCCCAAACACCTGCATTAACCACAGCACAATATAGCTAACAAAACTAACAAACTAACAAAAAACCCTAAAAAAAAATCAACTCTGGAAACTAAGTTCAATACTGTAAGATTAATGAGGCTGATTTCAAATTGTGGGGATCAGAGCGGGGAGAAAAGAAAAAATACTTTCTGAGAAGCAATACAGTGTAATAAATATTGCACAGGTTTCTTTACAGGTAAAGAGTATGTTGCACATGCTAATTTTTTTTTCCCCATCACTGAATGTTGGTACTTAACTAATAAGGGATAGAACTACAAAATACAGGTTTGGATTAAAACCAGAAGAAAAACATCTCATTTTTAGAAGACACTAATTTTTTTAACTTCTTTTAAAAATATAATTTATTTTCTAATAAATTGTATTTCTCAGCCACTCATGTGGCTGATCTCATACAAAAACGCATTGCACACAAATGACAAGCTCAACAGGAGCCAGCAGTGTGTGCTATCAGCTCAGAAGGCCAACTGTGTCCTGGGCTGCATGAAGAACAGTGTGGCCAGCAAGTCGAGGGAGGTGATTCTGCCCCTCTGCTCTGCTCTCATGAGACCCCCACCTGGAGTACTGTGTCCAGCTCTGGGGTCCCCAGTGCAGAAAAGACATGGAGCTGTTGAGGCAAGTCCAGAGGAGGCCATGAAGATGATCGGAGGGCTGGAGCACCTCTCCTGTGAAGACAGGCTGAGGGAGTTGGGTTTGTTCAGCCTGGAGAACAGAAGGCTCTGAGGAGACCTAACTGCTGCCTACCAATACTTAAAGGGTTCTGACAGGAAAGTGGGAGAGGGACTGCTCTCCAGGGAGTGTAGTGATGGCTTTAAGCTGAAAGAAGGAAGTTTTAGATCAGACATTAGGAAGAAATTCTTTACTATGACGGTGGTGAGGCACTGGAACAGGCTGCCCAGAGAGGTTGTGGAAGCCCAATCCCTGGAAGTGTTCCAAGGCCAGGTTGGATGGGGCTTTGGGCAACCTGGTCTAGGTGAGGGTGTCCCTGCTCATGGCAGGAGGGGTTGGAACTAGATGGTCTTTGAGGTCCCTTCCAACCCAAAGCATTCTATGATTCTATGATATTACTGAATGCAGTAATGTCTGTGATAGTTGATTATATCCCAAAACAGTACTCTTTGTGTACAGTGAGGAACTAAGCAGTTTTTAAGCATATCTAATAATTGCAGCATCAGTATTGAAACTTGGGATGTTTAACTGAAATAGAATGATGTGAAAACTGGTAATTGCAGCTACCAAAGAATATAAGATATGATGCTTCCTGGGTAGTTTATGAGAAAGCAGAGACTTTTCCAAACCTATCTTAATACATTTTCTCCAGTAGCAGGAGTACTCTAACAAAGGAACATGCACTTGGTGGCACAGAGTAATCAGGGACACGAGCATCTTACACAATGTGTGCACAGTTAAGTGCTGTACATACCCCTGAGTGTGTCCATGACAGTTTGAACAGAGTGAGAGGAAAACTTTAAAGGGAAGTAGAGAGCCACTTTTCAAGATCATTACTGGCTTGTTTAAATCTTTTCCAACTTAGTAATGTCATCAGTGCATTCTAACTGAGAATAATACTATGAAAAAAGAATATCCAGCATATCGAACATATAAAAATTAACATTTCTCATTCTCTAATGCTCATCATTGCAGTGAATAATTTATGGAACCCAGGAAATAATGTCTTGTCTCATCAGGATTTTTCTTCTTTTAGTCTGGCCTGTATTGAGCTTCTGAAAATTCCTTTATATCCCCTGCATATATTTTTCAGAATAATTACATCTTAGTTAAGTAGACAAAAAATACCATATAGAAATGTAAACATCTGCATAGGAAAACTGTAATTTTGAAAGGCACCTGATAGTATTTTATGTACAAATCAAGCTGTAATTCACTGTGATTTGTACATTTCATTTCCTCAGGCCCTTCCAATAAAATTTATCTTAGAGTATCTCCTGCTCTATCTATTTCTATTATGGTTTCATTTAAAAAAAACCCAACCAAACAAAAAACATTTCTCTATGATAAATATATAGATAAACAATGTACTCACATCTTATTACCAAATATCTAGGAAATATCACATATGTCATCACTCAGGAGTTTTTTTAATCAGTTAATTCTATTACAATTGTTATAATTATTATTACTATATACAAACTAGATTTCATATATGTAATCAAATTTTGCAATTAATGAAATCTGTTCGTAAATAATACTTATAAACGGATATTCTGTACTGATCTTATTATTTCATGAGATTTTTATTTATTTTTCACACTTAATAAAAGGAAAACTAAACATAACTAAATACGAAGTTGACTTTGAAGGATAAAATCCTTACAGATGTTTCTGTCTTCCCTAAAATCCCTGTCTGTCTAGCACTGACTTCAGATAAAAGGCAGGGTTAACTGCACCCCACTGGTATCAAACCTGATAATCTCTTCCTGTCCTGGAGAGCTGCTCTTATCAAAAGCAACCTCAACAGAGAGTCAGGATAAAGTACTGAAACTCTGTGCAGTCCTACTGTCAGTTTAAGTATCTGATGGGGGTCAGTAAGGAAAGGATGAGGCAGTGACACTGGAGCGCTCTGTGTCTCCATTAGGTCTGTCTAACTGCACTGACATTTAAGGACGAGATGGGAGCATGCTCTTCTCCTGACTATTCAAACTGTCAAATGTATTAAAACATAGAAAGAAAAAATGCTGTACTTCTGTTATTAACTCACAGCCTGGCATAGGTGCATTGATCAGTCCTATCTAGGAACTATAGAACGCGATAGACAATTAAGTCTGCTTATTTATTAATATTTTAATTTTAAAAGGTACAGAGATTTATACTACAGCTTTATTAAAAGTAATAAAAGTTCTGCTAAAATGGCTCACTAGTAATTATGCAAAGAGCCAGCCATACCTGAAAAAATTCTCAAAAATGGTTTTGAAGAGAACAAAACAAAATAATTTAAGTAAAAATTAAAATATTTTGAAGAGTTTAATGCAATTTTTAAAGGAACATTTGAGGGAAAAAACCAAACCCTGATCATAACAACTTCTGTAATTGCAATTAACATGCTGAAAAAAGCACTTGGAAAATAATACATGAAGAGTCAAATGATTTATTCAATACCAACTTCACAGAATCTTATAACAATTCCCCCTGTTTTCCCATTTTGCTGTAGAATGTAAACGATTTTTTTTTAGATTTTGAACCTGTACCTTTTGCAGAAGGTCTCTAGTCTGCAATTTACAAAGTTAAAAAACTGGAACGAAGGTTAACTGACACTTGCTTCTCCAAAAAAGGTATTTGTAGTGTCCATCAAGGCGTCAGTTTGGACACTGCTATTCCATCTTCTCGTACACTATAATATTGGCTTGTTCCCACACATATCAAAAATTAAGTCTACTATATCCAAATGAGGATATGTTGGTTTTAAATTCTAAGCATCTGTTCTAATACTTTCTCCCTGAAAGGTGTCTTAGACTATAATAACATACTGTAGCAATACAGGTATTTTGTTATGCCCTGTAGTATGAATTCTGTGCTGCTAACAGATTCTTAAATTGCAGTCACCCACGTTTCATAAAATCTGGTGCAATCTCTATCTCTGTTCCGAATATAAAAGGGAATAATATTTAATTCTAAAGCACAAGGGCTACCTAAACTTAATCAAACAATATAGTTCATATCACTATGTGCAGAATAGGACAAGATTTTACAGAAATTTCACAGGAACTTGCATTTTTATCTAGTATATTTTTTTTCCCTCTTCATACACGCAAAATAATTATCAGTGCATTAGTGAACTCATTAAAGACACAGATATTGCAAATTATTATGTTCCCAAAAGAATAATGATATTTTGCAGTTTCAAATCTCTTCACGTCTCTTTATTGAAGAATAGCTTTGTTAAAGCTATGAATAAATACTGTTTTTCTTAGGTCTTCTGGGTTGGCAAATCTCTACATTCCTAACATCCAATTACAATTTTGACCAATTCTCATTTTCCTTTCAGATTTATTTTCCATGTCATGATGCAATTCTTGCCTGCCAAAAAGATGGAAAACACAGCTGTATACTGCAGTCCCTTTCAGAAGTCCTCAGGAAATCACTCTGCAGTCTACAACTGTTACTTATCTTTCTGTGCCACAGATCCTGTTCCAACTTTTATCTTCCCAATGGAAAGACTTTTTCCATTCAAACATGCTCACTCAAGCTATAATGCAAATGCAAAACAAATATATCTAGAAAACCTCTATCAAAATAGAAAGATGAAATATAAAAGGTTTTTTTTTTCATTTTTTTAATGATCTTTTCTTCATGAATTTGAAGGACAGTTTGAAGAGAAAATTTTTCCAAGGAACGTTTATGTATTTCAAATTTAAATCCTCTGTTTGGCTTCTATAACATCAGATTCTTCTCTAAGGAAAAATAATCTCATTTTCTCTTGGATAAAATTCAAAAGCTTTGAATAAAGCAGTCTGTCCAGAAAGCTATTTGTCTAAAAGAGATTGTCATAAACTTGTGGATTCCAGGAGGGGTTTAAAGGGCTAGAGACTCGTTGGGGATTCGTAAAAGAGCGAACTAGGAAAAAAAGGCAACCCAGAAGACTTTGTTGAATCATAGAAGGTTAAGGTCAAGACTGAGCTGTGTCTCAAATCACTCCCTACGCTATTCCACTGCATACGTCTCACCCACAGCAGTCTCCACTAGCCCAAGATTTGAAGTTACTAAACATAGCCTTAAGTAAGTGGAAACCCCACTAGAATATGATCTCAATGAAATCACCAACAAGGGTCTTGTCAACTTCAGAAAACACAGGATTCCTCCATGGAATTCAGGATCACTAACTACAGAAGGACATGCTTTCTTAAATTATGCAATTTCAAACATGAATTACCAGGATAAACTGACTTTCCATTAAGAATGTACTTTTTTTTTTTTTCTTTTCAAACAAATTTAAAAGAGAAAACAAAATATTAGAACTTACATTCAATATCAAGGTACATGCTCTTTTGGTGCCCACCAATTCTACTTGCAGCTTCACAGTCATATCTCCCTGAATCTGACAACTTCACATCTTTAATATGCAGTGACGATTTTCCATGCTGCCCTTTGACTTCTATACGGCCATCGGGGCTCTGTTTACATTGATTCAGGAAAAAGAAAGGTTTTTTATATATATATATATATATAAAATGTATATGTATATTAATGTATTGTTTTATATATTAAACACCACTGATAAGTATGACTGAAAGCATCTCTTCACCTGTGGTGAAGTTTTTACTGAGAGCTAAACAACTTCTAAATTTTTCAAATAAATTAAAAAAAATATAGAAAAAGATACTGTGTTTCTAGGCATTATAATCAAGGGAATAAGTACATGCTTAAAGGAACACTGTCAAGGTAAACCACAAAACATATTCACTTATGACTGGAATAATGAACACACTCAGAACTGTTTATGATATCACTCATTTTGATATGATGCTGCAGCTAATGAAAATGTATAAATGTAAAATCATAATATCTTATTATATTATATTACAGTTATACTATAATACAGTTAGTACCCTTTCTCTTGTCCTTAAAAATGTAACTGTGAAAAGGAACAGAAATACCCTCCCAAACAATGTTCAAAACACAAATCTAGTCATTCATTTATTTTCATTATTCACATTTTCTTGTCATCAACTCACAGTGGTTAAAAAACATGATCCATAAATGCAACTGGAATTTCTGAATTTCATTTTCATATCATTGCACAGAAAAAGGCAAGAGAGAAATAGGAATGATCGTTTCAGGTTTTCAAGGATACAATTTTTATATTTTGCAACTTCATAAAATTCCTTATTTAACCTCTCCAGACCCTCACCCAAAAGTATTTGAATTTCTGAAGTATAAAATAATAGGGAAACCTAAATAAAAAAATTTTTACAAAACCCCAAACTAAAAACAACCAACCAAGCAAAGCCCAAACACTGACATTTCAACCTTCACAGAATAGTGTAGATGAGAAAAAATAAGTTATTTTTTATCTGGTTCTGCTCACTACTTGTTTTGTAGCTGAGAGAAACTGGCTAAACTTTGGTGGGGTTTTTTCTTTCTTTCTTTCTTTCTTTTTGAGGGGAAAAAAAAGCAAGCTTTTAAAAATACTGATAGTTACCTACCTTTGTTATTGAGGAAGGTGGAAAAGGGACAGAAAACCAGTAACTATTACACAGTATCACATTTAAAATTGAAAAATACTTTAATATCTAATCCTATACACTCAAGCTTACTGCTTTTTACACTAAATACTCACCAAGCAGCAGCCGATATTTAAGTGACTGAGCTTTTAACTCTGTACAATTGTTTCTTCACTGAATACAGGAAAAATGCACACAATTTATATCTTCAAATATGTGACATTAAAGCAGTCATATAAAGCATGTATGTTAATATTTCTATGGAGAGAAACTATTCTGATCCCACATCAGAAATCAAGAACACTAAAATTTTTTTACTGTGAAAACCTCACAACCTAAGTCCATAAATTAATGTTATGTAATTGTAATGCAAAGACAAAACCTAAACCCCTTTGGATTGGTAAAAATTAGTAACTAAGACTGCTTAGTTATCTCTTCTGTTGTTTTTAATGCTAAAAATTCTACTTTCATTATACCTTTAAACAAGGAAAAGTTATGAAGTTACTAGAAAACGTGCTACAGAGTACTGAATATCATGGGCTTTTTAAGGGATTTTTTTTTGTTATAATTAAAATGCAATGTCTTTAAAACAAAGCATTAAATACTTTTCTGATATATGTCTTTTACAAGTACTTTCTATGACATAGTTAATAACAGTATTATTTACCTATGGGTTATTTGCTTCTTTTTTACAATGTCAAATACGTAATACAATGGTTAAACTACATTATTTATACCTAAAAATGTACATACATTTCAGCATTTTTATTTCTGAATTTGCCTTCATTACAAATATTTCCCTAAGAGGCCACATTTGATTCTGTGAGGAGACATATGCTGGAACAACCTCTGACTATGGATCACAGATACAGTACTAAATACTGTATTGGTGATAACATTAAGAGCTGCTCTCCAAAAGCACTAAGGCAGCTCTATACAATAGAGAGGAGTATCTTTGCCCTTCCTTATTGTATAGTACAACTCTACAATGAATAGCCAAAATTCTTCTTAGTACCTTCTTCTTGCACAATGGAAAGTTTTTCACTGTGAATTTATACTGACCTATAGCTGTAATGACACATTCATTCATGTTCTTTCACCACAATTTTCCTAATTAGATGAGATATTTTTCAGGTAGCTCAATTTTCTGTTTCCAATAACAGGTTATTATATATATAAAAAAGAGGAGGGGGGGAAAAAAAGAAAAGACTATATTTCAAAGGGTAATTCTTCACTCTCTGAAAAACAAGCTTGTATTATTTGTACCTTCTGGTAAGTATGGTCAACAGGATTCCTGTAAAAAGAATTAAATTATTTATAATCCTCACTAAAGGCATTTTTATAGCTGTATACATTTTTATGTGCTATTTTTAATTTAATAACAAAGGAAAATTTTATCAGTTCAATAGTAATTCCAAATTCATTGTATAATTCACTATATATTCCACTATAATTAATTCCCTCCATTCGAAAGCACAGATATGAATAATAACTGATGTTTAAAAAAAACAAACAAAAAACCCCAGGGAATGGAATTAAGACCAAAGATCCTTAAAAGCAAATAGCTTTTACAGTAACTTCTCATTTTTGTTTTCAGTTTATCTAATTATTTCCTAATACTGCTGGAACAAATTACTCTTATATGTACATTTTTTGGTCTGTACTCAAAATAACTTTCCTTATGTAGGAGAAAAAATTACTCAAGTATGTATGACATAATACATCTTAGGTTTATAGTTAGGGCAAAAAGCAGCCTAATAAATACTCTGAAAAATAGGAGATTTTTGCATAACCACATCATCAATTCTCATCATCAAACCATTAAGAAATGTTCATCAAATGTTAAAGTCCACAAACAAAATAAAATGCATGATGTAGGCAAGAAAAATTGGCCCAAATGATCATAAAAATATGTATGTACTAAAGTTAATCTGTACTTTTTCAAAGCTATCTTAAAATTATCACGATAGTCTCTGAAATTGTATATAAAGGAATTTAAAACGTAGTAAGATGGTTTTTGCTGCACTGCCCACAATGCTTTTTTGTGATGTTGCTTCTCCATGAACAGTTTAAGAAGTCCTGTTCAAAGGTCTATTTTTACAGATGGATTGGTGTACAATTTCCTTAATTGTAATTAAAGTTGATCTGGGGGGAGTTGTGGGGGTTTCCCCTGCCCCAACCTCATCACCAGCATGGAACTAAACCACCTGTGAGCAATCTTCAGCAGAGACTTTGATAAGAACAGCTCAGGTACAACTGACTTTGTGACTTTACCCGCCTGATAAAACATTCTCTAAGTTAAGACACCTTTTATTTTGAATACTGACAGCAGTCTATTCACTGTCACAGCAAACAAACTGTTCTGTACAGATCTCCAAGTAAAATTATCCAGAATGACAACTCTGAATTATCAAAAAAGTGCCTTCTGAAAACAAAACAAAACAAAACCACAGAGCACCAAAGGGTGAGGACTTTCTGCACTCACAGTATGCTTACTCCAAAAACGTAGTTTAACCCAAATGAGCTGTAGAAGAAGCATAAAGTGGGAGGTATCTCATCACTTGCGATTAACTACATATTCTGTAAAAGTAAATGTGTATATATACATATATATATGTATTATTTCAATAAAATTCCTGTTATGCTTTTGCTTCCTGAATTCTACCCTAATCTGTGGTTCCACACATGAATATTCAGAGAGTCCTGACTGGCTCATGCTGACCCGACTGGCTGATGCACAGCTCCAAACCCATGTTCCAGAGCTCCCGAGGCAGCACCAGAGTGATGGTAACAGTGTATTTCAAGGGTTCCACATGCAGAGGAGGTATGCAGCTTTTAGCGTATGATTGCTAGAGAGAACAGGGATGTGATGAGACTACAACATCCACAAAGAGACAAGAACAGCTTCGGGGACATAATAACTTATTCAGGTACCATGGAGTGTTCAATCTGCACAATTCTATTGCCATTGTAGTTCAAAAAAGTGTAATTTCTCAGAAGGGGAGAATTAGTTGATTATGATGCTTAGAAATTGTCATTCTTTTTCAATTGTAGAAAGCCTCACTTGGGGAGAGGTGGATGGTGTGATTAGTGGTTAAGTTTGATTTATCAACCATTTCTCCAACTCCCACTGAGGAACTGTAGCACCAGATGAGATGAAGTTGTACAGCTGCCAAAATGTGCATTTTGAGCTGGCTGAAAGCAAGAGTGGAAGGTGAGAACAGAAGCAGAAATTGGTGACTTGTTTGTAGCTGGATTTTGATAATATTACATGGATGGTTACAGCAGCTGTGACTTTGTCTTGATTATCTTCTCTCCTACAGAGTTTACCATTTGGCTGACAAAGTACTGCTTCGTCCCTTGAAGTCCAAGTGCCAGACTGCAAGCAAAAGATCCCTACATTTAAAATTCAGACAGGTTGAAATATTTGGTTTTCTTCTTACGTTTAAAGCTTATTCGTGATCAAACTGCTATTACTGCCCAAAGTTACACCACTGAAGTTCAGTTTTGCCTGTCATACATTGATCAAATATATCTTCTGACACTTTGCATGCCTTAATGCTATTCTGGACGTGCACTGCACGTGCTAACAACAGAAAAGATGAAGAAACAGTGGCTTAGACTTGACAGTGTTGTTTCTTGCGTAAAACACAGTGCAACATACTCAAGAACAATCATGTGAGAGCATATAACTTGAGTAACAACCACAGGACTTGATTTCAAGTTCCTCCATAGGAGCTGCTGCAGACGAACATGGTACAAGATCCTCCCACGAGGCTGGGGGAAGAAGGGAGGGGAAAAAAGAAAGAAAAAAAAAAGGAACAAAAATAGAACCGATTTTAATTTTATTCCTAGCTCTTCCTTCTTCAGACCAAATTGTCAAAAATTGCCAACTCATTATGTTGTCCTGGTCATGTTCCAAGTATGCACCACTGAATTTTCAGTCAGAAAACAAATACTGATTAACAGAATCATCTTTGGGATTTCATGAATAACAGTATTTTTAGGAAGCTCTCTGCATTTGGGTTGTGTTGAATTCCACATGAGAGGAAAACTTCAGATCACATACTTCAGGCTGACGTTTCTTATATGTGAGATTTAAGCAGATAATAATTGCTCGTGAAACTGTTCCTTGAAACAGCATGGAAAATAAGAACTTCTGCAACCTGACATGCTGACACTGAATGATGGTAAAATCTCAGAAGGAAGTCTATTAAATGTAAGTGACCAGCGATTCCTAGTCTGAAAATCTACCTTTGATGATGAGAAAGGGCTGTTAGTCACAACAGCCATCATCGTGTAGAAGCTGATGGAAGCTCCCTTCTGGATTATGGATGGTATATTCACAATATTTCCCATTCTCTTCAGGTAAATGTATTCTATCCATGCACCTGTTGGAGACAGTAGAAAATTCCAGAGTATTGCTATGTGCCTTAATGTCCAGTGAATCAGAATAATGCTACAGCAGTGTCTTGGACTTCAGTGAATTTTATAGGAGACCTTGTGATTCTTTTAGAACTGCAGCTCATTAAATATATATGTCAGCATGCTGCAAATTTCAGAATTTTCCTTCCACAAGGAAAAAAGTCATTGAAGAAGCAATTGTTTGTAGATCTATAATGCAACACCAGGGAAGTCACAAAGAACTAATCTTGAAGGAAAAAGGTATCGCTGCTTTCATTTTGTGTTCATCTGCAGACATAGCAGTTACTTTTTAAGAATTCAGACTGGAAATAGTAGCAGGTTCTATGCAGGTTCTTAAGAGCATGTACAGTCTCAGGAAAAATGTATCCTTGAAAGCTTCATATAACTTTTAGAATCTATGAACTGATTGATGAACTGAGATTGGATTGATTCACGGTGGCATTTCTTTCGAACATAAGCTGTTACATGATGAGATGATAAGAGATTTCCAACACACAAAAACCACTTACAAAGACCCTGGTTGGTTTTACTGACAAAAAGGTATGAAGAAAATATGGTCAGCTATTCAAGATTACTTCTGCTAAAGATGCAAATCACAAGAAAAAAAAAAAAAGATTGATGGTTAATAATGGCAAAAATACTAGCATCATATGAATAAAGCTTATAGAGAAAAACAAACATTAGTGTTGTCCATAAAAAAATAACAGTAGTAAACATAAAGAAGTGTTTATAACAGAAATATTACAACTGTAATAATTACATATGTACTTCACAATTGGAAATTCTGATGCACTTATAAAGACTGTACGTAACAGTTTTATTCCTATGAATTTTGCTGATCTGAATTTACTCCAATACTGCTATGATGACACTAACATTGGTGACTCTGATGGATTCAGACCAACAATACTCTCAGGAATAAGTCCATTTCATACAACGTATGAACCTCACTTAAAACAGCCCCTAAGAATAATTATTTTACGACACAAGTATGTCTTATTTTAGACAACTCAATCTTATTGTGAATCAATTCTTTGGATAAATGAGAATGAGACAGACACAGGGGATTATATCCCAGCTTTGTAAATCTTTACAAAGGTAGTGATGTATTTGTAACTTCAGTGCAAATTTGAGTCACAAGGTCTTTCTGCAAAGGATGAGTAAGGGAAGAATCTAGGATAAGCACAGGGCTCCAAACATCCATCTCTGTGGGATCGAGGACTGTTCAGACTTGATTTGCCAGAATTTATTCTTTGGTGCAGTGGCAAGCAAAATGGAGAGAATGAGCTAACCTGGCCATCTCTGAAAAGGCACTTATTTTCAAGTTATTTTATTTAATTGGTATCATCCAATAAAGTTTCTCTATTTACATTTCTAAATGTATTTATATATGCAGATAGAAATAAAATGCTAAACATATCAGCCAAATTGGGTGGAAGCTACTGAGGAAGAATGTGCTGCTACTAGAGTTTGGAACAGTCTGAAAGCAAGGATTGCAACGTGGCAGCACAAAACGTGTGCCACCTCGCCAAGGAAAGCATCGCTGAGAACCCGCCTGCAGCTGGATCACAGCATTTCCCACTGCACACGTAGGGAACTGAGGGAGTGTAAGTTATTCAATTAAATTATCAGAAGTTATGCAGAGTGCCTTGCTGAAGAAACAGATCTATAACAACATATAAACTGAAGAGACCATAGGGCTAAAATGATCACAGCTAAGTAAGATTCTCAAGTACGCAGGCACAGTGAGAGGGGAGAGGGAAGCCTGGGGGAAGGGAATCCATTTCTGGGTGAGGAGGGAGAGGAAAAAGGTGTGAGAAACAACCCTGCAGACACCAAGGTGGGAGAAGTAGTGGAGGGGTGGGAATTCTCCCTACAGTGGAGGAGAGATTCCTCTGCAGCCCATGAAGAAAACTAGGGTGAAGCAGGTTGTCCCCCTGCAGCCCATGGAGGTCCACGGTGGTGTGGATATCCAAACTGCAGCCCATGGCAGATCCCACGCTGCAGCAGGTGGGCATGCCCTGAAGGAAGCTGCAGCCTCTGGAGAGCCCACTCAGACTGTACCCTGTGGAAAAGACCAGTGCTGGACCAGTTCATGAAGAACTGAAGCCTGTGAGAGGGACACACATTGGAGCAGAGGAGACTGGGCAGCAAAGGGCCTCATGGTAGGCTGCTGGTAGGGGTAGAAATTTTCCTCATGTTTTGTACAGCTACTACCTCCCAGCCTCTTCTCCAAGAAACAAAGTTACAAATAACATTACCAGAAATACATTTGCTGAGACTATTTCATGAGCCCAACCCACCCCCCATGTTATTTATTACTTTGGCATATACTACAAGGTAAATGATGTATGTCTTATGTTTTACGTTGACACAATGTAATTTTAACACATATGATTCAGTTTCTAATTCCAAATATTCACAAAACTCTATTCCTACTGCAAATTTCTACATTAAATATCCACTTTTATATGTTACTTTAAGAAGAGGAACATTTATAAAGTACTATGTTAATTCAATCAGTATTTACCAAATCGTGTAATTCTAAAGGCTTTAACATTATGTATCAGCTATCTATAAGATATAATAAAGCAGTTTAGATGATTGGCTTGCAGCAAGGTAAAGCTTACCACATGCTACTAATTCATTGACCTTTTGGAATAAATGTCACAACCTGATTTCTACAAGCAGAAATTTGCAGAAAGACAAAAAAAAAATCTTCTTGTTGCTACCATTATTTTTGTTATTGCCACATTTAGAAATTTAAATAACATAAACTGAGTCCTTGCATAGATGGGAGTTATTTTGACCACGCATCAGAGCTCAGTCCTATGGTTCAGTTATGCAGTCCAAAGAAATATTGCTTGCTGTCAGGAAGGGATGGTACAAACAGTTTTCACTTTTCCCAGTGCAAAGACTTAAGACTCTTGCATCACGCTTAGATTAAGTAGCACAGCCTTCTAACTGTCATGAATGAGGGACATACATTTCCATCAGCATTGCCATGTTAAACTGCCACAACATGACAGTGTTTGAAATCTGAGAAGAGGTATTAATAGGAAGGTAGACTATGAGTAGATGCACACAGGGAGATGGTACAGCAGAAATGTGATAGGGAAATGTGGGGATTTATGACACCACACCAAGGACATGAATAAGTTATTAAGAATTATTACACAGAGTTCAGGTGATTTGTTAAACAAAACAAACAACCAATTGAAAAACAGAATCCAGGCCACTTGCTTTCATCCTGGTTTTGCCAAAAGTCTAAATTCTGATTTTCCTCTAATACAGAAGCGTATTTAAACCACCTTTCGGGTCAGACAGGTTCCAACATACATTTTTCCAGCATTCTACTGTTGTTTGTGCTCATTTCCTATGAGTTTCCACAATACCTAGAAAAGGTAACATTTCTGAATGAAGAATGTCCTCTGGTACAGGAATGAACACTACTAAATGACTCCGGTCTATGAATCGTGGCTGTATCACTTAATGCATCGTCAGATGCAGGATACCTACTTCATCAGACAAGTAACAGCTCTTTGAAAGTTATTAATATAATATAATTGACATAATACAACTGTGCTTCAGCAGAAGCACATGAAATGATCTTTTCTGTAGTGGATGGAATGAGTCAGGTCCAAGCTTCAGCTGTCCCATAAAAACTTCTCTGATAATTTCAGTTTTCATTATCGTAACTAGTATCATCACTAATGACTAAACGGAAAAAGCCAACACTGTAAGGGAAAGAGAGGCCACTTCCAAGCTTCCACAGCTTCATTTCAGCCCGTAAATGTGGCACAACAACCCACAGAAAGTACCCAAAAATATCTACTTGGCGCACAGGTAGAACATAGGTAAATTGATTAAATGGGAGACAATCTTCTAAATGTGAAATATAAATTATGTAGAAATAGCATTATCCATTCACAGAATGGATAAAAACTTTGCACTGAAGGTTAGGTGTCATGTTAAATCAGATATTAGTGATATTCCTAAATAAACATCCTTCTTTCCCTCTATTAATCTCTTAATCCAAAAGTATTAAACTTTACATTTTCTTGGTTTTCTGTCATCTGTAAAAAATCAACAACTTTGTCTCTGCTTACTTAATTCTGTCCTAGTGACAAATGACCAGAAAGTTCTACTAAAAGGAAAAGTTTGTAGAAATGAGATCATTCTGACAGTCATCCACACAACATGAATACATCAATGGATGTGTGTGTGCAAAGCCATTTGGGTCTATTCTGGCTAACAGAGCATTTAATTTCTCTCCTAAAAGAGGAACTGATCTGAAGGGCGCTCTGACCCTGTGACTGAGATTTGGTATTGAGTTGCCAACATGAGCACCAATCAAGCCTGCACTGGGGAAGAGGCTATGGCACATCAAAAATAATTTCTTGCTTCAGTTCTGGCTTCATTTAGACCTGACTGCATTCACACTACCTAAAGGAGTGTAAGGAACTCAGATGAGGGTTCAAGCTGTTTAGGGACTTGGAAATACCCAGGCTGGCTTGTGGCTTTCCTACTGTACTGCTTCCTCAGCTCACCCAGGAAAGCTGCTTTTTGTTTCTAACTACATACAATGTTGCTCCTCCAAAATCAATCTTCCAACTAAAATACTGTCACCTCCATAAACTGTGAACTCTACTTTTAGCTCCTTATAGTTAACTGAAGAGTTTGTCCCAACTCCACGTGAGTGTAGCTGATCGTGTCATAGAGGAGATGGAGGAGCCCCTAAACACGTGCAGATTTCAATGGATCAGGTGGTCGGTGAGAGTATGTTACTCAGTGCTCACATGTGCTCCATGTTTTGCATATGTCACAGGGTATAAAACTGCATATTCTCAGTGGTACTAATTACCTAACACCCTCCTGCTTTCTACTCCCTCTCAAGTTCATTTATTTACCTTGTCCTTCCAATCACAATACTCTTACTCTTCTATTTCATAACCTTCACACATGTGAAGCCCACCAGGATTCATTCTAGGATTAAAAAAAAACACAACCCAACATAAAAGCCCTTGATGCGTGATTGAATTGTTTGCAGAGTGCCTCAACTGCCTAATCAAGCACAATTGCAGCTGGCTACATAAACTGGTCTGGTCTTCAGGCCTGTACTAATATTGCATCAGCAAAAATACTCTACGATATTGTAAATAGAAGCTGTTCACATAACAGAGAGGTGAAAACATAGGTGAAAAAGGTTATAACAATTTTCTTCAACAAGGCAAGGAGACTTGACCCTTATATTCAAAGGAGAAAAGTTCCTTAGATTAATTTACAAAGACTGGGATTTGTACAGCTCAGAAAAAGAAATACATCTCTTGGAATCAATTTAAATAACCTAGATAAGTCTAAGTTTCCTCTTTTTTGGGTGATTCATTTAAAATAAAGAGCTGATGCTTGATGAGCGAGAATGTAACAGAGCTCTCTCTCATTACTATCTCAAATGAGGGCAACACAATTCGCTGACATCTTAACACTGCCTCTTTTTGTGTAGCAACAATAGTATATATAAGAAGTTAGGAAAAAAAATAATCTGATTCTTTTCATTAACATTTCTAATAGCTGAAATGGAGTTAATAGGCTTGGGGAGAAAGAAGAGTTGACCTTTCAAAGAAAAAGACAAACTGAACTCCAGATACTTTACCTTTGCCTATTGCCTGATCATGAAAGCTATGAAAATCTCTACAAGCTCCAAATAGATATGATTTTCATGACAATAAAAATGAATTAAAACTTTGAAAATAATTTAAATATTGGTGTGAGGTCTGCAATATTTAGAAACAATGTCATAGGACATTTCATGGGGACACACATTATTATTGCTGTGCTAGATAGATGGAAGGAAGCAGAACTCATTATCTTTGTAGTCTTCATTTTGAAGTTAAAAATCAGAGATTTTTTTTTACTTGTGGATACAAAATAATAGTGTAGTTTTTCAAATACGTATGTTGAATCTGTAGTAAATATATATATATATAAAATACAGTATCATTTCACATATCTTAAATCCAACACCCAACTTGTAAATTCTCATTTTTTTTTTCTTCGCTTGCTTTGTTTGTTGTCCTAGTTCTTGTTTTGGGTTTTTCTGTTAACACATAAGGCCACACATGAGGCGTCACCAAATCTGACTATCAGACACAGGACTGTGACCTCTCTGATCATAGATTCTTCAGGGTAAAGATTGTCTCTTCGGACACATGCTGCATACAGTGGAGGCACTATCACATCAAGCCCCATCTGTTATTGCTATTTGCATTCCAACACAGAGCTTGAAATGGTAATTACAAACAACATTGGTCAGCTTTCGTATTTCTGCCAGAATCAGATGCTAGGAAAGCAGAGCATGAAACTCTGCCCTCGCACTTTGCAGTATGCACAGGAATCACCGACATTTTGTGTTGGAAAACCAGGATACGCTGTCCTTCAGGGATATCTGCAGATATGTGTGTGCATGTCCAAAATCAATTTTGTAAGTGATTACAGCAAATCAAATCAAATCAAATCAAATCACTACCCCTCCTTCTGTTCAGCAACTCTTCTGCCTCCTCTTTTTACTGGGAAAAGGGCCAGGCCTGCTGGATGCACAGAGGTCTGTAGGAACAGGCCGTTTCAAACCACAGCCGAAAGGGGCACGGCCAGGTTGGCACACCAGTGAAAGGGCACACGGCGCTGGGCATTTGGGGACTGGAAGCACAGCAGCAGAGCACAGGCACCAGGCAGAGAGTTTTGGCTTGACACTGTGACAGCAGATGAAGCCCTGTCTTGGACTAAATCTCCACTTCCATTTTCAAATCTTCAAGGGTGAGCCAAACGCTTTCTGTCACACATCATCACTCTTTACTTGGGCTTGCCCACTCTCATGTACGTGTGAGTTACAGAAGGATTACAGAGGCCATCTGCTGCGACCTTCTGGAAAACTTTCCTTTTTAACTTTCGAGGGAGGTCAGGGGAAGCGGAAAGACCCCTTTATTTCAAATTTGCAATGAAAGGGGGACCACACACTGTGTGGCAGATTGTTCCAACGGCTAACTGATGAAAGGAGAGAGAAAAAGGCTTCTTCGCTTCTGGTTTGAACTCACTTGGCTTCAACTTTCAAATACACACTTCTGATGCACTGAAAATCCTTTATCAAAGCTGCATTTTCCTAAGAGATAATTACGGACTTCTTACTCATTAACATTATTCTCCTTAAGCCTGGCAGAGTTCTGTCTTTGATCTATGACTTTGGAGCATTTTTTCCACTCTTTTGGATGTAATCATTTCAAAACTCAGAAAAGCCTATGCCTTGGTTAAAAGATCTATCATATGAAAAAAAACATTTTGAAAACTTTTGCAGGCTAAGAATGATCTCCAATTCAGCCTTCTTCTTTATCCATACAAGGTATATTTATATTTTAGCAAAACAGGGGTAACATGATTGAGGACCTGCATACTAAAAGTAATAAAAGTAGAATTAAAAAGAACAACATTTTTCTGCTTTTTAATGTTCATCATCATGTTAATATTATAGTTAGAGCAGTTCTGCCATACATTCCCCTAAAGATATTCTAAATTCACCACAATTTGGATAAAGTGTAGCTTATACCAAAACATGTTTTAAAACAGGTAAAAAATTCAAATAAATGAATTATCTGAATGCAGATGATAGTTATTATATTTATGCAAGTATGTCTGGTGATTGAACATTACTGCAAAAGTTATCACATATAAGTAGTAATTCCTATTTACAACTGTGTTACAACACCCTCCCCTCACTTTCTTCAATTCACCTTTTCTCTGTGAAAAACACTGCTGTGTTATTCAGCAATTATTCTGTAACTTAATCACTGCCAGGTTTGTTCCCTATGCACCTAATTTAGTAGGAAAGCACAAGCCAAGGCTCTGACACTTTGGAGCTGTAAGACCACAGGGCAAATGCAGCACCATATTTTATAGCTCAAGAAGATATACATTATTTGAGAACACTTACTCAACATTCAGTAAAAACTCTTCCATGAACAATAAACAGAGTTCTTTCATTGTCAAAAGCAAATGGAAACCATATAACTACATTTATTGTCGTTCTTTTTATCTTCCACAGTATGTCAGCACACTAGTAAGAACTGAATATAGGTTTCAATCTGGCTGTCAGTACTATTCGGTTTAACCGCAGTTCAAAAATCCGCTCCAGTAACACATCTAGAGAGTTTAACAATTTGCCATTTAAATTAAGGATATAATACTGTCCTATATAAGCACTGGATAGATTTCAGGGTTCAACTGCACCAAGATTTTTAGCTTGTTTCTGCAATTTGCTTTTGTTTTCAATATATGATACAACACAGTCATTTGAGAAACATTCTGAGCATAAGGAAAAGGCTGCACTTGTAACCCATGAACAAAGTGTCGTCTCTGAGGGTCAGAAACACGACCTCTGACTTTAAATACTTAAGGAGGAGACAAACTGCTTTTATTTAATGGGAAATGTACAGAAAAAAAAAAGGTAAGATAAAAATGCTGTTGTGTTGCTCCCAGTTGGAAATCAAAAGGCAGTGAAATGGTACACAGATCTTCACATGAGTTGCCTCAATTGGAGGAAAGGTCAAGTCAGAGGCTAGATCAGACCAGACATCATCCTTCAGAACACAAACAATGGAAGTACATCATTCCTTAATATATAGCAATACCATATAAACTGAGTAATTTACTATGTATCTAATCCCCTCATTGGCATGATTGCTCTGTCAGTTTGTCAACTGTTTTCTTTTAAGCAAGAGCTGCGAATATACAAAGATCTGCAAGACTGTCTATTTTGCCATTTGGTTATCTGGATTAAAAAAAATCTGAATTAGCCAGCCAGAAAGATGGCATCTAATACTTTAATCAGAAGGGAAATTCTGTAGTTTACATAAGGAATTAAGATGAAAATATTTCTTCAAACACTAATTATTTTTTTTTAAAGAAGCAGCCTGTTCTCTTCATAGTAAGGAATGATGGTACACTATTCTGTTTTGCTTCCATCTAATTACAGCTTTTATGCCTACTTTCTTAACTGTCATATTGTAATCATTCTCTACTCAACTTACTTTTGTAATAAAGCATGAAAATGGGAAAACAAAATGGAAAGATGGGGTTGATTTGTAGATATGCACTACTTGCTCTGTGCAAGGAAAAATGCAAGAAAAGAGAAAAACAGGGAAACCCCCACCATCAGAAATGGGGAATACAGAACTCCAAAGTATTCAGTTATTCAGTGTGGGGTTTTTTGTGGGGTTTTTTTGGTTTTGGTTTTTTTTTAGATTTTTAGAAGGTCTAGCACCTTTTGAGAAATACTGTTCAGAGGCCAAGTGTAGTCAAGATGGGCTATGGGCAGCCATTAAGGTAAAGACAAAACTGAAACCCTTAATAGGGATTATGTATGAAAATTTATGGCTGATAAGGTGAATTACCATTCAGCACTTTCGTGGCTGTTTTCTTTGGTTTTTTCTTGTGATTTAAAATTTATAATCTCCTTGTCCCTCTCATTACCTTGGAAAGTAGCAATTCCTTACAATTCCAGAGGAATCTAGAATTAGTCTACCTCTAAATTAATTTTCTGCTTACAAGAAGAAGATTATATAGACAATACATATTTAGATATTTTAGACATTAAAGGATGATTTACCTTGTCACCTTCAGAGAAAGTTATTCCATCGATGGCCCTTTTCCAAGTAATCTCTGGGATAGGTTCTCCTTCTGCTTCACAGATGAGGGTGGCTTTCCCATTCTCAAATGTGGTTTCATTTTTAAGTTGTATTATTTGAGGCTGTACTGTTAAAAATACAAATTACATTACTCATCCTGCACAAATCTACTCATCCTGTCAAAATCTTTTAATTAAGTTTTTCTTTTTTTCTTTTTTTTTCTAAGGCACATTCATGTTTGCGTATTTAGGATTAACTGAAATTTTAACATCTATAAAAGCAATAAACTTTTTCTGTTTTCCAGTTACATAACAATGATTTCTGGATGTCTGAAGAGCTGGGACTCCTGGCTCAGCATGGCTGACGACTCCAGGGCGCCCTAGTGAATAAGAAGGTGACCAGGAGGCAGCAATGTGCCTCTGAGTAGAGAAGGCTCTGGAGGATCTCAGCCATGTGTTTAAATACCTTCTAATACACAGTATTTGTGCAACAGAGCCAGAATCTTCTCAGTGGTGCCTAGTGACAGGACAAGAGGCAAGGGACTCAAATTGAAACACAGGAAATTCTGTTTAAGAAGAAGAAAATGGTTTGGTTTTTTTGGTTTTCTTTTTACTCTGTGGGTGACTAAGACAGTACAACAAGCTGTCCACAGGAGACTGTAGATTATCCATCCTTGAAGGTACACAAAACCTGACTAGCCATAATCCTCAAAGACCTGCTGTGAGTAGGGCGTTGATCTGTATGGTCTTCAGAGGTGCCTTCCTGCATCGGGCATTCTTTGATATTACAATAAACTGTGTTTGTCTTCAAATACACATTATTTTGAAAAAAATACAAATTGTTAGTATTGGACTTTGATCTTTAGAAATTTGCCTTACACAAATTACTGAATTCAACAAAATCTCATAACAAACATATTGTACTGATATTAACACTATTAAGAACTAAAGAGTTCTCTGATACAAGGCTGTTCATCCTTACTGGGTAAATAGGTGGTAAAATACTGTGGAATGATTTGAAGAATGCAAACTGTATAGCCACAAGTACACAGCAACTACCGTTCTCAATCTATACTGCAATCTGACAGATTATTTACATAGCCAGAACAATTTCTGGTTGCACGTGAACACTTTTATTTAGAGGATTTATCTGTATACTGTAATACAAGAACTCTGTTGTCGAATTATGCACAGAGTGTTACTCTTTTCCATGGCATTCAAGTATCTTCATCTAAAATATTTCACCCTATATACCCAATCATAGTATAACCATTAATAAGTTTCTCTAAACCTATCCGCTTTGCACAATGAATGAGACACTCATCCCACTGGGAAATCTAGCATGTAATCACGTAACAGGAATATGATTCAGTATGTTTACACCCAAACCCAGAGAACTAAGTTTACATGAGCAATTTTGGCAGCTCTTAACATTGACTCTGTAAACATTAAGAACGTTGATTAGAAAATAATGCACTTTCTATGTAGTTTTTCTGAGTTTTCCTTTTGAGGAAGAAATACTATAGTATATTTCATCAAGCAGAAAATAAACAGAGAGGTAACACATTTTTCAATGGGTTCACAAAAGTATATCCTATGCAGAAAAGCAATACTGGCTTATGTCAACAAATCAAAAGAGGGAAGGGAATCATTTGGTTGTGAGAGAATCCAGGATGACATCTTGACGAAGCTCCTCATCAACACAGGGTCAACAGACCCTGTTCAGACCTGACTGCTCAGGGATGTGTTGAGCCTTATCTTGAAAAATGCCAAGAGACTGCATGGCCTTTCTCATCAGCCTGTTGCAGTGCCTGACTGCCTCATGGTGAGGAAACATTTTCCTTATGTCTAGTCTCCTTTTCCATTTCATGACCACTATTGCATTTACGGCCATTGTCTTACAGATGCTGCATTCAGCAGCACCGAGAAAAACAATAAAACCAGGCTCAAACTTGCTCTACCCAGGCACAACACCTACCTCTCTTTTATCCGTTTTCCAACACACCATCCTTGGTCTCATTTCTCATTCCTTATCTCCATACTCCTTCTGTTGCTTGTCTACTTTCTGTTCACCCTTGACTATTACAAATAAGCTATTGTGTGTTTACTGCATAGCGGTGAAAAACTGGTCACATTTTACCTAGCAAAGCACTGCACTAATATCCTGCTTCATTAAGATATAATCTATGGTGAGTGACATTGTGTGCAGAGAGAGAGTGATCAGGGGCTCTTTAAATGTCATCTGGATCCAGCTTTATTAAATGCAGTAGAATGTAGTGAGCAAAAAGCATTGCAGCAGGACACCAATTTGCCTGAGAAAAGCTGAAACTCTCCTCAACAGAATAACAAGCATATAACATGAAAGAACTACAAAAAAGAATTTGAGATAAAAGATAATGATGCTAAACTTCAAAATAACTTCAGTTTCAGATTCATCCAAATGCCAATGGAATATTCTACTTTGTGTCCAGGCTAGAATATAATCTCTTCTTTACTTTATTTCCTTTTATATAACAACATTAACAAAAACAAGGAAAGACCTATGGCATATATATCATTCCTTTAAAAAAATCCCCATCATGTGTCAGAAATTTGAAAAATTAGGAATTGCATTATTTTCATCACAGCAAGAGGATTTCCCCATCTGGACATGACAGACAACACGATCCTTTTCAAGATGATCTATGTTCTAAAACATATAACACACTGTTTCATTTTTGATCTTATTCCTAATTTCTTTAAGGCCTTCTTCAAATGGATCACAAGACAGACAGTTTTACCTTGACATTTGAGACATGAGCTGCTGACATTTAAAGGAATAAGCACTGATTAATCATCAAATATATCTAGCTGACAGTTATTACTAGTAAGAAGAAAAGAACTCGAATAGGGGATATTATTTAATTGCTTCATTTTCATAGGTCACAAGTCATAATTTGCTATTGACTAGAAGTTTTTATACTGTTTGACTACTTATTGATGCCATTTTGGACATTGGAAAAAAAATATTGTTGTTTACATGAATGCCAAGATGAGTATTCTTAGAAACACTGAAATAGGGATCTTGCCTCCCGACCCATTCCTTAGCTGTTCTTTCTAAACCGACGAGATCATTCAAACTCCATTGGTATTTGCTTGCTGTACTCCAGCAAATATGAAAGAAATGAAAATACAGGTGGTTTAGAATGTCAATCCAGGAAGCCTTCAGGTCTTTGTTATTCTTTTTCAGTTTTAAAATATTGAGGTTTCTTTTTTTTTGCTTCAGCTTCATTAAAATTGTTGTATTTGGAAAAAAAAAAAAAAAGGAACTGCTCATCACTAGACGTGAATTTTCTTAAAAGAGAGTGATATTACCTAATAAAGAAATAACTTCTACTGGTTAGAAAGTTTGCTCCCTGAGCAGATAAGGTTTCTTTCAGATTCCTTCCTTGGTCTCTTCTGGAGTTGTTTCAGACAAGGGCAGTAGCTTTACCTGAAAATTTAAGCTCACTCCTATGTACCTTATGGCCTCCCTAAAAAAACTTAAGAAGAACTTGGATAGCAATCTGAGGTTCTGTATTTGTTATTAGTTGCCTACAACTGATTTCTTGAAAAGGGCAGACAGTTCACTGAATCCAGAGAGTTCTACTTGTATCTTTGACAAAAGAGGTTCAGCAGACTTGGGAGGCAGTGCACAGATAAAGCTTGAGATAGCCCTGGTTGTATCTCATGAAAAGAATTGCTTTAAACAGCTTGTTGTTAATACATACATGGATTTACAGCCTATGTCTGTATTGCTGCCTGATAGGATCTCTTGATTAATATGACACATGGGGAACCACACTCTTACGCTATCTTCCCACAGAGCCACACGTTTATCAGGTAGCGAAGCTGCAACCCACCCTCCTGGAAAGTGCTGGTAAAATGTGAATTTAATAAAAATGCTACAGCCCAACGAGGAACTGTCTCAAAAACAGGTTCCTGAAACTCGATGCCTGACATAATAAGGATTCTCACACATACCAGTATGAAGCGTTGGCTTGATTTACTGCATGTAAACCTGAGTCCTTGTACATGACTGCACTCTCAGAGGGATTTAAAACTCGTCTTCTGAGAGAACTGCCTTTATAGATTGCATCATTTTTATTTTAATAAAAGATTGCATTATTTTTTATTTTAAAAGTTAGCAGTGTTCCAATTAGGTAAGGAGGGAAGGGGAAGAAAGAAGGAATACAGGAAAGGTATGAACTTTTGACACTTTGTCTTTCATTGATGAATTGCACTCTGTGAAACCTCAGTTGGTATACTTTGTAATATCTGGGGTGAGCAGGCACAGAGAGTTCCATACACAGACCCACAGGATTCCCTTTGTAGATCCATCAATGACTTTAAATAAAGAGCTTTCATATACGTATGAAATAATATCTTAACAAAAACCCAAACAAACAACAAAAACCAAATGAACTCACATATAACTCTAGTTACTAAGCTCAAAGGAAAATCAATGAGGTGTGATCTAGGAACTATAAACATACAAGAAATGTAATAATTAAGCCTGAAAATAATGGAAATTAATAGAGAATTTCTCCCCCCAATCTTATTGTGGACTTACTGCAGCCTCTTTGGTTACAAGCTGTCTAACTTTTGAGGGCCTTGGTTAACTTAAATGTTTTGAAATTTACCATTTGGGACACATCTAAGAGGGTTAAGATAGGAGATGTCTGCTACATTTCCTCTCATCTGCCTGATGACAGATAAAAAATGGGTAACAGCACATCCTTTTCTCAATAGCCAATAAAAGTTACATTAAACACATTTGCAAAATCCTTTTTGCTATACAAGATTCAAATTCCACTAAAAAAGACATTTAAAAACTAAATTTTTTAAGTGCTTAAACTCTACACTAATTATAAAGTCTTCTGTAATGCTTCTTGAAGTAATTTCTCTTAATTTGATTTTCTTTATATCAATTGTCAGAAACTACTAAAAATGCCAATGAAATCTTTTTGCTAATCTCAGACTACCCTCTCACTGATTATGTAGCAAGAGAACCTGTACCCCAGAGAACTTCATGTTAACATATGCTAGGACTCCTTTACAATTTTTTACCGATTCTGATTTTTTTTTCCCAGAAAAATAAACTTATAGGAAAAAAACCCATCTCTTTCTATGGCATATGCACAGAAGAGAGATAACTTATTGAGATCTTCAATTCTTTATGCATCATGGAATGTCAGGACCAAGCATTTGCATGATTAAGGAGTGGAAAATAGCAACTAAAGAACAAATAAAATGAAGATATAAAAACTGTCCTCAGAATATAAGCATGGTTCTTATAAGCATGAATTTCTTTAATTAATGTGATTTTGTTTCACTTAGCCTAATCATTTTTTTTATTATAAGGCAAATGAAGACTACTGCCATCACTATGGAGAAGTAATAATGAAGAAATACATGTTCAGGTTTTAGAAAGTAAGACAATATAGAAAACTTGGAAGGTATAGAATTTTCTTGGCTGCTTTTAAATCAACTGTTTACTATTACATGATTTTGGAAAATTTTTGTTGGGGTGCCCCATAGCTGTAAAAATGTGGCAATAATTTGAAATGCTTATCCATATATATCTAAACACATGCACACACACACACACACACACATGCATATATGGCTAATTGCATCACAAAACAAATCAAAGAAAACAATGAAACTGAATAGCATGGGTAAAAGATACAAAAAGTTAGCTACCAAGCAGAGAAAAATCCTATAAATACTTTTAAAGAATTCAAGGAATAACACCTATTGTTTCAAGCCATTCAGAAGGACCAAACAGAAATGGATTTGTATCAAAAATCTTGGCAGAAATCATCCATTAATATGGATGAGATCTTTGAGGATGTAGTAGATAATAACAGAGAGGGAACTACAGCAGATAACTGGAATACAGACAGAGATCACCAGATTATGATCAATAAGAAATCCTCTGACGCAAACAGGGCTTTCATTACTCTTCTAAGTCTTATTCAGTAGAGCAGATAAAAACACTAATAGCAAAGAATTATGGAGAGCAGAGCATGTGCATACAGGCTTCTATACATGTGTTAGTGATACAGAAAAGCTGTCAAGAGTAAGAATTTGGTATGACAAAATAGCTTTTTGCTTACACTGATACTGGAAACAAAACCCATGTTCAGCAAAAAAATCTAGGTCAGGCATGGAAACTAAACATATGGAGGTGTTAGGTGGCACGAAGACGGGCAGGGCCATTCAGAGGTGCAGAGTACTGGAGGAATTTTAAATGCTGAATGGTATATGCTATAATCTTGCTGATATTTTTACTGCATTATGGTTCAGTTGCTGTCATTCCAAGTTTCAGCCCTGCTGCAGTAGAAACAGTAGTCGCTGCCCCAAGTAGTTTGCATGGTAAATTAAAATTAAAAATAGCAGGTAGGTGAGACAAGCAAGCTAATGGAGTGGGAAAGAATAACGGAATTTAAAAGGTCATATTAACACAAACTGGCTGTTTGTGTACTGTTTAGCTATAATAAGAGGTGAACTAGACTAAAATCACAGTAGCTTTAGTGATTACAGGTAAGGAAAGAGGCTTAATTTATGATAATATTCCCTAAAGTCAAACCAACAGTACACAGATTATTATAATCCAATTTAAATACATCCAATAGTAAAACATACTGGAAAAATAACTCTAAATGTACATACTCAATGATGTGCTCTAAATTAGCTGTAACCATACAGGAACGAGACCTGGGAGACATTGCAGACAGTTCTGTGGAAACCCCAGGTGAGTGCTCAGGGCAACTAGAGAGGCAAACAGAACGTGAAAGAAGGCACCGCCACCAAAGCCGGCAGGTCCTCTCCACAACATGAATCCTGAATGCCATTCATGCCTTCTCATTTCAGAAACAGGGGATATAACCAGAAAGGTAAAGGAATGCATGGTTCAGAGGCTCCTAATTTTTTTCTAGAGGAGGAGAAACTAAATAGACTAGAAAATAAATAGTACAATAGAAAACTACATTTGCTGTAGAGAACACATGGAATTATCATTTATTTTTTATCTTAAAATGAGAATTATGAGCCAAAGAAATGAACAGGCTCCAAACTTCAACATAAGAAATAATTTTTCATGCAAGAAAGAAATCACTCAAGGAATTTAGGAGTTTAGGATGTTGTGAAAACAAAAAGGATGCATAAGTTCAAAATGGATTAAAAAAAAATCATATCATCTATTATATAATTTGGATTTAGATTTCAAGGGAGTCCCCAGAATAGTTGTTAAAAGGTGGAAGAATGTATACAGAAAATGCTCTTAGTATGGTGTCTCCCTTTCCCTATTCCTTCCATTAGAAAGTTACCTTGACTCAGAAAGAAGCAACATAAATTTCACTCACTCTTAAAATCAGTCAAATAGCACTCAAAATTATGTCTGTCTGAAACTTCTCTAAACTCTTATAGAAACTAGCAAGCCTTTTGTATTCCTTCAAATTATTTTAATTTTCCAATTGTGGATGTTTTGGCTTCTCCACAAAAATCTTCAAGAAGCTCTCTCTGCATCTGGAGGACAGGATGAAATATTAATTGTATTTCTTCTTGCTTTGGAAAAGTAATTGAGAATAACTTTCAAGCACCTCAGGACAACAAAGTAGCCCAATGGTTGGGCAGCCTGTCGGAAGTATGGAGCACTGGAGACCTCACAGCGTGGATGGCTGTGAAGAGCTTCCCGAACAGGGAAGTCAGTGGAACACAGGCACACAGGCCCAGACAACCTGATCCCCGGACACCATGGCTCAGCCTCAGGATCCCGGATCCCAAGTGGCAGCATCAGCTCTTCCAGGGCAAGTCAGCAGATCAGTCTCTCCTGTGAGAACTGTTTCCCTTTGTATGAATTAGTATTAATTTTAAATGGGACTTAAAATTTAATTTCCCATGAGAAATGGTCTTCCTTTCCACTACAAGCTATAGTTAATGTAAAAAAAAACCCAACCCCAACACATTACTTTCTCTGTGGGTTTTTTTTTTCATAACATACAGCCTTGATCCTGCAGAATTATTCTGAGCAAGGTCTTCTACATTCTCACAGCTGCCTACTCTCACTAGCTTATGGCTATACAAAGCTTCAAAGAAATGGATCAGCTCTATGCAAAGGAGTTAATCATGAACACAGATTGGGTGGTGAAGCATAGAAAGAGAAAGAAGTTTTTCATGTTATTACTTTTATCCTTTGAAACTCAGATCAGATAATATTTTTGTGACTATATCTGCCATCGTGCACCTGAAAAAATAAAAGCCAAGAAAGAAAAACAAATTAAAAGAAAAAAAAAATAATCAGGAGCACCTCTGCATGGTGTCATCTTGTAAAAAAACCCCACTGCTTAGAAGTTCAAATAACATTTGAACAAATAACATCCCCATTCAGACTTTTTCCATTTCTCATCTTGCTTTTCTTAGAAGCAGCTAACTTTTAAAGGAAAACGAGAATGAATTAACAATTTAACACTCCATTGTACTGTATCCAAAGAGTAGAAAAACAAATACCAAAGACAGCCTTTTCAAAATTAAAGTCAGGCATAAAGGTTAAAGTAGCCAATAGGGAGGAAAAAGCTGTAAAATTATACAGAGAGAGGTTTGCTGCATCAGTAGACAACTTACAGGTACACTGTTCCACTGAAAATTGTGAATTATAACCTCAGTTCTCTACTGTTTAAGTTAGAAAAGGAAGGATGGAACATACTATGCAGTACTTACCAAAAACTTGAAGGAATGTCTGCTTTTTATCATTTCCTGCTTTGTTTTTAGCATTACAGATATAAGGACCCGCATCAATGTTTTTTATATCTCTTATTGTTAGTTCTGTATTGCTTCCTCTCAGAATATATTTTTCGTTTTCTTCAATAAGTTTACCATTCCTAAAAGAAACCCAAAAACAAATGAAAAAAACTCCAATGTATCAATCAACCAGTAGGTTCCAAAGTCTGAAAAAAATGTATTACAGAAGCAGCAATACGTTAAAATAATCTCTGAGAGAAGAGACTTTTATTGTGCTAGCCTCAAAACTGCATTAACTCACATGGCACAAATTGGCAGCATGATGGAAAAGAGTTGATTTGAGCATCACAAAAATTGTTCTGCAGGATCACAGTGTGTTTTCAGTGCACATTCCAGACACAAGCAAAACATTCTGATCTGCATGTTGATGTTCAAGACCCCAGCTTCACAGTTTTTATTGTCATAATACCTTTATTCTTTAACGTTCTATATTGAATATATGTTACAAATACTGCAGATAGATCTCTAACACATGGCTTGCACTCAAGGAAAGATGGAGGCTGGTTATATGCATGCTTGTATTTGAGAAACCTTTAAAAAGTGCCTTTCACAGTGTAAGAGTTGCAGTTCACATTAGAAACAATGTACCAACTTGGAAAAAAACAGTTTAAATTACTCCAGCGCCTACTGGCACATGAAGAGCTCTTCCAAATCGTTTCCTCTCAGTTGCTGTTGGCTGGCTCCAACTTTGTCAGCAGGCATGGCTCCAGATGTTAGAATGAGTTCTGACCAGATGGTACAGAAATAATAAAACCTGTGAACAATTCTGAGGGCAGACCGAGGTTTGACCAGTCCATTTGAGCACCTTGGCACACACACAGTTATCAGAACATCTTCTTTTATGAGAGTGCGATTCTAATTTACTTTTTCCCCCTCTCTCTCATTCTGCCTTGTTTGCCTTAGGCTTCTTTGGTCTTATATCCATTGACTCATCAACAGCCTCTTTTCACAAGCACCTACATGAAAATCACCTGATTTTCATAAGCATTGATAATCCTGACAGTGCCAGCTTCTTGAAAACAAACTATTTGTAAACTGAAACCAATAGGCATAACTGAAATATTCTATACTATGCTATGCCATATGCCTAGTTTAGGACATCAAGTTTTATTTCAAGACTGGAGCAACAATTATTTTTCACATGTTTTCTGCTCACATAATTCTAACAACTACATACATTACATATTTTCTAAAATAATATTGTCCCTAAAAGTAAGAATACCGCTTCTTTCTTGGGAACATTAATACCTGTTAATAGGATTCTGAGGCATCTATATAGATTGCATTTTAGTAACTTTGTTGGAAATAACTCTAGTTCTTTCAGCTGCCTACTTCAGGTATCACTACTGTGATACTCGTTCATCTCCTTTCCAAAGCAAATCGTTGAAGTTGTTTTGCAGAACAGAAAAGGTCTAATTTTCCACATAGGTGGTTTCACAAAAAAAATCTAGTGATTTCTGTTAGGAGGAAAAAAGTTTATACTCAAGGTCAGAAGTAGTTTCCAAATGTCTGTTATCACAAACATCACCTGTATCTATGACAAATGCTAAGCAGAAATGAGATTATGAGCATCTCCCTGGACCCTCTAGCGAACAGGAGAGATTCAGAATGATGTTGATATTGGAGAACAGGAAAACATGAATAACACATTAAAAGTGGATTATTTCTTTTGTCAGATAATTCTAAGTCTTGTCAGTAAAGATAAGGGGATTGATCCAGCTAAGCTTTACTAGTGTGAATTATCTCCACAGATGTAAACAATCATCAGGTTTTTGGTAGGACTATTCACATGAGTAAAGATTTCCAGTTCATGACCTGCACATTTGGATATTTATCTTTCAGTCCTGGCTAAATTAACTCTATTAGCGTCTTGCCTCTCTGAAGGTTATACTTTGTGTTAACGTAGTATCAGCTTCAATAGAGATATCAGTTAAGTCATGAAAGGATTATTCTCTCTGTCCACGAAATATCAACAAAGTATATATGCATAATTAATAGCAACTAAACCTTGCTGACCTCTATTCTTGACTAGGTATTTTGAACTGACAAATCTGTAAGTGAACTAAAGAATTTTTTTGAAAAAAGATTGGCATATTAGTTCAGATGCATCCATTTTAAATTGACAAAATCTTAAACACTGTCAGCACCTGGAAATGAAGAGTCAACTTAAATAGTTAAAGCTTTACCACGTTAGATACTGTTTTAAAGAATTTAAAACTTGAAACAACTGCCTCATCCAGCATCTTGCTTACAGTCAACACAGAGAGGTATACAGCCATTTTCCATGCCATAGCTGAAACTGGCATGTCAAACCAGTTCATCTGAAGCCAAAAACCAAACAAGAGAAGAGAATCGAGAGAATTTCTTTTTTTAATTGACTAAAGTATCAGTGTATTGTAAAGAAGGCATGAATACAGAATGATAGATCCATATTATGTAAGCCTTACTAAAGAAACTTCAATAGAGAAAATTGAGCGAATAGCTGGTGTCAGAGCGCATTTTAAAAGGGAACAAAGACCTCAGAATGCTGAACTGTATATAAAACAGGTCTTTAATCTTGATGAACCATCTCAACAGGTACGGGTGAGCTTTCTATACAATACACAAAAATCCTCCAGCAGAATAGAGTAGAAATCACCCCCACCCTTTTTATCAGATCTCGTCCTCAGCTCTCCAGAATGCTCAGCATACTTTTGAATGTTTTATGAGGAAACACTATTATCTGTTATAATAGCTTACATCTCTCTGGATTTTTTTTTTCCTTAGCACAGTTACGTATTCAAAACCCAGACTTCCATTAAGTCACTTTATTACACATGCCCATTTTACAAATGGTTAACCTGAGGCAAATTAAATCAAACGACCGAACTCACACAGATAAATGGTGTAATTGGGAATAAAACCGAACACACAATTCCGGTAACTTGCCGTAACCAAAGGTCATAGTCCTTCCAAAATCAACAGCAATGCTTTATCAAATTCAAGATGTAATTCTACTTGTTTATTAAAACATAAAACCGAGGTTAATACCAACTGACATTAAACATCAAAAAATACACTAAAAAGAATGAAACTGGGGATATGACACCTCGTTTGTTAATTCTGATAAACAGATTCAATTAGGTTCTCAATGGATGATATGCATATTAAGAGATAAATTGGATTTTCTTACCAGTGACAATGCTTTCTAGATTTTTCTCAAAATCAAGATGTATTATGTTAATCTAGTTTTCCTATGCTCAGCCTAATTTCTAAAGAAAAAGAATCTGAAATATTCTAGAAAACTAAGGTCTTTATCATGACATATTTGAAAGGCAAAAAAAGAAAAGTCACCAAAAATCCCACAACAGGGAAGGGGGGCATATAAGCCAATATTCCTCACAATGAAGTAGATCCTGAAATAGAAACAGAGCAGAATTTTCCTCATTTAGGTCCCAGTATCCAATACACATGCCTATGAAGCTTTTTAAAGATCTTTAAAAAGATTTTAATGAATGGTTTAAAAAAGTCGGTTGCCCCAGGGGCTTGACAAACCAAAGGAGAATCTTTCATTAGGCTCTAATCAGTAGACAGAGCTGTCTTGAGACACTTAGCCTATGTATATGCTGTAATATTTATAAAATACTGAAAAAAATGCGTAACTAGAAACAGAGAGATTGAAAAATTGGAAATTTATTCATTCTTTCTTAAAAATATAAATCATTAATACTGATCTCTTACAGTAAGGCCATTTAGGATTTCAGACAACTCTTCAGAATTTTGGGCAGATAAGACCTACATTCTAAAAAAATTACTTCAAAGGCATTAAATAATTAGAATATTCAACCTCAGTTTGAATTCAATATTAGCTCTTTAATTTGGGCTCTGCATATTTTGCTTTTCTTTTTCCTCCTCTTCACTAAATTCTGAATTCTAAGCCACATCAAGGAATTAACTGTGCATTCTATTTATATACATCTCCTGAGATTCAAATTGCACATGAGAAAAAATTAGATCCACGTTTGACTCATGGCATGTTAAGATAAAGGTGTCAGTCAAAGAAAGCTAACATTTAAAATTAATCTAACATCGTTGAAAGATGCCAAAGGAGATTAAGAATTGAAGGAAATCCCTTCTCTGTTCATTTTGAAAAGGCAGTGACCTTTTAATTCACCTGAAGTAATATATGCAGATGCAAATTATTCAGGTTTAAAATAAAAATGTGTACTAGTCTGAGGAATCTGAGATACTTTATGTCTCAGGACTGATGCGTATCTTCGGCAAAACTGAAAGACGACAGAGTGTATGGGTGTTCCTTCACAAATGTTATACGGTAAGTGTTCTCAAAGGACATTTTCATGTCACTGATAGCATAAAAAAGACATATGAATTTTAAAAGCATTTACATTTTAAAGACCACTTAGATTTTAAAAATTACATAAAATTCACTTAAAACTTATTCAATGAAACATCCTAGGGCTGTCTAAAGCCATTCCTCCTTCTGAAATCGACTGAAATGAAGAGTTAGAATTTTTACAGATAGGAAAAATGTTATCTTTGTTATCAGACTTGCTGAACTGCATTAGTCATTTATTTATTGTATAACCGTATTTGCTTTTAGCACTCATGTGCTCATAAAGTTGTTGCAAGGATTTTGCTTGTATTGTTGTTGAGATATGGACTCATTGCCACAGCTTTATTTGGTTTCCCTATAACACGAAGAAATCACATCAACATGGTATGTAGTTGCTTTTAACATTTATCTCACTTGCTGGTAACCTGAGTGCAATTGAATTTGCGTGAGTCCCCTCATTTATTAACGCTGAATCTAGCTTCAGAAGCCAGAACACAAATGGACAGCAAATGCTCTTAAATTCCGGTAAAGAAATTAAGGCTGCACAGCTTAATCGACTGTGATAGAAAATCCTGACACATTAAAACAACGTGCCCTGATGTGCAGACCTCAACTGAACTTACCTGTACCAACTGACTTCAGGTGGAGGCGATCCAGTGGCTCTGCAGAACAAAGTTATGGCCTCTCCTCGATCTGCGGTGGCATTAAAGGATTTCTGTAGCAGAATAATTGCAGGGGGAACTGAAAAACAAAACATTACATCCTATTACTGGGAAAACAAATGATTGTCTGTGTTTCCAGAGAAACTTAAAGCACAGGATAGGATCCTTTGTTAATTTTGGAATTTATGGTTACACTTTGGGATTGAGTTAAAATATGAATATTTCTTTTCTGAAACATGGGAATTTTAATATTATGATGACATAACTTTTTTTTCTTTTGCATAAGAATACATATTTTTAAAAGCTTTTTTAGGAGTTCTTCAATTTTCTTACAGAAAATTTTAAAGTAACTGAAGTTATATCTAGCATGTATAAGACATAGGAGAATTATGATTGGCACTAATTTAACTATCTCAAATGAAAATACATCCCTAGCTTTTTTTTAATCTTTCTTTCAATTATAAACTTGACATACCCCTATGTACTCATGTCACACAGTACATTTAAAACAGGTGTCAGTACGTGGTAGTCTTCACCATGCATATTTAATTATTTTTACTGCATTCCTGCATATTTCCTTGGCAGGAGTATCATCAGCTTCAAAAGGTGAAACATGATAGAACACAATGGATACAAACTATTTTTGGAAATGTTATTTCTAAAAATTCTAATTGTATTCTGAGAGCCACAAATTTTCATAGAATCATAGAATGTGTTAGGTTGGAAGGGACCTTTAAAGGTCATCTAGTCCAACGCCAAATCTTTTCTGTTCTTGATGGGATGAAGTTACTGCTAAAATTGCAACAGTTCATAGAGAACCCTACAGAAAGAAAATACCTATAGTATCTAAGATAGAACTACTCAGAGGCTGATATTTAATATCTCTGTTCATACAGAGATTTTAAGACAGCTGTCCTAAATCTATTCCCCCTTACTGTCAAGGAAATGAACAAATAAAAACCAGAGCAGACTGGAAGAAAGAGGCTATCTGGAAAAGAAGGCATGTTAGGGAAAGCAAGAGGAAAGGGAAAAGAAGATCAGAGCTTCACAAAATACAGGTCTCTGCTACCAAAAATATCCTGTCATCAGAGTAATGCAGTAATGAAGTTTTTAGCTTTAGCCTTCACTAAAGAGAAGAATGAGAAACAGGCAACCCCAGTGAATTTGCTTTTAGCTTCCCATTGCACTTCCACAGATTTTTCTCACAACTGCTGAGAATCAACTTCTGTTGCTTTGCACCAAATATTTTAGATTTAGTATTCTACTTTAGCATCCTTTCCATCTTCTGAACCTCATATATAAGAAATTATTTTGAAATAATGTACGAGAATTATCAAAGATCAATATGTAAATGTTGTTATGTGAAGAGCACATAAAGGACTAGATGACCTTTAAAGGTCCCTTCCAACCTAACACATTCTATGATTCTATGAAAATTTGTGGCTCTCAGAATACAATTAGAATTTTTAGAAGTAACATTTCCAAAAATAGTTTGTATCCATTGTGTTCCATCACGTTTCACCTTTTGAAGCTGATGATGCTCCTGCCAAGGAAATATGCAGGAATGTGATGTGCTTTTCACATTTTTAATTGTGTGCTTAATCACAATTGTTTCACAGTCCCTTCTTTCCTGTCTGAAATTGCTCAGCATACAAAACCCTTCTGTGGTGCAACATCTTCCATGAAAAGTGTCACTTAGAAAATGTTACACACATCTACACATTATTAGCCATTTTACAGTTCATTCTGATGTCTAGACTTGAAAATATACCCTGTAACATGAGGGGATGAAACAGTTCTTTCTCAGTAGGAGGTGGTTCTTCACTGCTCGTAACTATGAGCTACAGGACTATGACTCAGTTCATGACATTACTTAAGCACTCCAGTTTTCCAGGGGAGACTGTAATGAAAATGAACTAAAATATTATTTTACTTTTCAAAAAAGTAATTTTATTTTTCTCCTCATTCATTCTGGGACGAGGTCTGTTTATCTTTCATTTTGTTCTCGTATGTACATAGGATGGAACTGAAGGGTCAGCCTAAAAGAGGCAAAGTCAAATGAAGTTATACTGACAAATCTCTCATTTCAAACTTCAAGCAAAATGGTAAAGAACAGTCACATTTAAGTGAAATAAATTCTTTTCATTTGTGCTACTGAGGTCAGGAAGTCTATCCAATTAGTGGAACTTCCCAGGCACAAATAGTTCAGGTTTGGTTTTTTGGTTGGGGGAGGAGGTTGTTATTGTTGTTGGGTTTTGTTGTTGTTGTTTTCTGGAGGAATTGAATTCTTTTGTTCTATTTTATACTGGCCTTTTTTTTTTTTTTTACAAAACCCTGCAATTTAAACCTCACTGTAAATACGGGTAGAGAAGAAATGCTATAAAAAGTTCAATGCTACAAGTAGAACAAGATACATAAGCATTAGATTTTAGGGAGATAATCTACCTCAAATACATTTCAATTTATTATCCATTATAATTCCCCAAAGATTTCCATACATTAGAGACTATCAAACTTTGTTCCAAGATTTATTTTTAACTATTTTTGAGTAAACTTGCATTCTGTTCATATGCAATCTTTAAAGCATTATACAAGAAGTAATCAATACAATGTACATCCAACTAAAAACAAAAAAGGTTTTTCAACATATTTACTTACTGTGTAAATTGCTCTCACACTTTTTTATGTTAAGCCTGTTTCACAGATCATTTCCTTCCTATCTGGAATTGCCCAGGCTACAGACTGGATATGGAAATACCACATCACCAGGACAATGAACCTCTACATTTGTGGGCCAGTAATCTAGGCAAACAGATTTTAAATTTCACTCTTCAAAATTAGCCTGTTCCCTTCTTTTTCATAAGTTAGTACAGAGAAGATTTGTGTTGCATTTCAGGGCCTTCACCATCAAACTACTCTGCACAGTTTTGCCACACTGACCAGAACACTGAATTCCACCTTCAAAATAGTTTGCGTTACATCTTGTAGTATTTTAAAACCCTATGCATGTGACCAAAGTCATAAATTCCTCTATGATCAACTAGTTTGGACACTGGTATAGAAGAGAACATACCCTGCTACAGTCTGATGGAAATGTTATCAATTTTAACCCTTATTCCTCTAATTATGCTTCTCCCAGATGTGAATTAGCTGATGTTTGTCAACCAGCTTAGCATCCAGATGGAGTTGGGAAAGGAAAAAAATATTTTCAAGATACACACCTTTGTCTTCCTTCTTTTCAAAATGAGATACATACATATCTACAATATTAACTTTATGTGTAGTTAAGTACTTGCTATTTAATCCCAAAAGTAGACTACCAATTACAAAACGTTTTCTTTTTAAGGCAAGACATTTATAATACATTAATTCTACTTACTACTCCACTAAAAATAAGAATTATAATAATAATAATAAAAAAAAAAAAAATTGTTAAAGTCACCTAATTTTAGTTCCTAAAAAATCACTGTTGATAAGGAAAATAACAACATTACACCCAGGTAGCCAAGTTAAAAAGTTTAGGTTTTTTTCCACTTAGTCAGCATCACCTGCATGTGCTGTTTCATCAGCTGTGAACATTTCTGCTACTTAGACGCCTCATATATGTGTGTGTGTGTATATATATATTACACAATATATGCATTATATATAATATATGCATTATATATATTATTATGTGTGTAGCCACATAACTTCAGGTAAAGAAAGAATGGACTTTTGCAACATAATCCTAAATCATTTGGGAAGTGGCATTCAACATTTTATTTTGGTGGCTCCAAGTTCTAAATGTCCTTTTTATAGCAATAGTTCTAGTGGTGATTAACTTTTCATGCTTCCATACAGCACAAGAACCTGCTCTGTAGGCAAGCATGATCCAGATGGCCAAACATGACTTAGTTATTACCAAAATGGCCCAGGAGGAAACTTACATCTTGTTCCTAAATATTAGAACCAGAGGTTTCTTCCTAAATGTAATTTTCTCCTCTTCTGTAGAGAATTCTATCCCATATTATCTATCTCTGAGAGTCTGGTCTTTATCAGCTTGCTATAAGGCTCAGTGCTCTCAGCTCTCATAACATTTTTCCACTCTCTGATTTCCCTTTTTTGCTGGACAGAGAGGCAGAGGAACAGTACAAATAAAGTACTTGTTCACAGAAGAGTTGATCTGAGTTTGAATCTTTCCCCTGAACCTGGGGATGCATAGGTCACCTGCACCATGGATAATACTCCAACTGTAAGAAAAAGGAATGCTAATATTTTCTTTTGTTTAACTGAATATTTTTCACTGTTCTTTCAAAGAGAATGAGACTTTGCACAGTTCTACTGTGCAATTTTTGAGTGAATTATGCATGATCATATATATATATATAATTTGCAGAAATAGGAAGAATATGAACTCCTACTATGTAATAGAGACAACATTTAGAAAGGAACATACTCACATGTGGTTTGCAGTAGAGAAACAACATACATGGAGAACTCTGTTATTCTCCAAATAAATCAGCAAAGCCCCTATATTCCTCCTGAAAATGTATTTCCAATGTAAACCCTAAGAATATACGTGAGAGCAAGGACTAATATTATTTACTTAATTATTAATCTTATCATTTTCTATATTGACCTTTCTCTACAGATTCACATAGAAGAAGAAAAAAAAAAGAAAATACTTTCATGATAACTTTTTCTTTTTATGCTAAATTTGATCATCATCCAAAGAGTGTTATTGGGGTTTTTTTTTGTTTTTTTTTTTTTGCAAGAGGAGACATGGTGGAAATATGGCCATGTAGCTTTTGCTGGTCTTGAGATTGCTCCTCTGTCCTCTCCTGGGGTTTCCTGAGAAGGACAAGTCAAGGACAAAGCATTTAAAACTCAGAACCTAACAGGCATGATGGAAGTAGTTACATTGAAAAGCTGACATTAAAAAGAATGTATAGATAAAAAATGCCCTTTAGGAACTGTGTCCTTTCTGGACAATACATGAAGAGGTATTTATTTTTCAACAGATCAACCCTGAATTGGACAGGTTGAACTAAATGCTCCATCTTGTCTTAATCACAGAATCACAAGGTTGGCAAAGACCTTTGAAGATCATCAAGTCCAACCATTCTCATCCTAAACTAAACCATATCCCTAAGTACTTCATCTACCCTTTTTTTGAACACATCCAGGGAAGGTGACTCAACCACCTCCCTGGGCAGCCTGTTCCAGGCCCTGACAACTCTTTCAGTAAATTTTTTTTTTCTAATGTCCAATCTAAACCTGCCCTGGCACAGCTTCATGCCATTCCCCCTTGTCCTATCACCTGTCACCTGACTGAAGAGACCATCACCTATCTCTCTATAACCTCCCTTCAGGTACCTGTAGGTGGTGATAAGGTCTCCCTTCAGCCTCCTCTTCTCCAGGCTAAACAGCCCCAGCTCCCTCAGCCGCTCCTCATAGGATTTGCCCTCCCGCCCCTTCACCAGCCTGGTTGCCCTTCTCTGGACTCGCTCCAGGACCTCCATGTCCCTCTTGTGGTGAGGAGCCCAGAACTGGACACAGTACTCGAGGTGCGGCCTCACCAATGCTGAGTACACGGGCACAATCACCTCCCTAGACCTACTGGTCACACTGTTTCTGATACAAGCCAAGATGCCATTGGCTTTCCTGGCCACCTGGGCACACTGCTGGCTCATATTCAGTCTGCAGTCAACCAACACCCCCCAGGTCCTTCTCTGCCTGACAGCTCTCCAGCCAGTGTCCCTCAAGCCTGTAGCGCTGCATGGGGTTGTTATGTCCCATGTGCAGCACTCTACACTTGGCTTTGTTAAACTTCATCCCATTGGACTCAGCCCATCGGTCCAGTCTGTTCAGATCCCTCTGAAGAGCCTCCCTACCCTCAGGCAGATCAACACTTCCTCCCAGTTTAGTGTCATCTGCAAACTTACTGAGGGAGCATTCAATCCTTTCATCGAGATCATTGATAAAGATGTTGAACAAGACTGGACCCAGGACTGAGCCCTGGGGGACGCCACTCGTGACCGGCCTCCAGCTGGATTTTGTTCCATTCACCACCACCCTCTGGGCTCGGCCATCCAGCCAGTTTTTAACCCAGCTGAGGGTCCACCTGTCCAGGCCAGTGGCAGACAGTTTCTCAGTCAGAATGCTGTGAGAAACTGTGTCAAAGGTTTTGCCAAAGTCCAGGTAGATCACATCCACAGCCTTACCCTCGTCCATTAAGCGGGTCACCTTGTCATAGAAGGTGATCAGGTTAGTTTGACAGGATCTACCTTTTGTAAACCCATGTTGACTAGGCCACTCATATTCCTACATATAGTTTAGTATAGACTGATAAAATGTACAGTGCTACTTTTCATATAACTCATTATATATTTTACTCATAAAATTAAAACGTTAAAAATCTGCAAGTAATAACGTTAATGTATCTGTGACTTTTGGGACAGTTAAAATGTGTTCAATTCAGTGAAAGTGAATAACTATGAAAAATCAAGTGTGAATTTTTTTTAACAGCAAATGGCAAAACACTGAAAAATACAGGGTGAACTGGACATCCATTATAATCTGAAACTCAAGTCTTGCAGCGACTGTCAGTGTTCCATGAAGAATTTGAAACAGTAAAACATCTTTTACTTATTTATATACACTGATATTATGAAATGCAATGAATTCAATATACACAGTTGCTCTGGTTTAACCCCAGCTGGCAGCCAAGTACCACGCAGACACTCTCGCTCCCTGTCCCCAGTGGGATGGGGGACAGAATCAGAAGGGTCAACTTGAGAAAACTCATGGGCTGAGATAAAGACAGGTTAATGAGCAAAGCAAAGCTGCACACGCAAGCAAAGCAAGACAAGGATTTCATTCACACTTCCCATGGGCAGACAGGTGTTCAGCCATCTCCAGGAAAGCAGGGCTCCAGCGTGTGTGATGACTACTTCGGAAGACAAATGCCATCACTCTGAATGCCCGCCCTCTCCTTCCTTTTCTTCCCCCCTGCATGACATCATACGGAATGGAATATCACTGGAGTCAGCTGGGGTCAGCTGCCCCGGCTGTTTCCTCTCCCAGCTTCTTGTGCACCCCCAGCCTACTCACTGGTAGGGCAGCATGAGGACCAGCAAAGCCCTTGGCTCAATGTAAGCACTTCTCAGGGGTAACCAAAACATCCCTGTGTTATCAACTCTGCTTTTAGTACAAATCCAAAACACTGCCCTGCACTTGCTACTATGAAGACAATTAACTCAGCCAAAACTAGCACAACAGTATAGCCTATTTTTTAAAATATTAAGCAATTCCATTTATAGGAAAACTAGAGTAAACAGGCATGACAACTATATTAACCAGTTTAATCAGGCTTTTTTAGAATCTGTTCTGTTTTAAAATAGACCATGATAATCAAGAAAAAAAAGCAATTACTCAATTAAAAAACTTTTACTCCTTACCATTCACTATAACAATTATGTCCCGAAAGTCAATTTCTCCTCTGGCTTCCACTCTTCCTTCGCATCTGTATACTCCTTCATCACTTTTATTGATGTTAAGTATTTGGAGATTATTGTTTGCTAATACTGCAAATCGATCTACAAAAGCAAACAGGAGATTAAGTGGTGTTAATAAATCCAGACAACATGGGAAACACTAACTTAAGTAATATTTACATAATTATAAAAAGAATACACACTTATAAACCATTTGTCAATTTAAAAGTAAAATGTCAGCAGATAAATTTGGCTTTTTCCCACTCTAAAATATATTGCCATTTCTTAAAATTCACTCTGGAACTTTCCAACCAAAACTTCCTACTTACTCTGAGGAGTCATCAAATGTAAGTTAAAGTTATAAATTATTTCAAAATGAGTGATGAATATCTACAGAGAATACAAAAAACATTAAATAGATGGAAAAAAGATCGAGCAATTTATAATAAAATAAGTTAGAAAATGGTTTTTTCCTCCTGCATCTCGATTAACCAACTGTCTTTGTGCCCATTTTATGGCACTATGCTTAATCATTTCTCAGCTTCCTTGCTCTCCTTCTTTCCTCCTGTTCCTTTGCTCAGTTACTCTGTGAATGATTTATCTCACCATAGTCTAATATTTCATAGAGATGGGCATGAAGACATACTCTAAGAAACCACTCCACCGCCAGCATAGTCTGGCATAAACAGAAATTCAATAGCTAACAGTATACTGAAGAAGTGTGTGTACACTTTCCTGCTCAGGCAGCAGCAAAACTGTAATATAGAAGAGTAAACTGAAGGAGTGGAGGTTCTCCAGGCACTGGAGAAGAGATTGCCCTGCAGTCCCAGAAGAGACCAATAGAGCAGATATCCTCATTACAGTTTGCAGTTGAACCCATGATGGAGCAAATTTATCTTGAACAACTGCAGCCCATGGATAGGAAAGACCCACGCTGGAGCTGTTACGGATTGACCACCACCCCAACTCCCCATCCCCTTGCACTACTTGGGGTGGAGGAGGTAGAGAGACTGGCAATGAAAGCATGAAGTTTAGCCTGGGGAAAAGGAGGGGGTAGGTACTTTTATTTTACCGTTGTGTTTCACTACCCACCTCTTATTTAACTGGCAATAAATTCAAATAATTTTCCCCAGTTAAATCCATTTTGCCCGTGCTGGTAATTGGTGAGTGATCTCCCTGCCTTCATCTTCACACATGAGAATTTTCATTTCATGTTTAGAAGGGCGAGTGGGATTGTGGCTGGGTAGGTGCCTGGAAGCTGGCCAAGGTCAGCCCACCGTAACTAGTCAGTATTAATGGACTCTTTTGAGGAGAAATACTTCCTGCAGCTCACTGTATGGGCTGTTTGAAGAACCTGCACACTTGTTAGTCAGCCTGCTTTCTTGTATTTGAACAAATGTGTCATCCTGTCAGTATCTGAGGATGATGAGATTTATTAGCTCCCAGTTTTAACTAGCAACCAAGTGTCATCTTTCACTCTTCTTTCTTATTTAATCCTGCTAGATTTTTAAAGCATTCTAGATTTCCCATAATACTGATATTCCAAAAAAATTACTTAACCATGCTTGGTAGAAAAGTTTTCATGTAGTTTTACAGCTAAGAGTCTATTCATAGAACATATATGCATACATATTTACAAACAAAACAGCTTTTTATGCCATGTGGGTTCTGTCTCATTATCAAGAATTCCATCAGAAAAATGTAAAAAGAAGATTTCATTATTCACCTAATAAAGGTTTACAGGATATGGACGCCTCAACACATCTATGTCTGTCTTATTAAAGGCATGCTTCAACGTTAATGCTATTTCATACACTACCACATACAATTTACAGAATCTTTTTCTTTCCTGTCCCTACACAATTCCTAGAGACCTGTGCTTTAAACCTTTTATGAAGGTGAGATCTATCCCCTCTTTAATCATTGCTAACTTTTTTTTTCTTTTTTTTTGTTAACATAGGTATTTTATGTGGGAGATTTATGTAAGGACTGGAGATCACCATTATTTCTTTAAAATGCTGAAAAAATGAGAGTTCATTTAGTAACAGGAAACAAAAAAAACCCCATAGGTGTTGTCTAGATATCTTTTCAATTTTCATTGAAGAATAACATAATGGATACAGCAGGAGATTTTCTCATGAGCAAATTAGGAGTAATGGAATAAAAACATTTTTGTTTTTTCCCACCACTTACACTGTCTATCCACAGAAAAATTAATACACATTGGAAAGGAAGGACACTTAAAGAATAGAATATGAATTGAATGTGTGACTTTCTTTAGAAACTATTGCTTTCCATGTTTTATCCTTTAGTAGGCTTGTGAAAAATTAGTTCACGACGCTGTAAAAATGCCGCTAAGTCTGCAGTGATACTATCCTCATTCAGTAGGAACCAACTGTGCACAGACCAGCTGGGATAACAAATGCAATGAAATCTTGACAGGCAGAGGTTAGATCTTGATGGATGTGCATGTACTATGGAATGAAGCCTTGGGAAGTTAGGATTAGCAGAACAAGCTATTAATACAACATGATACATAGAGATAGTGCACACACAGTCCCATGGATATCATAATAAAATTGTGTTCTATACTAAATGGATTACAGTTGGTAGATGTGGACAGTGACTGGGCACTACAGTCCTCCATCACATCACTGTTTTCTGGACTCAACTCACTCAACTTCGAATGGTTAATTTAGAAGAATAGTCACATCACCTTCCCCTTCAGTCAAATCAGATTTTAAGTGGTATGGATGGCACGAGGGATTGCCTATGTCCTTTCAGTGGCTCATAATCAGAGCTTGAGAAATTTTTGGATTATGGTTTGTAAATGTTCATGTGTTCTATGGTATGTACCAGGTTATGACCTGCAATGACTAACAAAAAGGTTATGCATAACTGTTCATTTTAAGACTAAGAACTGACTAAAGAATCATTGAAGCAAAAAATCAAAACTTTAGACAAAACTTGAAGACCAAGACTCCTATTTTAAGATGTCTCTTATATAACCAAACCATCCATTCTCTACAAGAGGGACTGATTTTCAATCCAGTAATGTCTTCTTCTAGACCAAATGTACACACAGTCTGTGTTTAAAGCTAACATCCAACTTTGTACATTGGTTTACACAAGTGTATTTAATAGGTTTACATTGGCTCTGCAGAGCGATGGCACCACTTTTTCGACTACTGTAATCACAACTGCACAAAATACTGACTTAAAAGTGGGAAATCGGGTTCTCAAGAGATTGTGCTGCACTGAGGAAGAAGCAGAACTGGTTTGCCATAGCCTTCCCAGTATCATCTAGAAGATTGGTCTGGCTCATTTGACATCTGCCGTATTTAGAGCTTTTTTTTTAATGAACCACACCAATCAAGAGATAATGGGTAGTTCCCTAGAATTACAACCAGATGGATTTTCAGAAAGTGAGTTCTAATAGTTTTCCAGAACCTCTATCATATATGTATTGTGGTCTTGAAGAGAACCATCTTACATAATAAAAATGCCCATACGTGAAAAAAGACGACCCTAACAAAGTTACATAATTCAGAATGTAAAACAATAAAATACATCAAAGCACACAGGAAACATGATGTGCCATTCCTTAATTATTTTCTATCTAGTTGTACAGAAGATATAATTTTCTACATGCACTACAGTTAAATACCACACCTATGTTATGTTTATAGGAAACTGCTAATCTCATAGTGGAATTCTGACATATTTCTAGAGACAGGAGTAATTTATATGTAGCATATCTGTATTAACAGTGGCAGCTAATCTCCTAAGGTTAATTTGAGCCATAAACTAATAAACAAATGCCTGCACATAAAATTTCTGGATTTGTGTTAAACAAAGTAGAATGAGTTGCATTTAATGTTCTTTAAAGTCCAAAATCGTGCAAAAACAGCGTAAGTCACTTCTGACTCCAGGTAAGATCAGATCAATTAAGCCAAACTCATTCACTTTTATAGCTAGTAAAATGTCACTGACTGCTGTACAATGGAATTATGAATCATGACAATTGAGATCTTGAAAACATTAGAGAAATTCTTAGAATATTCCCAGAAAATGATGCTTTCTATAATTCTCTGTTAAATCTTAAAATACAATGTAAGACCAGAAAGACTTTTAGAGGGGATTTTTGAGGGTTTTTCTGGTTGTTGTTTGTTTTTTGTTTGTTTTTTTTTACCAAAGAAAGATGAACAGTCACTCCCGCAGTTTCTTACTCACATCTTCCTTTGCAGAACTAAAAAAACCCTATAAACCTAGCAATGGATCAGATAAAGTATTGAGAACACACAGAAACTAATTCAGAGGCTATTTCAGCTATAGGCCTACTAGAAATGTGTAAATTTCACTTCTGATTTTGTGCATAGGTCTTCTTAGAGATGAAATTAGCCTTCTGTTCAAATTGAATATACAAATGTAGATGACACTAGTAACTACCAAGAATTTGCGAAACTGAAATCGGCAAAAGTCTGTGGTACAAAAATTGTAGTGGTTGTAACAGAAGAATGGTCAAGAATGTAACAGGAAAGACATGAAATTGAAGCCATGACATTCTCTTGTGCCTTCCCATTATGCCAGTGCAAAATGCTTAACACAGAAACTGCATTTTCATGCCCTGCAAATAAACTGCAATATACGATTGTGGATATGAAATTAAGTCAGTATTTTATCTCATTATCAGCTAAAAACCATCAAGAATAATTAGTTACTTCTTTTTTAATAGGCCAAATTAAGACTATGGCATACAAATTTGACAAATTCTCTATGCCTAATTAATTGTCTCTCTACAGGCTTAGAACTCGCACATGGGTAAGCTGAGATTCACCTTCACCTGACTTTATCATTCAACCTGTTAGGGAACCTACCTTAAATGGGTCACCTATATCCTCAGTTTTTTGCAACTCGAAGAGTAATTTACACTCATGCAAGTAAATTCCCACAATAGTGCAAAAAGCCAATGAAATCAAAAGTTTCTGAGCTAATGTGCAAGTATACAAAAGTCAGTGCAGTATTTGCTCAGAGTCACAGCTTTGTATGCGTGATAAAATTTATCTTTCCGTGTTTTAAAAATGGGATCAGTTCCTACACATACATGACAACCCAGAGAGAGATCCTGCAAAGCAGCTCACAGCAATCTTTTGGGCATTGGACCCTCCTGTTACATCTAGAGAAATTTCCAATTGGAAAAATACGATCCATGAAGGAAATTGTTGAATATGGATTCTCTACAAACCACAGCACCCAGTTAAAATTCTACTTTAGCTGACGAGCTAATCAAAATCCGTCCTCCACTATAATGGGATTAGTCTTCTCTTACAGTAATATTTTAATATTAATTAGAATGTATAACTTAAAGAGTTACCAAAATACTAACTGTCAGCAATAGCTGTGACTTCCTCATTGCGGTACAACCAGCTGACAACGGGAGCAGGAGAACTAGTGACACGGCAAACGACTTCTGCGTCTGCTCCCTGCCTGAACTCCTGCGGAGACACGATGTCCCGGAAAGTGAGCTTTTCTGAAAAGGGAGAAAGCAGAATATAGCAAGCACGTTCCACTTCAATTAGCACGGAAATTGTTTATGACAACAAATCAGATCAAGATGATTATTAAGACTTCTCACTGTGAGAACACAGAATTATTTCCACAATGCAATTTTCCCAGATAAGACTCAAATGGTCCTGGACACATGACTTCCATTCTGTCTGCAGAAACTATTATGCAATCATTTTGTGTATCTTTGATTTATTTTTATAAATTTTTCATCATTTTCAACGTTCCAGAGCCCAGTTTTCAAACTCTAGTGTTTTTAAAGGTCTATATATTCAGGTTAACAGTCTATTTACTCTGCTGATTATTTTATTCCTCATGATTTTGATTTAAAACTTCATGGTTTTATTCCATCAAAACTTCCATCAAAGCAATCAAAATTATTTAGAAAAATCGTATTAAAAAGGTGGAACTTCAGCCTCACTGATTTAGAAAACCATTTGCTGAGTAAAACATCTTAAAAGCCAGTTGAAAACTGTCTGGAAATACTATTATTAAGTCAAAAGTACTTGTAGCTTTTTTTTTTTCCATGAAATAATGAGATTTTATTACAGTTGATGAGGTTTTTAATTATTCCAACCCCAAATAATAAAAAATATTATTTAATTAGTGGGTTCAATAAGTTTAATTTTATTAGAATTTAGTGTTATAAGTCCAAAATGGCACTAATCCATGATCTCATAAAAGATTTAATGCAGAAACCAACTGTCTGCCAAAAAAATCTGGAATTTTCTTTCACAGAGAACAAACTGACCTCTGGGATCAAAGACTGACAATTACATTTCAGAGGATGCTTTGGAGAACATAAGTGAGAGATGAAGCCCCACCTTTTTGCAGTGATGCAAGTGCAGACTCAAACAGCAGAGGGAACACACCTGTGTTACATACATCTCTTGTATGCTTCCAAAAAGTATTTGTATTAAATGTTTCAAGTATTTGACCATGTGTAAGTTAAAAGAAAAGCTCTCACAGACATCAGCGAGCACTGAACCAGACCCTAGGAGTACAGTTTATCCTGCTTTTTCCTTACAATACATCACAAATACGAATAATGAAACCTTTGTTTGTCAGTTCCCACAAACCTTCACATCTCTTCTGTAGGTCTTTGAGCTTATTTAACCTCAGAATTATTGAAATTACCACATGTAAACACTTCAAATTATTTCAACCTTGCTCAGCAGTCTGTTAATGGAGTGACTGGAGGTTCTGAGCATACAAATGAATTCCACAAAACTTGAAACCCTTTGAACTGCCAGCTTTCAAGCCATCATGTAATTGCTTGTAACAGCTATCACCATTTTAATGTCTGTTTTATCAATAGATTTTTTTAATTGTCTGTCTTTATCTGAGTTATCTTTACCTTCAGAAGCAGTGCTTTATGTCTCTATTCTGTATTTTCTCAGGCATTAGAATTCCTTAGAGCTCAGCCCATCCACAATTACTATTTTTTTTTTTTTAAATCAATAGCAAAATACTATTCTCCAATAAAATTAGAGAATAACTCAGCTGAAAAGCTGCTGGCATATATTACTCCCTTTCACCAACAAAGACCTTACCTTCTATCTCCACAGTATACTAGTATAATGCACTCTTAGACATTTTTAATTGATCTAAAGAATATAGTATAATGTAAAGTTTTTAACTAGACCAAAACACCAAAACAAAACCCAAACCTTCTCAGGGAATCTCTTACCACAGTAGAATGTATTTACTTCTCAAATATATTCCTCAATTAGTCATTTGAAAGCAAAATGTATTTTGGTTGTTTATCACATTAAGCTTCAATACATTATGGTAAAAGTCCATTATTAGGTCAAGAATAGTAAAAGACCGACATAAAAATAGGCAATTCATACTAAACTCTGTTTTTTAAATGAAATACACTGCACTTCCTGCACTTTTATTTATGTACATGTTTTTAATAGATTGTAGATGTAATAAGAAGTTAACATATCTTTTTTCTCATATTTCCTCTTTCCTGCGAGGAGCACACAGTGCACCCTCATAAGATGGCGTTCTAAAGTACAAAAGAAATGTGATTTACAGTACTACAAAGAGGCTATCCATTTCACCATAGTATCTATTAACTAATCTGCAGGACATACAATTATTTGGGAGATATGGTTCAGAACCTGGGAAGTTTTTTTTATAGGTTTTAATTTCTCAAAAGCAGTGTTACTCAAAATGTAGCCCTTTTGTTAACTGATGATACTTTACTTACGATAAATTTCCAAAACAACGGTAGCTTCCTGAGTTTGTCCTTTCGCATCGGTTGCCTGACACCGATATATACCGGCATCTTCTACATCTGCATTGTAAATGGTCAGACGTGATCGAACACCTTCTTTCTGAACAATCACTCTTTGACTGGAAACAATCTTCTCTCCTTGTGGATTGTACCAATCTATGCTCTCAGGCTCACCAATGGCTACAAACAAAACCAAGAAACAATCCAACGTTAGCAGTTCAGGCAGGCATTATGCAGTGTGTATGCTTACCCAGTGCACCATGTCTATGCAACGTCAGAAAACTGTCAAGTTATAGAAGTTGTGAGAAACTCTGAAGAATTATAAGCAAGGTGAAACTGTAGGCAGATGCACGACTGTTGAGACAGGGTAACTAGTAGCTCAAGGATTCAAGAGGTAAAAAACACAGAAAGCTATGAAGTCTTAAAGGAAAGAAGTGACTTGTTCAGCAGTAACTGGACAAGCAGGTCAAGTCATCAGTCAGTTGGGCTGTCAATGTAATCAGGCCATGGGTTATTGTCAATGAGGGATGGCAACGCAGCAACATCAAGGCAGTCTTGTGTCTGGTATCTGCCTCATTTGAAAAGACTTTTGGGCTGTCTCGTTAGGGTTAACTAAAGTTTAGCCTAGTAAGTTATTTAACTCAGTTTAGAGAACTGAAAATACTTTAACTAAAGAAGCATCCTAATGGTTATAAATTACCAGTACTGATACAGACAATTCAAACTGAGTCATTCATAGTATGACATTAATAGCTTCTAGATTGGAAATTTGAAGCCAATGATAAATCTACTATTTATCACAATTCTCATAAGTCACTGTGAATATACAAAAATTATGCTAATTTAAACTAGTAGTGTGAATTAATTAAGTTTGTAATTATATAGAAGGTTGAAAATCTAGCCAAGAAATACATACCTACAATTAATACGTACCTGTGCACGTGAAGAATTTGGATTCACCCACACTGAGCTCAACTTTGCTAAGTGAAATTGTAACTTGAAGTAGAGCTGAAAAATATAAAGTTGTGAATACATTCTGGCATTAATAAGTTTAAATTTAATATTTTCAGGTTTTGTATTTACTATAGAACCTGTTCAACAAATGTGAGAATTTTCAGCTACGCATTGTCTCTTTTGAACTGGAGCTCAAAAGAGAGGTAGGGAAAACAATCAAATTAAGGATTCTACATGAAGGGTAACAGCCTCACATCCTAAAAAAAATAGTAAAAAATTAAAGAAACAAAAGACGATAAAAGATAGAAATGCATTCAAACATACAAACAGAATAAAGTGACTGGGAACACTAAGCGTAGACTGAACAAGAGTAAATCATGCCTAACCAACCTCCTGTCTTCTAGGATAAAATGGTTAGTCTTGTGGATGAAAGAAGAGCAGTATGTGCCAATTACCATGACTCTACCAAGGCTTTTGACACAACCTCCCAAAATATTCTCATGTCTAAGTGTACTGGATATAAGCAGCAAGGTTTTGGTAGGGGGGGATGGTTGCCAGGGTGATTTCTGTGTGAGGGAGGTCAGGCCTTGCACTATGACAGACACTGCCAGCTCTAGCTGGCTCCACAAAGGACTCACTGCAGAACATAGCTTAGCCAGCTGGAAAAGTTCGTGGCACCTCTTATAAAACCAAGATAAAGTAACAAGAAGGCTAGAGCAACAGCCAGTGCGTGAGGCCATGACAGAGCAAGTAAGCCCCAAAAGGACTGTGGCCTGCAGATAACCCACAATGGAAGAGAGGAAAGGAGTTAGGCAAAAGAAGCAATAGAAAAAAAAAAACAAACCCCAAACAGTTAGAAAGAATATCAGAACCAAACCACTATGCCCTCACCCTAACCATCTACATCTCCCATCACCTTGATGAAGGGACCGAGTGCAACCTGCATTGATGGTGGTAACAAGGGGAGAAGAGTAGGAATGGGGAAGCAGAGGTATCTGGAGCATGGGAAAGAAGAAAGGTCTTTCCCCTGTGTTTAACTATTTGTCTTGTTTCCCAATACTTAAATCAGTAATTAAATATTATGTTAATGATTAATAAATAAACTTAAATTCCTCAACTAGAGTATGTTTTGCCTACAACTAATTTGCCAGTGATATTCCTGTTTTTACCTTAATCCCTGAGTTATCTGACTCCCAGTCTTCCTATTTTCATCCCTATCTTGCTGGGGGTGGGGGGTATGAGCAAGCAGCTGCCAGCAGAAGCCAACCCACCACACTGTTAGAGTGTTTCAGTCTGGATGAGTGGACAGCTAGTCTGGTAAAAACCTAGTTAGATGGTTAGTCTTAGAAGGCAGTAGCTAGTGAGTCACAGTATACCTGAACACCAGTAGCTAGTGGGGTACTGTAGGGTTCTTTCCTGGGACCTGACCTATTTAACACCTTTATCAATGACACAAAGGAGGTTATTGACCTAGAGAGACTGGAAGAATGTATTGACAGTAACACTATAATAATAAGGATAAATGCACCTGGAAGGGAATAACATTTTGGGAGTCATACAGCTGGTGAGGAGAGTCTGGGGGAAGCTAGGCTTGTTCAATCTGCAGGAGACAGTGCTGCAGGGCAACCTTACAGCTACCTGCCCATACCTATGGGGAATTCATCAAGAAGATGGAGCCAGGCTCTTCACAGTGGTCCATGGCAGACAGACAAAAGACAAGTTGAAACAAGAGAGATTGGGGCTGAGCATAAGGAAAAACTTTTTCATGATGCAGATGGTCAGAAAGTGGAGCAGACTACCCAGAAAGAGCATACAATCTCTGTCCTTACAGGTTTGAAAAGCTCACTGGATAAGCTTTGAACAATCTAGTCTGTCTTTGTAAGTGACCCTGCTTTGAGCAGGAGGTTGGACTAGAGACCTTCCTAAATCCCTTCCACCTTGAACCATCATATGGTCCTATGACCCTATGAATAACCTACCCAACACAGCTGTATTACTAGTGAAGGTCTCACTTATGCAAAATAACCACATACTCTTCAATAATCACAAATCCAGCATTATTCTTACACTAAGTGGCTAAAGCTCTTTTAATATCCATTACCTTACAAAAATGGACAATAAATGTTCATGAACCGATAAAGAGAATAAAGAGTCAAGTAGATTTCCAGCTCTAAACAAGTCAAGATCAAACAGACAAAAAAATCTATTTTTTAAAGAAAATAATCTAGATTTTCATTCAGATTATACATACTAGAGAACTAGTGTGTATCTGAATTTTAAAAAAACAAAAACAAAAAACAACTATATATATAGTTTCAAGAATCTGTGGCTATCAGTTTTGACTTATAATAATTTTGGTCTATTCTGTGCATATAGAAATATTTAATATTTTTAGAAAGTGCCATCTAGTGTGTGTGTGTGTATATATATATATACACACTCTGTATATTGAATGTCCCAAGCTTGCTATATCCCTTTTGCATAATTGGTATGAAAGGCCAACCAAACTTCTCTAGATGTGAGGAGTGTTTGATACCAAACTAACTTCTTGGTATGACAAATTTCACCCATGTAAAATGGGTACCCAGAACTTAAATGCTGCTAAAGCCCACAATTATTTGGTTCCATTTATAGTAAAAATTAAAGAAAAGATGAGCACAGGAAAAAAAAAAAACAACCCACAACAAAACACATTACTTAATTAACATTGTATACATATTAATGTGTCAATTCTTACAATTAGAAGTGTCACAAAATAGACTTACTATTAACTGATGTACTTTCATGTACAAAGCCTAGGACCAGAGCTTGTGTTAGTACCATTCCCACTGCAATAGCAAGTAACACCCTGAAGGCTCCTTTAAGACAGTCACATAGCAGTGTCAGAGGAGGACCCTAATGTGATGGTTGTCAGCTATGGCCCATGGAAACAGAAGCAAACAAGCTTAAATATAGGAAAGGAAATGAGTTGCAAAGTTTTATGTTTGTTGTAATAAGCATCAAGGAGTAATAAAATATCCAGGAGGCTACTCAAAGCCTCATTTCTTTATTTACCTGTCAGAGTAAGCTTCACTTCAACCTCAGGACATATAACTGCTCACTGGAGACCAAGGTACTAATGATTTCAGAGGTTGAGGAATTTCAAGACATTTGAGTCTGGAAATTTATTTCAAATTACAGACTCACTTTTTAGGTCCTATGCCACCACTTGTCTGGTACTATTTATTTTGATAGGAGTTTGTAGCCTTGGAGAGTTGCTTCAGAAATCCATATGTTAACATTTCAGCAGTACTGCTTCAAGGCCAATTTCACTGCTCAGTTCCAATAATTGTAATAATTGATGTTGAACTACGTAAATGCAATAGATTAATAATAAATGTCAGGTAGAATGGAAGGGACTGCATGATGAGAGGTGAAAAGCAAGGTTAGATAGTATTTTTTTCCTTCATGAATGAAACAATTATTTGAGACTATAACACAGTTTTGGGAAAGGGCCAATATTCCATTTAAAATTCTTAGCAGAAGTGCAATTACAACTCTATGGAGAGATGCTAGCTGCATCCCTGAAACCAGAAGGAAATCGTATTTTCTACATATGGTACTTTAATATTTGCAAAATAGAAAAATATAAGACCATCTGTCTAATTTTTCCAGCCTCATCATCTTCCTAGCCTTGCTTCATGTAAATAGAAAAATATTGCTTTATGCAAACTAGAGCGACAGATATTGCCCAAGTGATTAATCTAGCAATCTGTGCTTACTAGGTAGTCAGGCAAATAGTCCAGTACTATGCTAGGGGAACGCTTGCTCATCACCAAAAGTAAAATATTACAGGAAAACAGTATATCCAGAAAGTATTACATTACTTCCAAATTTATTTCAAGAAGGAACCACATAGAGGCATTAGGTTATTATACACTCTCATGACTATGGCATACAACATACACACAATTCAAGCTATTGCTGTACCCTAACAGCTAATGGATTAATGCAAAAAAGGGCTGTTTATACCAGACTGGTCTGAAGGCTTTTGAATGCTTATACACAGGTGAATGCCTATTTTATCAGGTCAGTGAAGATGTTAAGAAAAATTCAAGTCAGTAGAGGCTGTGTCCAGTTATGTTAAACCAAGCCCAGAAATGAAGAGCAGCTTCTTGATAGATCTGACAAAACATTGCCTCTTCCCATGTTTCCATGGATATTACCTAACTGGCTATAAATACAAAATTAAAAAGGAAAAAGGCAAGATCTAGAAGATCCCTTCAGGTATAGTTGCTCTGGGAAAAAGTGAGTCAGTCAGGGCTTCGCTCAGTCTTCAGTACATGTGCAATTTTATAGCAAAAAAAACCCAACAAAAAGCCCACTATTAGCAATAGGTAATATAACCAACCCCTTCCCTTTTGATCAAAGTCATTATGAAAGAATTATTATCAGGTGTACTAAGCTAAGAGGATTCTGTTAAATTATTCCTTAATGGGTTTAAAAATCACTATGGAAGATAAGTAAGAATAGTAATGAGAGGTCCATTTGTTCTGTTAAATATGGAGACAGATGATTCCCTTCATAAGACCTAATATTTAGTACACTAATTGATTTCAGTCCCATTTGCACTGGTATCCTTCACATTTCAGAACTGGCATCACAAGCCTGTCATAGCTCTGTCTACACAGACGATTATCTGATGCGACAGAAGCGAGGTGTCATCGAGAGCTTGGAGAAAGTGTAACAGTAAGGCACTCACAGATGTACTTTTATTGTCACTTAGCAAGATATTAAAATACATTAAATGTGTATACTATGCAAGTGTATATTTAAAATATACATGCATAAGATATAAAAAAAGGAGACAATATTTGAATAAGACCAGAAAATATGGGTCAAAGATCTCTTCTAGCTAGTAGCTCCATCCAGCCACTTCTTGGTATTTCCATTTCTTAAAAAAACCTCACCTGAAAACCTTCCTTTTGTTTGTATTCAGAAGTATGACAACAGGCAGATACCAAAACCCAAAACATACCACATTCTGCCCCAGTTTCTAGAATGTAAGTTCTGTGTGATGTTTTTGAACAGTTTTCTACACCTGAATGCATTTTAGAATTCACTTTTGAGCCATGAGACAGCAGTCTACTATGGAGGCATCTTCCCAAATCTGTTGGGCTGCAAACCCACTGAAAGGGAGAGGGGTGATGTAGAGGCCATAAAAGAGAAAGGACACAGCTGTGAAGACCAAACAATAAATAGCTTGGGATCAACATGGAACTAAGGAGAGGAGTGGGAGCTACAGAAGATAATTCAGATGGCTTTGGCAGCAGCTTCTAAGAAAAACAAGCAGACTGCAAGATGGAGCAGAGAAAAGGACTGTATTCTTTTGCAGGTCTGAATTCTGTTTAGCCAAGTTCTCTGACCACAGTGACACCCCAGGTTATTGGTATGCTTTGACTTCAAGTAGTAACCAAACTAACTTGTGTGACGTGGGTTTGCTTGGACTACACGATCACACTCATGTTTAATAATTAATATGCTTAGGAAACTTGGCTTCTTTACTCTTGATCATGATGAATTTAGTAAGGTTTTAATTTGTATCAAATTCAGTCCCAGAACAACGATTCACCAAGTTATTTTTTTTCCCTTCATTGTGCAGTCTTCTGTTTCAATCTGCTGATTCCCAGACAAAAGTGAATGGGCTTTCAATGAAAATTTCACTAACACTATCCTTGCAGAAATGGACTCTCTCTAAACTTCTAGTATTTTCTAGCTTTAATATACTTTGAAATACCAAAAAAAAAAGGTGTTTTGTTTTGGTTTTAAATACTGTACTTTGCATACATTTGCACTCCTAAGCTGAAATGTGGAAACAGAAATTACTAAAATGTACACTGATCTTAACTATCAGCTAGTTCACAGGCATTTTATTTTAGGGCAAATTCTCTTTTAGGTTAACTTCTTTCAACTATTAATTCAGCAAAGTCAGAAATGTGAAAACATCACACAATCCATGAAGTTACAGTTCGGAAAGAAAAGGTCCAATTTGAGCTCCTTCCGTGAGTAATCGCACGGTCAGAACCACATATCTCTACCCTAAAGAATTCCATGAAAACAGCAGTACAAACCAGAGCTGAATTAAAGCCTGTTGAGCTGTTTGCACTCAAGAGACGGAATCACCAAATGGAAACGATGTGCAGAGATAGCTTGTCACGTAATTTTTAATTCTTTTTTCCCCCTACAGATAACGAAGACTACTCCAACACTAGAGACCTTTCAGGAAGGAATGGCATGCAGTCAGATGCTGCATGAAATATGACCATTAAAGCTAATGGCATCATTACAAAATTATCATAATTAAACAGCAAATCCACAATAAAATGATAAAGAACTTTAACACATACTGTCACATCTTTTTTATATTTCAGTGAACTGTCTGTGGGGAAGAAATCCTGTCATCTGCATACTCACTGAAAAGATCATGCTTTCTGTTGAGCTTATAAAGCCTGTGAGAATTGTGTTTAAAAACAGCTTACATGTTTGTAATCCTTTGGGAATAAAAATAATGTTAAGGAATATTTATTTTTCCTCTGTGTCTGCAAACCCTCAGTAAAAATTTAATCCAAAGAGTCTATTCAAATGTAACATACTCAAGATTTTATCATCAAACTGTTCTTTTAGATTTTTTCTCTTATATTTTTAGCTGTTTATTAAACTACGTAAAGTTTTCTATTCAGACAGTATTCTAATATCCTGTAAGTCCTATGGCTTTTCCCTTTTTATTATAAATAAAACCCGACATAACTATAAATAAAAAACCCTGGCCTTTATTATACACATTAACTGGCCTAATGATAGCCTGTCTTCCATTCAACGGTCCTGAATGCTTGCCTACAATTTATTTTGTAAAAATATCTGAAAGAAAAACTGCATCAGCAAAGCCAATAAACAAAAAAAATGAACTCTACTGACGCTGGTTGATCTCAACTTTGTAGTAGGCCAGGCTACTGCTCAGTCATGAAGCATCACTTCTCCAGGTACTGGCAGCACTGAGAGATGCCAGTTAGTAGTGCAGTATAACTGAACTTCCCATTTCATCACATTTGCATCTATTTGGATTTGCCGGTAGGAAACACAGTTTGATACACAGTTCTGAAGTTTTATTTGAATCATTATGGATTCCTTGTTGAATTTCTGTCTTATAGAATACAGAGTGGTTTATTTTTAGGTAGACAAAACAGTCTTGGTGTCATCATGAATTCATTTCCTACATCTGTTGAAGTGTCATTTTCCCTGATGAGAAGAGCTAGAAGTCACAAGAAGTTCAAACTGCATTCCGGGGCTTAACAGATGTTAGAAGGGTGAAATGCATGATGCAAGAGAATACAATCCAGTTTTGTGCAGTCATGGCACAAATACTGAAGTGCAGTCAGAATATCCTACGTGCAATGTTCTCGCAGCAGAAACAGTAAAATAGATAAGCTATTAATATCTGAGCAGAGACATTGCTTAAATGAAGTCTGAAAGGCTTATCTCAAACAGAAGCTGCTCACCACTGCCTTGCCTGAGTCAAGCAAATTATAGTTTAGAAATAATCATATAAATATTCTGAGTTACACTGAGATTTCCAGGAAACTGGAAGCTCTCTTAAAACTCAAGAGATCTGATAAAAATTTAAATATTTATACATAGTATCCAAGCCCAAAGTTATTTAGATACTTTAAAGACATTTTGATCAATATTTATTCCAGATACACATTTTCTAATCATGGCATAGAAGCTTATCGCAAAAAATCAACATTAAAAGATATCCAAACTAAAAAAAGCAAAACCAAAACCACCTAAACAACACACAAAAAGCCCCCCAAACCAAACCAAACCAAAAGAAAAACCCACAACAAAACCCCAAAAACCCCAACCAACAAGATACTTAGCTTTATTCACTTCAAGTATATTTTTGGTAAGAAAGATTTTCTATAAGTAAAAGGCATAAATTTTGGAGGACTTTATCTATAAAATGGGTTCTGTCAGGCATGACATGATGCAGATATTTACTTCTATTGCAATTATTCCATCTAAATTCAGTATAGCTTCTAATAATGAATGAAAAGAACAGTGAAGTTTAAAATTCAGTGCTTAATAGAACATTAAGCTATTTTAAATTCAGCTATTTTAATCTTAATCATACATTCATTTAATTCATAAATAAGTAGATATGCAAGAAAAAATAATACAGAATAGCACGATTATACTTATCAAAGCTTAACACCACTGTAACAAAATCTTCTCAATCTAGTTAGATTTCTTTTTGGCAGCAATACACAGAAATAAAAAGTATTTCAAGAGCCTATGAATCTTAAGAAACATGCTTCCAAAACTGAAAATTATGTACTCAGTGAATTCCTAATTTTATAATTTATCCTACAGCCAAGGTAGAATCTTCTAAAAACCAAAGTACCTCATAAAGACAAAACTGAAAAATTATGACCTTAATTTTTAAACTGACAGTTTCTCAGTAATGTCAATCTAGAATTTTTTTTTAATCTAATGTAAAATATTAAAAAAAAAAAAAACCCTTGCAAAAAAAAAATGTAGACAAAGGGAGTGATACAAGCTGACTACAAAACCTTTAAAAATGTATTGTCCTTGGTACACAGAAATCATTGATGGTACAGCTGGTAGTATTTAGGAGTAATTTGAATTTTAATAAATGTAAAATTTTATTTTAATATTTAACCTCCTCTCACCTATTGTCATGCAAGATTGGTACAGCCCTTCATAAGAAGCAGTTCATAAAAGGCTAGAGTATCTGCATCACAGATGATCCGCAACTGGACATCACCTCTCACTCATGGGGAGAGGCTGGTAAGAACTGGGACTCTTCAGCCTGGCGCAGAGAAGGCTCAGAGAGATCTCATCCATGTGTATAAACACCTGATGGGGGGAGTAAAGAAGGGGGGCTAGGCTGTTCTCAGTGGTGCTCAGTGACAGGCCAAGGGGCAATGGGCACAAACTCATACAGGAAATTCTGCTGGAACACAAGAAAACATTCTTTTTTTACTGTGACGGAGGTCAGACACTGGAGCCGTGTGCCCAGAGTGCTCGCTGACCCTCCTTACTTAGAGACACTAAAAGCCTGAGTGGACATGGCCCTGAGCAACATGTTCTGGCTGATCCTGCATGGAGCAGGGGGTTGGAGTAAGTGATCTCCAGAGGTACTTTCACACCTCAATTGCTCTGTGTGAGCCTGTGGGATCTTTCTAACATAAAGTACCTTGCTATCCCCCTGCTCCACTGGACAGTCTTTTATTATAGAACAGTAAATCAGACATAATACAGAAGGAAAACAAAATAAAAATAAAGGTGATATTTATCTAAAACTGTAAACTTTGTCTTAAAGCCACAAACCTTAGAAATGTTGCTTAAAAAACGCCGCTCATGCTGTAAGAGTGCCTCCTATTTCCTTGTTACAGTTGATTTTGGTTTTGCTGAGGTTTTGCTTTTGAAAACACAATTTCTCCATTGTTGCTTGGTAGTCAGCACAAGTTTGATAACATGGCAAGACAGTAACTGAACACCCGAATGGAAAGGTACGTTCATACTGCCTTCAGAACCGCAGCAGAAAACATGGTAATGGAACGAAATGTTATGGGGAAAAAAAGACAAAAAAAAAGACAAGACAAGCTGAATCAGTGCCAAAATTCTTTCTTCAAAACCAGTGTTCTGGTTTTGGCTCAGACAGAGCTGATTTTCTTCACAGTAGCTAGTGTGGGGCTGTGTTTTGGATTTGTGCTGAACAGTATTGGTAAGACAGAGACGTTTTAGTTACTGCTGAGCAGTGCTGACACAGAGCCAAGGCCTTGGCTGCTTCTCATCCCACCCCAGCCAGTGGGCACACAAGAAGCTGGGAGGTGACACAAACAGGACAGCTGACCCCCGATGACCAAAGGGGTATTCCATCCCATAAGATGTCATGCTTAGCATATTAAGGTGGAGGAAGAAGAAATGGGCAGGGGAGGCATTTGGAGCAGTGGAGTTTGTCTTCCCAAGTCACCATTACCCATGCTGGAGCCTGGCTTTCCTGGAGATGGCTGAACACCTACCTGCCCATGGACAGTGGTGAAAGAATTCCTTGTTTTGCTTTGCTTGTGTCTGTGCATCTTTTGCTTTGCCTATTAAACTGTCTTTATCTGAACCCATGAGTTCACCCACTTTTATCCTTCTGATCTTCTCCCCATCCCACTGTGGGCAGTGCGTGAGCAGCTGGTGTGGGGTTTAGCTGCTGGTTGGAGTTAAACCATGACAATCAGCTATAGCCCAAGTGGTCTGTCAGACTGCAGAGGCGTACTGCTTTGAGCCAGCCTTCTTTCTAAGTACCTGGCCTTTGTAATCTAAAACCAAACAATACCAACTCAGAAGTTTCAGTGATGTTTTTTGTTGAACGCCAAACACATTAACCCTTAAAATGATCATACAAGAAATTCAACATCACTAATCTAAACGTAAGAGGACAAGAAAAGAAAAGAACTGCTGTAATTATCTTTCTGTATCAATAGGCATAGCATCAGAAAGGCTCTTCTGAGTCTGGCAGATCCTGCAAGATCATTCTAAAATTCTGACCTAAGGACATTTCAAGATACCAGTTAATCAGTCAGTGTTCTTTATAATGGGTGGTAGAAAACATTTTGAAGAATGGATTCCTCCGTGCCTCATATGAGGAGCCAAGTGTTTCCCCATTCTTAAACAACATGGAACCCATCCTCATAAAAATTTCAGCTTCTCAGCACATTTTACAGAGGAGCCATAATGTTTGTTTCTAATGTGAAGTATGAATTCAGAGTATAATTGCCAAAAAATAGTGCTCTAAAAAAGACAGGGCTCTAATAAAGACAGGGCAAAAATTCAGACAACGTAATTATGGAAGCAATTGTGTCTTGACTGATTTAAAAACAAATGTCTGCAAGTCTCACCAGAGAAAAAAGCTGAAACTAGCCTTTGAGTTTAAAAGTTATCAGGTGATATTAACAAACAAGTAGATGGCCAGATAAGGCAACCGCTGCAACTGCATACAACTTGTCTTTTGGCAACTGTTGCTAAAAGTACAGTAGTATCTATAAAATGTACTAAAAGGCAGTGAATAAGTTAAAATAGAACAACATGTAAAATGAAGTCAACAACAGTAGGAGCAATATTTAATTAATTACATCTTGAACAAAACACACTGATTAATCAATGTCTCTGTAGCTGAACAGAGAGTATTTTAATCCCAATTCCAAGAATCTCTAGACAGCCAGCTGCATTGGCTTTTCTAATGGATTTGCTTTTTTTTCCCGTGAAAGGCAACACAGCTCAAATATACCTATTTCACAGAAATGGACTGATATATATATATTTTCACTGTCAGGATGTTTCTTTAATACAAGCATAAGCAATTCATTTCCATTTCTTGGAACTATGCATAATGAAATCAGAGTAACAACTCCAACTACACAAAAACCCCCATTTTTAATTGTAAGGCCTGACAAAGAGATAGTGGAAATGTGACCCGAGGATGTCTGTTTGACATCTCAAGAAAATGAATTAATAGCTCAAAGAGATATGAATTGCCCCATTCAGTCTATTTCTGAAATGTAGTGTCCTGTTGAAGACAGATGTCATCAGGGCAGGGAGAAATGGCTATGGGGACTTCTTGCTCTCAGGCATATAGATCTAAGTAGTGTCTAAATTCAGATTTAATGGCTTGCCGCCCTTACCTTGGCACTAGTCATTTTGTCTGCAGGCTCTAGGTAGGTGTTTACTGAGACACTCCAAATTGGCTGGAATTTGAATTTCTGGAGCGCCCATTTGGCTCAGTAAAGTTACATTGAGCAATGGGGTTTTTTGTTTTTTTTTTTAAATCTGCTTCCTTCTATCAAGTGCTTGAAAAATTTGCACTCAGATTGTGAAATGCAAGAGTCCAGAACCCAAGTCTTCCATTATTACTAATGTATCCAACAGTTCAAAATATTATCTATTGGGATTGATTCTAAGAACAGAAATGTTAGGTGCATCAGTCACAAAGCTTCCTTACTCTAAGAAAATTCTGCTTACAAGGAAAGGTACTGGAAGCACAGGATGGAAAATTAGCAGTTTTGATACATGTTTTTTATACATATTCCTTTCTTCTTTTGGAATTTACAAGAAATGTACTTACAAAATGTTAGAGTACATAACTTTCAGAGTATTTAGATAATCTTATTCAGAAACATCTTGCTATATAATTATTTCTATAAATACATCTTATCTTTCACTGAAACCTTTTAAAATTATTACCATATTTCCATGGCGCACAAACCTAGAATTACTGCTGTATTTTTATCTATAATTTAATGCTACCCTATTTGTAAACTATAAATAATTCAGTGATAATTTTGATACTATTATTATGCTCACTACTGAAAACTCATTGGTTAAAAAAAAAGAACAAAACCACAAATTACCTATCAATACTCAAAGATGCCAGATGACAGTGTTTAGGTTCATGATTCTTCTAATGAATAATCAGGAAGATATTCAACATTCAATAAAAATGAAAATATTTTAGAATAGTATTCCTTCCTCACAAAGTCTTACCTTGAATGGTTAAATCCCCCCAAAACCACGAAAGTGAATCTAAAAACTGTCTATTGAATTAAAAAAACCCAAAAAACAAACCAAAAAAAACCCACCTTAGAAATCATTGTATGATTTCTAGTCAAAGTATGACTTTTGGAGATACTACACCTGTTCTGTGCACAACATATTTGTCCTTATGGCTCTTAACATCACAGTCCCTTGTAATGATGACACACTTCTATGCACAGAACCTCCTTAGTGCTGAATGCTCCTAATACACTTTAAACAAGCAGCTTATCATTGCACAAAGTATGTCTTGCTGCCTCAGTATATAGATCAGTATATTAAAAAGATATGTATATTAAAGTATATATAAAAAAGGACAATCTATGCACAGAAATAATTAAATTACCTTGCAGGTAACTAGTTCTATTCAGCAGAAAACTGGTCATCTACATAAATGCCCAGGCTAAATCTGGGATAGTTTAACTGGGCTGTGATATTTGATTTTTTCTGTGCATCTTTGAAAAACTGAGAAAAAAACCACAGAATTATTTAGGTTGGAAATTACCTCTACGGGTTCTTATCCAACCTCCTGCACGCAGCAAGGCTTACTTCCAAACTTAAATCAGTTACCTTGGTCACATAAAATTTCTCTTTCATGTCTGGGTTAGTTTCAAATCATACGTTAGAAGCTAAAATAGAGATGAAGTTTTAAAGATTTAAAATCTCTCCCTCATTATGTCAATTCATTTAGGATTTGCTGTAAGTACTTGTTCGTGACCTGGAGTAAGATTCATTGTAACTGTAAATTTAGGCCATAAATAAGGAAGCATCTTAGAAAAATTACTGACCAACATAAAAGATAATTTTCTGTTTGCTTGGTTTTTTTAAAATTATATGAAAAGGTAAATAATTATTTCTGAATGACTTCTGGGCAGCTACTTTGAATGAATTCTTCTCCAACCCTCTGCTGGTGAGGTCACACCTGGAGTACTGTCCAGTTGTGGGCTGCTAGTTCGAAAAGGAATATCTGGAACAGTCCCGCCAAGGGCTGTGGGTCAGGGGCTGAGAGGAAATGGCTCCTGAATGAATTATGAGGGAAACTGGCTTGCTCATTCTGACAAACAGAAGCTAGTAAAGAAACTAGTAACTGCCTACAACTTACTGAAACAGAATTACAAAGACATCAGAGGCAAGATCTTCTCAGTATGTACGCTCTTGGACAATATAATCATTGGTGAGATCACGATCTGTGGACCTCAGGAAAGAAAAAAAAAAAATCACTAGAAGAGTGCAACACAGGAAAAGGTTGTCCCAATAAGTTGAGAGAAAGCCATGTCTGGTAAGTGTGTGTGACTGCCTTGCTGCAAAGGGGAGACTGGAAGGGATGACCCTCAGAGATGCCTCCGAATCAACATTCCTATGATTCTAAGCGAAATAGAATGAAAATAAGGAAATAGGAAGATAAACTGAAATAATTTTGCCCATCAAAGTAAGAAATAGGCATAGATAATTCAGTTGATAATCTGCACAGATGATAGATGAAAGAAAACCTCAAGAAAAACTGATTTTAAAAGCTAATCATCTCTGACTGAATATGAAGTCTATCACATCCTAAAATACAAAGATGCTTATGCCAAGCCAAAGCTGTTGTATGCATGCATTTTATACCTACAGAAAAAAACAACCAACTAACCAAAGTGTTTTTATGATGTAAGTTGATGTTAGTCATTTTCCTGTACTAGGAAGTTGTCACTCCTACCTGTAAAGCACCACAAACAGAGGTCGGTTTTGTACAAGAATGATCACAGAAAGGAACCAAGTATCAGGCATTTGTTACAACATGCAATCCTAATATCATGTTAGCCAAACTATAACTTGGAATCACAGAATCACGAAATTGTAGGGGTTGGAAGGGACCTCCAGAGATCATTGAGTCCAACCCTCCCTGCCAAAGCAAGTTAAAAAGGAAAACAAACAAAAAAAACCCCCTATGTATCAGTGTACCCTTACTGATTTACTCGAGGCTGCACAGTCCTATCCAAGAAGAGTGAGGAGAACAACTGAAGGATATTTTTCCAGTAATGCTGTTGTGAAAAACAAGGCCACATCTTCAGCTGATGCAAATAAGTATTTCAACATCAATGAGAACATTCCTTGACAATTACATAATACAAATTTAAAATGCAGACATGAAGATTGGATTTGTAATTATACTGTTTCCCTGTTGTCGTGAAGCTAGGCAGTTCAAGTGCAAACCACATAATAAAGCTTTTGATCTTTGGATAAATGTCAAAAACATTTCTTACACATAAAGTACTCCATTACAGCAAAGAAAGGTTTTATTTTACATACAAATTAACAGCTTTTCTTCCATATATGCTATGGTACTTCAAGATCCAAGGAATCAGAAAAGAAACACCAGATTTGAGTTTGAATCCTCATATACAAAAATACAATTCCTCCTCTTACACATCCATTCCTGTACTTCTCTAAAACCTGAATTGTTTATGAACTAATTTCTACTTACTTTAGTCTCACTATAGAAGCCATGATTTATTATTTAAAAGTCTCACAATTTTCTGGAAAATAAAATTCTAGATATCTAAAAATTCTATTAGAGATAACTGCCTATATTTGAGTATGCAATAGATGTATGTTTTTATACTCCAAATGACATTTGAATATTTATTCAGACATTCGGTATGTTTAAAAGTCAGGATACAGAGACTTATAGATACAGAAGATCTACTAGAAGATAGGTCTTAGACTTTACTTTGGGAAGCAACATATATGTCTAATCAAAGGATTAATCACTAACTTTTTAAGTTAAGTATTACCACTGCCTTCAGAATCAACAATTAGTAATACATCATTTAGGAAAACAGAAGAGTTATCTGGGAAACAGATGTAATAAGACCTAACTGCCATCAGTTGCACCACATTTTGCTGTTTAACTGAACATTCAACAGATATCATTGAAATCCTCAGCAGAAAGTTTGTTAATACTAAGTAAAATTGGACAGACTTCTTCCCTATATATTAAGCAAGATTTATACTGATAATACAATTTTTATCTTTTGATCCATGCACCACTAGGACAACAGGGAGATAAGATATGGTTAAAGAACCTTTAAACTGTGCTCTGGAACTGTGTCCGGATTACTAGTCCTATGATTAAGTCAGTCCTCTTGCATTTTAATCTTAACAGCATGGATTGCCTTTGGTTGGAATACTAAGAGCTCTTTAGATACTGAATTGCACCTAGATATCAGAATGCCCATCAGAGAAAAGCTAATCATCTATGTGATTTCACAAATGAGTGACTTGGTCCCACGGGTACTGCATGGGGGACTTCCCTGTAGAAAAAGACTAGGGAGTATGTTACTTAGAATTAAAAAAACCAACCAACCAACCAAACAAACAAAACAAAGCAAAACCAAACAATTTAAAAAAACCCAACTACAACAGTTTTTATGTATCCAATACCTTGGAAGTTGTATTACAAATTATATAACCTATGGACACAATAAGCCTTGGTTGAAGATGTAGAACCATTTCAATGTCAAGTTTTTCAACAATTACATTTTCTGTTTGGCTTTGGATAAAAATGACAGTATTTATGAGATATTGCCAGAAATGTATCATTTGTGTGCTCAAATGGAAAGTTTTCACTGTCTCTCCTTAAGCAGGGTGCATAGTCTCTTTGATAAGGGAGTTATCTAGACATTAAAAAGTGCAGCCTTGGCCTATGAACCAGAGAATATTGGCAGGGGCAGGTCCCTTGCTTGTGTTTGCATTAGCTAGCAGCCAGCACAAAAGAAAACCTTTGGGGATGACTTCCCAAAGCCCATGCTGTATGAGTTTCAGAAAGTTAATTCTGGACCAACACTTGGCTGTTCATATAAACTGAAAGGCCTTCAGTGGGCAAGAGGTAGAATCACAGAATCACAAGGTTGGACAAGAGCTTTAAAGATCATCAAGTCCAACCAATCCCATCCTAAGCTAAACCAGATCTCTAAGTACCTCATCTACCCTTTTTTTAAACACATCCAGGGAAGGTGACTCAACCACCTCCCTGGGCAGCCTGTTCCAGGCCCTGACAACTCTTTCAGTAATTTTTTTTTTTTCTAACATCCAATCTAAACCTGCCCTGGCACAGCTTCATGCCATTCCCCCTTGTCCTGCATCCTGTCATCTGGCTGAAGAGACCATCTCCCACCTCTCTACAACCTGCCTTCAGATAGTTACAGGTGGTGATAAGGTCTCCCCTCAGCCTCCACTTCTCCAGGCTAAACAGCCCCAGCTCCCTCAGCCATTCTTCATAAGATTTGCCCTCCAGCCCCTTAGGTGTGTTTCAGGAATAGATGCTTCAGTTCAGTTTCAAGAGAAATGAAACCAGTTTAGTTGCTTTGGGATCATTCCATAACAAGAGTCGTGGTAGAAATGGATATCCGGGAAATATGCTTCTAAAGCACACTGGTGAGCCAAACTAAAATGCTAAAGTAGAGGAACCCTATAATTTAAGGATTAGAATGATAATGATGAGAACTACATAGGTCTAGAATTATAAACTCAGATTTTTAAAATTATCTTTAATACTCTTAAACAGTTCTCGTTTCAAGTATCTTCATTGAACCAATGTCCTTGAAAAAAGTGAATGTCTGCAAAGTTTTGTGATACTTCTGTGAAAATGACCTGAAACTTCAAAAGTTAAAATATTAAAAACAGGCAAAGAACAGGACTTCTGATCACCAGGAATTAGAAGTATTGTTGACTAAGAAAAATCACTTAAAAATCTAGTTAATCTACCTCAAAGGAATGACTGCCTATTAATGTATTATAAAAAGCTTAAATTATTGCTGTTAATATAGTGAAAATATTCTCTTTGACTTGGGGAAAAATACCAGAACAGCCTCATGAGCCCTGCCTGGATTATAAAAAGTCTCTGGCATAAATATTCTTTCTGTTTCAAAAAATTAAAAGTTTGAGGAAACGCTTAAAATAAGCAACACTCCCAGAGATCATAAGAAATCAAACTGGCTTTTCAAGCTCTTTCTTTTACCCCTTAAGCTCTTTGATCTTTGAACGCTATTGTATGGGTACTAGCAAGTTCCCATCTTTAATTATCTTGATTTAGGAAACTAATTTTCTCTCAGAAGATTGCTTTGAAAGCTTTATAATTGAGAACCAACGGGGTTGCATTTAATATGAAATTAGCCAGACAAATTAATAAGCAAACAACTTAATGTACCAAACAATCATAAGTTTTAAAAATCAATCTTTTCATGACATTAAATACGTACTTATTAAGACCGCAAGAGCTCCTCTGATTGAATCTTTTACAGGTCAAGTTATAGCTATTTTAAAGACTGGAAGTATTTTTCGTACCTAAGCACAAATAAACTCTAAATTTCAGCCGAAAGCACAGAAAACCGGTCAGGTCAGAGGTCTAACTAGCCAGTACCTCAATGCTTAGAGCAGTCAAAGAAGGGAATCCAAGGAACCAGCACACAGTTGTACCTTTTTTGTTTTCACTCTGAGTGCTGACAACTGGCATCCAAAGATCTATTTGAAGCATTCCATTGTAATAGCCCCTGCAAGGTCCATCTGGTTACAGCATCTTCAGTACCACGTAAGCACTTTAAATTTCTAGCTTCCTTAACAACTGCTAGCAATTAATTACATTATTTAATTGTAATTTCCCAAAAAGGAGTTCCCGTTCTTCAGCTGGCACCAGATTCTTTCGCTAAGCATTTCTTCCTTCTGCTGTCCTGAGTATAACAATGTGTAATAATTTCTTGTTCCCTTTCTCCATTATCTCCTGATTTTATAGAATTCTGCAGTCGGTCTTTTCTCTAACCAAAGCACAATGCTGAGACAGATCATTATAATTCATCAGGTCTTCCCACCTAACATACCATCAGACTGAATTTCAGAAGGTGGCTAAATTGCAATTCTCAGGTATGCTTGACAACTATACCTTTTAAAGATTATATTCATATGTAACTAGGATTTTTTTTTCCCCTATGTTATGTTACTTTGGATTATGCAAGGAATAATCAGAATTTCTATTTGCTACAATAACCAAGAAGCACATTTCATCATAATTAATTACAGAAAAAAAGGAATATAAATTAAGATCTCATTTCTATTTCCACTACCAACTCCCCAAACCCAAGCTATATTGGATAATGCTCTGCTGGTCTTGGAATTGTTTTTTGTACTGATATATGAGTATACCAACTCACATACTGTGATGTATCATTAAAAAAAAAAAAACAAACAAAATAAATCACAAACCAACTCTAGTTCTATGGTTCTTTTTGATTTCTAGTTTCTCAATAAGAAATCTGTCTTCCTATGCCTACCCTAAACAGTGTTAGTTTCTCAGAATTTTCTCCACGTTATTAGCAAAAATGTTGAATTGAAATATTCCAAATAGAAAATCCACTTGGAAACATGTTATCAATGAAATACTATTCTTTAAAATACAAAACAACTGTTGACTCATCTCCCCCCCACCCCCCCAAGATAAGCACCTCATTAAAAACCAAACAGATCCAAAAAATTTTAAAAAAAAAAAAAAATCACCCGATGACAATCACACATACAGAACTGCAATATCTTCATATATATGGGTAACATACTGTGGAATACATATGCTTTTACATACATATATATATACACAGACACACAGATATATGTATACACACACATCCTTCTATTGATACATATCTGCATGTCTTTTTGTTTGTTTTTTTTTCTAAACTGTTTCCTCTATCTGCAATCACACATGTGAATATTTCCAAATACAACAGGCAGCGATTTCCAAATACAAGGGGCACCACAAAGCAGAACCACTGATTTCACTGGCGGTGACAGATGATGCTGCTGAATTAAATAAATTATCAAGCTTGTTTCAGGTTACATGTTACAAATTCGTTCCATAGGAAGAGAAATTGATGCCTTTGATTCAAGCCTTAACAGAACTTAATCTAAATTATGTATTAGAATCATAGAATATCCTGAGTTTGAAGGGACCCATAAGGCTCATAGAGTCCAACTCCTGGCTCCACACTGGGCCAGCCAAGTCCTTCCATGGTCAGTACTACTTCTTCCTGTGATTCTGCTCAATTATTTTTTTCTAGCACAAATAGTTCCCTAAGAAAAACTGTGATGAAACAATGTATAAGAATTTCACAGGACTTTCTATAGCATCCAAAGTTAGGGATCTAAGGAACTTAATAGTGAAGGTAAAAGAAACTAAAAGGTCATGTTGGTGACAAATCACAGGCTTTCTGTTATTCTTTCGCAGAGATCAACTTAGTTCACTCCTCACCTCTCTCAATACTGTACAGTATACTTACATGAGAAAATACATTCACCTCTGGAATAAAATAAAATAAATAGCAAGCAGGAGCTAATACACACACAGAAAACCGCTTTTACAAACAGTGCAAATTACATGCCAAGTAGTGTTATAATTCATTGAAATAAGTTGTTCTGTCACGGCAGACATATGAATGTAGTATAACTGCAGATATTTCCCAAACACCCCTTCCATCTTCCTCCATTTTGATCTATATGACCTCTTGCACAGAAATAATTTTTACTTCCAGCACCTAAACCTCTAACATATTATCCCAAAGCTTCTTCATGTCCCTTAACTAAAAGCCCTTCCTTAGAAAGGCAAATATCCTGCTGCAGATTTCCAAGAAACTCAGGAGGATAAAGGTGTCTTTAAGGCCTCTATGATTGTGTCAGGTCTGGCTGAAATTGGTTGCTAAATTCTGTACTTATTAAGGGAAATGTCAGGAAAAAAAATAATAATTGAATCAGCCTCATTTTCTAGGTGTGCAATTTTATGCAGTTCAAATACATGTAATCAGTTTGCTCAGTCACTTAAAATGTAAATACCTAATGGTGGCAAAGAACCCCCAAAATAACTACTGTGCCAATCCATTCAATAGTAAGTATTTATCACTAAATTATTATACTGCCAGACTTCCTATGAAATGTCAGAAGTGTCTCTTGGTACGTGCTAAGCGGGAGGCGCTACCGCTTTCCATCGTTCTCTGCAAGATCCCATTTTTTACTTTTTTTTAATGAATGCACTCTCACAGAATGCATAATTCTCAGATTCAGTCTCTTACCACCTGTGTGGCCCAGTAAATGTGGTTTTTTCCAATGCTGGGGGTAGGCATTGGGTTGTGTCAGGTCCAAGGGGTGTCTGGGCTGCCTGTGGCCTGAGTGGGGCTGAGGTGGGTTCCCAGGCTCCCCATGGCCCAGTGCCCATTGCCCAGCCTTCCTGAGCTCCAGCTCTGCGAGTGCCGCCAGGGAAAGGGCCAACAGTCAACATGGCCAACTGTCCCCGCCCCCAAGGAAATCTGGGCCCACAAGGCAGCTTCTACCCCTTCCTCCCACTGCAACAGTAGATAGGGATAAGATAATAAAAATAAACCCATGTATTTCAAGACTGGTTAGGAAGAAAGTATCAACTGCTTTTGAAGTAGGAGGAAGAACTCCCACTCTGCAGGCCCTTAGCGCCTCTCAGCAAAGACCTCAGGATGCTGGTAACTTTATAAAACACCCTTAATGTCCCCTTCCTGGGTACTGAAGTACCTTGGAACCAGAGAGCAAAACTACCAAAAAGCGATAACCTACCAAAGAGGAAGGTTTTTCATATAATGATTTGGAAGGTTTTTTTACAGTTGGTGCTACCAAACAGTTTAAATTCAACAGGACTAATAATAAGTTATTAGTGCCATTTATACGATACGCTCCCTTTTGCCCGTAACAAGATGGGCAGACAAGGGGATTTGAATTTGGACTGCTTGTTTTTGGAGATAGATTCTCTACCTCAAAGCTACAGGATATTTTGCAGCAGAGTGCTCTCAATCTCATCTGTCTCCTGAGGATGCTTGCTTTGCATAAATAATTAAACATATACTGAACAGGAACTGGAACCCAGGTGTTCCCTCTTTTACATGAGTATCTTAACATTCTACAGAGCCATTCTCACCTTCAGGCTGAAATTTGCCAGCAGCATTCATAGCAATTATCTCTAGATATCTGGATATTTCAGTGAGACGTGATGTGACATTTCTGTAAAACTTTTGTAAAAATGCACCATTCTGTTTTTTCACTCTGTTCTAGTTCATAAATGAAAAAAATTACAAGAAATGCATTTTATAAAATTCTTCGTATTGACCAGTCCTATAATTTATATAATTCTTGCTTTGAGAAGAAAATACTAGTGAGGTAGAAAGCTCTACAGGGTAATGGATTATTCCTTTATGAAATGGAAATACCAATAAAATTGCCGTATGCTTCTGCAAGTGTTCAACCTTCCCATGCTGCAGGAAATGGAAAGTATTTCTTTCACTGATATAATTGGTATTTTGACTTATGTGGTTTACAAGCGTTTATTTTATGAGGTCAGTGTCCAGACTCTTTACTGCTTCCTGATTAGAAGTCAGACCCACGCCGTGTCTGACAGCTCTTTCCAAGCACGTGCCTCAGACAGAGGCAGGGAACAAGATCGCTGGTGCCCGCTACTTGCAAAGTCAGTGAAACCAGCTCGAGGACTATATGACTATGTGACTCAGCAGAGTTTCCCAAAGATGCAAGAGAATTAGAGACATGCTCTGCCAGATTAAGATACTAGTAATATTTGTAGACCAAATCTAACATTTCCTCCTTTTTTTGAGTAATTTCTGTGCATCAGCTTAGATATTAAAACAGACAAATCCTTAAAACTTAGTTTGAATGCTATAGACTATTTGGATCACTATTAGTTATCCAAAACACAATCTGCAGACCACAATGGTCTACTATCTACCTTACTCTGGAAACACAGTGTGTGTCGTTCACCTGGCCATATTTAAATGAACTATTTCAGGTAATGTCCCAAATGACATACACTTGTTAGAAGGAAATAAACACTTTTAGAGTCAATTCATTACATCCTAAAATAGGTATCTAAAGAGTACCCTCCAAGTTCCTGCTTTTTAAAATTTAATTATCTTCAAAAAGAACGTACCACAGCTAGGCTCTCACCTCCCAAGAACCAGCATACCAAGATAATTGATATGTATTTGTGATATCTATGTTGATATATACTTCATATATATTTGACTCGGTATGTATTAATAATTGACATGTATTTGATATATATTTCTGAGATAAGATAAAAGGGTCAAATTTACAGAAGTGCTAAATATTCAGCTTTTGAAAATGAGACCATCTTTCAGTATGTTTTGATGAAACATGCAAAATCCTTGGTTGCATTAGAAAATGAAGCTCTGTCCATGAGTTTCCTAATATATTAGGAATGAAGTAAGTTCTTATATCCCCAAATATATATATATATAAAGATGTTTGTCAGATTTTTGTAGCAATGCATTTTGAGAGAAATGGGTTTCGTGGCCCATCCAGATTTATTTCTGACCCCCATATAATCAGGCCTGGGGAAGCTAGCAGAGACATGTTGGTATGCAGTAACAGGAGCAGATGTCTGTGAGAAAAGGAGCTTGTAAGAAACAATCCATGAGATAACAAACTGCAAGAATGTTAACTACTGTCTTAAAAAAACGTGACTGTGTGTAGTCTTAACCCATTATTAGCAATAGTGAGACCCATGTAAGGTGGGTGAACAGAGCATCTAACCAATAGCAATGTAATGTAACTCATGTACTGATACAGAAACCTATATAAACTGTGTGCGTGTTTCAATAAAGGAGCTCAGCATTGATCACATTGATCCGAGTTGAGTCTGCAAAACTTCGGCTCTGGCAGATTTTGACTTTTTACTTTCTCACAAATTCCATATTGATACACCTCATCATCTAATTAATAGTCATCTGTACTAGATATTACATAGGACTGATCCTTGGCTTTTTGCACACATTTGTGAGTAGGGGCCAGCAATATTCACTTAGTATATTTCTGCTACATGCTAAATCACACCTTTATATATAAATGCAGTACTGAGTTGAGTTTCTCACATGTCCTCTGCCATATGGTCATAGAAGAAGGTAAGGTCCAGCAGCTTAAGCAAGAGGCCAATGCTGGTAATATTAAAAATTCCCATTCAAACCACTCTAAGCAAAAATGCAGATTGTTGTTATGTATAAATCCAGAAATAACAGAGTTCTTTTCTGATATGATACATGAAAATAAAACTAGAGTGAAATAAAATAAAAATGCTTTCTTAATTAAAAAAGTAATCCCCCAGAAATTCCCATAGAACTTTTAACACACTTTCATTTTTTATGAATATTTATTCTGCCTACTGAACTAAGAGATTAATAAATACTCCCTAGTTTTACTTAACTGACCGAATCCATTATGATTAACCACCATGTTTCTTCCAGCTCGTTGCCTGAGGAAATCCAGGGAGAGCTAAATGACTAACTGTTCCTTTCTACAGTCTGGATATGTTGTGTAATAATTGCCAACATTAATTAATTAAGTACTTGTCCACATACATAGTAATATATACTCTTTTTTAAAATTGTGTTCTACAGATATAATGTAACTAATAGCAATGGCTGGGACTTAAGTCTCAGCTCCAATGCTGACTGATGAAGAAAACTGATTTAAGGAAGCAATAATGTTAAAAAATAGTGCCAGAAATGGCTTGCTCTTGGTTGCGGATCCTAAACCACAGAGAATCTGAATTAAAAAAATACCAGAGAAGAGACTAGGGACTAACAGAACCCTGAATATGTTTCCATGTCAAATACAGAAATAGGGATTATATGTGAAACTCTCTCTGAAAAAATGTTTATCAGAAAGAAATAAAGCTTATGAAAAGGAGGTAGAAGTAAGTTTTCCTTGTCTTGGGCTGGAGCTCACAAGATGAAGAGTTCCTCTTTTAATACCCTGAATGGAGCTGCTCCTCCTACACGCCTGGCTACCCACCCTCACTATGAGTCTGAGTTCTGTCCTAACCAGTCCGTGTTACCACAGCTTCTAGATTCCTTAAAGCATGTCAAGTGTTGCTCTTCTGAGTATAAAATCTATCTTCTCAAGTCTTCCTTACACTACAGATGTCATTCAACTGGAAAATCACTTTAATATATCAAATCAACTTGAATAATCTAGTCCACACAAAGAACTCCATGAAAAATCAAATATAATTACTACAGGATATGAATATAACTATTTTGTTTTCATTTAGTGCTCAATTATAAATCCATCTTGGAAATACTTATTTCTACTAGGAATAATGAAACCAAAAAGATTGTAAACATAAAATAGTCTAAGATGGATTTGTTAGAGATATCACATGAGGAAAAGATATTGTCTTTGATATAAAACAGGTTAATATTGTCAAAACTATTGTGATAAAATATAGCAAACAGTGGATGAATTTCTTTGAGGCCTAAATTTATATTAAAACGTTTCACTAAAAAGACTATTGTTTTCTTCTTCTGAAAAAAAAAGTCATAATAAAAATGAAATACTTAATTACTGTCTTCACAAAATATTACCACTTGAACTAATGGTAGGTGTACATCATCTTTAATTATGCAGACTTGGCTTACTCAGGTGTTAAACATCAACTCGCAAAACCTAAGCAAGGACTAGCAGCAATACTATCTAAACTGTGAATCCACTGAAAGACACATGTTGGGTCAACCTCAGTTATTTATATAAAAAAGTTGTGAAGTAATTGAAGAATTATTCATTTCCCATTCCATTTCCATTATGTAGTTACCATATAAAGACATAAATGACTTTTATTTACCATAAACTACATTCTTGGGTAAAATACAGTATGTCTATGTATTTTGCTGATGATGACATTTTACTAGAGCACCAGTATTTTATAAAAAAATAGTAAAAGCCAGAAGACGCATCACATTAAGCCAATTAATTTTTTTCAACATAAACCAAGATATTTAATCTGTATTTATGCAGACTGAATTAGGTTTGGAGACTGGAAGTTTAAAGAACTGAAACTGCTAATGCTGTTTAGATTTGCAAGCCAGCACTAATATCAGAAAAGAGCCTAATCAGATTCTGAAAACTGGTTATTATTTTGGACTTCTGCAGCAGTACATGCAACATAATCTGCTCTAAGTATTTTTTTCTCCTGAAAGAAAACCATAGAAATGTAAAACTAAATAAGCCAAATATAACAATTTTTACATGAAAGCAAGCGCTATATAGATAATTTTCAATCAGAAAGATAAATTTCTCTGTCCACTGATTGCATAATGCTTCAGCAGTACTGGAAATCTAGTATGTTGCCAAGGGATGCTCACAATGTCTTCATGGTGTATATTTTTTAGAGGAATGCTAACTAAAAAAAACATTTTAGTTAGCATTTCTTGACAGAAAGCTTCATACGAAGCATGAGACAATTTCTCATCTAAAAGCTGGGGTTTTTTTAATCCTCAAACTGGCAACCCTTTATACTTTGACTTCCCACTGATTCCTTCAGTGATACCTCATTAACCCTTTTCCTTACTGGAGCTTGATTACCTGTAGGCAATCTGAATCAGAAACACAAAACCAGTGAAGGAGAAACAGTCAAGTGGCTTTTGCTGGATCTTCCCTGTCAAAGGATATTAGCAGAGAAGATTAAAATGTTCCATACTTGAGTAACACGTGCATGCTTGTAACTTCATGAGATGTCAAGTTTACACGTGCATTTGCTGTGTGCATCACCAAACAACAGAGCTGTTCAGCTGTTTTAACTACTTAAGAGTCAGCTCAGGAAAGTATAATAGAATGAACTTAAAGAACCCTCTGTCCCTCTCACTGATGGAATTGCAGAGCTAGATGGTCTTGGAAAGGCTTTGAGACAGATGGAGTGCAAATTGAAAGTGATGCATATGCAATGATTGCACACCTCAAAGAATTAAAGTTGCTAGCAGAAAAACATCTCTTTAGCATTCCAGTGATAGGCCAGATATAGATTAACACTGGAGGTGCATCTCAGAATCTTTCACTGAAAGAAAATGAAAAAAGGAATACGATTCAGTTTCATTCCTGAATTGAACAAAGACCACAAAGGATTTGGTAAGTTGGCTGTGGAACACCTGATAGGATGTTGGCAGCTCTAACTTGTATTTCTCAGTGGTATCTCTCATTTGTCTCCCTAGAGAGGTGCATTACTTTCATTATGAATCTGGAGATCTCCTAACAAGTATTATCCAATTAAAGTCTCGGCATGGACATTCCAGCAACTTTTTAGCCTTCAATGGAACAGCCCTGGGAATATTTTTAAACATTTTAAGGCAGCATGAAAGAAATACCTCCAAACCAATCCCTTAAATGACACAGAGTAGGGAGGATAAAATCTGCATGCATCGAGTTTAGAAAAATGAGAGAGTAAATGTCATGGTTTAACCCCAGCCAGTAGCTGAGCAGCAGGCAGCTGCTCTCTCACCCCTCCCCCACCAAGGGAATGGGAAGTAGAATGGAATTAAAATTTTGCTAATTGAGAGTTTAATAGGATTAAAAAAAAAGTAAGATAATAATAACAAAACTAGTAACAGTTATGACAATAAGAAAAGTGATGCACAAATGAGATCACTCACTAGATGCTGAAGAAAACACAACCTTGATGCCCAGTGTGTTTCCCAGCAGCGATCCGGCCTCCCAGTTCACTTCCCCAGTTCTATCCAGAGGATGAGGCTCTGTGGCAGGGAACATCCCTCTGGCCAGCCTGGGCCAGCTGTCCTGGCTGTACTCTCACAGCTTCTGGTGCACCTGGCAGGGCACAAGGAGCTGAAAAACTCTTGGCTCAGTGTAGGCATTACAGCTACCTCACAACAATAGCAGTGTGTTACCAACATTACTCTGAATCCAAACCAGGGCACTACACCAGCTACTAGAAAGATAATTAACTCTATCCCAGCTGAAACCAGGTCATTAAATTAATTTCCTGGCTCAGCTATAATTATCAGATCACCTTAGGAGAGCTGTCAACAGCTTCTACAGGATACTTTATCCAGAAAGAACATGGCATACAGAAAATCAGTGAGAAAGTCAGACTCTTTTTTCAACCTTCTGATAGAAGAACCTGTCATCAAAAAGGACATTTTCACTGACATGAGTAAGCTTAACTAGACTATAACTGTAAGTCAATCAGTAGAGGTGAGATTGCCAGGGCTATTGGCTTCCTCAGGTAGAAGCTCAATGATTGACCTTTCAAGAACTTGAAGGTAATCTTTTATTGGAAAAATTGAGGTATCTCATGAGGGTGATGGCTCTTTAACTGAACTGAGAGATAAATTAGACATATTTTGCTCCACTAAGTGAACTAGAAAGGTGGAAAATGTTGTCTGTAATGGTGAAACAGATATACAGGAACAACAGACCTCATTAAGACCAGAGAAAATTCCATAAATTTAATTTTGTTGGATAAGCATGTGTCATTAAATATTTATTCAGGGCCTGTCTCAGGGATGAGATAAATTGATGAAAGCAATCCAGCAATCAGGCCATGAGGTTGAGCAATGAGGAAATCCATTTAGCAATCCAGCTCAAAAAATCTTTTTTTTGGTGTTAGTGTAAGAGGACAGATGGGGAAAGGAACCTCATCAAATTTCTTGTGTTCTTATGATGTAGAGAGATTGGAGACATCTATTTTTTTTCCTTGGTGGTCTCCTGTCTCTTTTCATATGGGTGTTCCTATCTCCTACTGTTTTGATATGAGTGCTGGTGATTGAAATCTCTCACAGTGCCTGTCATCACAAAACCTTGAGGGAAAGGTATAGAAGCCTGTCTCAGTGCTGAACTCTCTGGGCAAAGGAGTTTATTGCCATGGATTCTTCAGGGTTTTGGGTGCCCACGACGCGGGGAAGCAAAACGAACTCAGTATGAGTGATCCAACTTCACTTTATTGCTTCCAACACAAGGCTTAAATAGCCAAAGAAACATACGTGGCAACATCTCATTGGTTATTCTAAACGTATACGGTTACACCTATTGGTCAACTGCCTTGTTGCTAGAGCTCCTGTCAACAATCTAGCTGATCACCTGCAAGCCAGCTGCTTGTGCCTACGTGCTTCACGTGCACCCCGTCCTGCTTAGGGCTCCTTAGTTCCCACCTTGCTTGTTTGTACTGCCAGTACTTTTCCATTGTTAAGGCTTCAGTACCACCACAGAGACCTTGCTCGGACACTGGTTCATGTCCTCCCTGGTCCCTTAACCATTCGCCCACAGTTTATCTCGTCACTTCAGTGTCAAAAGTCAATTTCCAGAAAACTGGCTGCTAATAATTCAGAAGAGGTCATTTATTTTAACGACAGGTCCCAAAAAACAGAATTTCTCTCACACATAAAGTGGAGAAAAACTGAAATTATCACAGATACACAACTCTGATAGGCTCGTGCTTGGAACATGAGGAACAAGGAGGGAAAATAAGCATGAGGTATGTATATGCACAGCATGAGTTTACAGATTAATGTGATTTAAAGTGCAAATCCCTGAAATATGTATGAATGCATACTTAGAAGTGGTATTTCGGAGGTATAATGAATTATACTTCTCAACACAGGCAAAGAACAGAATATTGTATGAGCTGACAAAGTTTTAGAGTCTGTTTTCAGAGAGTTGTTCTTTAAAAGGAGATTTTTCTGCACAGGAGAGAGGAAGCAAGAGACTGCACTACCAGGAGGCTGATATTTGCAGATGACACATTCTATTACCTTCGGAATGACCATTCTAAAATCTTCATTGACCTTTCTGATGAAGCGTGGATGCTTCCAGAAAATGGAATCAGATGGTAGTTATCTGCACTGCCTTCATGTCCTTCCAAGTGATTCTCCAATGGTTATTGCACTTTGCAGGGCAAACACAGAAATCCTAAAGGGAATCTTCCTATGTGACATTGACTCAAACTTTGGAAGCAGTACGGGAATAACAACATGCTTTAAATCCTAAACAGTGTTCTGCAATACCTGCTTCACAATCACAACAAGGCAAAGCTCCAGAAGATTTAGGAGAAGAAAAGGAAGTACAACAAACAGATCAGCCACACCTGTGCATATTATAGGTTATCTTCTCCAGAGTGCAGCCCCATGTGACATTTACTTACAAATCTCAAAGTGCAAATAAACAACTCTGAAACAAAGAACAGCTAAATCTAAACGCTAAAGATAAGCAAACACATTAAACAAGTTAATCTTTCCAACTGCATATTACTGCTGCTCGGTGCAATACCATTTATAATTTTTATAGATTTAATTTAGATCATACTTTTGAATCCATGATGAAAACAAAATGCAGAGTATTAGATTTTGCTTGTTAATTAAATATTTTTAATTTCATTTCTGAGAATAAAATGAAAACACACTTATACAATAATAAAGGTTAAAATGATTGATTAATATCCTTACAAATTATGACTATAGAAGCTAAAATTATATTAAGGAATACATCTAAGGTTGTTTATTAAGTTCCTCTGATTTAATAGGCAAGTTATATCGACTGCTTTGCAATATGTTCACTATATACAAGCAGCTTTGTTAAATTTACTACACTTTGAGCTAGTGAATCAACTTTATCTCCCTACAGAAATGAAACAAAGGCTGCTTCTGGCTTGTACTCCACTCTTCTTTTTTTTTCTTTTTTTTTCTCTTTTTTTTGGTCTTAAATGAAAATCAATAAACAGAGTCTATATTATTAACAATGATTCATTTTCCAGATCATTGCAAAACACATACTATTAGTCCTGCCTTTGTCCTTAATATCTCACTAAATAAAGTAACAATATTAAAACCACTTGAATTCTGAAGACACAAATTTGTGCAAATAATTTAAAAAAAAAAATCTTTATATGAAAAACTCCACTAATAAAAAATTTTAAGAAAGGTCACAAGGGTTAAGTCCCTACTACCATGACGACTGTAAATGAATTACTGTCCTTGCTTTAATAGTGCATCTTGATTCTCATACTAAACAGGATTCCCTCCTGCCTAGAAACACGTAAAGTGGGAGAAAGAAAGTAAGAAGTTACCATTAGTCATTTGATTTATCTGTCAGAAATTCTGTACAGGCATGCATGGAGTGCTGCATTGCTTCCAGCCTGTTCAGGCTTCTCTGAAGGAAAACCCTGCCCTCCAGCTGCAACATAAAACTTGAGGGTGTACTATCTCCTTTCCCAGGTCACTGATAAAGATGTTAAACAAGATAGGCCAGAACCCAAAGGAACTCTACTTAGCAGTAAGTCTCAAGATAGAATCCAAATCATTATCTACCTTCTTTTGAGCCCAAAAACCCTGCCAGTCTTTCATCCATCTGGCTGAATGAACTCATCCAGACACAACATCCCAACCTAGATAGAAGGATTCTAAAGGAGAACATGTAAAAAACCATGATGAAGTGGTATCCCCACATCCACAGGTCTCGTTACTTTATCACAGAGTGCAGCTGGACTAGTCAAGTACAGTCCTTTCTTTGTTAGATAAGTGTTGGCTATTTGTCCTGGTTTTGGCTAGGATAGGGCTAATTGTCACCAGAAGCTGGGATGGGACATTGCCCTCACAGGTGACCCAAACTAGCCAAAGTGATATTCCATACCGTATACCAACATAGCCAAGACAGGTGACCCAAACTACCAGGGACAGTCCATATCATATGGTGAGATGTGCAGCATAAAAGGGGGCTAGTTGGGGAGGGGAAGGGTGGCTCCAGAACAGTCTGGGTATCAGTTGTGTAGGGTTGTGTCATGTATGGTTTTTGGGTGAAAAACTGCATTGCGTATCACCCATTTTGTAAATTCTAAGTCCTGTTGGTGTTGTTTCCTTCTCCCTGCGCTGTCTCAGCAAGCTGTCCTTTATCTCACCCCTGTGGTTTGCCTTTGTCTTCCCCTTCTCCTGCCCATTTTGTCCAGGGTAGCGTTGAGTGAGCAGTGTGTGGTGCTCAGCTCTGGCTAAACCACAACACTGTTCTCCTTCACATGCCCAGAAATTGCTTCTGAAGGAACTCAGTCCAAGATTTTTCTGTGACTAAAGCATGGCTGTAGTTCCTAAGATCATTCTTCTTGCAGTTTTTAAAGCTGGCTGCAGCCCTTGCCTTTCTCCAGTCACTGGGGGACTCTACCGCAGTGTACATACAGGACTTTTCAAAGTTAATAGAGAGCTGTTGAACTGGTACTGGTTGAACAACAGATGAGGAAAAGGCTGAGGTTCTCAACAACATTTTTTGCCTTGGTCTTCACTGGTGACCTTTCTCCTCACCGCTCTCAGGTTAATGGCCTGCAAGATGGCGACGGAGCGCCCCCCACTGTAAGTGAAGATAAGGTTCATGACCATCTGAGGAACCTACATGTACGTAAGTCCATGGGACCTGATGAGACGCATCCCTGAGTCCTGAAGGAATTGGCTGACGTAGTTGCCAAGCCACTCTCCATGATATTTGAAAAGTCATGGCAGTCAGGTGAAGTCCCCAGTGACTTGAAGAGAGGAAACATCACAGCCAGTTCTAAAAAGGGTAGGAAGGAGAACCCTGGGAACTACCACCCTGTCAGCTTCACCTCTGTGCCTGGGAAGATCATGGAACAGATCCTCCTAGAAGCTATGATGCGGCACATGGAGGACAGGGAGGTGATTCAAGAGAGCCAGCGTGGCTTTACTAGGGGCAAGTCCTGCCTGACGAATCTAGTGACTTTCTACAATGGAATAACTGCATCAGTGGACAAGGGAAGAGCTACAGATCTCTTCTATCTGGATTTCTGCAAGGCCTTGGAGACGGTTCCCCACAACATCCTTCTCTCTACATTGGAGAGATATGGATTTAATGGGTGGACTTTTCAGTGGATAAGGAATTGGCTGGATGGTCACATCCAGAGGGTGGTGGTCAATGGCTCGAAGTCCAGATGGAAGACAGTGACAGGCAGTGTTCCTCAAGGGTCCGTACTGGGACCAGTGTGCTGTTTAATATCTTTATCAATGCTACTGGCAATGGGATTGAATGCACCCTCAGCAAATTTGCTGATGATACCAAGCCAAGTGGTGAGGTTAATGTACCAGAGAGATGGGATCCCATCCAGAGGGATCTGGACAGGCTGGAGAAGTGGGCCCAGCTGAACCTCATGAAGTTCAACAAAGCCAAGTGCAGGGTCCTTGACCTGGGTTGGGACAACTGCCGTTATCCATACAGGTTAGGAGATGACGTGCTTGGAAGCAGCCCTGAGGTAAGGGACTTGGGAGTACTTGTGGATGAGAAGCTGGACATGAGCCACCAAGGTGCATCTGCAGCCCAGAAGGCCAATCACATCCTGGGCTGCATCAAAAGAAGTTTGGCCAGAAGATCAAGAGAGGTGATTCTGCCCCTCCATTCTGCTCTGGTGAGACATCACCTGGAGTACTGTGTCCAGTTTTGGAGCCCTCAGCACAAGAAGGACATGGACCTGTTGGAGCATGTCCAGAGGAGGGCCACAAAAATGATCAAAGGGCTGGAGCGCCTCTCTGATGAAGACAGGCTGAGTTGGGCTTGTTCAGCCTGGAGAAGGCTCCAGGGGTGATCTTATAGCGGCCTTCCAGTACCTGAAAGGTACCTATAAGAAAGCTGGGTGAGAACTGTTCACAAGGGTATGTAGCAGTAGGACAAGAAGTAACAGTTTTAAACTAGAGAGGGAGATTTAGGTTGCATATCAGGACAAATTTTTTTAATATGAGGGTGGTGGGTCACTGGAACAGGTTGCCCAGTGATGTATTGGAGGTCCCATCCTTGGTGATACTCAAGGTCAGGCTTGGTGGGGCTCTGAGTGCCCTGATCTAGTGAAGATGTCCCTGTTTACTGCAGGTCCCTTCCAACCTAACACATTCTATGATTCTACTCTTGCAGTGGCATGAGAAAGCTCTCTCATCACCCTCATATCAATCTAATCTGATCCTGTGGTCAAGATTTCTCAAAAAATTCCATATTTGATCATCCTCCATTACCTCTTATCCCTCTTGAACCCTGTCACCAGGTACAAAGGCTAGGATACCTTGTCAATGAACATCAAAGGCAAAGGTGGCATTGATTATGTCATGATTACCTCAGCATCAGCTGCATCTGCTTGTTGTTAAATGGTTTATTCATCAGCAGACCTGCATGTTCTTCCTCATCTTTCTAGTGTCAGTGTAATGGCAGAAGCTCTTGCTGACATTGATGTCACTTGTCACCCTCAATCCAAGTTAAGCTTTGAATTTCCTATCAGTATCACAAAAAAACAGGTAATGTTTTTATATTCCTCTTTTGTAGGCTGTTAAAATTCCAGCTGTTACATGCTTTCTTTTTGTGACCAACACTGCTGGAACAATCTAAGTAACAAATGACTAAAACAGCAGCTTACCCTGTCCGTCTGCCAGTTTCTCCTTACATATCTGAATTGCAACAGCTCACAGAATACTCTGACAGGATATATTTTACAGAAGATAACTGTGTCAGGAACTCCCCTAAGACTTTCCTCATTTACTCTGTGTATTCAAGGGCAATCTGGAAAGTCACATAAAATTATTCTCCATATGTTGTTTTCCTCCAAATACCATGCAGTGGTACTATTCATCTTCTAAGTATGAAATGAGGACTCACTAAAAACATATACATACACACATACTTAATTGAAACCTGTATGCTATGTGCTTCCAAAGGAAGTCCTTATCTATCCCAAAATATTTTTGGCACAATAAAAGTATTTCTCCAGTCCAACAGGTAGTCAGCATATGCCTAGGACATAGTCACAGATATCAATTTCCCTCTATCTTCTGCTCATAAAAAAGAGAAACTCATTTTTCAAAATTTCTTAGACACTGCACACACAACGATTTGTTCATAGGGGTTTACTGCTCTTGGAAGCATCTCTTACTTGCACCTAGAGACTTTTTATTACACTAACCTAACCTCTAAGTTATTTTGTTAATTCTGTATACCAGTATTTTGGTATTAATATTTAGTGTAATGGAATTTACCTTCTAGTAATGCCACCCAGCTAGAACGTTCACTTCCATTTGTTTAGAGAGATTGTAACAATAATTTTCTCTGCAGCACATTTTGCTACTTCATGATCTCTGATCCTTTACTCAGCAGTCCAATACTTTCTTTTATTACTCATACAGTAGTACTAAACATTAAGAAGGACATTTTTAAGACCCATCCACAGCCATTTACCTTGTCTTAGTGAATTCAGGGATGCGCAGATCTATGAAGTAGTGTGGTTGATAAAATAAAGCAGTATTTGCATTTTATTGATGATAAACTCAAATCACTAAAACAGCTTGGAAATCTGTCCCTAAGACAACTGACAGCCAAAATGTCTTTGTTTAATTTCATGGCTTTAAAAGCTGATATTGTAACTAGAATTCGTTAAGAACAAGTGCCTTCCTGACAGACTGCCTGTGTCTGAAGGAGTATTCAGGATTTTAGATTAATTAAGTACAGAAGATTACTTCATCTGCCTGACGCTGTGTACATTAACTCCCACACCACCCACTGAGAAACAAATCATCTTCATGGACAAGTACTTCTCTACTTTGTGCTGCAGTAATTCAAGATGTCTAAACTTATTGTAAACTTCCAAGAGACACAACTAGGCAACAAAAGTAGAGCAATTGGAAAAATCTTGTTTGTTGCTTGCTCCATGAACTCATCAATCTTTACTTCACAAGACTAGCGCTGGTTTTAGAAGGGTTTTCAGGATAGCAGGATCAGGCTTTTGATATGTGAAACACCTAAAGAGCAACACCTCAAAGAGTGATGGTTGTCTGCTACAATGCCAATCTAAATTTTCTTCATGCAAGTAATGTGAAAAAAATAAAGTTAGCTTCCTCCATCTTTAGCTGCTAGGATAAAAACAAGTCAGCATCACTATACATAAATTAATCTGGAATTAATTAGAAATATTGAAAAGCATTAAAAACTGAAGCAAAATGTAAAACTTGCATATAAACACTTCTCTCTGGTATTTTCTGGTGTACTCAAATGCTGCATGTGCTAACACAGAACAGTCCAGCATTACAGGGGGTACAGATCTATAAAAAATTTTACTCAATAGATGTAATACCTACCAGGACAAGAACAGGCCAATTTCCAAAGAACCAATTTTACCATACAGCCAGATTTGGTGAAAACAACTTTCCAGTTGTTCCAGCTTTCCAGTCTTAGTGATGCTTTTAAGCACAGAATCTGTGCCGAGAGTCCACTGAATCTGAACAAAATTAAGCCAAGTTTTAAAACCTGATAGACATCCTTATTGATGGCAGGAGCTCTGTACACAGAGCTTTGAGAGTGTGCATAGACATTTATATGTGTATGTACCTGTATCTAAGTATGTGCATACACACATGTAGGTATGTACTTGAAATCTACATTAGCTCTCAGGATAAAGCAACATTCAGAATTGTCTACCATTGTTGCTTTGTGAAAAATTCAAAACTTGCTTTCAGCATAATGATTTCAGATACTCTCAGGAGTTCTTCTCCCAAGTTACCGGCAGTGAAGAAAACTTAGGAAGTCCATTCACAGGTAAATTCTAGATTCACTGCATTCCTAGTCATTGCTTCTATTTTCAACGTGGCCAGAGCCATTACTCTGGAATTTGGATTAGGTACACTCTTTATGAACAGACTCAAGAGGAATAACCATGATGATGAATAATAGTTTACGTCACCAGAATGAGTTATAATATTAGGTACCTTCAGATTTGGATCTCCCATTACTGAGTGACTGATAGTTATTGATGGCATCCTGGCTTCCCAAGAAGAAAATGTGTTACCATTCTGGAAGAATGAAAGATTAAAACCATTAACTAAACGGAGATGCCTTTACAGTTCCTGTAACAGTTTAATTAGTGAAGCCATCACCTTTTTTCCTGCATTTCTGTACTCTTGTTGGAATAACTATTTGTTCTCTGTGCTCGACAACTGTTGTTTTGTTGTGGGTGTTTTTTGGTTTTTCTTTAAACTTGTGTGAATTAGGGAATGCACAATGCACAAGAAACAGTGTACTAGGCATAGTAATAATAACCACATTTACACACCAATTTCTCCTAGAGGATTTTCTACAAACAGTACCTGCTGAGATTGTTTGACCTATAATTAAAAGACAGATATTCTGTGGGCAACATAGATGCAAACGGAAAACCTTCCTGTACTTGTGAAAAGTTACTCATTAGCAATATTGCAGAAAAGAAGTCAAAGCTACACAATGCAGGGTTTCAGTGCCCCAGACCTTCTCAAATTAGGTCTGTTTATGAATTGCAGCTTGAGGTCAGTATGTGCAAGTCAGTTTTAAACTAAGGCAATGGGGACTTAACAACTAATTGTGTAAACCATCATTATTCTTTAGCACTCTCTCTTCTCGATTGTTCTGGAATGACTGCTTTTGAAAATTTAGCTTTATTTTCCTGATTATATTTGAATATAATTCTAAGTGTTATTCTGAGTGTTCTGGCAACCTCTCCTGCCTGGCTGCTATCTTGTTGAATGTGCTGCCTTCTACAGCTATTTTGCTTGCCATTAATTCTCACACAATACACGCTCACACACAATACCAGTTACCTAGTGTAATGGGGAAGTGGTTCAGCTCAACTGTTGGGTTTGGTTTTTTTTTTCCTTTGAACAGGGACCTGAACTGAAACAGGCATTGTGCCTGTCAAACAGGCAGAGAGACCCTGACAATCACCAGAAACTTGAACTGTCTCAGCCTGAGCCTTCACTAACTGCAGGCTCAGCCATCACCGCCTCAGAAGATTCACTATGCGCACCAAGAGCTGTGGCCTCAATGTGACACACAACAATGTCCTCACCTAATTCTTCACATAGAAGTCAAATAAGCTATAAAACAAACTTATTTTGTAGGACTGGAACAAGGAAAAATGGGAGAACTGGAGTGGGAGGTGTGTTTGGTGGAGATTTCCTGTGATGTTTGAAGCTAAAGGAGGGAAGGTTTACAGTAGATGTTAGGGGAAAGTTCTTTACAGATAGAGTGGTGAGGTGCTGTAACAGGCTGCCCAGAGAGGTGGTGGATGCCCCGTCCCTGGAGGTGCTCAAGGACTGGTGGCCCTGCCTATGGCAGGGGGGTTGGAACTCTACAGTCCTTGGGGTCCCTTCCAACCCAGACCATTCTATGATTATATGTTTAAGAATTCAGAGCAATGTTTCAGGATTTAGAAATTGCTGTTTCTCTTAGGTGAGAGAAAGGGCATGTATCACACAGCTCCTCACTCTACCTGGGAAAGCTGTTTGAGAGAAGCAGCTAGAGATCAATGATTTAAGATTCATACATATAAGACTTTAAAGATGTTAGTATTTCTCTAAAATGGATATTTTATATTCATATGATTACATTATTTATCCCTTGATACACAGATGGCATTTTTAATTTCCCTTTTTATTTTTATTTTTTAATCTTGCATGCAGATTCAGTATTTGCTAGTTACATAAGCACTCTTTTTATGAAGTACAAATCAGAGTAGATGAAGCACAAGATGGATAATTTCAAAACATAGCCTTTTCTGCCCTCTGAGTAAATATCCATCATAGGATAAGTTTTACTCATTTTTATTAGTTTTCAGACCACAGACTATATCTATGTTCATGGGTAAATTTTCAGTAATAGAAAACCTGGAATAGAATATGTTCTGCTTATAAATGCTTTTTGAAATAAACAGACTTCTGCATCTGTGTCAGACAGCAAATTCCATTTTGTAAATGATTTTTTCTTTCCATTTTTTGCCCTTTTTTTACTGAAATTATGATGGCTGATGATAGGGAGCTAACGAGAATAATTACATCTTTTCAGTTTTCTGTTTAAATGGAAGTTCTGCTGAACAAAACTGGCTACAAACCACAACAAATGAACTACCAAACCAGCCTCATTACCAAAACTAAGCACACGGTTTTGTTTCCCAGCTGCCTGTCTCATTATTTAATCTATTCATTACAACTTTTTTTTTTTTTTTTTTTAATATGGAGAAGAGAAAATCTCAGAAGCTCAGTCCAGTACTGCTCAATTAGCTCACAGATTAACCACATGAAAGACTATATTGGAAGCAAAAAATTATGTTGCCGTGCCTCATTGTGTGCTTTGTCTGCAACAGCTCAAACAGAACTAGCTCTTCATACCCACCTGATTCTACATCCCCCCCCTGCTCATAGCAAATACAAGATGGTAAAACGTGTCACGCATCAACCAATATTAGAAAAGAAAAAGGCCAGGAAGCACCTTACACTCTTTGGAACAAAGTGTTCCAAAATGCTATTAAGCTTAATAACTTTTCAGAGTCAGAGACCATCAGTGCAAGGGGAAGACAAACATACTTTCCGAAGGAGAACTGGCTTATTTATTTCATGCTACGTTTTTGGTCCATTTCTATGCATACAAAGAAGTTGTGCTATTCCATACCCATCCTGGAAGTGATTCATAATTAATCAACGTACACACAGAAAACACCTCTCTATTTCGTTATGTATACATAACCATATACGATGAAACACCACAGGGTAGGTTTATCCATGTAAAGTGTTCCTGGAATCAAAATGGTAAACTTATTTAAATATGCTATTATCTACATATAATCGGAACCTTCAGTAAATACAGGGGTGATGATGTGTCATTCGGTTTCTACGAAAATGAAATGTGGTTACAATAGGTGATCTTGTCACAATTTAGAGTGACTTTTAGAACATGCTGAAATAGTCGTTTTCATTATCTCATTTTAAGTACATTTTCACTAATTTTTTATGCTTAAGAATCGTACTGTTATTGCAGTAATATGTTTAACCGCCACAGGTGAGAGATACATATTTTAAGGATTTTCCTCCAGCTGAATTTCAGGCAGATGATTTACTACGAAAATCGTAGTGGGCCACACATCACATTTTTATATTAAGCTAGTAGATCACATTTATTGGAGTCTTCTCTCTGTTCATCACCAAATATAAACTTTCCAGAATAAAGTACAATAAAATGACATTAGAAATTTGGAGATTTCCATTAAAAGTATACAGCATTCACTAGCATTTTTCTCTTGGGAAGCAATCTTAACATTAAAAAGTATGTATTAATGCAAGGTTCTTTTCAAACAGAATGCGAAAAACTAAGGTATAATTTCATTAAAATCCTATTTAATATTTTAAAAAGTCACAAGTGACTCTGATCTTCATTTTTCCCTTGTTTTAATCTGAAAGTTGTCTTGCATAACAGCTCCAGAAATGCAGAATCACAGAATTGTAGGGGTTGGAAGGGACCTCAAGAGATCACCAAGTCCAACCCCCCAAAAAACTACTGCAGTCAAATTTTTATAAGTAGGGGTCTACACCAGAAGTTCAAACATGCTACCTCCCTACAGCTGCAAGTCCTCAAACCACAACTATTGCAAATACTTAGGAACTTCTGTAGTACTTAGATATGATGATATGAAAAGCTTTTTTTTTTCTCCCCACTAGAGTACAAACTTGAAATCTAATTGCTTTCCATAGTATCTTCAAAGTTTTATGTAAATCTTAATAAACGTAATATTGCTTTGTAAATATAGAACTTTAGCCAGATGTGGAAGAGAGGAAAAAAGATTTAGATGCTTCTTAGTTCAACACACATGGATTGGTATGTAACAGCATTTTCTTGGCAAGGCATTTTCACAGTAAGTGACGGTATGCACACATAGGTCTGAGTATTTTTTTGACAGCCTTCCCTTGGGCTGCATTTTTAAAAGAAGTTAACTATTGCCTTTAAAAACAAGGAAGGAATAAGCAATCCACTTGAATAATTTGGCCTACATGAGTAATCCAAAAGCATCGTGAGAGAAGAAACCCACAAAAGCTGTCTTATTTTTTAAACAGAAATGAAGAGAGTCTTGAAGGATGAATCTTGTTCCAAATATTCTTTTTTTTACTACACTCTTCCCCTCCTCTCTCAAACGGATGATTTCTCCCTCCCACTTAAACAAAATGAATGTTTCATCCTTTCATATCTGGTGTTCTCAAAATATAAAAACGGCACGAAATGCTGCAATACATAGTAGATTCTATACTGCCTGAAACACAAATGATGAAAAATAACCAAGTGTGTTAAAAAGAAGCTAAAAAGATGGGTAAGGCACTGATGTTTTTGCACTAGCATGGAAACAAGTGCAACTACCACAGGCAAAGCAAATTTGTACTCCTCTCCCCCTTGCAGGACAGACTTGAGAAAGACTAAATGAAACTAATGGAAGAATAAATATTATTTTTAAAAAGCAGGCTTGAGGAATAGCTTGGAAAATCAATTTATTTCTAAAATATATGAGAAGGGCGTATAGGACCACTATGTGTTCACCGTATACAGAAAGCATTCTCAGAAACTGCGGTGACAGGGATTTTTTGCTTCTGTATACCATGGGAGAGTTTTACATCAGTAAATGGAAGACACACCAAAGGGTTTGTTTCAAGTCAAAGCGCTGATGGACGTAGTTATGGGAGATACCAACAGAGTGAGCAGGAAGGAATCACCTAAAAGGGGGACTACTTATTCAAGTTCAGAAGGAACTTGGGGATGAAAAACCTCAAGTAATAACTGATACACATAACCTCTTTTCTTACAACTACTACCTTGAAACCTGAGGATAAAAAGGCAGCCAACACTACACCTACCTTCAAATAGGGGTTGCAGGGACACTGGGAAACTATAAAATGATCAAGCCAAAATTCTGCATTGGCCATTTTGAGATACTTATATAAAATACAGAATGAGCAGAATTATAGGTAAATATTTGTACTGGATGTGGCTTGGATGGAGCTGACTTACTCCACAGCAGCATGTATGGTGCTGTGCTTTGCATCTGTGGCCAAAGCAATGTGTTTTGGCTGTTACTGAGCAGTGCTTGCACAGCCCCACAGCTTTCTCTACCACATCCAGCAAGTCTGCTGGAGCTGGGCAAGGGGTTGGGGCAGAGACACAGCAAGGTCAGTTGACCCCAGCTGACTACAGAGAAGTTCCATAGCCCATGATGTTGTAGTCAGCAATCAAAGCTGAGGCAAAAGAAGAGGAAGTAGGGATGTTTGCAGTTATGGTGTCTGTCTTCCCAAGTAATCACTGCGGGTGCTGAGGCCCTGCTTTCCTGGAAGTGGCTGGACATCTGCCTGTTGGTGAGTAGTGAATGAATGCCTTTGCTTTGTTAACCTGTGAGGCAGCTAAAACAGACACACAGCTGGTGGTTCATCCCTCCCTCCCAGTGGGATGGTTGACAGAATCAAAAATGGAGGAAAAATAAAAAAGTAGAACTCATGGGTTGAGATAAAGACAGTCAGGCCTGATGAGACTGTCAAGCTCTGAGAAACCTGATGTAGTTAAAGGTGTCCCTGGCTCACTGCAGGGGAGGTGGACTAGATGACCTTTACAGGTCCCTTCCAACCTAACATATCCTGTGAGTCTGTGATTAATAGGTCAGAAAAAGATTATGAAGGTGATGATGATAATAGTAATAGAATACACAAACCAAGAGATGCATAGCACAATTTCTCCCCACTCAAAGCCAATATTAATATATTTCCTGAGCTGCCCCACCTTCTGGCCATCTCCCAAGTCATATGGTATAGAATATAACTTTGGCCAGTTTGGGTCAGCCGCCCTGGCTGTCCCCCCTCCCAAGCTTCTTGGGCGACCCCACCTTCTCATTGGCAGGCCAGTATGAGAAGCTGAAAAGTCCTTGACTGCTTGACAACAACTAGAAACATCAGTGTGTTACCAACATTATTCTCATGCTAAATCCCAAAAGACAGCACTGCACCAGCTGCTAGGAAGAAAATTAACTCTATTCCTGCCAAAACTAGGACACTTGTGCATGCAGCTTTTGCTTCACATGAACTGTTTTTGTCTCAATCGAGGAGTTTTCTTGCTTTTGCCCTTCTGATTGTCTTCCTTACTCTGCTGGTGAGGAGTTAAGAGCCATCCAGGTCTTAGCTGCCTACCAAGGTTATCCTGATATACCACTGTAAATTATCCAAGTAGTAAAAAAAAGTACTCAAAGGGATGGAACATCTTTTGATTTACATAAACAGAAGATACAAGTAGTAATATGTGTGTATATACATGTAGGTATATATATAAAGCTCCAGAGCTAGCTTGGTGCATGGATTCAAAAAATCATTTAAAAGCATTCAAGGTTCCAGTTTCATTTAGTTTCCCAAGTTAGGCACCATCCTTGCATCAGTGCAATCAATCAAAGCTTTATTACTAGATCCAGGCAATGTCAGAGCTAGCAGAAAGCCCTGCAATCAGCAAAACGACGGTTAACGAGACTTTAAGAAAGCTGCTTAAAGCAATTCCTTAATTGGTTAATGCTCTACTGAATTTCAGCTGCAGTTTCCAAGAGTAGCAATTCTTAACTTTTTTCCCATCTCCCTGACAAATGCCAATGAATAACAGGTCTCAGTCTAATCCAGTTTAAGAGAGAAAATTATATCTAAGAAGAAAGGAGAAGAAAAGTGAAAAAAGAAGAAAAAATTTAGCTAAGTAAGTATTTAGACAAAGACAGTGACTACCCCCAGATATAATTCTCTTGGAACAGGCTCTGGTATGCTTTAAATTAACTCCACAATGATTTGGTCATACATAATGATCAGGCATCATTCTGATAATAAAATGGCACAATGACATTCTAATGAGATTCTTCATCATGCAACACCATGGACTTAGTACACACTCTGTTGCTATTCTAAAAAGATAAACTGGATTTCAGTCAAAGCAATGTAAGCCAACAAGGAATAATTTTGTTGTTGGTGGTTTTAAGTTGAAGTTCCTGCCACTCAAGAAATTCTCAGATTTTTCATCATCCCCTGAAAATTTGGGAAGAATAGCAACTCAAATAGCTATGATACATATATGTCCACTCCTCGTTCCAACTCTCTGTGGGACCTTTAATTTACCTTTAATAAAATACTGGAAGAGTTATTTTGTGCTATGAGAATGGGATTTTGTCTCAAATTCACACAAGGCACACAGACGAATTCTTGGATCCTTTGCCCTAAAATGACAAGCTCCTTCTACCTGAACTCTGATAATTAGAAGATTTCTCCTGCTCTTCCACTCAGAGAACTAGGCACATCAGATTGCAATTCTGTTCCATTTTCTCTTGTAAGACATTCACTAGTTATTTAAAGCCACAAACACTGTTATTATAGAACAATTTAATGTTTCTATATATTTTATAGTACTTTGTAAACATTATGGGGTGTAAACATTATTTCCCTTTTCAAGGGAAGGTGTGGCACTGGATGGCTGGAAGCAGATCTCACAGAATCACAGATGTGTTACACAAGTATGTTCTAAAAAGGAATTTTAAAATTCTTTGCTTCTTACTGTAAACCACATTTGTATGTACATCAGAATTACTTTCATTCCAAGCTTCTAGATCCTTCTCTATCTGGTTGATACCACATCTGTTCCCACATTGATTTTTATCCTAGTGCCAGCTTCTTTCCATGTCCTTCACTTTTCGGTTTAAATGGCAACTAACATCAAACTCATCCATTTTTAATTTTTATAATGATAGTCTCCTTGACTCCTAACTTGTGTGTGGTGGGGTTTTTTACTGGCTTGTATAATCTCTGATGGTGAGGTTCACAACCATAAACATCCTGTTCAGACTAAGAAACCTGCACGACTTTAAAGCCGCAAAGCGCTATGCTGCCCATTTATTTTTCTCAGTCTGAGTGCTGAGGGGTTCGAAGTGTTGAGCCTGCATCGTTGTTGAGACTGTTTCATGTACAATTAGCAGTTATGCATGAACTGATTTTTAATTTTTGCTGCCAAAGCAAACAAGAGGAAACAGCAATAAAATGTGCTCAACTGTAAGAAAATGAAGAAGAGCAAGAAGAGAAAAGACACCTTGCTGGAAACTCTCCATAGCTTATTTTTAGCATTACATATTAATTTAAGCTATAACACCTTTAACTATAAATCAAAGGAATTAATATGATCCCCAAATCCTGGTCCCAGTCAGAATACCTTCCCTGAAAACGAGGCCACTGATTCTGACAAGGATATAGCATAGGAGGATAGGAGGTATCACTCCCTCAGTTTTGTGACTACTCTCCTGGACCAAAAAAAAGATAACAGAAAAATCAGTATTGTTTTTCAGACAGAAGGACCTCTGCCCATTTGAAGTGTGAAAGTACATCCACATCAGTGATATTAACAGTGCGATCAAGTGCACCCTCAGCAAGTTTGCAGATGACACCAACCTGAGTAGTCGACACAACAGAGGCATGGGATGTTATCCAGAGGGACCTGAACAAGCTAGTGAGGTGAGCCTGTGCAAACCACAAATGCAAGGCTCTGCACATGGGCCAGGACAATCCTCGCTACCAATACAGGCTGTAGGATGATGTGATAGAGAGCAGCCCTGAGGAAAAGGACTTGGTGTACTGATGGATGAAAAGCTGGACATGAGCCAATGATGTTTATTCACAGCCCAGAAGGCCAATGGTATCCTGGGCTGCATCAAAAGAAGTGTGTCCAGCTGATCCACAGAGGTGATTCTGTCCCTCTACTCTGCTCTGGTGAGACCCCAACTGGAGTACTGCATCCAGCTTTGGAGCCCTCAACACAAAAAGGACATGGACCTGTTGGAGCAGGTACAGAGTAGGGCCTCTGGAGCACCTCTCCTACAAAGACAGGATGAGAGAGCTGGGTTTTTTTCTGCCTGGAGAAGAGAAGGCTCAGGAGAGACTGTAGCATCCTTCCAGTACCTGAAGGGGCCTACACGAAAGCTGGGAGGGCCTCTTAGTAAGGTAGCCATATGACAAGGGGTAGTGGTTTTAAACTAGAGCAGGTTAGGTTTGGATTAGACATTATGAAGAAGTTCTTCACTATGAGGCTGGTGAGACACTGGACCAGGCTGGCCAGAGAGGTGGTGGAGGTCCCATCCCTGGAGACATTCAAGGTCAGGCTTGATGAAGCTCTGAGCAACCTGATCGAGTTAAAGACATCCCTGCTTGCTGCAGGGGGGTTGGACTAGATGACCTTTAAAGATCCCTTCCAACCTAATGCAATCTATGATTCTATGATTATTTCCTCACTGTTTAGTTGTCTGCCACTTAGAACAGAAGAAATTAGAAAGACAGTATAAAATTTGATAATCAGTCTGGAATATTTTTTCACATACTCAAAGATTGTAACCCATGGATGTAATTACTGATTAACGTTCTTTCTGCAAAATATTTATAACGCTAAAAATCTTTCTTTTTTTATTGACAGTTATGGTCTTCAAAACTTCATGCTGAAGTATTTCTTATTCACAGGTAATAATGGAGTACATATGATAGGCCATATTTCTAAACCCTGATACCAATTCTCCAAAGTTCCAACTTCCATAGATGCCGAATACACAATTTCAGTTTTTCTTCCAATTTTGGATGGTGATTGGCCTAGTCAGCAAGATAAAATAATTAACCCAACACAATGCCTTCACTAGGAAAAAAACCAAAGCTGAGAAAATTAAAGTCCTAAACACAGAATCACAGAATCACAAGGTTGGAAAAGACCCTTGAAGATCAAGTCCAACCATTCTCATTCTAAACTAAACCATATCTCTAAGAAACCATATCTCTAAGGTTCTCATATGTGAAACTGTCATTTTTCTATTCCTTTAGCATTGCCAGATTGAAAAGTGTTCTTCAGACATTACTGGCAGGTAAACCTTATCTCTCTCTAAAACAGCACTTAGTGACTTTAAAAGATAGAAAGATTTAAAGCTCCAGCATTAAGTCTACAGTTGGTAGCTTTCCTCCTCCAGGCACTGAAAGCTTTGATAGTAAGATTGCCATGAGACCGGACACTAAACAGACATCATGAGCTTGGATTAAGACCAGAAAACAAGAACCTCCCAATACCCCACTGCCTTAAGTTTGCAGCTCTAGGTATACGTCTCCAGCCATGATTCTCTTACAAATATATACTCCAGAGAACACGTGTATGTCTGTCTGTATATACATGAACTAAAAAGAATTGGTAACAAAATCCCCCAAAAATCTCATCATATTTCCCTAGGGAGATAAGAACAAACATGAAAGATGATAAAATTTCATGTTCAACTGCAAGGTCAACAGATTGCATAGTATGAGTGCGTATCCAGACCTAGCAAAATATAATATAACTAAATAAATATATAAGATTATTCATTATACATGTACAACACAAAGTCATTCAGTCGCAAGACGCACATGTCATTTGGAGACATAATGGATGTTTAGTCAGAAACTCAGAAAATATCACTGCTTATTTATAATTTTAACTCTTCCACAAGAGTCATTCCTGCTTATTGCCAGAGAGAAAATGGACCTTGTTTTTCCTTAGCATGTTCATTCTTCTGAGTACGCTCTCAAATTCTCCCAAAGCTCTTTAAAGGCAAACATTACACAGCTAACAAGTCAGAGTCAATCTGGATCAGTTTTGCCTGGTTTTGAATGTATTCACACTCCCTTCACACTGTCCTTTTTTGTCAATAATAAGGACAAGATGTTTCATCTGACCCACTTAGGTAAGTGGAAGTCTAATTTGGTGTTATCCCCATGCATTTTATAGTCAGCTTTACCTGTTGAGTATCATCAATAGAGAATTTAAGAACTTCTTCCCTTCCTTGAGAAGTATACCAGTGAAAATGAAGTATTTTTACTAATGATTAAAATACTAAGTTACTGTAGCAAGTATTTTTTTTATTAGTGTCACGATTTTATGGTCCATCTTAACAAAATGTTCCATTTTATGATGGTTTAAGGTCCAGTTAAACTAGAGAAGCTTCCACAAAATAGTCTTTAGTGCAAACATTTGGATTTTTTTTTTTTTTTTCTGAGCTAGCCACGGTACATTAATTCACGGTGCATTTTTTTCCAGTAGGCTTCTATTTTGAAAAAAAATGCTCAACCACATAAACATACAGACTGGTTTTCCAGGGTTTTGGTGTCAGCACCTCAGGTACCGTTTACCTGGGACTGTAACAGATTTAAATCTAGAGGGACACCTACTGGCTGAAAGACGTGCCAGGTCTTTGCACATACATAATGACTTTATAATCTAAGAATTATGGATTTCTACATTCTATCCAAAACCACTTCCTCTTGATCACTTAAAATCTTTGAACTCAAGTCCCAGTTTAACCACCATTGGCTTCTACAAATTGTTTTATACACTCACTCTCCCTACTTTCAGGTTGAGAATAATTCCTCTTTTTAATAGAAAATTGTTGAAAACAGATTTCTTCATTTCCATCATTATACATGCTCTGACTTGGCTGGCCCTGTGTGGAACCAGGAGTTGTACTTGATGATCCTTATGGGGTCCCTTCCAATTCAGTATATTCTATACTGAATGCTAAACAGTACTAAAATCAATAGTCTAAACAGAAAAACAATCTAATTTCTTCTGTCCATTTACTAATAAAGGTATTAAAGAAAGGAGAGCTTAATACACTTTGTATTTTTTCAGTAGGATCTGTAACAAGTAAATAATTTTGAAACTCTTCTGCAGTTCTTTTACACTAAGCACTGTTCATAGTAAGACACCATAAACTCACTCTTCCAAATAAAATTTCTCCATTTCAACTTGAATTATCTTAAAATTATTACACTTTGTGTAATTTATTTTACTGCATACTACTTGCAATAAAAATAATGTAAGACAGTAGTGCATCAACCTAATGGAAGTTCAAATTACATTCTGCAATTGGATGAGGAAATTAGGTGGGGATGAAGTGAAAGAGAAGGAAGGGAATTATATTTGAATAGTTTGAATGACAGTTCTTCTAGATTTCCAAGTTGTCTTGAAAAATCTTGACACAATTGCTACACTTCAATTGTACTGTGATCCTCTCAGCCTAAGAGTTCTCAAAGCTTTATTGAGATAAGTATGCATTATTTTATTCACTTTCTAACTATGAGAATGAACTAGAACTTTATCCATTGGATTCCTGGATATGTTATCTGGCCATTGATTAATACTACTTCCACTAAAAAACTGAAAAAAATCTCCCCCCATTTTCTTCTCAATATATTCCACACCATTCTGCCTTTGTGTCTTCGACTGGCATTTTTGCAGCTCCAAAAATTCCACTGCAGTCTCAGCGTGCTCTTACACACAGGCCCACAAGCTGTGTTTAAGGCCCACCCACCTCATCTAAGGTTGCAACCAGGTGAAACATGGTTACTTGGTATTTCCTGGCAATTTGCAAGCATTTGCTTTGGTAAATGTGGCAGATGGGCAAGATCAACGTTACAATTAAAGAATAACACCGGGTTAAGTGGTTGTATGAATTGTTGACACAAACAAAATCTCACGGGCCCTACTATCCCTTTCTTCTTATTCTTTATTATCCTAATATGCAGTCACTACAACTATATTATTTTTATATGTAGTACTACTACCACATATTATTACTGCCATGCAACACCACGGCCAACAGCTGTAGTTCTCATATTCAGTTGCAGCGTCTGAATCGCAGTAAAATAACCAAACTGCTCCCACATACAGATAAACCTATCTGTGATCCAAATCTCTACGTGTCTGGGATTATATAACCATAAACAATGATCTTCTCCCAGGCAAAATTTTCACTGCCTGCTGTGGATGCTATCTGTGTAATGGCAAAAGGAACAAAACAAGTGGCATTTACAGAGACATTTTAAGTAAATTTTTCAATGAGAAAGACAAAAAGTTTACTGGATGTAAAAGAAAGAACAGAAGTTGGAAATATATAGAATGCGGAATGCCACAAATTCTACCCTGCTTACAGATGTTAGGAAAGTTCTTGTTTCAGTGACAGTATTTCAAAATTCAACTTCTCAACCAGCCTTCTCAAAATAGAAAAAGAAGAGTCCCTGATCCATCATCATGGCAATTACTGCCAATCAGTCATGGCACATGCTTGGAAAGCTGACACTTGTAGCAAGCTTCAGGGTACACAGCTTATAAAGTAGGTGCTGCAGAAAAAAATCTTCTCCCCTCATTCTGACTATGTAACTTTTTCCATAGGGCTTCTGTTCAGCTTCACTGCAGCCATTACAAATATCAAGTACTAATGATCTGTGCATTCATTCACTAACTAACCTTAGTACAAGAGTACGTGCCAGTGTTTCCCTCCTGACCCAGTCTTGGCACTTAAGTTAGTCATGAATAGCTGTAAGGAAACCTGTGTCACTGCAAATGCAGCTTGTGGTTTAGGAAAGAGTTTGTCTGCTGATTAAGATCTCAAAGTAAGGGAAAACATTTTGCTTACGGAATGTATTAATAAAAGGGATTAAAAAAACCCTGGAAAAATCACCCGTAATTCAAAGTGTGCCAATATATCCATGTTTGGTATGTGGATAATACACAAATAGAGTGTGCCCCCAAATCAAATAATAGACAACTGTGCCCAGATGTTGCATATAGCTAGAAATTTAAGAAAGAATAAAAATCCTAACACACCAACCCCCCCCCACCCCGCCCCGCCCCCCAAAGCCTAAATCATGGAGTAGTCTGTATTACAAATGTACAATCATAAAAAGTCACTAAAGGTCCAGGAATTCATCAGCTATTTCAAAATTTAAGTACTCTCGGTTTTGAGCCCCTGTTTTGATCTCTTTATCGCGAAGGGAAGAACAGCAGCGACAGCAGCACCTCCCAGCAGAGATGTTTCAGCACATTTGCACTTAGAGAAAACAAAAGCACTCAGGTATAGCAGATGTTTTAAAAATTTAAACAGATTTTCCCTGTGAGGATGAATTTATTAGCAAAAAACCAAAACCAACCAAACCACGGTAGGTGAATAATAGTGGAAACTGATACAGAAAACTGTAGGTATGACATCCCAGAGAAATGGTTTGGAATGAGAACTGCTGTCACGGTGACATTCTGTTGGTAGGAAGTGGAAACTGTGGAAGGCATAATGCTGACAGAGCAGCAGCATGCTGCACGGCACGGGGTGCCACGGAACGGCACGGCACTGGGTGGCACGGCACGGGTCCTGGATACTCTCAGGCCCTGCAGAGTCCCCAGGGCTAGCTCTGCACAAACAGGGGCAGCAGTTGGCTGTACGGTCACTTGCAGCTGGTGAGCATTCCATGCATTTTCACCATGGCCAGCAGAGAGAAGTTGGGATTTCCTACATGCACATGTTCACAGATGTGCCTTGTTTTTAGGATGCCATTACAGCTTTGACCATCGACAGTAACAGGAGGCACTGTGAGGATCAAAGCGATACAACAGAACACGTAAAAAGGAAAAAAAAAAATGCTTTTCTTCATAGGCAGCAACAAGTGTTGGGTTTAAAATGCTCTCACAACTTCAAACAAGCTGTCGCCCCATCACATATCCAGCAACCTGGAACAATGAGAACAATGCGAAGATTTGGGGCAATCTTTGATAGCTCTAGTACGTTCACTACTGTAAGAATTCAAATTAACAGTATGGCTGAGTTGATTTGACTGCCTCTTCTGTTGCCAAAAGCTATATATGGAATAACAGGGAGAAAGGCCGGTGAGGTGAGAAGGTATGAGAATTAAATTTCTCAATTTTCCTGTGATTTAGGAAACCCCCGGGGCAGTCACTGCCCCACCAGCCTTTTTATTAAAAGAAAATACAGTTTAACTACAGTTTAATTACAGTTTCAATTGGATTACCATGGACCAATGTACACAAAATGTATTATGGTTCTGGAAGTCTGACCAGCATTAAGAACTTCAGTTTTATTTACCTATTACAACTGAACCTAAGCCAGCCTTCTAATTACAAATGAATGACACATTTGCCCTCATAACGTCAGGCTAGAAAGGAACATTATGACACTGCATCACGTGAAGATGCTATCAACAACCTTAATGATCATGGAGCAAATACACCTGAAGACAGCCTGAGAATTTCTCAAGAATCATGCTAAAAAATGCCAACGTGACTTACTGACAGATTTTAAATTAACAGCTGTAAAAACAGCCATAGAGTCAAAACGGCATGGATGATGTGGACAGTGAGAAGACATCTAATGAAGACATTATGCAAAGGACTCTACTTCCATCTCAGCAGTCCTTAAAACTAGATAGATGTTTAAATTATTGAAGTTATAACTACTACTTAAAATATATCCTGATCTCCTAATTCTTAAGAGAATTCTTTGATGCTGTATTGAAGAAATAGTGCACTGTGGCACAGTTGAGCTCCTATTCTGAAGAGCTGTCTGTTAGTCCCACTCCTGTGTTCACTGAGTAAAGCATACTGAGGTCCTGCCTTACCCCTTGGTTCATTTCCCCCACTCATATTTCTGGGAAGGAAAAGGCTGCATCAAGCTGAGTTGTGTAATTACAGGTCTCTGCTTTCCTCTGATTCTGGCATTCTCTTAACTGAGCAACTCTTCTTTATGCCCATATCCACAAAATCCTCTCTTGCTTGGATCCTCTCATGCTGCAAACCTTTTCACTATGCCAACTATTCTATTTGTTTTACTGACCTTTTAAAGTTACCTGGCTATGTTCCCTTCATGTTTTTTCACCTTCATGAGCTAGAGATCACAAATTTTGTTTTTTTTCTTTCCATCCTTCCATCTTCCTTCCCTACCCTCCTCACTTTCTCAGTGTTTCGTTTCTGTACACACATGCTCAGCTTAAAATGCTTCCAAGCAAACATTCCCATCTCCACTGAAGACATCCCTCTTCCTATGTGTCAGTCTATCTTTCTACCCATACTGCTGGGATTCATTTATCAAAAAGCTTCCAAATTTTCTCATGACACTGCGTATCAACTGCAGCTGTCCTATCAGTTGTAAGGAGACCAGCAAGACATGGAAGAGCTACAACCCTCAGCTGGCTTTCCTACACAACACTGAACAATGACGTGAACAACAAATTGATGTTTCTGAGACAAATGTGTTTGGGCCATACTCACAAACTGACAGTACTCCATTGCTCTGGACAGCCAGACTTGGACATTAAATTTAATAACACAAAATAAAGCTGATGCTAGTCAAAACATAGGGAAAAAAGTAATTTTCTATTCAGTTGAACTGTTCTCACACATTAAGGACAGCAAAAAGAGAGCTCAGAGTTACGCACACATGCATGGGTTCTTTTCCAGCCTCTTTGTATAGAAGATGAGAGCTGAATCAAGTCCAAGATCATGCGTGCAAGCCTCAATTTTTGGCACTCTCTGTATGAACTCATACATTTTTCTGGCTTACCTTTCTTGCCTCACACTTGGACAGTAGATTAATGTCATATAATGCAATTTTTCTATGACATATTCTGTGGTGGATACCCATTCAACAGCAAAGAATTTTTAAAAATCTTGAAATTATACCTGTATGATTGTATCATAGAACTACACCTGATACAGTCTTAATCTACAAATCACATATTCTTTCTGACTTTCATTTTGTCTCTCATAGAACATGGAGACACTGTTTCTGGCCAAAATTATATAACATAATACATCTACCAAAATCTCAGAGCTATGGCTATGTATAATGCAAGAAAGCCTCGAGACAATCAATCATGGATAAATGGAAAGTAATATTAACTGCACTTTCAGAATTAGCATAAATTATGTAACTTTTTTTTTTTCAAAAATTAATCATCTGAATACAGCACACTTTAGATCAGTATACTCTGGCTGTGCTATGGACAAGAAGATTATTCACTAGTCATTCACAGTTCTTCTAACTTAACTCCTTCAAGGCTGGACACTCCGTTTGGCAGTTAGACAACTAGCAAAATGTCTGTGTTCTACATTTATCCCCTGACAGAAGAGACTTCAGTTCATAGGAAAAAGACATGGAAGGATATCCAGATACCCAGCAGTGCGTATTTCTCAGTGTATTTCCCAGTATTCTGCTCAGTGTGCTCTGCAATGAACCAAAACATTTTTTCCCACAGGTTCTGCTGATAAATTATTCCGTTCTAATTGACCCAGCGACCTCTAGCTCTCTTTTCTGAAATATTTAAGATATTTTTACATCCAGCTTACAAGACTTGATTATTTTTGTTTTTCTTTTGTTTCATGTAGAAAAGCTACTGAAAATTCTGACACCCTGTCACTGTATCTATTCTTTGTAGGCTTGTTCCACATTTTAGAGTTTCCTGAGATTTTCCTCTCAGAGCAACGCTGACTTTATTTATATCCCTTTTTTATTATCATTCTTCATTTGTTTTGATTCAAAATGCCACTAGCTTGTAAAGCAAGAACTTTTTACTTCCTGTTATACCAAGTTCTTTTTCTGGTCCGTGTATCTTTCCACTTTGCACATAGCTGCCTTCCCTCCATAACAAGTACCTACATTCCTCCCGGGTTCCACACTGCAATTAATACCTTTCTTATTTCTTTAATACCATTTCTCCTTAGTGCTGAATATCTCAGAGACATCAATGAGTCACGGCTTCAGTTCTGGTAGGAAAAAAATCCAGATAATTATTAAGCAAAAGTTTTTGTAATATATGAATGTCTCAAAGGCAGAAAATTCTGCCTCCTCCCATCTTCTTCCTGTAGCTTAGCTATCCTTAAAGACAAGAAGTCAAAGTACAACTGTGCTGCATTTCAATTCTGACTGCATTGGAGGTATTTACTAAGACAAATTAAAGGGGAACTTCCTTTAGAATTGTCATGTAATTACAAAGTCAACAACTTCTGCTTACCCACTAATTACAGAAAATTGTATTTGATGGCTGCATAATTTGATCACATTTGCAAATATTTGCTCTTGTCTTTAGTGCTGTTTGAAGGATATTTCAAGACATCTGCTCAATTCTTCTGAATTTAAACACATCCATAGTGTAAATAAAACATACTATATGCCAGTGGATTGCTTTTACATATCTGCCAATTTAACTTCCATTACATTAATTCTTCTGCTGAATACAATTTCCTACAGTTTCATCTCTTTCCACAGATGCACATTATCTCTTTTTACAACAGTGGGAAATGATAGCCAAAAACATTACTTCATGCCAAAAAGTTAAACCCTCTTATACAGTTGAGTCTATCTCAGCCTGCACTTCAATAACTAGTTCAGCCCTGCACACTGACACCTGCACACTGCCCTCTGCACTGCCTGCAAAGGCACAGTTGTATGTTTAGCTAGGAGGTGCAAAAAGGTCTTTCTGAAGGACCAAACCACAACTATAGAAATCAGTTTTGCACAGCTGCCATTGTATCTACACGTTACCCAAGAACTTGAGACCAACTGCAGAGAAGTCTAAATATAAGCCATCACTCTTGAAGTTGTATAGAAGTGAAAAAGAAAAGCTCACTGTCCTTGGCTTTCAAAGACTTTTATGCTCCTTGAGAGTCTCGTGGATTCATTCATAACAATTTAATTCCTGATCTTCATTCCTAATTCTCATTCTACATGATGAGAAGAGTTTTTCTATTATAAATGTAGCACAGGTAGAATCATAGAATCATAGAATGGTATGAGTTGGAAGGGACCCCAAGGATCACAGAGCTCCAACCCCCCTGCCACAGGCAGGGCCACTAACCTCAGGCCTGGATCTACACTAGGTTGCCCAGGGCCTGGCCTTGAACACTTCCAGGGATGGGGCATCCACTACCTCTCTGGGCAGCCTGTTCCAGCACCTCACCACTCTTTCTGTAAAAAACTTCCCCCTAATATCTAATCTAAACCTTCCTTCCTTTAGTTTTAATCCATTCCCCCTTGTCCTGTCATTGTCTACCCTTTTAAAAAGTTGAATCCCCTCCTGCTTATAAGCTCCCTTCAGGTACTGGAAGGCTGCAATGAGGTCCCCCCGCAGCCTTCTCTTCTCCAGACTGAAGAAGCCCAGTTCTCTCAGCCTCTCTTCATAGGGCAGGTGCTCCAGCCCTCTAATCATCTTCGTGGCCCTCCTCTGAACCCTCTCCAACAGTTCCACATCCTTCTTGTATTGGGGGCCCCAGATCTGGACACGGTACTCCAGATGGGGCCTCACGAGGGCAGAGTAGAGAGGGACAATCACCTCCCTGTCCCTGCTGGCCACCCCTCTTCTAATGGAGCCCAGGATACCATTAGCCTTGCGAGCTGCAAGAGCACACTGCTGGCTCATGTTAAATTTCTCATCCACCAGAATCCCCAAGTCCTTCTCAGCAGGGCTACTCTCAAGAAGCTCTTCTCCCAGTCTGTATCTATGTCTGGGATTCTTCCAGCCCAAGTGCAACACCTGACACTTCACAGTGTTGAACCTCATTAGGTTCACCCGGGCCCATCTCTCCAGCCTGTCAAGATCCCTCTGGATGGCTTCCTTTGCTTCTAGGGTGTCGACCACACCACTCAGCTTGGTAGAAGGAATAGGTTTAAAATTAACCCAAGTAAATATTCTAAAAAAACCCCAAACACGTTCTATTTAACTTTATTATGGGGCTTTGCTATATTACCAGCTTAAAGGCTACAGGCATATTTCAGCAGAAATACTTGGTAGTTTTTCATGCAATTCTTCTACTGGCTTTTGGGCAGTATGATTTTTTGAAAAATGTCTTTTTCTTGTCACAGACAGTGCTTCTCTCCTAGGACAGACCTTCAACATGGACTCATCTCAACTGAGAATTAACCTAGACCATAGGATTATCAGAATTAGCAGGGATACTGAAAAAGTGACGTTTACATAGAAGAATACAGGGAGTGAATATCAAAGACAAATACAGCATATAGCAGTGGGAAGGCACGTTCTAAGCATTAATTTTCCTAGGGTGGGAATAGTCAAGAGCTGCCTTTTTTGAAAATTCATCATTCTGAGCCAGACACATTAAAGAACTGGCAGCAGTAGTAAAATATTAATATTCTGAGACAAACAAGCACCACTGATTTCAGGTGAAATCTAAGACTATAATGTCAAGCTATTCTCTACTCTGAATCATTCTAGTTAATCTAAAGAACAAACTGTCATACCAAGACCAATGTTTAACCCTACAGTTGTATTTGTTGTCTGATATTTTTGTTGGTAAATGACCCATAATTATGGGCTTTTCTTGTGAAAAAAACATCTTTTTACTTTATTTGTATGAGCAGAGTAAACATCCTAATGAACAAGTTAATCTGCATGATTATTGTTTGGCCACATTTTCCAGTTTGAAAATAAAATATATAGAGTTTAATGTTTTTTAAATTTTTTTTTTTTTCCTGCAGAGATCCTCCATAAACAGCAATTCCTGTGACCTTCTGAATTTAGACCTATGTCTTAATCTACATAGACTAAGACATTTCTCTAAACTGAGTAGGGAAACCTGTATAAGTAGTAAAATCTTCAAGGTAAGAACTAATGATATAGAGAAAGTAAGAAAGATCTTTTGTAAATTGTAATAATCCTGCAGGAAATGTTGGAAGGATACTTGGTATCACCAGAATAATCCAACTGAACAAGCAAGAGAGATTTCTGATGGTACAGAATAATCCCACATAATCAACAAGAAAGATGCCTGGTCAAGCCAGAGGAAGCCCTAAGGATCAACAATGTCAAGAAGAAAGGAGACTGCCTCCTTTTGTGGAGGGAAGAAGAATATAAAATACCTTTAGAAGCAGAGGAAAGATGGGGAGAAGACAGACCACATTGGTTCCCGCTTTCCTTGCACCCAGCAAGCTCTTAAATCTGAACATCTCCACTTGCTGTCATCAAGAAACATGGTCATCAGCTCTAACTGCAGCTCCTATGGTAGGTGAGAAAGGACGTGAGACACAGCAGTCAGATGGGAATTACAGCTATGCTTTGTACCATAGGAAGGCCATTCTGCAGCAGCAGTCACAGCCTTGCAGCCAGGCCCTGGGGCCAGGTGGGAGAATGGTCCCAGCTGGGGAGAGGCCTCTTTGGGGGTTGCTACAGGCTCTGGGTTTGCCCTGAGTCCTCCTGAGCCAAGCTCCAACCTAGACTCTCCTGTCCTGATTCAGGGGCTGAGTTTCCAGCTAGGCCCAGGCCTGCAGCAGCGCCTGGGAATGGCTGGGCTGTGGCTGACCTCGACCACCATCGCTGGCGCAGCCTGGTGCAGCTCACTGCCCTGACAAATATGCCCTTAATGCATGGCTGGGAAAGAAGATCAGAAAGAGACGTGATTGAGATTTTCAGAAGTTTAACATAGGCTTTATTTTAAGAGAGAAGGAGAACAGAAATATGCAGAAAAACTAAAGGAGGTACATAATTAGCCAGATTTAGACTAAGTTCGTTAGAAACTTATAGTAGGAGTAAGTTGCAAACAGATTACAGTGAAGTTTCTTTTGCTTTCATCTGTTTCTTTATTAATTTTGACGCTGACTCCCAAAACCACATCATTTTGCTGTGATTAGAGATGCCAGCATGTACAGAAAAGCTAGCATCCTTGATTTGCTCTGTTGTTGCAGGCACAAAAATATTCTGTTCCTAGCAGACCTCGGGATTTTTTTTTTCCCTCTTTGAAAGCCACATATTAAATAAAGTTAATTCTGGGAATAGAGAATGTGAACATTGTACATAAATGCATAGATATTTCTGTGCATTTAAGTGTAATTAAATATGCCTCTATAAACCCTGGTACTGCTATTACTGACTCGGTATCTCCAGAAGAAAAAGAGGTAGGAGATAAAGATGAATTATTTCTTCCTAAGCTGTCAGCTGCTGTGCTGCTCATTCACATTTGCTCTGCTGCCCCCTGCCCCCTCCCTCAACCTTTATCCAAGTTTCATAACTAGGATGCAAGTAACAAGTGACCTCGGAGATTACAAGGACAGGAAACAGCAACTTTAAAAAAAAGGTGATCTGGATTTAATGTCACAATGATGGATGAATCTTTTTGGGCTAGATGTGAAATTAAATTTCTGGAAGCAGAAAGCTCCAGGCAGTTCTGTTACACTTAGATTATACTGTGTGTGACACAGGAAACACTGTGTTACTAATGGGATTATTATATAGTAAAAATAGATATTCCAGAACAGGCTCTAATAGCCTTTTTTACTTTTGTATGTATAAATAAATTTGTATTTTGCAAATCTGCCATCTCATTGCCCCATGGCATTCAGACCTAAAATGTTAAGCATTTAATTTTCTTTTTTTACCGCTGAAAATGCTATGGTGAGTTCAAGAAGAATCACTGCACTATCTAAACTGAAATCTGCCTTCTTTTTTTGGTAATAATATTTTTGAAATCATAATAAAACCCAAAACCGAGTTATAAGACATATTTGCTACTTCAGTTGGAAAGCAAAATTGATTAATTGTGAAGCGGTTGTCGTTCTGCTAGATTATTTCACAGGCCTCGTGAGCAGGGTAGATGAACCCTTTGCATTTAACAGGACAGCCAAACATTCCAAATCCAAATATTTAAAACCAATTCCTTCAACGCTCACTTGGTATGTTTAGAAAAAACTAAGTAAACATAAATCCCACTGAAGTTCAGACTAATGAATCATGGAAAAATGGAATGAAGAAATGGGAATAGTTGCCACACATTTTCCATCTCCTGGATCTTTCAAACACCTCAAATATGTGCATGCAAGAAAACCACAGCACATAAAAGAGAAAGTAAGGTGAGCTTGGAGTTTGCTGACTGTCGCATTCAGACTTTAGTAGAGGGAGGAGTGTCATATGTGAATGGCACTTATGATGTTCAGTGACAGGTATCAGCAACTGATTTCTTACAGCCAAAGGACTGGCCACGAAGAAGTGGCAAGTAATTCCTGTCTGTTTCACGATGTTTCGTAAGTGCTCTCAGAACCTCTGATTGGAAATGGAATACTTCAAAAGATGGTGATGCAAATCTTAAGAATACTTTAGATTTCAGGATCGTAGAAATAGATTTCCTAGTAAGCAAGAACTGACAAGAGGAGTTTTGAAACAGAAAAAAGATTTTGGCAAGTCCTCTAAAAATCTTAGACTAAATTGTACCTAAATGTGTACTTTTAAAAAACACTTCACCTGACAGAATTATTTTCCAAATTGAAATTATAGGTTGGAGTCAAAACTTTGAATAGATTTTAAGTTTTATTTTAAATCATTTTAATTGGAACTATTCGCCTCTAATAGCTTGAGGCATGTATTTGGTAAATCTTAAACAAGACCGCCTTCATTAAGTTTACCACAATTAAAAACTAATGGCCACAGGCTATGACATAGAGTATTATGGCTGAAAGGACAATCACATTGCTAAAAGCTACTGTCTCCTGATATTAAAATTCTTTGTTCCACAGAAGGGCCATTACAAATGTCACACTAAGTACAGATGACCACTAATTAGTTTCAAATACAACCCGTCATTTTGCATCTTTCTTGAAAGAAGCAGGACAGCAATAAACTAAAATCAAATTCTTATGTTGAACTAGTATGGACTTTTAAATGGCTATATTCTGAGTAAAAACTTGAAGAATTAACTTGAACACAGATGCCTAGAAAATAGCATATATTGCATTGCTGGCAAATCAGCCTGTACAGATCAGGGCTGCAGAAGCTTAGGTTGTCTGGGTTCTCAGTCAGAGAAGCTCATTATAGTTAGAGAAAAGGCTGGTAGTATGACTTACTGGCACAAAATTCAAGGCATATAATGTAGATTATCTGTGGTTTCCAAATATAACATTAAAAGAGCAACTTTACTTGTCATACACAGAGTGAGAATTTAATGCCTTGACCTTATAATGACTAAATTCAACAGTACAAATCCCTTCCATTCTAGGGAAGGCTCATACTGTAGGAAAATAAATCAACTGAGTTTCTCAAAGTACTTCCCTTCATTGGTGGTACGAGGAATTGAGATTCAGATGTCTAAAGCCAAGCAAATTAATCCCACCATATGTGCTTAAATTTGTTTTAAATCCCTCTACCTTGCATTAAAAACAATAAGAAGTACTTTGGATAGAAACATGTACCAATAGAAAAAGCAGTTCAGAGATGAGCTTTCATAGCACACTTTCTTTGTCTTTGGGCTTGTAAAAATAACAGATAGATTATCTGTCCTAACAGGCTGAACTCTTTTGCCTTTTTTATCTGGTATTTATTACCCTTTCTTTTGACTGTACATGGCAGGCTCTAATAAATTGCTAATGAAAGGCATTGTTTCAAACTGTGGAAAAATTGGACCTCAAATACTGAGTCATAGATTTGGAAAGAATGTTAATGCTTCTTTTTGTCATCAGAGCTCCACAGACACAGCCCTTCAGAAGCAAAATTGATGGTTTGACAGACAACTACTACATTATAGCCTCCATCATAACCTAATTTGTCAGGGAGTAATTCAGAAAGGAGAAAGGAGGGAAAAAAGGCAAAAGGTAAAAGGCAAAGGGCAGGTAATGATTTATTACTAAATAAGCATTTGGCATAACTATTCCCTAAAGTGGAGAAAAAAATTGTCTAATCAAACATCAAGCTACTTCAAGATGATGCACCATTTAATATTACAGGAATTCTGATTAGTATCAGATTAGTTTAGCATTAGAATTTATCATCTCACTTATTGGAAATCTTTTTTCAATCATTTGATCAATCAACATAAGCATGTAGAACAACAGATAAACTGTGACAATGAGGGAAGAAAAAACAGCTCTTCTTTTGAGGTTGCAGCAATGAACAATAGTAATTTATAAACTTATTCGCTTTTTTTCTTAAGGGATAGCATTCAATTTCTAGATAATATGTATTTGTCAATTATATAGTGAATGCATTTGTGTCAAAACCCAAAAGCAGACTGTGCTCCTCTCACTTAAAAATAGGGACAGCAGAAAAGCCACTAAAGTAGAGGAAATTATTAAGCAAGTTTTTTAAAAAGTAGTTCTAGGAGATTCTGTACACTGATTCTAAGATACTCTCTAAGACAAATCTGCACCTTATGTTAGTACCACATATTAACTTTTTTAACAAGGAAAATAATTCTTTTAGTTGTATTTAGAATTTAACCACCAAGGTGGTTTTATTCTTTCTTTTTGATGGTGCCGGGAGAGGTGGGGGAAAATGAAGTATCACAGTAATGTAACGGATTAAGTGAGAACATAAAGGATAGGATCCCAGCAATAGTAATAAAAACAGAAAACCTGAAACCAAGCAGCTATTTCATATGACAATAAAAACGAAGGCAAAATTTTTCCATCCAAACAAGCATATCTAAGGAACAGAAATGATGTGATCATTCTGTTATGCCTGCTGTGCAAGGAAAAGATATAAACCTGTATTGAACTTCCAATTAGTAAACAGATACACATTTTTTAGTAAGCAGACTATAAAATAATATTGAATTGGAAAATGAGTAATTTTTCACATCCCACAAAATATCTTTATTTCAGTAGAGAAAAATAATTTTAACTTACCTATCTGCAGTAACAATCAGAACACTATCAACCATATTGCAATTCAATGAAAGAGGAACAAAGCCAGTTCAGGGGTTTTTTTGTTTGTTTGGGGTGGTTTTTTATAAAAATTATAATTTATAGGCCTATCTGCTCTTGGTGTATATGAATAATCTTTTTTTTTTTTTTTCCCCTCTAGAAAATGTCTCCTATCAAGTTTCTTGATCTTTAAAATCATGATTTGTTCTAATTTGCAATTAAGAAATCAAAAACAGGACAAGTAGTGATATACACATCAAAATGATTCATATACTTATACTTCACACAAGACCAGTGATTTTCTATGCCAGGTATTCCATAAAACAAACTCTACCTCAAGTTACCAAGCATTTCCAAATGCCTCCAACATTTTTTGCATGATTTAATTGTTTTGTAAATGAAAAATCTAACTGCTAAATATTTTAGAAGCTCTAAGCCAGAGACTTCACATTGCATGAAGAATGACAGTAGAGTCAATAGACATCAGAGGACACAACAAGATTTCAATTGGAATTTATGCTGGTTTAGTTCCAGTGCTCTCATTTTCATTTACTATGTCTTCAGTTCTTGTTCTACACAGAATTACACGGTCTCATCCAGAACTGAGGCTCCACCATTCCAAAGCAGGTTTTTTTGAATTTAACAACTTCTTAATAACATTTACAATGATGGGTCAAATTAAATTAATTTCTAAAATAGTATTTCCATAACATCATCCAACTCTTTAATAATGTCAAATGCAGACAATCAAAAACATAAGCACTAATGATTCAAAAGAAAAATGCATCCTGATTTAGGGAGAGTAGAAAAATCCAGTAACATAACCGGAACTTATTGGTCATTTATATAGTTGAAATACCCATCTTGGTGTATGTTTGAATATCCATGAGATTGAGTAAAGCACATGGAATGCAGTTAAGCAATGTATTAATAATTGATTCCCCCTCTTTCCTCACCCTTTTTTTTTTTCATATGAAACAATGCAAATTAGTTTGATGTCTACTTACTTATTTTCCATTTAGAAGTTTTCCTATCTGGAGCAGAAACATAAAATCTAAAACCATATTTATATATACATTGTATTTAATTTCATAAGCATCCTTAATGTTTGTAACCTGGATGGTCTAACAGCTAACGGTATAAATGTTTTGACTCCCCTCTGAACTAGGAACTAGTTTATACTCTCTGATGAGTGAATTCATTCTACATTTTTTTTAGACAGAAGTTCAAACATCTTTTCTCACTTTATGCATAATTTCACTTAAACTTTGTATTTATTTCGTAGCCCTTTCTTTCACAAAGTATTTTATCTCTGCAATATCTTCACCTTAAAGAATTTCATGTAGAAAAGCATTACGGGAGAGAGTATCACTGTAGAAGTGCAGATACCTATGTATAAATTGCATACAGATCCGATCAACATTCTGGCCAGGAAAATCTATAGAAATGCTTGGGAGATAAAAAATTCATTTAATATCTATGTTGAAATGCACGAAAGATTTGCAACTTCTGGATTTTTCTGATTTTGAGATTATTTCTTTTTTCTGGAGTTGTTATTAAAGCACTTCCTTCTCTAGAAACTTCCCCAGATCTTTTCATATGCCAAACTGCAACACAAGGACAGCTAATCCTGGTACCCAATATTGATATTACCCTGATATTAGAAAAGTATCAGCAATTAATCTAGCATTACAATAATAATTTCAAACATAACGTACACCGTAGCTCTTCAAAGAAAATATATTTAAGGCCCAAGATTGACCTGCCAGAAAAGGACACACTATACTAATAGTGGTAACTGTCAAGGACAAGAGCTTTTCTAACGAACACCCACGATCCTGTAGCAAACTGGAACTTGCACACTTTACTGTAGAGAACTAAATGTATGTTCTCTGAGAGAGCACACATACGAATCTCAGAACTGTCTCTGAGGCTCTATTTTCTTAATCTGTAGTTTTCTAACATAAGTAAATCCTCCTTAGCTTGCAAAATCACAACCAAGAGGAGAGGATTAAGTATTTCTCACGTTCAGTGATGTACAGGACCCTATCCATTATGTCTTAAAGGAAAACCAAAGTCCACTAATTGAGTTAATCTGCATGGTAACAGAGCATTCAAAGGCAGATCTGACACGCAATGCACCAGTTCACGTGCTTTCTGTGCCCACTTAAGTGGATTAACAGGTTGTCAAAGTCACAGTGGTTCACTGCACACAAAACAGATGCGACTCCCCAAATGGACCGTTACTTCGGGAAACCTGAAAAGCATGGTATTAACTAACCAATAAATTGTCTCTGCCACTGGATGATGTCAACTATTTTGCTTATCTACCAATATTTCACCAAGGCACAAATGAGTGACTGTAAAATATGTTTCCAGAAATTTGCAGTCCTCCCTGACATAGTGAGCCTCTTTAGCCCCCACAGTCATGACACTGCAGCCATAAACCTGCTTCTTTACTATTCTTAAAGTGAAACTGTATAGCTGAAGAACCATACAAACTGTTATTTTTAAAAACTTCATGGACCATTTAGAATGGGATAATACATATTTGATAGAATGCCACAAAATTAATGTATAGTCTTATGTTGAAGCATTATTTGAAAATCATACTCATCATAAACCCAGTGATGAAATAGAAATTTTTAAAAAAAAAAAAAAATCGCCTGTGTTGTTTTTTCAAGTCTTTGGTGGTAGTTGCTGCAGAAGAGCATCTTTCTCTAGAAAAAGCAGCTGTAGAATATGCTTGGCTCATTCTACAGATTAAGCCTTTTAATACATTTCTCTGTTAATATTTTCTCTCTTACGCTCCATAACTGCCCACCTTCTCTGCTCCTACTATCAAACAACTGCTGGATCTTGCCCAGATATATTATAAGATATACTATAAATGTACCTTTTCTCTACACTATCAAATTTCTTTCTCCCTTTTGTTTTCTTTTATAATGGCTGTATACAATTCTGCACTTGTAGGCTTCCTTGTAGGCTTCATTTTCTGAAGTGTTTGTCATTTAACCTTTGACTTGTCATTTCAAACAGCTACCCTAAACAAATGGTGCTCCAAATGAGACCCAGTCAGGACCAACTAGGAGAAAAAGTATTGCTTTGCTACAACAGCAATAGCTTTACTAATGGCCTTAACAGAATGGTATCTTAAAAGTAGAGTTCTCATTTTGTTATCATAGTACACAATAAATACACAGATAATTCCCTCAGGACTACTGCTGAAGTATTATTTAAGAATTCCTGTGTCTGATAAATATATAAGACTCCAGACAGACATGCAATTTACCGTAAAATCAGACTCTAATTCAACAGATGAAGCACCTCAGCTGTGCTACACCGGTGCAGCACCACACACTTATATATGCCCCCCTTTAAGTTCTTGCCTGTGTTCCCAAACTCTTTGTCTGGATGCGCAACTATTCCCTCTAGTGTAATATGCAATCAGTGTGGTGCTTGGGGATATAGTTTAGTGGTGGACTTGGCAGTGCTAGGTTAATGGTTGGCTTTGATCCTAAGGTGTCTTTTTCAACCTAAATGAACGTATGATTCTATGATAATACTTCTCTTACTTCAGGCGGGGAAGCAGACATCAAAATAAGACAACTCTCCCTGTTCTTATTCAAAGGACCATATAAGCTTTCTTTCACTTAATGAAAATGAAACTGGACACAAAAGCACCACTGGAAAAAGAGGCAGAGTCCTTCTTGCTTAACTCCACTTGGCCACCTGTTTCAGCCTTGGCTGTAACACCGCCCTGCTCTAACCGCCTGTGAAGCATCTTGTGCCCAGGATTCAGTGCAGATTCAGAAGCATCCACTGGGCAGCAGTGACAGGACAAGGGTCAGTGGGCACAAACTTGAATATAAGAAGCTCCACCCAAGCATCAGGAGGAACTTCTTTATTGTGAGGTTAACAGAGCACTGGGACAGGCTGCCCAGAGAGGCTGTGAAGTCTCCTTCTCTGGACACTGTCCTATGCAGCCTGCTCTAGGTGATCCTGCTCTGGCAAGGAGGTTGGACTAGGTGATCTACAGAGGTCCCTTCCAACCCCTACCCTTCTGTGATTCTGTGATCCTAATGCCAGTAGGCATTTGGCAGTCTGGGCTTAATGCTGTAATCAAGAAATAGGAGACATAAAATGAAATTTTTTTTCAGGTTGAACAAGTACTAACATTATCAACTCATTTTGAAATAGGTCTTCTCTCTGCCTCCCAATCACTTGGACTTCTGAAATGAAACTGGTCAGTCTTGCATTGAATCCAATGTACTCTGAATGAATTAACGTCATTTAAACCATCATCACAGGCTAGGCAGAGATTAGACATTACTTTTCAGTCTCCAAATCATGAAAGATAGAACAGACAATCAGATTGCTTCTGAGTAAAAATGGGAAGGACCAGGTAAAAGCGTTTGGCATTCTTAGCTCCAAAACATGCATTACTTTTGGACATCAAAGTCGAGGTTAAGTTCAGGGTTTCTGTTGGAGGCTTGGATTTGGCTACTCTGATAAACTGAATACTGCCTACTTAATACTTTAAAACTCCCTCTCATTTAAAAAAGCTAATAAAATAAGAAATCCAATTAGCTTTCTAATTCCCATCAAGCTGTAATAAATCTAAATATTACTATACGAACAGTGTTCAAGTGGGTAATATTTTCTGAAACATAACTACTGTCTGCCCCACTGACTTTTTCTATTCTCATCATTCTATCCTCTAAAGTTTTACAAAAGAGAAGCATGGGTTTACAGCAGAAAGCCATTAACATTTTCAAGTGGGACTTTATTATTGTTTGCATCCCCTTAACAGTGAGCAACCCCTCGTCTCAGAACATTATACAGAGGAACTGTACAGGCACCTGTACAGTGAATGCATGCGAAGAATGGTATAAATAGCATAAGATTTAAAAAAAAAAAAAAAGGAGATACTCCAATTTTACTCAGTAAACTGATGCAGAAAGAAAAGTACCCTCTGAAAGAGCTCAAAGAACTTCTTGACAGAGCTTAAGTATCCTCAACACACAACAACCAAAATCAATTTCTGAAGATCTCCTTTGTCCTCTCTTTCCTCCTATTCAAACAGGCTTTGGCTTTGGTTCAGGCCAATTTAAAACATCTGAGATAATAAGGTGGAATTTATTTTCTGCAGGAATGCATTGGCTCTTGCAGGATTTGCTGAAGCCATAGATTGTAGGAAGAACATGGATTTGTCTGGGTCTTATCCCAGCTTTACATTATAGGTTGCCTTTTGCCTTTTCTGTATGGGACAACTCCTCTTTAGATTGTTCTTAAACTCACAGGCATTCTCTCTTGTGCTGAACATTGCCACAAAAACTTCTCCTCACCTAGTGCACACCCCTAGGTACTGGAGATGGGGGAAGGAAGGATAAACAGAAAGGCACTAACACTACTCCTTTGGTAGAGAAGTGCCTCTAGAAACAAACACAAATAGCCCTGATATTCATGACTAAGTGCTTCTCTAATTAAATAAGTAGCTCCCAGCACAAACCAGTGCATCATGCACAGAAGGAAAATCAATCTTCATTTCCCTAGTCCAGGTGAAATAGAGACTCTAAAACCTGCAATTACCAACCCTTCCTGCACTAAAACCCACTGGTTTAATTTACAGAGAACAGCAGCCTTCTAAAATAGAGTTCAAAAGACAAGTTATGTGTGGTTACTCCAAAGACTTCAGATTTAAAAAAAAAAAACCAACCAAAAACAACAAAACAAACCACCACAACAAAACAAATCAGACAAAACACCCTCTGAGTGGTTCAGGCGAAAATGCATTTTTACTGATAATCTGATCAGAAATGTGAGGGGTCTAAAAAGGTTCACAACACCTCTAACATAACTGAGCTTTTTAAGACTTTATCCTACGATTCTACTTGTACTTCAGGAATTAAATCAAAAAGCCATTCAGCCAAAATGTTCTTCTTTGATCTCAAGAGTAAAAAAATTAGCAATACATAAAGTGCAAGCAGGTATTTGAAATCCTGTGGCTGGCCATGTATGTAGTCAAAGCTGTCTAACTCCCATTTCTGATCCCCAAAACTCCACAAGCTGTAACAGCTTGCAAATGCTTATGAACTGCAGAAATTACTCTAACTTAATTCCTTGTAGGCTGGATCACCACCTTTTAAAATATGTATCAACTTGTGATATTCACTTGTCAAAAGAAGTAACACATCTTTTCAATAAGGGTTTCCTCTCAATATATCAATGTTTCCTGACACATTCCTGATATAGTCAATATTTATTCAGTATTTTGATAATCAGGGGGAAAAAAAACCCATAAACCACACAACATACTAAGAGAGAACGTCTGGAACACACAGAGGTCTGCCTAGAAACGGATGATCACCCAACTGACAGTTTATGGGTGAGGATGAAAGAGAATACAGGCAAAGTGGCATCACAGTTGGTGTCTCCCATAGGCCATCTGACCAGAACGAACAAGTGGGTAAGGCCATCTACAGGCAGCTGCGAGCAGCCTCACATTCACAGGCCCTGGTCCTCCCAGTCACCCCATTTTCTGCTGGAGGGCCAAAGCAGCAGGGCATGAGCAATCCAAGGCGTTCCTGCAAGGCATCAATGGCAACTTCCTGGACCAACTGATGGGCCAACAAGATGATCTGATCTGCTGGGCCTCAACATTGGAGGAACAATGGTGTGTAGGGTTAGACCTGACTTAAGTAGGTAGAGAGTGGTTTGGTAGTAAACGTGGAACTCTAGGTTACACTCACATTTCAGAATGTATCTCATTCTCAGGCAGCTAAAGAGCTGTTCTGTTACAAATCACACAGACTAAGAATAAAATCATTTTGATTATAGATTCTTCTAAAGTCATCTGGCATATCAAACATTTGAGAGAATTTATTAAGCTAGAACTTCAGTGAGTTAGAACCCTCGATGTCCCACTTTGTAAGGGTTCCATTCTGTACTATGTGCACAAACAAAAAAAGCTACTACTACATCATTAGTTTTCTCTGCATAACTCTAATTTTAGTCACAGTATTAACGGAATCTTTTGAAGAACCCCTACAAGTCAGCATATGGCTGGCTGTCCCTATAATCCAACACAAGGTTTCACAGCTCTTGACAGAATAGAATTTAAATGCTATTAAACACATTCCAGGTAATCAGCTCCTGGCCACTCATCCTGGTTAAGCTGACAATCCTATTTTCTGAATTCTAATAAAGTAGAGCCAGCTCTAATACTCTTATTTCCACAAAACTAACCACCTTGGTGTTAACAATCTGTATTTCCTGATAGTGACTGCGGATGCATTCTTCAGTGGCGGTCCCAAAAAAAAAAAAAAAGCATGAAACTAAGGAAGTTAATATTTGCTCAACCTAAAGTTTAAAAAACCCTCCCCAACTTTCCCCTCTCCCTCCTGGGCCTTGAGAAAAGCCAGCTGTCTTCAGCAGGACTTCATATAAAAGGGACTGAAGAGGGCAGCTTTGATAATCCTGATAAACGTATAACAACCTTGGTGTGTGTTTCTGCACGTGTATGTATGAGTTTAATTTCCAAGACCTTTTTTCTAAAAAAAAAATCCTTTCACTGTGTAAAGTATCTTTCACAGGCACATAAAGGTTAAAACATATAAAAGAAGTGATAATCATGTACAATTGAGTCAGTTGAAAAGCTATGGTAATTGGACTTTTTTTGGAAACTACAATTCTGTATTTAGACATTGCTGTTCTAAACATTTTCTATGTCCTGCTATTCTAAGCATAAACTTAACATAGCTTTTAAAAATCTTTCATGTCATTAATTGTAAAAAAAAAAAAAAAGCAGTTAGAGAACTATACATTATGCATAGTATCATGTTGTACACCTCAATAACGGTCTTGAGCTGATTGCCAATTACATTTTACCTTCTGAATATAAAGTATTTTAATGTTTTAAAAACCCACTAAAAAACCCAGGTAGAAATCTTACACAACTATCTATGTATACCTGAACAATATTCAGAATTGCCATTTTAAAGCTGCAAATTTATTTTGGCTCTCTTAATAAATAGCAATTATTTTTTGTCAGCTATATTGTCCCATAAAGAAATCTACTTTTTATACATGAAAGAAATTTCCATTTTTTCATTTATTTCGCATATTGTTATTTCAGAGTTAGTACATTTACAAGGCCACCAAGATGATTAAATGAGTCGATAATCTTCCTTATGAGGAAAGGCTGAAGGAGCTGGGCCTCTTTACCTGGAAGAGGCTGAGGGGGACCTCAGAGATGTCTATAAACATATAAAAGTTGAGTGTCAGGAGGACAGATCCAGGCTGTTCTCAGTGATGTCCAGTGACAGGACAAGGGGCAATGGGTGGAAGCTGGAGCACAGGAGGTTCCATGTGAACATAAGGAGGAGCATTTTCCCTGTGAGGGTGACAGAACACGGGAGTAGGCTGCCCAGAGAGGTTGAGTCTCCTTCTCTGGAGACATTCAAAACCTACCTGGATGCTGTCCTGTGTGACCTACACTAGGTACAATCTTTCGAGGTCCCTTCCAACCCCAACATTCTGCGAGTCTGTGATTCCATGACTCTGTGTAATAAAGTATGCATTTTTTCCTGCTTTATAACTTAAAAGACTGGTTTTGTTTGACCAACTAACATGGAATCAAGATCTTCTGACAGCAGTGAAGTCCAATAGAGCAATATCCTTGATATTGCTGAGTTGCTATAGATCCCAGTAGGTAAGACAGAGAGCTCTGCTTTGAACTCTGCTGTGTTGGATAAGATACCATTTGAGAACAAACTAGTTTATGGACACTTAATGGAATTTTGCTTGGCCTACAAATTCTCAACACCAGCTGCTCAGAAAACCCCTAGAAAGATGAGGCTTTGAATCTTCATTTTCTCTATTCATATTTATGACAGAATTAGGAAGGTAACTATGTTCGAATGCCTGTGTGCTGCTCAGAATTCTATGATTGCCACTTCCCATCATGCTGAGGAAACTTAATTTTTAAAATTCAGATTTGGTGATGATACACAGATGGTTTGATTTGCATGAGATGAAGAAACAACTGTTGGAGTAGATATAGAGAGGTCAATGTAATGTATTATTTATAAAAAACCCACATTTGCTTGTTTGTTTTGGTTCACCAAGGGCGTTGCGTTTCTTTATGCGAAACAATCACCCACACAAAAGAAAAACATTTCTTCTAAGGACTGCAGGAGTAAGTTAACTCATCACATGTTTTAATTCTCTTTTGTCTCATTCTTTCCTGCAAGATGTACAGGTGTCATTGAAGACTAAAAAGTACTCTGGCTACCTCTGCAAATGTAATGAGGGATGCAAGACAGAGCCGAGCTCATGAATTTCTTGAGCGTAAGAAAATCCCAGTACAGTGCATGATCAAACCTACAGTCAGCAATAGACCATTCTGTCCTTGATTTCAGCTGTGCAGAGCAACTTAAGAAATAAAAGAATGATTAGGATAGCCTAATTGGAAAACAAAAGGTTTGAAAATGGCAGTTAGCTGGCTATGGGTCAGTAGTCTCATCTTCCTGATTTCATACTGTTGCATTTACCAGCAAATAAAAACAGAACATAGTTAGTGAGGTGGGTTGAACCTGGCTGGAGGTCAGATACCCACCACAGCTACTCTGTCACTGCCCTCCTCAGCTGCACAGGGGAGAGAAAATATAACAAAAGGCTGATGGGTCAAGGTAAGAACAGGGAGAGATCACTCACCAATTATCATCACGGGCAAAATGGACTCAACTTGGGGAAATTAGTTTAAATTATTACCAATCAAGTAGGATAATGAGAAATAAAACAAAATCTTAAAACATCTTTCTCCCACCCCTCCCTTCTTCCCAGACTCAACTTCACTCCTGATGTCTCCACCTCCTCCCCCACCAGTGGCACAAAGGGACAGAGAATGGAGTTTGTGTTCACTTTGCCCCTCCTTTCTCCTCAGGGAGAGGACTCCTCAACATTCTTCCCCTGCTCCAGTGTGGGGGCCCTTCCATGGGAGGCAGTCCTTCCCAGGGACTGCAGCTCTTCACAAACTGCTCCAGTGTTGATCTGTTCCACAGGGTGCAGACCTTCAGGACCAGAGTGCTCCAGTGTAGGTTCCCCATGGGATCACAAGGCCTGCCAGCAAACCTGCTCTGGCCTGGGCTCCTCTCTCCATGGGGCCACAGGTCCTGCCAGAAGCCTGCTCCAGCAAGGGGTTCCCATGGGGGTCACAGCCCCCTTTGGCTGCTTCAACCTTCTCCAGTGTGGGGTGCTCCGTGGGCTACCAGTGGATATCTGCTTCACCATCATCCTCCATGGGTTTCAGGGGGACAGCCTGCCTCACCATGGTCTTCTTCACAGGCCTCGGAGGAATGTCTGCTCCAGTGCAGAGTTGTCTGCAGAGTTCTTCCTCTCACAGCCTCTTGCTCCTGTCTCCAGTTGCTGTTAACCAGGAGGGTTTTTTCCCTTTCTTAATTATGTTATCCCAGAGGTGCTACCACTGCTGCTGATGGGCTCAGCCTTGGCCAGTGGCAGGTCCATCTTGGAGCCAACTGGCATGGGCTCTATCAGACATGGAGGAAGCTTCTGGCAGCTTCCCACAGAAGTCAACCCTGCAACACACACACCCTCCCAACCCCCACTCCCCCATCGTTTTAAATTTGTCACTGGGTACACCAGCTGCCAATCCTCTGTTTAGTTAAGGATCTTCAGTGTCTTAGTTTAGGTTTTGTTCTGCTGCTCCTTTTTTCCTTCCTTCTTTCCTGTCAGTAATTAATATTCTTTGAGAAATGAAGGGTATTAATTCTTCTCTACCAGAAATCCCACATACAGTTATGCATTACCTTCAGCAGACAGATCAGGGCACTAAGTTATCTCTTAAGTCATTCATAGCCCAGTGATGATTCTCCTGCATGGAGATGAATTTCACTACTCTTGCTAATAATCCATCACAGCCATAAACAGATTAAATACCAGTTAGGAATTTATTTATTTTTATTCACAAAGGAACTCAAGGAAGAACAAAACAGAAAAAAAAGACAATCTAGACACAACCACCTTTTGTGTGTGTGTATGATTACTCCCAGGATGTCTCTTAAAGAATGCTTTTGCATCTCTGTACTTCACTCAGTTTAATAAAATGCTTGCAATTATAATCAGCCAACAGTACTCCTGATTACAGCAGCGACTAGTAGAAAAACTATGCCAGCTAGTTACTTTGTATTTAGACAAGAACAATAATCTTTGGCAGAATCAGGAGTAAGCATCTTCCTTTTCCCACGTAAAACCATAAGACTTAATTCCTCTGTATTTCGTTCTCAATTTCTTCTTCCTTGCCTTTTCCATTTTAGTTGAATATTGCTTCCTTGACAGCCTGCCCATCTTTGCTAGCTGAAGTACTTTCACACATTTTCCAATCCATCTATGATTTTCTTAAACATTATTATCACTTTGTCTGTATGTGGTTTTAGTGCTTTAAAAACAAAGCGAAGCATTGCATTTCAAGACTTCCTTATATTATAGAACTGACTCTATTTTTAATCAGAGCTGTTTCTGTCTTATAACACCTGATTTTAATAAAGTGAAACATACATACCTTTTAGACATAAACCCATCATACTAAATAAAATATTTGTATATTACTAGTAGTAAAGAAGTATTTTTCCTAACTTAGTTTATTATTTAGATATTATATCCACTAACAGAATAAGCCAATTGCTGAACATACTAAACAATTCTTCTGACACTGTCCAGTATTATTACCTTCTTTACAGTATAGACATATTTAAGGGGCTATTTAATTTTAGCATATGAATTTAAGTTATCAAAAAGCACTACACTGCATCTCTCTCACAACACCACCCCCTAAGGAACACTCAATTATTTCGTTCCTCATAACACGTTTCATCAAGCAGGTATCAGCATCTCCCTAAACTACCAATTTCTTCTTTACTGACATCCTCAAACAGAAAAGAATGGGGTGAAGAAAAAGTACCGACGTGAGTCACACTTTGCAAGGCAACTCTTGAGAAAGAAGGCTTAGCAATGCTTGTTTTCTCCCCAAGTGGAATCTATAAGTGCAATTATATGGATTAGTGATGCTATGCAAGCTGGCCTGGACCAGTACACTCCTCTCCCTGTGTGGCTGAAGCCAGTTCAGGGAGACACTGCTGCCAAGGGCTGCTCCCAGCTGGGGGCTCTGCACATGGCAGAGGTGAGCCCCAGTCACACCCTGGGCTGGACCTGAGGGTCCGACTGTTTCAAAAGCTCAGACATTCCTTTCTCTTTTAAAGTCTTTTGAAACACAACAATTCTAGATGCTATTTCCTCACACCTGGGAACTTTCAAAACACCACAGGGAAATGCAGACACCTTCTACCCAGCCCATCCTGTCATAATCAGAAAAAGAACCTGTAACTTTGGAAAAAAATATAAAAACATTAGAGTAGAATTGTAGAATCATCATGGTTGGAAAAGGCCTTCAAGACCATCAAGTCCAACCTTCAGCCCTACACCACCCTAACCTCTACACCATCTCCCAAAGTGCCACACCTACCTGTTTTTTGAACAGATCCAGGGATGGTGATTCCACTATCTCCCTGGGCAGCCTGTTGCAACGCTTCACCACTCTTGTGGTGAAGAAATTCGTCCTAATATCCAACCTGAACCTCCCCTGGCACAACATGTCCTGTCACTAGTCATTAGGGAGAAGAGGCCAACACCCACCTCACTACAACCTCCTTGCAGGTAGCTGTAGAGAGCAATAAGGTCTCTTCTCTCAGCCTCCTCCAAGGTTAAACAGCCCCAGCTCCCTCAGCCCCTCCTCATAAGACCTGCAATGTAAGACACAGCAATTCTGTTTCATGGGTGGGATAAGGGAGTGAAATACATATAAAAGAAAGTCAACATGAAAATTCAAAGAAAATTCAAAAATATTCAAATCTGCAAATATGTCCAGTTGCATAAAAAACTGTACTTATTAATTTGGTTGTATAGTTTTAGCATATTGTGGAATAATATTTATAAAACTTAACCTGCATTTTTATTTTTGTTGAATGAAAGTCGTAAAATCTGCACTGCAAAATCTTAACTTTGTCCTGTTTGTGTCCTTAATGGGTTACCTCCAAGACTGAGAGAAAAGAGTTTTTACATTAGTTTATTTTTTGGACTTGTTCAGCAGGCAAAAAAAAAGTAACTGAGAAAGCATGCCAATACTAGACTTCTGATTTGCTTTAGCCTCCTGCATACAATTTTATATACCAAGTCTTTAAAATTACAACAACGTTCAGAATTAATATAAAAATTGTATCCATGAAGCCAGGTCCTACTTATCTAATTTTGCTTAGGTAACAGACTTGTTCAGTTTTCTTAGTAAAATATGGCAAACCATGTCAACAAACCATATCTGGATGGAACCAGAAAAATCTTCCAAGTCAAGACCCTGGGAAGATGGGAAGATTTTCTTTATGTGGAAGGTGAACAAAAATCTCTCCCAACCTGGGAGGCAGCTACCACCAAACCAGGAAGCTTTAACAAACAGGCTGTTAGCAATGTACCTGTTTCCTGCCCCAAAGTGGGCACTGAGCAGGGGATAGAACCTTCCAGATACTTCTAGTTTTCAGGAGGATTACTTTCATTTTTTTTTCCCCTCTAATGTTCAGACTACAGCATACATTCCATTTACTCTTGCAAATTAACAACAGATGCATAATTACTTACTGGGTGTCCTTTCTTTGACAATTTTAGAATCATTTGCTAATATGGTTAGATACTTGGCAAATAATAGTAAATCCCTGTCATCTTGAACCGACAAGTTCTTCAGCAGCCTGTGGGACCACCATCATTAGAGGTCTTTCTGAGTAGGACAGACAGATGTATCAGGCAGGAATGGTGTGATCTTGTGAGGAAGGATTATTGCTTAGGGTCCTTTCTAGGGTTTTTTGTTTGTGGGTTTTTTTTTAATGCTCAACCAAATATTTTAAAACATGTTTAAGCTATAAGGCAGTCAGGTTTTTTTTGTGTGCTCTTCTCTCTACCCACTGCAGTGGGGCCAGTGCTTGACTTAGATATAGGTGCACATATGTTTGCTCTGTCCCATTATCACTGTTTTTTACATTTCTTCATCATACTTTCTGAGGCTTTGTTATTCCACTAACAACTGCATGAAATAAGAGATGACCATACTGCAAATTCATTCCTTTGGTAAGAGAATTAGAAACTATTTTAAAATTCAAAAAATGCCATACCCTTGAACAAGTTTCAAGCAATAAAAACCACACTGATCATGAATACAATTCAATCAGTATGCTGAACCTATTATTTTAAAAATAAAATTTGTCCCTAAGTATATATTCAGTTGATAAGCTATCATAAGGAAACAAAAAGCATCTTCATACTGCTTTAATAAAACACTGAGAAATACAGGAAATTATGAACTCCGTAAAGTTTCACAATCTCTTTAAGACAATTTAAAGGAACAGGAGATATGCAGCAGAGGAGAAACAAAGAAGGAAGCGGGTTCAAGCTATCAGTAATAATTACCTTGAATCTACCTTTTTAACGAACATTGAAATTACTTCCCTATTCTTCATCTTGAGGAGCTTCATTCTCCTTTCTAAAGTGTCCTCCCACGCTATAAACTGCTTTGTAGTTCAGGAGTTGCAAAAAAGCACAATAGTAAGCTTTAATTTATGAAGTATATAATATTTTCAAACATCCACCAATATGTCATATCTTGCAGACAGTACTTATTTTAAAAATACCAGTTTAGTTTTAACAGTTCAGTCACTTTGGTTTACAAAACCAAAAAACAGACACACAGAGCCTGTAACCGCTATGAAGCAGAAGCTACTTTCAAATCTTAGTGGTAGACGGGACACGGTCACTTAATTGCCCAGCAAAGTCTCACACAGGTAATATAATGTGGATTTGGTAAGATGAACTAAAGTAGTGAACTTCAGTACAGAACTAAACTGGAGACTTGCCTGTGGAGGAAGCAAGTAGAATGGTTTTGACACTGTTCTTACTTTGTAAAATGATTGTGATTACCTCTCACTTAAATGTGATTTTATTTCAGACAGAAAAAAATCTGAATGACAGACTGTGTCGTTTAAAAACTACACCTTGTTGCAAGAACAGCCGTTCTCAGAACAAAGGCATTCCAGAGTTAGTTAGAAGAAAGTCCATTTATACAGAACTGAGGTTCATGCTTCAGATACCACATTTCAAAAGTTGTTCTCTACAATTGAGAGAATTCAGTGAGGACAACTGATAAATTGATGCAAAATGCAGCATTAGAAATAGTATCATCTGCAAATTAGAATGTATTGGCATGTACAAATGGACATACCATGCTAATTAGTTTTTCCCAAAGCTTGTTACATCTCTGTCATAAAACAGACTCAATTTAATGGTTGTTCTAGAATGTCTACTTAAGGCCATATAACTCAAAACTATCCTATCCTTATGCACATGCAACAACACCATTTGAATTGACAGGCGCTGTAAAGTAAAAACCTTACCCAGTCTGGATTCTGCTTTTTGAGAAGATTTTCATGCAAATCTGCCTTAAATAAAAATTAGTTGAGTGGTCTCGTATGAAATCTTTTAGAACACGCTTGCGTGTCTCGCCTTGCTATGCTCTGTCACACTTTTTTCATGCTCAAAACTCTTCTCAGATTCATTTTAGAATAAAACGAGAACTGAACAGAAAGATGCCAAAATTAGTGATGATTCTGAATGCTCTGTGCTGGCACAATTACCTGAGGGAGGCAGTTCTACTTTTTTTTTTTTTTTTTCTCCTTTATTAAAATGAATTAATCTACAGAGATTAACATTAATTTACAGAGATTAAAGAATAAACATTAAACCTTTAGTGATCTACAAGTGAAGTCCTCAGAGAATTTTAATGGAACAGCACCTCTATTTAAAATGACAGAAACGGAGAAAGGAGGTTAAAAATAATCAACTCATAACATTTAACTCATGGTGATGTTTCCTGGACCTCACAAATATATTTTGCTTATGACACTCCTGGAACCACCTAACTTCTCAAGAACACTTACAGGATTTCTCCTGGAGCTAAAAGAGAGGCATCAGATCTGCTGCAATCTGTGCAAAACAGCTGTTCCTGAGTGTAACCTCAGAGGCCTGATGCAACCACCAAGGGAAAACAAACACGGGCAACACGCCAAGGGCATGCTGCTTCAGTAGGACCTTCCCCATCAGGGCCAAAATTCCTGGAAGCACCATCTGTTACAACAACAAAGAGCACGGACTTTGTTTGTTTGTTTGCTGTTTGCTCCCTCTGGGCTCCCAGCCTAATGTTTTCCTGACCTGTGATGTTGAGATATGACTGGGTTTGGAATGTATGCCCCACATACCATGGGGAATGATGTCAACTTCTCCCCAGAGTTCTGCATTATCCAGCTCATAGTAGGCAGCAATACTAACAACTGAGTGGCAAACACACAAAGTTATTTACAGTGTAAAGCACAGGGATTTTTCATTGTGCAAATCCCATTAATGAAATCCACACAAGTCAGTCCCCTAGCTTGTTCCTCAAAAATGAATGCTAAAGCATTGGTTTGTAACTACGTGTCCTTTTCAAAAGAGTAACAATTACCAGACTAATGGCATCTCTTTGGAGACTATGGACACATAAAACGTATAAACCTAAAATAATTGTTTGGCTGGAAGCCCTGTTAAACCACAAGTCTGTGAGTGAAAATTAATCTTTCAGATAAAATATACATTTTTTTTTTTCATACTACAGTTAAATTCATTGTACAAGTCAAGCTCTACCTGGAAGTCAGCGATTTGGAAAAGCATTTTCCTTCTTCAAAAGTAAAACAAAAAAACAACAAAATTATTACCATTCAGCCTAGTTAACATCTTTCTTACAGTGTTGGAAGAAAATTGCTTTTTTGACAAATGCTTGTAAGAAGCTGCATGGGAGCAGGAATAAACCGGCATGCTATGGAAAGGATGTTAATTTAGATTTATAAAAATAAAAGTTTTAAAAGGTTCATATATGCAATTAGTGAAATCAACAGAGGTATCCTGTTTTAAGAGTTACTGTGTGTCCTGGTTTCAGCTATGATGGAGTTAAACCTTTTTTTTTTTAGCAGTGAATGGAATGCCATGTTTGGGTGTTAGCATGAGAATAGTGCTGATAGCACCCTGATGTCTCCGATTTGTTGCCGGGCAATCAAGTACCTTTCTCAGCTCTGCATACTTCCTTACTAGTGAGAAAGGAGGGGACACAGCCAGGACAGGTGACTCGAATTGGCCAAAGAGCATATTCCATGCCAGTTACGTCATGCTGAGTTTAAGGGGGGACTGGGGGGAAGAGGGGGAGACAACGCCAGGACGTGCAGTTTCTGGGGCGGTCGGGTTGTCCGGGACGGGCTCTAAGCTGTGCGGCCTGAGTTGTGTGGTTTGGTGAGAAATTGCATTGTGTATCACCAGTTTCATCTATTTTGTGCTTTAAACTTATGTTATTGTTATATCTAGTTTTCTGTTATTGTTTAGTAAACTATCCTTATCCCAACCTGCGTGGTTCTGGTTTCTAGGTTGTGGTTTCTTTTCCTCCTTTCTTCCTTCCCTTTTCCCCTTCCCCCAACTTTCCCTCCCCCTTCCTTTTAAAAGTACAAGCGACTGTGTGGGGTGCGGCCCTTGGCTGGGGCAAAACCACGACAGTTATTTTGGTGCCCAACGTGGGGCACGAACGGTTGGGATAACGGTAGATCTGACCCTAACTATCGCAATTAAGATAAGCACTGTTGTTTAAGCAATCTCTGGTCACGATGCTGTGGTATTTATTCACAAGGCTGTGGCAGCAAAACCACCGCATGCTGTATACAATCCTGGCAGGATTCTTTACTCTCTCAGGTCTGCGGCTCCCGTATTTGTTCCCATACTTCATTATAGTGTATTTTATGATATCGGTCTATGATACAATAATATCGATGATCATGAGCTTAATCTGGTACTTGTATGAGGTTTTGCTGTCCTGTCCATTCTTTGGACAGGGAGGGGTTAATAACAGCAGCCGGTATGGTGGGGGCACTGCTTTCTTTTCCTTTGGGCTAAATACAACAGCTCTTATGACAGTTTTTGAAAATCTTCAATATCTCTGGGATTTTCAAACTAGCATTTTGCTATTGGTAGGTTTGGTGCAGATGGTTCAGTTTTTGTTATATATCAAGCATAGGTTTATGAATACCACTGAAGAGCTTTCTCCGAGACAGAATAATCACGAGTGGCAGGGCATGTGGCAAAGTATGGGCGAGTACCTAGGTACTTTCTCACGCCCGATGGTTTGGAATTTCACTCCTGAACAGCTACAAGACCCCGATCAAGTGACTGCATACCTAAGGAAAAATTGCTGTAGGTTTCCCAGAGATGGACACCTTACTGCACTGTGCTGGGCTCTGGCCACTATTTATCAAACACTGCTTGATAGCAGGCAGCACTGTCAGCACTGTCAGCACTGTCAGGGAGAAGGGAAAGGAAACAGACTGGCAGATACTATAGCTGCTGCAACCACTGGGGCTGACACTGCAGCTACTGCAACCCCTGTGACCGACACTGCAGCTACTGTAATCTCTACAGCAGACACTGCAGATGATCTGAAAAACCAATCCACACCAGTGTCTGTTGCTCCCGTACAAAAGAGGAAAGGCACAAAGAAATCAGTTCGTATAGTGACGGATAAGGATGATGATCAACCGGGATCATCTCGAGGATATCAGGATGAGGCAGAACCAGAGATTGTTACCCGATCCCTGACTCTGAGTGAGCTGCGTGAGGTTCGAAAAGATTTCACTCGCCACCCAAGTGAGCACATTATCACTTGGTTGCTCCGATGTTGGGATCACGGGGCCAGTAGTTTGGAATTAGAAGGCAGAGAGGCCAAGCAGTTGGGATCCCTAGCTAGAGAAGGAGGAATTGACAAAGCAATTGGGAGGAGGCCGGAAATCCTCAGCTTCTGGAGGCGACTACTGTCAAGTGTGAAGGAAAGATATCCCATAAAGGAATATATTACATGCCAGACACCTAAGTGTAACAGCATAGAGACATCTGTTCAGCACCTGAGAGAATTAGCTGTACGGGAGATAATTTATTATGATCTGGACAATTCACGGCTTCCCTCTGATCCCGATGAAGTCCTATGCACTCCAGATATGTGGCGTAAGGTTGTACGAAGTGCACCAGCAGGGTATACCAATTCACTGGCAGCAATTGACTGGAATGATACGAATCCGCCAACCGTAAATGAGGTGGCCTGCCGACTCCGGAAATACCAAGACAATGTTTCCCTCTCCGTCATTGCAGCAGTAGAGAAACTGGTTCAACGACTTGACAACAATGTGTCCAACTCCCAACCCATATGGAGCAATGTTGCAGCTACTGGGAGAAAGCGTCCATCGTTCCAAGAGGGAGAATACACACCACGACGTACATTGTGGTTTTACCTGCTTGATCATGGAGAGGACATGAGGAAATGGGATATGCAGCCCACCTCAGCCCTTCGAGCACGAGTAAATGAGCTGCGGGGTAAAACATTCGCACAACGAGATTCTGCCAGGAAGAAGGCTGCACCAGTTTCTACTGGGCAGTTCCCTAGACCAACTGGAAGGCCTACCTATATGTCTGATGTGCCTGATCCTTTTGAAGGGACCTCTAAGTCCTTTATGCAACCAGTGGAAAACAAATATGATCAGCAGCAATAGAGGGGCCCTGCCTCCAGCCAGGTGGAGGAGAGGGACAATCGGGTTTATTGGACTGTGTGGATCCGATGGCCTGGCACGTCAGACCCACAAGAGTACAAAGCTCTGGTGGATACTGGTGCCCAGTGTACTCTAATGCCATCGAATCATGAAGGGGTAGAACCTGTTTGTATTTCTGGAGTGACAGGGGGATCCCAACAACTAACTGTGCTAGAGGCTGAGGTGAGCCTAACTGGGAAGGACTGGGAAAAACACCCCATTGTGACTGGTCCGGAAGCTCCGTGCATTTTAGGTATAGATTATCTACGTAGAGGGTATTTTAAAGACCCAAAAGGGTACCGATGGGCTTTTGGAATAGCTGCTTTGGAAACAGAAGAAATTGAACAATTGTGTGCCTTGCCTGGACTCTCGGAGGATTCTGCTGTTGTGGGGTTGTTGAAGGGTGAAGAACAGCAAGTGCCAGTTGCTACGACGACGGTGCACAGACGACAATACCGTACTAACCGAGATTCCCTGATTCCCATCCATAAGCTGATTCGTCAACTGGAGGATCAGGGAGTGATCAGCCGAACCCACTCACCCTTTAATAGTCCCATATGGCCAGTGAGGAAGTCCAATGGAGAGTGGAGGCTGACAGTAGATTATCGTGGCCTAAATGAAGTCACTCCAGGTATGAGTGCTGCTGTGCCAGACATGTTAGAGCTCCAGTATGAATTGGAATCGAAGGCAGCCAAGTGGTACGCCACAATCGACATTGCGAATGCTTTCTTCTCGATCCCACTGGCGCCAGAGTGCAGGCCACAGTTTGCTTTCACTTGGAGAGGCATCCAATACACGTGGAATCGTCTGCCCCAGGGGTGGAAACATAGCCCCACCATCTGCCATGGACTAATCCAGAATACACTGGAAAAGGGTGAAGCACCAGAGCACCTGCAGTATATTGATGACATCATTGTATGGGGCAACACAGCAGAGGAAGTTTTTGAAAAAGGAAACAGGGTAATTAAAATCCTTTTAGAAGCCGGTTTTGCTATAAAACGAAGTAAAGTCAAGGGGCCTACGCGAGAAATCCAGTTTTTAGGAATAAAATGGCAGGATGGGCGTCGTCACATCCCAATGGACATTATTAATAAAATAGCAGCTATGTCTCCACCAAGCAACAAAAAGGAAACACAAGCTTTCTTAGGTGTTATAGGTTTTTGGCGAATGCATGTCCCAAACTACAGTCTCATTGTGAGCCCACTCTACCATGTAACTCGAAAGAAGAATGATTTCCAATGGGGCCCTGAGCAACAGCAAGCCTTTGAGCAGATCAAACGCGAGATAGTCCATGCAGTGGCCCTTGGGCCTGTCCGGACAGGGACAGATATTAAAAATGTGCTCTACACTGCAGCTGGGGAGAACGGCCCGACCTGGAGTCTCTGGCAGAAAGCACAAGGGGAGACTCGAGGTTGACCGCTGGGGTTTTGGAGTCGGGCCTACAAAGGATCTGAGGCCAATTATACTCCAACAGAAAAGGAAATACTGGCCGCCTATGAAGGGGTTCGAGCCGCCTCAGAAGTGATTGGAACTGAAGCCCAGCTCCTCCTGGCACCCCGACTGCCGGTGCTGGGCTGGATGTTCAAAGGGAAAGTTCCTTCTACACACCATGCCACTGATGCTACGTGGAGCAAGTGGGTTGCATTAATTACTCAGCGGGCTCGAATAGGAAACCCCAATCGCCCAGGAATCGTGGAGGTGATCACAGACTGGCCAGAAGGCAAAGATTTTGGGATGTCACCAGAGGATGAGGAGGTAACACGCGCTGAAGAAGCCCCACCCTACAACGAACTGCCAGAGAATGAGAAGCGATATGCCCTGTTCACTGATGGGTCTTGTCGAATTGTGGGTAAGCATCGGAGATGGAAAGCCGCTGTATGGAATCCTATAAGAAGAGTAGCAGAAGCCACTGAAGGAAAAGGTGAATCAAGCCAGTTCGCTGAGGTGAAGGCCATCCAGTTAGCCCTGGACATTGCTGAGAGAGAAAAGTGGCCAAGGCTCTACCTTTATACTGATTCATGGATGGTGGCGAATGCCCTGTGGGGGTGGTTGCAGCAGTGGAAAAAGAACAACTGGCAGCGTAGAGGCAAACCTATATGGGCTGATGACTTATGGCAAGATATCTCTGCTCGGTTAGAGAAACTTGTTGTAAAGGTACGTCATGTCGACGCCCATGTACCTAAGAGTCGGGCCATGGAGGAACATGAAAACAACCATCAGGTAGATAAGGCTGCTAGGATTAAAGTGGCTCAGGTAGATCTAGACTGGCAACGTAAGGGTGAATTATTCATGGCTCGATGGGCTCATGATACCTCGGGTCATCAAGGGAGAGATGCAACATATAGATGGGCTCGGGATCGAGGGGTGGACTTGACCATGGACGCCATCGCACAAGTTGTCCACGAATGTGAGACATGTGCTGCAATCAAGCAAGCTAAGCGGTTAAAGCCCCTTTGGTATGGAGGACGGTGGATGAAATATAAATATGGGGAGGCTTGGCAGATTGATTACATCACCCTCCCACAAACCCGCCATGGCAAACGTTATGTGCTTACAATGGTGGAGGCAACTACCGGCTGGCTAGAAACATATCCCGTACCCCATGCCACTGCTCGAAATACAATTCTGGGCCTTGAAAGGCAAGTCCTCTGGCGACATGGTACTCCAGAAAGAATCGAGTCAGACAATGGGACTCATTTCCGAAACACTCTTATAGACACCTGGGCCAAAGAGCATGGCATTGAGTGGGTGTACCACATTCCTTACCATGCACCGGCCTCTGGGAAAATTGAACGATATAATGGACTTTTAAAAACTACACTGAAAGCAATGTGTGGTGGGACATTCAAGCATTGGGATACACATTTGGCCCAAGCCACGTGGTTAGTTAACTCTAGGGGATCTACCAATCGGGCTGGCCCTGCCCAGTCAAAATTTCCACGTACTGTAGAGGGAGACAGAGTGCCAGTAGTGCATATGAAGAGTGTATTGGGAAAGAGAGTTTGGGTCATCCCTGCTTCAGGCAAAGGTAAACCCATGTCTGGAATTGTTTTTGCTCAAGGACCTGGCTGTACTTGGTGGGTAATGCAGAGGGATGGAGAAGTTCGATGTGTACCTCAAGGGGATTTGATTTTGGGTGAGAATAGCCAATATAATTAATAAAGTAGAAATTGTAATAATTGCCAAATAACCCATTATTGTATATTTCATTATTGTTATGATTGCTGTATATTGTACCATAGCATTATAGCCGGAGTCATACAAGTTAATGAAGAAGGAGTGCCATGATGATGGAACTAAAGCCTGGCCTCTCAAGAACTTTTTTCTCCCTTTGAAAATAAACTCTGACCCACAGACTATGAGCATGGACCATGCCAGGTGTATCAGTCAAGAGCCTGAGATGCAGCATGCAACGAGCCAATGGAACATACAATTATCCTGAGAAACTGTTACGACAAATGGAGCCTGAAAGTCATGGACTAAATGAACTCAACAACTTCAGAGGGATGATTCACAGACTGAGGGAATAAGATCTGTATGCACGTATGTGTGCATATATGTGTACATACATATATGGGTGTGTGAAACACGAAACTGGTTGTACCCAAAGAAAATTGTTGGATCTGGTCATGACGTAAATGGTATGGAATAAGGGGTGGATAATGTCCTGGTTTCAGCTATGATGGAGTTAAACCTTTTTTTTTTTAGCAGTGAATGGAATGCCATGTTTGGGTGTTAGCATGAGAATAGTGCTGATAGCACCCTGATGTCTCCGATTTGTTGCCGGGCAATCAAGTACCTTTCTCAGCTCTGCATACTTCCTTACTAGTGAGAAAGGAGGGGACACAGCCAGGACAGGTGACTCGAATTGGCCAAAGAGCATATTCCATGCCAGTTACGTCATGCTGAGTTTAAGGGGGGACTGGGGGGAAGAGGGGGAGACAACGCCAGGACGTGCAGTTTCTGGGGCGGTCGGGTTGTCCGGGACGGGCTCTAAGCTGTGCGGCCTGAGTTGTGTGGTTTGGTGAGAAATTGCATTGTGTATCACCAGTTTCATCTATTTTGTGCTTTAAACTTATGTTATTGTTATATCTAGTTTTCTGTTATTGTTTAGTAAACTATCCTTATCCCAACCTGCGTGGTTCTGGTTTCTAGGTTGTGGTTTCTTTTCCTCCTTTCTTCCTTCCCTTTTCCCCTTCCCCCAACTTTCCCTCCCCCTTCCTTTTAAAAGTACAAGCGACTGTGTGGGGTGCGGCCCTTGGCTGGGGCAAAACCACGACACTGTGTCGGGGCAGAAAGGGGTGGGGGGAAGAAAAAAGTACCATTGTAGTGAACTTCCACCATTTCTAAAGAAAATAACAAGTGACTAAAGCATCAATCAGCTGGACAGTTTATTAGCAACATATAAAAAATAAAATAATTTTTTTAAAAAAGGCTACAGTATTTGGTCACTAACAGTTAGAAAACTGCTGAAAACAATGTTTGCTTTTGTAGTGAGTTTTTGTTTGTTTGCTTTTTCTCTAGGAAATGCATTCATTTTATTTTCCTATATCCAGTGGTTTAGACACTGCAAATCAATTATTTCGCCACACTAACAAACAAGACAAGATCAAACTGATGTCCAAGGAAAAAAAAAAAAAAAAAAAAACAAACGAAAAACAACAAAACTCCACAAAGAATTTATTTTCCTCACAGAAAACCTTAAGGGAAATTTCTTAATTACTTTTCTTTAAATTTCAATATAGCAGGAATAGACATTTAAAGGCTGCTATTCTTAAGTGAGAATTCTGCAATTTTATTCTTTGGGGGGACTTTCATGGCAACACCATTACCTCATTAAGAAATTCTTACTTACAAGTAGACTTCTGCTTTATTAACAATTGCTCTAATAAAACTGTAGTTTTGATAAGATAGGAAAGATTCATAAACTATTAATGATTTGTGTAGTACATATTTTCTTATAAACCACTGTATTTAAAAGTGTGCAGGATGTATCCTGCACAGAAAAAATCAGAAAAATCAGGATATATGCAAGGCATGAGACAAATCTAGATAGTCTAGATAGAAATAAGGTAAGTAAGAGAGAAAAATGGATTAGCATCTCCCATTTAGGCTACAAAGAGAGTATGTTATCCTGATGTTTGCTTCCATACAGTCTAATGGCCTTATAATCAGATTTTATATTCCAAATACATTGTTCAAGAAGAATTGTGTCATTTTTTTTCAGATATAACATGATAAATTATTTATATGAACTCATTAAACGTAAGCTGATGTTAGAATGGCTTTACCTCACTCTAACCTCTTGGCCGTTCTAGTCAGAATCTCCGTTGGTGTTTCACTTACATAAAATGACCACATTTTCCAGTCAAATGAATGCTATTAATTTCCCAAGCATTCTGAGAGGAACACCTTGGAACACAGCTGCAACCTTGAACTCAGGGCATTCATTTCAAACAGTGTGAAGTCTTCGTGGAAGGTCTATACTAGCTGAAAGCTTTCAGCTATTAAGTCTACTGTCCAATTCAATAACGCCTCAACCTATATGACATTTTCATAAACTCCCAGAAGCTTAATTTCAAACCAGTCTGATTATTTAATAAGCCTGAAAAAGCTAAAAACTAAAAATAAAAGCTATCTTCACTATGTAAGAGTCACTGTATAAAATTTATGATGGTTTTTGAAAGTTGACTTTGTATGGGCAGATTCAAACAACATTCAATCCTGTTGAAGAATCAAACAGAACAGAGATCTTCCACCACTGTAAAAATCTGACACAAATGAGAAAAGATAGGAAACACTGAGAAGCACAACAACAAAGAATTGCCTTTTTGAGTTTTAGCTATTCTAATATTCATTAAACCCTGAAATTAAAAACCTCATCTCGGGTTCTTATCATTGGTAGGCCAACTGACTTCAGCCAGTCATTCAATGCCCTAAAACACAGTAGAAGACATGATCATTTCAGTAAAATTTACCAACTTAATGTACTTTCTTCCATGAATAGACCAAAATAATTTACTTTTCCATTAAGGCTGATATGAACAGAAAGTTATGGATGGTGCTCAGAATTCAGGCAGAAGGCTTTTACAGACCTAATTATACTGAAAGGAGATGAATGAGTTAAAATAGCTGTCTCATACAAATTAAGTATAGTTATAATTTAAGAGCACAGATAATTTATAAATGGGTCTATCTCAACATTTTTGTAAAATGTTACGCATTATATTTCTACCTTTGAGTTCAAGACTTTACTGTAATATAATCTCATAGAAATGCATGTTTTACTTTTTTCATGGTTTCAATGCCTCATATACCAATAATTAAAACTAGATAATATGAAGTATAAGACATTTCATAATACACTTACCACCAAATCCACATGCTCAAATGCAATTTTTAGTAATATATTTTACATATCTTCCTGCATAAAAATATCTATCATCTGTTTCTACTATTGATACTACTATTCACACAGTATTTTCTGTATGCAAATATTTTTGTATGCATTGTGTTACGCCAGAACTTCAATCTTACAGTATTTCAATCATTCTTGGGTTAATGACCCTGTGTCCAGACACTGTATTCTAGACAACATCGTTTTCCATTTTAGTGAGAAAAACATCAGTGACTTGAGCTGCATGCTCCCCATAACACTGCAGGAAAATCAAGGATGTACATGAAAAGGCCAAGAAGGGAGAGGCACAGACAGACATCTTAAGACGTATTGAAAAGTTGTGTTAACCAAATAGAAGCAACAGCTCAACAAATAATTACACACCCACACCTTTGTTTATGGATATAAGCTGACAAATGGCACATCCAGTTTTCTCTCTCTCTCTTCTACTGGCTGCTGTGGTTGAGTCATGTGACATTGGCAGCATTCCTGTGGCTCGTCTGATCCCCCAGTCCTTCACACAACAGCAATAGACTGGACCTCATGTCAGACTGCAGCTATAAGGTTGTGTGGTTCATAACATACGTTTAAAACTATCATAATGTTTGAATGACAGAATAGCTTATCTCTATTACAGGTTTTATTCTCAATTTTTTAAAATCTTGCGCTTTTTTCCTGTAAATATAGTGATAATTTCCTATTAATTTTTAACCATTCATTCAACTGAGAGACACACGTAATATGCTGTTGGCACTCTTCTGTGTTGGCACTCCCTTGTACCTACTTTCACTTTCAAATACATAGAATCATTTTTAAATACTATAAGTAATTAATATCACCTCTCATATTATTTGGACCTGAGACACAAAGTAACTACTCTCTGCAACCCTACTATTACTATAACTTCCAGATGAATTTCAGAAAGCCAGACACACATATTTGTGGTTCCAGTTTTAACATGAGTAGCTGCTTCTGGGATAAGTAGAAAACAGTTCACATTATACAACAGAATTAAACTCAAAACTCTGTCCTAACTAGACCTAAAAATTTTCTGCATTATCCACTGAATGTATCTTTAACACACACACACAGAAGAGAGATCCTAATAGGAATCACTAAAATACACTATTGAAAAAAATAAATAGTAGTAAATAAGTACTTTCCTAGCTGAAAAATGTGTAACTCTACAGAAAAATGTGTAAAATATTTAATGAAAAAATTCTGTCTAAACCTACAATTCAGAACATGTGGAGAAACTAAACCTCTGCATTGGAGCCTTTTTCACACATCCTTTAAAATTTTATGTAACATGTTTTCCATAAAAACAGTACTTGTCTGCAGATGGGTATGTTTTACACACACACACCTTCCACCTAGATCTATAACCAGAGTATTTTCACAGCTATTTTATGAGCTAAAAGGATATGCACAAGGAATAAGCAAGGACAGAAAAAAGCTAGAAACACCACAATCAAGATAAAAATTCTATGCTATTGAAAAAAAATGGTCAAATTCTGACCATCTTGAAGGAAGTTATGAATCCATTCTGGGGGGTCAGGTTTTTACCTAACCACCCAGCTGTCAGGAGATTGCTACTGTGAACAAAGAACAGAAACTGTGAGTTTAAATCACCATTTAATTCCATTCACAGTTCATTCACTGGGCAATGACCAAGTAATGGTCAGGATAAATATCAGTAATATTTTTCTTGTCATTCCTAATACTAACCTCAGTCAGGCAAATTGCTCTACCAGGCTGGTGGTTTTTTTTGCCTAGCAGTCAGCTACAATCAACTCTTTTTAACAGAAGGTTCTTCAGCTAGGGCCACAGAGATAAAACGAGGAGGGGGAAGAGCAAGAAGATTACAAAACAATAAAAAAAAATACATTTACTATTATTTCCAAAAGTAATGGATTCTGAGTACTCAAAGTAAGCAGTCTTGCATACTGAAAAAAAATCCTGCCTTAATCTGTTTTAAACACTGTAGATGTTTAGAAAACAAGAAATCTTAGAGACAACAATGGCGTTAGCTACTTCCATCCTTCTTCCAAAGCTCTTCTTTCTTTTCCTGTTTCAACAAGTTCACAAAGTAATTTTCACCTTGCTTTTATCCACAAAACAATGATACAGAAATTATACCATGGTATCACTTCAATCACCAGCTGAATCCAAACATGCTTGCTTTACTAAGTTGTTAGACCTTTTACTAGCCCTAAGCAATGATGGAAAGAGCAAGAAATAAACAGAGTGGGGAAACAAGAAATAAATTTCAGTTAATGAAGGGTAGAAATATTTTAAGGTCAGGTTTTGTGGAGAAGTACTGAAAAATTACTAGAACGTAAAATGTTTTTGTTTCCTATACTATTATAATGCAATGGTGCAGATTCTTTCTTAAAAGACTTTGAATTGAGAGTTCCCAAAAGATAATTAATGTGAGGAATACAAACAGGGAAGCTACAGTAGCAGGGGAACCTTCTCCATTCGTAATAGAAACTGCATTTAATGATGCTTGCATTTTTATTCCTGCAATTTCTTTCCACAGAATTTTGACAAACATCTGTCAAAGTTATTCAATAATGAAATACATACAGCTGGGTTTGGAAAAACAGTGAGATTTGCATATGTGAATCTAGGAAATCACATAAATAAGTTTCCTTTTACATGATGAATATTGTAATTCAGTTATATCTGCAAGCGAGATGATTAAGGAGAACCTCAAAAAAAAAAAAAGGTAGAAACAAGACTTTTCAGTTTCAACAGAAGAGGCAGATTCTTTTATATGTTTTGAAAGTATCTCAGAATTTTGTTTATCTTCAGATTGTTTTTAATAAAACATACTCAGATTATTTTTTTCATATTTTGGACAATATTTTTTCCTATGTGTACAAAACTACTTAAGAAGTTCGTAACTTCTGTTAAAAACCCCCAACAATACACATAGATATTCTGCTTTTTTTTTTTTTTTTTTTGGTCTGATATCTTCTACATTTCCCTGCTTATCCTTCCCCTCTTCCCACCTCTAATCCAATTGTGAACTCCGGGTATTCACTCCAAAAACACAGAGGGAACAAATCAAATAATTTATTTTTAAAACAGTGTCACGATTCCACACTAAAAAAGGGCTTCCTAGCTTGAGCAAAGTATGCATTAGTACTTGACTGCTGAACCAAATAGCTTTTGCTTTCTAAGATGAACTCTTCCTACCTACAAGGCAACATCATCTATTTTACAAAACCCAGAAAAATCTTCCATAATAAATGCCACAGGATAACAAGACACATCATCTTATCTTTCTCTAGAAAAAAAAAAAAAAAAGAGTTCTGGCTAGGTATCAATAAAACCCACTTTTTCCATGATTCCAAGGCATACTCACCAGAATTTAGATTGTATTTTTTCCCTTCACAGACACTACAGGTCCCTTCACAGAATGAGTTTCCTTTCTCCACCACTGACAAAGCCCTGACCAGTTCATAAGAATGGTATATCTCATATTTTTATTTCAAGGGGTTTTTCCATGTTTCTAGAAATTCTGCAGCCCAGCTATACAGGAATGAACTGAAATGTCAAGGTTGATAGTTTTACTGATTTCAATCCCTGACGAGAAATACAAAGTGGATTAACAAAACTGCTAAGGAAGTCACAACTGAAACTTATCTGTCAGCCTGGTCAATAACTCATTGCTCTTTGCTCTTGACTTCAAACTACCACTCTCCAAGCTAGCTCTAGAACTTGTACCAGGAAACTACTCTTCAGAGAGACTTACAAGTCTGATCTCTGCCTCCTTAAGACATGATTATACTATGTTAGAACAGGAGTTGGTATCTCTATAGGGCACCATACTGAACCCTGTAGATGTGCCAGCACCCTAGAGAGAGCTCTGGGACTGCCAGTGCATCAGGACACTGAATCATGTGGACAAGCCCAAAATGTTAATAAGTATAAACAGCAGGTAACCTAATTAGGGATTTCTATACTCAGAAGAAAAAACGGCATGACCAAAAAGCTTGCAGTGCTTAAGTGCAGATGAAATAATTTGTCACTGGTTGGAGTAATTTGTTTCTTTGATTAACCCTTAAAAGCACATAAACAAAACATTAAGCATTTCAATAAAGTTGTCCTATAACAGTTGTTTTTGAAAATAAAATAGGTGACACACAGAAGGACCATCAAGATACATGAAGCATTAGTCCATCAGGTCAGTTACCATAGCTGACTAGATTCAAGCAGCAACATTTTAATCTCTATCCGTTATCACCCCTTCAATATTCTGTAATTGCATCACTCATAAAATCCTAGAAGAGTTTGTTGGAAGGGACTATCTAGTTCCAACCCCCTGCCATGGGCAGGGACATCCACCCCTACAACAGCTCAATCAAAGCCCCATCCAACCTGGCCTTGAACGCTGCCAAGAAGGAGGCAGCCACAGCTTCTCTGGGAAACTTCTAGTGCTGGCACCTTCTCTGTTCCAGGCTGAACAAAGCCAACTCTCTTAGCCTGTCTTCACAGGAGAGGTGCTCCAGTCCTCCAGTTTTTGCGGCCCTCCTCTGGACTCGCTCTGACAGGCTCATGTCTGTCTTCTACTGGGGAGCCCAGAGCTGGAGGCAGTACTCCAGGTGGGGTCTCTCAAGAGCAGAGGGGCAGAATCACCTCCCTTGACCTGCTGGTCACACTGGTTTTGATGCAGCCCTGGATACTGTTGGCTTTCTGGGCTGCAACTGCATGCTGCCACCTCATTTTGAGCTTTTCATCAATCAACACACTCACATCCTTCTCCTCAGGCCTGTTCTCAATCCAGAGATTGCCCCAGCCCATGTGCAGGACCTTGCACTTGGCCCTGCTGAAATTCACAAGGTTTGCACAAGCCCAACTCTCAAGCCATTCAAGGTCCCTCTGGATGGTATTACAGACTGTACCACTTCACTGGAAAAGGTGTTTTTCTTTATCTCTTTAAAGAATACAAATTCATGGATGCATGCCATAGTAAATTGCCTGTAGCATATGTACTTTGATTACCAATTGTTGTAGACTGTATTCCATACATTACAGAATGTAGTCCATTAAGTTTCTCCTTGTAACTGTTCTTTTTCCCTTTATCCTAACAATACATAATAAACCCATGTTCTTTTGCTTCACCAATTTATTGTCCAAAAATATTAGCAAGAAAATTCTTCGTGGACAAAGACAACAATAAAAAACACTAACGAGCATTGTATAGGAGTCACACAAATGTATCGAAATATTGGTGAATTGTAAAAGGAAGCAAGGACTGAAGAGAAGGGTATTACTGTAGCTCTACAAATTTGCAGATTATTTTTCTTTTTTAATGCAAAAGTAATTGCTTCAGAACATGCATGAAAATTTCTGAGTCAAAAACCAGATACAAAAGAAATAAACTCATACTTGGAAAAACAAAGTAGGGGAATAATTCCTTGAGAGAAGAGGGGTTCAAGAAATCACTCAACCTGAGAAAAACAGACACTGCCTGAGTGTCCAAAGTCCACCTGGAGTGGTGAAATAACTATGTAATAATCTAATGGAATGTGACAAATAGTAACATAATGAAAATACTAATTAACTGCATGTGTTTTCTACATTTCAATGGCTGCTTACGTGTCCTCTATTAATAACACTGAGCTTGAATTACACAGAAAACCAAGTATGAGTCATTTTTAAAGTTGAGCATCAAGTTATCAAGTATTTAAGAAGGGAATAATTTGAAAATAACATTATCAAATACATTAAAACTATAACTTCTCATCAAAATTTACCAGAAATCTAAAATTAGAGCTTAATGTTTCATCTTTCAGAAACTCTTGGTGAAAACTCAAGCAATAAAAATTATTACATTAATTCTCCATTACACTAGCTTTAGATCTTTGCATTCTTACCATGTTATGATAAAATGCTAAAACTAAAGTTTAGTAGTAGCTTATTTGTATATTTTGATTAGTAGACATTTTTCCCATGAAAGCATTTCATTCGTTAAAACCTTTTATGCCAACAAAGACCAAAACAGGCTCTTCCTGCCATTTTTTAAAAATGGAAACAAATACAAATAATAACTAAAATAAATGTAAGAAATTTTTCTCTCCTGATGTCTTTGGTGGGCTTTCAGTTGACCAGTTGTTACCTCTGTAGGTGCTATATATAAAACAACACAGTTACTTTAGTAAGTATTGTATAATAAACATAGAGGAACTATTTGAAATGTTTTCTTCACTATGGCTAATTCAAGATATTTTGTATAGGTGACACCCCCTCCCTTTTTAATCACAAACTGATCAGTGAAATCTACCCAAAGAATTTCACAATACACTTTCCATCTTGCTGTTATAAAAAAGTTAATCCAAATTTCTGTCATCTCTGATAATGGCTTATAAAGAAATATTTTGAGTGGCCAGAATTTGGCCTGTCTTTTAGCAATGACCATAAGAATGACAGATAAACCCAAAAATTATCAGTGTTTTAAAACAAATCCATCTGATTGGGTAAGCATTAATCGTATTTTTCTATCACATGAAAGAGGTAAGATGTATATGAATGCTCTAATAGATAATTTTATAACATTTGAAATTTTTCCTCTTGCTTTTTTTTGAGATAACTTCATTTAATATTTTCATTCTTTCATTACTGTACCAAACTACATCCTTAAAGTAGTTGTAACAAGGCTGCATTTTTTTGTCACGGAGATTTTAACAGAATTACTGTGTGCACCTTAGCATTCCTTACAGAAAGGAAATATGGAAGAGTCCCAGCACAGAGGTTACAGTTCACAGCAGCAGAGCATTACATTCCAAGTTGAAGAACACGATATACAGAAGCTAAAGACTCAGATGTGAATTTAGTTTCAGGAACCAGCCACAGGATCTTTAACATTAGCTGTGCTGGTGATTTCTGCCAGGTCAGTATTGTTTACAGATGTGAGACAGTTAACTGAATAAACTCATTGCTCCCAGATAAATGGCAGTGCTGCAGGCACTTCTGCATTAGGTTTATCCAAATTCGTGAAGAAAATTTCAGGTACATTAGGACACAAAGTTTAATTATAGAGCCTGCTATCCCAATCTGCAGCGTATGCAAACTCTCCTCTCATTTTAAGCCTCACAATTTCCCTACTGCAAATTCTTACAGGTGCTGAATTTTACCTGGCAAAGGCAGGGTTCTGAATAACCCGGGGGCTGCTGGTTAACAGCTAAGGGACATGACATGAGACACTAAGTGGAGTTTAACAGACTCACAGGCACACAGCACATGTCACTGGCCTTAATAAAGTCAAATGTTTCAAACTAGGAGTTATTCATTCGTGAGGAGACTGGGAAAAGAGAAGATATTTTTTCCTAGTATCCACTCAATACAAACACAAAACTTTGATGCTACACCCACTGACACAGTATTTATGCATTGCTGGGGCACACTCACAGTTCTCACCTCGTTGTAGTTGAAGTTTTGAGCCAGACCAGCAGCAACAGGGTTATGGTAGAGAATGGACATACAAAGATCACGTAACAGCGTAGGATTAAAATGTGCAGTGTTACTGAGACTAGAGACAGACACCCTTCACCCTGATGGCAGGTTTTTAGTAAGCATAAAGCTGCCATTGCAGGATTTGGTCAGTTGACTATGATTATTTGTTTGTGTTAATGGTGATTGTGTTAGAAGATGTTCTTTCAAACAATGATGGTGGTTGGGTTAGTTACCGTTCAATTAATGACTATACCATAGCAAAACCAAACAGGCAAGATGAACAGAAATGAACCATTGGAAACTCTGCTGATAGCTAGACCGGAGGAGGGATGGAGGGAATTTTAGAATAACTGACTACATTTAACTCAACTACCTCATCTTTGAAGCATACTTCTGAAGCAGCTCTATCAGAAGAGGGGATCTGGGGCCCCCAATAGAAGAAAGATGTAGAACTGTTGGAGAGGGTTCAGAGGAGGCCACGAAGATGATTAGAGGGCTGGAGCACCTGCCCTATGAAGAGAGGCTGAGCAGGCTAGAGAAGAGAAGGCTGCGGGGGGACCTCATTGCAGCCTTCCAGTACCTGAAGGGACCTTATAAGCAGGAGGGGATTCAACTTTTTAAAAGGGTAGACAATGGCAGGACAAGGGGGAATGGATTGGAGCTAAGGGAAGGAAGTTTTAGATTAGATATTAGGGGGAAGTTCTTTACAGTGAGAGAGGTGAGGTGCTGGAACAGGCTGCCCAGAGAGGTGGTGGATGCCCCGTCCCTGGAGGTGTTCAAGGCCAGGTTGGATGGGGCCCTGGGCAACGTTGTCTAGATCCAGGCCTGGAGGTTGGTGGCCCTGCCTATGGCAGGGGGGTTGGAACTCTACAGTCCTTGGGGTCCCTACAACCTAGCCCATTCTATGATTCTATAATTCATGCTACCATCTTTCCCTAAACTTTTCCAGCATCTAACCGAGAAATTATTTTTCAATTGTAGGGGTGTGAACCCAACAAAACTGACCAAGAAACCAAACATGGTTACTGATGTTTTATGCTCTGAGTCTGAAGGTATGAAGATTTTTGGTGACATATAAACACTTATATGAGGATACTGGTACTCTGAAAATGATGGTACCATCTTCAGAACACAGATGTGTTGTTCACCAAGCCTTTATCCCACGTAACCCTTCTTATTAACAACAAGCTCAGAGATAAAATTTTGCAGTAGTTTCAAATAATAGGACATCAAAGCATCCATTTTTTGTCACTAAATTTCAGAGTCTCTGGATGCTTTTTGGAGAAAAACTAACATGAATGTTTACTCTGCTACTTGAAAAGCAGACCAGAACAGTGATGTGTAATAGAATTGGAAGTTTTCAGAAATTTCTGCCAGCTAGTGATCTTGAAAAAATAATGCTGCAATAAAATGAGAAAATGCTGGACATTTTTTATATCAAGAATACCAGAAACCTTCCTAGCAGCCACTGTCACCCACTGCAGAGAGATCTTCTCTCAGGAATCCAACTGAGGAGCAGGATAAACCACCTTTCTTATACACTGACTTTATTAGCATCTCCAAATGAAACTGCTTATGTTGATCAAAGATCATATGTGAAAACTAGTATCAGCCAGACAAAGCTATATCAAACTGATTCCTGCTGATCTTACAAGTATTTAAGAGCTTTGGATCTCTAGAGATGAAAAGCTTGTCCATACCGTAGCAGAATTAAAATTATATTTCTCATTATGAAAATGAACTGGAGAAAAGACTGGAGGTGTTGAAAACTCAGCTGCAGTAAGTACTTGGAAAAATGTACTCTTTCCAACAGCCGACTGGTTATCAGCAGGACTGGTTTTTGTTTTGGTTTTGAGAAATCAATAGTACATACAAGGACTCAGAGAGGTAGTTTTAGCAAGGAACATCCACAAGTTAATACAACTGCCCAGTTTTCACTGTGGTATTCTCAGTGGCTCTTCAGTTCAGTTTCCGATTGGAGATAAACATGTCAACTACAGTCATGGAGTGTGGTCGCAGAATCACAGGCTTGATGAACTGCCAAGGTTTCATCATCATTTTATTGTTAAGCACTACACAAATCTTGGCATTGAATTTGTCTGCCTTAAAAAGGTACTGCAAGCTCAGAAGCATTTATCTATGACACTTAGAATAAAAATGATGGACTGGATTTGGCAGATGCTCAGATTGTCGACAACTGAAGAGAGCTAAGCATTCACCACAGTCAGAGGTAAACTCCGTGGTGTGGCTACCTCTGAAAAAACACATAGAATATTCATAACAATTGGAAACTAGACCAGTAGGTTAAACCTAGAGATCGTTTCAAGAGAGTCATGGATGGCTGTATTAAAGGCAGAATGTGCCTATGAATGATTCAAAAGGCTGGGATGCCCTTAATCTAAAATCATCATCAGAGAATTTTTAAGGAAAACTTACTGGAGGCTCCTGAATTAACTAATGCACATTTGAATTTAAATAAGTACAAGAAAGTAGAGCAGAGCATGAAAACATATGAGATTTGCGCAACAGAAGTAGTGGTATTGAGCCTGAGGCGGTAAATGAGTATAGTCTAATTTACTGACTGTAGATACTAGTGAATTGATTAGCTTTGTCTTTGAACAATACTGCAGCCAGAAAATTTAATGGAAATTATAGGAAGTTCAGTGGATTTCACAACTAATGTAACCCCAAATTTATTCCATTTTGACCACCGTCTTTGCCAACAGCCACAGTTCATGCATCAATCAGACTTCAAGGTGAAGAAGATGGGCTTGAAAAGTTTGAACAAGGTTCCAACTTGTCTCTTAGGGAAAAAAAATGCTATTAAGCATGAGGTACTTGTCTATAGAAGAGGAAGAACAGCAAGGGGAGAGAGAGATCACGGAGGACAACCATACTGGCATGAGAGAAATAAAGTAACCACTCAGAAACAGAAAGTGTTTGAAAGCAAAAGAAAATCACAAGGGAAAGTTTAAATTCCTCCATAGAAAAAATTCCTAACAGCTCTGCCAACTGGTACAGAAAGTGTGCTGGTTTTCCAAATATATATTCCATCTATTAATGCATCAACTAAGGACTGAAATAATTAATCTCTAATAAAAATAATATGTTCATGTTATTTTAAAAATACTCATTCTGAAAAAGAGGCTTACAAACCTTCCAAATTGGTTGTTGATGAAAGTGGAAGTATTTGCTGAAAATACAGACGTTACACCTAACAATATCTCTTTCATTCAGTGGAAGACCCTATGTAGAAATGGATTTTCTTTTTTAATTTCTCCCTGTAATACTTCCTAAACTCTTCCTAAAAACAAGCACACAACAAATAATAAAAAAGAAATGTTAAGTTTGGTGCTATTTAACACTTTTTTATATGTGCCACATCTGATTTTTTTTCTGAACTTACACTAATAGCTTTAGTAAACACTAGTCATTATACAAAAATCTCTCAGGTTGCTTAGAGTCTTTTTTTGGATTTTTTTGTTTTGTTTTTTATCTACTGTTTGGGTTTTTTTCAGTGTTCTTCAAGAAGAACTTAGAATATCTGCCAGTACTAAAAACATACTATTTCAGAGGACAATCACACCTTCTCCAACATACAGGACAGCTCCTTGTGAGCCACAGTTCAATGATATTAGAACATTTACTACTAATTGGTGGACATTCAGGATGAATCTGGAAAAACAGAAAAAACAGCTTCCAATGATTCTCAGGCTCTTACTTCTAGGGTTTTTTTTTTCAAAGGGTTAATAGGTGCTTCCAGAAAAAAACAAACACAGCTGTATGATGGTCAACTAACAGGAAAGCAAAGCCAATCTGGTAACAGAATTTCTATCTAAGCAAGTTCTCACACGCATATAGCCTTGAGAAGTAAGCAAGTGTAGTTTGATGGTTTGTGGGGGTTTTTTTTATTTTCTTTCTTCTTGTTCAAAACTTGAGGAGGTTAAGGCAGACAGCACAGAGCTTCGGAATCTCTTTTCATTTTCCTGTTCTATGTTCTCCCACAATTTATTTGCTTGTCGTTTCAACTTCAGCCAAGGACAAGTTTTCAAAGAATGTAAAGAGTGCTGCACATATCTCCTCTTCCCCCAGCAATAAGCAAACCTAAACCACTCTGCTATACACATACATACTTTGTACTGCTTGTATGGTTAAAAAGGCTCTAATTTAGACTTGGCTGCTAATATAGAGGGACTTAGAAAGTTACATGAAATTACTTTTCTCCCTCCTCAAAATAAATGCAATCATTTACTTGTAGGCAATGCTATTTGCTGCACAACTAAGGTTACAAGCACAACCAACTCTCACTAATTTTATCGTGTTTCATTCACTAATATATTCTTAAACAACATACTTTGACAAAAAATCACTAAGTACTTGGCAATGCATATGGTTAAAGGAGAAATATTTGATATTTAAGAGTAGAGAACTATTACAAAACAATTTTTCCACTCCATATTGTATGAGAGCAGTAGTGCACACTAGCTATGCTACCAGAGATTAGAAACAGACAGTAAACAGTAAGTAAAAATGGCTTGGGATGGTGTTAAAGAGACTACAAATCAGTAATTTTGAAGTGAAATAAAAACCTGGTAAGTACACCATAAAACTGGCTCCATACAGTAGAGAATCTATGTACTTAATGCCAACCAACTTGTGCTACCCAATGAGCTAGCCTAAATATTTGCACTTGTTTTCAGTGATCACACCATTTAATACCTGTTTGATGAAGACACTTTAATAGTGTCTTGATCTAGGGTATCAAGAGATATTGAACTAATTTTTAAAAATTTATCTTTAAAGAAAATTTAGATTTTGGATTCTCTCTTCTCCCTTCCTCTGCCTTCTTTCCTGACAAGTATAAAGCGTAATAAAAATTGTTTGGAGAGGACAGTAAAAAGGGAACAAAACCAGCAGATGGGCAGAAAGAAGAAAAAAACTGAACACAACTCTTTGGCTCAAATAACAGTTTATAGAGTTTTAACTATTTCAAGCATTCCTGAAGACCTCACATCAGTAATAGACCACTACCAACCTCACATTCAACAGTATTATTCTGACATTGATTTATTAGATTTTGATCTATGATTGTTTACAGACAATTACATTCTTTCCAAAATTAAAGAGGGTTTAAACAGAAGCTACTAAGACATATGAATTCGTAAAAGGGAGTTTCCAACAAAATCCTAATGTGTATTGGTGGGATCCTTAATAAAAGGTAATTCGAAAAAAATATCTTGACACTGATTCCTGTTAGTATGTCCCTTACTGCAAGCTTTTTACTAACTTTACTATAACCCAAATACTCTATAGGTAAATATATTTAATCAGATTTTAATTGGAGTTTCAATGATTCAAGTACTATCATGAAATTTAATGAAGTATACTGTCTGAAATAGGTGCAAGTCTGCCTACAAGTAACTGCCATACTACTTACACAGAAATGTTAGAAATTAAAATGTTTTCATTAATTTTCAGAGTAATCAGCGGTAGCTTGAAATTCTACAGTGACTTCATAGAGAATTTGGTAACATTTTCAGAATTTGTTTTCCATTTTTAAATTTAAATTTCATCATCATTGACGTTTGCATCACCCCCCCAAAAAATCTTTAGACAGAATTTTCGATTTAAGCCTCCATACTTCAGAAAGATAAACCAAATACTCAACAGCTCTCATCATACCAACATAGTTTCAAGTGAAGTCAGTGGTAATGTGCCAGGTGCAAGTGTACAAATGATTGCTTGCCATCCAAAGAGTATTTACAAGGAGAACAATAAAATTCTAAATAAAATTAAAAATCAGTATCCTGGTGAAAAACTATTAAAAAAATTGAAAATATAAATTAATTTTTAAAAACCCCAACCAACTACCTTCTTGCAAAAGACTGATGGATCAAACGTGTTTTGTGACTTGGTATTGTGGCAACAGCAGCTTTTAATGCAGACTCAGATTAAACCAAATAAAAGACAAATATTTTGGATTAATGTAACATGCATAACTTTTTTTCTTTTACTGTGAAAAAAAAAGGATGCACTTCAATAAAACAAATTGAAATTAAGTCAGATTAGTTCTCCTATAATAATGGTCTACAAGTTCTTGGCATTGTAAAATGATATGCTATCACTGCCTAAAAATCCTAGTCCTGGTTTAAACTTCAAAGTGGTTTTCTTTTTCAAGAACAGTTGTTTCTTTTTTTTGCTTGGGTTTTGGTTTTTTGTTTGTTTTAAGAGAAAGACTATTAAAAGATACCATTTAGTTCGCGTTTAACATAGGGAATACTTGGGCAAGCACCACATATATATAAATTACCATTGCACAAGAGCGACTTTTTAATAGTGGCACCTATATGATTTACAGGTGATGGGCTTTAAAACACCACTCAGCTTAAAATAGTTCTTTGAGTTTCTAGAAAGCCTACAAAAGGTATGGCAAACTGTACAACTCTTTATTGATGCATGTCATATTAAGCTGACACCAGGCACCACTGGTAGGAAACAGGACTCTAGCAGTAGTACTTAAAACTGCCAACCTGTTAAAATACTCTAAGGCATTTTACTGCCTACACATAAAACCAGATTTATACCCACAACTAAGCATCTGCAAGCACGCATAAAGTCAGGAATTTAGGATGCAATTCACTACTATTAAGGTGCTGTGTTCCACATATGCCTTAGAAAGAGATGTAGCCCCATCATCGACATTCGACGCTGAGAAGCAACCTAAGTAATAATGTATTTAGCAAAGTTCTCTACTGTAAAGATTCTGGAAAGGAAACATTGAAGGGGAAGATACAGGCCATAATACTGCATAAAATTTCTTTTTGTTTGTATGTTAATTAGTTGCTAACAATGGTTTTCATTCAGTGATTACATCATTATACTACAATATGTACAAGTGTGCTTCCCTAAGGGAAGATGGAACAGAAAGGCTCCTGGCAGACTCAAGATGTTTAAGATGTTTCTCAGTCTCTCATTTATAAGAAAAACCTCATACTCAATGTCTTTTGGAAGCATGTTAGCTAGTCAACCTTTTTTTTTTGTTTTTTAAATACTAATTTGCTACAGTTGCAAAGGAACACTGAAAGTAACTGGTGTAACTGATCCAGCACTGGCTTACAGAAAGAAATTGAAAGCAGTAGCAAGGAAAACCAAACTCCTAAACTAATGTTAATCTAAATGTTGTTATACTTACAAGTGCCAGCATTGGTAGCCTGCTGGCTGGGTTTTGAAGTGTTTTAAGATAGCAATTCAATAAAGCAACACCAAATGTTGATATGGAAAACGCTTCCTTATCACTGACATTTAAGAAAAGGTAGCATTTACAGAGAAAGGCTTTTTGAATGCTTAGGGAATGGAGGTCTGCTTCATGAAAAGATGAAAAACAACAGTGCAGTGGGGCTGTACAGTCATTCCTTCTGTACACTGTCGTGAGGAAGAAAAAAAGAAGCTGAAGCTTGGAACCCATACCAAAGCAAAAGGAGAAAGGAATTGGAAGGCTTTTTATCACTAGAGAAATGAATAACTTCAGTGTGCCTTTCAAAAACAGCAGTGTAGCATAAATCATCTACAGGAAGGAATCTCTGGATAACCTTGGAACTAAAACTTTGATCCACGTGATCACAGTGGTTTCATATGACTTCAAGAGGCAGGAGTTTCACCACCTGCCTCTTGAAGTCATATGAAACCACTGTGATCACGTGCCTTCACTCCTCAATCCTGTCTGTTTCAGGGTCTCTCTACTTTCCTATTCTACGCCTGTGGGAGAACCCAGGCTCCCTCCTGCTCCCCAACCCATATACGTTGTTTGGCTGGTTTCATCAATTGCTTCCCATAAGGCATTTATGATGGCATAAAGCAAAAGTAGGGATGTCAGAATATGTGCTAATACTCTCTGCATTCCTAAAACGCGTCTTACAGAAACTTGTCTGCTATATTTCACTTGTCCTCTCATGCAGCATACAGCAATTTTTAAGGCTCTAGGCTTACAGCATGAAATATTTATCTCTGTCATAACATTTTGGAGTATTCCGTTCACTGGATGTGCAAAAGCGTAAGAAAAGGCAATAGTTAAAGCCACTCACCAGTTATTTATGGTGTCAGTGTTTGATAGAAAAGACAAAACCACTTCAAAATACACCTACATAATATATTCCATAGAATCAAGAACTAATCTGTAGGGTTACCCCCCTAGGATTTGCTGGTAACACACATGCCAAGTTACAGGGGAGAAAAAAAAAAAAAAAGGCAGACTCAATTTCTGAAAGAGAATGCCTTGTTGAGAGATAAAATACACACATGAGATTAAAGGTTTAACAGTCAAAAAAAAAAAAGAAAATGAGGATTGCAACTGCCCTATGCTTAAGCAATCACTATTTCCTTCTTTGTTGAAAAAGTTATTCCTTCTTTGATGTTAGAGATTTGCTCCTGAACTGTATACAAACAAAGGTATAGTTTAATTTGGAATAAGAAATTTCACCACCTTCACAGCTTTATAAAAGTAGCTGATGTTTAGCTGTTGCCAGGCAGTCAAGGACTTTTCAGCTTTCATGCTGCTCTGATAACGAGAAGACGGGGGGCACCGAGGAAGGTGGGAGGGGACACAGCCAGGACAGGTGACCCAAACTGGCCAAAGAGGGTATTCCGTGCCAATGATGTCATGTTTAGCACAAAGGGGGCTGGTGGGGGTAGGAGCAGGCAGCTCCAGGACCTGCAGTTTTGAGGAAGGTCCAGTTTCGGGACAGCTCTGAGCTGTACAGCCTGAGCTGTGCAGTTCAGTGAGAAACTGCTTTGTGTATCACCAGCTTTGTGTATTTTGCTATAAATCTTGTCATTGTTATTTTTCTCTCTCTGCTGTCCCAGTAAACTGTCCCTATCCCAACCCACGAAGTTTAGTTTGTGCGTTTTTTTAGTTTCTTTTTCTCCCCCTCTCCCCGCACTGTCCCGCTCCCCAGTTCCCCCCCACACACCTTCTTAGAGAGTGAGAAGCTGCATATGCTTAGCTCTCAGCTGGGGCAAAATCATGACAAGTTCTAAAACAGTTACTAATCTTCTTCCTAGTACCAGAACAGTAACACTAAAGACTTACCATTTTTCAGGCATAAATCACATTAACTCTTCACACAGTTTGTTGGGTGTTGACTAAAGGTCAAACAGCCAAACATAAAAAATATAAAGTCAAAGAACCTTGTTAAAGAAAGAAACTGATTAAAAAAATTCTGGGAACACGTAACTCTTCAGAGATTCCAACAAGGTATGAGAGTACCACTGGAGAACTGTACGTAACCATAGATGGTATTAAAAGATGACCATGTGATTCAAGTATGTTTGACTTGAACATAATTAATCAAAAAAGATTGCTATAACCAAATAAGTATTGAAGAAAAACTGAAAAAAATCTGTGTATAAAATGAAATGTCAGGAAGTTGCAGAAATGATAATGAAATGCTTGCCTTTGAGGCAGTTTGAGTTGCAAATTATTATTGCTTTTTTGATACACACTGATTATGATAACATATTTTGAAGCACTCCCATCTGTAAGTAGTTGTTTTACTATAGAAATATCTCACTGAAAAAAAGCTTGCAATTCTAAATTTAATACCTCTATCATGGAAGTTTATAGAAAAATTCTCATTACTATTAGGTAGAATTTTTATTAGAATAAAAAACATATTTCACTTTGGAAGAAAACCAACACATTCTGTTAAAATTTGGGGTTAAGATGGAATTGGTACTGAAAAGCATGTCTGCTAGCTTTTTGTAATGCTATTTCTGTCCATGACAGAGCAAAGACAAGTATTTTGCCTCACTTTGATTTCTGAAATAGTTCAGAATCAGTTTTTAAATTTACTTAGTGTTTTAAAGTGATTTCGCATTTAAAAAACAGCCATGGAACAAAATAATCCTATGGCCTTTAGACAGACAAAATGGTATCAGTAGGATCAGAATGATGTGTTAGGTTAATTTTGGGAGGTTGTTTTATTTTGTTCTTTACTGCATATACACGAAACAAATTATGTGGTGTACATTTGAATTTTTTTTTCAAAGTGAGGGAGGACATTTTGCCCACGTACAAAATGAGTTTAAGCCACACCTAAAATTCAAGATCTGTCTCATAACTAAAGAAACACTCTGAGCTTAAGGATGGAGGATGATTACTGACAGAGACATGATCACTGCACTGTAGAATAATCTCGGTTGAGAGGGACCTTAGGAGGACTCTAGTAAAGCATTCTCCTCCATTGACTATGAGCACAACCAGATTGCTCATGGTTTTATCCAGTCAAACATTTAACAACACCAAAAATGGAAACAGCACTTTTCCAGGCACCCACTTCTACTGTAGACCGTCTTCATGAGAAAGAAGATTTTACACCAGTCCATCAAGACAGAAGAGTTCTCAAGACAGACTGCTACAGCACCTCCAGTAGAGTATGACTTGTTAACAGGATTTTACATTAGGTTCTGTGCCACTGCAAACCATGATGTCACAACTTGGATAAAAATTCACAGCTTCCAACATCAGCTTTCAACAAGCTTTATAATCCCATACATCTACATACATCTTTGATTCCATTCTGCATGATACTAAAGATGTTCTTGGTCTAAACTGAAATCAAGTCCCATACTAGTAATGGAGAGATTCCTTACCGTTCCCCATGATGGAAGCTGGGTACATACTGATCTTAGCGCCAAAATACCTGAAGGGTAACCTTTTTTTCAAGGGTTGAATTGAAAAAAAGGCGAAGTGGACACTATCATTAATTAGTATCTGTGGATCAGAGCACCAGGGACAGACATCCCCATAACTGCCGTAATAATATTCAAGACCAGACTGCTAGATTTTAAGTTTCAAAACAAAGCAGTTCAGAAATTGAACTGAAATTCAACAGCCTAAGTAAAGTGGGTTTGTGATTCCTGTTTTAACAAATAGCATTAACCAACAGTTATAATGAGTTAGCTTTAACGATGCTCTAACTTTCTCCAGGAGTATACAGGGATAAAATTACTCTACAGTGCACTGCAGTTTGCAGGGCATTTTCACCCTCTTTTGACTCATGTACGAAGCACATGCTATATACAAGTGCAGGTAAATGCAAAAGGTGAATTCCTGCAGTGTCATTTCCTTCTGGACTGTTCGGTATTTTCCAGAAAGCCCTGTTCTATACTGTTCTAAAGATCAGTCACCAGTATTTGTCAAGTGTATTAACAAAACCCCTTCCTTTCACATTAACCTCTAGCTTTCCAGCACTGAACAGAATCAATTTAAAACAAAGGGTATTTTATTTCAGTAGCATTTACCCATATCAAGGCACAGCCAAGTGTTTTGTTTTGGGCTTTTTTGGTTTCAATTACTAAATGTGTATGAGATAAAGGAAGAACTCAAACCAGCATAAAACTGTGAAAGTACATTAAAAACACCAAAAATTAATGCTCGTATGTTTTCTTGTTACGGTATAACATTTTGTCCTGGTAGCACACAGAAGGTTATGAACTTCATGGGACACTGCTAGCTGGAAGCACTTGGTGACGGGTTTCAAATCTCTAGCTGTGTAGATAATGTGCTACATCAGCACAACAAGTTGATACAGTTGTCAGCGATTTTAATGAACATGTTTTCTCCAAATAAACTAGCAGAACCCAGCCTACAAATTAATGGGCATGACATACTGCGTCCTTCATTGTGACAGACCAAATATATACCAAAGTCCATCCAGCTAACCATGCTACCTATCAGTAGAGTGGAAATAGTGGGGGGTTTTGCCCACATTTACACGTGAGTGAGAGGAGCTGTTAATAGGCCTTCACACAATTTTTGTTTGAAAGAAGCAACACATCCACCAAAAGAAAATAGTCTAGAAAACGTAAGCAGTGGAAAAATTACATGCTGAGTAATAAGCAACAATCACGCTGATTTTTTGAAACCAAAAGTGTTCGCACTTAATAATAAACTAATTTAAAGAGAAACATAATGCTACAGGCATAGGTGACATTTCATGCTCATAGCCATGGATTGCTCCTTTTGGAACCATGGTGTCAGAATTTTGATTTTACAATAACTGGAGTGGCATTTTGGACTGAACTGCAAAATGAGTTTAACCATCCCCCTTCTCTCCATGCATGGAATCACAGGCATCCATACAATGATGCTTTTTCAGTATACACCTAAAACATGTGAGGGGAGTAATTAGATGCTGTTGGTTATTTTGTTTAATACTGCCTGAACTTCTGCCCAGACTTCCAGCTGCACAAAGGTAATCTGCTCTTAAATGAATCTAGGAATGAGATCAGTATGGTAATCTCAAATAAGAAAACAAAATGAAACTAAGGAAATACTAAAGAGAAAAAATCTTAGCTCTTTATCTTTCATATTCAGTATCATTCAAAAGAGAGCTTGCTGCTTTTCCTTGGTTTTCGGGGTTTTTTGGGGGGAGGGGATCTTGGGAAAGTCATTTAGTTTTGTTGTTCTTGTTGAACTTATTAAGAATAGCATCATTCTATAGCACTGTCAAAAAATATTTCTCATTTGCCTTTAAAGCAACTTCCCTTTTCATCTAGCTAAGGACATGTAGTGGTGACAAGCATTTAACCTTGACTGTTTTGCAGCTAGACACAAAGATGACAATCCAGATGGCTTTGAATGTAGAAGTTTGCTTAATATTTCAGACAACTATAAACATGTCATACCTATGCTAAATATAGTAATTTTTCAGCCAGCTTATATGTAAATTTAAAAGGATGGATCTAGGTGATGACTGTATATAAAATACTTTTCTTCTATCAATCTATTTTATGAAGACACAACTCTCAATGCAGCTTATACAGTTAAATATCCTCCAAATTTTAACATTAAAGCCTGGCTGATTATACTGACTGCACAGTACTTATTTATCAAAAAGGCTTCCCAAATGAGCATTCTTTCTGCCTAAAAAATATGACCCTTTAAAAACTTTAAAAAAAACTGTTAGAAACCTCCAAAAGCAACCAGAACGTACTACTTTTTAAATACAGTCATAAAGACCTAGGTATTTGATAATGTTTAAGAGATTATGCCAGTATCATATGACAGTACATGGGACTACCAAACTCAGTCCTCATGACCTAAAAAAAATCCCTTAGTTAAAACAACTCTCTGTTTTCCATTGGTTGCCACACAACCCTGTATTAAAAATCTAACAAAGTCAGACAACCAGACAAGTTACGATTTTAGGGAGAGAAATTTTGAACTAAGCCAGAACAAAATGCCCTAAAACTCAAAAATCCTCCCCCTCCACAGAAATAGCAAATTTAGCAATCAAAGCATTTAGTAAGTATTTCTCTCTAAACTCAGATTTAAGGAACATGACAATTATCATTACGGATTTGCTAAATACAAATTTAACTCCACAGAGTTCTCCAGATTCTCCTATTTCCTTTTTTAATTGGACTTTACCATTCTCCCCTGTTAACAACTCTCTTTCTTCAAGCTTGGGTAGATCTAATTTCACATTTTTTTGTCTACTGTTCCTCCCTGAACAGCAAGTGTTTTGTTCAAGATCATGAAGCTTAATTTCAGTCCTGGTAACTAGAGCATGAGTGGCATCCTTCCCCTCTCATCAGCTGTTCCCCTTCTGCAGGTGGGTGGAGACAAATGCAATACCTCGAGTAGCTTCCCTGGATCAGTGATACCCAATTCAAAACAACATTTGCAAATCTTTACACATCTTCAAAATGTTGAGTTCCCTGTTTGCCATGAAACAATTCTCTAGTTGCAAAAACCTTCATTGTGTGGATCTATCAGTACAACACAAACCTGCAAAAGCTAGTCTAAAAATAGTGACAAGATCTCCTAGACTAGCACAAAACTATTAAATCAGTCACCTAAATGCTGACCTCCTAAAATTTCAGGAATCATCAAGTTCTAATCTGAACTTTAATTATTTAGTTACATGAATTTTACATAAATTTCATATTAGAACCAGGAAAAAAACAGCTGCATACTAAAATTTTAGATGTTTGCTACTTAAGAAAACAGTCAAGATTATAAAATGCTGGACATGTGCAAGTTGGATACCTAAATTGATGCAATTTTATTTTTAAAATATAATTCCTACCTATAATTTTCATAAAAAGCTGAAAAAGTTGTGTTTACTTTTTCTTTATTAAGCTTCCAAAACAAATGCCTCCCAGTGTGTAGAAGCATTCCCTTTGGAAAACTCATGTTCCATGAAAACTTTACCCTCGGTTCTTTTGCATTTAAAATAGTGGTCACAGTCAACACTTGCACCCACATTTTGCTCACTCATGTCAAGGCCAATTATACAAAGTCACCTAATTTCATCTATATTGTTCCTGAAGTCCTGGTGCTTAGCACAGCTTGAAAAGGGAAGAAGTGAAAATAAGATGGTTAATCCTCTCAGACTGCCTGTGCAGACAATAGAGAAAGGCTTGTCTAAAGGGGAATTAAAACCATGAGACCACCAAATGTTCCCCCATCTTAACTGAGGATGGTCCCTAGTTTCACCCTATTAGAATAAGGTGTGCAATATGCTGTCTCCTTATGCCTTCTTCTAATTTGACCCAAGGAAGGGTGTGCACTAAAATGCTGAACAACAAAAGAGATGTAAATTCATTCTCTCTTGTAATGTGTTAAGACATGAAAGCTAAAACTATTCTTTTATTGTGAATTAAAGGTGAACTGATAAATTTACTAGGAGAAAGAAAAATTTAAGCCACCACACTTGCAGCAACAATGTTAACTTTTGCCATTAACATGTTAAATGCAATTCTGAAAGCTTATGCTCATTGGTTAAATAACCAGCACTCAGTTTCTCCTCAAACATTTCTTAAGGAAGCTCCACAGATGTCTGCTTAAGTAATGAAAAGGAACAGATCCTCATTGTCATGAATGAGAACGTGTGCAGTGAGCTGCCATCAGCAGTAATGGAACTACCCCATCAGGCAGCGGTACAGAGGCATTCCTAAATATACACGGTGAAAAAGCTTAAGAAATTCAGACTTAAAACAAATATGGAAGACATTCATTGTACATTCTGTGATTATTTAATGATTTGGAATGAAAATATTGACATATTCAGATGCCATGGTTACCCAGAAGACTCCCTCATCTCTACAGCAGAGGGGCATACATTACACTGTATCTCCCCAGGCACCAGTTACCAAAGAATGCAAAAAAAAAAAATTAACTTCTGTCTGCCCTTCCCCATTCCCATTGTTCCCACAGGGTTGATGTGGCAGGGCCAGAAAAATGAAGCCTGTTTATATTCATAAGTTATTCAAGAGGAAGGAAAGATACTTCTGTTTTTACTCCCAAGGTCAATACACAGAAAAATAAGTCTGAAAAAGAATGAAAATATTAGGTACTCAGGAAAGACCACTTAAGAATATATTACAGATATTTGAGATTAATGTGTGAGATGTAATGTGAAGCATAAACTAATATAAAAAAGGGTCAACAAAATTTAATAACAAAAAAACATCCGTTATTTCAGGCTTGTTGGGATAGAAAAAAACAGTCAATGAGGTACTTCAGAATGTACACCTCAGTGAATGTAAGTGAGCAAGAGTTCTCATTATTTCCTTACAGAAGTATAAAGACTGACTGGCTCAGAAAAGTTTATGTTTTAAAATGATAAAAATCAAGGTTATGGGATGAAGTCCAGAATAACGTATTTTGTGGAAGATACAATATTTTAGGATTAGGAAAAATAAAACAAAATAGATGAGAGGACAGACCGTACGAAATAAGAGACAGAAGGAATGAAATCTGGTGGTGGTGAAAATACAAGTAACAAAGATCATAAAATTCATTTCTATGGCAGGGTGGAATAATAGAATTAGAGGTAAAAGCAATTTGCAGTGAGTAAGCAAGAAGTACAGAAGGAAGAGCAAACAATGCATTTTTGTTCTTTGTGTTGATGGATGTCTCTTATTTGTAAGCAAACAAGTACTATTTTTTTTGGGTTCTTTTATTTCCCACAGCAGTATCTTTTGCTGTGGGAAACCTGATGATGTGATGGTAATGACCCTGACTAATGTCTCCTGTTTGAGTTTATTCATTCTGAAATTGGCAACTGTTTCACAGACATGGAAAAAGCCAACAAGAATGCTTTCACAAGTTATTGGGTTCTAAACAAAAGAAATGGAGACTCATCCTGCACTATTACAGAAAATTTCCTCCTTCATGTAACAGTAACCATAAACCAGCCAAGATCCATTTCCTCCTTCCCACCCCCAGTTACACTTACTGAAAGGCTATTTTACAATCTGACTTGGTTGGCAATTAGCAACCTCTCTTCCCATTTCCAGCCAATTTCCAACCTTTTTATTCAGAATCACCTTCTCTTCTGTGATAGGGACAAACTCATACATAAACATGATATTAATCTTGCTGAGCTAAACTCCTGAAATCATTATCTACCTGATTGGCCTGGGGTAGGTGAGGGCCCCACCACTACCTCAAGGTGGATGTTAACCAAACTGGGGATGGGTGGGTAGTGGAAGGTGCCTAAAAGGTGAAGGTACATTTCATTATTGTGTTCTACCTGAGCTAATAAAATGGCATGGATTCACTCAAGCACTTTCACACACACACACTCCTTCAGGCTTTTCTTGTACAGAATTTTCTGTTGCTCTTTTTTCTAATCACTTCCCTTTTCTACATCTGTTCTAACTCCTGAAGCCCATCAGATACCTTTAACCTGATGAGTGTGTGTGAGCCAAGGGTTCAAAATGGAGTCTCAACTGTGCTAATTTACAGAAAGGCAGTAAAAGGTGTGGAATCACAATTAAAACCCAACAAACCAACCCCGATCACAGACTGCATCAGAGTGAGACCCTTCAAAGCCTTTCACTAAAGCATTGGGCATGCAAAATACTTGGGGTTTTTTAGCAGTAGGACTGGAAAAATTACTTGTAGAGCTTTTGTGTCTCAAAGCATCAAATGTTTCTAAAAAAGCTCTTCTGTAAAGCACTGGAGACACTAAATCTCCTTCTACAATCTCATCATTTATGGTCTAATTATTAACTGTAATAGTTTCCTAACCTCACAGTTTTCCATAAGCAAGTAGAAAATAAAATTCTCTAGATGGCTTTGCAACTTCACATAGTAAAACTGAAAATGTTGCTCTCATATAAAAATGAAACTCAAAATTGCACATAGAATATCATGGGCTTATACAAAGCTATTTTAAAAAAAAAAAAAAAACCAAAACCAAATCACTTATTTTTTCCATACTGCTAATCAGCAATTATTTGTGTAATGCTCACATCAAAGGTCTGAGCTTTTCTTTTTTTTTGCCCCCTCCTTTCTCCTCTACTGCACTACAGCTGAATTCTAAATAAACTGGAATGTAAATAAGTATTTTCACCCTTAGGTATAAAGCAGATTGCTCCAGGCAGACGTATGTTACAAGTTGTCACATAAGCTACAAAACAGTGGCTCCTTCTAGTGAGAGTGCCTACAGCAGCATCCCATCTTCAGGAGTGACAAGAAACAAAGGTCTACAAAAGAGAAGACTCTGCAAACAGTATCACTTTCTCAGCACATCCAGACTGAGCAGTTGGTATCACAGGGGCTTTCTGACGCAGCACCTGTGGGTGCAGGTGTATCAGAAGGAGAAAGCAGCATTTTAGATAAAGGCGTTTTGAGCAAAACCAAATGGCACTATGGCAACCGTCACAACAGGAGAATAAGCAGTTGGAACATAAATGTGCCATCTGCCCAGCTGCCTCTGAAATGTTCTTCAGAACCAGTTACAAACCTTTTTATCCAACTTCCATCTAGAAACGTTTTTTCACAAGGAAAAGTATTCCAGCATTCCAGTGACACAGCCAGTAACTGAGAGCAAGTGCTGACGTGAGTATGGCCAGCAGAGTTATTTAACTTTCCTACAGACACATAAGAATGTGACTTTACGTGTCAAAGGGGTGACTCTTTGTATCTCAGCACTATTAATATGTTTAAGAACAGGAAAACCTTAAGACACGATGATGCAAACCAAGAAACTTACCATGTCACAGGAAATGCATTTAGAAATTCTTTAGTGATGTGGTGAAAAAACCCCAAACCAAACTCCATACAAAAACCACAACATAGAGTAGTTTGATTAAAGACAGTAGATATGGATTCAGATAGAGGAGGTCATACATAACTTATGAAAAATAAAAATCAGTCAAGATATAGCATAGTTAGATTTTCAGTGAGCACTTAATGTTTATCGTGATGATAATGATGTTTATCATCACCTCACTAGCAGCTATGCAACAGACACTGAAATAGGATACTAAATATGAAGTTGTTTTAAAAAAGTGAAAGGTGCAAAGTGACAAATTATCCCAGTAATTTTAAGAGTTTCAGAACCCACTTGCTCATAAATACACATAGCTAACTAAATAAGTCCTGATCTTGATAAGTGACTTAAAAATGATATTTGCAATATTCACTATCAGTAAGTATTAGTATTATGTCCAGTAATATCAGTGTGCGTAACAACTGGACAGATAAATTCTACTGTAGTTTTTGGAACCTAGGTGAAAAAAGAATATGGCAATAATGACTTAAAGTTCTGAAGAATGCTGTTCGAGTATTAAATCCAGCAGCTGGGAAATACCTTTACCCATGTAGACCAGAAAAACACAGTGTCAGCTACCAGCTCAGAGTGACAGACAGACACTGTAACACTCCTATTCAAGCAGATATACTTAAGAAAGTGTTACAAGGAAGCTGAAAGTTAATTTACGTACAACGCTGCTAACTCCGACAGTGCCAACTTCACATCCATTTTCCTCTTCTGCAAGATGCAAAACATAAGTAGGTTGAGGAGAACACACAGCCTCTCTTCAATACACATCACAGAAAAACAATGGTCTTAAGTTTTTATTTTCCTAATGTGACAACTGTATCATGAATTTCATGAAAATTTGAGACAGTATAAAACAAATCAGATGATATTTGGGTGCTCATGCAGGACACAAATATTTGTCATAGAGAAAAAAATATCGAGCTGGCAAGTGAAAGTCTCAGGGGTTGCAAATAAGTGAAGGGATTTATAATGCAAATACAGCAGAGGTATGTGGAATTACAAGTGAATTCAACTTGCTAAATGTTTTCCAGTTTTGGGTTTTTTTTTGTTATCTGAATCACTTATAACCATTCTAATAAAGACAGATTTTCAGGGTTGTGTTAACATATCCTTTTCTCTTCATTTTGATCAACACTGAACTTGTAAAAAGAATGACACTGCTCAGGTCAAGAAAAATCTCTGCTTCTTAATCTTCAGGTTGAAAGCCAGTAGCAAGTAGGCTCTGATATATGAAAATACTTCAGTGAAAAAAAGGAAATTTGTATCTACCTTAGAAGTAGAACTAAGGCCAGGAAAGAAAAGGGAAAAAAACAACCCCAACAAAAAAACCAAACCAAACCCAACCCAAACAAAAAACCCACCACCAAAGCACCACAGAAATTCGAAAAGAAGAAATATGCAGTGTATGGCCTTTTGACTAAATGTCAAAAATCTGTATCTGATGATATTACAGAGGCATCTGAGCTATAATATATTCCCTGTAGGTAACCCAATTTTGTTTACAAAAGGTTCAGGTTTTTTAAAGGCATCTTATGTACCATCTGAGAAATTAAAACTCTTTCAAAGTGAGACCCTGCCAAAGGCAGCAAATGGCATTGACTCCCTCACAGATTAAAATTTTAAAATATCTAATGCTTAACCATACTACAAGGTTTTATCATAGGTACAGTCCCAAGAAAAATGGATGTATTTAAAGACAACAATGAACATGCAAGTTCAAGTACTGAGAAAACGTTTTTGTTGAAAAGGTAAGGTAACTTTTGCATAAAAAACCTGAAAGGCGGCTATGCACCTTGTAGAGTTACAAAGGCCACATCAGATTTTCTTTATGGTGAATGGAAGGAGTGGGATTCAGTCTTTATATGCTTTGTAAGTCTATGTCAGTGCAAGGGCCATACCTTGCACAAAACCCTCAGCTTTTTATATAATATAAAAATATATGTAAGATGTACATCTAGATAAATAGAGATATATACACCTGACGGTCCCTAAATGACTGCTTAAAAGCATGACTAAGCACTGTTAACAGCACACTTATTTGATTAGAGAAGTAACTGGTAATTGAGGGCACAGGAAAAAAGTTCAAAGAAACACAGGAGTATCTCTCACCTCCTTCCCTTGCCAAATGTTCATCTGACACACGTTCTACGTACAATCAAATGCATGGAGAAGTATCAAAACAGATAAATAAGGGGGATGATTAGTCTTTTTAATACCTAATATAGTGTTGTAGCATAACTTTAAAAGGTAATTGTACTTTTAGTCTACCTCAGTGAAGATAATAAAAATTCCATCTACAATGAATGTTTTTTAACCATTTCTATGGTCTTCTTAAACTAAACTCAAGTAAAACTGCTTGCTATATACAGTGAGGGTCAGCACTGCATAGTGGAAAACAAACCAAAACACACATCCCCCCAAAAAGCCTTAAAAAAAAGTACCCACAACCAACCAAAAAAACCCCACCACCCCTAAAACCACAACTGTAGAAAGAACTGAACATCACAGTTTGTAAGCGCACGTCCCCCATCATACCTGGTAACATTCTGCACTTTTCCTGAGTTAGAGAAAGCCTCTGTATTTTTTCATACAGCATTTGGTATTTCAAATTACTTGTGTTCCACAAAATGTATAAAAAAAAAAAATCTTGTCACAATCAGAAAAACACAAAAATGAAACGAAAAGATACACACGTAACGTATATACTGATACAAACTCCGACTGAACATGTCAAGAAAAAGGAACATTCTTCACCTGTTAGAAAAGGAACAGGGCTGCCTTCCCTCTGCTAGGCAATGGCAGAACTTCACAGAACCAGAGACAGAGGCTGGCTGAGGCACTAAGTGAACCCGTGAGACTTTCAAGTCAAACCCCCTCCTCAGATCAGGTAAGACAAAGGAAGTTGCTTAGGTCCATGTCTAGTAAGGATTTTAAGATCTCCAAGGGTAGAGATCACAGCTTCTCTAGGACAACTATTTTGGTGTTAAACTAGCCTTCTTATTTAAAAAAAAAAAAAAAAGTGTGTTTTCTTAAAATAATGGTTTCTCTGTGGTGGGTTGACCTTGGCAGCCACCCACTTAGCTACCCTCTCACCCTGCCCTGCCCCCTCCACAACAGGAGGGCAGAAGGGACAGAACAAGATGAAAAAGCTTGTGGGTTTACAAATAGACAGGGAGATCACTCAATTACAGTCAAGAGCAAAAGAAACTGAACTCGGGGAAAATTAATCTGACTTATTGTAATATTAAGATAGAGTTGGATGGTGAGAAAAAATACAAAAATTAAAACAACACTCCACCCCTTTCCTCCCTTGTTCTAGGCTTAACTTTACTCCTTAATTCCTACCTTTTCCTTTTCCTCTCCCACCCTGAGCACTACAGATGCAGATGCAAAATGGGTTGTGGTCAGTCCGTAACAGTTCCTATCTGGTGCTCCTTCTCACATTTCCCCTTGATCCAGCGTGAGTTCTTCCCACAGGCTGCAGTCCTTCACGAAAAATGTTCTCCACTTCATGATCCTGTCAGGAGAACCTGCTCCAGTGTGGGTACTCCACAAGCTGCAGTTCCTTCAGGGAATATCCATGTGGCCCTGCATGGGATTGTCCAAAGCTGCAGTGTGGATACCTGTGCTGGTGTGGTACTTGCTGCAGGGAGTACCGTGGTCTGCAAGTGCCATGTTGCACCATGGTCTCTTCCATGGGTTGTGGGGAGAGTGTCTTCTGCACCTGAAACACTGCCCCACTCCTCCTCTGATCTTATGTTTGTAGGACTGCTCCTCACACTATCTCCTCACCTCACTACTTGGGTGGCATTTTGTCTGTTCTCACATACACTTTGATAGAGGCACCACCAACCCGGCTGATGGACTCAGCTGTGTCCTGCAGTGGTTCAGTGTGTCTCTGGCCACTCTTCTCGCAGAAGCCACGCTCACAGGCCACTTCCTCCACTACCAAAAGTTGCCACCTACACCCAAAACATGGTATGCTACTTTTCATATTCAGAAATCTTCTTGAGGTCTATTTTTCAAAATCTTTCGTCTTTGAAAGCATCTTTGAAGAGATTTTGATTTAAACAAAAACTCAGCCCATACAGCTAATACTTCTTTTTAAAGGACTTTTTTTAAGATATTGCTTACAGACCAGAGACTGTAATATAATAAAGTTAGCTGAAGACCTAAAAAAAATTTCAAAGGAAAAAAGAACTTTAATATCCTCTGAGGTTCACATTTAAACAAGGAACATTTCCTTCCAGCATGAATGCAGAAGAACTTTTTAAATTATCACAACCTTACTGTGTAATTGACAGACTTCTGTAACTGCTGGTTACTAACTTTTGTCCATCTTCTGTGTTTCACTGAAAAATACCCTACCAGAACTTCAAGGATCTATGGATGACATGTTCAGGAACACTAATCCTAAAGAGGTAAGAGTTCAGCCTATACTAGAGTACTGTTATATGTACCTCAGTATGGAAGAAGTCATCGAAGTCGGTGGGAGTATTCTTAGGTATCACCTATTGCCACCTAAATATTAGGTGTATGGAGTGACTCATAGGAGTCAGCAGAACATTTAGCATTCTGAACAATCTAAAAATGCAACAGATAACATAAAAAACAAGTTTAGCTAGATGAAAAATACTGTAAAGTAGCATACCCTTTCTGTTCTCCCCCATCCTCGGTTTCTCCGCAGAAAGCAGGAACCTAAATGAACTTTTACCATTAAGAGTTCCAAACACACTCAGAAGAATTCAAGTGTATATATACACTTGTAAAAGGATTTGAGTAGGTTTTAAATGTAAAAGTCTGAAAGTATAGGTCTATATTTAGCATAGAAAAAAGCTAATTTGTGAAAGACTAGAAAATGTGAAAATCAGATGACAGCCTTTCATAGCATAAATCCTTTGACAATGTACTTTAATTGAATGTTTTTCTGTCTTTATATAAATAGGTTCTAGATTAAGTATGTTACATTTTACAGCACCTTTACTAATCATATTTCATGGTAATAGTAGGTATTTAAAACTAATTCAGCCAGTGTTATTTCAATGTTCATTCTAAAATTTTCTTTTACATGGTCCAATATTAAAAAAAAAAACAAAAAAAAATCAAACTTTAAAATTCTCTTAAACAGCAGTTTACACACATGAAAAAAATTAACTGGTATAAAACAAACCATACATCAAGTATCAGTGGATTAATCTCAAGAAGTAACAAAAAATGAGGGGGGGTGTCCTCACAAATGATTAATAAATAGATATTTTACCTGCAAATTTTAGAAATAAAACACTTGCTAATTTTGGTAACTCTAATATGGAAGTGTATGAATACACCTTTTTAGAAACATATCTAACCTTATTTTAATATAAAATGAATCCTGATACTTCTGTATAGTTTTTATCTATCAGTAGGAATCAAATTAGCTGTTTTGCTGCAAACTCTCTCCTCTTGCTTTGACTGAAACTGCTCTACATACTTAAGCTATTAAAATTCTGTAGTATTTATCCAAAATTAAAATTATCTGCTTATTGTTAGTAAAAGGCATTTATTTTTCAATTACTATCAGTGATCATTCCTCAAGTTGAAAGATAATAATGTTGTTCAGATCTAGTGTAAGTTTTGATCTGAATAAACATAGATAATAAAAAAGGTGGGGTGGGAGTAATCTGCCTTTCAGGTTAATGGGAGACTCTATCAAGGTCATTAGGAATTGTTCATTAAAAAAGCAGCAAAGGGTTTCTTCAGCTGCCTCAGCACACGCTATAAAAAGTCACAGATAAACAAGTTTACAGGATCTGAAATAAGTCGTTCAAATTAAAAATAAGTGCTTGGATCACATTATTTAATGCAGGAACAGACTTTATTCCTCCCTATGTCAGCATTATGAGACACAGACACTATTTCTTCCACTCCTTATGCATTCTTTATGTCCGCCTGCTGCTCTTGTACAGTGTCAAGATTCAATAAGATTAGATACATAAAAATATTCTGATACTATATTATTGTAAATCCATGAGGAAAACAGTAATTTTATTACACTCTTGTGAGTGGATATCAAAATAGTTTAGGTGTACAGGATATCCTCCTATGTATTACTGCAAAAGTCTTTGAAAAAGGTCAAATCTTCAACCTGCAATCCAGCACAGGCACAGCAAGCAATACAACCCAATACACAATCCTGCCAAGTGGCACATTGTAAATTAAGTTATATAGATGCTACTTCCACATTGCCCATTTAACAAGAGCACCACCACTTTCAAACTTTTAGTGTTTAGTTAAACCATTTTGTCATTACATCAGATTCTGTATTTAAAGTATAGAGCTTGTGCATTAGTTCAGTTTGGCTCTGTTCTTCTGTTACTAGTGTTACATTTCCCTTTTCCCCTCCCCATCCCCATTCTAATAGGTACCATCAGCTTTTGCAAGGTGTTACAGAATTCTTTAGGATCTATGTTTAGAGGTTTCAGCATGCTGCACACTCAGTGGGATTCAACTGACTAAACACAGCCTTTTAAAAGGACCCAGGATATCCCACCTAGCCTCAAGGAGGTGCTTCAGAAGGCTGTGAGTCTCCTACACGTCCCCTATCATGCCTTGTAGTTTTGTAAACATGTCTCGTATCTTAGAGAGTCCCAGAGTGCCTTGGTGTTTTCTATCTTTTCTGTCTTTTTCTTATCTCAAATAGTTTAATACAGTTTTATGCTTTCTGAATTCTCACCTGGCTCAAGCAGTTTAGATTATTATTTTGAGAGGACTTTTCAAAAATCTATCTAGAAAACAAGTAATAGAATTAATAAATATTTTTAGAAAGAAAAAAATTCAAGTCAGAACAGTCATCAACACTAACAGGGATTCACACAATCACCAAATAGCAGAGCACCATATATACACCTATTGCTTTTAGTTAGAAAAAAGTAATTACTTTTTCAAATGAACATTAAAACGAAACTCACTATGAAAACATTACAGAAAGTTATTTAAGCTACCCACCCCAACTATGAGCGATTTTGATTATGTAAAAACTATTAATGGAATGAGAAAATAAAAGTTAGACATTCATTTCAATTAACAATACTATATTCTCCAGCCTTTGGTCATCACTGTCAGCAGAAAGAATTTTATTAATTGTGATCATGAAATGGTGGGGTACAAGATCCTCAGGGCAGCAAAGAGAGCACACAGCAAGCTCACTACACCCTGGAATTCAGGAGACCAGACTTTGGCCTCTTCAGGCATCTGCTTTGGTAGAGTACCATGGGACAAAGACATGGAGGGACATGGGGCCCAAGACAGCTGGCTAGGGTTCAATGATAACCTCCTCCTGGCTCAGGAGGCATCCCAACAAAGAGGAAATCAGGCTACAACACCTGGAGGCCTGCCTGGATGAACAAGGAGCTCCTGGGCAAACTCAAACACAAAAAAAGAAGCCTACAGAGGCCAGAAGCAAGGGCAGGTGGCCTGGGAGTAATAAAGAAACTGTCTGAGCAGCCAGGGATCTGGTTAGCAAAGTTAAAGCCAGGGACATCAAGGGCAGCAAGAAAAGCCTCTGTAGGTACATCAGTAATAAAATTAGCATGAGGGAAGAAACAGGAACTCTGAAACAGGAGACCTGATTAAAGAGGGTAACGAAAAGGCTGAGGTATTCTAACTTTTTTGCCTCGGGCTTACCAGCAAGTGTTCAGGCCACACAGCACAAGTCACAGAAAGCAAAGGCAGGTATAGGGGAAATGAAAAGCTGCCAACTGTAGGAGAACATCAGATCTGAGAATATCTAAGGAACCTGAAAGCACACAAGACCACAGGACCTGATGAGATACATCCTTGGGTCCTAAGGGATCTGGCGACTGAAATAGCTAAGCCAGTTGGTCGCATTTGAGAATGTGTGTCAATCCACAAGTTCCCACTGACTTGAAAAGGGGAAACAGAACCCCCAGTTTTAAAAAGGGAAAAAAGGAAGACCCAGGAAACTACAGGCTGGTCAGTCTCACCTCTGTGCCCTGCAAGATCAAGGAGCAGATCCTCCTGGAATCTGTGCTCAGACACATGGAAAATAAAGAGGTGACTGGTGACAGCCAACATGGCTTCACTAAGGACAAATCAGGCCTGGCAAATTTGGTGGCCTTCTATGGTGGGGTTACAGTGTAGATAGAAGAGTGACAGATCATCTCTATCTGTACTTGTGCAAAGCACTTGACATTGTCCCACATGAACTCCTTGTCTTCAAATTGGGAGACATGAATTTGATGGATGGACCACGTGATAGATAAGGAGTTGACTGGCTGGTTGTACTCCAAAACTTGTTGTCAACAGCTCAATGTTGAAGTGGACACCAGTGACGAGTGGTGCTCCTCAGGGGTGCTCCTCATTGGGACCAGCACTCATGCATCTATATCAGAGACATGGACAGTGGGACATGCATCCTCAGCAAGTTTGACGAGGATATCAACCTGTGTGGTGCAGTGCACACACTGGAGGGAAGGGATGCCATCCAGAGGGACACTGAGAAACTTGAGAGATGAGTATCATTCAGTTCAAGGCCAAACAAGGTCAAGTACAAGAACTGGCATGCACATGGGTTGGTGTAACTGAAAGAGGGTAGTTTTAGATTAGATATGAGGACAAAATTCTTCCCTGTGAGGGCAGTGAGGCGCTGGCACAGGCTGCCCAGAGAAGCTGTGGCTGCCCCCCCCGGCAGTGTTCAAGGCCAAGTTGGATGGGGCCTTGGGCAACCTGGACTACTGAAGTGCGTCCCTGCCCTCCACGGCATGGCGGGTTGGAACTAGTTCCTTCAGGTCCCTTCCAATCCAAACCATTCTACAATTCTATATATAGTTATTAAATACAACATTCCCACATAAAAGCTACGTAAGGACAATCTTGTGCTAACTACAGGAATTAGGGGTTATTTTTAAGCTTAAAAGGCAACAAAATGTCAGAAAACTCGAAGAGCTTCCAAATAATATTTAAAAGTGTTCCTCTTCTCCCTTTCAAATGTACCACAAATCTAGTAAGTAGCAAACATGAGGATTGTAGTAATACGTTAGAGTCTAATTCTGTCAGATTTCACATATTTTCGTAGATTTATGGGTAAATAAATATATCACACTCAAGTAAGAAGAAAGGCGAGTATTAATTTCAAGCTCTAAATACAATTGAAAGGCATTACCAAGCAACTGCCATTAGATGCAACTACCAGTTAGTAAACAAAACTTTCTAAAAGCAATGAAGTCTTTCATAAATATTGCAAAATGCTATACTATTAGGTATCAATCTCTGTTCAGAGTCTTCTGTGCCACCATCCTTGACTTGTACGTTACACTCAGTAGCACTTCCAAAACATGATATTTAATTGGACAAATACAGACAAGAAACTCTGCAACAGAATTACATATCCACAGCTGGATTATACAGCGACATAATGAAAGACAATTTAGCACAGTAACCATAGCTTGACTGTAAGCAACACTCATTTCAAGATTCTGCTGGCTTAAGGTTTAACTAGAACTGGCTTGAAAGATATGGTTGAAATGTTTAAATTTAAGAAACCACAAAAACAGGTACAGAGCTTGAAATTATTTAGTCAAGACAAACTTCTAAGCAATTAAATGAAGAATTTCATCAGCTTCAGCAACTTCAACTCCATTTTTCTGTTTTTACACAAGTAACTATTCTTAACTGAAGGTTTCACATGAGACTTGAATAAACCTTTCTCATAGTAGTTTTCCTATGCACTACACCAGTCATACAGGGACAGAGGTTTATATGAAATTCTTTGCTGTTAGTACCATAAACCACTCACACATATGTCGTGTAAGTGGCCATTTTGATATCGGGGGGGCTGGGGGTGTGGGGGTATTAAAATAATACTGATCTACCTCAGAAGTTAAGTTCTAACAGGATCTACAGTATGACAGATGATTAATCAGACTTACACAGCACTACCAAATTTAGATATAAGAAGAATTATAAAAATACACAAAATCCTGATGTAAAAGACAATGACTTGGGTTCAAAAGGACATACAGTGTGAGACGCATGCTTGTTAGCATCCTTATGCTGCACACAACACAAATTCCCTATTTTCCTTCTCCTCTGGAACCTCTCAATGCTCATATTTCACAACAGATTTGAACAGTCTGTTTTGGATACTATTAGATGACCATACTTCCAAAGCACAAGAGAACGTATGGGTAGCAGGCATTAAATAATTAATGGCTCAGCCATATGTTAGTCCTTAGTGCTGAGGACAGACTAAGTAAACACATGGATCATAGCACAGAGATAAAGACTAGATTATTAATTCTTGGGGGAGGAAATATAATAGTTTCATCCTGATCTATTTGATAAAAAAACTTGTACAAAGAAGCTGCATAAAGGTTATTTGAGATGACTTCCCACTCATTAAAAAAACATCATCAGTTATCAACGATTTTGCATAACAGCGAAGTGGCTTCTGATGCAATCTGAAAATATTAAAACATATTTTATCAAAACATGTGACACCAGGGTTACGCATTCAGAGTTGTAAAGATTTCCATCAGGAAAACTAAAATTCACATAAAATCTTCTATGGTCTTTTCCATCAAAAGCTACAACAATGTAATTTGAACAATGTATATGACTATCAAATAAATATAGAGAAGGCTATATAGTATGTATTTTGGGAAGTAGAAATTAAGAGAAAAAGTAATGTAATTCTATAAATCCAGCTGGTTTATAAAATGTTATGTTGGAGGTTTACAGAATATTCTATCTGAGCTACGTGCATTTAATCTTCATTTTACATGGAAAGTATTAATAAAAAGAATAGGACAATGTTATGAACAGAATTGCTGTAATACCTATCTTTCTGGCAATTATGTTTACTATCAACTCATCAGATTTATCAGCTGTTGAAGGTATTTATACATAAGTGTTTCATCAAAGTACTCGGCACTACGGTATTCAAGTAACTTTCCAATGCCATACTGGTTGCTTCCATCATACCCTAGAAAGCACTGCATATACAGGATAAGGTAGAAACAAAGAAAAATTAATCAAGTTCACTGCAGTAGTTTCCAGTTGTCTGAAACTTTCATATAATCCAAAATTGGTAGGCTTCATCTTAAATTAACACTATAAGCCCCACCAAATGAAATTGTTTGTCGGACTCATTCAGTTGAGATAGATGCTGTCTCACAAATCTAAATAATTAATAGTTCTAGAGAGTTAAAGTTTCATCAGAACAGTGGAAAAAATGCTTTGGAAGCAGGAAAAATAAAGTAATGAGCTTTTAACAACTGTTCTGGGGTAACAAGAAGGAAGCAGGTCAAAAGCAAAGTAAACAAAAAGACACCCTGAAAAACTAAAACCAAAAAACATCTCCAAAACGGAAGCAGAAACTATTAGTATTTAGAATCACCACATAAAGTATATCTTCTTTACTGATGACATCCTGTAAGCATAAATATATCTAATAACTGAAGGTTAGTTAGCACCACATACAAAGCCAGTCAAGAAGCACAAACTGGCACAGGCAGATCACCATGACTGTAACAATTCTCATCCTTCCAAAATAGAGCTTTGAAAGATATTGAAACGTATCTAGAGACAGTTAAAATTCCTGGTTTGGGGTTTTTGTATATGGTGGTGGTGGCGCTTTTGTCGTGGTTTTTCGTTTTGTTTTGGTTTAGTATCATGTCTTTGAACCATATCAGAAAGTAATTTAATGTTTTTAAAATGGATTCCTAAATCCAGCTGTCATTTTTGTCCTAATCCAGCTATGAATAAAACAATGTATTGCTAAAAATAAGTTAGACCTTAAATTCAAAACTAATTTGTTTACACCCTGTACTAAGCGTATCTAAATATTCATACCTGAATAACAGCAGCATGAAACAAGAACAAAGAGCACAAATTTAATAAAAACAGGTAAACCTGAGCTCAATTTCAGACTATCTAGATCAGTATCAGTACCCAGTACTCAATAGCTACTCATTAGGCTTCTGCAGCAGTGAAAAGGGGTACATTCTACTAAAGAACAATTCACACTTCAATAGAAAATACCAACCTCATAAACGAGTGACTGGAGGACAACTGCAATGGTTGTTTCCGCTCCTTGGATTAATTACATTTTCACCATTGAATGTCTGGTATTTAATGCATAAAATTAAACCGGCAGCAGGGACAAGGACATATGGTCTTTAGCAGTCAAGTACCCTAATTACAAGACTAAACAGTCATAAGTTGTCTTGAGAATACATGATCTGGAGAGAACTGTCTTCAGTGGAAGAAAAGTAGATGGGTCCTTCCCATGGCGCTGTCGTGTTTACAGCCGCACGTACCGTATTCTGCCGTACATAAATTCTCCCCAGAAATGGGAAATACACACTTCAAGCTTTTCATTTAAAGGACAAAACTTTTGTGGGAGGTACAGGTGTCTCCTTTCACTCTTCCGCTTCATACACCATTCTTCTGCCTCACAAGTTTCCCGCGAAGGTCACACCCTCTTCATCAAAGGCTTAAGGTCTTTGATCCAGATTTTGGTATTCTGAAAAGTTGGTCCTTCACTGCTCTCCTAGTTTTGTTCCTTATCTGTGGCTGTCCAGCCATAATTTAGGACACTATCTGAAGAACGAGAACTATTGCTGCAACACATGACCAAACTGAAACAGAATGGAAAACAGGCTACTATACCAACAGAATGCTATTTTTCATTAAACTTGTGAAGGAACATAGTTTATCCTAAGTCTGAAACTGCAGATGAATCAGCATTAATAATTATTTCAACTGAAAGGAAGTTAATGATGATAGATGTCTTTCTTCAACTACCACAGCTAACAATCAGTGGCAACGATCTAGCAACACTCACCTGAAGAGGATTTGCTGCAGTAAAATATAAGAAAAAATAGTAAGAGAAAACACTAAGTCTAGGTTTGTGTAAATTCTCCCTCATACTTCACACTGTAGTGTAAATCCTAAACGGTAATTCCAAAACAGAATAAAACATCCAAAACAATAGTAATGCCACTTTTTTGAATAATTTTAAATTGAAGTAAAAAGTGTTAGATTACTTAAAACTTGGTTGAGAAATAACCAGGATCTGTATTTAAAACAGACCTGAATGTGTTAAATTTACAGAAGCAAATATAAACTTCCATCACACTTAAATACTGAAAAAAGAAAAACTAAAATATTTCATCAACCTTTAAAAAAAACCCTGGTAATCTTAAGTATACTAAAAACAGTGCAAGAGATAATACATACTAAACATATTTATCTTCAGTTGTGTTTGTCCAATCACAGTGCAAGTCAGAATATCTTTAAAAGAAGCACAGAGATTTTTATAGTAATCTTTGTGTATAAACAGTAACCCAAGGACACTGCTGTAGAGGGCAGCATGCTGGGCCTGCATTGAGGAAATGATAATGCAGCACGGTTCCTGGGCTGACAGAAACCTCATGACATTCAACAAAGGAATCTGGGATGGAGTAACCCTGCCCAACAGTCAATAGTGGTGGCTCACAGCCTAGGGAACAGCTTTACAGATAAAAGACCTGAGGTTCTGGCAAACAGCTGGAACTGATACCTGCAGTGAGCCTTTGCAGCAAAGGCAGCCTGACACGCCTTGGGCCACACGAGCAGAAGTATAGCTGGCAGGTCCAAAACATCGGTTCTTTCTCTACTTGGCACTTGGGAGTCTGCAGCTGTGTTGAGTTTTGCACTCCCTCATACAAGACAGACACTGGCAAACTACATATATAGTGTGATAAGAAGAGGACCACCAAGATCATTTTGGGGCTGAAGCACATGATGTACAAGGAGAGACAGAAACTGCACTTGTTCGTCCTTAAAAGAACGTCAAGATGAAAGAACACACCAATATCTGAATTTGAAAAAAGGTATCTTTTTTCCTTGACGTATCCCTATGGATGCTAATGGTGCTTTTTGTTAATCATCGGTTTTCACTGCACCTGCACAAAAGCTCTGGAACAGGAACACTGTTACCAACTAAATGGGCTTGGGGCAAACTGGATGGGAAAATGCTACATTTCAAAACTACTTCTCTCAAATTAATACAGACATACATTCATTAAAAACTGGATTAACACTGCCAAATTATTTAGAAACAATGCATTCTACAGTATCCATTTAAAGATTTTGCAGTTTTAGGAAACGTTTTAGTGCATGTGACTTGCATTTCCCCTTTTCTTTCTGTTCAGCATGCTTTCTTCAGAACAGAAATTGTGTTTAAAAGCATCTGATAAATTATCTTCAGACGAATCAAAAGCAGCAGATGACCTCTGAAGAAGGAAGACCTCACTTTTATGAAACAAGTATAGTATTAATTAACATAGGAATTAAGAAAAAAATGCAAAAAGGCATGCCAAAACTCCTACAGAACATTATTCAAATGCTTCCTTGGGCTCTACAATGAAAGCAGATAAATAGAGCATTCCTTGGAACCTCAGGCTCATTCTCTACCTTTCGTCACCAACAATTATTTATTTCTAGAAATTCAGGTTATTAACCTTGTGCTTGGGATTAACCACGGTCATTGCTCTTTGAAAATTATTTAGGTATTAAGGATTATCAATAGACTATGTTTAGACTAATAGCTGAAATGACAAAAAGATCCCATCTGGGCATTCAAAAAGAAACAGCCAAAAGCACCCCCACAAAACCCAAAAGCAAACAGCCATCCCTATACTGCCCCAAACTAAAGTAGGAGCTTCCTGTCCTTCCTCAGCAAGAGAAACAGATTGTAGAAACCATTATCTCACCTGATTATTCCTCACACCTCATTCTTCCCTCTCTAGAGGGATCTTTTTTTCACACAGCAGTTATTCCTTTCTACTTTTTTCCCCTCCAAAATAAGATGTGTACCATAGAAAGTGAATTTTATTTTAGAAAATATAGTGTTGTTTGCCATTATAAATAGAAGAGAAATCATTACAGTTCCCTTAATATTAGGGAAATCAGCTTGAATCAGTAAATCAGATAAAACATATTTCCTCTTCGTATTATAGACATGTCTCTCACCTGTTCCCATCTTTAGATTATAAATTCTCTAAACAAATGTGAAGTTCAGTGAATGAATATTTGTTTCTCTTCTAATAGGGTTTGGGTTTTTTCTTCCCTTGTTGGTTTTCACTTCAGGTATTTCCATTCAGACAGAACACAACTCACATTCATTACTGGAAATTAATGATGCACAAAGAGGGAACACATTCAAAATCCAGTGTTTATGCTAGAATTTGATTCTGTAGAAGTAAGACAAGATAAATGTTCTTTATAATTAGATCAAAGGTAAGGCATACTTTAAGTCAATCTTATGCAGCCCTGTACATTAAACATTCATCCACATCTTAGTTGAAATATTAACATCTTTGCACTGTAAAATTTTCTACCTAACAATCTTAGTACTTTTCAGGAGTAGACCTGGTGAGAGTATCTCATTTTTAGACCAGAAATGAGGATGATACCATTATTAATCCCGTATTTTACACCCCTAATCAACCACCCTCAGCTACACTAATGTATCAATCTTTCTCCTCTAAAATTTCTGTATTTCCTTAATTCATCCTCCAGACATTTCATTTTCCACAACTCTCTACTCATCCAGGTTACCTGCAGGTGCCATTAAGCACCGATCAGGATCAAAGCTCTGTATGACCATCCACGTCCCCCAGCCACACCTCCTATCAGACAGCCAAGAAACTCATTGTCTCTGTGCCCCCAGGCATGGGGGCACTTCCATTCTCACATGTGTTTTGTAATACAGTTATTTGTGGATAAACAATTTAATATCAAGCAATATTTGGCATGTATAACAACTAGTGGCAACTCCATGAAACAGTAAGTATTTTCAGAAATATTTGATAGTGTCATCACCTATTCAAAAAAACATCAACTAAGGAAAACTGTAATTTCTTTTTTCTTACTTAAATGGCTAAATTCTCAAACTAGTTTATTACAGGGGTTTTTTTATACTATCAGACCATTCTTATTTGTTGTAGCCAGAAAACACAATACTGCTGCTTTTGATTATAATACAGAGATACACCAGGCATAGCTGGTTGTGAAATAATGAAGAGGATATGCCTTCCACCTTGGGTGGCGAGATTTGGAATAAAAAAAAAAATGGGTAACTGCAGCAATTCTCATAAAAAATGTGAGTGGAAAAAACCAAGAAGTTTCACTGGAAGGAGATGAAGTTTAAAACATAAACTCAACAACAAAACAGATGCAGAAGCCTCAGAATCATTATTGCTGAAAATTCTAAGTGATATTTTTAGGAGTGACTTTTTATTTTGGTTGAATTATTATTGTCAAAACAAAGGATAAGTTCATAGGGTACCTAAGAAGGTAAGAAAAAGTTGAAAATGGAAGATCTATAGTAGAGTTTAAAGGAGTAATTTTAAATGACAGGAAATTTCTAAAGCTCGGGCAGAGAGAAAAAAGAACAAGTTATGGGTATTTTTTTCTCTATCCAGCTTCATTTCTACAACATATAGTGTTGGACAATCTTGTAACTTGGAAATGAAAAAGAAAACAGTGTTTATACAACTGCTATATAGATTATGGTATTTGTATGAATGCTCAAAATTAATATTAGTATTAAAAAGATTCCCACATAGAACCTGAATTTCATGAAAAAAAGACTAGAAAATATGTCTTCAGGAACAAGAGTCTCAGCAAGCTACAAGGCAAATTTCTTGTTCTAGGAGTGTAAGATTTAATCCTAGCGTGCCTTCATAATGCCCATCACTATACAAATTTGCTCTATTAAAAATCTATTTACATTTATAACATAGCATAGCACTCTGAAGTTGCCCTGAACTACATGAAGTAATAGCACAATACGTAGTAGAAGCAGAACAGCATGGGCTTCCCAGAGTCTAAGAGGTTGCTGGTGTCCAAACAAGGAAGGTGACAAAACCTAGCTATGAAGCACAGCTCACAGGGATGAGATAGATTTCACTAAACCACACTACTAGCCACATATTTAGCTTTTATCTTAGAGGGAGAGGAAATCTTTACATGTTGCTCACAATTTCTACTTGTATTTTTCTTTTTTTTTTTTTTTTACAACTGTGTATACTGGTTCTGGCTAGAAAGAAGTTAACATTCTTCACAGTAGCTAGTGTGGGGATGTGTTTTGGATTTGTGCTGAAAAGAGTGCTGATAACACAGGGATGTTTTAGTTACTGCTGAGCTGTGCTTAGAGAGAGTCGCAGCCCTTCTGTGCTTCTCGGGCTGTCCTATCAGCAAGTAGGCTGGGGATGCACAGGAAGCTGGGAGGGGACACAGCTGACCCCAGTTGACCAAAGGGATAGTCCATACCATGTGACACAACATATACAGCTGGAGGAGAAAGGGAGGGGCATTCAGAGTGATGATGTCTGTTTCCACAAGCGATTTATGCATGACAAATCCTGGCTTTCCTGGAAATGGCTGAACACCTGCCGGCCAAAAAGGTGAGTTCCTTATTTTGCTTTGCTTAAACTGTCTATCTCAACCCACGATTTCTCACCTTTGCCTGTCCAATCCCCTCCCCCATGCTGCTTGGGTGGGGGTGGGGGAAACGAGCACCCAGGCTGTGGGTCCTCACCAGGGTTAACCCACAGAACTATAGAATCATTCTTAGAAAATAATTGTGTGTACTTTGGTCTCATTACATTTTATGCAGTTTTATTCCATACCAGAGTAATTTATAAAAATTTAATAAATCGTAAAATACAGAATGGGAACTCACTGTCATAGAACCACCACCAGTCACACGGAGGTGTGCATAAATTTATCACAGGGGAAAAGACAGAATAGGTTGTGTAGTCAAACCATGATAATGAAACCAGTAATACATTTTCTATAGTACCACTGTTCAGAAAGTTGTTTTGTAGGGGCTGTTTCAGCATCATTGTATTTGATTAACTCTCAATAAGAACATATTTAAGAAGGTTAAGGGGTTCTCCTTGCAGTTAATATTGCTTCTTAGTACATATTGGGATACTGGAAAGTTCCATGGGACTCCAGAACACAAACATCTGAAAAAGTAATCTGACACTTTATACTTCAATCAGACCATTCCAAAGCAGAGTAATGAACAAAAGATTCCAATGGCAATTTCATAATAATCTGCTGATTACTCTCAATCAATCAATCAATCTCATTTAGCACTGTCACAGACTGCCCAGAAAGGTTGTGGAGTCTCCTCTGGAGACATTCAAACCCTGACTGGATGTGTTCCAGTGTGATTTAGTCTGGGTGATCCTGCTCTGGTGGAGGGGGGGGGCGTACTAGATGATCTTTCAAGGTCCCTTCCAACTCCTAACGTTCCGTGATGTAATGTCTTGGAGAATATGAGTGTACATGTAGTTAGGAAATTTAAAACAGTTATTTAGCTCTGTAGCATGCCTGCATAATAATGTAAAATATTTTTTTTTTTAAAGAGAAAACTAAAATTGTTCAGAGTCAGCTTCTTAAAACAACATGGACTTTTTTTTCCTATCTATTTTGTAACTTATTCCACTCAAATGAGAATTCTAATGAAAAATGGTCGGTGTGTGGGCAAGTTTGAGTGGTCAGACAGATTAGTTTCTGACTTACTAACTACCCTAAATCACTACGTAAAAGTCATTAAGATTTCAGAGAAGGTTTAACTCTTCAATGATTCCTCTTCAGTTTTCTATTTTGTTTAGTATTAAAATTAAGAAAGTTATATTGAAAGGACAATGTAAAATTTCATCATGATGTAACCTTGGCAAATAAGCAAAACAGATTTTTTTCTTATTGACTGATTTTTAGTGTAACTCAGAAAACGCTGACGTTGGTTTTAAAAATTAAAAGTTTATATTTTGTTATTTATTTTGGTAACCTCTTCCACAAAGGCATCAAAACACTTATTTCTAGAGTTAGGACTCAAATTACCAAATCTTGCAAATAATTCTGTGTTCACAACTACACACTATATTTCCAAAACAATTTTCACCTCTATAGAATCAGACACATTTAGACAGTGTGTGTGTGTTCCCTGATTAAACCACTATACTATGAGGAAGAATAATGCAATTATCAGTCATCACCCAGTTGACACTTTTCCCATAATTCCATTTCTACCCTCTGTACAAAAAACCAGGAAAATCTATGGAAAAAGCTACCCTTCTGTAGCCCTCTCTCAAACATGGTACTGATAACAAGTGTATCTTTCTCTGCAATTTCATGTATATTGCTTATTAATTTAGCTTGCATTCTCATTCAAACAGCAATGCAGATTTGTGAATGCCAGTACTCTTGAGGTTTGCTTAGTTTAGGCTTATTGACTGTAAAGAAATCAAAGCAGGGTTAAAAATAAAGAAGATGATAGCCTTTTCCCATCGTTCTGGTCCCAGGATCCCTTTTGTTCTGGAAGAATTAACATTTATTTTAACAATACACGTCATCAGGTCACTCCAACACAATATGTATTTATATACTGAGGGTGCTATTTCACTGAATTACAAAACTGACTTAATTCCAGTTAGCAAGAGAATTGTTAGGTAAATTTAAACTGCCAATAGCTGTATAATTTGAGAAATATTGGATACACAGATATATCACTCATGTGCTTTGTATGCTTTGACCTATAAGTACTGACACTGTTAACAAATAGGGTAAAAAAGATAAACAGGAAAAGTGAAAAAAGTTAATGCTTGAATTAATTTTCTGATTGATGAATTAACTAACCTATTATCTACTCTGTGTAAGCCACTCGACTTCTGAATTCACTAGAATCTACCAAAAAACAGCAATGAAGTTATTTTGAAGCAGGTCAATCTCTTAAACAAGAAATACCAAAGTAGTTTATTTATATTAGATTAGTTTCAGAAACACACTGAACACAGTGTCAGGCAGACTACACATTTCAGGAACCACATACATACTGGTGCCAAATTTTGTGGTTACTGAATGCCTTGCAATATGGACACAAACAGTATGGTACAGCCCTTACCTGAGTGCAAGCAAAACAAAATAAGCATTAACTGAACAGGAGAATATCAACCTCCCTTTCTCCAACCCCTCCTATTTTTTCTTTTTTATTTATGATCTATAAAGTCTGCAGTTTCTATGAAGATGGAAAGAGCCATTAAGAGCATCTTCTGGTATTGTCAGATGCATCAAAATCTGCCCTTCATCTTTTCCTTCTTCCCTTCTCACCTTTTGCAATTTCATCTGTAGAACAGAACAAAAGCAAGAGATCTTTTTCTTAACACCTTTATGTCCATCAATAACAGCCTCTAGACTCCACTTCTTGGCATTCTATCAGGTTTTTAATGCTGTTGGAAGTCTCCAAGAACACAGGACAGACCAAAGGCTTTAATACTTTGAAGTCTTCAGACATTGCAGTCTTGTACATTACATTATAAAGCACCCTTCATTCATGAAGCTGCAACACCAGCTTAATAAAGGCCTTAACTGGACTCTGCAATTGTCTGTTCCAGTTATAAATCTTACCACAGTCTGAAAATACACTGTGGCAATCTTACTCAACTCAGGAAGCCCAGAAACAAATTGTGCAAGCAATGCCCTTCTAGATCCTTATGTGTTCAGGTAAATGGCACATGCTTTCTTCAAAAAAGCTACTTCTTTTATTACTGTCATTATATCTTTTAATGTTAATGAACTGAAAGGAAAATGTAAAATAATTTTTATGTCTTTCTGTGCAGGTGACTTGTGTACTCATCATGTTCATTTAGAATGTGACTCAGTGATAAATAAGGAAGAGTATAAAATAAAAAATTGAACAGCCAATGACCATATTGGCATCTCTGCTATCTCCAACAATGTGTTATTCCATAAAAGACCAATTCCTCAAGACACCAGTAACAGCTGTTGAGCAGGACTACAATATTGTCACAATATATTAATGTTAACACAGGAAGTTGACAGATGAATATAAATATGAGCATTATCTGGAAAGAAGTGAGATTCCTTTGAAATTAAGCAATTTTTTTTTCTTTCTTTAATAATAAAAATTGGGCAGGGTGTGATTTGTTATTCAAGGCATTTTTCCTTAAAAAATAAATTCACAGAAAATTTGTAATTTTAAGGGAACTTTGGAGTAAAACCCCTAGTCCAACCCCCTACTCAATCAGGGCTACCTAGAGACAGTTGCCCTGTATCTTCAGGTATTTCTTCCTGTTTCTTTAGTATTGGCAGGTTTTGTATAACATATATATTTTTCCCTCCATTAGTGTCACAAGGCAAGATGCTCTACCTTCTGTAAGACAATCAACTCTCTCTTTCCATGTATATATATATATATATATTTTTTTTAATGCCAGGTAGTTGATTATCTTGTTTTTATATATATGTATGTGTATGTGTGTATGTATGTATATGATATATAGGGTCTACTAGGGTTGCAGAGGACCCTGCAAAACTGTCAGACCACAAACCTTCAGCAATTTGTTTGTTCCAACACATTTAATGAGTATTACAATAGTAAAATAGGAAGAATGTTCTTAGTCAAATCCATACTTACTTTCTATAGCCTTCTGACCAAAACAAATGGTCAACTTCTTCCATTAGGTTTGGAATGCTTCAGTAAACATCTCTCCCTTGTGCATATTTCCAACTGGCACAGCCAATAAAATCACTGCCTAGGAAGGTATTCAAGTCACGAAATTCTGTGTTTGTAATTAAAACCTAAAAAAGCTTTGTCATTGAGCACTGAGGTAGTAAATTTATCTGTGAATTCTATTCATCATCTTTATCTCCAGTCAGAAAATAGTATCTTCAATTAATGATCTTATCTGGCACGCTGAGATAGTGTGGTGTCCTTTAAATGAACAGAAAAGAGGAACAATTACAACACTGCCAAATCAGCTAAGGTGATTTTACTTTGGACTAGGAATGATGGGGGTGGGCAGCAGGAGGAAAGCTCTTTGCTGAGATGATACCACCACATGTGTAGGTATACTTCCCATTAGATGAAACAGGTATTTTTGAATAGACATCCTGATAGACTCAAGCTCCATCATACACTATCTACAATGACAGAATACACACATTTCAGTATGAGTATATTCTCAGTTAAGTAAATTTATCACCTTCATTACCCACCAAGGTCTCCCAAGAAATTTCTATCCATACCTCAAACTGAAATACCATTCCACTACAAATTAATCTAAACCTAAAAATGCAAACCTGGTACTGTGTATATAAAAAAAAAAGTTTTTTACACTGTGTGAGTCAGGTTTTCATAGAAACATATTCATACTTACTGAACTTTTCCCTGATTTTGAAGGAACTTACTTTGTCCACCCCCCCACTCTCCACCACAAGGTTTTACATACATTACTCACGTCCAAATGGGATTGGTTAGCTTTTGGTTAGTTGAGCCGGTTCAGGTTATTTTTTCATTACTAGGGTTTGGTTTGCTTGGTTGGGTTTTGTTTCATTGGACTTTTTTTGTTTAAATGTTTCACAGCTTTACACTACTTCGGTAGGGGAAGTCCTATAATCCGTCCAACATCATCCTTATTTTTGTAAGCGCACAGCTACCAGTACTAATTCACTACTATGAAATGTCACCTGAAACAGGGTTTCTGGCATATCATTGTTATTTTGGATCATTGTCTGTTGGAGAATAAACATGGTAGTGCAGAATGGTAAATTACAGGTATTTTTCAATAAAAATATCTATTTCCAAATATAAAAAGAGTGGTATACTTTCTCTCACCAAAATAACTGCTTAAATTCAATTGAAGAAGTGGTAATTCCTAACACCAACAAGTAATCCAAATTTTCCAAGTTAACTCTATCCCAGCTGAAACCAGGATAACAGCAAAACCTTTTTTGTGCATGTTAATAACACAATTGATGTTCTACAGCAATACAAAACAAAGAGCTATATTAATGAGCATACATTTTTCACTTTCATATGTCAGCATTATCTGGATTGACAATGTGCAACTTATCTCCAAGATTTATTCTGAAACTACTGTCAAAGTTAAGTCAAGAGGCAATGCAACTTTTATTTAGTTTGACATTTGCTTGATACACAAAATTGCATTTCAAGATATTAAATTCAAAGAGCATATTTCTGTTACTGAAATCATGTCTTCTGATAGGACATAGCATTTTGCTGAGAAAGTATCTGGGGAAGAAAAATAAGTTTTCTGTGGTTATGTGAATGTGATTCAAGCCTGCTGCTGATTCAATCATAAGTCTTTTAATTTGGAAAAAGCAAAACAGAAAGTTCAGCACACCTGTGAATACAGAGCAGAATATTTAAAGGGGCAGAATATATTTCTTAGATTTTAATCTTTGCAGGGTAACAGGATGCAAAAGGCAAGCTGCAACATCCAGATCATAACAAGTTTTGAAGAGATACTGCATAAAGCAACATTGTAGAAAGAAATATTTGTTCTGAACCTGTGGAAAGAATCTTATGGTATCCAAATTATCTCAGGTATTACATATACACACTTAAAAAAATTTAAGTTTTTTATATAAATATATAAAAAATACATAGGTGTATGACTAATGAGGAGAAGGGCTCTGGAGCGGGAGTTGTCGTTGAGGGACCCTTCCTGGAAGCGGCAGACCCCGGGCACCGATCCGCGAGGGAAAATAAACTCACTAAGAGGAGAGTCGCGCGACGCATCCGGTGGCAGCCATTGCTTCTCTCCGCGGCTGCACGCAGGCGTGACTCATCGGGGGCGGAGCTAAGGGCGGCAGCAATAATCCCTCTCCATACAAGAGGGGCCTCTGGGAGCGCGAGGGGCCTCTGGGAGCGCGAGGGGCCTCTGGGAGCGCTAGCGACCAGCAGCGCGGCGACCAGGCCGGGCAAACAGGGCGTGGTGCGGCAGTTCCCGCAGACAGAGCAAGCAGGCAGAGCTAGCCCCCTCCTGGCTCGGAAGGGTAATTTGAGCCAACCGGCTAGTGCTCACAGACTACGCAGGGCGAGCCAAGGGATTCGTGTCTGCTGTGTGCCCAGTCAGTTGAACCATGGTCTCCACCAGGCGGAGAGGTTCTCCCAACACGACTGGGGCAACCCCATTGGAGGGCCTGCCCAGGGACGCTGCAGTTCGGTCTCAGGCTGCAGGGAATGCCTGAATTTGCTGCTGCCAGGGAAAAGGGGCAAATGCCTCACCTGTGTGAGGTGTGAGTAGGTGGACAATCTGCTGTGTTTGGTAATCAAACTAAAAGAAGAGCTCGAAACACTGAGAGCTATCAGGGAATGTGAGCGGGAGATTGATTGGTGGAGTAGCTCCCTGGCATCCCAGAGGGAAGAGTGCCAGGAGGACACCTCAAAACTGAAGACGGCCCCTCTGTCCTGTCCTAATGAGGTAAATGGGAGTGACCCGAACCCTGAGGAGGGCTGGAAGACAGTCCGGTCTCGCTGTTGTAGGCGCTCCCCCTGCCTACCTACCCCACTCCCCCAGGTTTCCCTAAGCAACAGCTTTGGGGCCCTGGAAGTTGAGGAGGAGGTATGTGAAGGGATGAGTGCAGCCCCTCTGCCTCAGAGGAAGTGGAAGCCTAGAGTAAGGCAAAAGTCTGCACGCCTTGAGACTGCCTCTGTTAGGCAAGAGAGAAGGGTAGTTGTGGTAGGGGATTCCCTTCTCAGAGGGACGGAGGGCCCCATTTGTAGATCAGACCCTACACAAAGGGAGGTGTGCTGCCTCCCTGGAGCCAGGGTCCGTGATATTACCAGAAGGCTCCCAGGGCTGGTAAGACCCTCTGACTATTATCCTCTACTGATTGTTCAAGCAGGCAGGGATGCAATCATGAAGTGTAGCGTGTGTGCTATCAAGAGGGAGTTTTGTGATCTAGGGTGATTTGTTGAGGGGGGCAGAGCTCAAATAATATTCTCATCTACCCCTACTAGTGGGAGGAGAGGTTCGGAGCAGGTCAGGAGAACCCATCTCTTGAATGAGTGGCTGAAAGGCTGGTGCCGGCATAGGAACTTCGGGTTTTTTGACCAAGGGAAGGTGTACTCTGTTCTGGCATGATGACTGCTGATGGGGCTCACCTGTCTATAGGGGTAAGCGAATCCTTGCCCAGGAGATGGCAGGTCTCATTGAGCGTGCTTTAAACTATTTAGGAAGGGGGGAGGGGATATTATGAAGGCTCTTGGGGTTAGGCATGGGCTTTGGGAGACACAAAGTGAGTTGGCGGTGTAAGAAGGTAAATGCCAGCAGCACAGTGACAGACTTGGGGATGTTGTTCCATGTGATAGTGGGGAAAATTCTGGGGATTGCCCTGAGGACTCCTCAGTGGAGCCACTATTGCCCATCCCCTGTCAGAAATCTTGCTGTGATCTGCTGAGGATACCTGCACCTGCTGCCCCACTAAAATGCCTTTATACAAATGCACGCAGCATGGAAAACAAGCAGGAAGAATTAGAGATCTTTGTGCGGTCGCTGGGCCACGATCTCATTGCGATCACAGAGACATGGTGGTACAGCCTGGATGACTGGCACGCTGTCATGGATGGCTATGTGCTTTTCAGGAAGGACAGGCTAGGGAGGCAAGGTGAAGGAGTTGCTCTTTATGTTAGAGAGCAGCTTGAATGTATTGAGCTCCACCTGGGGAAAGATGACCCATCAGTTGAGTGCTTGTGGGTAAGAATCAAGGGTCACGCTAGTATGAGTGACACTGTTGTGGGTGTGTGCTATAGGCCCCCTGATCAAGAGGAGCGGGCTGATTGTGCTTTCTATGAGCAGCTAGAAGTAGCCTCGAGATCCCAGGCCCTGGTCCTTATGGGGGACTTCAACTACCCAGGTATTTCCTGGGCAGGCAATATGGCCAGTCGTATGCAGTCCAGACAATTTCTGCAGTATGTTGAGGACAATTTCCTGCTACAGATGGTGCAGGAACCTACAAGGGGAGGGCAGGTGCTGGACCTTGTTCTTACTAACAAGGATGGGCTCATCAGGGAGGTGAAGGTTGGGGGCAGCTTAGGACAAAGCGACCACGAAATGATCCAGTTCAAGATTCTGAGTGGAAGAAGCAAGCCAAAAAGCAGGATAGCTACCCTGAATTTGATCTCTTCCGCAACCTTTTAGGAGCTATCCCATGGGCCACGCTGTTAGAAGGCAAGGGAGCCTGTGAGAGCTGGCTAGCATTTAAACAGCACTTCTTCCAAGCACAGGAAAGGTGCATCCCTTTGAGTATGAAATCGGGAAAGAGAGGCAGAAGACCTGCGTGGATGAGCAGGGAGCTCATGGGTAAACTCAAAGGGAAGCAGAAGGTTTATGAACTGTGGAAACAGGGTCTGTGCACCTGGGGGAAATATAGGGATGTTGTCAGGGCCTGTAGGGACGCGACTAGAAAGGCTAAAGCCTGCTTGGAAATGAAGCTAGCAAGGGACATAAAGGATAACAGAAAGAGTTTTTTCAGATACGTGAATACTAAGAGGATGATCAGGGATAATGTAGGTCCCTTGATGAATGAGGCGGGTGTCCTGGTATCGGGTGATGATGAGAAGGTGGAAATACTGAATGCCTTCTTTGCCTCAGTCTTCACTCCAAAGGCCCCTCGGGACCCGCAGATCCTAGATGAAAGTAGGAGTGTTTGGGGAATGAAGAGCTTCCTTCTAGTTGAGGTGGGGGTGGTCCAGGAGCAGCTCAAAGGGATTAATGCAAACAAATCCATGGGCCCGGATGGGATACATCCACGTGTGCTGAGAGAGCTGGCGGAAGTGATTGTAGAGCCGCTTGCTATCATCTTCAACAGCTCTTGGAGAACAGGAGAAGTACCTGAGGATTGGAGGATAGCCAATATCACTCTGGTCTTCAAAAAGGGCAAGAAGGAGGATCCTAGCAATTATAGGCCAGTCAGCCTCACTTCTGTCCCTGGAAAGGTGATGGAACAGCTTGTTCTGGATGCCATCTCCAAGCAACTGAAGAGAAGAAGGTCATGAGGAGTAGTCAGCATGGATTCACCAAGGGGAGATCGTGCTCAACCAATCTCATAGCCTTCTATGATCTCATCACCAGCTGGGTGGATGGAGGGAGAGCAGTGGATGTCATCTACCTTGACTTCAGCAAGGCTTTCGATACTGCCTCCCATGACATCCTGATAGCAAAGCTGAGAGAGCATGGGGTAGATGAGTGGACAGTGAGGTGGGTTGAGAACTGGCTGCTGTCGGACTGGGCTCAGAGGGTCGTGATCAGTGGAACAAAATCTGAATGGAGGCCTGTGACTAGCGTTGTTCCCCAGGGCTCAGTGTTGGGTCCAGTCCTGTTTAATATCTTCATCGACGACCTCGATGAGGGAATAGCATCCACCCTCAGCAAGTACCCGATGATACAAAGCTGGGAGGGGTGGCTGACACGCAGGAACACTGCGCTGCCATCCAGCGAGACCTGGACAGGCTGGAGAGCTGGGCAGGGAGAAACCAGATGAGGTTTAATAAAAGCAAGTGTAAAGTCTTGCACCTGGGGAGGAATAACTGTCTGTATCAGTACAGGCTGGGGGATGACCTGCTGGAGAAGAGCTCTGTGGAGAAGGACCTGGGGGCCTGGTGGATGACAGGTTGGCTATGAGCCAGCAGTGTGCCCTGGTGGCCAAGAGGGCCAATGGGATCCTGGGATGCATCAGGAAGAGTGTGGCCAGCAGGTCTAAGGAGGTGATCCTCCCCCTCTACTCTGCCCTGGTCAGGCCCCACCTGGAGTATTGTGTCCAGTTCTGTGCTCCCTGGTATAAAAAAAGACAGGGATCTCCTGGAAAGAGTCCAGAGAAGGGCTACGAAGATGATTAAGGGCCTGGAGCATCTCTCGTATGAGGAAAGGCTGAGTGAGCTGGGGCTGTTCAGCCTGGAAAAAAGAAGACTGAGGGGGGACCTAATTAATGTTTATAAATATCTTAAGTATGGGATGCAGGGGGAGTTGGCCAACCCCTTTTCAGTGGTCTGTGGAGACAGGACAAGGGGCAATGCCTGCAAATTGGAGCACAGGAAGTTCTGCACCAACATGTGGAAGAACTTTTACACAGTGAGGGTGACAGAGCCCTGGGACAGGCTGCCCAGGGAGGTGGTGGAGTCTCCTTCTCTGGAGATATTCAAGACCCATCTGGATGCCTCTCTGTGCAATATGAGCTGGGGAGATGCTTTGGCAGGGGAGTTGGTCCCGATGATCTCTCGAGGTCCCTTCCAACCCCTCCGATTCTGTGATTCTGTGATTCTGTAATGAAACTTTTTTCTGTTCACGTTTCTCAGCTACACAATGCAGCTCAGTATAAATCACTGTGATGTTGTATTAAATAATTACACTGACGAGGCAATGTACTTTAAAGGCTTTGGTTTTTATTACTGATTTTAGACTTCATTGATGAGATAGACCAGAGGAAAAAAAATAAAAAACACAACTGAAACAAACTGAGATTTCCTCATAACTTATTAACATAATGCCTTGAATGGTATCTTTTCTATTCTCTTTATATATATATTTATTTATTTATTAAATACTAGAGGGCACTCTAGAGACCAGGATTTAAAATTAAGGAATAAGTAACATTTTTATGCAAATCACTCTTTCCAATTTCAGGATTTAAATGTCTCTAATACAGTTTCTCATTAGAATGTTCTTCTGACTAGTGTCCACTACTATAATATCATCTCCCTCCTTTCCAGATCTTTCTCCAGTCAGTAGATAATGGAAAAAAACCCCTTCCCATTTAAGCTTTATCTGCTTCTTATAGACACTTCAACTAAAGTATTTCTAATCCATGTTACTGCTCTCCACTGCACTTTCAGTAAGATTATGGTGAACTAACACAGTTTCCAAATAACATGTTCATTCAGCAGTTCTCTGTTCAAACGTGAACTCTATTCCCATTGATGATTGATTGATCTCAATTTCTTTATCAATCAGACAGAATTTAGAATTAACAGCTGGATTTGCTCTATCAAAACAAACAAAAATACATCACACAGAACCCAAGCACAGACGGAGTTCCAACTTAGGACTGCCTCTGCTCTGCTTTGCACATTTAAGAGAAGTTTTTTTAAGAGTTAAAAGGACAGCACTGTGAAAAGAATTTTAACAGTTTGGGTAGGTGGGGAATTGAGCCAATAGCAAGCCTACCCATGAAAGGATAAGTGACAGCTCAAGTACATCTTTAAACACAGGAGCTGAAGAAAAACAACTTCTCATGAAAATTATTTTGCTTTTATCATTTCCACTATTCTCAATGTAAAACATGTTGTATGATATGTGTGTTCCATTCTGACTCCTGCAAAGGTTCTTGATCACTCAGAGGTACAGAATTCCAAATTACCTTTTGGGTTTACAATCACATTTGCCACAAGTGACAGTTGTCAGTGAGGATATAACACAGACTTAAATGTTCTTTCTTGTGGAGTCAAAAATACAGCACTGTCATTCAAGAGCAAGAATAAATATGTTATCTTTGCCACAGCAAAGTGAAAGGACTGGATAGTTACAGACCCAAATTAACAAAAAAACAACAAAACACAACAACAAAAAAAAATCTATACACAAAGAAACCCCACCAATCACAGAAGATTTGGGGAACTTGTAATAACCAATGATATTTTAAGGAATGAGATTAAAATTTACTCAAACTAGTCCAAAAAAAGTAATGGTACTGTGAATGAACTAGAGTGCTTTTGAAGGATATACAGAAAAGAACTCCGAATAAGGAAAAATTCTATTTTTTCCTCACAAAGTTACAGCAGACTTAGTACTGATGGCCAATTGTTACTTTTTTCATTGACTCTGCAAGGTATCTAGCTACCCAGAAACCACCCAGACACTCTTACATTTACAGAATTGCATAAATGAGATGCCTAGTTAGAAAACTAAACAAATAATGCACTCTGGCACTTTTCCATTATCCCCTTTGTGCATCTCTAGACAACGTTTCTGCAAACTGTGTTCTCTCATTGAATTTAAGGTGCAGAGCTCCAAGCAAAAAGGCAAATTGTGTTACTGTCTACCAGAAACAAGAGAATATTGACAATGGACTCCTGAGAAACAGAAAACTAACACTGGCTGTTAAAGCAATGACAAAATCTCCAAGGCTCCCTTAAGTGTGCTTCCATGAGATCATATTCTCTTTCAGGCTATTATGTAAAAACTGATAACTAACTTCTAAAGGTAAGTTTCAGGTAATTCTGTGCCTTGATGTAAAGGCAAGTGGTGAAAATTTCTTTCAAGCATAGACCTTGTCTGTACCCTTTGCCCATACTGCTAGGTGTATATACAAATAAGCAGAAATCTATGCAATTAACAGACTCTGCTCACAGTAGCTCATAAGGGCATTGTCATCTTTCAGTAATTTATTTTCTTTGTATTCTCTTAACATATTAGCACATTCCACTGCCTGCAGGTGAATTTCAGAGGAATAAAACTCAAGTACTGGGATAATGATTCAAGTTCTATATTATCAAATGTTGGAGGCCAAGAGCAAGGAAAGCTATTTCCATGTCTTGAATGAAATTGTATTTCCTGGGATGTAAATAGTCAGTAGCACCTATTAGGTAACTCTGGATATGTTTTTGTAGTAAGACTAGTTGCAGGATTTAAAAGCAGAAATTTAACTTAAATTTATTTCACCAGGAAGGAAAGGTAAAAATTTCCACAGAACTCAAGCTGTTCTGCTCTTTTGTGACCATACTTGCCACTAAGCTTAAACAGAACGGATATACTGCAACAGCAGATCTACGTGGTAGAAGAAATAGCTCTTGTAAGATACCAGAGGATGCTTTTTCATGGTCATTTAAACCTATGACACCATAAGAACACACAAAAATATACCACTTGCTCATTTTTACTGTTCTACTGTTGTGGAATTTACACATGGTAGAAGACATGAACTGTAGCTGCCATTCATTGCTGAAAGGTCATCTAATACCACACAGTGAATGGATTTGCCAAATGAACCACAATTCACTCCTTTAATTTCACAAACAGCTCCAACAGTGAAAAACATTTTTTGTTGTGCAGATTTCCTAACACAATTCCTGCACACAGAAAGTGGCTTTTAAGATAGTAGTGAGCAAGAGGCAAATACAAAATTATGAGCCATTTTCCTTTTCATTTTTAAAAGTCCATTCTTTGAGGAAGGTGAATGCATACCATTCTTTCACTTCTACTTGCACATTCACCTGATGGAAAAGAAAGATGCTCCAGTAAATGTTAACTGAATCACTGCAGCTTTTGATAAAAGTCAATAGTATGCTATATGATAGCAAGAAAATACTTAGAATTAAAGAATAAACACTCAGCCTACAAGAACAAAATATCAGAGGTCTCAGAAATGTATTTCTTCTCCAAGTTTTTGTCAGGTATTCATTTTGAAAGTAAGAGTATTTCATTTAACCCTGGGGATTTTGGTGCGTTCCAGACATACATTTAATCATAAACCCCATTGTTTCCTCTGCCCCCACCCCTGCATTTTACACCTGTAAGGACTAAATCTGAATTTATCTAGTGCTGAGTCAATAGAATCTGCTTCACTAAACTGTAATAAGATCTCACATAACAAATTCTTCTGAGGTAACGGATGTCTAATGCTCTAGTGCTTAACAGTTGAGCAAACATTGCTTACCAGAACAACTGAAATCACAGAATCACAAGGTTGGAAAAGACCTTTAAGATCATCAAGTCCAACCATTCGCATCCTAAACTAAACCATATCCCTAAGTACTTCATCTACCCTTTTTTTGAACACATCCAGGGAAGGTGACTCAACCCCCTCCCTGGGCAGCCTGTTCCAGGCCCTCACAACTCTTTCAGTAAAAAATTTTTTCCCAACATCCAATCTAAACCTGCCCTGGCACAGCTTCATGCCATTCCCCCTTGTCCTATCACCTGTCACCTGGCTGAAGAGACCATCACCTATCTCTCTATAACCTCCCTTCAGGTAGCTGTAGGTGGTGATAAGGTCTCCCCTCAACCTCCTCTTCTCCAGGCTAAACACCCCCAGCTCCCTCAGCCGCTCCTCATAGGATTTGCCCTCCAGCCCCTTCACCAGCCTGGTTGCCCTTCTCTGGACTCGCTCCAGGACCTCCATGTCCTTCTTGTGGTGAGGAGCCCAGAACTGGACACAGTACTCAAGGTGTGGCCTCACCAATGCCGACTACAGTACTAGACTGTCTGAGAACCGATACCACTTGTTCCGTGATGACCAGGTTAACCATGTTCCCAAAGCTAATGGTAGGGCTGAACCAGTCTACTTGGAGAAGAATGCCAAAGCAACAAGCATGGGAGAGGAGCCCCATGTATTTTTTCAACACTGTACCACATGGGGTTCAGAAGCCAGTAAGAACTATGGATGAAATCTTGAGCCTTCATCATGGCACAGAAATGGGACATCAAAGTTTTCATAGCTTCTCTAATTTCTTTACCTCCTCTTCCGTTGATCCTCATACTTGTCACATACAGCTAACTTATTTTCTGTGCTGAAAAGGCTTCCACTGAATCTCAAAATATGTTTCAGCTATATTCCTTCAAATCTACCCAGAGATAGAAAAATCTATCATACTTCATCCTCTTAGATCTATTTTTTTCACTATTGTTACTGACAGAAGGTTACATTAAAGAAAGATTTTGTTGGAATATTCAACTGACTACTTCTCATTTCTAAGCTCGAGATGGGTATATGGGTATGTTAAATCCTCAACTTACCAGGCATGTGGACTGCAAGTTCAATCACTTCCTGCTATTTGAAATCCTAAAATTCCTTCTTTGTCTTCCTCTGTAGGCAGGGAAAACTAAGATACACCTGGAACTTCATAATTTAGCTTCCCTCCCCCCCCAACTCAAAGAACAGTATAACTATCCTATACATCTGTAAGGTTTATTAACATAGTATCTGCTTTACTTATTGGATGTGTCATCATACGATGGATCACATCAAGTACTGCAAGAGAGATGCCTCTCAGCATTACAATGTACGTGTACCAGAATCTCCAGATGATCTCCATACCACAGTTCTACACTAACTTATTCTTGATGGAATCAATTAAAGGAGCCAAAGACAAATTATTTAATTTCCAAACCCTTCAAATCACTACAATGTAGAAATAGTCTATTACTGTATGCATCTTGACACCTACAAGAGAGCTCAGTATGAATTCTGGCTTCTGTGGTTAGAAATATTTAGCACTTTGGAGTTTGGGGGGGGAATAATGACGATACAGATGGGGGGGGGCAGCACACAGACACCCACACACAAAAATAAAACCACACCAACAAAAACCTCAAAACTGCAAGACCACACAGAATCAGTATGATAAACTGATACTGACTATAGACTAAGCTGCAGCTTAAATTTTAAGTCATTGTTAATTATACCACACCACAGATACAGCCATAATTGGTACTACAGAAACAAAAGGGGAAGAGTCATAAAAGGCAGCATTACATACACAAGCAGTATTTATATAATTTCAGAATCAATATGGAACACAAATGTGAGTCCTAGGTATTCAGGGTAATCCCCCAAATTCCCACTTAAATCAAGAAGTTGCACCTGTCCCTCACTTTTTATAAAATAAAGCTTACTAAGTTTCTAACATCTCCAGAAATACATAACAGCTTAGGCAGTTGAAGTTTCAGTCTAATTAAAAGTATACACATGCTTTTCTATTTAATTTGAACACCATATATATGCCTAATGAATTCCTGGCCAAAAGTTTATATTCCTTTTTCAGACCAGAAACTTAGGAAAAAAAGAACAAAACTTTACATTACTCCATGAAACACAGCTATTAACATTTGGTTCAACCCAAAGCACCAAAGTACCAGGCTCTCTATTGAGATATGCCATGAAATACACTTGGATGAACTCCAAGATTGAGAACCACCAGAAAAGCAATTGAGCGTTTAAGAGTTCATCTGTCTTTCTGACACAGTATGGATTCAGTCTCCCCCAAATGAGAACATCCTGGCAACATCAGCTAGAGACTAGTGTTTCTAGTTTCACGCCCTGAGTAAGTGGTAAGGTAAAATTTTATCTCATGCTCCTGTCTTGACTTCTAAGCCAGATAAAGGTTTGAAATAAATGCAGCATATATTCAAATAGTGTTGCATAACCTTGATTATTAAAACATTACATTTGTTGATAAGAAATTTTCTCGGTAAGAAAATATTAAATATTAGGACATACACGAAGAGCGTCAGACAAGGAGATGCTATGACAATTTCAGTTAATTCATGCCTCTACTGGAAGAATGCTAAAGCTCAGAATGTTCCAGTGTTTTTGAAGGGAAAAAGGTTTGTTACTGTACCTTCAATTTGGAGAAGTTTCCTGTATTAGACCTAGCCTATTAACCAGGCGTAACTACTGTACAAGTAGAAATAAAACTTTAAACCTCAGAAGGGATATGATGACATCACATCCTACAGCTCCTAAACCATAAGGTACATCTCCCTAAGATATTTTCCACAAAATTTTGTTATACAGTTCCTTTCAGTGGTAGAAGTAAGCATACAGATAATGGGATACTACTTTATACACACACAATTATTCAGATTTTCTGCATTTCTTAATAATTAAACCAGTCACATGATAAAAGTCAAATTTCATGCCACAGCTCAAGAATTTTTATTAAGAGTCATTCTAAACAGACATTGACAAATAGTATCCATAAGTTCACAGCCTACTTGTAGCATCAAACTCAACTATTTTAGAGCTTAGAGGTCAGTTTATAGAACAAGCTCCATTACCAACTCAGTTGGATATACAAACCCTGAAAGGAAGAAGAAAGAAAGTAACTTCAAGCAGTACAGTTGTTTGATTATATTGTGTTGTTCTTACCCTAAAAAATTGCTTGCTTTCAGAAGCCTACCCTTTTTTCAGAGCTGAGGTTAGAGGGGGAAGAAAAAAAAAAAATGTACTCTGAGAAAAATCAGGATGAAAAGACTTTGCAGAAGAATCTCTCACTTTCTCTCTAAGCAGTAACAAAATTGCTAAGAGAGCATAGAATTCAGTGCAAGTTATGAGCAATCAGAGAAAATGTATTAAATTACACAGCTATTGCAACATTATGTGATGACATTCCCAAGACAATTCCAGAAGGGTTTCATTTTTTCCACATTTCAGAAGAACTTCACAAGCTCCAAATATGCACTATTTGAAAGATTTGCTTATCTATAATAAAGTAATATAAATAATATGCTTCATTCTACCATTTCAGATATCCTTATAACAGTGATAGAACGTATTGCTATTCAACTTAAAAAAGTAACAAGTTGGAAGTACTAAAGAATAAATATTTGCTATAACTCTTGTTCAATTAACTTAATAGTTGATATTTGATAAAAGTAAACCCAAGTCTATTATTTTGTATTTTGATAACTGTCCCCTCAGTCTTTGTGTTTTTTCTAAACATGGCAAGCAGCAACATTAAATCAGAAAGCCTTGTTATCTTCCAGATTGTGAATCCACGCCAACACCCCCCCAAAAAAAAATTTCCACACAAAACAACAAAAACCCTCTACACCAAACACCACACAGCTCTGATTCTCCTAATGTAAAAGCTAACCACACAAAAATCTAACCAAGACCAAGTCACAAGTGTGACTCAAGAGACAGACCCACGCAGAGGAAACAAGGCACCAACAGGCTTCCTATAAGAAAAGGTATAGAGAAAGTGAAAGAGAAAAAACAATCTTCACAAGGCTGCTCTGTCCCTTCACCCCACACAAGAGTGGCCAGGCCACTGGAGAAGCCTTTTTGCTTTCCCAGAAGGACAACACAAAGCACAAGATCTACAAGTGGGATAATTTTCTGAGACAAAATGGGCAGCTGGGGATCCGGAGCCCTGAACTTCAAGCAGTGTGAATACATCTTAGTACCTGGCTTGGGCCCTAAACTTTCAGATAGAGCTCTGTCATTCATGCCCAACTTTCCTCAGTAAATCTTTGATGTTTCTTATTTTATTGCTTTTGCAAGACTTAAAAAAGCTAAAATTAGTGTTTTTAATAGTAAAACTAATTGCAATCAATAAAGCACCAAATTCTTCAATATGTAAATTTCATTTTCATTGATGAGGATAGTTTTATCACACTGTTTACCCTATAACTGGTACTACCTAAATCTAGTCAGAGATTGTTAGTTCATCAGCTGAAACTGAGATATACTACTTAATAAACCAAGAAAAGAAATGGAAGATCATCAACTTCTACACATGTTGGTGGGTTTTTTTGGGTTTTTTTTTTTTTAATAGATCTTAAATAGTAACTAAATATTTGATAGATTAAGAAATATATTTCCTTTTTTTTTAATCCATCAAGTAGTTTCTAGGTTGATATTTTTTCCACACAAAAGCTTAACATGGAATAACAGAGAAGCTAAAAGAGACTTTGTCCCAAACATTTCTATTAGATGACCACAGCATGTCAAGCCAACATAGTATTCCCATATTTATGGCTTCTAAGAGAGATTGTTTGCTCTGCTATGTGTTACTTGCTTCGTTGGGATTCTTCACTCTTCCCTTTCTTCCCTGAATCGTTATTTTAAGCACCTTACATTACAGAAAAATAAGCTGAGCACAACAAAACATTTTAAGTCTCCCCGCTTTCAGTAAGTTATTAACTATCTTGTGTCTCTTGCTCTTTCTGTTTAGTGACTTCAGCCAAGGTGAATTTTTTAGGTCTCATCCAGAATCATGACTTAAGCAGTATTTGATCTCTACACACACAAAACCCAACCCTGCACGCATCAAGTGAAAGTCCAAGAACAGAGCATGGACTTTGCCACAAAAACATAACTTTCTTTTAGATTGCTGCCAGCCTACTCTTTGTTTTCTTCCCTCTCACCCCTCCCCAACATAATTTAGCTTTCCCACAAGATTCTCAAGCCAATAGTCCTTTACAATTGTGTTTAAGCCAATAAAGAACATCACATGCCAGCATATTTTTTTTAATTTGCTGTATCAAAATTGCACTACATAAGGACTGTTCAAAATAACGTATACACTGCCACCTAAACTCAGTAATCAAAAAGCCAACTTTTAAAGGGGAAGTAGAGGTCTATTTTTAAAAGGTATTAAAAAAATCATTGGTCATCTTTGATTCAATATTTATAAACTAAATAATACTATATATAAAAAAATCTGAAAAGCTTTTCAGTAAGATTTGCTGCAATTTAGCTCTTTTCAAAAATGTTTTGACACTATGACTTGGTGCAGAGAAGGCAAAATCAACGAAGTAAATATTTTTGTGGCCATTTAGTTTTAAGCTACAGTACCTAAACATGTGTTTGGTATATTTTGACCGAAAAACCACCTGGAAATCTAAGTATATTTCACAGGGAAAAACATAACCATTGCCTTAAAAACTTCTCCCCAATGTTACGGGGACCGGTCTTTCAAGAATTGAGCTGGTCAAACACTCTACACTATCCAGGGATGCTGTAGCTTCCTTTTGTCATGGTTTTGTTTTGGGTTTTCTTCGTTTTTTTTGAAAATATAGCATAATCTCTAACTCCCTTTCCAACTGAACCCTCAGAATCACTCTGGAGTATGTCTGAAATTTTAGAGAGCAATGTAAACCATAACATATAGGAGATAACTTTATTTGCAAGACAAAATAACCACTCAGCTGTTGACAACCAAATAATTATGAGTTTTCTGTAAAGACCTTAATTACATATTGTAATTCTCTTAATTATTATGGAGTTGTTTGTGTAACTTCAAATGTAAAACTCTTTCTGACAAAAGTAGTATGAAAAGTCTTGTAGGTAAATTCTTAAAAACATATTTTGATAGGTTGATACTGTGCGTACTGTCCTGAAAATGCTTCCCTTCTTCACTGGGAAAACTGGCAATTCAGCACTTCAGCAGAGAGCATTTCTTTGCAACAGACTACAAAATTGTGTTTGCAGAAAATACATTATGCAAGCTTCGCACAACCTAACCCATGTTTTATAACTACAGGAATAAGCAGAATATATGTATGTGAAACACTTTTGAATGTTGACTTTACCCATAAAAATACCACCATTGTTGTTTCCAAGTGAAGTAATGCAGCCATTAATACAGTTATGCTAACAGAGCTTTTGGCAACTGACTTCACACTTTGCAGGCACTTATGCATGGGATATTTATCAGTTAAAGATTCATACAGTGTTTACATTAAATTCAATACAATACACATCACACTTCAGTTTTACAATATTTCATGCATATCTACAGGGGGTTTTTTAAGCAATAAATGACTCATCTGATTTAACTAGCTTTGATGTTATGTTATTGCAAAGGAAAAAAGTAGTAAAGAAAGAGTGTTCCAGTTTTGCTTCTTACTTTGTTGCCAGTTATGACATACTGCCACCAGGTGGAGAAAATTCATCAAGAAGCTACCTATTTATGTATAGACACAGTGGGGGTAATTGCATAATCTAAAGTGGTTATTGTAAACGAAGCAATCAGTGGAAACAGAACCTGAATTAAACTGCTTAACTCTGGCATGCACTTTGTACCTCATTCTAATATTAACCTAAATAGAGGCCAAAACTTGATTAAAAAATTCTGAAAATCTTCTCAGATTTAATCTTAAAACTTCAGAACATACAGAAATTCATTACAAAGGCTCAGGAGCAGTCACCAAACTGGACAATCAGTTCCAATGCAAGGAGAGAGTGTGTGTGTTTATGTGAATGACCTCTTAACAGAAAGAAAAGATAAAGTAATTTGAGGTGGCTGGGTCATGAGACCCGTTAGACAGATCTGCTGCTTCTCTAACACAGCCAACAGAAACTAGACAAGTTATGTATTTTAAGCAATAGTAGAATAAAACTAAACCCAACTGTCGAAGACAATACATGGCTGCTCTCTTCACACAGGCAGATTACAAACAGCTTTAGAAAACAAACATAGGCAAATACAACATCAGAATGATGTAGCTGAGTCATCCCACCCTTGTGTAACCTACACTAACAACACAATCCAGTCGTATTCATGTCTATAGGAAACAGTAAGGAAGAGCTATCATTTCTTCATTAAGATTTTGCTAGAGGTAGATAATGAAGACAAGAAGGAAGAGACAAAGGCAGCTGAGAAGCAAGACAGACACCACATCAGCATTTGGCTTTCTAGAGATTTCCAGCCAAAGACACTATGGTATTAGAACATAGTGTCTTTCTAAACTGACCCCTACACCAGTAGATGTCTGCGGTCCGGAGGATTATATCGAGTTAGGTTGGTGGAGAAATTCACCCTCAGACTCATTCCAAAACAACTAAATGCATCAGATTCAGCTTTACAACAAACTGCCTATCAAAGCAACGATGGAGACATTTTCTCCTATGAAAAATGCTTATTAATTTTACATGTCTAGCTGTTGATTTACATATTTTTTCAGATATTTAGTTGATCTCTCATTACACAAAAACTACAATTGGACATTAGTCTTTCCTTCATATTCAGGATGTCATTCCCTAGTCTTCATTTAGCTTCCAATTTGGTTTAGTCCTTCAAGATGAACTACTGTCATCTTCCTACATAACTGCTGCTCTTGAAAGCAGCCATCTACATTCTTCTGTTTAATATTCTCATATAAAGTATTTGAGATTGTTCATTTAGCTTCAATTTGTAGATAAGGAATTTAATCCCTGAGCACAACAAAAAAAAAGTATCAACATCACAAGAGATAGGTTTTTAAATTATACTTTTTTACCTTTTTTATAGATCATAGAATTTTGACATTGTGAGCAGAGAATAAGCAAAAGTTAATTAACTTAAAATATTTGCACTGTATTCCTTAGACACAAGTTTTAATGTCATAAAATGAAGAAGAAACTATCAAAGTGAAGACTGGGTTTCAAAGGTGTTTTTAAAAGCAGCACATTATTTCCCAATTGGAACTTGCTTATTGACTTAAACCCAGACCAACTTCTTTAGAAAATATACAATCCTGTGGTTAGTATTCTGCAAAAAGCTTAAGATTCAGATCATATGAACATAACAGCAGCATCAATTTCTTCCTCCATTGGTTAGTGATACAGATCAGATATTCTGATTAGAAAAACATGACAATTATTGTATGGTTTTCATTTATATTTCAAAAGTTAACAATGTGAAGAGTAAGAGCAATGCAAGTACAATAAAATTCTTCAACATCTTAGATCTGGATGTGTAAACTAAAAAAAGCATTTTCTTTTTTTGTAATTAGAAAATCTGGACAGTAAGTGCTGCCAAGGTTGCTGCTACATCATAAGAGCGAATATGAAACATTCCAGGCTAACCTTTTTTGTGTTTGTTTTAGAGGAGTGGATGAAACTAGACTTTGACAAACTTAATATAAGTTACCTTCTGACACTATGACTCTATTATAATGCAAAGTTATTTATATAGCATTAATAGAAACTATAAATAGAGAAGAGTTATTTGCTATCTCTTGGAGTTCTAGCCTGTGCCACCTGGGAAGACCAGAGAAAAAAAAAAACTAAAGTAGTGAAAATTACATCACCACAGTGAAAAACGCAAAAATTTCTCTGGCATTTGTGACACAATGTGTCAAAGCAGAAGTCTGAGTTCAGACAATTGTATCCTTCTTGCCCAGTACAAACTGTTAGAATCTGGAGCCAGTACAAAGAAACCCAACCAAAAAAAAAAATCACCACCCAAAAACAAGTACATGCTGCAAAAGTTCTTACAGCCCAGGGAATTATCTTCTCATATTAAAAAAAAAAAAAAAAGTACCTGTTATCTAAACTTTGAGGCTTCTATGATACCTGTCTATTTTTTCTACTATAATCTTTGTTCATATAATTCCTGTAGGTTGGAGGACATCTATTAGTGTCCTTTATGAAAACATTCTGAAAACGTGTTGAAGAAACAATCAGATTTTCTTGTTCTTTCACCTATAATTATCTGCCATATTCAAGTTAATATACATTCCATAATTGCCTTAGGACTAATGAATAGAATCAGCAATTCTGAATATTTCTCTTTGCAATTTCTCCAGCACCTTATTGTTTTAAAAAACCCACACACAAAAATCACAAGCAAAATTCTTGCTCTTCAAGATGTGTAACTTCCTTGGAACATCTCTGCACAGAATACAAATACTAATCATCTGATTTTATGTTTTCAGTTACAGCTCAGTGACGCTTACTTGGCTATGACTTCCCTCAATATCAGATTCTTTAAACATACCTAGAATAGGTTTTGTTAGTTCCATGAAAAATTAATGCTTTTGTGTTTCTGGTAGTCATCATTTCTATTTCCATTGCTTATGAGCTACTAATTCTGTGAAGTCAAAGCACTTACACCAAAAGAAATCCTCTGCATAAGAGTAAGCTCTACATGCATTCCTTCAAGGTACTAGAGAAACAATACCTATTTTTGGACTTAATTATTCAATGGTAATTCATAATGAGAACACAACGTGTGAAAACTAGATTCATTCCCATTGGATAGTAAATCACTGCAGAGGTATTACACATCTGAAATTCTAGAAAAAAATTCCTTAACAAATATGCTATAACTGGTATAGATTATTTGCATTAATAACTAAATAACTAAACAGTTAACTTCAATGTACTATTTATTCACTAAATACAAACACGAAGAAGAAATTTCAGGTTCAATTTCAGAAAGAATCAAATCAGTGCAGGAGAACAGCACTTTTGCTGCAAACGATTCTTGTACCCTACTGTAGACACTGCATTACAACATCCCCCTCAAGTCTCTTTACCCTTTTCTTAAAATCACTTAGTTTTATACAACCATTATTTTGAAGGCTGTTGCACATTCCCTTGCTCTTATAGGTGGAAGTAATCTCTGCATTTTCAGACTAAAATTGTTCAATCAGTTCAAAACCATTTGTTCCTGCAGCAAGCACATACTTTAACTTAAGTAAAGAATAATTCTCCTTCCTTCCACTTACCACTGGAATTTTTAGAGACTCCAAACATATCCCCTCTCCACTTTAAAGTAAATAAGCTCATCTTCTCTCATGCCCTGCTGCCTTCTTTCATCTTGTAGGAACACTTACTCTTGAAAAGAGACTACCAGATCCATACACAGTATTAAAAGATATTTCCTTGGAATCTGGGACAATGGTGTAACTACATAAATAAAGTTCTCATAAATAATTTTATGACATATAGATATATACATGAATATGTAAATACAACCCTGCATACTATTTGTGTTAGAGCAGCAAGACTGTCTCGGTCAGACATCTACCTTTTAAACAAGAGGTGCAACATTTGCCACTGAACCTTCAATTTTATTCAGCATTATGGGATGCAGATGACCTGCTTATTCATTTAGGCTTCCACTTACAGTGCAGAAATGTTATTATCCCTAGCACTCAGTTTCTCTTTGCCCTTTTTAATACCTCCTCCCACCAACCTCCACCTCCTTCCCCCCAAATAACTAATTTCGTAGAATCCTGGAGTCTTCATGGTTGGAAAAGACCTTCAAAGATCATCACGTCCAACTGCCAGTACTACACCACTGTAACCTCTAAACCATCTCCCAAAGTGCCACAGCTCCAGGGACAGTGATTCCACCACCTCCCTGGGCAGCCTGTTCCAATGCTTCACCACTCTTGCAGTCAAGAAATTCTTCCCAATATCCAATCTAAACCTCCCCTGGCACAATTTGAAGACATTCCTTCTTGTCCTGTCACTAGTTACTAGGGAGAAGAGGCCAGCAGGTGACTCACTGCAACCTCAGAATGTGTTCCATGGTCACCAGCATGATCAAGAAGTGTTACGTGAACCAGTAGTAGGAAATTATGCTGAAGGTAGTTAAGATTTTAGAAAGAACTGAGCTTTGTGTAACTTCAGTTGACGATAGTTTGTACATTGAATGGGAATTGCTATATTTCTTGATTTGAGTATCTTGAATTGGTTTGTGTGCTCAGACTCACAGACCTTCTACCATAAGGGAGAAAGAGAAGACAAAAAAAACAGGAGAAAGGAGTGCTGCTACCATCTTTCACCATGCACACCAAGTTAAACAAATCCTGCTTGTGACTCACAACCACCTCTTGACAGATATAGAAAATTATATATAGAATTTGAGAGAGAGAGAGAATAGAAAAGTTCTGACTCAGCTTTCAGGGCAATCACTGTCTGGAGTCTCTTTTTGAAGGAAACTACTTCTCTGCAAGAAGGAAACTGGGGAAGCGAGAGTGGGGGTGGCACAGAGCAGGAGAAATAAGAGCTGAAGGACTGGCTACACAGCTGTTAATGAGTTGAAAAGTAACATTATACTCCACAAATCTGTACAGAAAGTATTCTAGCTACAAAAAGACAGTCTTTCCCCCTCCTTCACCTTCTTAAAATAAAATTATGTATTTTCAAGTATTAATCAAGTGATAGATTTTTCCACAAGTTTCCATGCATTTTCAGAAAATGCACCCAGCAGAACAGTCTGCTGTCAATAGCTCAAGTTCCTCTTGTAACTCAAAGCACTGACTCAGTATGACCCAAATGTGCTTTCCTGAGGAATATTTCTGGGATTTTTTTTGTTCTTTTTATATATAAAAATATAGTTTTTCTCCTCTTGTTAGATCAGTGACATTTCATTGCATGGCCTCTTCTGTCTTTGCTCTGCTAATAGGACATTCATACCTTTCACTTACTACAACTTGAAAATAACAGGGCTGAAATGAGCTAGTCAACAAAATAATTCTGCATCCCTGCAGAGTTCTAACACCTGTCATCATTGTGAGAAAAAATGAATCTGCTTTCTTATGCAAGATATTGAACATGACACCTGTTACAACAGCCTCTTTTGTCTTCATTTACTACCAGTATTTTCATGTCAGGCTTAACAAGACAAAAATATACAAAAATAAACCTTTTAAGATCAAATTATAGAAAAAATATCTTACATACATTTAGACTGTAGTTTCTATTGCAAAACCTTTCTGCTGGGATAACTGATATAAAATTTAGGAAAAAAACATCTACTGCAATTTTAAAGAACTAATTAATACATGGTGGGTTTAAAATGTTTACAAACAACCATTCACATTTCATTTGCTAAAAAACATAAGCAAAACTTAACATAAAATTGTTGAGACTTGGTATAAGCAGCTGGCAAACAAAGAGGACAGTAATAATTTGAAAATGTTTATTTGTGAGGAGGAAGATTATCAATTCACCACTCTAAACTGTGATTTTGCACTTTGCTCTAGATGATTAATTTTCATGCTCTCAGGTTCTCTAAATAAATCAAGGGATTTTTCTTTCTTGTAATGTTCATCTAACCAGAATCTCAGATGTTATTCTAACAGTTGCTTGAAGGGCTTTTTTGGGGGTTGCTGTGGTTTTGGTTTTAACAAGAGTGAAACAGGGGCTTAAGTATCAAATAATATAATCCTGTATTGAAAGTGACCTGTAACCGACCATGATTTCATCAGACAACTTCATCATTCAGTGATCTGGCATGTTTTGGTCTGAAGAATCAGCTAAGTGATTTTACCTTCCTAAAATCCCTCCTAGAACCATTTTTTTTTTTTTTTTGCCTTTCTCTCAGTACTTTAAACAGCTTGAGTATTTTAGATACTAAATGTACAGTACTTCCCCTTCATTTGAGCTGTTCCTGCCTTTTAACTAGCTGTTAACTAGTCAAGAAACAATGAACTGTATTTGTTGAAGCTGACACATTCAGAAGTTAATCGCTGACATAGATTTGGCAGTTATCCCAGTACAGAAAAAAGAATGTATGGATTAAAGCTACTTTGCATTCTGGTCAGAAACACACACTAGCAACATGACAACAAACTTTGCACTCAAAAAGATCCCTCTTTTAGAAGGCTGCATTAAAGACTGGAGATTGAATAAAACACCTTGTATACCAAAGTGACAGACTTGGTCTGTAAAATCACTTGATTAGAAAATTCAAGGTGCATATTACATGCAATAAATCCTAAATTCTAACAGATTTATAATTTTCACTGTAAATCAGCCTATTTAAACATGAGGAAAACCACAATATTGTAGTCTACATAAAAAGGACACTTTTTACTAAGATTCCCACATAATTTTCAAGAAGCATTTAAGTGATACACAAACTCAGAAACATTTACAGTTTTTATGTTTCAAAAAAATACAATCACAGAATCACAGAATAATAACAAGGTTGGAAAAGACCTTTAAGATCATCAAGTCCAACCATTCACATACTAAACTAAACCATATCCCTAAGTACTTCATCTACCCTTTTTTTGAACACATCCAGGGAAGGTGACTCAACCCCCTCCCTGGGCAGCCTGTTCCAGGCCCTGACAACTCTTTCAGTATAAAATTTTTTCCTAACATCCAATCTAAACCTGCCCTGGCACAGCTTCATGCCATTCCCCCTTGTCCTATCATGTCACCTGACTGAAGAGACCATCACCTACCTCTCTATAACCTCCCTTCAGGTAATTGAAACCCATTAAAGAAGATGCAAGTAAATACCAGAAATATTAAAGCATTATGTACTGATTGTCCAATTGAATAGAGAAATTTAAAATATTCTCAAAAACTGAAGAAGGAAACATCCTGGTAACTGACCAAATTACACTACCTCTCTGTATGGAATTACTCTGGTGGTAAGTGCTATCAATGTTAACCATAACTTAACTTGTTTGGTTGGTATAGGTTATACATTTCTTCATCGCAGTAGTCCCTACAGGAAAGAAAAACCACATTGTCCTTTCAGCCCTGTGGAACCCAGGAGAAGAGCAGTAAACCTCAGACCTCTACAGAGCCAGTGATGCTATCACCAATGCTGCAGGTAGAGAAACTCCCCAAAACATTCCTTTCAGTACCCAAGTGAGACAACACTGTACAAAATCCAAGCACTAAAAGCATTAAATAGAAATTGTTATTGACTTCAAAGAAATATCTACATATATATACACACATAAAAGCGTGGTGTGTATATATACACGTATACACAGATATATGTATATACGTATATGTACACACACATATGCATATGTATCTCCATTTAGAAGCACATCATTTCTTTAAGTCATCTGGGGAAGAAGTATAAGCATGAATATTCATAGTTACTCAGAAGGTGGTGATAGATTTTATACATTTATGAAATGTAACTGATTTTAAACATGTCTTTTCAACAGCCCTTACATCTAGGTTTAAAGCTTCTGCTCTCTACATCACCAATGGTTAAAACACAGAAGTTCTGCTGTATTAAAATACACCGAGTTATGCATGAGTTACACGAGTTACCTTTATACATGTGCAGCTGCACTCTCCATACTACTTTTCACAATCCCCTTCTTGTTCTTCCACTATTCTTTTCCAAGTCTTTGAGACCTGACTTTAAATAAATTACCCTGCTGTTTATACAGCTAATCCATTTTGCAGCAATAGATAACCTCTTATGTGTATAAACAATGCAGGGAACACACAAGTTTTGCCCTTCTAATTACTCTGTTCTCTCATTTATGCTAAAGAATCAGGGAATGCATGTTCCAAGCAGTATTTCAGAGCCCTCCCTGTTTTTCTTGTGGGGACTGATGAAACTACTCTTTGTGCCAGCATTTGGTGCCCTGTAAAATGCTTGCTCAAAACACTAGTAGAAGTAGTATCATTATCTGTTTCTTTCTATGTTAGCTGATGAAATTGGTATTATTATTTTACTATTTCTGTATTTTAAACTAATATTATCAGTAATTAATTTAGTATTTTTATTTAGTATTTCAGTAAGTATCAAAGACAACTATGTAACACTATTCCACTTTCATCTAAAAGGAAACAAAACTCAGGAAGACAAGAGTAGATCTATCTTCATTCCAAAAACAGATACACAAACCCAAGACTACAGATATCCAGTCTGGCAATTTTACTAAACAGAGTTTGGAAGAAAGAAGAAAAAAGTTTGATCAGATTCTGAGCCTATCAATACTGACAGCATCACTCTCTCAGAATTTCATCTATTTAAAGTCTTCCCAGTCCAACATTCATAACCAGCCTTGGACAACAAAACAGCCTTTTACACCATGGGAAGAAAACGATTTTGTTCCTTACTTTCATTCTTCAGACGTAAGTGATGACAGCTATTATTTCAAATAGTAACTTCTGATGCAGTGTCAGAACATAAGAAACCCCAAAACAAAACCAAATGCAGATCTTAATGACTCAAGAGTATTTTTTCATTTTGTGTGAACGATTTTCTGTTTCTTCTCCCCATCTCAATCTAGTTTCTCATCAAAAGGGACATTTTTATTTTGTTTTCCTTCTTAAAAAGAACTGAGCATTCCACTTGCTAATCTGCAGATTTAAATAAGGATTTATGGGGGTTGATCCTTAGGATCCTAAGGGAATGCCAACTTGTCACACCCACCAAACACTCTAGCCTCAGATAAAGCCCATTTAAGACAGAGCTGCTGGAATCAGCATGTGCATCCCTAAAGAGCAGTAAGTAAAATCGGTTTACAATCACTGCATATTTTCATGTCAGTTCTGACTCCATATCTTGTAACAATAAAAACAGAGTGACTGTTAAAGCACTGGAATTAAATCAGGAAAGCTGGTTCCTTTCTGGATTCAAAAATGACTTTCCGTCTGACCTTGATCAAGTTTATGTTTCATTTCACACCAGTAAAGCGGGGAATCTTGGTTACAATCAAGGAAAGAAAACATCCATAGGAGCATGACTTCTCTCATTTTGTGAATAAATGCTTCACATTCACATCTTGGCTTTAATGCAAGAAGAGAAACAAATTTTAGCAAAAACAAGGCAGTGGAATTCAAGTAATTCTGTTTCACAGACTATGAGAGAAGTAAAAATGAAATAGAAAATTCCAACATAGTGAGCAACGATTATCTGTGCATAAATGTTGCAATGATGCAACAGCAACATTTCCCTTTTCTTTCTGGTGCCTGAATTAGTTGATTCAGAGTATACACTGGGCCATGTAACAGGTAAAATTCATTAGGCACAAATAAGTTATTGGTAGTAAGTCACAAAGCTTCACAGCAGAACCCACGTTTCCTGCCTACTAGCAATATTCTAACAAGAAAGCTACAGTCTTTCATACTTCATTAAATTGTTCTTCTCTGTTTAAATGGGTATCTTTGCTATTGTCTAGAAATGGTTGGTATTTGGTCTGTCAGATCTCTGATTTTATTTGTATAAAGAGCAAGACTACGCAGTTTGATTAAAGTAGTGACTTAAATTTAAGAAACTTTCCAAGTATTACTGATTTAATAAAGCTGGGATTTCCTTTCTCACTAGTAGCTCATGACCTCTCAGTTACATCACTTTGAATGTGGTACTGGCCTGTCTGCTGAAAGGCTACAGTTGACCCTTACTTCGTGAGCATAAACTGCATGGGCACTCTCAGAATGATGTGCCACATATCCTAAGTGCTTCTAATAAGATTAGAGATCAGTGTAACCGCCTAGAGTTTATGGAGTAACATCAGATGTCTGAAAAGATTCAAATTTCTCAAAATCGGGAGACTGAATTTTTATTGCTCTGTGTGACATCTCTATTTAGGTCATACATGCACAGCTGTGGGCCAAGTGCCTATGACATCACTAGCAGAAGTGTGACTAAGCATGATGTAAAACCACCTGAAGTCTGGAAACAATACACCTATGTCAACATGGCCACCTATGGGAAATGAAACTGGTTGCCTATTCAGAAATCCTCCTCTGGTTCCCCTGTTGCTGACAGAAGTAGGTGTCCCCTGCCACAGGGACAATGCTGTGCCATCTGGATTCACTGGTTTAGGTTTCCTTCAACTTGAGGATCTTTGCACCAGCCTGTCTTTATCTTGCCATGGGCACACAGACACAATCTCTGGCAGGGAGACTGTCGTGGTTTTGCCCCGGCCGAGGGCCGCACCCCACACAGTCGCTTGTACTTTTAAAAGGAAGGGGGAAGGAAAGTTGGGGGAGGGGGAAAAGGGAAGGAAGAAAAGAGGGAACGAAACCACAACCTAGAAACCAGAACCACGCAGGTTGGGATAAGGATAGTTTACTAAACAATAACAGAAAACTAGATATAACAATAACATAAGTTTAAAGCACAAAATAGATGAAACTGGTGATACACAATGCAATTTCTCACCAAACCACACAACTCAGGCCGCACAGCTTACAGCCCGTCACGGACAACCCAACCGTCCCAAGAAACTGCACGTCCTGGCCTTGTCTCCTCCTCTTCCCCCCAGTCCCCTTTATACTGAGCATGACGTAACTGGCATGGAATATCCTCTTTGGCCAGTTCGGGTCACCTGTCCTGGCTACGTCCCCTCCTTTCTCACTAGTAAGGAAGTATGCAGAGCTGAGAAAGGTCCTTGATTGCCCGGCAACAACCAGAAACATCAGGGTGCTATCAGCACTGTTCTCATCCTAACACCCAAACATGGCATTCCATCCACTGCTAAAAATAATTAACTCCATCATAGCTGAAACCAGGACAGAGACACATTCCCTTAGTTGGCCAGACGCAACCTAATGGCAATCCGTGCATCTGTAATTACCACAACACTGTGCTAGTGTTAATAAGCCCTAACCATGGTTTGTTCAAGCCCTGTCACAGGAATGGCAGTCTCACTGTTAGATTTGGAGCTAGCTTGTCTTCATCCTTCAGGGAGGATGCGTTCGGAGAACTCACCACTGCTTATGAGAAAACAAGTGGATGTACCTACTAACTTAATTCCCTACTTTTCCAAAGATGAGGCTAGAGATGTTGTGAGGATTAGTACTTTTTATACTGAGAATTCCTCAATATGTTACTGAGTCTGGGTGCCATACACATTCCAAAGACAAGTATACACAAGCAATTTCAGACTTCATGAGTAATACTGGAAAACACGTTATTTAGTAGAGAGCCATACAGCAAAAAAATGGTCTTTTCTGACCTGCAGAATCTATTTTTAAAGTAAAAAACAGAGTCTCCATCATCATTTAGCCTTCTTGAGCTTCTCTCTTCAGGCTACAAAGATGGCATTTGTGTTCACTGTAGATATTCATATAATGAAATCTATTATCATATGACACTAAATGGACAGACCACATCCTTTCTAAGATGACAGATACTGTACTCTGGTAACAACAAAAAGCATTTCACTTGTTGCTTGTGATTACCAGCAAATCACATACTTCATTTTCAGTTGAATCAGTCCTTTTTATTGCCAGGTTGTAAACTGACCATTTGCATTACTAAATGTAAAAAGTTGGAACTAAAAATTTTACCAGAAAAATATTTAACTCCCTAACATCATACTTCAAAAATTCTGTTTAGATGATGCAGTTACATTGCACCATGAAAGTGAATTGAAGCACTGCTAGAGGAGAGAAATTGTGCCAAACGGATGTAGGGCAAAGCTCAGCCTTAATGAATCTTTGAGGAGGTTAACTGTTTCCACTCATTTTGCAACAACAGGACCTCACAAACATTTCTGTAATAAAACCCCCAGTTTTTACACCTTTGTGTAAGGTTTTAATCCTAACTGTATTTCATGAACAATTCAACTGAGACTGATAATACACATAAATTTTTTGTGTAAAAATGTTTAGTCTGAAAAGTAGTTGTTGCTTCCAAGTACATTTTCTTCAACTGCTTAGAAGTGCTTATACTCTCATTTTTGCTGTTTTAGTAATTATTTGTCAGACATATGCAGCTATTTTAAGACTGAATTTCAGAAAAAAAATCCCAGAGAAGTTTAAAAAGTAGTATCTTGAAAATGTGTTATGCTTTAATTCAAGCAAAATAAACTTGGAACAGGCACATTTGCAGATACGGTTACAGTTCAAACGGAAATATGAACAGTAGAGCTATTCCGGGTTTTTATGAAATTAATGATAATGCCTAGCTTATTTCTTCCCAATATTCCAAAAACCTTGTGACAGCCTATTTGCGATCGAGAAGTGATCAAGGTTTCTTAGGAGACCACACTGGGGAAAAAGAACAGAATTAGGTGTTAACAGAGTGGCTCCAGTGTGTCACGATTTCTACAAATATGGCTCTTAGAAACGTTCACTCCATCTTTAGGAAGCACAGAATCACAAGGTTGGAAAAGACCTTTAGGATCATCAAGTCCAACCGTTCCTGTCCTGTGCTAAACCATATCCCTAAGTAGACCAAATGACCTTTGTTCAGTCTTCAGTGTTCTTACAACAAAACACAACTCAGCACTAATCACAAAAGGCCTGACATCTTCCAGTCTTAAGAATATATTATTTCAGAATCATGATACAAAGCTGGGAGGGGTGGCTGACACGCAGGAGCACTGCGCTGCCATCCAGAGAGACCTGGACAGGCTGGAGAGCTGGGCAGTGAGAAACCAGATGAAGTTCAACAAAAGCAAGTGTAAAGTCTTGCACCTGGGAAGGAACAACTGTTTGTATCAGTACAGGCTGGGGGATGACCTGCTGGAGAAGAGCTCAGTGGAGAAGGACCTGGGGGTCCTGGTAGATGACAGGTTGGCCATGAGCCAGCAGTGTGCCTCGGTGGCCAAGAGAGCCAATGGGATCCTGGGATGCATCAGGAGGAGTGTAGCCAGCAGGTCAAAGGAGGTGATCCTCCCTCTCTACTCTGCCCTGGTCAGGCCCCACCTGGAGTATTGTGTCCAGTTCTGGGCTCCTTGGTATAAAAAGGACAGGGATCTCCTGGAAAGAGTCCAAAGAAGGGCTATGAAGATGATTAAGGGCCTAGAGCATCTCCCCTATGAGGAAAGGCTGAGTAAGCTGGGACTGTTCAGCCTTGAGAAGAGGAGACTAAGGGGGGACCTAATCAAAGTTTATAATTATCTGAAGCAGGGGATGCAGGGGGAATCAGCCAGCCCCTTTTCAGTGGTCTGTGGGGATAGGACAAGGGGCAATGGCTGCAAGTTGGAGCATAGGAAGTTCCGCACCAACATGCGGAAGAACTTTTTCACAGTGAGGGTGACTGAGCACTGGAATAGGCTGCCCAGGGAGGTGGTGGAGTCTCCTTCACTGGAGATATTCAAGACCCGCCTGGACGCCTATCTGAGCAATATGAGTTAGGGAGCCTGCTTTGGCAGGGGGGTTGGACCCGATGATCTCTCGAGGTCCCTTCCAACCCCTACAATTCTGTGATTCTGTGATTCTGTGATTATGTCAGTTTGCGTGATGCTTTAACACACCTGTAGTATGAAAACAGAACTTTATTTAACACTCCACCACCCCCCCCAAAAAAAGTCACACAACATTAAAAAAAAAAACAAACCCACAACAAGAAGGGAAAGGACTGTCTCTGACAAGAACATATACCTTCAATAAATATGGGGTGTTCCTCACTTTCTGCCACTTGAGTTTTCCTTCCTTTTCCCCTCCACTATAGTACTGAGTTTTCTGATGAAATATCCACAAGTACAGTAATAAAATTCATTATGCCATTTTCACTGGTAAAAATACAACATCACTGCAGAAACTGATCATTCTGTAAGTTGACAGAGATGTTACTTTAAAACCCACAGGTCACGTAATAGATTCAGTGTGGGTACAGACAGAAAAGAGGTTTTCTGCAGGGCCAACTTTCATTAACTTGTGTGTAGAAAGACTTTCTAGAAACCTTTCTGATTGTGCTCAGTGGGCTTCACAAAGTGGAAAATACAAACACATTTAATGTGCCTTAAAGCAACAGAATCATTCAGTAATCACAATTTAAAAAAAAAAGGTTTCTGTAGAATGGATTTTACCAATAATTAATTATCTAATCCACTCAATGGCTACAGTTGTCTTTCCTACTTTAAAATGGGCACAGAACAGATATCAGAACACCACCTAACATCAGGAGGACTTCTCTTGAAGAGATATACTTCTTTTCATTTTAGTTTAGCTGTGGTTGGCTGTTTTGATTTTTTTTTAATGAGATCCTGAGTAGCAGAAAATGGTAAATACATGATTCAAAATTTCATCAAAATTTTCACAGGAAACAATAGTTTTCCCAGATTTTCTCCTATATACAGCAGATAAAGTGTTCATTCATGTGCCAGGAAAAAAAAAAAAAAATAAAAAATAATTCACCCAACACAGAACCAACCATCACCAAAAAATCCCACAAACACAGTTATCAGTGCAGTGCAAAGAGCTGCACAGAATGAAGCAGGTGTGATTCCTGATGTTTTAGAGCACACCTAGGAATCCTCTGATTTGAACTAAAGTTTGCAAATGAAACAAAAACAATACAAAAAACAATGTTCTTTTTGAAGCTAGCAGCATGTAAGAAAATCACTCAGCACTCAAAACTGAAACCCACTACTGTGACATTAAAAAACCCTTCTATAAATTTCGAGGAATGGTAAAATCAGGATAAGGCTACCATGAGTTTAGAACTGCACAGAAAGCATCACCCACGAGAGAGCTCTCAAACCCAGCAACATAAATTCTGTATTTACACAGGCTGTGTAATCCAGAGGCATTCACAGAAACGTAATACAAAGGTGCGGGGGAGGATTATTTCAACTAAATGCTAAAAGCTGTTGAACCCAGTGTGTGGAACTACCATAAACTGGCACAAATCCATTTAACATCTGATCACTCAGACAGTATGCTTGCAGACCTACAGGCATGACCTGAATACTGAACATCTAAGGAACGATTTGGACTAGTGTCACAAAGACACCGACCAAAACAAGCAAGTAAATCAAAACTTTCTGACACAAACAAAACTGAATGATGAATTTCTGTACTGAATGGTAAACTCCCCAAGACAGCTAGGACCTGGGCTGCGACAGCCTCACGGCACGCAATGATTAGTTGCCAAAGCTTGATTTTCTCATACGTTCCCAGAGAGAGAAAATGAAGTCAGTAGCTCACAATACACCTTTGGTTTTTTAATTTAAAAAAAAAAAAAAAAAAAAAAAGAGAGAAAAGGATCCTTTTTGTCTCACATACTATTTTGTATAGAACCTGGCAAGCCAGAACATTCCTTTAGTTCTCCATTCTTCTGTGCTGTTCGATTAGCCCCACACTTTTTCAGCACTACTTTATAAATATGCCCACTACTTAGATATACATAAAGTTAGAGCTTGATTTTCTATTCTTTACTAAAATCAAAATTCCCACATACTCACATGGGAGTTATACAACTCCTCAAAGCTTCAATCAAACCCTGAAAGCTGCAATCAGTACAACCCCCGAAACAGTACTCTTGGCACACAAGTCTCCCATTGACTTCAGTGGGAGATCCACAGCTACAGGGTGTGCTCAGTTCTGCCAGCAGAACTCATCTCGCATAACACGATTTTCTTAAAATGAACTACACAGGCTAGAGATAGATGTAGTCTTCATATTATACCATAGACAGCTTTCATTGGAAAAAGTCAGCATTTGTTTTTTTGTAAGTCTAAAGTTAAAGCATTATTCCCCAAACGCAGAAAGCACTGGAGTATATGAATTAATGCATCATGTATTACTGATGGCAATGCCCAGTTGAGTATAATTCACCTTTAATTTCAAATCCCAGTAATAATTTTATAAGATTTATATCCCATAGATTATTTTATAAATCTTATAAAATTAGAATTCAGGAACAAAAAGCAAACTGAAAGCAACAAAAGCAAACCTTCTATTATGAAATATGGATGTCCAATACAAAATCCTTCAGCTGCTTATCAAAAGTCACAATGTTTCAGTGTTGTGCAATTTTATTTTTAAAAATTCCTTATTCCTGTTATATATGTAAATAAATCGTTTAAGACTGCACTTTCTAAGAACACCTTTCCTCCACTTTCAAATAAATGTGAGAAAATTTATTTCAGACATTAAAACTATACTGGGGGGCAAAAGGGATTCTGACATCCAAAGATCTGATTTTTTTTAATGTTTTCTCAGAAACAACTGTAGAGAGCAAGATTGGTTTATAAATGTGCAAACGACATCTAGCAACACCAGCAGAATATGCAACAGGTACCAAAGAAACTCTGGCAACTCTTACTGCATTAAGAAGTAATATCTGCTAGGAACACCTATTAATGGGTAAGAAACACTCTTGCATTTACCAGAAAGTATCATTCAGCAGCTGAAAAATCCTTTCCCCGCCTGTATCTTTAGAGCCTTTATATGAAGATGCCTTAGAAGCACATAATTTGATGTGATCTCCTGGGACATTCTGGTGACCTATTAAGTGTAATCCATTCATAAATTAATAAGGACCCATCTTAAGAATAACCATACTTCTGCCCTCTTGCTCTTATAATGCTCCAGAGTCACAGCTTCTTTGGCTAGAAGTTTTCATCCTGAAAGGGTTTTGGGTTTTTTATTTTTCATAAATGGTTTATATCCATTTACTCACATATCATGCTTTCTTTTCAAGTACCTCTGCACTCTCTGCATGTTCATCCCTGGAAGTCATCTTCCTAGCAATCAAATCTCTCTTAATATTCATTTCACCAGGGTAGCTCTCAAACACTTTCCACTCCCACCCCCTCCTTACAACACTGACACTTACAAACAAGGAGAATTTTGGGTTGTTTTGTTTTTAAACCGGCCTGATGCAGATCAGCTTACAATTCAAATACTTCACATTACCATTTGTTAAACTTTTTTTTTTTTTTAAAAAGAAAAAAAATGTGATTTATCTCTGGGAAGTTCATCCAGGTAACATGCAGTTCTGATCCCCTCACACAACAGATGGGCAACTTCTCTATGGTACACAGAATTATGAATGGCAAGGAAGAATTGATTAAGTAATTAGTATTACTCCGTTACTTGGAATACAGCAACTGAGGTATTTAACATGATTTTTTTCAGGCTTTTTCCCCTTTTTTTCCTCTAAAATGCTGACACAGTGTACCCACTGTTGATACAAAGTATCAACAAGTTAAAGAACAAATTCATGCAATAAAGATTGCCAAGATTATTAACGAAGATTACATAGACAGAACCTAACATATCCCTGAATGTTGTAAGGGTGTGCTGACTGAAGTATCTGTTCTTGTTCTGTATTTGCCTTGTTTTACAACTGTTGCCTCGAGTCCTTGTCAGATTGAGGTCACTGGAGTACATCAATCTTTGTTCTGATCCAGTAAGCATGTTAGTTTGAGAATGGGATATTCAAGAACATTAAAACTAATGCTTTGTTATGTTATTGCTGTTAACTGTTCATCAGTATATTTAACACATTGGCCTTTTCTACCCTCTCCTGCAAACCCTGGATCTTTATTTTATTTTGCTTTGACTAATTAAGATAGCATAATGACATAATATTGACATAACACTACTGTTCTGAATACATCCATCCTGTTATAATAAATTCAAAAAAATTCATTTTGTATCATCAGCACAGAAAACTATCATAGTAAGAGACAGAATTACCTCTCCTTACGTGTTTCTGTGACACATGCCACAAGGATCTCCATACACTGCTCCGTGTCCCTCTTTTAAAATACTTTATTGTTTTAATTATGGACCTGGCTTCAAACACAGGTACTGTACCACAGCCCAATTCAGCTGTGGTACAAAGATCTTCAGTCACTGGGTTTGAAATTGCTTGTAGCTTGACTGAATATGGTGCAACGTGTTTTAGTAGCAAGAAAATTGGTGGCAAGGATTTTGGTTTTAAAATGAATTCGTGGTACATTCCCAATGGCACTTCTTAGGTAAAGCAATGGGCACAGCAACTTCTTGTACGAATTTCATACATGAATTCCAAGTATGAATTTCAGCTTTACAGACAGTCAAACAACTGGTATTGTTACCTAGGCTACAACTGCAATGTAAATAACCAGTTTAATATTAGCTAACTGGAAAGGTCACTTTGAAAAGGCACGTTCTCATTCATACCCTACTACGTTATTCATATACAACACGTGCATTATATATTACTTTGAATTTTGCTGAATTATGTAGTTATCCATCAACCTTTGTCTGCTGTTTAACGGTATTATGAAGGTGATTAGATCACTAAATAAAAAATAATGCATCCTTCTAGAGTCACAATAAAAACTCCGGTAGGTGAAAAAATGTAACTGGGCAAAGAGAAAAAGTCAATTTCGCTCCCATCTCTCCTTTTTTTATTTTCCTGGGAAAGAGACCCTACATCTTTAACAAACAAGGATGTTTAAGTGTCAGGCTTTTTTATGGAATACTAGTTCTTGAAGAATTTATGCAGTACTTGAATTAGAAGACATTTATTCCAGTAGTGATAATCACGACCAGCAAAGAAGCTGACTAAAGCCCCACAGTACTTAATGTTTCTTCTCATGTTTATCTGGACCTTTTCCATCCACAAACCATTTCAGATAGGATTATACCTAGATCACAGAAACCAGTGGCAAATTAACAACCTTACTTATTAGATCTCCAGGCTTACCAAAGTTATTTGAATAACCAGATTTTTAAAAGACATGATCTCTTCATCCTATTTGCAGTGCTCCTCATGTGTTATATTAAAGAAGAGATGAAATCAAACACCTGGGTTTTTTCCTTTTCTAAAAGGAAAGGTAAAACATTTCAGACTTTTTTTTTTTTTAAATGATGTAAGTGTTCTTAACTAGGTATAAACCATGTAATTTGGGAATGATGTAGGCAGGCAAATATATCAACTAAAAATTAACTGCAGACACAAAAATAATTGTTTTTAAAGAACTGGTCCTGTTTGTTTCTCATACAAATACAAAATAAAGTCAATGTAAATTCTCCTCTGGATAGAATCAGTAGAGGTTGGCCAAAATGCTCACAGTCACCTTATATTTAATAACTACATTACAAATATCTCATTCTGCAGTAGATCTTGCCCCATATTTATAGTTGAAGTCACTACTTCCATGCCACGTCATTAATGAGCAAGGTCTTTATGCACAGACACAGAGAGAAAAATCTGCTAATCAGAATTTCTGAATCACAACAGCAACATGAATGGATAATATTGTCCCATCTCATGCCAATTCAAAAATGAAAGTAGTTTACCTCCTGTCATTTTAAGAGATGCTTTCACATACTCCACAGCTCCAAACCATACTGAAGTTGACAGACTTCTGCTCAGTGCTTCCATAGAGAGACTCAAAATGCAGGTTATTCAAAGGTTTTGGCATCTTATTAAACAAGGTTTTCTAAAAAGTAGGCTCCAGTATGCACATTAACTCATTTCCTTTCCACATAATTTTTAAGTAACTTTTATATGGATTTCTTTTTCATAAAAGAAAAAAAGATTTTAATAGAAGTTGTCACTAAACATAGCTGTAGCCAGACAATTGACTCTGTTTATTTTCTTTTTTTGATTCCTCTATATCTTTTATTCTTTTCATTCATTAAATTCAGAGGTACTTCTGAGCCCACCTACAACACAGCAAATCAGAAAACATCTTCTCCAATTAACAGTGTCATCAGTCAAATGATAACTAATATAAAAGTTTAGCCATATATTTTGAAGATACCCCATTCAAGATGTTATAGCATAACTGAAGACATCTGAAGAGTAAATTGCTATTTTAAATTAACTCTTTCCATTTTCCTGACATCCTTTAAAAATATCCAAACCATATAATCACAGTATTAAATGAAACGGAGCTACAAAAGCCAATAAAAAGATTTTGTTGACAGTACACAAAATTATGTTACCGAAGCTGGACAACCTCAGATTCTAGAAGTAACAGCAAGTAGTGCTCTGAATGCTCTATTTAATATTCAAAATTATTCTGAGTTTTAAGCTGTTACTAAAAATTAAATAATTTTATTCAAATGTGTAAACCAGAAAGCTGTTAAATACACTAAAGGAAAAAAAGGGAGAGGATGGGACGTAATTACTGGGTCAGAATTCAGTCATGATTAATTGATTAGGTCAAAACAAGAAGTGATGATAAGATATATTAGATAGCAGTAGGCCTGGATCTAGTCTACCCAATTCCAATGAGCCTTCAGATTGAATATGTTAGGGTATCTGTAAATTCTCTGTCACGTCTCTCCCATTTCTGTTTTCAAGAGACACCAAAAATACATTCAAACGACCTGTGACAAGTAAAATCTCAGGGTATGCTTCATCAAGGATACTCCCTTGTTTTATAAAACAAATATGTGCTAAAACAAACAAATGAAACATCTGGCGTGAATTTCTTGGTATAAACAGTTTAAAATATGGATACACAGGATCCGGATGATAACTGCTCTGGAGAAGTCTATCCTTACTCTTTCACTAACGGATTTTCAACTCAGAGACACAAATTGACATGTAGTTAAGACACATGATTCCAAAGTGTCATATTAACTTGACTCAATTGTGCTGGAATCAAATGGCACATGCTGAATGTAACTGAGGGATTATTGGAGTAAATTGGAAGAAAATCAGTAAGTAAACATGAATCACTGGGAAAGGTGCTTCAAAGAAAAGGTCAGTGAAAGGGCAAACAAATGCAGTATTTGTTCTCAAAATACTTGTTAAAAAAACACAACCATGAAAGGAAAATCATAAATAAATTGGCCATAACACTCCAATAACATTCCCATAAATAATTGGTTACCTAAATAAATATGCAACCTGTGCTGTAAAAGTCAGACAATATGATGCTATTCAACCTCTTAAAAATTCGTAGAGGTAGAGCTTTAAAATCTTTTCTCTTTCACACATTTCATGATTTAGAGCCACTGCAAATGATAAAAATACCTCTAACTCCATTTTGAATAAAAGAACATGAAATGGAACTCTACGTATCTACAACCATCCATTCTTAAATGAGTCTTTCAGGATGTCTCATCAGTCAAGGCTTATTTTCAGGCAGATACTTTGAGTCTCATCTTCACTTGAAGAAGAGTTACATATGCTAAAACTGCAAATTAAACTACTTCTGGTTTTTTGTGAGGGTGTAAAGAAGGTGGGAGATGCATTTTAATCAATGCAACGGTATAAATCAACTGGTTGCACAAAAAAAAAAAGTTAGCTGAAGTCTCAGGATCTGTTTCAGATTTCAGTACACAACTGGAGTAAAGTACTAGCTCAATCCAGTAGACAAACTTGTTGATTTAGAGTTCTAAATTTCATGGATCCCCTGTGCAAAAGCTGGAAGAAGCAGGATTCTAGAAAGTGACTGCACTGTGGTGAGTAAGACACACAAGTTGGCATCTCTTTTGGAAGATGTTCCTTATAAGCACTTGTAAAGAGAAACTCTTTAGGAAAAACAAAACCAAGCTCAGTATCAAAGCAGTGAAAAGAGGAAACTTACAGCAAACACAATGACTGATCGAGTACTCACTCCTATAAATCTCCTGGATGAGCACAAAATAGTTTAAAGTCTACAAGCCAAACATTTCCTACTGCAACTTAACAAAAATTTGCTAGCCTAAAGAAATGTCTATTATCCTACTTGATAAAAGAAACGAGATTTTGCAGTTTGGGAAGATGTCTATTTCATCCACTTTTAAGTTGCTGTCCCCGGAAACACTGGTTAAAAAACAAACAAACAAAAAAAATCCCACCAAAAAAACACATAACAATGAAGCCTTCTCTTCTGAGTGTTGTATTACTATGTATGTTAAAAACTAGATATACAGAGTAGAAAGGGCTATTTTGTTGGCTGGGTGGGGTGGCCGGCGTTTTGATTTGTTTTTTATTAAAAGCTAATTAAATTTGGGCCTTTTGCTCTGGGTGAATTGTCTGAACAGCTTTGAAAGGTTAAGAAAAAAATCCTTTTGTTTTAGCATAATAACACTGCCAGTTAAACTCCCCCCTTGTGATGAAATTAGTAGAGGGAATATTTGGCTCTGATAGATAATTACAACATTCATAAGCTCTTAACTTAAGGGGCTGGGGGAGGAGGCTGCAGTCTGCTACTTGTTTTCCAACTGCTCTGATTTTCTGAAATGGAACAAATACATCACAGTTCCCTCTCCCCAGTCTTAAACACCAGTACTGCCCAAAGAAAAAGCTTCAGTCATTCCTCATAAAAATCTACTGCAGCTATATTAGCAATATAAATCCTCAGCCTAAGACTTTCAATATTTCAAAAGCAAATGATCTGAATCTAGTTAGTGGCGTTTTTGTAACCATCCACACTTTCCATATCTCTATTTCAACGTCAAAAAGAGAGTCACAATAGTCGTTTAATACTCAGATAACACTGGTTTTCTTAAGCCAAACAACACCCCCCCCACCCCCAAACACCACAACCTCCAGTTGATGATGTAAGTGTTCCACACCACTGCATTCCCAAAAGAAGAAAAATCCCAAGAGTTTTTGGAGCAGCCTCTCAAATTATTTGAATCACTTCAAAAAATTCAAGATTACTTCAAGGAGATGTCAAAAAATAAAAAATGCACAATAAATCTCTCACCGTGGTGACACTTACTAAAAAAAAAAAAAAAAATCCTCCTAGCAACCTAAACGCGAATATTTTCCCTATGAGGGATGTTTTCCCACTCCCATTTGCTATCCCATTGAGACTGTATACTCAATGTTATTTCTATAATAAATTTTAAAAATCTTACTCTTTGCCCCCAATAAACTTCCATTATTAAAAAGTGGAGTTTTTTTGAGACTAACAACTTATTATCAGCATAAGATTTATTCCGTTTTCCTCCTCTCCATCGCAGTCCCCCAAAACTATGCCACTGTATTTTTTTAAGACTCAGCTTAATAGCATCTTGCATTTCACTCAATTATTTTTCTTCTGACATTTGTTATAGTAAGATACCAAAACTATGCAATCCTCCTACGCTGCAGTAATCACACTTCACAAACTAGCTTTCTACCGGTCTCCCTTCAGAGGAACCAGAGACCGCATCTTTATACACATTACACCTAGGCAGATCAATGTAAAGCCTGAAGGAAGCTTTCACGTTCTCCTCCTCCTCCTCTGCCATCCCAGTGCTGGCTATGCTGAAAAGCCTCCGGACCGTTTCTGAATCGCTGCTAATCGGGAAACATCCAGAGCTCACCCCAAGGTGGCAAAACGCACAGAAACATTTCTATATAAATCACGAGCATCTGGTGGCTCTTTGATACTTATCACCGAAACAAAACCTCTGTACTGTATGAGGTTTAGCGATAAATGCACCGAAGGAGACCTTCAGAGCGGCAAGCTTAATAGCCCGAGGCATAATGCCCCGCCCCCCTCCCCTTCTCCCCCTCCACCCCTCCCCTCCAAGCGCAACAGATCTCACTACCCCCTCACAAGACATCATGTAGCGCCTGGATGAAAGGCTCAGTGCCGGCTCTGCAGAGCGCGGGCGCCTGCACCGACCGGCCCCCTCGGCGCCCGGAGCGAGGGGCGGCGGGGAGGCAAAGCCGCCCCCGTTCCGGCGCGGGGCAGTGCCCGGGCGCCGCCGCCGGCCGCCGCCGTGGAGCTCTGCCGCCCCCTGCTGCAAGGCGGCGGCACCAGGGGCCGAGGGCCGATCCCCGCCGCTCCCACGCCTACGCTGACACCCAGGTGGGTTTGTTTTTTATGGTTTGCGGTTTTTGGGTTGTTTTTCCCCCCCGCCTTTCCCTAAAACCTCCTTAGGGCGGCCTCCGCCGATGCCCTTAGGTGCGGGTAGTGTAGCGTTTCCAAGTACCTCGCAGAGGGCATCCCACAGGAGGCACAGGCGACCCGGCAGCCCGGTTCGGCCCCAGGCGAACGCCAGAAACTTGCCCGAACAGTTTCGCGACACCGCATTTACCCATCACCGAGGGGTACCCTCGCCCCGTCACACCGCGCTCCCGGCGGCCCTTCCCCTCCCCGTCTCCCAAAGTAGCACATATCCTCGAGCGATCCCATCGGTGGCATCCGAAATAAATAAATAGAAGGCTTCAAACCCCCCTCCATCCCACCCCCCCTCCCAAAAAAAGAAAACCCATGGGCACCGCAACACCCAAGTTCCCACCTCACGAAGTGCCGCTCTGTACACACGGACATACATATGCAAAAGGCGAGCGGTGCCCAGAGGCACAGCCCAGTACGCCCCGTCCCCGCACACACCTGCCCGCCTGCCTCCGCGGCAGTATTTCATTTCGGAAAAAGTCTCTGCACCCCCTCACATACATAACCCCCCCGAGCCGGGGGGGGGAAGAAGGGGGCTCGGTGTCCCTGTAGAGCGAGAACGGTCTTCGGCAGAGGAGGAACCCCGACACGCAGACTTCGGGTCAGATTCCGCGCTGGCTCTACCGGCAGCGCTTCTCTCGGCTCCTAAAAATGAAGCCCACGTTGCCTTACCCCCGAGCAGACGCGCATTTTAAACCACGATCTCTGACAGATAGATGTTGGGTTGCTTTTTCTTTTTTTTTTTTAAACGCTTGATCTCCCTTCCACATTTATCGCCCCAAAAATACCGGAAAGGTGAAGCCCGGCACGAAGCAGCCAAGTGCACTGAGCAGCTCCCAGCCTGTTCCCCCCTCACAAACCCATACCTCTCCCCGCCTTGCAGACTTGAGGGGAAAAAAAAAATAAGATAAAATAAAGTGGGGGGGGGGGAAAGGCGATGAAGCAAGTTTTAGGTCCTTTTTAATTTGGCTCCAGAGTGATACACTGCTTTATTTGGCTCCATTTCTTATCCGGTTGTACGTTAATGCGAGCGAGCAAACGCTATAGGTAAGAACAGCGATTTTAAAAAAGAAAGAAGAGAGGCAGCCCCTCTCCTACCTTGCCCGCTACTGAGGAGCAATCCGAGCAGGTAGAGAGGCAGGAGGCTCATGTTCAGGAGCTGGCACCGGTGGACAGTTCCAAGTTGGAGGTGCTGCGAGCAGCCCAGGCAAAACCCCGCTGCCGTCCGCGCGCGCCCGCCCGCGCAAGCCCGCACCCGCGGAGCGCCGCTCGCCAAGTGCCTGCCAGCGCCTCCCCGTGCCGCACTATATCAGGGAGGCAGCGGCCGCCGCGCAGGAGGCGGGCACACGGCGGCCCGCGCGGATCCTTCCGCGCGGATCCTTCCGCGCTACACGCACAACCGCACCACCGACGAGCGGTCAGCGCTGGTAGATTCTTCCGCCGCTCTGAGGGGCGGCCGCCGGCTCGAAGCCTCCCGCCATCCCCACCCACCGGCAGCGCCACCCCCCCCGCTCGGGGGGGCGGTGGGGGTGTGAGGTAGCTCTCGTGCCTCGCCACCGTGGGCCCCAGCAGCCTGCGCCCCCCACCCTTCTGACACCGACGGAGGGGAGACAGCCTCAAGGGAGAGGCGGCGGCTTGACTGAGGATCCTATCGGGAAGCCCCAGCTTCCCGGGCAGGGACAGCCGAGACCGGCGCCTCAGCTGCGCGCACCACGGGGCCTGGCGCGGCTCTGGCACCTTCTGTGTCCGTTCGCCCCTCCGCCCTGCTAGCCCCCCCGGCTCGCGGCGGCGGCGCCCCGAACCGCTTCCCGCGGGGCTTCCGTTATGGGGCGGCGGGCGCGTGCCGCCCGCTGCCGCCAGACGCCCGTGGGCCGGGGCTGCGCGGCAGCGGCGGTGGGCGGCGGGACCCCGCCGGGCGGGCTCGCCGCGGCTCGTTTCGCTGCGTGGGAATTCGCCCGCTCTGACTCGCGCTGCCGGCGCGGCGGGGGGCGGGGAGGGAGCGCCTCTGACGTACACGGCCGCGTGAAGCAAAACCGATTAAAAAAAACCCCAAAAAACCCCCCTAAGTTGCTTACGGTGATGACGCCTCAGCGCTATCTCGCCCAGCGAGGATCGCGCTTTGTAAGGGGGGTAAACCAGCCTGCCCTAAGGAGGGGGAGTTGTGTCCGGCCTGGCTTCGAAGAGGTTAATATATATTTTTTGAAGGGGGGTGTTAATGAAGCTGTGGTCTCCCACGCAGCCGCTATAAATTTGTCACCTCACCACCTGTATGATACGTGGAAGGAGGAAGAAGTGGATCTATATTAATGTGAAGCAGCAGTTTAGTGGTTGATGGAAGATTAATCCAAATTAACACATCCCTAATAATTTTTCCCAGTCTTTTTTTTTTTTTTTTCTCTTTTCCCTTTTTCAATATGATTTGGGATTTGGGGAGGGGGGGGGGGGGGGGAAGACAGAAAACTAATAAAAATGGCATGATCGGTATCTTGACTCTTTCCGCACAGTTAGAATTACAAAATTACGGAGTAGGGGGGAGGGAAGTGTGTAGCCAGATCTTGCTGGGATCAGCAAGGTGCATGATAAAACTGTCAGGGTTTCCTCAGGCAGTGCTTCAGGACACTCAGGAGCATGTGCGGAAAACACTGGTAGAGAGGAGAGTGGGAGCTTTGTGCCATGGGCTCATTGACCTGCACCACATAAATCAGAACCCTACTTCTCAGCGATGCACCGTGTGGCCCTAAAGATCACAGAATCACAGAATATCCTGAGTTGGAAGGGACCTGTAAGGCTCAGAGTCTGACTCCTGGCTGCACACAGGGCCAGACAAATCAGAGTATGTGACTGAGAGCGTGGTCCAGATGCTTCTTGAGCTCAGTCAAGCTTCCCTGGGGAGCCCGTTCCAGCTCCCAGCCACCCTCTCAGTGAAGAACCTCTTCCTAATATCCAGCCTAAACCTCCCTTGTCACAGCTTCATGCCATTCCCTTGGGTTCTATCTCTGGTCACCAAAGAGAAGAGATAAGCACCTGCCCCTTTGCTCCTCATCATCAGCAAGCCACAGACTGCAGTGAGGTCTCATCTCAGCCTCCAAAAAAGATTTTTGTAACCTCATATAAGATGAACAGACTCATGTATATTTAAGTGGGCATGGAACTGTTAAATCCAGATGCGGTTTTGGAAATCCAAAATATGGCAGCTTCAGCACCGCCTTTTAGGTGAGAACTGGATTTATATTTAGGAGCCGTTCTGCTCCTGAATGTCGGGAGAGATGCCTAATTGCAGAAACTTCCGGCTGGGGCCTGTAGTGCAGGTTCAGGAAAGCACAGTCGAAAGGGAGCATTTTGGTGAAGGACTTTTCCCAGGAACGAAGGTTCTATTAGCCCCGGTTCCCAACTACAGAAAGAGATGTCATTAACAGTCTTGTACAGAAACATGATCAAAACAAGTTGTGGATAAAAACCTTAAAAGAAAAGGAAATATAAATCTTAAGCAAAAAGCAAGAAACCCTCAATATGAAATGGATTGAATGTAAAATTTATCTTTGGCTTTAACGTGTTTGGAACATTACAGCAAAAGTGGGATAAGTAGTGAAAATAAAAGCAGTATTAATAAATAAAACCAAGTCAGTTGTACGCATAGCTTAACATCTATGACTCTAATTAAGAGCCAACAGTAGTACAGAAGTGCCTTGGTCTGCACAGGTGGTTAGGGGCAAAGGTTGCAGCCCACGTGTGGCAGACACCCGAGCCAGGCACAGTAGGAAGTCTCTTGCCTCGCGAGGACTAAAGAGAAAGAATGCTGCTATCCCAACTTCACCTACTTTAAATCATAAATACGATGAGAATTTCACCAGTCTCAGCTCTGAGTGGCTGCTTCTTGTTCCTTTAAAATGGGAGGAGGATGCTTTGTTTCTAAAGAAGATTCCTTGTTCTTTAAAGTCCAGCGAATTGTTTGTCTGCAGCAGGGAGTGGGGCACACCACATAGGCTGTCCATATCGTGTTGCTACAGGATTTGGAGAAACACAGCTTTTGTCTAGCTTCTTAATGAAAAGAGGAACATGCTTCTTGCCTCTCTGAAGCAATGGAGCAAAACAGAGAGAAAAAAAAATGATATAAAACTCAAAGATAATATTCTTGTAGTACTACTGTAAAATACAGAGACCTGACTGAAGCAGGAGGCAGCGGCTGGTCTGTCCATCGGTAGACATGTAGCTCCAAGTACCCTGTCACATGAACCACTAAAAAGTATATACACAGCTCCTGAGATCCAGCAGTGGAGGGATGGAGAGGGGAGAACAAAGTACATAGCTATGTGGGGCATCTCTGTTTCGGCTGCTTGTGGAACAGCTCACGTGTTACAGAAGAAAGATCTGTAAAAAGGTGTATTGCAGTGAACCACAACAGCATCTCATGCTGAGGTCAGCCAAACAGAGATTAGAAAGATGCAGAAAAAGTGCTCGGCTTTTCTGCATCCCTAGCTGTATGACTCTTGGTGTTTGTGCCCGTACATTAAGTGAAACAAAACATGAGCATTTCGAAGTGCTGTAAAGCACTAAGCGGTATCAAGAACGGCACACCTGACAATCTTTGGCTAACAGCATTTTTTCTTCACAGAGCGTGCTGTTTGCTGGGTGGGAGCAGGGGGAAGCCTGACATGGAGTTTAATGGCTGCACTTAGACTAGGGAATTACAAAACATGATTCCTGGGTAATACCACACGCATAACAAACATGCTGGCGGAAAAAAAACCACAGTTTCGTGCTATGTAAGTTTTAAAAATAAGACCAGAAATAAACGTCAGTGGGCATTATCCTGTGTGAGCGGCCAAGAGGTGCAACATCAAGAAGCACAGTAATGGCTCTGCTGGGGTAGTTACTCCACTGGTGTGGAAATAACTTTGATAGGTTCTCGAAGCAATGAAAATCCAACTCTGGTGACTGAAAACACTTACCAGAAAATCTCAAGGGAAAAGAAGGGAAAATACTACCTAATATCACATACATGTTTGATTAGTACATTAGATCTTTAGGGATACCATACGCTGGATCTAAGTGGATATATCTGAAAGTTCCCTGTCTTTTATCTGACACACAGCAGCCTCCAGCTTTTACAACTGTGCTGTCATATGCAGCTTTTCTCCTGCAACATTTTGCTACCTGTGAAGTTAGCAAAAAAGACAGGAAGAACTAATTTTCCCCATGCTACTTACTTATTTTGCTCAGTTGGGTTGTTTATACAGTAGCCTATCAGCTGGTATGAATAAAAGTGGCAAATTCAGGCTCTGGCAACAGGACTGTTTTAAGCTGTCATCACTGCACTTAAGTCAGTTTACAAGAATGGAGAAGCTGTAAATTTGCTGGGACTGAACTTGCTTGTCAAGCCACATCTCTGTGGTGTTTTTACAAGGATTATTTTATTTTTAAATGATTGATGATTGCATGTTCAATGCAAATTGAATTAAATACAGAAACTTAAATCTTGGTGATGATTTCAAAATGGGTATTTATACTGAAACACATGCTTCACTGTGGACACCCAAGATGCTAAGAGACCAGCTGGATTTGCTTACTTGTCTTTCATAAACCGAAATGTTAATGGAGCACCTTAAAATTAGCTGAGAATTTTAGGGGAACTTACAGTAATGGCACAGTTACAGAGAAAGCACAGAGAGATCGTGCGCCTGGAAATAATTGGTGAAGAGGTCTAAGGAAATTGGAACGTCCTAGAGCAATTATCAAATGCTTTTTGGGCCAGGAAAGGAGAGAGAAAAGGAAAAGAGAAGAGGCAAAACACCCCTTCTTGCAAACCACTGGGTGTGTTGCACTTGCAGGAAAATGCCTTCTGCAGACAGGGTAATTTCCAGAGGTGCTCACGAACTAAATTGCTGATCATCTCCAAAGTGAGTAATTATCCCAAATAGGATGCTTTCCTATGAACACTGAAAACACAATTAAAGTGGCACTAAGATAAATTATACAACAGTGAACAACAGCATTATTGTGGCGAGGAAATGATGCACAATAAACAAAAGACAGTTTCATAAATGTTTGCACCACTATTATGCTTCAAGTTCTTAACATCTTGTAGAGACTTTCATAAAGATCTAAAATTACTATCATTTTGGATTAACATTTTATGAGAAAGTCAGAAACATTGTATCCATTCTGTTTGGAGTCACTTTAAATAAAGAACTCTCTGTTAGAGAAACTTAAAGCAATCTTGCAATTATTCAGATGCTAAGAAGAGGCTAGGGATTTTGCGTAGGGAGGATAATTTCCTGTATCATTTCTGCAGCTGAATAATGACAAGGGCATGTGTAAAATAATTTTGTCCAGGTAAGGACGACTGCTTAATTTTTGAAGATAGCAAGGTTGCTTGAAGTACAGTGTGCTAATTTGATTACAATATAAAACATTGTGCTGACAAAAGAAATCAATAAGCTGAATTTATATGTCTGAAGGAAGCATTGTACACTTCTGTGTCTAGTGCAGAAGAATTAGCATTTGAGAGATGAGACAAGGTAACTCGTTTGAACCCCAGAGACAGATTTTCACATCTTCCAGCTTACCGCCTTTCGACATACGACTCTATTCCTCTTCTCAGTTACTCAAAAAACATGAAGTCTCAACAGTTATTATCCCAACCCTATCAGCTTCAGATATTTGGGCAGGATTATGGACACTTTGATTATTTCACCTGAGAATGAAACTGCCAATGCTAAGGTGCTCCAGCTGGCTTAAATATAACTGCCTACGTATTTGGCAATGCAGTAGTTGTGTACTTTACCTCTTATATAGGCTGCTTATGAACACCACCACCACTACATTTTTTCATGCTAGCACCTTTCTATTCTATTAGTTAGCAATGGTTTGTTCTGTACAATTTTCAGTGCAAAATTTCCTTTTTTTTCTTTTTTTTAAATCTGGGAACATTTTGGATTTATGTTTCATAAATTACTGTGTTTCTGTAGCTTATTGGAACTGTCACCTCCATGCCTGACAGGTGTAAACACCTGCTTTTGCTTAGTGAAGTCCCACAAGCCATTTGTTACCATCTCTTAGGTAAAAATAAAAAAAGTATTCCTCCATGAACTGTATTCCCAGATCATGATTACTAATACCTGGCTTAGCACAGTATCAGTTAAGTTAATTGGAAGGACCTTCAAGAATATTTTATTACTGCAGCACTGAAGAAGAGATAACAAGATGTGCTGGCCCTAGCCAAGGTGTGCAGAAAGTTATTTCAGCATGTGGAATGGCGAAGAGTGGTTGCTACACGGTAAGAATCTTGAAGAGCAGTTGTTTCTAAAGTGGTCGTGTGTGCAAAACAGACCTTTCTCAGCTGCTCTGCTGTGACTGTGAAACTTGTTCCCTGAAGTGCTTTGAATCAGGATGAATTTCAGAGACATTCAGACCAAAATGTAAATCATACTTACTCAGCCATCCATGCTTTCATTAAGAGCAAAGACTAAAACCATACAGAAACCCAGACCAAAGACAGAAGTTACCTACAGAATATAAAATTAGACATGAAGTGAAAATTAGAAAGCTTATGGATACCTTTGGGGTACATTTGTCTATCGTGATGCTAAACACGCTGCACATTTTAAAATGTGCTGCCCAGATTAAATAGAGCACCTGGGATTCAGAGCCATCCGACCACCCCAGTCCACATCACTGTCCCAGTTTGCATCAGAGCTGGGCGGCAGCTATTGACTTACATGTGATACGAGTGAGCAAGGAAGTATGAGGGCTGATACCAAGTCAGTGAAACCTTCATGGAGAACTTAGAAATAAGTCTTTATTTATATAGGTAAAGAAGATTAAGGGGAAAGGGGACATGTATAATTTTTAGTATATTGATTTCTCCAAGCGATAAAAGAACTGCGTCCCCATCTCCAATTCTCAACATGGAAGAACGGTCATGATGAAAGTGTTTAGCTGTGAATTTGGGAAGAGATTACCAACTAAAACCATGACAGAAAATTCAAAAGAATGTTGGATTTTAACTCCAGACTGTTTGAAAGGCATGTGATCTAAACCCCATAGTTTATACCAACACTTACCTTTTAATTTAATTTCAGACCCACAAATTCAGAAGTTCTTATTCATGAGACATCTGCTCCTTTACTGAGATATTCGGAGCTTGTGACATCTTCTAGCATCTTGATGCAGCAAGCAGTTTCAAAGGTTAGCTGTGTCGGTTACACAACATTTTCTTTCATTAGTTTTAAATTTGATGAGTTTTGAAAGATAAGAGTGCTCAGTTTGGTTTCTCTAGATGCTGTATTATAAAAATAAACATCCTCCTATATCTTTCCTAAATGGGGTGATCCCAATTTACGCATCATCTCATCTGTTTTTCTTGTCTTTCTAATATGTTCTTCATTATCCTCCAATGTAACTCTTAGTAAGGTAAGGAAATAAGCACAGTACTACAGATGAGAATGAACTCCTGATTTAGAGTGAATTGTTTTTACACCCACAGATAGTGGGTTTTTTTTTTTTTTTTACAGCAACTCCCTCAGTTGGCCTTTCAACTCACTTCAAAGCCAGATTGTAATACTACACAGATCTTCCATAAGTTTTTTCTAAAACAATTGTCTTTATGGAAAAATTTTAAATAAATTTCCAAGATCCTTAGGTAGAATTAGCAACTCCTTTTTCCTTGCTTTCTTGTTCAGATTTTCAATGTAAAAAATTAATGCTTTCTAATACGTAACAATTTGAGTAGGCAAATGTCAGTGTGTTAAGACATTTTCTTAAAAACTTATTCATTTTTACCCATATTAACACAGTGTGGTATATCAAGAACAATAGTTATGGTGCAGTACATTTTGTAGAGCACTAAATTTCTCTGAGTGAGGAAAAATTCATTTGGAAAATTTTTTAGCTTAAAATAGGGAAACAACCAACCAATGGTTCATGGATATGTTGCTGAGAATAATTCTGAAATTGAATTTATCTAAAGTAATGACGGTTTTACAATGCATTTCCTTATGCCTTATGATTAATGTCTTCTGTGTAAATGAAGCTATAATTAAATAACAAGGAGTGAAAAGTAAATTTTGAAAGAAAATTTTTACACCAACTTTAACGGTTAAAATTGGAATGCATTTTTAAAATTATATTAATAATTTAATATAGTATTTTGGGAAGGGTTGTATCTGGAAATTTTATCACAGGGAAACATGTTTTGTAGATCTACCTGCAACAAACTGAAAACTTGAGAGAAATCTAGCAGGGAAATAAACTTTAAAGTATACCATGGCCTAAATTTTTCCTGACTGTTTTATGCAAGCAGACCTCAACCTTCTCAGAGCCTAACTGGCCCTGTGAAAGCATAAAGATCTCTTTCTACTGAAATACTTGCAAAGTAAGGACCTCAAAGCTCTAGCTTCCAGGTGTTTCAGTTTCTGTTTTCAGGTACACATGATGTCTATGCATATATTCTCTCTCTTTAAACTTGATCTATTCAACAGGGATAGTTTATTTATGCCCCAGAACAGCTGGAACCACAGTAAATGAGATTGGTACTTAGAATTAAGCTCATCTCATTCTTCTGGCAATGTCTCCTGTTGTTCGTATTTAAAAATATTCTAAAAATGGCAAGAAATCTGCCTTACAACTTCATAGGTAGAACCCTCGGTTCTAGATACATTCTTTGAAAATTAAAAGAATATTTTAAAGTCTCACAGTTGCCACAGATAAAGCATGATGTTGCAGAATATTTACATTACTGCAGAAGAAGCAAGATCGTCAGGGAAAACTAGCTAAGAAATCCTTTTTTGTAACAACTGTGCCAATAACACTGATGAAATCATCAGTTATGTTTTTGACAAGCAAGAGAAATCAGTGTACTGCATATATACAAGTGCTGACTTATAGTTCATAGGAAAAAGAAAGGGTGAAGGGTGGGAAGGATCAATATTTGTCAGAAGGAGAGTAAGAAAGGGAAAAATATTATGTAAGGGATTAATAAGAAAAAAATTAAAAATATTTTCCTCAAGTATTTCCTTTTTGTTTGCTTAATTTAGCAACACACCAGAACATAACCAAATTGTGTAGATGGAAAAAATAAAACAACCCCAAACTGTTTTAGTACTGGATTATTTCCCCTACTTGCAGAAATGTAGAGGGTCAAGACCCCCTGAAGGGAAATGGAAATAAAGAGTAGCACCTCCATGCATTGTCTACTTTGGAACCAGGCTACTTACCAAAATAAAAATTATTTTTTTTTACTTAATCATCTCTGCATTGGCAGAAAAGATCGTAAGGGATCATAGACAAAGTTTTCATCAAAGTTTCCTTTGCAGGAGGAAGAAATTAGAAGCAAATAAGACAACTCGTCACATAAGAACCTGCTGGGACCCTTGGTGGACACCAAGCTGACATGGAGCAGGCAATGAGCCCTCACAGCAAGGAGAATCAGCAGCATCCTGGGCTACGTTATGCAGAGTGTTCCCAGCAAATTAAGGGATGTGATCCCTCCCTCTGTTCAGCATGGGTGAGACATTTGGAGTACGGGGTCCAAGAGAGACAGTGCTATACTGGAATGAGTCCAGTGCAGGGTCACAGGGATGATTAAGGACATGGAGCGCCTAATATATGAGGGGATACTGAGAGAGCTGGGAGTACTCAGGCAGGAAAGAAAAATTTTGGGAGGATTTTATCAGTGTGTAAAAATATTTGATAGAGGACAGGAAAGAAGGTGGACCCAACGGTAGGGTGAGAGACAACGGGCATAAACTGCAATACAGGAAATACCACTTAAAATTAAGATAAATCTCTTAATTTGAGGGTGAATTCCTAGAGAGCTTGTTGAGTCTCTATCCTTGGATATAATTAAAACCTGACTGGACACAGCCCTGGTCAACCTGCTCTGGATGACAGTGTTGGACTAGAGGATCCCAAGAGGTGACAGCCTGCCTCAGCCCTTCTGTGATTCTGTGCCTCTGTCATAGCATTCCCAAGCTGCAGGAGAACAAATTCTTTAAATCTTTCTGTAGTATCTTCCTTTCTCTTAGCATCCTGGTTGTCTCAGGAGCATTTCCTCCTATTTAGTGACTTGTATGATGCCACAGGTAGCAACCTTCATATTAAGACGTGTTCGTGGTTTTTCATTTACATTAATTGCCAACTAAATACCAGTTCCATATAGGAACAAGAAACATGAGAATATTTCTTCCTTTTTTTCTTCTTAATAGCATCCTTGTGAAATTCCAAGCAGTCATAAATAATGATCAGTATAAACTCTTAAGTTGCATTTTATATGTGTGATGAATTTAAATAATAGTAGCAATTATTAATAAGCTCCAGGAAAACTGTCAGTTATCAAAAAAAAGTACCACAAAACAAAACCAAAAACAAACTAGTAAAAAAATAAGGGATGACTCTTTGGTTCATGCAAATCATGCTGTGTGTTAGGCATGTCACTTTAAAAAAAACCCAAAACAAAACCAGTTACCCTTAACAGCTCAGTCTGTCTGTAGCTCCAGTAGTAAAGTAATTTTGTGAGAGTCTAATGGAGACTGATGAGATACCACAACCACTATCCAATACTTTTTGCTTGCTCTCATGAGACAGTTCTGCCCAAAGTAATGATTCAGCCCATTTTTAGGGGTAGGGATGATTTTTAGGGTTAGGTTTCTCCTGTGTCATATAATATGATTTTTATCAGGGTGATTCTTTAAAAAAGGCTAATAGATGCACTCAGTTTTGACCCTTGATGCCCATAGCTCAGTCAATTTTCATTATTACTACTATTCTTCCATTTTCTCTCTTTTTTTAAAGCTCTTTAGATGAGTTGTTAATTGTTCTTTTGGTATTTTCCTTTAATATTCCCTATTACAATTTTGTTCCCTTAACATCCTTTGATACCCATAAAAACACAATTTCCTTGCTATTTGCGTTTGCAGTACACATTTGCTCTTTATTTTCATACTTCTGCAGAGCATGTTTTTGTCAGACTTTACATTAGCTAGGTACTCAAAAAATATTTTTCTGCCCCAAGTTATCATCCAGAATCCTAACATGGCTACTGAACTGGAGCATGCACTTTTAAAAAACTTTCTGATGGCCTGAGGATGCAAGAAGTATGTGCTTACTCCCTGTTACAGGAACAGACAGGCAGCTCACTGAACTAATGCGTATAGGAGGTGGCACAGTGATGCAGAGTACAGCTCTAGTTCACATGTTGAGGAAGATCTGCACTATAAGAAAGCACAAAAAAAAAGAACTCTAGAAATCTTAATTGACCACAATGTTAATATTTTTCCAAGATATTATAATAAATATTGCAACTCTATTGCCAAAATCCCATTAACAGTACATATGACTTGAAGCCAAGATTTCTATTTCTCACGTCATCTATTTAAATGGTCTGAAAAATCACGACCCTGACAGCCACTGATATATTGTACAGTGGCACTGAACCTTTCCTGATTGTTTTATTGCCCTTGCTTTCAGCATTTCTACTTGGGAGTCAGCTTGATGGAATTATTTTGGATAAGTGTTTTTAATTGTGGTCTAAATGGGATTTGGAAATACGGATCTGGATTTTTCTTCCGTGATCAAGGAAAACCTCTCGTGGTGTCCAGTGGGATTTCAGACATTTTTCCTATTCACAGTGAGTAAGATTTGCACCGATAAGGGTTGTGTATGAAAAAGCACTCTCTCTCCACAAAAGCCAATAGACCACTTATCCTCTGATGGTTCCTCAAGCCTTAGAAGCTTTTTGAAGGAAAAGAGGAAAGATGTTGGAGAATTTGCTTTTGCTTTGGCTTTAACGCCCAGATTTGCAGTAGTGTGCTACTGAGGCTCCTATGTAGAACCATGTATCCCTTTTTGCCTGGGTACTCGTCATGTTATGCTCACATATGTACAATTTTATTAAAGGAAAAAGGAAAAAGGGAAAAAGTCTAAGCAGATACACTTTTTTTTTAAGCATTGAAAACATTTTATCTAACCAGCTGAAGCATGAAGTTTTAGATCTATATTTTTATAGCTATGCCACTTTAAATACCAAAATGATAGAATTTCATAAACACTCCACTCTGATCTATGCACATGTAGCATTCAAAAAGAGAAAAAATACTAATCTAGAAAAGAAAGCATTTTCACAAAAATATAAAAGTAAATATGGAGTCAAGGCCTCTGGAAAATTAACTTTTTATATATGTTCAGAACAGCTGAACTATTTTCCCTTAAGAGTCTACAACACAAACAAAGCAAGTATTTCAATTGCCTGTGCCTACTACTAGTTATATGCTGAGAGGCAAATGACTCTTAAATGACTGACTATAGGTACTCACTGTTTTAGAGTTTGCAAACCCTCAGCTAGGAAAAGAGATACAGACCCCCTTGAAAACTGAGAGATGCATGAGCTGATGTACATGCATGCTCATGCTTAGGAAGGAGGTACCCTTGAACAGCTAAATGGAGAAATAGATTTTGCATTTGATTCTAATTGTTGTCAGCCTTTACATGAGTTTTATTCCTGGAATACAGAGTTCCATAATTTAGACCTGGTTCATCAGGGAGTTCCACTTTGTATATTTTTGATTCTTTCTAGCCTGAAAAACAGTGTCATGATTTGCTTGAAATACAGCAGGAAATTGTGGAAGCAAAAAAAAAAAAAAAAATAGGTTGCAAGGGACCACTGGCTGTCTTATAGTCTTCTCTTTTCTACTTGAAAAGGGGTAATTTAAAATGAAATTAAATTACAAAGGGCTTTATGAAGGCTACAGAAGGACTGCCATTCTCCTGAGTAGCAAATACAAGATAGGTGTTTAATAAAATTGTTTATTACATAGCAAATAAGTGATGGCTCCTGTGCTCTGCATTAGGTGAAAAGCATTTTTGAAGTTTTTCTTTGGTTTTTTGGTTTGGTTTGTTTTTTTTTTTTTTTTTTCAAACAGCAGCAAATTTAGAAGCATCTGAAAACTTTTAGTGTAGGGACATTGAAATTGCCACAGTAGGACAGAAAATTTTCCTGCTTGGTGGCCAACAAAATCGGTGGCTCAATCACCAAATTAACAGCAGATAGTCTGGTATAGCTGCAGATGTTCAGATTCATTCATTTTAAAAAAATTCTCTGGAAGTTTCCATCCTCCACTGCCTTCCATCATAACGTATATATTAAGCAATGCAAAGACAATATACTTTCTCTTCTCTGAAAGTATTTGTGGCTGTAAATTGATTTATGAAAAATTAAAGGTATGCTTAACGACAGAATAGTCAGATCTAAACCAAACAGTGTTACTTTAAGTAAGGCTGATTGCTTTAGGATGTCTGGAGAAGGAATAGTCTGGAAAACAGAATGACCAAGTACTCCAAAATTCCGGTCAAAGAAGAAATTGCAGTCTTCTGTCACTTTGACTGCCATTAAGGCAGGCTAGAATACAGATCAGTGTCCCCAATTTCAAGTATCATAAGGTCAGACAGTCTGTTTTAGTCTGTTTCTGAGTTCATATACTGTACCAGAAGAACATCGGACAGTAAAGCTGCTGAAAAGCAAAGAAAGAAGCTCACAGGACCTCAGTGCATTCATATCCACTGGGAAGAATTCTTGAGAAATAAAGATATTTTGACAGTAGCTTCAACTAGATCAAACTCGACGTATTTAAGGTTATTGTACATTGTTAACAGTCTGTTCCTATTTATTATTTTCCCATAATTTTAAGTCTTAAACTCTATTTCTGCCTTCATCTGTAAGTTTCTGATTCTTGCTGTAATTCTAAAAGTATTATTTTCTTTGTGTCTCATGTAAGGATAGATTTTTTTTTGTGATCATTTGTTGGTACCTTTATGAATGACTTCTCCAGTGAGATGAAGATCTACCATTACAGCAAGTTACTTTTTTTCAACTACACAGTCTTTCTTTTTTTTTTAAATTACAACTAAATCTTAACCAGTGGGGTTTTTTTATTCTTTAAAGGAGGAAAAAAATTTTCTTGCTGACAGTGGAGGAAAATTAACCTATTCATGCTCATCGAGAACTTCATGCCCTCTAATTGAGCTTAACCGTACCAATACACATGCGAGTAACTCTGCTACTACTGCATTATAATTCTCTAATCCAAGAGATTAATAAAATGTAAAGCAAGAAATTCAATCAAATTCCATATTACTCACTGTTAGAAGGAGAAAACAGAGCTGCTGCAAGATGCCTGGTCTTAAACTCCTGAATGAGAAAAGTGGACCTGTGACTGCTGGGGTCATGTTCAGGAAGGTATCCTGGCCATTCAGTGGCACATTGTTTTCCATCACACATACTTTTCCCACTCTGTTTTGAAGGCACTCTTCAGTTATCAGTTACAGGAATGATCTGTTGAATTCGCTGAACTGCAGGCTGAATGTTTATTTCCTAGAATCGTCTTAAGCTTTAACACACAAAACAGGTGGTTGCCAAAGGCATGAAAATATTAAAAGCAGCACAGTGTTTACTGACTCTTTGAAAGACAAACTGCACTCCATGAAGATCACATTTTCTTTAATTTCTTTTTGGCAGTAAAATTCTGAATTGAAGTTGGTTTAAGAAAAAGTGGGTAGAATAGTGAGAGGAAGAAAAGACGAGACACGTTTAAATGTTCTTTGGTGTTTATCTGTTACAGGATAGAATGATTTATTTCGAGTAGCATATCAATATTTCATTAGACACAGGAGACATTTTTTAACGTTGAATAGAGAAAAGCTTTATTAGCCAATTCCCTCTATTACTGAAGAATTATCTTTACAGAATTCCTGCACGCATCTGTACAGCTACATTTTAATCCTGTATCTATTCAGCATTGATCTACTTAGGCAGAAGTATGCACATACATTGGTACTTCCCTGTGCTTTTATGTGACTGTATGTGAAGGCTTATGTTTAAAAATTATAAGTAAATACATATTTATGTATGTGCATGTATATATAAGGAAAAATATATTTATGTCAGTCTCTTTTTCCCTGTTTATACCTGGACTGCATTCTGGAAACAGTAATAAGGTGATTGATTTATTGTGGATTTATTGGGAGGGGCCTTCTTTGAAGAATTACAAGTTGGAAAAAAGTTCTGCAGAAGAATTATGCCAATCTTTCAGCGTAGCTGATAATCAGCTACAAGGAGACTGCTCCTCCTGCATTTTAGAAAGTGATGTAAATTAATTTTAGAATATATAAGATGGAGTATAATGGACTAACATACAGAGGCTTTAGGAGAAGGCAGGGGGAATCTACCCTAAGGACGTTGCAGTTACTTCTTCAAGTTTTTAGACAGTTTCTCATTAAAGTTCAGGTCACACCTGCAAAAGTTTCCAAAATTCATATTGCCTTGGTAAATACACTGAGGATCACTTTCTTCTCTTCTGCTAAGCCCACAACTTACTATATTGTTTCACAGCAGTGGCATAGATAGGTAATAGTTTGCTTTAGTATCAGTCTTCTAACTGAAGTATTTCCACCATGCTGTCCTTATATGTCTCAAATGTGAGAATAAAAATCAAACATTTTAGTAAGACTGGTGCACTCTCACTAAAAGGAAAAGGGGTTTTCGGGAACAGTTTTGATTAAAGATGCACGTAGATAGTTGCTGTCTTTTTTTTTGACTTGGGAAAGATAGCCATAACAGGAGAAACCATAGTGCAAACTAGGAAGGGAGGAAAAGGATAATAAGCAGCCAACTGACCTCCAGTTTACAGTGCCTTTAATGCTATTTGAATCTATCAGATATAAAGAGACATCCTCAAAGAGGCACACTGCAAAAAAAACCCATTCATAATTCAAGAGTAAGAGCTCTCTGTGAAAAGCTAGTCAAGATCAGTGGCCTTGGGGAATGTCTGTCCTGGTCTGGCAGAGAACTCGATGTCATGTGATGCTTGCCAAAGAAACAAACGCAGGCTCAAGAAGAGAACTCGAGCTTATTTTCTGCAGCAAAGGTCACAATCGGATCTAATCTTAGCATATAAACTATATACCCACATTAAAACATAGCTGTGAGCTACAGACCTTGCCTGGGTTTTGATCTCCTACACTGTCTTGAAGAAAGCTGTTAACAGGTTTAGTGGACAAGAAAGACTCCAGCATCTGGAAGAAGTATTGACTCTTTCAGAGTAGACATGATTAAAGATTAATAAGTTCTTTTATCTCTCATACTTCATATTTCTTTTTCTGTTCTATAGGATATTGTATTTATCCTCCAGCTGTATAGCAGATACTGTTTATTACAATTTGCCTTTCAAGCATAGAGGAATATTGAAGCTAGGTTAGCAGGGAATTTGAGGACTAAGTGCTGCAACTGCTGTTTCTCCCCTTCTTTTTGCAGCCTTCACATTGAAGTTCTAATGCATCTGCACATATTTAAGCCTTCACTACACAAGCATAGACCAATAACATGTGAACTGCACACAGAAAGTACATCCTCTGTATGCATCTACCCCTGAGGACCTACAGCGGGGTTATCGTGATGGAGTAGTAAAGGCCTTAGTCCATATTACTTCAGCTCAATCCAGCCATTCAATTAAAAGTTAGAGATGAGTATTCGGTTAGATAAGCTGCTAAAATTGGATATCTCTTTGTGACAGTGTTTGCTTCTCCTTCTCTTGTCATCTTTTCAGGAGGACTTTGAAATGAAAGAGCTGAGTTACTTTTTGCTGCTCTGATTCATCTGAAAGAAGAGTTGTACTTACGTGGGTTTTGACTAGACTCTTAATGCAGGAAACTGAAAGCCACTTCCATAGGGATGACAAAGTCAAGCCTTAAATATATTTGCTATCATTAATACCTTGGGCCAGGGGCTGCTAGTTTATTTGGTGTTTTCTGCCATGATGTAGCACAGCAAGGCTTTGCTTGTGAGAACAAATCACAAACAGCAACAGAACTTGTTTTCCTCTCCTTTCTCTCACTGTTGCTTCTCCAAAAGAAACAATTTTGAGAAAGCAATATTCCTTGCCAAAAGGGAAGGGCAGTTTTCCCAGGGAGTAGGAAAAAAATAAAAACAAACTGCATTACTAAGAAGACCAGTTCAGATTTGCACAGTGCAGTAGTTCGTGTTTGCTCTCTGTGCTATTTTTGATGCAGAGACAGGCATTGTCAACATTAAGAGTGTGGAAGTATGCCTCTCCAAAGGCATCACTGAATTGGCAGAAAATAGAATCAGGTTTTATAATTGGGTTGAACTGGCATTTGTGAAAGCATGCAGAGATTGGAAGGATCTTGGGGAAAAACCTACATATTGTGTAAAATCTCCATTGCTCAATATCTGACAATGAAGAGAGAAGGGAAGTGATGAAAATTTGTTATAAGACAAGGCATAAGAAGCCTAGAATAGCATTACAAAACCCTGAACACAGCAATTTAATGTGTTGAAAACAAAAAGCCTATATATTACTGCACGGCTAAAACATACATAGTAGTGTAGGGTGTCGATTGCATTAATGTTTTAGTAAGGTGGTCTCTACTCAGAAACATTTATATTAGAGACACCGTCGAAAAACAAGCAATTTAAGGGGTGAGTAGCTGTACATCAATCTGACAGTGCTGTGTATGACTGCATTACAACCTTGAAGTGTAATTGTCATCATGTAATTAAAAATTCAAATGTAACACATGCACAGAAAGGAATACTGCATCAATTGTTTTCTCTAGAATTTGATTTTTTTAAGTACGCAAACATATATAAGCACAATATATACTTAGGGGATTGTTTGTGCTAGAGGTGCTGGTATGCTGAATATGAGAAAGGTCACGATACAAAGAACTTGAAAGAGCTTTCAAAATACCTTTCTCTTTCTCTTCTGATAGGTTTGCGGGGTTAAAAGGCAAGCCATATAGTAGTCATAGTGACTACTATCAGTGAATGAACAGGAAATAATAATTACAGAAATACCTTGTTTGTGAGAGCAGCATATTGTGATAAACAGAACAGTAAAAAAACCTAACCCACAACACACCACCAAACCTCACAAAAAAAAACCCAGGAAAGATCACATTTCTTACAGCTTGACTGCAACTTAATATTTAGAAATCAGTTGACTTGCTCCAGTGCCTCAGTTTCCTTTTACTAATATGGAAATAATGGACATTACTTCTTGCAATGTACTGAGACCTTAACTCATTAGTTATTTTAAAGCATATAGGTCTTCACATAAAAGGTATTACTGAAGTGCAAGGGCATTATTACAATATAAAAGGAATAAAGTGTGACACATAAAACACTTCAAGCACAGAAAAGAATGGGAAGTTTATAGAATGAGGCCAAAGGAATGGAAAAACAATTTTAAGGAAACACGGAGCCAAGAATGAAATAGTATTATTGCAGAAATATTAAGGAGAAAGGGAGTCTCTTGGAGTGGGTAATCCTTTAAAAGACAGTAGGTGTAATTTATTGCTAGAGGTGACTGCCGCTGCAGGGTATTCATGTGAACTTGTTGCTTCTGCATCCTCAAAATGCAGGAAAAAAGGCTGAAGAGTGAACTAACAGGGAAATACTTACACCAAATCAGAAGAGCCACAGAAAAATGAAGGAGCATAGCCTTACACGAAGGGAAAAAAAAAAAAAAGAAGAGAGAACAATATAAAAAACCCCCCCACAGCCCACATCTAAGAAATGCACTAAAATCAACAGGACCCATTATAAAATGGGGGCTGAGTGAACAATAAATCAGATGGTGGGAGCCTTCCCAATCAGAAGTAATAAAAAGAGCAAAACAAAACCAAACATCCATCTCTGGCATTACATAAAGCAAATGAGATGATGCTGAGTAAAGATAAAACAGAGAACCGCTAAGAGCAACAATGTTAAGAATTATCAGGATGGTTTCACAAAAGATCTTGGTGACAAGCATAACAGTTATATATGAGCAAACAATACACAGGATTTGTCAGACAAACTTTGGACAGAATGTACAGCCTTAAAAGAAACCTTATGAAATCTTTATTACATGATCACCCAAAGATGACTTTCAGCAAGGTCATCTGGTACTGCAAGAGATACATGCAGTTTATAAGGATAAAGAGCTATCTTGAAGAGTAAAGACAAATAGCACAAGTGAGAAGAAAGGCAGAAATGGATATATATGTGACAAGTGCAATACTGCAAATATCAGTATTGGGTCCTGCTCTTTTCTCTATACTTGGCAAGAGAAGGATGTTCTGTTTAGTCAGGAAAATAAAAAAGGAACAAAAATTAAGAGCGGAAGAAAACGAATTTAAAAGTTTTGCAGAGAAGAGCAACAGTTATTCTTTGAAATAACCTAAGCAGTAAACCAAATGCATTTTTTTTTCCCAGAGCTAGTCAGAAATTATAGGTCACCAAAAAAAATGAATAAATAGGTATTAAAATAAAATTTCAAATCAAATTATTTTGAAAAAATCATCACCTTCTTTGATGTTTATAGTGTTTTGGGAATCATGCTTTTTCTGGTAGTGAGGACAAAGTAATTTCAAGCATGATCAAATGATCAAATCAGGACTGAGTATCTAAGTAGCAAATAAAACTGTTTTTAAAAGCTAATATTTTTTGGGATATAGAACAGTAATTTTGTGGGAAATTAGCATTTGAGTAATGTAACTTTTGTAATAAAGACTGTATTTTGGTCCAAAACACTGTGGACATTCTACTAAGTCAGGGCAATAAGTTATTGAAGTTTTGTGGTATCTTGCAAAAGTAGGAAGTAAGCATCGGTCTGTCATTACAGCTGATTGTAGCAACATTATATTCATTTGTGTAGGTGAAATAAAGAAATGAAGAGCTGAAGAATCTATTAATTTGAAAGCATTTTCCCCAAGTAAATTAGCTTCGTAGAGTTTTCCTTAATAAGATTGTTTGCATTTTGCAAATATTACATGGTTGTAAAAGTATACTGCCATATATCATAAGTTTGAACCACTGTTCACTGAAAGCATCCTTTTCAGATATTTTAATTTTTTCTCTCCATTAACTATTTTTTGAATCAGACTTTTGGCAAGTTTGAACCATTCGGTAAATAAAATTTTTTCTTCCAGTAATATTTGTAGATTGGATATATATCAAATTCTGTGAGGCACTTGGGAGTCACACCAGATTTTGTTTTCCTTTAGTTTTTGTCTTATTTTCTACTTTAATAAGAGGCCCTCAGAATCACTTTCTGTCATTACATTGCCATAGAAAAAATACTGGGTACTGACCTGTTTCTGTGACTACTTTTAAAATATTTCTAATAAAACGTTAGTGGAGAACCAGAATGAAAATGTAGTTGTGAAGCCACATTGCTGAAGCTTTATACCACTGTAAGTAAGACTTTTAGAATCCAAGGTAGCTTGAGCTAGTTTGAAGAAGTAAACTACTGACTTTTTTAGCTTTTGTGTAAAAGAGCAAACACCCAAAGTCACCTTTTACATCGCATCCAAGCAAACCATACAGTTCTTTAAAATGCATTGTATCACTAAGAGAAGAAGCCAAAAGATGCAGCAGACATCTGTGGAGCAGGGTGTGCTGGATGGGGCATGGAAAGGAGGAAGCTCTGCAGAGAGCAGTCTCCCCAATGTCCCAGCATGCAGAACACAGCTGCCAGCAACCCGTACCCCAGCTACCCAGCATGTTGGGGATTTGGCTCATCCAGCTCTGAGAGCACGCAGCTCTGCAAGTCAGTGACTGTGGGGGTAGCAGAGGCCTCCCACTCCCACTGGGCCTGGGGGAGATGCATCCTTGCCTGCAAGAAATAGTTGCTGGCAGGGGGGTCTGTGTCTCTAGGTGGAGGGGACAACAAACCTCCGACTGAGGTACGTCTTCTGAGACTATACAGGTACAAGCTGAGCCTCAACCACCAAGTGTACCCATGGAAGGTTTGGGTTTAGGAGATGGACATCCTCTGCCTGCAGAAGCTGAAGGGCTTTAGCACCATGATAGCTGCAACACTTGCTGGGCTGCAGAGGAGGGCTGGGAGTTTCATCCATCAGAGAGCCTGATGCAGCAGCACGAGGGGATTCACTGAGGGATTGTGATGGGAAACTCCCTTCTGGAGGAGGCCCCCACCTGCCAAGCTAGCCTGCTGTCCAGGGAGGTTTGCTGCATGCCAGGGACATGGAGCTGGGACATCACAGAGAGACTGAGGCTCAAACAACCCTCATCCGGATACTCCCACTGTTCTCCCATGTACACACCAACATTACAGCCAGGTGAGACCCAAAGTATACCAAGTGCAACTGCATGGCTCTGGGGAAGAGGGTCTAGGGTATGGATTCCAGAGGGTGTCCCTTTGATCCTGTTGGTGAGGCAGAGGGGCTCGAGGAGTGAACAGATCTTGCAAGTCAATGCCTGGTGTGGAAAGTTTTGATGACAGTGGTTTCTCTTTGATGACCATGGAGGCCTCTTTGGGGATGCAGGACAGCAAAAGGTGGGATCCACCTGGACAAGTGGGGCAAAGGCACTTTTACCAACAGGCTTGTCATCCTGCTCAGGAGAGCTTTAAGCTAGGAATTATGAGAGTGGGTGATAAGCACCCACACTCAAGTGGGGAAGTAGTAGACCTGGCTGACGAGTGAAAGGAACAAGACCGTGTGGAAAAGAGACTTTGAAAGCAGTAAATCAAGGCTGAAAGGAACCCAGTCCAAACATATGCAAATAAATAAGTGCTGAGAGGGAGCAAGATGGGTGAAGCTCTTGTGCCTTTTCTGGGAAATTGGCACAGTCAGGGGCCTGTCTGAAGTGCCTGCACACTCATGGATGGAATGTGGGGAGCAAACAGGAGGAACTGGAGGTCCATTGGCAGCTGCAGGGCTACCATCACATTGGCATGGCAGCAATATGGTGAGATAGCCCCAAGAATGGAGTGTTGCCATGGATGAATACAGGCCCTTTAAGAAGGATGGGCCAGGGAGGTGAGGAGGGGAAACTGCTTTTTATGGGAGAGAGCATCCGAGATACACTGAGCTCTGCCTTGGGAAGGGTGATGGCTCATCCGAGAGCTGATGGGTCAAAGCTTAGTGAGCAGACCACTGTGGGTGACACCGTGGTGGGTGTCTGGTATACACTGCCTGACCAGGAAGAAGCAGCTGAAGCCTTCTTCAGGCAATGTGAAGAAACCTTGTGTTCACAGGACCTAGCCATCATGGGGATTTTGAACTATTTTAATATGTGGGGGATGTGCAACACAGAAGAACATAAACAGTCCAAGGGTGTTCTGGAGTGCATTGATACCTTGAATGGGTTTCTGGAGTACACTGATGCCTTTAACTTCCTGACATAGATCACCAAGAAATAAAGCGAAACAAGAAGGAGTTCTATAGGTACCCTGGCAGGAAAAAAAAAAAAAAAAAAAAAATATATGGAGAATGTGGGCTCCTCTTCTGAATGGGGTAAACTCCTGGTGATGAAGGACATGAAGGCTGAGGCACTCAGCTTCTTCATCAATCTGTGGCCCTGAGTTTTGTGGGAAACTCTGGGCAAGGAAAACTTACCATCTGTGAAGAAGGATCAAGTAGGAAACGCTTAAACTGACTGAACATGCCCAAGACTTTTGGACCCATTGTGGTGCACTTGTAAGCGCTGAAGGAACTAGCCAGTGACACTGTGAGGCCACTCAATTCCTGTGAAAGACTGGGGAAGTTGCTGAAGAATGTGAGAAAGCAAACATCACCTCTGTCTTCAAGAAAGCCAGGGAGCTGCAAGCTAGTCAATCACACCTCACTCCCCAGGAAGGCGATGGAGTAAATAATCCTGGTAAGCATTTCCAAACACACAAAGGACAGGAAGGTGAGTGGGAGTAATCAGTATGGATTTATGAAGGGAAAATCATGCATGACAAACCTGATAAATTTTTATAATGAGATGACTGGTTTGGTGGATGAGCAGAAGAGGAGGTTTTTGACACTGCTTTCCATAATATCGTCACAGACAAGCTGAAAACAGACTGCCACAAGCAGAACAGAGTGAAGCTGGAAGATTGTCTCTACTGATGTACCCCAAATGTTAATACTGGGCCAACAATTTTTAATATCTTTGTTAGCCTGGGTGATGGGACAGAGTGCATCCTCAGTGTCATGGTTTAACCTGGCTGACAGCTAAAACAACTACACATATGTTTGCTCACTTACCCCTCTCAGTGGGATGGGGAGGAGAATCAAAAAGAAGAAACAAAAACAAATAACCCAAATCTTGTGAGCTGAGATAGCTTAATAGAGCAAAATAAGTGAGCATAGCACAATTTATCACTGTTCAAAGCCATTCTCAGCTTGTTCCCAAGACATGATCCCATCTCCTTGCGAGCTTCTCCAATTTTATATGGAGCATGACATCATATGGTACAGAATGTCCCTTTGGTCAGTTGGGGTCAGCTGTCCCAGCAACCCAAGCCTTCATGCTGGTGGGGTGGTGTGAGGAGCAGAAAAGGTCTCTGTGTCAGCACTGCTCAGCAGTAACAAAATTAACAAAAATTAAGTCTATCCCTCTCTAGGTGTTCACAACCTGACTGGACATGAGCCTAAGCAACCTGCTCTGGCTGCCCCTGCTTTGAGCATGGGGTTGAATTAGTCAATGCTTTCCTGCCTCAACCATTCTGTGATTCTGTATTTAGAATGTTCAGTACTGATACCCATTGTAAATTAATTTTAAAATAGTCTGTGAAAGCCTTTGAAGCGTTCAAATCATTAGATGTGTGATATTCATTATCAAGAAGTATGTTAGAGTAATTCAAAGTTAGAGTGAACATAAATTTGCTTAAAATTATAATGTGAAATGAAATAATAAATTAACTTTTGAACATAAATCTCACAGATTGCTTAAATATAAAGAATTAAGAAATATTTAAAATATCATTACATTAAAAGTATCCTTTTAGATACTACTAAAAAGATAAAATAACTTTTAATCATTTTAAATATCAATAGAAGACAAACAACAAATAAGCAACCAAACCAAAACATTAGTCATAAACTAGTATCTCCAAAATGCACTCAGCTTTGGGAAACTGTCCTTCCTACAAACCATCTGGATTTCAACTCTAGCAACACTTTAACCTAAATTAGAGCTGTTTTGAAGGTAGTGTAGATAGTGAAGAAAATGTCACGGACTTCTTAAAGCATTGTCTGTGTCTCTCGATGAGAAAGCTATGGGCTATGAACAGATATTTCTTCCTAAGGGGTGGAAGATAGGAGTTTTCTGCATCTAAATCCATCTCAGATGCAGTTCATTTACAATTTATTCTCTAGGAAGGAACTCTGCTTTCTATCCAGTTGTAATTAATAAACCTTTTAGTCTTTGTATGCTGACATATTTGATATATGCTAAGGGAAATAATGTACTCAGTTCTGTAGATTACAACATACTGTGTTAGATTTTGAGATGCTGTGCCAATATCTAATCTAAAAAATGTTTGGTTTTTTTTTTCCTTTTTTTCTCCATGGCATCAATATCTCTCCTGCAAGCAAACCCCTCCCAAACTTCAGAAGCAGGAAAAAAGTATCCTTCTCAAAACCTGAAATTTTCATGTAAATTTCTGATTTCAAGAACTACTGATGAAATGGTTGAACAAAACATATGAAAATAAATTTCACTTAAGTAGTTGGTTCATTTTCTATTATCAGCAGACTGTTTAATTTGTCAGAGAGTACATCAGCACATAAACCCTTTGAGCAGGGAATGTTTACAGGTTTAATTAGTTTAAAATGATATAATTAGCCACACTATCACAGTTAGCTGAATCACAGAAATTACTGATGAAGAAAGCCTGTTAGATTATTTTGCTAGTCTCCCTGACAAACCAGGAGCACTTCCTAGACTGCTGCTCACAACACTTTGTTTTTAATGGAATTTAGAATACATTATAAAGGTGAACATGTCTCAAGCTCTCAGAAAACTAATGAGTACAGCTTTACAATCCTACATCTGCAGGAGCCTCTCAAACGTAAGGCCCTGACTTTGCAAATGTTAATGCACTGGGTCAAGCCATTCACTAACATCAGCTGATGACAACCTATACACATTAGATGTAGTGCTACGTACAGTCCCTGAGAAACAATCTCCTCAGCTTTTCCGGGTTGTTCTATTTCCAGTCAAAATACTGGAAGTTCAAAATAAAAATGCAATTGCTTTATTGTAAATGATAATACATTTATCACATGAGTAAGGAGAGTGAACTATCATAAGAGAAACAATTAAGAAAGGAAAAGAAATAGGAGAGGAATTATGTAAATCCTGTAATGAAATTTCATTAAGTGATAGAGTTGTAAAGAAGTGGTAGAGGTGTTGTGCCTCTAAGGCGGTAAGGGTCATTTTTGTCTTAGCTGCAGGTAGGATTAAATAGTCATGAGATGCTTTAGCTGCTGTGCACTTTGCAGCCTCATACTTTGGGACTATTGCAACTCAACAGGAGTTGAACTAGGTGTTCAAGGGGTCATAGCTTAAGTCTGAAGAGAATCCGTGGGTGTCAGTCATGAATTGTGACTCTTGCTTAACCTTCTAGTAGCAGCATAATGTAGATAGCATGAAGTAGTATTCCAAAGATGGTTCCTTACAAATACTTCTCAGAAAAATACTGATTTCAAAGAAGGGGTATATTTCTCATGACTGGCTAAGAAAACTTGAGCCTCTCTACAGTTTCATCAACAACCGTTAGACATAAATACAGCACTAAGCCCAGGAAATGCAGTGAAGTGACACTTACAGAATCACAGAATGGTTGGAGTTGGCAGGGACCTCAATGATCATCTACTTCCACCCCCCTGCCGTGGGCAGGGTCACCCTCCACTAGCCCCATCCAACCTGGCCTTGAACCCTGCCAGGAAGGGGGCAGCCACAGCTTCTCTGGGCAGCCTGTGCCAGCACCTCGACACCCTCACAGGGAAGAATTCATTCCTAATATCTGATCTAAATCCATTTCCCTGTCACTACATGCCTTTGTAAAACCTTCTCCAGCTTTCTAGTTGTCCCACTTGAGGTACTGGTACTTGTTCAAGAGAAGGTACTGTAATATTAAATTATTCTTGTTAAAACTTTAGTTAGGAAACAGCTAGATTTCAGTGATAATTGAAGTATGAACACATTTGGAAATTAAGACAGTATCTGGTTATTACTGTTCAAATTCATGTAACTTGTACTTAATCTTTTGCTACTCTTTGTAGAAAAGATCATGTGATGCTTCTCAACAGATTATTCTAGCAAAATTTGAACAGATTACCTCAGTGTTTAGAATGTGAATCTGACCCTGATTCTCTTGGTCTCATGTAAAACATGTAAAAGAAAGATAAACATCTCAGTAATATCAGTGTAGGCAAGATGTAAAAATAAACAATTCGATGTTTTCCAAAATATTGCATAGTTTCCTTCAGCAGCGAAGACTGCATCTTTCACCCCAAGATAAACAAAGTTGTTACCTTTCCAATCCGTAAAACAGCACAGAAGACCTTTGCAGAGAAAGATGATTGAAGAGAGTGAAGAGATACATGGGAGATGACTGCGTAGTAGCTGGTGACATCACTGACAGTTCAGCCTTTGCCGCGACGGAGAGACAGGACGCAGCTTGATGCAAGCAGAACTCGATGTATTGTATAAAATCATCCCTTTAAATACGCTCAGAAGACTTCGTGCTTTAAACCGATTGGTCCTTTGGTGCATACACTGCTCGCGGGGCTGCATCCGGTTGGTCAACGATCTGCCTGTCACAGCAGCTTGTCATGCTAATACCTCGCCAGAGAGCAGGCATGCCTTTCCTTTCAGGACGTGACTCTGAAGGCCTCTTCTGGCGCCTGTCGCGGCAGGGGGCCTACAACGATGTTGCCACCTCTGTTTAGTTTTCCCTATTGTTTATGGCCCAAAGGCTCCATCGCCATCCGTTAACCCAGCAGTGCCCAAGGCCCTGCCCCCAAGCCCCACGCCACAAACCTTCTTAAAATAATTTCCATTATCCGTTTCCTGTTATCAAGCAATGGAGCTGGTAGAGCTGTCTTCTTTTGAGTCCCATCTGAGGTCAAGCTACAGAGGACAGAGCCTTCAGAATGATGTACTGAAATACATACCATCCTCTGGATACTGCATGCCAATAGCCCCCGCTAATCGAGAAAGCACCATACAGCATTGCAATGTTTCTTTGTTTCGCTAGTTCTTTCTTGCCAGCTGTTTCTAGAGCATCTGTTATATGATGCTGAGACACAGCTAAGCACTCATCACATACAGTGACACCAGAGGGCAACTCTCCATTTTACCATCTGTTAAAATAGCTTGCTGAATCCACCCAGCACATCAGTGGAGACTCTGTGTTAACCAAAGGAAACAAAATGCTAGTAAATTAGTGCACATAGCTTACAGATCCTGGGATATCTTGTCATCTCACACCTATTAATAACACTGTATATTTCAACAAATCTTTTGAAGAACAGGAATTTAATCAGCTTATCTTGTATAAAAATGAAGAGACAATATAACTACTCAAAATGAAAGGGGAATCATAACACAGAGCCAGCTACATAACTTTATCTCGATACTGGAGTGGAAGAAGCTGCTCCCCAATCCCCCATTCTAGCCAAAAAGTTGAGAGTCTATGGACCGTGCTAGTGTACAGACACCTGTTAAAAAAACATCCAAGGTTAAAGCAGGTGAATGATTCAAGAGAAAAAAAAACAGGCAAAAAACCACTGATACCTTGGGAAGAGAGGATTTAAAACAATAAGAACAATATATATTTTATGCAGTGTAGAACATTAGATATTTTTATGAGCAGATCAGAACCATTCAAGAACATGAAAAAAGAACTCTAGTACATTAACATTTTGACACAGAATGGAAGTGCAGAAAGAGAATGAAATGTTAATACACTGACTGTATCCTTTACTTATATAAATACATATTTATGGATTTCTCAAGCCCTGCCCCCCATACGTCATTCACTTGCTTAGGTTTACATAGAGAGTCCTGCTAGGGAGCACCCAAAGGCATTGTACAAAATCAATACAAGAACAAATATACTTAAATATTCATGAATACAAATGTTTAATGGCACATGGTCTCAGTTCAGTTTGAAAAGCAGGCAGGGATTCCAAGGATTTACTCTTTTCATATTCAAGAAAGCACCAATTTCACAGCGAAGAGTTCATTAGAAATGCATTAGATTAGATGAATACAAAACTGTACAAATAACTACATGCTCTGTAAAAAGCCTGGTACCATTATGCTCTATGGTGGCAGATGAGCAGTTTGAAAAGAAGAGAAGAAAGCTGTACAGCTGATTCATAAGCCTCACAGCAGCCCAAAAGTTGCAGTAACTACAAAACCTTGTAACTGCAATTCACTTTCTAAGGGAAAGATGACAAAGTACCATATTGTAACATGTAGAACCCACAAATCACTCTATCCCTCTCCCAAATTCAGCAGCAGTTATTATAAATGCATTTCTGCTGCACAAATTTTTATAGACCCCACGTCTTTCCAAAGCCCATGATCTCCCTATTCCAGGTTCTTTACAAGTACCAACTATCTGATTTTTCTGCAGAGTTATTCCAAGGAACACTATTTTAACGGGCAGAAATTATCTGAGGAGCGGATGATGGATAGGAAATAACAATCTCCATGAGCTAAAGAACATTTGAGGTCTCATTTCCAACAGATTCACATTTCCTAAACCATTAACTATTTTACTGGGGCAGACTAACATTTTCTGCTGTTTCTCTATGCACTTTATAATCTCCCACAGAGTACTTCGGTGCCACTATGAGTGCTATTTTCATTAGTAGCGGACTTCCTTTGATGTTATGCAAAATATCTTGTTAGCATTTGGGCTAATAAAAGCTATTAACAGTGAACTTATGTCTCTTCAATTTCTGTTTACTCTGCCGGCCTGCTACCTTTCTTTATGAAACTTCAGTAGCATTAGACAACGCATTCAAAATCATTAGTAGAAGATACAGAGACACATTTCCGTGTCTCCCCAGAGCCTTGGTGCCTCACAATGTCATAAGGTGCCTCCAAAGGCTGTAACAGTGGTACTTTTTGAAAATCAGTTTTTTCAGAGGCAGAGTCACACCCAGAGTAAGGACCTTCAAGAGGCCTGTTCTGTGTACACGGCCATGGCAGTATTCTGTACTTAAAGCTCAGCACCTCACTTCTTAATCCATCCTGAACAGGACTTTGACTATCCAGTGGAATGGCATGCTAGATCGTGTTGTAACTTTCCTTACAACTACAAGGAACCTTTGGTCAGGCTGTCTCTCTTTTTACACATTTGAAACTTTTGATTAACTTTGGATACAGCTGGATACATCTGTGACTGTATCAAGCCAACACATTCATAACTTAGGTTGAAGGGGACAAAAGAGAAAGACCCCAGCTTTCCCAGGGTCTGTGTTGGTGTTTGAGCTTAGTCAGGATACAGACTGAGGTCTGATCCATCCACGTGCTTCTTGTGGAGTTCAGTTGATACAGTGCCTTTTATGGTTGTACAGACCAGGATTTGGTTTGGATTAAAAAAATATACAGACACATATACATCTCATACAAAAAAAATCGGTTATACATAACTTAATATAATGTGCCCTGTGTGTGGCTTAACTTGGCTTAACTTTCTGTATGCATTAAGATTCCTTTTACACAGATTCACAAAACATACAACCCCATTTTATAAAATAATTAATTAAAAGGAAAAGAAAACCAAAGAAAGATAAAAACCTGGTTATTTTGAAGATGTATTGAACAAAATATGGATTTTGGGGGCAACAGGACAGAGTTTTTCACAAATAATGAAGATTAATAAAAATATTTTCTTTATTACTTCAAATAAAAATTTGAAAAACAATGATTACCCTATAAAATGAAAGTATTTTAATATATTTTTGGAGTGAAATTTTGAAGCTAAATTAAGTAGTAATATTATCTTGCCATCTCTAAATAGCAGAAACAAGAAAATACTAAGGAAATTTCTCATAAGACCAGATAATTATTAGTCTTTAAGTGACAATAAGTCATCATTCCAGGAGAGCCACCGACTTTGTCTGCTACATTATCCCTTGATTTAAAAAACTGACCTGGTATCTAAGAATTAACCTGTGGCAATCTAACTCTAGGATCTTTCCAAAATTAAGTAAGGTATTTCCAGAATTTGGGCATATAAATGAAAACACGGCATATTGAGGTGCACTTTTACAAACATAATAGAATTTTATTATGAATTTTGCTTTTGGGTGAATTAAACTGCAAAGGTAATTGCTTTTTTCTCTTGGAAATTCTTGGCAATAAAACCATCCTTACTACCAAGTTTTATCAGTAAAACCACAGCGGAAAAACCTGTGCTTAAATTTGAAATTATTCTTTATTTCTATCTTGTTTCAATTAATATAAATTTCTGAATAAGTTACTGATTTTATTTAGAGTTTCTGAGCTTTCTTTCTTTCCCAACCTAAAAAATTATCCTTTTGGAAAACTGCTTTCAATTATAACCATTCATCTATCCATTGTTCAAATGTGAAGACTCATATCTCACAGAACTTTTCTTCTTGCATTCTTGGCCTATGAATGGGATGCTGGGAAAAGTGCATCATGGGGAAAAGCACATCACTTGAACTATAAGAGAGGCTTATTCATTAAGTAGTCACCAACATTTAAAAACTAGACAGACACACCTGTGCCCTACTGGACTCCATAACCACAAGGGGGCAGAACAAACATTAATCACAGAAATATAATTCTTTTAAGACACTTGAAAGTTTCATTCTCTAAACATAGACCCAGTTTTCTTGATGGAATAAAACATCTTTGCAGGACACATTTATCCATCTCAAGTTACCTTATCTTTAATAATTTATTAAAAAAAAAAAAAAGTATTACATTAGTTTCCAGAAATTTTGAAAGGACCATTTTGGAACCAAAGGTGATTAAAGAAAAATGATGTGGGTTCTCCCCAACTCCCCCCCCCCCCCCTCCACCCCGTATTTTCTCAAGTGAAAAGCATTTTAGATTTAGATTTTTGATTTAAAAAAAAAAAAAATCAAATTATGACAGCGTTCTAAATTTAAATCTGAAAGTTTTTTTTTAATTCTGAAACAGATTCAGAATGGGAATGTGCCTGTACTTTAATCCTAGAAAAGGAAATAAGACATTAGAATTATTATAATATGACATGTTCATAGGTCAGAAGTTAGTATGGTCTTTTCAGTAAATATAGAATTTTTATGTTAAAGGAAGTGAAATAGTGTCATTTAGCTTTGCTTTGATGCATTACTTACTGACATTATCATAAACCTAAAGGCCAGGGTATCTGGTACAGTACTGAATTTTCTGTGTTCATAGTTTTTATTATATAATGAAAAATAGAGCACATACAGGAAGGCTGGCATTTAAACGTTGCTGAAGTAGGCTGTGAGTTTCAGCCCTCACAGTTCTTTACCAACGAAACTCCACATGGATAAAGACGGAGAGCGGATGGACTAGAAGTAATCTGTGGGTTCTGTTTACAAACAGAATCTGTTTCAGAGCAGTTGGAGGTTATTTCAGTAGAAATGTTACCAAATCAATTTGTGGCTTACATTCCTATTTCTCTGCTTGCCAAACAATGAAGTGGTCGCCAGCCCGAGACATGTGCCACCTTCCTTCTGGCTCCCCGGAAAAGGCTACGCTGCAGGCGTCCGTGGGGTTTCAATGAGCTGAAGAGAACTGGGAGCGTCTGACGCGTGGCAGGAGACCAATCTGTGTGTTAAGACGTGTACACATAGGTACACGTGTATAAATACATTGACACACATAAAGATCTATAATGCTTCACACGTAGCTGTCCTGCTTCTGATGGAAATGAGCCACATATGGAGCCACACGTTATTATACATCAGCTAATGGTCAGTCTGAGAATAATGCTGCTGTCCTAGACAGACAGGCTGCAAATTGCTCTGCTCAAAGGCAAGGAATGAATTTTCCTCTTCTTATTATACAAAATATGGCCTCAATTTTAAAGTATCATGTGGCATTTTGAGAGGATGCTGCTTTCCATACCAAGTCATCTCATGTTACCAGGTCTTTTGTTGGACCTCAGAGCACATGCCATCACAGGGATTGCATGCTTTTCAGGATTGAGATTAGAATTCAAGATGATCTGGCAAACTGAAGAAGTGGTCTGTAAAGAAAAAAAAATAATGGAAGTATTTAAAAAAAAAAAGTTTCAATGTTCAGCTGAAAGAATGTGGTGCTTGAGCACAAGATGTCAGCTACTCGCTTGCTAGGAGAGAATTAGGGGTCTGTAATTGCAATTCATGACCAGCAATTCCAGGCTGCTGGGGAAAAGGCAAACTACAGAGAAGGAAAAAAACCCCTGTATTAATACTACCTTATTTTGCATTGGTAGGATTTCAGAGCATGAAGTTGAATCGGAGTAGGTAAAAATGTTGTAGGCTTTTGGACCCCAAAATAAAACAAAAAAAAAGTGGACCCATTAGAGTGAATTCAGAGGAAATCAGTAAGCATACTATTACCAAATAACGACTGAAATGGCGTTGTTCAGCTAACAGGAGAGGAAGAAAGGAAAAAAAAGGGAAATAAACCCCAAAAAAAGACTGGAAACATTATATCTGTTTTCAGATGTGCAAAGGTTGCTTTCACAAGGAAGGGAATAATCAGTTCTTTATGTCCATAATAAAGAAATTACAGGAAAAAGATGCTAGACATCAGAAAAAAAGTTGTTAAGATTAGATAACAAATCACTGAATGTTTTCCTAGAAAGAGTGTAAATTGTCTATACCATTGATGGTTTTCTTGAAAACGCTGGATGATAAACTTCTGTTTTATATCTAGGAAAGGAAGGGATGCAGCAGCACAAAGGGTCCCTCTGGAGTTCTTAGTTCCCCTATTTCCTATGATCCAGACATGTCCCTTTTGTAAGATATTGTTTATTTCTGAAAGCAAAACAAAACAGAACAAAGCAAAAAGCAGAATATGATCTTTTCTGACTATTCAGACCACTGTTCTTCTAAGCCACTCTCTCATTTCCTTTACTGATATAAAGGAAATACAAGCCATATAAGTAGTGAGGTTAGTAGTCCAAGGAGTCAGGAAAACTGACACAAGAACTGTGGCCTTGCTCTATCAAATCAGAAAAAGAAAAAAAGAAACATTCTTCAAGAAGATCACATACAATCACAAAAGCAGAGAATTAAATGTTTGGGGTTTTTTCCTAGCATATATAGGAAAGGAAGAGTTCTCTAAGAAATATGTGAAAACGCAGTTGCTGAAACAGACTATTAGACCTAAGTGATCACAAAAGATAAAATTTCTATGGAGTGAAAGGAAGGTAATTAAAGCATAGGAATTTTTTGTGGAAGAAAGAACAAGTGAAAATGAGAATGCGTATGATACTATTTTTCTATGTAACATGGTCTCCTTAGACCAAAGAAGAAATGTGTTTTTCATACATGAGTTAGAATTACAAGAAGTTTGTGATAAGGAAATGGTGAGGACTCCTATCTGGGCATTCCTCTAGTCCTTAATGAATTATTTCAGGCACAAATATCTTAAAGTTTCAGAAGAAATTTTAAAAAAACCGGGATACTGTAGAAATTACAACAGCATACATTGGGGAAAAAAATTGAATTAGTTGCTCAAGAAAACTTCATTGGAATAACTGTACAGTCTAAACTTCACTTTGGCTTATCATTTAATTTATTTAAGTGCTGCCTTACAGATTCATTTCAGTGAATTATGACATGCAAACCTACCTCTTTAACCATCACCTTTCAGCTGACCAACATAACAGTGCCCCTGCATGTTTTGACATCAATATTATGTTGTTTATGCACTCAGTAATTTGAAAATGTAAAATATAATCAACCCATGGTCTCATTCTCCAAGCATAATATGAAACTAGGAGGGATAAGGATTGTACTGAAAGCATTTCAGGTTTTAAGCAACTAGTTTTGTTGGACCAACTTTAAAAGTAATTTCCTAAGCCATGTGTTAAAATCTTACCTCAAGTGTGTCCTCCAATACTCTTCCCTCTCCAAAATCCTTGCTGCAGGACATCCGTTCTCCTGAACACTTGCTTTCCTAAAGTCATCCCCAGAAGCATCCTGACATAAGACAAGAAGCTACTCTTTGTACATCTAAACAACAAGAAAAAGACACCTGGATGTCTCCCACCTCTTACTGGCTATTAAAAACCCTAAAACAAAAACCAAAAATACCCCACAAAATACCCAAAACACCACACCAAAAAAACCCACAAGAAACCCCACAAAACAAAACACCAAAACAAAACCTAAAAGGGAGCACAGGGACATTGTTGCTAGGAATTTTGAAACAGACTGTGAGGCCATCGCTGCAAGGAAGCTACTCTGGCTGTCAGTGAATGTCTGAGGGCTGGTGCAGTGAGGACAAGCATGCTACACCACCAGCACTGGTGCCATGCGCGCAGGGCTACATGACCTGGCCCTTCAGGGTCCTCCAAAAACTCCCACAACACTTGGCGCCAAGGTGCGTCTTCAGCTAAACAGCAAGACCTAGCAGTATGGCAGATTAACCCCTCTTGTTTTTCTACTGTAACTTGGCACTTTCCATCCACATTTTTTGCCTCAATTGCAGCTCAGTTTAATACAGCCTGGATGATCAGATAGAAATCCAAAGTGAGTTTAGCGAACAGATCATTTTTCATACCACAAAAAAGTGAGTCAGATATTGACTTAATGGATTTAGAGAAGGCCTGGATGAGTCATTCTTCTCCCAGTTAATTGATATTGCTAGGACATGCTAAATGTATCCCTAAATAGCGAAATAATTTATAGAATGTGCTTTTCTGGCTGTTAATTGTGCAGCTGGATTTAAAAGCTCATCCAATTCTCTTGAAATCACTAGAAGGTTTTCCACTGACTCAGAGGAAGCTGAAGTAGCTTTTGAGGGACCATTGTCAAAGGCAAGAGGTGATTTGATGGTACAAAAAATCTTTAGGATCTTATTACTATAAATGTGCTGTATCCTTAGTTTTCCCATAGACCCAAGGACAAAAGAAACCCTCCTTTATCATCCTTGTACTTTTCTAAGAAGGAGATAAATCTGCTTATTGGTTTGGTTTTTGTTTTTATTTTAAGGACTCTGACCTTTTCCAATAGCCTTAAAACATTTCACGCATACAAACTGAGGGTCAGAAAGCAGCTGACAGTTTAACAGTTTGAATAAGAGCTCCTTTGGGTCCTAAGACTTACGTGGTATTATCTGCTCTTGATGTATGCCTTCAAAAGTGCATGTGTTACTACTATTTACTATAAGCTCTGTTTTGATGGTCTCACGTTTTTCTCTGATGTTTAAACTTTTTCAACCACTGAAACTCTAGGAAAGAATATGATAAAGTTGGAATGAAAAAAAAAAATTAAATTCTCAAAATTCCCAGAAGTAAAGTAGTAACTTGGTCATTCATAAATTATTGGCATGCAGTACGTGCTAACCTAAAAAAAAAAAAAGCAAGAGAGATGTCTTCTCGAGTGTTTTTTTGGACAGACATTCTGAGCAGTGCTAATAATGTAATGTATTAAAATATATATGTGCTACCCTCCTGCTGGAAAAACAGGAGAATAAACACATTCAGCCACTAGAAGAAAAATACAAAGCTACTGAAAAAACAAATTAATTAACATTATCTTATATAGAGAAACTAAAATATTTTTCAGTACCTCATTCTGTGAAACAAGTTCAGTTTTGAAAAGACATGCCAAAGAAATAATCGAAAGGGAGGATGCCCTTTGTATTTATATTACTATCAGCTCTGGCCTTTGTTGTAACAGTCAAGAGTTGAGCTTAAAAACAGAAGGAAAAGTAGATATGGCTTGCTTTCTGTTTAATGTTTAGGCTTTGATTTATTTTTTTTTCAATCTGAAGGTCACTAGACTTGAATTCTGATAAACTGCCAAAGGAGGCAGATTCCAGAGGCAGTCCTCTGAATGGCACACTCAAACTGAGACACAGACATGAGTTTTCTTCCAGATTATATCAGCTGCAGTAACAGGGTTGTGGTCTATCCAGAGCTTTAAAGGTCACAAAAACACCTTGAATTGTACTAAGAATGTCAACACAAAGATTTGCCTCAGGGTAAAATATTTAATTGTCTGTGTAACAAGAAGTCATCCATCATTCTACCCATAATAGGGTTTACAGTATGAAAGTTAGAAAATAATTGACTGATTTTCAGTAGGAAAATTTTAGAAAGACATGGTCACCAGGTCCATTCTCAGATGATGTCAAGTGATCACTGCCCTAAGAGAGTGCAACAGCAGCTGTGTCTACAGCCATATTCCATAGTTTTGAGGAGGGAACAAACCACAACACCAGCCAAGAGGGCAAAGGACTGGACTCCGCTGGGAGCTCCTTGTTCTCCAGCTCATGACACTGCTTGTCAGAACTGTTTGTCTTATCAAAATCAGACTAAGGCTCAGACTTACTTACATATCGCCTTCGTTTAAGTAAAGGAAGATATCAGCTTCATGTAGTATTTTGCCAACTTAGAAAATGTGAAACAAACTCAGAATTTACGTAGCAACCTCGCTCCATAGCAAGTCTATTCCTCCTTACAGAAAGTATTTGGTTTGTCTGTAAACAGCCAGAATTTTACTCTGTTTTATTCAAGGCTCTATAACCAGCTCAAAACTCCTGTACATGTGAACAAATTCCATATGACAGTCCATATCCAGTATGAAATTAAGACAGTGAGAACTTAGGTACATGTTCCTTGAGTTAGCTCAATCAAAACAACACAGGCTCTTCACGGAGGTCTCCAGCACCATTCGAAGAGGATGACTTGAATTTCTGTGGTGACACTACAATTAAAAAAAGAAAAAAAAAAGAAAACAAAAGCAAAAATAGAAAGTTGCTCAACATCATCATGCAACATTACTGAAAGAATACATGCTACTGAATTATAACCCATTCATATTTGGAGGGATGGGTGTTACAATAGGCAGTGCTAATTCTGGCCAATGCTCAAAGAATGATTTGAGCAATGAATTGGACAAATAGAAAAACATACAAAGTATAGTTGAGAAGACAAAATACTTCAGTTTCTTAAGAAAATTCAAACGCAAGTTAAAATTTAAGCAAATAAAACAAGTCTGTGAGAGTTCAACACTGCGTTCAAAGTTTTTACCGCACTTGATACATGATTCATCTGCATGTCAAATAGTTTGAGGAACCCTTCTGCAAGCACAGCATGGACTAGAAGCCAGGGATACAGGAAAGACCACAAAAATATTTTCTGTAGAACCTGTATTTGACTCAGCTTTATCCCATTCTCTGTCATAGGAAAACAATGATCTTCAGCTTCTGACAGTGTGCATAGAAAGTAAAAGGGACAAGTAAAACCATTAATATAACTATATTTGGAACACTTTCAGCATCTCAAAACCAAAATACTTCACTTTGTTACCTCAATTACTCTGCTGTGTCTCTGAAGTACTTTGTATAATGTCTTACCTACTGAATCAGGAAGGTATATCTAAAGAGATTGTAGATCACAGATTATTTTTTTCCCTTCCCTTGTGTAAATCTGCCTAGACACCAAGTTTTGCTATCCTCATATCTGCTTATAATATTAATAGCTTATTCATTATGGCAGCCTCTATGAAAGTTAGAATTATTACCTTTATCTTACTGATACAGTTAGGGCATGGAGGAAGCTCAGAAAAGTTGAGTCTACAGAGCTTCTCAAGTCAATGGGAGCTGTAGTTTAGTTTGCGCAGCACTTCTGAAATTTGAGTCATAAACAATTTATCAGTGACACAGGACAAAACAATTACAAAACTTGGATTAGCAACCCTTAAGCAGAGCAGAACACTGAAAAATAAAACTCCTTTGATAACCACATGGCAGTTTGATTTATTTATGACCTTTATTTCTTGCTATTTGAAAGCATTTGAGTGAATGGATTACTGCTCGCATAAATGCTTTAATAATAATAATAATAAAAAACCCTGATGTTAAGTAAAAATATCCATACTACCACATGAAACACACTGACCTATGGCAAAATGAGTTTTCATCATGCTTTAGTCACAAGAGTTCTTTTCTCAATAAATTAGTAAGCAGAACAATGACATGAGATTTAGGTGGCTGACAGTACATAATGACGTGCCAATACAAACACTGAATAGCCAAATGACAGCTCATCACCCCCTCCCTCTCAGCCACAGACTCCCCTTAGGCTGGCAGTTCTGAAATCATTACACTACTTGAAAAGGATTTGTGCATAGAAAATCTGGTTACATTGATACTAAATGATGACCATGACCAGTTCTTCCAAATTATTGCTCACATCAGGTCATGGTACCTTCAACTAGAAAGGTAACTCAGAATACTTTAAACCTTAATGCAGGGCAGGAGTGAACTGTATTAACAGCATGGTTGCTCATGAAACACAGGGCCAGTTCTCAGTTTTTGCCTTGTCCTTTAGCTATACATATTTCAAAACTTGATAAACCTTCTGCAAATGTTTTAATAACTGTTATTTTCCCAAAAGCTTAACTTTTTATACTAATTTCCTGTATTTTGTTTCTATTGAGGAGGTTTTCTTGATGTCTCAAGCCCAGTCTATCTGAAAGAGTAGGCACATCTCTATCTGTATACAAGCATAAAGCAGTAAAATAAAATATTTTTGTTATTATTAATAAGGTTCTGAAATAGAAAATCACATGTGTCTCCTTTGTTAACTCTATTGTTAAAATTGCTTCAAACAAAACCTATCATTTCAATGTTTTATGCAGTTCATTTTAATAAGCAGATTCTGGGTGAAAACCCACCTCCAACTCAGATGCCAAAGAACATGTAGAGTTGTATGAAAACTTGGCCTTAAAAATGTCAAATATACAAACATGAGAAAATCTTGATCCAGAATATAACTTAATGTGACAAGCAGTACAGCACGGTTTCGGGCTTACTACTTAAATCTATTTGTCATTTCCAGTTTCACTAAGAGTGTTACAAAATAACAGTAAAATAATTTGAGGAAGACCATAAACTCAATGATGGCTTTTTTGGTAAAATGGAAAATTAAATTCGGTCACATTGCTTTAAAAAATTCCATTAGTCCTTCTGCCTTGGAATGCAAAAATGTTGTTTTTTCTTTTGACAAATTGAAAACAAAAACCCCAACAATAACCTCCTGTCTCAGAAACCTGAGAAAGGGAAAACAAAAAAGAAATAAACAAATCTCTGTCAAAGATGTATACTACTGTTTGCACAATCATTAAATTAATTTGGAAGTTCTCCCATGACCAAATTGTCATTTCCAACTGCCTGTCTTTCCAAGAGATGCTAGTTATTAATAGCTTTAATTACTTTGCATACAGCTCTCGGGTATCAAATATGTTTGATTTCCCAATTCCAAAAATTGAGCTGTATGGTGGCAAAAAGTTTACCTAGATAAAAGAGTGGAAGAGAATTGAAGAGGTAGAGACATTGCATGTTCATGTATAGATACTTTTTCACTCTCTCATGTAATGCTAACCAATGTATTGCTAACAATAAAATAAATAAAAAAGATAGCATAATGTAGTAGGCTTTATTATGCCATGTTTGCTTTGCTGAAAACTAGCACTGAAGCAACTGCAAGAATACTGAAAATATTGTCTATTAGAAAAATAAATGCAGGTGCTTACATCTTGTGAAAATTTATAAACATTAAGATAATTTTAAATGCCATAACTTATTCTTTAGCAATTAATGTATTTTTCATGTATTCTAAGAGTAAAACTGTTATTTAAAAATTATTTCCTTTGCTTCAACTATCTTGAAAAAGCAAAAAATGTATTTGTAAAACTGAAGTTTTAAGAATAAGAGCAAAATGAATGACGCATTTCTTTCAAAAAACCCCAAAAAACCCTGGCTTGTTTCTTTTTTTTTTAATTTGCAATGTTAAGAATACCCTATTAAACCATTATAGAGAAAATTCTTTTCCTCTTAGTATATGCTTAGAAGTTTGATGGACATTGCTCAATTTAACTAGATCTCTGCCAACTAAGAAGAATAGATTATAACTTTTGTACCAATTCCTGAACCTATTCACCTGAACCCTATTTCACCTTCCTTGCATTTATCAGCAACTTACAGTACAGTTTAAATTCATTTTGAAGTAATATATCATCTATTATTATATTCATAGAAACAAAGTAATGTAAATGGACTGTAATAAACTGCTCTTTAAGTTCCATTTAGCCTATCTGATCCTTACTGAGAGACATGTATACGCCCTCACAGCATATCTTCCTCCAGAATTTCTAGCTACAGCTACGTTCCCACATGTAGTTGTATCTTCTCCCTAGCCTTCAATCTGTTTACTTTCTCCTTATCAGTTAAATAAATCAACAGAAATGATGATGAATCTCTTCCTCCTCTCCAAAGCTCTAATTCTACTGCCCACAGTTTATTGCATTCTGGTTCGTTTCAGTAGCACTCAAAGAGGGTGCAACATAAACCTTGTGCAGAAGCTCAGCTTATTTAATAACTATGCAACAAATGCATTTCACAAGATGATTCCAAGCATAATTGCAACTGTATGGCTGTATTTGACAGGATAGCGTGGCTGCTTAACATTGTCATTACCTGCATATTCCTACATTTTATCTGTAGGCTACAGATGGTTGCTTTCCTCATGCATAACTATTTTCTAACATGACAGGAGCTTTAAAACAATAATTTTACAGGTATTAAAGTTGAATGAAAAACCCATGGCCCTGCACAAAGAACGGTTGTGCATGATTATATGCACGAAAGAGGGAAAACATTTCTTAAAAGCTAGGTCATAACAGCTGTTACTAGATCTCCTGAGTCTTTACAACGACCCTTTACGTTTGTCAGTGACACTACAAATCTTAACCAAAGATAGCAATTAATTTATAAGCAGGCAGAACAGAAACCAAAGATGAAGCAGGGATGATGTAATAATAGTATTTTACTTAGCAAATCAATCTATTTATTGAGTAGAACAATTTATAGAGCTCTGATTTATTACCAGCATTTTGACTTGTTGGCTTTCTCTATTTATAGAGGGACCTGGCTGTCGCAGTCGCACTATTAGATCTCAACTTATTCTATGCAATACTTGACAGTGTTTTAACCCTACCATGGCTACTTCATTTTCAGTAAAATCTATAACTTTCAGAGAAGACTAAATTGCTAGCTCATCACCAATATATTCCTCCTTTCTTAACAGTTTGAGCATTTGAAACTTTAGCAAATTGTCTAGATTACAATATTATCAAATGAAGCCTGATTTCAGGCCTCAGAATCAGGAACATTTCTTACTCTCCACTAGCAATAACTAATTTAATCTTATATTTTCAATAGAAAATCATAACCTGCAAGAGTAAGGTCTCATAGATACAGAGAAAGAATGAAAACCCACTCTGTGGTATTCAAATTCATGTCCACAGCTGAAATCATAAATACTCTGCTTGATAAATTCAATCTATAGATTTCTCCATGAATTTTCTCCCATATATTCTTCATCAACTACAGGATTTGGGAATACTTGCCAGTTGCTGAGTCCAGGCAAACATCAAGGTGCCCCCTTACTGTGTCTTGTCAGAGGACTGTACTCTGCCCTCGTTCCCCACCCCATTTTTTCATTTCAGTTCGAGGAAAAAATTCAGACTTCAGCAAGGATGGACTTATGGTACACCCTCTGGAAGCTAGACTGCTGGGTGCATTGGAGAGCACAACTGCCTCACATCTTTTTTTTGGAGGGCTGGAAGTCAGCTATTGGTCCAGGTGGAGCTCTCTGCAAAATTTCTCTTAACTTCAGTAATGATAGATAAGGCTTGTTTTAAGCAGCTGGACAGTTTTCTTTGGACAAGCTCATTCAAAGCTGAGCTCTCATGTGAGATCCAAGCAGTGTGAAGGCTCGGGTTTATGTTATACTAGCAGCAGTATATATGCATGTATGCACCCTTACTTCGATTAGTACCACTTCAAGGAATGTAAGACTTCTTACGGTCCTCAGCAAGGAGATGAGGCAGGGTCCTTTCTAGAGAGACCTGCTGTGTCTACTGCTTGTGTTTAGAAAATGCTCAGAATCTGCACTGGCAGGCCCTAATCCGGGCAGGCTTCCAGGTGCAGAGCTCCCAGACAAAGCTGGGAGAAAAAAACCCAATTCCTTTCCTGCAGAGTTAGAAAGTGGTGAGGAGGTAGATTAAGACACAAGCAAAGATCAACTCCCCCCCACCTCCGAAAAAGAAAGCTTTTCAGACCCTACATCTCCCAAGCCGCCTCTCAGAAGCAGGACTGATTTGCTGAATCCACAGCTGTTCCTGAAGAAGATGATGAAAACAACTTCCCTGTGAAGCTGCAGTGGAGCATGCATTTTTCTGAGGCTTACTGCAGGCGTGGTGAAAGGTCTTTCTCCTCTGAGAAGAGGGAACGTAACATGAGGCAGAGAGAATTTGCCTGTCCTGCTAATCTTTGGGGCAATTCTGTGTGCTGTTCCAGACATGGAATTTATGAAAGTCTTCTCAGAAAACACAGAGGAAAAAGCTCCATTGCTCAGCCAAGAGCAGACAAAAGTATTTCTCTAGATGCTTAGATTTGCTTTCTAAAGAAGCAATGAAAAATTAAGACATATTCTCAAGTTTCAGAAGATGACTCTCCTCAGTTGAAAATAGAGCCATAATTTCAGCCTGCTCCTTAAACTATTTTCCTTCTCTATATCCACCATATCTTATTGACATTCAGTTTGAGCTCCCTGGGTTTCTTCCAGGCACCAATTTATCTCAAATATTAGGACAGCTGGGACACAGCAGGGAAGAAAATGAGAGACGGGGCTGACTGTGTTACCAGTTGAGTTCTTCAGACTCACTTGCATAATCTTGGGTATGTTACCACCTTTCTTATCTCAGTTCGTATGTTTTCAAATAGGTACAATATTAAACCTTTCAGAGTGGTTCTGGTGATGGCTTTTACACTGGAATATGTGGCTGAGAACAAGTCTAAGGGTGCAAATCACTCTATAAACAAATTATTCATCACTAACAGCCCTTTAAAAACAAGAATCAGAAATGTATATCAGATGTATACTACCAAATGTTAGACCAAGAAGTATTATCCTTTTCTAAGTATCGCTAGAAGCTTAATGGCTTATCTTTTTGGTTGACTACTGTGTGTCAGGATACTATCATGTTCAGTATAGCCAGCGTGTAAGGTACAGCTGTGCCTATGCACTTTGGACACCGATGCACGAAGCAGCTATAGTCTACACTCAAAAACCTTGAACAAATTCATCATTGAAATGACAGCTTTCTAGCTAATATATTAGATAAAAAATGCATTTCCTTAGGTACACTCTAAAGACTGCATTTAGGGAATTAAATGCATAACTCCTGCTATTTTTGGATGTTAAAAATAAAAACAAGCTGCAAGCGTAAATCAACTCAGGGGATACTGAAAATGTATTTGGCTTGTTTGGTTCCTATCTGGGTTATTGAGACATAATGGATAAGCATCACTAACTACCTCATTATCATCAGACAGCTATGTGAATTTAGAAGAAAAGAATCCCACTAACTGGGATCTTTTCCTATCTGGAAACAATTCCCTCCCACACCCCCAGACTAAATGCCCTTACTTCCCCCTTTTATCTTTTTCGCATTTTCCTTCCTTTTCTCTCTCTGTCCTTTAAGGAAGGAAAATTAAACACCAAAATAAATAAATAGTCTAGCAGATAAATAAATAAATAAATGTCAGCACAAAAAAACCCAGACCCTAGAACTCAAACTTAAGAGTTGTCTTTGTTCTCACGGCTTGATTTTGGAAACTTATCATCAGTGTATATGACAGTCTAGCACCTATTGTCTTTGCACATTTTTTTGGCTTGAAAGACAAGAAAACACATTCTTACTGCCACAGAGCTTTGACTAGGATCCAATATTCCTGGTTTCTCCAGGCTTACACTCTTGTTCATCAGATTGATATACTTAAGTGCAGAGTCTTCCCTGAAGGGGCAAAAATGAAGAGACCATAAAGGGAGATAACTGAAAGCAAGGAGAGAGAGAGCTGAAGTGTATAAGGGTGAAAAAAGTTACTGTCAGTAAATAAAAATTAGAAACAGAGCAGCAGGAAGATGGCTTTATATCCCTTGTAAATCTGTTCAAAAACACAGATGAGAGGGTAGGCAGTGAGGAGTAGCAGAAGGGATGAGGAACACTTAGCATTTAAGTGAAAGGGTGGCGAAACAGTGTTGCAGCTGGGTACTAATCTGTCTTTACGTGACTGAAGCAGGTTGAAAGAGTTAAGAATTAGACTCTTCTTGTGTGTAATTAATATAGGATCTGAGTGCAGCACCTGCAGCGACTTTGGACACAACTATCTGAAGTGATTTCATCTTATTTTGTGTTCAGGTAACGTGCAATACAAGACGATTCAGTGTGTTATTCACACAGCACTGTGACAGAAGTGAATGTGTCGGTGGTTACATGTGCACATGTTCACCTTTCTCCCTCATTCCCTTGCTGTGTTTCTGATCTCCACCTAAATTTTCACAATATGAGAGGTTTTTTTTCCTGTGAATTTGGATTCACAGAGCATTTGAAATTAAATATAAATAAATAAAAAAGAGGAATATTATATTAATTTAAAAAATCTACTCAGTTAGCCATTCTATTTTTGAGAGGGTGTGCTGATCCCACACAATAAGCAGTGTTTTGGTGGATGTGATACACTATGAGCTTTTCACAGGAGCAAAGAAGAACCATGTTCCCATCTCTAAAGAGTCACTGTTTAAAGGCAGCTAGCCATCTATCAGCTTGAAGCACAGAGATGCTGGGATCAAAGAACCTGGTATCAATATCTGAGCAAATCACCTTAAGGCTGCCTTAATAATCATCAGAATGAAGGAATCCCTTCTACAGCGTGACACAGTATCTGCTGTGTCCAAAAAGAGCGTGTTTATTCCATGGACATAAAAACACTAAGGGCAACTAGCTTCAGAGACAGAATGCTCTGAAGGAGAAAGCCAAAAGGACTAGAGCAGTGATGAAGAGAATCACAGTCTAACAGGAAATAATACTTTGAAAGCAGGGTGAACCTTCCTAAACTTGATACCCATTTGACAGGCAGCACTCTGTCTTCTTCCAAGCAGTTAGATGCACGACCTGAGAAGAAGGAAGCGCCCTATGGTTCATATAGTTACCATATACATCACTACAACATACATTGCTCATATATCTATGCAGATGTGGTTCTGCCATCAATGCAGATTTGGAAATGTCTGAGAAAGATTTTGGTTCCTAGCTCAACCCCATGGCTCTGTGATCTTCATAAGAAAAAATCTGCCTGTTAAGTGGAGGGAGCATATCCCACCTCCACAACAGATAAGGACAGCAAAATCAATCAGTGGCTTAACTGCTCAGGCAGTAACGAACAGACCAATGCACCATCAGGTCTAACAATGGTCATTTCAATAGAGTCAAAGACCACAGGTACACCAATGCACTACGGGACAAAACCAGTAAGTAACAATAGCTGTTGTCATAGGTGCACGTGTGACAAGGGATTCCCACCCCACCAGTACCCCTTTTATTAAACTTTTGTACATAAACGATCATATGAACCTAAAAAACTCTAGATGAGGCCCAGAAATCAGCAAATATGATGCACAATAATACCTTTTACAAGTTAGGCCCAAAGTTTTTAAAATGAGGTGATCTTTTATATAGATACAAATGAATTTAAAATGTTCAATAGCAAGCAGTTACCACCCAGGGGATGTAAACATACCACTTCTACAATAACAAAGTGTTTGTCTTGCATCTAGAGCTACTTAAGATTTTTAAAAAAAGGAAATAATAAATTTTATGAAATGCCTTATTAGATGACATTCCCGGGGGAGAAGGGGTGGGGAAATGCAGAAGTAGTGTCAAATGTAGTAAGTTAATAAAAAGCAAATAAAATCTATATGGCTTAAACAAAGCCTAATGCATTATTCATAAAAAAAGATCTTTCTCTCACACAGAAACTTTAATTCATCATCCAGTTTACTATATTTTACAGCATCAGTAAGAAAAGAGGATTCTCTTCCTTTCCAAAGTTAGCAATACAGCTTCACAGCAAAAGAAAATCTATTACAGCATTTAATAGCTGATGAGAGATGCATAAAAGTAAATCAGCAAGACTGAAAGAAAATCAACACGTGAGAAAGAAAAAGCAATTTCTTCATTATGAAAACTCATTCCGTTTCCAGTGATTAGATGATGGCAGGCTTATTTTTCTCACTTAGCCCAGCTTACCTAAACTGTGACTGTGGGAGGGGGTAATGGGGCAGGAGGATGTTGGTTCCCACCCCACCCACCTCCAGTCTTTTCTTTTTCTAGGGAATGACAAGATAAACTGGGCTCTGGGTGGGGGGAGAGACAAGCAAAAGCACTGAAAAGCAGAATTAAGAAACATGTTAAAAAATGTATGCTTTAATCTCTCTTCCTATGAAGTATTGCTAAGGATAATACCCGAACTCTATACCTGGTCTACACAGATCTACCCTCGCTATAACTGGATTTTGAGTGTTATTAACATGCATTTTTAATTTTTTCTACCTTAAGACAAAGAAACAATTTGTAAAGGTATATATATGCTTTCAGAAATACTTCACTTTGTCTGCTGTATAAACATTTTATGCTTACGGATTTGTCCTGGCTTTTTTTTTTTTTCTTAACAGCTGCTGTAGGCACCTGACAACACAGCTGAATCATACAAACAGGTAGATGGAAAAATCATCATAGACTGTTGTTAACTGGCATTTGAATATTTCCATGACATGAGCAACACAGTAAGGTAAATAGGTTGGGTTTGAAAACATTTTATCTATGCCATCATAGTTTTGAACCTAGCTTCTTGTTAGATGTTCTGATTCAGATGTCTGCTATTAAGATTACCTGGATTTGGTTAAATGGGTGACAATTTTAGCTTTTATGATGTGATCATGTGCAGACATTTCCCTAGTAACAGTGAAAAAAATATATGGAAGAACTTTTCAAAGTCAAAAAGCTTTTGAGACTTTTGATTTTGGGTTATTGTTTCTCTACATTCCGTTGTCTTCCTCCCTGTCTTCACCACATTCATTTGCTAACAAGACTGCTAACTCCCAGTGAATGGGACTCAAAACGATATCTTTTCAGAAGATGCACTTAGACCAGTTGAAAACCAGCTTAATGGCACAAAATCAGACATAGGAATTTTACAAAAAGCAGCAAAACAATTTTGCATTTACATTTCAAATATACTCCATAGACTTTAATATTTGAAAGTCTTTATTCCCAGCTTTGAATCTCAGTTCTTAAAGTTCCTCAAGAGGCAAGAATCTACTAGAAAGCTTTATAAGAAGCAAGTAAAGAATCCAATTAAATACTGGTAAGTACACTTTCAGCAAAGAAAGACACATATATATCATCAACATCTGCAAAATCAATAGGGCATGAGCGCAGGAGCTTCCAAAACCTAACTCTTTCAGCTGCATTAAGAACAAACTTGTCACCTTTGCTCAGGCTTTTCTCTGGCCAATTAAAATCTCAGTTACATTTATGAAGTCTCTGCTTCATTCTTCTGTTGGTGGTTAGTCTAGGTTCCTCTGGGAAAGCAAGAGAATAAGGAAGAGGCCCAGAAGATGTGAAAGCCTAGTGACCCTAGCAGCTGGAAGGTCTGTAAGGAAGGGACTAACACTTGATGGCAACCGCAGAGAAACAAAGGTATTGAATGTTCCACTCCCCAAAGTCCATCGTAGCTCTGTATCCTTATATCACCCCAAAACATGCAAATAGGCATAAAATCTAAAAAAATTTAAGGCCCCAAACATAGATGTTTGATATGAAATCACCATTGTGCAAAATACACATATCAGCTAACCAAGAGTTCTTTCTAGGAGTTAATTAAATTCGCAAAGCACCAGTTCGTTACTCTTTGCAAGTTGTTGCTTTTTCCTTCTTCATCCTTGTGTTCACAATGTTTACAAATCAATTAAAACCCACAGCTTCCCTGCAGAGGGGTTATGAGTGATAAGTCCTACTTCAGTTTGGAAAACATGTGAACAGAAGTTATACATAATGGCTGGGGAGCTGTGAGACCATTTCAACTCCATTTCTACCTCTCAACCTGTTCTCACCCCACTGCTTGGTTTTTTTCAGATTTGCTTTTGATCGTAGGCTCTTCCATGTAAGGACTGAACTTTTGCTTGGGACTTGAAAAATACATGTACAACATAAGACATAATTGACATAATACTGGTGAGAGTAACACTGCATGCAATTTTAACAAAATGTTCTGACTGGAACTTATTAACAGCAATGTGAGGCCCTGCAGTTAATTCATTTTGTTCTCATAAACAGAGAAACTCACAGGAAGTTAGAGCGTATAAGCATTTAAAACACATTAAACTCTGTATAGAACAACGTAAATGAAGTTATAGGAAAAAGTAATCATGGAGTTAATAATATTCCAAACAGCCTAATAAATGTATGGATTGTGGATAAAAGTGAAAATTAAAAGTTATAATTTAATTAAACTTACATTTGATTATGTTCTCATCTAATATTATTTGAATATTTAATATCCTTTAGTGTAAAATTTGAATATTGACTTAATAACTGAATACAAATTTTATAGATATATTGCCGATGATGCAATCAAAGTGTAGCTTATCAGAAAGTTCCATGGTAAGGCAAACACTTATGGGAAGACAAACAGAATCATTTATTGTATTATATCAATACTACTGAATTGTTTTATTTCAATTAAGTAAATTTTCATTTATGATGTAGTTTGTATTTGCTTATATTTTAATCTTCATATTTAATTATTAAATTAAAAAAATACAAATTTCAAAATACCACTCATTGAATGAAAACTTTCTGGCATGTCTGGGATTCCTGAAATTGGCTTTAAAGGTATTTTTCTAATTGAAGCCTTGGGAACTTATCTTAACATTAGTTGTGACTTAAGGGGATAATGATAAGGAGAAAGTATGGAGAGGTGTAATAGAGGTATCATTAACAAGAAAGTACAATTAATGTATCATTAAAATCAAGGACATTATAGCATAGAGTTAGCTGTTTCATCAATGAGTATCAAGTAGTTTAAAGGAGTTTTGTTCAAAGAGTCAGTTGGGAAAGGTATCCTAAGATAATTTATGGAAGTGAGTAATAATGGGTCCAGCCAAAAATAAAATTAATTGATGGTCACACATATAAATGATTGAGCCTGGTTCCCCTAGGTCTCTACATTAGAAAGATAAGTCAAATGAACAATTCGCAGGAGCTTGTTTGCACACACAGTCTCCATAGTCTGAGGACTTTTTCAGTAAAAAGTCAGAAATTGTGGAATCTCCAGATTATTTTATGATAAATGATAAATACTGTGATTCAACCAACAATGACCTAGCAAGCCAGTTTTAAGCTGGCAATTTAAAATTGAAGTGTCAAAGAACAGCAGAAAAATTGGAACAATGACAAATGCAAAGTATTTTGAAGATTCATTGTCATTTGGCAGGCCATCCTTAAATATCAGAATAGAAAAATTAGTATTAAAAAAAAAGCAAACCAAAAGCATTTTGCCCAGTAGTAATCTAACACTTAGCTTGATTGTTTTCCCAGATAGAACATTCCAATATCTTGGATTACAAAATAAGAAAAGAAAAAGAAAATTCTAGTTAGTGATTTAATCCGAGCATTAAGGTAATGTAGTACTGGGTATATTATAAATACCTAGATATGTTATTACTACTACATCAAAAGTGTCTTCTGCCAAGAAGGGCTGAACTCTCTGAAAAACGTTTCTGATGAATCAGCAGGTGATAACAGTTGAATTACGTGAGGTGCACCATTCTTAGGGGATCTAAAATCAGTATTTCCTCTGTGATTTTAGCCCCTGCTGGCTCAAGAATTAATACACTGGACTTGGCAGCTTTGCACTAAAAAAATTTGGCTTTCTGAGTCTGGGGCTTAAATTTCAGCCACATAGTTAATGATGCATGATACCACCTACCGTTTCTTACATGAAGTGATAAACTGTAGTTAAAAAAATACAACGTGAGAGACAATTGCTAATGAGGTTAAGAAGAAAAATGTTTTGCGACTGTCGCGGGTGGAGAGATAAGAGGGATCCACTTCACTCCTGAGAGAGGCAACAGTATGTTTATTGATATAAAACAAAGGGTGTAATGGTGTTTGGTAACAAACACAACAGTGATTAAGGTTTGATGGTAAGGTAATCTTGATTATTTAATGCACAGAGAACAGGGTCAGATGAAGCTGTTAGGGACAGACCCTCCCACTGAGTCACGAGGTTCAGAAAGGACCCCCTTGCTCTCTAAATTCTTTCTCAGAGAGGAGTCTAGGGGTGGTTGGATCCAATCTTAGTCTCAGACTCGGTCAGTGGTTCATGTCTAAGGGATTATATATGCACAATCAATCCTTTATACTTAGCGAAGATCACAAAGTTTAGTGCACTTATTGCCAACTCACTTACTGAGGATCTGTTGTGGATCTGTTGTGGCAAGGATTCTCTTGACCTTGAGGAATAACCTCGAGAGGCATCCCTTTCAAGGGGAGATCCTGATGTGCAGCCTGCTGTTGTCTCAGGAGAGCTCAAAGGGCTCTTGGACTGCTCACTATTTATGGAGTAAGATGACTGGCTCATACTCATATTTACATACCACCCATAGGTGCTAGTGTACACTGACCAACGCTCTGTCCAGGTGGGCACATTAGCATAGATAGCCCCTGGCTATTATATTGTTATCTGTCTTCCTGAAATCACCATGAGGTAGATGCAGACTTCATAACCATCACCAGTGATTATGGCTTAATCCAGATTTAGGGGAAAAAGTCAGGCAAAGGTGGGTTTGGGGGAGAGGGGGAAGCACACTGTCACAGAGACCTTGGTAATTTTCCTATGATTCCTTCTTTGCATAAAATTTAGAGATGACTGTCTAGGCATCACAACCGGCAAATACTGTGCTTAATTAATTTGACAGTACCCATTTTGGCAACATTCTCACTTCAAATAAGCAAAAAGCTCCTTCATATTTCAAGGGCATGCACAACGCAGCCTCATGAGAGGTATATTACATCCTTATCTCTTCTATTCTGGTTTGTCCCTATGGGACAAGTGCAGAGGTCTGAAGAAATCTGCTTCTTCCTCCAAGTACTTTATTTTTTTTGCTTTCTATCACCACATGGAGACAGAACCTATCTTCACCCATGTTAGCAGCCAGCCTAAGGAAGCCATATTTGACCTTTTCTTACTATTACCAGGTTCTCAGAAAAGATCAGAATTATTTTCTTTGCAACATGTATTTACTTAATCACAGAATCACAGAATCACAGAACTGTAGGGGTTGGAAGGGACCTCGAGAGATCATCATATCCAACCCCCCTGCCAAAGCAGGTTCCCTAGGACAGGTTGCACAGGTAGGCGTCCAGACGAGTCTTGAATATCTCCAGAGAAGGAGACTCCACCACCTCCCTGGGCAGCCTGTCCCAGGGCTCTGTCACCCTCACTGGGTAAAAGTTCTTCCGCATGTTGGTGTGGAACTTCCTGTGCTCCAACTTGCAGCCATTGCCCCTTGTCCTGTCCCCACAGACCACTGAAAAGCGGCTGGCCAATTCCCCCTGCCTCCCATACTAAAGATATTTATAAACATTAATTAGGTCCCCCCTTAGTCTTCTTTTCTCCAGGCTGAACAGCCCCAGCTCACTCAGCCTTTCCTCATAGGGGAGATGCTCCAGGCCCTTAATCATCTTCGTAGCCTCCTCTGGACTCTCTCCAGGAGATCCCTGTCTTTTTTATCCCAGGGAGCCCAGAACTGGACACAATACTCCAGGTGGGGCCTGACCAGGGCAGAGTAGAGGGGGAGGATCACCTCCTTAGACCTGCTGTCCACACTCTTCCTGATACATCCCAGGATCACATTGGCCCTCTTAGCCACCAGGGCACACTGCTGGCTCATAGCCAACCTGTCATCAACCAGGACCCCCAGGTCCTTCTCCACAGATCTCTTCTCCAGCAGGTCATCCCCCAGCCTGTACTGATACTGACGGTTATTCCTCCCCAGGTGCAAGACTTCACACTTGCTTTTGTTGCATTTCATTTAGGTTGAATTTCATTAGGTTCATAAGGTAGTATAGTGATACTAAAGTATTGCAGGAAAGTTTGGTAGATCTTATTACTCAGAAACAACATTCAGCACAACATCATATAACAACTTCAGGGCTTTATCCTAGCCCTAACGTAAAAAAGCAAAACTTGGATGTTTGTTCAAGTATAGAGGACAAGGATGACTTAAGAGTTCTTGGCTTGGTTCTCAAGCACAATGACTTCATTTTTGTGCATGTTAGTCTACTTAGGCCTGGTGTCACAGGAAAAATCAGTTACCCACCACAGCGGCAGGCATAGATTAATGTTTCAGAGACAAAGATGTTACATATTACCATTATAATATGAATCTTGAGTATTAGATTCAATAGAATACAATAGAATATTCAATAGAATACAGACAGTAAAGAGAAAACCGTTGTGTGCACGGACAGCATGAACTGGCCTAAATGTCCTCCTTATAGCCCCTTCCATGGAACATTTGCCAGAGCAAGAACAAGTACACATGTTGAAAGGACGATATCTGGTCATCCATGTTGCAGTATCTCTTAACGTCATTACAGCTGAAAAAAATCAATCTGCTGATAAGGCAGAACAATAGAGGAAGGCAGTCGGTTGCCAATAGGTAGCTTTCCCCTGTTTTCAGTCAGAATTGGAAAGAAACCAAATATGACCTTGGAAAGGCCATCCAATAGCCATAAGAAAGTGGACTGGTGCACAACTGACCTTTACTTAACACAAAGGCATTGTGGCTGCTCTAAGCAATAGTTATTTTTAAAAAGAGGGGAAAAAAATCTATAGAGGCAGCGCATGATTTTAATTATACTATTATATCATTTGCTGGGGGCAGGATCCTGTTCTGCCATTTTTATTCATGATGTACTGATAACTACATTATTGAGATTGGCCTCTTCCTTTCATTTTCAGAAAGCTTATTCTCTGCACATACTTTAATGAAAGAAAAGCTGACCTGTTTGAAAAACCCAGCTTGATACTTATGTTGACAGATGGTACTAATTTGTGATGATATTATCCTGTACTGTTACTGGTAATTGACACTAGAACTGGAGTTTTTTGGTTAGCAAAATGCGTTAGGCGTACCATAGATACCATTCTTCTATCACTGAAATAAATCTCACTTAGAGAACTATTTTAAATAAAATTTACTTTCTAAAAAATCAGGTTAATAACTAGTCCTGTCAGTAGTCAGAATTACTGCATTTTACAGATATAATGGTAAGAAGTGGAAAACCTTTCAGATTAATCATTACTCTCTATCAGTTATTAAGATAATATATTTATATAGCAAAGCAACGAAGATAATACACTGTGGCAGTGTATGTATGCAGAGGTAAATGGCAAGTCAACAAATACCTTCAGTGTTCTATGAAAATCATTGGTAGGGTTGGATTTCCATGTAATATCTCCTCCGAAGTAATAATACTGTGAGCAAAAGCATTCTATTATACACTTGGATTTGAAGACTAAACAACAGACTTTAAAATACTAGGATTTCTTAACTATTTTTATTAGCTTAAACATATTATAAACTATTTTGTTCAAATGGATGTAGTTAGTGAACAGAGCTCAAATCAGTTTAGCAATTTTTTCCCTGAATCTTTTAAGTATTGATAGATTTTAAAAATTATAGAAGTTTAAATTATTTTTTCCCCTAAATTCTTTACTCTTCCTCCCTCTTCCCAGATGTGCAATTGTGAATATGCAATTCCGTTATAGTCAATAAAATTCACTGATGGATCCCAAAGACTTCTGTGATACCACAGTACTAATACAGTCATGCTCAATCATTGCAACTATGGTCATATTTCTGTAGTTACTTGTTTTCTCTCTACAATGCACCCAAGATATGAAAGGCCTCAGTACTGGTGCATACTGTGACTAATCACTCCTAATTTGAGTAAAGAAAGTCTCAGCTTTCATGACATTTTTCTTCTCATTTCTGTGTCAAATATAAGGATTCTTAGAAAAAAATTTGACTGTGTTAGGATTTTTTCACTGTTTCACTGTGTTGCTACCCAACAAAAAGTTTTGTCTCAACTACAAATAGATTTTATAGTGTCATTTTAATTTTGCTGTTTTATTTCTGTACTTCCTGGTAAAATATTTTATATATTTTTCTCTTTTATCTGTTGCCCACTGTGATGTGTGTGCCCATTGTAACAACGGCTTTAGAAAAGGATCTTAAAAGTATGCTGGAGCCTCTTTGAGAGTCAGGTCTTTTATTGGGAGAAACAAGGAAGTTATCAGGGCTTGTAACCTGAGATGTTTTGATTTCTTCTTGTGCAGTACTAAACCTGCACAGAAGATAGTGTATCATAAATGGGAAGAAACACTTCAAGAAACAAAAAGAGACAGGAAAAATTCTCCTTCAAACACTGCCAATCTACATCTCACAAGAAGAGATAGACAGACAGACTCTATTTACTTGAAGATATTTAGTAAGATATTTACTTGAAGACACCCCTTCTCATTTGTGTTTTGACCAGCAAGCTTAGCAATGATAATGAAAAATAGAAAGTTGAGATGTAAAGGTCAGATTAAGTGAGAAACACTAAAGGAAGAAACATAGGTAAGAAAGCAAGGGGTGACTGCAGCGCTTAAATATCTGTCACAGCTGTCATAGGCTTTCCATTACAACAGCAGTATAACTGTAACTGCATATAACCAGGAAGCCATTTGGAAGATCCTAGAAAGACTTGAGAAACTGGGAAAAAAATGAAACAAACTAAAAATACAAATGAAACAGACAGGAGGTAGGAAAGAGCAGGAGAGATACTGCATGCCTGAATGATGATAGTGATAAATAAGCCCATATGAGTGAGAAACAGGATATGAAAGAAATAAAATTAATGTTTTTATCTTGTCTATTTCTTCTTTAGTGGCTGAGCAATAAAAACAAAATAAATGAACTACCATGAGAACTCCTATTTTCTTAAGTATAGCTTTCTTTTATTCTTGCTTACTGAAAATCCATTTAATTTAAAATATGTATGAAGAAAAGGAAAAGCTGTTCATCTAAAGCTGTGCAGAGTAAGGTTCAATTCGAAACACGTTTTTTATGGCCAAGTTCCAGAGAGCAGTCAAATGGGATTTGCAATGCTAGTGTTGACAGGATCTTAAGTGTAACAGTGCAAGATAGCTGCCACCATAACTTTTCAGATAGACATGGCTATAGTAAGTTGTAGGCTACAATTAAAATTCATTCATTACTGCTTTCTTCTCAACACTGAAAAGGTTAAGGACTTAGGGATCTCAACGCCACTAAATTTTCTTTCTGGTTTAGACCACTCATAAATCCCATAGAAAGGTCCAAGGGATTATTTTTTCTTTCTTTCTTTGAGGGGTGAAATATTTCCAGTAGAAAGAAGTGAAAGGACAGAAAAAAGGGAATCATGACTAAGTGCAACACACTTGGCTTTTATTTAGCCAAAAGTCCTCCTCTAGATTTTGCTGCATATCTGTTCTACAGATATTTTTGTCTATTCTTACTTTTTTTTAACCCAGCCCCAGTAAAGTACCTGTCCTTTTTTTCTCCAAAATACAGAGAAGCCACAAGTACCTGCCTGTTTTCTATTTAGAACTTTGAACTGATAAAAGGAAAGGACAAGTAAAGTGCTAGATAAGAACTTAGCATGAATATCACCAACTTCTGTCTGAGAAGTACCACTTCAGGTGGCTGATAGTCAAGCGCTCATCAGAATCTTAAATCCCATCAGCTGAATTAGCAAGAACATAATAATGTATTACACCAGGTAGGAAAACTTCAGTTGGATATTTCAAGGAGATAGGGTTATTCTATTTTACTGGATTCTGAAAATAAACCATCACTTCCTTCATATTACGTGTTGCTGGATGCATATCTACCTGATAGTAATCTGAATCTGGAAAGAAAATGCCTCGGGCAATTCTAACATTAGTCTTACAACATGAAAAATATGTTAGCCATAAATTTTCAATTATGATCTTTCTTTGGCAAGAGACACTAAAGCACTCTGAATATTGATTTTAGAGTTTTATCAGCTTATTATTGTCAAGTAAACCAATGTTATAGTTTTCTACGCCCAGTACTGAGTTTTCACTTCAGACAGTAGACTCCTAGGACAAAGAAAAAGCTAGTCAGTGTCATGTCTACAGCAAGATAATTCATTAGCACTGGGGCCCAGAACACCAGTGACCTTGCTCCTCTCCAGATCCAAAGTAAAAAAACATACTTTGACATAGATTTCCTGACATGGTTTTCCTGCATGTCATTAAATATAAACAAAAATAATTTTATGTGTTCTCAAGGTTAAGAAGAAAAAAACCCAAACTACAGCTGTTAATAGGTTTTTTAAAATCCTATTGATAGGCAAGATATCAATGACACTCCAAATTCTCAAACAGAATAGGGTGGAGGGGGTAAGATCAGAGTTTATGTGCTCCCTCACAATGCCCATTAACTCTACCACACTGAAGAAGGCTTCTTCGGTCCATCCTACTGTCCAATCTCTTATAACTACTCTGATGTTATATTTTTATGGCTTTACTTTTCTTGAAGCCTTTAGATAAGAGAATTTTCTAGAATTTTAGGGAAAAAAAGAGAGAAATTATCTTTAAATAAAAGAATATTCTGAATTCTAGAAAATTCAGTCAGAATGTACTTCAGACTTCCAATGTTCCGTTTGTCTAGACATAGCTTTGAGCAGTGCTGCTTGAGTCACACAAGGGTGTCACGTCATACAAGGGTGTCATATGTCATAGAACAGTCACTGTTAGAGAAAATTGAGAAAATTAGGTTTTCTTAAGTAAATAATAAAAAAGATTTCTGGAGTAGAGTTTATTTAGATTTATGTTTGAGTTAATAAATACTATAATAATGATCTATAAAGTACCATGTAATGTGGAAATATTTTAGAAAGTACGAAGTCATGATTAAAAAAGTGCTGTATTATTGCTTCAAGACCCCCCTGCAATACCACGGGCCTTCACTTTACTTATGTATGTTAGAAAAAGAACATCGCTATTATCAGGAGATAATATCCCTAAAAATTGTGACCACCATTTTCCCTAACAGATAAGACACCATAAACAGTATAGAAGTCAAGGAAACACTGGGGTTTCTTCTTAAACATTACAAGAAAGTACTGGGTACTATAAAAATAGCAGCTATTATCATAATTTAATATTGATTATGTTCTTTGTGTACAGTACATAATAATTTCATAAATGTGCATATTATATCTTTGAAATTTATTTTGAATAGTGTAATAGACTGCCAGTCAATTTTTCCAATATTTGAAGGTCTGAAGAGAACACAGAAATAAAGAAACAAACAAAAATACCCCCACATAGATCTAAACATCAAGGAATGAAATTACAGCAAATTTCTTTCTCAACTAAAAGAAAGTAATCAGAAGTAACCAAGATGGGAAAGACACAAATAGTTCACTTAACCTTCCATGACTATTCACCATGCATCAAGTTCTTCTCTGTTCACAAAGCCAGTGTAGAGCTAACTCAGCGTGACTCCTGAGTTATGGCATTTGTATATTTGCATGTCCCTAACTTTGGACTCTCTGTGATTAGAGTCATTTTCTTCCTAAACTTCTTAATCTTTTTAGGGTAAGTGTGCAACATACCAACCTGTAACAGAATCACAGAATTGTAGGGGTTGGAAGGGACCTCGAGAGATCATCGGGTCCAACCCCCCTGCCAAAGCAGCTCCCCAGCTCATATTGCACAGAGAGGCATCCAGACAGGTCTTGAGTATCTCCAGAGATGGAGACTCCACCACCTCTCTGGGCAGCCTGTGCCAGGGCTCTGTCACCCTCACTGTGTAAAAGTTCTTCCACATGTTGGTGCGGAACTTCCTGTGCTCCAACTTGCAGCCATTGCCCCTTGTCCTGTCCCCACAGACCACTGAAAAGTGTCTGGCCAATTCCCCCTGCATCCCATACTTAAGATATTTATAAACATTAATTAGGTTCCCCCCTCAGTCTTCTTTTCTTCAGGCTGAACAGCCCCAGCTCACTCAGCCTTTCCTCATAGGGGAGATGCTCCAGGCCCTTAATCATCTTCGTAGCCCTTCTCTGGACTCTCTCCAGGAGACCCCTGTCTTTTTTATACCAGGGAGCCCAGAACTGGACACAATACTCCAGGTGGGGCCTGACCAGGGCAGAATAGAGGGAGAGGATCACCTCCTTCGATCTGAACAGCAGACAATCTCAAGCATAACAAAACATGTTCATAAAAAATTGGTATGCTGCATTGCCCATTACAAATACAATTACATCTACTGCACGATATGAGCAGTCAAAATTTCATCTCACCAACAGAGTAGTCACAGGGTTACATATCAAATGCAAAGGGATTTTCTATCTGACAAACAAAAAAGAGTTTCAGAAATCAAACATGCTTAAATTTTCTCTGGTCTGCTGAATATGGACAAATATTTTTATGGACAAATGCCTATATACTATTATTTCACATGATAGTTTCAGCAATTGTTTTTCCCCATGGTGGTAGCAATATATCTAACAGCGATTTAATAGAACATGGTGGTATAAAAAAGACAGGGGTCTCCTGGAGAGAGTCCAGAGAAGGGCTACGAAGATGATTAAGGGCCTGGAACATCTCCCCTATGAGGAAAGGCTGAGTGAGCTGGGGCTGTTCAGCCTGAAGAAAGGAAGACTGAGGGGGGACCTAATTAATGTTTATAAATATCTGAAGTATGGGATGCAGGGGGAGTTGGCCAACCCCTTTTCAGTGGTCTGTGGAGACAGGACAAGGGGCAATGGCTGCAAGTTGGAGCACAGGAAGTTCCACACCAACATGTGGAAGAACTTTTACCCAGTGAGGGTGACAGAGCCCTGGGACAGGCTGCCCAGGGAGGTGGTGGAGTCTCCTTCTCTGGAGATATTCAAGACTCGTCTGGACGCCTATCTGTGCAATATGAGCTGGGGAGCTGCTTTGGCAGGGGGGTTGGACCCGATGATCTCTCGAGGTCCCTTCCAACCCCTATGATTCTGTGATTCTGTGATTCTGTGATTCTCATCTTCAGTCAGAATAGCTGAATGGAGCTACTGCCGTGTCAGTTTAATTGCCCAGACTTGTAGATGTTGTACACGTTGTAATTCAAGCTGCTTGTAGCAAGCTACCTGTGAATGATCAGCTTTGCCAACAGGTATAATGTAAGGGGGATTTAATTGCTTTTGCCTTGGCATCCTTCCCCCTCAAGGGATGGTAACTGCTACTTCATTTCAATTACAAAAGAGGGCAGCTACTTAGTGGTCTTTCAGCTGGAAAAGGATCAAGATTGTAAGTGTAAATTAAACAAACTTTTGAATGTTTCGGTGACTTTTGACTTGTTCTCCAGCACTGCAAGATTCTGTAGTTCTTCTGGAAGAGCCTGCACGTCTCAGGGTCTGTAGTTCTTTTAGGATTTTTTGAAAATTTTGTCCAATCCACTAGTAATTAGGTGACTGTTGAACTCCTTAGGGAGGTCAAAGGCAGTGAAAGCATTATTGGCTTCTGCTCTGTGTCTTTTGTCCATTTTTTGTGTAACGTATTGGGTCACTGCAATTTCCTAAAAATCAATCCTCACAACACAGAGCGTCCCCAGGATCTGAGCACAGAAGTGGCTGATAGGTGTCCTGACCTCGTTCTAGGCTGACCAGAGAAGACACATTAGAGATGACTGTCAGGATAGTCCCATCTCATAACAATTATGGCACATGTTCCTCTTAGCAATAAGGATTGTAACCCCATGGGATGGCATTGCCATTGCTAGTAATGGGATTTAAGCACAGTGCTAAGCTTGAAAGGTCTCAACACTGAGGTTTGTCTGTCCTGCCCTGTAAAAGCTTTTCTCCACCTGTGTGCATCTTCATTTTACTCGGATTAGCTGTAACAGATGTTTCTCTAATTGACCAGGTATCCCTATCTAGTCCTACTTTTGTTTATCTTGGTGTGATGTAATGGCAATTTTTATAGGTAGTAGCAATGAGCAGTTACTCTGCACAGAACAAGATGTTTACGACTGACACAAAGATGAAATGTAAGGAAAGAGAGTCCTGTTATGACAGTGAAGAAGCAGAATAGCATAAAACTGTGTTACCAAACATATAAAAAATAACCTGAAATGGATCCTAAAACAAGGAAGAAACAACAATCAACATGAGCATCATACTTCTGCTGGTAAAGGACTTAAGGTATTGAGAACCCCCCATAACACACCCTCCTTCTCAGCACCAGCAAGAAACCCCTGACCCCCTCAGGATCCAGAGGCACAGTGGGAGGGTGAGCACAGCTCCAGGAAATAGGGTAAGAACTAAGATATGTTCCTTTAACAATTTTAACTGATTCTCTCTCTCTCTCTCTCTCTTTCTCTCTCTCTTTCTCTCTCTCTTTCTCTCTCTCTTTCTCTCTCTCTTTCTCTCTTTCTCTCGCTCTCTTTCTCTCTCGTTCTCTCTTTCTCTCTCTCTCTCTTCTTTCTCTCTCTCTCTCTCTCTCTCTCTTTCTTTCTTTCTTTCTCTTTCTTTCTTTCTTTCTTTCTTTCTTTCTTTCTTTCTTTCTTTCTTTCTTTCTTCTTTTTCAATTACTTCTGGACTATTAATGATTAAATTTATGATTTCAATAATGCTAACAAAAAAATATCTTGGCTTTACTTACACACAAATGTGCTCCTTTTCATCCATAAATAAGGTTTAAGAGAATGAAATCTTGGCTCCATGGAAAAATATCTAGAAATTATTTCCACTTACTTCATTACAGAATCACAGAATCACAAGGTTGGAAAAGACCTTTGAGATCATCGAGTCCAACTGTACCTGTCCTCTACTAAACCATATCCCTGAGCACCTCGTCCACCCATCTTTTAAATACATCTAGGGCTGGAGACTCATTAGACTCAGAATGTCAATGTATCTCCTTATGTCTAGAGAATGTTATAGGTATTTTTATTAAATTTGAAATTATTTGGACAATTTTGCTGCTTTTAACAATCTGATCATTCCTGGACTTAAAAATAAGAGTTTTGTCACAAACATAGCCACCCAGGAACATTTTGACGATGCTGTCTGGGTTTATTTGGTGGTTTGGGTTTTGTTTGCCTGTTTGGGTTTTTTGGTTTGTTTTTTGAGGGTCTTTTTTGAGGGGGGGGTGGTGGGTATTTTTTTTTTTTCTGTTGCAAGCCTATTAGATCCATCAAAACGTTTGACTTGGGAAATGTCTGTTGACAAGGATGGAATTTCTGATCAAAAAGAGATGGGGGGGGGAAAAGGTGGGAGGAGGGGGGAGAAACTACTAGCTAATTTGCTATTCTCCTATGGATCTCAATCTCTCTTGGGAGTTATTCTTCAAAAGCAGAGATTGAGTCTATAGTGATTAAAACCCCTCAGCTAAGACATGGAATCTTCATGTTCAAATTTCTGTCCCCAAACTTTTTCCACTGTGGGACTAGAAAAAAATATTTTAAATGCCTAGATTTCACAGGATAAGTAAACTCTTAGCTTGAGGATAAAACTAAAAATTAGTCTCATAATCCACTACTTACAGCACAAATACACTACTTATAGCACCTTTTATTTTGAGCTGTCACTACAGTGACATTTAGACTAATCTTTATGAAAAGTTCAGCTCCTTTTCTTCTATGAAAAATAGTCTCTTATGTAATGATAAAAAGGTTCCAGTTACATCAATTAGACAAGTTTTTAAAGCAAAGTACTTATTACACACTCATTGCCCTCCTCCCCCCAAAAAATTATGGTTAATGGTAACTCCAATGTGTAGAACATATCTGTAATGCTAAGAAATAATATCTGAATTTAAGAAAAAAAAATCAACTTTTTAAAGCCAAATTCTGAGAAGTTAGGGAATGACCATATCAAAATGGCCTATGCATGTTTCTTTTTCCACCTTGCTTGTGTATTTACTTGAAAACAAGGTCTGGCTTGCATAAAAAGAAGTTCTGAAATAAAGAACTACAGATGTAATTTAAGTAGAAAGAAATACTGGCACTTCCCAGTGTCTGCACAGGTCACTGTGCATCAGAACATTTAGGTCTATATCACACACACCTATACAACCCAAACCACTGGTGGCAGCAAGTTGTCACAAGTGTTATGTTGTCCTCTGGACCCTCTGCAACAGTTCCATGTTGTTCTTATGTTTTGGACTCCAGAACTGGACAGAGTACTCCATATGGGGTCTCACAAGAGTGGAGTAGAGGGCAGAATCACCTTCCTCAACCTTATGGCTAAGCTCGTTTTATGCAGCTCAGGATACAATTCAGCTTCTGGGCTGTGAGTGCGCATTACACAGAATCACAGAACATGAGGAGTTGGAAGGGACCTCAAAAGATCATCTAGTCCAACCCCGCTGCCAGGGCAGGATCACCTAGACTAAATCACACAGGAACGCCTGTATTGATGATGAGGATTGCCCTGACCCAGATGTAGGGCCTTGTGGCGACTGGCAGAGAGCAACACGCAATTCGAGATGAATTTTGGGTGAAGCCATTTATTGGGTGAAATCACACAGATTATATACCTTTATTACTGCAAATGTGGCAAGCTAAAAAACTGTTCATTGGTTACACACACTGTTCACACCGTATTGATTGGTTAGTAATTATAATGAGTTCTGATAAGCATGTCTAATAGCTAAACATCGTTATTTTATCTTTGAAAGTATCCGCAGACCTGCTGTTTTGACCCTCTTGTTATGGTTGGTTCCTAACCTGTTCAATTACTCCCAAATACCTTCCCATAACTACTTCTTGGTTTAGGGTAGCCTGTACCCCTATAAAAAAGCTGCTGTGTTTTGAGAATGTGATTATTAAGATCCTCTCAGCATGAGTAACTTTTCTTCTCTCATGGGAACAGAAGAATAATGTCAGGGCCTAAATCTTGGGAGAAGAGAGCTAGGCTGCTAGCAGGCCTGCTGTCTTCCCTGACAGGACATTGCACTTGTCCTTGTTGAACCTCATGATCATATGGGCCCACTTCTCCAGCTTGTCCAGGTCCCTCTGAACGACACCCTGTCCTTCCAGCATGTCAACTGCACCACTCTGCTTAGTGGCATCTGCAAACTTGCTAAGGGTGCATTCAACCTCATCATCAATGTCATTGATGAAGATTTTAAATAATACCAGTCCCAATACGGACCCCTGAGGGACACTACTTGTCACATCTCTCCATCTGGACGTCGAGCCATTGGTGGCTGGGTGTGACCTTCCAACCAATTCCTTACCCACTGAACAGTCCATTTATCAAATCCATATCTCTCCAGTTTAGAGAGAAGGATGTTGTGGGGGACTGTGTCAAAGGCTTTACAGAAGTCCAGATAGCTGGCATCCATTGCTTTTCCTCTGTCCACTGATGCAGTCACCCCATCATAGAAAGCCACCAGGTTGGTCAGGCAGGATTTGCCCCTGATGAAGCCATGCTGACTGTCACAAATCACCTCCTGTCTTCCATGTGCCTTAGCATAGCTTGTAGGTGTAAAATTTCTTCTATTAGCTTAATGAAAAACAAAACTAAACCACTAAAGACAAACACAATATCAACCCAAAAAAGCCCTAACTCATGAAACTGAACAGTCTAAATTCAACCTAATGGTGCTGCTGGTAGTCTGTGTCAAATATAACATTTGCATGTAGCTTTGCACACGCCATCTATATTATTTTGCCTCTTCCATATTTACTACAGCCTTAGGATTGACAACCTTGACAGAAAGCTCCACATTTAGGAATCTAACAGATACAATGGAAACAATGATAATGCAAACTTTCAGAACGAATGTAACTTCTAAAATGACACAAGAGACAATCGTGTGCTAATTCCATTTGCATGTCTGCTCCTGGTTTCCTCAGAGTGACAAGCAAGATCTGTGCACTACACCTTTTGTACTACTCCTGTGCACGACCTGCACTTCTGAGAAAGCTCTGCTGGCAAAAAACCAGCAAGAGCAGCTAAGCAATTGAAATCTGTAGCCCCAGGGCTACAGATAAGCAGTCTGTTAGTAAGGACAGAAGGCTGCCTCAACCACACAGGCACTTTAATTCTTCCTTAGTGATTTTATATTTTCCCTAATTACAAATATTTCAGAGTATACTGTTCCAGAAGATATATCTGGATGGAAGCACCTCCAAACAAACCTTCACCATATCTCTTAAAGGTGAGAGCAGGGGGACTGAATTTTTTCCCTGTCAGTAGATTTCTTTAGTAGTCATATGAAGGCTTAAAACTTTACAAAAAGGTACTTTTCAGCTGGGCATTTACTAAGAGACTGAAACAGGGCTGAGCTGCACATACAGAGTGCCATATTCTGCTTCACTTTCTGTGGTTTTGAAAACTTAGGCTTCTGCATCAAACACTGGATACTCACAGGTAGGAGCAGCTGAAGTACAATTCTACTTACTGTGCCCTTTTACAAATTCTTCCAGAGAAAAGAATCCAACTAATTTGAGAGTTCATTTTATGAGAGCTGAGAAGCATTGCTGTGGATGTTTCATTTCAAAGGTCATTTATAGTAGAGATTATTTTTGTAACTTAGAAGGACCAAAAAAAACCTAAAAAGAAAGTTCCTTTTCTCACTATCAGGGTGTCAAATAAGTTTGCTTAAGAAGGTATCTGAGTGGTACATAAACCAAAGAGATACAGAAAAACTTCTCACAGCACTAGGCAAAATAATAAGTAATGCTTTTATTTTATTTCCACTTCAAGAAATTTGCTGCTTAAGAGTTTTACAGAAAATGCTTTCTTCTGTGTTGTAAGTAATTGCAATTCTGGAGAAGAAACAAGAGGACTGGGAAAAGAAATTACACTTGTTTACTTTAGAGTCCAAAGAAATTGCTCCATTATTTCAATTGTCACTTTATTTTTTTACAAGAGTGTTTTTTATTGAAGTCATAGCTACATAACTTATTGAAATTAGAGTGATGGCATATCTTTCTATGGTAATGCTTTTAGCATATATGCTTAGTGTCAAAGTGATGTAAAAACACAGCCTATTGACATTCATGCCAACATCCTCTTTAGCATGTTATATTGTCTTCTCATTTTTATGGGGGATGACCAACATTTGTTATAATCTAGAATTTATATTAGGTTTGGCTCTTCCAAAAATCATCAAGAATTAGATACTCCTGACTGATATCTAGGTAAGGAAAGAAAAACAGGTATCCTTCTCTTCTTTGTTTTATGAGTTGGGAGAAATGTAATTGGGTAATTCTAAGGACTGTTAGACAGTACAGTTAAAGTGTACCAGCTCACAGGTTTCAGCATCTACAGTTTTTGTACAGAAGTTTTTACTGCCATGGTTTCCAGGTAGGCTGGATCTTTACAGTACAGCTGAATTCAAGAAGAGATGGGGATTTTAGAAAAGCAGGCTCAAGCCAAACATGCAGCATCCAGAACTATATATCAGTGTAATAAGGGCAGCAGTAAATTGGTGAGGAATAAAAATATCTCTTTAATATCAGAACTTCAGGCAATATACTCCTATGTCAAAACCTTCTTTCACCAATACATTCCTCTATATATATATATATATATATGTTAGCACTACTGCCGATGAATAGTTTTGTACATTACCACTTCCAGCCTCAATTGTTTTCCTCCAAAGTTCTAAAGGTACATGATGGAAAGATCTACTTTTTTAATTTTTCAGGTTTCTTTAGGCTATGTCTTTTCACTGAATGCTGTCTACTTTACATTTAGCTATTGATTTGTCCTCTAACCAGGAATCTTTGGAAGTAATTTGCCTTGAAAGACAGCTACCATTCCTGGAGAAATTCTGGAAAGGGGATCAGTTTTTATTTACAAATACCAAGAAAAAAATATGGTGATCTGACCTGTTCAAACTATATTTGAAATGTACAGACTAGAGAAAACTTTTTTTCTACAGGCAATTCATCTTGAAAAGTAAATAATTCCCTTCTTTGAATTTTATATACCACAGACACTTTTTGTAGGAAGACTACATATTCCAAATTACTTGTAGAAAAAGGCATGTTTATAAAGCCAAATAGTAAAAATTATAGCAATGTCAAGAAAGATACCTGAATTGTAAATTATTTGCAGTAGAATTTCCATTGAGGTTTTGCATGGAAGGTTGTTTGGGGTTTTTTTCACTTCTCTCCTGATGCATCAGGATCTCATATACCGAAATCTACTTTTGTAATGTCTAAAATCTTCAAATACAGCTAAAATTCTAAATATTACTGGAACAGTGAAACGAGGTTCTAATTGGGTGCTAGAATAAAAGTATCATAATTCAATTGACTTAAGTCTTGCTGTCAATTGATTTTAAGAACTGTACAAGATGTGATCAGAGCTTATCCTGAAAGAAAAGCATTACTAAGTGCACTTGGTGTGGGTGAATTCCCTAGTAACCAAAAAAGGATGCTCCCATGTCATGTGTAGGGAGAAAACATATACTTACAAGTCTTTTTTTCTATACTTAATTTTCTATTTAAATGAAATTTGTGGATATTCAATATTTGTGATATTTCTTTTTTCCTTTGAGTTCAGAGACATTAAGAGAAGAGACTGACAGACAGAGCCATCAGGTTACATGACTTAGTAAACCAATGAAGTCCTTTCAAGGGCTAAGTAGAAGCTGAAGGGTGTATTTCAGGACCATATTTTGGACTTTGACAGCTAAATTCCAGTACATTCCAATGCAAGCTAACTCCTTTTACTACAGGCTTAAAAATTTTTTTAAAAGACATAAATAATTTCTTCCCCCCACTATCAGCTTCATTGCATCTACCTTTGGAAGTGCAGAAAGTTTAGCACGCTTCTCTTGCCGTGGCAGAATCTAGTTTTTAGGCTTATGTTTCTTATTTTCATTCTCTAATTTCATATATTCAATAACACTTGTTCACTCCCAGTTTGTTAGGAAGTTGCATTTTCTCAAGCTGTCTTATATAATGAGATTCAGGTTGGAAGGACCCTCAGGAGGTCCCTGGTCTAACCTCTTGCTCAAAGCTGTGTCAGCTCTGGAGTCAGCCCAGGCTGCTCAGGGCTTTGGCCTGCCAGGTCTTGAAAACCTCCAAGTATTTGGACTTCACCGGCTACAGGAAGAAAATGTAGGTTTCAGTACATCGCAAAATGGAGACTTGTATACTAGGCACATCCTAAATTCCAGCACTTGCTGGTTCAGAAAGGCTCAAAGAGTGAAAAGATTTATCCTATTAACCAGAATGGGCATTTATGTACATGTAAGGTTTAACAGAACCAAGTGAATGGATGGCAAATTTAGGTTCTGGATAAATAAAATAAAAATTGTGGAGCACAAGTCCTGTGGAGCACAGTTCCTGTGAGGAGTGGCTGAGGGAAATGGGGCTTTTTAGTCTTAAGAAAAGGAGGCAGAGGGATGACCTTATCGCTCTCTACAACTACCTGCAAGGAGGGTGTAGAGAGGTGGGGGTCCATCTCTTCTCTCAGGTAACAAGTGCTAGGATGAGAGGAAATGGTTTCAAATTGCACCAGAGGAGATTTAGGTTAGATATCAGGAAGAATTTCTTTACTCAAAGGGTAGAGCATTGGAACAGGCTGCCCAGGGAAGTGGTGAAGTCACCATCCCTGGAGGTGTTTAAAAGGTGTCTAGATACTGTGCTTGGGGACATGGTCTAAAGGTGGACTAGGCAGGGTTAGGCTGTGGTTGGACTTGGAGATTTTAAAGTCTCTTCCAACCTAAGTGATTCTATGATTCTAAATTATACTCTAACAATGCCAACTGATAAATAAACTTCATAAAAGTATACAATAAGCACTATACTTTCTACAAAACAGAGATGTCTAACTTGGATATGTTTTCCAATGTGGTTAAAAAATATTTATGCAGGGCAGATAGACAGACTGGCAGACACAGTATTTTTATATTTGACTTATTTGAATAAGCATTTTGGTTCAAAATACTATATTTTGCTTCCAAAGATTCCAGTTCTGCTTTTATAGCAAGTTTAGGATATAAAAAACAATAGATATGACATCAATAGAGTTGTGATGTTGTCCGGATTTAAATTGTTAAATTTCAAAGCATAGTACATTATCTGAGAACGAAAGCAAGGCAGATTTCACTGTGCTGTGCTCTGCTCTGGCAAGACTGCACAGGCAATAAAACATTTGGTACTGGACAGCCTCAACATAACTTTCCTTTCCTTCCTTCTGGCAAGTGCCACTTCTGAAGTATAATCTAGTTGTGATTTTCTTTCCTTTCTTTTTTTTTTTTAACTTAACCCTTATTATATGTGCAGTCATCTAAATGGGTTGCACTGTGATTCTTGTTGTTAATTGTGTTTATAGAGTTCTTTAGAAGCCTTTATGGTATTACACAATATTTAGACATGTTTTCCCTTGTGTGCAAAAGTAACGTGCGAACACCAGAGTTTTGTTTCAACTAAAATTGAATGCAAGTTTCCTGGTTTCTGGTGAGATGAAGTTAATTCTAGTAGCCACTGTAGTGCTGTGGTTTGGGTTTAGTATGAGAATAATGTTGAAAACACACGGATGTTTTAGCTGTTGCGAGGTAGCTGCAGTGGTTACACTAAGTCAAGGACTTTTCAGCCCCTCACGCCCTGCCCGGTGCACCAGAAGCTGGGAGAGCACAGCCAGGACAGCTGACAAAGGCTGGCCCAGAGGGATGTTCCCTGCCACAGAGCATCACCCTCCGGATAGAACTGGGGAAGCAAGCTGGGAGATGGGATCGCTGCTCCAAAACACTCTGGGCATTGGGTTGTTGAAGCTTTTTTTCCTTCTTCATGTGGTGAGCAACTGCATTTGTGCATAGCTTGTTGGGTTTTATTAATTATTATTAATAGTTAATTATTTAATTTATTAATTATTGTTGTTAGTATTATTATTATCAGAATCTTCATTTGTTTTCCTATTAAACTGTCTATCTCAACCCATGAGTTTGGGTTTTTTGCCATTCTGCTCCCCATCCCCTTAGGTGGGGAGGGGTGAGTGAGTGGCTGCCTGGTGCTTAGCTACTGGCTGGGGTTAAACCACGCCAATGAGGAACAACTGTTTTCAATATAAATTTGTAAGAATGTTAAAATATAACAGGAGAGATATATAGAACAGAGTCAATAGACTGTGCACAGGGTCATGTTGTTTTGTTGTAGATGTAATTCTGGTCACAAAGATCATTCTGAGGGAAACTGGTGGAGCTATGAAATGAGTGAAAGAGATTTATAATCAGTCACGGGAAATAGAATGGTTTCCCCTCTCTTTCTGCATTCACCTACCATGAAGTGAGTTTTGTATTGGTGACAACTAAACTGAAGAAACCAGAACCTCCTCCCACTAGCTGGTTAGAGCTTCTATTTCATATCAATGTATTCGGATGTTCACTGCCACAAAAAAACCTTTTAAATCCCAGTGTCCACATCTGTGTTTATGTATTCTATCAGACAAATAACATGCTATCAGTATATTTACAATTTTGAATTAAAAAATGCTACATTTTTAGGTACTTCAACTAGTATATTCTTCTAACCAACTGAATGTATTTGATTTGATGGACTTGAGAGCTAGCCCTTTGCTCTCTGAGATATGTCTTATTTTCATCCATAAGCAGAAAAAAAGTCAGTGTCAATCAAATAGCAATAGAAAAAACAAGCTTGTAAATACTAGTTTTGTACTCACTAATTTTTAGGAACAAGTCAAGCAAATTTTTTTAGCCTAGATACACACATACTCATAGCAGCCTTCAGTAATGCCAATTTAGCTTCCAGTTACGTCATTTCTTGGAGAGAATTTGAACAGCCAGCACGAAGCACCCTGAAAATTGCCAAATCCAAACAAAAGAAAAAAAGGCAACTAAATAAACAACTGACCAATGGAGAATTAAATTGGCAAATCAGAAATGCCAAGAGGAAGAACTAATCATTAACCCTTCTGCTCTCTTGGGCATACGTAAAACTAGAATTCAGACACCAAACTGGCTTCTGCCTGTCAACACATACAACTATTTTTCCATTCAGTTTGGAACCTGCCTTACACTTGTCTTTTAAACAGCTGACTACACTAGAGGAATTCGTGCTGTCATCCTTTTCCACCATCATTTATTGACTGACTATGCAGAACTCAGAGACAGCTACACAGTCACGTTTGTCTTCCTCTTTCCAGAATTTGGGGGTTTTTTTTTTCCAGCCTGTTACAAGGAAGAAACAACTTTCAGGTGGAAGAAAATCCCCAAACACTCTGGAAATAGGAAGAAGTATTTTTCATCACTAAATTGATTTGTGAATGGACTCCACACTGCTTTCTGAGCATGAGACACAAAGAGAAGGCACAAACCACATTATTTACCACGGTGCTTTCGATAAGATGGGCACACAACAGGATGAAGGCTAATATAATACATTATAGGACATGCTGCTCAACTCACCAGCTTCCTTCAATGGCAAGTAGAATACAGCAGACCTGGATCCTTGATTATTTAATATTTGCACACTGGAATATATTTCATTAAAATTTAAGCAAGCAGAAGCAAGTTTCATGAAAAATTCTGATGTTTACTAACAGATGGATGGTGCACATATTAAAATGCTAACAAATATTTGAAAGAATATTCAAAACAAAATGCTGTATTTTCAGTAACAATGTATTTTAATCTAAATTCATTCCTACATAGGCTATACATGTTAATCTGACCTGTAGACTAAAAAAAACCATTAAAACAAGTGAAAAAAATTAAAACAGTGCAGGGCAGTGTCATTGGCAGTTGTTACAAGGAGATACCTGAGAACATTTTGATCTTTTTAGTTTTAAAAGAATACTAAAACAAAGTAAACCAGTGTACATCTATATATTAATATCTTGTATATGTAGTGAATTACATTTACTCAAAATTCAAGTATGGTTATATGTCACATTAACACATATGTTTCAAAAATACATGGACAAAGGCCACACTATCAATGACAAAATACTGGTTAAACTAGAACACTTATATTACTCATGTTTAACCCATTAATACTATTTATTTCCTATGCTAAAAAAAACCCTACCCATCCTCAGACAGCCTAATGTACTTAATTTATTTTACAATATAGACTTTTTTCCCCATTTAATAGTTATTTTAAAGTATCTATTCAATCTTGGTAAATGTTACCTATTTTATGCAAACAGATAGCAAAAATGCTAAGAAAAGCAAAGCAGGCAATGGGAAAAAGGTAAAAGAAGGCACCAGGGAAAAAAAAATTAACACTCATAATAATCTGAAGATAAATTTCAGATATACTTGCACTTCTCTGTATAGCTTCTAAGGCAATAAAGGATTTTTTTCAAGAGTGGTTTCTCCACTACTCTTGATACTAATCAATTCCTTTCATTTTGTATAACATCAGAATTATTAACTTAGCCATTACTAAACCCTATGATATTTTCTGTAGGAAATGTAGCTGAGGCACTGGGCGCGATCGGAGACTTGAGTTCTGGTTTATTCCTTCCCTACAGTTTTGCACCATGAGGATTAACCTTATTATGGAACAAGAACTGGCACCTCTTGAAGCATTTGCCACTCTGATCTAAACCACACCATTTTGTCCCTAAAAATCATCGTCGCAAGGCCCCCAGGAATATAGAAACAGACAAGTGATGTGGAAATAGAACCACTCTTTCTGGTGCCTGTACTGATGTTAGTTCTGTACTGCCAGAGTGGGGGACAGCCAAAACAAAGAGCGACTACCTTCACACTTTCCCTAGGAGCACTTGCAGCTTGGCCTCCAAAACATGTTTTCAATTTCCTTGGTTGCATTTTCAATTTTATTTCCAACCCTCTGACAAAAGAACTTTTTCACTTAATTGCCCCCCTAACTCCACACCTTACTGCTACCCTTCCCTTATAGTATGGAACATTTCAATTGGAATAATACTATTTAAGGCTATTAAAGTAACATGTTACTTACAGGTCAATGTTATTATCACTTTTATGCCTTGCATGCTTATAACTCTTTTCATCTCTAACAGAAATTGTATCATGGAATTTATACAAATTCAAATATAAACTCAAGCTTCGGGGGAAAAAAAAGAAAAAGGCAGTTCTCGAGGGTAATCCAACAGCAAACACCATCTGCTATTCTTCTGAGCTGAGAATGATGAAATATATTCCTGAAGTTTCATGATTGTACAGTGTCCATGGATAATTATATAATGAAAATTTCACGACAGATGATACATTATAGGAGTACTTTAAGAATATCACTAGTACCAAAGGGGAAAAATAATATCTCAACTATGCCAGATTTTCAGAACACTATCTTATCTTATTCTTATTAGAAATAATGCTTTAATTTGAAGCAAAAGACCAAAACCCCTGTATTTTTTTTAATATATTCCTATATCCAGGTCCCTTGTCAGTACAAATGGTATATATTTCCATATGGGTATACTCCTGGCATGCTCTTGAACACAATGTTATGCATTTTTATATGCCTACAACTTCCATTTCATTCTCCAGCACTTGTCTGTCCACATTCAAAGTATATACCTATAACACTTGTTTATAATTTTCCATTTGCTTAAATGATCTACCAAGACTGCTTTACCAAATCTGCACTTTGTCAGACTTCAAGCACTTCTATTAGGATGATTTTGGGTTTTTTTAATCCATGATGGAAGGTTAAAATGCCTGTTTTAGCTGCAAAAACTGAGATTAAAGAAAACTTGTCTTTACATTTAAGAAGTATTTTAATTCGTATATTGACTCAGTTGCATGGCCATAACATTAGTACCTTATATACAATGAATCTACTTGATGATACCAATTAGGATATGTTGTAGACTCACAGAATCACAGACTGGTTGAGGATGGAAAGGACCTCTGGATGTCATCTGCTCTAACTGCCTCTGTTCAAGTAAGACCACCTAGAACCAGATGGCTTCTGAATATCACGAAGGATGGAGACTCTACAACCTCACTGGGAAACCTGTGCCAGTGCTCAGTCACCCTCACAGTAAGTGTTTTCTGTTCACATGGAGCATCCTGTGTTTCGTTTTGTGTCAATTGCCTCTGGTCCCACCACTGGGCACTGATGAAAACAGTCTGGCTCTGTCCTCTTTGTACCCTCCCTTCAGGTATTTACATACATTAATGAGACCCACCCTGAGCTTTCTCCAGGCTAAACATCGCCAGCTCTCCCAGCTTTTCCTCACATGGGAGATGCTGCTGTCCCTTAATTATCTTTGTGGCTTTTCAAGACACCCGTGAGTACCATCTAAGGGATTAACAATCTTCAGCAGCCTCTCTGGGATGTCCCTTCTGAGCCCCTGGCAAGCAGCAAACCTTCCTGGACAGCAGGTTGGATTGGCATCCCACACAGCAGGGAATCTTGCTACAGGTCCTCAATCTTCCCCATGGTACAGCTATGGGGCTCAGGCCCAGGCACCTTGGGTGAACCGAGCCAAGCATATAGCAGATGCACGTATTTCATGTGAACTGACATTCTGGTTGTAAGAAGAGATAAATCTCTCCCAATTGACTGGGGAGAGCACATCCAGCTTTGTGTCAAACCCTCAGGAAAGACAACTAAGACTCATAGGAGCAATGCATCCTAATGACTGCCGCTATCTATAGGACCCTTGGAGAGATGCCAAGAAGAAATTGCTTGCAATTTGAAGGATTGATCTGTATGCAGCTTCTGGACTTGCGTTAAGCTGCACAGCATAAGGGAGAAAATCTGTCCTGCATAGGTGGTTGCATCTAGTGTATGATAGCTGGGCTGCAGTACCTTTGCAAAATATTTTCTGTATCAATTTGTAAACACTATGCCTACATTGCAGGTAACTGTTACTGTTTAAAATCTTATTAGTTTATCTTCACAATTCCTGTTAGACTAATAAATCTCTGACTCTGTATTATAGCCTGTTTCTAAACAGCTGTAGCTTCTAGAAACCTTCCAGCATTAAATAGCCTAGTAAATTTTAAAGCCAGAAGTGACTGATGCTAGGATTAAATAATCTTTACGTACTCAATATGATATCTAACACCCCCCCTTGCCAGGTTAATTGCATATGATAGAACAAAAGAGTTCAGCTCTGCACACATCTGCCTTATCTCACAAAAGGCAAAGGCCATTTTCATAATTTGGGACCTTGTGCATCTTCCCAGTGAGATCTCTGTGGAACAATGTCAGTAAAAGATTAGCTACAGTGCTATTACCTCCACCCTGAGCATGTAAAGCACCCCCAGTGGGTGTGAGGCAGTGATGGTGTCTCTTGGCTTGTGGAAGCCGCTGCAGTCAAAGCTCAGGCAACTTTGTGAGTCCCCCTATTCCCATATGCTTTGGAAAGGAGGTGACGCTTAGGGGGAGCCTGCTTTGTATTTGTGGAAGGATAGGGTAGCTCTTCTGTCGGTTTCCATGCATAAAAGACTGACAGAAATTGTATGCATCAGGCAGGAAGGGACTTAACCTCTTGTGGTGTTGCATGACTGAAACACACAATTATCTCCTGCTTGATGTAGTTCCTGTCTCTCTTCAACCAGAATTCACAGGAATCTCAACAGGCAACAGCATACATAGATATATTATCTACAGCTGGGTTAGGATGGAAAATGATAACTATTTTTGCAGAAAGCAGAAGGCAACAAGAGCTTGTCTTTAATTTTTATCCAAAGGTTAAGGATAGCACTTAGTAGTAGAAGTGGGTTTTTTTTCCTCAACTCACATGATCTCACTGGTATGCCTGAAGATTTTGAAAAATGAAAATAAAAACCATACCGTTCTCCAGACTGTAGCTTCACAGATTAATTTATTGTTGTCCAGTACAGACACTACAAAAGAAAGTAAAAATCCAGCCCTTTCTTCTGACTAGTAATCCTCTTCCAAACCCAGAAAGCTCTTTTTATCACAAAGAACTATGGAATGATTGAGGTATAGGGTTTAACTGGAGTTTTGATTTAACGATTTATCAGTAAAGGCTGCCATTAGTCAAAAGGGATGATACAGCATCTATAATCTCTGATGTAAGAATATAGAAATTCAGTTATATTAAAAAAATTAGTTACACTTCTACATGGTACCACAGACTGTAAACCACTCCCTATACTTCTTTAAATAACAAAAAGTGGAAAGGCAAGTGAAGTTAAGGTACTTGTGTAACCTCCATTACCAAAATGATACCTTTCAGAAAGACCAAGGTCAGTAAAGTGTACCCCTATCATTGCCGGTCCACCGACAGCAATAATGAGCAGCTCCGGTGCCTCAGGCAATATCACACATCACTCAGTCCATCTACCAGTTTCAATTTATTATTTTCTTGTGTCTGTGAGCAATAGAAATAGGTACTGCAGACCATGGATTAGGCAACGCTTAAAGCCTGTACAGTGAGCTTCAGTGAATCCTTTGTGCACTCTTCCTGGCTCAGCAACTACCTACACTCTCACATGCAACAGTGGTGATAGATGTGACTGAGGTAGACCTCACTCCACACTAATATGAACACTAGCATGCATCCAACTGTTTCTCAGAGAGGGCTGGATTTAAGCTCTCAAAGAAGAAAGACATCGTGTGAATTGAGTTCAGGTCTTATGTGACTGATCTAACGTGTAGAATTTCATGGAGTAAAACAAGGACATAATCCCTTGGCTCCATATCCATATAGAGGAAATCACAGTTCTATTTATGACAGCCACTTTCTGCAGTTAAATTCACCATATGTAAACTTTTGAGTGAAAAGTGCGGTTTGTTCTATTATTATTACTATTTTTTTTTAAAGTGGTCAATAGAGAGAAGTAGATATTCCCAGAGCCAAAGTGCCTAAACTGGTATTCTGAAGCTAGATGATGTGAATACTGCTTGAAAGTGCTCTAGTAATTCCTGCCAGATAAGAGTCCCAGGGAATGAATGCAGTATCTAGAAATGCTAATGGTTTTGAAGACTGGGAAAAGGGGTGAATTGGCTGGACTTGTGAGCATTATGAGGTTCTGCTTATATAGACAGAGCCATAAACATGGAAAAAGGTGAAAGTAGAGCAAGCAGCAGACAACAAGGTAGTTGCAGATCTGATTATATAAAGGCAAACAAAATGCATATATATATATAAGTTATACAATATATTTGGTTGTGTGAAGCTGTAGTAGCATTCTATGGACAATTTGCAGGAATAACCTTTTAAGAGATAGTAGCAAAATTGTTGAAAATTAATGACAAAAGAGAAAAATAAATGAGTATAGGAATAGCAAAAGAGTATGTGTTTTTAAATATTCAGAGATGTTTTCAGAGTTAAATATTATCATTAATTTTAAAATAAGTCCTATTCTATATTTAATTTATCAGTATTTCCCTTACAGAGCAAAGGTAAGGGTTGGAAGGCCATAGAAGTTTAAGATCTTGTCTAGATATTTAATTTTTCATCAACTCTCGTTTTGTTGGCTTTTTTTTTACAAATTATACCTTGTGATCATATAGCACAGTCCCTACTTTGAGTTAACTGGCCAGTTGGTATAAATTCTCAAATGGGCTTTTTAGATTAATTAAGTCTTTTCTGTTATTTTGGTATGAGTAAGGTTCATGCACAGCTTTTGTACTGTGTTGGCAGTCTTCCAACTACTTTCCTGGATTGTCTATCTTGTTCCAACATTATATGTTGTCACTTTTCCGCTCTGGAGTTGACTGGACAAAGCTGATTGTGGACCAGTAGCCTTTGCACCTTCCAAGAGACACATGCCTTTGTAGCATACTATGCAGTGGGAAAAGTACACACTTGCAAAAGAACAGCCACTACAGCAGAATAGGCTACAACAGGACATCTGGGTAAAACATACAATCTTGTAGACTGTACTCAATGTGGCAAAGAGAAAGGCATAGGTCTTGGTTTTTTCTTTTCTCTTATTTTACTCTGACAGCACTCCAGTAAGCTGCACTATTGGGAGGAGCTGGCTATAACATCCTTTTTCCGGGGGCCATCACTGAACTTTACTTCCTGCAAGGCAGCACTTACAGTAGGTGCTGGTGTGGTCCAGGCAGATCTTTTTTTCACTGTTGCACCTGGGAGATTGTTAGCAGATAGCAAAGATACTATAGCCCTTTGTTATGGGAAAGTCAGATGGAAATGAATTTGCTTTACTGATAATTAATTACAGATAAAATTAAGGCTATCACAAGCTATCACAAGGGTGATATCTGGAGACTAAGACCTAAACTTCTGAACCCTTTGACTATAGGCTGAAAATGTCAATCATGCTAAGGGATGTTAGTCCTAGAGCAGCACAGCATCCTGAGCTTTTAACAGTCCTGTACTATTGTGGTGGGTTGATGCTGGCTGGAGGCCAGGTGCCCACCAAAGCCACTCTATTACTCCCCCTCTTCAGCTGGACAGGGGAGAGAAAAATATAACGGTGTTTCTTCCTCCTCAGGGGTAGAACTCCTCACACTCTTCCCCTGCTTCAGCGTGGGGTCTGTCTCATAGCAGACAGTCCTCCACAAACTTCTCCGTGTGTGAGTCCTTCCACAGGCTGCAGTTCTTCATGAACAGCTCCAGAGTGGGTATCTTCCAGACCTTTGGGACCAGACTGCTCCAGCATGGGTCCTCCATGATGTCACAAGTCCTGCCAGCAAACCTGCTCCAGCATGGGGTCCTCTTTTCTTGGGCTGTAGGTCCTTTCAGGAGCTTGCTGCAATGTGGGCTTCCCAACAGGTCAACAACCTCCTTCAGGTGCATAGACCTGCTCTGGCATGGGACCCTCCATGGGCTGGAGGAAGTATTGGTTCCCCATCACCCTTCATGAGATGCAGGGGAGCAGCTTGCTGCACCATGGTCTTCTTCATGGGCTGTAGGGAAACCTTTGCTCCTCCCCTTCCTTCAGCACTGAATTTGGTGCCTACAGAGTTTCTCACATCTTCTTCCTCCTCTCACTGATGGGCTTGGGCTCAGCCTTGGCCAGTGGCGGGTCTGTCTTGGAGCCAGCTGCCATGACCTCTGTTTGGACACTGTGGAAGTTTTTGGTGTCTTCACACAGAAGTTACCTCGGTATCCCCCACCTAAATTTTGCCATGTAAACCCTGTACACCTATTTGGGATTTCTCCCTATATAGTCAACTTCCTCTGGCCACTTTTCTCCAGTGTCAAACTGGGATTTAGCTACTTACAGATAAAGAAAAGTCTTACAGAAAAAAAAAAAAAAATCCTTGCTATATAACAGAATAGAAATAAAACAATATAAAAATTACTTTATCTCACTGTGTTCTCAGAACTTCTTATTCTTGTTCTTGTTTATTCTCATTCTTTGGTCCAGTGATACTCTCAGACAGAGGAATACCAATGCATCAAGGTTGTCAGATACTTTCTTGACTTACTGTGGTGGGTTTACCCTGGCTGGAGACCAGATGCCCACCAAAGCACTATGACTCTTCTCTGCTGCCAGGAGCGCCGCCTCCCCTTCCCCCTTCACTAACTTTGGTGTCTGCAAACTTCCTCACATGTTCTCACTCCTTGCTTTGGCACCAGAAACCTGCTACTTAAATTTTTCGGGTTTTTTTCTCTTAAATATGTTATCACAGTGGTGCTATGCCCACACTGCTGATCGGCTCGGACTTGGTCAGTATTGGGTCTGGCCTTGAGCTGGCTGATATTGGCTCTGTTGGGCCTAGGGGAAGCCCCTAGCAGCTTCTTGCAGAAGCCACCCCTGCAGCACCCTCCCACACACACTACCAAAACCTTGCCATGCAAGCCCAAACCACAATAGTTTATTAGGATGACTGGCTCCTAAGATACAGGACTGTCACTGAAGAGTGTTTGTGGTACACCTTATGTGATTATATAAAATCAAACTTCAGACTCAGAATTGATCCATTGTTGTCTGAATTAAATTCAACAGTGACATCTGGACGATGCACTCAGCCACATGCTGTGACTTGGCTGGCCCTGTGTGTAGCCAGGAGTTGGACTCAATGATCCTTATGGGTGCCTTCCAACTCCAGATATTCTATGATTCTATGATTTCATACTCACTTATCAATCTGGGAATCTTGGAGATCCCATAGCATTCTAGAGCATATCATGAAAAGACATACCATGACCTTGGTGCTTCTTCTCTGAACTTTGAATGCATGAACAACCTTCTCCATTCAGTTTCCTATATCACATCTTTGATGGAAGATCTTCCCAGCTGTGCAGAATGAATATCAACCTATTAAACCTATTAAAGGTCTGTTCTAAACTAAATGATTCTATGATTCTGTTTCCTAATTCTGTCCCACTTTTCCTTATCTTGAAATTTCTACCCACAAACTATGCTTCCTTTTCATCCTTTGTTTTAATATACAAAGTCAGTTGTGGTGAGACTATGCAAGTGGCACACAAGCAGTTCCCAAAGTTCTGCTAATAAAGAAGAAGGAAAAAAAAAAAAAAAAGACATTACTTGAAATAAGTGCTTAGATGCCCAGAAAATTAGATAGCAGATGACTTATCTTCTGGAAGATAATGAGAAGAGATTATGGAAGAAGTGAAATGTTTTATCAGTGTTCCCATGGAAACTGAAATAGGTGCAATAACAACTTTTTAAAATTTTATCAGCTTTCCTAAGAAAATAAAGTTGAATCCTGGTAACAGCCAAGGCCAAAAACCTCCTGGGCTAGTTGGAATAGTGTTCAGTTAGACTCAGTGGTCAACCTCCCAATCCGTGCCCAAGAAGAAGAAAGGAGGAGCCTAGCTGTGAGACAAGAGACCGACAAGTGATAAGGGAGAAGGACAAAGTATGAAAAACAGGCCTAAGACAATAATTTTGCTGGAAATTGTGCTACAGAAATATTTTTATAAACATTACAACTGCCAGTATTATCAGAACCTGGCTGTATCCTTCATCCCACAGTGAACTCCGCTTTCGAAAAGCAATAGCTCCCTCCACAGCTTTTTGCCCAGAAGCCTGGTTCATAACCCAGGATGAGGAGAACAATGAGTTCTGAAACTCCCACCCTCTTCTTCAGGAACGACATTTCCACTAGGCACAGAATGATTACTGTAGGTGTAAGTCTTCATCTTCCTGTTGTTCAAGGCACAATCTTGCATGTGTGCCTCTCCCTGCTGTAAGATTTGAACAGCTTTGTTTGTTTATAGTGTGTCAATCCAAAGTTTGGCTTGCTTTGCCTTTTCTTGTTCTGACTGACAGTTTGTGCTTCTAATATCATTAGTACCTCCAATGTTTTCTAAAATGGTAATTTTCCTGAGGCAAATGAAGTTTCATTAGAAATTTTTCACGTTGTCATAGACGATTAAAGAAAAGTATGTGAAATTGCAGTGTTTAAAGGGAAAAGTTTAACATGACAAAATCTCTGCAGCTAATGTACGGTAAAATGCAGAAAGTTCTTATACCAAAAGGTAGACACTGCTCAACATTTTCCTGGCCATTAGACATTTCCATTTCCATCTCAGTCTTCCAAATATACCCTACTGTGATGTTACAGCTACTTCAGCTATAGCAAAATTGGCTTTTCATCTATTCACATGTTCAGTATAGAACTTCATTAACCAAAGCAGCCAAGAGATACTGCATCAGACAGAAGAACAGGACTAAGATCAGTAACCCTTGTGTTCAGAAAACACTGAACACTGTTTCCTTTTTTTATAAGCAAACCAGCTGTTAGTTTCTGAAACTTATAATTTTCCTATAATCCATGTCATATTACCTCTAGTGAATCTGGGACAGTAGTGAATCCACAGTAATCAATGTAGCTTGGAGGTATGCTGAAGAAATACATTTCACAATGCTACAAGATAGAGAACTGCCATATGTTAGCAAGGGTTTCCTCATTGTACTCCAAGGACTATGAACTTGTGAAGTTAACAACAAATACCCAAAGACTTTCTTCTCATTCTTGTGGCTTTGTTATGTTCCTTAAGATGAGAGTCCTACTATCTAAGTTTTCATCTAAACAGCTGGTTTTTTTCCAGAGTTAGATGACACTGCTCACATAGTTCCTGTAAGGTCCTCTGTAAAAAGAAACCAACTGTTGTCACCAACCAAAGTTTCTATAGGTATGTCAGTGATAAAAGGAAAATATGGACCCTCTCTGGAAGGAAACAGAAGACCTGGTTACCTGGGATATGGAGAATGCTGAGGTACTTAACAACATTTTTGCCTCAGTCTTCATCAGCAAGTGCTCAAGCCACACCATCCAAGTTACAGAAGGCAAAAGCAGGGACTGGGAGAATGAAAAACTGCCACTGTGGGAGAAGATAAGATTCAAGAATGTCTAAGAAATCTGAAGGTACACAAGACCATGGGAGCCAATGAGATGCATCTCTGGGAGCAGATTAAATGTCTAAGCCACTATTCATTTGAGTCTTGGCAGTCCAGAGAAATTCCCAATAACTGGAAAAGGGGAAACGTAACCCCCATTTTTAAAAAGGGGAAAAAAAAGACCCAGGAACCTACAGGCTGGTCACAATTACCTCTATGCCCTGCAAGATCATGGAGAAGATCCTCCTGAAAACTATGCTTGGGCACATGGAAGATAAGGTGGTGACTGGTGACAGCCAACATGGCTTCATTAAGGGTAAATCGTGTCTGACAAATTTGATGGCCTTCTACGACAGGGTTGCAGCATTGGTGGATAAGGGAAGAGCAACTGAAATATTTGTGCAGAGCACAATGTAATATCCTTATCTCTAAATTGCAGAGATATGGGTTTGATGGATGAACCACTATGGATAAGGAACTGGTTGGCTGGTTTTACTCATGGGTTGTGGTGAATGGCTTAAAGTCTAAATGGAGATCAGTGATTGAGTGGTGTTCCTGAGGGGTTGGTACTAGGATCATCACTATTCAACATCTTTGCTGGACATGGACAGTAGGATTGAGTGTACCCTCAACAGATTTGCAGATGACATCAAACTGTGTTGTGTGGTCAAGGGAAGGGATGCCTTCCAGAAGGACCTTGACAGGCTTGAAACACCTGGTCTAGTTCATGGAAGGGAGGATGGAACTAGATGATCTTTAAGATTCCTTCCAACCCAAACCATTCTCTGATTCTATAATTTTATGATTCTATGGTTTTATGACAGTAGCCATCAGTGGAGACCTTGAAACTGTCCAGTGTTTGTCACTGATAATCTGGATGGTGGAATAGAGCCACTGTACCTACAGTTTGGGTGATACTGGGATGAGTGCCTTCTGAAACAGTGTGTGGGTATATTTAAAAAAGAAAATCTGTTTATCAGAGTGTGATAAAATTGCAAAATCTCTCACAGGAAGAAGGATCTTTATGGAGAAGATTCCTCAGACTTCAAATGAAGGCAAGTGTAGAGATGCCTGTGTTGACAGAGGAAAAAATTATTCTGCTTATCTAGAAAACAGCTGAAGAATCAAAACACCTGGTAGCAGATGTTTTAGGAAGAGAGAGACCACGGCAGTCACCAAGTACTGAGGTCTCAAATCATGTTTAGTACTCTAAACATGTTAGTGGCATAACAGGGCTGAAAATAGTATGTGCCCACATCACCAGCACTGTAACAACATGAAAGAAAGAACAAATGCTTATCTTTTTATTCTGTTATTGAGTTCTGTATGGCATCGTGGCTGGTCAAGATATCCACTGCCTTCTGCATAGATCCAATTGGAAATTTTCTAATACAGTAATTAGACAAATTTGTGATTCCAACCCTTCTCCATCGATACTGCTGGAGTAGTCCAATGGCAGTTTGAAAACGTTGCTAACACAAATACATGAATGAAAAAAATTGGGTTAAAAATTCTTGGACTAGATCCCAGAATCTGAAACATCCCAGTCTAAACCATTAAGTCTTGGAATGCAAATAATCCAACATAAATGCTGCATATATCAGGGTGGTGTGCCTTTTTTGGGGGGGGGGGAGAGGGGAAAGGGCAAAAGCACAACTTACTAACACTAGTAACAGATAACTGCTCGTAAAAATGAGATTGGGGAGTGAAAACAAATACCTGAATGTAGTGAGTGTTGCTGCATCTTTACACAAACATTTGTAAATATGATATAACAGGGAAATCTAAAAACCAAGACCTCACAGGATATTGCCCCAATAAAGTTCTTGTAAACCTAAAAAGTAAAAATTTTAATCAGCTGTTAAGCTATGACTAATAATAACTCAGGAATGACAATTCTGCTTTTTTTGATGGTTCTGTATTTATCCTTTCAGGTGTTTGATTTCTGTAAGCAAAAGCCTTGCTGAGGGTCTGCTGAGGTCAAAGACATTGAGCTAGTTTTTTTATCCTGTTGTAAAGCAGCTTCTAATTTCATTGCAAAGTTTAATTGTAAAAATGTAACGCTGATTGCTTGAACCTGTACATGTCGAGTTCTACAGAAGAGTACGCTCCTATCAGAATAGCTTTCCCAGTAAACTTAATTAGCTAACTTCAAAAATACTAGGTTTTGAAGCTTTTGATATATTATTGGGGGCTCTGAATAACTTATGCTCTTCCACAGTTTGAGATCTCATTTCTCTCTAAATGAAAGCATACCAGGAGTTAAGAAATGCTTTAATATCACCTTTATTATTGATTACACCTTAACTGGAAATCATTCTCATAATATAATTTAATCTCATTATTTCAAAGTACTGAAAATTCAATCACATTCCTTTCAATTAATTATTAATGTTTATAGGTGAAAACCTGGAGAACATGAATTACATTTGATACAGGTTTAAACATGTCTGAGACCATTTGGAGATACTGAATTCAAGCTATACTCACAGGAGTTTGACTCTGAAATAATCCAGAGCAGATACAGTTTTAGTTAATCACATCACGCATTCTGCCAAAATCAAGCTCTTAGCTTGCCTAAGATATCTTAGCTCTGTCCCATTTGTCCCAGTTAGTATGTCGTTAAGAATAAAGCTTAGCTCTCAGTGATGTGCTAAAGAAGACTTGAAAAAGTCAGATTATCCTCATATGCACAGATGCAGTATCTCTGACAGCATAGAGACCCAGCAATATGCCTTCTAAATAGTCTGCAGACAGCAAACAGCCAATGCTTCTACTGTGAGGCACCAAAACCTTGCCTCAACCCAAATGCTGTGTAACGATTACCTGGAAAGACAAACATCACCACTCCGAATGTCCCAGCCTTCCTCCTTCCTCACCCAGTTTTATATGCTGAGCAGGACATCATATGGTATGCAATGTCCCTTTAGTCAGCTGGGGTCAGCTGTCCCGGCTGTGTCCCCTCCCAGCTTCTTGTGCACCCCCAGCCTACTTGCTGGTGGGGTGGGGTGAGGAGTAGAAAAGGCCTTGGCTCTGTGCAAGCACTGTTCACCAATAATGAAAACATCTCTGTGTTACCAACACTGTTTTCAGCTCAAATCTAAAACACAGCCTCATAAAAGCTACTATGAAGAAAATTAACTCTATCCCAGACAAACCCAGCACATTCTCTACCTCTTATTCCACACCGTTTTCACCAGGCACAGGTCCCACACTAATACATCCTCATTAACCCTCACACTTTTTCCCATCCTTTGATACACAGCTACCATTCCCTTGATCTGTGGACCACCACTGTAAAATGCCCATAAAATGCACCAAAGACAGTTCAGGTCAGGTCACTGCTAACTGCTTCTTGTAAGGCTTGTCCTCCCTTGGTTTAGGTGGTTCCTGCTACCCTACTTCCTATAACATGCAACTCAGATCCTGAGTTACAACAATTTAAATGTATCCCCATTAAATCTCCACCCTGTTCCCTTTGGGTTTAACATTGCAATGAAGCTTTACCTTTGACCCTTGCTGCAGCTTGGACTTATCAACAGGCTGCAGTCCCTTAGAGTCATTCCTGCTGCAGAGTGGACCTATCCACAGCCACAGTCTCTTTGAGGTGCACCTGTTCCAGCATGGCCTTCACGGGACACAATGCCTTGAGAGATGTGCCTGCTCCAGCATACTCACAGTGACAGTCCCTTTCAGAAGTAAACCTGTTCTATTGCTCCATGACTGCAGTTCCTCCCAGGGAGCCCATGTTCTGTCATGGGTTTATCCATGGCCATACACTTTGAGGTGCTGCAGCATGACCTCAACCACAGCCACTGATGCTTCAAAGTGTACCTATTCCAGAATGGACTTATCCACAGCCACAGATGATTCAAGGTGTACCTTCTCCAGCATTGACTTACCCTTGGGCCACAGTCCTTTCAGAGCTAAACATGCTGTGGCACAGACATAACCACCGCCACAGACACCTTGTGATTGTGCCTGCACTGGCACGGCCTTATCCACAGCCTCAGGTGCTCAGGGAGGTCCTGCCACATGAACTCATCCATAGGTCACAGTCCTTTTCACACAAGTTCTCACTGGAGCTCCAGCCTGCCCAGTACAGCAGCACAGAGAAGGCAGCGATGCCCTGGCCACCCACCAGCCCAGGCTCATCACCATTGCTGTTATCAAAACGTTGCCCAGCACAGCACAGTGAGATGATCAGCAGTACAGCAGCACAGCAAGCAGTGAAAGCAACAGGCAGCCACTAACGAGCCCTTGACTCTACTATACAGCAAGGCAAGCAAGCTCCATGGCAAGCACAGGAGCCTGACAATTAACAGCTAAACAGCCGTAACAGCGATAAGTTTGATCTAGCACATTGCGATCAAGTCTGTTATTACCTTGAACCCTCTGAGCCCCATGTTCAGTGCCAAAAAGAACTGTCCTGGTTTTTAACCCCCAACAGCATCTGAGCACCACACAGCCACTGCTGGGTTACCCCAGCAGGATCGGGGAGAGAATATGAAAGGCAAAAGTGAGAAAACTCATGGGTTGAGATAATGACCGTTTAATGGCAAAGCAAAAGCTGCACATGCAAACAAAGCAGAACAAGGAATTCATTCACTATCCATGGGCAGGCAGGTGTTCAGTCACCTCAAGGAAAGCAGGGCTCCAGCATGTGTTACTTGACAAAACTCCACCACTTTGAATGCCCCCCCTTTCTTCTTCTTTCCTCCAGCTTTACGTGCTGAGCATGACATCATATGATATGCAATATCCCTTTGGCCAGTTGGGATCAGCTGTCTCGGCTGTTTCCCCTCCCAGTTTCTTGTGCACCCCCAGCCTATGTGTTGGTGCGGTGGTGTGAGAAGCAGCCAAGGCCTTGGCTCTGTGTCAGCACTGCTCAGCAGTAACTAAAAAAAACCACTAGCTACTGTGAATAAAACTAGCTCCTTCCCAGCACAAAGCAGCACACCACCCTATCCCCTCCGAACCGCCCTGTTATTCTTTGTTGTATAAAACAAAACAAGCTCCGAATATGAAACTGTGCTTGCTTGCATAATCATTTTACAACTGATCAGTTAACTGTGAACAAATCCTAAATAAGGGTATAAGCATGCCTGTACTTCATTAATTCATTATTACAAGCAGAAGCCAAACATGGGTTAAATACTTCCTAATGCAATGGAAAACAAATCTAGGATTATTTAAATATCTGTAAGCTTTGGGTAGCAACATTTCCTTCAACTCACACTATTCATTACATTATTAATTCTCTAGACTTTGTGAATGAAAAGATTAATGATCAAATATATTGCTTTAGGGTTAGCTGTGAGCCCAGAGACTGGGAAATGAAATTGCAGAGAACGATGGCTAAATAAATAAATAAGACCAAGTTCTGAGTTACCTACATATTTTGCATAGCTTTTAACAAAAAGTTCCTATTGCAATTGCAGTTTATCTGACTACGTGACAAATAGATCAGGCTTACTTGAAAAACAGCTTGAGATTATAGATCTTCTGTTTTTTTCTCTCTACTTGTTTTTAAACAAACTATTTTTCAACAGTTGGTGAGCAAACGTGTTTTAATTTGCATGACCTATTATCTCCAGCATCTATTCATTTGTGGTCTTTGCTTTTAGAAGAATTGGCATTAATTATAAGTATGGAAGTAATTTGAAATGTCAGTTCAGAATTTTACAGCTTGGAACAGCTCATCCTTCAATAATTAAGTCAATAAAATTAACTTAATTTAATTTAAACAGTGATGCTTCTTTTTAGACCTTATGGAGTGATTACAATTAGTATTTCATAATTAGTATTTTATTGATGTCCATACACCGGATTGCCAGGCATCATCAAGATACACTGATGATTGGAAGTAATTTGATAAACATTCAGAACTGTTGCATTAATGGCATGCCTCACAATTATGTATTGAGTTAATGAATGCATTTAAATGTTATGGAGATGAATTTAAAGGACAGCTCAACCTTAATTACTATACCATTTCCCCCCTCTTCCCAAACATTCTAATTATAACTTCAGTAGTTATCACCTGTTAGTATACAAATATCAGGTCCCTCTGTAAATGCAGAACTAGAAAACTGATGAACTTTGTGTGTGTGTGCAAGTGTGCTAGCAGTACTAATATAGCAATGGGCCATTTTCCTTTAAAATAAGACTTGTAGAAATTGAAGAATGATCTTTTCCAAGTCGTCCCTCATTCATGTTTCATTTTCTCAAAGACCAACAGGCAGGACAGGACCGAGAGTGTAAGTACGTGAAACCCTTTCCAGAGACGTTTTGAGTCGTCCCACTCCTCCCCCATTCATTAAAAAGTGCTGAGAAAGAGTGGAAGTCTTAGCATCATTATCCTCAAACAGGCTGTTTGAAAGCGTGTACAGGCAAGGGAACCTTTTTTCAGCTCTTTTTTCAGCATAATTTAATGACTCCAATGTCAAGGAGACCAGGGCTGAGTGCTTTGAAATCCATGGCTGCCGAAACCCACAATGGCTTCACTCACACGTGGAAATGATTTGGCCCTAGAAACACCTGCCACTACCAGTGCTTTTGCAAAAGAGAAAGTCAAAGGAGGACAGTAGTCCTGAGCTCAATGAATCCCCTGAAACTGTATTCTCTTGTGAGCACGTGCAAACACAGGTTTTAAGGAAAAGCAAAGCAAAATTGCTATCTCTAAGGGACAGAGATGAATCATCAGCTACCAGATGGCTAATTTATGGCTGCAATTTCTTAACTTTGCCATGTTTAAAGGGACAGCTGATGGAAATGCATGCCAGGAAACATTCCTATAAAAGTTGACTGTGCTGCTAGAACATCCTTTCCTCGCTGCAAAACCCACTCCAGTTCAGAAAAAAGACTCAGAAAGAATATGGGGGTTTTGCCACCAGACATGCTGTACCTTTACCAAACAGATACACTTTGCACAAATCCCCTAACACATTCTAAAACTGAAGTGTGTGATGTCCAAGGACATTATGACATTACAACCTGCCAAAAATAGTCTGTTGTGCTTCCCAAACTCTTAACATTTCTTACAGTTTTAAAGGTCCTGATGGCTTACAGTGAGCGTTATCTGCACAGAAATAAAGGGAATAGTAAATGACATGGACTGAGTGGAGCTTAAAATTTATGAATTTTTACTCTCTCCAATCCCATAATTCCTCTTTCTTTCCCCTCTCTCACTATTTGCTACACATTTTTCACAAAGCTCTCAAACATTTTCAGAAACTAATTTTGTTGGGGGGTTTTTGTGGGCTTTTTGGAGATTTTTTAATGTATATTATTGGTAGCGGAGGAAAAGACAGGTTTGAGAAAGAGCAAGTGAGTTCCACTCTAGGCAAAGAACTGCATTATGCCTTATGGCTAAAGGTAGAAGAGAACCAAGATACTGCCCCTAAATAAAGACATAAAATCTATCTATTCCCATCCTTGCACAGCTAAAGCAATGCTGTCTGTGGTGAGAGACTCTCTCTCCTGTGCTGAAAATGCAGTGTCTGGAAGAGATGTCTGCACAAGTAGTACCAAGAACAGGCTGAGGCAGCACCAATTCAGCATCCCACCTGATGTGTCTGCTCCTAAATTATGTCTGTATCCTCACTGAAGAAATAGGACATGTTTAAAGGTGATCTGATATGAAGATATATTTATTAGATTATACAGGCTTTTCATTTGACTTATTTAAATCCTTGCAAATTTTCCTGTTGCACTTGTGCAATTTCTTGGAGTGAAAAAGAACAAGTAAATTTAGCTTTTATGGTTGGCTATGACAAACATGATGGGAAGTTCGTCTTGTTTAAGCATGTCCACATGTGAGTGGATTGTGTGTGTTCAGGTCCCCTTTCCACCAGTCAGGATAAGCGTGCACCACTCAACAGAACTCCAAGGGCATCATGGAAAAGAGCAGCTGCACTGTCATAGCTTGCCTAAATTTACTGAAAAGTTAAGGTAAGGAAAGAAACCTAAATGCACGTTTTTCTAAATTCAAGCAGTGATTACCATTGTGTTCAGCTTCCATTCATGGACTGAGCCACAAGCCTCAGTAATGCAACAAGAGGCTAAAAGTGACTCTTCTATAGCACTTAGAAGCATCTATGCTTTACACTCCTACATGAAAGTGCAATTTGTCTCTCATCATTTGGTGTTTCCCTTAAGAGCTTGTATTTCAGGTCAAAAAAAGAGCATCACACTTTGCTAACTAGGGGTCTAATAGATGTGACAAAACCACAATCCAAGTATACACTAAAGACTCTGAAACCAGTCAATTAACAGAGTGAACCCTGTTTTTAGAAAGTGAATGTACCTTTAGAGACCTGACTTACACTTTTTTAAAAATTTTGAGGTGCAGAATATTTTTTTTTTTTTACTACTACATAGGCCAGTGGCACAAGTATTCAGTATAAATTGAATTGCCTAGACTCAGCATAAATGTCAAATGATTGCAGTGTACTGAAGTTGTTTTTTAGCTCAGGATTAATTTTAGAAGTGACTCCTCCCATTTTTCATGAAACATACATTCAGAATTCTACATCAGTAAATTACTGCAGGACTAGAGCCCTACAGACTGAAAATACTTACTTGTTGCCTAGCCACAAGACCAAAACACGAAGTAGGCTAAAAGCCAAGCGTGTTTTTCTTGGAGCTTCTAAAATCTAGGAATTTTATTGAAGTCAGCCAGCAAATATGGCTTTCTAAAAGTCCTAAAAGTTTGGAATTGCAAGAAAATAGTGTAATGAAATTTAATTCAAGGTCTTGTAAAGGATGTTTTGTTTGTAAATCTTTAATTAAGATGAATTTCTGCAATCACAAACACACAAAAAAAATGCATCTTAAGGGTCTGGCCACATTCACACATACAACCTGGAATAAAAAAAAAAAAATAAAAAAGACAAAAGCTGTTTGGTCCTCACCCTATTTCTTCAGTTTCTCTTAAATGCTGACAAATGACATATAGTGCATCCTCCCATGGTGCTGACTTTTTCACCTTGATACAGGCAACATTTCTCTATTTTACTACTAGGAACAGCATCCTGGGAGCAGTGCCCTGGAAATGGTATTCTCCATTACCAACACAAACCATTCTTAACCCCTGTTAGACACATACTTGCACCTCCCCATTCATATTGCATTCATACCAGTTCTTCCTTTCTTTTCAAATCTCTACAGAATTACCTTCTGAATTCAGAATGAAGGAGCTTCTTATGACTCTCTTGTATTCCATTCCAACAAGGGGTCTTTAGATGATCTTATTTGAAGTTAATATTTCCATTAGGTTGAAGCTCAGTAATATTCAACAGTTTCATGTTTACAGATGTAAAACTCTCTAAAAGAACAAAATAACCCACCCACAGAATGCAACTCCCTAGTTTGGTACAAGCTCTGATCCATCTTCAAATTCTGTGAAGCATTGTGCAAGCAGTTAACCATTCCTAGTTTACTTTTTGCCTTTTTTCTTTTCCTTTTCTTCCCCTCGTAAACCAGCCTATGTTTTGGCTTTAATCCAGTGTATAAAATCAAAATGTAATAACAAGCTCCATGAGCAAAATGTCATTCTGTCTAGCAACTGAAGCTGCAGCACCTAACTGTGCTAACTAGATCACCGACAGTTCAACACTGTCAATAAATGACAGTATTGGTATGAGTAATGTGTATACTTAAGGCTACATGTAATGGGAATAAAGTGTTGTTCTGTTGTCAAAAGTGTATCATTTCAGGATGTTCATAGTAGAGGTTTGCTTGATAGCTCAGCAGGGTAGCAGACAAGGAAGCTAACGGGTGCAATGACAGGTATAGCTGCTACGTGTTTCTGGAACATCATGATATAACTACAACCTTATTAGGAAAACAGAGGGGGAAGAAAGAAGGAGAAAAAAAAGGAAATAAAAAAGAAAGAAAGAAAGGACTTTGCAAGGAATTGCCTCAGGCCCAAGTGTGGTAGTACATGTAATGGAATCACTACAATGCTTGACCCAAATTAGTAGGAATGACAGACCTAATACCTGCAGATGCCAGAGGGTTGACAAGCAACCAGAATTAAGGAAACCTGATTTTGGTAACACATCCTCAGCATTAAATACAAATTTAAAAACCAACAAAACTAAAAAGGGAACACAACAAAAAATTCCCACACAAAACAGCTTTCCTAAAGTTATTTTAAAAAAGCATATAGAGTACCATCACTATATGCATTCTTTTATGTTGCTGATAATGTTCATATATCAGGCCTGGTAAGTTGAACTAAAGCTTTGCAAGTAATTCGGTTTTCTCACACAACCATCCCCTGCTTCGTCCCCTGGTTGTTGAGGACATTTGCAGCAGCACAGGGAGCAACATAATACTGCTGCTATACAGTTTGTCATTTATCCCAGGGGAACGAGAGCTAGAAGAGATGCATCTGGAAGGTGTGACTGACATCTTATGAATAGAGAGTGTAAAAGTGCCTAGGGAAGTTTAATTTATTAGAACAGCTGTCCTAGTTATGCCTCTTCATGGCTACTGATGTACCTTTTATGTTGATCAGAGAATCACAGAAGGGTTTCAGTTGGAAAAGACCTTTAAAGATTGTCTAGTTCCAACTGCCTGGGCAAGGGCAGTGTTTTGTGTTGGCATGACAAGGTCTTGGTAGTGGTGATGGGGCTGCAGGGGTGGCTTCTGCAAGGAGCAGCCAGAAGCTCTCTGCAGGCCCGTCAGAGTAAATACCAGACAGGCTCAAGGCCAGACCCACCACTAACCAAGGTCAAGCCCATCAGCAGTGATGGTCATAGCGCCTCTGTGATAACATATTTAAAGAGGAAAAAAAGCCCAAGGGGCCACTTTTTACTGCCAGAGAAAGTAGTGAGAAGATGTGAGAAACTTTGCAGACACCAAGGTCAGTGAAGGAGGGGGAGTGCTCCTGGTGCCCGAGGAGAGAATCCCCTGCAGCCCATAGAGGAGACCATAGTGGAGGTGGTGTCCCCCTGAAGTTATGGAAAATGATGGGGATTAGACATCCCACCTGAAGCCCATGGAGGACCCCATGGTGGAGCAATGCCACGGATTCTTCAGGGTTTTGGGTGCCCACGACGCGGTGAAGCAAAACGAACTCAATATGAGTGATCCAACTTCACTTTATTGCTTCCAACACAAGGCTTAAATAGCCAAAGAAACATACGTGGCAACATCTCATTGGTTATTCTAAACATATACGGTTACACCTATTGGTCAACTGCCTTGTTGCTAGAGCTCCTGTCTACAAGCTAGCTGATCATGTGCAAGCCAGCTGCTTGTGCCTACGTGCTTCACGTGCACCCCGTCCTGCTTAGGGCTCCTTAGTTCCCGCCTTGCCTGTCTCTACTGCCAGTACTTTTCCATTGTTAAGGCTTCAGTACCACCACAGAGACCTTGCTCGGACACTGGTTCATGTCCTCCCTGGTCCCTTAACCATTCGCCCACAGAGCAGGTGGAGACACATGAAGGATACTCTGACCCAGTGGGAAGCCTGTGGTGGAGCAAGCTCCTGGCAGGACCTGCAGCCCATAGAAAGGGGGGCTTGTGCTGAAGCAGATTTGCTGGGAGGACTTGTGACTCCCTGGGAGACTATGGTGGAGCAGTCTTTTCCTGAAGGTCTGCACCCCATGGAAGCCATGCTGGGGCAGCTCATGAAGAAATGAAGCCTCCATGTGAAGGACTCATGTTGGAGAAGTTCATGGAGGATTGTCTCCTGTGAGAGGGACCCCACACTGAAGCAGGGAGAAGAGTGTGAGGAGTCCTCCCCCTGAGGAAGAAGGAAAAATAGACACCATGCATGATTGAAAACCCCATTCCCCTTCCCCCTGTGACTCTATACCAAAGCAGGTAGAGAATTTGGGAATAAAGTTGAGGCTGTGAAGAAGGGGAGGGAGATGTTTTAAGATTTGGCCTTACTTCTCAATATCCTGCTTTGTTTTGATTGGGTAATAAATTAGATTACTTTTATTTCTTATTGAGTGTGCTTTTTGCCTGTGACAGTAATTGCTAAATGTCCTTATCTTGACTAGTAAGCCTCTAATTATATATTTTCTTCCCTGTCCAGCTGAGGAGAGTGACAGAATGGCTTTGGTGGGCATCTGGCCTCCAGTAAGGGTCAAACCACCACAGACAGGGACACTCTTCACTAGACCAGGTTGCCCAAAGCCCCCTTCAACCTGGCCATGAACACCGCCAGGCAGGGAGCAGCCACAGCTTCTCTGGGCAACCTGTGCCAGCGCCTCACTGCCCTCACAGTATTTCATCCTAATATCTAATCTAAACCTACCATCCTTCAATTTAAGGCTGTTACCCCTCATCCTGTTGCTACATGCCCTTGTAAACAGTCCCTCTCCAGCTTCCAATGATCTTCCTCAACTTCACTGAGCAAGATATCACAATGTGGTGGGTTGACCTTGGCTGGCTGCCCTATTTCCACCCAGTTGCTCTCTCACTCAACAGGGAAGGAGGGGTAGAAAATAATACCAAAGAGCTCATGGACTGAGATCAAGACTGGAAGCACTTACCAGTTAGCACCACAGGCAAAACAGGCTCAACTTGGGAAAAATTAAAAATAGAGTTGGATAGAAAGTGTTTCTTTCTATCTGTCTTTGTTTAAGACAAAAATCTAAACCATTTTCCTTCTTCTTCCAAGGCTCAACTTAACTCCTTCACACCCGACTCCTCCACCCCACTCCCCACCATCCCTAAGCAGTTGAAGAGCTATGTTGGAAGGGACATTGGGACCTACGGGGATATGAGATACCAGGTCTCTTTTCAGATTGCATATGGAGAATAAATGTTCTGGGGAGGAGCTGAGGGAGCTGGGGTTGTTTAGTCTGAAGAAGAGGAGTGTGTGTCTGTTGGGAAGTGGAGGTTTCATTTGTGTTGTAAGGTTCTAGTTAAATGAGTACATTGATTGATTTTGTCCTTTATTGGAGAATAAATAGATTACTTGAGAGATAAATATACCGGTGTATTTAGACGAGATAGGAAGTGCTCTTCACTGCTCTCAACTATTCAAATGTTTTGAAAAACAACCAAACCAAAAAACCTCACACAATCAACACACAACCCACCCCCACCCCTGAAACACACATTATTTCCCAGTATATGAGGAAACCTGAACAAATAAAGAATGGAACAGCTCCAGAGAGATATGTGCATTTGATTTACCTCTGATGAGTTTAGTCTGACAGTCAGTTATGAAGGACTAACATTAGGATATAGGAGATATAGGACTGCAGAAATGAGGCAGAGTTTTAGTAAGTAATACCACATGTAGATATGAGATTTCCCACAAAAATTATTAAGCAAGAAGTGTGAAACTGAAATCGTAACAATTTACCAGAACCTAGAGGGAAAAAACCAATAGAAGCTGAAGGGGAACAGAAGGAATTGTTTTTTTAAAAAATCAGAAAGCTCTAACGATGTAAATTTGTGGAATCCAAGAAGCTAACAAGGTAAGTTTAAGGAATCAAGAGAAGTTTAAAGGAATAGGTATAAAAGTAAGTTGAATGGAGACTGAAAAGAAACTTCAAACATTGAATTAGAAGAACCGATGTAAAAAGACAGGAAAAGTTATTGTTTTGCAACTGCAGACAAGTCTCTTTTTAAGAAGGGAAAAAGACCACGCTTGTACAGTTTGTAAGACAGCCTGAAATAGTAGTGAGAAATCAGTGACTCAAAGAAGCAACTGGATTTCGAGATGAGAGTTTCAAATTAGATTTCATCACATTTAATAATTCTTCAGCATTGATATATGTAACAAGCAGAAATACAAGCATACCTGCTGGAAAAGCCCCAACTGATGTGTTAAGAATTGACCTCTTTAGAAGACTTTTCTGAGTAAAGTTTATATGCTTACATAATAGTATTTCATCATATAATTTAGATAATGCTACAGATTATTTCTACTATACTTGTCTTTAATATTCTTTCAAGAACGAGTTTATTTTCTGAAAGAAAAGTCAAAATATGCTATGAAGTAGCTGCTAATAAAGAGAGATCTTCACAATGTCATTTTTAAATGAAATAATTTTTCTGTCTTAAATGTAAAAGGAACAACAATTCCTGTGTCTTATGAATCAAATAGAAGGCAAAAAAAAAATAAATCTAGCTGGACACTTCTGTGGGATAGCTTTTTGCTCTACAAATGCACATGAACAATGAATTCAAACAGCTTTTTATCTTGTTTCAATCAGAAACCTGGTGTAGACAAAAACCTGCATTTAAATAGCATTATGCCTCAGATATGTGCTGACAAACCCCTGTAAATTCAAAAGCAAGAGCATCTTTTAAATTACATATTTAAATTTGAAAGCTCTGGCTTTTGTGGTTTTCCTTGTTTGTATGCTCTGAGTGTGGCTTTTCCCTTTTGTCCAACGTTAATACATAAAATGTACTTTACACAATCTCAAAAGGTTGTGAAGCAAACATGCAGTGGCAGCCATTCCAGCCTCCCTGGATGACAGACAGATAAATGATTCACAATAGTTGAATTCATACTGTGGATATTTTAAGGGTTTGCATTTTAACTGGTTAGCATGAGTTTTGCAACATATGATTTAAACAATCTTCAGGGCTCTTTAGTATATGTATTTTGATAAACTTACCAATTACATAAAAGCATTCACTACTATAGTTAATAGCAGCTCCTATCCTTTGTCTAAATTCCTTCATTTTGTGGATTATAAATCCAGAGACCAACTGTTCCAAAGGCAATATTAAAGTCTTAATGCTGATCCAGTTACCAGGCACATGTCCTAAACCGATGTGCCTAAATATCATTATGAAATTTTAATTGCATAGAAAAGAGTAGTCTAAAATGAAACAGTGTTTTTCATTTGTACAATACCCAGGGGCAATAATTCACATATAGACTAATGGCCTGTAAAATTCTGCTTGTTGAGTGTTAACTGTGAAATTCAAGCAATGGGTAAGGACATGAAACATTTCCAGTATAGTACTGGCTTTAAGTCAGTCTGTTTAATTCTTCACCCGCAGCAGATCAAGATACATTCCTCTAGTTACTTCTTGGATTTACCTTGACATTAAAAATAGTAGTAGATACTGCAATTTGCATTAAGCACAGCAGCCTGTAGATATCATCCCTGAAATAAACTTTGGTTCATTAGGGTTATTATCTGACATTGTGAATGTGTGTACCACTGCAGGACTTTTGTGAACAGTAAAACAGAAGATAATTTTTCTGGCTGTGGGAAATTCATATTCTTGCCAGAGGATGCATGCCTACATAAGAGAATATGTACTAGACTGTAAGTGCTTCCTTCCCAGACAACTTGCTGCTATAGAAAAAACTACATCCCCTGTCACCTCAGACTGTCTCCATATGCAATATCAATGCTATGCCTGACATATTTTCTCATCAGTTGACTCTCTCTATTGGCTGATGTTCTCCAAAGTCAGTTAGGCAGGGAAGTTTCAGCAGAGCTCTGTGGAAAATGAGAAAAAGCATGTTATGCATTATGGCAAAACTTTTGCTTAGTTGTTCACTTCATTAATACCACTTTGGGATGTGGTAAGTGTAACACTGACTGGATTTAGAATGGAAGTGCTAAAAAACAAATAATGGATTTCCCTTATCACCACTACATTGTTGGTGAGTAACACCTCAGGTCCAAGATCAGGGGTCAGCCTGGAGGGACCCTGGGAAATGAAGACAACTTCTTTCAAATGACCAGGTGCTGTACTTTTGCGTTCTTGGTTGGGTTCTGCTGGAGAAGGAGGGCTGCAGGGGTGGCTTCTGCAAGCAGCAGCCAGAAGCTCTCTGCAGGCCCAACAGAGCAAACACCAGCTGGCTCAAGGTGGAGTCGCTGCTGACCAAGGCCGAGCCCATCAGTGACGGTCACAGCGCCTCTGGGAGTCACATTTAGGAGAAAAAAAATATTTAAGCAGACCCTTTTTGCCACCAGAGAAGAGAGTGAGAAGATGTAAGAAAGTCTGAGGACACCAAGGCCAGTTAAGGAGGAGTGGGGGGGATGAGGCACTCCAGGTGCCAGAAAGAGAGATTCCCCTGCAGCCTGTGGAGAAGACCATGGTGAAGCAGGCTGTCCCTCTGCAGTCCATGAATGATTACAGGGAGCAGAGATCCCATCTACAGCCTGTGGATGACGTCAGGCTGGAGTGGGTTGAAGATGCCTGAAAGATGCTGTGACCCTGTGGGAAGCCTGCATTGGAGCTATCTCCTGGCAGCGAAACCTGCAGCCCATGGAGAGACCAACTCATGCTAGAACAGGTTTGCTGGGGGACTTGTGACTCTGGGGAGGACCAGGCTGAGACCAAGTCAAGATAAGGACAGGGAGAGATCATTCCGCAATCACTGTCATGGGCACAATAGACTCAACACAAAGAAAAGAAAGAAAACTCTAATTTGTGACACTGCACTGCACCCCCAGTGACACCAGAGTTGGGTAATGAGAAGTGTGACCAGATCTTAAAGCAGGTCCTCTCCCCCTCCCTTCTTAGTAGACTTCAATTTAGTCATGATTTTGCTCCCTTCTTCTCCCTGCAAGGTGATATGGGGAAGGGGCAGGGAATGAGGGAATGGGGTTTTGGTCAGTTCCTCACAAAGTATTTTCCTTCTCTGGATCTTAAAACACCCCCACCTCCCCTCCACCTCTCCCTTCTTAGCAGACTGAACTTTAGTCATGATTTCACTCCCTACTTACCCCCCCTGCCCCGCATTGTGCCATGGGGAAGGGCAGGGAATGGGGGAATGGAGGTTTTAGTCAGTTCCTTATGAGTTGTTTTCCTTCTTAGCTGGGGGCAGCATTTTTCACATCCTTCCCCTGCTCCAGCGTGGGGTCCCACCCACAGCAGACAGTCCTTCATGAACTTCTCCAATGTGAGTCCTTTCCCACAGGGCTTCAGCTCTTCAGCAGCTGCCCCAGCATGGGTCACTGCTATGGGGTGCAGTCATAAATCATAGAATGTCTCTTAGTCTCTAAGGGCCAGGCTCCTTCAGCCTGGTCATCCACGGGACCACAACCCGCCCCCCCAGAAAAGCTGCTCTGACGTGGGCCTCTCTCTCTCTCTCTCTCTCTCTCTCCATGGGCTGCAAGTGCTGGCAGGGGCTTGCTCCAAAGTGGATCATAGCATCTTCCATATGTCTCCACCTGCTTCAGCGTGGGGCCTGTCCGCGGGCTGCAAGTGGGGCCTCTGCTCCCCATCATCTTCCATGGCCTATGGGGAACACCTGCTCCACCATGGTCTTCTCCATGGGCTACATGGGAATCTTACTCTCCAGTGCCTGGAGCTTCTCCTCCACCCTTCTTCCCTGACCTTGGTGCCTGCACAGTTTCTTACATCTTCTCACTCCTTTCTCTGGTGGCAAAACATGGCCACTTGCATTTTTTTTTCTCCTAAATGTGATTCCCAGAGGTGCTGATGGGCTCAGCCTTGGTCAGTGGCAGGTCCGGCCTTGAGTTAGCCTGTGTTTTTTGGGTCAAGAGGAAGCTTCTGGCTGCTTCTTGCAGAAGCTGCACTTGCAGTATCTCCTCTATACCACAACCCTGCCACAAAAAAAAGCACAACACGATTATTTTCCATTTAGGTATGTAATTTAAAAAAAATAGCTTAGAAGTTCTCTTTTCTTAATCCAGTACTTGTGCTTGCTTCACTTTTTTGACACTTGACCTGCCCACATGCCCAACAAACATCATGAAGCTTTCCTAGTGTTACATAGCAGAGTTTGACTCTAGTATTCCACTGAGTCAGCAAACTAAAACAGAGATGCCTCTGTAAAGCTGTCTGTAGTAATAGTGCTACAGCACAAACAAATAAATCCCTGGGTAGTTACAGCCTTACAGCTAATATCTCCCACCCCTCAAATAGTATTTCAGACCAATAGTAATACTGAGGTCGGGAGTTGTTTTGCTGCTTATTGGTTTGACTTGTTTGTTGTTTTTGTTATGAGGCAGTTACCTTTTTATGCAACATACAGTGGTTCTATATCATTCCACATCCTCTTAGGTTGGTTTCAATGGGTTCTGTGGTTCACTCTACAGCATATTGTAACATGGTTGTTAATAGTTCATATATTAGGCTAGTACATGAACATAGGCTAAACATACAGTCTATAACAGAGACTATAACTATAGGCTTTGGCTACTAAACTGTTTCTAAGCTGTAAGTATATAATGGTCCTTTCCCAAAGACAGTCCTACTATTGTTTGTATTAATATTCCTGCTATTTCTTATATGGAAGCAGAGTATTTTTAGCCTCTAAGATGCGAGCACAGTCGAGTACAGCAAATGTTAAAACACTGAATATTAACAAAGATTATTGCAAAAATCAGTAACCCACAAAGAATTCATTTTACCCATGTTCCTAAATCTGGTATCCAGAAAGTGAACCAAGGCTATACTTCTTGGAATCTTGGTGAAGTATCGTCCAACTTATGCATCAATTTTACATTTTCCCATATGGACATTGGCTGAAATCCTCCCACTCTGGTGAACATACCTGAGACAACTGGTATTAACAATTGTACATACTCCTCTGCTCTGGTTTTGGCCGGGATAGAATTAATTTTCTTTCTAGTAGCTGGCAGACTGCTGTGGTTTGGATTTATTATGAAAATAACATTGACAATACACTAATTTTTTACTCGTTGCTAAGTAGTGTTTACAATTAAGTCGAGGACTTTCCATCTTCCCAGGATCTGCCAATGAGAAGCCATGAGCCTTCTGCAGGAGGCGCAAAAAGAAGCTGGGAGGGCGCAGAGCCCAAACAGTGGACCTAAATAGGCAAATGGGATATTCCATATGATGTCTTGCTCAGTGTATAAGATGGGGAGTGGGGGAAGGGGGATTTGGCTGGGGAGGGCCATGGCTCACAAACTAGCTAGGCATCAGTCAGCAGCTGCTGAGAAATCATGCTGTGCAGTACTTGCTTTGTATAGTTTTTGTCTCATTGTTATTCTTTTCCTTTTCTCCACTATAAAACTGTTTTTATCACATCCCACATGTTTTGGGTTTTTTTTAATTCTCTTTCCCATCCCACTGGAGTGAAGCAGGAGTGAGTGAAGGGCTGTGGGGTTGGTTCTTTCAGCTCCCTGCTAGGTTAAACCACAACATCCCCCTTATGAGGCTAACAAGTATCTAATGCCTTTCTATTTTTCAGTTTAATTTTGGAGAATTGTGAAACCCCTTCTTGTAATGCCATAATTACACCAGCAGTATTACTGCCAAGAATTTCTATTGCTGCTGAAACATTATTAAGGCCTTTTGCAATTCACTCCCAATGAGGGAAGAAAACATTTAGTAAAAGGGTGGAACATGGCTGGTCTTTCTACTAGAGCTTTACTAAATTTGGTCCCAAGAACAAGTAACCATGATCCAGATTCCACAGTTAAATTTTAGAACACAGAAATTTTAGGAGTAATTTTAGGAGAATTCCTAAATTCTTTGATTATTTCTGCTGTGAAATGTGACCTTCTATCTGATTCAATAGATTTTGGTAGTCCATACCTACAAATAATCTCTTTAAGGAGAGCTTTTTTTATCTTTCCAGTGGATGTTTTTCTTCTTGAGAAAGCCTGCAACCATCCTGATAATTTTTCTACAGTCACCAGATGATGTTTATACCTGCATACGGCAGGGATATCAACGTAGTCTACTTGAAGGCTTTGGAACAGGAAAAAAGCCCAGGGCTGACTTACCAATTCACACCTGGGTTTCATATTTGAGAATTTCTGACAGGTAGGACACACATTAAGTATACTTTTAGTAGCTGCATGGACACCCGGTGCCACTCATACTTGCTGTACTCAATTAGACACTGCTGTTACTCTTCCTTGAGCTTTAGCATGAAACCATCTGGTTATAGTCATAAGGTATTTTTGCATTAAGATATTTTTTTCCCCTACTGTCTATATTCTATCTTTATCTTCTACTGCTTCCCATTTTCTCCACTGTTCTTTTTCTTAATTTTTCACATATGATTGATAGAATTTTCTTGTATGGTTGCTGTCAGGCCATAAACTCCCACCTGAAGCAACTGTTATAATCTTTACCACAGTTTGGCAAGCCATACCTTTTGCTGCTGCATTAGCTCAGGCATTCCTTTTGTTGATCACAGTACTGTCCCTTGTATGGGCTGGACAGTGAACTCTGTGGGCTGTTACATTGCTTCTCAGTAAGTTCTGGGAGCTACTGATCTCAAAGGACTTTGATAGAATTGGACCTTATTACTTAATCCCTGTTGAGAAATTCTCTCAATTCTACAAGGATTTTTCATCACTTCTATCCAAACCTCTTCCATTAATTGATAGGTATTACTGGACACCAGAGGTCTAGAAAGACCACTTCTGCGATTGATACCTGCAGTCTCAATATGGAAACAGTCTGGTTTTTTGTGGCTACAGTATGAGACATGCATTTCTCATCTGCTACTTGTTTAAGCCATCCAAATAGTTAACCAACTGCAAGTGCTAACATTTCCTTAGGGGATAATTATTGAAGAGTTAGCATTTTCAGTATTCTGCCAGCTTTACTGTCCACTACCAGACTACATTGATATCACAGCACATTTCTCATCTCCTGTCTCCTTTGTACATTTTAGTTTACATTTAAGTAACTTGGCTTACAATTCTGTTAGTTTCTTTGTTATCATCTTCTCAGTTGGCACTACCAACTCTTCTCAATTTATAATAAGCTGTGAATGTCATTAACACTACATCCCCCTCCCACCTCCAAAGCAATAATGATGATAATATGCAAATGACTAATTCTATCCTACTGAAGTAAACAGACTCTTAACTCTGATTTACATAGCTTGGGATCAAGTCCCTGGGGAACACTTGACAAATTTTACTACTTTGATACATGTACTTGAACCCACTATTTACTTTTTTTCAGGAAGTTCTTAAACAGATCACAATTTCACAATTATTTCCAATAAAGTTTAAGAGGGTATTTCCCCCCCACCTTCCAAAACTGATATATTAAAAAATTAAACAAAACTGAAACACATTTCTTGTACATATTCAAACACTGTGTTGGTATTTATGGAAGCTTACATACAAATGCGAGTGTTTACTGTACATGTGCAAATCAACAGTCTTTGCATGTTAGGGAGACTTGCAATTTCATCAGCATAACTTTGAAAATATAGCTTATTGTATTTGCTGTAGTAACATATGCACTTTGTTGTTGGTTCTGGAATGATGACATAGTTTTGTGTGTAGTTTGGTGTTTTTTTCTTGTTGGTGGTGGTTTGTGGTGGCTAATTATTGGGGTTTTTTGTCCACAATTTATCCATCACAACTTGCAGACAAGAAATATCATAAGCCTAGGACTATCAGTCTTTATTCCAGCTTTGATGTGGTGCCAAATATCAGATAAGTCACAGTTTCTGTTGCTTGGTTAGACCATGCAACAGAAAAAGACTTGAGGGTGCTGATGGATGAAAAGCTGGATATGAGCCAATGATGTGTAGTCACAGCCCAGAAAGTCAATTGCATCCTGTATTGCATCAAAAGAAGTATGTCCAGCAGATCCAGAGAGGTGATTCTGCCCCTCTACTCTGCTCTGGTGAGACCCCACCTGGAGTACTGTGTCCAGCTTTGGAGCCCTCAGCACAAGAAGGGCATGAACCTCTTGAAGCAGGTCCAGAGGAGGCTCAGGGGAGACCTAATAGCAGCCTTACAGTACCTGACAGGGACCTACAGGAAAGCTGGGAAGGGACTGTTTGCAGTGATAGGATGAGGTGCAATAGTTTTAAACTAGAGCACGGTAGACATTAAGAAGAAGTTCTTTACTATGAGGGTGGTGAGACACTGGAACAGGCTGCCCAGAGAGGTGGTGGAGGCCCCATCCCTGGAGACATTCAAGGTCAGGCTTGATGAAGCTCTGAGCAACCTAATCTAAAGGTGTCCCTGCTCACTGCAGGGGATTGGACTAGATGACCTTTAAAGGTCCCTTCCAACCTAACACAATCAGTGATTCTGTGGTAAGTTAGGAGCTATCTGCATGACAATACATTAGCTGATACATAGAAATCTGTAGTTTGATCACACAGGATGTATACTGTGGCCATGATTCGCGTCAGATGAGAATGCTAAAATAGACTGAGATGAGCATCACCTTGAAGACCTGTTCACTGACCATAACAGGAACCCAGTGTGGTTCATTCAAATTTAGACATCCATTGTTTAATGCTAAAGCCAGGTAAGACAGAAGAAAACCTGCCCAGGTCCCTCCCCCTTCCCAGAAGTTAAATTGCTAAAAGGAGCTATGACTTAATCTGAAACTTGGCAGCATGGCATAGGAGTTTCATGCTTTTTTATTTTTTCTCAACTCTAAGTCAAATGCCTATCTCTATCTGCCAGACCTCACTGTGATGCAGATGTTAGTTAATTGTTTCGACTAGCTTACCTGATCTGAAATCAAAGCGTATTTCTCCAAATTTTCTTAGCTTGCCCAGCACAATTAAAGAGACAGTGCAGTAGAGTTCTTATAATCTGAACACATTGTGTATTCATCATCTGATGAAAGAAATTTCATGGTACTGTGCTAGCAGACACCACAATGTTAAGACGTTATGTTTCCCTCTCTGAAAATGACAGCTTTGTCAAAAATCCAATGCAGTAGAAAATAAAAATTATACATATTTTTGTATACACCAGCTATTTTAATTATCCTGGTATACAATAAAGTGAGCATTTGATAAATTCAGAGATTTAAATACATTCTGATTAATAAGACACTCATAAGAGTCTGCCATCACTTATAAGTGTCTGCCATCACTTGATCTCTAATGGAAAATTTGATTTTACTGAAATATGTATTTTGAATATTTTTATTTCTGTGTTCTATTTCTATTTGCACATAATTTTATCCAGCCCTTTTGTTTACATCACACTTTCTCTACTAGAAAAAAAAAAAAGACCGACCAACTACCTAAATCTCTAGATATTGGAGAATGTAAGAAAAAGAGTTCTTTTCCATGCTTAGCTCTGTGAACCCACCCATACTATATCTTGGGATTTTTCTTCTTGATATTCTTGAGACCAAGATAAATACTCATCCTGACATACAAGTCTTGTATATTACCTATACTGTGTTACAGCACCTATTGATGAATTCCCTCTGAGCAGGGCTTTTATTTTATTGACTCCATGGTCATCCAGACATTTCAGTTAATCTCAAAGTTTCATCTAGTATTTCCAAGAAATATTCATGATCACTTGTGCAGGTCTTGTACCAGAAGTTTATCTCGGTGCTTACAGAGTCATAGCACAGGACCCAGGATGAAAAGTTACCCAGAATGAGGAGGAAAAAAAATCAACTTGCTCTTCTAAATGCTGTGCAACCTGAACAACTCACTTCTCTGAAAACCCTTTCCCCACTTCAAGCTTTACTCATCTCTTTCCACCTTTTTTCTCCATCTACAAACTGGTATCACTACTAACCCCTTTCTGCTTTATTCTCAACCTATAGCCTCCATAACTCTAGCTGCACATATTTCACAGTTCCTCCTAGCCCTCTGCCTCTTCTTCCTGGTACACAAGGGCCTTGTCCCACCCTCCTCTCCATCCCCACTACTTACTTTCTTAGTTCTATATAATTGAGTTTTGTTCTATTGTTCTGGTTTCAGCAGGGATTGAGGTTAATTTTCATCTTAGCAGCTGGTGTAGTGCTGTGTTTTGGATTTAGGATGAGAATCATGTTAATAACACACTGATTGTTTTAGTGGTTGCCAAGCAGTCAGGGAACTTTCCAGCTTCTCATAGTAGCCTGCCAACAAGGTGGCAGGGTTGCCCAAGACGCTGGGAGACTGCTGACCCAAATTGGCTAAGGGGATATTCCATACCATATGATGTCATGTTCTGTATATAACTGGGGGAAGAGAGGGAAGGAGGGGTGGGTGTGCGCCAGGAGGCAGGGCAGTTCAGGGTCTTGCAGAACTCCAACTTCAGGTAGCGAGAAACTGTGCTGTTCATCACTTGATTTGTTTATTCTTTTATTATCTTCCTTCTCTGTCCTAAACTGTCTATCTCAGCCCATGAGGTTTGTTTGTTGTGTTTTTTTTCCTCCTCCCCCCATTTCTATTCCTTTCCCCCATCCTGCTGGTGAGGGAGGAAAGGGGGTGGGAAGAAGAAGGAGTGAAGGGCTACGTAGCAGGTTGAGCTGCCTCCTGGGTTAAACCACAGCACTGATCCTCCAGACATACCAGCATTACCTGTGCTGCCAAGAAGGCTTTAGCCAGCAGGTTCTCCGAGACCAAGGTTAAGATAGTGCCACACATCTGTAAATAAGCACAGTGATATTTATTCAGAACAGCAGCATGGGAGAGAGTGCGAGCAAGCTCAGAGGGGCTGTTTTCCAGGCAATAGTTGGAAAAATTCTCTCTAGCACCTTTTGCAAAAGCCTCTTTCCCTCCTGCTGCACATGTTCAGGTCATTCTCTGGCCAAGTCTCCAGGTCTTTGCTTTCCCAGGAAGGAGAAGAAAGAAAGGAGAACACTTAAACGTGAAAAAAGCCCCAGACAACCCCACAAAAACACCCTTCTCTCCCCCCTACTGCCCCCATGTCTAAGAACAAAACAAAAATGTACATACCTATACTCTAAATCCAGGGCACCCCCAAACATTCCAGAATCATACATGTTTACCATCTAGGGCGGGGGGTTGAGGGGGGGAGTGTGTGTGTGTGTACAGTATGCAAAGGTCTGAGGCAGCCAGCAATTGATACCCAAGGTGATTGTCTCTTAGTTACTTTACGATTTTATTCTCTGTGACTATTCCACACCCTCAATCTACATTTGATTCAGTCAGGAGTAAGCTCAACGCAGACAATAGCTTGAAGAAAGGAAAGGGAGGAGGGAAAAAAAAAAAAAGGCAAGAAGCTGTGCTTCTGCAGCATCTGCACTTGACATAATAGTGTTGAAATATTCTATGCATGCACCTCTATGCAATAATCACTAGATAATCCCTGTTGCCATCCACAGGAGTCATGCTTCTGCAGAGCTGAAATCACAGTAATGGGAAGATGAAAATGGTTCATTCAGACAAAAAAGGAGTTTATTCTACCCAGAAGGAAAGCAAGCCTCTTCTAGTGCATTTAGAAAATTATTTTCTGAGAAGAAAAAAAAAAAAAGTATGGTTTTCTTTGCCTTAGGTATATTATTCCATCTCAGGTGATAAACATAATCTACACAACAGAGATAAGTGGATAACATATCCAGAATGTTACATACTGTATTATCATCTTTATTGAATGTATATTCTCAAAGGTAACGCTTTGAAATGCTGTCACTCGTCTATGAAAAACACATCTACAAGGACAAGCTAGTGCTGCCAGGAGTGGGTGTTCAGCTCCACTGACTCCAGGAAAGCTGTACCTGCTGATGCCAGCAAGGACTATGACCCTCAGTCGCTCTTCTCTCTCAGAAGTGTAAGGGTGCAAGATACAGGACATGCTGCATACTTCTATTTCTGTAAGGGCTTTAGCACAATCTGCATGCAGTGTGTGAAACGCAGCAAAATTGTAGCATACTGAAAGGTTGGCAATGTCCTTTTGCTAACCTACTTCTTCAAAGTAATATTCTCTCATCAGCTTATCCTTCTTCTGGCCCTCTGCTTGAGGTCTTTGTCCTCTTCCCCTCCTCTACTGTGCATTAGAATTGAGCTCTGTAGCTAAGCAGTCTTCTCCAGAAGCCAGCTGTACAGGCTAATTTTATATTCTTCTGAAAATCCACACCCCAGTAAAGTGTGCTTTGAGGTAAATTTGAGTCTTTTTATGTAGCTTTACTCCTACAGGTCTTTTACTGTTTCCACCACTTCCTTCTGTACGAAATACTTTATTAGGTTGCTGATGAGTGTGCAGGCTGTTACTTTTCCTTTAACTCCTTTTTCTGGAAATAAAAAATTCTGTATTAGGACTCTGACATAGTGCAATAATATGCAGGACTTGGGAAAGGCAATGAGAAGAACATTGTCAACATAAACCCCAATGCTATTAAAATTACAGAAAAAAAAAAATCCAGATGTGAGTGTTACTGCTAACACTGGTGCACTGCGGCTGCAAGTACTTAACTTACCCCAAACCTATTTCAGAATCCTTGCTAGCACTATGAAGATGACCATAGATATCATTCATACATATAAGGATTACTAAAATTTTCAGAGCTTGGACTACCCTATCACAAATCCTTACACTGCAGTTCATTGCTTTTTGGACAAAATTGTTCTTCACTGCTAGACCTCTCTTGAGGCCTTTGAACTCCTTTGTGACTAAAGGGTGGTAGTTTCCACATTATTCCTTCCCAATCTCCTGGCTTTTTCAATTAATGCATGTTCCATTTTATTTCTTCCTCCCTTCTTTAATAGAGACATGGATGTTATTAATTTCTTCTCAGACGTCCTCACTCACCTCTGTCAACTACCAGCTTACCTACCCAACAAGAAGCTGCATGTTGGTGAGACGCATCTGTTGATGGTAGCCAAGTGCTGTGGGAACACAGGACGAAGCATTGCTACTGTAGACTGCTCATCTATACTTGGTAGGGACTGGGTTTTTTCCTCCACTATCTAAAAAAAAAGAGCCCAAACACATCAGCAGCAGGACAGAGAGAGATGTTGCTTTGGAAGGATCACCTGCCATTTCACCTACAGATATAACAGCAGGTTTTCAGCATACATGAGGATTCTGTAGCTTTCTTCACTTCTATCTTGCCTTTGCTTCTGTGAAAAAGCAACAAACTATACTATAATGGCAAAATACATCAATACACTCCCCACTCTCCTTAAGGAGCTTTTGGAAGAGATGCCAGGAACAGCTCAGATCCACGCTGACTCCTCACACAGAGCCAAGGGCAGAACATTTCAAACCAGAAAACTCGCAGCAGCACAGCGTTCCTATACAGCCCTAGTACCTTGTGTGAGAAGTCCCTGAAGCCAGAAACACTCTTTGTCTTGGTGCTATTTCCAGCCTTAGATCCTATAAGCAAAATAGGAAGTAAGCTGCTTCTGAAGAGAGTAAAACCATGATGCACACAGAGCAAGTAAGGAAGTATGCTCACTTCTATTAACCCTGCTAGACATGGTGATGTTCCCATCCAGAGACAGGAAAGGATACAGTGTAATTCAGACTTATTTTTAGTTTTAAATACACTTTCTTAAAGAAAAAATAGTTTAGAAATTACTAGAACATAAGGAAAACACAAAGAATTAACCACTGTAATTTTCCTCCTGTTTGCAACGAGTGTTTCACTAGAAAGTTATTAGTACAAACACACACTACAGCAGCCTATTGCTGATAGCACAAAAATTGGCTACCAAACACTACTTCCTCCCATATATGACAGGAGCTGCAAATGAACTCCATGTACCTGTGTTACCTTTTTTCTCCAAAGAACCTGGAGACTGGTAACCAGCAGAGCAGTAGACTGAGATAACAAAAAGCCAACTTCTCACCTCATCATCTCTCAGAGCACCACGCCAGACACATAGTTTAAAGACAATCCGGGGTAGCACTACAAGTATGACTGCACAGCTCTGAGGAATAGCCCACAAACCCCATACCTTTCAGATATATTCCATTATACCTTGCACAGATTTTTTTTTTTTTTTGAACTAGATTTTCAGAGGTTCATAAAATACCTGCTAAATCCTCACAATTGTCAGACAAGCAGGAAAAGACCTAAATCTCCTAAAATGAACTGTCAAAGTTAATTGGATAGTTACAGCAATGATTTACTTGGAGCAGGTTATCTAGGTTCCTTCTGTGTCTTGAGCTGATTATCTTCATTGACTACAGGGGAAATGTGAGGGAAACTCAGAACTTGGAGCAGACTTTTTTTTTTTTTTTTAAAGATATGGGTTACTTGCTTCAAAAACTAAACTGCCATTTCACACAACTATCAATATTAAAATATAACAAGCTTTGTTTGGAAAGCATCCAAGCATGCATCACTTGATCTGGATGTTCACCTTTCCCAATATTTTTTGGTTTCCTTTAAAGGAAACCGGAGCTGTGTTACATGCTACAACAGCACCCTGAGATGGGGGCAACTGGGCGAGTAGAAAACGTAAAACACCTTTTGTCACAACTGCCACTGAAAGTAGCACTAGCTACCTTATTTTGCAGAATCTACCAGAGTAAAGCAAGGCAGAGAAACCTGTACCACTTCTCTTCCAGCATGTGGGAAGCGTGCTACTTTGCCGGTGACTATGACCACGCTTTCACTGCGATAATTCATCTGACAATGATAATTTACAAGTGCTTCTGAAAAACACCCACCAACAAAGAACCACAACTCTCTCAAAAAGGAAACCACCAAAGATAAACAAAGCCACTAGAATTTGTTAAACAAAGTTACATGAGTGATGAAACCAGAAAAAAGTCAGAAAGCTGAGATCCTGTGTTCCACAGTATTTAATGCAGCATAAGCTTCAGGTCGTGCTTTCCCTCTCCCTAGCAGGACTAACAGGCACTGTTCTTACCGCCTGCCCAGTTTAGGGAAGAGGTCTTGATGCTTCCATTCTCCTGTCAAGTTTGTTTGGCGTTTGTTAACTCAGTCAAAAGTAACTTAGAGTCCATGTTGTGGTTCAGCCCCAGGCAGCGGCTGAGCACCCTGCGCCCTCCCGGGGAGGACAGAGAGAGATCCGCGGGTTGGGATAAGGGCAGTTATTAACACAGCACCGCGAAAGGGGGACAACAACAGAGCCCATGGCAGAATTCACACACAGGGTGATGACACAGAGCCCTGCACAGACCCGACGCCCGACTCACCGCACTCTGACTGTCCCGGAGCCGCGCGGACCCGCCCCTCCCCGACCAGCCGCTCTTACAGGGCGTGATGTCACCTGGTGTGGGAAACAGCCCGGGCCAGCTCGGCTTCCCTGTGCTGGCTGCTTGGAGTAGGAAACTCTGGCCTGGCTGGAACCAGGACAGACAGATTTGCAGCCAGAACTACAGACATACTTTAATTACAGACTTCTTTCCCTGAAGAAACCAGGTGTGGTGGTTTGAACCTGGTTGAACACCCATCAAAGCTGCTCTATCACTACCATTTTCAGCTGGACAGGGGAGAAAATATATATGGAGAAGCTTAGGAGTCGAGATAAGGCCAGTGAGAGATCAATCTACAATCAGTGTCATGGGCACAACAGACTCAACAGAGAAGAAATGAAAGAAAACTCTAATTTATGACACTGCCCTGCACACCCAGTGACACCAGAGTTGGATAAGTGCGGCCAGATCTTAAAACACCTCCCCCCACCCCTCTCTTTTTAGTAGACTTCAATTTAGTCATGATTTCGCACCCTTCTTCCCCCCCCTACACCACCCCTCCATTGTGGCACAGGGAGGGGCAGGGAATGGGGATGGGGATTTCAGTCAGTTGTTTTCCTTCTTAGCCAGGGGAGGGGTGGCATTCCTCATACCCTTCCCCTGCTGCAGCGTGGGGTCCCACTCACAGGAGACAGTCCTTCATGAACTTCTCCAACCTGAGTTCTTTTCCACAGGGCTTCAGCTCTTTACCAGCTGCCCCAGTATGGGTCACTGCTATGGCAGGCAGTAATAAATCATAGAATGTCTCTTAGTCTCTTAGGCCCAGGCTGCTGCAGCCTGGTCCTCCACAGGGTCACAAGCCTCCCCTCCAACAAACCTGCTTTGGTGTGGGTCTCTTTCTCTATTGCTCATCTCTCTGTCTGTCTCACTGCACAGACTGGAAGTGCTGGCAGGGGCTTGCTCCAACGTGTGCCACAGTGTCTTCTGTATGTCTCCATCTGCTTCAGCATGGGGCCTGTCTGCGGGCTGCAGGTGGGGCCTCTGCTCCCCATCGTCTTCCACGGGCTGCAGGGGGACACCTGCTCCACCATGGTCTTCTCCATGGGCTACATGGGAATCTTTCTCTCCAGTGCCTGGAGCTTCTCCTCCACCCTTCTTCCCTGACCTTGGTGCCTGCACAGTTTCTGACATCTTCTCACTCCCTTCTCTGGTGGCAAAAAGCAGCTGCTTGTGGGTTTTTTCTCCTAAATGTGATTCCCAGAGGTGCTGTGACTGTCACTGATGGGCTCGGCCTTGGTCAGCAGTGGGTCTGGCCTTGAGCCGGCTGGTGTTTTCTCTGTCGGGCCTGCAGAGAGCTTCTGGCTGTTTCTTGCAGAAGCCACCCCTGCAACCCCCTCTTCTCCACCAGAATCCAGCCATGCAAAACTACAACACCAGGCTAAAACTTTAAAGCTTTTTAGCATGACAGAAGCACTGTTGATGTTTGAAGGTTTAAGGCTGCTGATGGTCAGGAGCTTGAGAGACTTGTCCATCCTACAAGACTTTACACCCTGCTAATTATTTTCACAGGAGAAATTACCATTAAAGATTTATCTCCTTAGTGCAAGATGTTCAATACTTTGAAAAGCTTTAGTACAGTAAATTTAAAAGAAAGAAAACACCATACATACAATGCTGGAGACTCTAAAAAGTTATAGTAGTACTCTGTTAATACAAGCCAAGTCTGGTGATCAAGATTGAAATTAAAACTTTTCCTATTATATATGTTTCTACAATTCCGGTGTTTTCCCAGGCTGTAATGGAATAATAACTCATTTGATACATCTTACAGCACAAGCTTACTTGACATACAAGCAACCCAGAAACCTCTTCATAAAAGGAAATTTCAGACACACCCCTTGTGCAAATAAGGTTGACAACATGAAGCATTACAGGTTCAAGAGTTTAAAAGTAAGCCTGAACTTGCACTAAACTTGGTATTTTAATATTTGTCTGTATTTTGTCTTATCATGATCTTTGGAGGCTTGCAATACACTGCATACATGAATTTCTGTATGTGGCACTTGAGCAATGAATCTTGTATATAGCAATAAACCCTTCCATGACTTTCAAATAAACCTACTATTTAGTTCAGGAGTTGGGTTTACTTTTGTTAAAAGAAAAAAATAAAACCCAAACCAGACAACTCAGAATTACCCAGTTTTGGTGGCCTGTGGCTATTTGAGCTTTTAATTAAAGCCCAAGCTCCTAAAGACAAGGATTTTAATCTTCCTTTTTAAAATGCAGTTGAGCTTTCCTTGTTACAAAGAGGAGTTTGAAAGTATGCATGAAATACATGTTAAATGTTCAGAAGCCAGTGGGTTTGCAAAGAGATTCCTCCTCCTTCAGATTTTTTTAAACACGATTTAACCTCCCTCACTATTTTTTAACATTTATCTCTTAACATTTGTCTCTAAAGCCAGTCACAGGATTTTGGACGATTTTGGACTGTATTTGCAATAACTTTCTCTAGAGCTTCTTTTATTTCCTTATGAAAGTTAACACCTACAATCTTATCCTGTATGCTTTAAAAAAGCTACATCTTGTTGTAGGGTAGTTATTGATTTACTCTCATATGAGATAATTGGATAAGTGTATTATAGATACAGAAGTGCTTTTCCCCTCCACTTTTCCCATCATAGCCTCATCCCTGAGGTAGCAAGAAACCTGAAACAAATCTGTTTAGACTATGTCTTATAGGTATTTTCTCAAGATGACAAAATTCTTTTAAAGTTAGAGTCATGTTCTGTTACACTGTGAACAAGAGAGATGTTTTAAGAAGATGGACATTTTGAGGTGACTAGGCCAGAAGGAAAAGAAATACACAAATTAAACACGTGGTGCTTTTCTCTGCCTATTCTCCTCTTGAAGACTAGAGTTCTTGTTTCTAGCTTTATGGCAGCCAACTCACTGCTATTCTGCTGTGGTGAGAAACAGTATAATAACCTGTTCAAGCCCTGGGAAGTAAGCTGTATCACTTTCCCCACTGTTACCCCCTCACTGCTAAGCACACAAGTGAAAAGGGGAGCAATAGTTTTGTCTTAAAAAAATATATTTGAGGTACTTAAAAAATTGCAAATAAATATTCTTTTTCTTTTCAGAACTCACCTAGAGAATAAGGAGCACATGTCCTACGAAGACAGGCTGAAAGAGTTGGGCTTGTTCAGCCTAGAGAAGAGAAGGCTCCAGGGAGATCTAATTGCAGCCTGCAAGTGCCTACAGGTGGCCTAGAGGAAAAATGGAGAGGGACTGCTCACAGTGGCATGGAGCAACAGGTTAATGGCTTTTAGATGAAGGAGGGTAGATTTAGATTAGCTATGAATAATAATTTTTTCCCTATGAGGATGGTGAGGCCCTGGTATGGCTGCCCAGAGAAGCTGTGGCTGCCCCCTCCCTGGCAGTGTTCAAGGCCAGGTTGGATGGGGCTTTAAGCAACCTGGGTTAGTGGAGGGTGCCCCTACCCATGGCAGGGGGTTGGAACTAGATGGGTTTTGAGGTGTCTTCCCACCCAAACCATTCTGTAACTTGAAATGATGACGCTATTGTCTCATTAAAAAAAAAAAAAATGTGTATTTAAATATCAGTTTTATTCAGAATTATGATATACTGGGACATGCCATGATTTTATAGTGCAAAGAGCTCTGATGTGCAGGGCATATTTAAATATGAAGAACCTATCAAGAAAGATAACCAAAACCTACCAAATGGTATTCATCATGCAGAAATATAAGTCAAAGGGCATTTGTGTATTGTCCTTTTTCTAGCAGGAATATATATATCAAGCTTTAATAGTACTAATCTTGAGTACTATGTATAATTCCATTTTAGTCAAACATCCTTCTGATGATCAAAGTACTAGGAGAACTCATAGGGATGAGTAAAAATTGAAGAAGTTAAGTCTTTTCTCCCTGAAGAAGACTTAGGACCTCATCAGCATTCTAGTAAAGTGGAACTACACCCTTCACAATGAGTCACATGGGGAAGACAAAAGGCAACAGGTAAAAATTTCACCAGGAGATGTTTTACTTCAGTATAGGAAAGAACCTTTTTCTTTTTACAGTGAGAAGAGTCAGTCACTGCAACAACCTCCCCTGGTGCCGTGGTTCCAGCCAGGCCAGTTACCTTCCCCAAGCAGCCAGCACAGGGGAACTGAGCGTGCCCAGGCTATTTTCCACACCAGGTGACATCACACCCCCATAAAAGGTGCTGGAGAGGGGTTGGTCTGAGCAGCTCCAGGACAATCCAAGTGTGGTCAGGCATTGAGTTTGTGAAATGCTCTGTGTTGATACTTTGTTGGGTTGGTGAGGTGCTCTGTCTCATTACTGTGTGTGTATTGTGTCACAGGCTGTGCTGTTGTTCCCCTTTCACAGTGCCCTATCAGTAACTGTCCTTATCCCAACCCGAGGGGCTCTGTTTATTTGTCCTCCTAGGGAGGGGTGAGGGAGCAGTGTGTGGTGCTCAGCCACTGCCTGGGGCTGAACCAGGACACCTAGGACATGGTAGATTCTTATCACTAGGTGTTTTCACAGTGTGACTAGACAGGGTGTCAGATAATTTCATCTAGGGTCCCTTTTCCACAAAAGCTTGGTCCAGGTAATCTTTTTAGGTCCCTTCTGGTCAATGCTCCCAGTTAGAGAAATCTTTAAGTTATTGCTGTGTATCAAGGCTCATTAAGAATGAAGTCTCAGCTCTTCAACCAGTTTAAAATGTTGTTTAATAGACATAAAACAGATACATATATCCACATATGGGTATACACCCACACAGGTTGCATAGCTACAATTAGTACAATTTTGTTCAAAAGCACATACAGTGAAAGGTTGCCAACATTCAGCCTTATTCACTAACTTGCCTTGATTAGGTAGGTATAATCCATGTAAAACTCACTGGAAAGATGTGTGATTTCTAAAGCTGCTGTAGTCAGACTGCAGAAACGTTTCTTTGATTAGAATAGAACAAAGGATAGCTCATAATTACTGTATAAAAATATTTTGTGTTTCAGATATTTAAGATTATATTATCCCAGCTGTAATTTCCTTATTTCAGATAGTTTTTTAGGTTTGTGTTATTTATCCTGTGTGTTGTGGTCACAGTCATGCAATCATTGCAGAAGTTTCTTGCGAGAATGATGGTTTAAAGGGTAAGATAGCAGCACTGCAAAAGAGAGGCACCACACGGCTGGTGATGCAAAACCAGTAAAAATGGAAGCTGAAGGGATCAGCAGAGAACACTGTACTGGTAGGCAGGGCTCCACCATTAAGAAGCATTAGTTTTCTTTTAAAAATAGCTCTCTTGCCTGTCTGCCTTCCCGCACCCACCCCTCCTCACTAGCACTTTCAGGAGGTCTGGTTATGCAGATGCCTTTTCCTCAGCATATAAGTTGCTCAAAGCAAACAAGTTATTGCAGTTCATACATACAGAGAGGGGAAAGCAGAATATTTTTTGGATTAGCCAGGTTTTCATTGCAGACATTCCCCCCTTAAGCAGTTTTCAAAATCCCCTTAGCATGCTGGACTTTTTCACTGCATCACTTACCTCAAGCACACCATTCAGTTCTGTAGCCTGTTATGAAGAACACTTTTGTTGCAGCTATTTTTTAAAATCCAAAAATCTGTAGAAACTACTTCCAAAAGCAGTGTTCTGCAACAAACTCCAGAGAAAATTGAACTAAGATACTTGGCAAAGGAGAGATGTGTTCTTAGCAGCAGGGGGGTGGGGGGAAAGGATCTCAACACACCACTTCTAAATTCTCTGCATGAATAAGAGATATTTTGAAATAGATCAGAGGCAGCTGCCTACTGGACCAGTATCCAGACATACGGAGTTCTAAGCAAAACCACCTTAGACAGTTTTCTGACACATTCTATGCCATAAACATCTTTCTACAGGTCTACCTTCTAGACGATTAATTCATTACAAGTCCAAAGAAGGTGAGGCATTGAGGGAAAGGGGAACACCAAACACTGTTGAATAGAATCATAGAATCACAGAATCACAGAATCGTAGGGGTTGGAAGGGACCTTGAGAGATCATCGGGTCCAACCCCCCTGCCAAAGCAGCTCCCCAGCTCATATTGCACAGATAGGTGTCCAGATGAGTCTTGAATATCTCCAGAGAAGGAGATTCCACCACCCCCCTGGGCAGCCTGTGCCAGGGCTCTGTCACCCTCACTGAGGAAAAGTTCTTCCACAGGTTAGTGCAGAACTTCCCGTGCTCCAATTTGCAGCCATTGCCCCTTGTCCTGTCTCCACAGACCACTGAAAAGGGGTTGGCCAATTCCCCCTGCATCCCATACTTAAGATATTTATAAACATTAATAAGGTCCCCCCTTAGTCTTCTTTTCTCCAGGCTGAACAGCCCCAGCTCACTCAGCCTTTCCTCATACGGGAGATGCTCCAGGCCCTTAATCATCTTTGTAGCCCTTCTCTGGACTCTCTCCAGGAGATCCCTGTCTTTTTTATACCAGGGAGCCCAGAACTGGACACAATACTCCAGGTGGGGCCTGACCAGGGCAGAGTAGAGGGGGAGGATCACCTCCTTAGACCTGCTGGCCACACTCCTCCTGATGCATCCCAGGATCCCATTGGTTCTCTTAGCCACCAGGGCACACTGCTGGCTCATGGCCAACCTGTCATCCACCAGGACCCCCACGTCCTTCTCCACAGAGCTCTTCTCCAGCAGGTCATCCCCAGCCTGTACTGATACTGATGGTTATTCCTCCCCAGGTGCAAGACTCTACACTTGCTTTTATTAAACCTCATCTGGTTTCTCCCTGCCCAGCTTTACAGCCTGTCCAGGTCTCGCTGGATGGCAGCGCAGTGTTCCTGCATGTCAGCCACCCCTCCCAGCTTTGTATCATCGGGTACTTGCTGAGGGTGGATGCTATTCACTCATCGAGGTCGTCAGTGAAGATGTTAAACAGGACTGGACCCAACACCGAGCCCTGGGGAACACCGCTGGTTACAGGTCTCCAGTCAGACTCTGCTCCACTGATCACCACTGAATAGACCACTGTTGAAACATTCCTTTGTTACAGTACTTGTTATCATGTTTCATAACACTTATAAAAAATAAGAGTTTAACAAATAAATACACCATCCCACAAGATATGAGCTCTTGCATAGCTGGTAAAGGCAGCCTTCCCTCCATCCCCTGTGCACAGATAGGAGCTTGACTGACAAGTACATGACTTGAATTTGTACTGTTAAGCCTCAGACACCTTATTTTTTACCTAAGCACGAGCCTACATAGATAAAACATCCACATAAATCTCCAGACCACCACCAAACCCCACCAAATTACTAAAGACAACAAATTAAATATCTCACAGAAAAAGTCTTGGACTTAAAGGTACAGAGTACTTAAAAACTTTCCTTCCACTTTAAATCCTTGCCTATTTCATCTGTCACCAATAATCCTGGAGATCATATCACTTTATCCTCTTTTAAATCCTTCCTTAAAACCTACCTCTCCTGTGATACCTGCAAATCTCTGCCAGATGGGACTGTTTAGACTAATGGCCATTCGTGATTAGCTTTAGCAAATGCATCTTTCTAAACCTCTCATTACCATCTCTTCCTACTCTCAATCTTCTTGTCTATATAATCTTAAATTCAGATATTACAAAAGTGGTGGGTGTTTTTTTTTTTTTTTTATAGTTAGAGCTACCCTAATTATTTCATACCTTATAATAACTAGCATCTGGAGGCCTGAAGGAGTGCCTTGGAAAAAGGAAAGAGCAGGGAGGCAGAATCAATGTTTAAAGCATTACATAAGAAATGTTCTAATTTCACAATTTTAATGGAATTTACACTTAAAGATAATCAAGAACAAAAATAAATTAACACAGAACAGCATTATTGTTCTGGAAATTTTCGATAGTACTATTTCATTTTTATACCCTCTTTATTTTCTCTGAAGGATCTGCAGATAAAACAACACAAGAGGAGTAGTGCTTAATATGAAAAACTAAAACTGACAAGGGCTTCTCTCATAACTTTAAATAAGTCATGCAGAAGCTTCTGAATCATAAAACATTGACACTCACGATTCTAAAAACAAATAAAAAACCCCACAACTTGGGTTTTTTCCTACCTTATTCACAGTTCAGCAAAAAAAGCACAAGAAACTACTTACATATTAACAGTTTTATCTTTCTCAAACCAAACAAAAATCTTTAAGTTTTTTTTTTTTAAGTCTTACCCCTCAATGTGTTCATCCAAGTAGTTAGCAGCCCTCCTCTAGATAGTTCCTCAGGCAGATAGTCACTAACTTCTCCCCTACCCCAACTACTAAAACCACATCATAGAATCATAGAATGGTATGAGTTGGAAGGGACCCCAAGGATCACAGAGCTCCAACCCCCCTGCCACAGGCAGGGCCACCAACCTCAGGCCTGGATCTACACTAGGTTGCCCAGGGCCCCATCCAACCTGGCCTCGACACTTCCAGGGACAGGGCATCCACCACCTCTCTGGGCAGCCTGTTCCAGCACCTCACCACTCTTTCTGTAAAAAACTTCCCCTAATATCTAATCTAAACCTTCCTTCCTTTAGTTTTAATCCATTCCCCCTTGTCCTGTCATTGTCTATCCTTTTAAAAAGTTGAATCCCCTCCTGCTTATAAGGTCCCTTCAGGTACTGGAAGGCTGCAATGAGGTCCCCCCGCAGCCTTCTCTTCTCCAGACTGAACAAGCCCAGCTCCCTCAGCCTCTCTTCATAGGGCAGGTGTTCCAGGCCTCTAATCATCTTTGTGGCTCTCCTCTGAACCCTCTCCAACAGTTCCACATCCTTCTTGTATTGGGGGCCCCAGATCTGGACACAGTACTCCAGATGGGGCCTCATGAGGGCAGAGTATCAATCTTTTTTAATCACAGATCAAGAATCCAGTACAGGGCTAACTATTCAAACTCTTCTTACATCCTGCTGGGAGAGCAACAGGTGCTAGGGCTAAACTTGCAGGTGGATCCAGCAGAGATCATTTGAAAATGCTATCTCTGAGGTAAGTGCTTTTACCGTGGTGAGCTGTAAGTGCTGGCCTCAAAGAGTTATTACTTTGTACTGATGTTAGTGGAGGACGCTGAAAGTAAGAAGCCCTGTTTTATGTGTGCACGAGCCATAGGGCAGATTTATTGTGTGTGTGTGTGTTCAGAAACAGTCTCTATCAAAGGTGTAGAAAGACCGGGCTCTGGGGGTTACCTGTGGTAAATCTACCCTTCTCCGCGCGTGTCTGGGGCACTTACTCTGCAGTGGTGGATAGGTGTGCCTGGCATTGGATTTACAGCACTAGGGGTAGGCTCAGGGTTGGAGATTGATGTGTCAGAAGGGCATGCCATACACGTTCGAGCAGCACAGTAAGGCTAATCGGGCAATGAGTAACTCCTCTCCTAGGCCTGCCTGCACTGCTGATCCCAGCTGCAGCCCTCAGACATGATGGGCTCTTCTTCTGAACCACTCCTTAATAGGTAAAAATATCTTCATACTACTTGCTTTCCTAACACTTGCAAGATACTACCAAAGTGCTAAATATTTGATAGTGACAACAGAAACAAAAGTAGGCATTTGCAGAAAATGTGACACAGCACACAGATCAATTTTTTGAGCTTTTGTTGTACATTTTCATGATTTAAAGTGTTCAGTGCTGTTGTTTTTTCCCCCAAGCTACAGTTCTTCACAACTTGAGCCATGAAGTGAGAGTAAGAAGAGAGAAGTAATTTCTGAACTCTCTGGGTACTGCTAATAATTTGAAATTGCCTTAAAAGGTCTGAAAACAAATTTTCAGGAAAAGTCTTTCTACACTAACTAAAAATAATAATAATAATAAAAAACCCACAAAAACCCCCAAAACAAAACAAAAACCATCACCCAAACCAAACTCTGGTTCTTGCACTTTTATTAATTTACGGTTGTTTTTGTTTGTTTATTTGTTTGGGTTTTTTGTTTAGAGGTTTCTTTGTTTGTTTGGTGGCTTGGCGTTTTTTTAGGTGTAGGGGTTTTTTAAGTCAGTATTTTCCTTGGAGAATGGAAAGGGGATTTTATGCTTTAGAATAACTCCACATTATCAATACAGTGAGACTCGTATGAAGATTTAGAATTCCGTGGAGGCAGAGAACAGAAGGAAGAGAAATAATATGAAAGAGAGAATAAAGATTAGAACAAATATTGTAAGGAATTGGCTGGTTCCTTTCTGTGTACTCTGTTAACATCCAGCTGGCAAAAAGCCTTCTAGCATATGAATGGGAAATTCTGCTAGAGGAAGGACTTTGCAACCTGAGTGAAAGAAGCCAGAGGCTGTATTAAGTACAATAGGCTGAAGCCAGCAGACTTGAGAACCGTTTGTAAAAAGAAGACTTTAATCCTCTATATAGGGACATATTTAAACAGTTCAACAATAATTTTCAGTTGAAAATGCAGCTCCAGCAATATTAAAATGTTTTATTTTGTCCCTGCTTGACTTGCTCAGGTGAATGCAGTGTGCTATTAGTCTGCATTACATTTCCATGCTATGGATACATTTTTGGGTCTAAATACTTCTGAATATTTCACTGCACACAATAGTGAGATTGTGACTGATCATGACAATTTTGTACTAAAGCCAATTTAGAAACATTTAAACTATTTCCAGTTGCCATTTGTGTAACTAAAACAGTAAAGGACTACAGACAAAGGGAAAGATTAATGTTGGAGTCTAGCCTGTTTTTCCTGTCCCAGCCAACTTCCCCTTTCTCTCTCCCTTTGACCTCACAAACTCGTGGTCCTAATTTGTCTGTGTGTGTGATTTGCCCTGGTGACAAAGCGCGATGCTCCTGCTCGTGGGACTTGGACACGTGCAGTGCTGCGGCAGCGGCGCAGGAGCGTTGGGAGTTGAAACGCGGGTCAAATACTGAAGCGAGAGTCTTACAGACTGGGAGTTGTGATGTTATGAAATGTGGGAGGCAGAGCTGCTGCAGAAGGGATGGACAGGTGAAACAGCGTGTTCTTTTTTCCTTTGAAATTGTGAAACTCTTGTGTGTGAAAATTTTCTGACACGCTTGTGTGAGCATTGTATCCAGTAAGAGAAAAAAACCCCACGTCTAAGCAGAAGTTTCCCAACATGACAAGCAACCAAAAATACGTTCTTTTAAAGGAAAATAGCAAATATCAATAGATACGTAGCAAAGACATTAAATGACTCTACATCTGTTTGCACAGAGCAAGATGATCTTTCCTTTTTGGTTTAAAGGGAACATGTTTCAAATTCTGAGTAGATTTTTTTCAAAGATAGAAAAGAGCTTGCAAAAAGTATGGAGTGTTTGTAAGAGCAATTAGGTATTTTGTTTCAGAAGAGGGAGAGAGCATTGGATTGAATTTGTTCTAGACAATAAAGTTGTTTTGGATGCTGATTAATTGATTGCTAGAGACTGTGTTAATAAGAAATTCAATTGAGCACTTAGCTGCAAGTGAGACTTATATGAGTTAGGTATAAAAATGTCCTTCCAGTCCCAATCAGTAGATAACTTCCATGTTCATGGCTTAATTTCAAGCAGTCTTTGAAAAGATCTGCTTGCTTATTGAATTTCAACTTCTTGTACAGATTCAACATCTAATTTGTTCTGAGGGCTCAAGAGACCTGATCTTGCCTAGTCTTTTTTTCTATCTTAACAGGATTTATGACAGTATGGACTGTTTTGGCAGCAGGCAATGTTTTCCTAGTTATGGGGTATGACCTGCAGGCAGTGGATGTAACAATAATCTGGTGAAGTAAAAGTTAGACTCACAGTGGTATGTTTTGTATCAAAAGAGAAAAGCATAATGTGATTGTTTGAGAGAGGGGAAATCGTTAGACAAAAGTTAATCATAACCTGCAATGTTTCTTATAATAGTGACAGTGCATGATATCACAAGTACTGACACTATTTTTTACATATGATAAATGTAAGAGAAACTGGGGAGCCCAGAACTGGACACAATATTCCAGATGTGTCCTCACCAGGGCAGAGTAGAGGGAGAGGATAACGTCCCTCAACCTGCTGGCCACATTCTGCTTAATGCACCCCAGGATACAAATGGTCTTCTTGGCCATGAGGGCACATTGCTTGCTCATGGAGAGCTACTTGTCCACCAGGAATCCCAGGTCCTTCTCTGCAGCACTGCTTCCCAGCAGGTCAACACCTGACCTCTACTGGTGCTTAGGGTTGTTATTCCCTAGGTGCAGGACTCTACACTTGTCCTTGTTGAATTTCATTAGGTTCCTTTTTGCCCAATTTCCTTGTCTGTCCAGATCTTGCTGAATGGTAGCACAGCCTTCTGATTTGTCAGCCATTCCTCACAGTTTTGAATCATCAGCAAACTTGCTGAGGGTACACTCTGTCCTCTTGTCCAGGTCAATGATAAATATGTTGAATAAGACTGGACCAAGCACTGTCCCTTGGGGCACATCACTGGCTACAGGCCTCCAACTAGACTCTGCACTGCTTATCACAACCCTTTGGACTTAGTAATTTATCCATTTTGTTCTCAATCCACCTCACTGTCCCAAGACTTCCTAAGATTGCCTATGAGAATGTTATGAGAGATGGTGTCAGAAGTCTTGCTAAAGTCAAGGTAAACAATACCTACTGCTCTCCCTTCATTCACCCAGCTGGTCAAGATGATTGAGAGTGGCCTAGCAATAACATTTTCCATTTCCCTGAGCACTTGTTGGGGCACCCCATCAGGGCCCATGGATTTGTGGATGTCAAGCTTGCCTAGATGATCTTTAACCCAATCCTCCTTGACCGAGGGAGGGTCTTCCTTTTGCAAGACTTTCTCTCCTACCTTATGGGTCTGGGTATCCTGAGGGGTGGCCTTAGCAGTAAAGGCTGAAGCGAAAGGGACATTCAGTAACACCGCCTTCTCTGTACCTTCCAAAACCAATGCACACACTTCATTCAGCAGTGGGACCTTGTTTTCCCTAGACTTCCTTTTGCCGCTGATGTATTTGAAAAAGCCCTTCTTTTTGTCCTGGACATTTCTTGCCAGATTTCATTCCAAGTGGGCCTTAGCCTTCCTTGTTGTATCCCTACATTCTCTGACTTCATCCCAAGTGACAAGTCTTTCTCCAGCTTCAGTAAACTGCACGAGGCTTCAGCTTGGAGGAAATAATGCTTGAATATTGACCATCTCTCTTGGACCCATTTACCTTCTAGAGCCCTAACCCATGGGATTCTCCCAAGCAGGTCTTTGAAAAGGCCAGAATTAGCTCTTCTGAAGTCCAGGGTTGTTATCCTACTTATTGCCCTGTTCCTTCCACGTAGGATCCTGAACTCCTGCCTCTGCAGTCAAAGCTTCTCCCAACCTTCACGTTCTCAACCAATCCTCCTTTGTTTGCTAGTACAAAGTCCAACAGCATACCTCTCCTCATGGGCTCCTCCACCACCTGTGTCAAAAAGTTATCGTTAATACTCTGCAGGAACCTCCTGGACTGTGCATACCTGGCCATGTTTCCTTTCCAGCAAATATCAGGGAGGTTGAATTCCCCCATGAGGACCAGGGCCTGTGATCCTGAGGCTACCTCCAGCCATCTGTAGAAGGCCTGATCAATTTTCTCTTCCTGATCAGGTGGCCTGTAGTAAACACCCACAACAGTGTCACCCATATTAGCTTGCCCCTTAATCTTTGCACATAAGCTCTTGACTTGTTCTTCATCCACCCCTATGTGGAACTATCCATGACAGCATTCTCCTCACCCCCTCCCCAAGTCCTTCAGTTTAAAGCCCACTTCACCAAGTTGGCCAGCCTGCTGCCAAATTCCCTTGCTTCTTCTAGACAGGTGGATCCTGTCTCGCTCTAAAAGGTTATATTAATCAAAGAATGGCCTGTTGTAAAAAACAAACCCCTTGAGATTGCACCAGGTGCATAGCCAGGAGTTGATATGCACTATATGTCTATTTCTGCCTGCCCCCTTATCTCCAACTGGTAGGGTGCATGAAAAAGTAACTCAGGCATTAATGGCTTTCACTTGCACCCCCAGGGCTTTATAGTCTTCCTTGATTCTGCCCAGGTACTGGCTTGTGGTGTCATTTGTGCGTGCATGAAAGAGTAGCAACAGATAGCAGTCTTTTCTCTTGATAAGTTGTGGCACCCTCTCAAAAACTTCTCAGATCTTGGCTCTTGGAAAGCAGCATACTTCTCTTAACTCCCTGTCAGGTCAGCATATGGGTGCCTTGGTGCCCCCTAACAGAGAGTCACCCACTATGAGCACTTGTCATTTCTTTTTATGGTATCCACTGTGTACTGCTGGTACAGCTTCTCCTTGCAGACAGGGTTATACAGGGTTTAGTTTGTTGCAGCACTACTTTGTGACCTTGATGTGGTTTTACTGAGGAATTGTTGTTGAAAGACAGGTATGTCAGAGCCACACAACTTAAGAAAAGTTAGAACCTAGACAGACAACTGAAAAGACAACAGCTAGCAGCTAAGAGGCTTGAAAGGAAAAACACTAACATTGAAATTTAATAAAAACCACTTATAAAACACTAAGAAAATAAATACAGGGATGTAGTATGTAGTGGCATCAAGAGCCAACCCTTTCCAAGGGACAGTGAAGGCTGACCCTTGCCCATTTGACTGAAATCATTCTGGGCAGTATTTATAGGCTCACCAGATATCTCACTGGTAGTGGTAAGCCTATAAATACTTAGCTTGTTACACAAACAGCAGATAGCTCAGCCTATTTATGGGAAAAAAATATTCTTTGCTCTAAATTGTATATTTTTCTTGTAAAGTATTTTTGTACATGGTAAAAGTTTTCTCCACATATTAAAAGTGACCTGAAGAATAAGAGTTAGAGCGGAGCCATTTACTTATGAGAATACAATGCTCAGAACTGTTGGCTAAATGCTAAAATATATATCTCTCTTAAAATTACAGGTGTCTTACACTTATACTTCTTATTTGTTCAGTTGTTTTATTATGAGACATTAGTTTGAAGGGAAAAAGAAAAAAGGCTTAATGCCTCTGAAATGCCATATAGGGAATTTCTTGATGTTATTAACCCAGTGTAAGATTTTTGTCATCCTATTGAGTGTATGTAAACATGCATTTTCCTTTCAAGATATGGAAATTTTAGTTTAGCAATAGGAGGGAAAAAGAGCCTTTGACTGTGAATATAGTTAGGCGGTTGGACAGCCTGCCAAGGCATGTTTTACAGTTGTCAACAGTGGATTGTTCAGTGCTAGACGAGACCCCACGCACCGGGGATGTGTGTAAGCCACCAAATCAATCCCCCTTCTGTGCTGAGCTGAACTAGATGACTCACTACAGTGACTTTCCAACTGAAATTATTCTTGATTAAATAATTAAAAATGCATAAAAACTTTCAAACCTCAGAAATGGGGGGTGGGGTGGGGTGTGGAGAGGAATCACTGGTCCATACCTGTAGTACTGTAGTAGCAAAGCAGGTATAGGTGTGTGATGAAAGAACAAAGGGACAAGTAAACAGTCCTGCAGGAAATTAAGTTAGTTTTCTCAAAGTGTTGTTTTTTGGTGTTTGGGTTTTGTTTCTGTTTTTGCTTTTGTTTTTAAATTTTTGTTTTGCCATTCTCCATTTAATAAACATTAGACAAGTAATTAGCTGAATTTTGGCTGAAACAAAAACATGTTTATCAAAATGTTGTACCACGGAAGAAGCTATAAAACAAAGGATAATGGAATAGGGAGAGAGTGAGAAATAGTGTAATGTGCAAGAAATGTCCCTATAGAAGTTCAAGACAGACTTGAATAAAATGCGTACAGTTTACAGACATACAAATGAAGTGATATCCATCCAGCTCTTCTAGACAAGCCTTAAAATCATCAAAAGCAAGATTTTCCCTTTTTCCTATATTTTTTTAATTTTTGGAAGCCTAATTATTGACAGAGTCAAAAACCACATAAAGGGTTTCTATGAAAATGGAAGTCTTCCATGGAAAATACCTCTGTATTAAGAGAAAAGCTTATATTTCATCTTCTCTCTGGAAGATGTGAAATTCAGTCGCAAGAATAGTCTATTGAGTTCTTACATGGGTATTAATAAGTTCTTCTTAATGACTTAGTTAAATGTATCAGAAAAAGTAGATAAAGTCTGTGGGGTTTTTTTGAAAAATAGAGTTCAGTACTTTCTTGTGAATTCAGTGGATGCTATAAGCTTTAGTCTCACTCTCACAAGTGAGAAAGGGTGGGAAAGAATTTAGTTGCACCTTTCAGCTTTGTGTTGTTTAATCTTATTAGAAGATGCAGAAACTAGTAAAATATTATTTAAATATTGAAAATCCTTGTAGGGGCCTTTATTTTATCATTCACAAAACTTGCAGCAGCCTTTCCTTACAGTTTTCCGAGAGATATCCTAAACTCTATTTATCAACTAGGTAATATTTTCATAACAGAAATAGAAAGATCAAAACAAACCCCTTTCAATAGCAGAAACAGTAATATATGCTGGTATGTGCTAATTCAGATTTTTATACATACAGAGACGATCTCAGTGGAAGAAATTTAGCAATTTTCCAGTTAAATTTTGAATATTGTTCACTGTTGATGTTTAATCAAGAACTCTTTTGATATTTCTCATCTTTCAAAGATTTCTTTCCCACATGCATGTATTTTGGTCAAATTTAAAAAAATATATATACATTTTTAAGCAAGAACCTGAACACAAAGCCTTAAAAATATTGAAGGGAAAAAAATATTCCATTCGTGTTATTATTAATTGGTTTGGTTTATTTTTAATGATTAGTATTATCTACATAAGCTTTCACAAAACAATTTTAACTTTGTACAAAGAACCTTTCTGTCCAGCAGAACATCTGTACTACTACTCAAATGATATCAGAAGGAAAAATTTACTTTAAATTTTCATAGCTGTATGAGAAATCAGGAGATTGATAAAAATTATTCCTTTAACCTTCCAGATTGTTTCTCGTTTCCCAAGTAGTTTCATGTCTCTTATATTCAGTAATGAAAACAGATAAATCATTTTATAATATCTGCAGTTGTTTTAAAGTTTGTTTCAGATTTCTACCCTGTTTACTCAGGAGTTTTCAAGAATTTTGGGGAAAAAATAATATATTTTCATTAATCTTAATTCCTGATTAACTTTTCAAAAGCTAAATTATACACTTTTTAGTCTGCAGATGTCTATTTTAGATGCATGATGTACAGGGAGATGAGTATAGTTGAAAGCAAGTCGATGCGACTAGAAGACTGATTTCCTTGGAGTGAAGAATCAGTTTTAAGAACAACAAATGCTTTATCTCATATTAACTAGATCCTTTGACTGCCATCTCCTTTCACTTTCTCACTGATAAAGTGAAAAAGATGCATAGACAAGGCTATACTAAAAAACCCTGTCATTTCCTTCCCATTTTAGTCCCCTGCGGGTCACATGCTCTCTGCACTGCCTGTGATCTGAGAGCTGCCTGGGGAGGGAGGACACTGAACCACCCTGACATCTCCATGGCTCCTGCCGCCCCAGCACCCTTGGACATCTTTGCCTGTGCTGTGCCCTGTCACTGCATAAACTATTTAATTTATGTAGTTTGTATCCTCCCAGGCCATTGAGTGCCTTGATTAGCACTTACCTGGATCCTTCCTAATTTTTGCATATAGCCAAAATGTAATACATTATGAGAAATGTGAAAACCACAATTTCTTTTGGTTTCTATGTCACTCTCACTGTCTTCTATCTTGAGGGGACTTGATTACAAATACACAAAGTTAATGCAAAATACAATATTGTTGTGGAGAAATTGTTTTTAAGTGGAGCATTACTCCAGGCGATTTTAAGATTAAAATCTGAGAATAACTGGGAAATATTGTCTGTAAATGGGACAGGACTGTGTTAGAAATCACAGAATCACAGAATTACAAGGTTGGAAAAGACCTTTAAGATCATCAAGTCCAACCATTCCTGTCCTATGATAAACCATATCCCTAAGTACCTCATTTACCCTTTTTTAAACACATCCAGGGATGGTGACTGGAGAAATGGTAAAAGCATGATAATTTGTGCACCTGGACAAGACTCAAGATATATATTTACGCAACATTTCTGTTCACTCTCAATTTTTCTGAAACTAGCTCCTATCCCAGTGAATTCAACAAAAATCAAAATTTGGCCTTGAATGAGTTTCTTCCTTTCCCCTGAAAAATTGTGGCAGAATCACTAAAATAATCTAGGATTAGCATTGGAATTTAGGTTTCAAACACCATAATACAGATTAAATATCTGCGTCCTCAATATGATGTTCCTGATGCTATGTCCAGCTCAGGAAGACTCTCATCCACTAATTGCTCAAAAGCCTTTACATAAACATCTGCTGCCTCAGACATGTTTTTGACATATCTTAGTTGCAGATCTCATATTCTAGAGAGAATATTGTGCTCCTAAATTAATCAGAAATTCGAAAAACTCTCAGCTTTTCAACAGAGCTGCTGCTAGGAACCCTACGGAAGACCACAAGCTGTTGTGAAAACTTACAGTCCTCTGTAATCCCTAAAATAAAAGCTAGCTGTACATATTTCAAGTACATGGAAATGCATAGAGAGATGTGGATATGTAAAACTTTATAAGCATCTGATACTTCCCAAGGCATGAAAGTCAGGTATGTTTCATGAACTGAAAAGTGGATTAACAAGACTCTGTTTCACAAGGACATTTTTAATTGATTTTTACTACCATGTTGCTACTTGCTGATCTCTAGAGCAGTCTGAAATGTACTATGGTTGTTTCAGGGGAGAGTGATATTATTTGGCTGGCAAATTTAACATCTTTTTCTGTGGGTGGTGAATTTGAGATGTAACGTAAGTTCAGTCATCTCCATCAAATCCAGCTATGTTAAGTGTGAGCCTTATTAGATATTTCATGCAATATACGCTGGCTGAGGTCTGGTATGTCATTTATCTTCACTTGTGAGGAGACCTTAGAACTCGCTTGTGGTAATGTCATTGATGATTTATTAGTCTCCTCACTTGTGAAGATAAATGTCATATCAGACCTCAGTCATCATGCCTTCCCTCTACATATAAATCCAGATTTAGAAAAGAGAGTGAGAAAGGGAATAAGGGAATATTCCCAGATGGTTTGTGGTTAAGGGATGTCAAGCTTTCTGTGGTAAAAATTGGACATATACTTTAATAAATCTTGTTGTTCGAACATTTCTTCTTTGACATATCCCTTCAGGCAGATGCCACTGAAACATTCAGGTGCTTCCCTTCATGCTGCACAGAACTTTTTTTCCAGGAATGCCAGTAGTGACTGGTAAAAGCCCTTTTAAAAGCTTTACCAGAGGAAATGGCTGGCAGACAGAGGTACATTTGTCAGATTCACAGAAGGGCAAAGTCCCCATTTAGAAATGAAACCTGAATGCCACTTACGTGTATCTTCTATCCAATTTTATGGACTTTCATATATCACTCAAAACTTGAAGAAAAACCTGTGCACAATGTGGAATAAAACAAGACTGAACACTGAACACCATTCTGCTTGATTTCTAAGCTTCCATGGATACTGTGTGACAAAGGATCACAAATCAGGTGAATCTGATTTTCTCTTTTGAATCCTGGAGGCTGCGATCATTTCTTTAATGTGCAGGATATAATACCCAGAGTGAAGTTAAGCAGTTGTGTGACAGGTTGTATTACAGATATGCCACTTGCCACAATGCAGATGTATAGGAAGCTGAAAGGGATACAAGTAGTATCATTGTAATTTAAATCTTCATGAATTATTCTTAACAGTTGAAGATGTTTAGGTTGTCAGAGCATCTGTGTTGTGGAGTGGCTTTCTGATAAACAAATTTACCTTCTTGAGTCCGCAGTCCTTCATGCTGGTAAAAGGCATTTAGAGTTGGTCTGCTTTACTTGTCCTGATGGGAATACATCATGAAATTTGTACCCAAAAAGCAGTTTGAGTTCTGCACAGAAACAATCAGATTGATTTCCAGAAAAATGTTTGTTATGTTGAAAGGTATCACGTAGCATCATGACAGCTAAGCTTAGTGAGGCCACTCATGTCTGCAACGTAGCTGTGGCCTGTAAGTAGAATGATTCTTAAAGCATGGCTTTTCCTGCATTCATTCCTCCTGCAGATACAAGTCTGATGAACTTTCTGCTATGCTTCTCTGCTCTCAGGCATTTTCAGAGGAAAAGAAGACAAGAAAATAATTCTTTTTTTTTGGCATCTGTTTCTTATGAAATGAACAAGGAACATATTGAATATGTATGTTTGTGTGCAGAAGTACCCTGCTTATACCTTTGTTAGTTGACTTTTGGTTAGCACTAAAAATTTCTAAAGAAAACTCCCAATGTACAAATGTAAATGCCTTTTACCATATGTCAGTCTCAGTGTTTCTATGATTTATGGGTTGTTTTGACTATACTATACAGGTCTTTCTCAAACTTTTCATGTCAGAGAAACATGCATGAGTGATATTTCTCCATTTAATGGTGTTGGCCCAAAAGAGAGCGAAATACAAGGTGAGGATGGATTTTACATGGAGTATACGAGCCAGGTCTAGAATTATCATGCTGAGCTATATAAAACCCACAATCCTTGTTTCTCATCGTCCCTTTAGAGGAGTTTATGGCTACTTGCCATAGAACCCTTCAGACATAGATAGATGTTTACTCCAAGAAAGCCTAATATGAGACAGATTATGTGCTAAACCAGATGCTAGGAGTATCTAGAGTTACAGATAATATCCCCATGGTTTAATTCTGTGCAATGTTTTTAACAAATCAGAAATCTGGTCTGCACTTCAGCAGACGTGAGCTGAAGAGATGAAAGAAAAGCACAATGGGGGTTATTGATAATACTGCCCGAGCGGTCTGCTTCTGCATTACACTGTTGCACTCTTTGTTAGAAATGGTACAAGGGAACCAAACAGAATGCAAGCATAGATTCAAGTAGCAACCATCATTTGTCCTCAGTCTTGTAGATCTTCCTAAGAGCAGCCTGAAAAAACATTCAATATCCAAATAAAATCTTTTCCCATAAAGCTGTCATTAAACTAAGTCACCACCGGACAAAATACCCCAACAACAATTATGATTAGAAGTTAGTCCTTGCTACAACATAGGCTGAGTAAAATCTCAATGCTATGACTACATAACTGATTTTTCAAGCTTAAGAAAACTTAGGCAATGCTTAAATCATTATATATTTTATATATAATGCAGTCTTATTTCCAAAATAATTTAAATGTGATATTCTATGACACAAAAGTAATTTCAGTGCAAGAGGAAAAGTTGCATTCATTCTTCAGTCCTTGAAGCAGGAAAAAAAATTGCTTGTTTCTTCGATATGCTGTGATTCATAGCAGAACAAGGGGCAGTGGCTGCAAGTTGGAGCACAGGAAGTTCTGCACCAACATGCAGAAGAATATTTTCACAGTGAGGGTGACAGAGCCCTGGGACAGGCTGCCCAGGGAGGTGGGGGAGTCTCCTCTGTAGACATTCAAGACCCATCTGGATGCCTATCTGTGCAACCTGTCCTAGGGACCCTGCTTTGGCAGGGGGGTTGGACCCAATGAGCTCTGGAGGTCCCTTCCAACCCCTACAATTCTGTGATAACACCTACAGCCTCTGATATGACAAAATGTACGTCAGTATTCCTTCCACAGTACTAAAATATAACCAGAGTCTGCACTCTAGAAGTTAATGTGGACTGAATATTTCAGTGAAGAGATAAGTGGGTACTGTAAGTGTTAATGCTGGGGAGATTGTCCACCATTGTGTGTTAGTACCATGGATTTGAATAACTATTAAGAAAGAAAACCTGTAGAAGAAAGCAAACCTCTCTTCCAAGATCTTCATGCTGTGAGTTTGGCATGAATGTCTGAATATTTCCAGATGAGAGCACCTTTTTTTAAAAAAAAAAATTAGTACTAAATATTTCACAGCATGAAAGGAAAGAAAAAAATTCCACTTTGTGGAAGCATTTTTTAATAATTTTCTCAGCTTGTGACAAGCTCTGCCTGTATGGACGCAGAGAAAGGCAGGGAAACAGCCTCTTGTCCTCTCTTGTTGATGTCCTATTACCCAACTTATCAGAAACGTTAATGAAGTACCAATAGTGATATACTTCCAAATGTTGCTTCATTAAGACCAGAGTTTAATAAATAACTTGTCTGCAATGCTAGATAAAACTCTAATAGAATTATTTCATTATATTACTGGCTTGCATATAGTGGTCTGTGTTCTGTTTGGTTTTCTTTTTCAGAGGAAGGTTAGATTTCATCTGTCAAAGCAATGAAACCAATGATAGTATGATGATACGTATCTTATACTCAACAGGACAGTACTTGGACTTCTCATTCACCAGGAGGTTTTGTTTCCTGTCTCTGAATATGTCTATTTCATCTCAGAAAAGATGTTTCAGTTTTTATACCTAATCTAAGTGCTAACTACTTATTTTGCATGGAAAGGAAAATTCAGTCTGGTTTCTGTATAATTGGCTGAATGAAGCAAAATTCACAGCTATTTCAGCTACACAATAAAAGGCATGATTTTCACCACAAATACATATTGCACTATGGTTATACTGACAGAAATAAATGATTTTTCAAGACCCTGCTTGACTTGTTTTTTTTCCTTTTTGCAGAGATTTATCTGGTAGACTGAAATCTCTAGACTAGATTTTTCTGTTTCTCGAGTTATCTACCCTTCAAAGATTTAACATTTCAGATGTTGTCTTGGAGGTGATTGCTTCATTGTGAAATGAATCTATGAGTCTGCTGACTAGGTAACATGAAGGTATCACACAGGTTACTACAGCCAATTGAAAACGTAGCTGTTTGATCAGACAACTGGAATTCCAAAGAGGCTGACACAGATAAGATAGGTTCCTTTTTTTTTTCTTTTTTTTCTGGAAGGTTTAAGGGAAGTTAAAAACCCTGCAAATGTAACAAAGGCTCAGAAGTGGCAAAATAAGGTGTTTAAAAATAATTCCCAGAGATCAAGACAATTTTAACTTGTAGTAGGCAAGAAGGTTTGTAGTATCTAGTGTATCTACAAGATGAGCAAGTTCTGAGCAGGTAGAGAGGAAAGCCAATCCATGGCCAGTTGATGGCTAAACAGAAAACAAATAAATAATAAAGAACAGGTTTTCAGCTGGAGTAATTCCCTAAATTGGCTCAACAAGTGTTTACTGGCCTGGCTGAAAGAGAATTGTAGGTATGAATGTGTCAGTATGGGGCTGGTCTTTTCAGCATGAGCAAGTACACATACCAACCTAGAGTGACTGTGGGATCAAAGCCCTGAGGGGATACTCCCACAGTACTGACTGTAGGTGACTCTGAGTCACTATGGCTAGGTTTGCAGCACTGTGAGTTTGATGATCAACTCTCCCATTCCCATGTCCTGGGCTGCACCAAAAGGAAGTTGCAAGACATTCTATTTAGGTCATTGATCTCTTAAAAATGCTACAGAATGTGTTTTCTCTTTCTCTTACAGGTGACCCTATATAACCATATCTTAATATAGTGAGTTGTTGACCTTTATGCAGTTATTAACCTATACCATTCATTTTTGAATGAGGTTGACCCCTGTACTGTTAATTTTGAATTGCAGGTAATTATGCCCATCTAAGTTCTGCCTGGAAGTTAACTCTGCTATTACGTATCACATCTGAGTTTTGGTGGTGGTCAGTCTATCTGATAAAACTTGAGTAGCTCAAAGGGCATGGACAAAGTGATCCTTCTCTATATTTCGGGTTTATTATCAAAGGATTCTACTCAATGAGAAGTGCTGGTTATACCTGATTATACAGTACACTCTCATAGAATCATAGAATACACTGAGATGGAATTACAATCATCAGGTCCAACTCCTGGCTTCACACAGGGCCAGCCAAGTCAGAGCGTGTGACTGAGCACATCGTCCAGATGCTTCTTGAACTCAGCCAAGCTGGGTGCTGTGACACTTCCCTGGGGAGCCTGTTCCAGTGCCCAACCACCCTCTCAGTGAAGAGCCTCTTCCTAATATCCAACCTAAACCTCCCCTGTCACAGCTTCATGCAATTCCCTCAGGTTCTATCACTGGTCACCAAGGAGAGGAGATCAGTGCCTGCCCCTTCGCTCCGCCTTGTCAGGAAGCCATAGACCATGATGAGGTTTCCCCTCAGTCTCCTCTTCTGAACAAACCAAGGGACTTCAGTCTCTCTTCATACAACTTCTCCTCCATACCCTTCACCATCCTCATTGCCCTCCTCTGGACACTCTCCAATAATTTTGTGTCCCTCTTGTACTGTGGCACCCAAACCTGCACCCAGTACTCAAGGTGAGGCCGCACCAGCGCAGTGTAGAGCAGGACAATCACCTCCCTGGACCAGCTGGCAGTGCCTTGCTTGATGCACCCCAGGATGCGGTTGGTGGGTATGGTTGTACTTGGTTAGTCTCCCAGCAGATGTTTTAATAGTTTGAACCAATTGTTCCCAATGATATTTTAAAATCTTCCTCCAGATATTTTAAATGCAACTTCCTAGAGTGAAGCAATTAATATTGTAAATGCAGTTGTCTCCTCTGAATAATGTTTGGCATTTCATGGTCTGGTGGTCCTCTTGGCTGGAAAGCATAATGCTCTGTGAGATCTGGCAGCTCCTGGGATTATTCCTGAGAACCATGGGTGATCACTAAGATATTATAGGACATATGGATCCTTGATGCATTTCTTTTGACTGGAAGATGCACATAATACAGGAATTTTTTTTTGATTTAGCTTTGTTTGTTTTTAACGCAGCAATTTGCCAGTGAGGGATGACAAACAGTAATATTTAGGGTTGTTTTTTTGTTTCTTTCTATTTTATAAATTAAATGTGTAAACCAGTGTCAGAATGATTTTCTCTTTGTTTTCTGTGGTAATTTCAGAAAGTAATTGTTGTTTGTATTTTGCAATGACTTCAGATTAATAGTAAATATGCACCATCAATTTGCATTGAAACCATTGTTAGATAAATAATAATTAATTGGCAAAGTGCTTGCTGAAAATGCAAAGTCAATTAACTTGAGCATTGTCTTACATTCAGCTGTAATTTATAAAGGATCAGTCAGTGTGTTTTAATGGTATTTATGCCTTTTCAAGCAGCTATTGCATAGAGCTAACATTAAGTACTTAAAGAACACTTTTAACTCCTGTCATTAATTTTGTTTGATGACATCCAGTAAGTGCAACTACTGCCACCAAAAGGCTCTGCTTATTTTGATCTGTTTATAAATGTATAAAAGAGATAGACATGTAGTTTTAATAGCACTGACACAGATCCTATTGACCCTTAAAGTAAATTTTTGAGGACAATGTTGGTCATGGTCTGAGAATGAGACAGTGCAAATTAATAAAAACAGGATTATCAAGACATAAAAAAATTAAAACCCGATATTTTATTTCAGAGTTATATTCACATCAAATAAAAGTGTTATTAATTCATAGCATCTTTACAAGAAAAAAGTGGTGCCATTATCCCTCATAACTCTGCCTGTGTCATTAAGTTCTGCTTATTGAAGAAGTTTCTTTGCTTTACTGTGTTTATATATTCAGTTTGTGTGCTCTGTGGTAAGGAGAGAAAGGGGAAGCAAGAGGAACATAATGAAAGTAGGGAGTAAGCTTCTAGATTATGAAATCAATTCCTTGCAGACCCTATGCTATGCAACTGTTTAAAAAACTTACTGAGTTTTCTTATAAACGTCTACATTCTTTTGTCTCCATTATTTTCAATTAAAGACTCTTTCAAAATCTGATACGCAGGAAGGCTCAGAGCCCACTTGCAAATTAAATCTCAATTTATTCATGTACAGTTTATCTCCATTTCTTCTTGTGTCAACATTCTCCTTTAGTTTAAGCAGTTATTTTCTCTCCTGTATGTTCATTTCCTTGTTGTGTCTAAACACAGCAATCTTACTCCTCCTCATCCTTTGTGTTGCTGGTCTACTCAAAAAAAAGTTTTTTGTTCATATTTCATGAGAAAAACAATGTTTGGTGGATCGCACTTTGCTGTACCTTTTCCTCTTCAAATTCACCTTAAAGGTGATAGAATATTTTTTTGTCATTGTCATTTAGGTAGCAGAATGGGGAGAAATTTCTTACATGCTTTCTCTACTGTCTTCAGGTAGACGTTGTCCCTTAGCTTGCCAGCAAAAAATATTAACTGCATCTGAAATCAAGAATTATTTCAGCTAAAAAAAGCTCACTAAGTCATGTTAAAGGGCATAGAAAAACACCCACTGACTTTTTGCTGGTTTAGAAACATTATCTTATTAAGTTACTAAACAATTATGCGCATCAGAAGGCACAAGTAGAAACATTTATCCTCCCCTTGACACATATGCAGGGTTGCAATAAGACCATTAGAGGTGCTGAGATTTATGGGTGTTTATAATGGGAATAACAGACCCCTGTGGGTGGCGAAGGGGGAGCAGGAGTCTGAACTCAAGATTGGAAGCCAACAGCTTGAGTTGTAATTAATGCTGAGTGAACATTTTGCAACAAACATCGAGTGGAAAAAATGCTGTGCTTTTGCCTGTTTTGTATATTATCTTCCAGACAGTCTGTAATAAACACACAAAAAATATTTCAGTTTACTTCTGTTAGAAGAACACATTTTTTGTATAAGGGAAATATTGCCAAACCCATTTTTAAATAATCAGTGGGTTTCTGCTTTGCCAGATATACAGAATTCTTTATAGGCTGTTATTAGGGAACCTAAACTTGGCAAACAAAAGGGTACCCTGTCGCTCAAGTAAAATGGACAAAGGGAAGAAAAGGACAAGGACATTTTAAAATCTTCATCTTGCCACCTTAAACAAAAATGAGCTTTTGGCTAAGTACCATAGGAGGACCCTGCATTTAATTATACTTCTGTTCTTTCCACAGGCATTCTGAAAGATGGTGATTCACTGGCTGTCCAAAAGACTTTGCATCCATTTGTGTCACATTTTCACCAATTAATTATACGTGTGTAGGAATGTGACATTATTTTTGTTAGTTCCCGTTTGATCCTTTCTTGGATGATATGATTGCTGGTAGACACTTGAATACATTCCTATGTACAGCACTACTTATAATTTTATATGTTTGCTGAGAATGTAAAATTGTAATCCAACATTCACATCTTTTTCATTTTCTGTAATCATTATCTGTGGGTGTGGTGCACTGCTGTTTGCAAAGAATTATATTAAACTCTTCTAATCTTCCACATTTTGGAAGGTTGTTGCAATTGGAAGATTGTTGATTTAAATGGCTTGCCCTGAATTTCAATTATCTTTTGTGTGTATTAACTAAATTGGTCTCTATTTTGCCTATTTTGTCCCTATTATGCCAATTTCTTCTTATTTTGAAGTCAGCAATTGTATATTGTTTGGCACTTTTTCTCTATTACATTGCCAGGGCAGTGGCTGAATAGTTGAAGAATTGTTCCCCATGGCTTATTGTCCTCCTTACCTCCCTATGTATGTCACATTATTTCCTCTACAGCTCTTGCCAGTTTTACTTAACAAAAAGCATACTTAACAAAAAGTAGTCCACTGTCTGTTGTAAACGATGCACTTGTGTTCTTGTGACTGCTTAGCCCTGTTTACAAGAGCTGTGATGATGGACATCTTACAGCTCTCTGCCTGCCTTGCAGAGAATGAACAGGTATGCTAATTCCCCAGTTTGCTTCTCTGTTTCCAGAAATTTATTTCAGTGTTATGCCTGTAAAGAAAAATATTTCACTAATATTTTGCTTAATAACGTCTTTCCAGCTTCAACAGTATCTATCAATAAAAAAAAAAAAATTAAATAATTTACTTTTTTCTTCATATTGTGATTCCAAGCTGATTTGGCAGCATTTCTGTATTCCTTTGCACTCCTAGCATCATTTTAGGCCTTACAACCATTACCTTTGCCTTCTTGTCAGGGCAGGAAAGTGTAACTGTGACAATTATTTGCCATTTTACTTGACATCTTTCATTTTAACTTTCTGAAACTGCTAAATGCTATGAAAATTAAATCTATTCCACCAGAATAAATTAATCAGTGTATATGCAGCTAATCCTCAGGGACATGAAGTTACAATGTGAGGTATCGCTCTATAGCAAGGTATATAGTTGGAACTGTATCTCCTAAGTTGTTCTTTATTCTATCAGGTTCCTGAAGTGTGTTTGTAGGCAAGATTTAAACTGCTCATGTTTTTAACAGCTTGTTACAATTACAGATTTCATCCTATCAAAGATATTGAGCGTTAGATTAATGCTATCTAGTGTGATCTAGAGAATCATAAGTATCAGTAATCCCTGATATATATCTTTCTTCTGTAATAGTGCCAGGACACCAGAGACCTCTGAGTGGATTATGTTAGTCAAATAATTTAAGTTCCGTTCAAGTCAAAGGGAAAATACTATTCTGTTATAGTAAAGAAGTGTACATATTCAATAGTTAGCACAAATGTACTTAAACTTCTGAAACAACTGCACCTCAGCAGGGCACTTTAGGAAGCCTACATGAACACCACTTTCCGCTTTTCACAAAGTAAAAACTATTCTCAGAAATGTATGCTATTTAGCTTATACCTTGGTGCACATGCTATTTAGCTTATACCTTGGTGCACAGGACTTTATTTAGGAGGAAATTATGGGGTTTGAATGGTGAATTAAAAATCCTGAATGCTATCAAATAGCTTCTGATTACAACCTGATAGATGTGACTGTAATTCAAATTGTCTATAAGGAAAAGTGTGCGTGTTGTCTAGGTTCTTTGTAACCTCAACTACAGATGTTTCATCTATAGTATTAAAGATCAAGGTTTTCATCATTTTGTATTTTGCTATAAAAAGAAGTATCTTAAGAGGGAGCGGGGAGTATGTAAAATCATGGAGAAAGTGCCTTGGCCTTTCAGTGGTACTGATAACAACTGAAGTGAAAGTGAGTTTGATTATAACAATCTGGGTTCGATTAATCTGCATCACAAACTCCCACAGACCTTGACACTAGCTGGTAATCAACTAAGAGGAGGTTTAGAGCTGGATTGCTGGTAGTACTAGCAGTCAGGACCTTGGTTAACTCTCTAGGGCTTGTCTGTGCTTTGATTTATCTCAGTGATAGTAAACCCCCAAAAATACATTCCCAGTGTTGAAACTGAGACATGACTACTGAGAGAGAGGTGTTCCAACACCGCAGGTCACAGCTCTGGTTCTGGTTCTGTACAGGCTTCTCTTGTTACCTGCTGTACTTAATCAGCGGTAAACCAAAAGCTGTCTTTCCACCTTAATTTTTTGCATAGTTGGTTCTAAAGTTGAATAATAAAGAAATAAGCCTTGAACTTGCATGGTCAGATATGATACAGTTCTTCTTCATCAACACATTTATCAAAAAAGGATTAATTTTCATACCTGAGTGGATGTCTAATTAGTTGGGTGCTAACAATGTTTGGCCTCCAAGGATTAAGATGGCATTTCGGAAACCTTTCTGCTCTGCAAAATCTATGCCATGTCAGACAGCTTTACATTAATAAAAGGGACATAAGTTAATATTATCTTTAAAAGAAATTATGAATACTCAAATTTACAGGAAGTCCTCACAATGCTTTATGCACAGAGGAATTCCCACTGTAGAAAGGAGATCGTAAGGAAGTTCCTCCAAATTAGAAACTCCCATTTGGGAATTATACCTTAGAAGAAGTCACTACTCTGAAAAAATGGCATGCAGCTCTAAGAATATGGAACTGTCCCTGTCAGTCCTTAGCTCAGTAAAATACAGAAGACATGCTGGAAATAATTTCAAAAGGCAAAGTATAACATTCCGTGGTGGTTTAGCCCTGGCTGGAGGCCAGATGCCTACCAAAGTCAGTCTATCACTCCCCTTTGTAGTTGGACAGGGGAGAAAATATATGTTGAGAGGTTTAGAAGTTGAGATAAGGACAGGGAGAGATCATCTTGCCATCAATGACATGGGTAAAACAGACTCAACACAGAGTGAAGTAAAGAAAATTAATTTATTACACTACACTACACACACAGTGAAACCAGAGTCGGATAATGAGAAGCACAACCAGATCTTAAAACAACACGACCAGATCTTAAAACACCTTCCCTCCCAGTCCTCCCTTCTTAGCAGACTTTAGTTAGGATTTTGCTCCCTTCTTCCCTCCCGTTGTGGCACAGGGAGGGACAGGGACTAGGGAAAATGGGGTTCTTGGTAGCACCTTCCTCCCACCCCTCCCTTCTTAGCAGACTTCACTCTAGTCATGATTTCATTCCCTTCGTCCCCCCTGTTGTGGCACAGGGAGGGGCAGGGACTGGGAAAATGGGGACTTCGGTCAGTTCCTCGCAAGTTGGTTTCTTTCTTGGCTGGGGGGGAATTCATTCCACACCCTCCCTCTGCTGCACCATGGAGTCCCACCCACAGGAGACAGTCCTCCACAAACTTCTCCAACGTGAGTCCTTTCCCATAGGGCTTTATCTCTTCATCAGCTGCCCCGCAGTGGATCACTTTCTCTCCAGCACCTAGGGCACCTCCTCCCCCACCCTCCCTGGCCTTGGTGTCTGCACAGCTTGTTACATCTTCTCACTCCCTTCTCTGGTGGCAAAATGCAGCTGCTTGCATTTTTTTTAGTCCTATATGTGATTCACAGAGGCTCTGTGACCATCACTGATTGGCTCAGCCCTGGTCAGCAGCAACTCTGGTCTTGAAACGGACAATGCTTACTCTTCTGGGCCTGCAGAGAGCTCTAGCTGCTCCTTACAGCAGCCATTTTCTGCAGTCCCCAGTCTCGCCCAGCACCCAGCTGCGCAAAACTGTGACACATTCATTTTTATTTTATTCTAAATCTGGAAATCAGTTATTTGATTTTGCATTTTAGCAGTGTTCTGGTTCCGGCCTGGTTCAGGACAGAGTTACCTTCCCCAGGCAGCCAGCACAGGGGAGCTGAGCTGGCCCGGGCTGTTTTCTGCAGCAGGTGACATCACGCCCCTGTAAAAGGGCTGGCTGGGGAGGGGTGGCTCTGTGTGGCTCTGGGACAATCTGAGTACGGTCAGGCATCGAGAAGGTCCTCGCGTTGGTGCAGGGCTCGGTGTTACCACCATGTTGGGTCAGTAAGGTACTCAGTGTCATCCCCGTGTGTGTGTGAAATCTGCTGCAGACTGTTATTGTTTGCCTTTTGTGGTGTAGTCAGTACACTGTCCTTATCCAAACCCATGGGGGCTGTGTCTGTATTTCTTCTCTGAGGGAGGGGTAAGTGAACAGCACATGGTGCTCAGCTGCTGCCTGGGGCTGAACCACGCCAAGCAGACTAAAACATATCCCATGCTCCATCCAAACCTTGTCTAGTGTTATGAATGAATTTAGGTTTATCTGGCAAATATTGGTATCGCATTCCATGAGATACAATGGAAAAACGAAAAAATGTGTAAAGCTTACCTCTTACCTAACAAAGTGTTGATGACTGACAAGCTCTGCAGGTTTTCTCCTCACTAAGCTGCAAGGGAATCATTCAGAGGGACAAACTAGGAAAGCCAAGTCATGAGTCAGAGTATCATGAGAAAGTACCAGGCAGAAACCTTGTGTCATCTGCAGGAGTGAACTTGAGGACTGAAGGCTTCACTGCAGATATGTCTGCCCATCTCTTAATTTTCTACATTTCTGACCTACTAAGACTTGAAATGTGTTCTCCACAGAAATTCTGAAAGGGGCAAAAAGGTGCAAAGAGCTTTTAAGCTTAATCATGAGGCTGAGCTGGCACAGCTGAATGGCGGACAGTAGTCTGACCAGGAACAGAGAGGACAATCTTTTGCAGGAGCAACTTGAAGTGCCACAGCTGAACCTTCAGGAGTTTGTCTGGCAGAATGACACCAACCAGCTCCAAAATGCATTCAGGTGCTTAATGTCCTCCTGACACTCACCTTTCCTTTTGCCGAGAAACTCTTTTTGCTCTGCTGCTGTGCTTTGCCCTCTTTGAGAAGTTCAATTACTTTGTCTCTAGCATTGACATTCTTTCAGCTGTGAATAGCAAAGTATCTTCTGCTTAAGATGAAAAATAGGAAAGTGCAAACCAGGGAATATAAATGAGTTTGTAAATTCCTATAAAAGCACCCTATTTTAACCTTCTTTTTCCACTTCATAATATGGCATATAATCATATTATAATTGAACCTCTGATTGAAAGTCAATACTTCATAAAACTAAGAGACATAAGATGATAATTAAAGTAATTAAGCAGGCAATTGTTGCTGAACTTTTAAACTTTCACAAGGAGAAAAGCTATAACATACCAAATGTGAAAAAAGGAGGGTGCAGTAGAATTACTGGAAATGTTAAGGTTACCATTAAAAATTAGTCAACCTAAAGACACACAACAGCCATAATTAAACATACATTTGTTTCTATGTGCATACTGTTAAGTGTACAGTAGGAATGGCTTGAAAAGTATTACTTAATGATAGTTTAAGGAATATGCTTACTCTCCAATGGCAAAATTTTGCAGTAGCTTCTGACTGCCCTCTGTCTGACTCCAATCTAATTGTATGCAGCTCTCTCTTTCCTACTTGCCTTTGATCTATAGATACAGAAAGAGGAATCACTTTTTCTTTAATGTGTCAGAAACCTATCACTTTTGTACTGTATGCATTTCTTTAATGTAGCTATGATCCAAAAGGGCCATTGGCATAAATTACAAGAAGACATGAACACGAATCTGGGCAAATGAATGAATGCAAATAATCTCTAATACAGAAATGTTCTATTGTAAATTAATATTAGCTTATCTTTACATTGTAAGAGAAAGAAAAGAAATGAATGGAAAGGAAGATAGGAAAGGATGTGACTACAGCGCTTTGGCCAGAGGCTTGTGTCACTGATTGCATTTTAACGTTGAGGTTTTTATGCATTCAGAATATTAAAACTTCTATTACATTTTCAATTAAAAACTCATATGGAATACATGTTGTAGTAATAGCATGCTCTCCAAAGAAACTGATGCATGCTCATTTGGAGGAAATGGGAATGTTTTAAATTTATAAACTGAGAGGTTTGCTTAGAGAATTAGCTATATGAACATCTTCTGCAAACATCCTGGGACAGTGCAGACTCTCATTACATTTTCTGTACTAAATTCCATTTCTTGAATAATCTTTGTCTCCTGGGCAATTATTCATTACCATTTAAGAAGAAAAGGCATGTGCTCAACATCAAATAAACATCCAGTCTCTTCAGAGAGGGAGCAGTGCACACTGAACAAGTGGTAAATGCTGATCTGGAAAAAAATGAGGTTTGAACAGAACTTGGGTGAAATTCCATCTCTGCCGAAACCTCGACAGTTTTCTCATGAGTCCTAATGAAGTATTGATTACTGTAGCTAAGGCACTGATGTATCCCACTTGTGCTGCATTATCGACTCGGGTGTTTTTGACAACTTGATTGCCAAATGAACTGATGAATTATGGGGATAATATTTGACATGAACAGTCTTTTTTTTTTTTTTTTTAAATTCAAGGTGGACCCAGTTGCTGAATCAGTGATCCTTTTTAGCTCCTCAGAAGTTTAACACCTTCCCTTTAAACATTCTTCTGTCACCTCCTTTATGAATCTCATCAATTTTTTCAGATTGTATCCATCAGAGTGAGACAGAGGAATTTCTTATCCTAAATGGAAAAATTCACTACATGTTTTCAAACACAATCCTTTTCCATAACTGGACAAACTCAAAACTTTCTTAACTTTTATGGGTAAAGGGAAGATGTAGAATAGCAAGTAGCTTGGGCAGATCACTACCTTTTGTAGGGGAAATAAAGGCTCGGGTCCCTGTTCTGATATTCTCTTAAATCTGAGGTAACTTAGAGTAATAGATGACTGTGCTGTATGAGGCTACCTTTCTATGAAGACGACATATTTAGGCATAAATCTTGTTTTTGTCTCTCATAATTTTTTTTCTAGTGCTGTGGTTTGGATTTAGTATGAGAATAATGTTGATAATACACTGATGTTTTTAGATGTCTCTCAAGGGGATGTGGAGGGGAATGGAAAACAAAAACAAACACTTGTGGGTTGAGATAAGAAAGTTTAATAGAATAACAAAGGAAGAGAATAATAATAGCAATAACAATAATAGCAATAATAATAATAAATCAAGTGATGCACAAATACAATTGCTCACCACATGAAGAAGGAAAAAAAAAAAAAAAAAGAGAATCTCTATGACCAGTCTGTTTCCCAGCAGTGATCCCAGTTCAGGGCTATCTTCCCCAGCATCCTAGAGCAGAATGCTCTGTGGCAGGGGACATCCCTTTGGCCAGCCTGGGCCAGCTGTCCTGGTTTTGCTCTCACAGCTTCTGGTGCACCTGGCAGGGCATGAGGAGCTGAAAAGCCCATGGTTTAGTGTAGGCACTGCAACTACCTCGCAACAACTGTAACCATCAGTGTGTTGTTTACATTATTCTTATACCCAAGACAAACCACAGCACTACAGTGGCTACTAGAAAGAGAATTAACTCTATCTCACCTGAAACCAGGACACCTGTATTCCAAGTGGGTTTAAGTTTCACTCATGTGGGGGAGTTCAGTTTCCCTTAAGGGCAAGAGCAGTAACCAAGCAGTGGAGAGGAGATAAGTTAGAGGCTGAAATACCGTTTCACATAATTGTGAATATAGCAGTCATTCTTCTAGTGACTCAGGTTTGAAAAGAGGCTCTCCAGAGTGAAAACCATCACGCTCCACAGAAACCATTTCTATCCTTTCCTATTATGCCTGCTACTCTCATCAGTCCTGCAATCTGAAATACTGACATAAACTATTGAATTTCTGCCAGCCTGGTGACTCCACTTGCCACTGTCACAACTCCAGCTGGGGAAGTGCTGCCCTACTGCTTGAACTAAGGAGCCTAGCTCCATAGCTGGGACTTGTGAGGTGCTTCTAATCTCTGTAAATGTGTAGCAGCCTTTGAACAGTACATTGTTTCCCCAGGGCACTGAGGGTGTGAAAGGGAGAAAGCAGCGAAATGCCTGGGCAGGGAGGAGACCATAGGGGAGCAGCAGAAGCAGGACTACTCCCCCAGGTGACCTGGTGCAGGCCAAGCCAGTCCATCTCCCCACAAGATGCAGCCCTGCATCGGGCTAGGGTGGTGACATTAATAGGTACCAAAACCCAGACAAAGTGAGGGTTTACGGACACACAGCCACGCAGTATCACCCGTTTGTCCATATGGGACTGCCTGGGGCTGCCAGCCCCGTCCCCAGCAGCACTCGCAGAGCTGGAGCTCCGGCAGGATGGGCAATGGGCACGTGACCATGGGGCACGTGGGAACCCAGCTGAGCCTCGCTTAGGCCAAGGGTGGCACAGACACCCCTGGGGACCCAACAGGGCCCGGTCTGGCACCCAGCAGAGGCAGGTTTAACCACTCTCACTGGGCTATAAGGGTCTCCTTTATTCGAAATTTCCAGCATTAAGATTCATACCTTCAGTTAGGAGAGAAAATCAGTAATGTGCGAGAGCCAGTCACCTGTGAACACTTTGGATGTCTACGCAGTGTAATGACTTGCCTTCCTGGAAAGTAAAAGGCAAAACCAAAAATCTTCAATTCCAGGAAGTCTGGCCTTTTGCAATGTGAAAAGGCAATTTACTGTATTAACAAGTTTTGAAAAGAATATTTTAGCCATCAGTAATGGAGGAAATGCATAATTTTCTGGTACTGCAATAATCAGAAAGGAAAAAATAACTTGTAAATTCAAGTGAGGGTTTTGTGCAGAGAAGAGGAGAAAAAGTTAATCAACTTGCAAAAGAGACAGCATGTGAGGGAGAGCCTGTTTATAGAATTTCTGCTAATACAAGTCCATAAGCTTTTAGGAAGAAATAATTTTGATTTATTAGTTTCTATTAATTATGCTCTTCCATAGAGATTCCTTAGAACATAGTAGATCTCAGCACAAGGTTTCAAATCAGTTTGTGTGACAGAGAGGTTTTCCTGGCTCTTGTTACATTTGTCCCACTTATTATTCAAGGCATTTGAAATGTAGTTTGGATTAAGCGTACAGACAAGTGCATGCTTTGCCTGAGGCTTCAGTTCTCACTAATAAGGAACTAGACTTCATAAAGGCAATTGCATATATTTCACGAGGTTGTTTATTTTATCCTACCTTTAAGAGTGAAAGAAGACAGTAGGGCTTAGCCTGACATTCTTAGCTGGTTATAGTTATAAACTATAGAATTAGTAGGGAATTATTCTGAATTCTATTTCATATAGCACAGTTTTTGACAAGAGATAAAGAGAACTCAGTAGGCTATGATAAATAAACTGCAAAGAACAGAAAAGTTTAATGAAAAGCAGTCACAATGAGGCCTGATATATCTTACCAGTAGTACATATCCCCAGTTACAACATGTATCATAGCAATGTGCTTACATAAGCTTACATGTAATGAATCATGTAAGCTTGCAGGATGAGTAAGACAATCGAATGTAAGTGTGCAAGAGGTTGCAAGAAAAACTAAAAAATATTAAAATATACTTGATAGTTACTTTGGTAAAGAGGAAAAAAAGTTCCCTGAGCTGAAATTATTTGTGTGCATAGCCTACATCATACTGATATAGATTAGCTTAACAGAAGTGTAATTATATTCCGAGATAGTAAGTCAGAGAGTCTGCCTTATTTTCTATTTTGACACAGCATTTCTTTAAACGGGACAATGGTAAGCTGCAATTGCATAATGCCTGAGACTTTTCTGCTTTTTGAAATCACCTTTGCTCATATTGCTCCTTCTCTGCTTCACCTGTCCATTATGACTAATTGCAAAGTAAACTGGGATGCATCTGCCCTCAATCAGTATTACTGTTTGATGGATTTAAGCAGAGATGGAAGGAGGGTTTTTTTTATCTATAAAAACTACTGCTGGAGGAACCTGTAGATACTAGTGCTGACAAGTTAATGTGCCTGTTCCTAGCCCTGCAAACAAACAGTTGGATTGCAAAATCCCTTTGGGCAACCCAAAAAGTGCTTGCAAGGCAGTGCAAAGTCAGTGGAGGGGAGAGAGGCAAACAGGGCTTAGACAAAAAGGAGGGAGAACTTAGTTTTTGTTTTTTCCACTTTTTCTTGTGTTTGTGTCTGGGGTTAATTAGTACAGCTGTGACAAAGTGCTTGTATTAAGGAGAGTTTACTTTAATTAAACTGTGAAAAGACTACTCACTTGTGTCTTCACTCTCCCTTTCTTTAGTAGAAGAATAATTAACACCTGGAACAGGTTACTTTCAGATTTAGAAAAAATCCAGTCCTGGGACCGGGCTTACTATTTATGAAATATAGGGCATACTACCCTGACAGGATATCTGTCAAAAATCCAAATCTGTTCATTAAAAACAACATAATATTTGTAACATTTAATTATTTGGTTTTATTTCTACTTATGCGGCCATTCTATCGGCTGACTGCACAGCCTTCTGCCACTGCAACTGCTCCTCCTTCTTCTTCTGCATAACATAATCACATTAAATTCTGTTAGAAGACATATTCATGGTTCCCCTCTTTGCTGATCTACTGCTCTGTCTTTTAGTCTTTCAGTGGCACTGCTGTCACAGTTCCCTACTGTTCCCCACAGTTCCACCTACTAATTTGACAAAACCAAAACTTTACCCATGCAGTTATCCCCCACTCCCCACCCAAGCATGTATAAGGAAGTTGTATTTCCCTTCTCATTTCAAAATTTAAAAAAAAATCTCTGAAGTGTAAATATTTAGTCTATGTTGTACCTTTTCTTTCTTCAATCCTAGTATCAGTTGATTGACTCTTGCTCAAAATACAAATAAAGAAGCACCTGCTTCAACCATGTCTTGAGACTGTGCCTGCAATTTATTAAAGTATTAGTACAGTAATAAGAATTACAGTATTAAGCACTTCAGATAGCAAAGGCAGAGGGAGAGATTCTTTGCTTTTCATTTGCCCTGATAGGTACAATATTGCCTAAGGAAATATGGTTTTTACTGTAACAATGATAACTGAAAAAAGAATCTTCTCCTATTCCATTTTCTAACAATAATTAGCAAACTAGCCCACCAGCTTATTTTTTTTCAAACATCAGCCTAAAGTAATTTTCAAGTGTGATATGAAAAATTGAATCTGATGTAGCCCTCTGTTGGATTTTTCTTATTTATAACATACAAGTCTTTGCCTTTCTTAATGCTTATATTTCAACCTTTTAAATCTACTTATCCTTGAACAATGGAATTATACAAGCAATTAGGTAAATTTAGATATAAAGAAAGTGAATTCAGCTCAGATGTAATGAATGGATCTTACTTTGCATTTGATTGCAGTTTGTTTCAGACTGTAAATAAGCTAATTCTGTTTATGTTTTTCACTCTAAAAGCAACCATATTGAGTCAGATTTTCAGGAGAGCTCAAATCTCACAGTCTGTCTATGACCAGATAAAGTTCTTTGGAAAGTAGGCCAAAGTATTATGTGGAAATATGACACTCACTGTTAAACCATGGCTGCATTAATCTTTGTATTTTTTTTTTTTTAAACATAACCGTTAGTTTTCAGCATCTTCACTAGTCTGTACTTCTCAGAGGCAGTCTCAACCTGCCTATGGAAAATACTGTGTGTAAGGCATCTATAATATATTATTCTTTCTTGACATATTAGGTTCCCCCAAATTATGTAAAAATGGAATAGGGGGGTCTTAGAAATCAGATAGGAGATGATAGATATCACAGAATCACAGAATCACAGAATTATCAAGGTTGGAAAAGACCTAGAAGATCATCCAGTCCAACCATTCACCTATTACTACTAGCTCCCACTAAACCATATCCCTCAATACAACATCCAGTCTTTCCTTGAACACCCCCAGGGTTGGTGACTCCACCACCTCCCTGGGCAGTGCATTCCAGTGCCTGACTACCCTTTCTGAGAAGTAGTGCTTCCTAATGTCGAGCCTGAATCTCCCCTGGCGCAGCTTGCTACCATTCCCTCTAGTTCTGTCACTGCCTACACGGGAGAAGAGGCCGACCCCCAGCTCACTACAACCTCCCTTCAGGAAGTTATAGAGAGCTATAAGGTCTCCCCTAAGCCTCCTCTTCTCCAGGCTGAACAATCCCAGCTTCCTCAGACGCTCCTCGTAAGGCCTGTGTTCCAGACCCCTCACCAGCTTAGTAGCCCTCCTCTGAACGCGTTCCAGAGCCTCAATGTCTTTCCTGTAGTGAGGGGCCCAAAACTGAACACAGTACTCGAGATGCGGCCTCACAAGTGCTGAGTACAGGGGGACAATTACCTCCCTGCTCCTACTAGTAACACTATTTTTGATGCAAGCCAGGATGCCGTTGGCCTTCTTGGCCACCCGCGCACACTGTCGGCTCATGTTCAGCCGTGCATCAATCAGTACCCCCAGGTCCATTTCCTCCACACAGTCCTCCAGCCACTCCGCCCCAAGCCTTTCTTTCTGAAATAACACATGTATGTAATGTGCCTTAAACTTTTCTCCAGCTTTGAGGACACCTGGTACTATGTCTCTTCTGTTTATTTATTTATTTCAAATAGACCTCAAATTGTTTATCATATACCAACAGCTGTTTCTGCAGCTGGACTGAAAGGTGTGTTAGTCTGAATCACTGGGTGGCAAAAAGAAGCCAACATAAACAAGAGTCTGACTCTACCTTTCCTTTCTGTGATTTATGGCATGCATATTCTTTCCCTGAAAAATCTGAGTGCCTTTCAGTCTTTAAAGTAGTATGCCAATAAGTGAAGTGCAGCTATTTGATTTTATTTGCATAGTACAGGGAGCCTGCTTCATGACTGGAAGTGTCAGTGTGTCTGTGCTCTAGGACAATTTTGGAGAGAGGAAGGGAGGAAGATGGCATGAGTAGTGCTTATTCTTTAATATATCTCTGAATTATCTCTGCTCACATTGCTTATAAATTTACACTACTTTTTTTTTTTTATTTAGCTGATTAAATTCTATTTCTCCTATAGCTGTTGTCCCAATCTTTGTCTTCTTTGTTCCTCATTCACCTGTTTTCCCAGTAACTAATTCATATTGCGTTCTGATGGGCTGCTTGCTATAACATGATTAAAGACAGCAGTACTGTGTGTTACTTTGTAGCTTCTAAGTACTTTTATAGTATTAATTATATTATCCTAACTTTTTAAATCTCTGAAATGGAGGCATTTATTTTCTTATTGAAGGACTTGAGAAGTGAGGCATGGCTTATTTAAGCAACCTGGCCAAATCTGACATAAATCCTTATAGTGGACTAGGGATTTATAATGAGATTGTCTTTCCCCTCACTGATCCCAATTGACTGGTCCAAGCTGTGTTTGCTGTCTTCTATGTTCTCATCAGATTAATTTTCTTATCTTTCCCCTGGTCCTTTTTAATTTCTTTTGTCTGGGTTTCAGCATTTCTTTCAAAAGATTGAAAGAATTATTTGTAGAAGCGATGGAAGATATCTCTTTAAATTTTAAATATCTTTCACTTCTCTGCTAATACAGTTGGAGTGCTGGGTTTGTAGTTTTCATTTTGGTTTTTTGTATTTAAACAGAAGTGAGACAGAAAGTATCAGAAATAGATAACCATATAGCTATGTTTGCTGTCTCTGAATTTGTTTTAAGGTATTATGAGACACACCTGATTCAGATAAGTAGTTTTCTATTTCATATTAGTTTTTTCATATTTTATTCCCCTTAGGAAGACATCAATTCTCTTTTCTGAGTGGAATGTATATTTGATGAAGTTCTGTCTCTTGGTGATCACTTAATTTTGTATTTCAGAAAAATCTTTCTCTACAGTAAATTCTTATGAGAAGCAATTTAGTGATGACATTCTTCTCCTATTCTTCCTTTTGACTGCTTAAAACTGGTATTAGGAAAACATTCAAGCTATTCCGGTTTGTTCAGTCTTTTATATTTTGGGTACAATAGAGAAATTATCATACTGAGTAAGCTTAAGGTGGAATTCCTTCTGTTTGAAGTCAAAATATGAAGGAAGGGGATTAAACTGTGGTTTTATTTAGTTTGGGTTTTTTGCCTTTTAAGGCTCTTGTGTTCTGATTTTAGTTTTCCTTTTCCCATACCACATACTATGAAGTTTTGATTACTTTCTAAATTTTCTGTAACTGAAGTTGTGAATAATAACTTCCCAAATTTCCTGTTATTGATAATAGCTGGAAGAGACCACATAGGATTTATTAGTTGGACAGTTTTGGTGGGTTGACCTGGCTGCACACACATTACTCACCAAAGTTGCTCTATCACTCCCTTCCTCAGCTGGACAGGGGAGAGAAAATATAACGAAAAGCTTGTGGGTCAAGATAAGGACAGGGAGAGATCACACACCAATTACTGTCACAGGAAAACCTAGAATCTACTTTGAAAATTTAATTTATTACCAATCAAATCAGAGTAAGATAATGAGAAATAACCCAAATTATAAACACCTTCCTCCCACTCCTCCCTTCTTCCCAGGTCTAACTTTATTCCTATTTTTCTCTACCTCCTCTCTCTGAGTGGAGCAGGGAGTGGAGGTTACGGTCAGTTCATCACACATGGTTTCCATCTCTCTTTCCTTCTCAGGGGGAGGACTCCTCACACTCTTCCCCTGCATGGGTGTTGTGGTTTTGCGTAGCCGAGTTCTGGTGGAGAAGGGGGGCTGCAAGGGTGGCTTCTGCAAGAAGCAGCCAGAAGCTTCCCCTAGGCCTGACAGAGCAAACACCAGCTGGGCTTAAGGCTGGGCCGGACCCGCTGCTGACCATGGCTGAGCCCATTAGTGACGGTCACAGCGCCTCTGGGAATCACATTTAGGACAAAATAACCCGCAAGCAGCCGCTTTTTCCCACCAGAGAAGGGAGTGAGAAGATGTAAGGAGCTGTGCAAACTTTTATAAAAATCTATATAATGAAGAATAGTCATAACAGAGAGCTTCTTTGGTTTTGTGAGGAAATTTTACTGTCTACAGGAAAAGGAAGATGAAGGATGGCTTTCAAGAGCATGGATCTAACTCTTTATGAATGTGCAACATCAAGGTAAGAATAATTTTTCACAAAGTATCCCAGTTATTGCAGTGTCCCATGCAAGTAAACAAGCAAGTTATGTAGTGACCAAAGGGGTGTGTGTACTGTCTTGGAGTTAATTTTGTCGGTCACTTTTGTGAAGAAATATGTAATTATTTCCTTCTATCTTCACTAACCCCACAAACTTCCCTAGGATCCTGTAGTTTTAGTTTCCTGCATTAATCTTGCAGAAGATAGCAATTTTCTCGTTACTGTTGTTAACTTTAAGACTCTTGACATTCCAGATTTTGAACCAGTCTGTGCATCTTAGAAGTGTTTTAGGAGTAACACTTTTCATTCATATAGAGGATTTCAAGGACAAATGTGCTGGGTGGAGGTGGTGATCAGGGTAGATTGTGAAAGAGTGACTCAGGGTCCTGCTATATGAAGCATTGTGTCTTTAGGCATAGAACATCTTGAAATTCTAGAGGTGAGTTTGAGGGATAAACCTTTGTTTACACCAGACTGGTGAAAAAGTAGAAGGAAATCTTGCTAAATTAATTTACATTAAAATGTAATATGGAGGGGAAAAAAAAAATATTTCTTTTGGCCTGTGCATTTTGGTAGAGGTCAGTTGATTTCATTGGAGACCTTAATGATGAAACATGACAGCATATTTCCTTCTTGGAGCCCTTTCTTTTCAAAACTCTATTCTTTCTGAACTTACCCATGAGTTAGTTTGTTTATTCACCTCAAAAACTCATGGACTTCCTCACCACTTTGAAGACAGTAACGTTGCTTCTGGCGTTCAGATGTTCTATATACCTTTGCAGTCCCGGGCAGGAGCCCAGTTTTAATATTAAAAAACCAAAGACTGAGGAAACATGATACATTTATGTGGTCTGACTTGTAAATTGGTTAGTTTACTTTTTAAAATAGATTGTGTTATAGAATCTCTGGAGCAAAGGTCTTTTTTTTTCATGTTTTGGCACACAAACTGTATGATTTGCTTTTTCGCTATGTAAACACTGCATAATAGTAGGAAACTGTTCACATCTAAATTTCATCTGAGCATTGCTCAGATGATTACACTTGAGTAGAACTCACATGGTAGTGCAGCCATACATTTTTGAGCCCACAAAGCAAATAATGACTAGCTTAAAAAAAATTAAAAATATGTCCATATGTTATAAATTTTAATAATTTACAACAAAGGACAATTATTGGAGGGAAAAACTGAGTAATGCTACAGCCATATTTTTCACCTTTGATTTTCGTTTCCTTGAGTTCAGCTAAAACACTTTATCCTTCTCCTGGGGGTGGAAGACAGAGTAGGACTGTGGTTGAATCTTCTTCAGGTACAAAACTCTGACTTTGCTTTGTCTCCCCTTGTTCTATGCAACCATTGGTTTAAGAATCTGATTTCTTAGAGTGCTATGAAGATTAAAAATCCTGATCTTAGGAACTGTTGTTTTTAAGACTTATTGCATCTGTTTATTTTGTTTTGGTTTTGTTGCTTTCTTTTGGGTTCAATCATTTTCTAAGTTGGAGTAAGGCCATCAGTTTGAAGATTAGGACCCCATACTTTGCCCTGAATTGTTTCAAAACATTTTTTTTTTCTCCCCTCAACTATAGAGTTAGTTTCTGGTTTAGGTTACTGACTTCTATGGCTCTGCAACAAGAACATTGAACTCCAATAGCAGGCAGTTAAATGTTTCTAGTAAAAGAAAATATCTGTTTAGTGACCAATGATTAAGGTGCCCCAAATTTTTACTGTAGTCAGTTTGAATTCCCACGTTATCTTTGTTTAGGACCTCATATTGAATCTTCATATTTGTGAATTTAAGGTAACTCAGCCCAACTATTACAGGGAAAAGCTGCTCATTTTACGTAATTAAAGTAAATCAGGATCAAAGTGGTTTTATTGATTTACTAATGACATGCAATTAGCTGGCAAACGGTGAACTATACTTTCAGGATCAATACGAGTAACAGAATGAATAAACTGCAGTTCTGATGTGTTAATAAACACCCAAATATCAAAGTGTTCTCTCTCTCACACAGATGTACACACACACATACATGGATGCACACATGAACGACTAGGGTCATCCCCACCCCCTGAGCAATGGCGATGACAAGCACACACCCCCTTTCTGGGACTGTATTATCTGTGTGTACTCTAATACTTGCTAGTGCATGAACTTCTGAAAGAGCACCCAAAGACCACATGCACACCTGAGTTGCTACCTGTATCACCTCTGATGGTGGTCTCTCCCCACTGGAGTGCAGAGGTTGCTTACTGTAATCAGTGACCAATAGCCAGGCTGCAAAATCTGGCCAAGGCGGAGGTCCCCACAATCAATGGGTATCTCTGCATGTGTTTGCGTGTGTGTGACTACTGCCAATGTCAGTGGGGGTCAATTTCCACGTCCAGATCTCTTCCCTCACTTATAAATTTGCCTGCTTCTTTTAGATTTCTTCTCAGACCAACTCTTTCACTGTTGCAAGAGTCTCATTATAGTTCCTTCAATACTTTTTACTCTGCCTGATGGTGTTCCTCTTCAATATGATCGGTTTTGGGCAGACACTCTTGCAGACAGTTTTGGTTACTTGATTTATCCTTGTTGTTGACACACATCTTTCTCCTGTCAGCAGCGGTTTTTATCCAAGCCATACAGTCTACGGTGAGCTGTAAAAAAACTCCCACATACAATCTGCTTGTCTTAATCTTTTCAGTAGTAGATTCATAAATGATCAGATATTACCTTGCTTTTAAAACTTGAGTTTTTGTCTCCTATGCTTTCAGGAGAACTGTTATTTCATATACTTTTTTCTATGTGATCCAATAAAAGCTCCTTTTCCAAGAAATTATGATTTGTCAATTAAGATATTGTTTAACAGTTGTATAATCTTGTCTTTTATGGACTTCAGAAACCACTAGCCAGTTGAAGTTATAATTGTCCAATAATTACAATTTCAATTACAAAGCAATGCACACTTTTAGGGCTCCAATTTAAAGGAAAAAAAAAGAAATGGCAAACAAACAAACAAAAAACCCTACTTGAGTTACCAGCACAACTGGCACATAGGTACCAAAATCTTTTGATAACTGGTGTAAATCTAGCATGGGTGCTATGTGATCTTTAGGACTATGAGGAACTAGGCAGTTCAAGCTTTGATGAAAACATCAAGGTAAAAAAATTTAAATCATTTTTGAAAGTAAAACTTACATCCTTTATGATTTTAGCACAGCTTTTGACAGTTTCCTACAGTATTCCTGTAGAGGAACTGTCTGCTCTTGGCTTGGACAGGTGTACTCTTTGTGGGTAAAAACTGGCTGGATGGTCAAGCCCAGAGAGTGGTAGTGAAAGGAGTTAAATGCAGTCACTAGTGGTGTTTCTCAGGGCTCTGTGCTGGGCTGAGTATCTTTATTAATAACCTGGATGAACTTATCAAGTGCTCCCTCAGTAAGTTTGGAGAAAACACTACGTTAGGTGGGAGTGCTGATCTGCTTGAGGGTAGGAAGGCCTTACAGAGGGATCTGGACCTGGCTGAATCAATGGGCCAAAGCCACTGGCATGAGGTTCAACAAAGCCAAGTGCTAGGTCTTGCATTTGGGTCATAATAACCCAAAGTAGTGCTACAGGCTTGGGATAGAGTGGCTGGAAAGTTGCCTAGCAGAGAAGGACCTGGGGATGTTGATTGACAGCCAGCTGAATATGAGCCAGCAGTGTGCCCAGGTGGCCAAGAAAGCCAATGGCATCCTGTATTAAGATCAGTGTGGTGAGCAGGACTAGGGAAGTAATTGTCCCCCTGTACTCAGTGCTGGTGAGGCCCTACCTTGAATACTGTGTGAACAGTTTCTGTTGCTACTGAAAAAAACATTGAGGTGCTGGAGCATGTCCAGAGAGGGGAAACAAGGCTCATGAGAGGTGACTGAGGGAACTGGGGCTGCTTAGTCTGGAGAAGAGGAGGTTGAGGGGAGATCTAATCGCTCTCTACAACTACCTGAAAGGGAGAGGTGGGGCCTGACCTTTTCTCCCTAGTGACAAGTGATAGGACAAGAGGAAATGGCATCAAGTTATGCCAGGGGAGGTTTGTATTGGATATTAGGAAAAACCATCACAGAGAGTGTTGTTAGGCATTGCAACGTGCTGCCCACGAAGGTGGTGGACTGTCCATCCCTGGAGGTATTTAAAACACCGTTATATTTGGTGCTGGGGGACATGGTTTAGTAGTGGATGGCAGGTTAGGGTGATGGTTGAACTTGATGATCTAAAGGATACCATCAAACCAAGACAATTCTGTGGTTCTGTGATTCTATGATACGATGGTTTAGGATTGAAAAAGTTTCAGTTGTTGTTTTAGACATGTTGTGACAGTTATAGTAGTAAGGATGTTTGCACAAAAAGGGTAAGTTAGTTGCAAGATAGTCAAAGGAGTTCCAAAAGTGTTTGGAGATCATTTTCCCAGTTGTTAACTTTGCTCTACAGAATACATATTTTCTGACATGTACACTCCTTTACTCTAGTTTTTAAAAATGCTGTAACCCAGGATTTTGAGAAACCTTAGCAATTAAGAGCTTGCTTGTGTTTCAAAGGACTGTCAAAAGTGTATTGTTGACAGCTATTTTGTAGAGATAAGCATATTTTAATTAAATATCATCACTGGCTGAAATAATTTAATACTAACCCTCTTTTCTTCCATCTTCAACCCCTGATCTGTGTCCATGTCAGATGTTGTATTGGTCTGTTTAAATTTATCTGGTTCCTTATGGGCTTATTTTCTATTGTTTTGCATTTTTGGAAGATGAGTAAAAGAGCTTTTTATTTTATCTTTTTAGTTTACAGCTGGGATTTTATGTGGCACAGAACTCTGCAATAGCATCTGTGCATATCAGCCCACCATATGGGTGGGAGGGAAATAGCTTAATTTAGTACATATGCATGAAGTAAATGAAGACTTGACTATTGCTGGGCTACAAAGCACTAAATACTATTGAAAACAGAAGGCTGGGGAAGGGTTACAAGAAACCAAGGGGCAAATATGATTTCAGTGATATTATACTGCTTCTGCTAGGCATTTCTTCAGCATTTATCCAAAGCAGTGACTCAGCAAGCACATGTCTAGTCAGAAAATCATTAAAGGTTACAGCTTGACCACTATGTATGTAATGACATTGACTAAAAGTACAGCTGAGGGCCCAGAGGCTTACTTTTGTTCCAGAGAGACAGAGTATCAGCTTCACTGATTCAGCTAAAGGCACCAGCAGTCCCAAAGTAGTTTCACTGATAACATACATCCAGCAGTCTAAATCTTCTGACTTCTTTTTTTTTTTTAAACTGACTTTGACTATTACTCCTTTTAAGTCCTCTCGTCTGTTATCACAATAGGTCAGCTTTATATCTAATTTTTCTGACATAAGGGACTTGTCTAAGAAGATGGTGACTTTTACAGAGATTTGTTTTGGAGATACAGATTGGTATAGAGCTGTAAAAAATAATTCCATCACCTCTGAGTCTCAGGTAATTTCACTTGCCAAAGTGCTAGAGTTGTTGAAAGAATATTTCGTTTATGGCTATAACATAGCTGGTAAAGAGACAGATATGTCACCAGAGAAGATAATTACTTCTTATGGAGTTCAAGTGACATCGTTTGATGTGAAATTGTCATGCTGCTGCTCCTTCTTTAGCAAAGATATGGCAATAGTCAAAGTCCAAGTAATCTGCTATCTCAAATAAATAACAGGTTGCAGAGCACTTGTGAAAAACCTGACAACTGATCTTGGTCAGGCCAGAAAAAGTGCAGAGGTGTTAATTTCTGTAGCTCATGTTGTATCTCCAAATATTAATCCAAAGTAGCTTCCTGAGAAAGAACAGCATATGGTTGTGTGAGGTGGGAATAGCTACAATTCTCTAGAAAAGGTGGAAAGCATCATATAGTTGAGGTCTTCCCAAGCCACTAAAGCGCATGCCTATCCTTTCTTTTTTGGTTTTTTTTTGCTATTAGCCTTACAGAGGGGACCTGGAAAACTGAAGCCTGCTGACTTTTGGTTGTGCTTTCAGTGAGTTAAAAGTAAAATTTTAAGGTGGGGTTTGGTTTTTGGTTTTTTTGGACCTAAAGAAATAGGCACTCATATTTAACAAAGATGAGATGAATTAAGTTTTCAGAATGCGATTGTATGATGTCTAATACTAGTCACTAGAGAAAATGCATAAATGGTTCTTGGATGAGGGTTGGAATACCTCAATCTCCTTCTTCCAACCCAACAAAGCACAACTGGACCAGAGCCAGATACATCTTTTCTGCTCATCTCTATTAAATTTTGAATTATTTTCTACACAGTGGAAGATGTATTTTAAGTAGCTACATAAAGAATTTAAAGTGACTGTCAGCCTTCCAGCAAAACCATTTAAATAAAAAGCTATGCCTCTTTCTCTGGGTTGCGTATAAAAAGGATTAGGTCCCATCTCTAGGGATTGTCAATAATAACAACTTCAGCTTATTTTCTGGGATATGTAGGATTCTTCTTAACATTCCTATTCCTCAAGGTAATGATTTGCATGTAACACCAAATGAAGTTTTTATCAGAGCTGTGTAACACATGGCACGATGCAGCACAGCGTGGAGGTCAGTTCCTAAGAGAAAGTTATAAAGCTGAAAATAAACTCATAATTCAAGCTCTGTGCTAGTGTAGCAATACTACTTGCCATTCTGGAGTTACCATGCTAAGTAGTGTCTATGGGAGCTTTTCGTTTTGTCATATGGGCATACTTTTTTATTTCCAAAAGTATGTACCTGAATGTGTAGGCACTGAGGTGTTGGAAGGCTTTTTGTCTGCTAAATTCTAAATTCATGAGTCAGTGGTGCATTTTTAAACATTAGCTGTAAGTAATGCTGAATGGAAAATCCCCTCTTGAATAAGCCTTTGGTGCGCAGGGAAAATAAAACCTAAAAAACTGACTGAAAACCTTTCAGGAGGACAGTCTAGAGTATTTCATAAGAAGATGGAAAGAAGGAAAGAAGAAAAGAAAAAAAGAAAGTAGGAAAGAAAAGGCCATTTCATATAGTCAAAGCATTAGTTATTTATTATACATTGAATTTTATTTTGATAGACCCTAGTCACAATATAATATGTAATGTGACAGGGAACCTAATAGTGAAAACATAAAAAGTGCAGGCATTTTAAAATATATGCTAAAGCTAATGGTGAGTTTTTCTTTGAAGTGGTTTTCATGTTTTCCTCTGGAATTGGCATAAAGTTTCTAAGTTTACTTTTATCTTGTGAAATATAGAAAACATTTTTGTCAAAATCTTTACTCAGTTTTGTCCTCTTATGTGCCATGTTTTGGCACATAGACTGAAATTTATTTATAATTTTTAAAACAAAACCAAAGTGTCTTAGTGTTCCTAAAATAAGATTTTCATAGAAAAGTTGAACAGTAAACTTAGTGGTAAGTTATTCCAACGCCAGGATGAGACAATGACATCCCTTGACTTCTGAAATGCTGCCCAACAGAATCTGACAGATGAGTAATCTGTAAAATTTACTTCCTACTCTGTAAAACAGAATATAGTGATGTGAATTGTGAATAACAATAGAAAAAGTGGACAACTTGTATCATTGAAGCATGATGCAGTGGTCATACAAAGTATTAAGCTAGTCTATTACTTCATAGCAGATGAACTTTGTTACTTCTTATTCAGTATCTTTGAAATTATTTTCAAGGTTAAACAGTTGAAAGCCTAATGTCTTTTTTCACAATTGGATTGCACAAACATCCCAGATAGAAGACACTTAAATATTCAATTGGTGCACTTTTTAGCTTGCTCTGCACCAGCTACCTAAGCAAAACAGATTTTTGTCTAAATATGCTAACATCATCCCTTAACAAAAGAGACAATATAGAAATTTCTTTCAAAAATTATTAGAGGGAATAAAAGAACAAAAAGTATTTAATGAAAATTCAGTTGAAAATAATTGATAAATAGGTTTGGTCTTCATGCAAACTCTCTTTCAAACCAGCTTGTGTAAATAGAAATAGTGGAAATTCACAGGAGAATTTTTTGTAGTGTCTGTGGACAGTAACCATTTCACTAATACTGTTAACGAATTTTAAGAACAAACATATTTATCTATATTATTTTCCTGCAAGTCTGAAGAGATTTATGGTAGAAACTTGATATATGCTTGTACTCCTGAAGTCAGACACAATGTTTTAAGAACATTCAAGTTCAGACAGCTAAAGTAATCCATACATCTGTAGAGTCAAAAATTTGCAGTGTCAAAGAGGCTTGATTCAGACAAATTCGCTGTCAGTGAAATGTGCTTCAGACTGCAACCTGAGTTCCAAAAATTTGAAGCTCTTCATTTCCAAATTGCTTTCTCCATGATTGTGTGTTTTTTTAAGTTATATAAATTATGTATTGTAGAAATACATTTAGTACTTAAACACACACAACTACATGAGCATCTGAAAAATGCACGTATAAACCACAAGCAGAAATGCTGGCCGTGGGCCTCATCAACAACCTCCTTGTTATATTTATTACCATGGGTCCACCCTGTTATGTTCAAACCTCTCAATACAGCTAATGTAGTGGCAGCAACATCTTCTCCAGCTGAAAACATATTTAGCCTTCATCTTTCTTGTTGCAAACCTGCTTTTTCCTCTTAAAATATAGAATGGCTATCTGGGAGATGGTTAAGCAGAAGATCAGATTCTGTTCAAATGGGGAAGAGTTTCAGCAGGAGTTAGGTGAAATTCAGCTTTTTACTCCACAATTGCTACAGGTGTTATAGCATCAGAGCTTGTGTGGGGGTAGAGGGGGAGGCAGTGCAGAACTGGCAGGACTGGGCAGTCTCACAGAGGCTGAGGATCAGCGTGGGCAGGCTAGCTGAGAATGGATCTGAGGGGCTGCAGAAGATAGCTTCAGGAGTTGCACTGGCCTTTTTGCTCTATATCTCCAGGCATTGTTATCAGCAACTGGATGAATTGACTGAACTTCTCCTTGGCTCACTTCTGGTTCATTTCTCTGACCTTTTTTTTCATGTCTTCCTATTTTCAGGCTACCGAATATCATCTCATCCTAAGTGTTTTTTGGGTTTTTTTTTATGATATCAGAACTGTCCTGCACACTTCTTTTACAGAGTGTGAGGAGGTGGAAGGGAGACTAGCTAGATAATTTGTAAACCTCAACTTTACAGCAGAAAATAAGGTGGAATATAGATATTGTAGTTTTGTTGAATCAGTGGGCATAAAACTTTTGATAATTTTGTTTCAAAAGAGAATTATTTTTAATTAGATTGCTGTTGTGTGTTAATCTTAGTAGGCAGCTAAGCACTGAGCTGTCATTCTTTCACTCCTTCTCCCACCCAGTGGGATGGGGGAGGAGGAAAAGAAGAGTAAAAGAATGTGTGGGTCAGGCTAAAATGTCTTCATAAGAGAAGGAGAAGTAGAAGAAAAGAGAAAGAAAATAAACCAGAGGTGATACAAAGGCATTTACCACCACCTCTCATGGGTATGATGGTGTCCAGCCAGTTCCCAGGCCAAAGATGACTAATGTCCCAAACCCCATTCTTTTCCCTTTGCATTGCTGATCACAATGATACAACTCTTCAGTTAATTCAGGTCATCTGCCTGGTTGCATTCCCTTCCAACATCTTCTGCAACCCCAATCTATCCACTGAGGGTGCAGAGTGAAAAACAGAGAAGCAGCACCTCATGCTGTGCAAGCACTCTTCAGCAATAGCTACAGCATTGGTGTGTTACTGTCCTGGTTTTGGCCAGGCCAGTGCTGTTGTGGTTGCAAACCTAAAACATGGCACTATACAAACTGCTATGGAGAAAATTAGCTCCATCCCAGCCAGACGCAGTGCAACTGTGATACATAGTTAGCAGTGGTTGTAATCTGCATGTTGTGCTACTGTAACATTTCAGATTGTTAATTTTTCAGACACTTATATGTGTATGTGAAGCAGATATAGTTAACAAAAGGAACTGTTGTGAATCTGGTGCGTTTAAGATTTCCTATAATTGCATGCACATATATAGACACACACAAGCTACATGCAGCTCTTCATATGCATGGTAATGGAAGTATACTTTATGCTCTCTTTTTTTTCTTTTTCTTCTTTTTTTCCTCCTTAGCTCATATTCTTCTAGGCTTTCCTACTTGAGCACAAGCTCTCTTCAACTCCCAGCTATTGAGAAGTACTTTTATGTAAGAGAAGGATAAGCTTTAAACGCCACGGAATGGGTATAGAACAAAATTCCAGAGTACTGCATTCTATTCTTGTATATACCCTTTAGCCATTTGGTTCAGGCATTGCTGAGGCTGTGAGAAGTATTGTGTATCATACCTCTCTATTTTGGGTGTTATTTAGTCCTGTTTTGTAACACTCATCCAAGCCTTGCCCTCTGGAACAAGACCCATCATGTAACGGAAGTTGTCAGTTGTGTGGTAGCTACCAGTTTTTCCTAAACTAGGTCTGAGGACCCTTCTGTTCCCAATGTGTACTCCCCTACCAAATGCTGTTAAGATTTCGTCCTTGCCTGCCTGTGCCTTAGGGGGAGAGCAGCGTATGTTGTTGATACTATCCCCGTTAGAGCATGACAGTTACTGCTGCCTGTTCTCTTGGCTTTGATTTCCAATTCCTTTGGTTCAGTGACTTCTGAATTAAATATGTCCAGATGCTGTGTTTCATTTATTGTGGGTGCCCATGTACACAAACAAATAAATGTTTGTGTTACTAACCTTTGTGTGTGGTAGGAGCAATGAAAACATTTAAAGGTAACAAAACCAAGACAAAATCCTCTGAATAACACAGTGTAATTCTAAGAGTAAAAAATGTAATAAAATGTGTTATTTTTCAGGAATACATACATATCTTCTAAAATATGAAAATAAATTCATATTTGTAGGAAATAGATACAGCAGTTCTCTACATTCCCTATCACTGCAAGTATTGCTGTATGTATTTGTTCATTTTTCTTTTTTTTAGTAATCTATTTCTACATTTCCAGCATCTTATGTAGCTTTCCTTAAAGCTAAATATATGCTGAATCTATTTTTTTTTACCAGAAAAGAAAGATGGAAAGGATGTGTATTTGAATAGTTCAGCACTTTTTTCTATTTTTTTTCCCCGAATGATGTTTCAAGTCCTTAGACACTGTATTACAGTTAAATTTAGTCTCTTGGAAATGCTGCAGTCTGGTAAAATTGACACAAATATACTATTAACAAAGAATTTATTGATTCACTTACCAGAATATACATTAATAAAAATAAGTCCTCATTGCAGCTTGAGAAGTATTTTGTGAAAGAGGGGGCACATTGTTAGAAGGACTTTAAAGCTAATTGGTATGATTGTAATGATTTCAAAAGGCTGTTTCACAAAATCATTAAGGCTAGAAATTAATCTTTGAGCTATATTAACTCAGAGACTTGCACTTTCTTCACACTTTGCAAGCACAACCAAACTGCCATTAAGTTCAAGGTGCCCTCCATGATGCTTCATCAGAAAAGTGAGTTCATTTAAGAGTTTTATTTCAGCAGCATGTAGCTTTAGACAGACTAGGATCCTATCATGATTGGCAGAGTAAGTGGATGCACGAGTGATGTGCATCTGCGGGAGTCAGAAGATTTGCAAGTCACAGCAGGGTTTGAGGTTGCCCAGCTAACTGTTATTGTAGCAGTATGCTTATCTCTGACTCAAAATAGTTCTTCCTAAGCCTGACTAAAATAAATATACATGCCTTAATTATAGATTTGGAGTTACTGCACAGTACCTAGGTCAAACACCAGTCCTTTGAATTCCTCTTCTGTGTTAGCAGTTCTTTCTTATCTGTCTTCTCAGATACGTTTTAAGACCTGGTTCCAGGACCACTGTTTTACTTGTCTCTAGCCAATGCTACTTTATTCTTTCCTATATACATTTCCTTAAAGATGTGTAAAAGTTGATATAGCATCTCTTTGCTTGGAAGCCACTAGAGAGATAGGCAGCTGTAGCGACTGATTCTGTAGATAGCAGCCTTGTGCTATCACCATCCTGGCTGAAAATTTTCTAGACCTCCTTTCTTCACAGGTAAACTAGAAATGTCTTCAAAATAAAGATATGTAATGCTATTAAATGGAAAAAAAAAAAGAAAAAAGAAAAAAGAAAAAAGAAAAAAAGAAAAAAGGCATAACCAGAAGGATAAGTAGAGCGAGCCATAACACAGTCAGAATAATGGGCTAGGAAAATAAACCCGAACAGCTGTAGAAGAGGAGAGCAGTTCAATTATTCTTATAAATAGACACAATTGTTAAGATTGTCTATTTTAATTTGATTTAGATGTGTCCAAAAGTCCTTTTTAGTCTTTAACCACTGGCTTTCTTGTTTTTCCCTGCTGTTGCTGTGGGAATAAAATCCTGTAGTTTTCTCCCATCTGAAAGGAGACATCTGATGGTCTTGGGAAGGTTTAGGAACAGAGAGAGACCTTGGAGCTGTGCTCTCTTTGTGTCAATAGCTTGCAGTACTGATGAAAAAAGGTGTTTATTTTCCCTACACTTTCTGTCCTCTGTGACGGTTGTATAATACTTGATCAAAAGAGTTTGGCCAGATGTACCCTTGTGGACCTACTAGCTACCCCTGGTTTTGTTTCTGCCATGCTGGTTTAACTAGCAAATATTGCCATTTTTCTAATGTCAGCCTTTTGGGGTTTTTTTTCTGAATTCTTCCCATCTAAAATTTTCTCTTGGATATCTGTCCAAAATTCAACAGGTTTGATAGTTAAACTTGGCACCGTAGGAGCATGTTTAACAAGAAACTCTAGACAGCAATGAGATTATTTTATTATCAAAGGATACAAGAGCTGAGAACAAGACTAATCTGACTTACTCCATTTGCCATTCCTTAGAATACACTTTTACAGAGCTGTCTTGTCCAGAGGGAGTTTGATAAATGGGAAGAATCAAGCCCAAATAGGCTGAATTAACCAAAACGTGCAACATAAATCTCCCAACCCACCAAATTTTGTCCTTCGTTAATCTTCATTAAAATAATAGGAAATAAATGTTCTGTGTGATTGACGTGGCCCTGGGTGCTTATAATTTATCATAGGCACTGAGTCGGTACTGCAGTTGGGACCTTGCATAAGCACGCAGTCTTGCCTTTGTATTTTTCTGATAGTATCTCTTTCAAATTGTATTTATAAAATACAGTTGAGGCATACTGAGAGAATATAATAAAAATTGTAGGTGTGATTCTACACAGTCATGGAGCATGGCGATCCTCAAGCTGGTTCAGACATGTGCCAGTGCTGAACTATCTGTCTGACAGACAGCGGTGTGAAAAGGGCAGACTGATGGGCAAGTTTGCAATAACCTTCTTGCTGAGGAACTTTCTTTGTAGCACAGTTAGCAGAAGGCTTGTCCTGAAAAATCAAAAAAAGCTTGTGCTTTCTAGGTCTTTATAGTCCAATTTAAAGCTTTTGTACATTTTGCTAGTCTGCTGTAAGGTGGATTGGCTCGTTTGTTGTTTGGATATAGGTCACTCTGCCAGTGGGGTACTCTTTATAGGCCTATCATGGAATTGGATTGCTGTGGGATGGGCCTTACTCTATTTGGCAAAGTTCAAAAGCAGGCTACATGACCTCAATATCTGTCAGTAGGTTTGTGGGATCAGTAACCTAGAATTCAAAAATATATCTTTGCATAATACCTTCTTTCTCTTTGGAGGGGAGCTCTTCCATCCTTTAAAGTGCAACAGAGGAGGATTTCAGCAAGAACACTTCTTATTTCCTTTTTTAAAAAAATGTGCACATATATCTCAACTCATCCTTGATCAATGTGCCTGCTGGCTATAAATTTTTCTTTAAAATGGATGGCAACAAAAACGTTTTTTCTAGTTGCTTTTAAGATACCCGTCCTTACAGCAGATAATCATACATGCAAACTCCTCTGATAAGATAGAATCAAAATGCACTAGCATGCTGTCGTGGTTTTGCCCCAGCCAAGGGCCGCACCCCACACAGTCGCTTGTACTTTTAAAAGGAAGGGGGAGGGAAAGTTGGGGGAAGGGGAAAAGGGAAGGAAGAAAGGAGGAAAAGAAACCACAACCTATAAACCAGAACCACGCAGGTTGGGATAAGGATAGTTTACTAAACAATAACAGAAAACTAGATATAACAATAACATAAGTTTAAAGCACAAAATAGATGAAACTGGTGATACACAATGCAATTTCTCACCAAACCACACAACTCAGGCCGCACAGCTTAGAGCCCGTCCCGGACAACCCGACCGCCCCAGAAACTGCACGTCCTGGCGTTGTCTCCCCCTCTTCCCCCCAGTCCCCCCTTATACCGAACATGACGTAACTGGTATGGAATATCCTCTTTGGCCAATTCGGATCACCTGTCCTGGCTGCGCCCCCTCCTTTCTCACTAGTAAGGAAGTATGCAGAGCTGAGAAAGGTCCTTGATTGCCCGGCAACAAATCGGAAAACATCAGGGTGCTATCAGCACTATTCTCATGCTAACACCCAAACATGGCATTCCATCCACTGCTAAAAAAAAAGTTTAACTCCATCATAGCTGAAACCAGGACATTATCCACCCCTTATTCCATACCATTTACGTCATGACCAGATCCAACAATTTTCCTTGGGTATAACCAGTTTCGTGTTTCACACACCCATATATGTATGTACACATGTATGCACACATATGTGCATACAGATCTTATTCCCTCAGTCTGTGAATCATCCCTCTGAAGTTGTTGAGTTCATTTAGTCCATGATTTCCAGGCTCCATTTGTCGTAACAGTTTCTCAGGATAGTTGTATGTTCCATTGGCTCGTTGCACGCTGCATCTCAGGCTCTTGACTGATACACCTGGCATGGTCCATGCTCATAGTCTGTGGGTCAGAGTTTATTTTCAACAGGAGCAAAAAGTTCTTGAGAGGCCAGGCTTTAGTTCCATCATCATGGCACTCATTCTTCATTAACTTGTATGACTCCGGCTATAATGCTATGGTACAACATACAGCAATCATAACAATAATGAATATACAATAATGGGTTATTTGGCAATTATTATAATTTCTACTTCATTAATTATATTGGCTATTCTCACCCAAAATCAAATCCCCTTGAGGTACACATCGAACTTCTCCATCCCTCTGCATTACCCACCAAGTACAGCCAGGTCCTTGAGCAAAAACAATTCCAGACATGGGTTTACCTTTGCCTGAAGCAGGGATGACCCAAACTCTCTTTCCCAATACACTCTTCATATGCACTACTGGCACTCTGTCTCCCTCTACAGTACGTGGAAATTTTGACTGGGCAGGGCCAGCCCGATTGGTAGATCCCCTAGAGTTAACTAACCACGTGGCTTTGGCCAAGTGTGTATCCCAATGCTTGAATGTCCCACCACACATTGCTTTCAGTGTAGTTTTTAAAAGTCCATTATATCGTTCAATTTTCCCAGAGGCCGGTGCATGGTAAGGAATGTGGTACACCCACTCAATGCCATGCTCTTTGGCCCAGGTGTCTATAAGAGTGTTTCGGAAATGAGTCCCATTGTCTGACTCGATTCTTTCTGGAGTACCATGTCGCCAGAGGACTTGCCTTTCAAGGCCCAGAATTGTATTTCGAGCAGTGGCATGGGGTACGGGATATGTTTCTAGCCAGCCGGTAGTTGCCTCCACCATTGTAAGCACATAACGTTTGCCATGGCGGGTTTGTGGGAGGGTGATGTAATCAATCTGCCAAGCCTCCCCATATTTATATTTCATCCACCGTCCTCCATACCAAAGGGGCTTTAACCGCTTAGCTTGCTTGATTGCAGCACATGTCTCACATTCGTGGACAACTTGTGCGATGGCGTCCATGGTCAAGTCCACCCCTCGATCCCGAGCCCATCTATATGTTGCATCTCTCCCTTGATGACCCGAGGTATCATGAGCCCATCGAGCCATGAATAATTCACCCTTACGTTGCCAGTCTAGATCTACCTGAGCCACTTTAATCCTAGCAGCCTTATCTACCTGATGGTTGTTTTCATGTTCCTCCATGGCCCGACTCTTAGGTACATGGGCGTCGACATGACGTACCTTTACAACAAGTTTCTCTAACCGAGCAGAGATATCTTGCCATAAGTCATCAGCCCATATAGGTTTGCCTCTACGCTGCCAGTTGTTCTTTTTCCACTGCTGCAACCACCCCCACAGGGCATTCGCCACCATCCATGAATCAGTATAAAGGTAGAGCCTTGGCCACTTTTCTCTCTCAGCAATGTCCAGGGCTAACTGGATGGCCTTCACCTCAGCGAACTGGCTTGATTCACCTTTTCCTTCAGTGGCTTCTGCTACTCTTATAGGATTCCATACAGCGGCTTTCCATCTCCGATGCTTACCCACAATGCGACAAGACCCATCAGTGAACAGGGCATATCGCTTCTCATTCTCTGGCAGTTCGTTGTAGGGTGGGGCTTCTTCAGCGCGTGTTACCTCCTCATCCTCTGGTGACATCCCAAAATCTTTGCCTTCTGGCCAGTCTGTGATCACCTCCACAATTCCTGGGCGATTGGGGTTTCCTATTCGAGCCCGCTGTGTAATTAGTGCAACCCACTTGCTCCACGTAGCATCAGTGGCATGGTGTGTAGAAGGAACCTTCCCTTTGAACATCCAGCCCAGCACCGGCAGTCGGGGTGCCAGGAGGAGCTGGGCTTCAGTTCCAATCACTTCTGAGGCGGCTTGAACCCCTTCGTAGGCGGCCAGTATTTCCTTTTCTGTTGGAGTATAATTGGCCTCAGATCCTTTGTAGGCCCGACTCCAAAACCCCAGCGGTCGACCTCGAGTCTCCCCTTGTGCTTTCTGCCAGAGACTCCAGGTCGGGCCGTTCTCCCCAGCTGCAGTGTAGAGCACATTTTTAATATCTGTCCCTGTCCGGACAGGCCCAAGGGCCACTGCATGGACTATCTCGCGTTTGATCTGCTCAAAGGCTTGCTGTTGCTCAGGGCCCCATAGGAAATCATTCTTCTTTCGAGTTACATGGTAGAGTGGGCTCACAATGAGACTGTAGTTTGGGACATGCAGTCGCCAAAAACCTATAACACCTAAGAAAGCTTGTGTTTCCTTTTTGTTGCTTGGTGGAGACATAGCTGCTATTTTATTAATAATGTCCATTGGGATGTGACGACGCCCATCCTGCCATTTTATTCCTAAAAACTGGATTTCTCGCGTAGGCCCCTTGACTTTACTTCGTTTTATAGCAAAACCGGCTTCTAAAAGGATTTTAATTACCCTGTTTCCTTTTTCAAAAACTTCCTCTGCTGTGTTGCCCCATACAATGATGTCATCAATATACTGCAGGTGCTCTGGTGCTTCACCCTTTTCCAGTGTATTCTGGATTAGTCCATGGCAGATGGTGGGGCTATGTTTCCACCCCTGGGGCAGACGATTCCACGTGTATTGGATGCCTCTCCAAGTGAAAGCAAACTGTGGCCTGCACTCTGGCGCCAGTGGGATCGAGAAGAAAGCATTCGCAATGTCGATTGTGGCGTACCACTTGGCTGCCTTCGATTCCAATTCATACTGGAGCTCTAACATGTCTGGCACAGCAGCACTCATACCTGGAGTGACTTCATTTAGGCCACGATAATCTACTGTCAGCCTCCACTCTCCATTGGACTTCCTCACTGGCCATATGGGACTATTAAAGGGTGAGTGGGTTCGGCTGATCACTCCCTGATCCTCCAGTTGACGAATCAGCTTATGGATGGGAATCAGGGAATCTCGGTTAGTACGGTATTGTCGTCTGTGCACCGTCGTCGTAGCAACTGGCACTTGCTGTTCTTCACCCTTCAACAACCCCACAACAGCAGAATCCTCCGAGAGTCCAGGCAAGGCACACAATTGTTCAATTTCTTCTGTTTCCAAAGCAGCTATTCCAAAAGCCCATCGGTACCCTTTTGGGTCTTTAAAATACCCTCTACGTAGATAATCTATACCTAAAATGCACGGAGCTTCCGGACCAGTCACAATGGGGTGTTTTTCCCAGTCCTTCCCAGTTAGGCTCACCTCAGCCTCTAGCACAGTTAGTTGTTGGGATCCCCCTGTCACTCCAGAAATACAAACAGGTTCTACCCCTTCATGATTCGATGGCATTAGAGTACACTGGGCACCAGTATCCACCAGAGCTTTGTACTCTTGTGGGTCTGACGTGCCAGGCCATCGGATCCACACAGTCCAATAAACCCGATTGTCCCTCTCCTCCACCTGGCTGGAGGCAGGGCCCCTCTATTGCTGCTGATCATATTTGTTTTCCACTGGTTGCATAAAGGACTTAGAGGTCCCTTCAAAAGGATCAGGCACATCAGACATATAGGTAGGCCTTCCAGTTGGTCTAGGGAACTGCCCAGTAGAAACTGGTGCAGCCTTCTTCCTGGCAGAATCTCGTTGTGCGAATGTTTTACCCCGCAGCTCATTTACTGGTGCTCGAAGGGCTGAGGTGGGCTGCATATCCCATTTCCTCATGTCCTCTCCATGATCAAGCAGGTAAAACCACAATGTACGTCGTGGTGTGTATTCTCCCTCTTGGAACGATGGACGCTTTCTCCCAGTAGCTGCAATATTGCTCCATATGGGTTGGGAGTTGGACACATTGTTGTCAAGTCGTTGAACCAGTTTCTCTACTGCTGCAATGACGGAGAGGGAAACATTGTCTTGGTATTTCCGGAGTCGGCAGGCCACCTCATTTACGGTTGGCGGATTCGTATCATTCCAGTCAATTGCTGCCAGTGAATTGGTATACCCTGCTGGTGCACTTCGTACAACCTTACGCCACATATCTGGAGTGCATAGGACTTCATCGGGATCAGAGGGAAGCCGTGAATTGTCCAGATCATAATAAATTATCTCCCGTACAGCTAATTCTCTCAGGTGCTGGACAGATGTCTCTATGCTGTTACACTTAGGTGTCTGGCATGTAATATATTCCTTTATGGGATATCTTTCCTTCACACTTGACAGTAGTCGCCTCCAGAGGCTGAGGATTTCCGGCCTCCTCCCAATTGCTTTGTCAATTCCTCCTTCTCTAGCTAGGGATCCCAACTGCTTGGCCTCTCTGCCTTCTAATTCCAAACTACTGGCCCCGTGATCCCAACATCGGAGCAACCAAGTGATAATGTGCTCACTTGGGTGGCGAGTGAAATCTTTTTGAACCTCACGCAGCTCACTCAGAGTCAGGGATCGGGTAACAATCTCTGGTTCTGCCTCATCCTGATATCCTCGAGATGATCCCGGTTGATCATCATCCTTATCCGTCACTATACGAACTGATTTCTTTGTGCCTTTCCTCTTTTGTACGGGAGCAACAGACACTGGTGTGGATTGGTTTTTCAGATCATCTGCAGTGTCTGCTGTAGAGATTACAGTAGCTGCAGTGTCGGTCACAGGGGTTGCAGTAGCTGCAGTGTCAGCCCCAGTGGTTGCAGCAGCTATAGTATCTGCCAGTCTGTTTCCTTTCCCTTCTCCCTGACAGTGCTGACAGTGCTGACAGTGCTGCCTGCTATCAAGCAGTGTTTGATAAATAGTGGCCAGAGCCCAGCACAGTGCAGTAAGGTGTCCATCTCTGGGAAACCTACAGCAATTTTTCCTTAGGTATGCAGTCACTTGATCGGGGTCTTGTAGCTGTTCAGGAGTGAAATTCCAAACCATCGGGCGTGAGAAAGTACCTAGGTACTCGCCCATACTTTGCCACATGCCCTGCCACTCGTGATTATTCTGTCTCGGAGAAAGCTCTTCAGTGGTATTCATAAACCTATGCTTGATATATAACAAAAACTGAACCATCTGCACCAAACCTACCAATAGCAAAATGCTAGTTTGAATATCCCAGAGATATTGAAGATTTTCAAAAACTGCCCTAAGAGCTGTTGTATTTAGCCCAAAGGAAAAGAAAGCAGTGCCCCCACCATACCGGCTGCTGTTATTAACCCCTCCCTGTCCAAAGAATGGACAGGACAGCAAAACCTCATACAGGTACCAGCTTAAGCTCATGATCATCGATATTATTTTATCATAGACCGATATCATAAAATACACTATAATGAAGTATGGGAACAAATACGGGAGCCACAGACCTGAGAGAGTAAAGAATCCTGCCAGGATTGTATACAGCATGCGGTGGTTTTGCTGCCACAGCCTTGTGAATAAATACCACAGCATCGTGACCAGAGATTGCTTAAACAACAGTGCTTATCTTAATTGCGATAGTTAGGGTCAGATCTACCGTTATCCCAACCGTTCGTGCCCCAGGTTGGGCGCCAAAATAACTGTCGTGGTTTTGCCCCAGCCAAGGGCCGCACCCCACACAGTCGCTTGTACTTTTAAAAGGAAGGGGGAGGGAAAGTTGGGGGAAGGGGAAAAGGGAAGGAAGAAAGGAGGAAAAGAAACCACAACCTATAAACCAGAACCACGCAGGTTGGGATAAGGATAGTTTACTAAACAATAACAGAAAACTAGATATAACAATAACATAAGTTTAAAGCACAAAATAGATGAAACTGGTGATACACAATGCAATTTCTCACCAAACCACACAACTCAGGCCGCACAGCTTAGAGCCCGTCCCGGACAACCCGACCGCCCCAGAAACTGCACGTCCTGGCGTTGTCTCCCCCTCTTCCCCCCAGTCCCCCCTTATACCGAACATGACGTAACTGGTATGGAATATCCTCTTTGGCCAATTCGGATCACCTGTCCTGGCTGCGCCCCCTCCTTTCTCACTAGTAAGGAAGTATGCAGAGCTGAGAAAGGTCCTTGATTGCCCGGCAACAAATCGGAAAACATCAGGGTGCTATCAGCACTATTCTCATGCTAACACCCAAACATGGCATTCCATCCACTGCTAAAAAAAAAAGTTTAACTCCATCATAGCTGAAACCAGGACACATGCATATGTGATGATAGATTTGTCAAACTCATCAAAAATGGATGCTGGCACAGAAACTACAGCATTTACTAAAAACACTAACATTGTATAAACTAAAATCCCATGAATTCTGTCTGGCATGCACTCTTTAAAGAAACTTTTATGTTATGTAACATTTAAAAAATATTTATATAAATAATATAGAATTATAAAATTGTTGTATATAATTGTTTTATATATTTTATATTGTTAATTTTTCAGGAGAAATTATCTTTTTTAGGGAAACAGCTGTAATATTGCAGGCTTGTCTGTGGTTCTGACATGAACTTTTAACACAAACACCTTTTTATCTTGTTTAGTACGTTCCATTGTTTTGGAATTGCAGTTCTGATTATTTATCTGGATAATGTCTTATTTTTTTCTTTTTGATACTGATTGCTGATTAAGAACAGCAAAAAAACCTCAGTCTTAAGAAACTAGCTTACATTATAATTCCCTTTATTTTCTTGGAGCTACATTAAAATTTGTCTTCCGAAATTTCATATGATGCAAATACACTACCTGGATATCCATTTCACTGAATTCTAGATCTAGAAATATGGAGTTATAAAGGATATTTTTTCCCTATGTTTCAATGTATAGCAGGTTTCTTCTGGAAAAAAAAAAAACCAACCAACTTTATATGATTTACGCATGTCTCTGAACTCTACTCTGAAAGTTGGGAATACATACTGTTCTTCTGTTCCTTGGCTTTAGGTGCTTAATTTCTAGATACTACATTTTGTTTTTTTCTGTAAGTCTATAGTTGCTGTAAGCCTATATAACCGTTCTTCATCGTGTATAAATAGAAGCACTGGCTGTACGGATCTAAAAGGCACTCGTACTATTGAGATGAATGTTAAATTTTGCTATCTTTTCATCTGATTCCATAGATCTTTATTTGGACTCCTACATGAGTAAGGACTGTTGGAGTAGACCCAATATATAATATACACAGAATTACAGTGTGCTATTAATCATAATTTTGTTTCTCGCTAGCTCTAATTACAGTCATTATACTGTAGTGACATATTCATAATTACATAACCCAAGAAGGTTAGTGAAAATCTTCAAAAATCTGTGGGGGTTCCTCTGGTTTTGGATGTCCATTTTGATTTACCATATGGTTCAGTGTTTAGAAAGCACTTAATATCCTTCAAACTTAATTTTGTCTCTTCGTACGTAAGCTTTACAATGAGTCTTAAATTACACAGTTGCATGCTTTTTTAATGGAACCTCTGCCTCATTCTTGCTGTGGCCCAGAAACCCTGGAAATCAGTAGAAAGCCCTCCTTACTTAACTGGAAGCAGCGTCAACTTATGTGATGTTTCCTAGCATTTGAGAGTACTCTTGGCAAACACAAATACTTTTGCCATATATATCTTCATCTAAAAATAAGATGTTTTAGCACATTCTTTGAGATTCTATGATTGGTGTAAAGATTACTGTGTTGATTACTGATTTTAACATCAACCTACATTAGCTCCAAATATGAGTTTTGAGAAGTAAAGTTAGCTTACATACGTTACACCATGAATAAAGCTAGTTTTTTGGTTTTTTTTCTGATTGTAATGTGCTTCTGAACCAAATCTTAATTACATTTTCTTTTCTGTGTGTTGTAGCATGCAATGCTGTACATTGAAGGCAACTTTCTTCTTCTTTTGGGAGGGAAATATAGTCACTTGTTTAACTGAAAGATATTTCCTGGGTTTGGGGAAGGTGGAGTTAATATTCACAGAGAGCCAGCACAGGTGAGCTGAGCTGGCCAAGTGTGTTTTCCATACTGTGTGACATCAATAAAAGGGCACTAATAGGGGTGAGGTGTCTCTGTACAGCTATGGGAAGGTCTGAGCGTAGGCTGAACATCCAGGTGGTCGTGGGGTTGGTAAAGTGCCTTGTGCTATCACCATCTGTTTATATTCTGCTCTAAGTCCTGTTGTTGTTGTTTTTTCCCCCTCCCTGCACTGTCCCAGCAAACTGCCCTATCCCACTCCCATCGTTTGTCTTTGTCAGCCTATTCTCCTCCCTGTCCCACTGCGGGATGGAGGAGGAAGCGAGTGGCTGTGGCTGGGGCTAAGCCACAACAGGGTGGTAAGGGGGAAAGACTGCTATTTCAGAGCATGAAGATTTGTGTTTAGTTGGGTTTGAAAACCTTAGAAATAGCTACTGAGTAAATAGCCACTCTGTAGATTTTCACAAGGACAGTACAGTCTTCACATTCTCCATGGCAATAAAGTGCTGAACTGTGACCCAGGCCATAGCCAAACTTAGGTTGGTATTTCCAGGTAACCATCCAGTCTTGTTTTCGTTTTGTGGTTTAACACCAGCTGGCAACTAAGCACTGCTAAGTGAGAATACTTATGGAGATAAAGACAGTTTAATAGAACAGAAAGGAAAAAAAGAAAAAGAATAATGACAAAAGAATATGTAAAAGAAGTATTGTACAGCAGCATTTGCTCACTACCCAGAGCTGATGCTCAGTTAGTTCCTGAGCCAAGTAGACTGGCCTGGACACTCCCACAGTTATATATGAGTATGACATCATATGGTATGGAATAACCCTTTGTCCACTTTGGGTCAGTTTCCTTGTCTATGTCCCATCCTAACTTATTGGGCACCCCCATCTTCTTGTTAGTAGGCCAGTGTGATAAGATGAAAAGTCCCTGAATGCTGGCATTTAAGATGAAATACATCTTAAATACAAAACACAATAACATACCATCTGCTAGTAAGAAAATTAACTCTATATAGCTGAAACCAGGACAGCTTCTGCCATTTCAGACAGTTCATGATATATTTACATAAAATAGCTTCCTCAAAAAAAATACTTCAAATTATGTGCCTGGAATATGTAAGTAAGAGAGTGTCTGGACATTAGACTTCTTCTGACTAAGAGTGTGGTTCTAATGGCTAATACTTATAGATAAATAATCTTTTGTATGTTCATAAACAATAAGTTCATTGAAATAATTTGAGTCATTTTCTAGCAGAGTTCTTGATCTTAACAGCCTTCTCCTGTTGATACTGAGTTATACTATTGAACAATGGCTTATCAATGAAGTGCTTTTTAGTCCTCTTTTTACAGAGAATTATTAATAACTATAAAATTCTTAGCCTTCTTTAAGTTTGGCATGCTTTAGGGAGTGATGAGAAGAATTCCACTGGAAAAGTAGAGAACTCATGTTTTGTATCAGCATGCCTTTAAATGCATGATTTTTTTCTTGAAGTACACATTCTCATAATCCTGTTCTCCTAGTTTATCTTCACTGAGATACAGGATTATATGTAGACAGTCATTTTGGGAAATCTAAAGTTAACCTCACATTTTATTATGGGATTCTAAGTTTAGATCAAAAGTACTGATAGAGTAAATTACTGAAATTTCAACTTGAATTAATTTCAACAAGCTTTTTTTGTCTAGATGGTTTGGAAAAGTACCATGATGATTAATAAATTTAATTGTAAAATGTAGAGAATCTGAGATCCCTGTCTTTCCTAATGAAAACTATCTTTTACACTAAAAACCCTAAACCAACCTGGAGCTATTCAATGAGAAGTGCTGCAACGTAAGGAGGAAACCAAAGTCACTAGTGAACAAGACAAAAGCATGAAGTGTGGGGTCAGGGATTATTAAAAATAAATTAAAATAATGAAGTTAATTAGTATTTTTAACTACTTTCAGCATTGGCTTAATTCAGTAAGTGGAGGGTTTGTTTTGTAAACTTGTGAAAACTGTCAGTAGAGAGTATTATGGCCACATGTTTTTGTATCTTTTAAAATGGGGTGGGTTTTTATTGATTTACATTAACTCATATTTTTGACAACACAGTATAAAATTCCCAGTAACTGAATTTGACTGCTTCTTTTCTGGGAGAGTATATTCTCCTTTGCTTTAAGTATCTTGGCAACTTTAGGGAACTCCTACAACTGGACTTTGCTGCATTGTTCTTTGTAGTTTTGCCCCACCCCCTAAAAATCCGGGATACAATATGTGAAATTTTTTGAGCATTCAGAAACTTTTCAATTAAACCTGAGACCTGGACAAACGGATTGCTGTGACAAGAACAGATGTCCTTAGCTTTCTTGCCTTGAACAGTCTCCACACTGGCAGCAAATTTGGCCCTAGTGCAGTCAGTTTTGTTTGAGACTTATGTGGTAACCTTCTTACAGAAGAAACATTCAACACAGTATCTCAGCAAAGGTAACACAGATTGACTGAGCTGCCAAACAGGGAAAAAATTTCTGCAGTTTTCTTTATGATGGAAACACAAGACTGTTTCTGAAGTCATATGAAGTAACTGTTGTGGACACTTTTATGTCTTAACCAGCATAACTATGGTTTTCACTCTAAGTTTACTTGAATAGTTTTGAATTATCATGAGAAGGTAAAGTATATTTTATTTGTAGCTATATGTATTAGAACTATGTGGACAGGACAGATCTCTTTAATATACAAACTTGCTGCCGACTAACTACTGAAATATGTGGACAATGGTATGTGAGGAGGTATTTTGTTTCACTTGCTTATTAGCTGACCTTACTGTTTTGTCAGAAGTTGTAATTTTAAAAGAATTTTTAACAGTAAAATGATTGAGGCTTAATTATTTAGATTTCATTCTTTCTTTTCACAATGCTTTCATATGTCCTACATAATTTATTTTAATTTTGGAGATATTATAGGGGTCAGCAGGAGAAAGATTGGTATTGTATGTTGGTATAAAAAATGTGAATAAACACCAGCTGCATAAGATTTCTAATAGGAAGTTATAGGCCAGAAACTATGAAAAGATAAACTACTTCATTTATTTAAAAGAAGAATAAGAAAAAAAATGAAAAAAGAAAAACAGGTGCAATATCAACAACACCTTAAAAGTAGGGTCATGTTTGGTCATGTTATGGCCGCCTTTTGCTTCATTTGAGTAGTGTGATACAAAGCTAGATATAGTCAAATAATTTCCCTGGGATGGTCTAAAGCTGCTTAAGACAAATATAAATCACTCCCAAACTGACAATTCTTAATATGTCCACAATTTAAAAAAAACCTTCAGGGCAAAAATTATAAAGATGGAGTTGGCTACATCTATCTCCTGAAGCATCAGATGCATTTTATGAAAGAATTGTGTGACAAATGAAGGAGGGGTCTTCGCAGGTAATCAGTTCCATGCTGTATATAACCATAGTAGAATGGAATTCAGTTTTGTAGAATAGCTAACTAATTCTAAATGCATTTATTTTTCATGACAAGCATATGTCAGAACTCTAACCTCTGTTGCACTTATGTAGTTAAATTTCTAGGCTTGGACCTGGACCTTAAACTCTGCTGTGGTTCTGCATGCTGTGCACAGAAAACCTCTTTATTCTTTCTGTAATAAAATTCGTAAGTCAGTCATTTCTTCTGCAGCTTTTGAATCCAAACATCATTGAAACTGTCCAACTACAGCTAGCTTTTGCCTTTTTCCTTTAAAGAAAACCCACCCAAACTTGTCTAGGTAGCTATTGAAAGCACCAGGTGTAAGTTACTCAGTGCTGGATATGTAACTAGCTGAAGATATGGATGTCACACTTCTCACATACTGCAGACAATAAATTCAGAGCTGTGTGCAACTGTGGTTGATCTAAGCCATGGCTATTGATAAATGGAAAGGCTTCTGGTAGGCAAGGTAACAGAAAGCACTTTGCTTCCTGAGCAGGCCAGCTGCTCACAAACAAGTGCTCCATGGGGAAAATAATTCAATTCATATAATCATCACTGGCTCAGTAGTGGAAATAAAAGGAGAGAACAAAGAGGTGATGAAAGTTAGAATTTAGAGGGACTGACAGGAGGTTGGGTCGCTTTGTTAACACCCACAAAGCATTGATGGCACTTGTACATTAGTCTTTTCCTTTATTCATAATGTTATTAATTTTTAAAGAACCATTACTATGTTTCATTTTTAGTGGTGAAATATGCTGTCATATTCACACTGAATATATTTCATGTTGCTTTTTAGTTTTAATCTTGATCTGCGTGTTCACCATATATGGGTATGAATTTGGAAGTCATGAGTTTTTGTTGCCTAAGGTAGCTGAAAATGGTCCAAGAGTTTGTGAGACACCTTGTCTTGTAAGAAGTCCTGTTATTCTACTCTAGAAGAAAAAATTCAGGGAAGGTGTAGAAAGATAAAGATAAAGAAGGAAATTTGACACAAAAGAGCAAACCAGACCAAGCAACGGTTATTGAAGAGTTTGACAGCAGAATAAAACAGATGAAACACTCCCTCCACACAATTTGAAAAGCTGGGACACGTAGAGACAATCTTTTTGGATTTTCTATAGTTTTATTCTGCTGCACAGAATTCAGAAGTTTCTTGAATCTTTTAAGGTTGCCTCCCTGACTTTGATTTTTTTTCCTTTTTTTTGAATATCTTCATACAAAGTAAATATCAGGCCATATTTCTCAGCAAGAAACCTCTGTAGTTCATTCAGCTTGGTTTTTCATTTGATCATCTACTTCAGACATGACTATTAATGTCTCTCTCTCATGGACATTTTCAATAGGGCAGATATGATCAGTGACATTAAGGAAACCACAGTAATTAAATTTGAAAGAATATTTTCATACTGCAGAAATAGGTAGTACAATTGAGTAGCTTTCACTCTTCTTGATGATATAATACTTCGATATTGTTCCTAGCTGCTATCAAAAAAGCTACAGCCGTCAGCTTATGCTGCAAGCCTTGAACACATTCTGTCAGCAAATTTGACCAGCAGTTGCTACGTATAGTTAAGGGTTGAAATGTGAGAGCTAGAATGTATTAAGAAAGTTAAAAGCAACAGAGATTTCTGCTTTCTTCTATGTTGTGACATCATCAGAAACTAGGAACCATTATCCTGCATTGAAACAAGATATAAATCATTGCTTCATGCTTGCCTCTCACTGGGTGGCAATGTCTCTCAGTTCATATTTGGTTTTCTTAGCATTGATAGCTTCTGATCTAGGCAGGAGTAAAGACAGGTTAATCCACTGCTCCTGAAGGGATCATGACACCTGAAATGAAATGGGGAGCCTGCAGAATCTGTGGTCGTAAGCCAGCTCTGGGTTGTTGTCCAAAATCACTAAGATAATAAATAAATTAATTTACCTTCACCGTTTTCAGTTACGTATGTCCTTTACTTTTCTGCTATTTTCTCCTCTCGAAATGCTGCTGTTGTTTACAGTATTTCTTATGATTCTCTATGCCACAAGTGAGAAAAAAGGCTTCTGTTGATTGGTGGAAACAGCAACCAAAATCAAGAAATTCAAACAATTAGGAATGGACCTTCAGAAAATTAACAGAAGAAAATAATAGCGCATTGTTAGGAGATGTCGCTTCCAGGTATGCACTGAATGTTTAGCTTTTATTTTACTGAGGCTAAGGTGAGATGCTAAGGGAAGAAAGAACCCAATCTACTTGATTGCCAATGCGGTAGAGACATGTCCTGCTTTCAGTTGGAATTCTTTCTAGTAGCCACTATAGTGCCGTGGTTTGGGTTTAATATGGGAATAATGTCGATAACACACTGATGGTTACAGTTATTGTGAGGTAGTTGCAGTGCCTACACTAAGCCAAGGGCTTTTCAGCTACTTACACCCTGCCCGGTGCACCAGAAGCTGGGAGAGCACAGCCAGGACAGCTGGCCCAGGCTGGCCAGAGGGATGGTCCCTGACACAGAGTGTCATGGGTAGAATTGGGGAAGCAAGCTCTGAGGCAAGATCACTGCTCAGAAGCACACTGGGCATTGTTTCTTTATACCTCATGTGGTGAGAAATTACATTTGTGCATAATTTGTATTAATTATAATATATATGATATGATATTGTATAATATTTTCTATGATTCTCTTCCTTTGTTATCCTATTAAACTGTGTTTTTCTCAACTCAACAATGTTTTTTCCATCTTCCTTTCCATCCCCTTGAGGGGAGAGGAGTGAGAGAGTTGCTGTGTGGTGCTTAGTTACTGGCTGGGGTTAAACCACAAGATGCAACTCATGGCCTAGAGAGAAAGCTAGGAAATGTGTAACAATTATGCACAGGGTAGAAAACAGCACTGCAGTCAGAATTGTTGACCCACTATGCAATGTCAATACCTAGTTACATTTATATTCTTCAGGATACGTTCCCCCATTTAGAACTGCACATGAAATGGATTTTCCTTTTACTGATTGGCTGCTTTGTAGGGATTGTGTTATGGGATGTGGGGGAGAAAAACACCCACATTTAATTTAAATGTGTGTCTGTACAAATAAACTCCAGGTATCTAGGAGCTTTAGTTTATAAAGCAGCTCTCTTGACCTTAGCTGTTTAATTGGGAACAGTAGAGGTCAAAATTAAAAGCAACATAACTACCTTCCCTCTACTTTAGTACTCTTCAGTGTTTATCAAGTGTCTGATACAAAAAACAAACCTAACTGCCAAGCAAATTAAAAGAGAATAAATCAAAATAACGCCAAAACAAATATTGTCCAGAATTTTTCCCCACAGTAATTATAATAGCTCCCTTATTCTGTGTACATTTGTTGATGTAATAAGATATTTTCTAATAGGAAGAAAATTACTGGAACTTTAATGAAATGCCTGCTGAATAAGTGCTTTAATAAAATTTTACATTTGGTTTACTTACTGAAAAGTAAGTAAGTTACCTACATAGGGGTAGGCAACAAAATTAATTAGTATAAAATGTTTACTATCATAATTGTGATGATATGTGTTCAATTTAGAAAAAAACCTGAACAAACCCTAAAATATGTACTTTGCAATGAAAGAAAAAGAAAGAATGGTCTACCTTTAGGAATAAAAAATCATCTGTACTTTCTTTAGTTTGGCACAAGTGCAACCATCCGGAGTGAGAGAACTCTAGATCCTGCTTCTTTCTATGGATATTTCAACACCCAGCTTACAATTTTCAGTTTCACTGTACACTCTTATAATTAGCTTGACATTATACTCCGAAATTATTTTTTGCTTAGCTGGTCTTGAAGCTTTTTGGTTTTGTATAAATAAAATTGCTTTTATTTAGCTTCCCCTCTCAGTCAATATAGTCGCTACATTACTTGTATAATTGTGACCTTTAAGCTCTGCCTCAAACCTTTTTAAAAACCAGTCATACTCCAAAGGCACCAGGGGAAGCCACCCACTTGCTGGCTGGTTGCACAGCAATGCTGACTTGTTATCTGCACTTGGCTGTCATTCAGGAGGTTATGTTTTGAGGAATCTGAACCCTTACAGCTTCATGAATCAGATAGAGAAGTGATTGAGGTGGATAGAGTCATTCACACAGGCTTCTGCATTCAGCTGAGTTGGAACATGCGTAAGAGTTTGCTTTTTGGGATAAATAGATTAGCTGCTTTGCAGCCAAGAACTGTGACCTTCTGTAATACATACAACCATGATTTTTTTTTCTGATGAAATCTAGATATTAAACCTGAAATACTGTGTTTGGTATATGAATTATTTCTCATGTCTTAGAAAAAAGATCTCACAGTTAAAGGGATTTATGCTCTATATGGCAGCCTGCTCTTGCTGTTACATTAAATAGCTAAAGCTAGGAATCTAATTCTTGCCTAAGTGCTGAAAAGGTGACCTATTTACAGGGCTGTAGAGTGCATATGTCTCCTGCTAAAGTCAATAGGGAATTGTCAGTGTTCAATATCTGAACTTGTCTCCATCTGCTTGATTCCTGGAAGATATCTTTAGACACGTACCATCGCATAAAGCTTGCCTAAGATAATTTGCTTCTAAGTATTGCTGTGATTGGAAAATAAACCAGCAAAACCTAAGTAGCTTGGTTTTAGTTACCTTTATTGATATTGATTAAAGCATGTTTTGGGTTTTTTTTCTGTAAGCTCAGTGAGTTCTACCAGTTGTTTTGCTGATTGCTCTGAAAGCAGATATTTCCCTGCATTCAGCCATCTAGTTAGGACATCATAGACGAAAGTCTGCTTTTCAGGATAAACTGGGTAGTTGCATTTGTAGCTGAATGTGTAAACATACCCATTGTGTAATATTTAGAGTTTCTGCTACTTTTTTCTTCTATTAGACCAGTCTCTTACTTTGAAGGTCAGATTGTCATTCAGATAGTCCTTAATGTTGAATTAAAATTTCCTTTTTAGAAACATTTTTTGCATACTTGGGTTATAAAGAGGAGATATATTTGAAATTATTATTATTGTTCTGAAAGTTGTTTCATTGTTCTCTCAATACAATAGACTGTCATTTTGGAGAACACTGAAAAAAATTTTGACCATCAAAATATTCCACGATAACCATTTGCTATAGATAAGAATTTGCTATGGACTGCTAACGATAAGACCTGAAAGAGCCAAGTTAGTAATTTAGTTGCCTTCTTCAAATCTGGTAACAAAATGGTGTTTAAATGATGCTGTTTACCACCTTATTCTATATCCCTGCTTGACCTTATTCTAACTGCTGACTTGAGCATCAGTTACAGAAACATGTATTCAGGAATATCTATGATGACTAACATGACATCAAGAGCAGAGAAATGAATCTCAGTGCTTGAAATAAACACCTACAGTAAGCATAAAATATTATATACATATGTGGGACATCACCAGCATGGTATAAATTTCACACTGTGGATTGTAAGAGAGTGGTTCTTCATAATTGTTAACAGTCAAATCAATAATGTACAGCCTGTTGTGCATAATAAGGAACAGACACTTCTTAAGATAAATTTAAGAAATTTCATTTTAAGAGTATTTCTAAAGAGAAAGAAGGGCAGCCGTCTGGATTCTGTGCACTGTAGTCTGTATACAGGTTTCATTTGGCTTTTAGAGTTCCCGATTTCTTTTAAACTGTCTGCCAAAACCTAGCCACTAGGGTGCAGATATGCAGCACAAACCACAGTGGGGAATACAAGTAAATGTGTCTTAGCACTTCAAAAGGTATTTCTTTTCTTTAAATGCTACTATAATTTTGACAGAATCTCTGAAAGTATGAGTTCTCAGAAACCAAAACCGTTAAGCTTTCACTCTGCAAGCTAGTATTCAAATAGTTTCTAATGTATTCTGTATTTGTTAATAAACATAATTTATCAATGCACCTCATTAATGTAATGATAGAGGAAAGCTTTTAAAGCATCTGGACTTCAAGCAAGGGCATGAATGGTCAGGTGCATTGTATGAGACCTTGTAGTTAAAACTGTAGTGTTACAATGGCAGTGCTACAAATTCCTGCTTGAAGCAGGACTGTTGTGTATAACAGCATGAGGAAAAGGATGCTGTTGCATCTTTACTGGTAAAAGCAGGATTGAGGATTTGTAAAATGGCCATCAGAAGTAAAAACTGGTGACTACTGAAACTCTCACTTACAGGCACAATTTTGCTCTAAATCACTGTTTCATATTTACATCATTTACTTTTTGCTCATTAACACAAAAACAAAAAGCACTTTCTTTATCGTTTTATTTTTAAGATGGGGACATTTTTATTTCTTGATAAAGAACCATTATTGGTGCTGCAGAAAGCAAAATTAGGCAGCCATTTTGTGTGTTAACAAAAGCACAGAGAGAAAACACATTTTTGTCATTTGTAAGTTTATTAGTGGTAATAAACGCTGTCATTGGTGCTCAGAACTACTTTATTTCTTGCAGGAAAGAGGGCAACATTTCTAGTATAAATGGTGCAATTCAGTTGCACTGTGGAAGTGAAATAACATGTCTGGCCTTGAGATAAGAATACATATGTTCCTTGAATACTAATCTTTTCCATCAGACTAACGTTCTCTTCTGCAGTACATTATCCAAACAGTTCCATCTTCTTTTTCACCCTGCAACACATCAGTTGCTGTTTTAATGCATTGTTATGCCTTCTCTTTCAAACTGTTTTCATTTTTACAGGCCACACTGCTCTTTTCAGCACCAGCAGCTCACACACGCTGAACCCAGAAAGGTGCCTGCCTGCTGTTCCATGGACAGCCTGCCTTGATTGCACCTCTGGGTGCCATGCAGTCTTGCATTTTCTCCTCATGTGCTTTATCTGAGGCTTTCTGCTGCCTTGGCTTGGTGTCTTTTTAATGACACACAGTATTTGAAGCAGAAAAAGTAGGAATTTTGGAACTTTCCAAGACAATTGCACTTCAGCTGACTAAGGAAGCCTAAAAAGACAAGGCATCTTATTACATACCCCTGATGAAGACACAGATTTCCTTAGTTTTACTTCAGCGAGTTTGATATTTGCTGTTTATTTTGCCTTGGATGGCTTGCTTAGAAAATATACCTGTTTATTTCCCTTCCTCTGTCCTTGTGAACAGTCATCAAAAACTTTCTTCAGATGTAGACAGTGTTAATGTTTGATGCTTTTTGTTGTTTTTTTTTTCCTTCTTTTTTCTTTCTTTGCAGGGGTTCTGTTCACTGCAAATCCTGATGGAAAGTTGAAGGAACCTCTTTCCACATAAGTTTGGTCTTGGTGACTATTTTGTCTGTTCTGAGGTGTTCATACTTGAGTAACATCCAGTAAGTTGAATAGAATGGATTTGGCAGTGTAGAACTCAGCCTATTTTTGCTGAGATCACTGTTATATTAATCTATACATTAACAAATTACTTGATTTTGCATATTTGGACTGTCAAAAGCAACTACCCAGCTGAAAATTTCTTTTCAAATAGGCAGGCATACAGCATAAGCAATGTACCAGCTGGTGCCAAGAGAAAGATGTTTTGGTATCCAAATGAGAGGAATGTCTGTTAATGCTTATGCAATTGCTCAGTGGTGGAACTAATGGAGTCATCTAAGCTTTAGGATGGGGTGCTGCATTGTGCAATCTTTTCGTATTTGCTTTGATTGTATGTCTGTGTTCCTCTGTAGTTGGAGAGAAAATTGGAGCTTAAAATTTTCATCCCCATTGATTCTTCCAGCTGAATTAGTGACATCTCAGTGATTTTGCAATTGGCCCAGTGTGAGAACATGGTCTAAAATAAGTTAAAGATACCCCAAAGGGTAACCTATTGTAAATTTTCTGGAAGCAGTGAAAAAATCAAAATTATAATCTAGACCTACAGTAGCAGAGTCTGTGAAAAGTCATAAAATAAATGCTGTAAAGTTTAATCTGTTCCTTAACTGTTACAGCATTGAAGAATACTTTGTAGAAAAAGGTAACATTATTCTCTGCCTCCTGCAAGGTAGCTTTCACTATAGTAACCTGATCCTGAGACTGAATGGAGAATCAGGTTATTTCATTACAATGATGCCTATGTTCCTAATACGTAGACACATTTTTTCTTGCCTCCTTTTTTGCTTTGAAAAAAAGTGATAAGTTGTTATTTTAAATGTCATAAATATTTTTGGAATTGACATCCATTAAAATAAAATACAGTTTTAATGATTATTTTTTAGATCTCCACAAATTAATGCAAAATTATTCATTATTTGCAGCTCTTGTTTCCAAAGTTTTCTTTACAATGCTGAAGGTTAAAATAATCAATACTTTGTGGTTATCCAAAAATAACAATCAATAATAGCTTTTCTTGATTATTCAAGTCTTTGAGCTTTTCCAGTGGGGAGGTGTTCATGTCATTCCCAGTGAACCGAGTATCAGCTAATGATGTATCTACATCAATGAGCAGCTTCAAAAAAAAAAAGAAACCTGAAAAGAAACAAAAAATAAAGAACATGAGGAAAGACACTAATGAAAAGTTCTATTTCACCGTGACTATCTAAATGCTTCTTCCCCAGTAAATGTATCTGTGGTGGTTTAGTTTGGAACAGTTTAGATACAGGCTACACTGCTTAATAAACCTGCTTAGTGCAGAATATGTTCCCAATGGGAAAATTATTGTGAAACAGCTCATGTGCTTGCCCTTCCAGTCTTTCTGTAACATCCTTGTGGGGCTACAGACTTTACCCAGATGCTGGGAATTGCCTATATGAGAAGCCAGTGTAAAAGAGTTACTCATCTCTTTTATGCCTTCATAATCTCGAATGGATCTATAGGGAAGCTACAGACATACTCAGCAAATATATTGGCATATGTAGAAATAACCCACGTCTACAATTCAAATTTTATATATTTTTTCAAAAATTGTAAATATAGCTACTTTTATTGTGACATTTCAGTGTTCAACTTCCCATCACCTTAATGAATTTTCAAAAACTGAAAGGAAAGAAGTCACCTTCTGCCTATAAATGAAACAGAACTAGTTACAAGTCATTTTTGTGACAGAGGGATATTTTTATTTTATTTATTTTACTTCACTGCACTTCTTTTTTTTTTCAGAGTTATAAATCGGGATAATCCCAGTAAATGATTTGGCACTGTGCTTTGATGTAAGTTTGCTTGCTTGCTTTTTTATAGATTCCTTTTAATGTCTCTGTGTTTCTATACATATACCTTCCTCTTCACCTTTTTTTTTTTAAAGGTGGATTGATGTTTATGGTGAAATGCCTTGTGCAGTGACGCTTCAAACAGGATGTTTGACTTTCTGTTTGCTTGTGTTATTTAGATTTTCATATTGTTCTTCCTTGATTCTAAGTTTGTGTCAAATCCTTACTCTCCATGATTATTTTCATGTTTTCTTTCATGTCTTTCCCTCTGATCATGTTGTAGTTATATGTTACAACTTATTTATTGATTTATTTATTTTCTAAATTACATTTTTCCCCTCTGCTTAGGATCTATCCCTATGCAGCCAGTTAAAAGCAGCCATAGCACACCTGATAGGGAAAGGAAAAATTTTTCTGTTACGTGAATACTGAAACCAACAAAATCTATATAAGGATTAGTTCCACTTGGAGTACATTTTAGCTGAGTGACCTTAGAGTGTAGAACTGTTGTAGCTTAAAGCTTAAAGCTGTTGCTGTGTCTACATTCATGCCATGTTTCTTGGGATAACATTTCAGTGTTCTTCTGCTTTGCTTAAGCAAAACATGACTCAAATTTTGTGATTTCACCAGGATTATTTGTGCTGTAGTTCACCAGTCTTGTTCATGTATCAACACCATCAACAGAAATTTACACTTTTTTATGCTACTTCAGTTGCTTGTGGCAACTTCTCTGCTAAGAGAATTACCTTGCAAAGTTGTTTAGAGTTGAATCTTATCTTTTAAATATAACAAAATCTCTAAATTAATCTTAAACTTATTTCCTGGCAGTTTATCCTTATTTACTTTACTGATTAATACTTTTACTTGCACAAAAGAAGCAACAACATAACAGTATGATAGTGAAGAAAAAAGAAGAAGAGGGAGGGTAAGTGCCCTTTTGAACATGTCAATGCCATGTTTAAAGCCTTTCTATATTATAGACGTTATCAGACAGATATTCCTGTCTCATCGTGCCCTGACAGAGTTATTTGGATCTGTGCACTGGCTATAACTACCATCAGGGATTTTAGCATGTTGCCTTAATATACCTGAGCAACATAAAAGTTCACAGTTGTGATTCTTATATGGAAAGGTTGTTCCTGGATAGTCCTCTCCTGGAGTCTTTCTGTACAGTTTTTTAATGTGCTCCCAAAGTGCAGGTTGTGAGTGCAAATTTACCTCCCGCTCAACCTCCCTCCCACAATCGAACCAAGGAGCATTTGAGCAAGTAGGCACTGTGAGTGTGAGGCCTGTGGATAACCAGCTTGTTCATGTCCACTGCAGAGATGAAGGAGGGAACTGCAGCTGAATCTGCCAGTCATTAGTTCATTCACAGGAGCACATTGCTGTAAACAGTCAGCTGACATTTTCACCATTCAAGAGATAAAGCAATAGTCCACTTCTGGTGGATTCGGAAATGATGATTTAAGATATGGTCACCAAAGCACTGTTGGAAAGCTTTAGGTTTCATTAAAAATTAAAGTTTTATTACCTTTAAAGGCTGATGTAACTGGAAAACTAAATACCTCATTAGAAAGCTAAATGCCTCTCTGTGAATCTGAAAATTTAATTCCAAATTTTCTCTTTAGCTTGATATTAAGTGGCTAAAATGCCCACAATTGAGTTTTCTCAGAAGGGATTTCTATTTATTAGAAACTTTACCTATAATTTCCAGCACTGTGCTTCAAATCTCTTTAACTCGACTTCCTAGATTTTTAAGGCAATTACTCTCACTAAAGAAAATAACTTTTTTCTATAGCATATGTGTTATTCATTGAGTAGCTTAAAATTTAATTAATTGATTAGATAGGGGAGTGGTGAAGCTAATTTATGCTCAGAAACCAAGAAACAACTGAAAAGTCTTTTTTCCAAAGTTGGTATGTTGAATTCTGCCATGCAGCCATCAACTTAGCAGCTGAGACGGCTTGCAGAAGTTATTTTGGTGTCTGATAAGGAGTTATTTGTATCACATACACAAACTTTAGCAAAACCTTCAAGAGAAAATTTAAATGAATTACATCATGGTCCCTATATTTCAATGCAGTTTTCTATGGCACATACTGAATAATCATCACCAGAAGTTCTGATACTACAAAGTCAAAGAGTATATTGGTGTCCATCCTTTTGGATTTTTCAGAGCTAAATATTTAATATTGTAATACACTGTTGTAAGTTACCCATTGCAGATTCCAGTAAGAAAGGCACTCAAAGCACTTAATGCATTGATTAAAATAAAATTTATTGGAGATAAAATGAGAAAGGAAGAGAGGATGGTATAGGTAAACTCATATTCCTTCAGATTCAGGGAAACCTGAGTTTTGCAACATCAGATGGGCCTCCAGTCAGGATCCAGCACACTGCACTGTGCAGATCCTGTCTGTGGAAACGTTGGCCAGCATTGCGATCTTGAGAGCTTTTGTAGGATGATTTTAAAAGTAAGCAACTCTATTAATAATTTCTGCTGTCAAACTGTCCTGGTTTCAGCTGGGATAGTTAATTTTCTTCCTACTGTCTGGTATAAAGCTGTGCTTTGGATTTAGGTTGAGTATAAAGTTGATAGAACACTGATATTTTAGTTGTTACAAAGCAGTTCTTATATCAGATCAAGGACTTGTCAGCTTCTTGTCCTGCCCTACAAATGAGAAGGCAGGGATGCCCAAGAAGCTGGGAGGGGACACAGCCAGGACAGTTGACCCAAATTGGCCAAAAGGATATTCCATACCATAAGACGTCATATTCCACACATAACTCAGGGTTGGTCTAGGAGGCAGGGTGTCTCCATGAGGAGGGACGGTAACCTGCAGTTCCATCATCATCAAAGATACAGGTGCAGCGTAAACTCACAGAGAGGAATTTTAGTGTTCATATTTTGTGTTCTATTCTTTCCCTCCTATCCCCTCTATTTATTTGACTTTTTTTTTCTTTTTTTTTTTTCCCCTTTTTTCTTGCTGGTAGCTGAATGCCAAGTTCAAGTTTTCATAGAATTCACCAACTCCATCTGAGATCAATTTCCTGAGTGGTAATAGATAATTTGGAGTCTATCGAAGCAAATTAATGGGGTAGTTTTGTTCACAAGCATTACTTTGTGTTAGATTTCATCAGCATCCTATGCCCCATCCACCTAGTATGCTGCTGTATCTCCTCACTGCTGGATTTGTGTTGTGCCCTGAATGACTATAAACCATTTGGAAACTGTACACCTTTTTTCAATGATTGTTTCTAAACAAATGAATAAGCACACAACACAGCAGATATCACAGTGTAATCCTTTCTTTATAAACATGGGACATATTTTTGCTTTTCCTTTCCAGGTTTTATTTAAATATGGATACAAGAAGGTTAGACTTGGAGTTTAGCAGCCCTTTGGAGTAAATGTGCAACATGCAATGAAGTGGTATTAGGAAAAAATGAGGGAGGTCAAACACTGCCACAGCTTTTCCAGAGAGGTTACAGAAAAGTCCATCCTTGGAGATACTTTATTTTTGATTGAACAAGGCCCTGTACCCAAAGGAGAGGCTTGATTCCTGTAGACAATAATTGTATTCATCAGGGTATAGCTATTTTAGCTTGCCTTGTATCCAAATATAGATATACCAAACAGCAGCATGTAAGTGTTCCACACCATTCTGTGACATTCTGTAGCCAGACAAAATGTATGAACATTTTACACAAGTATGTGGGCAACGTATGCACCAGAGATATGTAGTTGCATGTAGATGCAACCATACAAGTGGTAAAAGGTTACAAGAAAAGCAGCAGCATAAGGGACTATAAGTGTACAGGCTCAAGAGCTTTGAGTAACCTGGCCTAATCTGTCTCTGCTTTGAGCAGAGATTTGAACCAGACACCGTCTAAAAGTTGCTTTCAGCCAAAATAACTCTACAGAGGATTTCTGATGTGTTCAGAGGGAGAACAAGGAAGCCAACTACTGGATGAACTTTAGTCCAGATTGTAACAGGGAAGCCAGAATATTGCTCCCACTGAGCCCCTGGTGGTTAAGCATCTCAGCCTTCTTTCTAGCAGGGCGGTACGAGAAGCTGAAAAGTCCTTGGCTGCTTGGCAACCACTAAAAACTTTAGTGTGCTATCAAAATTATTCACATCTTAAATCCAAAATACAGAACCCTATCAGCTGTTAGGAAGAAAATTAACCTGATCCCTCCTGAAACCAGGGAGTAGACCATTAAATATATAATAACACAAATCAGTAGAGACTACTAGTCACTAGCCCAGAAAACAGAGCAGTGAGAATGATGTTAGGCTGAGAGCACAGTAAGAGTCCCTACCTGTGTTCATTTTCTGATTTTGCTTATTTAATTTTGGTTTTCCTTCAGTTTCTATGTATCTTGGCTAGTATCTTTTTTCCCCTTGCCCTTTGTTAATGAGAGCAAAGTTTATGTGAAAGAGCCAAAAGTGATAAGAAAAGATGACGTGTGATATGAGAGGGGTTCACATGAATGGAGACAAGGCCAATTATTGACAGCGAAGAATGGGAGATACTCCTTAGGCTGGTCTGTGTAAGGTGGCAACATAAACATGTGCAGTGTGTGCCCAGGGTTATTAAGATTGTAAGCATGGTCATATTGTAACAGGGAAGTTTTAAGCAGAAGCATATGGGGTACAGAAGAGGAGGCAACCAGTCTACAGTAGCAGAGGTCTGAATTGTCTCAAAGGTAGAAAAGAATTTGGTAAATCCTGGGGGAAACAGATGGACCAAGAGGGGAAAACTCAGGAAGAGTTCTGGAATGAGAAATAAAAAAGGGCAAAGTAGTAAGATACATTGTTAAAGTATTTACCCATTAAATAGCTGGAGAGGAAAGTATGCTGGTAAATTGAGGAGTTGTGAGGATGCATACTAGTGAGAAAGAGTGCTAAGGACGCCAAAGTAGTAAGGAAGATGTCAGTTCTTTCTCTTCTTCCTTTTAGTCCTTCTCCTTGATTGCATATTTTGTGATAACAATGTTCACACAAGCAGTTGAAAGCTCAGCAGTTCATCTAATGAAAGCAGAAGCAAGCTTTTTTCAGGTGCCAGGAAGCATAGTCCTTCTTGGGCAACAAGAAATAATCTCACTTGGCCAGAGCTCCTTAGGAAAACAAGGTAGTTTTCTCCTTTACTGCTCATTTTTGGTTAAGTAGATAGACCTTGTGTTTAACCTCATGCAACAATTTTATGTTGGTTAACAAACAGTTTGAAATGCATCATGGACTGCCTTCAGGACATTGACTAATTGATGAAACAAGGCAATTTCTGTGTTTGAACCAGTCTGGCAAAATCAATCTGATACAAATAAAAGACAAATGCTTTCCTAGACCTGCCTTTGGCTTTTATGTTCATCATAGCTGGGGATCATCCTTAAAGTGTACTAAAAGTATAATTCATGACTGTGGAAACAAAATGACCAATGTTACTTGGAAGTGATTGCAAGTAACCTGATAAAAGTAACAAGTTTTGCAATCTGTGCACAGTATTCTGGGATGACATTTTCCTGTGATGTGACAAGATGGGAAGTTTTCCAGGTGTACTATCATTAATTATTTTGTTATACAGAGAAAGAAGGTTATCAGGAGTTGGTATTATAATTTCAGAGCATAATTGCAGCCCGTGACATTGGGTATACTTTATATATTTATTAAGACATGACCTTCTAAAAAGTACAATTCAGACTTGATAGCATGTAAGAATAGTGCAATCAGGTAAGAGGATAGTTTTGTACAAAAGAAACTATTCTCCTGAGCTTAAATCCCCCTCCCTCAAACCAGTATTGAACACTCAAATCCCTCCCACTCCCTCCTCATAAAAAGCAGTCAGAATTTTGCTTCATATAATGCAAATGAGTTAAAAAAAAATCTTTCCTTTCTTATTCCCCCTTTCTCAATACTGTCAATCAGAAAATGAAGTATAACAGAATCACTTAAAAACCTGTGGAGCTTAACCCTGATTTCACTTAACACTTATGCCAATGTAAAACTAGTGTAATTACAGTGGAAGGATTCTTGATACACATTTGCTGAAAAGCAGTACAAAACCTAAGGTCTTACAGTATTTTCTAGCTTTTTAAAATTAAATTTCTCCCATTCGTAAGGGAAAGAAAAGTTGAGGGTAGATTTTTTAAAAGGTCTTATGTCAGAGCTTAGCAAAATATGAATTAGTCCTTAAAAATCACTCATGCTATTGAACTATGTTGAAACAATAGCATTTTGGCAATTTTGAAAATTGATGACAATCTGTGATGGTCATTTCACAGAGAAACCATTTAATTGCATTTGAACAACTATAATGATTGAGATTCATAAAAATTAAGTAAAAAAGAAAGAAAAAAGAACTGTTATCATTTGAGTTCATTGAAATACATGAGAATAATGATAATTTAAAAGTATATGAATTTTCTTTTAGCAACTGTTCTCTAAGTCTAGGGTACTTCATATAAACCTTAAAACTAACAGTGTAAATGAATTGTTCATAGATTATGTGGTAGTGATATTCGGAAAATATTTACGCTCTAAAGCTCAGTGAGAATGTTGGCAGGGAAGGAGGTGTTTGGAAACATGGTATTGTGATTGTTCGATTTTATAAGTTGCAAAACCACACTTAAAGAATAATAATCCAGGCTAGTATTTGCTGTTATAAATCAGACTCGGGCTTTATAAAATAGATTATTTAAGAGGATATTGCTATTTTTTATAATAAAGTAAATAAAGAAATATAATTAGTTCATAATTCTGTGTATAACATGAAAAGTAACTGACTAAAAAGTTATGGATAGCCTTTTCTAGCTGTGGATCTATCTTGAGCAAGGTAAGTGTGTAATGTGTTATTTAAACCTAGTTTTGTATGGGTTTTCAGATTCAAGCTCTTTGGGGGCAATGTAAATGAAATGACAGGTATTTACTCCAAGACTATGTGAATGAGTCAGGTCGTATAAAACCTAGAGACAGGTAGGTATGTATGTACATTTAATCTAGGAAGATTCAGCAAGCCAAAAATACTACAATATTATGCTATTTATGATGCACGATAGCAGTAAGTATTTGTGTTGTTTTAATATTGGTCTGTTTCACAGCTTAATCTAGAGTTGGCTTACATATGTATTCTTGCTCTCAAACAATAATTTGGTAGTCTTACAGTATTTTCATCTGTAGGGCTGGGGATGGAGAAGTGATAGTGGTAGCAGGTGAGAAAATGCTTCTTAGGACTTGGGTCTTGAATTTGTCCTGGAGCAAGGCAGGAGGACTTAGCATGACAGAAGGCTGAACAGATTGCTTTCTGTATTCACTGAAACCTACTAGCAAAATATGTGCTTCATTCCCTTCTAGTTATGATAGATGTAGAAGATGGCAATCCATTTCTCCTGCAGATACTGGTTTAGTTCAAGGTGAAGCTTGCATAGGGCTTCACTGACAATCTATTGGGAGATGCTGGGATTTGCATGGCAGGTCTCAGTTTGATTGATTTTTTTTCTTCTCCTTTTTTTATTTATTTAATTCCACAAAGCATAGTGAAACACAGTATGTGGAGGTGTATTTAAGGTTCTGTCATCAATTTGTTTTTTTAAAGCCCAAATTTAGTTTAGAAAGGATACATGATATTACTATTTTTAAAAGTAAATATTATGTAACATTTTTTAAAATTACAAGGCTTTTTATATTGTTTAAAAAAACTTGAAGAACTTTGCATTTCATTTAGTTTCCCTGGAAACATTAGTTTATATATAGGTTATAAAAGTGTCTAAATTGAAATGTTAAAAATTATGATTTAAAAAATGAGCATTTCGGCAAACATTTTTCTGTAATTTGGATGAGACGAATTTTACAATTATGTCTTGTTCTAAAACAAGTTTCCTTTTCACTTAATCTTATAATAAGGATCTCACTTTATAGTCTAAGTAGCAAGAAAATTCATCTGCAGAACTGCAAGAGAATTTACTACCAACTAAAAGAGAGGGTGTTTAACTAGATTGTCCTGGTAAACCTGGTCACAGCTCTATAATCTGTTCCAGTTTGAAGGCACAGTCCTTTTATGTCTGCAGTGTTTCCCGTTCATTTGATACCATGAGAATGTAATGTGTCTTGGTTTGGCAAGAGAACAGACCACAGGATTTTCAATGAAATCAGTTATTTTTGTTTCTGCAGTAGTCTGATTGGCATACAGCTGTAAAACCTTACTAACAATCTCAGCAACTTTCTTCCTTGCAACCACTAAACTCTAATGTTAGTGATGAAAACACAATATTAGAATAATTAATGCCCATTTTCTCACCAGTAAACTGAATAAACCTTCACATTTGAAGGAACTATAGATTTCTCTCCCAGTCAATGAGCATGATTGACCATGTCTAATTTGCAGTGTGTAACAACTCTGCACCTTTGGGTATACAAAAAAAAAAAAAAAAAAACATTCCCATTTTCTCCCTGGTAGCCCCATATATATCCTTTTTTTTTTTTTTTTCCACATTTATGTATTTTAATGTTGGTTCTCAAATGAGTAATCAGCTGAGAGCAGTCCTAAACCCAAATTTGTTTGACCTTTATCTCTGGCTAGGCATAACAGATGCTTTACTAGGCCTTATCATCTTAAAATTGGACCTGTTAATCATGACTAAACACTGTCACGACAGTTCATAACATGTCAGGAGACCAGGGCAGTAAATTAACTGTTTGATCCTGTGCACCAAAGAACAGTCTGTGTTATGCAGTGGCTTTACCAACTGTTTTGTCTTTGATAGTGGTCAGAAGTGGATGCCACAGAGGATATGTGAGAACGCAGGACTAAGGTGGAACAGAATAGCCTTCTGTTTCCAGCAGTCTGTTAATTAGGAAGTTTAAAATGTTCATAAGGACATGTGTGTATTATTAAAACTTTTTTTTAAAAAAAAAAAGTCAACAAAAACCCCAATAAAAAATCCAATTAAAAATTCCATTCATTGAAGATGGGATGTGATGTAAACAATAACGTGAAGAAAAGCTGAACTTGCTACTACGTTTTTGGAAAGGAGGTTCTTCTATGATGGATTTTTATTTCTGAATGGCATTGCCATCTCACATAAACTTGTATGATTTCATTACAATAGCACCTGATGTTAAATTAGAAGGATTCTTTTGTTCATGTTGTGTGGGAGAAGCAAACAAGGATCTTGCTGCCGCAAAGTTTCACAAGCAAGCAGGTGACCCTGATCTGGTCACCTTGGTCGGACGAAAGCCCTGGGAGAGCGGATAAACAAGTTGTCACAAGACATTGTGAAACAGGAACATTCCGCCTTGTGGTTTTGCTGCAGCTGCAAGATAACATAGTTGTTTTCTAACTATTTAGCCTAGGGACAACCGAAAGATGAAGTTGAACTAACCAATGAGCGTAGGACGCGAAATAAATACTAACCAATGGAAATAAAGACACGTAGCTTATTTGATGTTAGAAAACTATAAAGCTTATGGAATATTGATAATAAAGCGAACACTCTGCTTGCACCAAGCGGTGTCCTGTCCCTCAGTTGCGGCAAATGGTGACCCCGACGTGATTCGAAAAAGAGCGAACGGCTCGGCGTTCAAAAGGAACAGAACTGCCTATCTGGCAGCCGGTCGCAACTCCTGCAGAACTTTAAGAGTGACCTGCTGAAAGGAAGCAGAAACCAGCTAACAATCCCTCGACAGAAAGAGGTGAGCTGCAGGTAATCGGAAATGAGAGGGCAAGTTTCGACCCCCGTGGAAAGGGACGTATATGAACTTATGAAAGCCTTGCTGACAAAGCATGATAAGACTATATTGGGCCATGATCTTAAATGTATCTTAAAATGGGTCCAAGTAAAAATCCCTGATGTTACTGCGTCTAATATTTTTACGACAGAAATATGGGACAAAGTAGGTATTAAACTATGGGACGGAGCTACGAAGGGCGACCCCCAAGCACAAAAATTACTCCCTTGGTGGAGAATTATTTTTGAAATCTTGAAGGAACAAGAAAGCTCTCATAAAGGGGATCCACCATCTGAAAATGATCATAACGGGAAAGACCCCGACCTCAGTCCCCCTGCCCTCCCTTCAGCTCCGCCGGCACCAAACTATTCTGCCCCTGAACCCAAAACCGAACCCATACTAACGTCAAAACCGTCTCTAAAAAGGAGGGTTTTGGCAAATTACCCTCCAGAAGACGACCCCTTTGATTCCGGACCTATAGACCCGGAGGATGAACCCGACTTGTTCCCCCCTGACCCGCATAATGTATGGACTCAAATAAAAAAGCAGGCGTTAAGGGAGGGGGAGTGGGAGGTGGCACAAAAAATTGTAGCACCAATTGTGTACCAGGGACGGGGAGCTCAATGGGAACCTTTGTCTTTTGCCATAATTAAGGAGTTGCGCCGTACGGCCACGGAACATGGTCTCTCTTCTCCTTATTTTGTTACTATGTTGTCATCTGTTTTTGATACCTACATAATGACACCTCATGACTTAAAATCTCTTGCACAATTGCTTTGTACTCCTATGCAATATATGTTGTGGGAATCTCAATGGAGACAGGGGTTGCAAACCCTTTTAACTACTTACATAGGACATAACGATCCCGGAATGGCAGCATTAACAATGGAACATTTAACGGGGACAGGGCCATATGCTGATCCCGTCACCCAGACCCGAGACATTCCAAGGGAAGCCTTAAGAGCTTTACGTGAAGAAGCAAAAAAGGCACTTCTGAAGATCCCTGATCCTCAGAAGCCGCAAAAGGCTTTTACTGCTATAGTACAAGAACCTAAAAAACCTTATATGCAATTTATAGATCGATTAAAATTAGCACTAGAAAAACAAGTTGAGAACGCAGAAGCAGGAGAAATATTACTTTTAAAATTGGCGGTGGAAAATGCTAACACTGATTGTAAGTGAGTTTTGCAAACCCTGCCAAACGGGAACCCTACTTTAATTGAAATGGTTGAAGCATGTAATCGCATAGGGACAATTGATCATAAATTTGAGGCCATGGCCGCCGCTTTTGCCGCTATGAAAGCCTCCCCTACTTGCTTCAATTGTGGGAAGCCTGGACACCTTAAGAAAAATTGTCCGACAAAACCACAGACACAAACAAAAGCCCCCGGTGTTTGTCCTAAATGCCAAAAAGGACGGCATTATGCAAATCAATGCCGCTCCAAATACAATGCCCAGGGACAGCCCCTCCAGGGAAACAAGCCACGGAACGCGAATCCACGTCGCGTGCAGAAACAAGTTCCGCAGGGCACAGCTTCCCCACAGGGGGGAGTTCAATTACAACCAATGCCACAAGTTTTTGTCCAGCAACCGCAGGGAATGCCAGACTGGACTTGGCAACCTCCCATACAGTAACTCTGCTTGATTCTACAGTCCACTTATTGCCCACCACCACTAACAGTTCCATTTTGAGGGGGCAAAGGGCCCTAGTTGTCGGTAGATCGTCTACCACGCTTACGGGACTCTTTATACTCCCCGGGGTGGTGGATGCAGATGCGGTAGACAACATAGCAGTAATGGTTTGGACTCCTTTCCCCCCCTGTACTATCCCAGAAGGCAGCCGAATTGCACAACTGGTACCTTTTTTACAGCCTCAGAGAAACTCCGTGGCTAACCAGCAGCTACCCAGCAGAGAAGGTAATTTTGGATCCACAGGAGTTCCATCAATTTACTGGGCACAAAATATATCTCTACATCGCCCCATGTATAAAGCTACCCTGTCCCAAGCGGGACAAAAATATCCTTTACAAGGTATTGTGGACACTGGGGCAGATGTCACGGTTATCTCACAGGCAAAATGGCCCCCACATTGGCCATTGACCCCCACACCTCAGGCCCTTGCAGGGGTAGGCGGCACTGGTACTAATAAACAAAGCCTCCACAATGTTACCATTGAAGGCCCTGAAGGACACATAGCCACTGTTAAACCTTTTGTTTTACCAATCCCGATGGTCCTGTGGGGCCGTGACGTATTAGCTCAGTGGGGAATTACACTAAAAACACATTTTTAGGGGGGGCCATTGAAGAGCGCGGCACTCTAAAAATTACCTGAAAAATAGATACCCCTATATGGGTGGATCAATGGCCCCTTCCTATAGAGAAACTCCGCGCTCTTAATGACTTAGTAGAGGAACAATTACAAAAGGGACATGTAGTACCGTCTGTTAGTCCATGGAATTCTCCTGTTTTTGTTATTAAAAAAACAAATGGCAAGTGGCGCCTACTCCATGATCTTAGAAAAATTAATGACGCTATGGAAAACATGGGACCCCTACAGCCGGGGCTTCCCTCGCCAACCATGTTACCAAGAAATTGGTACCTTACAGTAATTGATTTGAAAGACTGTTTTTTTAATATACCATTACATCCTCAGGATGCACCTAAATTTGCTTTTTCAATTCCAAGCGTCAACGTTCAGAAACCTTTGCGATGATTCCATTGGGTCGTGCTCCCACAAGGAATGAAAAACAGTCCAACCATATGCCAATGGTATGTGACAAAAATTTTAAGCCCGATTAGAAAGTCTAAACCTTCTGTGTTATTATACCACTACATGGATGACATCCTTGTGGCTGCATCTCAGGAAACAGACATGAAGGAGGCCGTAGCCCTTGTCACTACAGCTGTAAACGCAGCTGGATTTTGTGTTGCTTCTGAAAAAATTCAGACTATTTCCCCTTGGAAATATTTGGGCTGGTTAATTCGGTCAAAGACCATAGCACCTCAACCGCTTTACTTGAAAACAGAAATTTCTACTTTAAATGATGTACAAAAGCTTCTGGGAACTATAAACTTGGTTCGCCCCTTATTGGGAATCACAAATTCAGATTTAAGTCCTCTTTTTGAACTTTTGAAGGGAGACACAACTATTTGTGCCCCAAGGACGCTAAACGAACCCTCCCTTAAAGCAATTGCGAAAATCACTGAAGCCATTGCATCTAGGCAGGCGCACCGCTGCCATCCAGATTTGCCATTATTTTCGGTAATCTGAAATCCTACAAAACAGTCATATGCCCTTATTTTCCAATGGGACACTGATCAGAAGGACCCATTATTGACTATTGAATGGGTATTTCTATCACATCAGCCTTCAAAAACAATATTTGCACAATATGAAATGTTTGCATTTTGGATTTTTAAGGCACGGCAACAACTTTTAACTTTAGCAGGAATTGACTTTACATGTATTTATTTGCCAGTGGTCAAAACCTATCTTTCCTGGTTATATTGCCAATCGGACGTTTTTGCCATAGCTCTTGCTGGCTACCCTGGACAGATTTCTTCGCATTTGCCAGCTCATAAACTTTTACACCTTGACTTTCAACTTTCCCAAAAACCAAAAAGAAGCGAAAAACCTCTAGAGGATCTTACAGTGTTTACTGATGGATCTGGAAAAACCCACAAATCTGTTATCATCTGGTGGAACCAGTGTCCTGGTTTCAGCTATGATGGAGTTAATTTTTTTTTTTTTTTTTTTAGCAGTGGATGGAATGCCATGTTTGGGTGTTAGGATGAGAATAGTGCTGATAGCACCCTGATGTTTCCGATTTGTTGCCGGGCAATCAAGTACCTTTCTCAGCTCTGCATACTTCCTTACTAATGAGAAAGGAGGGGACGCAGCCAGGACAGGTGACTCGAATTGGCCAAAGAGGATATTCCATGCCAGTTACGTCATGCTCAGTATAAAGGGGGACTGGGGGGAAGAGGGGGAGACAACGCCAGGACGTGCAGTTTTCTGGGGACGGTCGGGTTCCGGGATGGGCTCTAAGCTGTGCGGCCTGAGTTGTGTGGTTTGGTGAGAAACTGCATTGTGTATCACCAGTTTCATTTATTTTGTGCTTTAAACTTATGTTATTGTTATATCTAGTTTTCTGTTATTGTTTAGTAAACTATCCTTATCCCAACCTGCGTGGTTCTGGTTTCTAGGTTGTGGTTTCTTTTCCTCCTTTCTTCCTTCCCTTTTCCCCTTCCCCCAACTTTCCCTCCCCCTTCCTTTTAAAAGTACAAGCGACTGTGTGGGGTGCGGCCCCCGGCTGGGGCAAAACCACGACAGTCATTTTGGCGCCCAACGTGGGGCACGAACGGTTGGGATAACAGTAGATCTGACCCTAACTATCGCAATTAAGATAAGCACTGTTGTTTAAGCAATCTCTGGTCACGATGCTGTGGTATTTATTCACAAGGCTGTGGCAGCAAAATCACTGCATGCTGTATACAATCCTGGCAGGATTCTTTACTCCCTCAGGTCTTCGGCTCCCATATTTGTTCCCATACTTCATTATAGTGTATTTTATGATATCGGTCTATGATACAATAATATCGATGACCATGAGCTTAATCTGGTACTTGTATGAAGTTTTGCTGTCCTGTCCATTCTTTGGACAGGGAGGGGTTAATAACAGCAGCCGGTATGGTGGGGGCACTGCTTTCTTTTCCTTTGGGCTAAATACAACAGCTCTTATGGCAGTTTTTGAAACTCTTCAATATCTCTGGGATATTCAAACTAGCATTTTGCTATTGGTAGGTTTGGTGCAGATGGTTCAGTTTTTGTTATATATCAAGCATAGGTTTATGAATACCACTGAAGAGCTTTCTCCGAGACAGAATAATCACGAGTGGCAGGGCATGTGGCAAAGTATGGGCAAGTACCTAGGTACTTTCTCACGCCCAATGGTGTGGAACTTCACTCCTGAACAGCTACAAGACCCCAATCAAGTGACTGCATACCTAAGGAAAAATTGCTGTAGGTTTCCCAGAGATGGACACCTTACTGCACTGTGCTGGGCTCTGGCCACTATTTATCAAGCACTGCTTGATAGCAGGCAGCACTCTCAGCACTGTCAGCACTGTCAGGGAGAAGGGAAAGGAAACAGACTGGCAGATACTATAGCTGCTGCAACCACTGGGGCTGACACTGCAGCTACTGCAACCCCTGTGACCGACACTGCAGCTACTGTAATCTCTACAGCAGACACTGCAGATGACCCGAAAAACCAACCCACACCAGTGTCTGTTGCTCCCGTACAAAAGAGGAAAGGCACAAAGAAATCGGTTCGCATAGTGACGGATAAGGATGATGATCAACCGGGATCATCTCGAGGATATCAGGATGAGGCAGAGCCAGAGATTGTTACCCGATCCCTGACTCTGAGTGAGCTGCGTGAGGTTCGAAAAGATTTCACTCGCCACCCAAGTGAGCACATTATCACTTGGTTGCTCCGATGTTGGGATCACGGGGCCAATAGTTTGGAATTAGAAGGCAGAGAGGCCAAGCAGTTGGGATCCCTAGCTAGAGAAGGAGGAATTGACAAAGCAATTGGGAGGAGGCCGGAAATCCTCAGCCTCTGGAGGCGACTACTGTCAAGTGTGCAGGAAAGATATCCCATAAAGGAATATATTACATGTCAGACACCCAAGTGTAACAGCATAGAGACAGCTGTCCAGCACCTGAGAGAATTAGCTGTACGGGAGATAATTTATTATGATCTGGACAATTCACGGCTTCCCGCTGATCCCGATGAAGTCCTATGCACTCCAGATATGTGGCGTAAGGTTGTACGAAGTGCACCTTCAGGGCACACCAATTCACTGGCAGCAATTGACTGGACTGATATGGATCCACCAACCGTAAATGAGGTGGCCTGCCGACTCAGGAAATACCAAGACAGTGTTTCCCTCTCCGTCATTGCAGCAGTAGAGAAACTGGTTCAACGACTTGACAACAATGTGTCCAACTCCCAACCCGTATGGAGCAATGTTGCAGCTACTGGGAGAAAGTGTCCATCATTCCAAGAGGGAGAATACACACCACGACGTACATCGTGGTTTTACCTGCTTGATCATGGAGAGGACATGAGGAAATGGGATATGCAGCCCACCTCAGCCCTTCGAGCACGAGTAAATGAGCTGCGGGGTAAAACATTCGCACAACGAGATTCTGCCAGGAAGAAGGCTGCACCAGTTTCTACTGGGCAGTTCCCTAGACCAACTGGAAGGCCTACCTATATGTCTGATGTGCCTGATCCTCTTGAAGGGACCTCTAAGTCCTTTATGCAACCAGTGGAAAACAAATATGATCAGCAGCAATAGAGGGGCCCTGCCTCCAGCCAGGTGGAGGAGAGGGATAATCGGGTTTATTGGACTGTGTGGATCCGATGGCCTGGCACGTCAGACCCACAAGAGTACAAAGCTCTGGTGGATACTGGTGCCCAGTGTACTCTAATGCCATCGAATCATGAAGGGGTAGAACCCGTTTGTATTTCTGGAATGACAGGGGGATCCCAACAACTAACTGTGCTAGAGGCTGAGGTGAGCCTAACTGGGAAGGACTGGGAAAAACACCCCATTGTGACTGGTCCAGAAGCTCCGTGCATTTTAGGTATAGATTATCTACGTAGAGGGTATTTTAAAGACCCAAAAGGGTACCGATGGGCTTTTGGAATAGCTGCTTTGGAAACAGAAGGAATTGAACAACTGTGTGCCTTGCCTGGACTCTCGGAGGATTCTGCTGTTGTGGGGTTGTTGAAGGGTGAAGAACAGCATGTGCCAGTTGCTACGACGACGGTGCACAGACGACAATATCGTACTAACCGAGATTCCCTGATTCCCATCCATAAGCTGATTCGTCAACTGGAGGATCAGGGAGTGATCAGCCGAACCCACTCACCCTTTAATAGTCCGATATGGCCAGTGAGGAAGTCCAATGGGGAGTGGAGGCTGACAGTAGATTATCATGGCCTAAATGAAGTCACTCCAGGTATGAGTGCTGCTATGCCAGACATGTTAGAGCTCCAGTATGAACTGGAATCGAAGGCAGCCAAGTGGTACGCCACAATCGACATTGCGAATGCTTTCTTCTCGATCCCACTGGCGCCAGAGTGCAGGCCACAGTTTGCTTTCACTTGGAGAGGCATCCAATACACGTGGAATCGTCTGCCCCAGGGGTGGAAACATAGCCCCACCATCTGCCATGGACTAATCCAGAATACACTGGAAAAGGGTGAAGCACCAGAGCACCTGCAGTATATTGATGACATCATTGTATGGGGCAACACAGCAGAGGAAGATTTTGAAAAAGGAAACAGGGTAATTAAAATCCTTTTAGAAGCCGGTTTTGCTATAAAACAATGTAAAGTCAAGGGGCCTACGCAAGAAATCCAGTTTTTAGGAATAAAATGGCAGGATGGGCGTCGTCACATCCCAACGGACATTATTAATAAAATAGCAGCTATGTCTCCACCAAGCAACAAAAAGGAAACACAAGCTTTCTTAGGTGTTATAGGTTTTTGGCGAATGCATGTCCCAAACAACAGTCTCATTGTGAGCCCACTCTACCATGTAACTCGAAAGAAGAATGATTTCCAATGGGGCCCTGAGCAACAGCAAGCCTTTGAGCAGATCAAACGCGAGATAGTCCATGCAGTGGCCCTTGGGCCTGTCCGGACAGGGACAGATATTAAAAATGTGCTCTACACTGCAGCTGGGGAGAACGGCCCGACCTGGAGTCTCTGGCAGAAAGCACAAGGGGAGACTCGAGGTCGACCGCTGGGGTTTTGGAGTCGGGCCTACAAAGGATCTGAGGCCAATTATACTCCAACAGAAAAGGAAATACTGGCCGCCTATGAAGGGGTTCGAGCCGCCTCAGAAGTGATTGGAACTGAAGCCCAGCTCCTCCTGGCACCCCGACTGCCGGTGCTGGGCTGGATGTTCAAAGGGAAGGTTCCTTCTACACACCATGCCACTGATGCTACGTGGAGCAAGTGGGTTGCACTAATTACACAGCGGGCTCGAATAGGAAACCCCAATCGCCCAGGAATCGTGGAGGTGATCACAGACTGGCCAGAAGGCAAAGATTTTGGGATGTCACCAGAGGATGAGGAGGTAACACGCGCTGAAGAAGCCCCACCCTACAACGAACTGCCAGAGAATGAGAAGCGATATGCCCTGTTCACTGATGGGTCTTGTAGCATTGTGGGTAAGCATCGGAGATGGAAAGCTGCTGTATGGAATCCTATAAGAAGAGTAGCCGAAGCCACTGAAGGAAAAGGTGAATCAAGCCAGTTCGCTGAGGTGAAGGCCATCCAGTTAGCCCTGGACATTGCTGAGAGAGAAAAGTGGCCAAGGCTCTACCTTTATACTGATTCATGGATGGTGGTGAATGCCCTGTGGGGGTGGTTGCAGCAGTGGAAAAAGAACAGCTGGCAGCGTAGAGGCAAACCTATATGGGCTGATGACTTATGGCAAGATATCTCTGCTCGGTTAGAGAAGCTTGTTGTAAAGGTACGTCATGTCGACGCCCATGTACCTAAGAGTCGGGCCATGGAGGAACATGAAAACAACCATCAGGTAGATAAGGCTGCTAGGATTAAAGTGGCTCAGGTAGATCTAGACTGGCAACATAAGGGTGAATTATTCATAGCTCGATGGGCTCATGATACCTCGGGTCATCAAGGGAGAGATGCAACATATAGATGGGCTCGGGATCGAGGGGTGGACTTGACCATGGACGCCATCGCACAAGTTGTCCACGAATGTGAGACATGTGCTGCAATCAAGCAAGCTAAGCGGTTAAAGCCCCTTTGGTATGGAGGACGGTGGATGAAATATAAATATGGGGAGGCTTGGCAGATTGATTACATCACCCTCCCACAAACCCGCCATGGCAAACGTTATGTGCTTACAATGGTGGAGGCAACTACCGGCTGGCTAGAAACATATCCCGTACCCCATGCCACTGCTCGAAATACAATTCTGGGCCTTGAGAGGCAAGTCCTCTGGCGACATGGTACTCCAGAAAGAATCGAGTCAGACAATGGGACTCATTTCCAAAACGCTCTTATAGACACCTGGGCCAAAGAGCATGGCATTGAGTGGGTGTACCACATTCCTTATCATGCACCGGCCTCTGGGAAAATTGAACGATATAATGGACTTTTAAAAACTACATTGAAAGCAATGTGTGGTGGGACATTCAAGCATTGGGATACACATTTGGCCAAAGCCACGTGGTTAGTTAACTCTAGGGGATCTACCAATCGGGCTGGCCCTGCCCAGTCAAAATTTCCACGTACTGTAGAGGGAGACAGAGTCCCAGTAGTGCATATGAAGAGTGTATTGGGAAAGAGAGTTTGGGTCATCCCTGCTTCAGGCAAAGGTAAACCCATGTCTGGAATTGTTTTTGCTCAAGGACCTGGCTGTACTTGGTGGGTAATGCAGAGGGATGGAGAAGTTCGATGCGTACCTCAAGGGGATTTGATTTTGGGTGAGAATAGCCAATATAATTAATAAAGTAGAAATTATAATAATTGCCAAATGACCCATTATTGTATATTCATTATTGTTATGATTGCTGTATGTTGTACCATAGCATTATAGCCGGAGTCATACAAGTTAATGAAGAATGAGTGCCATGATGATGGAACTAAAGCCTGGCCTCTCAAGAACTTTTTTTCCTCCCTTTGAAAATAAACTCTGACCCACAGACTATGAGCATGGACCATGCCAGGTGTATCAGTCAAGAGCCTGAGATGCAGCATGCAACGAGCCAATGGAACATACAATTATCCTGAGAAACTTTTATGACAAATGGAGCCTGAAAATCATGGACTAAATGAACTCAACAACTTCAGAGGGATGATTCACAGACTGAGGGAATAAGATCTGTATGCACGTATGTGTGCATACATGTGTACATACATATATGGGTGTGTGAAACACGAAACTGGTTGTACCCAAAGAAAATTGTTGGATCTGGTCATGACGTAAATGGTATGGAATAAGGGGTGGATAATGTCCTGGTTTCAGCTATGATGGAGTTAATTTTTTTTTTTTTTTTTTTTTAGCAGTGAATGGAATGCCATGTTTGGGTGTTAGCATGAGAATAGTGCTGATAGCACCCTGATGTTTCCGATTTGTTGCCGGGCAATCAAGTACCTTTCTCAGCTCTGCATACTTCCTTACTAATGAGAAAGGAGGGGACGCAGCCAGGACAGGTGACCCGAATTGGCCAAAGAGGATATTCCATGCCAGTTACGTCATGCTCAGTATAAAGGGGGACTGGGGGGAAGAGGGGGAGACAACGCCAGGACGTGCAGTTTTCTGGGGACGGTCGGGTTCCGGGACGGGCTCTAAGCTTTGCGGCCTGAGTTGTGTGGTTTGGTGAGAAATTGCATTGTGTATCACCAGTTTCATCTATTTTGTGCTTTAAACTCCTGTTATTGTTATATCTAGTTTTCTGTTATTGTTTAGTAAACTATCCTTATCCCAACCTGTGTGGTTCTGGTTTCTAGGTTGTGGTTTCGTTCCCTCCTTTCTTCCTTCCCTTTTTCCCCCTCCCCCAACTTTCCTTCCCCCTTCCTTTTAAAAGTACAAGCGACTGTGTGGGGTGCGGCCCTCGGCCGGGTCAAAACCACGACAACCAGGAAACCCAGAAATGAGACTCAGACATTTCTACAGCACCTGGCTCACCACAAATTGTGGAACTTGCAGCTGTTGTGCGCGTCTTTCGAAAATGGACAAAACCTCTTAACATAATCACTGATTCTGCTTATGTTGCTGGTATAGTCCAGCGGGCAGAAACTTCATTTTTAAAAGATGTTACTAACCCTCTTTTGTTTAACTTATTACAAGAACTTGTCGCTTTGTTGGACTCCAGAACAACTCCTTATTTTATAATGCATGTTCTTTCTCATACTACTTTACCAGGTTTTATAGCAGAAGAAAATAGACAAGCTGACCTTTTAACTCTTACAGCGCAAATTCTCCCAGACCTTTTTGCCCAGGCGAAACTTAGTCATTCCTTTTTTCACCAAAATGCAGGTGCACTGAAACGCACTTTTAATATTTCCACACAGCAAGCAACCGAGATTGTTGCTACATGTCCCGATTGTCAACGCGTTTCTTTCCCATCTATAGCAGGCGGAATTAACCCCCGGAGATTACAATCTTTACAATTATGGCAAACTGATGTTACACACTATCCAGAATTTGGCAAGCAAAAATATTTACATGTTTCTATAGATACTTTTTCTGAAGCCTTATATGCTTCCTGTCACACCGGAGAGAAAGCTCGCGATGTTAAACACCATTTTTTACAAGCATTTGCCACCTTGGGGATACCTCAAAAAATTAAAACAGATAATGGACCTACATATATTTCTGTCACTTTACAGATATTTTTTAATACCTGGAGCATTACACACATTACGGGAATACCACATTCCCCTACAGGTCAATCTCTTATTGAATGCTCTCACAAGACTTTATAAAGTCTTTTACAAAAACAAAAAAGGGGGATAGGGAACGTAACCCCAGGAGAAAGACTACAGAAAGCATTGTATGTTTTTAATTTTTTAAATTGTTCCTTTATGGATCAGAATCCTCCTATTGTGCGGCATTTTAACATGAGCCAAGAATTTACAAAATCAAAGAAGGCACCAGTTTTAATAAAGGACCTAGAGACAGGAAAAATTTTAGGTCCTTATCCACTTATTACCTGGGGAAGGGGTTATGCTTGTGTTTCCACAGAGCATGGTCCACGGTGGATTCCGGCAAAGAACGTCAAACCCTTCAGAGAGCCATTGATGGCAGCTCCAGCTGAAGAACCAAACACAGACGCTTTGCCACCCATCTGAAAATCACCATTATGCTTTTCCTTTTGGTTTTGGTGTGGATGGTAACAGAGGCTAGTCCTTTTCCCCCACTTTTCCCTAAGACTAATGTGTGGGTCACGCTAGCTAATGTAACAGGACAGGATACAATATGCCTAGCCAGGGCTTCTCCGGAAAACCCTTTTTCTACTTGTTTGATAGGCTTACCACTTGATAATTGGACAAGATTGTGTGAAACCCTCCTACAGAACCTGATGACCAATCCCACAGATAACTGGGATGGGTGGACGCCACATAGGCCAACACTCAGTTTAGAACCTCAAGAAATTGAATTATTAGGATCAGTAAAAATGGACTTTTGTGTAAAATTTAACTACACGGGGAAAAATCAATCGCGAGCATGGGATGTATCCCCCATGCATCCCATTTTTCGTAATGAGACAGCTTGGTGTAACTATACATCAAAAAATATCTCACCCTCCGCAAACATACCCGTGGCATTACCATCTGGCATATTCTTTATTTGTGGAGATCGGGCATGGGCAGGCATACCTTCACATATAAAAGGAGGCCCCTGTAGCTTGGGACGTCTCTCACTGCTAACTCCCAATACAGCCAGTATCTTACAAATGCGCAAAGGCCACTCTAGACTAAGGCGAGCAGCCCACGCCTTTACGTCAGAGTGTGACGACCATGTAGATTTCTGGAACTTTGAACAATGCTTCACTGCCTCCCTTTTGGCTCTTGGTGTTGCAGCTGCAAAAGCTTTAAGCACCTTAGACAAATTAGGGTGTTGGCTAGCGAAACAAACCAACGCCACTAGTAGAGCGCTTTCTGACCTTTTGATAGATGTAGATAGTGTGCGACATGCAACTTTGCAAAATCGTGCAGCCATAGATTTTTTGCTTTTAGCCCAAGGCCATGGATGTGAAGACTTTGAAGGAATGTGCTGTATGAACCTGTCTGATCACTCAGAGTCAATTCACGCTAGCATACAACAACTTAAAAATGGAGTTTTGAAACTCCGAGAAGATGATAGATGGGACTGGCTGGACAAGTTATTTTCTGGCTGGGGATTTACAGGATGGTTAAAAAGTTTGTTAAAGACAACAATGTATATTGTTTTGTTTGTTTTGTTGCTTTTAATTTGCTTACCGTGTTTTTTGCAGTGTGTACAAAAAATGATATCTAACTCTATCCATAAAGTTCTTATTGTTCAACAGAACGGGGGAGATGTGGGAGAAGCAAACAAGGATCTTGCTGCCGCAAAGTTTCACAAGCAAGCAGGTGACCCTGATCTGGTCGCCTTGGTCGGACGAAAGCCCTGGGAGAGTGGATAAACAAGTTGTCACAAGACATTGTGAAACAGGAACATTCCTAACATTCCGCCTTGTGGTTTTGCTGCAGCTGCAAGATAACATAGTTGTTTTCTAACTATTTAGCCTAGGGACAACCGAAAGATGAAGTTGAACTAACCAATGAGCGTAGGACGCGAAATAAATACTAACCAATGGAAATAAAGACACGTAGCTTATTTGATGATAGAAAACTATAAAGCTTATGGAATATTGATAATAAAGCGAACACTCTGCTTGCACCAAGCGGTGTCCTGTCCCTCAGTTGCGGCAATGTTGTTATTGTTGTCCTTTGTCTTGTGTGTGATTTTGTATTTTATTTTGCTTAGACTGGAATTTTGTTTCCCTTTTCTCCCTCTATACTCACCAGAAATTACGTGAACTATACCTTCCATCCAGACACATGGGACATTGAAATCTGCTTCTAACCCTGCTACTGAGTGATCCTCAAATGTACACAAAGCTATTTAACTGGATACAGAACTATTAAGTCCATATCCAATGATAACTTCTGTTAAAGTTCAGTCATACTTCTAACGATATAAATTTCTGAATAAACTGGCAGGTACAGTGTAAATGGGAAGGTTATTTCCTACTAAGATTTACTTAAAAGCAATTCAGAATCTTGACCTGGAGAAGCACAGAAACAGAAAAATGGTCTCTAGGCATCTAGTTATGAAACTAGGAAACCTTTGCCAAGCACAGCATACATATCACCAAAATGCGAATATTACAAAATTTTGTGTAGAATATGATCTGTTAGAAGCAATAAAAAAGCCTGGAGCTTCCAGGTAGTATAATACATCAATCTGTTGAAAAATCAGTAAGTTTTAATTCAATTAATGAAAATAGTTAGGCACTGTTTTGTTCTCTCTATACTCAGAACGCTTTTAAACAGTAACTGAAGATTTGGCAGAATTATCAGAAAATAGCAGTTTGTTGTGTATTTAGATCTAGGATGCTGGAAGTTTAGAAAATAATCTACATTTAAATGTATGTAGGAATTAAGATACATTTGAAACTTCTGGTTCATTTATCTATCTGCGCTTCATGTTGACTTTTCTCCAGTATCTGTGAAGACCAAAGGCTTTTTGAAGAATTAGCATAACATAATCAATGTATGTTACTTCATCCATAGTAATTACTAGTACATGTATATTAATTGCTAATCATTATGACATGTATAGAATACATGAACGATGAGTAGAAGCATCTTAATAATGTGTTCTGTATTTCTTATTTAGAGAAAATGGGAAAACCTGTGGTAAGACCTTAGATATGCTGTTGGTATATTGTCCTTTTTGCTTATTGATGGAAGTAGCAATATTAATGACAAAGATCCTTTTGTGTGAGAGAGTCTTTAGGTTGGACATTTTATTCCTTATTTTTGAGATGATGCCTATTTAGATTGCAAGTGTCAGTTGATACACCATCCTGCTACTTTTTAAAGAAAACATAGATCTTGGACAGCTCAGAGAACTCAGAACCAGAAACGTCTGTCTTGCACAAATATGCTGCTCCCTCTGAGGTAGTAACTCCTGACCCCATTGACTTCAGGCTGTCCAGGACTGTGGTAAGTAACTTCATCTCGTTTGAAACAGTGACTCGCAGGTCAACCACACTGCTTGAAGCAACTCTGTAGGAGCTGAGAACAGCAGCAAGGCCAGAAGGAGCTGTCTGACCAGGGCTTGTCTCCCTGTGAGATAATCTCTTTTAGCTCATCTGAGTTCAAAACTCTGCAGGAATTGCTGCCTTAACAGAGAGATTAGTCGAACATGTATTCTCCTCGCAAATCAGAATCTCCCATTATATAATGGGAGAAAGCCACAAGACCCTTGCATAAAATATCTTCTACTGGAGGTGTTGGAGATGTTGGCTTTTGCATCCCTAATGACTCATGGACTTACTGGGAGTTGGGTAGTCATCTCTTACATAGGAACAGAGTTATAAGCTGTTGTGGAGGATTTCTGTTCAGGTGCAGCATAAGAAGCAGCAGTTTTTCCATGGGTAAAATGATGAGTTATGGCTCATTAGTTGATGACTAGTGTATTTCCTTTGTGCAAAGTGCAAATTTCCAGGGGGATTTGACACTATAGCCTTCATTTCAGTTTTCTTTTATCTCAAGCACAAAGCAATACATTTGAATTTTCAGGTATTTTGTCAATAAGAATGTCATTAACAGACCTAAAGAAACTGGACAGGCTCAGAGCACACCATCAACAAGAAATATCAAAAAAGAGCTGAAACAAATATATCTAGGAAAGGTCTCACCAGACCAAAATTGCTATTGATAGAACAAGAAAGAAATTGTATCAGAGGTAATGATGTTTAACTCTTCTAAAAGCCCCTTACTGGAATATAACTTGTCTTCACAGGAAAATAAGGCTGCGACATTCTTGAGTGACTCCAATTCATGGAGTATGAATGGTATATTGCTGGTAAAATTTCTGCACAGTGTCATTATTATAAAATGAAAATAAGCCATGGGAAATAACTTTGTCAATTAAGTATTTTTCATCTATTCTCTGTGCTATGTGCATTCCTCCTACCCGTGATGAACAGTGTCATTACTGACTATGAACAAGTAACTGTCTCGCCAAAGCTCAAATCTCTGGGTATTTTAATGCAAAGGGGAACAATTCTCAGAACCAATATAATGTATTGTTGTGTGTTTGTAAACAGTTTTGACACCTAACAAATAATTGTAAATTGTTACTGTTTTGTCTTAGAATATTTTGCTTTCATCCAGATTTTATACTGAGCAGCATTACTGCCTTTTAAGGCTCTGTGGCAATTTTTATGCAGTTGTTTATATTTTCATAAACAACTGGTCAGGCAGGAATTATATCCAGAGCCATTATATATGTAAGGACAGATTCTAATTGAAAACAAAAACCCAACCCACACACAAAAAAATCCCAAACCTCTTATGAATTCAAGTAAAATGTTACTTGAACCTTGTTATTTGCCATATGTACATAATTAGTACAAGTTTCTTAATGGTATGCATCTAAGAGATGTAGTCCAGTGACATAGGAAGAAAATAAAGATAGTGTATGAACAGGGTTAAGATTAGGAAAGCTTAAGACCGTCTAGAGTTGAATCTGAATGGCTTTTGAAGACACATTGGCAGGAAAATGAAGACCAAGGAAAACGGGTCCACTGCTGAATGGTTTTGTGTCCTTGGTGACAATGGACATTGAAATGATGACTTCACCTCAGTCTACTGGTAGGATTTCATCTCAGGAATCCCAGCTTTCTAAGACCAGAGGGAAAGTCTGGATAAAGGAAGGCATGCTCTTGGTGAGGGAGGGTCAGGTTATGGCACAACCCTGTCTTTAAGAAAGACCAGAAAGCGGATCCAGGGAACTATAAGCTGGTCAGCATCACCTTGATCCTGAAGATACTGATGGATCAAACAATTCTCAAAACTATTTCCAAATGTATCAAGTATCATATGAAGAACAAGACAGTGATAGGGAGTAATAAGTGTTGATTTATGAAGGAGAAATCATGTCAAAGCAACTTAATGGTCTTCTATCAAGAGGTAACTAGCTTGTTGGATGAGCAGAAAACAATGTACGTGATTTTCACTTTAGTAAAGCTTTTGACACTGTCTTCCATAAGATCCTCACAGATAACTGGTGAAGTGAGGACTTAGGAAATGGACAGTGAGATGGGGTGAAAGCTGGCTGAACTTCTGGACTCAAAAGAGTTGCTATCAGTGACACTAAGTCCATCTGGAGACCATTCCATAGTGGTATACTCCAGTGACTGATACCAGGGCCAATAATTTTTAGCATATTCATTAAAGACCTAGATGATGGGAAACACCAACAAATTTGCAGGTGATAAAACATTGGGAGAAGTGACAAGGTGATAGATAGACCAGATGGTTGTGCTGTCTTTCATAGTGACCTTGACAGGCTGACCTTGAAATAGCCTACAGGAAACAGAAGTTTTAAAAAGGCAAATGCCAAGTCTTCCACCTAGGAAGGAATAACTCTATTCATTAGTACAGGCTGCATACTGAGTGCCTGGAAGGCAACCTTACAGAGGGAGCCGTGGGAATACTAAGTTTGCAGATGACACTGAACTAGGAGGAAGTGTTGATCTGCCTGAGAGTAGGGAGGCTCTTCAGAGGGATCTGAACAGACTGGACCCATGGGCTGAGACCAATGGGATGAAGTTTAATAAGGCCAAGTGTAGAGTGCTACACATGGGACATAATAACCCCATGCAGCGCTACAGGCTTGGGGGAGACTGGCTGGAAAGCTGTCAGGCAGAGAAGGACCTGGGGGTGTTGGTTGACTGCAGACTGAATATGAGTCAGCAGTGTGCCCAGGCAGCCAAGGTGGCCAATGGCATCTTGGCTTGTATCAAAACCAGTGTGGCCAGTAGGTCTGGGGAGGTGATTGTGCCCCTGTACTCGGCATTGGTGAGGCCACACCTCGAGTGCTGTGTCCAGTTCTGGGCTCCTCACCACAAGAAGGACATGGAGGTCCTGGAGCGAGTCCAGAGAAGGGCAACCAGGCTGCTGAAGGGGCTGGAGGGCAAATCCTATGAGGAGTGGCTGAGGGAGCTGGGGCTGTTTAGCCTAGAGAAGAGGAGGCTGAGGGGAGACCTTATCACCACCTACAACTACCTGAAGGGAGGTTATAGAGAGGTAGGTGATGGTCTCTTCAGCCAGGTGACAGGTGATAGGACAAGGGGGAATGGCATGAAGCTGTGCCAGGGCAGGTTTAGATTGGATGATAGGAAAAAATTTTTTACTGAAAGAGTTGTCAGGGCCTGGAACAGGCTGCCCAGGGAGGGGGTTGAGTCACCTTCCCTGGATGTGTTCATAAAAAGGGTAGATGAAGTACTTAGGGATATGGTTTAGTTTAGGCTGAGAATGGTTGGACTTAATGATCTTAAAGGTCTTTTCCAACCTTATTATTCTGTGATTCTGTGATTCTGTAATACTTGGCCATGAGTCAACAATGCAAAAAAGGGAAAACACTGCCCTGGGCTGCATTGGCTAGAATATTGTCAGCAGGTAAAGAGAGGTGGTCCTTACCCTCTGCTCAACCTTGATGAGACACATCTGGACTGCTGGGTCCAGTGCCAAGGTCCCCAATACAAAAAAGATGGGGATATACTGGAGTGTGTCTAGTGAAGGGCCACAAAGATGATCAAGACTTCGGTCATCTGTCATATGAGGAGAAGCTGAGCAAGCTGGGACTGTTGATTCTGGAGCAGAGAAGGCTAAAGAAGATCTTTCCAATGTGTATAAGTGTCTGACAGGGGTAGTAAAGAAGATAGTAGGGTCTTCTCAATAGCAGGCAATGACAGGAAAAGGGCAAAGGTAAGATTTTTTCTTTTTTTTTTTTTACATGATCATGATCACACTGTTACATCATGCTCAGTTAAGTTGTGGCCTCTCCATTTTTGGAGATATCTAAAACCCAACTGGGCATGGTCCTGAGAAACGTGTTCTGCCTGGCCTTCTGAGCAGGGGACTGCACTAGATGATCTCCAGAGGTGCCTTCCTGCCTCAGCTATTCTGTGATTCTTTGCACTGAATGTCCCCATCCCAAGATGAGCACTGCTGATCAATAAAATGTTTGAAATAACATCATACAAAGTAGAAAATGCAGACAATTTCATTCATTAGAGGCATGATTTGTGTAGAAAACAATTTATAGATTGAGCAGTTGCAAAAATAAATTTAGGGAAAAGTATATTTTAGATGTAAATGTAGAGTATCTCGGAAAACCTGTGAGAGAAGCATATTTGCAAAATGAATATTAACCTTTCATATTTTCTGTCATTGATATGATATTTTCAGTTGTATAGATAAAGAAAGAGTTTACCTCTTCCAATTTCACTCACATTACCGTTTTCTGCTTCTAATTGTAGTATTTCAGAAATTAGAAACTTTAAACATTTTTCATACTGTTAAGGAAAGTATTTCTTCATAAAAACTGTTAGCAAGGTTGAAGAATGGATGGAGATAATTATTTCCTACTAAGGGGAGTGCTTTGCTTTTTAGTCCTTGTCCCCTTACAATGGTAACCCTACTGTAAGGAGGAGTGGTATTCTGTGGAGCATAAAGTAACAGAGCAGTGATATTGGAGAAATTACATTCTGCATTACATAATGGGGTTTAACATGTTGCTTAGGAACATAACCACTTTCCATCATTCCTCCAATGTCCAGTTTGTATATGGTAATCTTCAGTAGTGTGAATTTTGTCTGACACCTTGTTCAGAGCTTTTGGACTTTATTACACAGCATCCCTATAATGTTTCACAAATGAATTTGTTTTCTTTTATAAACTTTTAAAAAGGTCTTCCCATCTGGAAATATGCTTGATGATAACCTTTTCAGGCTAAATTAAGATGAGTTCATTTTGATAATTTTTTATTTCACTGGTAATGTGCTGTTTAGTCACGAGATAATGGGGCTTTTCATAGATGATGAGTACTCATTATCTCAATCTTCTAATAAAAATGCATCTTATAACAGGTGCATGACTGTTATTCTTGATTTCATTTGAGATCATGTCTGACAAACACAAAATATGGTGTCTTCGTTGTCCATGGGGCAGCTTGTTATTAGACAATGTTCAAATCATTCACTGTGAAGTCCAGATGTGTCCTGTTTGTCCTCTGCTGTGAACATAACTTTTAATAGTCTGAAATACAAGTTTTAATACCTAGTAATAATCCTGAAGAAGTTAGAACTTATCCCCTAGTCATGTCCATGCTATTGCAGGATGAGAAGAAAATGTTTTGTTGAAAGTTTGTCTCTAATTATGATCATTCTTGAATGTACAGAGCTCTCAGCGTTTTGTAGTCCTTAATCTGTTTGGAAATTTAATACAGAAAGATGTGTCTAAAATTCTGTTTTGTAGATGGAAGGACCTGAAGCCATTCTAATTTCTGGAAAGGATATAATGTAGTATGCGAACACAGCTGAAAAAAAGATATGTCCTTATAAGTGACACAAGATAGATGTGTTCTTCCTGAGAAAAGGCAGGTTTTTTCATGAAGGAAGCAGACTTTTTCTAGAATAAAAGTGACACTGAAATTGTGGGGTAGCTGTAGATACAAGCAACTTAGATGTGTACTGCCTTACTGGTATTGCCCAATATGAAATTCTTAGCATTCTGGATCTTCAATAGTTCACAAAGGACTTTTTATATTTCCCAAATTTATTATGCTGTAGGAATTAACTGAGGATAGGAAAAAGTGAGGAATATTTTAATTTTATCTATTTCAGTGAGTGCACACCTTGGTTTCTACAATCTTATTTGTTTTCATGCTATTTTAAAACACTTCAGGAAAGTCTTCCTCCCTTATGGTTTGCTTAGAGTTTCACCAGGTTGAATTCCAATAAACTCCTCTTCCTTTAAAGAGTGACAGCATGTTGCTGTCACTGTTTCCAGTGCCATTAACTTCTTGGTGCTTCAGCTGAGTATTGAATTGTGGTAGTACGTGTTCTGTCAGTTGAAGAAAAATTCTGTGTCTCCATGTTTAAAATTAAGATCCTAATTTCTAACACATTTGACAGATATAATTGATGACAGACCTATGAGGAACAAACAAAAATTTTGAGTGAGACATGATATTTAATTATGTCAACTAAGTATACATACATTAAATGAAAAAAGTTGAGATTTTCATCTCAGAAAAATCCTTACTCTATAGCATTTGTTGGTTTGGTTTTTGGTTGGTTTGTGTTGGTTTTTCTTGGTTTGTTGTTTGGTTTTTTTTTTTGTGTTCTGGATTTCTGGATTTTCCTCTCCACTATTTCTCTGTAAGGTCTTTTATTTCTTTTAATTTTATTTTCCTGTTTCTGTTTTTGTTCTTTTGACTTCTTGGAGAGTAAAAAGTCACTTCTACTTTATTCTCTGGTAGTGTAGTATCATAGAATGATAGAATTACGTAATGGTTTGGGTTGGAAGGGACCTTAAAGATCATCTAGTTCCAACCCATCTAGTTCCCATGCCAGAGGCATGGACACCCTCCACAAGACCAGATTGCCCAAAGCCCCATCCAACCGGGCCTTGAACACTGACAGGGAGGGGGCAGCCTCAGCTTCTCTAGGAAATCTCTTCTAGTGTCTCATCACCCTCACAGAGAAGAATTTATTCCTGATATCTAATCTTAATGTAATCCCCTTTACTTTAAATCTACTACCCCTTGCCCTGTCACTACATGCTCTTGTAAACAGCCACTCTCCAGCTTTCTTGTCTGCTCGCTTCAGGTACTGGTAGGCTGCTATAAGGAGTCCCTGAGTCCTATCTCCTCCAGGCTAAACACCCCCAGCTCTCACAGTCTGTCTTCACAGGAGTGGAGCTTCAGACCTCTCAATCTTTGTGGCCATCCTCTAGACTTGCTCTGACAAGTCCATGCCTATCATGTACTGAGGACTCCAGAGTTGGATGCAGTACTTGAGATGAGGTCTCACCAGAACAGAGTAGAGGGAGAGAATCTCCTCACTCAACCTGCTGGTGACACTTCCTTTGATGCAGCCCTGGACATGGTTGGCTTTCTGGGCTGCAAGTACACAATGCTAGTTGATGTTGAGCTTCTTGTCCAGCAACAATGCCAAGTCCTTCTCCTCAGGGCTGTTCTCAATCCATTCTCTGTCGAGCCTGTAGTTGTACTGGGTATTGTATGTAGATATTTGTGCTTAGGATATGTATGTAGATGTTGACTGCTTGCTAAGCACTTTATCACAATGTCTGTAATGCATAATGGTTTACTTGTAGTATTTTTCAGATGTTTGTCTTTATTTAGGTATTCTTACCATGTCCTTTTAGTCTTACAGAAAATGGTAAATGTTCTTACAAAAAGAAATGAGAACTATATTATACACAAAATAGGAAGGAAGAGGTATGTATTGCTGTCCTATGGCACTAATCTTGATATATCTTTCATTTGCTGATGATCAAGCTGCTTGTGCTCTAAGCTGACCCTGCTCTGGGCAAGTAATTTAGCCAGATGGCTCTAGAGGTCCTTTTCAGCCTATATTACTCTATCTATGATGAGAGTGGTGAGACACTGGCACAGGTTGCCCAGAAAAGTTGATGATGTCTCCCTGAAAGTGTTTAAAGCCAGGTTGGATGGGGCTTTGAGCAACTTGGTCTAGTGGAAGGTATCCCTGCTTATGGCAGGGGCTGCTGAAATAGATGATCTTTAAGGTCCCTTCCAAGCAAAACTATCTGTGATTTTACAATTTAGTAGCAGGCAAGATTGTAATTGAAGACATAATCATAGAATCACAATCCACAGGTTGGTAGGGACCTCATCCAAGCCATACTTCCTAAGCTTGCATATGAGGATATTGTGAGAGACAATGTCAAAAGCCTTGTTGAAGTCAAGGTAGACAACATCTTCTGCTCTCCCTTCATCCACCGAGACAGTCATGACATCATACAAGGCTATCAGATTGGTCAGGCATGATTTCTTCCAGGTGAACCCATGTTGATCACTCCCAGTTACTCTGAATTTGTTTTTAAGCAATTTTTTGTTTACCCTGTGCACCTTTCTGTACTAACCCTGTAAAATCCAGATTGGTACCTCTAGTTTCCTGTTTCTATCATGAACTTTATCTGTTGGTCAGGTCCCCAATGTCATGCTTACCTGTCACACATACTCCTCACACTCATCTTTCCTGCATGGAGCAATCAGCAGCTTCCTCCATTATGGGCCTGTAACTGTTTGGTCAGAGTTTGCTCTCTGCAACATAAATTCATTTGAGAGGGGGATAAATTCTTTCCCACATATTTTGGATCAGGTTCCTCTGCGGAGGCAGTTTCCTTGCAAGAGAAATTGGAAGGTGGGGTGAGAAGGGAAGCAGAGGGGACTAAGTAGGTGATACGGCCTGCCATGGTGAATCTTTCTGTGCAAACTCATGGCACTTCTGATCTCAGTTTCAGTTTGCAAGCTGGAGCAGTGTACCAGTGGAAAGCTACATCTGAGTTTGTGGTTGCAAGCTGGTGGGCCACTGTAGGAGATTCTCTTACTTTGCATCTTACAGGAACCCAAAGGCCCGGCTGCCGGGTGGCGGGTAGCCTGTGAAAGTAAATTGCACATGCATAAAGCAAATGTTTTCCTTGCCCCAAGGAACTTATAATTCCAAACACACTGTAATTGCTCCTTATAGAGAAATAAAGATCCCCTTGGAAATATCAGGTTAGATTTAATATCAGCTTTCCCATCTGCCAGTTTTCCCATCTGCCAGTTTTCCCATCTTTTATCTCCAGAAAACATACTTCTGTGCTACAGTGTAAGAAGGATCAGTTTTCTGGTCTGGTCATGTCATGAAAAGGCCATTTAATTGCTCATGGTCCTGCACAAGTCAATGGCTTCTTTGTGTGCATGCAGGTAGTCTAAAAGATAGGATTTCACAGTCTTATATACCAACAGCATTTAATGTAATTTTTTCCATGGGGAGGAATCCATTTACTTCCATTCACCTAAATTTTTAACTCCTTAGGGATTCAAGATTTTTCACTTTACATTTCTGCAATCTTTGCAGGTTTCTCATTTTTTTTTTTTTTCAATATAAATCTGAAGTGTTGATTAGTTGCTAATGGAAAGAATTACTGCCTTTTTTCTTCATATAATATGGTTTAATCCACTGAGACTCTGAAGTATTTTAAATAAATTGAAAAGACATCAATACCTTCCTACTAAGACTGCAATATCCTTTACTGGCAAGCTACGACTTAGTAAAGAGGACTCAAAAATAGAGTTAATGAAGCATGAAGGAGCTGGCTACTTTATAATTTAGGAACTGGTTATTTGATTAAGCAAAATTAGCGTTCATTTAATGTTAGACCAGAAAATAGCTAAATGCATGTCTTTGTAACTTAAGTGGTACTTCACTTCTGTAGGTATTCCTGTGTTTATTTTTTTCTTAGGGATGTAAGGGCTATACTTTCCCAGGATATCCTAAACAGATGAGAACTTCCAATGTAAATAGAAGATCTATATATAAAAAGCTAAAAGGTATAAAAGCTAAATATCTGGGTGAGGGTTCACAGCTCTGTGACAATAACAGTATCATGTAGTAGAGAACACATAAAACGGTGTGCTCACTGCTATTATTGGAGGATCTAAAGCACCCATAACTTTCCTTGAGCACCTGCATTTGCTGGTATAGTGCTACAGGCATGTCATAAAGCTAGAGAAATATTAAATTTCACTTCAAGTGAACTAGAAAGCATGTCTCTAGGAGACAAAAAGAAACTAAAAAAGCTCAACAGTTTTAAGTAAACATATTTTGTAATTTGCTATCGGCATCTTGCTCACTTTTATGTCAACAGATGCATTTAGCATTTTCCCTTATAATTATAAACCTGCCTTCTAATTATAATTTTTTCGCAATTCAGTGATAATGCTTTCAAAATAAAAAGGATTAAAAAGTTCACCTTTGAAGTTTGTTAATTTTATCTCCTCTTTTATTTGATCTAAATATATATATCAGATCTCCATAAGTAGTTTCCATTTTTAATTGAATGATTTTTAATATGCAAAAGTGTCTTAGAATCAGATTATATCATGCTACTTCATTCTTGTTTCATAGGTAAAAAATAAGTTTAAGATATTAAGGTGTTTTCTGCTTGTATCTAGGAATGCAAACAATTTAATGATAACATAATATCCTCATTTTAACTACCTAATTTAAAAAAAATAACAGCTTAATATAATAAATCTATACTATTTCTTCTTGAATTGGGGGGGGAGGAAATTATAGGCTAAAAAAATAAATTAATCTTTCACGACTTTGATCTAGTTTTCTATTTGACTTTCCTCTCTCCCTCCTTCCTCTTTCTTGTTGCCCAGAGAGATTTTTGGATGCTCCATTCTTGGAGACAGTTTTAAAACCTGGTTTATCCTTCTAACATTTTTTGGTCTTCACAGATACTCAGTAAAAAGCACGTAGGTTTGCCTTGAGAATTATTATTGTTGATAGGTCACTGTAGTCCAGATGTTATAACTTATTCCTTAGAGATACTCTATTGATTCTCACTCTTTCTGTGTTTGGATTATTGTCCATCATTACCCAGTCCTGTAGATAACAAAATGCCTGGTGTTTACTTATTTGGAATTTCAAGTTTCCTGTTAAAAACACTAATCATGAAAGGAACAGTTTTAGTGTTCATAACTTTAATTCTGCCTCCTTAGATGTACCCTTCATTCGTGTTCAACAGCCAGCCATTTCCTTCAATGCATTTTCTGCAAGAATAGCAAGATTTTTCAGAATCACATGGGTTAACAGTGATTAGTATTTTGCATTTCAGTGTATCTTCCTAGGGGTCTTCAAAACACTGTATTTATTTTTTCTGACACATGTGGATACGTTTCTTACCTTCTTTTTCATCTCAGATTTCCTTTGCTGTAATATCAATTTGTTAGGAACATCGCCTGGAAGTGACAGTAACGTTCTGCTCAGCTGCTTAATACATTTTTGCTTATCTGCCTTCTGTGGCACTGTGACAATTAGGGTTGATATATATTTTTTTTATTCAATGCATTATTGCAGATGCTTCATCATTTCTTTCACAATATTCTGCAGTCAGAATCTTCCTGGTATTTTGCCTTAGCCATGCAGATTTATGCATACATTTTTACTAGCTTCAATTATTTCCTATTTAGTGGAAGGTCATAATTAGTGAAGTTTTGTTTTTTTCAGTGAGTATTTAGGTTTAACCCCAAGCTTTATTGTATTCAAACTTGGAATTGTTCTTACCATCTCTTTAGTTTATCCTCATAAATTTTTAGTGTGAGTCCTACTTAATCCTCACAGAAAGATTGCCTAGGTTGATTAAAAATTATTTGAGGCTTTTCTAGATATTTAAAAAAATTTTTTTTGGGGGGGAACATCTTCTGCTTTCTTGAATTTATTGTCTATTGATTGAATGATGCATAATAATACTGGATAGATGAATATAGATATAGCTTAAGAAAAAATAATTAATATAGCATTTACGATTTTTAGATTTTTAGATTTTAGTAGAATATAGCCATAGCCATTTGAGCTGTTTTGCTAGAGTAGCTAAAAAATTTAACCACAACAGTGAACAGCCTTTAAGATAAAGAAAGTGAAGATAGGGAAATAGTAAATAATGATATCAATGGCCAATTAAGAGACAGAGTATGTCTTGTTTTCAGCTAAAAGGTGTTCATAACTAGTTTGTGCCGGAATGTGTTTTTGAGATTATGGAGAAAACCGTAAAGAGCATGTGCAGAATGTGCAGAAGGAAGTGGTAAAAAGTTTACTGAGAGGAAGACATCCAGCCTTCATCCCTGAGGACCACCAGAGTCACACCACGGAGTGTCCTGAGCATGCCCTATCTGGGAGGAGTTAATTTAAATGACTTACTGGAAATAATTGCATAACCCTGCCTTTTCTTAGAAATATAATGAATATGTATAGTTAATCTGTATAAATAGGAGAAATTTTGCTTTAAATGGCACGCACATTAGGAGGAGCAATCCCCTGTGTGCTCAGTGCTGCAATAAAGAATACCTGCTTAATAAACAGCCCAGTTATTGAGTCTTGATTTCAACTTTTCAAGGCTTCATTATCCATATTCCTTCTCTATGTCTGCATTTTGTAATGAGGTCTTTCTTATCCTTGACACAATGGTTATGATATAAATCATTCCTGTTGAAAGAATACAAAGGCTGTTATAAGAAAATGAAGGATTAGTCCAAGTATTATGCTCCTAACAGGGACTAGCAGATGTTTACAGAGAGCAGGTAGAGTGAAATTTTTTCCAGTATTGCAATTCAGCAATCAACAATTTTGGAATTAAAGACCAAGTGATCTAACTGTCACAATTATAATCGCTATTGGTGGACTTAGAATCTATAAATTCACCTAAATCTGCTCTGAGCATACATATTCCTTTGGCTTCCATTCAACCTGGTGACAATATTTTCTACAGTTGAATTACACATTGCATAAGAAAGCACTTTGTGTTAAAATGCTGCCAGGTAATTTCAGTGGCTGTCTATGAGAAAGAATCACTTTCTCTCTGCCTGTATTTATGCCCTGGCTACGTTGTAGGTAGGATTGCCCCTTGTCATGTTCCTGAAATTACTCTGTTTCCTGAACTGACCTTGCATCTGGCTTCTTATTTAGCTTTTGTATGATGTTTGCTGGACTGGTAGAAGGATCTTTTGAAGTCCTCACCATGCTCTTCTGGCCTGCCTCCAGTGCTGAGGGACTCTGCCATGTCATCATGGTTGTCCTGAGGTGCAAGCTTGCCTTCCATTAGGTAACATCCTGCTCTTGCTGCTTTCTGACAGTATGTATAATTAAATGGTTTGCATAATAAGATTCTATATAACGAAGTGCATTATTTTTGTATTTATTGACATTTAATATTTCTCTCAAGTCATTCAGGAGGATGCTCCACTCATTCTAATAGCAATTAAGAGGCTGTCTCTTGTTGATCATAAATTTGGAATTGCTGTTTGTTGACAGCTTGTGTTAGGCTGTCAACAGGCATATCACAGGGTCTGGATTTGTGCTTGAGGAAGGCAGCAGTCTCCTGTTAGTACAAGCCTGAAGAATCAGTTCTCTTTCTTAAGTCCTGTAGGGACTGAGTCAGCTGATTTTAACTCAAGTTTAATGTGAAGTCAGCTTCCCTTTCTCATCAACTTTAGCATTCTCCGTTAAGAAAACACACATAAAGACAAATATGTGGAATGGAACAGGAGAAAGGAAGTCATATTTAACATGTATTATTTTCTCAATTAAATCCAAATTTATAAAAGTATATTAAGCACCACAGTAAGGATAGTGATAATAAAGCCTGAAGTTCCAGAGAACTGGAAGAACTATATTATATATTCCCATAAAACTCTTAGAAATAAAGTGCAACAGACAGTTCTAGATAAGAATCTGAAAAAAAATAAATAGTGTGTGGTATAAAAAGGGTATAAGACTTTCCCTGAAGTCCATCTACCTTAAAACATAGCACTGTTAGTGTTCTTAGGGGGCACTTGAGGGGCTAAATTCCCCAAACGAAGGGAACTTTCATTTTTAAATACCTGAACAATAACAGCATTAAAAAGACAAAAAAGCTAACTGTAATTTATAATTGTGACTCTTGCAAAACCAGAACAGAAACCAAAGAGAATCTGCATACTGCATTCCTTATTTTTATTGTGCTTTTTTCCCCTTCCCACTTGCTCCACTTATTTTTTCCTCCTACTAGTTTGGAGGAAATGCAACTGTCTAGTGGAAGCTTTGCATCTCTTTGCCAACTGTTCCCTAATGTCTGTTCTCTACTTTCTCTTATTCTTTTCATGACAGCTGCAATCTGTTGTCTTTAATCTGTTTAACTAGCACAACTGAAGTAACCATTTTTACCCCTTTCACAAATATTAAGTACGGATACATCTACATAGTAGTCTTGGCTTATATCAGAAACAGTGTGGCCAGCAGGTCCAGGGAAGTGATTGTGCCCCTGTACATTGGTGAGGCCACACCTCGAGTACTGTGTCCAGTTTTGGGTCCCTCACTACAAGAAAGACACTGAGGTCCTGGAGTGTGTCCAGAGAAGGGCAACCAGGCTGGTGAAGGGGCTGGAGGGCAAATCCTATGAGGAGTGGCTGAGGGAGCTGGGGCTGTTTAGCCTTGAGAAAAGGAGGCTGAGTGGGACCATCCCTGGATGCATTTAAAAGCCGGGTAGATGAGGTGCTCAGGGATATGGTTTAGAAGAGGACAGGTATGGTTTAACTCGATAATCTCAAAGGTCTTTTCCAACCTAGTGATTCTGTGATTCTGTGATTCTGTAATACAGACAGTAAAGAAAAACTTCTCTATCTCACAAACCCAAACATTATCATATTTAATATTGCATCCCAAAGAATTAGAGTAGAATTAAATGGAAGCATAAATGTTTATCCCTTAATACCAAGTACCAAATATTTGTCTATGAAAGGTATTCCTGGAATCACAATCATAATCAAAACCAGGCACTGTTAGCAGAGTTAGAGAACCACTCATTTTATGTTAAGTGGCTTTGTGCTGTCAGCTTGGGATATTTTTGTAATCGTAAACCCAAATGCCTCACTTCTAATACACAAAAGCAGGACAAAATGCAGTCTTGAGGGGACAAAGTAATTCTGGTAATGCAGTAGGACAAAGACAAACCCTAGAAAGCTTAGTTCATGCTTCTGGCTCTTAAGTTCTATTGTTTGAAGTTTAAGGAGTTAAAAAGTGAAAGGTAATAAGCAAAAAAATGTAAACATGTAAAGAGGAAATGAGATAGAATTAGAAGAATAGATGAATAAAAGAAAAGAATTAAATGAGTGTTAATTAGCATCTTCTTGAATTCCTGCTGAAAGTTTCTTTCTCATAGCAATTCTATTCAATGGGTGTTTAATGGCCATTCAGTCTTCATGGACTCTAGACAAAACAGCCATAATGTGCAGGGTTGTTCTAAAATAGACCCTAAGAATACCTGTGATCAAATTGCTCAAGAAATTTTATTTGCATTATTTTGCTAGGTAAATGTATTTCCTATCAGTGTCCCAAAATGACTTTCTTATTTTAAATAAATTTAGATGAGATTTAGAAAGTGGAATTTAGTTTAAAAAAAAAAAAGGCTGAAAACCCAATCCATAATCTGCATCTGTTACAACCATCTCTAATGGCATTAAACACCTTATGAACATATTTATTTTACAAAAACTTTCATAACATTTTGTAAAATCTTTCATATGATAAAGAAATGTCTTTTTTTGTTAACTTCGTCTTAGGTGTTCATAAAAATCCGTCAAGTTCTCACTAATGGTAGCAAAATGTTGAGAGTTTGAAAAAATCAACTGAGTGTCTTTTGAAGATAATATTTTATACTATGTTAGGAGTAATCTATGATCCTTATGATCCTTAATATAACAGATAAGAAATGACTTTCAAATACAAGAATGCTGTGATGAAGTGTTTTGATGGACACTGAAGGCTTATAAACATTCAGTAGCCTTTTCAGCTAGCAGAAACTAATTTTTAGTATGACCTTCATAAATTTTAAATATTTTTAAGTGGTAAACAAATATATCAGTCATGATAAAATATTTTGGGTTTTATGACCCTTCCTGGGTCTGATATAAGTGGTAGTGACAGAATTGAGACAAACAGTATTTAGATATTTGTAAAGTAGTAGATGTGCTCTTGCACTCTTTAAACACATAATATCCTCCATTTTGCTCTTGTCTTTTAATGAGTGTCATATTTTATATCCCTATCAGCAGGACTGAAAAGCACTTAATTTTTATGAACATGTCTGCTTCCAGTGACAGTTATAATTCACAGTTAAGTAAATAAACTCTTGTGTGGGGAGCGCTTCTCAGATCTTAAATATAATAAACATGAGAAAGCAAATGATACCTCTCTCTCACAAAAAGTACAAAAAGTATGACTTCATAAACTTGCATTTGAAGCTTGATACCAAAAAGAGGGTGGAAGTAGGAATGTAAATCAATCCGTCAGGTAGGAAAAAAATAGTATTTCTTCAGCACATAATCTCTCTTTCTCAGTGCAGAACAGAAGATTCATAAACTCTGACTACATTTGCCTCAATTATATAGGATACATATGAAGGCAGGACATTTTCCTAGCTGGAGCAAATAAGGCCATTCAGCTCGTGCAAGAGCACTCCCATCACAGTGGTGCTTGACAGGAATATTAAAGTGAGCTGTTTGAAACATCCAGAACTTTGCGACAGAAAAGAAAAGGATAAGATCATAATCGTACATGTGGAAGCTCTGGACCATTATAATTTACAGCTAAGAGTCTTGCAGTTCAATACATAATATTTTGATGATACACTAATAGATTTGGGAAGGGCTACCACTTGACAGTAATTAAATCTAAAGTGACTTCCATCCATTGCAAACCAGGAATGAGTGCTACTTATCCCACAGTGGGTGTGCAATCACAATACATTGCAGAACTTTGACCAGGGTTTTAGCTATGAAAATACTGCCTAATTTTATTTTATCACCCATTAAATGCTAAGAATAAAACAAGGTTCAAGTATACACCTTCCATAGCAAGACATTTGTCTCCAGGAGCCAGATTTGGTGTGAGATTTCAAAGCATAAAAGCTGAGTTTACAATCTACCTCTGGTTTTCTTGCAATAAGATTTTCAGTCTTTCTCTCCTCTTACCTTCTTAATTTCTAAATAGCTTCAGACAGTGTTTCTTTAGCCTCTACTTTTTATCAGATTCAAGTACTAGGAGAATTCAGGATAGTAATATCTAAGTGAAAGACATCTAATATGTTATTTATTAAGCTATTTTCCTTTGTGTCAGTTGCTTCAATCACTTCAGAGAGTTTTCCTTTCCCTCTGCATCCCGAAGGAGTAAATCATCAGTCCACCAGCACAATTTTTGGTTCTTATTAGCACTGGCTAAGCCCATCTGGATCATCTGTCTCGGTTGAGATATTCCTCATGCTTTTATCAAAGTGCCACAAGTGCTTTTCAAAATAGATGCAATGTTGTTAATATACAGGTTCTTTCATCAGCTATGGAGGGTCAAACTTGATAGTCTGTAAAACACTTTGGTCTCTGTGTTTATGAATAGGTTTACTACTCAATTCTCAACTTTAGAGCTTAGAATCCGAGCATTTATGAGGCCAGAGTGACTTTTAAATTATCTTCTCTGACCTCTTGTGACCCTATTCCACAAACAGCAATTTTTTGATGAAAAAACTAATTCAAGGACACCAAATACATTTTCAAAACAAGGCCATATCTACAAGCATATTTCAAAAAAAGATATATTTACTTTTTTCAAGATTAAAATGTTAATTTTAAGTATTTAAAAAGACATTTAGGCTTTTAATTTCAAAAGTGGAAAATCCTTAATTAAGAAAAAAAAAAAAAAAAGGTTGTATAATAGGCCCTTATGATTTTCCCTAGAAATATTATGTCTAGTTATACCTTACCCTCAGAAAATTCCAATGAATACTTCATTTAATAGTACCAAAGCTGATCAAAATCTAAATGTGAATTCCAATTTTTCATTACTTTATCTTCTATCCCTTTCCAACTTGTCTATGGCACGATCAATTCTAAAGATTTAGATTGTACACAGGTTCTATGTTTTCACTTTCTCTCTACATCTTCTGTTTAAGATTTCCACTCACAACACAGTAGTTCAAAGCTATCTATGCTTGTTTACTCAGGCAAGATTTATGGCAGTCTACTCATGGCATATACCTTTGCACCCAGTGCTGTACAGTAGCAAGATCAGCCTTGCTTAGATGTCCTCAAGGGCAAACAGAATTTTGAGAGAATCCCCAACTCATTGGATACTATTTGCTGGACTCGGACATGTACAGCAAGAACAGATGAAAAGTTATCTGTGAAGCAACCATGCCTATTCCAGGAGTCAACAGCTTGGAAATAACCACTATGAGAGATTGCAGAGGTTATTTTTTCTGAATCCCTGACACTGTCAAAAGGGTGTTCCGAGCAGATTCTCTGTCTTATTTTCAGGTAGGATCTAGTTTCCCTTTAGGAAAGGCAAAACCCCGACAGGTTGTATTAAGAAATGTGTGAGCCTTTCACTCACTACATTTCCCAGCCAATGCAAATTCACCAAGTGAAATGTTTCATACGGAGGGTGGTTTTAGATATCGTGGGTGTCCATATGGGAGTTCGCAATATATCATAATAGTTTCAGCCAAGGCAGAGTGTGATCAGAAAGATGAAATGATCTCAGGTTGAAAATAGTGAACTAGTTAATCAAAGAAGAAATGTAATGAATAATAGTTATTCTTATTAGGAGTTAAACCTAGTGAAATATAATTGGAACATCACATACAAAAGAGCTGCAACAGCAAAAAGCAAGGCTCTGTAATCTGCTTGGCTCCATGTCTCAAAAAATTTCTTGTTTCTCGGACAAATGCAGTCAAAAATTGAACAAAATAATGCTTGAACAAGAGTGATCTATTGATTAAATTTCAGAGTACAGAAGAACCTTGTATTTGTAGCACCATATCTTTTCACTCTTGAAAGTACCTGTGAAATGGCAACATATATCATATCAATTGGAGAAAAGTTATAAAAACACATGCATCCCTGGATTGGGAAGCATGAGAACACATGTCAAGGACCAATCTGTGAAGTATGCAATAGGATCAGAAGGGGAGATCACTGACAGAAAAGTGTCTTTAAACAATCAGAGAAAGAAAAATTCTTTAGTGTGAGAATAACACCAATGGCACATAAGGGTTGTCTGTGAAGAGGTAAAAAGAATAAATTACTGTTTTGGGGTCAGAAAGACATTGTTTCACTGCAACAAGGTTTATTGGTGTTGGAAGACAGGAAAAGTTTTCCTAACGATATAAAGCAGAATCTGTTACCTGGTTAAAAGAGTCGCATAGAAGGTTTTCAGTGAAAAATTTCTATATCGGTCAAAGGAATACATTGAAGAGATATTAATCTCCATATACAGAATTTTATAGATGGGTGCAAATATGTCAAAATCTATTAAGGTCTAATCTATTAAGTTATTATCTGTTAAGATCTAATAAAATTCCATGTCTAGGATGTCAAAAGGAAATTAGTGATTTGCGGCTACAGATATCCTTATTTACTGAACTTCAACATTATTTCCCTCTGGAAAAGTAACCCATCTTTGTTCTTTGTGAGCTTGAAATCTATTTTGGTAAGTTGAATTCCTTAAAGAATTTTTCATGTCCCATTTGGAAGCACAAAACCAAGTTAGGTTATTTCAGATGAGTTATAGGAAAAATTGGTAAATTAAAAATTATTAAAGAAAAAAATTTTGAGATGAAGTTTAGGAATTCAAAATTGTAATTTCTAAATGACAATGACAATACATTCAGAGAGATACTCCACAGTTCCTCAGAAGATTCATGGCAGATGAAAATGAAAAAAAGTAATGCTATATGTAATAGGACACCCAAATTACTATCCAATCTCCATCTTGAAGATCTAGTATATCTTACAACAAAGGCAGATTGGTAAACAGAGTGGCTTTTATGTCTTTTTTTAAATTTATTTTTGGAATAATAGCATCATATTAATAGATATTTATTGTCCTTTTGTATAATTCAGAATGTATTTTGATTTTTTGTTGTTATTCTATTCCTTTTCTTTTGTAAATCATAATTGATAGTTTCCAAACCTTGATGTGTTCTGAATATATGAATATTTTGTATTCTACAAAGACAGATGGATGTGGGCTCTGTTGATGGTCTGATGGGTGCAGAATGGTTCATCATATGCTACCTGTGGTGTAGAAGTCAGACAGCTCTTACCTGAAAAGAATATTGCTGCATGAGAACAACATTGTGAACTCAGCAGGGTGAATTAGTTTAATCACTGTGCAGTTACATATCCATATGGTTTTGAGGTTGCAGCAACTCTCATGAAGAATACTCGAGGCATGGTCAAAGTGTTGCTGAGGCTGACTTTAATCATTTTGTGTAGATATGTCCTTTGACTCTGTACACAACTAGTCCCTTCAAATCAGTAATCATCCTGCTTCTTCCTAATGTATACTTGCAGAACAGTGTTGGTGCTTTTTACCTAAACAATTCTGTATGGTTGAGAAATAGTTTCTATTCTATTGCTTCCTCTTTAAGCTGACCTCCTGCCTCTGAAACATACCGCTCTTTATAAAGATGGTGTATTGCAGTGTTGGATGAGGTATCTGGAGAGTTTCTGCAAGGTAATTGCAACCCACCCTCCTCAGCTCCCAAACTGCAAAGCCAGTCCCTTTCTGTTCTAAAAATCAGGACAGAAAAAGGAGTGGTTTTGATTACTGTGCTATTTGAGATGACAAAAGGGATTGAAACAAACTTTGTTCAAGTGTTTCATTGAGTCTGTGGACATATAAGAAATATTGTAGTCCCACAAGATCTCGACAGACCAAGTATTAAATGTTTCTGGATTAGGGAATGCTAAAGTACATAAAAATTGACATTTTGTTTCATTCGTTATAATTTGCTTGTATGCCAGAGTGAGCACTTGGCCCCCTACACATTTCTCTCAGCTGCTCATTTTTTTTGGTTACAGGGCTTTAAAGGCAAATAAATAAATTTAAATAAGATTTTAAAAAAAGAGATAAAACTCCTAACTATACAAAATTGTCTAGCTCCCAGATTGCCAGCGTGAATAAAATGTGGTCTCAGTTTTTATTATCATTGCTTTAAAGGGCAGTTTTTATTGTTTAAGCCCAGCATGCAGCTAAGCCCCACCAGCTGCTTGCTCATTCCCTCTGCCTCAGTGGGATGGGGGAGAGAAACAGAAGGGTAAAAGTGAGAAAACTTGTGGGTAGAGATAAAGGCAGTTTAATAAGTAAAGCAAAAGCCACACACAAACAAAGCAAAATAAAACAAGGAGTTCATTCACCACTTCCCATGGACAGGCCATGGCTCAGCCATCCCCAGGACAGCAGGGCTCCATCATTCATAGTGGTTACCTGGGAAGACAAACACTGTAACACTGAATGTCCTCTTCCTCTCTTCCCCAACATTTATTGCTGATCACGAGACCATAAGGAATGGAATATCCCTTTGGTCAGCTGGGGTCAGCTGTCCCAGCTGTGTCCCCTCCCGGCTTCTTGTGCACCCCCAGCCTACTCCCTGATAGGACAGCGTAAAGAGCAACAAAGCCCTTGGCTCTGTGTAAGCCCTGCTCAGGGGTAACAAAAACATCCCCATGCTATCAACGTGGTTCTCAGCATAAATCCAAACACAGCCCCGTACTTGCTACTGTGAAGACAATTAACTCTATCCCTGACAAAACCCGCACAACAGTGTACAAATAAATTCTAAAGGACCATAAGTTTACTATTGATCTGTGAATTAAGTGCATTTTGCTCAGTAATTGATGAGGGCTTTTTACCTCTCTGCCTTTCATTCTGAAAGTATCATGTATACAATTGTACTTCCAATGTTCATCATTCCCATTGTACTTCCATGTTATATCATTCCCAGTAAGAGAAAAAAATTGTTTATAAGAGAAATTTTGAAGGGAAGGTCATAGCTGAAGACGCCAAATACGCATGTTCTTTAATTGACAATTGAGACAAATATTCTTAGAGAGACAGTAATTCACACATGCACACACACAAACATATAACTCCCAGTTAACTGTTAACAAAAGCTGTGATTCTACACCTCATTGTATGAGTTTTGAATCTTTTGAGATCCATGCATAAAATTAAAGGAACCTAAGATGCTGATAATGAAAGTTTAATATAGGGGAAACTGACAATATTTACTGGGCAACATTTTATATGCAGGTATTTTATTAGGTATGTCAATAATAAAGGTGAGCAGTCTATTTTACCTTTCTCTTACTTAACTTCCCAAACGATATGTGAAAGGGGTAAGAAAAAGAAAGCAGTTGTCAGATCTCACTAGCAAAATCCAATGGTATATTTTAGCTTTCATTCCATCATTTTTCCTGTTGCTTTTAACGCTTTAGCAGCATTTTTTGTCCTTTCACCGGGGTGAAATCTTGCAGTTCGTTCCTTCATGCTGCAATTTAAGAACACCACCTGCCCATCTGAACCGATTGTTTACTTCCTTGAGGGTGTGAGTATTTTAGGAATCTGTGCTTCATCCCTTGAGATAACTGTGACTTAGTGGTACAGTGACTGACAGCTGTCATGACAATATATTTTATTTAAGAGCAGGAAAGAAAAAAAAAAGAGAGAGAATGGAGAATTTTAAAATATCAATATTTATGTGTCTCTATCATACCTGAGGTATTGCAATCATAAGAGTGAACTTGACAGGCTTAGCATTTTGTGCATGATCCCATGGGCTCCTGTGTCCTGTGCTTTCTTTTCCTGCTGACTTCCCTCAGGAAAATTTGTGGGTTTAATAGCTTTGTATGATTTTTTTTTTTTTTGCAGCCATCTAGGAGTATTTTAATCCTGAATTTTTTCTGACTTCCTTCCTCCAGCATATTGAGCTAGTTTGCAGGTTTCTCAGAAGAGCAAAGTAAACCCATTAAATTCTCCTGTCTGGCAGTGTCTCAGAACAGTCCTAAAGTGTTGGCACCAGATGACTATCAGAAAACAAACCTGCTGCCTCATAGTGATGTTGCTACCTTGGTGGATCCCAGCGGTGATTCTTCTGAACACCTCACTCATAACAGCTCTGAATATACGATAATAATTTTGAGCCTTCCTTGACTGATACATGAACATCATCCCTGTGATGAGTACCCAAGTTTGCAAATAATGTAATTAAAATGATCAGTAGCAAAATTCAGAGGAACTTTGATTACATTGTCATGAACAACTCATCGTTTCACTTACTAGCGTTACAAAATAAAACAGGGATAAAAGTAATAAAAGAATGCAGCATAAAGTGCTACTGCAAACAGGAGTTGTTAATGTTCCTATCTAAAACCTTTATGTGCCTGCAGTCCAATGTCTGGACCAGCAGACATTTTGTCTCTACAGTTTCTTCAGATTTAATCCACAAATAATGACCTGAACTCCTGCTTGACTCATAATGAATGTTTATAAAGTTTCCTTTTATGTTGAGTAAAACATAGCTGCTATATTTTTTTAAAAAATAGAACGACACTGATGTTTTTATTAAATATTTTAATACTTAATAATAAAAACCTAAAGGGAAGTTCAATGAAGCTTCTATTTTAGGATTTTGCACTATGATTTAATAAATCGGCAAATTTAAAATACAGGATGATGAATAATATTGAGTTATTAATCTATTTTTATGTGACAATTAGCTTATTAAAGAGTGTAAGCCTCAAACCAAGGTCTCCATCTGAGTAATGGGAATCGATCTTAATTGTCAGTAATCTTTCAGCCCATTCTTGCCTTATGTATTGTCAGAATAGGTACCCATCTATAATTAAGATTACAATAGATTTGTATTATGAAGATAAATTACCATAAAGATTTTTTCCAGATAGATCTAGGGGAAGTACTGGGGTCATTTTGGACAATTAGGTAACACTAATTAGATAGTAGATAATATACACAAGAATTCAGCCTCCCTATCAATTTGGAAAGCTGAGGATAAATTTCACAGTGACAAGCAACTGAGCCAAAGTGTTCTAACTCCAAACAACTTGCTACAGAGAGTTACTGACCTTATAATTTTTACAGTATTACTATTTTAGTCTGAAGTGCTGGGTGAAGAAGGAGAGAAAGTCAAGGAAGGGACTAACCTCAGGAGCCTGACACCATGGAGGAAATGGGAAGTCCACAGGCAACTTCTGAAAAAACACAGAACCTTCTACAGAAGATGTTAAAGTACTGTTACATCACAAATACCTTTTTAGACATTATAGGGCACAAAATGAATCTTGTTCCTTTCAATGTGAACTAGAGAAAGAAGAACAAAATGCACACAGGATCTGGTACATTTATAGAATTCGGTATATAGGATACAATAGCCTGTTGGTTCTTCTCTATTTTAAAAATACCTTGATCCAAAAATACATGTAACATACAACAGTCTGAGAGCTGATGACCGGCACAGGTATCTATAAATCTCTGTGTTATGGAGTAGATTCAGATTTCAGTAAAGGCCCTAAATATCTTAAGAACATGCATGTTAGAAAATTCCCACCTGAAAAGCTGAAAATTACCTTTTTGCTCAGAAACTTATTTTCCTCCAGCTGGTCTTAAAAAAGGTATATTGTTTTATAAAAGTTATCTGTCTTGTATGCCTAGTACTGCTGTAATCATGATGGACCGGTACTACAATAATATGGGAAAGATCTCAAGGTTTACTTGGAATAGAAGGGAAACAGGAAGGACGGCACATTAAATAGAAAGTGTAATCTGTTTTGGAAACAGGCAGGAACTGACTCTTCTGGACTGCCTTGCAGGCAGCTGTGGTTTTGGGTGGGGCTTTTTTGTTAGAGAAAGAAACATGAAGCTAAATTTCAGGAGTTATAAATTCTGCTTTAAATAAATAATTAAAAAATTTAAAAAATTGCATGGTCTTTGTTGTATGATGAAAAAACCTGTAACCCAGACTTCTGAAGGCAACTTAGCTTCCTCTGCCTTAAAATCTGTCAGAGCCTGGAAGCTAAATAATAGCATTATAAATCTGACAAATTTGACAGGCTCTTTACAGAACTCACTTGCTGTTACCAAAGTTAATGGTAGACAAGAAAAGCAAAAGTATACTATTCACCTCTGTCCATAGACAATACGAGGATTTTGGATGACTTGTCTTTCTTCAGATGTTCATTGAAAACTTAGGTAAAAGAGTTGGAAGTGGGAGGTTTTGTGTTTATTTGGGGGGGGTGTGTGTTGGTTTCTTTAAAGGGGTTGGTGGTGTAATTTTGCAATTTTTCAGGTTCCTTTTTCTTCCAATAAATAGTAAAATATCTGGAATCTGATGTGCAGATGTTAAAAACCATTTAAAGTTTCAAAATTAAATAAAATCCAATGAATTTTTTAGCTGGAATAAATAGGAGTATGGTGCATTTTGAAACATAAAATTCCTCTGTTCTGAAATATTCTGTTCTGGTTTATTAGTATTTAGTATGTAATAAATCCTCTACTTAGGCATCTGGGTTGTAAAGGTTTCATCTTTTCCTTTTGAAAGGATCTCTCTTTAAACAAGAAAAGTAAATACTTGCATCAAGAGCATAAGAAAAGAATGAATAATCCAAAAGAACAGAGAATGTTGTTTGAAACTTAATTAACTATTAGTTGTGTCTTTTTTCCTTTACCAAAAGTTCCAAAAATTGTCTGATTCAGTAAGAATTGTCTCTGTGCTCTGTTCCACTACAGAAAAGGAAAAAAATCCATGTGGCATATGTTTCTAGGTTCGACTCTACTAATAAGTAATAAAGATCTGAGAATCTGAAATATGTGAATAAATTCCAAATCCAGGGCAGAAAAGATCCTGTCAAATGCATGAATGTTTTCAGTCACTGAAATTCAGGCAAATATTTATGTAAGATTCAACTGGGATCTTAAGGGGCATATCATCTCTTAAATTAAAATTTTAGTGTGACCTTAAACATTGAAGTAGACCTAGTTTTGTTGATACAGCTGAGTTTTACCCTACATGGACAGTAGCCTATTTTTAAAAGAATAATTAACAGAATCTTTCCATCACACACGCAGTTTAAAAACCACCGCGACTACCTCCCAGTTCAGCTGCTGAGGAGCAGGGCTCTGAAGCGGGAGACTCCGTCGAGGGACCCCCTTTCTGCGAGCAACAACCCCCGGACATAGATCCGCGAGGGCAACTAACAAAAAGCACCTAAGATCAAAAGGAGAGAGGCAGAGGTGCACCCATCAGTGGCCATCAGCACCCATTAACAGCCATTGTTCGTCCCCTGCACTGCCCGGAGCGGTGACTCATCGGGGGCGGAGCTAAGGGCGACAGGAATTATCCCTCTCCGTACAAGAGAGGCCTCTGGGAGCGCGGCGACCCGGAGCGCGGCGACCCGGACGGGCAAACAGGGCGTGGCGCGTCAGAAGGGCGTGGCGCGGCAGTTAGCGAGGCAGTTCGCGCAGGCCGAGCAAGCAGGCCGAGCAAGCCTCCCCTCCTAGTTTGCTGAGGGGGTATACTCAGAGGACCGGCTCGCAGAGTACAAAAGGGCGAGCTGAGGGTTCCCTGTCTGCTGTGTGCTCAGCTAACCATGATCTCCACCAGGCGCAGAGGTTCCCCCTGCAAATCTCGGGCAACCCCGATGGAGGGCCTGCCTAGGGATGCTGCGGTCCAGGTCTCAGGCTGCAGGGAATGCCAGAGCCTGCAGTTGCCTGGGATAAGAGGCAAACACCTAGCCTGTCTGAGGTGTGAGCAGGTCGATGACCTGCTTGCTTTGGTGGTACAACTAAAGGAAGAGGTTGAAAGACTGCGGGTGATCAGGGACTGCGAGCGAGAGATTGACTGGTGGAGTAGCTCCCTGGCGTCCCAAAAGGAAGACAGTCGGGATGACACCTCACACCTGAAGACGGTCCCCCCTCACTGCCCGTGCCAGGTTAATGGGAGTGATCCAAACCCCGAGGAGGCCTGGAAGACAGTCCCGACTCGGCGTCGTAGGCACTCCCCCTGCCTACCTACCCCACCCCCTCAGGTGTCCCTGAGCAACAGGTATGGGGCCCTGACAGTTGAGGAGGAGGTACCTGAGGAGATGAATGGAGCCCCTCTGCCTCAGAGAAAGCGGAGGCCTAGAGTGAGGCGGTCATCTGCACGCCTTGAGACTGCCTCTGTTAGGCAAGAGAGGAAGGTAGTCGTAGTAGGAGATTCCCTTCTCAGAGGGACAGAAGGGCCTATATGTAGGCCAGACCCTACACGCAGGGAGGTGTGTTGCCTCCCTGGAGCCCGGGTCAGGGATATTACCAGAAGGCTACCAGGCCTGGTAAGATCCACTGACTATTATCCCTTACTGATAGTTCAAGCAGGCAGGGACGCAATCACAAAGTGTAGCCTGCAAGCTGTCAAAAGGGAATTCCGGGACCTGGGGCGCTCTGTTGAGGGGGGGGGAGCCCAAATAATATTCTGCTCTATCCCCACTTGTGGGAGGAGGGGCTCAGACCAGGACAGGATAACCCACGAGTTGAATGTGTGGTTAAAAGGCTGGTGCCGGCGCAAGAACTTTGGATTCTTTAACCAAGGGATGGTGTACTCTGCTCCTGGCATGAGTACTGCTAATGGGGCTCACCTGTCCTATAAAGGAAAGCGGATCCTCGCCCAGGAGATAGCAGGGCTCATCGATCGTGCTTTAAACTAGTTAGGAAGGGGGAAGGGGATATTAAGGCGGCTGCCAGGGTTAGGCTTCGGGAGACACAACGGGAGTTGACGGTGGGAAGAGGTAAATACCAACAGCACAGTCGTGGACTTGGGGACGTTTTTCCACGTGAGAGTAGGGAAAATTCTGTGGACTGCCCTGAGTACTCCTCCGTGGAGCCACTTTTGCCAGTCCCCTGTCAGAAATCTCGCTGTGGGCCGTTGAGGATACCTACATCTGCTTCACCACTGAACTGTCTTTACACAAATGCACGTAGCATGGGGAACAAACAAGAAGAACTAGAGATCTTTGTGCGGTCGCAGGGCCATGATCTCATCGCAATCACAGAGACGTGGTGGGACAACCTGGACGACTGGCACACTGTCATGGATGGCTATGTGCTTTTTAGGAAAGACAGGCTAGGGAAGCGAGGTGGAGGAGTTGCTCTTTATGTGAGAGAGCACCTAGAATGTGTTGAGCTCCACCTGGGGAAGGATGAACCTTCTGTCGAGTGTTTGTGGGTTAAAATCAAGGGGCAAACCGGTATGGGGGACATTGTTGTGGGAGTGTGCTATAGGCCCCCTGATCAAGAGGAGCAGGTAGATAACGCATTCCATAAACAGTTAGAAGGAGCCTCAAGTTCCCGGGCACTGATCCTTATGGGGGACTTCAACTACCCAGATATTTGCTGGGCAAGCAATACGGCCAGTCGTATGCAGTCCAGACAATTTCTGCAGTGTGTTGAAGACAATTTCCTGCTACAGATGGTGCAGGAGCCCACAAGGGGAGGGCGGCTGCTGGACCTTGTTTTCACTAACAAGGATGGACTTGTTAGGGAAGTGAAGGTCGGGGGCAGCGTAGGGCAAAGCGACCATGAAATGGTTCAGTTCATGACCCTGGGTGGAAGAAGCAAGCCAAAAAGTAGGATAGCTACCCTGAATTTTGGTAGAGCTAACTTTGATCTCCTCCGCCACTTAATGGAGGCTATCCCGTGGGCTACGCTGTTTGAAGGAATGGGAGCCTGCGAGAGCTGGCTAGCATTCAAACAGCACTTCTTCCAAGCACAGGAACGATGCATCCCTTTGAGGAGGAAATGGGGAAAGAGAGGCAGAAGACCTGCATGGATGAACAGGGAGCTATTGAGCAAACTCAAAGAGAAGCAGAAGATCTATGAATCGTGGAAAAAGGGTCTGAGCACCTGGGAAGAATACAGGAATGTGGTCAGGGCCTGTAGGGATGCAACTAGGAAGGCTAAAGCCCTCTTGGAAATTAAGCTGGCAAGGGACATAAAGGATAATAAAAATGCTTTTCTTCAGTCACAGATACATAAGTCTTTGCCATGTTTGGGTGTTAGGATGAGAACAGTGCTGATAGCACCCTGATGTTTCTAGTTGTTGCCGGGCAATCAAGGACCTTTCTCAGCTCTGCATACTTCCTTACTAGTGAGAAAGGAGGGGACGTAGCCAGGACAGGTGACCCGAACTGGCCAAAGAGAATATTCCATGCCAGTTACGTCATGCTCAGTATAAAGGGGGACTGGGGGGAAGAGGAGGAGACAACACCAGGACGGGCAGTTTCCGGGTTCGGGGACGGCTCTAAGCTGTGCGGCCTGGGTTCTGTGGTTTGGTGAGAAACTGCATTGTGTATCACCAGTTTCATCTATTTTGTACTTTAAACTTCTGTTATTGTTATATCTAGTTTTCTGTTATTGTTTAGTAAACTATCCTTATCCCAACCTGCGTGGTTCTGGTTTATAGGTTGTGGTTTCTTTTCCTCCTTCTTCCTTCCCTTTTTCCCCTCCCCCAACTTTCCCTCCCCCTTCCTTTTAAAAGTACAAGCGACTGTGTGGGGTGCGGCCCTCGGCCGGGGCAAAACCACGACAGTCATTTTGGCGCCCAACGTGGGGCACGAACGGTTGGGATAACGGTAGATCTGAGCCTAACTATCGCAATTAAGATAAGCACTGTTGTTTAAGCAATCTCTGGTCACGATGCTGTGGTATTTATTCACAAGGCTGTGGCATCAAAACCATCGCATGCTGTATACAATCCTGGCAGGATTCTTTACTCTCTCAGGTCTGCGGCTCCCATATTTGTTCCCATACTTCATTATAGTGTATTTTATGATATCGGTCTATGATACAATAATATCGATGACCATGAGCTTAATCTGGTACTTGTATGAGGTTTTGCTGTCCTGTCCATTCTTTGGACAGGGAGGGGTTAATAACAGCACTGCTTTCTTTTCCTTTGGGCTAAATACAACAGCTCTTATGACAATTTTTGAAAACCTTCAATATCTCTGGGATATTCAAACTAGCATTTTGCTATTGGTAGGTTTGGGGCAGATGGTTCAGTTTTTGTTATATATCAAGCATAGGTTTATGAATACCACTGAAGAGCTTTCTCCGAGACAGAATAATCACGAGTGGCAGGGCATGTGGCAAAGTATGGGCAAGTACCTAGGTACTTTCTCACGCCCGATGGTTTGGAACTTCACTCCTCAACAGCTACAAGACCCCGATCAAGTGACTGCATACCTAAAGAAAAATTGCTGTAGGTTTCCCAGAGATGGACACCTTACTGCACTGTGCTGGGCTCTGGCCACTATTTATCAAACACTGCTTGATAGCAGGCAGCATTGTCAGCACTGTCAGCACTGTCAGGGAGAAGGGAAAGGAAACAGACTGGCAGATACTATAGCTGCTGCAACCACTGGGGCTGACACTGCAGCTACTGTAATCTCTACAGCAGACAGTGCAGATGATCAGAAAAACCAACCCACACCAGTGTCTGTTGCTCCCGTACAAAAGAGGAAATGCACAAAGAAATCAGTTCGCACAGTGACGGATGATGATGATGATCAACCAGGGCCATCTCGAGGATATCAGGAGGAGGCAGAACCAGAGATTGTTACCCGATCCCTGACTTTGAGTGAGCTGCGTGAGGTTCGAAAAGATTTCACCCGCCACCCAAGTGAGCACATTATCACTTGGTTGCTCCGATGTTGGGATCACGGGGCCAATAGTTTGGAGTTAGAAGGCAGAGAGGCCAAGCAGTTGGGATCCCTAGCTAGAGAAGGAGGAATTGACAAAGCAATTGGGAGGAGGCCGGAAGTCCTCAGCCTCTGGAGGCGACTACTGTCAAGTGTGCAGGAAAGATATCCCATAAAGGAATATATTACATGTCAGACACCCAAGGGTAACAGCATAGAGACAGCTATCCAGCACCTGAGAGAATTAGCTGTACGGGAGATAATTTATTATGATCTGGACAATTCACGGCTTCCCGCTGATCCCGATGAAGTCCTATGCACTCCAGATATGTGGCGTAAGGTTGTACGAAGTGCACCAGCAGGGTACACCAATTCACTGGCAGTAATTGACTGGACTGATATGGATCCACCAACCGTAAATGAGGTGGCCTGCCGACTCCGGAAATACCAAGACAGTGTTTCCCTCTCCGTCATTGCAGCAGTAGAAAAACTGGTTCAACGACTTGACAACAATGTGTCCAACTCCAAACCCGTATGGAGCAATGTTGCAGCTACTGGGAGAAAGCGTCCATCGTTCCAAGAGGGAGAATACACACCACGACGTACATTGTGGTTTTACCTGCTTGATCATGGAGAGGACATGAGGGAATGGGATATGCAGCCCACCTCAGCCCTTCGAGCACGAGTAAATGAGCTGCGGGGTAAAACATTCGCACAACGAGATTCTGCCAGGAAGAAGGCTGCACCAGTTTCTACTGGGCAGTTCCCTAGACCAACTGGAAGGCCTACCTATATGTCTGATGTGTCTGATCCTCTTGAAGGGACCTCTAAGTCCTTTATGCAACCAGTGGAAAACAAATATGATCAGCAGCAATAGAGGGGCCCTGCCTCCAGCCAGGTGGAGGAGAGGGATAATCGGGTTTATTGGACTGTGTGGATCCGATGGCCTGGCACGTCAGATCCACAAGAGTACAAAGCTCTGGTGGATACTGGTGCCCAGTGTACTCTAATGCCATCGAATCATGAAGGGGTAGAACCCGTTTGTATTTCTGGAGTGACAGGGGGATCCCAACAACTAACTGTGCTAGAGGCTGAGGTGAGCCTAACTGGGAAGGACTGGGAAAAACACCCCATTGTGACTGGTCCAGAAGCTCCGTGCATTTTAGGTATAGATTATCTACGTAGAGGGTATTTTAAAGACCCAAAAGGGTACCGATGGGCTTTTGGAATAGCTGCTTTGGAAACAGAAGGAATTGAACAACTGTGTGCCTTGCCTGGACTCTCGGAGGACTCTGCTGTTGTGGGGTTGTTGAAGGTTGAAGAACAGCAAGTGCCAGTTGCTACGACGACGGTGCACAGACGACAATACCGTACTAACCGAGATTCCCTGATTCCCATCCATAAGTTGATTCGTCAACTGGAGAATCAGGGAGTGATCAGCCGAACCCACTCACCCTTTAATAGTCCCATATGGCCAGTGAGGAAGTCCAATGGAGAGTGGAGGCTGACAGTAGATTATCGTGGCCTAAATGAAGTCACTCCAGGTATGAGTGCTGCTGTGCCAGACATGTTAGAGCTCCAGTATGAATTGGAATCGAAGGCAGCCAAGTGGTACGCCACAATCGACATTGCGAATGCTTTCTTCTCGATCCCACTGGCGCCAGAGTGCAGGCCACAGTTTGCTTTCACCTGGAGAGGCATCCAATACACGTGGAATCGTCTGCCCCAGGGGTGGAAACATAGCCCCACCATCTGCCATGGACTAATCCAGAATACACTGGAAAAGGGTGATGCACCAGAGCACCTGCAGTATATTGATGACATCATTGTATGGGGCAACACAGCAGAGGAAGTTTTTGAAAAAGGAAACAGGGTAATTAAAATCCTTTTAGAAGCCGGTTTTGCTATAAAACGAAGTAAAGTCAAGGGGCCTACGCGAGAAATCCAGTTTTTAGGAATAAAATGGCAGGATGGGCGTCGTCACATCCCAATGCACATTATTAATAAAATAGCAGCTATGTCTCCACCAAGCAACAAAAAGGAAACACAAGCTTTCTTAGGTGTTATAGGTTTTTGGCGAATGCATGTCCCAAACTACAGTCTCATTGTGAGCCCACTCTACCATGTAACTCGAAAGAAGAATGATTTCCAATGGGGCCCTGAGCAACAGCAAGCCTTTGAGCAGATCAAACGCGAGATAGTCCATGCAGTGGCCCTTGGGCCTGTCCGGACAGGGACAGATATGAAAAATGTGCTCTACACTGCAGCTGGGGAGAACGGCCCGACCTGGAGTCTCTGGCAGAAAGCACAAGAGGAGACTCGAGGTCGACCGCTGGGGTTTTGGAGTCGGGCCTACAAAAGATCTGAGGCCAATTATACTCCAACAGAAAAGGAAATACTGGCCGCCTATGAAGGGGTTCGAGCCGCCTCAGAAGTGATTGGAACTGAAGCCCAGCTCCTCCTGGCACCCCGACTGCCGGTGCTGGGCTGGATGTTCAAAGGGAAGGTTCCTTCTACACACCATGCCACTGATGCTACGTGGAGCAAGTGGGTTGCACTAATTACACAGCGGGCTCGAATAGGAAACCCCAATCGCCCAGGAATCGTGGAGGTGATCACAGACTGGCCAGAAGGCAAAGATTTTGGGATGTCACCAGAGGATGAGGAGGTAACACGCGCTGAAGAAGCCCCACCCTACAACGAACTGCCAGAGAATGAGAAGCGATATGCCCTGTTCACTGATGGGTCTTGTCGCATTGTGGGTAAGCATCGGAGATGGAAAGCTGCTGTATGGAGCCCTATAAGAAGAGTAGCAGAAGCCACTGAAGGAAAAGGTGAATCAAGCCAGTTCGCTGAGGTGAAGGCCATCCAGTTAGCCCTGGACATTGCTGAGAGAGAAAAGTGGCCAAGGCTCTACCTTTATACTGATTCATGGATGGTGGCGAATGCCCTGTGGGGGTGGTTGCAGCAGTGGAAAAAGAACAACTGGCAGCGTAGAGGCAAACCTATATGGGCTGATGACTTATGGCAAGATATCTCTGTTCGGTTAGAGAAACTTGTTGTAAAGGTACGTCATGTCGACGCCCATGTACCTAAGAGTCGGGCCATGGAGGAACATGAAAACAACCATCAGGTAGATAAGGCTGCTAGGATTAAAGTGGCTCAGGTAGATCTAGACTGGCAACGTAAGGGTGAATTATTCATGGCTCGATGGGCTCATGATACCTTGGGTCATCAAGGGAGAGATGCAACATATAGATGGGCTCGGGATCGAGGGGTGGACCTGACCATGGACGCCATCGCACAAGTTGTCCACGAATGTGAGACATGTGCTGCAATCAAGCAAGCTAAGCGGTTAAAGCCCCTTTGGTATGGAGGACGGTGGATGAAATATAAATTGGGGAGGCTTGGCAGATTGATTACATCACCCTCCCACAAACCCGCCATGGCAAACGTTATGTGCTTACAATGGTGGAGGCAACTACCGGCTGGCTAGAAACATATCCCGTACCCCATGCCACTGCTCGAAATACAATTCTGGGCCTTGAAAGGCAAGTCCTCTGGCGACATGGTACTCCAGAAAGAATCGAATCAGACAATGGGACTCATTTCCGAAACACTCTTATAGACACCTGGGCCAAAGAGCATGGCATTGAGTGGGTGTACCACATTCCTTATCATGCACCGGCCTCTGGGAAAATTGAACTATATAATGGACTTTTAAAAACTACACTGAAAGCAATGTGTGGTGGGACATTCAAGCATTGGGATACACATTTGGCCAAAGCCACATGGTTAGTTAACACTAGGGGATCTACCAATCGGGCTGGCCCTGCCCAGTCAAAATTTCCACGTACTGTAGAGGGAGACGGAGTCCCAGTAGTGCATATGAAGAGTGTATTGGGAAAGAGAGTTTGGGTCATCCCTGCTTCAGGCAAAGGTAAACCCATGTCTGGAATTGTTTTTGCTCAAGGACCTGGCTGTACTTGGTGGGTAATGCAGAGGGATGGAGAAGTTCGATGTGTACCTCAAGGGGATTTGATTTTGGGTGAGAATAGCCAATATAACTGATAGAGTAGAAATTATAATAATTGCCAAATAACCCATTATTGTATATTCATTATTGTTATGATAGCCAATATAATTAATAGAGTAGAAATTATAATTGCCAAATAACCCATTATTGTATATTCATTATTGTTATGATTGCTGTATGTTGTACCATAGCATTATAGCCGGAGTCATACAAGTTAATGAAGAATGAGTGCCATGATGATGGAACCGAAGCCTGGCCTCTTAAGAACTTTTTTTTCTCCCTTTGAAAATAAACTCTGACCCACAGACTATGAGCATGGACCATGCCAGGTGTATCAGTCAAGAGCCTGAGATGCAGCATGCAACGAGCCAATGGAACATACAATTATCCTGAGAAACTGTTACGACAAATGGAGCCTGAAAATCATGGACTAAATGAACTCAACAACTTCAGAGGGATGATTCACAGACTGAGGGAATAAGATCTGTATGCACGTATGTGTGCATACATGTGTACATACATATATGGGTATGTGAAACACGAAACTGATTGTACCTAAAGAAAATTGTTGGATCTGGTCATGACGTAAATGGTATGGAATAAGGGGTGGATAATGTCCTGGTTTCAGCTATGATGGAGTTAATTATTTTTAGCAGTGGATGGAATGCCATGTTTGGGTGTTAGGATGAGAACAGTGCTGATAGCACCCTGATGTTTCTAGTTGTTGCCGGGCAATCAAGGACCTTTCTCAGCTCTGCATACTTCCTTACTAGTGAGAAAGGAGGGGACGTAGCCAGGACAGGTGACCCGAACTGGCCAAAGAGAATATTCCATGCCAGTTACGTCATGCTCAGTATAAAGGGGGACTGGGGGGAAGAGGAGGAGACAACACCAGGACGGGCAGTTTCCGGGTTCGGGGACGGCTCTAAGCTGTGCGGCCTGGGTTCTGTGGTTTGGTGAGAAACTGCATTGTGTATCACCAGTTTCATCTATTTTGTACTTTAAACTGCTGTTATTGTTATATCTAGTTTTCTGTTATTGTTTAGTAAACTATCCTTATCCCAACCTGCGTGGTTCTGGTTTATAGGTTGTGGTTTCTTTTCCTCCTTCTTCCTTCCCTTTTTCCCCTCCCCCAACTTTCCCTCCCCCTTCCTTTTAAAAGTACAAGCGACTGTGTGGGGTGCGGCCCTCGGCCGGGGCAAAACCACGACAGCCTGTTACCAGCGGTGTTCCCCAGGGCTCACTGTTGGGTCCAGTCCTGTTTAATATCTTCATTGACGATCTTGATGAGGGAATAGCATCCACCCTCAGCAAGTACGCCGATGATACAAAGCTGGGAGGAGTGGCTGACACGCAGGAGCACTGCGCTGCCATCCAGAGAGACCTGGACAGGCTGGAGAGCTGGGCAGTGAGAAACCAGATGAAGTTCAACAAAAGCAAGTGTAAAGTCTTGCACCTGGGAAGGAACAACTGTTTGTATCAGTACAGGCTGGGGGATGACCTGCTGGAGAAGAGCTCTGTGGAGAAGGACCTGGGGGTCCTGGTAGATGACAGGTTGGCCATGAGCCAGCAGTGTGCCTCGGTGGCCAAGAGAGCCAATGGGATCCTGGGATGCATCAGGAGGAGTGTAGCCAGCAGGTCAAAGGAGGTGATCCTCCCTCTCTACTCTGCCCTGGTCAGGCCCCACCTGGAGTATTGTGTCCAGTTCTGGGCTCCTTGGTATAAAAAGGACAGGGATCTCCTGGAAAGAGTCCAAAGAAGGGCTACGAGGATGATTAAGGGCCTAGAGCATCTCCCCTATGAGGAAAGGCTGAGTAAGCTGGGACTGTTCAGCCTTGAGAAGAGGAGACTAAGGGGGGACCTAATCAAAGTTTATAATTATCTGAAGCAGGGGATGCAGGGGGAATCAGCCAGCCCCTTTTCAGTGGTCTGTGGGGATAGGACAAGGGGCAATGGCTGCAAGTTGGAGCATAGGACGTTCCGCACCAACATGCGGAAGAACTTTTTCACAGTGAGGGTGACTGAGCACTGGAATAGGCTGCCCAGGGAGGTGGTGGAGTCTCCTTCACTGGAGATATTCAAGACCCGCCTGGACGCCTATCTGAGCAATATGAGCTAGGGAGCCTGCTTTGGCAGGGGGGTTGGACCCGATGATCTCTCGAGGTCCCTTCCAACCCCTACAATTCTGTGATTCTGTGATTCTGTGATATGTAATGTACTTTAGTAAGAAAAGGTGTCATGACTAAATGTGGAGCAAAAATAAACATAAAATTTCTTAAAAACTCTTAGCAGCACTAATTTTTTCTTCTTCTTTTTCTCTGTAGACAAATACCAGTGGGTTTGAGTTGGAAAAGACTGCAGGTGGAGAGTGGGGTTTTTTTTGAGGTCAGAAGCCTGCATATGTATGAAGAGAAGTAGAACTTCCATGTGTTTTGAAGAAACATTTCTTGAGAAAATTTTCCATTTGTGGACTACTTATGTTGAAATTGAAGTCTGAAAGAACAAAAGTTGATGGGCATGATGAGTAGGGGAGTGTAGAAGATAATGAAGACTGAGGAACTGATCAGTGAATCAGAGATGTGTCAGTAAAGGGAAAAGGAGAGAAAGGAAAGGTAGCAAGATAGCTGCCAACTAAGATAACTTCGGAGACAGCCTAGCAATTTTACAGCCCACTGATTAAGGATTAAGTAGTACTGTATATGTGATTTGAAAGTACATAGCTTGGACAGTAAGTGTGGTGTTTTGTCACTGTTAGCAGTTGGTCACTACCTTCCCAAATACAGATGATATTCATGTTCTTTAAAAAAAAAATCATGAATGAAAACCAGATTAATTATAATAATAATAATAATAATAATAATAATTATTATTATTATTATTGATATTATTATTATTATTATTATTATTATTATTATTATTATTATTATTATTATTATTATTATTATTATTATTAAAAAATAGCTTTGCAGAAATTTTCCCTGGGATATTTTTTCTTCCAAAAAAACATGGTGACATTCTCAGAATGCTAATAAAGTGGAAGAGAAAAGGAAATTATATAGATACATTAATAAATAATGATATACCACATGATAAGCCCTTTTTACATATGACCTGTACAGGTAATTTTCTGTAGATTGCATGCCTGCAAACTGTTAGAATCATGGTGATCTTTACCACACTATAAGGACAACTTGTGTCAGAGTTTGTAAAGCTGGGTAGATACAGTAGGGAAAATTGTATAGCAATTAGAAAGTCAATACATTTTGCATTATTAAAAAAAGATGTTTTTAAAAACTAGGATGATAAGAACTGATGTTCAAGCACAAATATATATAGTATGCAAAACACATCTGTAAAAATACACTTAACATTTATTTTACAATATTCTAATCTTACATGACTTTTAGAGGACAGTTTTTTCTACGATGCATTTTTCTTAGAGATCACATGCTTTATAAAAAAGAGATCCTTAAACTTTACCTGAAGAAAAATATTGAGTTTATTATTCTCCCCTTTACCACTCTGAGAAAGAGAAAGGGTATTTCCTTTTCTGCTGTTGTGGCACAAAGGTATGCTATCTATCTATCTAGACAAGTAGCTATATGAGGTCAAATTATCCTATTGATTGTCCCATACATGCCATACATGTATGTACATGCATGTGGTGGCAGTGCCATGTGATAAATTTCCAGATCTGTATGATAAACAAGTGTTTATATGAAGTCATGATATATCACCTTAGCAAGAGATTATATACTGCTACACCTTCCATTTGTGTTATGACTCATTAGATAGGAACTGAACTAGAGATGATGTGACATCCTGAAAGTGACTGAGGAAGGATCAGAAAAGGTTAAATTTAAATTTTACAGTTTATTTTCTTATATATTTTTATTTTAAACAAAAATAAAAATGTGCTTTTTAAAATTATAGTAACTCTTATACATCTGTATTTGAAGATATATCTTCAGTAGTACATTTTAATATAGAACTTGGAGAGGCATGAAAATCTTCCTTTATTTTGGATTCATTTTTCCCCATCAAAATTAAATTAATTAAATGAGGAACCAACAAAAGATAACTCAGGAAATCTTCCACCCTGAAGTTTCAACAATTCAAAAAGAGGATCAATATTTTTTCAATTTTACTTGCTTGTTCTATAGAAGGTTTCAGAACTTTGCCAAGCATTTCAACTCCAGATACTTTGAGTATCACCAACATAAATTGAAAAATTTAAATTTTGCCGTAGACTTTTCAGAGGTATCAGTCATGTTGCCATCATTATGATCAACATAAGATGCAAAAGCATGGGCTGTCAGGAAACAAGGCACCAAATTTTGTATTTCCAGTAAAATGATGCGGTGGTAAAACAGAAAAAAAGGCTTTGGAGAGAAAATACAGTCCCTTGTATTAAGTGCTGGGAAGATGTAACTGAGAAATGTATTACTTTCCCTGTAAAGCCAGAGGATCTATATATTTATTCGGTATTGCTGACATGGACAGAAAGGTGTACAGAATGAGCTAGCTCCTAAAGGATTTCAGGAAGTCAATTGTATTAGTGGTTACTCTAGGCTCTGAAGCAGCTGATATTTGTCCATATGCTAGACTGGAATTTCTGTGACCCTGAGGTATGTTGTCTCAACCTGCCTTCTCATCCTGATTGAAGCTAACAATGTAAAATTGCAGATACTTTGAACAGAAAGTAAAACCCATCTCAGACAACCTAGTCATATTCACTGTGCTGACAGCCTCCAGCTGAGGTGGTATCATTGGAGCTGAAAAATTCTGATCCTGCTAGTGATGATAAGAAACTAGCAAAAAAGAGGATTTTAGGAAAGATTCTTGCTGTCACAGATAAGGCAAATAGGGAAGTGGGGAAGAAAAAGAAATTGAAAAGGAAAAACATTTTTTATTTATGAGAGGCAACTTCTCAGGTTTTTTGAGAGCTAAAATTGACTTCCCCACACAAAGAATCATAGAGAAGAAAGCAATATCTATCTCCTGTAATTAAGCCTTCTCTTATAGATGAGGAATAAACCAGAAACTGAGTCATAAGTGGAGACACAGGAAATACAATCTACATATTTATGTATACATGTACTTACATCTTTTCAATATGACTTTCTTGAATCTTTTTAGATGGAGTCATTCCATCTGTATTCCTTCTGTATAGAAGGGTTAAAAAAAAAACCAAATAAACTTAATTGCACCCTGATATCAGGAGCAGCCATGTATAGAAAAATAGATTTCTTTACACATTTTAAACTGTCTCTTTTTGTCTTACATTCAAACACTTTTAAAATTTGCTGGGACAAGATTTTCCTGCAGTATTTGAACCTTTTCTGTATCTTATATGAGTCTTTGTATACAGAATAAAAAACACTGAAATGGTTCTGATTTTCAGAACATACACAGCACTTGAACTTAAAGCGAAAGAGTAGTGCATGTTCCCCACAACAATTACTTAAAAATAAGTTACCATATCACTAGATTGAAAGGCATAAAAAAAAATCATATATCAATATTTCAGTAGGATGACTTGGGAATCTGAAAACCAAATAAGAAAAAATAAAACCACATGAGAAAAAAATTGATTAATTTTGTGTGCCACTAGTTGAGGAAGAGCTGAGATGTGGACAGACTAATAAATTAGGAATAGTATAGAAGTAGTCATATTTGTAGGTTGGTTTGGCATTATGAATGTATATCAATTCCATCGGCAATGTGGGAGGTAACATAATCACTAGGAGTAGAAAAAATATTATAGAAATTTGTGATAATTTGTGATATTATAGAAATTGTGATTTACAATTGAGTAATATTTATTGACAAATTGGCAAATAATGTATTAATATACATAACTTAAGAACAAGCTATCTATCTTCAAAAGTTATTTGGATCTACACTTTCATTCTATCTAATGGCTAGCCTTGGTTTAGATTCAGAAACAGGATTTACTTAATAGTGTGCAGTAACTGCTTTAACTGGCTTTTGTGGGAAATGTATGGTGGTAGAGGCTTTCTAAATGGACATTCTTCTTTTTTTTTTTCCCACAGACATCTAAAGTTGTTCTGAAAGACCACCCTATTACTTGGCACAAGTAAAAATAAAGGAGAGCTGGTCTGAACGTTTCTTACATAAAGCATTTTCATTAGATATGATAACTTGTGAAAAAACATTTTTTTCTACATCATATATGTGACATTTACAAGCAACTTTAAAAAAAAATTCCAGTCAAGGCAAGAGAGAGAGAAAGGTCATCTAGTCTCTTCAAAGAGGGCAGCAGTGCGGAGCTCTCCTAGGGTGTAACAAACAAATATGCCTCTATCTATGCTAATTAAATAAGCATAGGAAGAGAGAAGTGAACTTTGGTATTATGCATCTGATGTAATTATTCATGTCTTCAGACTATGGAGTAAAAATGTTTGTCTTAATATGTACTTAATTAAATAAATTAAATCTCACTCATTTTTTCTGAGTGGTACTCTTTTCAATGGGATAGATAAAAAGAATCTCTTTTCTCTCTGTTCAGACTAGCCAACTACACAACGGCTGAGGTAGTTATTTATTCCTTATAAGAGACTTATTCTAGGTATGTGAAAAAAAATGGTGTGAAGATAAAAGTTTTGACTTCCTTGCTGTTTCATCAGGACTCTAACAGAATAATCAGAACAAGCAGTACAAAGTGTTGTCCTACCCTTCCCCACCACCTTTTTTAGGGGAACTTTTAAGCACTTTTATTTCATTTCAGTGGAAACTGAATGGACAAATACCCCCAGATGTTATGTAGTATTAGAAAATGTCTTGCACTGATCTTTATAAGTATTCTGATCTCTTCAAAATGAGTGAAAATTCTTCTGCAACCTGTGCAGCATTTCCTTGCCATTCTTATAACCATAGGTATTGCAGGTTGGCAATGCCAGTTTTTAATAGGATAGTTCTAACTTTGAGGTTGAAAGGAAAGGAGACATATTTTACTAATCAATCAATGGGGAAGACAATGTAAAAGTCGAATCATCTGCTTGTTATCACAGCATCGAGAACAACAAAATTAGTCATTGCTGTCAGCTATACTTAGCCCAAGAAAGGGTAGTGAACCAAAGGCAGAAACTAATGCAATTAGGGGAAAAAAAAACCCCACAAAAACCCCACAGCAACCAAAAAAGACACAATTGTTTTTCTACTCAACCAGGCAAATGCATTCAATTAAACAGTTAATTTAATGTAATCAGTTGTAAGCATCTGTGTTTATGGCAACCTCAGTAGCTACTAATCTACTTTTGCTTTGGGGCATTTGTTTATGAGGCATTAAGATTATATAGAGATAAGAGGAGTTGTAAATTTTCTATATACAACTGTATAATAGAAAGTCTTCAGGCTTCATACCAAAAGCTCTCATACTTTTATAGAACTCATCTGAAACAGATCGGATTGCTTATATAATAAATATACTAGAGATTTTTGATGTTTACAGTGCTATAGAAACAACATGAAGTTTCTATGTTGACGTGTTTGGGAAGTCTTTCTAGCAGTAGGAATTGATGACTTAAAATAAAGCAGTAGGAATTCATGACTTAAAATAAATCTGTGACTGAATCTTCAGTCATACACATAGAAACAAAAATAATACTTCCCATTGAAACACAAGTTATATTCTTTAGGTTTATTTAATTATTTCTTTCAAAATATATAGCTATTATTCTGTTATTCTTCCTCTTTCTTCACCTGATCATTTAAATGTGTTTAACATACCAGAAAGAAGGAGTAGGAATAAAGGGCAGGTCTCATAACTGAGGAATATCACTATCTGAGTTCCAAAGGGGTTTGTGGTGGAACACATTCATAAATAGTCAGGGAAGAGGTGAGCAATAAGGTGACAAAATTTGCTGATGATATTAAGTTATTGAGGAGCCTCAGGACAAATGGTGTCTATGAAAAATTGTCAAGACACCTTTTAATACTGAGTGGCTGGGCAATAAATGGCAGATGAAATTCACTGTGTATAAAAGCGATACACATGGGGAAGAGCAATCCTAATTTTACATATGAATGATATGCAAAGCTCTAAGCTGAGTGTTACTACTAAGAAGCAAGATCTTGATGTTATGGAATAAAATTCCATGAAAATGTCAGCTCTATGCACAGTAGCAGACAAAAAGGAAAATCAGATATTATGGTTTACTTAGGCTTTATAAAGAAAAATACAGAGAGCATTATCCATGCGCTGTAGAATCCCTAGTTTGCCCATATCGTGGATATGAAAGTACGGGAATTCCCCTTACCCTGGTTCCTTCACCTCTAAAAGAGAACAATTGAACTGAAAGTGTTCAGAGAGATCTGACAAAGCTACATGACCAAAAGTAAAGAATATCTTCTATGAGAGGAAAAACTGAATAGGCTAGGGCTATAAAAGAGTTGACTTGGTATTACAGAAGATAAGCTAAAGGTCTTCAAAATCGTAAGTGGCACTAGGAAAAAGGGATTAGTTGTTCACATTTCCTTCCAACGCAGGAAGTGAGATTCAAAAGAACCTAGTCAGAGCTGATACAAAGTATACAAGAGAAGGCTCTTCACATAGCAGGGAACAGGTCTGTGCAACTCATTACAACCATGTAACATGGATGCTTAATGCAGATTGCATGCAAGACTGAACAAATAATGTGTAAGAGCAAGCCACGAGTATTTGCTAATGAATAAGACTACTCCTGGCCTGGTAGAATTTCCTAAAATTAAAATAGTTGGTGAAAAGAACATTTTAAGCAGAAACATCAAGTATTCGTGCTTTACTGGTTTTGGCAGGGATAGAGTTAGTTTTCTTTCTAGCAGCTGGTGTAGTGCTGTGTGTTGGATTTAGGATGAGAATCATGTTGATAAAACACTGATGGTTTTAGTGGTTGCCAAGCAGTCAAGGGCTTTTCAGCTCCTCATACTGCCCTGCTAACGAGATTGCGGGGGAGAACCAAGAAGCTAGGAGGGGACGGAGCCAGGGCAGCTGACCCAAACTGGCCATCCATACCATATGATGTCATGTTCTGTTTGTAACTGGGAGAGAGGCTGAGGGGCACCTGGGGGGTTTTGTGCAGACTTTGGAGTGATGGCTGTACACCTGCCTGCTGATGGGAAATGATGAATTAATTCCTTGTTTTGCTTTGCTTGCATTTGTGAGCTGAGAGGCTGGACAGTTTGGGGGGGTCTCTCACAGCATCTGGGTGGTGTCTTATGCAGCATTGACTTCAGGTGTAGAGAAATTGTGCTGTTCATAACTTGGATTGTGTGTATATTATTAATATATATTATTATCTTAATTTTGTGTGTGTGTGTCCTATTAAAATTGTCTTTATTGCAACCCATGAGTTCTCTCACTTCAGCTATTCTGATTCTCTCCTGCCCCGCCGCAGGGGAATGAATGAGCAGCATTGTGCTTAATTGCTGGCCTGGGGAAAACCATGACACCTGCCTACTGCTGTTCTTCCCTTGGCATCCTTTATTAGGTATTACCAGGGAAAAACATGTGACTGGATAGACCCTTTCTCTGATCCAGCGTCCTTCTTAAGTTTTTCTTAAGAACATCGACAAGTATTACTTCGTAGTTTGTGCCATACTTGAATTTTTAGTTCAGACATAGATAGGCATTTTTAGGGATTTGTTGGATGCAAACATTTCCTCGGTTTCCAAAAACGTAATAGGCAGGTGTCTGGTGGTGACATGTAATGTTTAGGTTCCTCTAGGCATCTATGTTTAAGAGGATTTAGATGACCAAAGTTAAGCTGACTAGATATTGAACCATGTCTTAGCCTGAATCAGCTATTATTTCCTCACCTATATAGCCTGGGAGTATTACTAATGGTAGAGTGCTTTTCTGAAAACTGTAGATGTATCCTGATGCTGCATGTGTACAGTGTTTTCCATGATGTTTTGGTTTCCATGGGAAGGAAACCTTGGGTATATAGATTAATACGTCAGTAAAAGAGGGTATCAGGTGGTACCCTGTCATATACCTGCTGCACAATCAGTGCATAGCTTTCATCTCTGTTTTCTTTGCCAGCAGATGTCTGGGAAGCTTAAGGAACATTAAAACCAAATTACATTCTTCTCTTGATTGGTTCCAATGAAATCATATTGATGCTTTCCATCTAGCCAGCAGATATTTGCTATCATTGTCTGACAACACTAGTCATTAAATACTGAATTTCTAGGCCTCAGGACATTAATTTTGACAGAATGTGGGGACAGAATTGATTTAAGTTATAGAAGCATGAGTTATTGAGAAAAGTTCTATTACGCTGGAGGCACCTCACACTGGGCTTAGAAAACACATGAGTAGCTATGGCAAACAGGAGGAGTCGGTACAACCTGTCTCATCAAGAATGTTTGCCTGTCTATTTTTATGTTTAGAATTTCTACTCCAGCACTTGTAAATCTTCTCAGAGATCATTTATTTGGCACCTTTGTGACATTCTTCTTCTGAATGTTCGGTTCATTGAACTGCTTCTGTACTGGGCTGGTGATATAATGCCTGGGAGTTTATATCTTGCTTTTGGTTTTATGTTTCAGACTACACAGAACACCCATCAAAGGACTTCTACATATTTTAAGGCATGTAGAGATTCTGCTACACTTTTAAAATTTAAGTTTGACCCTATTTTGTCTACACAGATCTAGAAGTTAAATAACAAGTTGACATGGAATCTCTTCAAAGTTCTGTCATAGGCAGAGGTCCCATAGTATTCCTTTATTAGCTGCCTTTTGTTTGGGAACCTTTTACTGTCTAGAAGCAGGAATATAGCAAGGTTATGTTTACCCAGCATTTTTTTTCTAGGCTAATATGCATAGTACATTGCCTGGGCTAATATAATTGGCTAAGGACTTTGACATTTGTTACTTCTGATCCAGGCACCTGATGAGTCGCTGCTTGCAACTGTGGCAATCAGGTGGGGAAGGTGGGCTTTGCTGCATTTTGGTGTAAGTTGTTCCTCAGTCCTGATGAGCTACTGTCTTCCAATTTCCTGCATTTTTATTGAGACTTTTCACTTTTCCCTGGAGTCCTTGACTATCGCACAATCTTATCTTTAGTTTATGTAATTTCTGACAGCTTGACAGTGGTTTGTTTTATTTTCCAGTTATCTGGGCCAATGTCACACAGCAGTGCTTCACAAAGCTGTGTCCTGGCTTACAGGCAGCTGGGCTATGGGTTGTTATCATCCTGGACATGGGGTAAATATGTCACTTCTTTCTGGATACTGAAGCTTTCTGAGTCAGGGCTACAACCTACATAGAGTTTTAATAAAATACATCATCCATACTAAAATACATTAAAGCCAGACATGTTTTCTCACCATATTAAATATTGAGAATAGGAATTTTCCTCTGAGACTGAGCTTTTGGGCTATTACCTTTTCTTTATTAAGGGACGTATCTCTTTAGTGGTGATATGCAATCGAGAAGTGACTGTAAATCATTGAGGATAGTGTGTTTTCAGAATAATGTGGTTATCTTTGCTTACAAGATTCTTTAGTTAATGTAGTTAAGTGTAGCTTAACTCGGAGCTAGTCCTTGTAAAGCTCTCTCCCTCTGTTGTCAAGAAGGGCTAGGCTTTTTTCTCTCTCTCAGATAGATGTCCATCTCTGAATGGCATCGGGAAAAGATAACTTGTTCCCTTAGGTTTTTGGGTTTGGGTTTTTTTTTCCTCTTGATTTCATATTCCTTCAAAAATCATTGTGTTGTTCTTCACAAACTTTTTTTTCTTTGATGGAATGCTTAAGTACCATTTCACAGGCTGGGTCAAAATAGGCCATGGACCTGCCTGGCTGAACAGAGAGCTTTTGCTGGAACTCAGGAAAAACAAAAAAGAGCTAATGACCTTTAGGAGAAGGGGCAGACAACTCAGGAGGACTACCAGGTTGTAATGAAGTTAGGCAGAGAGAAAATTAGAAGGGCCAAAGCCCAACTAGAAATTAATATGCTTACTGATATGGAATACAATAAAAAATGTTTCCACAAAAGGCAGGCTAAGGAGAATCTCAATCCTTTCCCCCCATCTGGGGGGAAACACAGTGACAAAGGCTGAGGAAGAGGTTGAGGTGCTTACTCTCTTCTTTAGCTCAATCTTTAATAGTAAGATCAGTTTTTCTCAGGGCATGCAGTCCTCTGATCTGGAAGACAGGGATGTGGAGCAGAATGAATACCCCGTAATCCAAGAGGAAACGGATAGCAACTTGTTACACCACTTAGATGCACACAAGTCTATGGGGCTGGATGGGATCCACCCAAGGATACTGAAGGAGCTGGTAGAAGTGCTCATCAAGCCACTTCACTTATCAGCACTTATGGCTAAATGGGGAGGTCCCAGTTGACTGGAGCTTAGCAAAAGTGATGGGTCAGAAGAAGGCTTTAGGGAACTACAGGCATGTCAGTCTGACTTTGGTACTAGTGAATGTTACAGAAAAGTTCATCCTGAGTGCCATCCAATGTCTCATACAGGAGAAGCAGGTGATCAGGCCCAGTCAGCATGGGTTTATGAAAGGATGGTCCTGCTTGACTAACCTGATCTTTTATGACAAGGTGACGCACTTAGTGGATGAGGGCAAGGTTGTGGATATTGTTTATCTAGACTTTAGTAAAACCATTGGTATTGTTTCCCACAGCATTCTCCTGGAGAAACTGGATGTTCATGACATCTGATTCACTGGGTAAAAAAGCTGTTTGGATGCCCCAAGAGTTGTGAATGTAGTTAAAACCTGTTGACAGCCAGTCATAAGTGGTGTTCTCCAGGGGTCAGTATTGAGGCCAGTTCTCTTTAGTATCTTTATCAATGATCTGGATAAGGGCATTGAATGCACCCTCATTAAGCTTGCAAATGACACCAGATTGGGCTGGAGTGTTGATCTGGTTGAGGGTAGGAAGGCTTTACAGAGGGATCTGGACTGGCTGGATCGATGCAAAGAGGCCAACTGTAGAAAGTTCAAGTCTAAGTGCCAGGTCCTGCACTTAGGTTACAACAACCCCATGCAGCAATAGAGGCTTGAGAAGACTGGCTGGAAAGCTGCTTGGTGGAAAAAGACGTGGGGATTTTGAATGGCATCCAGATGAATATGAGCCAGCAGTGTGCCCAGGTAGCTAAGAAGGCAAAGAACATCCTAGCCTGTGTCAGAAATACTGTGTCCAGCAGAACTGTGGAAGTCATCATCCCCCTGCATTTGGCACTGGTGAGGCTGCACCTTGAGTGTTTAATTATGGGTGTCTCACTACAATAAAAATGTTGAGGTACAGGAGCATGTCAAAAGAAGAGCAATGGTGAATGTTCTGGAGAGCAAGACAGAGGTGCATCTGAGGGAATTGGAGTTGTTTAGTCTGGAGAAAAGAAGGCTGAGGGTAGACCTTATCACTCTCTGCAACTACCTGAGAGGAGTTTGTAGTGAGGTGGGTGATGGTCTCTTCTCCCAAGTAACAAGGGATAGTACAAGAGGAAACATCCTAAAGCTGTGCCAGGGGATTTTTATATTGGATACCAGGAAAAACATCTTCACTGAAAAGGTTGTCAAGCACTGGAACAGGTTGCTCAGGGAAGTGGTTGAATGACCATCCCTGGAGATATTTAAAAGATGTGTAGATGTGTAACTTAGGGACATGGTTTAGTGGTTGACTTGGCAATGCTAGGTTAAACAGTTGGACTTGATGATCTTAAAAGTCTTTTCCGACCTAAATGGTTCTATGATTCTGTGATTCTAAATGCTCACGTTTAATTTCACAGAGGTCATAACAGAAATTATCCAATGCAACTCCATTAAGAGGTGTCATTAAGTTTCTAAATTTGTCATTTGTCTCAGATGTCAGGGAAAGCATGTATCTGTTCAATAAAATTGTTGCAAAAATTTGCATGTTGGCTATACCTACATACAGACTTTGCAGGTTTGGTCTTTTATGCATATGTCTTTTGACTTTGTATCCTGCAAGTACTAATGAAACATTATTTAATTATCTTTCATTATCAGCTCAGTTAATACCTGGCGATCTCACCATACCTGGGAGAATTGAAAAATAAGTACGTGAGTAAATTCTAGGCTGATGAAAAATGACCTTGTGACTCTGGAGTATAGGTTATGTTATAGTTTGACTTCAAGGTTAGGGTGCATGTCTTGTTTCCTTTTTTTTTCTTTTTTTAAAATATTTTGTAATGTAGATGGACAGTTTAATTCCATTCCATGTATAAAAACTTATTGAGAAGTTTTTTCAGGCAGACTCTTATCAGAAGCACATACAGCATCCTTGTAGCTTGTGGCAATTTTGTAGTGGGGAAAAATAGTTCAGTTTTTATCCTTAAGATGAGTTGGTAACTATTGGTAATAAGAACATGCTTCTGCTTCCCTGCCATTTTAGTGAAAATGCTATTATAATAAATGTTTTTGTTAAATTGTATTGTAATTAGGTGAATGGTGTTTACAGTGTTTACTGAATGCCCTGCAGTTCTGGAATTCCAGAGGTTCATTTTTTGTTCAATAGTACACATCTTCAATATATGTATGAGGAGTGTTACACTTACAATAGTGTTGAAAATAAGAATGAGAAATGCTATTGTTTCAGTTTGCTAAGGTATTAGAAGTGTTTTCTTAATAAGTGTGTGTTTCAGGAAGATAAATGGATCTTTATGTCTGTAAATTATTGGTATATCCTTCATTTCTAAAATTCTGATTGAACAGGGAAACAATATTTTGTCATTTCAAATACTTTATATTTTCTTGCTCTATTTTAACTGTAGTTTTAAAAGGTGTGTTTTATTAAAGTGCTTGTAGTTTAGATTATTTGCACACTTACTAACTTAAAAGTTATCTCTATTTTATAGTCATTAATTGCATTGCTTCTAATAAGTAAATACTAATGGTACATGTAAAAATATACATATATCCTACTAAAATGTAATTTATGGAAAATCAAACCTTCCTATAAAATTTTATATCCAACTAAAAAGGAGACATATTTGATACAAAATTAATCTCTTATTTTGAATGTTCTTATGTTTTTAAAATCAAGAGAAGGGTAATTGAACTCTAGAAAAAAGCTGATCTAATCATTTGTTCCACATCTCTGATTTATCACTGAAGAGAATTTCCTAATTAGCATTTTGACCTTTATGAAGATAATTTAGTGAATCTTTCATTAGTAATAGACCAGGTAGGAGCTGTGAATTAAACCACTAACTTATTCTGATGATACAAAACCTACTTTAAAAAGTTTTTTGAAAGTTCCCATATTTACTTAATTTGGTGTTTGATTCACAGCAACCCATTTTAGGTCAAGCTAGCATTTTTGATAGAATGAAAGTTCACAGACCATAAGCAAAATGTCAGTCTAAGGGCAGGTTTTTCAAATCAGATTTCCTAGCTTAGTTGGACTAGCATTGTTTCTTACAATACTTTTTGAAATTACTATTAAAATAAAAATCAACAAGAATTGTTGCAGTTTTGCATGGTGAGGTTCTGGTGGAGAAGGGGGGTTGCAGGGGTGACTTCTGCAACAAGCAGCCAGAAGCTCTCTGCAGGCCCCACAGAGCAAACACTAGCAGGGCTTAAGTCCAGACCTGCTGCTGACCAAAGCTGAGCCCATCAGCGATGGTCATAGTGCCTCTGGGAGAAAAGAACAGTGCTTTTTCAACCAGAGAAGGGAGTGAGAAGATGTAAGAAACTGTGCAGACAGCAAGGCCAGAGAAGGGGTGTTGAGAAGGAACCCCAAGTACCGGAAAGAGAGATTCCCCTGCAGCCCATGGAGAAACCCATGGTGGAGCGGGTGTCCCCCTGCAGCCCATGGAAAAGGCCAAGACCCCACCTGCAGCCCATGGAGAGGCTCCACGCTGGAGCAGATGGAGACATACAGAAGATGCTGTGACCCGCATTGGAGCAAGTGTCTGCCAGCACTTGCAGCCCATGGACAGAGGCAGAGACACAGAGATGATTGAGAGAGAGAGACCCATGCCAGAGCAGGTTAGCTGGGTGGGTGCTTGTGACCCTGTGGAGGACCAGGCTGTAGCAGTCTGGGGCTGAGAGACTCAGAGACATTCTATGATTTGTGACTGCACCCCATAGACGTGACCCACGCTGGGGCAGCTGGTGAAGAGCTGAAGCCCTGTAGGAAAGGACTCAGTTTGGAGAAGTTCATGGAAGACTGTCTTCCATGGGTGGGACCCCACACTGGAGCAGGTGAAGTGTGTGAGGAATGCCCCCACCCCCCCCCGGCTAAGAAGGAAAACAACTTGTGAAGAACCGACTGAAACCCCCCATTCCCTCATTCCCTGCCCCTCCCCATAGCACAAAGCGGGGGAAGAAAGAAGGGAGTGAAATCATGACTAATATGAAGTCTGCTAAGAAGGGAGAGGTGGGGAGAGGTGCTTTAAGATCTGGTTGCACTTCTCATTACCCGACTCTGGTGTCACTGGGTGTGCAGGGCAGTGTCATAAATTAGAGAGTTTTCTTTCCTTTCTTCTGTATTGAGTCTGTTGTGCCTGTGACACTGATTGCAGAATGATCTCTCCCTGTCCTTATCTTGACTCCTAAGCCTCTTGATATATATTTTCTCCCCTGTTCAGCTGAAAAGGGGAGTGATAGAGCGACTTTGGTGGGTGTCTGGCCTCCAGCCAGGGCTAAACCACTACAAGAATTAACGAGATATGTCAACTGTTACCAAAAACCTCTGGTCACTGTGCATATATCCCACTGAGGAGTGGCGAGTTCTGTCTTTGTAAGTACCATACGTAGAATAGAGGATGCCAGCTTATTCTATGCATATGTTTTATCTCTGTTTTCATGTTCTAAACAAAACAAACAAACAAACACAAAAAACCCAAAAAAAATCAACATTTGTCTGACCATTTCTCTCAAAGAGCAGTCTGTATAAACTAATTGTTGTGCTGGGTTCTAAGGCTTCACCCTCACTCGGTGTACTTCTCCACAGAAACACTCTGACATTTGCTTGGGATCACTTATTCTGCAAGAATTTTCAGTAGTAGTAAACAATAGGCAATTTGGGGGCACTTACCATAGGTATATCTCTTGTTATAGTTAGTCCTAGAACACGTTGCTTGGTTGTTGTGCCAAGAGAATATTAACACTAGTGGCGGCTCTTCAGCTGGCAATACCTGTCTTTGCTCTAGATCAGCAGTTCCTTTTAAGCACATGCTTTATCAATTTCTATTCAATGAAGCATATAGCAGTTTATGCTTAGTTCATGTTGAATCCAGTGGAATATCTGTCTAGGTTGTGCATGTAAGACTTTTTGGCCATAAACATAATATTCTTTGGTTGCTATTGGTTGAAGAGGCACTTCATATCTTGCCAATCCTGAGTTCTAGAGAGGGTCCTGGGAACGACAGACCCGTGAGCCTGACTTCTGTCACTGGTAAGATGTCATTGTCCATCAAATGCATGCAGAAGCAGTTTGTTGAGCAAGTGACAATATGGCTTCTGTAAAGGCAAAAACTGGCTCAGCCTGCTGAAAATGAGTCAGAACATGCACAATGAAATCCCAAATATACAAGTTGTAGGAATTTGTAAAGTCATGAGGCAGCATATAAAGTGCATGTGGATTTGCCTTTCAATACTCACAATACAAAAACTAGGAAACACTTCATCAGTCTAGTGAGATTGATTTGAGACAGTTTACATGATAGACAATAATTTGTGTGGCTTGCTGCCACAGGAAATATTTGGGGGAGACAGCATCAGCAGGTTGAAGAGATTAGATAAATTCCTGGACAGGTCAGAAATTAATAATAACAGTACTAGGCAGAAACATTCTAACAGCCCTCTGATAATTATGGCTGACCAGGGAGTATGAGTAGAACAGTCAGCAGATGATTGGTTTTTCATGCTTTGCATATCCTAAAGAACATCTCTTAATGTCCATCTGAAGAGACAAAATAGGTGGCCCATGCTTCTGAGATAGCAGGACATTCCTTTCATTCATATTTTGCAGGTAGCACTGCTCTGCATTCTGTCATTTGGTGTTCAGGTAGTCTGGAATTCAAACTATTAGTTCCTTTGTTACTCCACTTTGCTGAGGGCCATTTTGTGCCACCTTCCAGAGAGCTCTCATTACTCCAGGAAGCTCCACTGATTTTGGCTAATAAAAATTCCTTCATTCTTATAGAATATGGCACAGCTGAGTCCTCAGAGACTTTCTTCACTTAAAATATAGAAAACCATATTTAGTTAAAGGAAAAGCACAATTAGTGTCAAGACACTTCCAGAGCATCATTCTTGACTTTGCCGCCTTCTTACTCTGTAGTCCTCAGGCACGTGCAATTCTCTTCTTTCAGTGGTGGAACAATATCTGGAATGTACATAATCTATAGGCTTATATTCCTGATGTATAGGAAAAAATTCTGCATATCGACAAATTGCACTGTGTTTCACACTGGGGCTAGGTAATTGTTAGTCATGCATCAAGACATTACTCAGAAGGTGTGTAGGCAGAGTGAAGGATGGCTTTACCTGGTTGGAAATCTATGAGGAACGTGTAGAATCAGCCATTAGTATGTAGCTGGTGCACAATTTCTTGGTGCGCTGAAACTGCCCAGAGGACTTCCTAATGACCACAGTCATATATTCCATACAAAGGCTGTTAGCCCTGGCAGCCAGACGTTGTTTTCAGAAAACAACCCAGCATCAACTGTCGATGAAAAAGCTGCCTTCTGACTACTGATACATCATGAAGCATGATAACAATTATTTATTTATTTTACAATTACATCTCCGGGAAGAAAGCTAATACCTCTGTAAGTGCCCAAAGTGCAGGAGCCTGTGGGAACTGATACTTTTATTAGTAGTTAAAGTATATTGCATATTGTAACAAATTAAATAATAATAAAGTATATTACTTGGTTGTATTTGCAGTCTATCATGGAGGGTTGCATGGTAAGATCCTAACACAATGGCATGTTTAATTTTCCTGTCAGTTTGACTTGCAGCTAAAAATGACATGTTTACAATTTTATATTAATTCTCTACTGATAATGTAAAAAAAAAAAAAAAAGTAATTGTAGGATAGAACAATGGATATCAGTGAAAACAAAACCAAAAGCCTTATGAAAATGTGTCTCCTTTCTCTATTGCCTATTCCTGCGTGTATAAAAAAGGTTTGTGTTTATGGAGATATCTAGGTTCAGATAGTGATATTAAATAACCTGGTTAATGTTGGGAAAGGTCTGAAGTTAAACTCTTCTGTGAGTTTTCTTCTCCCACCTTTTCAACCATTCCTGTATTTTCTAATACAGCTTAGCCTTTTTAGGCTTTGGAAGGTACAATTCAGAGAGTCTTTGCCTGTTTCTTTCTTCCTCTAACACTCTCTCTTCCCTTTTCCCTCCCCCATATCCCCACATTACTCTTACAGACAGGGTGACCGAACACAGGCATTATATCTCTGGAATCCAAAAGAAATGGAAAATGCATTATGGAAGTTCCACAGTTAGAATAAACAGTAGGAGAGTAACTCTGATATAACTCAGCAGATCAATAAGATAAAAATAATTAACAAGAGGATCTGAGAGTGTTTTTCTCATCAATTTCTGATGTTGTTTGGATTTGTTTAGACTGCTGTGAGACCCTTATTTTTTTCAACAAGAAAGTGGAACTTACAAAATAAAAATCTTTTCTTAAGCTCTGGGCTTGGGAAAACATTTTCTTACTGTAAAAACATTACACAGAAATAATGATATATTTTTCTTCATATCTGATAGGATGCTTCATGCAATAAGTCAAAGAGTAACAGTTAATGGAAACATATTTATATATGTGTGTAATGGAAATATATTTGTATATGTGTGTGTATCTTTTAGATATGTCATTAAAAATATTTTAAAATGAAGGAATGGAGATTATTTTTGCAAAATCTGCTTACGCTTCTTTCTTGTGCACTGGTTTGTGACCCATTTCCTTTGCACATGAAAGAACAGAACTCTGAAGAAAAGTTCTGCATATTATCTCTCTGATAAATGCATAAAGGAAGGTAAAGGCTGCAAATATCAAATGTGGTAATGAATGTCAGTAATCCACTGTCGTAGAATCCCAAGCCTGGGAGAAGTAGAGCAAATTCTGGTAAACAAACTCCAGATGGAGATAGCAGATAATGTGAAGAGAAATGCCACTCAAAGGGAATACCTCCAAAATATAATTAAGGGGGCAAAATTACTCAATCAAGATGAATAAGCCAGTATTTTACTTGCAGTCTTGAGACTGTTTTGATGTTTGGCATTTTTGAGGTTCTATATGTTTCTCAAATTAAAATTCAACTGCTGTTTTAGCAGTTATATTTATATTTGAGATCTGTGACACCTAAGTGCTAGGCTTATTTCTTATTTTTCTGTTGATTAGGTAATACTAATTTGCATATAAATCCATGCTCTCCCTACAATAGAATTAGACTGTAAACTATTGCATTGCATCGTTTTTTTTTAATGAGATTGCCAGCCAAGTATGATGAAGACTAGTGAAATCAGATCTAGCGATTAATGGCCCAATGATGAACCTAGCTGTTCCTATTAACTGTGTATATTTGTTCCTCATTGTACATTTTCATATTGGTTTTGCACAGTGAGGTTTTGATATTGGGGAGGCTACAGGGGTGGCTTCTGTAAGAAGCTGCTAGAAGCTTCCCCCACTTCCAATAAAGCCAATGCCAGCCAGCTCCAAGACAGACCCACTGCTGACCAAGAATGAAACCATGTGGTGGTGGTAGTGTCTCTGGATTAATTTATAAAAGAGGAGGAAAAAAAAGAAACAAAAAAGGGCAGCATATGCAGCCTGAGAGAGAAATGAGAAGATACGAGAGAAAAAGCTCTTCAGACACCACTGTCAGTGAAGGAGCAGGAAGAGGTGTTCCAGACAGCAGAGCAGATTCCCCTACAGCCTATGGAGAAGAGCATGGAGAAGTAGGCGGTCCCTTTGCAGCCAATGTAGGATGATGGTGGAGCAGATACCCACCTGCAGCCCAGAGAGGACCCCATGCCGGAGCAAGTGGGTGCACCCAAAGGAGCCTGTGACCCAATGGGAACCCCATGCTGGAGCAGGCTGCAAGCAGGACCCATGGAAAGAGAAGCCCAGGCTGCAGCAGGTTTTCTAGCAGAACTTGTGACCCCATGGTCACTCGATGGACCAGTCTGGTCCTGAAGGATTGCACCCAGTGGAGGAACCCATGCTGGAGCAGTTAATGAAGAATTGGGAAGGACTCGCATTGGAGAAATTTGTGGAGGACTGTCTACCCTCAGTGGGACCCCATGCTGGAGCAGGGGAAGAGTGTGAGGAGTCCTCCCCCTGAGAAGGAAGGAGCAGAAGAGACAACATGTGATGGACTGACTGAAACCCCCATTTCCTGTCTCCCTTTGTGGCACTGGGGGAGTCTAAGTAGAGAATTTGGGATTAGTTAAACCCAGGAGGAAGGGAGGGGTGGTGGGGAGTTGTTTTCAATGTTTGGTTTTATTTCTCATTATCTTACTGTGATTTGTTGGTAATAAATTAAACTAATTTTCTTAAGTTACGTCTACACTTGTGGCCAAGAAAGCCAATGGCATCTTGAGATGTATCAAGAAGTGTGGTGAGCACGTCAAGGGAGGTTCTTCTCCTCCTCTACTCTGCACTGGTGAGGCCTCACCTGGAATATTATGTGCAGTTCTAGACTCCCTGGTTCAAGAAGGATGGGGAGCTACTGGACAGGGTACAAAAAAGGGCTACAAATATGATTACGGGACTAGAACATCTCTTATGATAAGAGGCTGAGGGACTTGGGCCTTTTTAGCCTAGAGAAGAGAAGACTGAGGGGGGATCTTATCAATGCTTATAAATTCTTGAGGGGTGGGGGTTGAGAGGATGGGGTCAGCCTTTTTTCAGTGATGCCCAGTGACAGGACAAGGGGTGATGGGCAAAAACTTGAATATAGGAAGTTGCACCTAAGCATGAGGAGGAACTTCTTTACTGTGGAGGTGGCAGAGCACTGGAATAGGCTGCCCATATAGGTTATGGAGTCTCCTTCTCTGGAGACATTCAAAACCCACCTGGATGCTGTTCTGTTCAGCCTGTTCTAGGTGATACTGCTTTGGCAGGGGGTTTGGGCTAGATGATCTCCAGAGGTTCCTTCCAACCCCTATAATTCTGTGGTTCTGTGATTCTGTTTTGCCTGTGATGGTATCTGGTAAGTGATGTCTTGCTGTTCTTACCTCAAACCATGAGCCTTTCATTATATTTTCTCTCCTCTGTCCAGCTGAGGAGGGGGAGTGATAGAGTGGTTTTGGGGGGAGACATGGCCTGCCAGGGTCAACCCACCATATTTTCCTCTTTTCAACCTTTTACAATGATTGCAAAACTTGCAGCTACAGTATAAGAAAAATTTACAGCTGAGCTCAAAAAAGCAAATAGACAAATTCATGAATGTGGAACCCATTGAAGGCTACTATCCACAAAGCTAACACACCTGACTTGGCAAGTGTCTAAGCCTCGGAGTGGCTGAAGACACAGTTTACTATAGTAAACACTTTCATTTGCTTGTATTATTCTTTAAGTGTGTATTACTGACCAAGGGATTAGACTTTTAACTCTGTATGTCTATTCCAAAAATAAACAAAAAAAACTCAAAAATATGCACTCGGCTGACAAAACTAGGGTGAGTTGCTGACAGTGAACTTTTTAGACTTAAGGTCTTAGGAAGAGGCAGATTTGTTTGCTGCAATTTCAATTCTGATTATGGTGCTTCTGAATAAATAAAAATACAGTCACTGTGACAAGTAGCATTTTTTTGCCCAGTGAGCAACTGTGATTTACCTGTGTTGTAAGATCTTTCATCAGCAATGCCATTGTATGGATGCAATACAGAGGAAAAACACTTCAGTGCATTTTGAGACACCCTGAGCTAGACTTTATTAGAACAAATCCTACTCCCAAAAAAGCCTTATATCCATAGATACTACTTATTTAAATTTATTTTAATAATTGTGTGAGTATGAGAAAAAAACTCAAAAACCCAAACCCCAAATCAGTTGGAAACAAACCCCCCAAAATAATAATTTTAAAAATATAAGCAGCAGTTCTTAGAAAAAACTTTAACCTAATTCTGCAATGTTTGGATTTTCATTTTCATCTGCAGACTAAGCAGGATCACAGCTGTAGGATCTACAATCAGCACAATCTTGCTAAATTAGCTAAATGGATTGAAATCTGAAAAATGAGCTGATGTAGAAGACAGTGAGAGGGTTTAAGTAATACGTTAGTGTCAAATGCACAAAGGTAGAAAAGAGAAGTTGTCTAGATAGTTATATCACAGAGTAACATTCAGAGATTCAAATGAAGACAACTTTTATTCAGATTATCACAGAAAATGTGGGAAGATTGCTCTGATCTCTTACTGTCTCTGCCAGATGCTAGATATTTGATATATATTCTCTGAAAGAGAAAAAAAGCAAAAAAGCAGTTCAATATAGGTCAGAAGACACCTAAAATATTAGAAGTCTTTGAAAACAGAATTATAGAATAGTTTGGGTTGGAAGGGACCATAACGACCATCTAGTTCCAACCCCCTGCCATGGGCAGAGACACCCTCCACTAGACCAGGCTGCCCATAGCCCCATCCAACCTGGCCTTGAACACTGCCAGGGAGGGGGCAGCCACAGCTTCTCTGGGCAGCCTGTGCCAGCACCTCATCGTCCTCAGAGGAAAGAATTTATTCATAAAATATCCGACAAGTCTGCAAATACAAGACTTCTGAGGAAGTTAAGGAGTCTTGATTGCTGTGTCTGAAAATAGCAAAAAAAATAGTTTTATCTTTATTTGGATTACACATTTAATAAAAGCTAGCATGAGAGGTGGAAGGCCAATGAATTAGTGACTGTACTGTAATCTTCCCCTTGGTGTCTTACCTTTCATATATCTTTGAACAGAATACTTTTCTTTTTGACAGTTTTTGAGCAAATAAATCTTTCTTGTGGCCTAAACTCTCCTGGGTGAACTATTGGAAAATCAACATTCTGTTGGATTTTACAGATTATTTAAACAAAACTTAATGGGATTCTCTTATATAAAAAAATAGAATACAAAAATGAAATGTAATGAGGTGAAGATATTGTACAATATCATTAAATAGAAATAATGTTAAATCAGGAAAATGACATTGCTTGGATGGCTATTTGTTCTGAAATAATACACTCTGACAACAACCTGGATATAGCGTATGAGCTTCTCTCTGTAGCCTTTTGAACAGTTTGGCAAATTCAAATCATAAATTCATTTGTACTGAAAGTGTACCCCCCAACACTTTTGTGTCATAAAATATGCACTTTTTAAAGAGCAAGTACTTAACTAATAAGGTTCATGGTCTTTTGAAGCCAGCTTTATGATGTTCTTTCTCTAAAGAACAATTTAATTAGATATCAAAATGTCACCTGCAGTGAATAAAATCCCTAAATACTTAAGTTAGAGCTGTGTGTTACCAGCAGAAGTGAAAGGCAGTGATACTTCTCTTTTATCCTGTTGCATTGGAGACTAAGAGGAAAAGTTGCAATACTTGTTTACCACCAGAGGAAACCTGTTGTCTAACCTAGGATCTGAGTCATTGTCCATTCATGGAAGAATTTCCACAGACTTCATTGAGTTTTGGATATAATTTCTGGAATAATGGAATATAATGTTCAGCAATTATTGTTATTAATGATTAATGATTAATGTCAAGGGAAAGTATAAGACTATGAAGAAAATGACTTTTAATGTACACTAAGTTACAGTTTTTTCAGCCAATAATGATAATCCTTGTAGGGGAGTGAAGTGACCTCTACCTTTGTTAACTCCTGCTACAATTAGATTTTTTAACTAAAAATTTTATTTATTACAGTAAATAATAAGCATTAGAGTCTGTTACTGGATACTGCAAGACCTACATGAAAACAAACTATTGTGGAGGATACTGGTGTCAGTGTAGTTCTACAGTACCTCAGCACAAAAAGCTAGTCAGGCAGTGGAAGTGAACTAATATGTTCTATCTTACACATTAAAAAAAAAACAAACCTGAAACATTACTTTATTCATCTGAGGGGGTCTGGGGGAATCCAGATACTGTTCCACCAAGGGGCCGTAGTTTCATTATGCATGCTTACAAAATAAACCGCAGTATCTCCCCCAGCCCATTTAGTAGAGAAGGCAGCCAACTCTAGGTTGTGGGAAACTCTAAATATTTTAGAAACAAGTCAGTCAGTGTTTGCTCTTCAATCTTGAGATGAGCTCTACTGTCAAAACTTGTGGAAATCAGGTATCTGCCTCAATAGAGCCTCAAGATATATTTTAATAAAACAAACATCTTTATATTAAAACAGGGTAAGAATGAAATTTTAAATGGATGTTACATTTTCTGCCATTTAAATGCTGACATTTTAAATCTTACTCACATTATACATCTATATTAATTATAGATGTAATTTAATAGCCACTAAATATAAAGTGCAGTAGAATTTTTATTGGGTTATGAGTGCAGAATAGGTTTCATTGTTAGAGGACTTAAAAGAAAATATCAACATTTTTAAAGTTCCATATTTTTTCCCCCTTTAAAATTTGTTCTAACCATTTTTAATTCTGTTCCCTGTCTCCCTCCCTTCCCCTTCCCCCCCTTCTAGATAAAAGCTGCATTTCATATCAAAACCTGTGGATTAGTTTTTACATAGCTGAAGAGGAGACATCTAGTACCAGAAACACATCTGTAAACAATGAAATTACATTTCCACCTAATGCAGCAGGAGTGTGGGGACTGGTGTGCCTGGCACTGAGTGAACATCAAGGTCTCCCTTTTGTCAGGGAGACAATTACCTCCCTGCCAACACTATGTTCATCAACTGGCCTGTAACAGGACACGATTGGGAAATTAAAAGTCCATCAAATCACCGTAGAAGATAGGAGAGGATGAGGCAGACATGACACACCCCAGGAACCAGGAAATGGAAGACAGAGGATGTGCTTCCTTCCTCCGGTATTTTTTAAAAATATATTCAGTCCTGCAATTTGTGTTGTTTTACTGCAGCTGCTCCATGAGGACACCTCCAACAGATTTCCTATGTTTATCTATTTTTTCTTTTTTTCATTTTTTTGCCCAGTTTTGAAATGTAATCTACATGTGGGCAGGCCTAAGCAGTGTTCCCAAATCCATTGTGCATTCTGTATCAGCCGGAGGTGAACAGGCAAGAACAAGGATTGGTATCCCTACAGCTTATCTGTGATGCTCAACAATTTGAAATGCCCCCCATCTGTTCACTCTACCCTGCTCTTAGAAGCATGTGAGCCACATTCCTGTTCTAATCAACAGCAAACTGTGGGTTGATTTCATGAGACATAGGACTGGACCCATACATTTAAAATGTGGGTGGAGTATTCAGTGAAATTACCTGTCAAAATCTATTTGGAAACAATCATTCAGTCTGTAGGGTGACTTTGCAACCCTTAGGCATGATTAAATAGATTGCACTCTTCTCTTGCATTCCATGCTGCCTTTTTAAATTTTCCAGCAATTGCTGTGTTTAGGTCTTGTGGCTTGGCACAAAGAACCTTTATATTCCATGCTAAAAATAAAATAATGCAAACACTATCTAAGGAAGGAGAAACTAAATTTTCTTCTTACTGGTTGACACTTTACAATGAATTACAAAATAAGTTAATAGTGTCAGAGTATGTATGCAAAATCTTTACAGTGATTCCACTCAAATTGTCTATTTAGTTGTGGGGTTTTGTTGTTGGTTTTTTTTCCTTGGGTTTTTTTTGGGGTTTTTTTTGCAAAACCTCTGACTGTCAATATTTTAATGAGGCTGTTTAATAACTAAAGTGCAGATTAGATCAGATACCCAGGGAGTTTGTAAGATCAAAGCTAGCCTTTCATGAGTATAATACTGCTAGGTTGTTCTGAAAACTAGAGTTCAAGTTAAATAAAAATACTGACTTATATTTAATTCCAATCTATTTTACATAAAGCTTTTAAGCATTTTCCGTAATTAATATTGCATTGATTTCTATAAAGGATATCATGGACAGATTGCAGTGAAAAATTTTGTCTAGGTTTTGTTTATTGACAAAGAGCAACAGTCCACTGGCTGAAAGTATACATTTCAAAAGTAGGATAAAAAAATCTGCATTTATAGTAGATTAATAGAGCTTCTTGGTATCCTCAAAAGTGAAATAGTAAATCAAATATTTAATCATCTTCAATCTTATTAGTGTCAATGTGTTTCTAGAAGATTTGATCTGCATCTTTTTAAAAGTATAGCCCTCAATTCTTATAAATCATTTAAAATATACACTAAGAGAATCATATGAAATCCTTTTGTGTTGTAATAAGTTTGGGGTTTTTTTAAATGCAATCATATACCTTAAAATCATTACATGAAAATTTCTGGTTACGTAGACAGTACCATGAAAAAGTAATTTGGTAAAGTGCAGAAAATTCTCAGAGCTGCTCAGACTGTGAAATGCAAATGTTCTTTCATACTACAGAATGGCATTATAATTTTAACTAAATCTGCTGCAAATGAAAATATGAAAGAAATAATTACAGGTTTTATGTACAGGGGACAATCTGAAATAATAACACTGAAATGTGACAGAAAAGCAATTGTATTATATCATTAAATAGTATTTAAAGAAACTATAGAGACAGAATAGTGTTAAAATACTCACAAAATGGGAAGACATAGTAAAAAAATCCCACCTTGTTACTCTTTTCTGTAATTTTGCAGTGCATTTCTAACTTTTTTTCTAAAAGAAAAAATATTATGCTTCAGAGGTAAAATAAAAGGTAAAATAAACTTTCTGCAGGCAATAAAATTGACAATTATAATTTCATTTCTCTATTCCTCCTTACATTTGTTTCAATTTTACTATATGGACAATTAATTTATTCACTGGCTGGGTTTTTTGAGGGTTTGGTTTGGTTGGTTTGTTTGGGTTTTTTTTCCTTTTTTTTAGTAAGACCACGTTCCATGTTAAATTGCTGAAGTCAGTGAACCAAGTCAAATGTAGCTCTATGAAGCTGTTTGGTGGATCAATGTTGTAGTGTATCTAGTTTGAAAACATTAATTCCTTACTCTGTAACACCAAGAGTTTGACCTCAAATTCAAACTCATAAAAATTGACATGTTTCAATATTGTACATCAGTAATAGCACACCAAGGACCTTTGTCCTTAATGATTGTGACAAGGAAGTGAAAGGCATTGAATGTTATAAAATGCTTCATCTAATTCCAACCTAGCAGTTTGGAAATGAAATTATTCACCCTCTGCTTGCTTTCCTGAGACCTAAAGTCCCATGTAACACTGGGATGGGGCAAAGAGGTAAAGCATTGATTTATGGCAGTAACTGGCAGAAGTGTGTAGAAAGATTAGAAGAGCTCTCTCTATGTATTTGTGCATCTTGATGAAGTGGTAAGTAAGGAGTGAAAGATTCCTGATAAATAGAGCTGTACAGCTACTACAAAAATAGGGTTAAGTGAACATTTGTTTCAGTTCTGCACATCTGTTTCTGCAGATCGTGTTCCTGCTCCTTAATATTCATTGCTAGCAAACACTCATCCAGAGAAGTTTTTGTTCAACATGAATATTTAGGAAATTACTGTTCTATGTATGAATATTTAGATTTGCATGCAAAACCTCCAGCATTCATGAACAATTTTATGGGTTTGTTATGAATGAGAACAGAAAACGATGAACAAGTTTCATTCCTTTACTCAAAAAACAATGAAACTATATCTTTTGGCAATTATATGCCAAAAAATGCAATAGGTTAATCTTTGTCTAATCTTCTCAAAACATTGTTTACAACAAACTTATTCACAAACCTAAGATTTTTGCTTTTGAAAGCAAATGCTTGCAAAATACAAAATTTCATTTCAATATATTCACTACATTCACTTTAATACTGAATGACATGCACCGGGAATATATAAAAATGAGGATTTTTTTTTTTTTTGAGAATTTACAAGGCCAAACGTAAACATACGAAGGTTCAGTTAATCTATTTAATCCCCTTAAAATCCAGAGGTTTTAGATTTAGTATGAATAAGCACCTCAAAGGTCAGACATGGATGCTAACTCTTGATTAATAAAATGACCAGATTTTTCTCCCAGGGAAGTGGGAATTTTAATGAAAATATAACTAGGAAATAATGTAGAGAATTACTGTTACAACTGATAACCATGGGTGGAAAAGATAATCTAAATTGCTTCTTTCCTCACTGTTTAAAACATATAATGCAAAGGTAATTTTAGGTATGTCTTTAGATTGGGCTATTAGACACCTAATAGTCGTTATTACAGCTTGTTGATTTTCCAGGGTGACTTTCTTCAAGCTCAAGAACAGTCCATTCCCCTGTGCAAGAAGCCAAACAAAGATGGCAGAAGGCATGCATAGATAACAAGTAGCACCTGACAAAAGTTAAAGATAGAAAGGAAGCATGCAGCAAGTGGAAGCAGGGATAGGTGATCCAGGAAGAATATAGAGACACTGTCCAAACATGCAGAGATGTGAGTAGAAAAACTAAAGTCTCTAGTGGTCTCTCTCACATACTGATACTGGGGCAAATATTGTTTAACATTTCAATTAATGACCTGGATAATGGGACCAAGTCCACCCTCAGCAAGTTTCCAGAAAAATGGAAGAAATGGTTGATAGATCAGAAGGTTATCCTGGTCTTCATTGGAGAGTGTCCAGAGGAGGGCAACAAGGATGGTGAAGGGTATGGAGGAGAAGCCTTACGAGGTGAGGCTGAAGTCCCTTGGTTTGTTCAGCCTGGAGAAAAGGAGGCTGAGGGGAGACCTCATCGTGGTCTGTGGCTTCCTGATGAGGGGGAGCAAAGGGGCAGGCACCAATCTCTTCTTTTTGGTGACCAGTGATTGAACTGAGGGAATGGCATGAAGCTGTGACAAGGGAGGTTTAGGCTGGATGTTAGGAAGAGGTTCTTTACTGAGAGGGTGGTCAGGCACTGGAACAGGTTCCCTAGGGCAGGGGTCACAGCACCCAGCTTGGCTGAGTTCAAGAAGCATCTGGACAAAGCACTTGGTCCCATGTTCTGACTTGGCTGGCCCTGTGTGGAGCCAGGAGTTGGACCTGATGATCCTTACTGGTCCTTCCAACTCAGGAACGACATAATCTTAAAAAAAACCTGACAAAACAAAGAAAGAAAATAGAATGGTGTGAATCTATCCTTCAGCTAAAAATAGAACTGAGACACAGGAATGAAACAAAAGCAGTCCAATTTTGCAACAGTTTCTAGTTTTATAGATGCAAGGTGTATTTTTTTCCCCTCTGGCTTACTGTTCCATGTGAAAGCTTGACCCCATAGTATAGAATATGTTGCCTGCTCTATCACATTTAGAAATAATGAAGAATAACATGATAAGAATTATTAAGCAGTGTAGAACAAATAAAACAATGGAAGCAGAAATAACAAGGTATCAACATTCTTCCTGAACAGTTATTTCTATTAATCATGCTGGTATAACTCAGTATATCTCTACTCAGTAAAAGGCAGAAACCAGTAAAGTAGCTGTTTGAGCTTTTACTTTTGCTAAATGTTTTTTTTGACAGAGTAAGAGTTTCAAAATAATAGTAATAGTAATAGAAAATACTTACATTATTTCTCCTTAAACTGAAATACTGCTCTTTTTATGACAATCTGAAATATTTATTTAGTTGACTTCACCATATAATATGCAGATATATTTCAAAATGCTACTTACAATATTCAATTTATTTAAATAGTAGTTCAAATAAATATATTAATGAAGAGAGGATTGTAATCCCCTCCAAAATCAAAGCTGTAGTAAAATTCTGGAAATAATAATTTACTACCATCGTCCTAAAAAACATGGCAAAAAATTAAACTGCATGCAGAAATGTTGAAGTGAAGTTGTCAGCTTTTTTTCATAGCAGAATGAGTGGAGAAAATCTGAAGTATGTAGTTCAGTCATCTGATTTCAAGTGGTACTTGACTTCTTAGCCCCTTCTTTTTTCTTTTAGGCAGTTTTCTCTCACCTTATAGGGATAACCTCTCAACATTTAACTCCTGATTTAGTCTATTCCATCTCATATTGCTCCTCTATATCTCATATTCAGGATCCATTGCACACTTTACCCCACTCCCTTTGCAGGAAGATGTCTCACTGCTGGTGCAGTCCCTCTTCCTTCAGGTATACAATCAGGCTGTCTAGAAAGTCTAAGTTTTGGTTAGGTTTGGATCAAGATTAGGTGTAGTGGGTGGTCGGAGCCAGCACTGTGGAATTGCCTCTGAGAGTTTACCAGTACAAAAACAAGGACACCACACATATGTCTGTACTTTTGTGTCAATACAAAGCTGAGGAGAAGTTTGTGAATAGAATGATCAATAGAGTGTGTCCCATGCTAGCTGTATGTTAGGTTAAATGAGGAGGTAGGCATGTAGGCTTGACAGGATTAAATAAGTTTACTTTATTTACATTCAAAGATTGGGGAAAAGAAAATAAAGAAAAAAACACAATTGCTTTCTTTTGAGCCAGAAAAAAAAATAAATTACAGTACTCCACCTCCTTTAGCTCTCATTCCTGCTTGGTTTCAATGTTTTCTGTGTTTTCCTCTGCTACTGAAATAACAAGTCACCAACCTCTAAAGTCAATTCAAACATGTCCCAGGAAATAAGCAGAAGTCTGTTAGATAAATTTCAGTCCTTTCTTGCTGAGAAGCATACTGCTTTAAGGCGAAGTCTCTCATTATATCCTTTTTTCTTGGACTGTTTCTGCTGAATGGAAGTTCAGCCCTGGGTGTTCCTGTAATCTACGGTACTGAAAGTGATTTGATAGGGCATTATCTCTTGTCTCCTGCATGACACTGCTGCAGTCACAGTTTCAGTCACTTGCCATCATCAGAAAATTCATTCCGATGTTGAAAGAGCCAGGTAAGTTTAACCAGTAATTGTCTGTAAAGAGTGTACATGAATTTCTCCCTGACAAGAAGTGAGCAGCATTTCTCTAAGTATACACTAATGCATATATACTTCTAATAGTTGTAACTTAACAACTCTTACTGAGATAGGTCTCAGTATCATTAAGAAAAAAACTTGGAAGGTAATTCCAAGCTTGGAATAGATAACCTCTAAACATAGCTTCAGATGCAGTGAGTACATTTGATTGGATCTTTAAAACAGAAATTACAGGTTTTGGAAATACTTTTGTAAAGATTTGCATGAAAGCAAAGGTGAGAAAGGAGTTTATGATTTTCTGAAGCTGTGCTTTTAGATGTATCCCTCATTATTTGGAGTATACCATTACAAACCAGTTCATATTATTTTGTTACATTATTAGATCATACTCTTCAAAGGGTGAAAGAAGTCATATGGTAGAAAAAATAAGAGATCAGAATGATATGTTCACTTCACTGATCAGTAAACCCAGACTCTCTATTTAATACAAGAGAAGACAGCTCCCATCTAAAGTAGTATAATGAGCTCACCTGTTTGCCCTACTGGAAAAAAAGAACAAACAAACAAACTACTTTTTTTTTCATCTATTTATCTGATTTTAAAAATACACATACATAGGGAAAATTGTGTTAATGGAGCAAACTCACAGAAAATGGCATCTTTAAGTGAGATTCTCTACAAAAAAGGATCAGGCCAGAGTTAACTTGAGTGGATCTGGTGTGAATTTTCAAATGCTTGTTGGCATTTTTTATTTGCTTTGGAATTTTATGAAGTTAGTGCTAATAGGTTTCAGAGTGAAGAGTAAGACATTCCATCTCAGATGAAAGTTCATAAAAAATCTGATTTCACAGATCATTCATCAAACATAAAGAAGATGACAAAGTGACTTTATACTTTTTTCCTCACTTAATGATGACATTTTTGGCCTCAGAAACTGTTGACAAAACCTGTGAAATAGGCAACGATTTGCCAGACTATAATGAGCTGAGAGCAAAAAAGTTGCTTTCCTTTTCAATTGCAAGAATATTCAATCCCTTCAACATATCTTGTTATGTCCATAGTTTATGGACCAGTAATTGCCAGGACAAGGAGGATGCGTTTTCCACTTGATACTGTCTCTTTCAATTATTACTGCTTTTTCTACTTGATTCTACCATAAAATATTCAGGACATACATGTTTCAAGGAGGAAAACAAAAATTTCCACAGAGAATAAGTGGTATAGCAAAAGGTATTAGAATTGTATTGGATATAAATTTCTTTTTAATTGGACAGACTTCAAACTCTATACAGAAGAAAATATTGGCTAATGAGTTATCTCAATCAAAATGTGGACAATTAATAGAATATCTGTGCATTAGATATTAAATAGGCACTTAACTCTTTCAGGTGTCAAACTAAGGTAAATACTCATAAACCCTGTTGTGTCAGGACCACAGAGTAACAGCAATGGGTTCTGCACATCAGCAGCAGAGAATGCAATTGAAGCACAAAGGGAAAAGGAGATTCTCCAGCTGTTACCATTTCAATGGGAACAACATGACCAAGGCATGAACTAATCCTCAGGGAAGGTGGTGGGTTGCAGCGAAGGGCCCCTTCGAACTCCTGTTTCGTGTCCCAAGCAATTTGTATACTGTGTATAATTTCACTACCTATAGCATGAGTGGGTAACTGGACAGATACTTATTCCTTTTTTTTTTTTTTTTCAGTATCTAGTTCTGTAGGAGCAGCAAAACCCTTGCTCTTTTAAGTATTTCATTTCAGTACAGAGAACAGTTCAGAAATCCATATTGCTTAACAAGTAATAAATATTGTCAAGTAAATAATGCTGGTGAGGAATGTAAACATTGACATTTGCTATTTGATCTTAATAAGCTCACAGGGTCAATGAAAAATTGCTGAAAGATGTATAATTTCTGATTTACTAGCTAGGGGAAAAAACAAAAACAAAACAACAACAGTAACAACAAAACAAAACCCCACAACAAAACAAGACCAACAATAAAAAAAGAATGAAATAAAAATGAAAGATGATACTTAAAATATCTTATAATTTATCCTTAAATTATCTATCCTTTTCAGCCAGTAGTTGTAAATATATAGTCTGTGGTATATTGTTAATTTCCCCCCTCCTCCCCACCAAAGTAACTTGGAATTTGGAGTCCAGATTGATTTTATTTCATTTTGTTGTCATGTCTTCCTTAAAATTAAAAAAAAAAGGAAAATTGTAGCTAAATCCAAGTTAGAATTATCTGATTAGATGAATAAGCAAAAATATGTTTCATAACTATAGAAGTAAAATTTAGAAACATTAAAATAATTCTTTCAATATCATAACTATCAAATCTGTAAAATAATTGTAGAATAAAACACACTATAGATTTTTAGATACATACACTTGCATATACCGTATATATGTGTATCTAATATTTATATGAACACTATTGAGAACACTGAAGTTGCACTGTTAGAGGACTTTAAGAAAGCACATATACATATGTGTGGCAATTTCATTAACATTGGTAGTGTATTTACCTGGTTTTATTCACATAAAGCGTGGAATGATATATGCACATAGTATGTGTGTCTTCACAGCTTTAGGTGGGATAGGTAAACCTTACTACTGAAATTGAAAGAGAATTAGGTCTACCTACACAAGGCAGTGTCATATACAGATACTGTAACAGTCTTTGCCTATAGGTTAGACAGATGTCTTTGTCTGCAGGTTGAACACGCTTGCAAATGTCTAATGTACACTACAGCCATTTTGTACAGCTTTAGATGCACCATCTTTCTATGTACTGGAGTACTGGCCTGTTGTGGTTTTGTGTCTGCCACCCATATTTCTGGGGATACCGCACCCTAATTTCAATGCCATAAATTATTTATTTCTTATTATTTCAGTTAAAGAAGGAAGAATGCATAGGAATAAGCAGTGCATCTTTCCAACTTTGAGAGGGAACTACTATGGTATTTTTATTCAATAAATTATTTATAGCCCATTGGCATACAGAGAGACAGATCAGACAGCCCGACTAGGATGCTTGGTGCCTGCAGCCTCCTTGTGAGAAGAGACTTCAGCTGTATTTATAAGACATCCTTCTGAGGTGGGATTAGCTTTCCTACAGTGCATATAGAGAGTAATGAAGGGAGGGAAGGCCCAAACAAAGCTGATAAGTCACAAAAGATAAAAAGGAGAATAAGAAAACCCTGCTCTGCAGAAGCAGAATTGGACCAAATTAGGACCCAAGGAATCTGGCCTAGAAAGGTCAACAGAAAATCTTTGGCACCTGGGAGAGATTTTAGCCAGGTTTTGCATGAGAGATCTTTCTGTCTGTTGCACAGAAAAAGTACAACATGCTGTAGGACTCCTGGCTGCAGAAGATTTTTGCTTTTTCGTATCTGCAACAATGAAAGACTCCTGAATAACTCTGGAACCTGTAAATTACCTCATTATTTAAATTGACCTAATGATATTATTTACTTACATGACTTGAAGGGGAAAGGATGGAAGGAAGAAGATATATATATAAACTATAAATATAAACTCCAAATTATTTTCAAAATATAAATAAAATAGGTAGTTATCTATAAAATGTGTTATACACATAAAGCATGTTTATCTTGTATCAATACAGATTATTTATGAGATTATTATGATTTTTCACTTAATTCTTTGTCCTTTTTTAAAATTTCTCTTTCTACAATTACATGTTCTGAATCATTTAGTAGAAAAAGGTGGTAACCCTCCATTTTATATATTTCATAATATATTTCAGTGGTGGTTTAACCCTGGTTGGAAGCCAGATGCCTACCATAGTTGCTCTGTCACTCCCTTCTTCAGCTGGACAGGAGAGAAAATACGTAATGAAAGGCTTGAAAACTGAGATAAGGACAGGGAGAGATCAATCTGCAACTAGCTTCAGGGACAAAACAGACTCAACACAGAATAAAATGCATCTAATTTATTACCCAATCAAAATAGCAGGATAATGAGAAATAAAACCAAGTCTTAAAACATCTCCCCCCCACCCTTCCCTTCTTCCCAGACACAGCTTTATTCCTGAATTCTCTACATCCTCCCCCTCAGTGGCAGAGGGGGACGAGGAATGAAGGTTGCAGTCAGTTTGTCACAGGTGTTGTCTCTGCTGCTCCTTCCTCCTCAGGGGGAGGACTCCTCACACTCTTTCCCTGCTCCAGCATGGGGTCCCTCTCATGGGAGACAGTCCTCCATGATCTTCTCTAGAGTGTTCTTCACACAGGCTCTTCAGTTCTTCACAAACTGCCCCAGCATGGCTTCCATGGGATGCAGACTTTCAGGAACAGACTTCTCTAGCACTGTCCCCCATGGGGGTCACAATTTCCCCCAGAAAAGCTGCTCCAGCGTGGGCTCCTCTCCTTATGGGCTGTAGATGCCGCCAGGAGGTTGCTTCAATGTGGGCAGCAGGTCACTAGCCTTCTTCAGGTGTTTCCACTTGCTCCACTGTGGAGTCCTACACAGGGAGGTGGAATCTCTACTCCCCTTCATCCTCCACGGCCTGCAGGGGACAGCTTGCTTCATCATGGTCTTCCCCATGCACTGCAGGGGAATCTCTGACACCTGGGGTGCCTCCTCCCCCTTCTTCACTGACCTTGGTGTCTGCAAAATTTCTTACATCTTATCACTCTGGTGGCAAAAAGCAGCCACTTGCTTTTTTTTCTTTTGTGCTTTTTTTTTTCTCCCTTCTTAAATATGTTATGACAGAAATGCTACCAACATCACCGATGGGCTCAGCCTTGGTCAGCGGAGGGTCCAGCCTTGAACCCAGCTGGTGTTTGCTCTGTCGGGCCTAAGGGAAGCTTCTAGCTGCTTCTTGCAGAAACCATCACTTCAGCAACTACAACATTACTAAGACCTTGCCATGCAAATCCAAAACAATTACAAATTAGAATGAAGTTTGAAGCCCTCTGAAGGTGCACTAGAACACTTTGACCAGTGTCAATTACCACTTCTTATATCTGCATTAAAGGCAGATATATTCCTGAAAAACAAACAATGGCCTAAGTTATCAGTAATAGTAACTGGTTAAACGTTTAACAACTTTGACTGGTTTGGCTTCTTTTTTTCTTCCATCATGACTCTTCTAAACTGGAAAGAGAGTCTTAATTCTGCTACAATCCTGGATATGCAATTTTTTTATTGGTACAAGACTCATTTGCATTTTAATCACAGAATCACACAGAATCATAGGGGTTGGAAGGGACCTCGAGAGATTATCAGGTCCAACCCCCAGATCATCGGGTCCAACCCCCAACGCACCTAAGGTCTTCTAAAAAAATAAAACCCTAGACCTTATATGAGTTCCTCACTGTTTGAAAAATCAATTGGAAACATGGCTGCAGAAAGGGAAAGTCACACAAAACCGTAATCAAGACAAAGAGTATTTCCATGTTTTAGCACTTAAAATAATGCTTTTGACTATGTAGATCATTTTATGTGGCAGGTTTTATCTCATTTGGGTAACTTGAATTTTCCTGCTAGAAATCAACCATATCCTGCTAGAAATCAGCCATATTGTATGTGTGTGAGCTTTGTTCTCCTGTCTTCAGAAAATGTTGCTCATTTAATTAGAATTTAAAAATTGAGAATGACTAGCTTTCAAGACTGGAATGCCTGAGACTTTTTTTGCAACATAGAACAAAACTGGTCTGCTGCAAGAAAATATCACTTTGATGAAAATTAATATGTTGTGCTAGTGTGGTTTTAGCTCACACACAGGGATGCAGCACTTTACCAAAAAGAAACCCATGTACTCTTTCTCTAATCAATGCTTCTTTTGAAGTATTACTGTAATTTATCAGTTGGAAACTGCAGAGCAATATTATTAGGGCATTATAGTAATAATCCCTTGAGAATGTTATTTCTCTGTTTTTACTCTGATTTATAATTAAACCACCTACAAGTATGCAAAAGTAATACAAAATACCAGGCCTAGGCCATGCAAGTGAATTTATTTATGAAACAAAATTGTCTTTTTCAAAGCAGGGAAAAGCTGTATAACCTATGATTTGTGTTTCCAAAAAGTGAAAAAGTGGTTTATAGCCATTTAAAAATCTATTTAAATATAGGACTGTATGTGTACATACATACTTATTCATATGAGAATATAGAATATCATTAATGGACAACAGCAGAAAGTCTAAATATTTTATTTTGAAAATTGAAAATGGGCAGCTGAAAAACCTTATCCCCCCCCTTAATATTTTAAAAAGCAATATAATCAACCTAAATGTAAGAGCAAAAATATTATGATATGCAGAAAATTTTAAATTTAAAAATATTTTAATTAATATTTTACCAGAAAACTTTTTTTTTTTTTTTGTGAAGTAGTTTGGGCTTCACGAAAAAATATATATATACACAGACACACGTACACAACAACAACTAGTTGAAGCAAAAATGTCCTGATCATCCTTAGTTGTGCTTTTTATGATGTTGAACATCTGAGCAGTACTGTTTAAGCACTGTGAAATTCTATTAACAACGATTTAATATGGAAGTGCTGACCTTGCTAGGTTTAGATTTGGTAGCATACACTGGTCATATAATAGTACAGGATCAGAACCCTGCATTACGCAAGCAGAAAAAGGAAATATTTTTAATATGGTGGCTAAGTAGTCTGCAGATAGGAATAATTCTTCTCCCATCTTCTTTATTTTGAATATTCTTGAACATTTCTAATTTCATAGTTATTGTTTTATCCATTTAAAAAAAAATCTTTTTTATACAGTGAATATGTATGCTGTCAATGACTTGTGTCTCTCTTTGTCCTTACTAATGTCAGTGACTTACTTGATTTGATCAAGTGACTTACCAGTAAGTCAATCATACCCCATTGATCTTGAAGATACTGCATTATAGAGTGGATTGATATTTATTTTCATATTTGAAAGATGATTTAAAACCTAAATTATCTGAAAATTGTAAATCGGGGGGGGGGGAGGCAGTGGATTTTAGAAGAAAATGCATACTGTAGTAGTGTAAACTTTGGGAAAAAAAAATTAAAATTGTGCAACTATAACTGTATTCACCCACTGACAAAATTTGAAGCTTAGCTAAAGCTCTACAAATTACTGTGTGACCTTCCCCAAAGGGAATAACAAGGTAAGAAAAATTCAGATAATGGGGTAAGAAAACTAACTTATATGAATTCAGAGCTAGCTAGGATACCACTGTAAAAAATATCTTAACTTTAACTTGTTATTTATCACCATTAGGTTTGTATGATCATAATATAGATGAAAGGACATACCTTCTTTTCCAAACAGCTAAAAGATTTTCTAATTCCTTTTTTAAACTACTGATTTGGAAAGGGGCGTGGGGTGGACAATAGGAAAGGTAACTGGGGCCAGATAGAAAGAGTAAGAGCAGCAACTGTGGGACAACTGCCTTTTGTCTGAGCTTTGAAGTGAGGAGCTCTGTTTTCTATTTTCTGCCCCAAAGCTCTTTGTGTGGGTCACTAAGCAATCATTAGACCAAAGTAAAAAAATCCCAAGCCCAAACAAACCCATCATTCTTGAAGGAACGTTTAATTGTCTCTGTGTATCTAACCAATAGAGTCTAAGCTCTCTGTTCTGAAGTGCAGTCAGGTCAGCAAGACTCAAATGTTAGTGATTGGCGAGCAGGTCTCATCAAAATTAACAAAACGTCCACATGGAAACCTGACTTTTTCCTGGGTACTGCAAGTCTGGAGGTTAATTTCAGAAATAATCAAGAGAAATTGAATGAAGGCTGCACTTGTCAAGGATGGGTTTTGAGAGGAGGCAGTAATAGCAGCTACGGTGAAAACCATATCTATTTGTATTTGTATTTGTTTTTTAACAGAAATGCTCAAACTGTTTAGGAGATTAGTTGATTTTGACAGCTTTTGAAGCCTCATATTCAAATAGGAAAAAGATTTTTGAAATTGCTAAAATATTCCATTTGATGGCTCTAGAATGGGGGTGGGGTGTTAATTTCACAATGTATGGAAGAATATTAAGATTGAAGATGCAACATCTATTTTCATGCTACTGAAGGGAATATTTCAAAGGGACTAAGAGGACACAAAATGATACTTTTCCCCCTTCCCCCCAATTTCAAGTTAATTTTGATCTTCAAAGTAAAAATAAGAATATGACTCTTGTAACAATGTATGTGATTATAGATCAGAGAAAACAAAGAGAGGTACCATGCTGGACCTTGTTCTCACCAACAAGGGAGGGCTGGTGAGGAATGTGAAGCTCAAGGGCAGCCTTGGCTTTCAGTGACCATGAAATGGTGGAGTACAAGATCCTCAGGGCAGCAAAGAGGGCACACATCAAGCTCACTACCCTGGAGTTCAGGAGAGCAGACTTTGGGCTCTTCAGGGAGGCCAAAGACAACTAGTTTGTATTCAAGGATCACCTCCTCTAAGCTCAGGAGGGATGCATCCCAACAAAGAGGAAATCAGGTAAAAATGATGAGGGGCCTGCCTGGATGAACAAGGAGCTCATGCTTAACAATCTCAAAAGCAAAAAGGAACCCTACAGATGGTGGAAGCAAGGTCAGGTATCCTAGGAAGAAAACAAAGAAACTGTCAAAGCAGCCAGGGATCAGGTTAGGAAAGAAATAATTCTAGCCGGGGTCATCAGGGTGAAAAAGGAAAGCTTCTATAGATATGTTAGCAATAAGGCTAGGGAAAATGTGGTCCCTCTCCAAAATGAGAGGGAACATTGGTTACCCAGGTTATGGAGAAGGCTGAGGTAATAACTTTTTTGCCTCAGTCTTCCCCAGCAAGGGCTCTAATCACACTGCCCAGGTCACAGAAGGCAAAAGTAGGGACTGGGAGAACAAAGAACTGCCCACTGTAGAAGATAAGAATATGTAAGGAATCTGAAAGGTGCACAAGTTCGTGGGTCCTGAGGGGACTGGCAGATGAAGTGGCTAAGCCCCTCTCCATTATATTTAACAAAGTCACGGTAGCCCAGTAAAGTTCCCACTGACTGGAAAAGGGAAACATAAGACTCACTTTTAAAAAGGGAAAAAAAGAAGACTCAGGGAACTACAGACCAGTCAGTCTTATCTCTGTGGACAGCAAGGTCATGGAGAAGATCCTCCTGGACAGTATGTTCAGGCACATGGAAAAGGAGATGATTGGTGACAGCCAACATGCCTTCACTGAGGGAAAATCATGCCTGAAAAATTGTCTAAGGAGGTATTAGTAACAAGTAGTGTTCCTAACGGATCAGCATTGGGACTGATGTTGCTTAACATTTTTGTTGGAGACTTGTATGATGCGATCAAATTCACTGTCAGCATGTTTACTGGTAAAACCAACTGTGTTGACACACTGGAGGGAAGGGATGCCATCCAGAGGGACCCTGATAGGCTTGAGGGTGGGCCTATGCAAACTGCAGGAAGTTCAAGAAGGTCAAGTGCAAGGTTCTGCACGTGGGTCGGGCCAGTCCCAAGCACAGCTACAAGCTGGGTGGAGAATGGATTGAGAGCAGCCCTGATGAAAAGAACTTTACAGTGTTGGCTGAGAAGCTCAACATGAGCCAGCAATGTGCGACAGTAGCCCAGAAGAGCGAACAGTATCCTGGGCTGCATCAAAAGAAATATTGCCAGCAGGTCAAGGGAACTGATTCTTCCCATCTATTCCCCTCTCATGAAACTCCATCTGGAGTACTGTGTCCAGCCCATAGGGTCTTGAACATAAGAAAGGCCTGGAGCTGTTGCAGCAAGTCCAGACTAGGGCTAGCAAAATAATCAGAGGACTGTAGGACCTCTCCTGTGAAGACAGGCTCAGAGAAAGTGGCTTTTTCAGCCTGGAGAAGAGAGGGCTCTGGAGAGACCTTATAGCAGCCTTCCAGTACATGAAAGCTGCCTACAAGAAAGCTGGAGAGGGACTGTTTACAACAGCATGTAGCAATAGAACAAGGGGTAATACTTTTAAACTAAAAGAGGGTGGATTGAGATTAGATATAAAGAAGAAATTCTTCACTGAGAGGGCAGTGAGGCCCTGGCACAGGCCGCCCAGAGAAACTGTGGATGCCCCTGCCCTGGGAGTGTTCAAGGCTGGGTTGGATGGGGATTTGGGCAACCTGGTCTAGTGGAGGGTGTCCCTGCCCATGGCAGGGTGTGGAACTAGATGGGTTTTGAAGTTCTTTCCAACACAAACTGTTCTGTGATTCTATGAAAACACTACAATTCTTTATCTCTAAATACATAGACTAAGCATATAGCTAGCTAGATTTGTATTAGTTGCAGTTACTTGCTGAACTATCTATTGTGCTAAAAATAACAAAGAAGAAAAGTATGCAGTCAAAAGTGTGTCAGTCCTTTAGCTACAAATTCACTGTAGAGATGTATGTAATCTGTTGATTCTTGTATTTTTAGCAACTGAATGAGAGATGAGAAGTTGACTAATCAAGGTATGCTTCTTTTCCTTTCATGTTATCATTTTGATTAATTATTAATTACTAAGCTCTTTCCTGCCTTTATTACTGCCTTATATAATGTTGGATTTGGACAACTTTTGAGCTATGTGACTCATCTCCTGAGATCACATTCTGATGTTTCTTTAAACACATAAGCCCACAGCATTATATTCTGCCATATGTCAGAGAAGATTGCTTATAAGAATAGACAGTTGTATTTAATGTTTATTAAGTCTATATCATGCATTAAATGTATATCTGTTTATGTATATTTAATATTCCAACCCATTAACTTCAGATGAACTGCAGTATACAAAAAAATGCTAAGGAGAGATTTCTAAGAAATAAAACAGAAAGTGAAACATCTAACAGTTTGAAAAGACTAATGAAGATGTTCAGCCATCTTAAATGAATATTTTCTGAAGACTTGTCAGATCTAGTTTAATATAAAGAAAATGCCATAATTATTTTAATTATTTAAATTCTACCAAATATCACATGATGGTCATTCAAGGATACTTCAATAGTTATTTATATATTTAACATGATTGTGATTTTCAGTCTTTTTTTCCTAAGAACTAACAGTTATTGAATCCAGCCAGTGTGGTAAAACAAAGAAATTAATTTGGCTTCACTATATCTCATTTCAAAAATTCAGGTGAATGAAAAACTCTAATATTACATGAATACTCACACGCATATTGAATGGCATCCCTTTACAATAAATGAATGGCAAAGATAATACTTTTCTATCTTTCCTAAGTTGTTTTCCCAAATCTAAATTCATTACAGCAAATATTTCAACAAGAGAAACTGTTAATCTATGTATCTGTTTTTAACAGCAAAAAATATCTAACACCAAAAATTTAAACATGACTTTTACATTGATGATTACCTTCAGGGAATTTCAGGTGGGGTAATTTTAGATCATATGGCTTAAGAAACTAATTAACTATCAGTAGAACCATTTAAAAGTAAGAGGTTGTGTGTTAAATGTTTAAATGAGAATTCACAAACATCTCTTAAAAGTAAGCAAACTGCTGGAAAATAGAAGCATGCAAGCTGAGGTGCAATGAGACAAGACACTGCTTGGTTGCTTTTAAATCATTTCCTGTCATTTTAAACCTATAAACAGGTAATAAGCCTCTTAGAATGACCAAGAGAAAATCCTTTGATGCTTGAGGTGATGTTAGCATAAATCTTGTGTAAATACACACACTTTGTGAAAGATGACATAAAAATGCTTGCTTATATGTAAATAATCTGTGGGCATCTGGGGATGTCAGTTATTTGAGCAGTTCAGAAAAGGTAGTTTCAGAATGGAGTCACTTTGAACCTTTCAGTGACAAACACTGCAGCTATCATTTGTAAATGACAGACCCTGACACCTGGCCAATAGCTTTGTTAGAATATTGAATTTATTCTGATAAAAAATATTAAGCTCTGTTTCTTGAAGAAAAAAAAAATGTCTTTTTTCTTTATTTTAAAACAAATATTTTCCAGTTTTGAATACAAACGCAGGTAGATTATAGATATTAGGTGTATTCTGAATCAAGTTACCAAAAAATTTTTAAGTAAAATAATTGCAGGAGATGGTAGTAATACCTAGATTTTATAGAGATTTGTCACTTATACATTTTAAAGGACTCAGTAAAAGTGGTAAATCTTTTTTCCTCCTTCCTTCCCCCCACCCACTCCAGGATAGTAAGCCAAAACAGAATGAAGGAATGACCTGCTCAAATTCAGCTAGAAATCTGTGACAAAATTTGAAACTGAACCCTTACCCCCGATTCTTTGTTGAGGCTAAATTCATTATAACACGAGGAACCAAAAAAAGCTACTTCTCTGCTAAAACTGCACATCTAAGAGTGCTTGAAGCCTTGATAAAGAAAGGTTAGTGGCAACAGCAGTCTGTGAATGCTTCTCTAGTCCTGATTCAAGCCTACCCAGTGGGAGGAATGTTGGGCCACTGTGGAAATGACTTGAGGAAATCTAGAAGGAAGGTTGAAGAAATAATTTCTGATCTATAAATGACAGTATGGAAGCTCAGAATCTTTTCATCTGCTTGGCTGAGAAGTTTTTCCCTATTCAGTTACAAATTAAGATATTTTTTCCTGTGATAGTTAAAGGGAACATATAATACATTTACACCAGCTCAGGGAGTTTGGTGTCAACAAATGATCACACAATTTAACCTGCTTAGACAGATGTCCAAGGATAGCTGTGATATATAATGAGGTCCTTAATGTCTATAGGTCAAAGACACACATTTTAAAAGCTCTCCAAGTACATATGGTGCTTATTCAATTAATATAACAAACCTGATAATCTCCAATTAAGATAAATATGTCTAAATTGTACTTAATTTAATTAAAAATGTCTGTAAACTTACACACTGATCATATTTACTTGATATGAAAGCATCACACTTATGTCATCCTCACTCACCAAATATATTTCTCTTTAAAACTGGGTTGTTTTAACTTCACCTTTTTGCCTGGAAAGTGAGTTCATCTGTTATTATAGCTGCTTTCATAAACCATAACATTGAAAAGAAATGCTATGTTGGCCTGCCTTTTAACAAGATTCCTACTGAGCTATTAAAAAAGTGTATTGTGCTAAACCTACCAAGGGTTAACCTTAAAAGACATTCCTGTATGTTTTATTCCGCCTGTTTGCTTCTCATACATTGTCAAATAAATGCAATTAGGTAAAAATGTAATGCTCAAAATCAAGTTAGCCTTCAGTTAAGAGTCAGTGACTCACAAAAGGTTCTTGGTTAGTTAGTACTTCAGAAGTTGAAATTTAATTAATATAACATAGTTCAAAATGTTCATCCATGCTTGAATTTTGCAAAATAACAGCTGATGAACAGAATATTGGGAAAATAAAAAAGAAATTAAAAAAGAGGGGTGGCTCAGAGGGCAAAACACTAACTTTCATCTCTTCTTTGATTCCGTGTTCAATCATCCACTGAGAAAACAGTCTAGATCACAAACCCACACTTAATTTATCAGCATGAGTATGATCCCCACCTCTGCTCTCGAAGTTTATGACTAATCTATCATGGAGTTTTAATAGCCTCCAGCAGAAGAAAGAATTCTGGCAGGTCAGCATTGCGGTCACTATACAATAAGAAAGATCCATGGTCTAGAGACAGAAATATTGTCACCCTTACACCTTTCTGGTACATGTGGCTTTGAACAATTTTCAGGTGAGTACATTCTCAACCTCAGTTCGCATATAATCTATGTCCTGAAAAAAGCTCTCAATCATATTCTCAACCTTATTTGTCTCTCCAGGGAAAAGATTCTGAAATCTGGTTCAAAAACCTAAAAATAATCAGTGTTCTGCATGATACTTCAAATCATGTATCCAGTTTTCCTTTCCATATAATTAAAACAGGTAATTATTAGACATTTAACCCAATAAAGTGATAGAGTATTTATTCTCTCCTATGTCTTCCACATGCATGGTACCAAAGTCTCACTACTGACAGGAGAAAAGTAAAAAAAAAAGATAAGGTTAATTTTAGTACATAAATATTAAGCAGTTTTCAGCTGCTTTATTTACTATCAGATTCATACCATATCAGGATCCATAATCAATGCTGTTTCATGCACAGAGCACACATAAACTCTATCTAGCTCTGTAAATATGGATTTGCTGCTGCTGGGTGCAGGCATTGGGCTGTGTCGGGTCCTGGGGGTGTCTTGGCTGCCCTCAGCCTGAACGGGGCTGCGCTGGGTTCCCAGGCGCCCCGTGGCCAAGTGCCCATTGCCCAGCCTGCCTGAGCTCCAGCTCTGCGAGTGCTGCCGGGAAGGGGGCTGACAGCCCCAGGCAGTCCCCAGCGGACAAACAGGTCCTGGGCAATACTGGGGGGCTGCAGGGCAGCATTTATATCTTCTCTGAGAGCAGAGGGAAGGGAGCAGGTGAGGATAGGAAAATGTATGCAAGAAAGTAAAGGAAACCCCAAGAATCATGAGGAAAAATATCTTATGAAGACCATACTCCTCCCAATGAAGGTTGCAGGATAGACATAACTTATGATAGACATCCTCAGTCTTCAAGAAGACTGAAACTATCGACCTTGGTACACACTGAAACCTAGAAAGGATGAGCATGGCCCCAGCAAAGAGGGGTAGAAACTAGAAACATTCAGATAACAATTTTAATATTTTATGAATAAAGCTTTCCTCTTTTATTTGCGTGATTTGGACTGTTAGAGCTTTACAGCATTAATTGTACTAATATACTCTTAGTTCTATTAAAGCAAGATGTTCCCTTTCACCCATAATGAGGTTTTGGGTGTAACAGAGCAAAAAAATATAGAACCTGCAGAAATGCTGAAATGCAAAATTAGCCACTAAAGCTATCTCTTCCCTTTGCATCATTCATTTCCTCATACCAGAAGCTCATCTTAATAAAAGGAAACATGATTAGGGGATAGAAAGTCAGGAATTAGACAGTCTATATGGTTGTTTCTCCCTTGGGAGTGCTTTTTCTCAAGGCTAGAAATTCTCTTCCAGAACAAGGAGAGATTACTCAGGAATGGTGCTATAGTAGTACCAGCACAACACAGCCACTGTAACTGCTTGCATTCATTGATATTAGCTCTGTAGCACTAGAGGTATGCTTTTCAAGCAAAAGTCCTGGTCATTCCTACCTTTTAGTCATAGCATCACAGAGTCACTCTGGTGGGAAAACAGTTTGGGAGATCTGTAGTCAGGCCTCCTGCCCAAATCAACTGGGCCAGCTCTGGGGTCAGACCAAGTTGCTTAGGGCTTTCACCAAGCAGGCCTTGAAAGCCTCCAGGGATGGAGTCCAGACAACCTCAGTGACCAACCTATTCCTGTACTCAACTGTCATTGTTAGGAAAAAGCTTATTCTTATGTCTAACTTTAAGTATCTTGGGATTCTTTTGTCCCACCCCCCTCCCTGTAGCCATTCCTTCCACAAAGAAGACCAGGTCTGTCAGCATTGGTTGACTTGCTATTCCTACTCTTACCTTGCTTCAATTTGTAGATGCTTTTGTCATATTAGATGCTCCAAACTGTACACAGTACCTAGATCAATCTAATGAATGACTAATAGAAGGCATACTCACTTCCCTGAACTCACTCTCTGTGTCTCTATATAATAACCTAGGATACTGCTGGTCATTTCTGCTGGCAGAGCAGGTTGCTAGCACATACCATACTTCCAGCCCAGAGACTAGTATTCCTTCACCATATCTCAGGTGGAAAGATGAAGGCTCTATGCTGAGCTCATAGGCCCTCTGGTGTGGGTAGAGGTTTCAGGTGAGGCTGGCAAGGTTTAGTACTATTCAGAGTCCTGCTGTTCCTCATTATTTGGTAAAATAGAAGTAGTCTTTGTTTATCTGCTCACAGAACCTTTCAGTCCAAACACTTTGTGGACTTGACATGTGACCTTCCCTCTTAAGCAAATAATAACTACATTTGCAATAAAATTTTGCACCCAATAGTATTTCTTGAATTGTTCCATATTATCAAGTATGTACTTGAAAAAGCTTCTGCTACTGCTATCTTGGTCTAGGAAACATTTATAATTTCGTAAGTAAACAGTGTTTCATTAAGTAAACAAGTTTCATTTAGTGCCATAATTCAGCTGATTTTGTTTGAATAGTCTACAGATAAATTGAGTAAAATTTGAAAGATAGAGGATAATTATATTTCTATTAAGAAAGGGAAAATATTAAATAGCAGGTCTTCGCTTCTGAGGGTGTTGTGGGAATTCAGAAGCAAAAATATACTACTCAGTTTATTGTGACAATAGCTCTATTTAAAATTGGACTCAATAAGAGATATGCTTAATTACTTGTAAAGATGTAATTTCCAAGAAAAATTCTTGCTATGTATCCCTGAATACCTCATTCATTTGCTTAGCCCAACACCAGGTTCAGCATAAGGAATAGCAGTAAAAATTTCTCATCCCATGGCATGTTTCTGAAGAGACAGAAGAGGTCTGGTTTTTTGACCATTCAGTACATGGCAAGTGCACTGACATTGTCTGCTAGCGTGCTAATTAGTCTCAGTTGAGGCCATGGTTTTATTGATGTGGACACTTGGCTTCTGGCAATTGGATCGAGGTCACAAAACTCATTTCATGTAGTTCTTGAACTCTGAATTAAAGGTATATGTGTACAAGTGTTACTTGTAACTTGTTACCCTGCTAAAGCTGCACTAAGTCAGTACAGCATCGAGGTGATTTAATGCAACTGCCTATGTGCTAGCCATTCCCTTAACCCATGTGTATCAACCCTTGAAACCTGGAGGAATGCCCTGTCACTGCCTCACTTTGGAAACTTTGGAAGCAGCATCTTAAAAAGGTGTTATTTCTGAGAATGACATCTTGGTGTCAGCAAAATACTAGAGTTACACGGTATGTCATTTAAAAAAAAAAACAAAACAGTTTTCAAAGAACAGGAAACTGATGGAAAGCCTGAAGCAAATCTTTGATGTTTTTTGCATAGGCAAGCAACTATAGTGACCACAAATTTCAGTTGGGAAATTGGCCATACTGTCATTTTTTCCTGATCTCATTTCCCTAATCACTGATGACTATAGTTAAAATGTTCTACATATTTATACTAAGTTCTATTTTACATTATTTATAATTTAATATATCCTAATTCATTGTTTATTTTCCAACCTTGCTTTGAATCCTATTTAATAGAATCCAGTTTCTTTTTTTTTGTTTCCCTTTGCCTCCCTTCCTTCATTTTTTTCTGTTATTTATTATCCTATTTTTCTATTTCTCATTATCCTGTTATTTTTTCTAAGTCCATTCTGTTCATTTCCATCTCTGTAAGAGCATGACTAAGTGGCTATCCTCATAACTGTGTTAGGTGGGGGCAACCCTGTTTCTATCTTTATATTGGCAACTAGTCTCCTTTTCTTTGTTCTTTTCAGTTGCAGTTATGGCTTGTTCTGCAGCTGGTTCACCATGAGATGGTAGACTGACTAGGATGAACTGGGGGAGGTCTGACATTAAGACTTCCTGGAACATTTTTGAAATCTCTGAGGAAACCAGGATTTACAAAATTAAGATAAAATCCAGGTGTGAGATGAATGTGGTGAGTCTAGAAACTCCTTGGTTGGTTTTCATTTTCATTGTCATAGAAATGAAGCATGTTTTGAATGCATGGAATTATGATCTGTAATCTGTTTCAAGAAACACATGCATTTCTTATACTTTGTCAGATCTTCCAAATTTCCAACAAAGACAGAACCGAATAGAATTCAGTTTAAACAGTTAAAACTGTCCAACAAATAAGGGTTTTCAGATTTCAGTGAAGAAAAAAAGAGAAAAAAAGATTTTGGAACTAAATTACAGAAAAAAGCATTTTTTAAAAAAATTACTTTTACTCGAATGGGACATGTAGCTAATGTATAAGAAAATAGGCCTTTAGATGTAAAACATATGGACATTCAATTTATGAGAAGATTTTTTTGCTTGGAAAAATATTACTCATAAAACTGAGTTTTAGCTCATCTTTCTTTAAATTTCCACAATAGCATTATGAAATGATCAATTAGATTCTTGTATAGTCAATGGAGAGATTTGGATGTGTTTTGCATGCAATTCATCTGCCTTGTGTGTAATATCTTTTGATGAGGCTAATGGAACTATGGAAGAGACATTTTTTCACTATACAGGCAGTCTAAAAGAATCTCTCATATGCACATATTTCATGACTACTCTTAAAATGAGGACATATGACTCTTCAGACACTGGTATTTACAAATAAAATAGGAAAACAAATCTTAATCCAAATCAATCTTTGATAGTGATGCCCTAAAATAGACAGTTCTGTGTTCCCTAACTACCATATTTTGATATTTGTGACTGTAAGCCGAAACTTTAGATAACCTGAGAGTAATTTAAATTCTTAAAATGTTATGGTCATATCAGTAAAAAAAAAGTCTCTATAGCTGGTTGCAAAATTGATTGTCCCAGCTGTGACTCATTGGACATCAGAAATCAATTGCCAGCTAGGAAAACAGCATGATGTCTACTAGTAAAAATTCAGTATGCCTAAGTTGCTTTTACAGAATTAGTTTTGTGTGAAAGGTAAGGTCAAGCTCTAGCCATAAGACACCAATTTTCCTTAAGTGTGCTGCCCTCATGCTGGCCCTGCATTTTAGAGCCTTTGAGAAGAGATGCCAGAGTGTGAAGCACACTGCTTTGTGTAGAATAAATTATAAAATATTGCTAAAACAGAGTTAGTTATATTACTTTTTTAAAGGCTGTAGAAATAATAACAGCATATAAATAGTGTGAGCTCTATTTTATTGTACAACACAGCAGCTCCGTAACTCCTCAGGATCATTCTGTAATAATAGCATTACATTATTACTCTGTATCATTACAGAATATGAAAAAAAAAAAAAAACATTTGCATGGAAAATTTCTCCTTTTTTCTTTCTTCTGCAATTTTGACTATGACATTCCCATCTTTCACCGAGATTAGTCTATCTTATCCTATCTATTAGTCTCTTTGTTCTCACCGATGCTATGATGAGGAATAGTGTATAATTGCTCTTCAAGAATTAGTCACACACATAAAAAAATTTGTTATGAAGAAAGTTAGTAAAGTATGTTAAGCATACATGCTTCTAAAATGAATGTTACAATCTTTACAACTTCTCTGCCTTGGCAAGAACAAAAAGAAATGTTGTATGTCAGAATCCCCATAAAGAGGAGAATAGCTCCTCCTCATAAAACAAACAAACTAACACCATAAATGTCCAATATACACATTTGTACACTATATCCAAAATAATTTCCATGGTGGTGTTCAAATATCTTATTCTGCTGATTTAATGTTGTACTTCTATCATTCTTATATTGCAGCATCACCAGAGTTACATTAGTCATTAACTTTGCAATATCATGAAAAGGACAGTCTAACTTCACTGACAACTAAATTTGATGATGAAATATCTAAGAAATATACAGTCAAAAACGTCTACTATATATTTTACAAGTATTTCAAACCCAATCCATGAATATCTTACAGGGATAAATGTTTTTGTTTCCCCATTACTAAAAAGTAATATTCCTGCCCTTATGCCAATTCTATTTTACATGCTTATTTCCAAGGGCTCCTACAGCAAGTACTCAGACACATCAGTCATATGAAAGCAACAAAAAATTAATGAGAGAAATAAAAATCTCAGTAAGTTTTCTTTACTTACATTAAAAAAAAAATCCTAGAAGTTTTAAAAATAGAAAACACCATAACAGAATTGATAGCCATTACTACTAAAGGTAGAACTCAACATTTTATTCCAACACTGGCTAACTTTATGAATAATGCTATTGTGGTCTGGAGGATTATCCATATGTATGAGTTACATATGTGCAAAAAAAATTAATAAGATTAAGATCATAACTTATTGAATGGCCCTTTTCCTCAGTTGTTTTTGCACCACAAATACATTAATGCTAAATCTTGAATTGTGTCTGCTATATTTGCTGATGTTTTCTAAGCCAAATTTTGCTAAACATAGGAAACAGGCTTAGGTTATACATTTAGCTGGAAGTCTGCAATGGTTCTTAGTTTATCTGAAAAGGCTGTCTGTCCTTAATACAGAGATTAAAGTAACATGTGTTATTGCACAATTTGGAATATTGTGTTTGAAATCTCTGCAGGATCAACTAACCTGCTGAGCATAATTTCAGAAGCTCGCGGTACCATTAAAAATAAATGTTCTATTGACTATTCTACTAAATTGCCATTACAACAAATGACAAGGATCATCCCCCAAGGCTACCTTAAAATGTCTGATCTCTGTCCCACTGTACGTTGATTCTATGCTGAGCTGTCTAATATTTGAAAAATATGCAAAAACCACCACCTCCTTGACTTTCTGCCTTTAAGCCTTTGAAATGAATTCTCAGGCAATGAAAAGAAAATATGCCCCTATGTTTTGCTTTATCAAGTCATATTACTTCTCCCCTTAACAACAATAATAAAACAATACAACCATGAACCTAGAGAGAGCTCTTGTGTTAAAAGTATGTCTGTGTTGTTCTCACGGTATGATTTCTTGACCTTCTTCCAGGTCTCTCTTATATGGTGTGTCACTAATTATTTGCATCCTTTCCAGCCTGTCTTCCACAGACTATCAAGTTAGTGAAGAGTTTATTTTTGTTCACTGTATGAACCGCTGATATATGGAATTGGTAGCTAGAAATATATAAACGCAGGGAGTTCAAATCCATTCTTGTATGTGACCTTCATAATGTGAACAAGTAGGTATAGTTAAAGTTGATGAACTATACTGAATGAATTATATTTAGACAAGTTACTAGATCTAGGAAACGCTTCATTTTCCTTGAATTTTATGACTATGGTTCTGTGCTCTTTATGCTTATAATTCTCTGCAGTTTTGAGAATTAAGTGTATGTACTGCAATATTTTTGAATTATACAGCTCATCTAACTGAGGATAGAAATACATGAGGACCTTAAATGCAGGAAAGATTTTTCTATAGAAGTAGTTTTCTCTACATCCCAGTGATAGCCCACTGAAATCTTCATCTCACTTTTCCCTCCTTTCTTTATGTTATTGTCACAGGAGTGCAGCTATGCTGGGTGAACGACTCAATAACATTGTCTTACTTAGACCCATATCCCTAGGACGAATTGTGCCCAATTTGCAGAAGACATCTGGGATTCTTAGAGAAACTTCAGAGATATCTGTTCTGAATATTTCCACCGAGAAGAATGCTGACCAAAAGGGCAAGGCATTTGCACTTCAGGGAATTGACAATTTAGAGGATAAATAAAGATAACATTGCAAATCCTCCCATAATATAAATGAGGGAAACTTGCCACCCTCTACTATGTTTTGTGTGGCTGCTACTTCTCTCCCAGTAGAATTCAGACAGATTTTAGATGTTTAAGGTCCAAATCTTAGCTTTATCATCTTCTCACAACTCTCCTGAAGTCCTGAATTTTGGTGATTATATTGAAATACAATATTTCATAAGTTTCAAAATATACTGTTACTATTCTGACTTGTTCCTGAAGTCCCCAGCATTAGCTTTTTTTACCTGGTACATCTGCCCAGAGGACCTAAGAGTGGTATGGAATTGTCACTGGTGTGGGGTGAGCGGTAGTATTCACCCATGGCACTCCACATGGGAGGAACAAAGTGGCTCCCAGTGACCTGAGCATGAAATCTACAGTGGAGGACACTGCCATGCAGCTCACACTATGTCATCCTTCTTCCTTCATTGTTCAGACCTCTGCTGCATGGAGAATGGCAGTTCTGAGCAGGTCATCCTTCAGTACCTTCACACTCAGATGTTTCTTTCATTGCTTCTTCACACCTTCTTCTAAGCTCTTGCTTGCGGCTGCCTCCATTCTCTAAGAGTTGAATTTATTGGTATTTTTTAAAAGAAAGGCAGCTGAGTTGTAGAATATATTCTTTCAAGTGCTACAAATATCTACAGTTAAATTGATACGTCTCACTTCCAGCCTCATCCTCATAATTTTCTCTTATTCCACACTATCTAATCTCCACAGGAATTTTAGTAAGCAGTTTCTTCCTTTAAGACTATTTGTATAAATGATGACTCATCCTTACTTGTTATGATATCATTAGCTTGTTTTCAGATCACTGGGGTAGGTTTCTTCCTGCCTTGCAAACTGCAGGTACTGTTTAATGTTTTGTTTTGTTTTGTTTTTTAATATGGATAAACCAGAAGTATTTCATTACTAATGTAAGTTGCAACAACACCTATGTGGTTATATTTCTTGACACTTCTTCTCTGATATGGTGTCTTAATTCATTATCATCCTTTTATACAGAAGTGGCTCTGTGATGCAAAATCACAGTTACGCAGTAAAATTACCCATTATTCTAGCATTTTTCTGTATAACTGAAAAGTTGATTGTGATTTTACAATTCTTATTTGTTTTTTTCACTTGTAAGTCATATTATTGCATTTATCCCTACCTGTGATAAATAAATATGTATTTAATCCCATGTATAAATAATATGCTCTTCTGAATGTACCAAACAAAATGTGATGAATGGTAAGGCCATTTTCAGTCTCTGCTTTAGATTTCCTTATGATGCTAGTAGAGAGCAGGAGAATTGAGTCTCAGTCCCTAGGGATGTGTTACCATTGTAATGGAATTAATAGAGCTGATAAAATGAATAATTCATGAGGCAGTATCTCTTGACAAACCTTCTCAAAAGAGTCCAGTACTGATGAGCCAATCTTGTTAGGAAACAGCAATCACTTGTCCCCTCTAACAAAATATATCTAAGGAGGGATGTGGGACCAAAATATACAAACAACAGTAGATACTTAAGAAAAACTTATCGTAAGAAAAATACTTTATTATTCTAATTGTGCAGAGCGATTTAAATTTTTCCAGTGAGCTGAATTATACGTAAGTGCATTTCCTGCACTTAGCACCTATGTGACATGCTCTAGGAACTTCTAATTTAAAGGCTATTTGCAGTAGTAGCTACATTATTTTTAAACATTGCAACTGCATCTACCCCAAGTACTTTAAGTATACTCTCTTTATCCATGACTCAGACATGTTTCAACCACAAGAATAACTACCAGAACACTTGAGTTTCTCTGGGCTGTGATTTCCAGTGCTTTTGGGTAGATGATAAACCCTGTTTGTCTCTCAGAAAATTTGCAGCTCCCATAGAACTAAGAAAAGTGACTGTGGAGAGTGAGGAAAAGGCAAGTCATTGCTTGTTTCTTAAAGTTATGATGAATCTCCCTACCTCAGTTCAATGTTTATTACTTAATATTATCTACAGACATAGCATTCTCCTGAAGAACTGGAGAATCGGTCAGAGAAAATACAAAATAGAGCAAGTCTGTCCTTTAAGAAGTCACACAGGATATTGGATATCAATCTGTCATGAGCAGGATGGAGCACATCATAGAATTACAATCTGCATTTAAAGAACCCCAAACCTCTATGTATATTATAACTGGATTGCTTGACTTCCTATGGCAGCCTACTGGTTATCAGTCAAGGGGAAAGCTGATTGCCAGATACCATTGTAGGTGAAATTACACTAAATGAGATCTAGGTTTGATTTTAAAATCTTTTGAAAACAGAGCTTCAGAGATACTGAAAAAACTATTTAACTTAACTTATACAGCATTTTAGATGAAACATATTAGATATATTATTCTGAGCTGCATCTGTACATTGTCTGACTGTACAATTCTGGACTAATTCATTTGATTAGGAAGATCTACATTATACAGAGTAGATATAATGAGAGATGTGAAGGTGCAGTTATATCTCTGTTAATCCATCTGGTCAATCAACATGTGTTTTTAGCATTTACTGTTCTGTTAGTTTATCCAAAAGAAGGTTAAAAAGGTAATTTAGTAGAGTCATCAGGAATTGAAAAGCTTTCTAATAGAACAGGACACTTGAATTAACCAGAGAAAAGAAGTACAAAGTTCAGAGGCTGAAATTCAAACCCATATAAATTAAGACTGGAAGGAGGACATACATTATTAACAGTGAAGATAAGAAACAGCTGGAAGAATTTGTAGGGACATGGTGGAAACTTCTAATCCTTTAAACTAGGATTGCATGCTTTTCTACAAGAAATGCCTTAGCTTGTGATTATTCATCAGTCATTGGAAAAGCTGAATTTTTGACAAATTTGTTCTATATAGGATTTACACAGTTTTATTTAGAATATGCAAATTGAAATATTTTGAAATACTGGTCGTGAGAAATAAAGCTCTTTCTAAATAGGGATCAGCAGAAGTGCTGCAAAGGATTCTATCAAAAGAAAAATTATGTTTACTACCAATAGTCCTAACATGCAGCCTTGTACCTCTCCTCCTGTGCTCAACGGAGAGTTGGTATCTGTATCTGCTTCATTACCCGCCTGCTGCTGCACACCTCTGTGGTAGTTACTGCCGGGACCGAGTTCCTGCAAGCCTGATAGTCAGGAAGTTGTTCCCTCTGCCCACTCTCACAGGAAAATTCGATCTAATTTAGCTATGCTTTTGCTAACAGTCACATGGACTCTTAGGCACGATGGAAGTGAGTCAGTTAATTAAAATTAATCTAGTGTAGGTACTATCATGCCAGCGTGTCTCATGGTTTATATGTTATTTCTCTATCTCTCCTGACACACAATGACCAAAAGAGAGGATATGAGTTTGCATGCATTTATATTATTCCCCACCCCCCCCCCCCCAGGAATTAGGTAACCATTTAAAAGTGTTGAATTCTAGAAAAAAAGAATGGATGTATTTTGACTGATGTATCATTCCAGCCGTGATACCAAATATTTTCTGTTTGAGGCACCATGATAATTATAGATGTCATACTTTAAGTGCAATTTTATAACTGTTTAGAAATAGCATATAGTAATTTTTTCAGTAAAATAAAGTTCTTTAAACCTCAATGGTTTACATTGTTGGTTTTTAAGAAGGATGCTTCTAGTTGAAGACTTTTGATGTTAACATTATTGCTCCATTCATAATAGTGGTAGTGCATAAATAAAGACTGGCAGAATTAAGGCATAAAGCCTAAAATTGACATAAAGTTCTCAGTCCCAAACATGCTAAGAAAAAAGCTTAGTGATGTTTACTGTCAGATATTTACCATTCTCAAGTGCATAAAAGCTCGTGATCAGTATGGGAAAGTTCAGCATACAAAAAAATATCTTTAGAGCTAATTCAGCACTATGATGCAAACTTATTACTCTACTGTGGAAGTACCATAGTAGAATTTATTGCTTTCTATCTTTTTTATATTTTAATTGTAAAGTTGCTTGGTGTTCCCTATGAAGTAAAAAGGTCTTTGGAGTTCAGATAGCAGTCAGATATGCTGGATCTATTAACTTACAATGTTCACCACTAAATGACATCATCTAGTTGTCATTTTCATATAATAATGTCATAAAATTGCACTGAGCTTTGAGGAACTTTGTTCTGTTAAAATTATACTGTGGGGGGAAAAAAGGTATGTACAGCTTATGATGTAAATAACTGAAATAAAGAAGACACTGGTAATTACAGGCTTGTTGGTCTCACCTCAGTGCCTGGTGAAATTATGGAGAAAATCATGTTGGGAGTTATTGAAAAACACCTAATGGACAAAGCATTGGTCACAGCCAACATGGGTTCAGAGGAGGAAGGTCTTGTCTATCCAATCTGATTCCCTTTTACCGCATGGTCACCAAGCTGGAAACCAGTTGATGTAATTTTTTTGGATTTCAGTAAGGCTTTCAATACTGTACCTCACAGTATCTTGCTGGACAAAATGTCCAGCATACAACCAGACAAAGCCATAATGTGTTGGGCGAGCAATTGGCTGAAGGGTCAGGCCCAAAGGGTGATAGTGAATGGGGTTACATCTGGCTAGTGGCCAGTCACTAGTGGGGTTCCCCAGGGTTCCATTTTCGATCCAGTTCTTTTTAACATTTTCATAAATGACCTTGACTTAGGACTAGAGGATGTTCCATTTTCGATCCAGTTCTTTTTAACATTTTCATAAATGACCTTGACTTAGGACTAGAGGATGTCAAGTAAATTTGCAGATGACACCAAATTGGGAGGAGCTGTTGACTCCGCTGGGGGTGGAGAAGCCTTGCAGAGAGACCTGTACAGATTAGAGAGCTGGGCAATCACCAACAGCATGAAGTTTAACAAGGGCAAGTGCCGGATTCTGCACCTGGGAAGGGGTGACCCTGGCTGCACATAGAGACTGGGGGACCAGATGCTGGAGGCCATCTATGCTGAGAGGGATTTAGGGGTCCTGGTCCACAGAAAGATAAAGATGAGCCAGCAGTGTGCCCAGGCAGCCAGGAGAGCCAACACTATCCTGGGGTGCATCAAACACAGCTGGCCCAGGGAGGTCATTGTCCTACTCTCTGCTGTGCTGGTGTGCAGTTTTGAGCACCGCAGTACAAGACGGACAACTATTGGATAGTGTCCAGAGGAGAGTAATGAGGATGGTGAAGGGTCTGGAGGGGAAGTTTCACAAGGAGAGGCTGAGGTCCCTTGGTTTCTTCAGCCTGGAGAAGAGGAGACGGAGGAGAGACCTCATCGTGGTCTATGGCTTCCTGACTAGGACGAGCAAGGGGGCAGGCGCTGATCCCCTCTCCTTGGTGACCAGTGATAGAACCCAAGGGAACAGCATGAAGCTGTGACAGGGGCAGTTTAGGCTGGATGTTAGGAAGAGGCTCTTTACAGAGAGGGTGGTCAGGCATTGGAACAGGCTCCCCAGGGAAGTGTCACAGCACTTGGCTGAGTTCAAGAAGCATCTGGATGATGCTCTCAGTCACACGCTCTGACTTGGCTGGCCCTGTGTGGAGCCAGGAGTTGGACTCAATGATCCTTATGGGTCCCTTCCAACTCAGGATATTCTATGATTCTAATTATGAAAATTGCACATGCAGACAAGATCCTCATAAAATCTTATGATTATGAAATATTTAGCACATCAGGATGACCTGAAGCTCTGTCATTTAACCTGTTATTAAAGGTGCCCCAGGAATGCAGGTTGTACCTTGCACTTGTAATGGATACAATTGGTATCATCAGAAATTTTCATTTCAAAGCAGCATTCAACCTAAAACTCTCTTGACATTTTCATACCCAGAACTTCTTGTTCTAACTTCAACAGACTTGGATAAAAAAATTACTCTTTTACTCAGTTTTAAAAGTACTTGAATAGTGTTTGTCTCATCATCCTCTTCTGAAGTGTAAGGAATCTATTTTTTCCCAACATTTCTTAGTAGGTTTCTGTAATTTGCATGAATATTCTGAGCACCAAACTATCTTCACACCTTTTGTGATGCTTGCTAGAGAACTTCTGACTGCCAAAGGAGATTTCTTTCCAGTGTTATGGTATTGGTCTTTAAACCTTGCAGATTGGTGGAAAGTGTGTACTCCAGCTCTGAATCCTAGTTTTAATAACAGCCGTTATAACTCATCATCCACTAGTCTTGCAGGAGCAGCACAGCTAGTCTTTCTCAAAGAACTGTGGAACTTTTATATGGCTTTTTTAAAAAAGGGTAAGTCTAGTTTGTTCTCTCTGCATTTTGTAAACTAAGGCACAAAAAGTAACAAAATGTATTGTGACAGCTGTATTCAGAACCTTATCTCTGTCACCAGGTGCTACTGGAAAATCTCAACAGTTGTTGCTGCAGGTGAGTGTCTTATAGACATCCTTCCTAGAGAGCAAAGTCTTAGACACTGGATCTGCTCTAATGTAGACTCATTTATACCATTGGTATACCTAGTGAGTGTAACAACAAGTTTCTTACAGGGTTGCTCCATCATTGTTATGAAAAAATGTGTTTTCATCAAAATATAATCTATATCAGGTTTCTTTGCAAAGCCATCATGAAAGGAAATGCTGCTCTTTAAGACAGGCTTATAGAATACCCATTATAAGAGTTAAATGAGAATAAAAAAGTATGAAAAAGCTCAGATTTGCTATTTTAGTCTTCACGATTCTGCTTCATTTAACACCAATAAATATCAATTGAAAGTGAAAGATTTTCTTTTGTCCTTAGGAGCTGGATGAGTCTATTCACCTAGGCTGTTCACATTGTTACCCAATCTTTCTAGGTCAGATAACTCCTTCCTGCAAGTTAAAATATTTCATAAATAATATATCTCAGGGAAAAAAAGTATACCTGTTCTGTTAACACTACAAACACACATTGGTGTCTTGCATTCGCAGGAACTAAGAAAAACATAAAGGTCTAACAAACAGTGAATTTGAGAATGACATTGCTCATCTCAGAAGCTGTAGGGACACATAGTCATATTTTTCCAGATTGCAAGCACTCTTGCCTTAATTTTTCTCATGGTGGTTCTTATACAGTGTTGTGCCAAAACCTGACTTTCTGTAAGTGCAAAAATGCTGTTGACTTTCTATGTATTTCTATTACAGTGCATGAGATGTGAATCTGTGCATAGTGCCCTATAGCACCGAGTCTCTCCAGAGATCTACTTGTCTTGCTTTTTTGTCTGGTCATTCAGGAAAGATCACTTGTCATTACCTTTTCTCCTCATGACCCAGAAGTGTCAATTGTCATCTGTCCTCAAATGACACAAGTTAATCTCCTCATAGAGGATGTGAGATAGGGGATTATCCAGGACTTTACATGGCAGAGCCAGAGTAAAAAGCTGTGGAGCTCAGTATGAAGTGAAGAACAATGGATGAGGAAGCAATGACAGCTATGATGTGGGTGTGTGAGAAATGACCCTGAATGTACAAAAAGCATTGGCAGTTTGTGAGACTCTCTGCAGGAGCCTACCACTTGCCTTTAACACTGCAGGAGACACTGTCAGTCAAGCCATCTGAAAATCTTATCCCTCTTAGTTCTTGAACATTGCCAAAGCTGGATTTTCTTAGCGTGAACTATGTGAGAGGGCAGGATCTGAAGTGATATTCATACCTGTCATGGTGTCCCAGCTTGGACCTAGCAGATTCTATGGGCATGGGAGAACTAAGCCTTTTTTTTCCAAAACCAGCAAGCAAATCAAATCTGGTAGGTTTAAAATTAAGCTTTAAGGTAATATTTAAGTTGCCAGATGCCTATCCAAAATTAAAGGTGTTTCTGGCTTCATCTGCTTTTTTGACACAGACAAACCAGCTTTTAAAATTTCTTTTTTTCTGTAGGTTCTTTGTTTGTGCTTTGCCCTGGAGATCATATAAGTAAGAGATATTTCCCTTGAGGAATCACACTGAAATATTTAAGAAGCTTTATTTTCTCCCTCCAGAAACCCATGCTACTGTAAGAACATTTCCCATTATGCCATTGCTGCAGGGTTTAAGATTATTTTTTTTTTAGGAAGACATTTTATGACTGTTACTCATTCCCTGTTTCTATGCTACATGCAACCTAAAAGACAAGCCTTTTTTAAAGAACTTTTTAGCTTTTGTTGATAAGCAGGTCATACTTAAGTGCTACAAAAATAATGACCATGGTTTTAATCTGTACTAATTGACTGATCAGAGACATCTGGCTGAAGAATCATTGACTCTCCTATCTGAGGCAAGCAACGAAAAATTATCTAGGCATTTAAGAGATCAAGATACAGTTAGACAAGCATTTCTATATATCTAAGGCTTAAGTTTTGCTTTTGCTTCTCTCTTTATTTTCTTCAACTGTTAAACTTCCTCACCAATCCCTGTAGTAGGGCATACCTAAGACAGTTGTGATGGGTTAACACTGTCTTGAGGCCAGTTGCCTACCAGAGCCGCTCAGCTGGATGAGAGACAGAAAACATAACAAAAAAAGACCTGTGGATGTGTGAGTCAAGATAAAGACGGGGGAGAGATCGCTCACAATTACTGTCATGGGCAAAACTGAATCAACCTGGGGAAAATCAAATCAGAGTAAGGTAATAAATAAAACCGAATCTTTAAACACCTCCCATCCCTTCTTCCTGGGCTCAACTTTACACCCACTTTTCTCTACCTCCTCCCCACCAGAAGCACACAGGCATGGAAAATGAGGATTGTGGTCAGTTCATCACATGTTGTCTCTGCTGCTTCTTCCTCAGAGGGACAACTCCCCACACTCTTCCACTGCTCTAGTCTGGGGTCCATGGCAGACAGTTCTCCACAAATGTCTCCAACATGGGTCTGTCACATAAAGGGTATGTGTGACTGAGGGATGCCCTCCCATTGAGTCATGAGATTCAGAAAGGACCCCCTTGCTTTCTAAACTCCTCAGAGAGGAGCCTAAGTACGACTAGGTCCAGTCTTAGTCCCAGACTTGGTCAATAGTTTGTCTAAAGTCTTATATATATGTAACTATATATCAGAGTCAATGTTTGCCTGACAGAGCCCCTTGAAGACCTTTCACTGAGACAGTTTCACAAAGTTGAAACCAACAGAAGGTTTATTAAAGTGACAGATATAAAGAATTTGGGATTGCTGTTGATAAATGCTTTTACTGCAATAGCTCTAATATATGATGATTATAACACTAGCAAAATACCATCCTGGGAATTCTCACCAAAAAGGTGAAACAGCAATTGCTTACCAAGAAGGCATCCCTATCTTGAGTGGAGAAGAAGGAGCACAGCCCACTGATGACCTCTTTGGAGTCTTCAATTCCTTCTTCCCTCCTCCCCAGCGGTATCTTCCTTGATAACTTCATACCCCAGTCTTACCTGTTCCCTCCAAAAGGTCATGTTTAAGAAGATTTGGGTGGAGAGTTGTGTACTATAGTCATCCATGTTTAGCATGTACTTTTTGATTATTAGCATATTTAGGGATGTCATTTGCAGTTAATGAAGCAAAAAGTCTACCTCCAGGAACTGTGGCCTTCAGAACTCTGTGTAGAAACCATCTGTTTATTCCACAGTCTTTAACCAAACCAGATCTGTCTTGTCACCATAAGATTCACCTCTTCAGCTGGTTCTCATACCAACCTTGCAGTCTGTTCCACTAAGTGCAGTCCTTCAGGAGCAGACTTGACCAGATCAAGTCCTGCCAGGAGCTTGCTCAAGCTCAGGCTACATACAGCACCAAAGCCTCCTTCAGGTGCACCCACTTGCTCCATTGGAATGCAGGAGGATATCTGCTCTAACATCCAAATTTCATGAGCTGCAGGGGACAGTTGCTTTTCTACAACCTGGACCAGTCTAATGAAACACCTAAACATCTTTCACTTCTGTGGTGGTTCAGCCCCAACCAATAGCTGAGCACCACACACCACCCACTCACTCACTCCCAGGGAAGAAGCAGACAGAGCATCCATGGGCTGAGATAAGAACTGTTTACTGACAAAATCACTATAGAAGGGGAAAAATAACAGCCTGCAGCAAATTACACTCACACTCAGTGAAAACACAGACTACCTTACCACCCCAGTGATAACAGTGTACTACAGGACAGGAAGATCAACCTGACACCACAGCCCCACTTGGACTTCCCTGGAGGCACCCAGTAGTCTCCCTCCCTGACCAGCCCCTTTTATGGGGAAGTGATGTCAGGTGGTGTGGAAAACAGCCTGGGCTAACTCAGCTCACCTGTGCTGGCTGCTTGGGGAGCTTAACACTGGCCTGGCCAGACCAGGAAAACTTCTATAATAGTTTGCATTTAATTAGTATCCTGGTCACTGTAGAATCATAGAATCACAGAATGGTTTGGGTTGGAAGGGACCTTAAAAATCAAATAGTTCCAAACCCCCGTCATGAGCAGGGACACCCGCTCCACTAGACCAGGTTGCCCAAAGCTCCATCTAATCTGGCCTTGAACACTGCCAGGGAGAGGGCAGACACAGCTTCACAGAATCACAGAATCACAGAATCATAGAATATTAGGTTGTTGAAAGGGACCTTGAAAGATCATTTAGTCCAAACCCCCTGCCAGAGCAGGATCACCTAGACTAAATCACACAGGAACGCATCCAGGTAGGGTTTGAATGTCTCCAGAGAAGGAGACTCCACAACCTCTCTGGGCAGTCTGTTCCAGTACTCTGTCACCCTCACAGGGAAAAAGTTCCTCCTTATATTTGCATGGAACTTCCTGTGCTCCAGCTTGCACCTGTTTTCTTTTGTTCTGTCACTGGCCATCACTGAGAAGAGCCTGGCTCCATCCTTCTGACTCTCACTCTTCACATATTTATAAAAATTAAGATCACCCCTCAGTCTCCTCTTCTCCAGGCTAAAGAGGCCCAGGTCCCTCAGCCTTTCCTCCTAAGGAAGTTGTTCCACTCCCTTAATCATCATGGTGGCCCTGTACTGGACTCTTTCAAGGAGTTCTATGTCCTTCTTGAACTGAGGTGCCCAGGACTGGACGCAATATTCCAGATGTGGTCTCACCAGGGCAGAGTAGGGAGCGGGGGGAAGAGAGCCTCTCTTGACCTACTAACCACACCCCTTCTAATGCACCCCAGGATGCCATTGGCCTTCTTAGCCACGAGGGCACATTGCTGGCTCATTGTCATCCTGTTGTCCACCAGGACCCCCAGGTCCCTCTCACCTACCTGGTCTCCAACAGGCCAGTCCCCAACCTATAATGGTACCTGGGGCTGTTCTTCCCTAGATGCAAGGCCCTACACTTGCTCTTTAAATCTCATTAAACTTCTCTCTGCTCAATTGCCCAGTCTGTCTATGTCTTGCTGAATGGCAGCAAAACCCTCTGGTGTGTCAGCCATCCCTCCCAGTTTTGTGTCATCAGCAAACCTGCTGACTGTACACTCTATTCCCTCATCCAGGTCATCAGTGAATATACTGAATAGTACAGGTCCCAGTACCAATGCCTGTGGGACTCCACTAGACAGAGGCCTCCAGCTAGACTGTCCCACTGATCAAAACTCCCTGGCTTCTCCCCTTCAACCAGCTCTCAATCCACCTCACTACTTGACCTTCCAGACCACACTTCCTCAGTTTAGCCATGAGGATGCTGTGGGAGATGGTGTTAAATGCTTTAATGAGGTCAAGGCAGACCACATCCACTGACCTACCATCATTTATCCACCTGATTATATCCTCATAAAAGGCTATTAGATTAGTCAAACATGATTTCCCCTTGGTAAAACCACGTTGACTGCTCCTAACAACCCTCTTATCCTTGATGTGCCTAGAGACAGCATCAAGGATAAGTCTCCCCATCACCTTTTCAGGGATGGAAGTGAGGCTGACCAGTCTGTAGTTACCTGAGTCCTCCTTCTTGTCCTTTTTGAAGACTGGAGTAACATTTGCTTTCCTTCAGTCCTCAGGTACCTCTCCTGTTTCCCAGGATTTAGCAAAGATGATGGATAGTGGCCTAGCAATGACTTCCAACAACTCCCTCAGCACCCTTGGGTGCATATTCCAGTGTCTCACCACCTTCTCAGTGAAATATTTCTTCCTCATATCTAAGCTATCTAGCCTCTTTTAGCTTAAGGTAATGACCCCTTGTCTTGTTACTACATGCTATTGTAAACATTCCCTCTCCAGCATTCCTGTAGGCCCCCTTCAAGTACTGAAGGCTGCTATAAGGAGTCCCCAGAGCCCTCTCTTATCCAGGCTGAAAAAACCCAACTGTTTCAGGATGTCTTCATAGGAGAGGTGCTCCAGCCTTTTGATCATCTTTGTGGCCCTCCTCTGAACTTGCTCCAACAGCTCCATGTCTTACTTATGTTGGAGGTCCCCAAGGCTGGAGATAGTACTCCAGGTGGCGTCGCACAACATGGGAATAAATGGGGAGAATCACCTCGCTCAACCTGCTGATGACTCTTTTGATGCAGCCCAGGATATGGTTGGCAAAGGCATCTTATAATACTGCTTGCATCATAGAAAAATGACTCATGAATAACAGATCTTCACATTGTCCAAACTGTTTTGGTATAATATTAAAAAAAAAACCAAACCTAATTCAGAACAGAATTCTAGTCAATACTTCTGAGACGCTATTTCTGCCCTATTTTTTCCCTGCTTTCATTTAACTTAAATCATGAATATAGCAGAAAAACAAGAAACAAGCAAACAGAAAAAACCCACAACAAAACCACCCCAAAACAATCAGCCTTTTAAATTCTTGGCTTGTCTCTGCTGTCTTTCTCTAGGCACTAACTGAAAAATTAAAGCACAAGGTCTTCTGAGGAATCTGGGTTTCTAAAGATTTCTGGGTTTCTAAAGATTTCTGTGCATAAATAATGAGAGTTTAGAGACAACAGTGAAATCCCTTCAGGACTTGGTCTGCTAAAACAAAGTTAGAAAAAATAGGAACTGTTACCAGTAAAAGGTCTAATAAAGGAAGTATGTCTTCTCTAAAATATTGTCAAAACGACTTTGGTAAATTTGAAGTTCAATCAAAAATCTATGACTGTGACTGGTTAGTGATTGGTTGGTTGGTTTTGGTTATGTTATATACATTTGTCTAGTCTGTGTCAGTAACATAACAACTAAGCCTAGTTTCCATATATGTCTTGAACAAACAAGTTCTCTTGAGGACTCGTAGTTTTAGAAGAGCAAAATACGTGGATGGTGATGAACAGGGTTTAAAGGAAAAGAACAGCCACTTACCATTTTCCACTTGAATAAAGTTTTCAGGATAGATCTCTCTTTAACCTTACTCCTCCTCAAGTAAAGTCCCTCTGATATTTATTTCAGAAACAACAATTTTTTCAGGAGGAGTTTTCTAAAGACTCATGATGTAATATCAAGGATTACTATGGTGTACTTTTAAAAGATCTCTGGTTCAGCTTGAGAAAGCGGATTCCGGAATTAAAAGAAAGGATGAGTTTGGCTTAAGTTGTTTTGTTAGCCAGGTTGTTTACTTTCTAGATCATTTGTTGCCCTCTTTGTGACTTAAGATTCTCTTAACTGATCAGTGTTTATGCGTTATCTGTTGCTCAACAGATGTCTCAGCCACTAAGGTTCCCCCGAGTACAGTATTTGTTTGTATGTGCAAGCATTCCCAGTTCCAGAAGTATACTTGTTCTGAAATATGAGGTAAATTAATACTAAGTCCACCTACGCATACTAAATACATAAAAATTCTTCTGTATGAAACATCCAGTTTAATCAAAAGTCACAAGTAAAGACCAGTGACATACAAGCTTTATTTTTCTGGTCAATATTTCAGAAGAATATATCACTAAGAAATAAGAAATTATATGCTTTTCTCAATTTTAATATCTTTTACATTTTTCACTAGAAAAAAAAAGGCTATACCCATGTAGGGAAAGGCCAACAACATGAGCGTGAGGGACCAGTCTTGTGAATATAAGATTTACACAGTAAAGAATCTTCAGTCCTTTGCATCTGCAAGTCCCAAAGAAATAAGTTCTATCTTGAAATTTTATTACCACACTTAATTTTGAGTTTATTCAGAGTATATCAGCCCACAGAAATACATGAATTGAGATTTTTTTTTTTTTTTAATCCAAGTTAGAAGAAAATAACATATCTTTTTCCACTACATTAAAGAAATGGAGAACAACAACTTATTCACTGTATCGTAATTGATTTATGAGGTTCTAATTTCATGTAAACACAAAATAAAAAAAGGTGAGAAACCCAGGTAGTTTTCCAACTGTTATTCATTCAGTTAAACTAATTGACCATGAATTTGTTGGTAGTTGAGCTTTGAAGTGGGACAAAACCAGAGCACAGGTACATATTATTTTAGTGAACAATGATGTGTGAAACGAATCATAGCCTTGTCAACAAGATAATAGTGAATTATATCCCAGTCATGGTTGAGAGAACATATGACAAACATGCTGGATGTAGTTTCCAAAAGCTGCAAAGGGTTTGTCAGTTTGATATTTCTATGCGTAAACTGCAAAATGAAGAAACTCTACGAGTGCTCATTAATCGGTCATAACCAATACAGCTTCAACGTAATATTCATATACTCTTGAGTTTTTGTGGCCACAGGGCAAGTTTTGATTGACATTTGTTTGTCTTCAATAATTGTCACAACCAATTTTTTCTCTGATGTTTATACTAATAAAATTTTCCTGAACATATGGAAACAGAATAGAAGTATCTAAATTAAAAAAATGAAGAATATTGTTGCCTTATTTGGAGATTTTATTTTTTCATTCTAATATTTGCCTATGAATCTTGTTAATTTCTTTTCATGAATGTTCAGTATCAAAACATAAACTGATTGCTTTGTCATTGTTATAAATGTAACCTGAAACTACTTAAAATTTAGAAATAAAGATCAGAGAGACTAATTTTACTCATTTTCATATTTGTTAGGGGTTTGTTTTGCTGTTTGTTCTTTGAGGTAGTGCCTTCAGATTTTAAATTAGCAAACCCCTCCTCTTTAAAAATTATAATTCTGAATATATTTGTGTTTATATTCATCTCGTAATCCTTTTTAAAATAAGATAAGTTTAGATAAACTTTGGAAAGTAGAAATAACAAAAGTTCCCTGCCTGTTTATGCCCAGAAAAAGAATGAATACTTAGGTTATCCATTGACAGTCATGAAAAACAAATACCCACCAAGTGTTCTATACACAGTTCTGGTTTATTTTTAGAAAAATGAATTGTGGTGTATGTTGAGAATGCTAACCTTTAAATAAAATATTAGGCACAAGCAACTTATTGGAACGCATTTTGTTACAAGAGGATTTTTATGACTGCTTAGAATTGATAGAGTTTAATTTCCTAGACGGTCACACCCTCTTAAAATGATTATTCTGAAGCATTCATTTTTACGTTAGCCATGACCTCCTTTCTATTAAGATGAATACTTTGGGTGCAAATATCTGGCAGCTATTTCAAAAGCCTTATTCTCATAGAATAATAGATATTATCTAGATACTTTCAGTAGAGTTTTTCCTCTCTGCTTCACTCTATCTGAGTGATTAAAAGATTTTATTGTATTTTAAAAGGAGACAAGTGAGTGGGGGGAGAAAGGACTTTGTTAAGGAATTTATACTATCCTTCAGTGAGATAATTAATCTCTAAAATTCTTCATGATTTGTCTTGCTTGGATCACTAAATATCTGCTGTACTGCCGTGGAAGAAAAGGACAAGTAACAGAATCAGCAGTGTGCTGCACATAGTATGAATGGATAAATAAATAATAAAACCTTACCAGCTGCTACCATCTAGATGGGAAATACATCGAGGAGCTTGCAATCACTCCTCTTAGTAAGGAAATACATTTGTAACTATGACTTTGTGTCATATCCAGGTATGGATGCAGAAGTCTATAGCATTGAGCTTAGATGATGGAGAAAGATATAATCAGTAACAATGTTATACAGTGTTGGCACTTCATTTTGCCAATTCCTGCCGAAATGCATAGTGTGTTCATTGACCCAAAGACATCTTCACCTGCTCTAATCTTTGCACAAATTTGCAGTTAACTAAATTGAGGATTAATTAGATTATGTAAGTGAAATCTCCATATAGAAAACTCAGCAGGTTTAAGACAAATCAGTCATTCTTTCAACTGAGGTTACATCATTGTTTTAATTTCTGAACTTTCACATTTTCCTTTCTTCTCACATTGCTGAATTAAGGCTTCTGATGGTCTGGCTTCTTTCCTTCTTGGAGAATCTCCTGGCTGCCTTTGTTCACACTCTGGCGCCACTTCTATTGAGTGCTTCTGCTGAAAGTGCATTGCTACTTCTCAAGTATGCTTTCTATCAGCTACAGATTATCCTCTCCTGCCTGATGCCTTCATATATTGTCTCATCTCACAATATGTTCTTGGATGCTTTTTCTGGTCTTGGAGCACAGCCATAAATCAAGCCTAAGCAGGCAATGTAGTAGCCATGAATAATAGAGGAGGCTGCAGCACGGTTGCAGCATTTTGAATAATATCTTTGGTTCAGAAGTTACCTGATTTTTATCAGGTGAATGTTAAGTTAGTTTCATTAGATTTTTCTAGTCCACACAGCATCAGTCACGGATGATTTAGAAGCATTAAAGTGAATGTAGAGGAGGAAAACGAAGAGCAAATAATAAAAAACAACCATAATTGACCCAATTCAAATGAGTTTTTAAGTGTACCAGGACTGTTGGTTTATAGACATGCTGTTTTTTAGTTCACACTAAGAAAAGAACTAGCAATGCTGTGAATTCTGTAAGAAAGAAGGTTTAAGAAACATAGAGAGTGGCACATTTGATCTATTCACCAAAACTGCAAATGCACAAATCTCTAGGTACGAATTTTCCAGAGGGTTTTTGATTAAGACAGTTACATAATTTCAAAGAGAGATGAGAGAATTTCTGAACTGCAAGAAAGCTTTATTTCTGTATTATTTTAAATCCACAGACGATCTGTTAGAATAAAGAGAAGAAATGTACTCTTCAAAAGAGTATGTATTTGATGTGTTTGGGATTGAAAAGGAAGAAAACTTTTTTTTAATAATATTCAATATAATAGCAGATTTAGTTGCAGACAAATTTCCTGTTTACTTAATTGATATTAGCTATGATTTCTTTAATATGTGGTTTGGGGTTTTTGTTTTGTTTAGCTTTTAATTTTAAATGAGGAGTGGATCTGTGAAGCTACTGATCTTGAAACCTTAACTTAGCAGGTAGTAGTTGTATTAGTAAGATACTAGGCAAAGATCACAAGAAAACGTGTTCTTTTAAACCGTGGCACAAAAGGTTATAAAGAAATTGGAAACAAACATGGTCCTGTGCTTCTTCCTTGCACCACAGTCTAATAATAGATAGTATATTATTTTTTACTTGCTATTTTTATATCCATTATCATTGGATTTTTTCTTCATGACTTAAGGCCCATTTTTATGCATCTTCAGGTGAAAACAACTAAAACACAGGACAGAAATATTTCTTGTGCTTCTTTCTGATCTCACAGTATGCCCACAGTGTTTTTTTATTTCTTTCCTCTCTCCCTTCCTCCCTTTTTTTCTCTCTCCTTCCCTCTTTTTTTTTTTTTGAGATCTGTGATTTCAGCAGTTAAAAAATAATGCTTATAAGTGAAACCTCTTCATCAGTGGGCAATTTTTCCTTGCTCACATGATGACAATAGTGAGATTGTGTAGTCTTAGCTCAGAGTGGACCATACATCTTGTCCCCCTGGTTTGGGTAGGTACAGGTCAGAGGAGCACACAAGACAGACATTTAAAACATGAGGCACTAGAAGTGTTTAAGAGCCCAGGTTCAAGGGAAATGAGTTTCAGCAGGCCCATTACTGTTCATTGTCACATTCTTTAGTTTCAGAGTTACCTTGAAAAAGAAATGATAAAATATAAGTGACTGCTGGGTCACATGAAGATAACATTGTTTGCATTATGGTGATACTAAAGATTTGAACCAAGTTTTACAGCCTTTTAGAATGAACCATGGATTTAAGGACTACATTTTGTCATAAAATATTTTTTTCCTGGGAGTTCAAGTAGACCTACATTTCATCATGGAAAAGGACATACACATCAACATAAGAGAAAGCTGTTTTACAGAAGGAGGCCTTTCCACAGAAGAGATAATGCTTCAACATAGAGCTCCAGAAGTCACTGAAATGAAGAGGTTTTTTTCATCTAGGGGACAGAATCTGCCAAGAAAAAAACAGCTGTTATATAGCAGCAGAACAGGGAAGGAATTATGGGCCCAATCCTAGTGTGAGGATTGCAGAAGCTATGTAACTATTGATTTAGAGTAAGGTCAAGACTGGCACAGTGGAAGAATGTATTTTGGTGAACATATGGCTTTGTGAATCAATGAAATCGGGGAAGCAAAGAAGCAGAATAAAAAGCTCTCTTCCATGATTCAATAGACAATAATTGGTTACAGGAGTGAGGACATATGGGTACCGTGTGAACTCGTCTAAATTGATGAAGCTTCCAGCAGCTACTGCAGGGACTCTGTGGTAGCAGAATTGAGCCTTGAATCATCTGTAATTTCAATTCTTATAAATTCTTTATAGAAAATAAAAGAACTTAGAAATATATTGGAGAAATTAAACAGAACAAAAGTCTGGTGAATAAACTTAATCTTCTAATAGTAAATTTGCTTGGGAATTCAAGCAATCTCCATTCCCAAAATACTTGTGCAGGTACATTTGTTTTGTCATTACAGAAATAAATAATAATTTTGCATTGTCAGAAGCATAGCATCTGGAATGTATTTAAAAAAAAAAGAGAAAAGAAAAAAGAAAACCCAGCAACATTTTATGCTGATGTAGATATTTTATATACTTGGAGTTGGTGTCTGGGTTAAAAAATATGGGGAATGAAATAGATCAGCTATATAAATATTTAGCTTTATTTGCAGATATGTGACATTGTGAGAGCTATTACTGTTCTTCTCTGAGTAGTATTGACACTAAATCATTCAGGACATAACAAGCAAAGTGGTAATATAATTTTATAACATGTCTAAGTCTGCACAATAACTGATGCAAATTATGCAGGACTCCATATTTGCCCAAATACAAGGATCTTTTGAACAATGTTAGAGATAACTCCTTTTGCAGAGCAAAAGGACTTTGTTTCAGTAAAATAGTCTGAAAGGCACAAAGTCTTGCCCTGTTAATGCCAAAGGAGTTCTTGAAAGTTTTGTTGGGTTTTTTTTTAATAAGAGAAAGCAGAGTTGCAAATGGAGGCTTGGAAACATATTATTTCCTTAAATGCAGCAGATAACTTTTATTGTCATATAAAAAAAGAGGAGCAAACCATATTTCAGCTTTTCTCTTGGCTTAATAACTCTATTTAAATGGGATATATAGTTGATATTTTCATTGTTTATTTAATGTTAAATCAAATTAAAAGTAAACAGACTTGTCTATGACATTGGTTTTATGGAAACAACAGCCTACAAGCATTCTTGTCATATACCAAGAAACCAGTGAGAAGAAATGACTGGATTTGTGCCTTGCAAACATACATGTCTCTGTTGCATCCTTGAAGACTTAATCAATATACCTTTCTTTTTAATGATCAGCATGCTGCATTCAACTTGGTCTGAGATCTAATCTTTAACAAATCACTGAAATTTTTTTGATTAGTTCAAATTTTTATCTGAATTAGCTTGCGCTGTCAGTAATTACCTTCATTTGTTGTATTTTTCATTTGATTTGAACATCTAAAATTTCCTTTTAATCTTAATCTTGTATCTTTTTCTTTGACTTTTGCTTTTATTTTCTTTGTCTTTGATGATACTTCTTTCTGCAACCCCATCATTCAAAGTATCTTCTTTTTCCTTACCATTTTTCTCAAGCTACTGTAACATTGCTTCACTTTTCTCTGTCATTTCCAGTTATTTCATTTATCCTAGTTAACTTGACTGGATATTTCTAGCTAACAGTACCACCGAGTCACTGATGCTATCCAGTGCTGAACTATCCTCACTGTGAAAAAAATTCCTGTGCTTAATCAGAATTTTCTGCGATTTGTTTCCATGGCCTTTCTTCCTTTCAATATGTATCTCTCAGAAAAGTCTGGCACCATCTTTTCCATATCCTCCCACCGAGTAGCTGAAAAGATATTTGATCAAAATTATCCAATGCCAGTTGCAACGGATGTTTTCAAAGAACTGCTTGTGAGAAATTTGGAGAAGTGCTTTAGGGAATATTTTTAGCAATAAAATATATATAGAAGTAATCCTACCATTTCTTGAATGTATTTTTCCCCTAATGTTTGGAGAAATGAATCTGAATGTTTTGTTTAAATGATTTGCTCAATACATTATGTAAGCATTTCTGTAGGATTGCTGCTTTTATAGCAGGAAGAGATCATATGTTAACAGCTTGCAGCTGCTAAATGCTGGTGCTCATCCTAAATACAATTTTAGAACTTCAACATTGAAACAAAAACAAAGTTTGTGAAGTGAGATGTGAGTGACAAGTCATCCTTTAGATATGTGTATCACAACCTAAACAGCTTGCAATAAGTAGCTTGGAAACACAAAGAATTGCAAACTTGTTTTACATCATTGGAGTTCCTCCTGCTTTAGTCCATAGATTCTCAGTTTCATCAAGGTGAACACTGGTCTAAAGCCTCCAGAAATGTGGCTCCATAGGTCAGTTGTGAGACAACTGGGCCTGTGAAGAATAAAACTTACCAATGAGGAAGATGTTGCTCTCTGAAAGAAAAAAACACACCTTTTTTTTCTTGAACAGACAACATCTTGTTTCTTCAGTCAATTCATTATGGGATGTGCCTGAAGCTTGTTTCTTAGTCTCTTCCCCCAAGTAAGCACAGAAGTAAGTCTTGAAACTTTGTTAATGGCAACCCACAGCTTTAGATTAGACTTCCATGTTTAGAAACTGAACTAGGCTGAATTTTGCCACAGCAACATCGAAGAGATATTAAAAGGTGTTTTCAGTTGTGAAGAAAATCTTTTAAAGAAATCATAGACATGATTTCCTTTATCATTTACCGTATGGATAAATCTGTATATATAAAAATTAAGTATAATATCAAGGAGATAAAATTAAGTTTGTTTTGTTTATTTTTTAAAATTTTTATTTTTTATTATCAAATACAGATGAGAATGTTTCTAACAAGGAAGTTGATTTAATTTAAGTACATAAACTTGTTGTTTGCATATTCTTGATATCCTTTATACTGTGGTTGCTAATGTTAGCAGTCCTAGCCTGTACAGATATTAATTTTCATTGTGTTTCTCGCATAAAGAATTTAGGATCAGACTGTGTTAATATCATACAGTCATTTAAAAGTTGCTAGACTCTATGATGTCACATTATCCAACTTTCTGGTTCATTGTGCGACAAGTCTTAGTCCTTCCCAGTGTATTTTTTCATTTTAATATCTGTTCCCCTTGCTTTATTTCTCATAAATCTTTATATGGCCCTTAGCATAGGAATACTTATGAAATGAATTTGTAGAGTCTTTCCATTTGTCCAGTTTTTCCTTCTAACTTTGTGATTTTTAAGACTGTTTCTGAAATGCTTCCAATTAGATCGATTCTCCACCACATGCAAAAGTTATGAAATCATAGAGTCATTGGGCAGTGGAAGCCATCTCAAGTGTGAAAAATCTTATGTGAATAATATTACAAATAATTGATTTTGTTTAAAATGCAATAGATAAAATACATTTGTTTACCTAGTAGAAATGTGGTTAGACAACAATTGCTTCTGCTTTACTGTGTCAGCAAGAGGGAAGACAAAATAGATATATATTTATTTATTTATGTATGTATGTATGTATGTATGTATGTATGTATGTATGTCCCAGGATGCAGGAAGAATCATTGATGAAAGAGATCACCAGCTATGCCTCCTTTAAGGTATATCATAGAATCACAGAACAATTGAGTTTGGAAGGGACCTCTGAAGGTCATCTAATCCACATCTACTGCTCAAGCAGGGACATCTAGAGCTGGTTGTCTGGGATTTGTCCAGACAGTTTTTGATTATCTCAACTGAGGGAGATTCTCACAACTGTTCTGGGCAACGTGTTCCAGAACTCATAGAATCATAGAATCATAGACTGGTTAGGGTTGGAAGGGACCTTAAAGATCATCAATTCCACTCTCATGGTAAAAAAATTTCTGATTTTCAAAGGGAACTTCTTGTGTTTAGTTCTGCCCAGTGTCTCTTCCCTTGCCACTGAGCATCACTGAGAAAAGCCAGGCTTCATCTCCTTTGCACACTCCCTTCAGATATTTGAATATATTGATAAGATCCCCCTTGAACCTTCTCTATTTGTTTTCCTTCTGTAAGTTAGTAGATACCTAAAAGTTTGATTCCATTAACAGTAGTTTTATTGTAATCTTTTTTTTCTTTCTTCCCTTCTGTCCTAATTTCAGCTTAATAATTCTTTCTGTGTTAGTTACTACATGGCTGAAGACTGACAGGGGAAAGTGTAAGATCTCTGAGTGACTATCAGGTGACTGATGTTTGTGTCTTCCGCTGTTTGCCTGAAAATGTTAATGATGATTGAACATCATTGCCATGCTGAATCTTCTATGTGAACTCCTGAATGCCCAGAAGGTAGGTGATTTGGCATTTTTACAATAAATATGTAATTATCAAAATAATGCAAAGTTGATTGCTAACAATACTAGGCAACCTGGGTTTATAGGTTCTACATGGATATTGAATTTTCTTTGAAATGTAAGGTTCAGTGATAACAGCAATTGTGCAATTTACCACTTCTATTCCTGTAAACTGTTTGGTTTGCTACAGCATGATATTTTGATTAAAAAGCCAGATGATACAAAATCAATAGAACAGTTCATATTGATTAAGCACTGCCTGTATAACTGATGTTTGTGAGGTCTTTAAGGATCAGTTCTTGACCTTTTGCTGTTTAATACTGTTATCAATGACTTGGAGGAAAATGAAACAGTTATTGATTGAATTTATAGCATATGCGCACACACACACACACATAAAGGAATGTCAAAGAAGTAGTATTCAACAGGGAAACGTAGGTTGCTTGAAAAGTATAGAATAAATATATAATTTGCAATTCAATGTAGCCAAGTCACATTTTGGTTCTAGTGAAGTGTAAATGGAAGCCACAATTTGAGGCTACAAATGCTGTCTTGAGGAGCAGCTGCTCTTAAAAAGGTGCAAGAAGTCACACCAAACATAAACACTCAGTACAATTCCACATGGAAAAGGCAAATGGAGACATAAACATAAGAATATTGAGTAGAAATGAGTTATGCTACCTCTGTAATTCTCCCTGTGTGGCTGTTGCTTCCATTTTGGAAATCCACAATTCAGAAAGGGCATTGATAAATTGGAGAGAATTATTAAATGACTGTGACTCAGGGAGCTCAAACTATAAATTTAGGAAAGGAAAGGTTAAGAACTGCGTCTATAGCACTCATATCTCTTCACAGCTGGATGCTCATCAGACTAGACCTTTGTACTCTGACTCTTTAGCTTTCTTTGTTCTATGAAAGAATGTCCTGCCAATTCTCTGTCCTTTCTAAAATGCTCGGTACAAGCATTGGTTTCCCTTTCCAGACATGGCACCTCAGAGCTGACCTGCTCTTATTTCTAGAATCATCACTGTCGGCATTAGCTATACCTTTCCTGCACTTCTTGTTTACATGGTTTTGAAATAACCATAATACATTGACAACAGGCTTGAGAGGTTTCGGGCAGAATCATTTTGCTTTATTTACTACACAGAATGTCAGTTCTTGGTAAAAAATCAGAGTAATGTTTTTATTTACTTACCTATTTCAGATTAATTTGCTGTTGACCAGTGTCCTTGGAATCTCTTCTGAATATAGGATGTTCATCTTCTAAAATGTGCTGTCTTGCTGTTCACGTTTTTTGACTGTGTGTGTTGTCCTTCTGCTCATTTCCTTCTATTTTAGTACAGCAGAGCTGTACCTCTTCTTGCTCCATCTGCTGTTCAGGAGTGATTTGGAATGCTTCAGGGAGGAAAATGCAAACTCTGGATATACATTTAAACTTTTGATGCACACAGCCTTTAATTCCCTCTAGCAAAAGCAGACAAGGACAGTGGAGGTATGGCGGGTTCATAGAGCAGTGCAAGGGTTCACTGATGCTGGAAGTGCAGCCACCCCAAACACAAAACAATGCACAGCTACATACGTTGCCTCTCCCAGCAATAGGAATCCTCACTTTTTTCTCCTGTACCACTGCCCACTGTTTCACCCAGCAGGCTACTTTGGGATCCAGTGCTGCTGTGGGGTTTCTGTGGAGCTCTTTGGAGGTCTGGTGTCCCAAGGGAGCTCCATGCACAAAAACAACACTCATGCTGCGACTCATCCACCCTGGGGCACCCCTTCATGCTGTCCCCTGCTCTCTGCATTGTCACAACCAGTTGGGATCAACCTAGTTGATTGTTGTGTGTTGTTTCTAGGCAGATGCTTGGTGCCTTTTCCTCAGTGCTGTCTAAACAATGAGACAGTTGTGTGACATTCAGTCATGTGTTTTCATCTGTCCTTCCAACAGTGTATGCAGGGATGGGACAGCTCCACAGTGAGAATCCAATATTTAAAAATAATAATTGGCTGAAATTGGCTGATAAGATCAATAGGCATTTTAGACTAGTTGATCTGTGGTTAATTTGGCAGTTTGCATAGATGTTTGTTTCACTTCTGTGTCATTTCCCCTCAGAATTCTTCCTCAAAATTAAGGCAGAAAAATAGTAGAGAAAAGGAGAAAAGCCCAATAGTGATGTGAAATTTACCCAAATGTGAAGATTTCATAGCAAAAAAGAAGGGAATGTATGAAGTCTACATCAATTCCCCCATTTTTTAAGTGTGATTTAGCAGTTGATGTTTAAGGAATAAATATTTATTGAGAGGATTATTGAATCTAGCAGGACACTGCATAATGAATTATAGCATCTGGAAGTTGTAGATAGAAATATTCAGATGAGGGGAAAAAAAAACCAAAAAAAATCCTAAACCTAAAACTATTTTAAAATATCTGAACAATTTATATTCCAGTTCAGCCATAGAAGTTAATTCAAGGAAGTTGTATGGCCTATGTAACAGAAGCAGTCAGATGATGTGATCATAATGGTCCCCCCTCTGGCCTGAAATGTCCATAAATCTATTAAATAAATGCAAGTACTATTGGATTTTTTTGTCATTTTCTCTGTTTCATCAATAATGTCTAGTACAATTTACCCACAATTGATATTTTACTAACCCTAGTGTCAGCAGAAATGAACCATCACTACAGTTACCTACCCACTGCTTTCTTTCCCTCTCCAATTTGCATTCAAAATCCCTGAAATCCGTAAATGGAAGCATTCAATTTTGAAAAGGTAATGAGATTAAATCATCTACATGTAATCAATATAAATTTAATTTAAAAAGTAAAACTTTGGTATTAAACAACTATTTGTAAGTATGTTAGAATAATTTACATTAGTTTTCAGCCTATTTCTTGTATTTGTATGTTGAAAAGGCCTTTCTTCAGAAAACAGAGGCCAAAATGCAACAGTTTTATGATATAAAAAAGGAACAAGAATACCTTAACAAGCATACGAACTAAGCTCCAAGTCATGTGTTACACTGATGGTAATGAACAGGTTTTTTTACTCAGCAGAACTTTTGTAGGTTCATAGTGTTATGTAGGATTAGTTTGTATAATAAATGTGAGATCTGGTCCCTTTGTATATTTAACAAGTTGGAATTATCTCTGTTTCTGTCTGCATGTGGTTGTATTTAGACAAACACCTCAATTTTCACACTTTGCATTATGCACATTATATCCCCACTTCGAAGAGACCAAAGGAAACCATCCCCAATTTCTGCAGAGCAGAACCTCTATGATTGTATTATTCTTGTCATCTGTTCTCTTCAGAGGGCCTCTGTTGTTTGAGAGCCCATACCTGCCTTCACCCAAGTACTCTAGGACCTCACTAATCTTACCATTGAGAAGTTGCACTACTATTACCTTTGCGGGTCTTATATAATCTCACTTTGGTTCTATTCCCCATGAATATGGAAAATAGATTATTCTTCACCTCTTTGCAACAGCCTTTTGTACTTATTTATGATCTCCCACTTCACTCTCTTTTTTATTAGACTGATGAATCACCATTTTCTTTCATAAGTCATATTTTGCTCATATCTGACTTTTCTGATTGCACCCATTTAGACTCTTTTTAGTTAGTCTATATTATTTTTAAAATGGCATGAGCAGAGCAGAAGGCGTATATTCTTGTCTAAATGTCCCACAGTGAATCAACCACTGCTTAAATTCTTGTGCAAAATGCATTAAAGTTAATTAAGTGCTTGCATTTGCTTTTATAAATGATTAAAATATGCTGTAGAACACTTGTTTTGTAAAAAAGAATCATAGACTCATCCATCAGTTTTGGTTGGAAGAGACCTCAAAAATCATCTAGTTCCCACCTCTCCTGCCACAGGCAGGGACACCCTCCACTAGACCAGGTTGTCCAAAGCCCCATCCAACCTGGACTTGAACATTGCCAGGGAGGGGGCTGCCACAGCTTCTCTGGGCAGCCTGTGCCAGCGCCTCACCTCCCTCACAAGGAGGAATTTCTTCTTAATATCTAATCTAAATCCACCCTCTTTCAGCTTAAGCAATTACCCATCATCCTATCTCTACATGCCCTTGTAAAGAGTCCCTTAAACTCTTATATGTCTAACGGAACATAACAAGAAAAGAATCAGTTTTATTGATCTTTATGGTAAAATAGGTTTCAGTGTCTTGAGGCATACATTGCCTTGCACAATATTCTAGTGGAATAGTTACAGCAAATAACTAATTGCAGATTCAATACTAAGCATAGTTCAAGTTAGAGCTATTCAACAATGTAGAGTAATTCCTAGCCAAATTGTCTTTTTCCTATGAGATTTCTATTCTGACTAGAACAAATTAAACTACTCTATATCCTCATGAATTTGAAGAATATTAATATAGACACACAGAAATGTGATAATTTCTTGCATGAAAAAATGCAAATATTGTATTAAAATGAGTATTTCATTCTTTCTGTTCTTGTATTAGTCCTGTATTTTTATACATCCTTCGTGCCATGAGTCATTAGGCATATGCTATAACATGAAATAATAGGATGGTCTAAATACTATATTTTATTTCTGTGTTAAAACTAAAAGAATGTGTAAATTACTACTGTCCAAACTTCTCACATTCTCAGAGCTACTCTTTCTTTTCATAATGAAAGAATCTGACATTCTGAATGCAATGAAGTTTATCATCATGTGATTTTGACATCATGCCACAGAAATATTGAAATATGCTATAAATATTTTTTAAAGTATGAAGTGAAATGACATTAAAAGACTTTTTAAATGCAAAATCATTATTTTAGAGAAATTGCTCCATATCTATAACAGTTGTGTTTTTCAAGACAGTGTTCTTCCCTGCACAATTTCAAATGTCAAATTCTCTCACAGAACTCTTGCTTTAAAAGACAAATCTCCCCCACCCCTAAGGCCTCATTTCTAAAATATCCACTCCTTTGGGACTACACAAGCATTCAGAGCAATGACGCTCACACCTCTTAAACTTTGAAGTCAGTATTTGCCCAGTTTACTGAATTCCTTCTACTGGGCTGCAAGACCTCCCCACACTCATGTCAGGAACAGCAACAGCAAGAGGGAGGGATATCCTCTGACCAAGTATTTGTCTGCTTTATATTATGGTCTAGCTTTTCTTTTACCAAAAGCAATAGCCACTCATCCATGTCTTTGATATGGGATCCAAGAACTGAAGGGATGCTGTATTAGCCCTCTAGGAATAAATGCTGCTGTAGAAAGCAAGCAAGAAAGAGGTATCTGCTAAAGAAATCTCATAAAGAAAGCAAGAGAACTGACAAATTTTCCTCCTGCCTTACAAAGCTTTTAGTTCTGCTTATCTTGAGCTACCAAATGACTGTCAATAGCTCCTTTGCTTCTGTTTCACCTCTCAACAGTAAGTAAACTCCTATAGGTGGTGTTTTGGTTTTTTTTTTCCTTAAGCTGTTTCAATGGAAAACTTGGTTTGAGGTATAGGAATCAGCTAGGTGTTTAGATCTATTAAGAGTTCCTTTAGTAAAATGCTTAAAAGCTTAGCACCTGCTAGACATTTTAGTTAGAAGTAAAACCAAAATGGATTTGATAGCTTGATAAAGAAATATACAGAAAATTAATGATTTTCCTACTTTTTTTTTATTTTACTGATAAATTAATTTAATATTCATATAAAGGAAGTATGTCGTAAAACCAAAGTATTAAATAAAATCAGTGAAGATCCTTATCTTACTCAGTTAAAATAAATCCAAGGAATGTTTTCAATGTTTGGGCTTTTTTTAATTTCCAAGTTTCCATGAGGGATAAACTAATCTAACTCAACTCAATGCCTAAAAACTAACTGCTGACAGAGAATCATACTTCAGAGCTTTAATTTGTAAATGTATTCCAGGAAACATCTAGAAGTTAGAGACTTAAGTGTGCCTATATAATTAAAAAACTTCCTACTGCTTTTTTTTTTTTTGTTCACTTTATATAATAGAAGATCTAATTTTTTACCTACTTGCAGGGCACACATTGATTTAGACTTGTGTTCTGGTTGCTCTTGCTTTCCAAATCTCAGTGGGAATTGTTTTAGTCAATTGTTAAGAATGATTAAATCGCAGAACCTTAGCATACTGAAATGTGTTAAATTAGAAAGAAGAACAAAGCCATCTTTGTTAAACAGATAACCTGTGAGTAGTGTGGCACTCTTTTATTTATGGACTTTGCTGCTCACAGTATGCCTCTGTACAATACAAAAAGGGTTTTCTCTAAAGACTAAATTTCAAAGACTTATGTATCTGTGACTGAAGAAAAGCATTTCTTCTCTCCAGGTACACATTCCTGAGAAAGATTAATAAGGCTAGAAAAAAGATCCTCTTCATAAGAGATCACACTCTAGGCATCCTATGTATGCATCACGATGTTGTGCATCAGAGCAATGGGAAGGAAATAAAATTCTGTCCCCAGAAATCAATGTATAAACAGTAGCAGTCCAGAGCCTTGAGAAGTATAAATAAATGTGTTTATCTTTGTGGGAGTTAGTGGGCCTGCGTCAGTTGAGGCCCAATATGGATTCCCATAGCATTAAAGCAATACAGCTCTGGTTACCAAAGTTAAAAGAAGTAAGTCTGAGGAACCACCCACGGGAATACTTCTTTAATCTCTCTTTGTACCTCTCATTAATATCCTCTGCAGCTCTATGAAATTTGTTTATGAAGTTTGAATATGTAGACTTTTGAAGGTATATATTTAGCATTATCTTTTGATGTGTCAGAGTCAAAGCTCATTCGACACATCAGGTAACAAAACCTCAACAACAGTAAAATCAGAAACTCTGTGATAGAAGTACCAGAAAATACATGTTTTGTATCTAAGCTGATGCTTCTAAGCTCATAACATTTCACAGAAAAATTAATTAAAATATGCTTTTATGCATAATTTTTTAAAGGTTTCTTGCTACTTGGTGGAGTTCTATGTGAATTGTCTCTTGGGGTGATGTGTCTTTTGTATGTGTATGCATTTAAAAAAAAATCTAGAAAAAAAGACCATTTTAGGCTTAGGTCAGGAAGCAGCAAATATTTTTTGTTTGTTTGCTCTTTAAATTGTTTGCTTTACCAGAACACATGTCATTAAATAAGCATCCTAGCTGTTAAGATTTTTTTTTAAAATCCACAATGAAGAATTTTTTTCAAAATAATTATTTCTGTAAGTAAATATTAGTTATCTAAAAATGGATTTAGGAAAAAAACCCCCTAGATGTAGACTTCTGATCTTGCTCTTCACATGCCATCTAATTGTGAAGCTACTACATCCCATGGAGACCTCATGTCTTTTTGTTCATTGCTCCAGAAATACCTCAAACTGTGTTACTAGTATGTTTGGAGCTACACCTGTATTGTCAGGGCTAAGGAACTTGCTGCAAATTCCTGCATCAGAATCCATAAACCATGTATCCTCCAGTCCACATTCCCTATGGGAGATGATCCAGAGAGCAGTCTCAGGGCATGCTCTTGGCATTAGAAGAGGGGTGGCCAGCAGGAAGGGGGAGGTGATTGTACATCTCTACTCTGCCCTCCTGAGGCCCCATCTGGAGTCCTGTGTCCAGATCTGGGGCCCCCAATACAAGAAGGATGTGGAACTGTTGGAGAGGGTTCAGAGGAGGCCACAAAGATGATTAGAGGCCTGGAGCACCTGCCCTACGAAGAGAGGCTGAGGGAGCTGGGCTTGTTCAGTCTGGAGAAGAGAAGGCTGCGGGGGGGGACCTCATTGCAGCCTTCCAGTACCTGAAGGGAGCTTATAAGCAGGAGGGGATTCAACTTTTTAAAAGGATAGACAATGACAGGACAAGGGGGAATGGATTAAAACTAAAGGAAGGAAGGTTTAGATTAGATATTAGGGGGAAGTTTTTTACAGAAGGAGTGGTAAGGTGCTGGAACAGGCTGCCCAGAGAGGTGGTGGATGCCCCATACCTGGAAGTGTTTAAGGCCAGGTTGGATGGGGCCCTGGGCAACCCTGTGTAGATCCAGGCCTGAGGTTGGTGGCCCTGCCTGTGGCAGAGGCGTTGGAGCTCTGTGATCCTTGGGGTCCCTTCCAACTCATACCATTCCATGATTCTATGATTCTGTGATCACTAGGAGTCAGAGAAGATTCCTTACCACATAAAATGAGTAGTGGGCTGCTTTCTTTTCAGACAAGGTGGTTCTACTTCCTTTCTGTACAAGAGCTTGACACGGACTTGTCAAGAAAACATGTAACTACAACCCAGTGCAAGGCTGAGAGCACAGAATGGGGCAGTTGCTTATTGAAAATTATATTTTCCAGTTTTCAAAATCTGTGGGATACCTGCAAAAGTCCATCTATTTGCCACAAATACATTAATTATTATGCTATGAAATCTCAACACCGTTAAAAGCATGCAAAATTAATAATATTACTCTTAAAAAATTACTAATAAATATTATTACTGCTACTAAAACTGATGGATAACTTAAGGCTCAGGAAATCTTATTTTGTCCTTTTCTTCCCATGTTTAGCATTACTCAGTACTGAGTGAGGACGATATGATTCAGTCTATTCTCCCAGACAGTTTACACTGCATGTGTGTATGCATGCATTTGTTGTGCTCTGTGTGGGCCATTTCTCCAGCCCTATTGTTGAACAAGCCATGCTCCTGAAAATGCACATGACAAAGGGGAAACAAAGAAAGAATGAAAAGGGAACTTCACTGCAAATTGCAGCACTGACCTAAAGTAGCTCTGAGTCATGCTGAAGTGTCTCATCCAGTGAAAACTTGGTGTAAAATAGAACCGACTGGATATGAAAGTGAGAGTCATGTTGCTTTTTGTGCACCTTTTTTTTTACTGTCTCAGAAAGCTTTAAATACCTTTCTGCACAGAGCTATGGCTTTTGAAGAAATAAGGTTGTGTTTCATTCTGCCTTCTTCCAATGTGCAGCTGCCAAGCCCCTCATTTCAGAACAGTGTCTGTTAATGATTGATTTTTTTAAAGATGTGGGTGATGCTGCACTAACAAGGACCTTTTCTGTGAACCAGTGGCAGGTGGGTAATTCTCAGGGGGCAGCTGTATATTCAATAGCTCTAGCTGCTTTCAGTTTAAACAGAGGTGATATATTTTGCACTAACTTTATGACATTTCAACTGTGATGGCAGAAATGTCTAATTAGGAGAAGTAATAATCTGCTGGAGGTGCTAAATTCTTGAATGGCTAAAGCTATATGTGGAAATGAGTCTTTGATAACATCCCTATGGTCCAACAAGGAAATCAGGGAGTGATCACAAGATAGATCCACTGATAAACACAAGTAGATCCACAACTTAGAACATTCAGAGCTACAATTTCTTCACTTAACATCTTGACTATGCTGACTGGGTTTAAGAATATGATAGTATAAAGCTGATATAAAACAGAATCCGTAGCTTGGAAAAGACCTTTGAGATCACCAAGTCAGACTATACCTGTCCTCTGCTAAACCACATCCCTGAGCACCTCATCTACACATCTAAATACATCCAGGGTTGGTGACTCAACTCCCTCCCTGAGCAGCCTGTTCCAGTGCTCAAAAACTCTTTTGGTGAAGAATTTTTTCCTAATGTCTAATCTGAACCTGCCCTGGCACAGCTTGATGCCAATCCCCCTCATCCTATCATGTGTTGCTTGGGTGAAGAGACCAATACCCATCTCTTTAAATCCTCCTTTCAGGTAGTTGTAGGCAGCAAGTTCCCCCCTCAGCATCTTCTTCTCCAGGCTAAATAACCCCAGTTTCCTCAGCTGCTTCTCGTAAGGTTTTCTCTCCAACCCCTCCACCAGCCTGGTTGCCCTTCTCTGGACACACTCCGGTACTTTTAGCCAATATATTGAATGTGTTTTAAATAAGTTTTACAACTTGAGAACAGAATTTTATGAGTAGTATTTTGTCATCTCTGCCATTTGTGATAAAAAGACAATAATGCACACACTGCTGCTTCTTGCTCTCGCATTTCTTGTAGTTCTTATTTTGAAGTGTTTATTGTTTTCAGCCTGACTACTGATCCCTTCATTCACATCAACTCATCAGCTAATGGACAGGCATGACAGTGGCTGAAACTGCATCAGGCTATGTGCAATCTGTCTGCCTCCCTACAGAAACTATCTGCTGGCCTATCTCTCAGGCTACTTCAGAGCACCTCAGATATTCTTACCTGGGAAGATACACAGCCTCAGAGTGCTGCAACTGGCCAGGAGTTTGCTGCATGGTCAACTGACCAGAACTCGAAACACCTCCAGTTATTTCTCCCTGTGTAGTGTTGTTTTATCTTCCAGCATGAGTGTGGTGACCTCACACGTAACAAATTTTATAATACAGTCTATTAAGGAAACAGTGCAAGCGGTCAATCCACTTAAACTGAAATCGCATCAAAATAACTAAGGTGACTTTAGCAGTAGGCCAAATAACAGTAATTTTCTTATTTTTACCATTTTCTATCATTTCATTCTGTTGCTTTCCAGTAAGCTTTACTGCATTAAGACACCAGTTCAGCAACACAGTTAAGGCATAATTAACATTGTTTGGAATCACTCAATACTAAAGAATGTATGTAAAGGAAAGAAGTGATATCCTTGAAGACCTGAACTTTTGGAATGGCTTTTTCTTTTTTGGCCATCTGTTCTTTTGATCCTAAGTGAAATCTTTATTGAGAGATTCATGCAGGACCCATAGCAGACTTGGTTCAAATATCTTCAAAAGGTGTATTAGTAAAGGGTAGACAAGCTTTGTACTGACTCTCTACAGCAGGGTGAAATTCAGACACATTCAGCAAAGTTTAGGAGAGGAGAGTCTGTTTCAATAAAAGCACTTGATTGCAGAGGCACTGTTAGTCTATCATTGAAGCCACAGGAGAAAAATCTCTCTCTGCCTAGTGGGAAGAAAATGGGAAGATCACCATATAAATACCGTACTGTTATCTGATGCTATTATCCAGACCCTTTGGTCTTGTGGTGCTCTCCCTAGGTGACAGGTCAGTTTACATGCTCTGAATTCATGACTTTTACAAGCATTATCAGAGTTCTCTTCATATTGCACTCATGCAACTGACCATAAGAATTCATTCCTGAAGTGTTACTAAGAACTTAAGTTTATAAAAATGAAAGCACACTTTTATTTTCAAAATGATTCTTCATTGTTTCTTCATGTTCATGAACCAAAACTGCTACAATTTGTTCTTTAGTTGATTGAATGTAGTTTAAGGTCTTTTTTTCTCTAGTTTTTCCTCAAAGATTTTTAAACTAAGGATGACAAATAGTCATATGGAATGATTTAGCCAAAGAACTTCCCTCAAATGAATTTGCTAGGACAGGTAAGTACAGTACAAATTTCACCAGGATGGCCAGATTTTTCAACGATATTTGGACAGAGATTTTTAAAACATTACTGCCTGAGCTGATGACATTGAATAAAAAATCCAATAACACTGATAGCTCAGAAGATACATGAGATATTGTATCTGAGTTCATCTAAGATAAGGTGATTGTTTATTTACCTCCTGTTTAAATCATGGTCCTACCCAATGCAAATTTTTCAACTAATAAAATGAAGATGTTTGAATTTCATAATTTTAAAACATTCACACATACAACATTGATCTTTGCCTAGGAGACTGGTTGCATAATATTTATTGTGTTATATAAGACTACATAATGTCAGGAAAAGCTGAACTTCATTACTATTTGATGACAGTGTGTTTGTTTAATGTATAGGTTGTTGGCTTTGTACCAAAAATATCAGCCACATAATTGTTTGCTATTTTAGTGGAGAAAGTAAAGACTGGAAGAATAATTTCAATGACCACATTTTTTTCTTCTTAGAGTTGCTTTGTAAAGATCAAAACCAATTAACCTGTCAGAACTAGTGTACTGGTTTTATGTGGCAAGGTTTTGGTAGCAGAGGACCTGTAGGAGTGGCTTCTATGAGAAAGTGCCAGGGGCTCCCCCATGTTGGACAAAGCCAATACCATCTAACTCCAAGACTGACCTGTCACTGGCCAAAGCTGAGTCCATCAGTGATGCTGGTGGCCACTCTGTGGTAACATATATAAGCCAGCACAAAAAATCCACTGTACAGCAGTTATGAGAGAGAAATTACTGATCATAACACCCGTTCCTTATCTTTCTGTGCCACGTGGGGAGAACAGGAGGAGGCAGACCAGGGAAGAAGCAGGGTTTTGGGGAAGGTGGCTTTAGTTTTTTGTTTGTTCCTCACTATCCTACTGTGGTTTTAACTGGCATTAAATTAAATTAGTTTCCCTAGACAAGTCTATTTTTCCTGTGACAGTAAATGGTGAGCAATCTCCCTGTCCTTATCTGACCCATGAGCTTTTTCATTGCATATTCTCCCCCAGTCCTGCTGTGGAGGGGGAATGAGGCAGTGGCTTCATGGGCATCTGGTGGCCTGCTGAGGTTAGCACATCACTGCTAGTATAAAGAATATTCTAAATCTTTTTTAAATAGTAGACATCACACTGCAAGCATCTATCATGAGTTTTTGCACACACACACTCACACACACATACATATATATGTGTATGCATATATAAAGTGCCAGACAGTACTATAAACCCAGCAATTTGAAAAGGTCAGAAATACTTCGGTGCAATCACACAAAATTAGTATACCTCAGGATGACAGAAAAATTCCTGACAGCATATTGTGTCTCACTATTCAAATGTTATGTCAAGTCACACAGGACTGAAACACCTCCTGGTTAATGTGTCAAGACTTGTGTCAACACACGCCATGTTATTTCCAAAAGCAATGATCTTATTAAAAAGAAAAAGATACCATTGTGCTATGACAGGCTTGATCCTTTGCTAGTGCTCTTCCAGTGATCTCTGAATTACTGCAGCATTGAACTGCATTCAGCATTGGAAATATCCCTTGTTCAGCTCTACTCAACAGCATTTTTAACATCAAAACACTTTTATTTTGAGGCACCAGATATCTCTGCAGCTGGTTGAAAGGGGAAATGGAGATTTTGGCATGAAGGAAGTTGTGAGAAATAGTTTGTGATTTTGAAGTACAGATGGCAATTGGGATACTGAGCGATGGGGACAGAAGCAAACTCTAGCACCACTGGCATTGGCAAAGCTGAAAAAGAAATATTTTAGTCAAGCTGGAATACTTCCTTTTATGTCAAGTGCTACAAAATGCTGCTGTGCTGTCCACCAATACCTTACCAACAAGCAGCTGTATAATTCTACAAAATGAACCATAAATAAGTAGTGAAGATCTCGATTTTTACAGCATGGAAATTCTGATACTGTGCAATACTCTTCTGCAATTATCTCATAACTTTCTAAGTTTGTTCACATCTGTGCATTTGGCAATTAGCCATAGTAACATTTTAAGAAGAAAAAGCGGAAGTGTATGCTGGCACTCCAATTTGACTTTGGAAATCCTAAAGTCATTAGAAATATTCACTCTGTATAGCAAGATATTTTTTTACTGCCTTTGAAAAATGATAGGGATAACAGTTTGCCTCTTTTCTTTCACTGAATTAATCTAAAAGGCTTTCCTGGGATTAAAATACCATGCACTACTGCGTTATTAAGGCACAGGCTTATCCTTCTTTGCTCAAGTCAGTGTTTTTCCTGTCATATATGCATACAGACAGCTTCAGGTGGGTTTTGTTTTAAACATTGGCCTGTGCCACATTCTAATCACCTCCAACAACTGGTGCCTGTTGGTTTTGGAACAACCCATCCCCAAACCAATTTCATTCTCTTTTATCTTGCCTTTAGGATGTATCATTCAACATGAAGCATCTTCTACATGCTATATCTCAAATAATTCATGCTGCTTCCATCAATACTGATCTAAACCACTTATCCATCACACAGATCATCTGTTTGTCAGGCACAATACATACAGTTGTTTTCCTCTGTCATTCCTTAAAAGTCACTAACTATCAAAGCTGCCCAAACATCAACTACAGTCTTTTCCAAGTTAATCACCTTGTTTCTTACTGTAGGCCACAGTGAGGATTAAACTTTTCTTGAAACCAATTAATCCAGACTGTTTTAGGCACTTATCTTAGACAAGCACAACTCTCCCCTTCGCCTCTCCATTGATTATATGGGTACTTAGTTGACTGGTTTAAACCAGATATATATCTTTTAATTATCTTGAGTTCAGTGACAGAGATCTTGCCCTAATAAGCAAAAAAATGTAAGCTATGAAATAAGTTATCTTAGCACAGTCTGCTCCATCAGTATATTTCCTGTCAGCAATTTTATTAGTAAAAAAAATTATATAATATTTTTTAAAAATTACAATTCTCAAAAATAATCAGTATTCCAGAACTATGAGGAAAGTGTTTATCGGTGGTGTTACTATTGGATTTTCTTTTCTTACAATAATGCACACCTGAGAAAACGACCAGGTTACTAGTCACAAAGAGATACTTTACGTTTTTATCACAGTAAGCAGTCAACATTTTGAAAACTGTCTTGTCAGAATGCTTAAATGAACTGATTATTTAAAGTGGGAGTGCTCTGAGTGGGAAGAGTCATCGTGACTGCTCAGTCCCACTTGCTTAGTCTTTAAGTGTAAGTGATCTCAGTGAAGTACCTTCCTGTAATATCATGAGACACAAGTAATCACACAGAGGAGGTTATTTTTGTTATTTTCTATTTACTCGCCTCACTGAAAATGTCACCTAGTCTTTAATTATGTTTTTATTCTTTCTCAAGTTTTCTTCTTAAAAAATTCATAATAGAAGAAATTGGATGCTCTCTTATCCTGGAGATGATAAGTGTTTCTTCTTGTGTGTATTTTTTTATTTTTTTTATTTCCACAGGGTTTTGTAAGGTTAAGATTAACAAGTGCCTTTTCCCCATAGAAGCTAACTGTTGACATCTCCTGCTGTCATGCCTGTGCCAGGCTCAATGGGAATAGTGGGAGCAATGCTTGCACCAGTAGCTGAAACAGTGGCAGAACTGTTTGGCAGAAATGATGCTCAATAAGATACAGTATGATTTCTAGCATTTTCCTTCTTCTAATTTTTAATTAATCAAACAACAGCACTAGTATCATGCTAAGACTGCCTTTTGCTCTTTTCCATACAGATAAATGGCACACTCTGCTCCCAAGAAAGTGTCTCCTGGAGGGGAGAGAGGAAGCAAAAAGTGCAAATGAGAGGCTAACAACAGCAGCTGGCTGGGTGATGAATGGGAGTTTCCTGTCTTTTATCAAAGGAATCGGCAGGCATTCATCCTGATCCAGATTTCAAAAATGCTGTGAATAACACTCAGTAGCTTCCTACAGATGTCTGGAAACAACATTTCACACACACACACACACACACACACACACATGCACGAGCGCACACACACACACATACATCATGTGGGCTTGCACACACACACACACACACATACACTTAATAACTACTTGGCCAATGATTCACCATAACTGAGTTTGCATGGTTCCCTATTTTCATGGAACACAAAATGTAGTTTTGAGGAGCTCCCCTAACTCAAGGATACCACTTGTCCCAGCTGTTTAAATGCACTGCTGAAGGGTGACTGTTGCCTGTGTGGTAGCAGATTATTCCTCCCTTACCTAGAAATGGGTCTGTTCTTGAGGTGCAAGGGTGGGCAGACCTTGTGCTGTCTCACTCTCTGACAGACATTGCTGGTCAAAGAAGATCCTGATTCCTGTTATTGCTGTACAAAATAACAATAAGATGTGCTAGGTGGTGCAGTGGGAGAGGAGTCACTCTGCTTGGATTAAAAAATGTATTATTAGAACTACTTCTGTTATTGGCTTTCAGTTGTTTTCCCTTTGCCAGTGATCATGGAGGAAATAAACCAGATGATTTGGGAGATGCAATTGAATTCTGATAGAAAAACAAAACTGCTTTTACAGCTAAATTGTAAGTGCAGCATTATCATCAAGAGAAGAGGAAAGGAGACTCATGCTTCCGCCACGTTTTCCTCCCAGCAACATAGTGGCTCTAAAATATTGGCACTAATCATGAATTGTGAAGAGTGTCTTAAATTTTCTTTTGCCTAATTCTGGAATGTGGGGTTTTTTATGTTTAGTTGATGTAGGTTATAATAGCTCTAAACTCTAAAAGAACTTCTTACAAGGCTTCATGCTTTTCTATCCTATGAAATTAAACCATGAAGCTAGAGTTCCTAAATTACACTTACCTATATTTGCAAATTAGCAGCTATTTTGCATTGGAAACCTTGGGAAAGGTTATGTTCCATTCATCTCTTGATGAGAAATACATCTTCAGTTGATAAATTAGTTCGTGCAAAGGGCTGTAACGTGAATAAAAAATATTACATAAATCTCACACATTATTTTCATAGTTTTAGGTGCATGATTTAAATGGATGCAATGGCAATTTGTTTTAAAAGGAATCAACAAACTCACTGTCTAGCTAGGATTCACTCATGAAACTTGTTAGTCTTCCCATAACCCCTAGTGCTAGTGCATCTTTTTATAAATGGCCAGAAGCTCAATGTAGGTTCATGTTAAGAGTCCTAAACAAGATTAATGGTAGTGGTTGGACTTGATGATCTTAAAGGTCTTTTCCAACCTTGTTATTCTGTGATTCTGTGATTCTGTGATTCTGTTAGTCAGTGTATTTATTACATGCCACTTGTGTATGTTTTACATCACCTATCTCTAAAATAAATTAATTTAAAGGTTCCAAAGTTAGCAAAGTATTGCTTCCTTTCCTCAACATCTATGTAAATATTTTTCCTGCTGTAGTTCTAAACTTTGGTCATTCTAGGAAACACTTTGTTTTGATATCATGGCAACAAGTTTTTAGGTCTGTTTAGAGAGATTAGATTACAGAAACTAGAAATTAAATAATCTTTGAATCTCTTTCTCACCTTTCTTCACTAACCTTCTCTTGCTTTGTCCTTTTGAAGTGGTTTTATTCCCTTCTCATACAGATTTACTTACTGCAGTAGGGAATAATATTCCTTTTTATACAAAATTAGAGATACAAAAGTCTTCTCAATTGAATGAAATCATGTGATATACACAAGAATAGTTCTTAGTTTTTGCTCATTGGTTAATTTTGAGATAATTATGGTGAAATGTTACAAAATATAATGTGTAGAAAATGTGTTCCTTTAGTGCTTCATTTTTGTTCTAACATTTCCATTAGTTGTCTCACATTCTTGAGAATTTTTTCAAGTGGGTGTTAAAAATCTATGGCAAAGAGAAAGACAGTTGATGACCTTGCCTATAATAAGAATTCAGTCTCCCAGTCCTTTTTCAGTACACAGTTGAATAAGTTTGCACACATATTCATGCCTTAACTAAATGTTGTGCACTGATTACATGCTATTTCATGTTTATAATCAGGACAAGTTCCAGGCCAGAGCTTGGCTACTGGTTTTATTGTAATGAATCTTAAACGTTTTTTCTACATAAATTTTATGAACTTTGGTAAATGGGTGTTGTAGTTTTGCATATCGGGGTCCTGGTGGAGGAGAGGGGCTGCAGGGGTGGCTTCAGCAAGAAGCAGCCAGAAGCTCTCTGCAGGCCCCACAGAGCAAACACCAGCTGGGCTCAAGGCCGGACCCACCACTGACCAAGACCAAGACCATCAGCGATGGTCACAGTGCCTCTGGGAATCAGATTTAGGAGGGAAAACACACAAGCAGCCACTTTTTGCCAGCAGAGAAGAGAGTGAGATGTAAGAAACTGTGCAGGCACCAAGGTAAGGGGAGAGAAAGATGCCCCTGAAGCCTTTGGAGAAACAGGTATCCCCCCGCAGACCATGGAAGAGAATGAGACCCCACCTGCATCCCATGGAGAGCCGCACGCTGAAACATGTGGAGACATACAAGAAGATGCTGTGACTCACATTGGAACAAGCCTGTGGCAGCACTTGCAGCCTGTGGAGAGAGACAGAGACACAGAGAAGAGCTAGAGAGAGAGATCCGTGCTGGAGCAGGATTTGTAGGGGGAACGCTTGTAACTGGGGGGACCAGGCTGGAGCAGTCTGGACCTGAGAGACTGAGAGACATTCTATGATTTATGACTGCACCCCATGGAAGTGACCCACACTGGGGCAGCTGGTGAGGAGCTGAAGCCTTGTGGGAAAGGACTCATGTTGGAATTCGTGGAGGACTGTCTCCCATGGGTGGGACCCCATGCTGGAGCAGGGGAAGGATGTTAGGAATGCCCTCCCACCCCGCCCCGGCTAAGAAGGAAAACAATGCGTGAGGAACTCACAGAAACCCCCATTCCCTGCCCCTCCCTGTGCCACAATCGGGGGTAAGAAGGGAGAGAAATCATGACTAAAGTGAAGTCGGCTAAGAAGGAAGGATGGGAGGAAGGTGCTTTAAGATCTGGTCACACTTCTCATTACCTGACTCTGGTGTCACTGGGTGTGCAGGGCAGTGTCATAAATTAGAGAGTTTTCTTTCCTTTCTTCTGTGTTGAGTCTTTTTTGCCTGTGGCACTGATTGCAGAATGATCTCTCCCTGTCCTTATCTCGACTTCTAAGCCTCTTGATATATATTTTCTCCCCTGTTCAGCTGAAAAAGGGAGTGATAGAGAGGCTGTGGTGGGCATCTGGCCTCCAGCCAAGGTCAAACCACCACAATGGGAAACATCTAATGTACACATGGTAGAAGACTTTTATCAAAAGAGGAAAAATGTCATTTATTAGCATGAAAATCTGCACAACTGACTAACTGCATTTCAAAGGTACTTGTTTGGTAAAACTTCTAAAAGAGAATGGGAAGTGAAAGGTATTTTCATTAAGATGCTGAGATGACAACCAGACATACATGGAATAATCTTTTTCTTTTAGGTAGCAGAAGAAGAAAAGTTAATTCAGGACAGCTGCATTTCCATGGATTTGCATTTATCCAAAGTTCTGAATATTTTTTAATGCTTTCATTAGTGTTTTTCTATGTTTCTATTATATATATGACAACAGATTTTGATTGTAACTGTATTCATGAAAAGATGCCAGGATTGTGCTGTGAAATACATGAGTCATATGCTCACTTTACAGTTCATGCATTGACTTGCAGTAGAAAATCAAAGTCCTTAAAAAAAACCCAACTAAAAACCAAAAACAAACAAACAAAAAAACCCTTAGAGAGCAAGCTCTTTATCCCAGGAGCAAAGACTCTGTCAAAAGGTCCCTCCTGTTTTGCTTTGTCTGCACATGGTTGATTCTGACCTTTATGGAAGTGAAAACATGACTTTCACATCAGGAATTCTTTTGAACTACTGCGACACAGATATTATTTCATAACAAGGCATGAGGGCTTGCAGCCTCTGGCTATGGGTGTACTACACAAGTAATAACATAATTGTTAACTTAGCTAGCTAATAATTTTCTTCCTAAAATCTATGATTACTCTTTTATCCACTTCAGTCTAAATAGGCAGCTACAAGGGAACCTCTGTTTGAGCTAAGCTGGTACAGGAAAGCATCTGAAGATGCCTGGAGTTAATAATTTTTGCAACTGTAATGTACATGTGTACATACATAGACTCTTACAGAATAGACCATCCTTCTCAAATGGTTATGAGCAAACTTCACCAGTGTTTAACAAAACTGATGTGCTGGTTTGGTTCCTACTTTCCATTCCTGCTATAACATAGTTAGGGGTTCCCAAAGACTTGCATGTAGTCTTCCCAGTTTTAGTAGTCAATTTAGTGGCATGATAGGGTATCACATGATGATGACGTAGGTGGTCTTAGATAAAGCCAAATTACAAGCAATACAAGAAAGTCTGTGGTCCTCTTTTACCCTGTTTGCTTGAGCTTTAAGGTTCCGAACTATTTTAGGATGAAACTAGGTATGTATCATAGATGAGGTCCATAGCTTGTTTATTTTTTCCTTGTCAGCTAGCAGTACCATTTCTGCTGTGGTGCACTTGGGAGACTACTGAAGAAAAAACAGAATCCCTACACATCCAAATTGATGCCCTTCTCATTTGTTAAATTGGCATAGCTGGTCCAGATTTGAGCACACAATTGTAAAAACAAAGTCAAAAAGTAATACTGCTTCGTGATGAAGGGGCCATACTGAGGCAGCCATACCAATGTCTCAGAGTGGACAGTATGTTATCAAACAGCAGGTACTACAGTTCTCAGTAAAAAAGATGCTGAGCTGCTGGGCAGCTGTTAGGTAAAGAAACAAGATATTTTAATCAGTAATACATTTATATGCATGCTATGTTACAGGAAATACTTTGTCATTTGCTTCAAAACTGAACTTGGGCATGCCCAGGGATCATATTATGAAGCAGCAGAGTGCTCACTATCCTTTTTTTGCAAGATTAAGTAGCGGTGACTTAGAAGGAAAATCTTATGGTAGAATTTGTCTTTGATGGAACAGAGATGGCCAAAAGCATTCAATATCTGCTTGACATGGGCCCCTTAAGAACTGACTTGTATTTTCATATGGGGAATTGCAGCAAAAATGTGTAGCAAAACAGGATTTCACAGAATCACAGAATTATCAAAGTTGGAAAAGACCTAGATCATCCAGTCCAACCATTCACCTATTACTACTAGCTCCCACTAAACCATATCCCTCAATACAACATCCAGTCTTTCCTTGAACACCCCCAGGGTTGGTGACTCCACCACCTCCCTGGGCAGTGCATTCCAGTGCCTGACTACCCTTTCTGAGAAGTAGTGCTTCCTAATGTCGAGCCTGAATCTCCCCTGGCGCAGCTTGCTACCATTCCCTCTAGTTCTGTCACTGCCTACACGGGAGAAGAGGCCGACCCCCAGCTCACTACAACCTCCCTTCAGGAAGTTATAGAGAGCTATAAGGTCTCCCCTAAGCCTCCTCTTCTCCAGGCTGAACAATCCCAGCTTCCTCAGACGCTCCTCGTAAGGCCTGTGTTCCAGACCCCTCACCAGCTTAGTAGCCCTCCTCTGAACGCGTTCCAGAGCCTCAATGTCTTTCCTGTAGTGAGGGGCCCAAAACTGAACACAGTACTCGAGATGCGGCCTCACAAGTGCTGAGTACAGGGGGACAATTACCTCCCTGCTCCTACTAGTAACACTATTTTTGATGCAAGCCAGGATGCCGTTGGCCTTCTTGGCCACCCGCGCACACTGTCAGCTCATGTTCAGCCGTGCATCAATCAGTACCCCCAGGTCCATTTCCTCCACACAGTCCTCCAGCCACTCCGCCCCAAGCCTATAGCGCTGCCTGGGGTTGTTGTGGCCAAAGTGCAGGACTCGGCATTTGCTCTTGTTGAACCTCATGCCATTGGCATTTGGGCATTTGGGCAGTATTGTCCCAGGGTTTCTATTTCCCACAGCAGGGAAGAAAAAAGCTGATTTAAAGTCTTCAGATCATACATTTTGTCATAAAGGAGACAGTATAGACACTCTGTGCCTTATCCAAAAGTTAATACTGAACATTGCATATTAATATGCTCAGACAAAATATTACACTGTTATCTTGCTGAAATGTACTTTGTTCTCTTGGTTTCTCAAACTGTTAAAATGAGAATTAAGACTATCACATTTTATAAATACTTCCCTATTTCCCTGGATATAACTATTTAATTTTGAGAACCTTCTATTTCAGATAAATGCACTGATTACAATTTAAATGTCAATTATAAGGAGTCTTGTAAACATAATAAAACAGACATTTACACTGTGTTTCACACAAGCACCAAGAGAAGAATTGAACACTATCACAAATCAAATCAGTGACCTCCCTCCAATGTATAATAAAGAAATCAAAAGTGCTTTCAGCCTCAAATGGCCAAAAAGAAAATCAACAAGCAATTACTGCAAACATCCCAGTAGTTGCATGACTCAGTGGTTCATTCAGATTCAGGCCAAGTTGATGCACAATAAAACCCATCTGCTCCAAAATATCATGTAGATCAAATTTAAATTACAGTTTTGCTGCTATAGGAAGCAGCTTTCTCTGATGCTGTGTAGATGACAGTGTGAAATCATACCGGTAGCCAAGAAAAAGAGATTAAGACATGGAAAATTTAAGATAAGGAAATGCAACTTTTTAGTTACAGAGATTTACAAGACCATATTGAAAATGAGACTCAAAGTTAAAAAAAAGGCAAGACATGAAAGGGAAATAGTTTTTTTTTTTTTTTAAAGTGACAGAAAATGAAATTGAGGAACGGAGCAGCGAAAGGAATTGAGAAAGTTCAAAACAGGAGATTCCGTGGTAAATTTAGCATCCTACCTAAAATGAACTTTATAAAATTAAGTTTTGAATCAAATGTAGCTGTAGCTGTATCTACCTGCCATTAAATTTTAATGTAAGTATGTAAGCATGTAAGCATGCTTGTAGAAAAGTGTGAAAGCATTATTTGTAAAAGTAAATGGCAAGAGGTACTAGAAATTAAATATGAGATTTAGTGTAGTGAATTCTTGTTCTAAGGAGTAAGATCTTGTAGCATGTAGTACTTTTTTTTTTTAATATTATATTTTAATATTTTTTTTAATTGTTTGAGTTTTATGCACTCTTTTGGAAGGCCATTCTGTTTCCAGAGGGTTTATTCAGCCTTATGAATCAGGATCACCATGCAGTTTCTGGTTTTGGGGTTTTGTTGGTTTGGTTTTGGTTTTAGTGGTCCTTCCTGTTCTGTGACTACAAAGTGAAAGAGTAGAATTAAGGTATTTTTGTGTCTCTATTTCTCTCTTTATGTTTGTATTCTAAACTCATGTTTCTTCCTGTGCTTATCATAAGGGTGTAGCTAAGAAAAAGATGTCTTAAACCCTAATCTATAGTTAGATGTAATTTATAGCATTTACTAGCCTTGACAATAAAAGAAATGACAAATTAACTGTAAATGATGGAAAGGAAAGCCATATTCTCTCTTGCCTACAGCATAAACCGACTAAAAGTTATTATAAAGCTGCAAGATACAGCATAAAAAAATAACAAGGAGCCCATTCAGTACATTCAAAAACTGTGCAATTCTCTTTACTTCCTGGCTCTATGGTGTCTTTGAAAACTCTTTCCAATTAGTTTCGTTTAATTACTTTGTTGGAGACCTGGCAGAAAGACATGGTGACTGTAAGAGTGTAATATTCAAGATGGGGAATCTTTTGCAGTGACTTTTCTTATTCTCCTCTGGTCTCCCGTTCTCCACACTCACTTGTAAAGGGTGACTTCTTCCCATCAGGGGCAATGCCTACACTGTGGGACAAGCAAAGATCACAGAAAGTGATGCAGACCACGTCCTTCATTTAACTGGGATGTCGCTGAAGCCTAAAACTACCTGCCAGCATGCACATCTCTATATTTCTGATGTTAACTAATGTACAGAGGCTGCTGTGTCCTGGATATCAGCCCAGATAGAAACACTGTCAGGTTACGCATAGATATTCTCTTGACTAATGTCTGCTACAAGAAACAACTTCTTTGACTTCCTCATCTAGATTTATCAACCTTCCACCAAAAGCCAGCCTTTTATTGAGAAACATCTGATGAAGCAGCCATCTCTCTTCTCTCTAATGTACATGTTGTTTGAGTAGACAAGTGAATTTTTTTTTTTTTTTTGAAAGCCTATGAGTTGTCATTATTGGTCACTTCTCCTTTGAGGTTTCATGGAATGCCTATTTTTTTTTCTTCAAGAGATTGAAATAAGAGAGAAGAAATCTCTACTGTATATTTTTTTTAAAAAGTATTACAAAATAACTCACTGGGGAAATTTTATACAGGTATAAATGAAGTACTAACTTATGAACATGCTTAGGAGGAACTTCTGTTAATATTTATGTAAGTCTGTAAAACAGAGCTGTGGATCAAATTTCTCAACCAACAAGTTACACTTTAAAAGAACTTTTCCAAGAGTTTTTACCTCAGTTCATTTCTTTAGTCTTTGCTTCCTCCAAGATCTGACTTAAGCTTACCTAGAGAATCTAGTGAACAGGCTACCATCCACAGCATGCACTGTTATCTTACTGGATTTGACTCTCTCTTTTGCTTTTAATCAAGCTGATTTACTTTGGTAGGCATATTTTGAAGTATTCCTTGAATTTCTAGGAAGCAGTAAAAATAATCTATGCTATGGTGTTCGGTCTCTGTGATTGAGGGTTCTTCACCTTGGTGGCTCTTTTTGCCATTATTGATCATTATGAACTCTGCTGAGCCTCCAAAATATATATTAGAAATTTAAAACTTGTGAGTTACTTCACTTGTGAAGCAATTCATTATAACTACCACCTAACAAAACATTTCAAAAGTTAAATGCACTTCAGCATATGTACTATTATTGTTTTTAGGATTGAATTTAGCTGCGTAAAAATTGCGGCTAGACTTAAAACAATCCATTGAAGAGCAGGGTAGGAGATTTTCTCAGATGTGAGTTTTGCCTGAAATGAGTTTTGAAAGGTTGCATCATGTGGTTTCCCCTTGTAAATATAATATAGTCAGGAAAACTAGTAAACAAAGCAAAGACATGCTTATATTGTGATGAGGGCTTGAGAAAGAAAATAGGAATTATTACATTATTGATTAATTTGAAATTGATTCAGTCCTGTTGTGGTCATTATTTCATTTAATCACTCTAAGACTGGAAAATAATAATAATAATAACAACAGCAATAATAAATCTAATATAAAATTAGTGCATTCTATGGTGGGATACAATAATACACATCTCCAAACCACTTTCCTATGGTGTGCAGAGCTTTTGCTTTTGCCATGATAAAAATATGTCAGTGTTCAAGAAGAGACCCTTGCTACTACTTACTGCAGACTTTTTTGCTGGTGAGAATCCAGGTAGCAAACACTGTTTTGCACAACTGCAAATATGGATGATACTTTTCTTAGTGAATGTAACTTTGAGATTTCTGTATTAATTCCCACATAGCCTGATTACATATCCTCCAGGTTTGTTTTCTGAAGTATAGGAAGTCATGCAGCATGCAATTGCTCTGTTGAAACCCTTCCTTTGGGGCAAGTTAGACTTGACAATAGCCCCTGAAAGTCACCAGCAAATTTGTAATGTTTGCAGATAGTGTTGTAGGGCATACAACTTGAGCTGCTGTATGCTTTCAGCTTGCTGTCTCCCTTACATGGAAAAAGTTGAAAGTAAGACCCTGTAATCAGAAATGAAGAACATATTCAAGGTGATTGCTATAAGCAGAGATGCAGAGATGCATCCTGCAGGGTGAAGTGTAGTGCCAGGAGAAAGCAGAGTCCTTGAAAGGGCAGTACAATGAAGTGAAGTATATTAAGTTCCTCTGCAGCTGCCAGGCAACTTCTTCATGTTTGGAAGAGTCAGACTATTTGTTCCAAGCAGTGCAATCGAAGATCTTCTTAATTCTGGCTTCAGGGAGCTATGATGTGTCTCCTTGCCTTTATCCCTGAGATCTCTAAGATACACCGAAAGGCGTGTCTGAGAGGGCATTAAGTCTGGATGCTTTTGTTACTGAATAAATGTATGGGTGTGTAAATTTATATAGGCATTCATATAAGCACATTATACATATGCATTTACAAATATATATATGCATATGCATATACATACTTGCATCTGTCTATGTATCAGTTAGGAAATTTGAGATTACTGTTATGCAATGTTTGAAAGATTAGCGAATCAGGACACTTTCAACAGATCAATATTTTGTTGACAGTCATTAATATGCTAATGGTTGGCTCTTAATCACTTTTGATCATTATCAATACATGTTCAAAGCAGTCAGTCCTTAACACTTATAACCTGAATTGTATATTCAATTATATATTCAGTGATAAGCCATGAATATGTAACACCAGGGAGCCGACACTGAGTAGTTAGTGTTTATGGTCATTGTTGCCTTGGCCAAGGCAATAGGGTTTCAGAGCTCCTCAATGAGAGAAGACAGATATGAAACAGGCTGTTGCCCTTCTTCCTCATCTCTCTTCTCTCATTGTTGATGCTTTATGGTCCTTGTTGCCTCTCATCTGACCTTGGCATAATGTAGTTATCTTTGGGACCAGGACTTGCTCTTGTTTTGCCAGACATCTTTATTGATTATTCTGCAGGATCCTTCTGGTTCCATCAGACATCTCTCCTGCTCCTTATGGAGGTTTACTTTGGGTTTCATCACACATAATTCTTGCCTGCTATAAATCCTTAACTACTACCAGGTTTTACTGCTTGAACATATTTTCCTGCACCCTGGTTGTGCAGCTATACCACAAATCTTTATTTGCCCCATTGCATCCAAGTATTTTTTGTATATTTATGCTTAGTTGTGTTAAAAAATTGTTAGCAATATAACAGTATTAGAGAATTCTTATGTACAGTCACAGATCACCATGTTTTAGTGTGCTTATGTCTGGGTTCAAGACAAGCATGCTTACTGTACATTGTTTGGTTTCAAACTCCATGGGGTGCTACAGGCTTCTGTTACATTTTCCTGTGAGAAACTCTGCTTTATACAAAATTTGGGGTTCAGTCTTAGAGACAGAACCAGACCAGGTTTAACTGGACAAGATGTTGGTTTGCAATTGGTTTTAAATGTCAGTGAATCAGGCTTTGTTCTGTTTTGTCTTAAATTAACCTTTACTTTGCAGGACTGTGAGATCAAACATAATGATATTGCATTAGCAGACAGGAATCATAAAGGAAGCCAGTCACACGTGAGTGATATTTACTTCTGTAGCTTCGGGGGATTGGTCTGAATACAGAACAAGACATAGACAGTGTAAATTGTGATAAGTAAATTCAGTTCAAGGACTTGTGACTAAAAATGTAAAGTAAAATTTATTGCACATGCAAAAAACCAGAAAAAAATCACTTGTTTAAAACCTATTTTTTTTTAACAAAATAGTCAAAGAAAATTATAGTCCTTTTTGGATGTAGATACATGAAGTGCACGATGAATTTGGGAAGTTACTGGAAGTGATTGCTGGATTTATTTACTGAATTTGTTTTGCTGAATTTAAGCTATTGGGTATTACTCCTTGGTGTATGAGCTTGTACTTAGCACAAACAAAAGTAAGCATATATGCCCCCAAATAGATTTCCCGGTGATAAATTAGGTACTCCTACTTTCTACAGAGTGAGCAAAGAAGGTCAGTTTCCCAAGAAAGTAATAGAATTTATTAGCATAGATGACGAGACACAAGCTAGCAAGGGAGATGCTGCCTGGCTGTCAGGCACCTAATTGGAGCTGTCTGAGACCCCAGTGTTCAGAGCCTGCTTCCCAAACTGAGCTGCCTAAGGAAAGAGTGGTGTGGTTAGACCTGGCTTTCTGACAAGAAATCTGGACTGTAGCATCCACCCAAAACCAGAGAGAAGAAAAGCAGGTTCCTGGCTCTGCTTTGTTCCACAGTTCTCTATGTTGATGGTTTAAACAGAAAGTAATGATTGAATTGGAGGAAAGGGGAAGAAAATTATGAATGCTGGGGTCAAAGGTAGACAGTTATTCTGGGGTCTAGACCAAGGATCTAGATAATCAATGAGCTAAAGACCCAGTTGTCTCTTCACTCCAGTACTTAACTACTTAAGGTTTAGAGGCAAGACCTAGGATAATGTCTGTTGTTTTCTTGGGTTGCTAGTTCATAAAATTAATTCTGATGTTTATCTAATGACTGTAATATAATACATAAATAATTCAGGGAAACCAGGACTCCTAAAGTTCAATGGAGGGGTGGCCTACTTCTTTACGTAGCAAGACTCAGTATCAGCCTGATGATCTGCAGTTTCTAAAACCAGAAAGTCTGTGGTAAAAATAAACCAAACAAATAAATAGATGTAGTTCAGTAAGAGTGTGCTTTCCTGTAAGTGTATTCTAGTCTCAGATGAGATATCATTATATAGAGATTTGAAAAGTGTTGAAGCGGGCACATAGCCATTTACAGCATTGCTGTGATTAACATAATAGGCTCTGATGTGAGGTGGCATTTTTGAAATGAAGAACAATAACCCTTGAGTGTTGCTTCAGGGCTTCCAGAGTGACACTAGCTCCCCTTCAGTGAATGAGTAGCATGGATTCCAGACATGACAGCCTCTGCTCTTTCTTCAACCAACCCAGGAGCATTATCATGTTCTCTTCAGCTTCAGCTTGTTCCCACTCATATGACAGTACACACTCCTACCATGATGAAAACTCACATTTTTTTTGTGTGGATGAATTTCAAGACTGTTATCAAGGCTTGCTGTGAAATAATCTGGGTTTCAGAGCTGGGTAGTAAGAGCAGCATAAGCCCTAAGTGCTCTGATTTTCTTCCTCAAACACTTGCTCTGAATGACACTTGGGGAGGGAATGATTAAAAAAAGTGATACAGAGTTCATTAGTAAAAACAAAACTATGTGGTGGCTGTTTTTGACCTAAACCAAGTTTTATGTCACCATACTAAAGTGTTTTACAAAAAAATGATATAATGTTTAAATACCAAAGGGAAAAAATACTATCTTTTCCCTGCTTTCATTCAGGTACTACCCTGAGGAAACTTGCTTGTGGTTTTCAAAGCCTCACAGTTTACCTAAAGGCTCAAGAGAGAAAGTTCAGTAACTGTTCAGCTCAGATAAGCACTGTAGAGCCTAGCTGCCTATGTAAACCTGATTAAGACGTTTCAGGCATTTGGAAATCCACTCTGTGCCTTCATTACCTGATGTTTCTTTGTTCTTTGTGACACCTGAGCATGCTTCTGGCACAATGCACTCCTCCCTCCGTCCTTTCCCTTGACTGCTCAATGCAAGCAATCCCAGCAATCTGCAATCACCTCTTGCCTGTGACAGATGCCCTCCAAAAAAATTTTATTTGTAGAAACGCTTTTGGGTCTCATTGGGTAGAAGAAATTTAGCTCTCATCTTAAGAGTTTACTTTCAGATTTGCTTAATGACTAAAAATTCTCCTGACTTGAACGCATTAAAATTAATGCTTAACCCTGCATGGAAGATACCCATTCTCAGTCATATGTGATTCCTTTGAGATTACAGTTCAGGTGCTATCTCTCAAAGTCAGCAAGTAGGTTAATATTAGCTCTTCTAAAATGTGTCGTGGTGCCATTTTTCCCTTTGGATATTGTTTGTGGCTATTGGTTAATTTGTCAGTTAAGAAGTCCTGTTTGAATGTTTCATAATTTTATCTATTTAGCTATTTTAGCTAACATACATCATACCGCTATAAAGTGTTTCCATTTGCCTCTTTATCCCATGTTACGGTTTGTTGATTAATTTACTAAATAAAACTAAGTCCTGCTAGGAGCAACTGGACTACTAGCTTCTGTTCAACTTCTCTGTTGGTTGGTCAGTGCCTTAAACTAAAGACATAAATGGAAGGGTAACCTGTAAGAATGGGTGAAATCAACCTGATCCTTTAACAAGGATCTCAACTTTGCAGTATCCTTCAATAGAAGAAATCACATGCTATGTCATGACAGAGGGACTGTGTGGTGGGTTAACCCTGTCTGTAGGCCAGGTACCTATCAAAGCCACTCTATCATTCCCACTTCTCAGCTGGACAGTGGAGAGAAAATACAATAAAACTCTAGTGGGTTGAGATAAGGATAGGGAGAGATCATTCACTGTCGAAGGCAAAACAGACTTGACTTAGAAAAAAACCCATCTAATTTATCACCAAGCAAAAGAACGTAGAGATAATGAGAAATAAAACCAAATCTTAAAACACCTTCTCTCACCCTTCCCTTCTTCCTGGGCTCAAATTTATTCCCAAATTTTCTACCTCATCCCCCTGAATGGCAAATGGGAATGGGGAATGGGGAAATGGGATTTTGGTCAGTTCATTCTGTGTTGTCTCTGCTGCTCCTTCCTCCTCAGGAGTAGGACTCCTCACACTCTTCCCCTGCTCCAGCGTGGGGTCCCTCCCATAAGACACAGTCCTCCACAGACTTGTCCAATATGAGTCCCTTCCATTGGCTACTTTTTGAACTGCTCCAGCATAAGTCTCTTTCACATGGTACCGACTTTCAGGAACCTACTGCCCTAGTGCGGATTCTGCACTGGGTTCCTGCCAACAAACCTGTTCCAGCATGGACTCCCCACATGGTCACAGAACTCCTTTGGGTGAATCTGTCTGCTCTGGTGTGGACTCCTTCATGGCCTGCAGGGGAATCTGCTCCAGTGCTGGGAGCACCTCCTCCTCATTCTCACATAGTCTTATTTTCTCTGTTTGCAAAAGCTGCCTCCACGGTAGTTTTTTTACCTTCTTAAATATCTTATCACAGAGGTGCTACTACTGTCACTGATGGACTCAGCATTAGCCAGTGGTGGGTCCATCTTGGCACCAGATGGTATGGATTTTGTTGGACCAAGGGGAAGTTTTTCAAGAGGGAGGTTTCTTGAAAAGCCACCTCTGTAAGTCCTCCCTCTGCTGCCTAAAGCTTGCCACACAAACCCAAAACAGTCTTTCAGGGTACATGATAGTACGATAGTGTTTGATGTCTATGAGTTTTGCTACACAAAATCTATGGTGCAGCACTGCAGGTTTGTTATTTCATCTAGAGGAGCTCCTTCCGGGAAGGTTTCCTGCTAGGGTGATTCTTCCTCATATGTTGTAATGAAACATGCTTAGATTCTCTCTTCCACCCTCATCTCCTTTTCTCTCAGTCTATCTCAATTTGGGACCTCTTATGTAAAATAAAAATGCCAGCTGTTTCTGGCACATGGGGTCATACATCAAGAGAAGGTGTGCTACCAGGACACGATATACATACACCGTGGGGAGACAGGAGACAGAAGATGTGTTCAGGGAAATGATTCAATCTCAGATTTTCTGTGGGCATCTTACTGCTATTAACCACTGACCCTTAATTCTAATATATAAGAAACTGTCAACTTTGATACCAGAAGAATATGCTCAAGTTTAAAAAAAAAAAGGCAAAAATACCCATGTATTTAAGGCCAGTTTTATATTGCATTTTTAAATAAACAGGTAACAAAACAAGAATCTGTGTTGCATATTTGAAGACTGGACTGAGTGCCAAAAATAGTCCTTTGCAATGGTTCATGGGGCTAATAAGTGGATAAATTATAGAATCTGCCAGTAATGACTTCAAAAAACAGACTGTGCATAACAAAGAAGTAGCAATGTATGAAAAATGTACCTGTCAAATCTGTTATTATATGGATATTTGACATCAGTCTTGCATAAAAGAATTTTCAATTGGTATTGCTAATTAGAAATACAGTAAAAAGGTCTGTAATATTCAGTATGTCTTTATTAATTGTCATGAGCTTGTCATCTTGTTTATATCTTTACCTTATTTGTGGATTTTAAAAAATGATAAGACTAGAAAGAAGTTATTAAAGTGACATTATGATCAAAAGACTCAGTTTTTTCTATTGTGAGACAACAATTAGTAAGTTATCCCATGGTTAATCCATTTTCTTTAAATAGTGGTTATCAAGGAGTTAAATGCTATACAGGATATATAATCAAGATACAGATTTTCAGGGACCCTTTGAAAGAAAAAAATGATTAGCTTTCTTTTCATAGGAAAATTAAAATATAAGCCTACAGCTACGCAAAATACTGCCTTTCCTCCACCACCTCCCACCCCCCCACACACACACCACTTCCCCCCCACACTGTATAACTTAATGCTTCATTGATAACTGGGATTTGATGAGATGCATCCCTGAGTCCTGAAGGAATTAGCTGATGTAGTTGCCAAGCCACTCTCCATGATATTTGAAAAGTCATGGCAGTCAGGTGAAGTCCCCAGTGACTGGAAGAGAGGAAACAGCCAGTTTTAAAAAGGGTATGTAGGAGAACCCTGGGAACTACCACCCTGTCAGCCTCACCTCTGTGCCTGGGAAGATCATGGAACAGATCCTCCTAGAACCTATACTGAGGCACATGGAGGACAGGGAGGTGATTCAAGACAGTCAGCATGGCTTTACTAGGGGCAAGTCCTGCCTGACAAATCTAGTGACTTTCTACAATGGAATAACTGCATCAGTGGACAAGGGAAGAGCTACAGATCTCTTCTATCTGGATTTCTGCAAGGCCTTGGAGACAGTTCCCCACAACATCCTTCTCTCTCGGTTGGAGAGACATGGATTTGAGGGGTGGACTGTTCAGTGGATAAAGAATTGACTGGATGGTCACATCCAGAGGGTGGTGGTCAATGGCTCGAAGTCCAGATGGAAGACAGAGACAAGCAGTGTTTCTTATGGGTCTGTGCTGAGATTGGTGCTGTTTAATATCTTTATTAATGATATTGACAGTGGGGTTGAGTGCACTCTCAGCAGGTTTGCTGATGACACCAAGCTGAGTGGTGAGGTTAATGTGCCAGAGGGATGGGATCCCATCCAGAGGGACCTGAACAGGCTGGAGAAGTGCACCCAGGTGAACTTCATGAGGCTCAACAAAGCCAAGTGCAGGGTCTTTGACCTGGGTTGGGACAACTGTCGTTATCCATGCAGGTTAGGAGATGGTGTGCTTGGAAGCAGCCCTGAGGAAAAGGATTTGGGAATACTCATGTATGAGAAGCTGGACATGATCTACCAATGTGCATCTGCAGCCCAGAAGGGCAACTGCAACCTGGGCTGCATCAAAAGAATTGCAGCCAGCAGATTAAAAGAGGCGATTCTGCTCCTCTACTCTGCTTGTGAGACCTCACAGAATCACAGAATTGTAGGGGTTGGAAGGGACCTCAAGAGATCATAAGGTCCAACCCCCCCTGCCAAAGCAGGTTCCCTAGGACAGACTGCACAGGTAGATGTCCAGACAGGTCTTGAATATCTCCAGATAAGGAGACTTCACAACCCCCTGGGACACGTGTCCCAGGGCTCTGTCACCCTCACTGTGTAAAAGTTCTTCCGCATGTTGGTGCGGAACTTCCTGTGCTCCAGCTTGAGGCCATTGCCCCTTGTCCTGTCCCCACAGATCACTGAAAAGGGGCTGGCCATTTCCCCCTGTGTCCCACACTTGAGCTATTTATAAATATTAATGAGATCCCCTCTTAGCCTTCATTCTCAAGGCTAAAGAGCCCCAGCTCACTCAGCCTTTCCTCATACGAGAGATGCTCCAGGCCCTTAATCATCTTCGTAGCCCTTCTCTGGACTGTCTCGAGGAGATCCCTGTCTGTTTTATACCAGGGAGCCCAGAACTGGACACAACACTCCAGGTGGGGCCTGACCAGGGCACGGTAGAGGGGGAGGATTACCTCCTTCGACCTGCTGGCAGCACTCCTTTTGATGCAGCCCAGGATCCCATTGGCTCCCTTAGCCACCAGGGCACACTGCTGGCTCATGGCCAACCAGTTGTCCACCAAGACCCCCAGGTCTTTCTCCACAGAGCTCTTCTCCAGCAGGTCATCCCCAGCCTGTACTGATACTGACGGTTATTCCTCCCCAGGTGCAAGACTCTACACTTGCTTTTATTAAACCTCATCTGGTTTCTCCCTGCCCAGCTCTCCAGCCTGTCCAGGTCTCGCTGGATGGCAGCGCAGTGTTCCTGCGTGTCAGCCACCCCTCCCAGCTTTGTATCATCGGGTACTTGCTGAGGGTGGATGCTATTCCCTCATCAAGGTCGTCAATGAATATATTAAACAGGACTGGACCCAACACTGAGCCCTGGGGAACACCGCTGGTTACACATCTCCAGTCAGACTCTACTCCACTGATCACCATCCTCTGAGCTCAGCCTGACAGCCAGATGATAGAGAGCAGCTCATCAATCACCTCTGCCAGCTCCTTCAGCACACATGGATGCATCCCATCAGGGTCCATGGATTTGTGTGCATTGATCTCTTTCAGATGCTCCTGGACCGCCGCCACCTCAAACAGAGGAAAACTCTTCACTTCCCAAACCCTCTTTCTTTCTTCCAGGGTCCAGGAGTCCTGAGGGGGAGTCTTTGAAGTGAAGACTGAAGCAAAGAAGGTGTTCGGTATCTCCACCTTCTCAGCATCCCCTGTTATCAGCACACCCGCCTCATTCAGCAGGTGACCCATATTATCCCTAGTCATCCTCTTACTATTCATATACCTAAAAAACCCCTTTTTATTATCCTTTATGTCCTTTGCCAGTTACATTTCCAGGTGGGCTTGAGCCTTCCTAGTTGCATCCCTGCAGGCCCTGACAACATTCCTATATTCTTCCCAAGTACTCTGACCCACTTTCCACAATTCATAGACCTCATTATATCCCCTTCCCACTTCCTACCTAGTTTAAAGCCCTGTCAATGAAGCCTGCCAGCTTTTGAGGACTTCTTCCCTTTTAGAGACAGGTGACAACTATCCGCAGACATCAGGTCAGGTGCTGAGTAAACTGCCCTGTGATTGAAAACCCCAAAGATCCTGAAGTGGCACCATCCCCTCAGCCACTTATTCAACACCTCTACTATCTTAGCCCACTTCATGTTCTTCACTGCCCCAAATGGGATAGAAGAAAACACCACTTCTACTCCTTTTCCCTCAATGAGCCTCCCTAAACCCCTGAAGTCTCTTTTGATACTTTTCAGGCTTCTCTGAGAGATTTCATCACTGCCTGCCTGAAAAATGAGTAATGGGTAATAATCAGAGGGGTCAACCAGATTCGGGAATTTTCTAGCATGTCCTTGGCCCACGTCCCGGGAGGCAGCACACGTCCCTATGGGTAGGGTCTGGTCTTCATATGGGGCCTTCTGTTCCCTTGAGAAGGGAATCCCAACCAAAATCACCTTTCTATCTTTCCTGGTGGAGGCAGTCTTGAGGCACAAAGTTGACTTCCTCACTCTTGGTGTCCTCTTAGGGGGATTGTCCCCCACTTTCCCATTTGCCTCCTCTTCAACTCCCAGCACCTCAAACCTATTGCTTAGGGGGACCCGGGGAACCAAGGTAGGCAGGGAGGAGGTTTTCCCACAGTGCCGAGCTGGGACTATCTTCCAACCCTCTCCATCTTTCTGGTGTCCCACTTGTCCCCATTCAGCCTGATAGGGCTGGGGCTCCATCAGTTTTTGGGGAAAATCTCCCTGGTGACTTTTCCTCTGGCATGCCAGGGAGTTACTCCACCAATCAATCTCCCACTCGCACTCCCTAATATTTCTCAGTCTCTCCACCTCTTCCTTGAGCTCTGCCCCCATGGTGAGCAGATCTTCCACCTGCTCACACCTCACACAGGTGGAATTGCCACCACCATCTGCTGGCAGGAGCAGGCTCAGGCACTCCCTGCAGCCAGAGACTTGCAGGGCCACACTCCTGGGCAGACCATCGGTCTGGGTCGCCGTGATCTCTATGGGGCGAGCCCTCTGTCTGGTGTAGACCATGGTAATCTGTGGTTTTGGAGACTGCCAGTAGGTGAGACAGTCCTCTGGATGATGAGAGACAGAACCTACCTGCCAAGCCACACAAGCTACAATGTCAGCAGTGTGTACGTGCAGACATCCCTGAGGCTTTTTCAAGGCGGAGGGCGGTGCTGTGGCCACCGTTGCCCTGGCAACCCCTATGCCATGTCAGCCTCTCTCCCGATAGAGCTACAGCCTGCTGCAGGGTCTCTCTGAGTCCTGGCAAGGCAATCACCCGAAACTCCCCTGTACCTCAAGATCTGTCACTGTGGCTCTGGCTGCGCCAGCTCCAAGCAGTCGACCTCGTGGACAGGCTCACCTGGACTCACCTGGACTACTGTGTCCAGCTTTGGAGCCCTCAGCACAAGAAGGACATGGACTTGTTGGAGCTCATCCAGAGGAAGGCCACAGAAATGTTCAAAGGGCCAGAGCACCTCTCCTGTGAAGACAGGCTGAGAGAGTTGGGCTTGTTCAACTTGGAGAAGAGAAGGCTCAGGGGGACCTTCTAGTGACCTTCCAATACCTGAAAGGTGCCTATAGGAAAGCTGGGGAAGGAGATATTCATGATGGCATGTAGCAATAGGATGTGGGGTTGATTGAATGATATATAGTAATACTGGATAGATTAATCTTTAATATTAGGAGAATAGAAAGTATTTGTGCATTTTGGATTTTAGCGTATGGCTAAAGCCGTTTGAGAAGTTTTCTTAGAGTAGCTATAAAATTTAACCATAACAGTGAAACAGCCTTGAAGATAAAGAAAGTGGAGATAAATAATAAATAATGAGACCAAAGACTAATTAAGAGACAGAGTATATCTTGTTTTCAGCTAAAAGGGGTTGATAACTAGTTTGTGCAGGAATATATTTTTGAGCACAGATATGTGTTTTTGAGACTTGGAAAAAACTATAAAGAGCATGCACAGAAGGAAAAGGTAAAAAGTTTATTGAGATGAAGATGTCCAGCCTTCATCCCTGAAGACCACCAGAAGACCCCCTGAGTGTCACTGAGCATGCCCTATCTGGGAGGAGTTAATGTAAATTACTTACTGGAAATAATTGCATAACCCTGCATTTTCTTAGAAATATAATGCATCTGTATAGTTAATCTGTATCAACATGAGAAATTTTGCTTTAAATGGTGCATGCATTAGGAAAAGCAATCCCCTGTGTGCCCAGAACAGCAATAAAGAATACTGGCTCAATAGTCACCGAGGCTGTTGACTTTTGATTCCAGCTTTTCGAGACTTCCAGGTAAAAGTTTTAAACTAGATAAGGAGAGATTTAGGTTGGATATTAGGGGAAAAAGTCTTCAATATGAGGGTGTTAGATCACCGGAATAGGTTGGCCAGAGACGTAGTGAGGCCCTATCCCTGGAGATATTCAAGGTCAGGCTTGATGGGGCTGTGAGCAATGTGATCTAGTTTAGATGTCCCTGCTTACTGCAGGGGCATTGGACTAGATTACCTTTAAAAGTCCTTCCCAGCCTAACACATTCTATGGTTCTGTGATAATGAATGCCTATTATGTTAGGCAGATTTCATACTTATTTCTCTTTCTGCTAGAGCAGTAACATTCTATTTGACTACAGTGGGGTTCATATCAATTACCATTACTGAGTTTACACCTAAGGATTTTACTTCTATTGTGTAAATATGACTGGTCAAAAAATGTTCTTCCATCTTAAAATTAAAAGAAACAAAATGCTGAAAATGGAGATTTATAGGTACGTAGGGATATTAGTATTACAGCTAGTGTTGGGATTGGGTCTATTTTTTCAGTCTTGTAAAAAAGGAATAAATGAGCTACAATGTGAAACATTAGAAAAAGTGGTTTGGAATGAAAGTTAAGGTTTCTCTCAATTTTGAGATAAATTAGTATATGCGAGGCGGTTTGGTGAAAACTATTCTTACATTACAATATCTCTGGAGAAATTGAGGAAGTCACTAACCTTTATAGTAGAAATCTTAAGATGTACAGATTCACAATGTCTTTTTGATTTCTTTCTAAGAGTGTAATTTTGGTTTCAATAGTGCAATTTTAAGCTACAAGTTCTTTGTGATCTCTATTTCACACCATGTATGTGTTACATACGTCTTTGTCAGAAACATGGACAATGTGATTGAGTGTACCCTCAGCAAGTTTGCAAATGACACCAAGCTGTGTGGTGCAGTCAACAGAGTTGTCACAGTTTTGTGCAGCTGGGTGCTGGGAGAGAATGGGGGCTGCAGAAAATGGCTGCTGTAAGGAGCAGCTAGAAGCTCTCTGCAGGCCCCGAATTGTAAACATTGACTGTTTCAAGACCAGAAACAGAAAACCTGCTCTGGCATAGGTCTCTCTCCATGGGCTGCAGGTCCTGCCAGGTTTCTTAGATCTTCTCACTTCCTTCTTTGGTGGAAAAAAGTAATTTTTTCTCCTAAATGTGATTCCTAGAGGCGCTATGACCGTCGCTGATGGGCTTGGCCTAGCTCAGTGGTGGGTCTGGTTTTGAGTTGTCTGGTGTTTACTCTCTCTCAAGCCTGCAGAGAGCTTCTAGCTGATTCTTGCAGAAGCCGCTCCTGCAGTGCACAAACCACCCCCCCCCCACCCCGCCCCCAGCCCCACTCCACCAGAACTTTGCCATGCAAAACCAGAACACGTGTATAACACATAGATTTAAATTTAAAATAGCTGTTGAGTTTATTACTGCAGTACTGCCTAAGGATTTGAAGCACAACTGGGGACTTTCTGCATTGATGAATAAATAGGTAACAGAATATTCTATATCAAAAACATCGCTAGATGTCTAAGTAATAACCCACTTCCTACGTGCAATCTAGTGGCATTACGGACTGAGACTCCTTCAGTCTAGATAAACACTTCCACTATATAAATATAAATCAGAAAAAATGCAAGAAGGAAATAAAGGCAACTGATTTGCCCAGAGTATTGAAGAAGATGAAAAATTGGCTTCTTTCTCAATGTACTATCTGATAATTGCCTTCCTGACAGGTAAGAACTTTTCTATGAAAGGCAGTAAAATAACTGCAAGGGAAGGAGGGAAGATTCATATTGCTCACTTCTGAATACTTCATATAAATATTCAAATTAACATGCTAGTTTTCCTATTTTATATTTTTTTCTGGTTAGTACATACTATGTTCTAGGGAATCTAATTCAAAGTGAGAGAGTAGTCCTGTCATTGCTATCTGTTTAATTTGGGCTCTAGAGTTTATGGAAACACTCTTGTGACTGACTTGGAGACAAGGATTTATATCCTCAGCCTTCTGAAATATCTGAGTGTGTCATAATATGTACCAAAATTAGATTTTTTTTTGCATGAATTCTGTAGTATATTTTGAGTAAGATATGCCACATTGATGGCCATGATTGTTACTGAGGATCAGTTAAAGGTTTGTGGAGATATTCCTAATATTTTGTCCAGGAGTTCCTCTCACATGAATTCAACATTCCAGATCTGAATTTGGAAAACTGTAAACGTAAACATGTTTTAACAGACAGTGTGTCAATTTCCTTATAGCAAGGAAACATAGAGGGATGAGATGAAAGGCTGTCCCTTGTGTTTAGCTACTACAGATTGGAACAATCCCTAGATAATCTGAGAACAATGTCTTCTCTTCTGGTGTTTGGATTCCTTGAATTGAAGCAGTGAGAGGAATCATAGAATCACAGAATGCTTTCGGTTGGAAGTAACCTTAAAGGTCATCCAGTTCCAAGCTCCCTGCAATGAGCAGGGACACCGTCCACTAGATAAGGTTGCCCAAAGCCTCATCAAACTTGGCCTTAAACACTTCCAGGGATGGGGCTTCCACAACATCTCTGGGCAATCTGTTCCAGTGCCTCACCACCCATGGAGTAAAGAATTTCTTTCTAATGTCTAATCTAAACCTTCCTTCTTTCATCTTGAAGCCGTTAACCTTTGTCCTATCAGTACGCTCCCTGACGAGTAGTCCCTCTCCCACTTTCCTCCAGGACCTCTTTAAGTATTTGTAGGCTGTAATTAGGTCTTCCTAGAGCTTTCTTTTCTACAGGCTGAACAAGCCCAATTCTCTCAGTCTATGATCAGATGAGAGATTTTTAAGCCCTCTGATCATCTTTGTGGCCCTTGTCTGGACTTGCTCCAACAGCTCCATGTTCTTCTTATGCTGGACACTCCCAGAGCTGAATGCAGTACTCCAGATGAGGTCTCACAAGAGCAGAGTAGAGGGGCAGAATCATCTCCCTCGACCTGCTGGTCACCCTGTTCTTGATGCAGCCCAGGACATGGTTGGCCTTCTGAGTTGCTAAGGCACACTGCTGGCTCATGCTGAACTCATCATCAGTCAGGACCCCCAAGTCCTTTTCCTCAGAGCTGCTCTCAATCCATTCTCCTCCCAGCCTGTAGCTGTGCTTAGGATTTCCAAGACCCACATACAGGACCCTGCATTTGGTTGTCTTGAACTTCATGCAGTTCACATGGGCCCATCTCTCCAGCCTGTCAAGGTCCCTCTGGATGGCTTCCCTTCCCTTCAGCATGTCGACCTCACCACACAGCTCGGTGTTTTCAGCAAACTTGCTGAGATTTTGCCAGTGAAGACTGAGGCAGAAAAGTCATTACCTCAGAATATAAAACACAAACACATTTACACATTTTGTAAGTTTTTCAAGCACAGCAGCAAAAATGCATTTCCAACTAAAATAAACCATTTAATCAAGTGGAAAAAGCTTTTGGGTAGAAATTGACAGAAATGTCAGAAACCTGTTAGTGTATTTGCCTACTAATGCTTCCCTTATGAGCTCATAATGATAACTGAAAGAAAGCAAGAGCAATGGGAAGTGAAGTCCCAGGGATGGTGATTTTACTTGTTGTCAGTAACAGTGCAGGTTATTTTCCTAAAAAGGAGAACAAAGAAAAAAATGGAGAAATTGGTATAGTAGCAAAAAAGACAAACAGAAGTCATCATCAGACTTCTTCACAAAGTGATGTTCAGGACCTTGCTGCTTTGTACAGAAATGGCTGTATAGGCTCCAGTTGCACTTCAGAGTGTCTGGAAATCACTTAGACCAGCAAGAAAAGTGGGGCACCATTGATGCTGAGAATCACAATCTATATGCTGGCCCTCGAAGGTATAGCATGCCATATCCAAAATAAGTGTATATTTCTCATCAGGTTTTATAATCATATCAGTTTACGAGTCTACTGAATCAAAAAATAGAGAGAGTAGAATATCCTATGATATGACATAAACTACAACATATGCCATGAATGGGGCATATGTTCAAAGCCTTCTAGACTCATATTTCTCTAGTGTAACTGAAAGAGATTCATGATGAATAGTTTCTCTCAGAAACACCAGAGACTTGAAGAGATAAAGAATATGCCTGTTTCTCTTCAATATCTCTATGTCACCACTGAGAGAAGTAGTGTCACGCCATGGGATTAGATGTTACAGGTTACCTTTTTGAAAAGCACATTTTTAAATTTCATTTACTGATTCATCTGCTATTACTGCTAGTAACGTGCAAATTCCAATAGCGTCCTAGTCAGGCCTTGAAGGACTGTATGTGAAGTAGCCATCAGCTTCCAAAGAAGATATCTAACTCTACTAGGAGCATGCACAGATCCCTAGGGTGTCTTTTGACTCATTTTTCATCATTATTATTGGTAAAAATGCTGCTGACTTCTGTCTTTTCTAGAAGGTAACAATAGTTTCCAGATACTTCTTGTGTTCATTACTGGATTATTGTTTATGAAGATGATTCTGAATACAAAGTGGAAGTTTTACATTGTACAGAATCTATGTGCCTTCTCAAGAGTCTGTAAGCATAGGTATGTGAAAGTTAAATATTATACTGATAACCAGCCAGCTTCTGAGATGAATTTAGGATAGCAAGATGTGAGGAGTGCCTGAAAAAGCCAGTGAGGTACAAAAAGCCAGTGAGGCAGCTATTTCTGTGAGGAGTGGAAAGTTTGAGTACTATGTCTGTAAAAAGAACCCTAAAACAAACATGGAACAAAAGGTGTATATGTATTCCTGTTAGAAAAAATATCAATACATGGTATTCCAAGCATATGGGAAATATTCTTTACAGACCTCATTAGAATTTAAAGGTGCCAGTTCCAATTCAATTTTTAAAATGCAGAAATTAAATGTTGCCTCTTTAGTATTTCTTCTGCCTTTCACTGTCTATGTAGCATGTTGGAAATGTTGTAGACAATGTAAAGATGAGTTTTTTTCCATAGAACCCATAATGATGGCTAAGTGCGCTACTAAGGTTCTGAGATTGTGTACTTCAGATTTAGCTGACTAAAAGTTGTATGCTGCAGTGCTAAGGTACTTTCATGAGTGTACCATGAGGTTTAAGGAACAGAGCAGCATAAAACTCTGAGATCTATTCTTGACCAAGGTTATAATCAACTGCCTGGGTTGGGAGAGCATGTCATTTTACTTTATAGGTTTTTAGAGATATTTCCTGGTTTTGTTTTGTTCAATTCTGGGTTTTATTATTGTTCAGTGAAACTCTGATCTTTATTAGACCATTCTGTTAAATTGTCTTCCTGAATTCCCTAGCTCTTAACAAACAACTGCCCTTCTTAAAATATTTTTCCAGTGTTGTGGATATTGCCTCTTCTCCCTGCTGTGTTGTATTGAATTGCTTTTTTGATTTAGTAATGGTCTACATTAATTCAAAAACTCCCTTTGGTGTTAGTGGCTAGAATGAAGCAGCACACCAGCTGAGATATATCACTGTATATATACATAAATATATATATATATGTTTGAAATCCAGACTTTAAATCAATAAGGAGGCAGTAGAACTAAAGATGATGGTTATATAGCTTAGTACTGCAGTATGAAAAAATAAAACCCATTTATTCCAATGTCAATCTATGATCTGAAGATGACTGTTTATTACTAATAGTACCTTATTATGCACTGTGAAGAAAGTACCTGACAGATGGGGCTTACTAGCATGAGCAAGTGGAATTTGTCTCAAAGTGAGAAGTCTACTCTGTAATTATCCCTAATTCACATCTGCAATTGACCATACAGACCTGACTAATTTACTGGACAGATGTTGTGGTTTTGCATGGCTGGCTTCTGGTGGAGGGGTGGGGGGAGGGGGGTTAAGCCGCAAGGGTGGCTTCTGCAAGAAGCAGCCAGAAGCTCTCTGCAGGCCCCACAGAGCAAACACCAGCTGGGCTCAAGGCCGGAGTCATTGCTGACCAAGGCCGAGCCCATCAGCGATGGTCACAACACCTCTGGGAATCACATTTAGGAGGGAAAAACCACAAGCAGCCACCTTTTGCTACCAAAGAAGGGAGTGAGAAGATATAAGAAACTGTGAAAACACCAAGGCTAGTGAAGGCAGAGCGGAGGAGACGCCCCAGATACCAGAGAGAAAGACTTCCTGCAGTCTGTGGAGAAACTCATGGTAAAGCAAGCTGTCTCCCTGCAGCCCATGAAAGATGATGGGGAGCAGAGACCCCACCTGCATCCTGTGGAGACGCTTCACTCTGGAGCGGGTGGAGACATATGGAAGACTCTGTGACCCACATTGGAGCAAGCTCCTGGCAGGACCTGCACCCCGTGGAGAGAGAGGCCCATGCTGAAGCAGGTTTCCATGGGGAACTTGTGAGTCCATAGGGAACCAGGCTGGAGCAGCCTGGGTCAGAGAGACTGAGAGACATTGTATGATTTATGACTGCACCCCATTGAAATGACCCACACTGGGGCAGTTGGTGAAGAGCTGAAGAGCTGAAGCCCCTTCGAAAGGACTCATGTTGGAGAAGTTCATGGAGGACTGTATCCCGTGGGTGGGACCCCATGCTGGAACAGGGGAAGGATGTGAGGGATGCCCCCCTCCCCCACCTAAGAAGGAAAACACCTCCTGAGGAAATGTCTGAAGACCCCATTCCACATTGCACACCTCCCTCCTCCTGTGTCACCCTAGGAGGGAGAAAGGAGAGAAATCATGACTAAAGTGAAATCTGCGAAGAAGGGAGGGGTGGGGGGAGGTGCTTTAAGATCTGGTCACACTTATTACCCAACTCTGGTTTCACTGGGTGTGCAGGGCAGTGTAATACATTAGAGTTTTCTTTCCTTTCTTCTGTGTTGAGTCTGTTATGCTCGTGATGCTGATTGCAGAATGATCTTTCCCTGTCCTTATCTTGATTCCTAAGCTTCTCAACATGTATTTTCTCCCCTGTCCAGCTGAAAAGTGGAGTGATAGAGCAGCTTTGGCGGCCAACTGGCATCCAGCCAGGGTCAAACCACCATAACAGATTAATGTCATGGAAATCCAGGAAGTTTGCACCTGGGCCCCCTTTTTTTTTTTTTTTTTTTTTTTTTTTTTTGGAGGGGGGTGTTGGTATGTGTGTAATTGTAGCATATTCCTTTCTTCCTTCATGGAGTACCTCTGGAGGGCACAGGAATGCTCAGCTCTGATGGGCAGAAACCCCAATAGGTCTGGAAAAAACCTTGCTTGATTCATCAAGAGCAGATCAGAGAGGCAGAATCAGGTCAATAATCAGTTGTTCTTGGGATTGTCCTGACCCATGTACAGGACCTTGCACTTGGCATTATAGAATTGTCTGTGGTTTGCACAGGCCTACCTCTGGAACCTGTCAAAGTCCCTCTGAATGGCATTCCTTCTCTCTAATGGGTTACCTGCACCACAGAGCTTGGTATCATTTGCAAACATGCTGAGAGTGCACTCAATCCCACTCTCCATGTCACTTGCAAATATGTTGAACAACACTGGTCCAAATACTGACCGCTGAGGAACATCACTTGTCAGTGATCTCCACTTGAACATCAAGTCCTTGACAACAAGACCTTGAGTGTGATCATCCAGCCAATTCCTGATCCATCAAGTGGTCCAACTGTCAAGTCCATGTCTCTCCAATTTAGATACAGGATTACCATGCAGGAAAATGTCAAATGCTTTGGACAAGTCCAGGTAGTTGAAATCAGCTGCTCTTCCCTTATCCATCAACACCATAACTCTGTTGTAGAAGGCCAGCAAATTTGTCAGGCAGAATTTGCCCTTAGCAAAGCCATGTTGTCTGTCACAGATCACTTCCTCATTTCCCATGTGCTGGAGCATAGTTTCCAGGAGGATCTACTCCATGATCTTGCTGGGCACAGAGGTGAGACTGACCAGCCTGTATTCTGGTGAATTTTAACACGTTGCCCTTTATGTTCACTCCTACTGAATTACACTCCTAAAGATGCTTTGTTCTTTTTCATGAATGTGGCAAGTATAACATAGGAGACAAAACTGAAATGGATTTATAGCTTGAAGGATATCAGGCCCTGGATTTTAACTATCCAGGCAAGAATCCTTGTTTTGGCAGATCTGAAGCAACATTTCATCAATCATTTTGAAAGTAAGTTTTCAGACAAGAAATAAAGCTTTATTGACCTATAGATGAGATCAGAATAATATATAAGGAGTCATGAGACCCAATTCTTTGTCAAGAGCTGCTTTTGTATTTTAACTTAGTATTCATTTAATAAAAAGTACTAAGCAAAAGCTTTTCTGAGGCAAGGACTGGGAAAACTTAAAAGAGCCTAAAGTAGTAGCCTTGTCTAGTACACAAATGTGTTCTTTGTTGTCTTCTTAGACATATCTCTTTCTTCACTGTTTTCTTTTGCTAGTTCTAGTTCACTGCTTGTTCTTCATTTTGATTGTCTCTGCTATTTCAGAGTCTTCTACTCTACCCAGACCTTAAACTGAGAGGAATAACTTAAACCCAACCTCTACCTTGTAGCATCTTTAAAGCTCTTTTGTTAATATAGCTGTTGAGCTTTATTTAATTCAATCTTGAAGGAATGAATGAATGGTACAATTTATAACATTTGAAGTTATCTTTGGATATTTTCCCCCCAAATGTTTTGTCATACCAACCCAATAACCACCTAACAAAAATTACAGAAGTCAGAGAACTTAATGTTCTTTTTTTGTGTGTAAGTTTAAATTAATTTTGAGGCAATTTCTTTTCTGTTCTATGTAACCATAGCTAGGAATATAAAATTCAATTAAAAAATGTCAATTTATATTTTTCATTATGAAAATAGAAGAATCTGTCCCTGATAGAGTTTTGAAGCTGCTAAATCATCCCATATTTTAGTAAACTATCTGTGTTAATAGAGATAACTTATTCTAATAAAAATACTCTTATTATGACGGAATTTCCCATGTTCCTTAAAATTATTACATCATGTTTTAACCTTGAAGTGTTTGCAGAGATATTTTTGCTAGGAAAACATGGCGCAAATTTAAAGTTGCTATTGCAACAGAGAATTGGTTGCATATGATATGAATTAGCACATTTTGGTACACTGTTGCTCCACTAAAATGTAACAAAAAGGCACAAGTATCTAGCAAAACTGTTTCATTAAAAGAACTGATTGCATAATGGTACAGTATTTTTTTTTGTTTGCCTTTATGCTTGAATAAATACAAATTAGATGATAACACTTTATTTTAATGATACACTGATTAATGCTGAATTACAATAAACCCTCTATGAAAGTGCATATGACATTTCCATTAATAGCAATTGAATTTGTTATTATTACTGTTATTATAATGAACAGCAAATCAAATTACTAGTGATAGAACACTTAAATTATATTGCTTGCTGTTTCAAGAAAAATCTAATTTTAGCTCTAGAAACTTGCCCTGTTCCCACGCCAGGAACCATCTTTGTATGAATTATTACATTTAAATAACAATAAATATTAAAACCAGAATGTTGTATGATCATTGTATCTTTGAATTTTAAGAAGTCACCAACATAATTTCGTTTTAAAAAAATCATTTCACTAATTGGTGAATGCAGATAATTCTGATAGAGTCTATAAAATATTTTAGTAAAATGTAACTTCTAAGTGGTTAGGTATTTGACCAGCAACAAAATCTGTTTCAAAGACTTTCCTATAGTCATATGCTTAATTGTGGCTATTGAAAATGGGAGCTCAAGTATGAAATAAAAGTTTGCTCAGAATTCAAACTCAACTAAACTGTTCAGAAATATGTAAAAAAACTCTTTGAGCTATGTTGCGTACATTTACTAGTAATGAACTCCTTAGTATTCATTGGAGATACTCTGAATGCCCTTCTCAAGATACATATCAGAAATTTGCTCATTATTCTTTTCATTTCCTTTTCACTAGTAGGGATAGGAGATTATTTCCTATTCCAAACCCAGATTTAATTCAAGCAGTTGTAGATATTCAGGATAAATTTTCATCTCATCCCATAACTCTATATGCAAAGTACAAATAAATAGCTTCCCCTTTCAAATATGTTTTGAAGGGAGGAAACTTGGCTATACAATGTTGTTGCAATATGTTAACACATCTGTGCCAAAATGCATGTGATAAATTATTTCGTACATAAACATCTGGGCTGCTGTAGTCACTAAGAAAGTAGAAGGCAGTTTTGTAGAAAAGCTGAGGTTCTAAGATTGGCTTGACAAGCTCACTGCATAAACAAGAATATTCTGAAAATAGGATTTTCTGTCCCAATTCTTTTAGAATTAAGTTTTATATATATTTCCCAACTCTTAGACCAAGGTGTTATTTAAAGATCCACAAAATGAAAGATTTTACTTGCTTAGAGGCACTTTTTTGAGTGTTTCATTTAAATGGCATTTATCCACTTGTGTGAATGTGAAACTGAAACTAAACTAACAGGTAAATGTCTGTCATTTGTTTCAAATGCAGAATTTCAAAAGCCCATTTAAAAGATTAGCCAGTGAGGGATGCACAGGAGTTTGATCCTTCCCTGAAATGAAGGGAATGCCCCTTTTATAAGTCACCTAGTAGGCACAACTGTAAATTTTAAAATGCTCCCTTGGGAAAACCTGTGCAGACATTACTGTCACCTCCTACAACCATTTCAGGTTTGTGAAGCAATGGGGAAACGTATTGATCTTCCTGCTCTATGACCTGCACAGATTTTGTTTGGAAGGACTCCAGTCAAGGTGGTGGTTTCCTATCTCTAATGTCTGCATGACTCAGAGATGGGCTGATGTCTATTCAGCACTGACCCATCAGGAGAAGGCAAGTCTGATTTGAAGGGTCAGAATTCTCCAAGGGAGTTGGACCTGAATTTATCATATCTCTGGTTAAACTTCCTACTATCTAATCATAGATGGAAGTGAATTTTTAGCTTTAGTTTATTGACACAACCCATATTTTTCACTTTGCTAAACAGACAATTTGTGCTTGTCATCTGGGAAGATAAATTGAAAACTATTATAGAGAGACTAAAATGCAGAGTTCTCAAATAAACCTTTTTAGAACAAACAACTGAAAATATGCCCACACATTCTTAAATCAAATAATAAGAGCACATCATATTCATTTGCAGAAGAAACAGCAACATACTGTTTATCCCTGGTCCTTCAGAGAGAGGACTGTTGCATATTTATAGCATACTTCTAGATTATAATTAGCACTTGCTCAGTGACTGAACGTGATCTTGCAAGATTATGAAGTGATCCAAATTGAAATGAAATTCATATAGGAAAAAAACATTTATTAAAACATACAGCTTTAAAGGATACTTTAAAGAATTATATACTTTCCTTACCGCTGATCTCTGTTTCTCTTCATGTCATCCTCTTCACAGTTTTCCTATTTATAAAAGAAGAATGATGGTTTTGAACACCTTTCTGCCAACTTGCTCTTTAACAGTGAAAGATGTGTAATAAGTCTTGGGAATTGTGGTGCATTGTTGCTGATAGTTGAGAAAAACATCCCAGACCAGTTCCAATCATGAATATTGCTATATAGCTCTCTTTTGTCTATATTGAAAGGTTTTTTTCTGTTGTTTGCTTTTCTCAGATGAAAACAAAGTAGACTGAGTGAATTTAATTGCCTAAGATGAAGTCCTTGTGTGGAAAAAAAACAGGATAAAACTTTGTAGAAAAAAAACCCAAAAAAATCTTAACACAAACAGACTATTTGTAATGTTATAAACTAAGTTCATGGCAATAAAGAATTTAATTTTTTGTTGTTATTAATTTATTAATATTATTGAACTTACAGCAAATCAGGTGCAGTTTGTGTTTTCACCAATAAAATAATTTCTATGTGTGAATAGTGACATTTGCTTTTTAGTGATAACTATAATGGGAAAACCATGCCAAGATAAAATTCAGTGGAAAATATAGGCTTTAGGCACACACATGACTTCCAAAAGTTCAAAAAACCTGAAATACCACCAGATAAATATCTTATGACTATTGAAAGAATACTGTCCAATAATAAGGACTTTTTTTTTTTCCCTGATGAAGGAAGCATTTCCTGGACTTTCATTAAAAAGTCTTTGATAACAGCAGATATATTTCCTTTTACAGAAATTTGAGTTACCTGCAGAGCAGATAACATAATTCTACAGCTGGATAAAAATCTGCATGTGGAAATCTGAAATTGAAGGTAGAGGTTTATTAAGCAGTATGAAGCCAAATTTGAGTGGTTATTGTCGTTATATAGAACTGAAGTTTGTGACTTCTTTTTAAAACAGTATTTTTCTGATTTATGATTCACCAGTTGTAACCAATGAAAAAAGCCACCAAAACAAGATACTATAATACTTAGAGGTATGTAGTTAAAGTATAATATAGTTGCTTTCAGGCTTCTCTAATGTAGGTTCTGAAAATGAGGTATAAGTATGCTGTATACTCATATCATTATATAGCATATATCAGTTAATTTTCTTCATCCCTTCTCATAAAACCCTTTTCATAAAACTTTGTCTTAGGTCTATGACTCTTAAACAAAATGGACAATTATGCATGAAAAATTCTACTGAATATATCATTGTCCTGGTTTCAGCTATGATGGAGTTAATTATTTTTAGCAGTGGATGGAATGCCATGTTTGGGTGTTAGGATGAGAACAGTGCTGATAGCACCCTGATGTTTCTAGTTGTTGCCGGGCAATCAAGGACCTTTCTCAGCTCTGCATACTTCCTTACTAGTGAGAAAGGAGGGGACGCAGCCAGGACAGGTGACCCGAACTGGCCAAAGAGGATATTCCATGCCAGTTACGTCATGCTCAGTATAAAGGGGGACTGGGGGGAAGAGGAGGAGACAACACCAGGACGGGTAGTTTCCGGGTTCGGGGACGGCTCTAAGCTGTGCGGCCTGGGTTCTGTGGTTTGGTGAGAAACTGCATTGTGTATCACCAGTTTCATCTATTTTGTGCTTTAAACTTCTGTTATTGTTATATCTAGTTTTCTGTTATTGTTTAGTAAACTATCCTTATCCCAACCTGCGTGGTTCTGGTTTCTAGGTTGTGGTTTCTTTTCCTCCTTCTTCCTTCCCTTTTCCCCCTCCCCCAACTTTCCCTCCCCCTTCCTTTTAAAAGTACAAGCGACTGTGTGGGGTGCGGCCCTCGGCCGGGGCAAAACCACGACAATCATAAAGAATTCTCCAAGTAAAGCACCAAAATGAATGATAGGGAAAAGAAGGTAACACCATTGGATTAGCAGAAAGTAAGCCTATAAATAAATTGAGATTCTTTTCCAAACCTTATCACAGAAATTAAAGGAAATACCTCTACATAAGAAACCACCTACTGTTGCAAAGCAAGATCAACTATAATTCTGTTGTTCCTGACAGTTACATCTTCAACTTCCAATGCAGGATTTCGTATAATTTCCACCAAAACACCTGTGCTTCAGTACTGCAGCAAATTTGCACTGATAACAAAAACCAAAGAGCTCTAGATGTGATACCCACACAGGCTGTCCTATCCAAAACTTTACGAAGGGAAGATTTTCTTTTCACATTTTATGACAATTTTTTTCATGCATGTAGCTGTTATTTTATGTTGTATCTGCCTTCTGTTTAACTTGTCTTCCTAAGTCAGTTTTTCAAGAGTCTATAATCTTCATTATTCTCCTCTGAACCCTGTCAACCTGGATTGCATTGTTCTTGAACTGTGGCAAATTCTGCTTGGCAGAGTTCATGCCAATGTTGAATAGAATTAAACAACACATCATATGACTCATGGACAATAATCTAGTTTACGTATTTCAGAATTTGTTTCCCTTTCTGGTAATTATGTGACACTGTTGATTCATGTTCAGTTTGTGATCCATTAAATGCCTGTGTTCTTTTCAATAGCAATGATGTCTAATTGTTTGTTCCTCATCTTGTATTTATGGCAGCTGATTATTTCTGCTGAGTGCATAACTTGTCATTTGTCCTTATTAAAGCAAATTTTTACTCTCCAGATTGTTTCTTCAACTGGCTGTGATCATGTTAAATTCCAAGCCTGGCCTCTGTCATACTCTCAGCCTGGTATCAATTGCAATTTTTCCTTCTCACACTTCATTTCTTATAAAAAATTTAAAAAAAAAAAAGAAAAAGAAAATAAAAATTTAAAACCAGACTCAGTGTAGAATTGCATTCACAGAGGTTTTCATTTGACAGGGAAAAAACAATCTCTCCTTAATTATTGTTTTCCATTGAGTGGGCATTGTGTTTCCTTGGTATGTACCTGAGAAAATGTTGGAAGTTTTAGTAATGCCAAAGTATTTACAAATTCTCCACAACTCCTGAGGTCAGTTTCTCTGTTGTAGAAGCAATTAGATTATCTTCATCAACCAAGATCATGATAAATCCATACTGGTCTGTATTGATCTCTTTGTTATCTTCTTGGTAGTTATTGTCCTGGTTTCAGCTATGATGGAGTTAAACTTTTTTTTTAGCAGTGGATGGAATGCCATGTTTGGGTGTTAGCATGAGAATAGTGCTGATAGCACCCTGATGTTTTCCGATTTGTTGCCGGGCAATCAAGGACCTTTCTCAGCTCTGCATACTTCCTTACTAGTGAGAAAGGAGGGGACGCAGCCAGGACAGGTGATCCGAATTGGCCAAAGAGGATATTCCATACCAGTTACGTCATGTTCGGTATAAGGGGGGACTGGGGGGAAGAGGGGGAGACAACGCCAGGACGTGCAGTTTCTGGGGCGGTCGGGTTGTCCGGGACGGGCTCTAAGCTGTGCGGCCTGAGTTGTGTGGTTTGGTGAGAAATTGCATTGTGTATCACCAGTTTCATCTATTTTGTGCTTTAAACTTATGTTATTGTTATATCTAGTTTTCTGTTATTGTTTAGTAAACTATCCTTATCCCAACCTGCGTGGTTCTGGTTTCTAGGTTGTGGTTTCTTTTCCTCCTTTCTTCCTTCCCTTTTCCCCTTCCCCCAACTTTCCCTCCCCCTTCCTTTTAAAAGTACAAGCGACTGTGTGGGGTGCGGCCCTTGGCTGGGGCAAAACCACGACAGTTATAAAGAACTTTTTTTGTTTCTGGGAAAAGAAGTGAAGGTGACTGGACAATAATTTCCTTTTTCTTCCTTCTTTCCCTTTTCTTGCCCTCCCACTTTGACACTATCTTTACACTTCTTTAGTCTTCTGGATTTCTCCATGTTCTGTAAACTTTCCAAGATAAGTCCAAATGGTTCTGGGATTACTCCAGCCAATTATCAGACTGTGAAATAGTGAATTTAATCACAAGCCAACTCGAAAACATCTGTCTTATGTACATTTTAAAACATTTTAGTTTTTACTGAAAGAAAATTGTTAGTCTTTGCCATTGCAATATACTGTTTCAAGTGTCTGATAACAATGAACATAGAAACAAAAATTCTTTAATCAGTTTTGTCTCCTTGGTATCAGCAACTTTCAACACGAAGAAGGAGATGAAATAATTTGACTTCCTTTTATACGTCTCTCTTATATTATTTAAGCAATTACAGATAACAATTTTATTAACACCTGATTTATGATATTCATAGAGTTGTTTTCTGGAGATATTCTTCCTTAGTCATTGCCATCCAGTTCTGATTAGATTTTTAAATCTCTGATAGCTAAATTTAGGAAAGATACATTGCACACAGAATTTTTCATATTTCTTTCCCCTTGTATCGTTCTTTCTGCTTGGAGTATACTGTCTTTTGCCCCCATAGTTTTATGCTAATATTCTGCATCATAAACCTAGTATTTTAATTTTGTGTGTGTGTTTCTTGTTTTTGAGGGAATTCAAAGACTAATAATTAAGATTATCTGATTTCTTATAATGATTTATCATATTATCACCTTATCATTATTATTTTTTTAATCTTTGTTGCTTTTTTCCTTGTGCACTGAAATAATCTGCACTTCTGCCATGACAATTTTCTGAATTTCACTTTTCTAGTCTACTAACCAATTCCCGGAGCTCATTAATATTTTTTTTCAAAGTTGTCTCTGTTACTCTAATCTTTCCCTCCCTCTTTCTTTTCTTTCATTTCTTCTCTCCCTACTTCCTTAACTCCTCTTTCCCTCCCATCCTCCCTCTCTACTCCTTCACTTCCTTCCATGTATTATTTCTTTGTGGTTTTTTTTTTTAATAGTTAGACTGCATCAAGTTCCTTTACACTATCATATTCCCAAACCTTTCCCAGTTACTGATAATAGAAACTTGTAGCACCTTCCCCGTCTAATTGTAACTGTAATAACTCTGTTCCCAGTACGTTCTAAGGACATGTTACAGAATAACAGAATTACAAGGTTGGAAAAGACCTTTAAGATCATTGAGTCCAACTGTCCTATGCTAAACCATATCCCTAAAGTACCTCATCTACCCGTCTTTTAAACACCTTCAGGGATGGTGACTGCCCTGGTGCAGCTTTGTGCCATTTCTCCTTGTCCTATCTCCTGTCACCTGGCTGAAGAGACCATCTCCCACCTCTCTACAACCTCCTTTCAGGTAGTTACAGGTGGTGATAAGGTCCCCTCAGCCTCCTTTTCTCCCTCAGCCGCTCCTCATAGGATTTGCCCTCCAGCCCCTTCACCAGCCTGGTTGCCCTTCTCTGGACTCGTTCCAGGACCTCCATGTCCTTCTTGTGGAGAGGAGCCCAGAACTGGACACAGTACTCGAGGTGTGGCCTCACCAATGCCGAGTACAGGGGCACAATCACCTCCCTAGACTTACTGTGTTCACCACTTTTTTTCCTGGGAAAACAATTTTTTCTCATTTGTTGACAGGTGTCAACACAGTTGTGCTGTGTTTAGTATTGCACAAGGGATCAGAGTGTCTCCAAGTCGGTATTACTATGGACACAGAACATTCTGACTGTGTTGAAGATTTTATTTCTGTGGGTTTGATTTTCACTTAAAGAAAATCAGCCACTGAAATAAAACTTAAATATGAATATCTTCAAACTGGCTCTTGCTAATGGGTCACTAGTAGACTGTTACTAATGTATCTGCCTTGGACTTTCCCTCATTTCCTGTATCTGTTTGATTCTAGTTTATATGACATCACAAGAAAAAAGTAAAGAAAACAAAACAAAAATCAAACCAGTAAACTTTCTGAAAGCAGATACTTTCCTAGAAAAAGAATTATCATTGAGCAAGAGCTGTGGAAGCTTTTCAAGAATTTTAATGGCAAAGAAGGTTAGTCAAACTGTAATTAGCTATAATTGGCTCCCACACACATTGTGACACCATAGCCGGGAGCAAAGTGGCACCAAGTGTGTGTTTCCCTACTCCTGCCACTTTTCAAAACAGAATCAAAGGAATTGATGCTAAACTGATATTTGCAGGATGAAATCACATGAACTCAAAGAACATACTGGCCAAACATTTTCTTACAAGCTTGATAGGAATTTTGGAATGGGAATTTTATATATTTATTTCAATGGTACTTATAAATATACATTGCAGAATCCTGTAAGCCCTTAGTGATGACTGTATAAAAGAATGAGCTACTGTTTATTGCAGAGTTTTTCATGAAGAGTTAATGGCTGTAAAAAGAAGCATTCATTAAAAGCAATTAGAGGAATCCTTTCCATTCTATTTTATCAGCCTTTCACAAGCTTGTAAAACATGTTAAAAAGGTATTTGGAAATGAGATTGCTGGATAATTAACAAAGACAGTTGTTTAAAAAAAAAAGTTGTATATTATTTTATCAGCTTATTTACTGTAGAAACAGATGCACCACAAACTACATTTAAAAAATCCCAAAACAACCCCACATGCTTCTACAGCTAATTTAGTATCTTTATTCATATTTATAAATAAGACTTTGATCTTAGCTAACTAATTAATGAACTTTTGTATTTAGAAAAGAAAACCCCTTGAATATCCAATATCTTGCCGATAAAAAAATATGCTTTTCCTCCTTTCCAAAACACCGAATGAATCTCATACTTGAAGAAAACAGAAAGAAACAAGTTACATAGTCAGGCAAAATGTTATGACTTTTCCCAGTCTTTGAATACAATAGAAATAAATGTCTAACCTAAATATTTGAAATAAAAACCATAAATAAATTACCCAAACTTTCCAAATATTTTTTCTTCTTTATCAAGCATGCTTCAAGTTTTTCACCCTTGAAGTGATGTAAGATGTAATCAACAGACATTTCTGGGTTTTGTTATAGATTTTTGTTAATGGCAATATGCATTTTTCACCAAACAAGGCTTCAAGTTAAAACTCTGAGACACATGAAGTTGTCACAACAGTGCTTACAATCAGCTCTTCTGCTTTCCTTGTCCTCCTTGCAGTGCTTGGTCTTCTCCATTTTACATGCTTACAAAAATGTGCAGTGCTGAACTCAGTTGCAGACAAGTAATGGCTTTCTTCAGTGTTCTTTACCTCTATTACCACAGTTGTTTCCATCCTTTTGTTTCAAGATTTTTTTAACTAACACTTTCAGGATGATTTTAAAAAATATTCTTCACCCTTAACTGGATATGTCTGAATCATGAAGAAAGTTTTCAGTGAAAAAAGTTGTCATAAGTGAGAAGAATGATTGTACTGGAGGGGTGAATGTAGAAAGAATGAGACCAAATGGATTTCAGGTACTGAACATTATTGTACAATACCCTTTAGTCAAACACAGCTATTTTGGATTAATGATGTTCTTAAAATTTCCCGTACAACACCATCAGACTCTGTTTAACATTGCTGACCTGTAAAACAACTATTTCACAAAATCCATTTGCTTCTGACAACTTCATTCTTCTCTGTCCTGTTTTTTTTTTATTTTTCGAATAGGAAACAGAAGGAATAGATGACGGGAAAGGCAATATGAAAACAGTAGAGGGAAAAAGCAGGAATAAAGAATGTAAATATAACAAGGAAGGAAGCAGATGGAAGACAAAAATTGCTAAGTTTTTACAAGACATACAGTCATTATATATGTCTTTGGATAAACAATCTAAGAACAATAAGATATAGACGGAGGTTTTCTTGGGCAAATTTTAATGATGGGAATGATGTTTGGGAATGTCATTTAAATTTTAATTATCTACCCTTAGAGTAAGTGAATATGGCTAGGTTAAGATTAATGACATTATTATTTACAGAGTAGTGTGAAAAGGCTGCTTCCACTCGAATGCCAATGATAAGAAAAAAGAAAGGATGGCATACAGACAGTAATCAACAGTGTAACCACGTATCTATGATTTTCCAGGATAAATTTTGTGAACTGACACCCTATATCTCACTTCTTACAAATAAAAATTCAAACTTTGTAGTGTATTGATAAAGTTGTTCCTCATTATGTTCCAAAAGAAGAAGAAAGAAAATAGAGGCCTTTTTCTGTGTTTCTTGGAATTCCTTTTGTATAGTGGTCATACAGTGAATACCGGGGGGGGGGGGGGGGGGGGGGGGGAAGGTTTCTACACTGGAATTGAAGATATAATGTTTAGCTCTCAAGCAGGGATATATATTGGATAAACAGGTTATTAAATGTTTTGAATATTGCTTTATCAACAATTTAATTAATGAAACAGTAATTTGGAGGTAAACATAAGAGAGAAAAATATGGTATGCAATCATACAGTTTACACTAAAACAAAGAAAGGTATTCTGGATGAGGGGATCAAATGCACCATCAGACAGTTGGTCAGGAGTCTTGATCTGGTTGAGGGTAGAAAGACACTACAGAGGGATCTGGACAGGATGGATCAACAGGCAGAGGCCATCTGTGTGAGGTTTAACAAGTCCAAGTCCCACTTCCTGCAGTGGGGTCACAACAGCCCCATGCAACACTACAGGCCTGGGGAAGAGTGGCTGCCTGCACAAAAGGACCTGGGTGTATTGGTTGATAGCCAGCTGAACACGGGCCAGCAGTGTGCCCAGGTGGCCAAGAAGGCCAACGATATCCTGGCAACACAAATAGTGTGACCAGAAGTACTAGGGGATCAATCATCCCTTGAACTCAGCACTGGTGACACCACACCTTGAGTACTGTGTTCAGTTTTGGGCCACTCACTACAAGAAACATTGAGCTGCTGGAGCCTGTCCAAAGAAAAGCAACACAGTTCATGAAAGGTCTAGAGAACAAACCTTATGAGGAGCAGCTGAGGGAACTGGGGTTCTTTAGTCTGGAGAAGAGGAGGCTGAGAAGACACCTCATCACTTTCTACAATTATCTGAATGGAGGTTGTGATGAGGTGGGTTTTGGTCTGTCTCCCAGGTAACAAGTGATAGGACAAGAGGAAATAGCCTCAGTTGGTGAGGTTTAGATTGGATATTAGGAAAAATATCTTCACCAAAAGGGTTGTCAAGCACTAGAACAGGCTGCCCAGGGAAGTGGTGGAGTCACCATCCCTGGAGGCATGTAGATGTGCTGCTTAGGGACATGGTTTAGAAGTGAACTCGGCAGTGTTAGGTTAAGAGTCAGACTTAATGATCTTAAAGGTCTTTTCCAAACTAAATGATTCTATGATTCTATGTGCTGTTTGAGACTTGAGGTCTCATTTTTACTATTTTGCTCCTTAGGCTATAGAAACTTTTTAACTTTCCTTATTTTTTCATTAATTACTCATTAAAATATATGAAATTTTTGGAAAGAAAACAGCCACACATTCTACGACAGCCCTTGAGTATGTCTTCCAGTTCCACAAAATGATGTAAACATATAGGGATACTGCTAGAATACCAATGGTATGCACAATTTATTCCTTTTTTTTTTCATTCTTTTGGTATCTTGTCTAGTGATGACACTGAATCCTTTCACTGGAAATGATTTTCAATCAAAATGGAAAAGGCATTTTAGGAAATGGAGTGTCAAGCTGTGCTTTAAAAACATCAGTCGAATTTTCTATTGGGTCAGCTTCACGTTTTGTATATGATGAAGGAGTCTGTGGTTGAAATAGAAGTGATTGCAAATATGCTTTAGAGGCAGAAGCAGAAGTAGAAGAGAAAGGACAGGAAATACTAAAAGACAGAATCAGAAAGTTATTTCTGCACCAAAAAAACCCTATAACCTCAAACCCAAAAAAACGAAAAAAACACAGAAAAAGAAAGGTATCAAACTGGGTACGTGACTTCAAACTCCTGCAGGAAATTCCATTGTAACATACTTTCTCCATTTATAATGTCTGAGTTTATGATGTAAGAAAGGGTTCAAATACCAATAAAATTCCCTGCCCAGTCAGAAATTAGTTTTTATATTTATGTTTTCTGTATTCTAAAAACCTCCTACAAAATTGAAACTGAAATGCCTTGCTGCTAGCAGCTGAATATACTCTCTTTCATACACATGCCTCTTACATTTTTCTTTCCTTTTTTTTTTTCCTTTTACTTGTATAGATATTGAGAAGATAGAAAAAAATCTGTTTACTTTATTAAAACAAAGATCAGAAAGAGGGGCTAGAATACATTTTTTGTCTCCAAGCTACAAGAAGGTATCCAGGCTAGCTCCAAACTCTTCTTACTCCTTTTATCTACAATCTTGTAATATTCCAACAGCTTAATGTCTGTAGTGAAGAAGGAAAAGATTAATACAAGTCTCTGGGGTGAAGATTTGTGTTGAGTAGTGATGGAAAACCAAGGGAAGATCATGAAGCATAGACCTCCCTTTTAAAAAACAAGGCAGGGAAAGTGAATCAAGAGTTCTCCAGAATTCAATTCTCTCACCTGAGTGAGCAGACAGCTGCTGCCACACCATGCTGAACTGGCAAGTACATTCTTAATTACTCAGCCCTTCTAGAAGGCAACACTTCAGTGGTGATGAAGAGGCACAATTTCCAGAGGTCCAGTGGGAATTGTTATCAGCTCCTCAGAAGATTTATAGGAAGTGCTCTACCAACATTAGACTATATATAAGAAGCATTTTCCTGTCTGAATGCATGTTGAAACATTAAAAAGTCAACTTTTCCAGTTTCATCTCACTGTTGCTACAAATAACTCTTCTCAGAAGTGTATGGAGCACATGGAATAATGTATATCACTAGTAGTCTTGCAGATTTCTGTAGGACAAACTTTAATCCTACAGACATTAAGTGTATTTCTCTCGACTGCTTTGCATAGAAGATGCCTGAAGGCTTCAAGCTGCTTAAGGGTCACAGAGAGGAGGGAAAAAAAGAAAAAAATACAAACTAAACCAAAGCAACAACAAAACCAAACCAAATCAAACAAAAAAATATCCCCAAAACCCCCACAAAATAAAACAGGGGAAAAAACCCAAACTAACACACTACAGCAAAAAAATCCTCCAGTACTTAAATAAGTAATCTGAAAAGTTGTTTTTATGCAGATCTGAGCAGTTTTGTGTGCAACGTAAGGCATTCTTTGATAAACTTAAGCAAAGCTCTCATTGTAGTCCTTCAAAGGGAAATATTTCACCTCTTCCCCTTACAAATACCCACAATAAAATCTCAGTTTACAACTTTTCTTCCCTGAGAAAGTTTGTGAGTTTGCTTGAAATATTTCCCATGCTGAGTCCTTCAGTATTTAGGTATCATCACATAAGAGTTTTAGGTTGGGTATTTTTTCAGTATCATCACATAAGGGTTTTTGGGGTATTTTTTTTTGGCACTAAAGCTTTTTATAAATACTAGCAAAAAGAAATAAAGAAAACTTTTGGAGTGAAGGCGGCAACTGATTTTCTTCAATTTTATTTGATTGCTACGAAAAAGCAAGAGCTGAAATAAGTTCCATGACTAAATATTCCTAAAACTTAGTTTTTTAGGGAAATAAAAATAATTGGAAAACATTTACATTTCCAAAATTAGGCGAACAATCTTATTTTTTAAATAAAATTTTAGGTAGTAGCAAGGTATACTCAACTTGGAATATATATCTTCTGCTTCTGATTTTTTTTAATGATAAATCGTTTAATGATAAATTTCTAAACTCACTTAGGAGAAATGCAAGCATACCGATTAGACTATCAAGTAGTTTTTTTCTAAACGTTGTGTAAAAATTATTGTCTTTATAGTAAAAGAAATGCAAACATACCAACTCAGTCCTCAATTTGTGAAACAAAGCAAACTGTACAGAAATTGAATTAGATAAATTTAATTTTGTTGCATCTCTTTAGTTATAAGAAATTGCCTGCTGAGACTGAGGGAAACACTTTGGTGTGTATTAAATCCTTGAATGAGGATTTAACTATTACTGAAAAAAATAGACTCATCGCTGTTGAATACTGGGGTTAAAGTTGGTTACAAAAGGAAAAGATAAATGTAGTCTGACTTTGTGGAAGCAAAAATTAAAATACTTCATCAGTATTTAACAAAGCAAAAAAGATGCTGATTAATAGCCTCATTCACTCTTCATGAGTTTTACATTTTAGAGACAGTACTGTTCTTGTTTCAGTGTTTTTCTTTGCTTTGCCCTCTGCTTTCTGTTGTGTGGACAGAGCTTAGTAGATACAAATGTGTTCACAGTGAAATCATACTTTTCCCCATCCTCTTCTCTGTTCCCTAAGACAGAGAGATTGTTCAAATCTTTTCATGCTCTGGCTGAATACTATGTATCCCACTTATATACTCCAAAAATGAATCCTACTCAACCTCTTCATTTATTTTCATTGCTTTCCTTTATTCATTCTGTCTGTGGTCTTGATATATGTTATATTGCATTTTTATGCTACAGCAACACCAGTAAATCAATGATTCATTCTATTCTAAAGATTTCCTCTTCCTTATCACAAAAAAAAAAGCTACTGTAACTGCTTGTCACTTAAATATCTTAGAATATCTTTCATTTCTAGTAAATTAATAAACTATGTTACTATGTTGTTTTTCTTTTAGTGCACTGTTTAAATTAGGAATGCAAATCAGTGCAGTCCATTTTACAATACACTACAGTAATCACTGTGCTTTTTGTTGGATTTTTTCGGTTTGGTTTCCTTTTTTATTTTTGTATATATAATTTGGTATATATAATATGGTATTTGTACCATCTTCAACTAAATTTAGACTGGGAAATAATGTGCAAGAGTACTTATATAGTACTCCCCTGTCACCAAACTCACTAACTAGTTCTTAATATTCTTCTGCACATATAAACAATGCACATACATTAACTGATGAATTTCTATTATCATTATTAAGAAGTATAAGGCAAACAATGCAAAAGCAAACACTTATGATTCACTGAGTGGCAAATACCACAGATTTTCTAAAAGAAACCAACCAAAAAAACGCCAAGCAACACCTTTTATGGCTTCAAATGAAAATTGATTTTATAGTGTGGAGAAATTATAATAGATGCAGAAGCCATTTATGAAAATGTTTGCTATTTATTCTATCCTTTTGCTGAAATAATGTTGCCTATCTCATTTTGCTGAAAAAAAAAAGTTGTGCATAGAGTGACGTGAAAGTGTATATGGTTTATATATTTAAAGTATATAAGAAAGGGTTGGACTTTCAGTCATCTTGTTTCCACAAGAACATGTTTATAACATCTGTTTAGTTGGGGTCCTCAAATTCATCTTGTATTTTCTTGCAAAAGGTATCTGAATTTCAAATAAAAATAACAGTGCACATATAAAAAGGAACACAATTAAAAGAAGTAACTGTGATTGGAGGTTTACATGTTGAAGCTTCAGTTTGCTGTGAGGAGATGAACCAAACCCAAGAATATATTTTAATTGAATTCTGTACAGTGGAAGTTCCACTTGTACCTCATATATCTACATCATATCTACCATCTATACATGACTTGGGTAGATGGATATAGCTGTCATTCTGATGTCATTTAATATGTCAGCATGACACTGCACTTGATACTATACTAGCAGGGCTATGCAGCTAAATACAGCTGTCTATTGTTATACGGTGAAGGCAAAAGGGCACAGAAGGACCTTCATCAAGTATTAAAGACTTGGCCTAAATCTACAGTCCCCATGGACAGATTGTGAATAGCTTACTGAAGTAGAAAAAAGAAAGTTTGAAATGTCTAAATGCTTGGGAAAATAGGTATTTGATAGTTCAGTTGATCACTTATCCACCTCTATCAAAAACTCAAACAATCGTAATAACTGATGACTACAGTGATGGGAACAAGATGTATGTTTCAATAAGTGTAATGTGGGCTGAAACCTAACTATCACCACAGCCTCGAGGCACTTTCTGGTTAAAATGACTACTAAAAGATTTGCTGAGATTGAAGAAATTCTACAAAATCACCTACCCTTAAAGTCTGGTGTGATTGCAGAGTGTTCCTTTAGAAAATAAAAACTAAAGAAAAAAACCTCTTAAATGTTATATATAATGAAACAAAGCATTGTCAAAGCAAAGAGTTTGATGCATCGATTGTTTGTTATATAACGTGTAAAATAAATACTAAGACTGCTGCTTAGCCTGCTTTGAGTTAGGCACAAACACTGTACATTGTCTTTTCTGTGGATGCTGCAACTAAAATTGTTTAAGAATCACAATGGCCTGGTGAAATCATTTCAGTCAATTCCAAGCTCAAGAACTGACAATGTGGGATGCACTTACAATGAGGCTTTTTAGTACAATGAAAAGAAATTAATTTATTATTTGATTTTTTCTTCAGAGGCCAAAATGACTTCAAAAGGAGTTTAGTGCAGGGCCATTTGCTTTTAGCAATTAAATAGCAACATTATCACTTAAAAGGTTAAAGCTGCAGAAAAGCTCAGTGAAGTACTGATTTCCCAGAGCTTATTATCACAAACATAATACATAATACAAAGACAGAGCCAAAAAACCCTGCTGTGTATCACATGTGATTCATAATTATTAATAACCTGGCATTGCAACTGGAGCTGTACCTCTTGCCTACAATGTAGGAAATATTTGTCTAATGAACATTTTTCACAAACCTAAGCTATGTCTGGCCTTAGTCTGCATTAGTTGCCCCACTATTTGTCAGAAGGCATTACATAGGCAATAAAGTTAATTCCTGATACTCACTTTCATTTAAATAATGTAGACACGAGCCTGGAAGCAAAGCAAACCAAGAGAACATCCCAAAAGTCCTTTCTACAGTACTCAGAAGTTTCCAGTAGAGCACTTGCTTAGAACAGAAAGGAAATATTAGACATATTTTGTGCTTTGTGTGTGATTTCTTCAAGTTAAAGGCTGGTTGACTTACCTTTTTGCTTTCTAAGGTGAAATAAGAAGACCTGTGGATGAAAGCAGTGGGTGTTGCCTGTCTTTACTTCAAAAGGCTTTTGACATGATCTCCTATATCATCCTTGTTGTACGCAGAGTGGCACATTGTGGTCTAGACAGGTGATCTACTAGATAGATGAAAAAATTCATGATAAGTCTCAAAGGATAATGTTTAGTGAATCTAAAGGATAATGTTTAGTGAATCTTCTTCTGGCTCAAGCCCAATTACAGGTGGAGTTCCTCGGGATATGCACTGCAATCTATCCTATTTAACATCTTTATCAATGACCTAGATGAGGAGATGGAGTGTGCTTTCCTCCAGTTTATGGATGACACAAGACTTGGGAGAACCTGGGACAGGGCTGCCTTTGAGAGGAACCTGAGTAGTGAACAGCCTGACAGGAACCCCTTGAAAATTCCCACACCGGGGATGAACTAGGCCCTACAACAATACAAGCTGAAGTCTGAACAGGTGGGAAGGAATTGTGCTTAAAAAGGCTGAGATGGCTGGGCAAGTGTAAGATAGCTGGGGGTTTTGGCAGCAGAGGATGGTCAACAGTGTCCTGAGCTGTATGAATAGGCACATAACTGGTAGATGAAAGAAAGTTATTTTTTTCTTCTTTAAACAGCACTCATATAAACATGTATGAATTAATGTCTCCATTTCAGACCTTCCCAGTATGAGAGAGGCACTGATAAACTGGAAGGAGTTCAGTGGAGGGCCACCAAGCAGATCAGGGGCTGAAGAACACGAAGACTCTGAGGAAAATGAGCTTTTTCAGCCTGGATGAGAAACAGCTTCAGGGGAACCTACCAGCTGCCTGTAAGAGGTCATAGAAAAGACAGAGCCAGGGTCTCCTTTGAGGAATGTGTCACATGGATCACAGACAGTGGATATCAAATGAGAAAAAGACATTCAGTTTGCACACAACAGAAACATTTTTCCCTTTGAACACAGTCAAGCAGAGGACAAGGTTGACAGAGATGTTGTGCAGACCTCATCTTCAGAAGCTTTAAAGACCCATCTGGGCAAAGCCTTAAATGATCTGATCTGATCCCAGACTTGGCCTTGCTTTGGACAGGAGGTTGAACAAGATTACCTCTTGAGATTCCTTCCAACCTCAATTTGATGATTCTATATTAGCAAACACTTTTGTGCCCAGTTGGTCTTGGCCATCAGCTAAAAACCAGTGCAGCTGCTAGTTCATGCTCCCCTTCCCTGCCCACCATGCCCCGCCCCACGCCCACCCCCCCAGCAGATGGAGGAAGAGAATAGGAAGAGAGAGAAAATAAAAGGCAGGCATAAAAATTCATGGACTGAGATAAAGAGAGCTAAATATGTAAAGTAAAACTGTGCATGCAAGCAAAGCAATGAAGGAATTAATCCACTGCTTCCCATTGGCAGGCCAGTGTTTAACCACTGCCTGGAAAGCAGTACGTCAGCAGATCTAACAGTTACTTGGAAAAACTAATACCATAACAACAATCATACGCCCTTCCTTGTCCTTTCCTTAAGCTGTATTGCTGAACATGATCCCTTTGATCAGTTCGGGTCAGCTGTCCTGGGTATTTCTCTTCCCAACACATCCAGCTGATTCGCTGAGAGGCAGAGTTGGAGAAACAGAAGGGCCCACAGTCTGTGCAATGAGTGCTAAGCAACAGTCAAAACATCAGTGTGTTGCCAACGCTGTTTTAGTCACAAGTCTAAAACACATCACCATATAGGCTGCTGTGAAAAAATTCCGCCAGACTCAGTACAAATATCTGCAAAAAATCACTTCAAAATGCTGAGGCACTCCATAGGCTCAGTGTATATCATAATTATGAACACCCTTGGGAACCATGAGTTATTAGTGTCTTGTTCAACCTATCAACTATTACTTCCCTTCAATACAGTCTTAAGTCACGTGTAGGTGTCCTGGTGTCCTGGAATTTCACATGAAAACCTTTGTCATATAAGAGAATCTTTAAAGCCTGCAAGGCATCTTGTGCCTATAAAGTAAGATTATGGAAGTTAATCATAAGGAGTAAAAGCAGTAATTTTACAGGTTAAGAATTACTGACTTTGCTTTCTAGATTTCTTACTTCAGCAAAATGTCAGTGTGCCTAAATTGATAGAAACCTCTGAGTTCTGCCTCAGAATCATTAACATCTCAGTGGAAAGCAATTTACAACTATTGGCTTCAAATATTACCCTAAAAAAAATGTAGCGTCATTGACTGTCAGAGAGTGGATGATTTCCTTTGCTTCTTATCCATTATGTTATCTGGTTAAAAAAAATCACCAAACATCGAAATCAAGTTTTCTCATATAACCAACAAGTGTTCTGAAGTAGTATTAATAAATCTGGAAAATTTTACACAGATTTCTGTATCTTAGGCAAAAATATATGATCTAGTAGTACTGAGTGAAATGTATGTTACTTCAATGGGTGGACCAACGTCCTAGTCAAACACATTTGTTTTTCAAAGAAAACAAGAGTAAGCAGAAAGGTTAAGGAGCATCAGGGAGCCTGAGAAAGTGGAGCCATGCTCTGCCCTCCCTGAGGCAGAAACATGAACAGACATGAGGAAAAAAAACAAAAAACAAGATCAAGGGGTTCCTGTATCCTCCCTCACCAGAATGAAGGCAGTAGCTTAAAGCAAAGGATGGCTGGAGGTAAGCTCATGCTCAAGGCAGCAGGACAATCCTCTGCTTGCCCATCTCACCTTCCTAGCTGCCTCTGTACAAGACATATGAAGCTCTGGACATTGAAGGTGTCCTGGTTTCAGCTATGATGGAGTTAAACATTTTTTTAGCAGTGGATGGAATGCCACGTTTGGGTGTTAGCATGAGAATAGTGCTGATAGCACCCTGATGTTTCTAGTTGTTGCCGGGCAATCAAGGACCTTTCTCAGCTCTGCATACTTCCTTACTAGTGAGAAAGAGGGGGACGCAGCCAGGACAGGTGACCCGAACTGGCCAAAGAGGATATTCCATGCCAGTTACGTCATGTTCAGTATAAAGGGGGACTGGGGGGAAGAGGGGGAGACAACGCCAGGACGTGCAGTTTCTGGGGCGGTCGGGTTGTCCGGGACGGGCTCTAAGCTGTGCGGCCTGAGTTGTGTGGTTTGGTGAGAAACTGCATTGTGTATCACCAGTTTCATCTATTTTGTGCTTTAAACTTCTGTTATTGTTATATCTAGTTTTCTGTTATTGTTTAGTAAACTATCCTTATCCCAACCTGCGTGGTTCTGGTTTCTAGGTTGTGGTTTATTTTCCTCCTTTCTTCCTTCCCTTTTCCCCTTCCCCCAACTTCCCTTCCCCCTTCCTTTTAAAAGTACAAGCGACTGTGTGGGGTGCGGCCCTCGGCCGGGGCAAAACCACGACAGAAGGCTAGTCAATGCATGATGTGGATGACAGTCCATCTAGATTGAGGTGTTGCCAAGATCAGAAAGGCTTAGTCCCCTGTATCATCACCACGAGGAAGAGTGGGTTACAGCTGGAGGTCACTACCTTCTCAGGGGAACAGTTGGACCAATATGTTGCATAGACCCTTCTCTTAGGGAAGTCTACTGCCTCCCTGGGGCCCAAGTTAAGGACATCATTAGGAAACTTCCTAACCTGGTACAGTCCTCAGACTATTACCCACTACTGCTCTTCCATATGGGTGATGATGAAGTCACAATGTGTAGTCCAAGGGGAATCAAAGAGACTTCAGGGCTTTGGGACAGTTGCTGAGGGAACCTGATACATAGTTATTTTTTTCTCTCTCCTTCCAGTTGCAGGAAGTGACGTTGAAAGAAACAGACATAGTCTATTAATGGCTCTGTGGTTAGTGTCCCTGCCATAATTTTATTTATTTTTTGATAATGGGATGAACTGCATGACACCAGGCCCACTGATGTCAGATGGGTTTCACATTTCTCCAAGGGGAAAGAGAGCTAGTAAGAGTCATTGACACGGCTGAGAACTAGACATGAAGGGTAAGTGGGATAATATCAGACTTGCCCATGACAAAGTATGGGTCAACACAGTAAGGTTAGAGAGATGGGATGCTAGTGAGGACCCTCACCCTGCTGCTCTTAGACATGCTGGGTACACTGCAGCACACTTGATGTCCCAGGGGCTCCTGGGATAATAGGAACCAACAGGGAAACACTTGCAAAATGCCTTAAATAGGAATGTTCCTTTAAGAGGGTGACACAGCTGACAGCCCTGTTGAAGTGCCTCTACACCAGTGTACACAGCACAGGCAACAAAGAGGAGGAGCTGGAAACCACTGTGCTGCTAGAAAGTTTCCACATAGCTGCCACTACTGGGGTGAATTGATGGCACGAATTCTATAGCTGGTGACACTGGATACTGTTCACCAGCACAAGTGAGCTAGTTAGTAGCAGCAAGATTGGAGGAACCCTGGGCTGCAGTGACCATGGACCAGTAGATTTCACAGTCCTGAGGTGTATGGGTCAAGCAAAGAGTAAAATCAGCATTCTGAATTTTTGGAAAGCAAAATTCCAACTGTTAAAGGAGATGGTCAATAGGACCCCCTTAGAAGCTGTCCTCAGGGACCAGAGCAGAACTGACAGATTTTATGAATGCTTTCCATAGAGTGCAAGAGATCTCCATCCCCAGGTAAAATAATTCAGGAAAGGGAGAGGCTGACATGGATGAGTTGAGATCTGTTGATCAAACTAAAGGGCAAGAAGGAAAAGCATAGATAGTGGAAGCAGGAACACGGACACATATTATGGCAAAAGTATAGGGATGTTACCTAGTTGTGTAGGGATAGGGTTGGGACCGTCAAGGTATGTCTGGAGTTCAATTTTGCAAGGGGTACAAGAGTGATGAGCAGAGCTTCTATAGGTATGTCAGCCAGAAAAGGAAGGTCAAAGAAAGTGTTCCCCCCTACAATGAACAAGACTGGTAACAACAGACGAAGAAAAGGCTGAGGTTCTCAACTTTTTTGCCTGTTGTTGCAAAAACAACCATACATGCAAACAACAACCATGTTTGCTCACTCCCCTGCTCCCCTCCCAATGGGATGGGGAAGAGAATTAGAAATGGAACGGTGGAGAAAACTCATGTATTGAGATAAAAATAGTTTTCTAGGTAAAGCAAAAGATGTGCGTGCAAGTAAAGTTAGACAAAGGATTCATTCACTGCTTCCCATGGGCAGGCAGATGTTCAGCATCTCAAAGAAATCAGGGCTCTATTGCATGTAACAGTTATTTGGGAAGACAAACACCACCACTCCAAACATGTGCCCCCTTCCTTCTTCCTCCCCCAGCCCCTTATACACTGGACATGAAGCCATATGGTAGGGAATATCACTGTGGTCAATTGGGGTCAGCTGTCCCAGCTGTGTCCCCTCCCAGCTTCTCGTGCACCCCCTGACCTACTCACTGGTGGGGCGGAATGAGAAGTGGAAAAGTCCTTGGCTCTGTAAGCACTGCTCAGAGGTAACTAAAACATTTGTGTATTGTCAAATGTGATTTCAGCATAAATCCAAAACACATCCCCATTCTAGCCACTATGCACAAAATTAACTCAACTGAAACTGTCTCAAATGAAACCAGGACATTGCCTTAGTCTTCACCTCTCTACTGAGAGACCAAGTCCCTCCCACTGTAAGAGAAGATCAAGTTTGTGACGACCCGAGGAACCTGAACACATAAGTCTATGTGACCTGATGAGATGCATCCCATAGTCCTGAAGGAATTGACTGATGCCAAGCCACTCTCCATGTTATTTGAAAAGTCATGGCAGCCACATGAACTCCCCAGTGATTGGGAAAGGAGAAATATGGCACCCAATTTTAAAAAGTGTAGAAAGGACCCTGGGAACTACCAACCTGTCAGACTCACTTCCATGGCTGGGAAGATCATGGAACAGAATCTCCTCAAAGATATTCTAAGGCATATAGAAGACAGGGAGGTGATTTGATGCAGCCAGCATGATTTCACCAAGGGCAAGTCTTTCCTGAATAACTTAGTGGCCTTCTATGATGGAGTGACTACATCAGTGGAGAAGTGATGAGCAGCAAATGTCAACTATCAGGACTTCAGTAAAGTTTTTGACAGGATTCCATACAACACCTTGCTTTTGAATTTGGAGAGATATGGTTTTTATGGATGTACTGTTGCTTGGATGAGGAATTGGCTGAATGGTCGCATCCAGAGGGTAGCAGTTAACAATTCAACGTCGGGATGGAGTTTAGTGACAAGTGTTGTCCCTCAGGGATCCATACTGGGAACAGTACTATTTGTTATTTTCATCAATGACATACACTGTAGGATCAAGTGAACTCTCAGCAAGTTTCCAGAGAAAACCAAGTTGAGTGTTGTGGTAGACCCGCCTGAGGAACAGGATGCCATCCAGAGGGACCTGGACAAGCTTAAGAAGGGGTCAGTGAAACTCATCATGTTCAAGAAGGCCAAGTACAGGCACATGGGTCAGGGGAAACCCCTGATATAAATACAGGCTGGGGGATGAAGGGATTGAGAGTAGCCCTGAGAGGGACTGGGGGTTTGGGTGCATAATAATTTGGAAATGAGCCAGATATGTACACTTGCAGACCAGAAAGGCAATCATATCTTGGCCTGCATCAAAAGGAGAAGAGAAGCAATTCTGCCTCTCTGCTCTGGTGAGACCCAACCTGGAGTACTGTGCCCAGCTCTGGAGGTCCATGATCATTGCAAAGGAGTTGGACTAGATGATCTTTGGAGGTTTCTTCCAACCCAAACTATTCTATGATTCAGTGATTCTGTTATTATGGAGAAAGAGAGGGCTCATTGGTTATTCTTATAAACGTGAAGTTCAGTGATATCAAGGCCTCAAGAAGTAGATGAAGATAATTTAAGTTTTATAAAAGTAAAAGTCATAATTAGAAATGTACTTTTGACTGAAATAGATTGATGGCCATTTAATGTCTGAATAATAGCCTGTACAAAAAGATCTAATATACTTCCTTTTTGGTTAACTGATATTGTAATTGTTTCATCTTATCTATCTGAAACATTTTTGAAATGTCTATTTTGTCTACTGTTTTAAGTTCTATCTTACAGAATCAAAATGGTAATATAAAGTCAGGTGTAAATCACATAAAAATAAGGTGATAATGGACTGTGTTTTTACTGTTTTGCTTATTTTTTTTAATCTATTCTATAACCAAATGTTATGCCCTGTTATAATGTAGAATCAGCTGCAATGGACAAAAGTAAATATTTCATAGAAAGAAAAAATATCTATGTTTTATAAGTTATTGAAGCAGCAAAATTTACATTTGCAAAGGTATTTGAAACACTGTCCTTTACACATGAAACAAAAGTTTATATAATCAAAAAAGTTTGTATAATAAAAAAATAATAATAAAACAATCACGTCATAGTTTTTATATTTTTAACTTACAGGAAAAACACATTAGCTTTAAAGTAAGGATAGAACTCAGATACAGTGTACATATGTGAGATTATGGCTTTTGAAAGTCAGATGTTTTAGCTACATCCTCTAAAGACCTGAGAAGGAAATAGAATATAATTGAGGGACTTAGGAGGTACCTTAGTATGTTTTTAAAAAATTATTTTAAGTTTTTCGTTTGGGTGTTTTGTGTTTTTTTTTTTTTAAAAAAAAAAAACTTTTATGTAATACTTTTAAGGAAAATGTACCTGTTTTAAGGCCACTGATTTTTATGGTTTCTGCTTCCTTGTACTTCAGGATAAAATTTTTAATCTGCACAGCATGGTTTGCATGATTCTTACTCATGAAAGGTTATTGTGATATGAACATGGTCATATAGGTGTAATATTATGTCGTTCTCCATCTGGAGCTTAAACCTAAAACTTCTTAACATCAATATACAGAGTATTAGCCTGACCTTTGATATAAACAAGAGGTTCTTGATTCTGCAGTTATTATTTCTGACAGTTCAGAGATTTTCAGACTGTCTACTTTTCCTTTTTTCATAGGTCATAGATGAGAAAAACCCTTAGCAGATAGTATATTGACCATACAACTGTTGTGTCACAATTTCTTACACTGTAACAGAGAGATATGACTGGAATTCTCAATTCATTCTATCTTACAGTGAGAATTTGAAAGCTCGTTACATTGTATTTCACCTCATGGGAACAGCTACTATTTGAGAATCTAGCTCTTATCTTCCTGAATAAAATTCCACAAAATTATGGACATATCCAGCAGTTTATACATGATAACAATAGAAAATAAATGGTAAAAAAGTGAGATAATATGACAGTTACATTGAAGGCTGGAAGCCTGACATAACTGTTCCTGTCACTTTTTATCTAACTCAAATGGCACAGTTAATCTCTGACCCTGCAAAGTGGTCCATCTGGCTGGAAGGCACTGTGCCCTTGCAGTGCCCAGATGAAGTCAATGAGGTTCACATGCCAGGAGCAGCTTGCAAGGCAAGGCTAATTATATAAATTAATAACTGGGTTCCATTACACAAGCATCTGTGTAAGGTTTCCCTTAAGTAGTCCGACCCAGCTCCATTATTGTTTTATCATTAAATGATCTTTTTTCAGCTGTAACAATCTGAACAAATCTCAGAGTAGCACTTTCCACACAGATCTGCAGAACACAACACTGAGCGCTTCTCCAAAATGCTTGCCATATGCATAAAGCATATGGCAGTTCTATAACTGTATTATGCAGCAGGAACCTTGCACATTTTCAAAGATCAAGAACTAGGGGATGAAATAACTTAAAGATTGCAAACCCTCTAGCAGGTGAGTGCTGTAGTCCCCGAAAATAAACAGTAATATTAATAGAAACGAATGTCAATGTAATGTAATAGGGAACATGAAGTAATCGTGGGCAATTAATTTTGAGATTAGTATTTTTCCTGAACTAAAGAAATGCAGGCTATAGCATTTTATTTGGATCACCATTTCCCAGTATAGTACTTTATGTGATGTTTTCTGGCTGAAGAAAATACCTATAGACAAATCCTATATTTAAGTGTACTATTAAGAATGAGTATTACTTGTGTTACTGAAAATGCTGAACAGATGTAAGAGAATTTAGGATAACATTATTTGTCCGTATTTAGAAAGAACGTGGATTGAGGTTCAGATGCACTATTGGTAGTTAATGCTTCTTGTGATGGGTGATTCTGACTGTCTTCCCACCCAACAGCATCAGGGTGGATCATCCTGAATGGATAGAGTCTAGATCTGTGGGCCTTCACCTCAAGTGACTGTTTTCCTTCATATTCACTTTTATGTTAATGAGATGCACAAAATTTATTTTCCCCCCTCTACCCCTCCCCCACCTTTTTTTCCCCATCTTTAGAGGACAGTGACTCCATCACTATAACTGAAACAATTTTTTGCATAAAGACCAAGTAGGCAAATACTTTTTAAGGAACTTCTAGGACTGTGGTAGCAGAGGAAATGAACAGCTTCATCAACAAATGCTGATAGGAGAGGCACGTATTTCTATTTCATGAAAATAAAACTATGGTACTTAGAAAACCAAGTAACAGGCATATCCATTCCATACTAAACAACAGAAGAATCGTGCAGAGCTTCTCCATGTGCTCTATAGGTGACTGTCCTAGTTTCAGCTAGGATAGAGTTAATTTCTTTCTAGCAGCCAGTGGAATGCTGTATTTGGGAGTTAGGATGAGAGCAGTGTTGTAACACAGGGATGTTTTTAGTTGTTGAAAGGCAGTCAAGGACTTTTCAGCTTTTCATGCTGCCCTGCTAATGAGAAGGTCAAGGGGTGACCAGGAAGCTGGGGGGGCACACTGCTGGGACAGATGACCCAAAGTGGTCAAAGAGGAGGGTGACCCCTCCCTCTGCCACAATGGGGGGGAAGAAAGCAAAATCATGACTAAAGTGAAGTCTGCTAAGAAGGGAGGGGTGGGGGAGGGGCTTTAAGATCTGGTCACACTTCTCATTACCTGACTCTGGTGTCACTGGGTGTGCAGGGCAGTGTCATAGAGAGTTTTCTTTCCTTTCTTCTGTGCTGAGTCTGTTGTGCCCGTGATGCTGATTGTGGAATGATCTCTCCCTGTCCTTACCTTGTCTCCTAAGCCTCTCAATATATATTTTCTTCTCTGTCCAGATAAAAAAGGAAGGGATAGAGAGGCTTTCCTGGGTATCTGGCCTCCAGCCAAGGTCAAACCACCACACCCCCCCACACCCTTTTAGAGAGAACGGCTGTGTGGTGCTCAGCTCTTGGCTGGGGCGAAACCACAGCAGTGACATAAAGAGTTCCCCACATTTTTCTATCATGGACAATAAGGTGGTGGAAAAGAAAGGCGAAAAAGAAAAAAATCAACCAAAGGATATAGTTTCGTTGACACTGTCATAAGAGACACAGAGCTCTTTTTACATATCAACTCTTTGCTAAAAGCACAGTATTTTCTGACAGTACTATGGTATGTGATAAAAGGAAGATCATACATGAAGGTGGAACTCACAACAAATAGTGATTATTTGATAAATTATTGATATTTGATAGAGAGAAATGTAATGCTGCACACAGATTTGGGGAAAAATAAAAGGTGGTCCTGATTTTAAATGTATTTGTTATAATGACCTGCTACTATTAAGAAAAGATATATAGCAATCACATTAGATAATTCTATTGAAATGTTTGCTCCACAGAAATTAGGAAAGCAAACCAAATGGTAAAGCTGTTATAAATCTGACAGGTAATAACATTATGCCACTGAAGAGGTCTAGTGCGTACTTGCATCTTGAAATCCTGTGCATAGTTTTGCTCTCTGTGTCCCCAGAAAATATGTGATGACACCCTGTGTATTAGAGCTGGCCTAAGGCATTCTTCTTTGTCGCTGTAATTACAATACCAGGTCCTGTCTAAAGGGGAATGTACACCTTATTGGAGGTTACAGGAACATTTAGTATAGTACTCTGCTCTACTCATTTGTAGAGAACCTTTGTGACTGTAATGATGTATAAAGCACTGTACTCAGACATTTCTGGCTATCTTAATCAATATGTTATATTGCCAAAAAAAAAAAATTTCCAGGCCCAAAATGCAAAATCATGAGTCAGAGAATCTGTGAAAGAATCCATGAATGGAGAATCTCATCTGCTTTCAGATCCAGGGTCGCAATATTAATCACATATGACTTCGCAAAATTGGTTGTGATTTCTGTTGATTAACATGCAAGCAGAAGTTGCTGTTTGTATCTATAAGGCATTTTAAGATGACTATTTTTGAGTACAATTCACTGGCTTCATGAAATTATTTTTGTTAAGGTTCTTTTTCGAGATTGTCAGGACTGCTAGCATCATTGGATCTTGATTAAAAAGGTTTCAAAGTATTTAAACCACACTGCTGAAATATTTGAACTTCAGAATTTATGTCTTCAGAGTTGTTTCCACTAAAATAATTTTAAAGCATGAGGTAGTTTCAAGTCAGCATTGCGGAAAAAAGGGAATTTAAGGTTATTAAAACTTTGAAAGAAAATTATGTATACTATTTATTATATTAGGAGAAGAAGCAGTGGTTTGTATGCCTAATCTTATTTAAAAAAACCATTCATATAATATACTGATTCCCTGAGGAGAATAGGGGATGCTATCGTAAATGACATCTTAGAATCAACTAATGATGTGTTTCTTCCTGAGTCAATATTGTCTCAGTAAGCTAGCACAAACTGTTTTGATGGGGTAGCACAGAAACTAAGGATGAAATTAGTTGCTAATACAAACAAAATAAAAAAACCCAAAAATGCAGATAAACTTGAATAGAGGCAAGATTTCAGCCAAAACCTAAAGATTCAATATGTCTTCTATAATTAAATGTATTGCATGTTTTAACACCTGTCATTGCAAAACCTAGTTTGCACAGTGAGATTCTGCCTGCCTTTACCCAAAATTTCAGTAGTAATATGGGGAAAAATTCTAAAGCAAAACCACTGGGGTTTATATCACAGATAGCTCCATTAACTGCAGAGAAATTACTGTAGTTATACCTCAGCTAAAGAGAAGAGGCATCTTTTCTTTTACGACAAGTGTTGTGTAATATATTTCCCTTTTTCTTTCCTATTTTAGGCACATAGACAATTTTATGTGATTGAGAACAGACGTGTGAATAGCTGTAGGAACAGTTTATTTATCAATGTAATTGCATTAAATGGAATATAAAAATTACATGACTTCTCTGTGTAAGAATATTAATATTGTTAACAGGAAAACATGTATTGCTCTAAAGCACCTTCTCTTTTCTGTATTTGTCAAAAGCGAATAGCTATAGCTGTTAAACACCAAACAAAGTAAACTTGTAACAACACATAAAAATGTGATTTCTAATCATATTTTGATAAAATAAATAAGTAGGTACTTAATGTCTTTACTAAATACAACATAAATTTGATTTGCTTTCTTCCAGGTTAGATTATATATTCTGTGATGCAATTATGGTACAACTCCTGCCTGGAAAGAACTGATATAAATTCAGCATTCAATATGCTATTTGTGATTGAGTCAGCTATTATATGATGAATCCATATACAAATTTCTCTACATTAGAAGTAATAATGTATGCTCCAAAAATGTCATTATATTCATTTACAACCAACATCTGCAGTTGACAACTGTGATAATTAATAAAAGCATTTGTTATTCTAATACAAATCTCAGTATATAACCTGTATGTGGAATGTAATTGTTTACATTACAGATGCGTGTATACCATGCATGAGGAAGGAAATATTTTTCTTCATCTCTCAGAACAAGTAGAAAAAGAACAATTTACTTATTGACTAAAATGCCAAAATAGCTATAATTGTGGTAAAAACATATTGCTAGATAGATCTTAGCCAACTACAAGACCATTCCTTCCTATGTTGCTAAAGTTCTAAAAGAAAGTTTAAAAAACTGTCTACAAAACAGATTTTTCAACTTTTTTTTTTTTTTGAGGTTCTGTTTCTTAGATTCTATGTTAAGATCTAGGACAAATCTTAACAATTTGGGAGAAAATCATGAAAATGTTTCATTTAATCCTACTAATTTTTGCACCATCACCACCATCACCTCAAGCGAAAACTGAAATCCAGCTCTTCTGAGTGGCTATTAACATTTAAAAAGAAAAATAAGGACCACAGTTCCATATGAGACAAGTGTCCAAATGTTGTTTGGTATCCATTTCTGATGGTTTTAACACAGTCTGGTGACATGTAAGTTATATTCTGACTTTCCCCAGACAAAAATGCTTTTTACTTTGGACTGTAGAATAACAGTTTTAGCATAACATGTCTTTTTTAGATTTTGTCTTTTGATTTCAAATTTGGAAAAAAAGAGAATATTTCAAAGGCTACATAATTATAAAACTTTTTTTCTTTTCCCATTTTTTTTCACACTTTCATTTTCTTATCTTAATGTTTCTTTCCACTGTTTTAAAAAACTTTACCCTGTCATTTCACCTACACCAATTCAGTCCATTTCCAAAACTTTCTCTACCTTACCCTCATTTCTGTATTTTATTTTTTCTTTCATTCTTCTTTCATAGAGTCATAGAATGGTTTGGTTTGGAAGGGAGCCTTAAAGACCATCTAGTCCAATTCTTCTGCCGTAGACAGGTTTGTCAAAACTCTGTCTAACCTACTTTTGAGCACTTTCAATGGTGAGTTATCCACAATTTAACTAGGCAGTGTCTCACTGCCCTTATAGTAAAGAATTTATTCCTTATGCCTAGTTTGATTAATTAAAATCATTGTGCTGTAACTACAAGCCCTGGTAGAAATGCTTCTCTCCATCCTTTTTTTTTTAAACAAACAAAAAAGTTACAAATTTGCAGAAATGAAGAGCAAAGAATGTAATAAGGCTGTGCTTCCAAGCCCACTTTTCCATCACATTTACTTCAGTCTGTGTCATCAGTACATACCAAACATACATATGATCATAATGTTATCTAATGAAATTATCAAAGCAAAACAAATACTATGACCTTGTTTTTGTTTTCAGAGTGTTTATTTCAAGGCAGGTCTTCATGTACTGATTATGTACAAAAATATTATTCTGTGACACTATGTACAAAGTAGACAGACAAGCAAAAATTAGGGCATTTTCTTAGACTTTTCCCTATCAGGAAATGCTATTAAAAATCATTAATTACCTATTAGTGATTCTTTGCTTTAGAAGTATCAATGAATCTGTAGTGCTATATATACAGCTGAAAGTTCTTTCTGTTTTAACATGCTGCCATATCATAATATTTTCATAGCGACTGGTAGATGGGAGTAAGTTGCTGTTCCCACTTTAAACATTTCTATTATAAATACTATTTTACAAGCGAATTAGCTATGGCAAACCACTTTAATAAGCATCAGACTGAACCTATGGGCCCTACTCATTTCAGTTACACAGCATGTAACTCATGTTCCCATTTGCTTTGAATAATAAAGCTACATAATCCAGCTATCCATTCGAGTACATAAGCGTGGTAGTCTCCCATCCAGATAATTATGTGCAGCTGAAATTACATTCCATTAACATGTTGGCTAGCCGATCACAGGGAATGGGGTGTATTCAGCCAGAAAGGCTAGGAGCAGTCCAAATGAACAACTTTAATCTATTCAAAGACAAAATAGCACCAAGGCCACAGTTGGCATCTTAAAGTGAGTAACTTACAGCGTGAAAGCACAACTTTTCTCCTGAATTAACTTACTTCACTTCCCTAGTACTTTTAGGGGTGAATAGAACTGAAGTTCAGATAAATTACTTGTGGAGGAAGTTACATACAACTGCTAGTAGAAGCACAGCCTTAGCTGTGGATGCAGGTTCTCAAACTAATGCATTGTCACTCAGTCATGATTTTGAGATTAAAAACTATTATTTCTTCAAGTATTTGCCATAAGAGACAAGCAACTTGTGCAGTTTCCTGTGCATTACTGTATCAATTCAGCATTACATAGATCATTGATACCCATAAATGTTATGACAATTACTGTGGAGTCTTTATGCCTCCAGATAACTTCAACTGGGAAAGAAAAGTGAAGTTGGAAACTAGTCCTATAGGACAATTCTTGGAAGAACATCTGGAAGGAAGCTTAGATGAAACTTTGTTATGCTACTGTTCTTAACTACCAGTGAGTCATATCCTGCAGAGAGACCAATACTAACTGTACCAATACTAACTGAGGGTGCCTTTTGCTTGATGTAGACAGATCAATCTCTTTCTATGCAGTTATGTAAAAAGCATGATTATATGCATTAAATTCTCAAGAACATTGCTGAAAGCTGAACTGTTCTTTTCCAGCTACTTTAGCTCATGGAAGCTGCTATAAACTCTCTACCTTCAACCTTTACTTCTCTTAGGCATTATTATGCCATCTGTGAAAGACTCAGAATTTAATTCCATTACAAGGTTACTGAGCTTTGAAATAGGTATCAGCCAAGCACCTATTCTCTAAGAAGCTGTTGACTACATGCAGTGTTTAGGGACATACAATATATATAAGAAGATGGAGCACAACCATAACCAGTTCCAAATGAACACAAAGATCACCACAGACAGCACCTCTTAATATGGCCATCACACCTCTTGTGTAAAAGCATTATACAAATCTAGAACTCAACAGTGTTTAGAAATTAATACACCCATATTTAAATTCTCAAAGATGCAGAGAAAAGGCTTGCTCACATCTGAGGAAATTGAAACAGTTGTGAGACATTGTACAATGGAAAACCAAGTCACTATGTAGATAGAACAAAGGGATTCCAAAGAGAGGAGAATAAAATGAGCAATGAAAGTAAAGTCCTTGAGAGATGAGGAATAAGAATCATAGCAATAATCACTTCATTGAACAAAGATTTATTTTTCTTTAATGTCTAATGCCACAAGGATGAAAACATGTAAAAATGAGCCCCAAACCAAAATAGCTTTATATATGTCATTTGGGAATATTTTTTTCTCGTGTAAAGTTTTTTTTGATGTGTCATTGCAATACTACAGGTAAATGGCTTCTCTACAAATTTCTCGTTTCTTCTTTTCCAGCTGACCTGACCTTGTCTCCTGTCTACAGGTGTATTTCCCAGAGTTACATTGTTCAGGCATATTACCTCAAAACTATCTGTATAAATATTTAATGTCTTATTAGCTCTAAAGTGAAAAGACAAGTAAAATTATTTGACATTATACTTCTAGTTTGATCTTCTACCTACTGTGAATCTCTGTTTTGATGTTTAATGATTTGATCCTCTTCCACGTTATTTTTATTTTTTTCTTTCTTTTATGGAAGCAGTATTCCCCTTTTAAAATTTATTCTCTGAGCTAATTTCCCATATATAAGATCAACTAGATTCCATCCAAATTGGATGGATGCCTGAGAAAGGAATACCAACATTTCATAGACACAGGGAGGAAACATTCAATACTGGAGCCCCATGGTCACTCTGTATCTATATGTAAAAGTGTCACCAGATTCTTTCACAGTAACATCTTGGGAAACTGGGGTAATATGAAGTAATAGAGGGTAATAGGGCAATAAACACTATACCTTACTCTTTATGACCTTGTCAATAAAAACATTTTTTTCCATTGGCCTATTATATGTCCCTAGAATATTAATATACTGTGGTTTAAAGATTTAAAAGCAAAGCTCAATGTGGAAGAAATATAATTATCTCAACCTACACTGAGAAAATTTCTTGATATAATAGCCATAATACTTGATGATTTCACATTTTGCAGATCTCACCTAATTTCTGACCATGCCTGAGCCAGCAGACTTGTTTTCCATGTATAACATAGGTGGAGTTACTTCAAAGACCTTAGATGACTTTTATCTTTATAAAACATCTTTTTACAGTATTCCCAATCAAAGGTCTAGCACTTTATATTTTGTGGCAAAGATGTAAGGAAGCTGTAAGATGTCAGATAAAAAGGAGCTTTCTAGAAGTCTGAGGTTCTATAAAGCCATCAGTTTCCCAAAGGACAAAGTTCTGCTTCAGAGGATTGAAGAGATGAACATTATCAACCTGTAAAATTTCTAAAGATTGTGTGTCTGATCTGTTCTGATTCAACCTTTTTGCTGTCTCTAAGTCAAATATTAAATGTATTTCTCATCTGAGAAACTGAGGTAACCTGGGAGAATTCATTATTGTCTAAATATCTGGAAACTCTGAATCTTCCAATTTCAGTGATAAATTAGGCTGCAGAGGGGCTAAAGCATCCATTTATCAAAAATCCTATTCGCGTTGTAATCTCCAAACAGTTACAAGTGGATCTATATTCAATAAAAAACTGCATTTTAAAGCAATGGTGAGAAAGAAATCAAATACAATAGAAAATGCTTCTCTTTTAAAGGTTTGGTCTAGTAGTTTATTTATACCCCCAAATTCTCTGGAGAAGATTGTGGTTTAAAGTTTAAAATGTCAAGTATAGTCAAGCATATCTCTGCAGTTACATTAATATGCTACAGATTTCTTGCTGGAGATAGAAAAGAACCTAAAAGCAAAAAAAGATTTCACAGTATGTTTTTATTATTGACCAGCAATAGTAAACAACAAATTTAATCTGTTATGCGGTAAGGATCTCTTCGTTAGGTACAGTGATTTAACTATTCTATTCAAACAAGACTGCAAATAGGGCAATCCAGAGGAAATTCAAGTAAGCAGATCTCGTATAACATAGCTATTAAAAGCAGCAAAGATGACAATTCCTCCATCAAAAGTGGAGATAAATCTTGGTTTTCTGGTTACATGGGATCATATGACATGTAAAAGTTCTCCCACTTCTGTCTGTAGAAGTTTGAAAGAGCAGGAAGAGCCTGTCCAGTTTATGCCTGTACAAACTGTTCCAGAGACACATGTACACAGAGAGAGGAAGATAAAAGGACAGCAAAGCGTTCTGTTTTTTTTTTTTTTGACTGATGTTTTTTCAGATGGATGAAGCTAGTATGAAGGATTTCCAGAGGTCTACCCAATACCCTACACCCACACTCTTAATTTTTTTAACCTGCTTTCCTAAATATTTTGTGCCTTTGAGCACTGAATTAATAACTCTACATTAGGAGATGTTGTTTTAATGTCAGAAAAAAGACCAATTTTTACTCTTACACCAGAGGTAATATGGGAAATGAGGTAATTTTCATTCAGATGGGATCACTGTATATAGATAACTATGGAATCATTCCAGATTAGCAAAAACTACATTTATGGTGATAGCAGCTGGTTTTATGTTAATTTTTCCTGAACATTTTCTCCAAGGTATTTGCAAAAATAGAGGGAGCCTCTTTAATGGGATTTCAGTTCATCAGAACAATCAAAATAAACTTGTACTTGAGTTCTTTTAAATCATGCTTTTCTAAATGAAGTATTTCTTTTTTCTTTCCTAAAACCAGCTACTAATCAGTTCTAAGCCCCAAGTCCTTCTAACAAACTTTGGCTTCAATTTGTAGTTGAATTACACCTCATCAGAGCACCAGCATCACTCTTCACATGGCCTGTGTTTCTGCTGTCTCTATTGGACATGTTAGCTACGTCTGAGTTTCCCTCCAGTCTTCACAAGGGAGGCAGAAGTTTCAACCTCAGGACCCAGAGGGACACTTAAAGAGCAGTCAGACTACTATAAAGTTACTAGTTTTAAATCGATAATTATTTTAATGGTATTGCTAATGGGGATTTTCTGTATTATTTTGAATTATAAGTTTAGTTATAGTATAAAATATTATATATATAGTATTACAGTATATATATAGTATTATATTATAGCAAGTCGGCTAATAGTTTCACTATTAGGCTGAAACAACATTCACTGAGCCATTGTTCCACAAGCTTGTGGTTTTACATATGTAGTTTGATTTTCTTTGCCATAACATTGAGTATTTGGAGCATAGCATAATCATCTGTTTTCTTATATCAATTATTCTGACACTAGTATTACAAACTCGGTCTCAAAACCTCCTTTGGGGAAAACCTCCACAATTTTATGTTTGGCTGAGTGAAATTTGCTTAAACTTTCGATTTTTGTCTTTGTTATTATCCAATACAAGGAAAGGTTGGAAAGATCAAGGTCCAGAGTAGGGCTGAGTGTTGATGTTTGGAAATACAAAACAAATTAGCAGGCAAGGGTCTGGAGTAACAGTCAGAAACGTCAACTACTGACTAACCGAAGTTTGGAGATGTTGCCAGTGTATCCAGTGACAGATGTAACCACCATGGGAAGGCCTACTTATCCATCAGCTGCTAATGAATCTTTTATTTTCTCTTTAAGAAAAATCAGCAACCTCAACAGTGTTCATCTGTCCTGCTCTACCAAACTCCTCCCGTGATAATTAACCGCTAAATAGTGACTGTGTTGTGGACTGACCCCAGCCAGCAGCCGAACAGCCACACCACACCATTGCTCACTCCCTCCCTTCTCCTGCTATATGGGAAAAGATAGCAAGAAGAGAAGGACGATTGTGGGTCAAGATAAAGGAATTGTAATAAGTGAAGAAAAAGCCATGCGTGTAAGCAAATCAAAAAGAGAAATTCATTCACGACTTCCCAGCAGCAGGCAATGTCTAGCCACTTGCTGGGAATCATGGCCTCAGCATGCATTGTAGACTCCATAAACAAGAAAATTCCCCCTTTGTTTTCTTTTCCCTAGCTGTGCACGATGCCAAATGGTATGGAATATACCTTTGGTGAGTTTGGGTCAACTCTCCTGGCTGTGTCCCCTCCCAGTCTCTTGCCCACTCCCAGACAACTCACTGCAAAGTCAGAGTGGGAAAAAGAGAAAGCCTTGGCGCAGCAATAGCCAAAATATTAGTGAATTAGAAAGTTATTTTAGTGACAAATACAAAACATGGCACTGTACAGGATGATATGAAGAAAGTTAACTCCATCCCAGCCAGATACAGTTCAAAATGTCAGGCTTTAAAAGAAAATGGGTAGCACGTTGCTTGTGTCTGCCAATGTCACTCCCAAATCTATGAAGGTTTCAGAGAGACAATGCATTTCCTGATTCAGATCACTGATCTTTCACTCAGAGTCTCTGAATAATCTCCTGCTACCATGTAAATTCATGGTAGTATAAAATGTTAACTTTGAAGGTTTTAATTTTCTATAGTAAGGTTTGAACTACTTGGACACCCTATAAGAATTACAACTAGGAAAACTGCTTGGAAAAGCTTGTATGCTCCTCAGCTGTGTAATGAGGATACTAGCTTTATAGTGATCATGACTTCTGGTAACACAATTTCTCCACCAAAAGTGTCTTGCAAGTTAAGCTTATTAACTTTTATATACGTTATATTTTGATGTTTAGTTTTTATTGTAACTTCACCAATGGGCTGTATAGCATTTAGCTATGCAGCAGGTTGGTGTTCTGTTCTTTACAACATCCAAGAAACTGATTTTGTATCTCTGAAATATTCAAATAACAGATAAGAACTTATGTAATGTGGAAATCAAGAAATATGGACAGATGTCAGGAATGCCTAAATTTCATACCACAATTACATTTATTTAGCCACAAACAACAGAACTACTTTTGTTGTTGTCGTGGTTTTGCCCCAGCCAAGGGCCGCACCCCACACAGTCGCTTGTACTTTTAAAAGGAAGGGGGAGGGAAAGTTGGGGGAAGGGGAAAAGGGAAGGAAGAAAGGAGGAAAAGAAACCACAACCTAGAAACCAGAACCACGCAGGTTGGGATAAGGATAGTTTACTAAACAATAACAGAAAACTAGATATAACAATAACAGAAGTTTAAAGCACAAAATAGATGAAACTGGTGATACACAATGCAATTTCTCACCAAACCACAGAACCCAGGCCGCACAGCTTAGAGCCCGTCCCGGACAACCCGACCGCCCCAGAAACTGCACGTCCTGGCGTTGTCTCCCCCTCTTCCCCCCAGTCCCCCCTTATACCGAACATGACGTAACTGGTATGGAATAACCTCTTTGGCCAATTCGGATCACCTGTCCTGGCTGCGTCCCCTCCTTTTTCACTAGTAAGGAAGTATGCAGAGCTGAGAAAGGTCCTTGATTGCCCGGCAACAAATCGGAAAACATCAGGGTGCTATCAGCACTATTCTCATGCTAACACCCAAACATGGCATTCCATCCACTGCTAAAAAAAAAGTTTAACTCCATCATAGCTGAAACCAGGACATTATCCACCCCTTATTCCATACCATTTACGTCATGACCAGATCCAACAATTTTCTTTGGGTACAACCAGTTTCGTGTTTCACACACCCATATATGTATGTACACATGTATGCACACATATGTGCATACAGATCTTATTCCCTCAGTCTGTGAATCATCCCTCTGAAGTTGTTGAGTTCATTTAGTCCATGATTTCCAGGCTCCATTTGTCGTAACAGTTTCTCAGGATAGTTGTATGTTCCATTGGCTCGTTGCACGCTGCATCTCAGGCTCTTGACTGATACACCTGGCATGGTCCATGCTCATAGTCTGTGGGTCAGAGTTTATTTTCAACGGGAGCAAAAAGTTCTTGAGAGGCCAGGCTTTAGTTCCATCATCATGGCACTCATTTTTCATTAACTTGTATGACTCCGGCTATAATGCTATGGTACAACATACAGCAATCATAACAATAATGAATATACAATAATGGATTATTTGGCAATTATTATAATTTCTACTTTATTAATTATATTGGCTATTCTCACCCAAAATCAAATCCCCTTGAGGTACACATCGAACTTCTCCATCCCTCTGCATTACCCACCAAGTACAGCGAGGTCCTTGAGCAAAAACAATTCCAGACATGGGTTTACCTTTGCCTGAAGCAGGAATGACCCAAACTCTCTTTCCCAATACACTCTTCATATGCACTACTGGCACTCTGTCTCCCTCTACAGTACGTGGAAATTTTGACTGGGCAGGGCCAGCCCGATTGGTAGATCCCCTAGAGTTAACTAACCACGTGGCTTGGGCCAAATGTGTATCCCAATGCTTGAATGTCCCACCACACATTGCTTTCAGTGTAGTTTTTAAAAGTCCATTATATCGTTCAATTTTCCCAGAGGCCGGTGCATGGTAAGGAATGTGGTACACCCACTCAATGCCATGCTCTTTGGCCCAGGTGTCTATAAGAGTGTTTCGGAAATGAGTCCCATTGTCTGACTCGATTCTTTCTGGAGTACCATGTCGCCAGAGGACTTGCCTTTCAAGGCCCAGAATTGTATTTCGAGCAGTGGCATGGGGTACGGGATATGTTTCTAGCCAGCCGGTAGTTGCCTCCACCATTGTAAGCACATAACATTTGCCATGGCGGGTTTGTGGGAGGGTGATGTAATCAATCTGCCAAGCCTCCCCATATTTATATTTCATCCACCGTCCTCCATACCAAAGGGGCTTTAACCGCTTAGCTTGCTTGATTGCAGCACATGTCTCACATTCGTGGACAACTTGTGCGATGGCGTCCATGGTCAAGTCCACCCCTCGATCCCGAGCCCATCTATATGTTGCATCTCTCCCTTGATGACCCGAGGTATCATGAGCCCATCGAGCCATGAATAATTCACCCTTACGTTGCCAGTCTAGATCTACCTGAGCCACTTTAATCCTAGCAGCCTTATCTACCTGATGGTTGTTTTCATGTTCCTCCATGGCCCGACTCTTAGGTACATGGGCGTCGACATGACGTACCTTTACAACAAGTTTCTCTAACCGAGCAGAGATATCTTGCCATAAGTCACCAGCCCATATAGGTTTGCCTCTACGCTGCCAGTTGTTCTTTTTCCACTGCTGCAACCACCCCCACAGGGCATTCGCCACCATCCATGAATCAGTATAAAGGTAGAGCCTTGGCCACTTTTCTCTCTCAGCAATGTCCAGGGCTAACTGGATGGCCTTCACCTCAGCGAACTGGCTTGATTCACCTTTTCCTTCAGTGGCTTCTGCTACTCTTCTTATAGGATTCCATACAGCGGCTTTCCATCTCCGATGCTTACCCACAATGCGACAAGACCCATCAGTGAACAGGGCATATCGCTTCTCATTCTCTGGCAGTTCGTTGTAGGGTGGGGCTTCTTCAGCGCGTGTTACCTCCTCATCCTCTGGTGACATCCCAAAATCTTTGCCTTCTGGCCAGTCTGTGATCACCTCCACAATTCCTGGGCGATTGGGGTTTCCTATTCGAGCCCGCTGTGTAATTAGTGCAACCCACTTGCTCCACGTAGCATCAGTGGCATGGTGTGTAGAAGGAACCTTCCCTTTGAACATCCAGCCCAGCACCGGCAGTCGGGGTGCCAGGAGGAGCTGGGCTTCAGTTCCAATCACTTCTGAGGCGGCTCGAACCCCTTCGTAGGCGGCCAGTACTTCCTTTTCTGTTGGAGTATAATTGGCCTCAGATCCTTTGTAGGCCCGACTCCAAAACCCCAGCGGTCGACCTCGAGTCTCCCCTTGTGCTTTCTGCCAGAGACTCCAGGTCGGGCCGTTCTCCCCAGCTGCAGTGTAGAGCACATTTTTAATATCTGTCCCTGTCCGGACAGGCCCAAGGGCCACTGCATGGACTATCTCGCGTTTGATCTGCTCAAAGGCTTGCTGTTGCTCAGGGCCCCATTGGAAATCATTCTTCTTTCGAGTTACATGGTAGAGTGGGCTCACAATGAGACTGTAGTTTGGGACATGCAGTCGCCAAAAACCTATAACACCTAAGAAAGCTTGTGTTTCCTTTTTGTTGCTTGGTGGAGACATAGCTGCTATTTTATTAATAATGTCCATTGGGATCTGACGACGCCCATCCTGCCATTTTATTCCTAAAAACTGGATTTCTCGCGTAGGCCCCTTGACTTTACTTCGTTTTATAGCAAAACCGGCTTCTAAAAGGATTTTAATTACCCTGTTTCCTTTTTCAAAAACTTCCTCTGCTGTGTTGCCCCATACAATGATGTCATCAATATACTGCAGGTGCTCTGGTGCTTCACCCTTTTCCAGTGTATTCTGGATTAGTCCATGGCAGATGGTGGGGCTATGTTTCCACCCCTGGGGCAGACGATTCCACGTGTATTGGATGCCTCTCCAAGTGAAAGCAAACTGTGGCCTGCACTCTGGCGCCAGTGGGATCGAGAAGAAAGCATTCGCAATGTCGATTGTGGCGTACCACTTGGCTGCCTTCGATTCCAATTCATACTGGAGCTCTAACATGTCTGGCACAGCAGCACTCATACCTGGAGTGACTTCATTTAGGCCACGATAATCTACTGTCAGCCTCCACTCTCCATTGGACTTCCTCACTGGCCATATGGGACTATTAAAGGGTGAGTGGGTTCGGCTGATCACTCCCTGATCCTCCAGTTGACGAATCAGCTTATGGATGGGAATCAGGGAATCTCGGTTAGTACGGTATTGTCGTCTGTGCACCGTCGTCGTAGCAACTGGCACTTGCTGTTCTTCACCCTTCAACAACCCCACAACAGCAGAATCCTCCGAGAGTCCAGGCAAGGCACACAATTGTTCAATTTCTTCTGTTTCCAAAGCAGCTATTCCAAAAGCCCATCGGTACCCTTTTGGGTCTTTAAAATACCCTCTACGTAGATAATCTATACCTAAAATGCACGGAGCTTCTGGACCAGTCACAATGGGGTGTTTTTCCCAGTCCTTCCCAGTTAGGCTCACCTCAGCCTCTAGCACAGTTAGTTGTTGGGATCCCCCTGTCACTCCAGAAATACAAACAGGTTCTACCCCTTCATGATTCGATGGCATTAGAGTACACTGGGCACCAGTATCCACCAGAGCTTTGTACTCTTGTGGGTCTGACGTGCCAGGCCATCGGATCCACACAGTCCAATAAACCCGATTGTCCCTCTCCTCCACCTGGCTGGAGGCAGGGCCCCTCTATTGCTGCTGATCATATTTGTTTTCCACTGGTTGCATAAAGGACTTAGAGGTCCCTTCAAAAGGATCAGGCACATCAGACATATAGGTAGGCCTTCCAGTTGGTCTAGGGAACTGCCCAGTAGAAACTGGTGCAGCCTTCTTCCTGGCAGAATCTCGTTGTGCGAATGTTTTACCCCGCAGCTCATTTACTCGTGCTCGAAGGGCTGAGGTGGGCTGCATATCCCATTTCCTCATGTCCTCTCCATGATCAAGCAGGTAAAACCACAATGTACGTCGTGGTGTGTATTCTCCCTCTTGGAACGATGGACGCTTTCTCCCAGTAGCTGCAACATTGCTCCATACGGGTTGGGAGTTGGACACATTGTTGTCAAGTCGTTGAACCAGTTTCTCTACTGCTGCAATGACGGAGAGGGAAACATTGTCTTGGTATTTCAGGAGTCGGCAGGCCACCTCATTTACGGTTGGCGGATTCGTATCATTCCAGTCAATTGCTGCCAGTGAATTGGTATACCCTGCTGGTGCACTTTGTACAACCTTACGCCACATATCTGGAGTGCATTGGACTTCATCGGGATCAGAGGGAAGCCGTGAATTGTCCAGATCATAATAAATTATCTCCCGTACAGCTAATTCTCTCAGGTGCTGGACAGATGTCTCTATGCTGTTACACTTAGGTGTCTGGCATGTAATATATTCCTTTATGGGATATCTTTCCTTCACACTTGACAGTAGTCGCCTCCAGAGGCTGAGGATTTCCGGCCTCCTCCCAATTGCTTTGTCAATTCCTCCTTCTCTAGCTAGGGATCCCAACTGCTTGGCCTCTCTGCCTTCTAATTCCAAACTACTGGCCCCGTGATCCCAACATCGGAGCAACCAAGTGATAATGTGCTCACTTGGGTGGCGAGTGAAATCTTTTCGAACCTCACGCAGCTCACTCAGAGTCAGGGATCGGGTAACAATCTCTGGTTCTGCCTCATCCTGATATCCTCGAGATGATCCCGGTTGATCATCATCCTTATCCGTCACTATACGAACTGATTTCTTTGTGCCTTTCCTCTTTTGTACGGGAGCAACAGACACTGGTGTGGATTGGTTTTTCAGATCATCTGCAGTGTCTGCTGTAGAGATTACAGTAGCTGCAGTGTCGGTCACAGGGGTTGCAGTAGCTGCAGTGTCAGCCCCAGTGGTTGCAGCAGCTATAGTATCTGCCAGTCTGTTTCCTTTCCCTTCTCCCTGACAGTGCTGACAGTGCTGACAGTGCTGCCTGCTATCAAGCAGTGTTTGATAAATAGTGGCCAGAGCCCAGCACAGTGCAGTAAGGTGTCCATCTCTGGGAAACCTACAGCAATTTTTCCTTAGGTATGCAGTCACTTGATCGGGGTCTTGTAGCTGTTCAGGAGTGAAATTCCAAACCATCGGGCGTGAGAAAGTACCTAGGTACTCGCCCATACTTTGCCACATGCCCTGCCACTCGTGATTATTCTGTCTCGGAGAAAGCTCTTCAGTGGTATTCATAAACCTATGCTTGATATATAACAAAAACTGAACCATCTGCACCAAACCTACCAATAGCAAAATGCTAGTTTGAATATCCCAGAGATATTGAAGATTTTCAAAAACTGCCCTAAGAGCTGTTGTATTTAGCCCAAAGGAAAAGAAAGCAGTGCCCCCACCATACCGGCTGCTGTTATTAACCCCTCCCTGTCCAAAGAATGGACAGGACAGCAAAACCTCATACAAGTACCAGCTTAAGCTCATGATCATCGATATTATTGTATCATAGACCGATATCATAAAATACACTATAATGAAGTATGGGAACAAATACGGGAGCCACAGACCTGAGAGAGTAAAGAATCCTGCCAGGATTGTATACAGCATGCGGTGGTTTTGCTGCCACAGCCTTGTAAATAAATACCACAACATCGTGACCAGAGATTGCTTAAACAACAGTGCTTATCTTAATTGCGATAGTTAGGGTCAGATCTACCGTTATCCCAACCGTTCGTGCCCCACGTTGGGCGCCAAAATAACTGTCGTGGTTTTGCCCCAGCCAAGGGCCGCACCCCACACAGTCGCTTGTACTTTTAAAAGGAAGGGGGAGGGAAAGTTGGGGGAAGGGGAAAAGGGAAGGAAGAAAGGAGGAAAAGAAACCACAACCTAGAAACCAGAACCACGCAGGTTGGGATAAGGATAGTTTACTAAACAATAACAGAAAACTAGATATAACAATAACATAAGTTTAAAGCACAAAATAGATGAAACTGGTGATACACAATGCAATTTCTCACCAAACCACAGAACCCAGGCCGCACAGCTTAGGGCCCGTCCCGGACAACCCGACCGCCCCAGAAACTGCACGTCCTGGCGTTGTCTCCCCCTCTTCCCCCCAGTCCCCCCTTATACCGAACATGACGTAACTGGTATGGAATATCCTCTTTGGCCAATTCGGATCACCTGTCCTGGCTGCGTCCCCTCCTTTCTCACTAGTAAGGAAGTATGCAGAGCTGAGAAAGGTCCTTGATTGCCCGGCAACAAATCGGAAAACATCAGGGTGCTATCAGCACTATTCTCATGCTAACACCCAAACATGGCATTCCATCCACTGCTAAAAAAAAAAGTTTAACTCCATCATAGCTGAAACCAGGACAGTTGTTATTTTGGGTTTTTTTATTTTTATTTTAGCTATGCTTTCTCACTCGCACAATGATTTTCACTGAAGTGGAAAGTAGTCTTAAGTGCCTTGTGAGATGGGCAGACTATGTATGCCTTCAAGCTGTGTGAACCAGTATAACATTAAACTTTGGAAGCAGTGTGTCTTTATCTGAAAAATTCACAATGTCTTATCCCGAGACACTTCATCAGAACTCTGCTACTCATGCCTTATAGGCAGAGGAGACTAACAACAAGCTTTTTCTTCTCACTTTTTTATCCGAAGGCCATAGCTTTTATTATAATACAATTTTTAAAACCTCCTGAAACAACCTTGCAATTCAGATTTCTATAGACCTAATTGTTCAAACTGATCATCTGAAATAAAATTGAAATAGCTTTTCCTCACTCACCAACTTTAGCTGCTTAAAGACAAAACACCAAAATAATTTCAATTATATCTTAAATTAAATAACCATGTAAGTAGTTCCCTTAAGAACAGTTATGAGCATATGGGTTTAAAAGACCTGGGGGATATATTGGGCTATGCCCACTGCAGAATGTCTTTACATGAGAGCATAAAACCTTAAAAATAATACAAGATGTTATAGAGAGCAAGGGTAAAGACTATAAAAACAGGGAAGTGGTGCTTCTGAACATTTGATAATGTCTGAGAATTGATGCAAATATATTGTGTATAACCTATATTTTGAGGATGCTGTAATTAGAAAATCCCACAGGTAAGAAGAGAAAAAAAATTGGGCCATAAACCAATAGAAATCTGTATGTGCTAACTGCAGGCTATTCTGGTTATTGAAGGACATTTATTTTTTAAAAAAAAAGGCCCCATTACCTTCCTTACTTGAATACATAACCAGTGGACAAGAAAAACCATTCAAAAACCTGTAGGATGTTCTATACCACAAGAAAAGAAAGAGCATCCAGGCAGAAATTCTGTAGCTTAGAAGTCTGTTTTATTTGACGTTTCTATGCTGGCAATAGTTGTCTGTGTAATTGAAGATACACTTATACAAAGAAACCAATTACCCTTTATGATCCATCTTCCTGCTCTCCCCATGAAGTTGAAAGCAACGTGTTGATCCAGTTGGTGGAAAGGCTTCCAGCAAAAACTCGTTAGCTTGTGGCTGAACAAGAGTTTGTATGGCATTCATTTCCCACTAATTCCTGGGAAGTGATGCTGGAGAACTCAGTAATGGCTGTAATAAGTGAAAATATCCATAGAAATAGGAATTATACTCTACATATCAAATGCAAAATCAGAATTTTCATCACTGTTGCAGAATATGTAGATGGAAAGGCAAATATAGATGTTGGGTTGGATTTTAGAAATCAAAACCTGAGAATCTTAAGAACTGCATTATATGTAGTATTCTATGCAATCATTGTATCATGGATAACGTAAATGGCTTTATCATAACTTTAAAAACTTTTGATACCTATGAAAAATATTTGGAAATTGCATCAAGATTGCTTGTTACTAATAATTTAAAAAAATGACACCTCAGAAAAGAAGCAAAGAGCATTTCGAAATGCAATATTTTATCAAGTGTAGCGGTGATCTTGATGAGGCATGTTCAGGAGTGTACAGTTTGATTGACTGGACTCATAACATGAAACTAATGTAAAGAGGTTATTGTTGAAGAGGGGATTGCTCTGAAGCAATTTTGATAATGTACCAATTATAATGTCATTACTAAAAGATATTAATGCAAATAAATAACTACGTATGTGTCTTCTAATGGATTAATATGGTTTTTTTAAGTGACATGCTCCTACAACACAAGTGTGGGCATTACTAAGTGCTTCTAATAAAATGTCTGTTACCAGGTAACTGCAGCTTGAAGGCTATTGAATGAGAACAGGCAATTTTAACTGGGATCTCCAAAGTACAGGCACAAGGTAACTGGGGTCTTGAATGTCAAAGTAAGGAATAAAACCAGTGGCCCCAAGGACATAAACACAAATCACTAGAAGGTTATTGATCATTAAAGCTCACTGCTGACCACTATGGGAGTGTAACCTTGACAGCTTGGTAGAACCAATTTTACAGTATGAATTTAACATGCATAGAATTGTTTGTGAAAGCATTGGTAAAGTTGTCTCTATGTTATATAAAAGACAACAATGGAAACGAGATGTTGTTCAGACATACATCAGATATGGGTATGAGGAATAGATCACTGTTCAGATGTGCAGATATTCTGGACTATAATCACATGTACACATATTTTATTGATGTTAAAAGGAGATATGCTTTCATTTCTTGTGGCTGACCCAGCATTCATTGCATTTGTTCTGGCATATCACCCTTGAGGCTTGGTTATAAGTTAGAGGCTATTGTAGTTACGTGTGGCAGCCTTCTGGTGGAGAAGGGGGTGCTGCAGAGGTGGCTTCTGCAAGAAGCTGCCAGAAACTCTCTGTAGGCCTGACAGAGCAAACGCCAGTTGGGCTCAAAGCCAGACCCACCACTGACCAAGGCCGAACCCACCAGCGATGGTCACAGCGCCTCTGGGAATCACATTTAGGAGAAAAAAGAAAACAAATGCAAGCAGCCTCTTTTTGCCACCAGAGAAGGGAGTGAGAAGATGCAAGAAACTGTGCAGTCACCAAAGTCAGGGAAGAAGTGGGGGGACAAGGTACCCCAGGTGCTGCAAAGAAAGATTCCTCTGCAGCCCATGGAGAAGGTCATGGTGGAGCAGGTGTCCCCTTGCAGCCCATGGAAGAGGACAGGGAGCAGAGACCCCACCTTCAGCCTACGGAAAGGCCCCACGCTGGAGCAGGTGGGGACATACAGAAGATGCTGTGACCCACATTGGAGCAAGCCTCTGGAAGCAAATTTGCAGCCTGTGGAGAGAGATAGAGACAGAGAGAGAGAAAGAGATCCATGCTGAAGCAGGTTTGCTGGGGGGTTAGTTTTGTGACTCCATGGAGGACCAGGCTGAAGCAATCTGGGCTTGAGAGACTGAGAGTCATTCTATGATTTATGACTGCACCCCATAGCAGTGACCCACACTGAGGCAGTTGGTGAAGAGCTGAAGCCCTGTGAGAAAGGATTCACATTAGAGAAGTTGGTGAAGGACAGTCTCCCATGGGTGACATCCCATGCTGGAGCAGGGGAAGGGTGTGAGAAATGCCCCCCCTTCCCCAGCTAAGAAGGAAAACAACTTGTGAGGAACTGATCCAAACTCCCATCCCCCCATTCCCTGCGCCTCTCTGTGTTACAATGCGAGGGCAGGTGGGGAGGAAGAGGAATCATGAATAAAGTTAAGTCTCTAAAGTTTACTCTCTCAGACCTGTCTGCTAAGAAGGGATGGGTAGGGGGAGGTGCTTTAAGATCTGGTCACACTTCTCATTACCTGACTCTGGTGTCACTGGGTGTGCAGGGCAGTGTCATAAATTAGAGCGTTTTCTTTCCTTTCTTCTGTGTTGAGTCTGTTGTGCCCGTGACGCTGATTGTACAATGATCTCTCCCTGTCCTTATATCGACTCCTGAGCCTCTCAATGTATATTTTATCCCCTGTCCAGCTGAAAAGGAGAGTGATAGAGTGATTTTGGTGGGTGTTTGGCCTCCAGCCAGGGTCAAACCAGTACAAATGCATAATGTATATATACACACATATATGCATATGTACTTAAAACAAAATAAAATAATAAAATAGGTAATATAATATCTTGTAGTATAATATAATATAGTATATTTAATGCAATCCAATATAATATATACATAATATTTTTACATTTATACGGATATCCATGCATATATATAGCCTAGATGACACAGATTTCCAAACTAGGATAGAGGGGAAAGGCAGGAAGTAAGGAGAATGACAGGACAGTAATTGGCAGCATTTGCTATATCCCATTGGGCACTCCAGGCTCCAATGAAATTCTTTACTGCTTTTATCTAATTCTTTCTCCTTTTCCCCAAGTCTTTTTTTCTCTCTTTCTGGCCTGAAATCTCTCAGTTCTTTCCAAGAGCTCTCAGAAGAATATGGTGTCTGTTAAATCAGTGTGAAAGGCCTGGTCAAGGTTCCAGCTTAGGCTGTAGCACATTTTGACCGGTTATTTTGCCCAAGCTGACTTGTGAAAGTCATACTTTTCTTTCTTATCCCAAAAAGTCTGTTGCTGCTGCACAGTCCTCACAGGTATGGTTCATCTCTTTTTTCCTGGCAGAGTCCAGATTCACACCCTCACTAGGGTGTCCGTAGGGCCATTTGGAGAGGAGGATGTGCATCACAGCCTGTGAATGCAAAGTTGTAGGCTGAGATTGCAAGGGGCTCCCTCTGATGGCATTTGAAGTGCTGAGATATCAGAAAGATGTTGTTTGAAGATGAGAAGCGTTCTTTGGGAGAAGCAAGATTAGATGGAACAGCAGAAAGATTCTTATTCAGAAATGTTTAATGCAGGGAGATTTATAGGAGATTAGATGAAACAGTTATTGCAGTCAGGAAAGCTGATAGCTAGGTCATTCAACTACCAGCAGACATACTTAAAAAGACAGGAAGGTGACTGCCTCAAAGTAGCACAGGAAGGAAGTAATCAACAAGGAATATAAAACATCTGGCATGCTAGTTTGTGAAAGATATAGTCTTCATCTTTGAGTCTTATAACTGTGTAAGTATATTACTGCAAAAGCTTTATCTAAAATAGTGTCAAGAAGGGTAATGCTTGTGGAGATAAAGAATCAATACCCTCAAGATGCAGGACTTGGTCCTTTGTACATTAGAAAAAAATTCTGGTGAAGAAATCCAAACAGAAATCCAGATGTAACTGCCCCCTAAATCCTATACTGAGAAAAGTATGCAAAAGAAAATAAAAACAAACAAGTGCCAACAGGAGTCTGAGCCTTGCTCAGCAAGTTCCTGGAGCCAATTAGCAAGATTTCCATCATATTTGGATGTAGTTTAATTAAATTATGCAACAAGAACCACCAGCTGTCTCCAGGAATTAATAGATCAATTTTACTCATTCTTCTGAAGTGCATCCAGTGTTATCCTCAGATGCATATGTAGCTATTGCAATGCAGTCTGAGTTGCATAGCCTTGCAAGAATGTTACCTTTTCATGTATAGCTCATAAATCACATGAAACTAATGATAGCTCCACCTACAGTACTTAATGTTTTGCGCTGGAAGTTAATTAAGGAAGTCCATTCAAAATGTTTAATTGTTCAAACATAAATTACATTTTTGTGCACTATAACCATTGTAAGTCTTTTACTCCATCTGTTCTTTCATTGTAGTCTTTACATAATACGAGAAATATGCTGACACACTGCTTTTCACAAAGCATCTGCCTTAACCACAATAGTGAAACACTCCTCAAATATTTGCTGAGCTAACTGCAGCTTGACAAAAGCACAGCTACATCAACATTGAAAACTTTTACTGTATTTTACACGTTAGACTGGGAGACACAATATAATTTGTTTGACAAAGTCCTTTTTTTTTTTCCTAACTGTGGTAAATCATAATCTCCCAGACCATCAGTTCCTTCCTTATAGTTTAAAAATATGATATTCCTTTCTTTTTACCACATGCTGTAATAAAAGTTTTAGCAGAAACTAAGTCTTAACTGCTCTCCCACAAATGCAGTACACACTGGACTTTCTCAAAACTTACTGCTACTGCATTCAGAAAACAGCATGACCCACTATTTGAATGTCAAAGTTAATTTAGTTCAATATTTCTTTTCATTTAACAAAATAATGAATAAAATGATTTGCAATCAAGTTAGATTAAAATCTTCAATAAAATAAGAGACAAAATTATAGATTACTTTAAAAATTCTTGTCACATTTTGGCATTTACAACAAAAGCTGTAGCATGGAAAAGTCTAATTTATTTGGCATGATTTTTCAGGTTTGAGTTTGGAGGGAAAAGCAAAAAAGCACTAATGTCTCCAAGTAAGGATGAGTGAATTTGTTGTATATTTTAAAGAAAAGGTCTATTTGGAAAACATTTAAAAAAAGTATTTATTTTATGGGGATATTTTTTTAATACCTAAGGATTTTAAACTTCCATTTTGAAATGACAGATTTGTGTCAAAAATTAGTTCCAAAACTTCTCTAGTGATTGACAGCAGAAACAAATTTTAAAATACATAACTATGTACAGAGATCCATTGCTCACAAGTTTAAAAAGTACAATCCAAAGATATTTTTTTAAAAACACTGGAGAATCCGGGACCTTGATGATAGCTCTCAGTGGTTGATAATTATGCATATTAATTCTGACTCTTGGATTGTAGAGTGACCACTTGTTCATTCTAAGTCAAGAATATTAAAAAACCCCAAAGTAATCTACCTTCTAGGATTTGTACAGCAAATTTATCTTTGAGGGGTGTCTTCTTCAGGATGCCAGGCAAGATAAAAAATTCCATTTGAGGATCATACATTTCACAGTACACTGACATCTATGCTATTAGTCCTTTTGCTATACATTTATCTATTGGCCTTTCCAAAAGTATTGGAATTTTCAAAATTCTTATTGGAATTTTCAAAAGTATACTTGCTTTTATCTCTTCTAAAAGGTCACTTCCATAAGTACATACAGTCCATTTTCAATGTAACCCATAACTTTTTGCCATTCCCCTTTTACACCAAGTTCTACCTGCTATAGGTAATTAGTTTTATTAAAGGAAAAATAAACAAACCTATCTTGAATATGTTAAAATACCTATGATTGGGGTTTGTTGTTGTTGTTGTTTCAATTAATGTTTTATTCTTTAAGTTTCTAGTAAAATGCCAGATATTGATCAACATGAAGCATTCAGCATATGTGGAAGTTTACTTCCAGCTGGGCATCTCTTCATTATTGTGATTCAAAAAATTTACAAACCATGTGACAGAGAATACCTTGTCAAGGAATATATATCAAAGTCCCATGGACAGAGCAAAGCTAGATTGCACTACAGTCAGTTTCGAATTTTCCAAGTGTTTATCTGATTCGTCTGTGTACTCTCTGGAAATGTTTTGAAGAACTTATTGCCATGAGCTGCTTTAAGAAGCTTCTTTACTTATCTAGTCATATTGAAAATATTTGCCACTAGCTTAATTGAAATATATATGTATGTATAAATTGCAATTTTTATGTTTTTTAACAGATCATTCAAATGAATAATAATAGAATGTAGAAGCTCAGCCTCTCCATCTCTCATTCATTTCTTGTTGAAAAGACTAATTTACAGGACAGTAACTAGGCTGTCTACCAGTAAATTAGGGGAGTAAAGTAAGCATCTGAAGATGTATGTAAAAACTGTGTATACATACATAAGGCAGAGAAATTTAGATCCAGAGAAGATGGGGCCACAGATGTTATCCTACTGCCTAACCATACCAAAATATTTTACAGAATTTTTATTGGAATTTCACAGTGTATCTTTTTAGGAATAAAGGTAAAAATGAAGATTCATTTTTGAACAATGCAACTCGGCTCAGACTGAGCCACAAGACGACCCACAGCAACAGAGAGCTCCTCTGATTTCAGTGACCTGCCTTAGTTCTGGCAAGGGGGTGACTATTTTATAGTCCAGCTGCTAAGTACACTAATGAAGCAAAAGGCAAGGACAGGTGAGCTTTAAGCTCAGGATCATGAGCAGAAACTTTGTGCCAGTCTACAGGGGTTACAAAGTAGATTTTTAGGCACAGACAGTGCTTTATTATAGCTCTAACATTACAAGACAGAGTTATCTTGTTGCTCTTTTCTAGCTGACCTTCCAGACATACAGGATGTGATATTCATCAATCATCCCTGGCTCACCTTAACCTTTCTAACAAGCACTTTATCTGCTGCCCGATAATATGAATTTGCAACATGCCCACCAGCACAAAGCTGGAGCATGGCCTGAAGACATTATAAATTTAATAATCAGCATCTTTCCCATCACCCCATCACCTCTACTTGACATGATCCCAAAAGTCATCTCTCTCTTAATTCCCCGTCTTCCTCCATAGGTACATTAGTTCATGTCAATGTACAGGAAAAGGCAGCAAACAGAAGCTTATTCTAAACATAGAGGTTCACTCTGTCAGAGATGGATGATCAGAGTTGCCACTGATATGAACAAAACCCAGGGATTTTTTTGACTGGCATCAGCCTGAGTAACCTGATTAAATGACTGCTATGAGGTAGTGATGGTTTCTGAGTTTTCATTAGACTTTGGGCAAGATTTAGGATTGGGTATTTTTGATCAGGAACTAATGTGCTAGCTTTAAATCCAATGCTCAGGAGCTTCACAGGTTTTAACATTTGAGCCTGGCTGGACTGCTGAGCAATTGCTATAGCATGATCCGGTTCAGCACTAGAAGTTAGAATTCACAGTATCAACACCTCCCTAACATTGGATCGAGAGAGCTTCCAAGGTGAGAACTAATTGTGAACGTTCACACAGCTTCTCAGGCAGCTTGTACAGGTGGGAGCTTGGAAAGCACTGCCTCCATTGCTATATGGTATTCTATACTACATGGTATACTTCAATAAAGGGTAAGGAGATCGGCAGCATAAAGTAGGTTTAACGTAAGAAAAATCTATTTAGAGTCTTTGGACAGATTTAACTACAGCTAATATTTTCAGGGGCAGATAACTTTAAAAGCTTTCTGAAGTACTTTGGCTGAAAGCTCAACTTTGAAACTATTCTGGTATAAATTGGATTAAAGATCTGCCTTGTCCTTGTATCAAAATTGTAACACAGTTCATTATATTAATGAGATCATCTACAGGTTCTACTTGATAGCTTTTCGGGTACAATTCAGAAAAAGAAAAAAAAAAAATCCACACCAGAGATTCTCTGTGGCTATACATATACTAAACCCTGCACAGCAATGCAGGCTCATGCACATGGTATTACACAAAAATACATAGAAATCCTGAAAACCTGCAGTCTTTTGAAATTTTGATATACCATTCCAGTCTAGGTAACTGATCAACAATGAAGACACAGAAAAACAAGTCACAAGGCAATAGGAAAGCACACCAGTAGAAAAAAATAGTGTTGTTTTGGAACCTGATTTTATGGGAATCTTCCCTGTATCTGTCTGTAATTCAGTGAGCGATGTTGCATTACACCCTGAGTGCCCCTTTAGCAGCTCAGCATGAGAGTCTAATAGCAAAACATGAGTCAGACCACAAAGGAGAAACTGGAGTACCAATCAGGCTTGGCACAGTTCTTTCTGTACTCATCATTTCAAAACACAAAAGGGCTAGAGAGATCAAGCAATCTGTACTCAACGATCTGATGGCATGGAGACAAAGATGCCATATTCACCACAGTAATTCCCAAAGTTAAATTTCTTAATCCTGCATAATTTTAACCAAAGGATAATCCATATCTGCTGAATTAAGATATTACTCAGTTGTTAACAAGCAAAACACAATTTCTGAAACAACAATAAACTAAGTGATTGCTGCATATTTGTTACAGTGCAGAAGAAGGACCATTGGGATGTACAGCCGATGATAAAAAAAAATTTGTCTAGGTTACAGAGAGGTAGATATATATTAAGGACGTTTACCTTTTAAATCAGTAACTTCCATAATGAAGCACTGGAAGAAGTTGTGTGAAGTTATGAGGAGTTAAATATGAAACAAGGAGAAATTCACTAGTGTTTTGAAGTAGCAGAGGACTTCTCTAGTTCTTGCACCTAATTTGAGTAAATGGTTATCAACTGATTTTTGAAAAAATATAGCTTTGGTTTAAAAGTGTATTTGCTGTAGTAAGATCATAAGCATTATCACCATTTTAAATATCTTTATCCAGATAGTTCTAAGGAACTTATTTTTTCATCTCTTATAGTAAGGGAAAATTTTTCTTCTTTCCTTGTTTTCTGCAGTTGGAAATATTGCCCTGCAACGTATTAATAGGCTGTCATAGCTAACACTGTACATTGCAGGGATTAATTCTATCAAAATATTTTTGGGACAAAACAAATGAAAACAAATGAAGTCTAATGAAAATAAAACAGAAAACCCAGTTTTCTCTTTAAAAATATTATTATTCTTGGACTTGCGCTGTGACAGAAAATAAAAGCTTGAGAGACTGCTTCAGAAATGTCCACCATCAAGTCCAATATTCCAGATGATAAAGGACTCGTTTATGTCGGTGAAAGAGAGATTTTCTTTGGGTGAGTAAAGCTTTTAGCATGATAAATAAGAATTTATTGATCAAAAATCCTTCAAGAAATATTATTTTCGAGATGATTGTTATTACAATAACTGAAAATAAATTAAAATTTTAAAATTATGTTTAGCAATATAATACTGAAATCCAAGAAGTTTAATGATATAGACATGTCATTTCAGCTTGTAAAGATACAAATGTGACATTTCAGCCCTATAGTCAATCTATATCTGTCTGTTACACATTCTGATAGAAAATGTACAACTCCAAAAATAGAGATGTCTTGCACAATGTTTCTTGTGTGGTATGGAAATACCAGCCCATTGAAATGTGTGACTACAGAAGGGTCAGGCGAATACTTCTCATGGCAGCTGAAATTACATAACAAAAATGCAGCCCCTTAAGCAAAAAAACCTGTTTTTTACATAAGGTGGAATAGAACTGTAATGGATAGATGTCAGAAAACTAATAGGCCAGAATATTAAGACATTAGGCTGCTTAATAAGGGTTGTCTTTATCAATCCTCCTTCTCCTATTAGAAACAGTCATTGCCGAAATGGAATTCACTTTCAGATGTTTCTGGTTTTGTTCAGCATTATGTTCCCTGTTAACTCACACTCCTCTGATGTGAAACGATGTTCTCTGCAGGAGTTCTTAGTTTTTCCAAGCCACAGCTCTGTGGTATTTTTCTGTCTTTTTAATACTGTAATTTTGCTTTAATTTAAAATGAATGCTATTTGTACTGATCTTGGATGGGGAGTCAAGGATTACTTTATTCAAAAAGCATTCTGCCTACACCAAGGCTCACAGTAATTATTCATTTTCCAATTTAAGATTTGGTTGTGTGCTCAGAATGTTTTGCTAAGAAGATACAAAATACAATAATAAAGTTTGATTTGCACTGGAAATAGTGTAATATATTTTACTTTAAAGAGCTCCTTTCCACTACACCAAGGTGTGTGCTTTCTCAGGGATCTGGAATACACTGCATGTAAAGAAGGTTGTCTGAGGTGCCTCCTTTCTACTTCTTTACCCATGAGGGTTGGAAAGGGTGAAATAACAGCACATGTACTTTTCACAGTTTTAAAAGTGATGGACTTCCAGCTCTTTTATAGCTTCTTCGTGACTGAGAAATGAAATATTATTTGGCTTTGGCAGTAGCATCAGGACTTGTGGCCTGAACAACCTGTTCTGCTTGCCACTGAAGAGGCTATAGGATGAACTAGAAAGTATAAGCAACCATGGGAAAGGGCGATGTTGCATTGAAAAATAAACTTAATGGCCTAGGATCTGCATTATTAATCTGGACACTTAGCCTGCCTATAAGCTCTGATATCATGGAAATATGCATTTTGTTCTGTTAGTTTTTAGCAGCTATTAATGGGGGTTATGTCACTGGAAGTGTTGATACTGAAGAACAAAAGGATGCCCCTCAGATTCTTTGACTTGGACTCTGCACTAATCATTGCCCATGCCACTTTCACACAGGATTTAAAGCCATCTGAGCAGACAGGGAAGATCTACACTTTTTCCAAGTGGTTACTGTCCTGGTTTCAGCTATGATGGAGTTAATTATTTTTAGCAGTGGATGGAATGCCATGTTTGGGTGTTAGGATGAGAACAGTGCTGATAGCACCCTGATGTTTCTAGTTGTTGCCGGGCAATCAAGGACCTTTCTCAGCTCTGCATACTTCCTTACTAGTGAGAAAGGAGGGGACGCAGCCAGGACAGGTGACCCGAACTGGCCAAAGAGAATATTCCATGCCAGTTACGTCATGCTCAGTATAAAGGGGGACTGGGGGGAAGAGGAGGAGACAACGCCAGGACGGGCGGTTTTCTGGGTACGGGGACGGGGCTCTAAGCTGTGCGGCCTGGGTTCTGTGGTTTGGTGAGAAACTGCATTGTGTATCACCAGTTTCATCTATTTTGTACTTTAAACTTCTGTTATTGTTATATCTAGTTTTCGGTTATTGTTTAGTAAACTATCCTTATCCCAACCTGCGTGGTTCTGGTTTCTAGGTTGTGGTTTCTTTTCCTCCTTTCTTCCTTCCCTTTTCCCCCTCTCCCCCAACATTCTCTCCCCCTTCCTTTTAAAAGTACAAGCGACTGTGTGGGGTGCGGCCCTCGGTCGGGGCAAAACCACGACAGTCATTTTGGCGCCCAACGTGGGGCACGAACGGTTGGGATAACGGTAGATCTGACCCTAACTATCGCAATTAAGATAAGCACTGTTGTTTAAGCAATCTCTGGTCACGATGTTGTGGTATTTATTCACAAGGCTGTGGCAGCAAAACCACCGCATGCTGTATACAATCCTGGCAGGATTCTTTACTCTCTCAGGTCTGCGGCTCCCGTATTTGTTCCCATACTTCATTATAGTGTATTTTATGATATCGGTCTATGATACAATAATATCGATGATCATGAGTTTAAGCTGGTACTTGTATGAGGTTTTGCTGTCCTGTCCATTCTTTGGACAGGGAGGGGTTAATAACAGCAGCCAGTATGGTGGGGGCACTGCTTTCTTTTCCTTTGGGCTAAATGCAACAGCTCTTAGGGCAGTTTTTGAAAATCTTCAATATCTCTGGGATATTCAAACTAGCATTTTGCTATTGGTAGGTTTGGGGCAGATGGTTCAGTTTTTGTTATATATCAAGCATAGGTTTATGAATACCACTGAAGAGCTTTCTCCGAGACAGAATAATCACGAGTGGCAGGGCATGTGGCAAAGTATGGGCGAGTACCTAGGTACTTTCTCACGCCCGATGGTTTGGAACTTCACTCCTGAACAGCTACAAGACCCCGATCAAGTGACTGCATACCTAAAGAAAAATTGCTGTAGGTTTCCCAGAGATGGACACCTTACTGCACTGTGCTGGGCTCTGGCCACTATTTATCAAACACTGCTTGATAGCAGGCAGCACTGTCAGCACTGCCAGCACTGTGAGGGAGAAGGGAAAGGAAACAGACTGGCAGATACTATAGCTGCTGCAACCACTGGGGCTGACACTGCAGCTACTGCAACCCCTGTGACTGACACTGCAGCTACTGTAATCTCTACAGCAGACACTGCAGATGATCAGAAAAGCCAACCCACACCAGTGTCTGTTGCTCCCGTACAAAAGAGGAAAGGCACAAAGAAATCAGTTCGCATAGTGACGGATGATGATGATGATCAACCAGGGCCATCTCGAGGATATCAGGAGGAGGCAGAACCAGAGATTGTTACCCGATCCCTGACTTTGAGTGAGCTGCGTGAGGTTCGAAAAGATTTCACCCGCCACCCAAGTGAGCACATTATCACTTGGTTGCTCCGATGTTGGGATCACGGGGCCAATAGTTTGGAGTTAGAAGGCAGAGAGGCCAAGCAGTTGGGATCCCTAGCTAGAGAAGGAGGAATTGACAAAGCAATTGGGAGGAGGCCGGAAATCCTCAGCCTCTGGAGGCGACTACTGTCAAGTGTGAAGGAAAGATATCCCATAAAGGAATATATTACATGCCAGACACCTAAGTGTAACAGCATAGAGACATCTGTCCAGCACCTGAGAGAATTAGCTGTACGGGAGATAATTTATTATGATCTGGACAATTCACGGCTTCCCGCTGATCCCGATGAAGTCCTATGCACTCCAGATATGTGGCGTAAGGTTGTACGAAGTGCACCAGCAGGGTACACCAATTCACTGGCAGTAATTGACTGGACTGATATGGATCCACCAACCGTAAATGAGGTGGCCTGCCGACTCCTGAAATACCAAGACAATGTTTCCCTCTCCGTCATTGCAGCAGTAGAGAAACTGGTTCAACGACTTGACAACAATGTGTCCAACTCCCAACCCGTATGGAGCAATGTTGCAGCTACTGGGAGAAAGCGTCCATCGTTCCAAGAGGGAGAATACACACCACGACGTACATTGTGGTTTTACCTGCTTGATCATGGAGAGGACATGAGGAAATGGGATATGCAGCCCACCTCAGCCCTTCGAGCACCAGTAAATGAGCTGCGGGGTAAAACATTCGCACAACGAGATTCTGCCAGGAAGAAGGCTGCACCAGTTTCTACTGGGCAGTTCCCTAGACCAACTGGAAGGCCTACCTATATGTCTGATGTGTCTGATCCTCTTGAAAGGACCTCTAAGTCCTTTATGCAACCAGTGGAAAACAAATATGATCAGCAGCAATAGAGGGGCCCTGCCTCCAGCCAAGTGGTACGCCACAATTGACATTGCGAATGCTTTCTTCTCGGTCCCACTGGCGCCAGAGTGCAGGCCACAGTTTGCTTTCACCTGGAGAGGCATCCAATACACGTGAAATCGTCTGCCCCAGGGGTGGAAACATAGCCCCACCATCTGCCACGGACTAATCCAGAATACACTGGAAAAGGGTGAAGCACCAGAGCACCTGCAGTACATTGATGACATCATTGTATGGGGCAACACAGCAGAGGAAGTTTTTGAAAAAGGAAACAGGGTAATTAAAATCCTTTTAGAAGCCAGTTTTGCTATAAAACGAAGTAAAGTCAAGGGGCCTACGTGAGAAATCCAGGTTTTAGGAATAAAATGGCAGGAATGCGTACCTCAAGGGGATTTGATTTTGGGTGAGAATAGCCAATATAATTAATAGAGTAGAAATTATAATAATTGCCAAATAACCCATTATTGTATATTCATTATTGTTATGATTGCTGTATGTTGCACCATAGCATTATAGCCAGAGTCATACAAGTTAATGAAGAATGAGTGCCATGATGATGGAACTAAAGCCTGGCCTCTCAAGAACTTTTTTTTTTTCCTTTTTTTTCCCTTTGAAAATAAACTCTGACCCACAGACTATGAGCATGGACCATGCCAGGTGTATCAGTCAAGAGCCTGAGATGCAGCGTGCAACGAGCCAATGGAACATACAATTATTCTGAGAAACTGTTACGACAAATGGAGCCTGAAAATCATGGATAAATGAACTCAACAACTTCAGAGGGATGATTCACAGACTGAGGGAATAAGATCTGTATGCACGTATGTGTGCATACATGTGTACATACATATATGGGTATGTGAAACACGAAACTGATTGTACCTAAAGAAAATTGTTGGATCTGGTCATGACGTAAATGGTATGGAATAAGGGGTGGATAATGTCCTGGTTTCAGCTATGATGGAGTTAATTATTTTTAGCAGTGGATGGAATGCCATGTTTGGGTGTTAGGATGAGAACAGTGCTGATAGCACCCTGATGTTTCTAGTTGTTGCCGGGCAACCAAGGACCTTTCTCAGCTCTGCATACTTCCTTACTAGTGAGAAAGGAGGGGACGCAGCCAGGACAGGTGACCCGAACTGGCCAAAGAGAATATTCCATGCCAGTTACGTCATGCTCAGTATAAAGGGGGACTGGGGGGAAGAGGAGGAGACAACGCCAGGACGGGCGGTTTTCTGGGTACGGGGACGGGGCTCTAAGCTGTGCGGCCTGGGTTCTGTGGTTTGGTGAGAAACTGCATTGTGTATCACCAGTTTCATCTATTTTGTACTTTAAACTTCTGTTATTGTTATATCTAGTTTTCGGTTATTGTTTAGTAAACTATCCTTATCCCAACCTGCGTGGTTCTGGTTTCTAGGTTGTGGTTTCTTTTCCTCCTTTCTTCCTTCCCTTTTCCCCCTCTCCCCCAACATTCTCTCCCCCTTCCTTTTAAAAGTACAAGCGACTGTGTGGGGTGCGGCCCTCGGCCGGGGCAAAACCACGACAGTTACCTGGACTGAAAAATCTGGGACTGTGGGGTAAGAGTAGAAATTGTCTTCTCTGTAGCAAAGACATGAGTATCTATGAATAGAAATCAGAGGTGGTAGGATGAAGTTCCTGATGGTCCAGACACACAGAGTGCATTGATTTTATTGGGAGCTTTGAGCATGAAAGAACCGATTCTGGCAAATAACAAGCACTTACAGCTCAATGTGAAGCCAATAAGGGTAGTGAATGCTCAGTTGGCATTTCAGGCTATTCATTTCAGCTGCTCAGCAGTGTAAGGTGAATACGTGATCCTAAAAGTCTGTACACTAATGTGACTTCATTGCTTTAAAAGCAACTGCTTTGAGAGAGATAAATAGGATTGGTCACTTAGTTCTTAATTTCACACTGTAGACAGCACAATATTCTGCAAAACTAACATCAGAAACTCATCTGTCTTTCTGATCATCTTATTCATCCATTTCTGGGTTTCAGTCAAGAAAAAGAACATCACAACTAATCTTTTCTGTCTTTTTGATACTTAAATTGTGATTCATTTCCATCCAAGTACCTATAAAGACAGAAGGCACATTAAGCAGTTTCCTTCAGTGTTTGACCATCTCACTGTTCCTGAACTAACCGATCCCACCCACGGTTAAAATGAACTGCCTCTTCTAAAACTGAGAAATTCTGGCTCTGTAGAGGGAATCCCCAAGATGTAATATTTTCCAATGATAAAATGTAATTAAAGAGTATCTTTAGTGACAAAAAACTCTCTTGTCTGTCAAATGCAGCACCAGTGAAACAATATTGGAACTTTTGTTACCTTTAAGTATGTCTAGGAAGATTTTTTTTAAATGGTACTTTTTGCCTAAAATGAATCTTAAAAAAAAAAGTTGAAGAATTAAATACATTTCATCACTTTTCAGCACAGATCTTATAGATTATATTTTTCCAATTCACCAGTGCAATTAAGCTGACAGTAAATGTTTCCAAGATCTACAATATGAATGGCAGTTTCTCATATATACTCAGTGAATTTAATTGACATATATTTCCAGTGAAATGGCTGACAATATCAATTGCTATGCCTTATACATATGCCACAGTGATTAGAAAATTAACATCATTATGTTATTTCTAGTGACACTCTAACTCAAAAAGGATATATATGGAGGTCTTTCCATGGCAGTGTTCTGAAGTTATACAAATTAATGGAAATAGCATGTATATTTGTCAAATGTTCTAGCCTTTATCTTATCCTTAGATATGTCCAAGACTGCAATTTAAAAGTAGATTTTAAAAGTATTCACCTCCAAAGGGTAGTGAAATGAAAAAAGAACTAATATTATACCATCTAGGGCAACCTCACAACACCAAGATCCCTCACTGGTTGGAAATTATCTGTTCTAAAAAAAGCCCCAATAATCCGATGAACTTAAATACATAAGAATTTGGAAAGCTGTCTATGCGCCCAGTCCAGCTTCCATTCCAACTAGTTTTGAAATAAAACCATGTGACAAGAGATTTTAGTGCTAAGGTTTTGGAGAAATAGCTCTTGAATAAATGACATATTTTGTGAATTAAGAGTTCACCTGTACAGCCAAAATTTGTGTATACATTTTTACGTTTTGAGTTTCTCTACAGAAACAGTAGGGAAAGAGTGACAATGGTGGTAGATTAGATAGTTTAAAGGTATGTGGAAGTGAAACACATCTCTCTGACCTTGAGGTCGTATGTAGAACTTTTAAAAAAATCCTCCCCTAAAACTTGCAGATGCTCATGTCACTGGGAATAAATTGTAAAGCAGTTTAACTGATGAACAGGTATAAATTCTGCTCTTTTACACCACTGTGACATCAGCTTTCAGACTCTTGGGGTACAGGTTACTTCCTGACTACTTTACCTTTGAGTAGCAAGTATCAAAATTGCTTATGAAGATAGTTGGAAAAACATTTTCTCTTTGAATATCTAAACAAATACATCTGTGTGGCTGCTTCTTTGCTAATAAATTTAATTTTTTGTTCTTTGAAGCACTGAGTCAGACAAAACAGACTCCAGTCACCATATAATTAAACTCTCCTAACTTCTGGAATAAGATGTTCATGTCAACATGTCTCCTGACAAAACATTCTTTGCTGATGCAGTGACTCCTGGAAAGTACCCACAACTTCTGTCAGAGGCTTCTGAGTGGCATTGGCTAAAGCCACACTGGGGTGCTTGTAACATGTTAGCAGCACAAGGTATGAAATTCCAGCCATGGGAATTTTCCCTGGCATCTTGCAATTTACAAGTATGGGCATTATTAATAAGAACATGCAGTGTCCCTTTTTTCAAGGTTTTAGCAGTTCTAAAATGAAATAATTGAAAACAAAGACCATATATGCAGCACAAGAGATAAATAAATACATAAATCTACATGCAAGATCAGCTTGAATTTTTTTCAGTCTACCTAATGAACAGCCAACATACCAGGCCCTTTTTCAGGGCACTGCTAGCTGAGGACTCTGTTGTGGCTTAGAAATAGACTATTAACCTAGGGAAACATTAGTCCCATTATTGTCCAAATCTATTAGTGTGATCAACCAAATTCAATAATCTCTTCACAGCATTTATTATTTATTTATACAATGAACCTGGTTAGTCCTTCCTGACTCTGTGCCATTGTTTGCTTTATTCTGTTTTGAAGATGATTTCTCTTTGAAATGACTCAAGCAGTTCGGATAATAATTATCTTCCTGCTTGGCAAAGCCATATCAGATTATTTGTTGTGAAGAAAAACATCTTTTCCCACTGGAATAGAAAATGCCCAAGTCTCACAGGAAATAGTTTTCATGTTTGAAAAGAGTCACGTTTTCACTAACTTGCAAAAAGCTGTAAAGAAATGTAACTAGAATTACAGCATGTGTTTTATTGCTGAATCATTTGAAATCCAGCACAACCAATCATTCTGAAGTGGCAAGGAGCTGCTGTACAATAAGTTTCTGAAATCTTTAGAGATATACCATGACATCAGCCCAGGTGAAGTTGGCACAGATTGACTTTCCCCACTAAAAAAGAAGATATTTCTGCAAAGCCATTCTAGTAACTCGTAAGTAAGAAAGAGTTCCAAGTGATCTCAATATTGTGGACTACACTAGGGAGTAAATGTCATATACTGAGATTTTATTGACTTCTTTTCTGCCAACTCTGCTTAAAGGGATAACTTTCTAGGCAAGATTGAATAGAAGGTTACTTGCAGGTTTCTCAGTCTCTTAGGATTTTAACCATGGCATTTATCTTTCATAAAAAGTACCTACATAAAGTAATAGCCACAGGCAAGTTGTCTTTGTGTGCAAAATCTGATTTTTATTGTTACATTCTTGCTGGAAATGACCCTATTCTTAGACAGAATTATCAAATCTACAGGTATGTTTGCTTTGCTTTAAACAACTTCTCAGGTTTTTTCCTATGAAGCTGTTTATCCTTGCATCTTTTACACTGTTAAAGGAGGGTTACTCTGCAAGATTTTCTTTAGCTCTTACTAATGGCAGGCTCACATTAAAATCTTTCTAGCAGATTTTAATTCCTTTCAGCTATTATAGTGTATAAATGTGTCTGAGGCTGCCTAACCTTCGGCCCGGTTACATTATACCTGCTGAGCATCTGAGGTCTCTGACTTCTGAGACATGTTTATGGATGAACAGTTTGTGGACAAAGGTAAGCTTCACTAAGAGGTAAGGCAAAACTAAGAACTAAGAACTAAGACTCTAGCTGAAAATCATTCCTTAGAGGAGACCCTCTCTACTAGCTACAGTGTAAATCTAGGCAGAATGTTCTCTTCACATTATGAATAGTTCCCTAAACCTTTGTTGTGTTTTTGCATTTTTAATGGTAATACTCAATCACTGAATAACTTTTGATGAATTTCAGAAAGGAAAAAAAAGTATTTCTAGCAATACATTATTGTAATTTTGAATAAAATACTATACCTAACAATATTTTTTGTAGCTTCAATTTGTCACAGTAATGTTAACTTGTAACTATCAGTCAAGCGTTAAGACCAGAACCACAAAAAGAGGTGATGATATTTTCATTGCTTAGCATTGGACTAGGTAGTTATACTACTCTGTACACAGAGCATAGATCTGTGAATATAAAAGTAATTTTGATAAAATATTTACCTATGTCTTAACTCCACCATGGTAGACAATTTGCTATACACAAAATATTGCTCTTCCTTCGAATGTGATATAGAGTCCATTCCTGAAGATCTCAAGGGGGATTATTAGCTTGGACTAACATCTCACTAGTTATGTTTATAAGGATCCAGTTTGTCTCAGAGACTGAGCACACTTGCAATTCTTTAATTTACTGTGTAGATGGGGCATATTACACTCTCCTTCTTTGCAAAACTGTCTAGTCAGAACCATAGATAATCACTGATTCACTGACATCTATGAATTTTAAGGGCCACATTTGCAATTTGTATGGGAATGGTAAATACTGAGGAACACAGTGTTTGTAAGTTGATTTTGTGCTCCGAACTTACTAAGGTAGCAACCTAATTTTAGCCGAACTGAAAGTACTTGACAATCTGCATTTGATAAAGCCTAAAAGTAAATGGTAAATGAAGGAATTAATTTCAGCTCACAACCACTTATTTAATTTTGTGAACCCATGCTGTTTTACTGTCATCACTTCTGGCTCAGCAAGAGAAAGGCCTAAGGTAGATGCAGAGGTAGAATGTACAGAAATCTTCACTGTAAACTGAATTAGGTATATGACCATATCATGACTTTCTGTCTTTTTTCTCAACCAGAAAAAACTAACCCTGGCTGACTCTATGGAAATCATTAATAACCGTAGGAAAAATTAAAAACCTCCAGTTCCACTAATTGGCTAAGTCTATTTTTCTTCATGAAGAAAAACACAGAATTTTGTTTCTCGTTTGAAAAAAAAAAAATTGTTAACTTATTAAATTTTGAGGTATACTGGTGCAGTGCAAAATTATCCAAATCTCAGGGGTGTCCATCACGACTTAAAATGTTGGTATTTATTAATACATATTCCATTTTTGAAGTATAGTATACCAGCCACACAAAGTCAGTATTATAAGAGATCAATACATATTTTGAAGGTGGAGGGTTTCCTGAGTACATGTCAGTCAAGATGGCTCAGCTGGAAGATAGTTACTTGATAACCTTGGCTTGTGCCACTACAACTCAAATAATGAATATATGAAGATGAAAGTTCACAAAGATCAGACTGGAGAACAGTTTTCTACAAAAGTATAAATGATAAATCTAAAAATGTGAAACAATTTTCATAGAACCATAGAATATATTGAGCTGGAAGGGACCCATGATCATCAAATCCAACTCATGACTTCACACATAGCTAACTAAAAGTTAAAACATATGCTAGTGTTTTCCTAATGCTTCTTGAACACTGACAGGTGTGGGGCCATGGCTACTTCCTGAGGAGCCTGTTCCGGTGCTTCACCACCCCCTCAATGAAGAACTTTTTCTTAATGTGCACACTGAACTTCCTCTGGTGCAGATTTCAACAATTCTATCACGTCCTATCAGACATAAGAGAGGAAACAGATTGGCATCAATGTCTCTGCTCACCTTTCTGTAGGCAGAAATGTCATCCCTCAGTCTCCTCTAAGCTGAACAAACCCAGTATCTTCAGTTCTACCTCATAAGTTATGCCCTCTATTCTTTCACTATCTTTACTGCCCTTCTTTGGATACATTCTATTATTTTATATCTTTTTTATATTGTGGAACCCAAAACTGAGCAGAATTTTGTAGGTAAGGCTCCACCAATGCTGAATATAAGGGGACAATACTTTTTTCAACTGGTTAGTTATATACTGAGCTCAATGTGCTGTGCAATACACTTGGCTCTTTGACCACCAGGGCACATTGTTTTCTCATACTGAGGTTGTCATCAACCAAAACCCCAGACCCTTTTCTGCAGGGCTGCACTCCAGTGTCTTGTCCCCCAGTCTTGCTGTCCATCCAGGATTACCCCATCTCATGTGCAGAGTCTGTCATTTGTTCTTGTTAAATTTTAGATGTTTGTTGACTGCCCAGGACTCTAATTTATCAAAATCTCATTGCAGGGACTCTCAAACCTTGAGAGATTCAATGGCTTCTCCTAATTTAGAATTATTGGCAAATTCAACTCTTGTGTCCAGGCATTGATAAAACACTGAAGATATTGTCTTTTGCCTTTAGGCAAGGGCATGGTTGTATTCTGTCTTCAGTGTGTCCATTCCTTGTATTTTTGCTCACTTGACTCTAGCCCCAGCCCTCCCCCTCAAACAAATACGTCAAAAGCCTAGATTCAAATATACCTCAACTTTGAAAAAGTTCAGATCGACTTGAACAGTGAGATTTATGTTACAGTGTGTCCTTCATCCTAATTTGAAGGAAAAAAAAAGTTATGTGATTCTTAAAAAAACACAATATTACTGATATGCAAAGGGACAGATGGCTGGGATAGACAATAGAGGGAAATTTGGAAGGTGTGGTAATAAAGTAAAAGAGAAAAGAAATATTTACTTTTCCTTAAGCAGCTTATTATACAGATAAAATATACAGATACTTGTACTGATTTTGACTAGAATAAATTTTCTTCATAGTCATTTGCATAGTACTGTGTTTTGGATTTGTGATGAAAACATTGCTGATAAAATGTCAGGGTTACATATATTGCTGATAAAACATCAAGGTGATTTCTGTTTCTCACACTGCCAGGAGAGAAAGTAGACTGAAGGTGCACAGGAAGCTGTGAGGAACACAACTGGAGCATCTGACTCCAACTGATCAAAGGGATGTCCCATAACATATGACATCATAGTGAGCAATAAAAGCTTTTAGGGGAAAAGGAAGGTGACACACAAGTGTTTAGACTTATGGCATTTGCCGTCCTAAGTAACCATAGTGCATAATAGAACTCTACTTTCCTGGAGATGACTGAGCGTTGCCTCCTGATGAGAAGTATTAATTTAATTTCTTAACTTTGTTTCCATGTGCATGCAGCTTTTGCTTTAGCTATCAATTTGTCTTTGTCTCAAATCAAGACTTTTCTTACTTTTACCCTTCTGATTGTCTCCCCCATCCCACTGGGGTAACTGTGAGGCTGGTGGGCACTGATGAGCAGCTGGTGTGGCTTAGCGGCGTACCACGGTTAACACGCAACGGTACTGTGTGTGGTAGATATGTAGGTATATGCAGGTACTATTGCAGTTACTATTGCAATCAAACCCCATCTTCTTTCAGTCCTGAAAGAAGAGAAAATTGTACAGTAGTATCTGGCTTGGTCAGGGATGTGGCAAATTACAGTCAATCAGGTGCTTTATGGCAGTCTGTCTACATGGTGCTGCACTGGTCATGAGGAGCCTCAGAGAAAATTTCTCTCAAAGGCTGTAATAAGGATAAAAAGCTGCTACTGCAAAGATGTTTCAGCAATAGACTGGTACCCAAACTCTCATTTGTGTGGGCCAATCAATCAGACACAAGGAATAAGGTATGCAACTGCTAGAGTACAACACTGTGCCAGAGTCAAAAATCCTTAGTTAGAGGCAAACTGCAGTAACTAAAACAATATTTATGTACTTAAAGAGCTCCCAGTTGAGTTTCTAGGTAGCTCTGCTGTGTCTCTACTTTTGTTTATACAAGGACCTGTCTTCTCAAATACTTAACTTTAAAGAACAATGACAGCACATTTTTAGTGACTCCCACCCTGTTTCCCTTGCATTAATTCTTTCATTTCTCAAAAACTTACTTTCTCATTTTCTTTTTGAAGGGATCATTTCCCAATTCTTCCCCAGTTTTCCATTGCCTTGCAGTTTCTCCTGCTTTCCCTCCATTGATTTGTCCTCCTTTTTTTGCTGGGGTTTTTTGTTGGGTGGTTTTTGGTTGGGTTTTTTTTTGCCAGCCTCAAGACTTTACAAATTATAGATGTCTCTTCATTTTCTCCCTCACCAATTATACCCCAGCAGCTGTCTGTAAAAGAAAGATTACAAGTTAGTCACTTCCCTGTCTGTATTGAACTGTGGGCAAAAGACTGAACTTGGTACAGGGAGGAACTGGCTAATCAGCCTTCCTTTACAGCCAGATTCATGTTTAAAAGAATTCAGAAAAATGAATCATTTCTAAAGCTGATAATACATTGCTTTGCACCTTGGGGGAAGTCGTTTCAGGCTCTGACAGATGAGCTCTGGCATCAGCAATTTAAGACAAAATTGTGCCCAACTCTTTGCCCACCCACAGATTAACCTTCTGTAGCAGTATGCAGAGGTGGTGTGTCACCATGTTTTGCTGCTCCCACTCATTAGCTGGCTGCTCAGATTGAGACTCAAGCCTGGGGAACAGAACAATTCAAATGTGAATACACTGCTCTTTCCCCATTGCAGATGGAACTTCTGTGCCCATATTCCTCTTTCTTTAAATTGTGATTAAAAACTGGAACAGCTGAAATTTTTGGTGAAGGTATGCTTGCACACAATCATGTCTTGGTGATATAGCAGAGGGGCAATTGATGATCTGGGAGGAAGGAATGGAGAAAAACAACCTGAGAGGGAGAAGCAAATTGTGAAGTTGTAAAAGAAATAAAATAATTTCAATGATCTCTCTTTTTTATTGGACATTCGTAGATGTGCATATATATTGCATGAGTTCTCTAAGGTGATTGCTAATGACTTGAGGATCTCATTAGCCATCCAGATGATCTGAAAACATCTAATTCAGATAAGTACACTCTTTAACTACTGTGGGCTGAGGTTTTATTCTTGCATCACTGTTTCTAATTGCTTCAAACATCTGCTTACTGTTGACCATTTTGGTGAAAACTAGTTGCAAATGTCATTAAACACCATGGCTTTCTTAGAAAAATTAACCAAATATTTTCTATGGTGGGTTAACCCTGGCTGGAGGCCAGATGCCCACCAAAGCTGCTCTATCATTCCCCTTCCTCAGCTGGACAAGGGAGAAAAGATATAACAAAAGGCTCATGGGTTGAGATGGGGACAAGAAGAGATCAGTGACCAATTACTCTCATGGGTAAAACAGATTCAGCTAGGGGGAAAAACATAAAAAAATCTAATTTATTACCTAATCAAAACAGAGTAGGATAAAGAAAAATAAAACCGAATCTTTAAAGACCTCTCCCTGTTCCTCCCTTCTTCCTGGGCTAAACTTTATTCCTGAATACTCTCCTTCCTTCCCCTAAGTGGCACAGGAGGATGGGGAATGAGGATTACAGTTCATCACACATTGTCTCTGCTGCACCTTCTTCCTCAGGGGGAAGACTTGTCACACTCTTCCCCTACTCCAGTGTGGGGTCCCTCTCACAAGAGACAATCCTCCATGAACTTCAACAAAATTCCTTCCCCCAGGCTGCAATTTTTAATGAACTGCCCCAGTGTGGGTCCCTTCGGTGGGGTGCAGACCTTCAGGAACAGACGGCTCCATCCTGGTCTTCCATGGTGTCACAAGTCTCCCCAGCAAACCTGCTCCAGCCTGGGCATCCTGTCCTTATGGGCTGCAGGTCCTGCCAGAAGCTTGCTCCAGCATGGGCATCCCACAGGGTCACAGCATCCTTCAGGTACCTCCACATGCTCCAAGATAGGGTCCTCCACAGGCTGCAGAGGGAATCTCTACTCCCCATCATCCTCCATGGGCTGTAGAGGAACAGCCTGCCTCACCATGGTCTTCTCAACGGCTGCAGGAGAATCTCTCCTCAGGTGCCTGGAGCACCTCCTCCCCCTCCTTCTTCACTGACCTTGGTGTCTGCAAAGTTTCCTACACCTTCTCACTCTTTTTCTCTAGCAGCAAAAAAGTGCTGCTTGGGTTTTTTTCCTTCTTAATTATGTTATCCTAGAAGTGCTACTACCACTGCTTGGTCTTCACCACCAATGGTCCGTCTGGAGGTGCCTGGCATTGGCTCTGTCAGACTTAGGAGATGCTTCTAGCAGCTTCTTGTAGAACTCACCCCTGTAGTGCACCCCCCCTCCACACTACCAAAACCCAGCCAGGCAAACCCAAAACATTTTCCTTTTCTGTGAAGAAGAAACATGATATTCTATTTCTTTCTTCTCTCTCTACAGTATATAGTGACAATATTTTATTGCATTTTCTTGACATCCTTCTCTTGTAACATGTGCCTTGAATTTCTTGATATTTTTCATGTAAACTTATGATGAATTTCTGTTCATCCTTCCTAATCTCCACAGTTGTAAAGGAAGTAAATGAAGATAATTTATGCATTGGCCAAGTTGATTTCTTGCTCTTCCTTTCTATATTTCCTTCTTAACTGAATTGTTTGTCTTTGTACCATCATTGTCATTATCATCAACATTATTACTATCTTCACTATTATTTTGTCTTGGAGAAGCTTTCCAGAAGAACTCATCAAACATTTTTCCAAAGCAAGCAAGGAAACTTCATCCTGAACACTACAGCATGTCCTCTCAATCAGATGTTTTATTCACCTTTACATAGAAGCTCTAAATGACTTTGAATTTGTGTATTTAAAGCCCCATCCATGTGCTACCTAAAGTTGGCAGATGATAGTGTACTATCAGATAATTTCAGTCTCCTCTGTAGTGGGCCTGAGAACGAGTGTATAGATCTCTGATATCTGAAGTAGCAGTTATAGCTTTATTCCTTCTTCTTCCTGAGCAAGATATCCCTCTACGTATCAATATTCAAATTTTGACTTATCCTATTTTTTCTTCATTACACCAATTTACATTCTAGGTCATGAATTAAAATGTCAAGATCCTCCACTTTCCTATACTTAGATACTATCCAGGAGACATGGAAGACTAATACTAACACATATGCAGTTTGATAAGACAGTATAAAATCAGAATTGCTTTTCTTTGTGTTTTTTCCATGACCTTGTATTTTCTGAAGATAAACACCTTTAGTTTTGTGTTCTGTCTACTGTTCATTTATGTATAAACTAGGGTTATTACAAATGGACTTTCTTCCTCATGAAAGAAACAAATGTAGTTTCCCTTACTGGAAGCTTCTGTTATTGAAATTTCTTTCAGCTACCTCTGATTTAGGTGAAAGATTCTTAAGAGCACAGACACATGAATATTTACAGTAATAAATATAAATTAATAAATACTTTTAAATTTAAAGAATTAGAACCTGATGGTAATGATTTGCTAGCAACTTAACATTATCTGCTGCACTGCACCATTTAAACTGAGTTCCAAAAATAATAAATCAGTTTGAAAATTAAAAAGGTGTTTTGTTTTGGTTTTTTCCCTTAAAGAAAGGCGATTGGTTTTTTTCCTTGCAAGTATTTCATATGGGAATGGAAATATTTACTTGCAGAAATAGTAACACTGGATACCTACCATAACTGTTCACCAGAGAGAAATGCTCACTTGTGTTGTCAGGCTTAGGATACATCACCATGGGCTGCCCTCAGAATCCACAGTTCACCATTTAGCAGATGTAATTTTTCCACATGGGACTGGGACAAAACGCATCTTACATACATAGGAGTGGCAACAAATGACCTTGTGAGTCAGTTTTGTTTATTACCTTTCAGTATCACTGAGGAAACCACCTGATGCATACTAAAATAAGAATTGTTAGGAATCTGCATAATGAATACAAATGGGAGTACACTGACAGGAGTAAATTAAGGAGTCACTCTGCATAGAAAAAAAAAGCATGAAAAAAAAAAGCTTTCTCCCAGAAACAACTTTTCAAAACAGTTTCTTTGGAAGCCATTACTCTTTATGCTGCAGAAAACAGATTTTAACATCTGATTCTGTTTTAGATGCTGAAATTTTTAATCGTTTGTGTGCTTGATACATTAAAGTTATTATCCACCAAATCTAAGATTTCTGAAGGCTCACAAGATCACATTAGAAGGTTTTCATATCTTCTTTCAAGAATTATCAGAAAAGGTCTCCTATACTATTCCCTGTACATTACATACTTTCTCTTTGTCCTTAGTTTTCTTATTACTTTCCTTATTATTTTCCTTTTTTTTTCTTTCCTTCTTTCCTTTCCTTTGTTTTCCTCATAAAAGTCCGAGGCACTCCTCCCCATCTTGAATACCAAAAAAAGAGACATATCATGTTTCAGAATAAATTCACAGGTATTTTTTCTGATATCAGATGTCTAAGAGTTACCATAGAACTAAGATGAACCGAGATCATACCTATTCCTTGCATTATCATAAATAATACCTTGAAAAATTAATTTGATGGATTGCTTGCATTTAAAAGACTACGTTTCATACCTATCACACAGTAATAGAATATCATCACAGAATCACCGCATTTTATCCTCAGTAAAAGTTGAAGAGGTGCCAGTTTTTGCCTTCTCAGTTAAGCACCTATCAAAGAAATCCATATTTCATGTAAAAATCTCTGTTTTCTAGAAAACTATATGCTCTGTTAGCACATAAACAAGCTGTAAGAAAATTATTTTTCCAGCTCAACTTTATCTGAAGACTCTAAAGGAACCATAAAATTTTGTTTTGTATTTAAACATATGTAAATCTTATCTTTGGGATTTCTGCCTGAGATGGTTGTAGTCTGTTATGGTCTTTTCAGACTTGCTCCCAGTAATTGTCCTTTTCGCTAGTTATTACAGCATAACTAGCATTTTTTTGCAGTTCCTAGTCTGAAATCAGCACTTTTCTTTCCTTCAACCCCATGACCATATCATATTGTGCTGATGCCAGGCAGCATAAAGACAGCACTTAGCTGATTGCATCCATATCTATCCCTTCAGGTTTGGAGAATGGATGGCAGCTTATGAAGGATCATAGCCTCTCTCATCAAAGGAGAAGAGGTGTATTAATAAGATAGACCTTAATCTCAAAAATGTAGGAATGAATTTAAAATAAATCTGTAGGAAGAAAAGCACAGGCAATCTGAGCTGGGTAGAATGTGATCCTTAAAATAAATTCAGCAAATTTCAAAATTTTCAGCTTTGCTTAATCCTAAGATTCAAAGTCTATCAAAAAAGCTCTAGCTAAATACTCATCATAATTCACTCTGATAAACTGTGAACCAATGTTAGCTTTTCCGTCATGGGACAAAAGATAGGACCACAAAACTTATCTGTGGAGTTTTCTTATAGCAGGCATTTAGTTTGGGTCTTCAGAAAGTAAATGAAAGCAGGGATCCAAGCCATCAGCCACATGAATATTCCACAAGACTTTTGCATCTTTTAACAGATGTGTCATTGAGAGCTTCTGCAAAATGATATGGTATGGCCATAAAAAGAAACAGCAATACAAAACTGTATTGAATGTAGTGTTAGAATAGTTTACATCCCAAAAGAAGAACAATCTCCATAATTATAACTATCCAAGAAATTTGAACTTATCTTCAACTTATTCTACTTCTACCACAGATTCCTGGGAATTAGTTTACATAGCAGAAGGGAATCAAAAGTAGCCAGAATATATGCCTTTTACTGTGCACATGTAAATCATTCTAGCCTTAATGGAGATTCTGCAGACACATCATCAAGAATACATAGTGTGTTATGCCAGAAAACTTGGAGCAAAACACAAATGCATTAGTAGAATGTACAGAGAGTAAAATGAGAGAATTAATTAAAAATTTAATCTTCACTGCAATCAATTAATAATAATTATAACATTTAAAAATGACAGAACTAAAGCTACTCTGACAGTCACACTTTAAACAAAATAATAATAAAGATGAATATAAAATTTGAGGTAAAAAATAAAATAAAATTTAGCTGAACTTTAGAGACAATAACTCTATTCACATAACTGTGGCTCATGGGTGATACATGAAGGCTTAGATCAGCCACTGGTCAAAATAATACTGATTACCAAACTTACTGACTTCATCAGTTTCATATGGCTATGTCAACCATTGAGAAAATCTAAGGGCTAAGACTTGTGAATTGGTCTAGAGTTTTAATGGTGACTTCGGGAGAAGCTTCATCATTCAAAACGTATTTTGCTTTCTGCTTGAAAACACATCACTGACTCAGTTTTCTAGAAGTAGTGAGTTTGCATTTCCAAGCAAATCCAGAGATATGTGAAGACATAGATCAACTGACAGATAACACAGTCATTTTTCCTTCTAAATAGGTCACTTAGACCTTCCACAAGCGGGCCTCTTGGGGTTGAAATGAATTCAGAATAATGTAAAGTTTTATATTAATTTAATCTACTCAGATTTAAGTATTGGTATTTCTCCCAAGATTAGTGCATTATTGACTCCTTTCCTCTGGCATGCTATAAACTTCTCCCATCATGTGATTTTCAATAAAAAATGTTCTAGAATTTCCTTAACTAAAGTGCCTGGACACAGTCATGAGAAGCAAATATATAGTTTTTTGTTATGTCAGAAAACATTCCTTCTTAATCATCTCAAACATCTCTACATCAAAAAGCACCCAAAATTTACCCCCCTGCAAAAAAAAATAAACCCGAAACAATCTCTGGAAAAATATACTAAAGCCTGTGTTCAAAAGCAAAGGCCAGCACTGTTATTCTATTTTCTGGCATCCTTTCTTAAGTAGTGTATCTTCTGCAGCAAATTCCCTCTTTATGCTAAAATCAAGGCTTTATGTGTCTCTATACATTTCTTCCTTCTGTTAATGACTGAATATTTTCATAAGCATTAGAATGGGTTCTGTAAGGTCAGGCATGTGATGATGTTTTCACATTTGCTACAGTGGAGTATGTTTTAAGATTCCTCTGATTTAAATGACTTTTTAAGAGTTTAAAATTCTTGATGGGATTTGAAATCACTTTAAAATAACAATCACCTTGAATCAGAAAAATGTACATGGACCTGTCCTTATGTCACCCAGGAGGACTTCAATGAATGTGGTATGCACGTGTAAAATAAAGCAGGTATTATTTTTCCATGCTTGTATTTGAGAGAATGCCAGGGAAAAACAATTTTTGTCAAATTTGCAGTGCTTGGATGTATTTGGCATATACACAAAAAGAAAATAAAAATCAGGTGAACCTGAGTCAAGAACATTAATAAAAATTGAGGTACAAAGTTGATAACAGTTCTTGAAGTTCATCATACTTTTGTCTGTTTATTTACAGTTTAGCAAACTACTGAATGAAAAGCCCTTACTGCAGCCTCTTAGGAATATATTGAAAAGTAGTAATTTCAGCTTCACAGTTAAATGTCCTGGTTTCAGCTAAGGAGCAGTTAATTTTCTTTATAAGAAGAGTTAATTTTCTTTGTAGTAGCTTCTATGGGGCTGTGTTTTGGATTTGTGCTGAAAGAAGAGTTGACAAGATAGAAATGTCTGTTAGATAGAGGTGTTTTGTGCTATTGCTGAGCAGTGCTTATGCAATGTCCGGACCTTTTCTGCCCTGTCAGTGGGATGGCTGGGGGTGCATAAGAGGTTGGGAGCAGACACAGATGGGACCATAACTGACCAAAGGGCTATTCCATACCAAAGTTCGTGCTCAGTTTATAAGGGGCTTGAAGAATAGGAAGGACGGAGAGGGTGGGGAGGTGCCACAGTAGCTTACACGAGTATCTTTTGCTTTATTTATGAAACCACCTTTACCTCAAACCAAGAGTTTTCTCACTTTTACTTTTCAGATTCTCTCCCCCTTTCCTCCAGCAGGGAGTGAGCAAGTGGCTGTGTGGGCTTGGCTGCCAGCTGGGGTTAAACCACAGCACTAAACGACACTAGTATCTTCTTGCAGCTAAATGCCAAATTAAGTAGGGATGGTGGTGATGGAAGGGGAAAAAACCAAAAAACCTTAAACTCTTGACCCGTTGTTGATATCTAGATGCATTTGAGTCCAACATTTACAAAGAATCATTACAAAGAATCTTCTACTTCTGTAATAGAAGTGTTCCTAACTGAAGGCTGCAATTATCTCTTTTATCTTGTAAGCAGTATTACAAGAACAGAAGGTAGATAGTAAGATATTTCCAGAAATCACAATTTGGAAATAAATCTTTTGCATGTAGCAGTGTGCTTATTAATTTTACTCGAACCCCAAATTCTTGTCCCTTTGTGGTAGAAATGGAATTTCTGCTACTTCATCCTTTTCCTGGATATTTTTTGAAAAAGTTACACGTGACAACATTATTTGTAAGCTATGCCACAAAAAATCACCTTATAAAACCCATTTCTGACAATATTTATATGTAACCCTCTGTCTGGCAATTTATCCTTAGCCTAACATATTATTTATATAGCACCAATACCCTGCAGGATTTATTACAGGCTTGCAGGAAGACATATAGGTAGATTCTTCTCTCATTTATACTAGCATAAATCAGAACTAATACTACTGAAGTCAGTGGAGTTCCATTTGTTTAAAGGTGGTCTAAAAACACTCAGAACCAACCCCAAACTCACCAGTAAGCTTTCTACCTTAATGGGATCATGTCAGGCAGGTTTTAACTTTATTGTCCAAACTCATCTTTTTATACAGCCTCAGTAGAGAGTTATTTAAACCTTTTAAACAGCAGCAAGGCTCTGTGTCATTGTCTTGCCATCTTTGACTCAGCCATTATCCGAATCTCTCCCTTGAAGCCGTACTTATGTCATTGGAGTAGTGCCAAACAGTATTCATTTTGTCGTTTTTTAGATTTAGGGACAACGTTTAAAAAGCCTTGAAATATTTATGGCACTTGCACATTACTTAGTACAGCAGTTTGGATGTAGTTGGATCTGTTCAGAACTTTGAGTGATCAAGGACGTTTGGAAACTGAAAAGCAACCACTGTGAAAGCATTCTGTAGCTTGTAGTGGGTGGATACTGTGCTGCTATGGCAAAGCTGTTTGCTAACACGTTTGATTCATGGCAATAAGGAACAGGGACCTTTCAAGAGCTTCAGTTAAAAATAGGCTAATATTAATTTATCAGTATTAATCATTAAAAAAACACCCCCAAAATTACATATGAGCCCAGCATATCAGTCCTTCAAAACTATGATGTCTCTATCTTGTAAAGCATTTTGTGTGCCTATGTGTTAATCAGGAAGTAGAGTTACTTGGTCAACAGGGAGTCTTGAAGCATTGTCTTGTACTAACCAGAAACTGGGCAGGTTCTCTTCACATCCTCATTTAACACTTAATGGGGCAATTAATCTCTGATCTGCTTCACCCTATTCTGGTACTTTTTCCCCAGAGTAATCAAACCTTAAAAAACTTCAATGAAGAAAATCTAACGCAAAGGCTCTACGACCTATATTGCTAGCTACTAATACTCCAAGGTGACAAGATGTGGCCTCAGGGGTTTATAGCATTTTACAGCAACGCTTCTTATAGTGACAAAAATGTGTAAACTATTTTTTCAGAAATTCTTTGTTAGGAAGGGGGATGGGGGGGAAATGTCACCTTCCTATTTCATTCCTGCCTCAAAAGAAGAGGTAAAATCCAGACTAATCCTAGATTCCTCTGGTGTACTTGTGCTTTCTGAAAGCAGGAAAGGTAAGGATAATGTTAATAGCAGTAATTATTTCAAGAATACATAATTCAATTTTTTTAGCTACAATTGTGTATGCATGTATAGTATATTAATATTCATTATATTGATAAATGCATACATGCAGAGATGAAATGGACTCTTCATCTTAACAGCTATCGTGTTTCTCTTGGATCTGCTGACTGAACAGCAGTAGTGAGTGCTGAATGAGTGGACATAAGTGGAGACTGAATAGAGTGGGCAGGAAAAGGCCACTTGTTTTCCCAGAGCCCCATGACGTCAATGACTTTTGATCTGCTTCTGCAGTGAAAATTCTGTAGTGAAAGGGAACAGCAAGCTCTTAGTTCTTCTGAAAGTAAGAAATTAAATAAAACAGAATTAAGTTTATAATTGCAAGAGTTAAAATCCAACATATGCTTAAATAACTTACGGAACAGGATATAGAAATGAGAAGCATATATTTTTTAAAAAAAAATAATCTGTTTAGAGGTTGGTTGTCTTACATAACTACCACATTTTGCACACCTCCATGTCTGGCATTTATGCAAATTATTTCAGGAAACAATTTGCATAATTGAGTAATTTGCATATGCTCACCTTAAGCAGAAGGATAGATTTTGTGCTGGAGAATGTGTCAGCCTATCTGACAGCTTGGGTGAATGAAGGCTAGCAACATGGTAAGTTTGTGTTCACTGTGCCCTCCACCATTTCTGATTATATCTGTAACGGTGAGATCGGAATAGCAAGGAACTGTGAACTTGAAAACAGGGAACCTGAAAGTCTATTTTCATTTCTGTTCCCTCTTTGTGCTAATTGTAGATGCTGCATTTTCACACTCCTTAAATGTCCTCTCTTCCTCATATTCCTCCTTATCAACAGTTGTCATCCTGTTCTTCACAAGTTGGTTATCATGCACAAAACTAGTTAGTCATCTGAGTCAAAGTCATGCTAAAAATCTTGCTGAAATGGGCTGCTAAATATTCGAAGCACATAGAACAGCCCTCCTTTGCACTATGAACAAAATCTATCCCTTGCATAGAATCCAGGAAATGGCCATGCATTAGTTTTGGCTCTCATATTTAAAAGGCATTGAAGTATATCGAACCCAGATATTGTGTTAGCATGGCATCTTACCTTAATATGACATTAGAATTTCATGCTATTGGTGACCATGAAATAAGAGCTGTCACGTTAAAGTGAGCAAGATTTTCTAACCATAGACCCACCCCTTGAATTATCATTTTCAGATACCAGCATTTGCACTAAAATCAATTAGCTTTTCATTAAGTTTGGAGTAAAACTTGAGATTGCTGCACCCTTGCAAGTATAGAGAGAGGAATGATGTTCATGGAGTATTTCTCTTCTAAAAATCCTAGGGATGAGTAAAAAAAAACAAACCCAAAAATTCCCTGTCATTCTACTTATCCAACAGAAATCCACAGGAGGATCTTGCTTAAAAATGTGTGTTAGATGCAGCAGGCAAAACCAATACTAACTTGAGGATTCATATTTTGCTAGGTTGCATTGGGATGCTTTCCTTGTTGTTGTCAATAGAATTGACTAAGAACAAAACATCAAAACCTTCAACATGTCAGGGGTCTCAAACACAAATTATTAGATGCATTTCACTGTTGTTTGAACAGCAGGATTAGTAGCATTTTGAAACTAATTGGATTCTGGCCAGAAATTACTAAATAATAAAACAATTCTTATGCCCCTGGAAGTTCTGTAACATGACACCAGTTGTCTGAGAACAGTTATCCTGAACATGAAAGGTCTTGCCCAGATTAGAAAACCCTTCCCTGACAAATGAATCATGTGCTGTTGTCAACAAATAGGAAGTTTCCTCAACAGTAGCAAGGTCGGGGTGAGGATGGACTGCAAGTTGTCTGTCCCTAAAAATATTCACTTCTATTGCTGTGTAAAGCAAAGGACAGCGGACAGACAAGAATACACAAGTCAAAACCACCACAGTGCATGCCGATGGTCACTCTTAAGAACTGAAACCATATAAATAAAAGTAAATAACAATCTATTCCTCCCCAAAAAAGGACCTTTAAATATCTTCCAAAATTAAATCTTGAAAATTGTTGATAATAATGATGATAAATAGAATATTTCTGCTTAAGAATGCCCAACTTCTTTCTGAGACTGGGCAAACAATTTCAATAAGCTCTCTTCCAGGGCATTATGGCGTTTGTCTTAACTATGATGAGATAAGGCTAGAGTCCAAACTGAAACTATTAAGAGCAAACAGTTATCTTAAAAGTTCAAGATGAATTTGGCTGAGGTAATAAGGAATGTAATGTGGGAGATAGATAGATAGATAGATAGAGAGATAGATAGATAGATAGACAGACAGACAGACAGATAATTAAGATGTGGAATATGTAATTAAATGTTTCTTCTAGCCTGACCCAGAATAAAATGTTTCCTACAGGGAAAATCATAGTTAATTTAGGTGAAACAGATGTTGCCCATTTTAAATACTTAAATTAGTGAGTTTTGAGTATATTCCTCTTTTATCCACCCTTTAAATTTCTAGTATTACATCCAAATCAAGATGTATGACTGTCATCATACTCTAATGATTTCGAAGCAAAATAGAAGTGCTACAGAAACTTAAATGGAAGTCCTAAAATAATTTAATATGAGATAGACATGATGAGAGGACTCAGATAACTGCATCTGTTGAAAGATTCTTAAAGTAAATAATTATATTAAAAATATTAACCTCGTAGTCAGCTCTCTAAGACAGACTTGAAAACACCCATTTGAGTAACCAAAATGGGAACAGACCCCAACATAGCAAGTCTTCTCAGCAGCTAGCTAGGAAGATGGGCTTGACTGAGGACTTCTTTCATAAACTGCCATGGGATGCCAATTTGCATGGATAACATAACTTCCGTGAATCCCTTCAGCTTGGAAAGAACCAGGGGTACTGGAGAGGCTGGCTGGAGAGGTGCAGGCTTCCTGCCCTGTGAGGGGATGTAGCATTACACACGAATTGGTGAATGCTGCTTCCAGTGAGCATGCAGAGTGTACCAAGAACTCTGGAACTTAAATGAGTTATAAGGGTGAGTCTGAGGCTTCTTCTAGAATTATAGTTGTGGTTTAGCTGGTTTTTAGGGCCTGTGTGAATGTCCACTGCTCTTAAGCTCTTGTTAACTCCTTGAGCTAACAAGCAACTCCCTGGCTACTTGTCTGAACAAGTGAGAAAATAACCTGGTTTGAAAGAAAAGGTTTGAAACTGCATGACTGCTTGAACTCCCAGGACCTTAAATGTGCTGGTCAGCATCCTTGGTGGAGTAACCTGGAGAGTCTTAGATAATTCCTGCTGTAGAAATTATGAAATTGTACATAGATAAGACATTATATTGGCTGCAGGTGCCCAGGGTCTGTCAGGGACTGCAGGGCGGCCTATGTGAGGCACAGCTGGGGCTGCCCTATGCCAGTCACAGCCATTTCCAGTGGCTGGACCAAGATAAAAGTGTAAGAATGACAGAGCAGCAAAGAGGAGCTATTATGGAATGAACACAACCCGCATTTACCTCCCCCCTGCACTATTTGGTGGGAAAGAGGTGACGTAGAGAGTTGAAGGTGCATCTGAGGTAAGGGAGAAAGAGGTAACCAATCAACACTATTCTAATCAGCAATAAATTTTTTCCAAGTTATATTGGGTTTATGTGGAAAGGTTTTGTTAGCAGGGGGACTACGGGGGTGGTTTCAGTGAGGAGCGGCTAGAAACTTCCCCCATGTCCAACAGAGCCAGTTCCAGCCAGCTCCAAGTCAGACTCACCGTTAGCCAAGGCTGAGCCCATCAGCATAAGTGGAAACATAGTTAAGAAGGAAAAAAATTCAAGACAAGGAGCAATTTGCAGCCAGTGAGAGGAGTGAGAATATGTGAGAGAACCAGCTCTTCAGTGAAGAAGGAGCAGGAGGAGGTGGCCTGGGTGCCAGAGAAGAGATTCCCCTGCACCCCATGGAAATGACAGTAGTGAGGCAGTCTGTCCCTGTACAGCCCATGGAGTATGCCATGCCAAAACAGATAAATGCACTTAAAAGGTGCTGTGACCCTGTGGGAAGCTCAGCGCTGAAGCTGGCTTCTGGCTGGACCTGTGGACCCATGTAGAGAGGAGCAAAGGCTGGAGCAGGTTTGTTAGCAGGTCTTGGGAAACCATGGACGCTCAAGCTGGGTCAATTTGTTCCTGAAGTTCTGTACCCAGTGGTAGGAACCAACATTGGAGCAGTTCACGAAGATCTGCAGCCCGTGGGAAGGACTCATTTTGGAGAAGTTCATGGAGGACTGTCTCCTGTGGGTGGCACCCCACACTGGATCAGGGGAAGAGTGAGAAGTCCTCCACCTGAGAAGGAAGGAGCAGCAAAGACATGTGATGAACTGACTACAATCCCCATTCATCATTCCCCTGTGATTCTGGAAGGACAGAGAGAGGGAGGGAGAGAATTTGAGTGTAAATTTAAGCCTGGGAGGAAAGGAGGTGTGAGTGAAGATAAAAATCTTCATTTAGGATTTTATTTCCTTGTTACTCTACTCTGATTTGACTGGTAATAAATTAGATTAATTTTTTTCTAAGGTGAGTCTGTTTTGCCCATGACAGTAATAGGTGATTGATCTCTCCTTGTCCTAATCTTGACCCATGACCCTTTAGTTATATTTCTCTTCCTTGTCCAGCTGAGGAAGGGAGTGATAGAGCAGCTTTTATGGGCACCTGGTGTCCTCCCAGGATCACCTTATCACACAGTCCAGTCAGTTTTGCCCATAATAGCAACTGGTCATTCTCCATCTTTATCTCAACCCATGAGCTTTTTTGTCATGTGTTCTCCCCCCAGTTCCTGTGGAGGAGAGGGAATGAGAGAGTGACTGAGCAGCCTTGTGGCAGCCAGCCGAGGTTACTTACATAAGTGCCAAAATTGTTACAGAGAACAGTCTGAATGTATGCAGTTGAGATATTTAAGAGATCCATTCTATGTAAGATAATTAATAGAGATAGAAGGTGCAGGTATGGGCGTGTCTTATAGGACCTCAGTCAGTTGCAGGATAAGAAATGAGGAAAACAGCAGTTTGGGCAGTCTTATCTGATTGAGCTAAAGATGCTGCTACTGGCAGTGGAGACACTCCTCCACTGAACAGTGAGTGACCATCCTGTTCAGGAGATTAGACACTCCCCATGTGAGCATTAGCCTGTGACAAGTTCTCCATAAATTGGTTTTTTTTTTAAGCAACACTCTGTCCCTTAGGATCTGTGCAGCAAAAGTATTACCTACAGCAGTAAAGAAACCTACAGAAGCCAAACGCTTTACCTAATCACCGAGATTAAAATAATCAGTTCTGACAAAGCTTAGAGAAAGAATGTACACAGCTGAAACTAGACTTAGTACTAACCTTAAGCATACCCTGACTGACCCTCTGCAGAGCACTAAGCTTCAGATTTAGTACATAGGATGGCTCTGTGGTTTTTTGGCTGTATGAATGATTTTCTTTTATCTTTCAGTCATATAAAATGAAGGAGGTCACTTCCTTATTTTTCATTTTTTGAGTTATAACTACTCACTAGTAATATTTTAATTTTTTTTTAACAGAAAACCCTCCCACACCACTACCAACAAACATCAAATAAATGTTTTTAATATGTTCTCGGAAATCCACAGGGTGTTTAATTTCTTGTTTCCCCTATGTTTTAATTCTTAGAACATTATCTTTTTTTCTTTTTATTTTGAGAAAGCATAATGCAATGTATAGAGGAATAATTTGAACCTCTTCTACCTCTGGTTACTACCAGGCACTGGGAACTACATGATGTGGGAGAATGTTATTTGGTTTCTCTTGGACTTTTACTCCTACACCCTGCTCAAAATCTGTCTCACCTATTAAAACTATAGGCTAAGAGGGAACTATCCCTCCCTATGTACAATTTAAATGCTTAGTTGAGTGGGCCTGTAATTTAAGACAGAAGCTTAAAGCTAAATTGTAACAACTATTTATCTCGAATCCTGGTGATTCATGTCCTCCACTACCTCTGCTGTGTAATGTATTAATATCCCTTTTGGACACTGACAGCAAAATTATTTTACATTTCTCTTGAGGTTTACTAAAAAAATTGATCAATAGTTTCTTAGAATATTGCTTCTCAATGTCTGGAATTAAAATATAGATATAAAATTTTGTCTTTGATAGCAAAGAGTTTAATATTCATTATTTTATATGAAATTCCAAAGAAAGAAGCTTCCTACTAATTCTATATTCCAAAGTGTTCTTCTAGTATTAGCAGAAGTTTAATAAAAAGCAAGATCCAATTTAAAGAATCACAAAGGTTTGGGGTTTTTTAAAATGAAAAACAGGGGTAGTGGAAGATATGGAGAAATAATTATATGGTGAGATAATATAAAGACTGCAGGTTTGCATGCCTTCATATAGCTCTACCACATATAAGATCTGATGTTTGCTAATTAAAGGCTTCTCTATTTCCACTAGATGGCTGCTTCTGAAAGACTAGCTTCTTAGCATAAAATTAATTAACCTTCAGAAGACAGTCCAAGGTACTTCAATGACCCCACTGCTGCCAAAAAAATAAATTCCATTACAGGATCTTCAACAAATCTTTTAAAGGCCTTCTATGACATATGTAGTGAAAGAGTATAAAATATTAGATACCCTTTTATTTTACATTATGTGCCAGAAGAACACAGAAGGCAATTATTTCTGCACCATATATCAGAACAGTGTCTCTTCTCACATTTAAGAGGTATGGGGACATTACAAGGAAACACATAGAGGATATCATATCAGTTTTACTCTCCTTGCTCCTTATCCTATACATCTAATGTTCACTCTCTGACTTCCTTCCCATTCCCACCAAAAAAATGTATTATGCAGATACTAAATATCAGAAGCTGTTGAAGCAGACCTGTTTTTAATTCACATCTGAAAAACTTCATAACTTTGGTCCAGATTTCAAGTAAATCAAAATTGCCTTATTTGTATCCTTTTGAAAGCAAGGAAAAGGAAGGATTCATCCTAATCTGGTACCAAAGCTGAAAGAAGGGCAAAGATTCCACTTCTAAATTCTTCTGCCTTTTTACCAAGAACTTTATAGACAGTTAAAGAAAAACAACACCCAACACCACCAACAACCATACTGATATGTCATCTGTTTTGACACAGTCAGCCTTAGTGAATTAAATTAGGAATGAAATATCTTAGACAATAGAACTTGTCATGGCTAATGATATGAAGTTACTCAGTGGTCTGACTTACATGCATCAGATTTTTATAATATAATTTGGAATACTATAGGGGCATTAAGAGTAAGGTGTAAGAGTACACTGAAGCCTTACCGACAGGATATTGAACTGAGAGTCAACATATGAGCTTCCCTGCAGCCTCTGTTCTTCATTTCCTATATGGCTTTGGATAAGTTATTCTGTGTCTGTGATTTGAGTTTTCCCATCTGTAAATTGAGAAGAACAATGTTGCTTCTCTTAAAACAACTCTTCAGACCAGAAAATTTAAATGTAGGATTTATTACTGTACTAGATTATGATACTTGTGCTATATATAGAAAATTGTATGCTTACACAGAGGTAAAGATATTTCACTATATATTGCATCTAACATTTTCATACTCCAGTTCTACATCTGTTGCTGCCAGACATTGCCAGCTTTCCAAGATGTTTCTACTTAAGCTCAGATACGAGAGAAATAGAAAGTAGAGAATGATGGGATTTGATCAAGTCTTGTGTGCCAAGGCTAGTCCTTTTTTGTCTACTGCCAAGTCTAATAAACCACTTAGCAGTAGCTGTCTCCTGTGATCTTCAAAAATTACTGGAATTTTTAAACGCTTATTAGTATAAGAGAAAGACCTGTTTGCTTGTTCTGTCCTTACTGAATTTTCTTACTAATGGAAACTTCCTCCCACCCCCAAAGTAAAGCTAACAGGTTTAACTATAATGAATTAATGATCAGGATACCTGCATAGTTCCTTCCTAAATCACTGTGTAGTTCCTTCTCACCTCAGAACGGGAATTCTGCATCTGTCTGTCAAGGATCCAAAGCCCAGCACTTACACCATGGCTCAGAGAGCATAAGAATTTGCTAAATTTTAAGAAAGAGCAGTGAGAAAATGTGGGTAGCAAGGCCATGCAAGATAAGAAATGTAGACAGAAGTAGGACTGTAGAGACAGATATTATTAGAACCTCAAAAATCCAAGGTGTAAAACCAATTAAATGGATAGTTTTAAAACCCTAAAGGGAAAATGCAGAGAAGGATCAGTGTCAGATGGTATACAGAACAGCAAGCTGCAGATACTGAGGACTCTTTCCTATCTGATTGATGCCTGCTTGGCCAGCAAAGGCTTTTCAGATTTCTTACTGGAGTTTTGAGCCCACTCCTGCTTTCCCTAGCAGCTGCTTAAATCTTAACAATCTAGGGTGTGTATTAGCAAATGCAAAATTGCCTTAAACCTTAATTTTTATGTGTGTGTACGTGTATGTATATGTAAATATCTAAACTTATATCTATGTACATAATGATTCATATTCTACATGCAAAGTTTCTTCCTGCTCAGCTAAAAACCAACCAATTACAGTGACCCAAAAAGAGTTACGCCAGTAAATGTTTACAAATATTTTATAAAGAAAATATAAATCTAAGAGGTCACACAGCCTCTTTTTTAAAAATTACAAAGTAGGACATATAAAACTATTATTATAAAGTCACATCTATACAAGTAGGTAAATGCTATGCACTTCACCTCCCCTGGAGAGAGTTATTGAAACTCTGGGACAGTTTAAAATAAACATAATTAATAGTTCTCCGTCTCTGCCTAGTCACTCTGACACTCCAGAATTTCAATATGAAAGGCTGACTTTGCTGAAGGATAACGCTGGGCATTCTAAGTCACCAATTAGGATGCAAACCTGAATGCTACCTATTGCTAAAATATACTGTATTTGCATACAAAAAAAAGAGAGTCAAACAAACAAGAATGCTGCTTCTAGAATCTAAAGTAACTGAGACTTTCACCTGGCTTTAAGCCAAAAAAAGAACATGACACCAGAAAACTTTTTTTTTCAAGGATTGCTTGAAAGTCCTTCAGAGTATCTGTTCAATCCATACATTTCTGCATCCCAACACAAAAATAATTTCCTTGATATATTTTGTTTCATTATGTGAATCCCAGAACTTATTAGAAAAGCAAACAAACCACAACATAGTTGGAGACTTACATTGATTTCACTGTATCGTGAGAATCTTATACCGACACTTGAGTCAGCATTGAAAGCAAGAAGAGTGCCAGTGCTCCAAGCATCTCAGTTCTTTTCTCAGAAGTTATTCAAGTCCTAAATTTATGCTTCTTTGCCTTATAACAATAAGATATGTAGATAAAAGAAGTCTAAATACAGTCAGGATCTAATAATTTATTTTTTATTTACAGTTGACAGTAAGAGAAAAATTAATTAGTGAATGTGTGTTCCATAAACAGGTTCCCAGATTTTTTTAAATATCATCTCAGCCAAGTGCTGTAGTCACTACTTTTGTTGTTGTAAAGTATACATGAGCAAAAGCTGCTCACTTTTAAATTTCATATGTGCTGATTTTTTTGTCATGATTTTAACCATCTTCAACTAAGCAGAAATGTTTTTGAATGGAGCACCACACTGCCTTTAATGTAGTTGAAATCATGTCTCTCCATCTAATTTTCTTCCTTCTAGAATTTGAAAGTGAGAGCAAAATTACATACGTAGTGACATGCCACATCTAAACATTTATACAAACAAAACTATTAATAGAATATTAGAGCTATAAAAACAAGCACTCCAAAGTAGGAAATGTCAGAGCTAAATTTATTCTCGCTGACCTTAATTCATTCTTTTTCATGGCATGTTCATTACAATATAATATCTAATTACATAATCATATAATATGTTTGATTTTCTCATGAAATACACTGAAGACACTTGAGAAACAATTTGTAATGATAATTAAACGGGGGAAAAATGCATTTGTCATTGAGAGGAATCACCTCCAAAACCAAAACTACACTCCTAAATTAGCTGACTAGTGTGATATGCATATTCATTCTGCTGGAATGATGTAGCTGCTCTGTATAAATACTTTTGTTTGGTTTGCTACTAAAGTAAAAGTGGAATTGATTTGTTACCCAAGTACATCCAGCTACATACCATAGTCAGACATGTACTTAGGTAAATGCATGCTAACCTTGAAAAGGATAGACTGGGATTCTGTGACTGGTTTAAAATCCAGTAACGAGATTTGCCACTCCCCTAAGCTTTTAAAATTCTGCTCCTAGATAGCTTCAATTTATGCAGCAAGTAACAGCCCTTACTTGCAAAATTCAATTAAAACAATGCAAGGGAAAGAAAGCAAGAATCCTTCTTGGCAACATTTGGCATAATGAAACCACAAGATGTTTATTGTATGTTTGTTGGGTTTTTTTTTCCCTAGTAGCTGCTTGAGTTACTGTATATATTTAATCCCTCACTCAGAAACTTGATCCTGTTCCATGCCCTGTGTGATGGTGTTACAGAAATCTCTCCTATCACAGTCAGTAAACACATCACTTTTAGCAGTTTCCAAGTGGTTCCATGTGACTCTTCCTCCCTTATCTGGTCCCAGAATTAGTGGTCTTGATTTCTGTAGTTTTACATTCCTCTGGGCACAACACAAATGTCCTCCTGATCTTCCTAAGGAAGATCACATGCTATCTAGTGGATTTGTTAAACTACGACTGAATGGTTTGCTTACTGGAAAGTAAAACAAATCAAAAACTCAGTGTAAATTTTATCTCTGAATTGTTCATTTTACATTAATATATATAGAGATAATCATAAATAAAGTAATGGATGTAGATACATGGGATACTTCCAATCTTGACCAAGATCTTGACTGGATCTGGACTAAGACCCACTGAAAACTCAGTCTTATTTAACCTTAACTCTAACTGCTGTACAGGATTAAAAGAGGTTTTATGGCAGATATAGCAACAAAAGAAAATAATTAATGGAGGAAAGGAACTACAGAAGTTGAGAAGGAAACAGGTTACAATGCATAATTAGAAACTAAAACCTATTATCTATTACTATTTGAGCAGGCTGGTCTCATTGAGGGATTCTCTACCCATTGTAGCGGGGCTTGGAACTAGATGAACTTTAAGGCCCCTTTCAACCCAAACAAGTCTGCGATTCTGTTTCTTTTCACGGACTTCTGTTACATTGGTTATGTCATCCAAGAAGACTTTGGAAACCCTACTCAGTGTTGGCATTTATGAACATAGCCATTTCCTTTCGGGGCACAATTGATTAGGCTAGAGTTTCCTAGTATAGACAGCAAATTATCTTGTTTTTTATACTGGCATTAAAATTTATTGCTTTTTTTAAAAAAAATCTTTCTTCAGTACCTTTGCAAACACAGCAAAATGGGTGTCCTACATTACTGTGGGTACATAGTGAATGAAATGGGGGAAAGAAGTAATATATTTAATGAAAAATTAATATCCTGGAGTCAGAGTCTACAAAGGAGTGGCATGTATCTTACCAGTTTACAGATCAATAGAGGGTCTGACTGGAACATCAACAACATTCTTCAAACAATGAAATGGGAATATCCTTTTGCCCTTGGCTAAAAGCGCTTTAAAATTAGCAAGTATTTCTTTATCATAATTGATTTCTACTTCAGTAATTGTTACTTTATACTAATGTGCTCATATGATAAACTTAATCAGCATTTTCCTCAACTTCTTGATCTCAAGAAATCTTAACTTCTGGATGGTAAAATTTATTTTCTTTTCTACATTTCTCTAATTCGCATTTCCTAGACTAGCATTTCATTTGGCACAAAATCTTTAACAATTCTCAGTAAAGCAAAGAGTTCAATAACAAAACAAATACTGTGATACGTATTTGATTGGCATGTGCATCAACAAAATTAAAATTAATCAAACCTTTCTTCAGATTTAATTTTATTTAGTCTTTTGCACCTACTTACTTTAACGCATTATACTTTTAATTCCATATAGCCCTGTGTGGTGGTTTAACCCTGGCTGGAGGACAGATGCCCACCAAAGTTACTCTATCACTCCTCTTTTCAGCTGGACAGAGGAGAAAATATATATTAAAAGGCTTAGGAGTCGAGATAAGGAAAGGGAGAGGTCATTCTACAATTAGTGTCATGGGCAAAGCAGACTCAACACAGAATAGAAAGGAAAAAACACACACACACACACATACGCACACACTGAAACACGGTAAGACTTTAAAGCACCTTCCCCCACGCATCCCTTCTTAGCAGACTAAACTTCAGTTATGATTTCTCTCCCTTCGCCCTGCTCAGGGTTGCACAGAGCAGGGGGTAGAGGGGGGAATGGTTTCAGTCAATTCCTCATATATTGTTTTCCTTCTTAGCTGGGTAGGGCTGGGCATTCCTTATACCCTTCCTCTGCTCCAGCATGGGGTCCCAACCATGGGAGACAGTCCTCCATGTTCTCTTCTTTAGTGAGTCCTTTCCCACGGGGCTTCAGTTCTTCACCATCTGCCCTACTGTGGGTCACTTCTATGGGGTGCAGTATCTCAGGAGTAGACTGGTCCAGTCTGGCCCTCCATGGACTTACAAGGCCACCCAGAAAACTTAGTCTGGCAAGAGCCTCTCTCTCCACAGGTTTCAGGTCCCACCAGAAGCTTGCTCCAACGCAGGGCACAGAGTCTTCTGTATGTCTCCACCCGTTCCAGCGTGGGGCCTCTCCACAGGCTGCAGCTGGGATCTCTGCTCCCCATCATCTTCCATGGGCTGCAGGGGGACACCCGCTCCACCATGTTCTTCTCCATGGGTTGAAGGGGAATCTTTTTCTCTGGCACCTGGAGTACCTAACCTTCTTCACTGGCCTTTGTGTCTTACATGTTCTCATTCCCTTCTCTGGTGGCAAAATGCAGCCGTTTGTGTTATTTTTCTCCTAAATGTGATTCCCAGAGGTGCTGTCACCATCGCTGATGGGCTCAACCTTGGTCAATGGTAGGTCCAGCCTTGAGCCCAGCTGGTGTTTACTCTCTGGGGTTTGCAGAGAGCTTCTAGTTGCTCCTTGCAGAAGCCACCCCTGGAGCTCCCCCTTCTCCACCAGAACCCAGCCACCAAAAACCACAACACTCTGACATACCCACAGATCAGGTAGTTACAAGACCAGATTGATCTTTTCTTCGTATCTAAAAACTGTCCAAATGGTGCTGTTTTCTTTGTCTGTTTTCTGAATCTTGCTGAAATAGCACTGGACAACTCTTTTTTTTTTTTTAATTATTATTATTGCTTTCAAGTTTTCCAGTTCTTTCCTTACATTTGATGTCCACAAATCTGGACATATCTGTTTCATGTCATGTCATGACTATTTCACTTGTTATTCAAAAAGGATTTGGGGTTTTTTTTTGAAGGCAATATAATTAGAGACTTTAAAGACTTGGGATCACTGTTGTCAACAGTTATCTATTGGAAATGTTGACTGCCACAATGAGATAAAAGACCCATAATTCAATTTCATCGAAGTGTTTTAAACAACTAAGTACAGTTCTGAAACTCTATTAAATATTGATCAGTTCTTTCAAGTAATTCTGAAATAACCCACTTAAAGTCTTAAAGACATACACAGGATTCCTATTTTAATTGTCTAAAACTACTGAAACTCCTTTATGTTAATAACAGAATGGATTCAATTTGCAAATAAAATTATCTTAACATTTTTGATAATTAATAAACTATTCAATTTAGTACCAAGACTAAAAAGAAACTTGAAGGATTTTTAGGTTAATTGGATAGACATATATGTTTTGAAAATATTTTTTCTTTTTTCTGAATATTATGAAGATTAAATAAAATCGCTGATCTGCTTTCACATAAAAAAATAAATCCCCTTTTATTACTGATTACCATAATAATACTACTTAACCTTTATGTAACACATTTCATGTTCAAAACACAGTACAGACATTAAGTAATTAATCCTATCCAGCCTGGTTTTGAAAAAAGAGTAAAAACATTGTCATCTTCATTTCAGGTTGATGACAAAGACGTGTGAAGGAATGGAATGGTTTGCCTAAGGTGATGCAAAGGGTAAGGGAGAGTCACAAGGAGTCTCCTGTTATTGAAAGATTACACTTTCGTCCTATGATACACTAATGTCTACATTTATTGAAACAATGTCTCTCTTTAAGTTTCAAATGGTCTCTTAAAAAGTATGTTTCCATCTATAGCAACATCTTCCTGAAAACTGTGATCATTTTGCCTGGGGTTACATTACATTATGGGACTTGCAGAGACGGGATCAGGAAAGCCAAGGCGCAGATGGAACTGAACTTGGCAAGGGATGTTAAAAACAACAAGAAGGGATTTTACAGGTACTTTGGCCAGAAGAGACAGGCCAAAGAGAACGTAACCCCCCTTGGTAAATGAGAAAGGAGAATTGGCTGCAACTGATGAGGAGAAGGCTGAGGTACTGAATGAGTTCTTTGCCTTGGTCTTCTCTGGCAGCCAGGATTCTCATCATTCTCAAATCCCAGAACCTTGCATCCCTAGAACTCCAGGTGGGAACTGGGGGAGCAAATCCCCCCCCACTGTAAGAGCAGAGCAAGTCCGTGACCGCCTCATGAGACTGAATGTCTACAAGTCTATGGGGCCGGATGACATGCATCCCAGGGTCCTGAAGGAGCTGGCTGATGTGGTTGCTGAGCCGCTCTCCATCATATTTGAAAAGTCGTGGCTGTCAGGAGAGGTCCCTGGGGACTGGAAAAAGGTCACATCACTCCCATTTATAAGAAAGGGAGCAAGAAAGACCCAGGGAATTACAGGCCGGTGAGCCTCACCTCTGTGCCTGGGAATATCATGGAACAGATCCTCCTGGATGACATGTTGGAGCATATGAGGGAAGAGCATGTGATCCGGGACAGTCAGCACAGCTTCACCAAGGGAAGGTCGTGCCTTACCAATCTGGTGACCTTCTAGGATGGAGTGACAGCATCAGTAGATAAAGGGAAGGCAACCAATGTCATCTACCTGGACTTGTGCAAGGCCTTTGGCACAGTTCCCCATCACATCCTTATTTCTAAATTGGAGAGATGTGGATTTGACAGGTGGACCATCCAGTGGATAAGAAACTGGTTAACAGACAGTAGTCAAAGGGTGGTGGTCAATGGGTCTATGTCCAGGTGGAGGCCGGTGACAAGCGGTGTCCCCCAGGGGTCTTTCTTGGGACCAGTTCTCTTTAACATCTTTATCAATGACATCGATGATGGAATTGAGTGCACCCTCAGCAAGTTTGTGGACAGCACCAAGCTGAGTGGTGTGGTTGACACAACAGAAGGAAAGGGAGCCATCCAGAGGGATCTTGACAGGCTGGAGAGATGGGCCTGGGTGAACCTAATGAGGTTCAACACTGCCAAGTGTAAGGTGTTGCACTTGGGCTGGAAGAATCCCAGACATAGATAGAGACTGGGAGAAGAGCTTCTTGAGAGTAGCCCTGCTGAGAAGGACTTGGGGATTCTGGTGGATAAGAAACTTAACATGAGTCAGCAGTGTGCTCTTGCAGCTCGCAAGGCTAATGGTATCCTGGGCTCCATTAGAAGAGGGGTAGCCAGCAGGGACAGCGAGGTGATTGTCCCTCTCTACTCTGCCCTCCTGAGGCCCCATCTGGAGTACTGTGTCCAGATCTGGGGCCCCCAATACAAGAAGGATGTGGAACTGTTGGAGAGGGTTCAGAGGAGGCCATGAAGATGATTAGAGGGCTGGAGCACCTGCCCTATGAAGAGAGGCTGAGGGAGCTGGGCTTGTTCAGCCTGAAGAAGAGAAGGCTGCAGGGGGACCTCATTGCAGCCTTCCAGTACCTGAAGGGAGCAAACAAACAGGAGGGGATTCAACTTTTTAAAAGGGTAGACAATGACAGTACAAGGGGGAATGGATTAAAACTAAAGGAAGGAAGGTTTAGATTAGATATTAGGGGGAAGTTTTTTACAGAGATTGGTGAGGTGCTGGAACAGGCTGCCCAGAGAGGTGGTGGATGCTCCGTCCCTGGAAGTGTTCAAAGCCAGGTTGGATGGGGCCCTGGGCAACCTAGTGTAGATCCAGGCCTGTTGTTGGTGGCCCTGCCTGTGGCAGGGGGGTTGGAGCAATGTGATCCTTGGGGTCCCTTCCAACTCATACCATTCTATGATTCTATGAATCATATTATAATGTTTTATTTTGCCTCTAACATTATCTGTACCTTTGCCTGTAATTCCAGGTGTAAAGCCCAACATGCCACAGGAGCAATGGAAACAATTCCACCTACTGCCTTTAAAAATAATATTGTGTCCAAACTGTATTTATGTATGTATTTTTGTATTCATGTACTTCGTTACAGTATTGACTGTTATTTGGGAGCATATGACACCATTTTGGGACTGCTTGTACACTATAAAGAAGTTATGGGTTTTAGGAGGCTGTATACTTTACATATCTTCTCCCTCAAAAACCTCGCAGATTGAGAACCAGGTCATCACTGAAGTGAAAGGTGATAAATACAAGGACATTATTTTTTTGTTTTTGGAATGAATCTTGGAATTATAGAATCAGGCAATTATTTAGGTTGGAAAGAATCTTTATGATCATTGAATCTAATCATTAACCTAGATCTGCCAAGTCCACCACTAAACTGTGTACCCAAGTGCCACATCTACACATCTTTTAAATATCTTCAGGGATGGTTACTCCACCACTTCCCTGGGCAGCCTGTTCCAGTGCTTGACAACCATTTTGATAAAGATATTTTTCCTAATATCCAATCTAGACCTCCCAAGACACAATTTGATGATGTTTACTCTTTTTCTGTCATTTGTCACTTGAGTGAAGAGAATGACACACAACCCACTACAACCTTCTTTCAGGTAGCTGCAGAGAGCTCCAAGATCTCCCCTCAGCCTCCTCTTCTCCAGGCTAAAACCTCCCTTTTTCTCTTGGGTGATTCTCATAAGGCTATTTCTCTAGACCATTCACTGGCTTTGTAGCTTTTCTTTGGATACGCTCCAGAACCTTAATATGTTTTCTGTAGTGAGGATCCCAAAACTGAATATAATATTCAAGGTGAAGCCCCACCAGTTCTCAGTACAAATGGACAATCACTTCCCTATTCCTGCTGGCCACACTATTTCTGATACAAGCCAGGATGCTGTTGGCCCTCTTGGTCACCTGGTCAAGCTGCTGGCTCATATTCAGCTCACTGTCAACCAATATACCCACATACATATGACTGGCTTTTGTGCCAGGCAGCTTCTCAGTCAGTCTTCCACAAGAGTGTAGCTCTGCATGAGATTGTTGTGACCTCATGGGAATGTAATGAACAAAGTGCAAGAACTGGTACATAGCTTTACTGAACCTCATACAGTAGGCCTGTGTCCATCAATCCTGCCTGTCTAGATCTCTCTGTAAAGCTTTCCTACCCTCAAGCAGATCAACATTCCCACCCAACTTGACATTGTCTGCAAACTTGCTATGGGTATATTAATCCTCTTATTCAGATTATTGATGAAGATATTAAACAGAACTGGTCCAAATGCTGAGCCCTGGGGAGCACCACTTATGAACGATGTCCAATTAGATGTAACTCCATTCATTGGAACCCTTTGGGCCTGGCCACTGAGCCGGTTTTTCCCCAGTGAAGTCATGAGCAGCCAGATTCTCCAGGGGAATGCTGTGGGAAATGATACAAAGGCTTTACTAAAGTCTAGGTAGACAACATCCACAGCTTTGCCCTGATCCACTAAGTCACAGGAGGAGCTCGTGTTAACCAGCAGGATCTGCCTTTCATAAATTCAATACTGATTGGACTTGTCTTTTATGTGCCGCATGATGGCACTCAAAATGGCTCCATAACCTTCCCTGCCACCAAGGTCAGATTGACAGACCTGTAGTTCCCTGGATCCTCTTTCTGGCCCCTCTTGTAGATGGGCAACATGTTTGTTAACCTCCAGTCAACTGGGACCTCCCTGGTTGGCCAGGACTTCTAGGAAGTTCCATCACACAAAAAATTTAAAGTTTAATACCATTGCTGGTAGTGTATCTTCTTTTAAGAATGATGTGATTAAGTATTTGAAGACTATTGCTGTACCCTGATCATGTGTCTTCCACAGTTCCAAGTCATTTGTGCCACATTAATGAGTAGCAAAATTATCTTTTAAGTTACCTCCATGCAAACCTGCTCTCTGATAAGTTAAAGGAAAACGTTGAACAATATACACCTAAAGTTTTGAGACACAACAGCAAGTTGCGTACAGTAATTGCTATTACAAAACTAAGTCAAAAGCTGACTGTAATGAAGTTGAAAGGGAATTTATCACATTGCTATTAAAAATCAGAATCTGCATAAAGTCCTCTCACATCAGCATTATCAAGGCTTTTTCACTAGAATAGAAAACAGAGGCAGAGTTGTACAAATTTCCATTGTACATCTCTGCTGTTTGAGTATTGATAGGTGTAGTTCTAGGTTTAGGCATTATTATTATATAGAAGGCTAAGCAGGAATGGTAAGGGTGCTTTTGGGACTCTTGGTCACACTTGACAAGAGGTAATACATCTTATTTTGTATTGGAAATAACAAAAACTGGTTTCAGAATGACCTCAGTTATGGATTATGATTAACATATAATAGTTTAACTGGAGTTTATGAAATATTTAACAACAGCAAGGTGGACCTTCTATGTGAACAAAGTAGAACTGACTTAGTTCAGTTACCAATTGAGTGATTCATTGTAAAGTAAGTGGTCAGTAGTATAACCAATAGAACATTATATATATTTCTTCAGAAAATAATTTTGAGATCTACTAAAAGACTACTAGAACACTTAGTAGAACACTTAATTCTAACATTCATAACAGGAAATAACAATTAGGTTTTAAAACTCTGTAACAGCTTTGGTTTACTCTCTTCCTGTTACAGATTAAATCCTTATTTATTTTCCTTGAAGCATTCATAATCAGGAATTCATAATTGTCCATGGTAGCTTGGACAATTAATTTCTCACTGAACTTTAAACAAAACAAGTATTTAGAATTTGAGTAATGTTATACAGGAGACAGGGCAAGGCAGAGAATGCTGCAGTTTCTCTTAACATATTAGAAGTTACCTGTAGCAAGTATTTGGTATCTTTTTTGGAAAATCAGACTGCTAACAACTGGTCATATTGTAAGTTACAGTTTATCTGATGCTGCTGTGGATGCTTCTGAAAGAGCACGGGGATGGTGTAAAGTTATGTTCTGCCAATTACCCATCTTTTGCAAAGGACAAATATTTTGGCAGTCCTTAAACAGCTGCCTCATGAGAGGACGGGAAACATGTTTCCTGTTAGAAATCCCAGAGGCACTAATCACTTCAGAAAGGATAGAGAAGACACGGGACACTGATTTGCTCATGCACAGACATAAGTCTATGAATAAATAGTTCAAATAATATGAAAGTTGATGCAGCTTGCAGGTTTTCACAGCTCCTCTGGGAAAAGGGCTAGTTCTTATTCCATCTAGAAGCATACCCTCACCCTGTATGCCCAAAGGGCTTCATAGAGACCTGGAGTTGGCCAGAGCTTTGAGATGAATCTGCCTAGTTGATCCCCTATTCTAAATTCCCTGAATAATAATGAAGTTACCTCCCTCACGAAAAAAAAAACAAACCTCAACCCAATCCAATGCAACACCAAACCCAGCACAATAAAAAGGACAGGTTCTGTCAGATTAAACAATTAAAAAAACCCACTTTTTTTTTTTTTAAGCAACCCATCTAAAGTGACGGTATCATACATGGTGGAAGCAATTAAAAAAACCAACAAACCAAACACACACAACTTTCTTCTTGCTCGCTGCATCTTTGAAAGCTGTCCTTGGTCCACTTTTGGTCTGAATTAACCCATGACTGCAAATTGTAACAAACGCCCTTAGTGTCCAACTTTCTTGGTCTTATTTCTGATACCTGACCAGCTAGTCTCTCCTTTTCTCCGCCAAGTGTCTTGATTCAGCATTTTACTGGCTCTTTTGCCTGCCACATCTTGCATTCTGTGGAATCATGCCCCTGAGTACGGCAAGTAGCTCCTGGAGGAAAGCACTTTCCCACCTCTGTGAGAAACATGACTTCTAGCATATAATGAGAAAAGCAATGTTAAGTTTTTATCATCCATACACCATGATATTATATTGTATTTGTAGAATAAACTTTATCCAATAATTTAGTATATTTTTACTTAGCTAACAGTGTACTTAGTTGCAGATTTTCAACATATTATAGTTTTGATTTCATGGCACTTTGAAGTTTCACAAACTCCACTCCCTTAGTGGAACATAATGTACAGAGAGCAAATAAAATACCCAATGCCTTTCTTTTGTGCAATGTAGCACCCCAGAAATACATCCAAGTGTCTATGTCTATCTGTCTTTCTACAGTATAACAAAATTTAGAAGTAAGTATGATTGTTATGGGGAAAAAGTCCATCCAAATATATTATTAACTCAGGGTTAGACTTGATTAATATGTACGTATATAGATCTGGGTGAGTGAGATTCCTTTTATTCACAGTAAGAAAAGCTTGTCCCCTATAACAGGGATCTTAAGGCTGAGGGAGAGGCATTTAAAAGAAACAAAGTATTACATGACCAAAAAGCCATAGTTAAAGTGTAAGAAGCTTTTTGTAAATGGACCGATTTACCCTGGTATCGGTAAGATTTGTTCTCTCCAGTAGTAATTACTATAAACACTTTTTTCTTCACATGGTACAGAAGATTACATCATAATTCCAATATTTTTCAATCAGTGCTGTTTTGAGAAGTCACAAAAATTGCATTAATTTAAACTGGGTCATAATAGGTCTCTATCAATTCACAATTAAAAAAAAAATCAATTCACAGACTTGTGTTCATCTAATATTTATTTAATTTTCATAAAAGTAGTAATAAATACCTTTTATAATAATAATGAAATGTGAATCATTGTTTTAATATGAGAAAAAACCCTACTGTATTAAAACCTATGTCTCATGAAATATGCAAAATCTCAATTTCATCAGCTCATATATCAGCAGCTGTGGCATGTTTGGATATAAGCTTTTGTAAAAAAGTAATTCAGCATGGTCATTGTATTTAGTTCTATGTGTTTATCCTAAAAAATAAAACAAATTCCTTTTACAGCATATAATATTAATGATTTTATGGAATATAGTGTCTTTCTGTAATCAAACTGTATTACCCCAAAGACACTATGACTGAAATTTCACTACCATTTGTTGTTTAGATAAAGTCCTTGTTTGCTTTTATAGACACATCTGGAGAGCAACAGCTTTGCCGATGATACAAAGCTGGGAGGGGTGGCTGACACGCAGGAACACTGCGCTGCCATCCAGCGAGCCCTTGAAAGCCTGGAGAGCTGAGCACGGAGAAACCAGATGAGGTTTAATAAAAGCAAGTGTAAAGTCTTGCACCTGGGGAGGAATAACCACTTGAATCAGTACAGACTGGGGGATGACCTGCTGGAGAAGAGCTCTGTGGAGAAGGACCTGGGAGTCCTGGTGGATGACAAGTTGGCCATGAGCCAGCAGTGTGCCCTGGTGGCTAAGAGAGCCAATGGGATCCTGGGGTGCATCAGGAAGAGTGTGGCCAGCATGCTAAAGGAGGTGATCCTCCCCCTCTACTCTGCCCTGATCAGGCCCCACCTGGAGTATTGTGTCCAGTTCTGTGCTCCCTGGTATAAAAAAGACAGGGATTTCCTTGAGAGAGTCCAGAGAAGGGCTACAAAGATGATTAAGGGCCTGGAGCATCAACCCTATGAGGAAAGGCTGAGTGAGCTGGGGCTGTTCAGCCTAGAGAAAAGAAGATTGAGGGGGGACCTAATTAATGTTTATAAATATCTTAAGTATGGGATGCAGGGGGAATTGGCCAGCCCCTTTTCTATGGTCTGTGGGGACAGGACAAGGGGCAATGGCTGCAAGTTGGAGCACAGGAAGTTCCACACCAACATGTGGAGGAACTTTTACCCAGTGAGGGTGACAGAGCCGTGGGCCAGGCTGCCCAGGAGGGTGGTGGAGTCTCCATCTCTGGAGATATTCAAGAGACATCTGTATGCCTATCTGTGCAGTATGAGTTAGGGAGCCTGCTTTGGCAGGGGGGTTGGACCCGATGATCTCTCGAGGTCCCTTCCAACCCCTATGAGTCTATGATTCTATGATGTTCATGTGTCCAGACATGGTCACATACACATTACTGACATTTACTGAAAATCTGAAATCATTAACTATTATAATGAACAGTGCCTGTAGAATTGAATACTGTGTAAGTTGCAAGTATCTCCCCTAGACAAGCTGTATTTAATTCATATTGCAACAGTGTATTTAATTTGTATTTCAACAGCAGAAGTCTGGGTTTTTTTATTCTATCTTACAGAGTAAGACGCTGTACAAAATGAGATTATTTAGTGCTACAGGCTAGGACAATGGTGCCTTTAGGTGAAGAAGCTGCCAGAAAAGGTAAACTGACTATGGATCACCAGGGTAGCTGAGCAAGATTTCCATTGTCTTTGGAGAGGCCCTGCAGAACCAAGAGCTCAAGACCCACAATTTAATATCTAGAAAATACCCTCAGATGAGTGGTTGTTGGGGATTCCCACAAAACAAAAGACTGGAAGCTTGTGAGTCTGGCAGGAAGAAGAAAACTGATTCCCCATCAGGTGCAAATCTGTAGCTTCAGAGCTTCAGTATAAGGTATAGTGCCCTGAGAAGCCAGAAACAAATGTTTGTTTTAAGAGGAAAAGGTGGGAGATAGTTATCAGAGACTGCTCCTTGCAAGGATAGATATAAATCCCCATGATGGACAAAAACTTGCATGTCTCAGGAGGCTTGTTTTTTTCCAAGTGCCCTGTGGTGAGTTAACTGCTGGCTGCATTAGGGAGACAGAAAAGAAAATAAGGTGAAAGACTTTGTGGGTCAAGATAAAGACAGGGAGATCACTCAGGAATTACTGTCATGGGCAAAATAGATTTGACCTATGGATGAGATTAATGTATTACTTTTGCTAATTAGTAACAGATTATGATAGTAAGTAATAAAAATACGATTGAAAACACCTTCCCTCTCACTCTCCTGCATTCTTCCCTGAGCAGTCTGTTGGGATGGGGTTTGCAGTCAGTCCATAATACTTCCTCTCTGTTGCTTCTTTCCCTCAGACTTTTTTTTCCTGTATCAGCATGGGTCCTTCACATAGGCTGCAGTCCTTCAGAATAAACCTGCACCAGCTTGTGGTCCTCCAGAGGCTGCACAGGGTCCTGCTTGGGTTTCTGGGGACAACCTGCTTCACCACAGCCTTCCTTCCAGGCTGCAGGGACATGTTGTCTCTGGCACCTCCTCCCACTCCTCTGACCTTGGTGTCTGCAGAGTTGTTTCTCACATTTTTTTTCACTTCTCTTTCTCACAGATGCTGCACAGCTTTTTTTACTCTTTCTTTAACCTTTTATCACAGAGGCACCACCAGTGCCACTGATAGTATATCTTTGGACAAGGGTGGATTTGTTTGAGAGTCTTCTGGAACTGACTTTCTTTGACATGGGGACAGCTCCTGGAATCTTCTCACAGAAATCATCCCTGAAGTCCTGCCCACTAGAAATCTTTGGCATCTAAACCAAATATACACCCAAATCTGTGATGTTACAAAGTGAGTGTCATGTCTTACCTTACCCTTAGGCTATTAATCTCTGCTGATTATAGATCTGGAGAACAATGGTACTGCTGGGTCAATCCCAAGTGTGGCAAGGGAGACAGAATATGGAGCTCAGGAAGTGAGGGTCAAAGGACTGAAGATCTCCTCAATCCTGCTAGTGAAGTGAGAAAGTATTGAATACTTTACCATGGATCAATACCTGGCTCTGGGGCTGATGCCACAGGGAGAGCTTTGACTGAATCAAGAATCTGTCTTGTGGTACAGTTTAGTGGCATTGCATCAGTCTATTGTGTGATTGTATATATCTGGATAGACTAGGGCAGGTTTTCAGGTTTTTATTGAGATATGCTTGTAGACAAATAACTCAGTCTGGTCCTTCTTTAGAGACAAGGAAGTGCTCTCCCAAGCAACGTAAATACAGAGGTTCTTCCCAAGCAGAAACTGTTGAGCTGTGTGTGGTGCTGAGTTCATAATCAACAGTGCAGGAATAACATTAATGGTGCATGTGATGGAATATCCATAAAGTGTTTGCTGCTAAAACACTCAGTTATAACCCCTGGCATGGTAACTACATATAATTGTCACCTGAACTAGTCATTATGACACAGCTGAGCAAAATATCTGACCTTCATGCAATGGCTGTGCTGAACTAGTTTTGACAGACAACATCAGTTATCTTCAACATATTTCACAGATCTTTGAGGATGAAAAATCTGTGATGATGTGAACACTTAGCATGCTGAATTTCTGACTCCCTGTATTTGACATCTTTAAAACCTCTAACTCTGATTGCAAAGAGTGCTTCATGTACCCTGACCTTCTGTCTTCAATGTGGCCTTTTTTTTTGCCAGCTCAGCACACTAGCAGCAGTTACAGCCTTCTGTGGCATCGTCTGATTAAAGCAGGGGGCTTTTCTAATGGGAGTGGCAATTATTTCCTCTACATGTTCATCGTGAATCATTTTGTCAGCCATTACCTGAAGTCAAAGACAGTTTGTACTGACAATGTACTAACACATCGATCCACCCAATTTGTCTGCACTGGTGAAATTCTTAGTAGCTCATTACATATGCTACTTTAATACTAATGGATTTGACACACACACAGAGAAGAAACATAAGATATATGTTGGCTTTCTAGTCTCAAAGACAAGCCTACTCCACACTTTAGACAACTATTTGCCATTAGTTGCAGGTGCAGTTTGACACATCTTCAGTTCAGACGTGAGACCCTTGCCACAACTTTGAAACATGAAGCAGCACGAGTCAAGGGCTTAGTAGTTTTTCTGCTTGTTATTTCACTGTCTAAGGGAATAGGGTAAGCCACTGCCTAATATGGGTTTATCATGCAATGGAAGAGCACCTCTAACACAGTAGCTGCCATTACTACAGGGCTGCTAGACACTGGCATCCCTTAGCACTTCATTCTAGCTTTTACATAAAATTCCTGTTTTGATTTTAGGTAAATTTGCACTGTAGTCAAAGTTACTGCATATGGTCTCAACATATTTATATGGACAAACTTAGGAATTGCGCATATTTCTGTTCAAAATTTTCTGTCTTTTGCAAGCTATCCATCTCAGCTTGTCTTGTAATGCGTTCATTTGATAATAAAAATAGCAAGTCTGCATGTTTAATCCTGGCAAATTTAGCTGATTCAGATTCATATTTGAAAACAGACTTAGAATCCATTTCTGCAAATACTGAGGTCAGTGAGAAAGTTCATGAGCTAAAATTACTGGACAGTTTGACAGTACTGTCCAACTCAGACAGTACTGAGTAACAAAACAAACAAGCACTGCAAGTTATTGTAGTAAACCTACCTATGACAAAGCATGCCTTGATTTATAAGCTTCTTTTTAGTAAACAAAATTCTAATTTCTTCAAATTTAAATTTAACACTTTAAGGAAACTATTAGTCTTAAATGTAGGCTGTCATATCAGAGCATAATTCTCCTTTTTGAGGAATAATTAATTCCTCTGAATTCAGTTGCATACAGGTTTCTTCAAGATACATGGATAAATCTCTAGGTGTAGATACACTTAAGAATTAAACTAGAGGAAAAGAAATCAAAGATGTATTCAAAATTAATTAGATGTCTAATTTCTATTACAATTTTTAGAAGTGGATATATGAAATAACAAATTAGATGTGAAAAACTAACACTGATTTCTTTTTTATAACACTCTGAGCATATGAAGTGATAAGGTTAAATATCAGGATTCACAGCTTAGTCTATTAAAAATCCTGGTAAAACAGAGCAATGTTAAACAACAGTTTCCACTTAATTATATACACATACAATGAATAAGGCAAAAGCTGAAGAAGAATTGATATATAATATATCATATTACAATAATTCTGAGAGTTGGAATACTCTATTTTCGCTAGAAATACTAGTCCAAATTAAATAACTTACATAGGCCTTTCTGTGTTATAGGATTTTTTTTTGCTCAGATGTTTTTGGGGTTTTTTTGCTTGCACAAGTTATAGAGAGTTTTATTTGATTTAGCCTCTCAACTCAAGGAGCTGATAAGGAAGCTGAAGGATAGCATTTCCACACTTCTAGGTCTAATCCACTGCCCACAGTCAATCCTGGACATACCTGGTGAGACAGAGTTCCCTGATGTTGAAGCCTGTCAGGCTAAGCAAAAATTTTACTTAAAGAGCCATTCATTGATCTAACTTAATCTTCTGTTTAGGAAATCTACATCACAATACTCAAAGAAGATGCTTATTGTCTTATTCTTCTACCTTCAGCCTTCTTTCTTATCTTTATAGCAATATGGAATGTAGACTTATGTTAGACATGGCCCTACTCTGAAATGTACAAATACCTTCAGAATAGTTCCATAAACATTTTCTCAAATAGCAAAAGATACTCAATTTAATGTGCATACTCTGTTTTATTCTGTTCATTTTCATTAATATTCTGTAAGCACTGAATATTAAAAGAATATCAGGATTCATATTAATATTCTCAATGAATACATCGTATAATGAATATATGATTATAATTCTCTCAGTGAATACCAATGAAACTGCAAGAGTATTGCTGAATGGAAATTTTTATTTTATAAATATGTATATTTGCACTTTTAACCTGAGACTTATATATGACTTCAGTGAAACTTCTGCTTGTATTTCATTAAATTAGAATCAAAGTTGTGAGACGTACAGCTTGCAATTTACCGGACATTTTGAAGTACTTTACATTAAAATTTCGAAAGCTTTTCATGAACTGTATACAGACAAAATACCAGAGACCATATTAACACAAAAGAGCAACCACACAAATGATTTAGAGAACTTTATGCACCTTGTGGACTGAAAACTCAAGAAGACAGAATCGGTTTAAACCAATTAAAATTTTCAGGAAATAGGGATTTCTGTTCTGTTTTCATTATTCTTTTTTATTCTTGTCACTTTAAACAGAGTTGCTCCACAGCATGTGTAAGAATAAGACAATTAGCATATTTGCATGTTGTCCAATTGACTTAAACTTATTGTGTGTGCATACAGTGCTTAAAACTATGGTTATTTGGGATTTGGAGATACTAGTACAGTACAAGACTAGTTAGTACTACTGTCATTAACATTCCTTTCAATTAACATTTAAAAAAATTCAACCAACAAATTCAAAAATCAGAAACCAGGCTGTCATTTAAATAAAAAATGTACTTGAAATATTTCTTTCCAAGGAGTTGAGCATAGATTTTAAAATTAAAAGAAATTTCCCTAGCTTTCTATAGTAAAATAAAAAGTTTCATGAGATAGGGGAAGAAGAGAAAAATACTTCTAAAAATGTTTTAATTTTCTGCAAATTGCAGAAATTACTCTTTAATGAAAACGATCATTTTTAAATGTTGGTACACAGAGGATTATTACATGCTATTTCTAATTTATACAAGAAGTACATATCCTTTGTGTGGCTGTCCTAAATTTCAGTTTCCTCTCCCTTGAAGAGAGGAATTTTGCCTCTTAAAAGCAGATTATGAGTAGCAACTATTTTTTAAGGACTGAGTAGCACAGAACACTGCAAATGACTTACATCTTTAGTGAAAGGACATTCAAAAGACAGATTAAAAGATAAGAAAACATTCTTGGGAGTTTTGGCACTGATGCTATGATGAAAGACCAGCCAGGTATTGCAAACATAGTTTAGATGCAGAAGATTTCAGAGAAAGATTACTGAAGTACATATATTATGCTGTTGATATCAACTTCAAGGCTACATGGATTTTAAGATGCATGAATTAAAGTGAATGAATAGCACATGTATTAACTATATAAATTACATTTTTAAGTGAATGTTTAACTTGAATACTCACATTTAGTCATAAACGAGCTAATGAAACCAAGAAAATAGACTAATCGCTTATTTGCTACTGAACCTTTTAACAGCTGGCATTTTTGGAAATTCATTATATCTACTCAGAAGCATCATGTTATGGCATTGCTATTTGTTGTAGCTTAATCCCAGTTAGGGTCAGCTGTCCCAGCTTCTAACTTCCTGTGCACCCCCAGCCTGCTCACTGGTGGGGTGGTGTGAGAAGCAGCAAAAGCCTTGGTGCTGTGTAAGTGCAGCTCAGCAGTAATGAAAGCATCCCTGTATTATCAGCACTGTTTTCAGCACAAATCCAAACCACAGGCCCATACTTGCCACTATGAAGAAAATTAATAGCCAAAATTAGGACTCTATCTGAAGTTGTATAAGAAAAATAGAAACTCTCCTGAAAACTCTTTACCATAATAAAAAAAATTAAAATGTAATTTCTCTGAGGATTTTCTAAGCACTTGCTGTATTTTGTTTTCTACACACATATTTTAATTCTAAGTATCACAAACCATAGCTGGACGTCTTTCATTAATTTTGGTCTCAGGATCTGCACTCAGTTACTATGGATCAACAGATGAGTACTGTCCTGTATGTTTCTTCACAACCATAGTTTTAGCTGGCATAAGCAACACCTCAGAAAATCTTTGTAATATCTGTTAGGCTGTGGACAGAGAAGTTTTACAAGTATTAATAGTTGTGTCAAATCTGATTTTTTTAAAATTAGTTTTCCTTTACTAAATTCTGTTCTCTTGTCAAATGCACATTTCTCAACCTCTGAGTTTTTCGATGCAAAGTTAGCAAGAAAACCAGCATTTTCAGAATGAGAAATGTGTTGCTTTGTCCTATTAAAAACCTTAATATTTGTTAAATTCTGAAGACTTATAGAAAATAAAACCCTTCCAATCACCATTCTGGGGTGTGCAAACAAAAAGGGTCAGAGAGAGACATTCAAGAAGACATTTAAAGAGGTGTCTAAGCAAAAAGGATGGGCAGTTTTAACTATTTTATCCTGTATTTTTTATTTTATTAATTCTGAGAAAAATTCAATCACATAGTAGCATAAAGTACAATGCAATACATCATCCTTGCTAATATCGTCTCCCAGAGACATAGAAACAGAACATCAGCAGAATTTTATCGATGCTGATTTTTGTCCTGTTCAAGCAAAGCATTTGTTGACTCCTGTTAACACATAAAAAAATTACAAACTTCCTTTTAATCTCAATCTAATTTTGCAAAAATTAGGTTTTAGGGCAAACAACAGCTGTAAAACTAAGAAATATTTAAAAGTACTGTTTACATGTTTTGTTTTCTCTTCAGCTCTGATGTTTCATTAAATAGAAGATGAGAAAAAAGGAAAGTAAAAGGAGTGTTTTTCTCTATCTAGCACTCTCAGGACTGACAGAATTCTCACAATGGTGAAGACTTCTTATCCATCATCGGAGAAATGTCAGAGATGAGCAGGACCCAAGTGCCCTAGTGCATGTTATGTACCTGCAATTCCAGCCATGAAAGCAAAGGAAGACACTCTTTTCTGTACTTTGATATAATTTTGCCATTCTTGTAATAAAGTCTTAAAGAGAATCGGGACCTAACATAAGACTTAATATTCCAATTTGCCTCCGTGAACTGACATTAAACATAACATCAGACACACTTAATTGTATTCTCCATGATTTCTGTTTCTTAGTTTAGACATTTGTGATTTTAGATTTAGAAGCAACATAGTTTTTAACACTAGAAAACAAGTAAAGGAAAAATTAAGTATAATCTATTTGGTTTCTTATTTTAAAAGTGTATAAATGTTTTAATGCTTATATCATATTTTGGTAATATTTAATAGCTATTGTTAATCTTTCTCTGAGGCAACAGAAGTTCTAGTCTACTTTCTATAGGAAGAATAAAAGAGACAAAGAAAATCTCCTGAATTTTGATATTTTGAATTGAGACTTTTCAACTTCACTTCCTTTATTTAGACTTCCCTCTGGTATCTTCAGTTCTTCTAATGAGCATTTGTGCATACTAGAATAATGAATGACATTTCTAAAGATAAGCACAGATGTTGATACTCAAGTCACAAAGACATAAACGCGTAAAAATCCTGGCTTAGAATTGAAAAACTGAAATCTTTCAATCAAAGAGTTCAAAACAGAAAAAAGTGCCTCTTTTCCCTTGATCGAAACCACTTGTCAATTTAGAAATGTTTTCAGTATTTTGACTCTTCTGTGAATAAAATGTTCAGTTGTAAATTGTACAGCTGAAATTATACTTTTCAAAAGCATTCTCTCTGTGGCTGACTGAGCAATATCTGAGAATATACATTATGCAAATTAATGTTTAAAATCTAATGTTTAAAAGAAAAAAAAAATCTAAGGTACGCTGTACTAGAAAACAAGTAGTCAGTCTTTTTCTTGTTCATTCAAGAACTCTCCATATTTTCCTAATTGGGAATAGTCAGATCATTAATGACAGCAGGAAGAACTGTGGCTAAGAAAGTTTCTGACAGATTAACAGAAATAAGACATCCTGTTGTAGGAAACAGCTGTTAGCAGATAATAATGCTGTTAAGAATTTGTAGCATTCTTAAGAAATATGAAAAAACCCGCAGACAAAATGAATAGGAATTATATGAATAAAAGTACTGTGACATGTGGGCCAATTCTCTAGCCCTGGAAGTCCTGAATCAAACATGATTTATCTGAATGAACAATTTTTTTCACCCCCAGAGTTTTATCCTTTTTGTTTGTTTGTTTGTTTGAAAGTTAACTTATCTGTGATTGCATCCTAAGCAGTGGTGGTCGAAGCTTCCTCTTTATTTGTCCTTTCAAGCAAATTATTTGTTCCTGTACAGTGAGGACAGATAGGATAGGATTGCTGATTGGAAGTAGCAATCATTATCTGATGTTAATGTTTTCAGAGAAAGGTAGGACCCGTGGAAAGGAAATATGAGCAATCCCCAAAACAAAGGATTTACTTAGTTACCTTTTACAGACTTAGAAATACCCTTATACCTCAAAGGCTACAGATTGAAAACTACTGATTTAGACACTTCCTGGAATTTCAGAACAAACATTTGTCTAGAGGAGCTGGGAACCAAAGGAACTTGTCTTCACCTGCAGAGACTTTGTTCCCAGCCACTAAGCAGATGATCCTCTTCTTAGTGCCTTTCCTGGCCTCCCAACAACTGATTAGTGGTGGGAAGTTCATAAATCCAGTCTGACACAAATTTTGAAGACCTACAAGCAACAGATCTAGAAAGACTTTTTTCATGGTACTACCTTCAAATTGAATATCACTCTTAAATTTTTTCACACAGATATAAAATATATTTTATAACATTTTTATGGATACTGAAAATCCCAAATCTTTTTCTGGGAGAATAGAGTATGCCAGTCTACTTAAGGGCTTCTTTCACTCACTCCTGCAAGCATTTATACAAGGAAATTTTCGTTTGTAAAAAAGTATACATAAGAAACAGTTGTGACTAAATATTTGCACAAATTTACCTTGATGACTCTTGTGGATTTCAGTCTGTCACATCATCAGGGAAATGGAAGAGTGTGTAGTTTAACTCCTAATTGTTTTCTGTATTTCACGAATTTGGAAACTAGCCATAAATTCCTAATGGATGGATATCAATCTAATCTCAATATCAAGACATACATATTACAAAATAGAAATATACGTTTTAAAGATTACAAGACCTTTCCTACCTGTTAAAAGAATGCTTTCTAATACTACTTCATGGGGGCGGGGGGTGGGGGGGTAGGGTGTAGCTAAGGATGCAGTCTGTCAAAGAAAATCTTAAGAAACCATGAAGTTTTGAGTTAACATGAAAGAGTCCCAAACACACCATTTTAAGATTAGGAGTATATTTTTTTGCATTTTGCCAAAATTTACTTCCCTTCTGTCTCCTTTTGGGTAGCTTATGCTGCCTGTTGTAAAGTAACCAAAAGTATTCTTTATACTCTGGGACAAAAGGTCCTTTTGAGGACTGATAAAATTCACAACAATGGATCAAAAATATCTAAGACAATAGAGTGTAATTAAAATTTATATATTTTTAAATAATGCTTACTGATAAGCTAAAGTGTTTAATCCTTATGATTTCATTTATTTATTTCATTATAAAACTGTCACTAAATATAAATTATTAGTCTGAAAAATCTTCTCAGTACATTTAGAGCTCCCTGATGATCAGTGTTATGTCTTAGACAGGTGTTGGTTTAATGTCAGTCCTGTGGGCCAGTAGAGAAGAGGAAAAATTATGAAAATTTCCCTGAGCACCAAAGTACCCGCATAACTATAGACAAAACAGAGCTTGGGGAAAGAGTGGGGCTGTAAACTCATCTAAATTGCTGAACTCCATCCAGCTATGGCTACATAATTATCAATAACTGGGGCAGATTATCTAGAGGTACCTTTGGGATGTCTGGATAAAGCCATTGTTTTCAGTGCTGTGTAACTTTAAGCTACAGGCTATATTGAAAATACAGTGCTGCTCAATATGCCTGGGTTTATACTGGACCAGCAGATAAAGAGAAGCGTTTATGCCGAGCAACACAGAAGTTAAATGAGCCTACTGAAAAACAGGGTGCACTGACATGCTTTCATAGTGGATTAATGTGGCCTCATAGTTTTTGATCTCATAGGAGTACAGACACAGCAAGTATGGAAACACACACCGTGGGACATGCAGTAGTGTTTCAGCATAGCATAACTCACTATAACTATGTCCCATGTCAGTCAGTGCCTACTGGCAGACTCAGTGTCCCTAAAACTTTGTCTGATTGCTCAGCATTTGAACTGCTGCTTGTCTCTGTTAGCCACTATTTGTTTAAGAAATGAAATAATTTTAGCAATGGAGCTATTGAAAAAAAACCAAAAAACTGTTCTTACTTTCCATAGCCTGAACCCAAATTTTCTCTAAGCAAGCAAACAAACAAAAACTTCATGGTTATATTTTCATTCCTGAAAATTTTTTCACTGTTTTCTCAAACATGATGCCATTTGGACTAGTGTATATTTCTTTCTATTGTGTTTCATTTTACAATCTGTTCAAACATAGATACTTTGATGAAATAAGTTGTGTGACACAGAGGATCTGCTGCTACAAGCATGTGCCATGATAAAGCCGATGCAACTGGGCTTTTTTCTGTTCATATAGCAATAATACCAGGATTTTAGATTAGAAAGCCAGCAAGAGAGGATATCTAAAACCCTTAAATCCAACACTTTTCTAAACCAGAATAATTTTATAGATGCTTTCTATATATAAAGTGCAAAAAGCAACACATATGATCAACAGAGACAGAGGGAAATGCTGGAATGCTGCGGAAGAGGAGATATCTTCAGTAGAAATTTTCAGGCCCAAGATACAATAAAAGCTTACAGAAATAAGATATATAATCTAAGAATAGATGAAATGATCCTGCTTAAGGGGCTAAAATTGTACAAGAATTAACTGTGTCTGCTGTGATTTCAGAAACTCTGGAGTAAAGAGGACAGCTGCTTCTAGCACAAGAAGCAGTGGCTGGGTGTGGGAGAGAAGCATTCCCTTCTTCAGACACTGCCAGAGGAACTGGGATGCGGACTGAGGAAGGGGCTAACAGTCATGTTTCTCCCAAAGGCTCGGCTGTCTGTGTCCCTGTGCTGCATTTCGTCCACTACAGCCCTCTGATCTTGAATCAGTGTTACCAGGAAACATGTTTTAAGGCATGAAAAAGTATGTGAGTTAATGCCAGACAAAATAGGAAAGGTAAAACCCCAGAAAGGTCATTGCTGAAACATTACATGCAGTGCAGACTTTCAAAAGGGAAAATAGTGAGATGAAAAGTTATAAAGCGCTTGGGGTGGCATTTGAAAAACAAGGAATCAGAAGACACTAATTCAGCAATATCTAGGATCAGAATGTAGCAAGAGAGGCTGTTGATTGATTGATTGATTAACGGCTGACTGGTCAACAAACACTCATTAAGTCTTCTATCAGGGCCAGTGAGCTGATTAATGCTTAGCCTAGTAGCTTTTTAGTCCAAATTATCTACTGTGTACGTATTAGCCAATAAATAATTATGCTGCACTCTCACAGTGTACACATATTTTCCAATTGACTGACCTAAGTGACACAGAGAAAGAGCAGGAAGGAGGGTTGGTCAACATGGGAGTAGAGAGGGACTGAAGCTGCAGTTTTAAAAGGGAAATTAGAATTTGGCCTAAGCCATGCTTTTATGGTCCAACTTATTTTCTTTAATGTAAAACCATGATATAAAAATGTTCATTACTGAAAATTTGTAAGTCTGAAAATCTCAGGACTGCTAATAATGTTCTTTCCTTCCAAAGAAACTTTAAAGAAATAAATGTAATGAGAGTGTCAAGAAGAAAGAGGAAGAATAATTAAGAAAGGAAAAAGAATAAAGAGATGAAAGGGAAAAGAGATAAGGACCAGTAGCAGAAAAGGGGAAAGAAGAAATAGGCCATGGGAGAAAAAGATATATTTCAAAAAAATAATGTTGAAAACTGATGTTTTTACATTTTCAGCTGTTGGTTGCTACACAGCTATACTATTCTTTCATTCACTGTAGGTTACTAAAATTAATTTTTCTGAATATTTTTCAGTACAGAAGATTATCAATGCAGAAAAAACCTCATGGCAGCTATCTGCATTTGACTGAGCATTATGAATTCTGTCAAATGGCTCTTGATAGTAATCACACAAATAAGTGAGTGCTCTAAAAGGACTCATCCCCAGGAACTTAATGGAAAAATATTTCAGACAGATGTGAAAGCATATCCTGTTGTTCTTACAGAACCCTTTTCTGAAACTACCTTCAGAACAACCTTGTTCTTGTATTATTTATAATTCTATTGTCTCTGATCTATAATTCAAAAAGAAAAATCCTTTGATTATTTTATATGCAATATATCTCCAAATCTGTGCTGAAAATTTCTGATACTAGTTGTCCATTAATCTTATCAGACACAAAAACGTGAAGGTAGACAATTCTGATCAAGCCATTCTGTCCAAATTACTGGCAATAAAGGACATACCCTGTCTATTTATCATAAAATAACAAGGATGGTGAGAATTGCTCTACTTTCTTACTATACAGCTGTAACTACTGAAATGAAAAAGTCTTGCTCTCCCTCTGTAAACTAGTCCTGTCATGCCTGAAACATGAATTATATCACAATTTGCTCCAGGGTCAGTCTGCAATCAGGTATTTCTTTCAGTCTTCTCAGTGATTACATCCATCCATTAAATTACAAAAAATTTATAAAAATGAAGATAAGTATTCGTAAGTATACTACTGATGAGTTGAGCTTTAACATTCTAATAGGTATCATTATATTAGATTATGATATATTGTCTAATGTTTCTCATTAAGATTTCATTGCAAGTTTCTAATTATAATGGTGTTCCTTAATGCTACGAAGGGAAAGCATGTGCTCTAGCTAAAAATCTAAGTTTCTACATGGGAGAAATTTGCAAAGGTGCATATGTACCTCGTTTGCATTGAAATTCAGTAAGAATTAGCCACCTAACTGCTACTTTTCCCTTATGACTATAATTAAACTGTAAATATTCTTTGTGGCTCTACAACATGGCATCTTCAGGAAAAAAAAATCCCCAACAATTATATGAGAGTAGACAATGATATTTTAATAACTAATTTTCTAATTACAGAACACACAGTTTTTGTCCTTCGCTGCAATTCTAACTTCACATGTGTACATAAACTGTATGTGTTTGGGAATATAGATTTATCTATATGGAGGTAATTGCATATGCATATATATCTAATTACATAGAAACATGGGAGAGGTCTATTATCCAATGTGCATGACTGTCAAATTTCTTATATGATAGATGAAGCCCTCTTCTACACAACAGTATAGAATCATCATAGAGTGAGAATGGTTTGGAAGGGACATGAAAAACCACATAGTTCCAACCCTCTGCTGTGGGCAAGGGCACCGTCTCGTATACGAGGTTACCCAAAGCCCCATCCAACCTTTCTGTGAACAGTGCCAGGGAGGGGGCAACCACAGCTTCTCTGGGTAACCCGTTCCAGTGCCTCGTCACCCTCACAGTAAATAAATTCTTCCTTATATATAATCTAAATTTAGCCACTTTCAGCTTAAACCCATTACCCCTTGTACTTGTAAAGAGTCCCTCTCCAGCTTTCTTGTAGACCACCTTCAGGTGCTGGAAAGCTGCTATCTGATATGCCTGAAGCTTTCTCTTCTCCCAGTTGAACAAACCCAACTCTTGGCCTGTCTTTCTAAAATAGTTGCTCCAGCCCTCTGATCATCGTTGTGCCCCTTCTCTGGGTGCAGCACTGAAGGTCTGTGTCATTCCTGTACAGAGGACTCCAGAGCTGAACACACTACTTCAGGTGGGATAAATGGGGAAAATCACCTCCATTGACCTGCTGGTCATGTTTCCTTTGATGCAGACCAGGATGTTTTTTGCTTTATGGGCTGCAAATGTGCATTACTGACCCATCTTGAACTTCTCATCCACCAACACAAATTCTTCTCCTAAGGGCTCTTCTCCATGCATTCTCCATCAAGCCTGTAGTTGTGCTTGGGACTGCCCCAACCCATGTGCAGGGCCTTGCACTTGGCCTTCCTGAACTTCATGAGGTTTGCACAGGCCCACCTCACAAGCCTTTCAAAGTCCCTCTGGATGGCATCCCTGCCCTCCAGCATTTTAAGTACACCACACAGTTTGTACACAAACTTACTCAAGGTGCACTGTCCATGTCACTGAGAAAGATGTTAAATAGTGCCACTCCCAATATGGACCATTGAGGAACACCTCTAGGTCTCCACTTGGACATTGAGACATTGAATGCAACACTTTGTCTCGAAATTGGAGAGACATGGATTTGACAGATGGGCCACTTAGTGGATAGGGAATTGGCTGGACAATCAGACTAAAAGATGCTGTGTGGGACTGTGACAAATGCTTTGTACAATTCAAGTTTGATGATGTCAGTTGCTTTTCCTTTATCTACCAATTATGTAACCCCATTGTAGAATGCCACCAATTTTGTCAGGCACAATTTGCCATTTATGAAGCCATGTTGTCTGTCACCACCACCTCCTTGCTTTCTATGTGCCTGAACATAGTTTCCAGGAGGATTTGCTCCATGAAATTGCTGGGAAAAAATACTCATAGTCCAGTGAGTTGTGTGCATGTCTCCTGGGCTATGATGTCATTGGTATCACATAGACATTGTGTGATGGCTGGAGTGTTGGAATGGGAGGATATAGGCTTACATAGAAAGGCTTATGTTTCTTCACCTCTCTTTCTCTTAATTCACATTACTCTGAAACTGGGTAGGGTGAAAAAAATCTTTTCTAGAGGGAAGATTAATATGAAATGAAATGTTAATACATGGCTGATTGATAGGGAGGTTCTTCTGAGGACTGTACTTTCCCACTAAGGTTAAAATAAAGGTGGGGGTGAGGGCGGGGAAGAAGAATCTAACATGATCTAAGTATCATCCCATCACAAAACATACCACGTACCGAGAGGCTTAAAATCAAGAACAAGTATGAACCTTGGCCTCATGTGGCAAAATATTCACAGGAGGTTGGTGGAGCCTACAGCTGTGTGCCAGCAGCACAACAATAATGGTCTTTGTGTGCCACAGTGTGCAAGGCTGTGAGACAAATTCTATAACCTGGACACCCTAGGAATTATTGCTGTTTCCTCTCCTGTAACGTTAGACCTGATAGGAATAGAATAGTCTTGCACAATGAACATATCTTAGATTTCAGCCTTAAATTTCTCTGCTTTTTCTGGCCATATAAACTCTCTTACTTCTGTTTTATATATGTGAGATGATTTCTATCAAGTTAGAAATGCTGGATAATTTTACAGAAGAAAATCTGGCATACAGCAATGCATGCTGCTACTGCTGGATTGTACCCTACAGGCCTTTGGGCAACAAGACACAAATGCAAGCTCTTTACAAATATCTGGGAAAATATTATTAATTTAATCTTCTGCATGTTTAGAGAGATACATAATGTGTTCAATATGTCTTTTTTATGCTTTAATATTAAAGCTTTTGCAATTACCTAAGGCTGCTTTTCAAGTGTTCTTCTAGATGAAGTGGGACATTCTTTTCACTTTACATTATCCACCTTTCTTTTGCTAGAGACCAAGATCATACAGATAGATTCATCAGTTTTGCACAGCATGTACACTTGTTTAATTTTTACTGCTACTTCACTAAACAACTGAAATAAAAATAATGATTAATAAGAAATCTTATGCCTACAAACACATTTCGTTCTAAAATCTGGCAGTCAGAATACTTGTTGAGAATAATAATGAACGATCACATGGCTTTTGCCCAGAATAATAGTTTTAAGCATATGCATACAGCACATATAATTTATAGTATGACACACAGTGTGACATATAGTATAACTGATATCCCAAAGGAATCTTTTAGTGAGAAAATAGGTCTATAATTTTTTTTAAAAAAACATTGTTTTTTCCTTCTATGTATCTAAACAAATGCAAATCTTTGAATTTTGGAAAAAAACCCCAAACCTCAGGATATTTTGCATATATGTATGAAATTATGCATATGAATAGAAATATTTACACAGTTAAATGACAAACTGTTACATGTATCAGTCACAAGTTTTGCTGACTAGAACAATATGACATCTTATACTATTTTTTTCTATGTCCTTCAAAAGGTTCTTCAAAATCCACATAATTCTAGAATTCAGTTTTAATGTTATATATCTTTATATCATATAGACGGGTATGGTGATGACATTCTAAAATCAATATTTATCTTCAAAAGCCTCCTTAAAATTATATGGTGTAACAGCATACATCCTAAATTGCAATACATATTTTATTCCTCATTAAGTTCTCAAATTCTTCGGTGCAGAGCAGTGGGGTGTTTTGGTTTAATTTATCTTTGTGCTGAAATAGTGAAGATGTTCAGGAAACGCTTCCAGGTAGGATAATGCTAAATTGTAAATGTGTATCCTGGTAAAAAAAATATTAAACAAAAAAAAGATGATTTGGCTTATATTTTTTATTTTTTTAATACACATCATGCCACAGTCTTTAATTATTTTGCTTCAGAGAGGCATCATGGTTTATTAGACAAACAACTGAGTTATGACTCAGGAGATTGGTAATCTAGTCCTTGCATTACTCCTGGATGACCTTAGGCAGGCAGCACACCTCTCTGTATCTTAATTACTGGCAAAACGCAGTGGAACAGTCAAACAACATTGAATCAGTATCCTAGCAAAACTTTTGTTTTGTTGCTTTGTCGTACTTTTTTGGGGTGATGTTCACACTATCCATAGATCCTTTTCTTGTCATAACAATACTGCCTGAAGGAAACTTCTTCTTGAGCTCTACCAGTAGAGACACTGGTGCTGTTGTATAGCTCCTTCACTGACCTAGTCCTTCAGGGATCAGCCTGCAAAGAAAGGAAAAGAAAACAGGTGTCTGAGCTAGAATACCTAGAGGTGAAGGCAGCAGCCACAGCAGAAGCCCTAAGAGGTATAAGAGATGGCAGCCATAATCCCAGAGAGGTAAATACAAAAAGCAGGTGTAAGCAGTGATGTTTGTGAGTCATTGCATTCATCTGCTTTCTGGTACAGAGCCTTTCTGTGCTTTTGGGGAAAGAGATAGACAGTCCAGGTGCCACAGTCTGGGATCTTTGGTACTACATAAACACTGTTTGAATTATTGAGTGGTTAGACCATGCTAAAATCTGTTTTAAGATAAAATTGCTGAAATGTTGAGGATAGCTTGAGAAAGAATTCATCTCGGTGAAGGTCAAGTGTTTGCAGCTATCTATGTCTCTGTCTATAGTTCCCTTTATATTCTGATATATCTTAGGCTTCTGTGTTAGGTTCTGATTAATTGTCTTTTTCTCACTACAGACCTTAGAGGGAGGCAGGAGTGGCTAGCTGACTGAATAGTAGATTCTTGTAATTCCTGATACTAATTCTATGTACCTAGTTTTTAACAGTAAGCCCTGAACTGTTAGTGCTGTGCTCTGACCCATCAGTGTAAGTGCTCTACATCACAGTTCACAGAAAATTCTTTTATTCAAGGTACATGAAACTGTAGTCCATAATACAATTTAGGATTTTTTACTATTAAAAGAGCATAGATGACAACTAAAGAGCATCACACTTTTAATCCAGCACTTTCACAAACCCATTCACTCCAATTAGAGATAAGGCCTCTCCACTGAAAAGTATAAATATAGAGTAGGAAAGAGGATGGACAGCTTGTGGACACAGCAGCAAAGGTAGAGGACTGAGTAGGGTATACATGAAAGCATAATATCTATGAGGTTATCTGCACTGTAAAAACAAAATGAACAAACAAAAAACACAAATCAAGGTGATATTTACACATATATCCAAATATTTTCCTCAAAGCTTTTCCTTACATAAAAATATCCTGCTTTTTGTTAAGATAATTAAAATGATAGCAAACAGAACTGTTGAAATAAATTTTTTTGAAGAAATCAAAAATATGTTTCCTAATTACATTTAGCTGCAGTCTTCCCTGATTTTGTGTTCTCCCCATGAGTCCAAAACTGCTGGAAGTTTTAAACTCTAAGGTAAGAATACACAGGATTTAAATTCCTCATTCTTCATCTAATAAAGTAAAACCTTGTAAATGCAAGCCAACATTAAAGAGACAGATTGATAATATAATTAATTATACACAAAGCCACCATTAAGTTAGACTAATTATGTTCAGATTCAAATTCTGTCATAAGGATGCCCATGGGAGCTGTGTTAACACACACAGCAGGCAAATTTTTTGTTCTTTGGAATAGAACTATTTTACCTGTCTGTTTACATGGATTTAAACAACTTTTTCTTGTTTTCTTTTCGGTGTTGTTTTTTTTTTTTGGTTTGGTTTGTTTGTTTGATGGGGTTTTTTTTTGTGTAGTGAAGTGCACAACTGCTACAATTTCAGGTGCTAGCTTTTCAAAGAAATGATTACTGTCCAAGTTATATCCATCACCATATCCCCCACCCCTGACCCTATTATTTAAAGACCATTGACTCATATATAGGAGAATCTTGAGGCCAAGGCATCTCTAAACGTATAATTAAGAAAAGAGGTAGAGACAGGCGAGTTACAGTCTCTTCAAGCTTTAGACAATGAGATTATTCTTTTGTTAAATTAAACTAAGATTTACCTGTAGAGAAATAGAAAATATGCACAGAAAAAAATATTAAGTATTATTAAACATCATATAAAAACCAAATAATGGAGTAGACATCCAGCAATGAAAACTTCATTATGGCTACAAATGCAATATCAAATATTCAGAAATAGTGTGCAAGTCATACATAAGATTCAGTTTCACAGGTATGATTATTTTTCTAAAATACAATAGATGCTAAAAGTAGGATTAAGATTATTTCCCTGAAGAAAGATTATTACATTAAAATGGAGCACATAATGGAATAAAAATCACATATTCACAGAGGCATCTTTCTTAATCAAATAACAATAGCTAAATTGGAACAGTAAAAAGTGTATAGAAAAAGGGGAGATGCAGGCACACTTTACTACAAGAGAAAGATGAATTTTACTAGATATCTGAAAGAAGTGAAGAACCAAGGGATGAGTTTATGTTCTGAAACCAGAAAAATAAAGCAAAACAAACTTTTGAAGCTAAAATGCAATAAGGTTAATGTACTTACAATATTATTTTCCTCTCAAGAATGCTATAATTCTGGGAAAAAGTATTTTTGAAATTAAAAATATTGGATTTTTTGTTCTCTAATACATATTAATGAATAAATTGCAGATTAATGTAAAGAATATATTTTATGGAAAAACTCACAACTGCTCCTACCTGAATTTTAAATAAGAACAATTAAAAATATTTTTAAATAACTTTTAAAATTAAAAAATATGTAAAAATGTCAAAAGTTTGGAAAATCTTTGAAAATTCATCAAACTCAACCCTGAAATATAATTTCACAAATCAAAATTTTTCAAAGAAATATTCCATCCACAGTTTTCAAGGTGAAAATATTATTGGACTTCAATCATCTATCATCAAGTCTCTAGACACCAAAAAATGAAGTAATCAAAATAATTTTAGTATTATATTTGTTAGAATTATTTCAAGCAAGATATTTATAAAAACATTTCATATCATGCATACAGGACCTGGTTCAAATTCTGATTTTAGGTATACATAAATGAAATGGAAGAAATTTCTTTAGTTGATTGTTTCAAGACAGCCTTGCTTCCAGTTTTGATGGGAAAGGCAGCCTTGTGTACTTGCTGCCATGTATATTAATTAAACTCGAAAATAAAACAAGTAGGGAATAACTATCTTTAGAAAGATAGAAGCATAGTCAATCTCCTCTCCAATTAGGTGGGATAAATTAAATGGAAAAAAAAATGGAGGAGAGAGGTTTGAGAAGAAAAAAATGAAGAATTTTTTTTTATTGTGGTCAAAATTAGACTGCACAGATCTCCAAACTAATAACTTGCACATCATGTGTAAATATTCTGTCAAAATACTTGTAATCAAATTCTCCTACCAAAGCATAATCACAAGAAGTTATTTCAGATTTATTTCAGTCTGACAAGAATTGTTGTCCTAACATTGCAGAACTTTTGAAGAACTTTGAAAAATAATCAAGATACAAGAAACATCACAATAACTGACAAAAGAAAACAAGACACTGCAAATATAAAATACCGAAGTGCATGGGTTGACCTAAATATGCCAGCAGTCTTCCATGGTAGTTTTTCAAGAAAAGATAATTTTATACATGATCTACATTCTACAGATTACTTCATAAACTACTGAGAAGTAGTGAAGCCAGCAATACACTGCCAGCAAACTTCTCCAGAAAGCAAGCTATGGCAGTTGGGATCCATATTTAACTTTACTGAACTTGCTTTTATCACAAGAATAGACTTGTCAGCTCATTTAGAAGAAGAGCTAGAAACCTTTCTCAAAAACACTTATTAGTGTTATAATGTGTGACCACTGATTATAACGTATTAGCACTAATTATTTCCTATGACATTTAATGTGGCTTGGCCAGCAGTTCGAACAGTTAATTTTTATAGTTTGTGTTATCTTTTAGGAAAATCTCTAAAGAGGTAGAGATCTGACATGTACTCACAAAAATTCATATAACTTCTACTTGATTCAAAAAGTTGCACGAGATTTGAAACCCATTTCTGAACTCCTAGATCATAGGAGGGTAATGCTCACAGACAGAAGTCTGCTTAGGGCACAGAAGTTCATTAAGAAAAGACAGACAAATTAATTAGTGGTAGAGAAATAAAACAAAATTTAAAAAAAAATAATTGGAAAAAAATAACTAATAGCATGATGATTTTTGATCAGACAAAATGACAGGACAGGAACTAATTGCGCTACATGGGAATAGAAAGAAGTGTCAAAAGAAACATTTGGAGACTAAATATTTATTTAATTTCTAAATATAGAAGGCAGAAGACCTAGTGGCAATGTCTTCAGAAGTAAACCTTGCTGAAATAAGGGATGATAAGCTTGCAGCTAAAATAAACCTACCTATAGATTGACTAGCTTTAAAATCTTTATCTTTTTAATATTTTTTTTAATATCGAATATTATATTATGCAGATCTACAAATAGGTCATTGACTTCTGTGGGGAAAAAAAAATGCTGCAACAAGCTTATTTTAACTTGCTTCATAATATTAGCTGGTGTAAAGTGTCCTGTACGTTACAGAGTACAACCATGTCAAAGCACAAAGCCTGAATTGTAAAAGCATTAATTTTATGAAGATAGAAAGAGGGAAGCTCTCTGAAGTGTTCCAAGGTTCTTTTTAACCTTCACCATGTTTTGAAGAATAGAAATTAATGCCTAGGAAATTATTTCTATGAAATATTAATATTTTCTTATTAAGCAAAATTGTAAAACTGACACATAAAAACATAAATTGAAATTAAAAATACATGAAGATATATATGAGCTTCTTCACAAAAGAGAAGAAAAGGCATGATCTGCCACCAAAGTATGAATCAGTATGCTTAGTCCTTCAAAGTTTGAATTATATCGGTTTTATTTGCACCCCCCTACCATGTATTTTTATGTATATCAATAATTTCAATCCACTACTGTTTTCAGATGTGAGGGTTCCACTTAATGTCATTACTTAGGAAAACAGTTTATATCGAGCATGTGTTTACTGAAATGAGTGGGATGTAAGTACAATAGAGACCTGATTCATGGCTATAAAGGTTAGATACACATCTTTTCTAAAATCTAGACTCTTTGAAACTTCTGGTCATTACTTATCAGTAATATTTATGAAATTTTAATAAAAATTACCCCCAGAAAAGTACAATGACCTGATTTAATAGACTGTAATGTAGATGTTAATGGATCTAAAAAGTCATTATATACATATTAATGACTCACAAATCTAAGCTTTTGACAGGACTATAAATGCACACTGTACCAACAAATTCACATACTTGGAAGCTTTTAATACAGACATGAAACTGTCCTTATCTAAATTGTGTTGCTGAAAATAAAATAGAAAAATACATTTCGAACAACTATGAAAATGGAAGTACTCATACATGAAGTCTGTCAGTAGCTGAAAAAAAATAATTGTTATACTAGTTTTGGGGTTTTTTTATTAGAGAACAGTAATTACGTATTTTCCTTACCATACATCTGTATTTCCCATGAAGTGAGAAATATGCAAAAAGAATTCATTTATGCATTTTGAGTTTTAAAAATTTAAAAAATCATATAGGAAACTTAACATATCATCTTTGATATAGTATATATTTATCAAAGCAAGGAAATTTAAATTACTGTAAGAGTGAAACTTTGCAATTATTGTGAATTGTCCCTCTGTAACAATAGGTAGCATTATCAAATGGAGCTTTGAACCAGAATAAATCAGGTTAAACTGAAATTATGAGGGGGCAATTATTAAATAAGTAATCTTTATCATTCAAATCTGATTGCTTTTTATCTTGAAGACAATCAAAATTTGAAGTTAATATGATTTTTTTTTTTTTTACATCAACAAATTATCTGTACACAAATAAACTTTATGGGGAATTTGTTACCCGTTATGTGTCCACATTCTTCAAGTTCTGACAGAATAAGATAAGCAACAGATGTTGGTCTTGGGAAAGCCTCCACAAAATCACTGCTTCAAAAATGGTTTAATTTCAAAGATCACTCATTCATATCAACCAAGCCATCTAATTTATATATTAAACCATGTTGAACATGTATCCCAAGATTATATATAATATATTCCTTTTGATACTTATATTTATGTAATTTACACAATAATAACATATTTCTCTCATATCAATATCTTTGTGCTTAAAATAATGCATTCTCATAGGTGTCAAAATATACTCACTATCATGGATCTAAATATATTCCAAACCCACCAAACACACATATTTCAAGGTTTATTGCCCACTGTAAAAATAATAATAATAAAAGCAATCATTCTTTTGCCTCAAAAGCAGCTTATTCCTATTCACATATATGTTAGACCAAACAAAAAATACTCATTATCACCCTCCAGAACCAGTTCTTTCCTTCCTTCACCACTGCAAATTTCTGCAATCAAAAAATGCCACAGACTTTATTTTAGAACAAGCTGAATTCCTCCAAATTGTTCTTGGTAAAAATCTACCCCATGCTGCAGAGTTCAGAATTTTATTATCATTTATATTTTTCAACAGTTTAACAATACCAGCTTTGGCAGGAGTAGCCTGAAGCGGAAAATACCATTGTCACCAACTGCAGACCCTGGTTCCATGCCAGGCTGAATATCACTTGAAAGGGTTTAATGCACCACAAAGTATTGGCCAGCAAGGGGGCTGGGAATGTTCACATGAGCCAAATAGACTGGCATTCGTGGATTAACTGAGAGCATGATTTTGGCTTTGGTTTTTAACTGTATGGTTAGTTATACACAGCAGTAGTAGCACCTCGTGTCACCTCTCTGAAGTACACACTGCAGTGATACAGACCTTGACTGGTTTATTATTTTCTTTCTGTGTCTACTATGTCTGTCTTTTATGTTTCTGTGTCTGTCTTTTCTGATATCTTAATGATAAATAAATGCAGCCTTGCAAGTGTAGACTGAAAGATACTGCACATATAGCATGTAACTCACAATGTAAAGCTTAATGGAGCAAAGATTTGTTGCATATTTCAGAGAACAATGGTCATCTTTCAACAGGAAGACATCTTATCTATCTCTTAAAGGTAGGCATAATGCTAATTTTACTTTAAATCTGAAAGTTTTTGTTGTTGTGAATTTAACCCAGAAATATGTTTGAATAAGTTAAAAGTGAAAAAATATGAAGCCACCCTACAATAACTTGGATCAAAAATCTTTCTCATCAGAAAGGAAAATCTCTTTGTCTCATATGTCAACTACAGTTGCTGAAATTAGAAATTACTTTTTGATGATCTAGATCAACCGAAGCAGAATATACGTAAGTCTTGAAAAATTTCACATACAATACCCTGCACCTCTCTCTCATGCCAAATTATTTATGTCTAGTGCATGAAGAATCACTTGCAGATGAAAATATTCCTTGTATATAAAGGTTTCAGTTTTTTGTTGTTTGGGTTTTGGGGTTTTTTACCTTTTCAGAGTTGCTTCTTTAGAGCCACCATCTTAATCTTTTCAGTTTTCTCTTCAGCTCACCTTTTAAACCACTCATGTCCTTCCCTCCTTAACAGATGACCTTCTGCTGTACCCCACACATACATCTTTAGGGTATGTAATGCAGCGACCCGTGTCTGTCCACTCCTCCTGACCCAAGTTCTTTCACTGATACCTTGTGTTCCCATCCTTCCCCAAAGTGCTAATTCAAACCCACTTCCTAAATGTCTGTAACCCCAAGGTGTTGACATGTCCTCTGGCTCAAATAGCCTCTGATTTTTGTCTCACTTCATTATACTATCTGAAGTAAATTATAAACTAACCATAAATCCAAGTAATTATAATTCAACTCTAAAGCCAGGAGAGCTTTTTCTTAACTGTAGATTCTTTGCTTCCACAGAAAATAACATGTAAAAATAGTGGTAGCCGTTGAAAATTATAAGGTAAGAAAATAACTATAGAAGTAAATTGATTCAGGAACCCAAATGCTGTGTAGATTGCTTTCTTTTTGTTTTTATAGCGTGGGGGGTTTATTTCTTTGTTTTTCAGATGCTGAAAATTACCTACAAACAAGTGCAAAACACATAATGTTTTGTCAATCATATGTAAGAAAGGACCATTGGAAACCAATTTACGATGCCTAGTCATTTGCAAAACCACTTCTCCTGCCTGATATACTTTTAAGTGAATTACAATAACTTGAAATCTATAAAAATTGTCATATTAACTGAGCTTCATCATTGCTCAATCTGTCCCAATATCCTTAAGCTTCTTTTTATCAAAGAGAATATTTAAAGGTCTCTGTGTTTCGTGTGGTGTTTTTCTCCGATATATTGTCAGAGTCAAGGTGAAACATGAGAACAGAAAAGGTGCTTATTATTCAGGTCATATAACCAGAACTGTAAGAAGAGCAATAGAGAAAAACATTTCCATCATTTCATTTTTTTTCATACATAATACTAAAAAAAGGAAAACACTCCCTGTCTGAAATGAGAATGGAATCTGATCGAAAAAGAAAAATATTCTGAATGTAAACAGAAGATAGAAACCACGTTATTTAATTTTAGCTATTTAAGATCTATATTTGTGGTCAAAGCTAGTCATTAGGTTAACTAGTGACTAATCTAAGGCATCACCCTCTGCAGGTACCCTAAATACAGAAGAAGCCTGTGTGCTTACTAGCCTACTTGGCTAGCTTGTAAACTTGTAGTGAAATGTGAGATGAAGTAAAATTATAATTTCAAAGTCTATAAAGCAATTCATTCATATTGTCTAACTTCATGATATCTTTCTTATGGGTTTTCTCATCTTGTTACTCTTTGAGGTTTACACTTATGAAAATGTGAAATGTCTACTGAAGTTATTTAGAGAAAAGACAGGATTTAATACATTGGGAAGAAAAAAACCCCTACATTTCAGAAAAATATGAATCCATTGTCATTACTATTATATTGTTAAATAAACAGAACTGCTAATTACAAGCTAAATCAAGCTTAGCCAGAGTAATATGGCAAGATTTTAAGTGTATCAATCTGTCATTGTGGATAGAATTAAAGGTCCTAAGATGTTTATCTAAATCATGTTTGAAGAAATATATATTTAGTTATCAGGTATCAGTTCATTAAGTTATGCCTGGCTATTTAAAGAAGACAGATTTCTACTGTATCATTCAATGTCAGATAGATTGTCCAACCTGATAAACAAATTAGTGTATCACATACTGTATTCATGTGTAGTAGTGAAATCAAGCCCTATCTTTGTGTATGGAAAACCTAAAAAATCAAACCTTTAAAATACTTCATAAAACTTTTCTGGTGGCTGACATAACAGAGGGTCATGCTGCCATTCAGCAAGACATAGACAGGCTGGACAATTGAGCAGGGAGAAGTTTAATGAGATTGAACAAGGGCAAGTGTAGGGTCTTGCATCTAGGGAAGAACAACCCCAGGTATCAGTATAGGTTGGGGACTGGCCTGTTGGAGAGCAGTGTAGCTGAGAAGGACCTGGGGTCCTGGTGGACAGCAGGATGACCATGAGCCTGCAATGTGTCCTTGTGGCTAAGAAGGCCAATAGCACCCTGGGGCGTATTAGGAGGGCTGTGGTTAGTAGGTCAAGAGAGGTCCCTCTCCCCCTCTACTCTGCCCTGGTGAGGCCGCACCTGGAATATTGTGTCCAGTTCTGGGCCCCTCAGTTCAAGAAGGACATAGAACTCTTTGAAAGAGTCCAGCACAGGGTCACCATGATGATTAAGGGAGTGGAACATCTTCCTTATGAGGAGAGGCTGATGTAGCTGGGCCTCTTTATTTTGGAGAAGAGGAGACTGAGGAGTGACCTTATCAATGTTTATAAATATGTAAAGGGTAGGAGTCAGGATGATGGAGCCAGGCTCTTCTCAGTGATGGCCAGCAATAGAACAAGGGACAATGGGTGCAAGATGGAGCATAGGAGGAACATGGAGGAGGAACTATTTCACTGTGAGGGTGATGGAGCACTGGGACAGACTCTCCAGAGAGACTGTGGAGTCTCCTTCTCTGGAGACATTCAAACCCTGCCTGGATGCGTTCCTGTGTGATTTAGTCTAGGTGATCCTGCTTTGGCAGGGAGGTTGGACTAGATGATCTTTCAAGGTCCCTTCCAACTTCTAACATTCTGTGATTCTGTGATTTTTCTTAAGGGTTTTTGAGACAGAAGCAGGAGATACTGTTATTTGATGCTATATTTCCAAAATGTAATATTAATTTTAAAATGAGGGATTTAGCTGAGGTAGTTTAATTGGAGATTTAGTTGAAAACCTAACACTGGTTAATTCTTCTAACAAATCCATCAAACAGTTAACATTAAGTACTGGGTTAGACAATTGAGTATAAAGTTTTATATAATGTCCAGAGTGAAATTAGTTCTAATTCCCTGCTGTAATGTCAATTGGAGACCTTCTGCACACACTTGAAAACAAGTAGAGTCTGGGACTATTCCCAGCTACAAACATAAACACAATTGTAAATACCTCTACAACACAGACTTCTTGACTGGCTATCAAGAACCAGCTGGATACCTTTTAAAAACATTGTTTAGAATATGAAAATTTTGGAAAGGGAATGTCAAAATATTAATATAAAATATTAACTACTTCTTCATTTCCATTGATGTAGAGGATGATATTTTAATACCAATTGCAACAGAAGACACATTTCAATGCTATCTATGAGTATGGGAAAGGGCAAATCTGCAGCTGTGTGAACAAGAGCAGCTGTACCATTCTGGTGCCTCTGATTAGGAGTACAAGATATACAGATATTTATAATGATGTACAATTCAACAACGTCAAGAGAAAGAAAATGCAAAATTGACCTTAAACAACTATAAAAATATAACAGAAAAGTCATGTTTATTCCTCTATACTTTTCTTTTTGCCCTGCCTGGAGCTCTGATTCTTCTTTACCCTGATAGATATTATCAAGTTGACAGGGCCAATATTCAGTCCTTATGGAAGCTAGAAGTTCTTCCTGAGTATTTTTACTTCTTTTTTCTTTTCCTAGTCCATCAAAGCATTTGAGTATGTATGCAAAAGATGAATAATAACACACACACACACACACACACACACATATATATATAAATCAATGTAATTAAACTGCTATGCTGGATCAGAGCCAGCGTGAACATTCATTCACTAGATTAAAACTTAGCCTTGTTTTAAATAGTACCAAATACGACGATTCCATTAACTTTTTGGTTAAAAATAACTGTACAGTTTTTGGAGAAAAAATATTATTTTAGAAAGCAATGTATAAAAAAAAGCAAAGAATTAATATTTTCTTCTTTTAAACTCCTAGTTAAGTATTTCCATAAAAAACATGCAGTAGTGTTTTAATTTTGCAAAATAAGAAGTTTTATGAACTTGTAGAACACTTTGAAACTGCACAGTTTACTCAAAAAAATTGCAATACATCTTTAATACATTCAACATTATTGATTTCCACAGAATACGCTTTGTCAGAAAGATTGAGTTATAGTTGAATACCAATAGAAGAATTCTCCAGGGTTATGGAGATAAATTGTTCACTGGAAATAGAATAACAAATATTTGTGTCTTTTTGTTGGTATCTCCAGGAAAACCAGCATCTTCAGTTAATCAAATCAACATTTATTTTAGACTGATCCAACTATTGAATAAATTGAATCTGCCTTCTGTTCTCTTCAGAGTTTTGGGTTTTCTTTATTAATAACAGTGTAGTTATAAATTTGAGAGAATATGACCTGGTTTACATCAAATTTAAGTTTTAATAGCTTTTTAGTTGAAGATTAACACTGAATCTAGTATTTTTTTTTTCTCTTATGTTAAGAAATCCTAAATAATGATATGTATTATAGCAGAATTACAATTGTTACAATTCCTCTTCAGTTCAGAAGAAACCAGATAGGTATTGAACTAAAGACCGTGCTACTAAATCTAAATATATTTAAACCTTGATTATCATAGAATTGTAGAATCCTAGAATATCTGAGTTAGAAGGGACCCATAAGGATCATCAAGTCCAATTTATAAAAGAATGTCAGGCCTGTTCTTAAAGTAGTGGAACTTGGCTGAAGTTCAACAGATGATTAGTGTTCCATTCTGTGGTATAAAAAAAAGTATATCCAAAAGATGATGACAGAAGTCCCAGACTGTAAACAAAATCATGGTTACTTGTTATGAAAGGAATGCATCAGGTAAAAAAAAAATTGTAGTTTAGAAAGAGAACAGAAGAAATGTGAACACAGAATTAGAAAGCAATAAAAGTGTAAGTAACAAATTTTAGAAAATTATAGGTATATGAGAACTATGACATATATAAGAAATAATAATGAGACCCTTGTTGACCTCAGTACATTAGCATCATATCTCTGGCAAAATACTCAGGAGCTTGGTGACTCATTGCAAACTCTTGTTCTCTCCCAATTTATTGTGGAGAACTTGGAGGAACATCAGCAGGATGAACAAAACACCCAAGATGAGATAAAGACAACGCAAAGTTAATCTATAAAAACATTAAGAATGTTATGGGGATTTTAAGTGTGCAATGAGAATTTTTTTGTAATAATTAGATGATTTGGGCCTTGACCATCCAATATTAGAATCCTTGTATCAAGACTAGGAAGAGTAGGGGTTTATTTTTATTATTTTGATTATCCTATTAAAACATTAGTCATACTAAAAATCATATATGTTGTGCTATCTTTTTGCTTATCATAAGACTTTTATTGTAATATTTGTCATACCAATAGTTTCTACTTGTGTAAACTCTTTTTATGTGCAACTTTTTCTAAAGACCTTTTACTATACAACTGGAAATAGAATACCGATTTATCTAATGCTAACAGGAAATGAACCTTTATTTAATAACTGTAACTACAGAATGGGTAAGAGACTTGGCCCTCATTGTTTTCCCCTTTGATACATCTGTTCTGCAAACTTTACCTGCTTCAGTGATGTCATGCCTCGTGTACGTGCAATGAGCATTTTGAGTGCTCAATCCACTGCATTCCTGCATGGACTTCCAAAGCAAATGTGCCATTTGGCATCAGGAATGCTATTGACTTTTCACAGCCTAAGCCAGCCTGAACTCAAGAAATAATTAGTTCCTCTGATGTTTTGGGTTTAAGATGCACCACTCCTTATAAAAATTGTTATCCTGGAAATAGTGAAGGATTTCTTTAATGTGTATGCATGCATACAGACACATAGACATCTTCATGTATTTGTATGCACTTCATAACTGTGAAGAAAAGATTCTACTATGCTTTCAATTGCCTGTGGAACTGTCATAGTGCATCAACAAGCTTAATATTGACTGATTTAGTTGACTTATTGGCTTATTCCTGCAGCAGTTGCTTTTCTAACAACATCTAGTTCCTTTCAGATTCTTTCACATTACATTTAAAAAATAGCCTGATATAGTGAAATAAGTCAGCAAAAACCATTGTTGATTGGAAATGCAACCAAACAGTGCAGTATGTACCAATATTGTGCCTAGACACACACACACGAATTTTCATATAATTCTTACACAATTTTACTGGAAAGAAATCACTGCTTATGACAGATTTGATATGTCGTGTGAAGGATGAACAGAGATATTTGATCTGACATCTACAACATTACAATGAAAAAGTCAATGACTTCCTTTTAAACTCATTTTGAATACCATTAATCTCACAAAGAAATTATTTGCATGAAAATGTGGATTTTAGTTCTGTACCTCTAACTTATCTGCCATCCTTTCTGATGTCAGTGTATTTTCTCATATACCTTGGTTAAAATTCCTTTTAAGGAAAATGTAGGCTCAAGCTTCAATGCCTGTTTTCTTTAGCTGTTTAGTTGTTTGTTTTGTTTTATTTTTCTTTTCTGAAAGGACTCTATGCTTTCTGTCATCACTGATATTCTTACTAGTAATGCAATTGATTTCCTGCTAATTTTTCTCTTTGTGTATTTCAGACATACCCCATGAGCTTGTTCTTTTGAAGCTTGACAAACCTTTCCTTACGCCAAACTGTAAGCTCTTTTAAGCCTTATTTTCAAACAAAAATAATACCAATATAATTACATGGAAATAACTAACACACTACAGTTCCTTCAAATTAGCACAGCTGTTCTGGTATACTTACAATCCAGTAGAGATGTTTCTTTAGGCACTGCTATGTGGCAAATTCTATAAATTATTCTGTATTACTGGTTTTACAGGAAAATGATCAGTTTCTGTAGAAAATTGCACCCTTAGCCAAAGTAATTACACCAGGATGAAACCTAAGAATAGACAGCTATATTCTTTGCCTCCAGTCCTTCAATAAAAAAAGGATCAAGCTCTAAATTTGATTTTAAAAAGAACTATATATATGAAAATGACATTATTAGCATCATGGACACAAGTATTCTTATCAAAGGGAGTGAATGGACCTAGCCTTCTGCCATTACTAAATGTAGCCTTTACATAACAGTTATAGAGAGGTTTAATTTTATACCTCCTCAGTGCTAAATGACAGTGTTTAGCATCTTAGTGAAGATGCACATGATTAATACTTTTTCATAGAGAAAAGACCATGCTAGAATCACACTTCACACTGAGTAATGACTTCCACTTTGACAATGGGGGACTTGGAGGCTTAAGCCATGATTCCACCTAGATGAGTCAGAAAAGCCTCTCCATCTCCCATGGTGCCAAGATTCTGCCCAGCGATTCCATTTAATAATGCTGCAGAAGAACTTCATCACCAACTGGCGCTTGTTTTAGTTGTTTACCTCCACAATGAAAAGCCAGTTTTGCTGTACACTGTTTCAGGATGGGAACGTGTTTTCTTTTAAAAAATGTTTCATTCCTGTAACATTAAGACTGCAGTACAGATTTTGATCATGTTTAGTTTTCACATTTAATAGGAGATTAAATTATAATTTTAATTAATAGTTTCATTCATTTCAGAAAAAATAAATAGTTTATAACACAGAATATCCAAAGCAACTAGAGTACTTGGAAGAATTGCTCTTTGGATATATTTACATAAATTATGTACTAACAATTATTTTGTGCTTTATTAATGATCCTAGTTAAATTATATTTTTGCAGGGCATTTAAAAATGAATGAATATAAAAAATATCAGAAATTAAGGTTTAAAGGATATCAGTTGACATTCTGAAGTATATTAAAGCATTACATTATATCCAACTGCTATACTTTGCTGTAGAGAGATAAACATTACAAAAAATATGCATATAGTACAGTTGGTAGCAGGAACTTCATAGTAGAAAAAGCATTTGTCTTATTTAATGGATTTAATTGCAAGTCATGAACATAATTCATGAGTTGTAAAGAACAATGACATTATTTTTTTTCACAAAATTAAAAAAAAATATTTTGTAACTTTTGCCTATTCTTCAGTACCACTAAGAACAGAGTAAACTAAAGTAAACTTAATAAGACTGGAATTAGTTTAAAAGTTAAATTAAAAGTCTAAACAACTAAAATTCAAATAACAGCCCAGTTGTACCATGAGTTCACAAATCCCAGGGGCAAAGAACAGAGGAATTTTGGCCCCGTATCTTTTAGTGGAAAACCATCTTCAGCAAAACTTTGATTTCCTATTAGGAGACCTGCTTCTGCAGCAAATCAGCAGGGATTCTCGATAGGAGTTACATTAGACTAGCTAAGGGTTTGTAAAAGTGTTCCCTGAGCAATCTGAAGACAGGGTTTTAATCTTTTCAGCTTAGACATGAAAATCAACTACCCATCAATTTTTATGGTGTTTGTATTTTAGTTTGTTTTACTCCCCTAAAGCATGGAATTAAAAACAAAGAAATAAAACAACAGCTTCCGTCTTACATATGTGAAATCTGTTTTCATGTATTTTTTGTGTTAACATAATGAACAGTAAACAGTCATCAACTTCTTTTATCAGCAGCAAGTGGTGCAATAATTTCAAGAAGAATGGTAAGAGTTAATGCAGGCGTGATCCACTCAGTGCACCCATTGTCCTGCAGACATGCTATTATGGCTGTGTACCTCATAATAAGGAGAGCACAGACTTGAAACTACAAACTTATCTGCAAAATTTTATGCCTTAGGGAGCTTGTTCGGTTCCTTAACACAATAGCAATAATTTTGAATTGAGATACATATAATCTGTTTTGCCTTTTCTGTCTTGCAGTGACACAGGTAGTAAATACCGCACAACATTTAGATATTCAAAAAAGAAAAATAGGCTAAGGGTTGGTGTAACCTTCTATTTTTAGCCTGTTGATAAAAGATTTTTATGTTCTTCAGATTCAACCGTTATCATGGATTGTTTATTGCTCACACATGTAAAACTCTTCAAGGCCAATTGAAATGCAAACTAGTCAGTAAGGCTTCATCATTCATATTACATATTGGTGTTTTCAAACTTTGTATAGTTTGCAGCATAATCCAAGAGCCAAGGGTTCATTTATCACCTGTTTAATTGCCTGTAACAAACATTCAGGCAGAAAGTGGTGGAAAGTGAAGGAAGGGAGGGTATTATCAGCATAAATTGCAATCAGGCTCTTCTGCTGTTATCTTTATATATACGATGCCATCTGTTCCTGTCCACAGGTCCATTTAAGGAGCAGATTTGAAAAGAAGAAATCCTTGAATGTCAGAAAAATTATTTTGCCCACATACACAGCCATGAAGTTTGTATTTGGTACTTTCTAACAATTACAGATTTTATGAGTGTTCTGTTTTATTTGCAGTATTTCTTTTGTTTGTTAATAATATGTGTAAAGAGGATGTCTTAACTAAAATAATGTCAAGCGCAAATATATCAGTGACATAAACAAAGATGTCAATAGTTACTATAGTAGCTGCTATGGAATATTCAAGATGCTGGAAATGAATATAGGATCATAATAAGTACTGATAGGCCATGCTTTAAATGTTGACTGCTAGGAACAATACTTGGTTTTGCAATACTTGTTTTCCCAAGGGGAATAACAAAGAAATTTCTGCACAGAGCCTCAAGCACTCAGAGATACATACAGAACTCCAGAGAATTTTCAATTAGTTTGCATCATAACTGTATCTCTGAAACATTATATGCAAACATAAAGCACTGGAGAGAACCCATACCACTTTGCATTCCTCTGTTCTTTTGTGATAAGAATGTGATGTTTTTGGCAACATAGGAAGCTTGGAGGTCAGTAAAACCAAACAAAACATCCACCTAATCCCTGCAATTTATTAAAGAAAAAAGCAGAAAAAAACTTTTAAGCATTACTTCTACAAGTATTACTAATTTCAAAAAACTTTTGTCTAATTTTCATTATACAAGTGTATTCTTAAGATGAAATAGGGAATCATGGAACTGAGAATTGACATATATTCGCCTTCTTCAACCACTAGAACTTTCGCCTCTAAACTTTAACACTCTAAGTTTTCTGAAAAAGAGAGTAGTCCTTGAGATGGCAATCATAAGTAATGCTTCAGTAATTAAACTGACACTGAAGGTTTGCTGTACTTTTGATATCCTTGAACCACAAAATTGAAATTAAGATACTAAATGTCATTATTTATGTATAAACTGAGCGTTCACATTTTCTATTATTGCTGGAAATTCCAGCTTAAACTATAATTTATAAACCAGAAGTCTATGAAAGCAAACATGATGTACAAGAAGACTATTTAGAAAGATTGTCTATCTATCAATAGAACAATTGATTTCTGGATATTGTAGCAGGTCATTTTCCAATGCTGGAGAAAAAGTAAATCCTTAGCACCAACTCTTTTTCATAGAGGTTTTTTGTTTGTTGTTTTTTTTTCCACTGTCTACACTTTTTTATACATGAACACTCCTTATTTGAAAAAAACAAACAAACAAAGAAACAAAAAGTCTGCTAATCCACTTCTCCTTAGATTGGCTTTCCACAAAACTTGTCATTAAAAATGCATATTGATAGCAAATAGGATTTAAACTACCTGCATATGGTAGGATGCTTGTTATGTTTTTCAAGTTTGTTACTAACACATAAATAAAGATTTTAATCTTCCATACTTTTAGGCATACCTAAGACAATGGTTCTCATTAAATGCCTCAATGTGAACCAGGTAAGATCTTTCCCTTTAGAAATGGGCTCTTACACTTTCAAAACTGTTTATTCAAATAGCGTGAGTGGGCACCTCTAATACATAAGGAATTCCAGGGAATTTTCAATTAGTTTTCATCATAGCTTTATTTCTGAAGCAGTATGTGCAAATATTTACTGAAAATAGCAGACAAAGTTTCATTTTAAATATTACAGTTCTTTGGTAGTGATGGAACAGTAGAATAGGTCAACAGAACCATAACAAAAAGACTGAATATACTCCTAAAAGGAAAGGGATCAAGTGAACATCTGCTCTTCCCTTCCCATAAGACTTTTTGGAAGCATAGATAGGAAATTTAATTTTTTCATTGTTTAGAGAAGGATTGCCCAACTACTTGTTTTCAGCACTTTGCAGTTTCATCTTGCATAGAAAAAAATTGACAAGTTAACATCTTCAGAACCTTTATCTCACTCCATACATCAAAAGGTAATTTGTTTACTTGGATTATTTGTTCTTTAAAGGTATAAGCAGGGAAGAAGAAAAGAAACGACTGGCCATGAGGAGGTCTTTAATATGAAACAAAGTTTATCAAAATGAAACAGATTTGATAGGAATACTGGGGTTATTTTAAATTAATTTTGCAGAATAGTTTTCTTTGCTACATTTATTCTGCATCTATTTCTGGAAAACATTAATTCTATACAGCTGCTATATTCTAAAGGTTAATAATCTAGACAACTTCCCAGATGTTTAGGACACCTTTAGCTGTGGGTGCTCAGAGCAAAGAGTTGCCAGAGCCTAAAATCTAAATTTCATTGTCTCTCTGTAGTCATCCTCAGTCTAGAAGTTTACAGTCACTCTGTAGACCACAGCACACAGCCCTTCCCTGGACTCTCTTAAGAAGTTCTGTATGTCTGATCAAGTATTTAAAAAATCTTTAGTGGAGAATCTTTTTTAAAAATTTTTTCTTATCTATAAAATTTTAATCTTCTAAATTACCATAGATGTCTAGAAGATTTAGACAGGGTCTATGAACCTCAAATTACTGCTCATTTTCTACAGAAATATTAGAAAATTATTTTGGAACTGAAATATTGGATTATGCAGAAATAATCATGATCATAATGGTAGTACTTGGAGTTATACTTCAACACTGGAAGAGGTGGTAAATGTTATGAGCGACATTGTTCTTCCACTGAAAGAAATGTATGTAGTTTTGTCCTTGATTTCTGTCCTGGTTTCAGCTATGATGGAGTTAAACTTTTTTTTAGCAGTGAATGGAATGCCATGTTTGGGTGTTAGCATGAGAATAGTGCTGATACCACCCTGATGTCTCCGATTTGTTGCCGGGCAATCAAGTACCTTTCTCAGCTCTGCATACTTCCTTACTAGTGAGAAAGGAGGGGACGAAGCCAGGACAGGTGACTCGAATTGGCCAAAGAGCATATTCCATGCCAGTTACGTCATGCTCAGTTTAAGGGGGGACTGGGGGGGAAGAGGGGGAGACAACGCTAGGACGTGCAGTTTCTGGGGCGGTCGGGTTGTCCGGGACGGGCTCTAAGCTGTGCGGCCTGAGTTGTGTGGTTTGGTGAGAAATTGCATTGTGTATCACCAGTTTCATCTATTTTGTGCTTTAAACTTATGTTATTGTTATATCTAGTTTTCTGTTATTGTTTAGTAAACTATCCTTATCCCAACCTGCGTGGTTCTGGTTTCTAGGTTGTGGTTTCTTTTCCTCCTTTCTTCCTTCCCTTTTCCCCTTCCCCCAACTTTCCCTCCCCCTTCCTTTTAAAAGTACAAGCGACTGTGTGGGGTGCGGCCCTTGGCTGGGGCAAAACCACGACAGTTATTTTGGCGCCCAACGTGGGGCACGAACGGTTGGGATAACGGTAGATCTGACCCTAACTATCGCAATTAAGATAAGCACTGTTGTTTAAGCAATCTCTGGTCACGATGCTGTGGTATTTATTCACAAGGCTGTGGCAGCAAAACCACCGCATGCTGTATACAATCCTGGCAGGATTCTTTACTCTCTCAGGTCTGTGGCTCCCGTATTTGTTCCCATACTTCATTATAGTGTATTTTATGATATCGGTCTATGATACAATAATATCGATGATCATGAGCTTAAGCTGGTACCTGTATGAGGTTTTGCTGTCCTGTCCATTCTTTGGACAGGGAGGGGTTAATAACAGCAGCCGGTATGGTGGGGGCACTGCTTTCTTTTCCTTTGGGCTAAATACAACAGCTCTTAGGGCAGTTTTTGAAAATCTTCAATATCTCTGGGATATTCAAACTAGCATTTTGCTATTGGTAGGTTTGGGGCAGATGGTTCAGTTTTTGTTATATATCAAGCATAGGTTTATGAATACCACTGAAGAGCTTTCTCCGAGACAGAATAATCACGAGTGGCAGGGCATGTGGCAAAGTATGGGCGAGTACCTAGGTACTTTCTCACGCCTGATGGTTTGGAATTTCACTCCTGAACAGCTACAAGACCCCGATCAAGTGACTGCATACCTAAGGAAAAATTGCTGTAGGTTTCCCAGAGATGGACACCTTACTGCACTGTGCTGGGCTCTGGCCACTATTTATCAAACACTGCTTGATAGCAGGCAGCACTGTCAGCACTGTCAGCACTGTGAGGGAGAAGGGAAAGGAAACAGACTGGCAGATACTATAGCTGCTGCAACCACTGGGGCTGACACTGCAGCTACTGCAACCCCTGTGACCGACACTGCAGCTACTGTAATCTCTACAGCAGACACTGCAGATGATCTGAAAAACCAATCCACACCAGTGTCTGTTGCTCCCGTACAAAAGAGGAAAGGCACAAAGAAATCAGTTCGTATAGTGACGGATAAGGATGATGATCAACCGGGATCATCTCGAGGATATCAGGATGAGGCAGAACCAGAGATTGTTACCCGATCCCTGACTCTGAGTGAGCTGCGTGAGGTTCAAAAAGATTTCACTCGCCACCCAAGTGAGCACATTATCACTTGGTTGCTCCGATGTTGGGATCACGGGGCCAGTAGTTTGGAATTAGAAGGCAGAGAGGCCAAGCAGTTGGGATCCCTAGCTAGAGAAGGAGGAATTGACAAAGCAATTGGGAGGAGGCCGGAAATCCTCAGCCTCTGGAGGCGACTACTGTCAAGTGTGAAGGAAAGATATCCCATAAAGGAATATATTACATGCCAGACACCTAAGTGTAACAGCATAGAGACATCTGTCCAGCACCTGAGAGAATTAGCTGTACGGGAGATAATTTATTATGATCTGGACAATTCACGGCTTCCCTCAGATCCCGATGAAGTCCTATGCACTCCAGATATGTGGCGTAAGGTTGTACGAAGTGCACCAGCAGGGTATACCAATTCACTGGCAGCAATTGACTGGAATGATACGAATCCGCCAACCGTAAATGAGGTGGCCTGCCGACTCCGGAAATACCAAGACAATGTTTCCCTCTCCGTCATTGCAGCAGTAGAGAAACTGGTTCAACGACTTGACAACAATGTGTCCAACTCCCAACCCGTATGGAGCAATGTTGCAGCTACTGGGAGAAAGCGTCCATCGTTCCAAGAGGGAGAATACACACTACGACGTACATTGTGGTTTTACCTGCTTGATCATGGAGAGGACATGAGGAAATGGGATATGCAGCCCACCTCAGCCCTTCGAGCACGAGTAAATGAGCTGCGGGGTAAAACATTCGCACAACGAGATTCTGCCAGGAAGAAGGCTGCACCAGTTTCTACTGGGCAGTTCCCTAGACCAACTGGAAGGCCTACCTATATGTCTGATGTGCCTGATCCTTTTGAAGGGACCTCTAAGTCCTTTATGCAACCAGTGGAAAACAAATATGATCAGCAGCAATAGAGGGGCCCTGCCTCCATCCAGGTGGAGGAGAGGGACAATCGGGTTTATTGGACTGTGTGGATCCGATGGCCTGGCACGTCAGACCCACAAGAGTACAAAGCTCTGGTGGATACTGGTGCCCAGTGTACTCTAATGCCATCGAATCATGAAGGGGTAGAACCTGTTTGTATTTCTGGAGTGACAGGGGGATCCCAACAACTAACTGTGCTAGAGGCTGAGGTGAGCCTAACTGGGAAGGACTGGGAAAAACACCCCATTGTGACTGGTCCAGAAGCTCCGTGCATTTTAGGTATAGATTATCTACGTAGAGGGTATTTTAAAGACCCAAAAGGGTACCGATGGGCTTTTGGAATAGCTGCTTTGGAAACAGAAGAAATTGAACAATTGTGTGCCTTGCCTGGACTCTCGGAGGATTCTGCTGTTGTGGGGTTGTTGAAGGGTGAAGAACAGCAAGTGCCAGTTGCTACGACGACGGTGCACAGACGACAATACCGTACTAACCGAGATTCCCTGATTCCCATCCATAAGCTGATTCGTCAACTGGAGGATCAGGGAGTGATCAGCCGAACCCACTCACCCTTTAATAGTCCCATATGGCCAGTGAGGAAGTCCAATGGAGAGTGGAGGCTGACAGTAGATTATCGTGGCCTAAATGAAGTCACTCCAGGTATGAGTGCTGCTGTGCCAGACATGTTAGAGCTCCAGTATGAATTGGAATCGAAGGCAGCCAAGTGGTACGCCACAATCGACATTGCGAATGCTTTCTTCTCGATCCCACTGGCGCCAGAGTGCAGGCCACAGTTTGCTTTCACTTGGAGAGGCATCCAATACACGTGGAATCGTCTGCCCCAGGGGTGGAAACATAGCCCCACCATCTGCCATGGACTAATCCAGAATACACTGGAAAAGGGTGAAGCACCAGAGCACCTGCAGTATATTGATGACATCATTGTATGGGGCAACACAGCAGAGGAAGTTTTTGAAAAAGGAAACAGGGTAATTAAAATCCTTTTAGAAGCCGGTTTTGCTATAAAACGAAGTAAAGTCAAGGGGCCTACGCGAGAAATCCAGTTTTTAGGAATAAAATGGCAGGATGGGCGTCGTCAGATCCCAATGGACATTATTAATAAAATAGCAGCTATGTCTCCACCAAGCAACAAAAAGGAAACACAAGCTTTCTTAGGTGTTATAGGTTTTTGGCGACTGCATGTCCCAAACTACAGTCTCATTGTGAGCCCACTCTACCATGTAACTCGAAAGAAGAATGATTTCCAATGGGGCCCTGAGCAACAGCAAGCCTTTGAGCAGATCAAACGCGAGATAGTCCATGCAGTGGCCCTTGGGCCTGTCCGGACAGGGACAGATATTAAAAATGTGCTCTACACTGCAGCTGGGGAGAACGGCCCGACCTGGAGTCTCTGGCAGAAAGCACAAGGGGAGACTCGAGGTCGACCGCTGGGGTTTTGGAGTCGGGCCTACAAAGGATCTGAGGCCAATTATACTCCAACAGAAAAGGAAATACTGGCCGCCTATGAAGGGGTTCGAGCCGCCTCAGAAGTGATTGGAACTGAAGCCCAGCTCCTCCTGGCACCCCGACTGCCGGTGCTGGGCTGGATGTTCAAAGGGAAGGTTCCTTCTACACACCATGCCACTGATGCTACGTGGAGCAAGTGGGTTGCACTAATTACACAGCGGGCTCGAATAGGAAACCCCAATCGCCCAGGAATCATGGAGGTGATCACAGACTGGCCAGAAGGCAAAGATTTTGGGATGTCACCAGAGGATGAGGAGGTAACACGCGCTGAAGAAGCCCCACCCTACAACGAACTGCCAGAGAATGAGAAGCGATATGCCCTGTTCACTGATGGGTCTTGTCGCATTGTGGGTAAGCATCGGAGATGGAAAGCTGCTGTATGGAATCCTATAAGAAGAGTAGCAGAAGCCACTGAAGGAAAAGGTGAATCAAGCCAGTTCGCTGAGGTGAAGGCCATCCAGTTAGCCCTGGACATTGCTGAGAGAGAAAAGTGGCCAAGGCTCTACCTTTATACTGATTCATGGATGGTGGCGAATGCCCTGTGGGGGTGGTTGCAGCAGTGGAAAAAGAACAGCTGGCAGCGTAGAGGCAAACCTATATGGGCTGGTGACTTATGGCAAGATATCTCTGCTCGGTTAGAGAAACTTGTTGTAAAGGTACGTCATGTTGACGCCCATGTACCTAAGAGTCGGGCCATGGAGGAACATGAAAACAACCATCAGGTAGATAAGGCTGCTAGGATTAAAGTGGCTCAGGTAGATCTAGACTGGCAACGTAAGGGTGAATTATTCATGGCTCGATGGGCTCATGATACCTCGGGTCATCAAGGGAGAGATGCAACATATAGATGGGCTCGGGATCGAGGGGTGGACTTAACCATGGACGCCATCGCACAAGTTGTCCACGAATGTGAGACATGTGCTGCAATCAAGCAAGCTAAGCGGTTAAAGCCCCTTTGGTATGGAGGACGGTGGATGAAATATAAATATGGGGAGGCTTGGCAGATTGATTACATCACCCTCCCACAAACCCGCCATGGCAAACGTTATGTGCTTACAATGGTGGAGGCAACTACCGGCTGGCTAGAGACATATCCCGTACCCCATGCCACTGCTCGAAATACAATTCTGGGCCTTGAAAGGCAAGTCCTCTGGCGACATGGTACTCCAGAAAGAATCGAGTCAGACAATGGGACTCATTTCCGAAATACTCTTATAGACACCTGGGCCAAAGAGCATGGCATTGAGTGGGTGTACCACATTCCTTATCATGCACCGGCCTCTGGGAAAATTGAACGATATAATGGACTTTTAAAAACTACACTGAAAGCAATGTGTGGTGGGACATTCAAGCATTGGGATACACATTTGGCCAAAGCCACGTGGTTAGTTAACTCTAGGGGATCTACCAATCGGGCTGGCCCTGCCCAGTCAAAATTTCCACGTACTGTAGAGGGAGACAGAGTCCCAGTAGTGCATATGAAGAGTCTATTGGGAAAGAGAGTTTGGGTCATTCCTGCTTCAGGCAAAGGTAAACCCATGTCTGGAATTGTTTTTGCTCAAGGACCTGGCTGTACTTGGTGGGTAATGCAGAGGGATGGAGAAGTTCGATGTGTACCTCAAGGGGATTTGATTTTGGGTGAGAATAGCCAATATAATTAATGAAGTAGAAATTATAATAATTGCCAAATAACCCATTATTGTATATTTCATTATTGTTATGATTGCTGTATGTTGTACCATAGCATTATAGCTGGAGTCATACAAGTTAATGAAGAATGAGTGCCATGATGATGGAACTAAAGCCTGGCCTCTCAAGAACTTTTTTCTCCCTTTGAAAATAAACTCTGACCCACAGACTATGAGCATGGACCATGCCAGGTGTATCAGTCAAGAGCCTGAGATGCAGCATGCAACGAGCCAATGGAACATACAACTATCCTGAGAAACTGTTACGACAAATGGAGCCTGAAAATCATGAACTAAATGAACTCAACAACTTCAGAGGGATGATTCACAGACTGAGGGAATAAGATCTGTATGCACGTATGTGTGCATACATGTGTACATACATATATGGGTGTGTGAAACACGAAACTGGTTGTACCCAAAGAAAATTGTTGGATCTGGTCATGACGTAAATGGTATGGAATAAGGGGTGGATAATGTCCTGGTTTCAGCTATGATGGAGTTAAACTTTTTTTTTAGCAGTGGATGGAATGCCATGTTTGGGTGTTAGCATGAGAATAGTGCTGATAGCACCCTGATGTCTCCGATTTGTTGCCGGGCAATCAAGTACCTTTCTCAGCTCTGCATACTTCCTTACTAGTGAGAAAGGAGGGGACGAAGCCAGGACAGGTGACTCGAATTGGCCAAAGAGCATATTCCATGCCAGTTACGTCATGCTCAGTTTAAGGGGGGACTGGGGGGGAAGAGGGGGAGACAACGCTAGGACGTGCAGTTTCTGGGGCGGTCGGGTTGTCCGGGACGGGCTCTAAGCTGTGCGGCCTGAGTTGTGTGGTTTGGTGAGAAATTGCATTGTGTATCACCAGTTTCATCTATTTTGTGCTTTAAACTTATGTTATTGTTATATCTAGTTTTCTGTTATTGTTTAGTAAACTATCCTTATCCCAACCTGCGTGGTTCTGGTTTCTAGGTTGTGGTTTCTTTTCCTCCTTTCTTCCTTCCCTTTTCCCCTTCCCCCAACTTTCCCTCCCCCTTCCTTTTAAAAGTACAAGCGACTGTGTGGGGTGCGGCCCTTGGCTGGGGCAAAACCACGACAATTTCTAACATGGGTTTTTTTGTTGGTTGCTCTTGACCAGCTCCCAGATACTCTCCAACCAGCTGCTTTTTCACCCACCCCCTCCCCCCCTTCCCCCCTAACAGGATGGGGTGAGAAAATAAGATGGAAAAGCTCATGGGTGAAGAAGTTTGAGACACGGATGTCGTTTACCAATTACCAGCATGGTCAAGGCAGACTCAATTTGGTGGAAATTACATTTATTACCAATTAAAACATTTTGGATGGTGAGAAACAGACAAAGCCAAAACATCTTTCCCCCAGCCCCACACCCTTTCCAAGGCTCAAATTCCCTCCTTCATTCCTAGTTTCTCGGCCTCCTCTCCCCTCCTTGAGCAGTACAGTGAGATGGAAAATGGAAAGTTGTGGTCAGTCCATAAAGGCTTGTTTCTGTTGTTTCTTCCTCTGTGTACTCTTCCCCTAATCCAGTGTGGGTCTTTCCTGTAGGCTACCATCCTTAGTATAAAGTTGCTCTGGCCTGGAGTCCTCAAGGGGTGTAGTGTGTGTATCAATTCCAGTTTGGTCTTTCCTGGGGCTACAGAAGACTCTGTTCCAATAACTGGAGCACCTCACCCTATCTCCCCTCATTGCTCACAGGGCTGTTTCTCACCCTTTTCCCCTCAGCCCTGGCTGCCAGACAGTGCTTTCCCCTTTCTTAGCCAGGCTTTCCCCAAGGTGCCGCTATGGTGGCTGTGGGGCTCAGCCCTGCCCTGCGCTGTGTGAGTTGGAGACAGCTGGAACCAGCTGTGTGTGGCACACAGAGGCCCCTGCAGCCCTGATGCAGCCAGGGCCCACTTACCATGTAAACCAAATACAATTATGGAATATTTACCTCTAAAACATCACAGTTTACATGACACTTCCTTCCAGTTTTCTCATGCTTAATCCCAGAGGTACACAGACATTGTGTATAGTGTCTCAATAATACTAGTTTAGAATGAGGTGAACCTCCAAGGGCTAGTCCCTATTTAAAATGAAAACTGAAGGCGACATTTCTATTCCAGGAAGTAAACAATAACATACCTTTTTACTATTACAGCATCGTTTTAGCATCACAAGAAAGTATGCACATGCGTATTTGCATTTTAACAGGCTTGGGTATACGATATATGCAGTATAGATGTGTGCAAATACCAGATCAAGAAAAATACACAGCAGCACACTACCTGTACACTGCTAGAAAATAATAAATCATCCTCTCCCACTGTCATCAGGCATAAAACATACACCTACAGCTGTTCAAAATGGATAATAATTTTCTGCATTTTTAACTTCATTTTTAAAGACTTTTTTTCCTTCCTTTGCCTTTTTTCAGATTTGTACATAAATGTTCAAGCCTGCAACATCAGATTTGGGAAGCATTAACACACATTCACTCTGAACAAGTTATCACATGTTTGTATTTACTTGCTCTTTCTGATCCTTGAAAACTAACATAATGCTGTAATCCAGAGGGAGGAATCCTGCCTGTGAAGGATTATTCTCTGTTTGTTGATAACGCAATTCTGAATGATCCTGGAAGTTACAGAGAGTCTTCATCAAATTACTTATTTGGGCAATATTTGTATTTAATAAAATAGTCAGCCTTTCTTAACAAGAAGAACCTAATGAAGACTTTATGGACTGGGATGGCTGAACAGGAAAACACTTGTTCAACATTTCTATAATAGAGCAAAGTTTGGTTGGCAGTGATTCATGCGGTCATGCTATCATTCACACTATCTCAACAATTTGTTATCTATGTACTTACATTCCTTCCCTGAGTATATGAATAGGGCTCTAAAAATAGAAGTGCCTATAACAGTCAGTGACATTGTAAATGCATATGCAATTAAAACAGTTTTCATAACCGTATTTACCCTGTTCTCATTTTTTTCTTTTACATTTCTGCATCTGCTAATCTTGTAACAGCAAAACTCTCCCTGTGAATGCTGCCTGCTAGCCTGCTTTCTAATATCTAAACTTCAGTGTTTGCCTATCATTATCCATTGTCATTTTTCTTGATTTCCCAATTAGTCATGTTCTCTGGACAGTTTAATGCCTTGTTTTACCTACATCTACAACAACAAGAAAAAAACAACCCTGAAGTATGCTTCTAGTATCCAAAAGTATTTAACACTAGGGTTTTCTCAAGAAAGTATTTTCAGCCACCTTAGGTATCAGTGATTTCAATGAATGTAAGATATGGAATCAGAATACATGATAACCGATGCTCTCTTTCCAAATCTCAAAATTACCTCCAATATCTCTGACAGATGTCACCTCTAATTTACTAGTTACTTTAAAGTTTGCAAGACTGGATGTTATTGTCATGTAGCTACTTTATTACCTTAATTTCTCTGCAGTTATATAGTCTCTCATTGTATATTCTCTCTAATCCGTATTGTAAACCAAGATGAAGTTTTTGGTGGTTTTTTTTTTTGTCTGTTTGTATAATCCTTGGTATTGTGTACCTCTAAAGGTGGTTTTCCATTCCTGTGTGTCATCACAGTAAAAAAAATAAACTCATTTTTATACCTCTTGAACAAAAAATAACATTTCCCAGCAGTCAGCAATTTTCTGATGTTGATCTTGAAATTAACACAAATTCTGGGAATTTAATAACTTCACTGTCTTGTTGAAACATCAAAATGTGTTCTCATGCTTACTTGATATTCTCATCTGTTTAAGCAAAAATTACATTCACGTTACTTGTAGACCTTATAGGACTCAATACACTAAATGTGACCTTTTTTCCCTTAAAGTTACTTACCAAGGCACAGTGTAAAGTGTTAAGACATTTACTCTTCTTTTTTAGGCTCACTGATTTTCACAAGCCTAACAGTCCATTCACAATCAACATTACTCAAATATCATCTTCTACCAGTGTGGCACTAAGTTGTATTAGACCTTTTTTCATCAGATGGCTAATTAAATTTGAAGAATTGTTTGTGACAAATGTTTTCCCTGCACTCAAGGAAGACAGGACGGCAGTTCACAGGCCAGTCCTCACTGCTATCATACTCAAGGCTCTTCAGACATGGGCTGGAAGGATGCTACCAGTTGCAGTCATTTATGGAGGCCCTCCTTAAGTCACATAAGGGAAAAAAATCATCTCCATTATATTTCCCACAGTAAGAACATATCAGCTTTGTAATATGTGACTGAGAGCAGGGTGACATTTCTGTGGAAGTGCTTCGACTGCTCTCATGCTCTGGTGACAGAGCATCTGGTGTTCGTACTGTCTGATTTCTAAAGCAAGATGATGGTTGACCTGTGTGTAGCCTGTTCTGCTATAGCCAATGCTATATTCTTGCAGATAACTCTACTCCCCCATGTACATTTTCAAGCAGCTTGCTGAGGCAAGAAAAGTTGTGAAGCCCAGAGTCGCGAAGTATTTAGATAACATCCTTTTAATAAACTGGAAGGATTCTGATTGTGTAGGTACAGTTTAATTAAAATATATATCCTAGCTTTTCATTGAAACAAATACTGAGTAGCTGTTGAAAGAGTTGAAAATGGTGTTGAGGTATCTATTGAAGATAGGCCAGTATAGGTTGCACTCTTCCTGTTTCCTATGGCTTAAAATTCAGGATTAATTAGGGACTTCGTACAGAGTGACATCTCTATTGCCCCAAACCAGTTGTTAATAGCTAAACAATCCCAGTTGTTTTGGGGGTTTATTTCTATTTTATTGGTAGAACTCTTTTTTAAACAACAAAATAAAAGAACAAAACATTACCATTCTTTTGATTTGATCTAAGGGGTTTTTTGGTTGTTTGGTTTTCGGGGGTGCGTGTGTGGAGGGCAGGGGGGTTGTGTGTGTGTAATCAAAATATGTCATCTGTCCTCATTTGGAACTCTTTCTTTCTGTGTCATGAAATTCACCTACCAATCTTGAGATTGACTGAGACAAAAAATTTTAAATTAGTCTGAAAAAAATAATGATTTAAAAATATTAACAACTGGCTTTTCTGTGGAAAGATAATAAGGTTATCTACCAATTCATTTTCACCAGCTACATACTCAATATTAAGCAAGTTTATGTTCATACATTTTCAGCTTCATTGGCCTACAAGAATTTACATAATGATTGCTATAACAAAAGCACATGCTTCTGTAAGACTTTTTATAAAAGCTATATATATGGTTAATGTTACAAATGGTCCTATTCCAGAAGAAGTGATTTTTGCTTTAGTGTTGCAGTGCATTTATAAGCTGGAGTCAAATATTAAAGTTAAGGCTTTCAAAATTGTTAATATGCAGTACCACCCATCTAAGCTGTATGCTGATTAATTTTATGTATCATATACCAATAGAATATATCTGTAAGGAAATGCACTCAAAGGGAAGTTGATCTTCCAAACTTTAAAATTCAAGGTTAGGAACATTTCTTTAATTCATATCTTAGGTGCAGGAGCAAAGAAAAGTGACTAGCAAAATATGTTAGTATTATACATACAAGATTTTAACACCATCCTTCATCCAAGTACCACATTCTTCTCACTTTTTCAAGCTGCTGGCTTTCCTCTGCTGCAATAGATATGGTATTAGAATAGAAACAGTTAGTTACCTGGTGTTCTAAAATCAGGTTATGGTTTTCTCCTGTAAACTTATCTCACAGATTCCCATTCATATTGTACTAATAGTGTTTCTATTATTATTTTTCTACATTTTCTTTCTTTAGTTGCATTATAGTTAAAATATTTTATTATAACTCCCTAAATTATCAAGTTATATTTTTTCCATAGATACTTGCAATTTTTTAAAACCCTTTTGCTTGTTAGATCTCATCCTCCTAGCTACTGCTGTCCCTTGTGCCTCTGAACAGATCAGTTAAGTTGGTAGCCTTCTGGTTTGAAACTTGCCTATATCATAAAATTCATCTTTTTCATGTTCTTTTTCATGCTTCATGAAATGAGCTAGAAAGCAGCATTTAAAAAAAAGGAACTAGGTCATCTACATGAGATTTCTAAGGAAACACCTGCACATCTTTGAGCATTCAGGCTCTTTCTGAAGTCCCACCTGGACCACTGACTTTGTCATGCAGAAGATGCAGTTCAATAGCAGTGTTAGTGGCCTCTTTCAGAAGAAAAATATATTTAACAGAATATAAAAATATTGTCTTTTCAACACAAAAAATATTTAACAGAGGATTTATTTAGTAAATCAGGCTAAAAAATTTCAGACTAAAACCTACTTAGCCTGGATATCAAATTAAAATTAGCCTTATCCTTATTAAACATTGATCATCCTTTTCTATGTCTCTTCTCCCTTCAAAAATGCACTGCAAAGTTTTGGCTATACAAATGGAGAGGAAGTAGAAGTAAACATATTACAGAATCACAGAATCACAGAATCACAAGGTTGGAAAAGACCTTTAAGATCATCAAGTCCAACCATTCTCATCCTACTAAACCATATCCCTAAGTAGTTCATCTACCCTTTTCTTGAACATATCCAGGGAAGGTGACTCAACCCCCTCCCTGGGCAGCCTGTTCCAGGCCCTGACAACTCTTTCAGTAAAAAATTTTTTCTATCATCCAATCTAAACCTGCCCTGGCACAGCTTCATGCCATTCCCCCTTGTCCTATCTCCTGTCACCTGGCTGAAGAGACCATCACCTATCTCCCTATAACCTCCCTTCAGGTAATTGTAGGCGATGATAAGGTCTCCCCTCAGCCTCCTCTTCTCCAGGCTAAACAGCCCCAGCTCCCTCAGCCACTCCTCATAGGATTTGCCCTCCAGCCCCTTCAGCAGCCTGGTTGCCCTTCTCTGGACTCGCTCCAGGACCTCCATGTCCTTCTTGTGGTGAGGAGACCAGAACTGGACACAGCACTCGAGGTGTGGCCTCACCAATGCCGAGTACAGGGGCACAATCACCAACCTAGACCTACTGGCCACACTGTTTTTGATACAAGCCAAGATGCCATTGGCCTTCTTGGCTGCTTGGACACACTGTTGACTCATATTCAGTCTGCAGTCAACCAACACCCCCAGGTCCTTCTCTGCCTGACAGATCTCCAGACAGTCTCCCCCAAGCCTGTAGCACTGCATGGGGTTGTTATGTCCTATGTGTAGCACTTGGCCTTGTTCAACTTCATCCCATTGGTCTCAGCCCATAGGTCCAGTCTGTTCAGATCCCTCTGAAGAGCCTCCCTACCCTCATGCAGATCAACACTTCTTCCTAGTTTAGTGTCATCTGCAAACTTAGTGAGGGAGCATTCAATCCCTTCGTCGAGATTATTGATAAAGATGTTGAACAAGACTGGACCCAGGACTGAGCCCTGGGGGACGCCACTCATGACCGGCCTCCAGCTGGATTTTGTTCTATTTACCACCACCCTTTGGGCTCAGCCCTCCAGCCAGTTCTTAACCCAGCTGAGGGTCCACCTGTCCAGGCCAGTGGCAGCCAGTTTCTCAGTCAGAATGCTGTGAGAAACTGTGTCAAAGGCTTTACCAAAGTCCATGTAGATCACATCCACAGCCTTACCCTTGCAGGTCACCTTGTCATAGAAGGTGATCAGGTTACTTTGTAGATGGGCAACATGTTTGTTAACCTCCAGTCAACTGGGACCTCCCCGGTTGGCCAGGACTTCTAGGAAGTTCCATTACACAAAAAAATTAAAGTAAGGTTAATACCATTGCTGGTAGTATATCTTCTTTTAAGAATGATGTGATTAAATATTTGAAGACTATTGCTGTAACCTGATCATGTGTCTTCCACAGTTCCAAGTTATTCATAGAAGGGGATCAGGTTAGTTTGACAGGATCTACCTTTTGTAAACCCATGTTGACTAGGCCTGATACCCTGGCCATCATGCTTGTGTTGCATGATAGTTCCCAAGATGACCCTCTCCATGATCTTCCCTGGGACTGAGGTCAGACTGACAGGTCTGTAGTTCCCCGGATCCTCCTTCTGACCCTTCTTGTATATGGGTGTAACATCTGCCAGCCTCCAGTCGACTGGAACTTCCCCAGTCTGCCAGGATTGCTGATAGATGGTGGAAAGGGGTTTGGCAAGCACATCTGACAGCTCCCTCAGTACCCTTGGGTGAATCCCATCTGGCCCCATTGACTTGTGGGTATCTAACTGGCCAAGTAGGTCGCTAATCATTTCCTCCTGAACCATGGGAACTATTTTATTCTTCCCCTCCCTGTCAGCCAGTTCCAGAGGATGAGTACTCACAGAATATCCTTCTTTACTGTTAAAGACTGAGGCAAAGAAGGAATTAAGGACCTCAGCCTTGTCCTCATCCCTTGTCACTAATGTGCCATCAGCATCCAATAAGGGCTGGAGATTCTCCTTGACCCTCCTTTTACTATTAATATACCTATAGAAGAACATTTTATTAGCTTTTATAGAACTGGCCAGCCTGAGTTCCAGATCAGCTTTAGCCCTTCTGACTTTCTCCCTACATGATCTCACTAATTTCCTATAATCATCCCAAGACACCTGCCCCTTCTTCCAAAGCTCATATTTTTCCTTCTTTTCCCGTATATCAGCCTGGATCTCTCTACTCAGCCAGGCTGGCTTCCTAGCTCGCCGACCCCTCTTCTGTCCAACTGGGACAGCCTGTTCTTGTGCCGCCAAGATTACCTTCTTGAGGAGCAACCAACCCTCTTGGGCTCCTTTGCCCTCAAGGGCTGCCTCCCATGGAATCTTATCGAGCAGCTTTCTGAACAGTCCAAAGTCAGCCCTACGGAAGTCTAAGGTGCTAGTTCTGCTGTCTCCCTTCCTTACTTCTCCCAGGACTAAGAATTCTATCAGCTCATGATCACTATGCCCCAGGCGTCCTCCAACCTTCACATCCCCCACCAGGTCTTCTCTATTGACAAGCAACAAGTCCAGCAGGGCACCTTCCTTTGTGGGTTCATTTACCAGCTGGGTCAGGAAGTTGTCTTTCAAACCCTCCAGGAACCTGCTAGACTGTTTCCTCCCTGCTGTACTGTACCTCCAGGATACATCCAGTAAGTTGAAGTCCCCAGTAAGGACGAGGGCTGGTGATCGTGAGACTTCTCCCAGTTGTTTAAAAAACAACTCATCAGCTTCCTCCTCTTGGTCAGGTGGTCTATAGCAGACTCCCATCACTATATCTCACTAATTTTATTCTCCTCTGATAAACAAAGCTGGCCCGTACGGGGATCGAACCCGTGACCTTGGCGTTATTAGCACCACGCTCTAACCAACTGAGCTAACCGGCCACAGTGTGCAATATTACTTGTTATTACAAACAACGTTATTTGTTATTACAAATAACATTTCATGCTATTGAAGCTTATCTGGTCTTCATGGCAAAGATAACCACCTAGAATATTATGATTTCTTTAAAATCTTCATGCATATGCCAAAGTTTTTCAAACTTGATTAATAGAATGTAATTCTAGGGAACAAAAGCACCCACCCTAAACTGAAGACCTCACAAAGTTGAGCAAACAATAATATAATGACTGAGTCATTGCTTCATGCAATCATTCCTTCCACTCAGGATATTCTATGATTCTATGATATACTGATTATTCACCGTCAAATGAATTGTTGCGTGCAAAGCTGTCTTCAACTGTTATTGAACACCTCTCTATTTCTGCCATGGAACAGATTTCTGTACATTGAACTATAAAAGTCATATAAGTGGATAATAACTTTTACCACACATATACTGGAAATTCCCTTATGTTAGGACAAATCCCACCCCCCCACAAAACAAAACAAAACAAAACCAAAAAAAAAGAGAAAACATCTTTTTTCTGTATTTTTAAGTAAGCATGGAAATTAAACTGTAAAAATATGTAGGTGACTGAAGTGCTATCAGTGAGTAATATTCCTAAATATGGTCTAAAATATTTAACTGTCAGAGGTAGTAATTTATAAAGTAAGACTGTAGACATTTTCCTGATAGATCTGAGGGGCATGTTAATGGAGCACAATGAAGACGGATAGCTCCATTCTAATACCATCAAGCAGACAGCCTCCTCATGAAATGCATCTCTGCCAGTGCCCATCAATCTCGCCATGATGTCTGCTTAGATTAGACACAGAAAAAGTACTCCTGTGAATCTTTAAAAGGCTATTTCTGTCTTTTGTGAAGTTGTTTAACTTTTTTTTCATTTTATGGGTTTGTCTGACTTCTAATGCACACAGGAGCCTATAGACCTACCCCTACAAAATCCCATGAAAACAGTTGTTAGAGAAACATAAATTATATTTTTACTGGTTTAACCACTTGGGCTTGTCCTGCTTCACACTAAGTACTATTTTATTGGGTTTGAATCAGTTGTGTAAATATATTAAGTGTAATTTACATATCTGATAAATTTTAGATATAAATATGCAAAGTTAAACTTTACACACCACAACTAATTTTTTGAAAGCTTTGGAAATCTAATATTTATGTGTTTGTGAGCAAACACAAAACCCAGATTATTCACCCAGGTGTTACAGTCTTCCTTTAAAAGAAAAGAATTGTTACTAGAAAAGCTTATAGTTTGATTATTTAACTTTTATGCTGAAAGTAAAAACTATAAGAAAATTGTTGTCGTTCTCTGTTCATTACAATGCTCAGTGGCAACATAATACAAAATATGGCTGTTTGAATTTTCTTACAGTGATTTGTTTTCAGTCTCACTAAACCTATAGTTGCATAAAGAGAAAATAAACAATGTCAAAGATCAAGCCCTTAGGTTTGTAAGCAAGAACACACATCATCTATTATTAAAGACATCATCATCAAGATACAGGATGTTGGAGAGGTGTTGAAGTACTAACCAATGCTTTAAGGTCAGAAAATAAATGCTTTCAAGGTAAATTAAATTTAAGATGGCCATGTTCCTCTCACTGATTGAGTTTAAAATTTGGAAAAGCTTAAAACGTGGAGTTTTTATAAATAAACTCTGCTTTGTGAGATGTTATTAAAATACTTTCCTTTTCAGTGATTCCTCCTGTTTTTTTAGCAGTGGAAGTTCCTTGAGTTGCTTGCAGAGAGCTAAATCCAGTGATCCTACTTGGAATGTGTAACATAAACTAAGTTGAACTCAGCACTGTGGTGAAAATTGCCATTAACATGATGGGTTCAAAGTCAGAAAAATAAGTTGGTTCATGTAATTCATAAAAGAGAGAAATGTCAGATTCTAGGAGTTATAAAGCAGGTTCAGGGATTTTAGCATAATTTGGCTAAAATACTATTTTGGATTTATTTTTAAATATGTAGTTCTTTAAATATTTTTAAACTATGTAATTCTTCCTTCTAGTGTCTTTCAGCTAAGCCACTTCCAACTTCAGGCATATCCACAAAATAAGTGAAGCTTTCCCTGGACACATCTATCAATGTCATGGGAAAGGAGATATAATAGCAAATTTTTGTGCCAGGACTAACCTACAGTTTTATCAACAGGGAAGAATACTGCTCACTGGCAAAAAATTTCCTTTGAGTGTTACAGGTCAATTTTTTTTCACTGTTGACAAAGGAATTTCTATCAAATAAAGTTCCAGGACAGTAAGTGAGCATGACTTGCTCCTGGTTATGTTATCAAATAATCTATATTTACACAATCAGTTTAAACCCTCAAGGTCTTACAAATAGTATAATTTATTTTGCTTTTGAATTATAAACCTATCTAATCTTCTTAAATCAGGAGATGATAATCCAAGCTTAGACTCTTAAAAAATGCTGGAGACTATGGCCCCAGTCCAAATTTTGTTACTGCATGCTTTAGAGTTTAAGATAAATTAACATATCTTGAGCTATACTGCATCATATTGAATTCACAGTGGTCATCTGAACTTCAGCTAAATAGCTACTGCTTTTTTAATTTATACAATGACTTTAAGTGCTGGTAGAAAACTCCCTTTCTCTGAAAAGCATTGAGAATAAGTGTCCTGGTTTCAGCTATGATGGAGTTAAACTTTTTTTTTTAGCAGTGAATGGAATGCCATGTTTGGGTGTTAGCATGAGAATAGTGCTGATAGCACCCTGATGTTTCCGATTTGTTGCCGGGCAATCAAGTACCTTTCTCAGCTCTGCATACTTCCTTACTAGTGAGAAAGGAGGGGACGCAGCCAGGACAGGTGATCCGAATTGGCCAAAGAGGATATTCCATACCAGTTACGTCATGTTCGGTATAAGGGGGGACTGGGGGGAAGAGGGGGAGACAACGCCAGGACGTGCAGTTTCTGGGGCGGTCGGGTTGTCCGGGACGGGCTCTAAGCTGTGCGGCCTGAGTTGTGTGGTTTGGTGAGAAATTGCATTGTGTATCACCAGTTTCATCTGTTTTGTGCTTTAAACTTATGTTATTGTTATACCTAGTTTTCTGTTATTGTTTAGTAAACTATCCTTATCCCAACCTGCGTGGTTCTGGTTTCTAGGTTGTGGTTTCTTTTCCTCCTTTCTTCCTTCCCTTTTCCCCTTCCCCCAACTTTCCCTCCCCCTTCCTTTTAAAAGTACAAGCGACTGTGTGGGGTGCGGCCCTTGGCCGGGGCAAAACCACGACAGTTATTTTGGCGCCCAACGTGGGGCACGAACGGTTGGGATAACGGTAGATCTGACCCTAACTATCGCAATTAAGATAAGCACTGTTGTTTAAGCAATCTCTGGTCACGATGTTGTGGTATTTATTTACAAGGCTGTGGCAGCAAAACCACCGCATGCTGTATACAATCCTGGCAGGATTCTTTACTCTCTCAGGTCTGTGGCTCCCGTATTTGTTCCCATACTTCATTATAGTGTATTTTATGATATCGGTCTATGATACAATAATATCGATGATCATGAGCTTAAGCTGGTACCTGTATGAGGTTTTGCTGTCCTGTCCATTCTTTGGACAGGGAGGGGTTAATAACAGCAGCCGGTATGGTGGGGGCACTGCTTTCTTTTCCTTTGGGCTAAATACAACAGCTCTTAGGGCAGTTTTTGAAAATCTTCAATATCTCTGGGATATTCAAACTAGCATTTTGCTATTGGTAGGTTTGGTGCAGATGGTTCAGTTTTTGTTATATATCAAGCATAGGTTTATGAATACCACTGAAGAGCTTTCTCCGAGACAGAATAATCACGAGTGGCAGGGCATGTGGCAAAGTATGGGCAAGTACCTAGGTACTTTCTCACGCCCGATGGTTTGGAATTTCACTCCTGAACAGCTACAAGACCCCGATCAAGTGACTGCATACCTAAGGAAAAATTGCTGTAGGTTTCCCAGAGACGGACACCTTACTGCACTGTGCTGGGCTCTGGCCACTATTTATCAAACACTGCTTGATAGCAGGCAGCACTGTCAGCACTGTCAGCACTGTCAGGGAGAAGGGAAAGGAAACAGACTGGCAGATACTATAGCTGCTGCAACCACTGGGGCTGACACTGCAGCTACTGCAACCCCTGTGACCGACACTGCAGCTACTGTAATCTCTACAGCAGACACTGCAGATGATCTGAAAAACCAACCCACACCAGTGTCTGTTGCTCCCGTACAAAAGAGGAAAGGCACAAAGAAATCAGTTCGTATAGTGACGGATAAGGATGATGATCAACCGGGATCATCTCGAGGATATCAGGATGAGGCAGAACCAGAGATTGTTACCCGATCCCTGACTCTGAGTGAGCTGCGTGAGGTTCGAAAAGATTTCACTCGCCACCCAAGTGAGCACATTATCACTTGGTTGCTCCGATGTTGGGATCACGGGGCCAGTAGTTTGGAATTAGAAGGCAGAGAGGCCAAGCAGTTGGGATCCCTAGCTAGAGAAGGAGGAATTGACAAAGCAATTGGGAGGAGGCCGGAAATCCTCAGCCTCTGGAGGCGACTACTGTCAAGTGTGAAGGAAAGATATCCCATAAAGGAATATATTACATGCCAGACACCTAAGTGTAACAGCATAGAGACATCTGTCCAGCACCTGAGAGAATTAGCTGTACGGGAGATAATTTATTATGATCTGGACAATTCACGGCTTCCCTCTGATCCCGATGAAGTCCTATGCACTCCAGATATGTGGCGTAAGGTTGTACGAAGTGCACCAGCAGGGTATACCAATTCACTGGCAGCAATTGACTGGAATGATACGAATCCGCCAACCGTAAATGAGGTGGCGTGCCGACTCCGGAAATACCAAGACAATGTTTCCCTCTCCGTCATTGCAGCAGTAGAGAAACTGGTTCAACGACTTGACAACAATGTGTCCAACTCCCAACCCGTATGGAGCAATGTTGCAGCTACTGGGAGAAAGCGTCCATCGTTCCAAGAGGGAGAATACACACCACGACGTACATTGTGGTTTTACCTGCTTGATCATGGAGAGGACATGAGGAAATGGGATATGCAGCCCACCTCAGCCCTTCGAGCACGAGTAAATGAGCTGCGGGGTAAAACATTCGCACAACGAGATTCTGCCAGGAAGAAGGCTGCACCAGTTTCTACTGGGCAGTTCCCTAGACCAACTGGAAGGCCTACCTATATGTCTGATGTGCCTGATCCTTTTGAAGGGACCTCTAAGTGCTTTATGCAACCAGTGGAAAACAAATATGATCAGCAGCAATAGAGGGGCCCTGCCTCCATCCAGGTGGAGGAGAGGGACAATCGGGTTTATTGGACTGTGTGGATCTGATGGCCTGGCACGTCAGACCCACAAGAGTACAAAGCTCTGGTGGATACTGGTGCCCAGTGTACTCTAATGCCATCGAATCATGAAGGGGTAGAACCTGTTTGTATTTCTGGAGTGACAGGGGGATCCCAACAACTAACTGTGCTAGAGGCTGAGGTGAGCCTAACTGGGAAGGACTGGGAAAAACACCCCATTGTGACTGGTCCAGAAGCTCCGTGCATTTTAGGTATAGATTATCTACGTAGAGGGTATTTTAAAGACCCAAAAGGGTACCGATGGGCTTTTGGAATAGCTGCTTTGGAAACAGAAGAAATTGAACAATTGTGTGCCTTGCCTGGACTCTCGGAGGATTCTGCTGTTGTGGGGTTGTTGAAGGGTGAAGAACAGCAAGTGCCAGTTGCTACGACGACGGTGCACAGACGACAATACCGTACTAACCGAGATTCCCTGATTCCCATCCATAAGCTGATTCGTCAACTGGAGGATCAGGGAGTGATCAGCCGAACCCACTCACCCTTTAATAGTCCCATATGGCCAGTGAGGAAGTCCAATGGAGAGTGGAGGCTGACAGTAGATTATCGTGGCCTAAATGAAGTCACTCCAGGTATGAGTGCTGCTGTGCCAGACATGTTAGAGCTCCAGTATGAATTGGAATCGAAGGCAGCCAAGTGGTACGCCACAATCGACATTGCGAATGCTTTCTTCTCGATCCCACTGGCGCCAGAGTGCAGGCCACAGTTTGCTTTCACTTGGAGAGGCATCCAATACACGTGGAATCGTCTGCCCCAGGGGTGGAAACATAGCCCCACCATCTGCCATGGACTAATCCAGAATACACTGGAAAAGGGTGAAGCACCAGAGCACCTGCAGTATATTGATGACATCATTGTATGGGGCAACACAGCAGAGGAAGTTTTTGAAAAAGGAAACAGGGTAATTAAAATCCTTTTAGAAGCCGGTTTTGCTATAAAACGAAGTAAAGTCAAGGGGCCTACGCGAGAAATCCAGTTTTTAGGAATAAAATGGCAGGATGGGCGTCGTCAGATCCCAATGGACATTATTAATAAAATAGCAGCTATGTCTCCACCAAGCAACAAAAAGGAAACACAAGCTTTCTTAGGTGTTATAGGTTTTTGGCGACTGCATGTCCCAAACTACAGTCTCATTGTGAGCCCACTCTACCATGTAACTCGAAAGAAGAATGATTTCCAATGGGGCCCTGAGCAACAGCAAGCCTTTGAGCAGATCAAACGCGAGATAGTCCATGCAGTGGCCCTTGGGCCTGTCCGGACAGGGACAGATATTAAAAATGTGCTCTACACTGCAGCTGGGGAGAACGGCCCGACCTGGAGTCTCTGGCAGAAAGGACAAGGGGAGACTCGAGGTCGACCGCTGGGGTTTTGGAGTCGGGCCTACAAAGGATCTGAGGCCAATTATACTCCAACAGAAAAGGAAATACTGGCCGCCTATGAAGGGGTTCGAGCCGCCTCAGAAGTGATTGGAACTGAAGCCCAGCTCCTCCTGGCACCCCGACTGCCGGTGCTGGGCTGGATGTTCAAAGGGAAGGTTCCTTCTACACACCATGCCACTGATGCTACGTGGAGCAAGTGGGTTGCACTAATTACACAGCGGGCTCGAATAGGAAACCCCAATCGCCCAGGAATCGTGGAGGTGATCACAGACTGGCCAGAAGGCAAAGATTTTGGGATGTCACCAGAGGATGAGGAGGTAACACGCGCTGAAGAAGCCCCACCCTACAACGAACTGCCAGAGAATGAGAAGCGATATGCCCTGTTCACTGATGGGTCTTGTCGCATTGTGGGTAAGCATCGGAGATGGAAAGCCGCTGTATGGAATCCTATAAGAAGAGTAGCAGAAGCCACTGAAGGAAAAGGTGAATCAAGCCAGTTCGCTGAGGTGAAGGCCATCCAGTTAGCCCTGGACATTGCTGAGAGAGAAAAGTGGCCAAGGCTCTACCTTTATACTGATTCATGGATGGTGGCGAATGCCCTGTGGGGGTGGTTGCAGCAGTGGAAAAAGAACAGCTGGCAGCGTAGAGGCAAACCTATATGGGCTGATGACTTATGGCAAGATATCTCTGCTCGGTTAGAGAAACTTGTTGTAAAGGTACGTCATGTCGACGCCCATGTACCTAAGAGTCGGGCCATGGAGGAACATGAAAACAACCATCAGGTAGATAAGGCTGCTAGGATTAAAGTGGCTCAGGTAGATCTAGACTGGCAACGTAAGGGTGAATTATTCATGGCTCGATGGGCCCATGATACCTCGGGTCATCAAGGGAGAGATGCAACATATAGATGGGCTCGGGATCGAGGGGTGGACTTGACCATGGACGCCATCGCACAAGTTGTCCACGAATGTGAGACATGTGCTGCAATCAAGCAAGCTAAGCGGTTAAAGCCCCTTTGGTATGGAGGACGGTGGATGAAATATAAATATGGGGAGGCTTGGCAGATTGATTACATCACCCTCCCACAAACCCGCCATGGCAAACGTTATGTGCTTACAATGGTGGAGGCAACTACCGGCTGGCTAGAAACATATCCCGTACCCCATGCCACTGCTCGAAATACAATTCTGGGCCTTGAAAGGCAAGTCCTCTGGCGACATGGTACTCCAGAAAGAATCGAGTCAGACAATGGGACTCACTTCCGAAACACTCTTATAGACACCTGGGCCAAAGAGCATGGCATTGAGTGGGTGTACCACATTCCTTATCATGCACCGGCCTCTGGGAAAATTGAACGATATAATGGACTTTTAAAAACTACACTGAAAGCAATGTGTGGTGGGACATTCAAGCATTGGGATACACATTTGGCCAAAGCCACGTGGTTAGTTAACTCTAGGGGATCTACCAATCGGGCTGGCCCTGCCCAGGCAAAATTTCCACGTGCTGTAGAGGGAGACAGAGTCCCAGTAGTGCATATGAAGAGTGTATTGGGAAAGAGAGTTTGGGTCATCCCTGCTTCAGGCAAAGGTAAACCCATGTCTGGAATTGTTTTTGCTCAAGGACCTGGCTGTACTTGGTGGGTAATGCAGAGGGATGGAGAAGTTCGATGTGTACCTCAAGGGGATTTAATTTTGGGTGAGAATAGCCAATATAATTAATGAAGTAGAAATTGTAATAATTGCCAAATAACCCATTATTGTATATTTCATTATTGTTATGATTGCTGTATGTTGTACCATAGCATTATAGCTGGAGTCATACAAGTTAATGAAGAATGAGTGCCATGATGATGGAACTAAAGCCTGGCCTCTCAAGAACTTTTTTCTCCCTTTGAAAATAAACTCTGACCCACAGACTATGAGCATGGACCATGCCAGGTGTATCAGTCAAGAGCCTGAGATGCAGCATGCAACGAGCCAATGGAACATACAACTATCCTGAGAAACTGTTACGACAAATGGAGCCTGAAAATCATGAACTAAATGAACTCAACAACTTCAGAGGGATGATTCACAGACTGAGGGAATAAGATCTGTATGCACGTATGTGTGCATACATGTGTACATACATATATGGGTGTGTGAAACACGAAACTGGTTGTACCCAAAGAAAATTGTTGGATCTGGTCATGACGTAAATGGTATGGAATAAGGGGTGGATAATGTCCTGGTTTCAGCTATGATGGAGTTAAACTTTTTTTTTTAGCAGTGAATGGAATGCCATGTTTGGGTGTTAGCATGAGAATAGTGCTGATAGCACCCTGATGTTTCCGATTTGTTGCCGGGCAATCAAGTACCTTTCTCAGCTCTGCATACTTCCTTACTAGTGAGAAAGGAGGGGACGCAGCCAGGACAGGTGATCCGAATTGGCCAAAGAGGATATTCCATACCAGTTACGTCATGTTCGGTATAAGGGGGGACTGGGGGGAAGAGGGGGAGACAACGCCAGGACGTGCAGTTTCTGGGGCGGTCGGGTTGTCCGGGACGGGCTCTAAGCTGTGCGGCCTGAGTTGTGTGGTTTGGTGAGAAATTGCATTGTGTATCACCAGTTTCATCTGTTTTGTGCTTTAAACTTATGTTATTGTTATACCTAGTTTTCTGTTATTGTTTAGTAAACTATCCTTATCCCAACCTGCGTGGTTCTGGTTTCTAGGTTGTGGTTTCTTTTCCTCCTTTCTTCCTTCCCTTTTCCCCTTCCCCCAACTTTCCCTCCCCCTTCCTTTTAAAAGTACAAGCGACTGTGTGGGGTGCGGCCCTTGGCCGGGGCAAAACCACGACAATAAGGTTGTCCATTCCTCAGAGAAAGGCCACGCAACCATATGCAGCAGAAAATCTTTGATATTTAATTGCCATGGTCTGCAACAAAGTTGCACACCATATTTAATTTCTTTTGCCTTGAAAAGCCATCAGGAAGACATATCAGCAATCAATTATGGATATAGGAAGGCAGGAAATATTGCCTGTTATCTGGACAGAGTTAACATATATAACGGACCTGTATTTGTGATGATTGATTCTGTGTCAAATTCAGAGTTTGAATTTCAAAAGTACTATTGTATTTTTGATCTGATCTTATGTTACACATGACAGAGTTCTAGATGTATGTATTTGTAACATGATCTGAGTTAATGCAATAAGCCTGTTGACCACTTCAGTGTGTGTGATGCAGTGTATAATGACTTCCTCCCCTCCCTCCATTTTACTTCAGCTTAAGTCTAACTGATGGTGAATGTCATTTCAGCCTGAAAGCCCTGCATATACCTCCAGAATGTGGTGAGATGACATCTGTGGTGGTGTGATTATTGTAAGAAGAAGCACAGTAATGATGAGTGGTCGTGAAATAAAAAAAAGATTAATGACATAAGTTCCCAGACAGAATGAGGTCTCCTCAAGGAAAACCAAAGCAAGGAAGAGGGGGAAAAGCAACACTGTAGGAATCTGAAAACATCACCATGCCATAGGTACCAAGAGAAATGCTTTCTGCAGAGACAGGAGTCTGGTTAGCTTTGCTGAATGGTAGCCTGCCTGTAACATTACCAAGTATGCATCTTGTTCACGGTAACACTAAAGCCAGAACAGCTGAATAGCTATCATATTTTACTTGAACATTTTAATAGTAATTCTAAGAGAAGACAGAATAATAAAAAAAATTGCCAATGTAAAAGTAACTAAGTTTATTCAGCCAACACTGCCACAATCCATTTTCACACTATGTATTGCAAAAGTACTGCTGGGTAAGGTAATATAACCTTCAGCACAGAAGAATGAAGACTAGGGTTATTTTATTTCATTTTATTTTATTTTATTTTATTTTATTTTTAGAAATGCAAAAAAAATCCTCTAATAGCATGATATTTAATCACGTTTAAAATTAAGTTAGTGAGCAGAAAGAGTAATCAACTGGATGCTGGAATGTTTTATCCAGGGAAGGATAACATCCATATATGGAAAAAGAGGGAATATGAATTAAAACAGGGAATCTACATGATTGATATTGCAGAGGATTAATATTAGGTGATCTCATTGCACCTCATAATCACACAGTCCTTCAGGTAGTGTAGCAATTCTACTTTCTGTGATCTTCTCAGGTTTCAGCATGTTTTCTAAATATCCATCTCAGCATACTAATCACCATGCTGAGATTTTTAAAGGTTAGTACTTCTGCTTTGACAGGAATATTTAAGTCTCTCAAGTACTTACTGAACTAGATTTAATCTGAAATTGATTTTTTGAAACATTTTTTGGGAAACTGCTTATCAAGATTTTTTTTCATGCTAGAGTCAATCAAACATTGTTACCTACTTCACAGAGAACTAATCCAAAATCCCAGAAGTTGCTGCAGAAAAGAAAATGGTCTTCTGGTCATCGTTTATTTTCTCTTTGTTTATGTCCATGTGTGAATAGTCAGCAAATATTTCCAGTAACTGAGATTTAATAAGTTTATTTGCCAAATTAATGTTTATTTCCTCTTTATGAATATAAGAGAATTCTGATCTAAAGGAAAAACCAAAGAGATTTCCCCAGTCCCTCCTGCTATATGTCAGTCACACAGATGTGTGTGGTGTTGTGTGATATGGGAGGTTCATTATGAGCCAGTGGAAGTCTCCAGTTGTGCATTACATTGTGTTTTGGAAATAAAAAATCCCTAAGTTTTAAGATCCTTATCTTTCATTTTGAAACAGAAAGTGCTTTTTTCTCACTGGAATAAAAAATCTGCCCTGAAGAACAAGAAGTCCTTGTAGGACAGAATGACCCCTTGTTTCCAGAGCTTGTATTTGCATTTCTTTTCCGTCAGTTTGACCAGCAGGTCCTTGTCTAGCTTTGTCTTTCTGTGCAGGAGGGGCAGGAGACCACCATGGCTAGGCAAGGACCTGTAATCACCCCCCACTGTAAGGGCAGAGCAAGTCCGAGACCGCCTCATGAGACTGAATGTCTACAAGTCTATGGGGCCGGATGACATGCATCCCAGGGTACTGAAGGAGCTGTTTGATGTGGTTGCTGAGCCGCTCTCCATCATATTTGAAAAGTCGTGGCTGTCAGGAGAGGTCCCTGGGGACTAGAAAAAAGGTCATGTCACTCCCATTTATAAGAAAGGGAGCAAGAAAGACCCAGGGAATTACAGGCCGGTGAGCCTCACCTCTGTGCCTGGGAATATCATGGAACAGATGTCCTGGATGACATGTTGGAGCATATGAGGGATGAGCATGTGATCCGGGACAGCCAGCAAGGCTTCACCAAGGGAAGGTCGTGCCTTACCAATCTGGTGACCTTCTATGGTGAAGTGACAGCATCGGTAGATAAAGGGAAGGCAACCGATGTCATCTACCTGGACTTGTGCAAGGCCTTTGACACAGTTCCCCATCACATCCTTATCTCTAAATTGGAGAGATGTGGATTTGACGGGTGAACCATCCAGTGGATAAGAAACTGGTTGACAGAACATAGACAAAGGGTGGTGGTCAATGGGTCTACGTCCAGGTGGAGGCCGGTGACAAGCGGTGTCCCCCAGGGGTCTTTCTTGGGACCGGTTCTCTTTAACATCTTTATCAATGACATCGATGATTGAATTGTGTGCACCCTCAGCAAGTTTGCGGATGACACCAAGCTGAGTGGTGTGGTTGACACAACAGAAGGAAAGGAAGCCATCCAGAGGGATCTTGACAGGCTGGAAAGGTGGGCCTGGGTGAACCTGTGTAAGGTGTTACACTTGGGCCGGAAGAATCCCAGACATAGATACAGACTGGGAGAAGAGCTTCTTGAGAGTAGCCCTGCTGAGAAGGACCTGGGTGTCATGGTAGATGAGAAACTTAACATGAGCCAGCAGTGTGCTCTTGCAGATCGGAAGGCCAGTGGTATCCTAGGCTCTGTTGGAAGAGAGGCGGCCAGCAGGGACAGGGAGGTGATTGTCCCTCTCTACTCTGCCCTCGTGAGGCCCCATCTGTAGTACCGTGTCCAGATCTGGGGCCCCCAATACAAGAAGGATGTGGAACTGTTGGAGAGGGTCCAGAGGAGGCCACAAAGATGGTTAGAGGCCTGGAGCACCTGCCCTACGAAGAGAGGCTGAGGGAGCTGGGCTTGTTCAGTCTGGAGAAGAGAAGGCTGCGGGGGGACCTCATTGCAGCCTTCCAGTACCTGAAGGAAGCATACAAACAGGAGGGGAATCAAATTTTAAAAAGGGTATACAAAGGCAGGACAAGGGGGAATGGATTAAAACTAAAGGAAGGAAGGTTTTAATTGGATATTAGGGGGAAGTTTTTTACAGAAAGAGTGGTGAGGTGCTGGAACAGGCTGCCCAGAGAGGTGGTGGATGCCCTGTCCCTGGAGGTGTTCAAAGCCAGGTTGGACGGGGCCCTGGGCAACCTAGTGTAGACCCAGGCCTTGAGGTTGGTAGCCCTGCCTGTGGCAGGGGGGTTGGAGCTCTATGATCCTTGGGGTCTCTTTCAATCCCTGCCACTCTATGATTCTATGAACCAAAGGTATCGTCAATTTCCATTGGTGGAACAAAGTCTGACAAACAATTTGTTTCTGGATTGAGACTTTTGTCTTCAAATTGTATACAATAAATAGTGACACTATTCTTTATGTGAGTAAAATCAGCCAGCACTTACACTGTACAATGGAGCACTTCTCTCTTGCTGATATCAAAGCATTTTACAGAGATATTTTAATTGTGAATGTCTGTGTACAATCTCTGAGGCAGGTGCATCCCACAATTCTCATCTCCTCTTTAGACAATTGAGGGTATTATTGAAGTATAATGGTGTCCTGGGTTCAGCTAGGATAGGGATAATTAATGTTTGAAGGGGATACAGCCAGGACAGGTGACACAAACTAGCCCAAGGCGGTATTGCGTACTATGACATCATACTCAGTATTAAAGTAATTAATTATGATGTGGTGAAGCAGTATAGACTCCACGCTTTTCCTAACTTCTTTATGACTCTATTACATGGGGTTTCCAAAGTGGCAAGTACATAAAGTTTGGCTACACTGGATGTCACTATGCTAGGCATAGTGAAATATGGAGTGAGATGCCTTTTTCCACTACATGACAGATGAATAACAGTTACAGGTGGGTCAGGATAACTCCAGCAGGATAGTGGTAACAGAGAAAAGTGTGATCTCATTGAGACAGCAATTACACTACATTGCATGCCAACAGCTTTCAGATACAGTGGGGCTGTCTGTTAGAGAACTCTCCTGAGAAACAGGGAGAAGTAGAATATGATGGGGTAGAGCACAGGCAGGGGGAATAATGAAAATGAAGTCACCTCATGGTTCAGCCCCAGGCAGTGGCTGAGCACCATGCACTGCTCACTCATCCCTCCCTCCAGAGGAGAAACAGAGAGAGCCCTGTGGGTTAGGATAGATTTAATTCTATCAGGGCTTCACCTTTCCTAACCTGATCCCTGGACAGCTTATCAGGATTAATCTCAGGTCACCTGTCCCTTCTTCCACTACCTGTAGGCCTTGTTTTTGTGCCTAAGTTTGTCCAAGAGCTCCCTGTTCATCCAGGCAGGCCTCTGGGCATTTTTGCCTTACTTCCTCTTTGTTGGGATGCTCCGCTCCTGAGCTTGGAGGAGATGATCTTTGAATACCAGCCAGCTCTCTTGGGCTCCTCTTCCCTCCAGGGCTTTGTCCTATGGTACTCTACCAAGCAGATCCTTGAAGAGGTCAAAGTCCGGTCTCCTGAATTTCAGGGTAGCAAGCTTGCTATGCACCGTCCTCACTGCCCTGAGGATCTTGAATGCTACCATTTCATTGCTGTTGCATCCAAGGCTGCCTTTGAGCATTACATCCCCTACCAGTCCCTCCTTGGAGGTGAGAACAAGGTCCAGCATGGCATTTCTCGGGTCCAGCATGACACTCCTCATTGGATCTTCTATTACTTGGAGGAGGAAGATGTCATCAGTGCATTCCAGGAATTTTCTGGATTGCTTGTGCCCTTGTGTGTTTTCTCTCCAACAGATATTGGAGTGGTTGAAGTCCCGTGTGAGGACCTGACCTTGTGAATGTGAGGCTTTTCCTATCTGTCTATAAAGGGTCTTATCTGCTCTTTCTTCCTGGTTGATTGGTGAATAGCAGATCCCCACTATAGTGTGCCCTGTCCTTGCCCTCCCATTAATCCTGGCCTATAAATTCTCAGTCACTTCCTCATCAATCCCCAGGCAGAGGTCCATGGACACCAGGTGGTCATTGTCATAGAAAGTGACACCCCCTCCTCATCCTCCCCAACTTTTCTTCCTAAAGAGCCTGCATCCTTCCATCCCAACACTCCCATCCCAACATTTCTCCCTGATGGCAATAATAGCTCTGCAGTTGTGCACATGTCTCTGAGTCCTTTAATTTTGGTTTGCATAGAGGCATTTCAGTAGGGCCCCTGATGAAGCTGAATGACTGGCTGGAGTCTTTGGAATTACTTTGATGTACTGTACCAGTGTTTCCTTGTTGGTTCCTATCACATCAGGATCATGTGGTTTTACCCAGGTTAAACCAATCCTGACCAATTTGACTGCTTTCTGTGGTATAAAGATTGGATCTGTGGATGAGGAGAGATTCCATCAATGTTATTGACTGTGATTTTTAGAAGGCTTTTGACACTATCTCCTGAGATATTCTTGTATGAAGTTAAGACATTGCAGTCTCGATGTAGAAACTAGATGGGTAAAAAACTGATTGGACAGTAAGTAGTCAGTGGGTCATACTCTACTCTAAGCCAGCAATAAGTGCAGTATTGAAGCAGTATAATATGGCACCTGTCATGCTTAAAATCGTTATCTGGAAAAGGTGAGAAGATTGGGTGCTTGCCAAATTTGCATAAGTTGAAAAATAAGGATTCAGGCTGGACATAAGTAAAATACTTTTTCTCTATGAGTACAGTCAAGCAGTGGAGTAGGTTGCCTAGTGAGGTTGTGCAATACTTGGTTTTCAAGACCTGAGAGGATAAAACCCTGTGGAACCTGGCCAGATCCCAGAGCTGATCCTTTTTTGAGCAGGAGTTTTGACTGCACATCAAGCTCTCTTCCAACCTGAATTATTTTATGATAACTTATAAACATTTAAATGGTATCTGGAGAAAATGTTACCACATACTTAATTGTAAATCTGTCCACATTAGTAAGCAATTTCACATTGATTTTAATGGACTTCAAAATGCTATTCTAACCTGAAAGCTGCAGTATTATTGAACTGGCTCAATGAAACTAAGTGGAGTAAAGTGCGTAAAGCACTAATTTCATCAGAAAATGAGACAGATATAACTAACTAATATAACCCAGCCTACTATATGCAGGAAGATATAAGCAGCACTAAATAGGCCATAGCTTTCCTACTCAGCTGAGTTGCCAGCATCATGCAGTTTGAAACTCTGCTAGCCAGGGCTCTGTGAACATATTTTGTATCAGCAGTATTTCGCCCTTCCTCAAAAGGTTTTTATTTTGTGTGCTCTGCTATTTTCTTTAGAGCAAAGAAGGCTTAGCTGAGCAAACTGATGATCCTGTGAAGAGTTGGTACAAAGGCACTTGGTTGTCTTTTTTAAGAAGCTTATCCAGCTTTCAGTAACTCACTCAGAATTCAGTCAATAAAGACACTTCATATAAAACTGAGTTTTACCCATATTATCTGAAATGTTCTGTTGAGCTTCCCCACAGACATAGTACCAATAATGTCTTTTACTGACTTACCTGCTACTTTTGCTGAGCACAATCTTTGAGAATACTGTGCTTCTTTCTGAACAGTGATGGGTTGACACTGTCTGGCTTAAATGAGATCTTTTGCGTTCTCCACTCAGGTCTGAATGAATGCCACACTTAATGTTTGCTGAAAGGAATTCCATTTGATAAGCAGACAAGTATGTACTCTTCAGAGCATATACCTTAAATTCTAACCAGGCTCTGTTTTTTTATGTGTTAATTGCATGAAAAAAAGCTTATTTAAGTTATTCTTTAACTATTTACAATGCTTCATATGATATATTGCTTCTTAATATTGTTCTAGTGTCATAAATTAATATCTATTATTTTAATATACTTAAACTAAATACTTCTGCATTTCACTAATAAAGCCACTACTTTCTGCTTTGCTGAATGTTTTATTGTCAGCCTGTGTTAATAAGATATATTTAACGTCTTTCTGGTGTTTACCAAGCAAAAATAACTTAAAGGTTCTTATTCAATTGAATGTTGCTTTGTACAGCATAAATTGTTCAGTTATATAATGGATAATTTTTCTAAATAAAATATTTCCTTTCCTTTCCTTCCCCTTCCCTCCATCCTCTATTTTCCTTAATTTAAAAAATACAAAACCTGCACAAAAATATCAGAAATTGTAGATGAAAAACAGGTTTTCTATTTTATCTGAGCTTATTATCTAACTCACTCCAATACTTTAGCAATCTGCAGTAGTGATTACCTCATATACATTTGACAAACTGCATAAAACTGTTAAGATTCTAAAGATGTTGAAGGAAACTGAATGTGTTGCTGAATTGGAGGGATTGTTGTACAAAACTTATTTTAAGCTTTGTGTGGTCATTTTAACTTTTTGTCAGTGTCCAATTGCCTCCATTGATCCTGTTTCACCTTTTGACTTCTGAACTATAAGAATTCCACATCAAACTTGGCAAGAAAAGCAGAGCCACTGCAAAACCAGCAAGGCAAGGGCCAAAGGAGGGTACTTCATATTTTTGAAGAAGACTTCCTCTGTAACACAGTGAAGACTCTAAGAAAGAAATCTGTGACCAACAATAGACATTTTTTCTCCATACCTAGCTGTGTTCTTCATGCTGTGCACTGTTTTAAATTGTTTCCATGGGCACGGCAAGTTACTGTCTTTTTTAAAGAAAAAAAAATCCTTTTCTTACCCTTTTTCTTGTGTTTTCTAGCTTCTAGGATTGAGAGATTTTTCTGTTGATAAATTAAGAATTTAATAACTCTACAGTATGTCTGTATATAAAAACTAGATTTTAATTGAAAATTTGTAGTTAGGTTTGATATTAGATGCATTGACTTTATTATCCTTTGCTGACTTTCAGTAGCTATACTTTGCCTTTCATCTACAACTGATGCAGTTAAAGAACAAGTAAAACCATGCTCTTCTCAGCATGGAAACCATGCTGGATGGTTGCTGTTCAGACTGAATCATCTTGTAGAGAGCTTCCAGACTCCACAGCATATCAGAAAATACATCATTAAGTTAATGTCTGGAAAGGATAATGAACATGGAGCAAAACAAAACTGAAACAAGCAAAAGTTGTGCTTATCATGTAAAGTAGACTTTCCTCTACGTGATATGGCTCTGAAGACATTTTTTGGAAAAGAAAATTCTTCAAGACTTGAAAAGTGTTAGTGACAAGTCTAACCTTTTGGCAATGCCCACTCATGAAGCATGCTGAAATGTGAACTGCACTATGGTCTAAATGTCCTTTTAGTCAATTGCTGTCTCAGAGAGAGTTATTTGAAAGCCTAGCAATTTAGCTGTAATTATCAAGAATTTACCTGTACAGTTTCTAAGAGTTTCTCCATGGGATTACTTGGGAAAGATTTACTCACATAAGCTAAGGCTACAGGCATAATACTTTCATTTATACAATAGCTCCCAAGACTGGGATATTAAGCAGTCACTTACTATGCTCTGAAATATTCAAAATTATGTGAATGGGCTACAGTGACTCTTCCAGAAGGAGAGTCCATATCCCTTTCTTCCTTCATGTCTTCTAGCAAAGAAGACAAAACAAAAAAATCCAAACTTCTCATCATTCTATAGGAATCAAAGATGCAAATTAACAGAAAAATTAGACAGCAACTGTCGTGGTTTTGCCCCAGCCGGGGGCCGCACCCCACACAGTCGCTTGTACTTTTAAAAGGAAGGGGGAAGGAAAGTTGGGGGAAGGGGAAAAGGGAAGGAAGAAAGGAGGAAAAGAAACCACAACCTAGAAACCAGAACCACGCAGGTTGGGATAAGGATAGTTTACTAAACAATAACAGAAAACTAGATATAACAATAACAGAAGTTTAAAGCACAAAATAGATGAAACTGGTGATACACAATGCAATTTCTCACCAAACCACACAACTCAGGCCGCACAGCTTAGAACCGAACCCGACCGTGCCCAGAAACTGCACGTCCTGGCGTTGTCTCCCCCTCTTCCCCCCAGTCCCCCCTTAAACTGAGCATGACGTAACTGGCATGGAATATGCTCTTTGGCCAATTCGAGTCACCTGTCCTGGCTTCGTCCCCTCCTTTCTCACTAGTAAGGAAGTATGCAGAGCTGAGAAAGGTACTTGATTGCCCGGCAACAAATCGGAAACATCAGGGTGCTATCAGCACTATTCTCATGCTAACACCCAAACATGGCATTCCATCCACTGCTAAAAAAAAGTTTAACTCCATCATAGCTGAAACCAGGACAGCAACTTTGCAAAATTAACCAGATTTTTAATTTTTAAATATTTTTATTTAAAAACAGTCATTCAAAAGCTCTTTCCAACATCACATAGACTGTGCAGTCAAACAGGAAGAGGTCAGGGGAAATACTCAGTGATATTCAAAGGTTTACAATAATAGCATAAGTTCCATAGTATCAGAGTTAATTACAGATGTCCAGACTTTGGGGATTCAGCTGTATTAATGGGAACCATTACAAGCTAGATAAAGTGGATTTAACAGCTGTGTGATGTATTCTAGCACCATATTGCAAGTAGCAGCTCTAAAATTATCTTCTTAAAGCAGTCAATAAAATGTCTAGTGCTTTTTTATCTACAGTTCATTTAAGATATTGTATGTATAAATGACAAGAAAGCTAATACTTTCATGCAGGTACCTGAATGACAGATTTTAATGAGACTTTTGCAGGAACATGAGTTTGTGACAAAAGAGTACAGATTTATGATGCTCCAGGTGAAGCTATAGAAAAGCAGAGAAGTACTTCTCCATTGAAATTCTTAACAAAAAGTGGAAAATGAAAGTTTGGAGTATGACAGAAATCAAGCATTAATAAATTATGAGAATATGTGATTGCTTTCACTCCGAACATCTACAACTATATTATTGTGTCTCTTACATCCAGAAGAAACTTATTTATTCAATATTTTTGTCATATTTATAAATACCAGGCCTGATTCAACCATCAATTTAGGATGTTGACTAACTCTTCAGAAGCACCAGTGTAACATGCAAACAAAGAAACCCATATCCTATGTTATCAACTACAGTGAAAAATGAAGTGTGAGCTGAAGAAGTGATTGAAGTCAATGTGAAGTGTGCATACATGTATGCTGCATGTCTGGAGAGAAGGTGCTATTTGTACTTAAGTAGCTTCTACTAAACAAAACACTTCAAATGCTAATGTGACTATCCACATGGCAATATATCTGATAAAGGATATTTAGGTTTTTTCTTTTCAAGTCTTGCAGGGAAGAGCAAATCTGAGGGTAAGAAGAAAGACAAAAATAACAGAACCTTGTTGATGGGAAATAGTGTATGTGCACTCTAGTTCAAAATTTAAAGGCATTGTTCTTTTGCTGCAAAATAGTTATGGGAAGGAGTAGTTAGTAAGTAATTTCTATTGGAGGACTACTGCAGCTGCCAGTCATTCGAGTATTAATAGTTAAGTGGCTTTTTAAAATTAAAGGAAAGAAAAACAATTAAAAACAAATTACTTATTTTATAATGGAATTGAGGAAGGATGAACATTAAAACCATAAGCATAAAGTGGAAAAGTAAAATATGATGACACTGACAGAAACAAAGTTATACCAAAAATATCCTTTACATACTTGCAACTACAATAATCTGTATCCATAGCAAGTGTGAATCCCACTACCAAAAAGTACTGAGTTCTCTTACCTTCCTTAAATTTCCATTTATGGACTCTTGCCTGCCCCAAGTTTTGTCCCAAAATACTAAAACTTTCTTGCATAATCCTTCATATATGTGTATGCAAGGTGAACATGTATTTAGATTATCTGAAAAATAAATCTTTCAGGTTTCCATCCTACTTCAAAATGCAGCTAGCATGGGTCTCAGTTTAGGGGTGGTTTTAAAGTGGTTTCAGTATGCAAAGAAGTCTGGTCAGTGCTGGCAAAGCTTTAAAGTACAACAGTAAAAAAAAATCAGGCTTGCTTTCTACTCAATTACGAGTACATCTTTTAGGCAATTATTTTGCAAGTAGTCCTGATCTTAGATACATATATAATCATGAGAGCATGAGTACAACTGCTTATTATACAAACTTGGCAAGTTCCATGTTGGTTTACAATTCAGTTTAAATATTTTCATACTTTTTAAACATACACAGATAACATAAATAAGGTAACAGCAAAAAATTTGTTTGTTTGTTTGTTTGTTTTGGGAAGTTATCCTTTAAATAATGCCGTTCTCAATTGGGAGATACAAGCTAAAAAACCCAAACTCAGCTTTCCCCCAGTTTAGGAAAAGAACACTAAATCCAGATAAAAAAAAGGTCAAAACCTGGTTTAGGTGTCAGTGAAGATAGCTTTTAATGTAAAATTAAAATTAACTAAGAATATCTTAAAGCCATTAAAATCATACCTAAAAATCTAGTACATAATTTTTCGGATAAATAAAAACAGTAGAATAATTATTGATTTTTTCCATATAAAATATTTTGATGTTTTTATATTAATAAACACAGTAATTGTTGCCCAAAATATAATATTAACATAAGAAAATATAATTTGCCATTCATAGATTCCTATCAGCAATTTTCTACCACTTCATTTTAAGTGTCAGTAAACCATTTATGTATATTGCCATGTTAATCAACTGATTCAAGTGGTCAGATATATTCCAGAAATAACATTCTAAACAGGGGGAGCAAAATTATATTTAAAGAAGGTGTTATGTTCACTGTGGTATCAGGTAATTTTCTGAAAATGAAATAACTTTGAAAATAGTTGTCAAAGTTTACCAAATTCAATACTCAGATAAAAAATAGGACATAACCTTAAAACATGTTGCAATTAATAATAAAATCTCTGCAATAATTCTTGGCTTTAAAAAAAATAATTAAAAATGTCATCTTGCACTTACTCATATAATAATATGTTCCAATATAGAAAACAAGAGATAATGAACTTTGCTGATAGTCAGACAAAGTGCTTGGAAAATTGTGAAAAGGATTGAATTTCAAATGTGACAGCTTTAATATCAAACTCCAACAACATTTAAGGATGGACTAGAAAGTAGAGGTAGCTACTGTGGACCCTTAATATAGAGAGCATTCATTTGGTTATGGCTACTTTGCATGCCAATGGAATTTAAAAAATAGGTGTATTGGAAAAATTATTTCTCTAAATTACTAGGTCATAACACATCTAAAGCTACACATGCACAGAAATCTTTGCATGATTTTGTAAGTTTTGCTTTTAAAAATTAATGTGATATTAATATTTCAGGAAAACACATTCTCTTGATGCTACAATAGAAGCATCTTATTTCTAGAAGAACAAAAAATAAGGACTCCCCAAGAGTAAAAGAGTTTTTAATTTTAAATTTTAAACTGTGATACACAGAATATTCATAACACATCATTCTGAAGCTATGACATTTTTCAAAATACAAAACATTTTACAATAAAGTCATGATTAGCAAAGTAATTTTTTCACTTACGTTAAATTAATCACTTTACCTTCCATAAGCTCATTAGCCTTCAGTTCTACATTAAACACAATTAGCATTTTGTATTTTTGTTTTGATTGCACAGATAACATTTTAAAATCATAACTGCAGCAATAATTAACTAACACATACCAATTTTTAGATGTGTAAATGAATTTGAGTAGTCACAGGTTCCTGTTATGTTCACATTTGATTTTAAGCATGACTGATTTTAGAGTATTATTTGATCTACACCTTTGTCTTTCTTTTAAATTTAGTGTATCTAGAGGATATTCTATATATACAGGCCTTAGAATGAGGATGGAAAAAGGAGAACAAAAGATCTATAGTCTGGTGAACAGTCTGAAAGCAAGAAATAGAAATTTTATGAGGACTACAATGAGTTCTATTTTGAAGTTTCCCATTAAGAACAGCTTGAAGTAACATTTCTTAAAAAAAAAAATTAAAAAATCTGGAAATGTCTCCAATATTTGTCTCCAATATATGCAAGGAAAGAAAGAGAGAGTTAAGAAGAAAAGGTTATGTTTGTGGGGATTTTGTCCAATTAAGAGTAAAACATGTCCATAAAAAGAAGGATGGCACCAAATAAAAGATTAGAGATACAAGACACAACCTGGTATTTTACAGCTTTAAAAATATTAGCTTTTTTTCTCAGTTAATAATGCATTGCTTTTGTTGTATCTGTGGGGAGCAACAGCTACATATTAGAATTGTAAAACAAGTTAGGCTATTCTGTCATTACTAGATTGAACTAGAATGTTGCAGTAGTACAAAAAGGGCTAGAAATGTGTATGGACTTGCTTTAAAGTATATTTACTACAAAATTATTTCTAAAGATTAAGATTCAAAGACAGTAAGATTTCTCCTACTAATTTGCTTTCCTGCATAGTTTCTGTTCATTGCTTTTAACAAATTTTATGTCTCAGAGGAAGAACAAGTTCTCAAAAACCAGGTGATTGCAGGAAAACCGTAGAACTACCTTTTTTCTGTATCTGATTCAGCATAAACAGAATATAGTATGTGAAAATGAAAATGAAGGGACATTTAAAAAATAAAAAACTGAACATCATGGTCCAATGAAACAGTGAAGAATCACTTGGTACTATGAAATTCCTTGTAGCGATACAATATTAAATATCTGTAATATGCTATTCCCTGGTATTATGGTATTGTGTTATTCATGATTGAGTTTGAGTCTAGTTGGTCCTGCTGGGGATCATATTCAGCATGAACTTTGACCATGTCTGAACATCTCAAAGGACAGGTTCTCAATCATGAAGCATCTGGATTTTTTGATGTATCATATGTGTGCTTTGATGGAGAAATGGAAGAAAATATTTTCATGGTTTGGTTTCCTTACACCAGAAAAGAGTTTATCATTGTAAATTGAGACAAGGTAGGCAGTTCATTCTAGGCTAAAGTAAGAAACCTGCCTATCCTAAAGTATAAATTTGATCACTTGCCTTGATAATTTAATATTTAGCAGCTACAGACACGTTTGACGGCATCTGGCAACATATCTAGCCATAAAAGTTGCAACTCATCATCCCACTAACATTTATGCCTACCTGCAGGAAAAAACAACCTGTCTGTAAAAAAAGAGAAAATTACTATATATGCCAAAATTTTCAAACAATAAATCTGATTGCTAGTTTCTAATTCTACCCTCCACAACCTGAACTATTACAATATAAAATGTAAATTTGAATATTCAATCTTCATCCAAAAGAGGCCTGAAATACCTTCCTTGGTATTTCATCTTCTCCCTGCCAGAAGTTAACTGCAAATTATTAAGGAAGTGACAGGAAGAAGTAGAAATTTATTTGTTTGGGATAATCAAAGTAGAAAAATATATTTAATAAAATATATTGGCCTCCCTGATATGGAAATCGAGCTGGATATAAGCCCACTCATTAAGTTTTTGGCATTAGATTGAAAATGCTATGAAGACAGCATTTTCCTCTCAAAATTTCTTAGTTCTGATTAAGTTGAAAACCAAACTTTAAATTTGACAAGTATTGCATCAGTCTTATTTGATCTGGATTCATTTCAAGACTCCAGTAATTCTTATTTGAGCCTTTTTAATTATCACTTAAATAAATGACTAGCAACAATAAAAAAATCTGTTTCACTTATGGGTTTTTAGTATGTTACAGAGAAAGACTGGGATCAAGCAATATTACAATGTATTGTGCTTTAGTTTTTGTTTGTTTTTTGTTCTTGGAACTTTTTTAATTAAAAAAGTTCAAAGCTCCAGTGGAGAGCAGTGGTAAAGACCATTGCTTGCAAAGTAGTTTGAAGAGAATGAACAATTTTGGCAGAGGAAGAAGAGTGAGCCAGGTGAAGCGTCTGGGCACAGTGGCGTGGGCCCTGCCCTGGGCAGGAGAGACCCAGTGTGAACCTCTGTACAAGCTGCTAAACTCTTAACTCGAGTGGTTCCACTTACTCCTGCTCTTATTTCGCCTTGCCCTTTCCTGAGCCATCCCCCATAAGGTGTAGATGAAGTGCTTAAGCACATAGTCTAGAGGTGGACCAGGCAGGGTTAAGCTGTGGTTGGACTCAATGATCTAAAGGGTCCCTTCCAACCCAGATGATTCTATGATTCTATAATAAAAACAACTCTGCTACTTTATTGATAGGTACTCTTACTTGCATTATCTTTACCGGCAACTTCAGTTTCACATTAAAAAATGCCAAAATTGTAATTAAAGAACAACATGTTCATGTAAACTTTAATTATTTACAGTAAATAGTAATGCTGGCTGTTTAGCTTAGAGAAGAGGAGGCTGAGGGGAGACCTTATCACTGCCTACAACTATCTGAAGGAAGGTTATAGAGAGATAGGTGATGGTCTCTTCAGCCAGGTGACAGGTGATAGGACAAGGGGGAATGGCATGAAGCTGTGCCAGGGCAGGGTCAGGTTGGACATTAGAAAAAAACTTTTCACTGAAAGAGTTGTCAGGGCCTGGAACAGGCTGCCCAGGGAGGGGGTTGAGTCACCTTCCCTGGATGTGTTCAAAAAAAGGGTAGATGAAGTACTTAGGGATATGGTTTAGTTTAGGATGTGAATGGTTGGACTTGATGTCTTAAAGGTCTTTTCCAACCTTGTTATTCTGTGATTCTGTGATTCTGTAATCTCTAAAGGTGAACACAAAAGTAATTTGGAAAAATCAAAGGTGACTTTGTGCTCATTAGTTACATCTCTTTCAAAGTCCTAGATTCTAGCAGAGTAAGTCTTGTTAAAAATGAAATGAAAGCTACTATAAACATGTCGGTTTAACCCCAGTAGGCAGCTGAGCCTCACCCAGCTACTCATTCATGGCACAAGGAGAGAATCAGAAGGGTAAAAGTGCAAAAACTCATGGGTTGAGATAAAGACAGCTTAATAGGTAAAGCAAAAGCTGTGTGTGTAAGCGAAGCAGCTCAAGGAATTCATTCACTATTTCTCATCAGCAGGTAGGTGTTCAGCTGTGTCCAGGAAAGCAGGGTGTCATCACACCTAATGGTTACTTGGGAAGTCAAGTGCCTTAACTCACAATGTCACGCTCCTTCCTCATTCTTCCTCCAGCCTTTATTGCTGAGCATGACATCATATGGTATAGCATATCCCTTTGTTCAGTGGGATCAGCTGTCCCAGCTCTGTCCGCTCCTGGTTTCTTATGTACCATCAACCTATTTGCAGGTGGGACACTGTGAGGAACAGAGAAGGCTTTAAGGCTGTGTACACTCTCCTTGGTGATGGTTAAAACCATTATCCCAGACAAAACCAATGCAAGGTTACGTAGTAAAAATATTAGTTAAAATGCCTTTTCCTTCTTTATATCCATGATTATAACCTTGATGCTATTGTTACAGACATGAATAATCTCACATATAATAAGTACACCTTATAATGAGCTACTTAGAATCATAATTGTTTGCATACTGAGCTATATACAAGAAACAAACCATTCAGAAAATAATCCTGTAACACTCTCATACCATAAAAGTGTTGTCAGATTTAATACCTAATACAATCCTGCACAACATTCCAGAGTCATTTGTGTCAGTTTTTATCACAGATCTCTCTTTCCTTCATTTTCTCTTCTATCTTTTTTGTAAGCAATGATAACATGGTAGAGATAACTGACATAATCCTCTTTATACACTCCACCAAATTCTTGACAGTGACTTGTCAGATTTCTAGGTAAGGTCATGGTTATTTAAGGTTGTTTAGGCGCTTTTGTCTCCTCTTTTTCTTCCATTCACTTGTATGTTTGATAGTGTTTTCTGCTGTCCTGTACATTGCTCTCTTGGCTTTCCAGTCATTACAAAGAGAAAAAGAAAAAAAAAAAGTTTGGCTAGAGATATCTCCTAAGAAAATCCATTTACTGTAAAGTGCAGCTTTCTTCTTTCATTGGAAGAAGAAAGCTTCAATGTGCTCTTTTTTTTTTTTTCTTACATGTCTAAGTGTATGAGAAAGAAAAATAATAATTAAACACCCCCAATCCTTCTTCCTAGTTCAAGACACAAAAGCAAACCCTCTATTCCATATGGTTAGTTAAATTAGGATTTCAAGGGGGATCTCCAGGTAGGCATCATGTTTCCTTCTTGCTGTCAAATTGTTATGTACTGTAGAGTGCTTAATAAAGAAAAAAATCTTGTGCTGCACTGCTCAAGAGGAAATACAATGACTAGTATTCCTAACGTCACCGAGACCATGAAAAGCACATTGTGCCAGCTGAAGTAATTTTAATATATACATTTCACAATGGTTTTGTTATTTTCTTGGTGAAATCACTCTCAGATCCCAAATACAGAAAGTCAAAATCATACTTATTCCATGCCTACCTGCAGCCTTGCTGAAGTCACAGAAATTAACAGCAATGTCCAGTGCACCTTTTGCCATCCTTTGATGACAACCAGTTAGAATACAGCAGCCTTCTGTTTGGCCTCACTGGAACACGGCTCATTGTATCCTTCCTAGTACAGTCCTGCCAAGAATAATTTGGCTGAAAACAGTGTAGGCCACAAGGGAAGACTGAAATTTATTTATATGCACCAGCAGCAAGCAAGAAAGAATAATGAGAACCACAGGAACTCTTAACATAATTACATAACGTCCAGCAGAGCCAGCAAAACATGAAAACTAATTTCAGGAACAAAAGCTATAAACCTTAATATGATCTTAAAAAAACCTAGGAAATAAAGTAATTCCTCACTTCCATGATTTTCAATAGGGAAATAGTCCTTCAGAGCAATTAAGTTCTCAGATCTTTATCTAGAGCTTATTACTTAAAGTGTTTCAGTCCAGACGCTGAAAATAAAACTTGTAAAGGAAAGCTGGGTCATAGAGTGGGACATGGCTTTATTGCCAGCTGAAGGAGTATCCCTTCTTATTGGCCATTGCCTCTTCTGATTCGGGAGGCCCTTCTGCCTGGGTGAGGGGGATTGAGAGGAAAAGAAACCCCATGGTTTAGGCTACAGTTACATTATTTCTGTTTTGTCTTCCACCAAGCAGCATCATGGTGTCTGTGTCTTTCCTTATGCAATATAAATGCTGGGAACAGGAGAAGATAATGCAGGTGCAAACACACCATGTGACTTGCCAGAAAGGAATTATGATATTTGAAGAAAGCCTAGTTTGTTGGCCTTTGAGTCCCAAGTGATTCTTTACATCCCAGTCCAATAAAGGCAGCTGCATTTTTTCCCATTTTCAGGAAACACACTGAGTGCAGACACAGCCGCCCACATAGATCAACACACACAGAGCACTGCCTTTATGGACAGCCAGATAAACACAAGCTTTGCTCACATCAATATGAAATAAGAGAAATTGCCCAGCCCTGTACCTCCTTTCCAGCTGATCAGACTGGAAGTTCACCAGTGACATCTACATACACCTTTTTTGATTCACAAAACCCGCACATCCACTGGTCCCTGAAACATTAGCACTGGCTTTCTATCTACCTAATACATGTGCCTAGATTACAAGCCCTTTACCTAGTCACCAGATCAGACCTCTGAAATGTCAGGGTGCAGATGTCCTCCTACTTGCTGTCTAGTCTACTTCAAAGCCTCTTAGCTAATGGATACACACATAACTCTCCCCCCACCTCCTGAATACAGAATGACATCACACTAAAATATTTACTAATAAAGATTAATAGGAAGATGGGATAAATAGTTATCAGGAACAGGGCTCACTCAGAGCAGCAGCTTGTTAACTTGCACTTGTCCCTGTTTAACTCCCATTCTCTTCATTATTTTGTCCTTGTTCTTTCCCTATCCCCCTTGATGCCTAATTTTCCCAGATATTACCCCTTCACAAATAAAGAACTCACCCCACGTGACCCCATTTTGCTTCAACCATACCTCACTTTACTACTTCTGATACCTGAGAAATTGTGGCCCTATATGGTACAACTGATAAAGTTACTGCAGCACTGCTGACCTTGCATGGCGGTGCTCTCCAGAAGGTCTCCAAAACTCTCTCCAATTACCCCTGAAGTTCAGATTTGGGAACAGGATGTTGACAAGCCCAGAGTCGAGGTGGAGTTCCTGGGCCCTGGGCAGCCAGAGCCAGCAGGTCCATGAGGGCAAGGCAGGGCTGCCTTCATCCCCAGGCAGGGACCCTGCAGTCATAACACGTCCTCTTCAGGGCGGCAACATCAGCAACAGAGAACAGTTACTGAACCCAAATGCTAATTTTCCAAGGTTTTGCACATTTCTGCTTGATTTTCATACTGAAACACAGGGAAATGTTGGAGATTTTAAAATGCTCTGAAAAGCTCTAACTTTCTGAGAGGGCATAGCAATAAAACTACCACTTTCATATGTCAGTTGGATTCATAGCACCAAAAAAGCCCAGACTGAAATAGTCATGTCATAAGGGAAAACAACATATTTTGATAACAAAAGAGCATATAATATAATCTCTCCTCATAAAGTTATCCTCTCTGGTCCTTATGTTTGTCTAAGACTATAAAGAAATCATTCGCATAGCAGCATGGTATTCATAGACCTTAAAAATATTCAAATTATTCAGAAATATGACTGCAAGAGAGGTCCAAGGTCTGGAAAAATCTACCTGCTGTGAAAAATTGAAATAGATCAGTCTATTTTATTTCTTGGAGAGTACTTTATGAAGCAATTATTATGGTACTCTGAAACAGGCTACATTTAGAACTACAGAGATATCTGGGAACAAAGAAAGATATTTACAAGTATACAAAAAACTCCAAAACAAACAGAATGAATAATGTTACCTGAAAAATAATAGCATCAGCATATTTTTAAAAATAATATCAGTTGCAAAAAACAATTTGAAAAAATCTTTAAAGTTACCAACTTTAAGTACTTTTCATATTGGGCGGAATGCTTGATCTGAAACTTTATTTCATACATTTCTTTTTCCAACAAACACACCCCCAAATGTTTGAAGAAAGTCAGCTAAAAAAGAAATGGCTTTTAAAAAAGTAATAAAAGGTATATAAGGGTGGAAAAAGTAAAAGGAAAGGTGGGAAAGATGGGAAAGGGGAAAGGAAAGGAAAGGAAAGGAAAGGAAAGGAAAGGAAAGGAAAGGAAAGGAAAGGAAAGGAAAGGAAAGGAAAGGAAAGGAAAGGAAAGGAAAGGAAAGGAAAGGAAAGGAAAGGAAAGGAAAGGAAAGGAAAGGAAAGGAAAGGAAAGGAAAGGAAAGGAAAGGAAAGGAAAGGAAAGGAAAGGAAAGGAAAGGAAGCTCTAATAGAGGTATCTTGTTTACTGTCATAATAATTGATATGAAATCTTTTACCTTGTGGTTGCATAGGTTCCCTATCCCTCATAGCCGTTAAAGAAAAGTTATTTTTGCATTGTGAATTTCACATGCAAAATCATGAACAGTCATGGTTGGTAATATGTAGAATGTCAACTGGAACAATCACAGTTACTTCTTGTAATTTTCCTTCTTTATACTCAGTTGGAATATTCCTTGACTACTCATAACACTAAACCAAAGGGAAAAAAAAAACCAAACCAAAAAACCACAAAAAACCCCAAAAGACATCCCCGAAACAACTTACGAGTCTGTCCTCTAAGTTTATATTGTTGCCATTCAGCAAAATGTAATGCTCTGAACATGACTGAACACAGAATGTTCCACCAGAATTTTGATGGTATGTGTACTAAGTTAGAAATGTGAACAATATTGAGACTGTCCAGCTATGGGCTTATGAAATGAAAATCAATAGTTGTGTCAAGTGTCACCGAATGAAGGACGATAAGGAGCATGATTGTCCATATGATTTCCATTGGACTTCGTGTGTAATATTGGTATAAGAATATGGAGTGGCTTTTTATTGTTCTGTTGTTGTTGGCCTAAAAATAACCTGAAGATTATCCTACCACTTATAGTACACTGGAGTGTTCACTGGAAGCCTGAGGCAGCTGAAGTCGTATCATCTACAAAGCAGTGTTCCAACAGTAATCCTCTTTGTGCTGCATTTTGCTGTAACGTCAATTTTATAAATATTACAGCCACCACTATACCTTGCAGCTATGGACCTTTGCAAGACTGAAAGCAAATTAAAATACTATCAAAACATTTCACTTTTTTTTTCAGTCTGTCGCCAGTATTGTGTTGATGTTAATTTCAGATCAGTATAAGGAGAATTAAGTGAGTTGAGATATTTAGATCATGTCTGTTTGTGTGTACAGTTTCATGTCCCTATTTGAACAGAATATATATTTCATAATTTTTTTGGTAGATTATAGAAGTGTACTGTACACTTTGAAAAAAGGTAGAAAATTAAATATTTAAAGCTTTTAATAACTTGTGTATATACCTGAAATTGCCAGAAAAAATGAAGCCAACATAATCTAAAATAGGTACATTAAAATGAAAGTCAAATTTATTATTGGAATTCCTAAACATTTAATTGAATTGGATAAATACATGATTTAATTTCTCATTCAGCAATATTGAGAGTAAGATGAAAAAAATCTGCTCTGATGAATATATATTGAATAAAGACTTCCTTTGACCTAAAAATCTTTGAGGCTTTGCTGTCAACTCAGATATTGAGGAAGTATTGCACCTATGGGGTTATTACAGATATCGTATAGCTGTGTTTCAAAGGAGCAAAAGTGACACTAGTGTAAAGATATCACAGTATTGTCCCTGCTAAATATTTTTCCACAAGTAAATTAAAAACTCAACTTTTGTTCTGTTTTAGGAGCAAGTGAACTTTGCTAAATTAGACTATGAGAAAGCGCATTTTATTTCTCAACTGGGGCAAACAGGAAAATCATGTTAGTATGCAAATGAAGGACACAGAGCATCATGAGGCAATTTTCTAAAAGCAGATTTGAAAGAACTAGCACTAACCTACAGTCAGGTGTTTCTGTTTGTTTGGGTTTTTTTGGTGGGTTTTTTTGTTTGGTTAATTGGTTGGTTTTGGTTTTGTTTGTTTGTTTTGGGGTCTTTTTGCCAGCTGCCAGCAGCTTGTAGAGCTACTGGCAGAGTATCACAAAGAGAAAGAACCAAATTTTTGTATATTTAATACATGACCATATTCTATGCTACAAAATAAAAGAAGTTACTTTCTTAGAAAGACATAGTGATAATTAAAATTTTGGATTTCCACACCCCCACCGCCCCGAGTATGATAATTGATTGATCTGCATTTGAGGTGCTAGTTTTAATTTTTTTTTCAATTTTTTTTTCTCTCCTGAATGGTCCTTCACACATGAAACTATCAGATCAAATGAAAAAGCAAACAAACCTGTTTACATAATGTCTTGCATTCCAAAATTAGCACAGAATCATAGAATTTGTCAAATGGCAAAATATTTCAAAGTCTATAATCTAATTTCTCTCTCAGAACTTCCACAGATTCAGCACCCGAGTAGTATGAGTTCAAAAGAAAAAAATATTTTCAATTAATAAAATCATATAAACCCTGAGGTATTGCTCTTTAGAGTATTTTGGATGCTTAGAATCCTTATTCATTCTAGATTGCCTGTTTCTGCATCTGTAATGATAAATTTAGTAGAACCAACTACTGCCCTTCCTACCTTCCCCCAACCCCAAATTATCTGGTTGAGATTATGTTAGTTTTCTGGGCAAAATAAACTAAAAAAATCATTGCCTATATTTCCTGCAGAATAATCATGTCTATTTTAGGTTTGTTTGTTTGGTTTTTTTCCAGGAAAGAAGCAATACAAAAATAGATTAAAAAAAAAAAAATCCCTAAATATATACAGACAAAAGGTACTAATCTAAAGTTGCCCTGATTGCATTTATATGCCTTCATTACATCTACTTTAAAAAGAAAGAAGCAGTGGGATACTGCTTTTCCTTCCGTGTATGCTGCATACAAAATCAGGAAAACACGAATTTCCCTGATAGTAAAAGGAGAATTTACAGTTTGCTCAGTATTCACACCCAAACAGCATCTGAAGAACTGTTTCCTCTACACAGTGTTTATCCAAGCTTTTCGTAAAGAAGATTTTTTAATTTTTCTCTGTCAGTCTCACCAAGTCATTAATCATTTTTGTTGTTATTTTCTAAATTCACTCTAACATTGTCAATGTTTTTTTTCCTGGTATTATGAACAACAGAAAGTAAGAAGTTATTACTGGCAATATTCATTGAATCTTCACTGGAGCACAATAAAGGCATATGTGACACTGTAATAAATCTTTTAAATCAGATTTTTTTTTTTTTTAACACAGTTAATTTCTCCACTAAAAATCTTTGGTAAACAGAGAAGCCTTGATAATTGTCTCCTGAAAATTTAATGGTTTAGACAGATATAACTACTAATAGTATGATGCAGTGATGATGAACCTATGACATTTGAGTCAGAATCAGCAAAAGAAACTACAGTCAGTACCTTGTGAATATAATTTCTTCATCCTCTTACCGGCTAGAATTTTCAGCATTGCAGAAGAAGCCTTCACTCTGAGGAAACTAGCTAAAAAAAAAAAAAAAATTAAAAATATCTCAAGAGTGATGGGACATAGAAATGAAAAGAGTTTGTTAAATTATTCTAAAGTGTGCCCTTCTCAGTGTAACAAAATAAATTCAGTGGTCACTCTTGGTAAAATCAAACATTTGGTAATTTAGGCAAACGCTTCTAACTCCAACAAGGCAACAATGTGAAGTTTCTTTTGAAATTGAAACACTGGGGTCAGCAAGGAGAAAGTTTCTCCTAGGTTGAGATGTAGATTTTATCAAGATTCTTTCTCTTTATTTCATAAAACTACCAATAACACAGCTGATAATCCCTATGTAGAGGCAAGTGTTCTAGAGCTGACAAGAAGACTGATACTCTCATAAATCCACAAATAGCACACTACTCATTTTTTCCTGAATTCATTGCACTTACTATTGTATTAGACAGAATTCCTGAATACGGAGGTTACCTTAAAACTGACAACCTTAACAATGCCTATTTTTGTTTAACCCAAAAGTGTCTTAACACCTGCATTTCCTGTCAGATTGAGCAATTGTGTGGATTTTCAAGACTAGTAAATTTATCAGCTATTGGTCTCTTTTTCCTCAGGCTGGAACTATTTCCTCTGATGAGTCTTTTTTTTTTTTTTTGCCATTTCCCAACTCACAAAACACTTTATGGGAATTATTAAAAAAGCTTCAGAAATCTTTTCCTGTGTCACAAGTTTGTGTTGGGGATGTCTAAAAGAAAGTATTTAGGTGTTCCCATTATTAAATTTCAACTGAGATTCAAGAAGGAGTTAGACAATAAATATAAATATTTTTAGTCTACTAATGTGACTAATTACCAACTAAAGTAAAATTACACTAGAAATCAATATCTCAAAAAAGTACAAATAATAACACAAATAACCTTAAGAATTTATTCTTCTGAGTCTTACTGTAGCAGTGCAATTAAATACAAGGACAGAATTAATCATAAAAAAACCCAAAACAAACCCAAAAGCAAACCTTTAAAGCATAATTTGAAGACTTTAAATTTCCAGCAAAATCTTCATTAGTTTAATATTTTTCAGAAAGCTCTGGTTATACCTGACAAGTTTTCATGAAAATCCTAGATCCAAACTTCAAATGTTAAATTCTACCTTTTGCACTCTTTGTTTCAAACAGACAACACCTTATGCTTGTTACTCATACTGTGAATGCCACAAGGAAATCCCTTCATCTATGCATACTGTAGGTATAGTGTGCTTTACCTGTGATTGGGATAGTTAAATTTTACTGCAATAAGAGCTACATTATGTCTCAGTGAAAACCTGTAACTGAAGGCTTAGAAGGGTTCTGACATAAGCAACTGGTGGTAAAATATGACCCACTATTTTTTAGATACAGTGAAAATATTTGTGTGATCTCCTCTTTGGTAAGCAACAAAGGCTGTTATGAAACTAGTGAAATAACCCATCAACTAACTAACAGTTATTGTGGCTTTCAATGCAAAAAGAAGCAATTGTTTTTTTATGGATTTCTACAGCATTTTGTGTTTCAGTTTCCCTTGCTTCTTGTCCTTATCTTTTAACTTGCCCTTGGTTATGATAATTTATTTGAAATAACTCTACTAACCCTTAGATTGATAAAATGCAGTCCATATAACTTTTGATTTACAGGAACTGTACCTCTATCAATGCCATGTTTATGGATAGCGAAGTTTATACAGATTACTTACCATTTTCTATAATACAGTAATTATTCTTATTTTAGATCAGTGTAGAGGTTAAATTTTAGTTCTGTTTATAACTTCCTGCAGAACCTTCTCTATATATGCTTATATTCTATCTTGCAAAATATGCATATCTATACTGTACTTAAAGGACATATAAATTATTGATTGACATTTTATAAAGTATGCAGAAAAGATTTATTTCTACTTACACAGAGTATTTATATACAAAGGTTTCTGCTAATGTTTTACACATATGATTTATGGGTTCATCTTCAAATATAATGAAAGACTGCATAATTTAAGAAAATTAAAGGAAATCCACACATAATAAATTTAAATATGGACCCCTAGGATGTTTTGTTTTCTTACATAAAGCATTTGAAAAAAAACTTTTTTGCATAGTTTCATCCAATCTCTAATTAAAGACAGATTTTATAAGATTTTCCTTTTTTTGGCTTTTCTCCTTAAGCTATAATAATGCTATAGAATTAAGCACCATCCAAAAATAAAGCATGGATATTATGACTATTCATTGTTACAGGTCACTACATTTGATACCACTCTTTAAGCTTGTGGTGTTGTTCCCTGGCAGTGTGACATATATAGATCCTTGATTAAAAATAATTTTATTGTCATAGGTTTCTTTCAAGCCTCAAACTCCTTTCCATGTCACTGAATATGCCTTCAGATTAGCATAAGCATTGTTACCCAGGTAAATTTGGTGGCATTTCTACTTCCAAGATGGAATTTTGGGTGTCAGCATCTTTTCTCTTTTCTATCCCAGAAGTGAATCTAAAGTAACTTGCCTCCGCAGAGAAAGAGAGACTTCATTTTTTAAGAGAGTGATGAAATTAGAGAATCTGGAAGTGCTTCTAAACAACTTCAAGCTAAGCAATTCAGTTATCAGTTAGTAAACTAAGCCAGAACTAGTTTCAGCATTCAGAGTTTTTATACTCATTTGATCAATATCATAGAGTTCAGTTTATATCAGCAAGAATAAAAGGATCAACAGGCTTGGGAATATTTTGTTTGAATTCTGCTACAAGAAATCCAAACTCTTTTAAACCTCTGTCGTTACTGATCATTAAAAGTTAATGTCCCAGTGTTGCCTTCAGTGTAGTGCTTTTCAGAAAGATAGCTCTATCCAGTTCTTCAAGGACTTTTCATGGCAATCTAACTACCTCTATGCAATTTAATTTACCATGGCTTGCTAGGTTTCACTCAGAGCTGAGAGTAGCACTTGCATTTAGAGAGTGTTAGCAATAAGAAAATCTCAGTATGCATATTGGTCATAAAAATACCACTGGAGAATGTTGATATCTTCAATAAGAAGCTTGCTTGTTTAACATCTGATAGGATGAAAACACACACAGCTCATAATATGCTATAATATGGAGAAGAACACTTGCCATCTTTTCTTTCTGGTTTGTTGTTTTGTTTTGGTTGTTGGGGTTTTTCTGTTTGGTTGGTTTGGTTTGTGTGTGGGAGGGTTGTTTGGGTTTTGTTTGTTTGGTTGGTTGGTTTTTATTATTATTCTAGTGGGAGAGAACTGTGGAGCTTTTTGATTGGGTTTTAATCCTTGCTTCGCAAACTTGATTACACAGAGAAAGTCTGAAGACAGAAGTCCTGCAAGAGGAAATGCTCTAAGTATTTTCAGTTCCTCTTCAGGTTCATTTCTGGCTGTAAAAAGAACTTTAGCCCCTGGATAGATTATTTTTATCATTACAGTTGAGAGATCCTTGGGACCATATTTGTGCAACCCCTTTTTCATTATATTGTCCCTATTTTCTATGTATGCTGGGCCTAGGTTACAAGTGGTTTTATTATTGGGATCAGAGCTTTGAGCTTGTTTGCAGACTTTAATTAAACAAATAAAATTCATATCAATAGGTACTGTATATCAGTACATAGATTTTTATATCACTACTTTATGTCAATATGTTAAAGTAGATTATCTTAAGACTTTATGAGATGCGATCAAGTTACACATGGCAGTCCTTTTAAGCAAAGTGTACTCCTGATTGAGAGCATCAGAAAAATGTCTTCATTTTGACCCAAAGTAAATTATAGGAATTAGTCAGTTATAATTCATTCTATTTTCCATAAACATCATAACTCAGAAGAACAGTGTGGAGTTTTTCCCTTTAAATATTTATAAATTTCAATCATATTTTTCTTTAAACTGTGAACAGAATTCAGAACCTGATAGACCCATATCAATACAGGCAGCAATCCAGTGCAGTGGCAGTCAAACTGATGCAATAAGCAAAGACAAGAGGAATTCATTTCGAATGGATGGACATTTCCTACTCCCCAAGAGCAAGATGTTAGTTACTAAATGCTAGTATGTTATTACATATTGGTTTGCAATTTAAAGATAATCCAATGAATGTGCTGCTTTGTAAGCCTCTTGCTTAACATTTTTTAATGTTTCATTTTGATTTCTGGAGAAGACTGAAACCTCTACTTCTTCATTTCTCTGTAATATGCATCTGATGGCAGGAAGTGGCCAATTAGTTGTATTACAAAGTAATAATCAAAACATACATACTGACAGTATGAAAAAAACCAGTTGGCACATTTGGAAGGAAATTACTATGGACTATCCTAATAATTTAGTTTAACAAAAATGTCCTTGGATAGATTTCACTGTTTATATCAGAAAAAACCCATGAGTTTTAGAATCCCTTCTCATCCTTGTGTTCGTGTTTCTAATAATATTATACACTTTTTGAAATTATTAACTTAGCAAATAAAGCCAAGAGAATGATATATCTTATAAAGATTATAACCCCTTACAAGCATAAAGAATAAATAGGATCCATATTATGTTGCATTGTCATACTTTGGGAAAATAAAAGATGAAATTTTCTCCTGCTTTTTGAGAACACATTAAAACACAGTTTCCAACCTTTCTAACTGGACTCAATTTCATGACTGATTTGTCTCTTCCATTCTATGATAATGCAGTAGCAGCCTGTTCCTACAGTGTAAAACCTTGGGTTTTACACTGACATTTCTAGAAGAGATTGTCATTGACCAGAACTCAAAACAATTATTTTCTCTTGTACATGTTTGTCAGTAACAAAATAATTGCACAAACAAATAGATGTGTTGTCTATAATGTATAATTTTGTTTGGATTTTTTTGAACACAGTATGTCACTTTTTAGACTAGGTCCTTTCAACTCCCTTGCAAGTTGCCATGAACAAAAAATATTACCAATGTGACAAAAATGTTTAAACTATTTTGGAGCTAGTAGACTTAGAAAGCTAACCAGCAATATTCCCTTTATTACTACAACTTGTATCTAGTGTAAATTTGATTATACGTAATTTAAGGAAAGTTAACGTACATTTTTTTTTCACTACATTAAACCCCATCCAGACATTGTGAATGATAGTTCAATGACAGGGAATTGCAGAGTGAAAAAGCAAGACAAAGAGAGAAACAGAGAAAGAGAGAGTGAGCAGGAGACAGGAAAAAAGGAAAATAAATGCTCATGGGTATCACATTTTATTCTGGGTCATACAAAGAATTAATTGATTTCCTTTTTTATCTTGTTCAGCAAAAAACATACCAAGTAAACTGAAGACCTTTCCTCCATGTCCATATTTATGTGCTTTTCCACTATGCACACTCTGGATTCTTCAGGTTACTGAAGTTAATGACATTTCCAATATTCTCTCTTTCACACATGGTGAGTAATTCTATTGTATTTGAGTAAGACATTGGGAGATTGTCCCAAAGTGTCACTTCAGAGAAAGGACACCTATTTTGGGGAATTTAATTACCTAACATGTATACCACAAAACCGAAAAAAAATAGCACAGATATTCTTTCCAATTTTGCTCTCTGTAATTCCATCTATCTAAATTTTTGTTTTCCAGTGATTATAGGTTCTTTTTAGTGTGGAAAAAAATAAAGCAACTTTATCATCACTGATACAAATCCAAATCTTACCTAACTCAGCAAACCAAATGTTATAATTTTCAGCAGAATTGCTCTGTGTTCTGTTTGATGTTTATCTTCATGCTTGACCTTTAATACATTCTGAAACATCTTTACATGACAGATGAAGTAGAGAAGACTGCAGACATTAAATAGTTGACTTAGAACTAGTCAAACCTAAAGAAGTATTCTATCCGATATCACTTTAAAAAACAACCCAAACAAACATTCCATTTATAGACTGAGTTAATATCATCTCTATTAGATATGTTCTCAAACATTAGAAGAAAAAGTACATTTAGACATAAAGAAAAGATTGCTGAGATTTAGTGGTCACACAAGCCTTCCGTCTGTACTAGGCTCCCACCCACTTTGTGTTAATTGAGCTAGTGGTTATAAAGACAAAACTGTTTTATTGGCAAGGGCTAAAGACATTGAACAATAGGTCACAGCACTTACTAAAATTAAAGAAAAGGGATAAATTATAAGCTATGGAAAACAGACAAGTTAAACATGAACAGTATTTGACAGCCGAGTTATAATCATTGTGTGCATGACTTCAGGGCAATTGTGCAAATGATAAGAGGAATTAGTTCTGGCATGATTGAAATCACAAGAACATCTGCCACAAAGAAACAAACAAAAACCCCAACAAGACCTTCAAAGATGTCTTTTTTTAGCAAACTGTAGTTAAGCTGCTGAATAGGACTTAATCGGTACATAGACTTTGTACTACTCACTGCAGAAGTGAACTTAATTCATAATTAAGCCATTCATGAATTTAGATTTAAATATAACTAGTTTAGTCATTCCTGCTAATCTGCAGTTGGAATTTGAATTCAGGTGGCAAATGGCACATTGTGCCAGCTTTGGCATTCTGTAGCTATGCTCTCTTTCAGCATGACAGGTTTGCCTGTTGCGTGTATTAACACCAGAGCTTCTTAAAACATAGTTCACATTTGGTGATCCTATATTGGGTAAATATCTTCAGATGAGCCACCAGCAGAATGATTTCTTATGAACACTGTGCTAGATGTACAGCTTTGCAAAATATCACTTAGCATATGCAGTACAGAAAGCTACCTTCTATGTAAGAACAAATTCTTTCCTTCTTATTTGAAATACTATAGCCATTTTATATTGCCACATTCTTTAATAGAATGTCTGAAATGGTAGTGATTGTACTTCCTATACTGGGCCCCTGATCAGTTAAAAAATCTTTTGTAGACAGAGAAAACAAACAAACAAACAAACCACAAAACTATGTCATATAATGCAAAAATGTTGTTAAAAAAGTGCAAATTTATTTATTTTCAAATAAAAATTAGGTTTAAAAAAATCTACAGACCTTCTACATATGATGTTGGAAACTATTAAAGATAACAAACCTTGGGACAGATGCAAAATACATGCCCAGGCTTAACACATTTGTACTGGAAGCAAAACTCAAACAATTGAATTTTGGCATGCTGAGCAAACATGCAATGCAGCAAAACAAGAACTAAGATGTAATATTGCAAAGTTAGTTTCTTATATTTTTTGAAAGGAACGGAGAGTAGAAATTAAAGCAACGTTAACTTTAACATAGACAGTAGTGTGACGTTTTGAACAACTTCAGGCAGGAAAAAAGCCAAACAGAAATAAGAAGGGAAATTAGGAAAATACTAAAAAAATCAGCAAACAAAAATTAGCATGACAGATGATTCCAAAGTCTTTTAATAACTATATTTTTCTAGAAATAGAAAATACTGTATATTTAACCAATCTAAATATCAATGATTCATATAATTTTTTACTACATTGTATATTATTCAACAGACTGGAGAAAAGAAAAATTGATAAGAGCTTGGAGAAGTTGGTAACAAAAGTTCCAGCAAGTTGAAAGGAGAACTGTAATAGAAGATTGAGATTACTAGTACAATTTACCAAGAAGCTATGCTAACGTATATGATATTTTCATTAATGTCCTTAAACTTAAAAATAAATATGTGCAGGGTACATTTGTGTGTGCTATACATCTACTTGCTTTCTCCACTCTCTCCGCCTGAACACAGAGCAGTAACATGTGCCAGTAGGTAGCACCATCAATATACATAGCAGGACCAAAGTACAAGAAGGTAGGAATGACCTTCAATCCTGGATTAACAGCAATGGAATGAAGTGTAAAGACGTATTTATGTACTGGAACAAATAACAAGAATTCCTGATCTAAGATCATAGAATCATAGAATGGTATGAGTTGGAAGGGACCCCAAGGATCACAGAGCTCCAACCCCCCTGCCACAGTCAGGGACACCAACCACCAGGCCTGGATCTACACAAGGTTGCCCAGGGCCCCATCCAACCTGGCCTTGAACACTTCCAGGGACGGGGCATCCACCACCTCTCTGGGCAGCCTGTTCCAGCACCTCACCACTCTTTCTGTAAAAAACTTCCCCCTAATATCCAATTAAAACCTTCCTTCCTTTAGTTTTAATCCATTCCCCCTTGTCCTGTCATTGTCTACCCTTTTAAAAAGTTGATTCCCCTCCTGCTTATAAGCTCCCTTCAGGTACTGGAAGGCTGCAATGAGGTCCCCCCGCAGCCTTCTCTTCTCCAGACTGAACAAGTCCAGCTCCCTCAGCCTCTCTTCGTAGGGCAGGTGCTCCAGGCCTCTAATGATCTTTGTGGCCCTCCTCTGAACCCTCTCCAACAGTTTCATATCCTTCTTGTATTGGGGGCCCCAGATCTGGACACAGTATTCCAGATGGGGCCTCACAAGGGCAGAGTCGATGATGAGTAATCATCATGTAGAAATGACAGATGAAGGTTTAATATATTGCTTCAACGCAAAATGATTATAAAGTACCAATGTATTACAGCAAGGTATAGGTGAATTTAAACTTATGATGTATCAAAGGAGATTTTTCTTGTGTTCTGTTTAAATCCTGGGACTGTGAATTGGACAGTTTGCTCTATATGTGGATCTCTATGTCTATGTTAGAGTGAAAGCACAGGCAGATAATACATCAGATTGATTTTTTTGTTTTTTACAAAGGAAGATACTGGTTTTTAAGTGAAGGAAAAAATGTTTGTGTTATGAAATTTTCATCAGCTAGCACATCACTCCGTACTCACTGTAAATAATGATCCTGGATCTTTTCATTACAAATTATTCACATTACGGCTCCCATTCATTTGGGGAATCTGATAATTCAAGGCAGTTGCAGAGATGTCAGGGTTGGTCTCTTCTCTCTAGAGACAAGCAATAAGACGAGAGCGAATGGCTTGAAATTGCATCAGGGAGATTTAGATGAGATATCAGGAAGAATTTCTTTACTGAAAGGGTTGTCAAACTTCGGAATAGGTTGCCCAGGTATATGGTGCAGTCACCATCCCTGGAGGTATTTAAAAGGCGTGTAGGTGAAGTCCTCAGGGACATGATCTAGAGGTGGACTAGTCAGGGTCAGGCTATGGTTGGACTCGACAATCTAAAGGGTCTCTTCCAAACTAGGCGATTCTGTGATTCTACATCATTATATACTTCTATCAGTAAAGCTTCATAGAATCTGGACCATAAGTGTGGGAAGAGTTAAAGGGAATAAATAGAATGGGATACAATCAAAGCTGCTTTCTTTCTGTAAAGAAAACTAATCAACAAAGATCTAGATAGTTTACTTCATTTTGTTGTAAGCCTCTCCTAAAAATAAATGCATGTAGCCTTTCTCTCAAAATCTGAAAAAGGATTATTTTTTTTTCTCTTTGAAGATCTAGATGGAAGTGGAACTGAACAATTTTTTTGTTTCAGTCTCTAGGCAGCAGTAAGAACTGACTAGAAAGAAATCATCTGGTGAGACAACTGTATTACATTCATTTTGTTCCTCTAGGACTTCAGCTTATGTTTTGCTCTCCCTGGAGCCATTTGGTGGGTTGACCTTGGCTGGCTTGCAGAGGGTCACTCAGATGCTATTTCGTTCTCCCCCAAAACAGGACACAGGGATGAAATAGGATGAAAAAGCTCATGGTTTGGGAAAGAGAGGAGATCTTTCCCGACAAGGAGACAAGGAGATCACTTATCACAAGGTGCAAAACAGGCTGTACTTGAGAAAGATTTATCTATTATCAGTCGTAATAGATTTGAATAGTGAGAAACAAAGATAAAAAAGGCTAGAAAGCCTTCATCTTAAACCTGATTCTTCACTGGCTAAACTTCACTCCAGCTCTTCTACCCACCTCTCATCTAAGCAATGCAAGGGAATAAAGAATGGGGGAAAGCAGCCTGCTCCCAAGAAGCCCAATCAGCAACAGCTGCAGCAGGCTCCTGGCTCTGCCTTCTCACTCAGAGATGCAGTACACTTTTACCTGCAGTACTTACACCATCCTAACTGAATGAATGACAGGTATCTGTAGGATTTCCTTTCCAATTAAAAATCACCTAGTAAGAGATGTGCAAAGATCTCATAGTTGAACACCCTGAAACTATTTTTCTGAGACCTAGGGCACTTTGTTGAGGGAGGGAGACCTCAAATAATATTTTCCTCTACCCCTTCTAGTGGGATGAAGGGTTCGGAGCAGTTTAGGAGAACCCAGGAGTTGAACAAGTGGCTGAAATGCTGGTGCCAGCACAGGAACTTTGGGTTTTTTGATCAAGGAATGGTGTACTCAGCTCCTGGCATGATGACTGTTGACAGTGCTCACCTGTCTCGAAGGTGAAAGTGGATCCTTGCCCGGGAGATGGCAGGGCTCATTAAGCGAGCTTTAAACTAGTTAAGAAGGGGGAAGGGGGTATCATGAAGGCTGCTGGGGTCAGGCAAATGCTTCAAGAGACACGGCTAGAGCTGATGGGGGAAGAAAGTAAAGGCCAACGGCACAGTGACAGACTTGGGGATGTTGTTCCAAGTGATAGTAGGGAAAATTCTGTGGATTACCCTGAAGACTCCTCAGTGGAGACACCATATCCCATCCCCTGTCAGAAATCTTCCTGTGACGTGTTGAGGATATCTGCACCTGCTGCCTCCCTAAAGTGCCTAGCATGGGTAATAAACAGGAAGAGTTAGAGATCTTTGTGAGGTTACAGGTCCACGATCTCATTGTGATCACAGAGACATGGTGGGACAGCCTGGAAGACTGGCATGCTGTCATGGATGGCTATGTGCTTTTTAGGAAAGATAGGCTAGGGAGGCAAGGTGAAGGAGTTGCTCTTTATGTGAGAGAGCATCTAGAATGTATTGAACTCCACCTGGGGGAGGATGATCCATAAGTTGAGTGCTTGTGGGTAAGAATCAAGGGTCACGCTAGTATGAGTGACACTGTTGTGGGTGTGTACTACAAGCCCCCTGATCAGGAGGAGTGAGTTGATAATGCATTCTACAAGCAGCTAGAAGTAGCTTTGAGATCCCAGGAGCTGGTCCTTATGGGGGACTTCAATTACCCAGATATTTGCTGGGCAAGCAACAGGGCCAGTCGTTTGCAGTCCAGACAATTTCTGCAATGTGCAGTAGACAATTTCCTGCTGCAGATGGTTCAGGAACCTACAAGGGGAGGGTGGGTGCTGGACCTTGTTCTTACTAACAAGGATGGGCTCATCAGGGAAGTGAAGGTCGGGGGCAGCTTGGGACAAAGTAGCCATGAAATTATGGGGTTCAAGATCCTGAGTGGAAGAAGCAAGCCAAAAAGCAGGATAGCTACCCTGAATTTTGGAAGAGCTAACTTTGATCTCTTCCGCAACCTTTTAGCAGCTATCCCGTGGGCCACGCTGTTAGAAGGCAAGGGAGCCTGTGAAAGCTGGCTAGCATTTAAACAGCACTTCCAAGCAAAGGATAGGTGCATCCCCTTGAGTAAGAAATCGGGAAAGAGAGGCAGAAGACCTGCGTGGATGAGCAGGGAGCTCATGGGTAAACTCAAAGGGAAGCAGAAGGTTTATGAACTGTGGAAAGAGGGTCGGAGGACATGGGAAGTATATAGGGATGTTGTCAGGGCCTGCAGGGACGTGACTAGGAAGGCTAAAGCCCACTTGGAGATGAAACTGGCAAGGGACATAAAGGATAATAAAAAGGGTTTATTTAGATATGCGAATAGTAAGAGGATGAGTAGGGATAGTGTGGGTCCCTTGCTGAATGAGGTGGGTGTCCTGGTGACAGGGGATGCTGAGAAGGTGGAGATACTGAACGCCTTCTTTGCTTTGGTCTTCACTTCACAGACCTCTGGGGACCCCCAGACACTGGAAGAAAGTAAGAGAGTTTAGGAAATGAAGAGCTTCCCTCTGGTTGAGGTGGGGTGGTCAAGGAGCATCTCAAAGGGATTAATGCACATAAATCCATGGGCCCGGATGGGATACATCCACGTGTGCTGAGGGAGCTGGCGGAAGTGATTGCGGAGCCGCTCGCTATCATCCTTGACAGCTCTTGGAGAACAGGAGAAGTACCTGAGGATTGGAGGACAGCCAATGTCACTCCGGTCTTCAAAAAGGGCAAGAAGGAGGACCCTAGCAACTATAGGCCAGTCAGCCCCACTCTGTCCCTGGAAAGGTGACGGAATAGCTTGTTCTGGATGCCATCTCCAAACAACTGGAAGAGAAGTTCATGAGGAGGAGTCAGCATGGATTCACCAAGGGGAGATCGTGCTTGACCAATCTCATAGCCTTCTATGATCTCATCACTGGCTGGGTGGATGGAGGGAGAGCAGTGGATGTCATCTACCTTGACTTCAGCAAGGCTTTCGATACTGTCTCCCATGACATCCTGATAGCAAAGCTGAGAGATCATGGGATAGAAGAGTGGACAGTAAGGTGGGTTGAGAACTGTCTGTCAGACCGGGCTCAGAGGGTCGTGATCAGTGGACCAAAATCTGAATGGAGGCCTGTGACTAGCGGTGTTCCCCAGGGCTCGGTGTTGGGTCCAGTCCTGTTTAATATCTTCATTGACGACCTTGATGAGGGAATAGCATCCACCCTCAGCAAGTGCTGATGCTACAAAGCTGGGAGGGGTGGCTGACACGCAGGAACACTGCGCTGCCATCCAGCAAGACCTGGACAGGCTGGAGAGCTGGGCAGGGAGAAACCAGATGAGGTTCAATAAAAGCAAGTGTAGAGTCTTGCACCTGGGAAGGAATAACTGCTTGTATCGGTACAGGCTGGGGGATGACCTGCTGGAGAAGAGCTCTGTGGAGAAGGACCTGGGGGTTCTGCCATACAACAGGTTGGCCATGAGCCAGCAGTGTGCCCTGGTGACTAAGAGAGTCAATGGGATCCTGGGATGCATCAGGAAGAGTGTGGCCAGCGGGTCTAAGGAGGTGATCCTCCCCCTCTACTCTGCCCTGGTCAGGCCCCACCTGGAGTATTGTGTCCAATTCTGGGCTCCCTGGTATAAAAAAGACAGAGATCTCCTGGAAAGAGTCCAGCAGAGGGCCCCAAAGATGATTAAGGACCTAGAGCATCTCCCCTACAAGGAAAGGCTGAATGAACTGGGGTGGTTCAGCCTTGATAAAAGAAGACTATGAGGGGATCTGATCAATGTTTATAAATATCTCAAGTGTGGGACACAAGGGGAAATGGCCAGCCTCTTTTCTATGGTCTGTGGGGACAGGATAAAGGGCAATGGCCTCAAGTTGGAGCCCAGTAAGTTCCACACGAGTACATGGAAGAGCTTTTTCACTGTGAGGGTGACAGAGCCTTGGGACAGGCTGCCCAGGGAGGTGGTGGAGTCTCCTTCTCTGAAGATATTCAAGACCCATCTGGACGCCTCTCTGTGCAATAGGAGCTGGGGAGCTGCTTTGGCAGAGGGGTTGGACCCGATGATCTCTCAAGGTCCCTTCCAACCCCTATGATTCTATGATTCTATTCTGAAACTATTCTGAAAAAGTAGTTGGGGAATTTGAAATATTTGTTTAGTTCCCCCCCCGCCCTTACAAGCAGGAAAAAAAATCTAAGCTCACAACCCATTTTTAAGATTTTTTTTCTGTGACTTCTTCTGATTTGCAACTTTTAGTAGCAATTCTCAAATCCATCTAAGCTTTCTCACTCAGTTTTCAGACACTTTGTGCTCATCAGTGTAATTTTTCAAACAAATACAAGATTGGCTATCTCCAGAAATATCATTCATTATAATCAGATCATGATGTTTCTCTGTTCTGATGGGTTGACTTTATCTGGTTGCCAGATGCCCACCCAGATTCTTTCATCCCACTCCTCAGGAAGATAGGGAAGAAAATATGATGGAAAACCTTATGAGTTGAAAGGACAGGAGATTACATACCAATTACAATCACAGGCAAAACAGAATCCAGTTGGGAAAATTAATTTAATTTCTTGTGAATTAATAAGAGTATGATAGTGACAAATAAAACAAAACTAAACCCACATTCCTCCCACATTTTCTTCCCAGGCTCAACTGCACTGATAACTCTTCCCCCTTTTTTGGCTGAGGTAGTTTATTTTCAAAAGAAATTGGGATGGAACACAATCAGCGCATCTGACCCAAACTAGCCCTAGGCAAAGTGGTATTCCATCCTATATGATATCATGCTCAGCATATAAAGAGGGCTGGCTGGGAAGGAGTTGTGGCTTGGAGAGGGGTTGGGTGTCTGGCTGGGTGAGACAATTGCATTGTGTATCATCCACTTCATATATTCTTAGTACTGTTGCTTTTATTTTCCTCTTCCTTTGCTGTTCTACTAAGCTTTCTTTGTCCTAACTCAGGAGTTTTACCTTTTTATTCCAACTCTCTTCCCAATTCCATTGGGGTGGGAGGGGTAAGAAAGTGGCCTCATGCTGATTTGGGATAAACTATGACACTCTTCTAGCTCCTTGCCCCATCCCCCTGAGCCGTGTAGGAGGATGAAGAATGAGGGTTGCCATCAGTTCATTGTACTTTGTCTCTACTACTCCCTCCTCTTCACACTCTTTCCCTGCCCCAGCATGGGCTCTGTCCCACAGGAGACAGTCCTCCAGAATCTTCTCCATTATGTGTCCTTCCCACAGGATGTGTTTCTTCACAAACTACTCCATCATGGGCCCTTTCCGCAGGATGCGGTCCTTAAGGAATAAAGTCTTACAGCATAAGACTCCCATGGACTACAGCTCCTGACAGTAACCCTCCTCCTGCCTAGGCTCTTATCCACAAGCTGTAGTTCAGACCAGGAGCCTACTCCTGGGTGGTTTTTCTCCATAGATGGCAGCCTTCTTCAGTGCACGCCTACCTGCCTCAGTGTGGGGGCTGCCACAAGCTGCAGTGTGGTTATCTGCTCCACTGTTGTCATCCATGTACTGCAGGGGAAAATATCTCCTTCAACATGTGTCTACAGCGGCTGCAGAAGACCTCTGCTGAAGTGCCTGGAGCACCTCCTCCTTTCTCCCCTTCTTCCCTCGCTGCTCTCAGGGCAGTTTCTCACCATTTTCCCCTCAGCTCTGGCTGCTGGGCAGTTCTTTGCCCTTTCTTAGCCAGGCTTTCCCCTAGGTGCAGCCATGGTGACTGCGGGGCGCAGCCATGGTGACTGCGGGGCTCAGCCCTGCACTGCACTGGGTGGGTTGGAGCCAGCTGGAACTGGCTGTGTCTGGCACCAGGCAGCCCTGGCCCTTTCTCACAGAGGGTGCCCTGCAGGCCTGCTGCTTCCAACACCTTGAAAAGTTAAACCCGATAGACAACAGAGCCTCAAAGCCATGGGCCCTGTGGAAGAGAGATGATGGGCCAAATCCCCTCCTAGGCGGCAGAGGATGTTCCAAGCTCCAGGCACCACTGGATGCAACATGAAGAAATCATGATCTATACCAATATACTTTAAGTAATAACAATTCTGTGATGTGCCATGTGTGCTTTATCTAATGCCACTAATGGATACTGTAACTTATCTTTAACAGTGAAAATGTTAAAGAAATTGTGAATCTCAGAAGCATTTTGAGTGTGGTAGTTATCACAGAACTTCCCTCAACTCTTTTTAGCTGTGATCTAGGCAGGCCTAGTGTCTAGTAAGAGTTCAAATTTGTCATTGTGGCAAGTGCAATGTTAACAATGGAAGAACAGACTTAAAATAGAGAAATAAAATTATCAGCAAATTCACTATAAAAATCCAGGAGATGACAGACACGCTCAGTATCTCTTGTTTAATTAAAAAGATTTATTCTGTTTTTGCTACTGCTGAGCAGTGCTTACTCAGTGTCAAAGATTTTCCTCCTTCTCACACCACAGTAGAAGTGAGTAGGCTGGGGTTGCACAGGAAATTGGGAGGGGACACAGCTGGAGAAGCTGACCAACAATATCCAAAGGGGTATTCCACACAGCTCACCTAAGCCCTCCAAAGGCATATTCCCAATCATATGATGTCATTCTCAGAAATATAAAGTTGGGGGAAGAAGAAGAGGGGGACTTTTGGAGTAATGGTCTCCCCAGGTCACCATCAAATGTGATGGAGACCTGCTTTCTGGGAGATGGCTGAACACCTGCCAGCCCATGGGAACGGGTGAATGTTTCTTGTTTTGTTTTCCTAGTCTGTGCAGTTTTTACTTTACCTATTGAACTGTCTTCATCTCAACCCATAAATTCTCTCACTTTCACTCTTCCAGTGTCTCTCCCCCATCTCACTGTGGCAGGGGGAGTGAGTGAGTGAGCAGCTGTGTGGAGCTTAGTTGCTGTCTGGGGTTAAAAATCATGACAAGTGGGAAAAATAGAGGAAACAATAGGGTGAGATGAAAGAGAACAGAAGAATGCCAAGAAGTTTCTTTATTATTAAAAAAAAGAAAAGAGGAAAATCTATAAACTTTATAATTCCATATTTTTTATGGATATGGTATCTCATATTGGTTGCCTTTCTATTTTGTTTTAGGTAGGTGAAGCACTATAATGCTCACTAGTGATTCTTGTACGAAATAGCTGCTTTGAAAGTAATAGGCTAAAGTAGCATGGCTACTGTCAGAAAGATTGGCTACCAGAGATATGCACTTGTCTAGCTGAAAATGTGGATTTTGAATTCATCTTGTCTATCCTCCAGTAATTTGGATTGCATCCAATGAAATTTCTGTGCTAGAACAGAGTGCTTTCAATTGTAATTGATACAAGTGGGAATGTAGCGATCATAGTTGATCTTAATGTCCAATTAGTCAAAGCAAATATGATGGGCTCCTTAAATAATTTTACCTAATATAATAAATCATGGAATAATATTTTTATACAAAAATATAGTAAAAATTTATAAATTTTATTAGTGAAGGAATAGTGTTTTTTTTCTCTGATTAGTTGACCATGTTGAACAAAGTACTTTGGGTTTGTACAATCTAACTTCTAATCACATCATTCTGCATGAAGTAAGTTGCCTTTCAGAAGTCTTAAGTTTACTATGTTTCCATGGTAACCAAATTATAATCTCCTAAAATAATGTATCAGTTTTGTCTTAAAAGATCTAATTTCCATAAAGCTATTTTCATTATGATTAATTAAGTTACAATCTTTTAATACTTTACCAATTATGTCCCTTATCAGCTTTGTCCAGGATTTGTGTCATGCTAACTAGCTTAAAAGTTGTTTAAGTCATCTCACATTTATTTTGAAATACGAAGATTAACTTCTTCTGCACTCTTGGAACCTTTCCAATGGTTTACAAATACATCTGTAGATGCAATCTGTGTCAGAGAGTGCTTCTAGACTAGTTTTAGAAATTGTTTCAGGCCAAGATGTGGGAACTTCTTAACTCTGATCTTTAAACTACTGTTTACAGCTAGCTATAAATTAATTTGTTTCACAATAAACCACTAAAAGCTGTCATCAAATAGGTCTTTGTGTGAGGCTAATTGGAGGAAAGGAGTCTTCAGTTGCATTATATTTTGCATTAGTTAGAGTAACAGTACACTGTAAAGGCATAGCTCAGGAGGGGAGTGATAATGTTAAAGCTGATCATTAAATAAATTGCCTGAAAGAAAGGTTTTCTTTCCAACTGAATGCGAACACAATGTCAGTTGTGTCATCCTTCTGCAATTGTGGGTCTGTATGAAAGACAAACATTTTGGAAAACGTAAGGAAAGTCACTGGAAATCAAATGAAATTTCTAAGCAGACTACTACCTGGTAGCAGTTGGTTCTATCACATTTAGAGAATTATTGTGTGTAATGACATAGAATTGTACTCAACAGGTCTAAAATCTCAATCTTATCATCCTTGGTCAGGCAGGGGAGAAAAAAATAGAAAAAGAAATTAAATAGTCAAACTTTTCTTCATTAAAAAGAACATACATTTTTATTTGATTGCTTCCAATTTTCTTTATTGTTATTGACATTTTATCTACCTTAACTAAAACTGTCCCTAAATCACAGCTATAATATTTTTTAAAAATACATTTTGAAATAATACTTATTATGCTGATACTTCTCTATTCCAAACTCCTAGGCTACACATGTATCTCAAAGAATAATTGATTTTAGAAATTTCAGCTACAATTTCATTGATTAACAACATTTTTAATGGATTATTTTTCTGTAAACCAGAAATAATCATCAAATATATAATTTTAAATAGTTTTGTCCAAGTAAGCTCCTATAGCCAGTCTATACCATCACTCTTCTAATAATTTTACTTAAATATGTATTAACTTGTTTACTTCATGATTTTTATGTTCTGCTTTTTATGACAGTTTTTTATATCTCCTGGATTTAAGACCTCTTTTAATTGACACTGAGTATTTATACCATATTAGCTATGACATTTTGTGGCTTGTGTAACTCCCCATAATAAATTTAGTGTTTTATTATTTCCAATCTTGTGGTAGAACAAAACTTTGAATAGAATAGATAACAAAGATATTTTCTTGCAAATGCAACTAAAAAAAGAAAAGAAGAAAACTTACACACCCCCATAAGAATTATTCATAATAGATAAGGAAGTCAAATAGATACTCTATGTACCTCACTCTTAATGGTTCTGCTACTAAGCTGTTGGAAATCAATGACACTACTGAAAATACTATAGCACCCGATCTTAAAGAAGAGAAAACATTCCAATTTATTTGGAATAACAAGGGGTCAGAGCCAGTTACGATTTTTAAGCAAAAGGAGGAGATATTTCACAGATAAAGCTGAGAGTTTGTCATCTGTATTATAGGGATCTGAATTCAAATAAATGGATATGATTTCCATCACTGAATAATTTCTGTCTTATGAACACTATGTTAAAAATAAAACGTATATCACTTTGGAGTTCCAGTGGGAAATCTATGATACATAATGCTAATGTGGACGGTATATAGATAGATTTTGCATTAGCAATACTTCTGTGAATGTTTACCTTTCTGACAGTGACTTTGACAGTAAGAGACCCACTGTACAGAAATGTTGCACTTTCATTAAAAAAATCAAGCTGTTTTCCCTATCTGGTGTTATGGAGATGCAGTGCATACCCACCTTGTAAAGTGAAAATCTTGAGTCTGCTTTAACTTTCAGACATTCTATTACTGTATAGTGGTTAGAAAAGTATTTTTTCTTAGTGCAAATGAGTGGCACTTGGTTTTACTCTTGGATTTTAGAATCCCTATTTAAGTTTAAATGAGATACCAGGAGGGGAGGGATTCCCACTGAGAGCACTAATAGAGGATCTCTGTGTTGTAATGATGGTACTTTCACAAATTATCATATCCATTCTTCTCAGTTAAAGATTTAAGAGAACACTCTGGACTACCATAACAATCTGGAGAGACTTGAAGTTATTTGCTATGTTTTTGCCCATTCCTTGATGCAAATATTAGAGAATATTGCCTCTAAGTTTCAATCACACCCTTTTTTCCCCCTTATGCAGACAAACTGAGAAAAAATGTGACTTAGAAAAAGATGCTGGCAAACTAAAACTGCATGAACCCAGACTCTCAATTTTCCTTTTAATCTAATTAGATAAAGGATAAATCTTTAAACCAATACAGTTTCTCAAAAGACAGCTAAATTATTCCTTGTTTCAAAAATACATTTTTCAGGGAACAGGTTGTGAATGCTACCATATTTGATCAGATTGTTGCAATCAGGATTTATAAAGAAAACCTTTTGTGTAGTTAACTCTACTGGCTTCCAGTTGACACTGTGTAAGAAAACAAACATTGTATACATTTTTACATGTTATTGGGGCTCATTCTGCTACAGTAGTTCATGTATTTAAGTAAGCATGAAAACTTTATATTTTTCACTATTCTTTATTAAGTTATTAATATTTGAAATCATTAGTCAGTTGTTCATTACCAGATCTCATTGGGAAATTCATATTCATTCAGGATACAAGACTGGTCTGAATCATTCTCATTTATATTTATTAAGTCATAAGCATCAGTGTCGGCAATAAAAATCCTTCCCTTTGTGCTGACTACTAGAGTTCGAATTTGACCAGAAATCTACAATATTATTTTTAAAAGCAAAAAATTGGCAAGCCAGCAAGGATAGAAGAGAAAAAGATACATTAAAAGAATCCATGAAGTGTCACTCAGCTGCATAGAGGACATTCACTCTGAGACAGACATGACATGAAATCCAAGCTTAGAACAAATTGAATAGAGAAAGCTCTCCAGTCATGGAAGAAATAAGAAAAATCTTTGAGAAAGAAGAAATAAAGTATAGCAGATGTCTATGAATCAAGGGGTTATTAGCCAAAGAGAGGAATTAAAATGATTAGTCTGTTGTCACTAGCAGGATACAATTTGATACAATGTACTGCAGTCCATAGAAAGAGGGTAGATGATTGAACAAAACACAAAAGAGAAAAAAGAGAATAAGCCATAATTAGTAGTTCATTGTTGTGCTCAATTGTAACATCTTTCAAATTAAGTCAGTATTTGAAATATGCAAATTACTAAATTCAAAGATGTTTACTTGGCCTAAAGTGGGGTTCAGAACTGAAGAAAATATATTACAGTCTTGTAATTTATCTACTATCCTATTATGTTGCAGAAATCTAAGTGTAAAGAAATTATTTTAAAAATTACATAAAATATTCTGTTAGAGGTTTATTAGTTAGGTGTAGTAAATTTATTTTTTCCTTCTTTCATAATTATTGTGGAATTCAGGGAAAATACATAGCAACTTACTCCTTTTGCTCATCCTTTAATTTTTCTTTTTTTGAAGGAGATTTCACTGAAGCATTAAATGCATTTGTCACATGACCTTTAAAAGTAGTTAAGTAAAATCAGGATTAAGCTTTTTCTTTACTATTATATATTTGAGACATTTTGCAGTTTTCTTATAATGTCTATTATGAGGAGTTGTAGAAATATTTTTAAGCATAACTGGGAAATCGAGGAGCTTGTTAAAACATGAAGATTTAGGTGTAGTTTGACCTACAACAGATTAGAGAAAACAGGATAAAATGTCTGGAGAGGAGCAAACTGTTATAAAAAAGAACTTTTCCAAGTCTTAATTTCAACGTTCAAATTAAAAAAAAAAAAAAAAATCACTTATTCATAATGTCTCTGTTTCTTGACAATTTTAGAAGTCTGGAACTTGGTCCAGGAAGAGAAGCTGTAAGCATTCCGCTTGCCGAGACATCCCTCTGCAGATTCAACCAACTTTTCGTTTGGACAGGTCTAAGTATTTTATCACTGAAAAGCTTCCTGTCTTTGGACTGCCCATGCACTTTATCTTCATGTGATGTCTTCATCAAAGGAGAGAGTTATTTGCAAACCTTGCTTTTAACTTTCAAGGACTTTACAATTCATCATCTTGATTTTCTCTCATTTACAAAATCATCAGCACTTTTGTCAGCTGAATGTTTGAAAGATGCAGTCAACTTTGGAAATCTTAAGGAAAAGAAAGGGAAATTATATTTTTTTCTGAAACATATGCTATCAAAATAGCATATATTTGGCAATGAAGTATTTTTAAACTATTGAAAGACAGGCTCCAGAAAGATTTACTATTTTTATAATAATTGTAATATGATTTAAAATACAGGAGCTGGGGACTTGTTCCATACCACTGAAGCCTATGGTACAATTCCTGTCTACTCCATCAAGTACAGAATTGACCTCTAATTTTCTTTATGAAGGAGTTTTGATACTAAACTTCAGAATGCTTTTCAAAATTGTCAAAGCCATCTTCCATGGTATGTCTTATTACAGTTCAGTCTTTCTAATCATTGAGAATCAAACTATTATCTTAAATTTTTGGTGCATGCTCTTTATAATTAATATATTCCATATGAATGCATACCTCAACATGAAAAGTTCCTACAGAACAAAATAAAGCTATTGATGACAGATAATAACTCTTTAGAAATACTCTAGTCTGTAATGGTCAGACTGTGGAAGGAAGACTGAAATCCATAGCACCTTATGCTTCTCCGGGAAAATCACTTTGTCACACAAATTTTTCTTCGCACTAAAGACACCAGAATAATTCTATTAGAGCACATCAAGAAACATTTCTATTAAATCCTCTGGATGTATATGACTTTCATGCTCAATTTTCCAACAAAGATGTGTGCTGGTCTTGAGTGAGATACAGTTAATTATCTGTGTGGGGCTAGTATGGAGCTGTGTTTTGGATTTGTGCCGAAAGGAGTGTTGATAACACAGAAATATTTTCACTAGAGCTGAGCAGTGATTACACTGAGCCAAGGCCTTGGCTGCTCCTCACATCACTCCACCAGCAAGTAGGTTGAGTGTGCACAGGAATTTAGGATGGGACACAGATTGGACAGCTGACCCAAACTGACCAAAGGAATATTTCAACTGTGTGGCATCATGCACTGCATATAAAGCTGTTGAAAGAGGGAAAAGGGGAGCATCCAGAGTGATGGTGTTTGTCTTTCCAAGTAAATGTTACACGTGATGGAGCCCTGCTTCCCTGGAGAAGGCTGAACACCTACTCTCCCATGGGAAGTGGTGAATGAATTTCTTCCTTTGTTTTCCTGCAAAAGTTTTTTGCAGAACTTTTCCTTTACCTGTTAAACTGTCTTTATCTCGACCTGTTATGTTTTCTCACTTTCACTCTTCCAGTTCTCTCCCCCATCCCACTGTAGGGGGAATGAATGAGCAGCTATGTGGGGTTTAGTGGCCATCTGGGGTTAAAGGACAACAAGGTGAAAACATTATAAAGACATATGTCATGTGGCAATGCCTTCTTTTTGGAAAAGTAATAAACTACCTTGCAGATTACTGTTACACTGAAGAGTTGAGTGTATCTATACTTAACTGAATACTCATGCTGCCGTCATGTTCGGTCAACTTGCGCTGGCCAAGGGGCTTTTGCTGTCTGATTCTATAGTTCATATGACTGGGACATGGATGGGCCTCAGGTGGCTCTGACTCTTCACAAACAGAACTTTATGAAAGCGGTTGGAAATAAGACTTACCTCAGTGGATTTCCTCCATTACACATGCCTAGTAAAACATGATGAAGAAGAGTCAGTCCTTGGCCTCCTTCTGTCCATACAATTTCTCCACTGAAGATAGCCTGGAATAAGGATCTATGAGTGTTAATATGAGAAACTTCTGAGTGCTTTTGAGTATTATATTTGATTACTCTTTCACTACTAATACTACTTAAGCTATTGACATATGGAGATTTTTCCTTTCACTTCCTTAAATTAACCCTTCCTTGCAGCAAGACTTACTAACCAGTAAGCACTGACTCCCTTACACTGTACAGTAATATTATACTCTCTCTTTTGGATTCACCAAAAGTCAGTAAGGGATTCAGCATTCACAGCTTTTTAAACCATATATGAGTATAAAATGTGTTTTGAATTAATTTAAGATTGTAGTGAATTTAAGTAAAAAAAAAACCAGGGAAAAAACCCTCTAAAGATTTCTATTAAACAGTTGTTCATCCCATAATTTCTTGTGGGAGCATATCATGTCCCATTTTCTTAATGGTTGTATAGAGTCCTTAAACATAGTTTTCCCCCAGACTCTTAAAATGAAGGAAAACAATTCATCTTTTTTTCCAGTTATGAGAATAGATATCCTATATATTGTAGTTGCCCAATCCCTGAGAGTGTTCAAGGCCAGGTTAGATGGGGCTTTGGGCAATCTGGCCCAGAGAAGAGTGACTTTTAAAGTCCCTTCCAACACAAGTGGATGTATGATTCTATGATTTTCTTCAAGCATTTTACTATAATTAACTTTTACTCTAAGATGTTTCATAAACTTGGAGAAGGAAGAAAAACACTGCAATATGCGCAGAGAGGTGACAAACTGCAGTGAATCCCCCTGTGTATATGTAAAAGCCTATACATCTGTACTTAATGAGAAAATAAGATCGAAGGCAGAGAACAGTTTGTAGATAGCCGTAAATATTCATTATACTGTAAGTACTTTTTAATAGGTCACAGAATTTTTAATAATAAAAATGTTATCTGCATTGATGAATAAAGATGAGGATAGCTGAAAAAATTAATCTGTGTTGTGCAAATTTAATGAGGGACCAAGGAAACAGGTTTAGAGACCAAAATCCAGAGGTTTTTTTATCTTCAGTTTCCTGATACATTTCAGTCTACTTATTCATAATTTTTAGATATCAGATAATTTCTGAAATGTTTCCATGAAAATATAATGCTTTTATTTTGTGCAAACTGGTACCATGATGAGGATATTTTTGTAAGTATTAATATTTTATTCTTCTATTGTATCAATAACTGGAATCTTACTGTCAAAATTAGCAGGTATTGACACCCACAAGCAGACCACTAACATCAGACATTAATGACTGTAGCTAACTTGTAGTTTCTACACTGAATCTGTGTAGCAGTGTGTAGAAACAGTGGTATTTATCATGCATAGTGCTCAAGTACCATCTGCTTCTTTGGTGCCTGCTAATATGCATGTATATGGCTATCTGTTTTGTAAGTATTTTGTAAGCGTTTTCTCTACATTTACTCAGCCTCAGACTCTGGAGAAGATTTGATGAGAGAGGAAGCACAGAACACATAGCATTCAAATATGATGGACAGCATTTGGGAATATAAGGTAGGATTCATCCAAGGCTTCCTTGAGGCTCTGTAAATGGAGAAAGACAAGCACACCTGAACAATTTGGCAAACATTTCCTCCTAAATTGATTGAAATGTCTAGCCCTCTCTCTCTCTCTGTACTAACTACCAAAGAAGCTGAGGAGAGCTAGATTAGGTGTAGATGTCTGAAGTTAGATGAAGTGACTCCAACAAATAGTATCACAGAGATTCCAAACATTTCTTGTCACAACTTCTGAACCACTCAAAGGATATATTCAAATGCAGCATGTAGTCCTTGTAAACATAAACTGTTGCATTTCAGGAAGCAGGTAATCAAAGATTATCAATGATATAAAATCCCCTTATTCCTCAGAGAACTAGAGATGTACAATGACACTTGTGTGGCATATCCTTTAAATAGTAATTAAGTGGCATATTAAAATTATATCCTTAGTAAGATGGATCACTGGGGAAGCTGAACTGTTGCCTTTTCCTGTAACCCACACTCATTACCATTACAGCCCAAAGCTCACTTGGAATTTTAAGCCGTTAGTATTTAAAAACAATTATGTTAATTTAGGTATGCAAATCAGTGTAATTACTGTTGCTTCCTATAGGTTCCACATAATCAATGTGAGTTGTATCTTCCTGCTGAGGTCAAGACTAAAGATTCCATTTTAACGGAGTGGTTTGTGTCTGTTAGAGTGATTAAAGTATGTTTCACTTAAAAACCTGCTGATATTTTCTTATAGCTCATATGCTGTAACTGTCAAAGTGCATGTGACTTTGCCCAATTATTGGAGTGAATTTATGTATCATTAGCTTTAGCATTCCTTCAAAGATAGACTGGTCATTGGCTTACCTTATTTTCTTCCACTGAAACATTATGTAAGCTAAGGTTTGCCTTGGCTATAAAAAGTAATAAATTGAAGTACCATTATGTACTGTGACTCATATTTTAGTGACATATAGTGCATGTCTTTTGTGTTTGTCTATGCTGTGTTCATTCAAGACACTGACTTGATGTGCTTTAACACATTTTCCCCTCCTATAGGTTCTGAAAGGAAACCTCCAATATAAACTGCTGACCTTTGCTAGCAACAGCCACTAAAAAAAAATAGGCCAAACATGTAATAAAAATTCTGAAAGACCTTCATATAACTTTATAGTATTGAGAGTCGTCTAAAATGTATGCATTACTGGCTACATGTGATATCACTGTTATAATTATTGTTGTTGCTATGTAATATGCTGGTAACTATGCTTGTACTTCAGATCACCTCAAACTTCCTGTTCCTGGATAAGCTTGTGTTCTGCACTACGAGCACCAACACTTTTACCAGATTGCACCTGCTCAGACTTGTTTTACAGCTTAAGTGTCTGGCCTGAGGGCAATTTTAAAAAATTTTCTTTAAAATTATTTGGCTATTTCTGGAGCAAGATTAGGGTAAAAAAAGATTCAGAAGTATTTTTTCAAAGCCGGGGAATAGGCTCTCTAAAGGAAAGCTGACTTGTATTCTTTAAGCAATGATGGAAATTTGGAAGAGTGCTCAGCCCTGGAATCAATGATGTCCTTTTCTTCATATCAGTGAAACTGTGTTAGCACTACCCAAACTGTAAGTATTGAAATATCCCCAAAGACACAAAGAGAACTTCATACATGTTCATCACCTTTTGACTGAGGGCAGGACCTAATGTGTGCATTTGAGATATTCAGAGTAAAGATGGGACAAAAATCAAAGGGGGAGGGGTGGATATGGCTCAAGATGAGCAGGAACTGGGGCAAAATATTGTTCAGAAGACAATGGCCATGAATTAGGGTAGTAGAGGTCAAAAACTAAGAAAACTTTATTCCTCTATTTTTTATTTTTGAGTAAAGCCCTGAAAGCCGTATAACGGGAGAGCCCGCTTAACTTACAAGCACTGTCCCTATAAGAGAAAACTATGAAATGTAAAACTTTGAATCCTGTTTTGAGCACAATTTTACATTGATTTGCTTTTGTACCTAAAACGTCTCTCAATCCCAGAACAATTTTTCTTTTTCTATATTCCACTTGTCTCCCATATATTTATAGACCAAAATCATATCTTTCACCAGATTGCAGTTTGCTAGCCTAAACAAGTCAAGCATTTTCAATCATTTCTCATAAAAAGAATCCACATTCCCCTAATCATTCTCTGTGACTCTTCTTTCTCAAATCTATCTGGAAAATAGGTTGACTAAACTCAAAGCAGCATTATACACAGAGACAAAGTAGTTCCTTGAAAAAATTTAAACCTATGTGGTCTGCTATCACATCTGCCTTTGTCACAGATGCAATATGTCCCAGCCTGTATACACTATGATACAGTTTTATTACAGCAATCTCTTTCTACTGCAATGACTATGATAAGATATGTTTGTGAGGAAAAGAAGTATGATGTGATTGACAAATATGACATCACCTGGGTGACAATGAAATTTCCTTAATTTTAATTACCATTGCTTAGTTGGTGAGTACTTTTTAATACTAAAGGGTATATTTTTAAATATATAATTTATATTATTATATCCTATATAAAGTCATCCCTGCTATTATAATGTCCTCTATAATAACATTAGAATGAAAATATAATACAAAGACATGTCAGCTTATGTTGCAGATGCAAAAAATAAACTTTAAACTACAAAGTAGGAAGAATGAAAACAAACAAAATTCTTTATTTTGCTATAAATGCATATGGGGATACTAAGCTCTGCGTACTGCAGTTTTAAATCTGCTTTCATGTCCATGTTCAATAACACATTAATGATTTTGCATTCAGACATAACATTAATGGAAAGGAAGATATAATCCTGTGAAAAAACCCAACATATTGGTATTTCAGTTAGATAACATAGACTGTTTACAAAATATCCAATATGTATTCAATTCTTCATAGTAAATACTGGAGTTTCTTTATATTTCCTGGCTCACAAACAAAACACTAAATATTAAATCTGTAATCAAAGATATGAAGTGTAATGTAGAATAACCAGAGGAAAATACCTGCAGTTTAAAGCATGTGGGCCTTTTATATAACCACCTCGAATAAATTTTGTAGTTTATGTCTGTATTCATAAACTCAGTTGCTGTGCCATCCTGAGTTTTTATGACACATTGACTAACAAGTTCTAGCCACAATTTAAAACCCTTAGTTCTTTATAATGAAACCACTTTATTACTAGTGCCATTAAAATTGTGATTGAAAATCTCATCTTCCCTCTTGAAAATCATGTATGTATGAATTCAGTAATTGAATTCTGCTATTCTTAATATGAAATCTAATATTAACAAACTGCTGGTAAATAGAACATGTGCTTATGTGATATGGAGTCTTCACACCATACCACAGATATACAAATAGATTTATTTAGACCTTGAATAAGACAACTCATTCTCTGGAGTGATGTGAGTCCAAAAGGTGCTGTAGAACTGCCACGGATTAAAGATGGCAATCAGAAAGTTTACCCTATTCTTAACACAGGTAAAACATTCGTTCTGTGAATTGAGATTCTCTCATTTTTCTCTCAGGTTCCAGTAACTTGTTCAAATTACTGTATGGTATCCCTGAAGAACTATAGTTTAATATATAGCTATCATAGATCTCCTTTTGTAGCTACTTCACTTTTGGACATATTAGGCCTTTGATTGTTTTAATATTTTTAACAGAACAAAACAAGCTCAGGAGAAGAGGCAGTAAGATTAGAAGTGCAATTTTGTTCTATTGAAAAGAGGACCATTCTAAAAATTTGAGATAATATAAAACAAATTCATATTAAAAAAGTGTGGGGGGGTTAAAACAAAATATTAATCTTATTGATTTTCTTAAATATATTCAGTGAATTCACCCAAAATAATATATACTATTGACTTCATTACAGGTTTAAAAAACCTGATGTAAAATAAACTGAGAATGGTCAAGTATTTTTAATCTGTAAGATTAAAGGTATTATAACAACTAATGCCTATTCACAGTCAAAACTGGATAGTTCTTTAACATTTAACAGCCAGTGATGAAGGGCAGCAAAGGTATTTACTGTATAATGTAACAGTCATACCCGGTATATCTTTTATAGACAAAGAATTTTTTTTTTTTAAAAAGGCAGCTGTTAAAGAAAATAAAATGTCAAAGTACATATTTTCATAAAAGAATATATTTTTTTAACCTTTTCACAGAAGGTATATGAATCAAGGCATTTAAATCCTTATAATAGGATTTACAGAGTAGTGCACAAAACTTCTATCTAATTTTGAAAAATATTAGTTTTAGATGAAAAAGTTTTTGAAATGAGAAAGAACGGCATGCTTTATGGCAGTTATGTCATGTTATAGTAGTGCCATTAAGAATAATAATTCCTAATTATGTCTAGATGGCATTTTCCATCGATTCATACATCCAACATATTTTTCTCCTTGTGTAGGACCAGATAAAATTATTTTATGTTAAGGATGCCAAATATACATTAACTGTATCAGTCATAATGAAATTAATTTTCTGTAAGGAGTAGTTTATAGGGTTCAGATCCAGTTGTTCCAAACATTTATTGTTCTTCAGCACACTTGTACATTTCTACAATAAGCAAGGAAAAAGTTATTTTTGCCAATTTCCATGTTAAAAACGATATTATGTAAATATACCAGAACAGCTGCAGCAAATTACAGTAAGATGGAGCGGAGATGATTTTTTTACTTCTGTTTCTTAATTCTGAGTTGCATGTTAAATCTTGATCTTAGAGATGGAATGATCCAGTAAGTTAGAAATCATAAAAAACAATGCCAAGGGTTATATTTCAGAAAGAAATAGATGGAAAACAGAGCATTCTATCTGTGCTGCCACCTGATTCAGCTCTTCAAACAGAAATTTTCTCCTTGAAACTGTTGGCATAGCTGAATGGAGCTGAACTTCAAGGCCTGTGGTCTGCACTATGTGTAAATACTAATGTATGTTTGTGAGAGGGAAAGATTCATAAAATTAACTTATTTCATTCATAAAATTACTGTGAAAAAACCCCACAAAAAAACAACAAACCCTACACTGTTTTTCAGTAAACAATTCATTAAAATTCCAAGCTCTTCACCATTGTGTGAATTCTCAGAAGACATATAACTAAGACCTTTAAGAGCCTCTTGATATTCATTTGTTGAATAGATTGCAATGGGTTCAAAGGAGCTCTTACTGTTTGGTGGGTCAAAGGATACCTTAATATTGGTTTATAAAACTGTAAAAGTGCCAGAGGAGCAAACAATGTAAGTTTAAAGAAGTTCCAGATGGATTAACCTATTAAATCTGTAATAGTAAATATGGGACTTTTAAAAAAATTGTTTTATTTTTTTAGGGAGTAATGTCCTGTGTGGTTTTAAATTATTGATATATATTTTTTCACAGCTCTTTAGAAGAGTTGTCCCAGCAGTGCAGAATCTCATACAGCACACCACAGGGGCCTGATCTTTACGTATTCATGCAGGCAAAATTCCTAGATTCTTCAGTGAGTTTAGTCTATTTAAAAACGAAGGCTAGGTGTAAGGAGAACTAAAATAAATAGAGACACAAAAGCAGATAAGGGCAATTTTCCAGCTTGAACACTCTCATTTTAAGTATGTGAAATACAAGCCATTTCTTTTAGACTTCTATCATTTGTAATCCTACTGAAGTGTCATGGAATTTAGAGCTGAGTTCATTCCTCCATTTTTTTTTTTCAGAAGTGTTTGTTGTTTGTATTATAACTATAGAGATGTCTTTCTAGTGTTCAGCAATGCTAAGGGAAACTGTGAGAGGAAAGTATATTTTTAAGATAACCTTCCTATTTTCCACTCTAGTAAAAGTGATAAAAGGTAGATCCAGTTCACAATTTTAATTCTGAGAATTAAAATGTATCTGTTATTGTATATTGTATGTATGACATTTCTAATTAAAGTTAGCCACGGTTGAACTATAATGTAAAATGAAATGACAAGAATTAATCTAAATGTTGGTTGTTTTTTTTTTTATAAAAAACTAGGAAATGTGTCTTGGATAGATTGAATTGCAGCTATTAAACTAATATAAATTATTTTAAATAATGTTAAGAATCTGACTTCAACAAAGGCAAGGCAATTTAAGTTGACGCTAGATGTCTATCATGCCTGTTTTCTTTACACTGTTTGAGCAAGATGATGTTTCTCCAGGATTCTGAAAAAAAATGTGCTTTGTCATGTACTATTATCAGAGAAGATATGGGTCAAAAACATAAACCATAAAACAATTTGGAATTCTGTTTCCAGAATCAGGGTTTTCCTGTGCTGTAGTCATAGATAAACAGCAGTTCACACCAAGGAACCCTAGCATGCATTGCAATTATGCATCTTGCCTAGCATTTTCAGCTGAAGTAGTGCTGATGAATTTCCATGGTGTGTAGAACTTCCTTGGTAACTGCTAAGGTTTTCTAGTAGTCTCTGATCCAGAAACACATTTAGTCATCTTACTAAATTCTACTCATTTTTGGGGGGTTATTCTGACATAAATGTTTCATGAGTCAGGTTCCTACTAATAACTACAAAGCAAAGAAAAAGAAGAATGTTATTTGGTAGTTTTATACTGCTATTACATGACTTAAAAGAAAAGTTAGACCTAAAGCAACAGCAAAACAATGAAAAATTCAGTTAGTGACTTTAGACATAAAATTTCACAGGGAAAAAAAACTCTGTATAACAAAGCTATTCTCCAGGACTGAGTCCTACATACAAGTCAGAGATCCATACATCTTTTATATCTAGGGTAAACTCCTAGGGTCTGTTAAAGCCAAAGGTGAAGCTGACATGGATTTTAACAGGGCCCAGAATTTCACATTTTGTTTTTGATTTTTAATAAAGCCCTTCCTAGGAATGTACTTCAGTCATGTACTGACTTTCAAATATGTGATACTTAGAACATTGGATAATCAAAACCAAGATATGAAATAGTCATAGTTAAAACTGTAAGCCATAACCTATATCCTTATTCAGTGCTTTTCAACAGCAAACATAGCTGTAGTCTGCCAATCAAGGCTGAAAAAGCAACGTAGAATCGATTATATAATAATGAGTGTCTATTTCTTGTGATATTCTAAAATTCTGAACATAATGTGCATGTTTAACTGAATTTATAGGACTTAATATGAAAAAAAATTCTATTGCTTTTCTCTGCGTGATCAAGGAGGAGTGTGATTGGCATAATTTACTTGTGGTGTAATTTGCTAGTTTTACTATCTACTCTATGAGAAAATATTTCATTTTGTTATTCTCCTGTAATTTATATGTCTGTGCCATGTTTATGGCCTCAGCTGAAAAACAAAATAAAACGAAACAAAACAAAGCAAATCCTAAAATGAATAGAAGTGACATAGTATTAGCAGGACTGTGAACTAATTCAGGAAGCTACTGAGAAATTTTGAGCCCCTCAGGTAAAAACAGATCTGTATTTTCTCATTTTTATTATCATTTAAGAAAGATGGAGGTATCTTTAAAAGAAGACCCCAAGAATCTCAATAGGAAAGACAGCAAAACATGACTATAAACTAATGTAATAGGCTATCCACCTGATTAATAATAAAAAAGACTAATTAGAACTTTTATCCTCACAAACACATGGAATTCTGAAACATTTCTTAAGAGTATCACAAGTGTGCAATACACATAACTTGACCAGTCAGTGATTGTAGATAATGCTTAGCTATTGTGATTCTGAAATATTGAAAGCCTTAAGTGAACCACACATATGCACTTATTCAGATAATAGTTCTGGAAATAAAGAGACATAGAATAAGAAAGAATAAACAAAAAATTTGATTCATGTGTAACCAAAGCTAGCACTCAGTCTCCAAAACAAGCAGATCTGGTGCATGCACAATCAGTGGTGGAGCACTCTGGTGCTTTGCACCTGGGGGTTTTCTGAACCAGGGAAACCTCAGGAGGAGTCAAGAGAGCTGCAAGGAGCCCACAGTTTGTGCAAGAGAAGCTGACTAAACCTGTGTGGGGCAAGGAGTAATGGCAGCCAAGTCCCAACACACATATAAAAGAAACCCTTAGGTTATGCTAGGTCCCAGAAGTGCCATAAAAAGGGCAGGTAAACCATGTGGCACATCGGAAAAAGCATGACATGGCAGTTCACGCAATGGCTTGAACAGAAGTGCATCCAGGAAGGGCGCTGAAGCCAGCTTGACACAAAGCATTGGTATCCACGCAGCAGAAAGTCATGGCCTCTCTAAGCTCACAATTTATGCAACTTCCCAGATAAGGTGCTGGTGGGAACATGCTACCACCCAACTGCCAGGCTGCAGGGTGTGTCCTACTCTTATGGCAGTACAGGACAGCACATCTCTGGGAGGTGTGCCCAGGTAGAGGAACTCCTCCACTTAGTAACAGATGGAGGTGACTAGGTTGAGGATCATCAGGGTCTGTGAGAGAGACATAGACTGACTACTGGAATCATACCCTTCCTTCCCTGGGACAGGTCCAACAGGCAGGCAGGACAAATGATTTAGAGGGTACTCTATCCTCTCTCCACACAGATGAAGACATTGACTTAAGGGATAGGGGGTGTGTCACGATCCACAACCTAGACAAGACTTAGTTTGGCAGAGGTTAAACCCCCTTGCTTTCCAAGGGAACCTCAGATCACTCTGGTTGGCTGGGGGTGGCTGGGCTTAACCCCTGAGTGACTTCCAATTGTTAGGTGTTTTATCGTGATCAGTTCTCAATTCAGTTCTCAGAGAACAGAATTAGGACTCGAAACGGAGTCAAGGTTAAGGTTGCTTTATTTGGCCCACAACAAACGTGCAGGAAAAGGTGGGAAGAAAGAGAAAAGGGTGGAAAAGAGAGAGAGAGAGGAAAAGAGAGAGACGGGGGCGGGGTGTGTGTGTGTGTGTATATCTACCACCACTACAGCATTCCGTCCGATGGCAGAGTATTCTTCAGTGTCTCCGGGTCCGATGGAAGGGGAGAGCGTTCCTTCGTTTGTCCCTCGATGTGTTCGTTCTCTGTTGCTTCCGTTCCCTCATGTTGCTTGTTTTTTTTTCCATTGCCGAATGCTCCCTTTTTGTAGCGATACAGATCCTTTGTATCAACACAAGCTTCCACCTGGCCTGTGGGAATGCTTCAGGGTCGATGACGGAATGTCCGATGTGTGAATGGCTCCCGATGTGTGCTTCTGATAGTGGAATGCTCTCCTGATGTGTGAATGGCTCCTGATGTCTGTCCTGATATCTTTTGGGTGGCTCGTTGAAGTCATTAGGTCCTTGGAAGCCTGAGCTGGTGGTGGTGATATAGTGTGCTAGGAATGAGGTTTGGTTAGGTGAGAGGAAAAAAGAGGGGAACAGTTCTGTTGGCAATTGTTAAGGCTTATTGCCAGTACCTTACAGGGTGATAGTGACACGTTCCTGCCCGGCACAGCAAGTGTGTCTCTTCTGCAAATACCCCACCTTCCCAGGTGCCCTTGCATAACAGGTACAATGCTATGCAAGTAGAACTGAACGATAACGAGTACGATGGGTCATCTTAGGTGGAGGAATTGCTGAGGTTGAGAACGTATGTCTATAGTTATGCCTTGCATCAAAACTGCTTCCATAAAGAAAAAAAAAATGGGTCATTGACCACTGTCACAGAAGACTCCCTTCTGAGGAGAACAGAGTGCCCAATATGCAAATCAGATCCACTTCTTAGGGAAGTCTGCTGCATCCCTGGGGCCTGAGTTAAAGACATGGAGAACTTCCTACCTTGGTACAGGCCTCAGCTTATGATCCTTTATTGATGTTTCAGGAAGACAGCAATTGCAACAAATCGTGTCTAAGGGCAATCAAGAGACACTTCAGGGCCTTGGAATGGCTGGTTAAGGGATCAGGAGTAATAATTAATATTCTTCTCTATCCTTTCAGTTCTAGGAGAAATATGAGAAAAGACCCAGGAAGAGCCAGCAGATTAATACCAGGTTTGGTATCTCAGAGCCTACTGTCATCAGTAGAATTTGGGGATTTTTGATGATGGGTTGGTCTACAAAACACCAGGCCTGCTGGTGACAGATGAGGTACACCTGTGAAGGGCCTAGAGCAGAAGTCTTATGAGGAGAGGCTGAGAAAAATGCATTTGTTTAGCCTGGAGTAAAGGAGGTTTAGGGTTGTCACTCTGCAACTCTATGAAAGGAGGTAGTAGCAAGGTAGATATTGGTCTCTTCTCTCAAGTAACAAGTGATAACATTAGAGGGAATGTCCTCAAATTGGTTTAGATTGGATATTAGGAAAAACGTTTCAGTGAAAAGGTTGTCAGGCACAGCAACAGGCTGCCTAGGGAAGTGCTGGAGTCATTGGCCCTGGAGGTATATGAAAAAGGTATAGATGAGGCATTTGGGGACATGGTTTACTGGTGGATTTGCAGGGCAAAGTTAATAGTTGGTCTTGATGATCTTAAAAGGTCTTTAAGAAACTAATTTATTCTATGATTCTGTGAGCCTATGTTCATGGGCATATATAAAAATAAAAAGAAAAAACATGTCTTTTACCAAAATCAAGGAAGAAAGGCTGCTTGGACCATTTTGATATATAATATGTTGCATCTATTTTTAAATTTTTGGTGGGCTGATAAGCGATACCGTCTACAAAGCAAAGACTAGAAATTTTGCTTAGGAAATTTGTATGTCCATATAGGAATAAACACTGACATATAGGCTACTTAATTAGAATGTTATTCTCTCAGTGGTTTAATTAGGATATAAGGCAGGGAAAGATAATAATGGAATATTGCAAAGGGAGAAAATTCAGTGCATCCTTTTTTAGAGTCTTATTGGCAAATGGAAAGGAGAACAAACTCAACCTTGAGATATAAGATTGGTTTTGTATTTAACTGATGTATTTGCTCTCATTTACCACAAATGACATGAATGGCTTTCCTTCTCCTGTAGATGACCTGCATTATCCTTCCTCTGATAACATGGAACAGCTTCATCTCTCTCTTCCTGCAGCCTATTTATCTAAAAAAGACAATGTCCTGAGAGAATCAGTCATTGTTTGTTTGCATTTGAAGGCATTCTTTATAATTTCTTTATCTCTCTAAATGTTCCATTCTTTTCTACCGTGACAGTATCTTTTTTTTCTATATTATAGCAATTAAGTATTCCTTAAAATAAAATATCTCCTCATGCATTATTACATTTCAGTTTAATTGAACTGGTCCCTCGGAAATTCATTCCAGCATCAACAGGAAGGCATGTTAGCCCACCAACTATGTGTAAGTTTCCATCTCATCTCTGAGTCCTGTGTTTTCCTCAGCAGCATATCCATTATTTCAGGAAAGGAAGAAATGTTTGGACAGAATAGGAAGAAATGGAGAGAGTAAGTTTCAGAATGCTGATGTATGCATCAAATCAAAGACTAACTTGGGTGAAACTAATTTAGCAGAATCTCTTATCACACCCCATTGGTGGTTCAACTGGGATTGCAGGTCAAGAATACATAAGAGTGACAACCTGACAATATGCTCCAAGGAAGAGTCTGATCTCCAAGGTCTTGATCTAAATTGTAAGTGAAATCTAGTTGACAAATACGTGCATTGTGAATCAGTGGATCTTGATCCTTTCCTCCAACCCTAATTCCAGGTGAACCTTGTGACTCACTGAGCACTAAAATGTCTTAGTGCCATCTTGAGACAGTTTGTAATGTCCTTGGATAAGATCACTGTTGGTCTTCATCTGAATCCTGTAAACATGCCATCTTCAGCTGCAGAAAATCAGTTTTTTGCATAGAGTATGGGGTAAATACACTCCTGTCTTTGGATGCTAGTTAAATCTAGCAGAGTTGTAGAAAATGTCTTTTAACACTGCTGTAAAATGAAGAGCTCAGCATTAATTCAAAGATACCTGTAAATTATAGGGGTTTTTTACACTCATCCATGTTTATACTCATCCATGAGGATGACATGTGACTCTTAGCTGGCAGCAGCTTACGTTTTCTGGAGGAATGTTATGAATTTCCTTCCAAGGCCTTGAAGTGAGAATATACTATAATTATTAAATGCAGATGGTAATGCTCATTCCACTTCACTGGCAAAACTGCATTGCTGTCAGTAATTAATAGTAGTCTTTTTATGTAACAATTTGCTGTCAAAAGTCCTGCTTTTAGTTTACCGTTCTAAAGTGGTTTCTGACTCTAGTAGAACTGAGTCTCCTGACTTCTGCAACATAATTTTATTTCCCTTTTTACTTGCTTTTGTGAACCTTGGTTTGAGAAATGCTACACTAAAGGTTTAACAAATACTATAGCTACAGCATGTGCCTCAACACATGGGTGTCCTCTTGAGATTAAAGTGAAAATGAATATTATCAAAACAAATGAAATATAAAAGAAAAAAAAGAAAAAGCATGTAAGTGCAAACAGAATAGACAAATGTCAAAGGGAAGAGAAACAGCATCCCTCCTAGGAAATCTAGTAGAATTTACATAAAAGCGATAAGGAAATAGCTATATTAAGCTGTCCTGTTCAGATATTTATTCAGATTAAAAGAATGATATCTACATAATTCAGTAGTCAAATGCCAAGAGACAAAAATGATGAATTAGGAAGCTAGAAGGTAATTTTGAAAATTATTCTTAAAAGATTAGAGACTTGTAAAAACCTGACAATTCAATAAAACTAGGCTTTGTATGGACTTTCAAGGAATTAAAGAATAGCAGTAGGAAAAGGAAATACTCTTAGTATACAATTTAACAAGTTACCTTGTACTTAGTCATTAAAACATCATAAGGCCACATAGTCCTTTCTCAGCAACATCTTATCCATGTGAAAGAGCGGATAGAATGATACATAGTGGCCAGTACTATTCATTGTTCACAGGAGAAACAAGGTTCTTCTTAAAGTACTGAAAATAAGGTTTTCAGATGCAGAGTTCCAGATGCTACAAAAATTTGAAACTATAATTAAAATGAAAGAATCAGGGGAGGAAAAAACCCAGCAACAAAAAACCCTAAAAAGCAAAGATAAATTGGGTAACAGCTGTATAGCAAAGAGTGACTCAAAGTGGGCCAAAGGGTAATCCACTGACAACCAATGTAAAAAACAAACAATGGCAGTATCTTGAGTTGAAGAGTCTTTCTCAAAAATATGTAGGCAGAATCAGAATAAACCAATTTCTAGTTGGGTATGGTGATTAACATGATAGAAATTTTAAAATAAAATTTTCCTGGTTTTTTAATATGCTTTTTGTTCAAGTTATATGTTCAGTTGTTGTCACAGTTACAGAAGGGAGACCTACCCTGTTTGGCACCATTCATTTTACTAGCTTGTGAACAGAAAAGCTTACAAATTTGCTTGTGTGAGAGTTCTTGTTTTGTGTGCTTGTTTTTTTTTGCATTAACTTAACATTCAATTCAGTATTTTTTTCTATTGTATGCAACATTTTTATCACAGTGGCATTGGTATTGCAGGGTTATTACTGTTGAAGATACAGTTTTTGGGTAGAGGTTGTAATTAATGAGATTAACCGTATTTCTTTTTCTGACATACTAACAGTTCTACTCATTATATTTAAATCTCTTCAAAAGATTTGTCCTTCACAATATGCATGTTTATGTAGTGCTTAGGCAACAATATTTAGAAAAAAAGAGCGATAATTACCATTTAAGGTTACAAGTTAACTGGGTATTGGCAGGTAAAACTGCATCCTAGAACTGTCTGTTCTGTCAAGGTTTATATTTTCATTTCTTCTAAAAATTATTCATGGAGTCAACATTTTACATATATATATTTATTAATTCAATCAATATATGTTTGCATGTTTTAAAAATCTTAATAAAAAATAAGTCAGGGTGTCAAAAGCAAAGTTAATTTGGCACTGTATAGCTATTACTATACCTATTTTTCTATATCAGCTCTGAATGTTAAATTACAATTATTATTTTTTTTTTAATATGGACATTGATACCACAACCTGAAATTTTAGCGATTATCAACCATTTCCTAACATTTCAGTTGAAATTTCATCTTTCTAATCATACATATGTAGTGCCTAGCTCCTGTATAATGTATTCAAAAATTTCTACCATTTATAGCTCTTCATCATGTTCCTTTACTTGGGCAAATCAGAAAAAAAGAGAAAGCCTAAGGCTGTTTGGATTGGGCAGTACCAAATCTGTGAAGAAAAAGGGATGCCTCCCTAAAAAGTTCAAATGTCCCCTTTTTATGTAGGCAGGTCTTCATTTCTATAGGAATTGCTTTTAAAACCAGAATGATTTCTTTTGGTGAGTCACCTGGATGGATGCAACAATGGGTTAGGAACAAAATTATGATTTTAAGCAATAGACAATTGATGTTTATACAGATTGACAAGGACATGTCACATGTTGCATGAGGCATCTTCAGAATAATTCTGAAGAGGAGGAGCATATTCTGGAAATGAGAAGTCCAGTTGATGAAATAATATTTATTTTGACTCCAGATGAGACCACTATTTATCAGTAATCTATTGGAATGGTTTGAGGGTATTTTTACTATAGTCACTAAGCAATGTATTATATGGCATATATTGTATGAGGATTTTTTTTGACAGCATTTCATAGAGTTTTGAATTTGAAGCTAATGGATAAAGAGCAGACTTACAGAAAGCATTTGTGGACATACAGACAGTACTTGATAACCCTTAAAGTCTCTCCAATCTTATGGTTTCTGTTAAATAGGCTCAGGATACAACAAAAGATAGAGTGTTTCTTCTAAGAAGCAATAGTAACTGGGTTAATCTAGCCACTTTTGGTGGAAAATACAGGGTTTTTTATTGAGGTTTGTGATAGGAAAACCTGATATGAAGAAAACCAGTGTAAGGTAACAAGAACCATAAGGGAAAATAGTGTATGCAATTGAAATTATTTATATATCTTGTATAGGTACCTGAATGACCATGACAGCTCTGTTTTGACATAATATAAATGTAGTTTTACTCAACAATAGTAGCCTTTATAAGACTCTGTAAAACAATTGGTCCTGTAAGATCAATTTTTCAACTCCTTTTTCATGTTCTCTCTCTCCCTCTGTCTCTCTCCCTCTCTCTTCTCAGTGACATGAGAGTTTATATTAGACCCCACATTTCCTATGAATGTTTCCTTGAGAAAAAAAAAAGACATGATAAAGGTACTTTCCAAATCTGAAAAAGTTGTTTGTTTTTTTGTTAAAATCATGAAGACAGCTAACTCATAAACTTTAAAAAGACATGTAGGAATGATAATCCAGTGTACTAGGCACCCCGTGGACAAGTGCCTATTTCCAAAGTTGTCTGAGCTTCAGTTATGTGACTGCTGTTGGCAGGGGGAGAGACTAACAGCCCCAGTCAAACTGGGACTGACAGTCTCTACTGGGAAAACATCCCCCAGGGTCTGCAGTGTGTCTTTCACCCCTTTCCTGGGAACAGGAGGAAGGAATCAGGAAGAAATGAGAAAAATGTATGAAAAAAAGCACGAAGAGAACCCCAGGACTGAGGAGGAAAGGATGCCAACATCGGCATCACTCTCCTCCCAGAGAAATCTGGGGACATTGGTGTCGCACTACAACTTCCCCAGCCTCTTAGCTTGTTGAAGGCTGAAACTGTCTTCCAGCAGACCCAGAGGGTCTTCAGAAGGGCAAACATAACACCTGAAAAAAGGAGGTGTAAGTTTTCTTGTGTATTATCAATTACATCTGTCTGTATAGATCTGGAATTTAAGTTCTGGTATTATTATTATAACTGGATATAAATTTCTTATTTGATTAGACTATTATAGTATTACACTAACAAAGTCTTGAATTAATATATATTTATACATATGCATACATACACATGCATACACATATGTTATATTTAGTATTTACATTTAGCAGAGTCACTTTAAGTAAAATACAGATATTTTTCTTCCTATCTGCATAGGATATGAATTAGTCTTACATGATTATGAGTAGTTTTTCTATGATATCCAAGTTGAGGGAGAAAGCATTTATTCTTTAGAATTCATAAATGATCTCATTAAATACTAGGAGCAAACAAAACAGTACACCTTTTCCACATTTACATTACAAGTATATATTAGAGTGAGAAAATACCACCAAAAACCTCCAGTATGCCTTATTCAAAACATGATATAAAAACTTTGAGGAATGTGTTGCTAAATTGAAATATCTGTACATATATTAATTTGGCAGAGTTCCTTGGGAATAAGAGAGAAGATAAATGTTTTTCTGGGGGAAAGGAAACCTGCTGGCTTCCTGGGTAATTAGAATATGAGCATGTCAGTCTTCATGGAGCAGCATCTGTCATTAAGGCAATTGGATATTAAAGGGAAAGAAGGAAACAGCCTGCAGCTCTTGGTCAATATTCAGTCCACTCAGAAGAAAGATGCCTAGTATTAATTCTGGTACAGTGCTTGGTAGCTCTGTCATGCCATGTTTTCCCTTATGGCACCACATTCGAATCTCTATCAGGCATTCTCCTTGTGATGGAAGCTTACATAGGTCTTCATCAGTACCAGTGTCATGTGTATCAAACCCTTTGCAGTTTGGCAAAGCTATCCCTGCTGAATAAAGATTAGTCCTTTCTAAAAGGAGATAATAGCAGAGATATTGCTATAAAAAAATATTAGCAGGGCATAATAAATTAACAGATTTAATAACATAGTTAACCAGTGTCTGTTTTCATAAATGCTAATAAATGGCAAAAATATTCTACAAGAAAGCCTCTCTCAAACCAATTACATATATTTATATATGTTCAAGCATAATCAGGGAATGGAAGAGACCAGCGCACCATATAGGATGAGAGGATAAAGTGGAAATTGTTGTAAAAACTGACAGAAGAGCTTTAACTTCCTTTACTTTCCTTCACTTCCTTCCTCTGTTTTCCAACCTCTGTTCAAAAATAGAATTCAAATGGATGCCAGTATGACCCTTATTAGAATTTTTTCTATATCATTTAAGGGGCTTTGCCATACAGTGATAGGCAAGATCTTTACTTTACCATATCCCCCAAACAAATAAAAGTCAATTCTGCTTCCTTAGGATAAAATCTGAAGGAGAGGATTTGGAATGAGAATTATTTACCTGTTGCATGCCTTGATTCATTAGAAATTACATAGAATTATTCAGGGAAATAAAAATACTGATAACATTATTGAAACAATCATCTATGAATAGCCAATGTGCCCACAGGAGTCAAGACACAATGGTTAATCCCTATAAAATCTTCTTCCTTACACATAAAATTTCCATTGCAAATTTACAACGCATAAACTGATGCTCAGAGGGATGATTTTCAGGTCCTCTACAAGCTTTTCAAATACTTAACTAAGCCATTTTAATATATATATTTTTTTTTTCCCACATGATTTTTTTTTTTATTTCATGAACAGCTTTTCAACAAAACCTGTTTTGATCAATACCTATACATTCTACAATAGAAATAGTAACTAAAAGTAACAAGTAATTGTGGGAAAATAAGTCGGTACATTTGGGAGCCTCAGTTAGGGCTTAATTGAGCGACTTCCAACCTTGGTCAGGCCCACGAATTATTATCCATTTTTAATTTTCCACGTCGGTAGTACTGAAATCCATAAAAGAAAATTGAGGACCATTAAAAGGATTTAAGGGCCCTGGGACACATGGTGCAAGGATCTGGAGCACAGGTAGTTTTTTCTCCATCATTCCTACTACAGGGAATGGGGAGGGATGGAATGAGAAGAGCAGGAAATTAGTACCTGGCTCCGAACATGGTGTGAGAAGCAGAACTTTGGGTTCTTCAACAATGGGCTGGCTCAAGCATCACCAGCTTTGCTTTCTAGGGATGGGGAGCACTTATCCCCAAGGGGTAGAGGTATACTCTCAAAGAAGCTGACAGGGTTCATTAATAGAGCTTTAAATTAGATGAGAAGGGTGAGGGGTACAGGGCCAGGCTAGATGGAAAAGACCCTGGGAGTGGTTGTCTAGTTACTGAGGAATGGTGTGCTGGTAATAACCTCTGGTCATCCACCCTAGTAAAGGAGGGGGATAGTGCTTTGATTCAGAGTAGAGATGTAATTATTACTGATAGGCTAGGTAGCCTAACCAGCTGTCACTTGGGAAGCAAGGCTTCCCTTAAGAGTGTAACAAGATCAATAGACCGGCTGAAGTGCATCTACACCAATGCACGCAGCATGGGCAACAAACAAGAGGAATTAGAAGTACTTGCAACTAAAGGAGACTATGATGTGATTGCCATCACAGAAACATGGTGGGATAATTCACATGACTGGAGTGCTGCTATGGCTGGTCATAAACTATGCAGGCATGACAGGCTGGGTAGGAGAGGAGGTGAGGTAGCCCTGTATGTCAGAGAATGCATTGACAGCCTGGAACTGGATTATGGTGAAGACAGGGTTGAGTGTCTCTGGGTAAAAATTAGAGGACTGTGAAATCAGGGAGATATAGTGATGGGAGTCTACTATAGGCCACCTGACCAGGAGGAGGAAGCTGATGAGTTGTTTTTTAAACAACTGGGAGAAGTCTCACAATCACCAGCCCTCGTCCTTATTGGGGACTTCAACTTACCGGATGTCTCCTGGAGGTACAGTACAGCAGGGAGGAAACAGTCTAGCAGGTTCCTGAAGGGTTTGGAAGACAACTTCCTGACCCAGCTGGTAAATGAACCCACAAAGGAAGGTGCCCTGCTGGACTTGTTGCTTGTCAATAGAGAAGACCTGGTGGGGGATGTGAAGGTTGGAGGATGCCTGGGGCATAATGATCATGAGCTGATAGAATTCTTAGTACTGGGAGAAGTAAGGAAGGGAGACAGCAGAACTAGCACCTTAGACTTCTGTAGGGCTGACTTTGGACTGTTCAGAAAGCTGCTCGATAAGATTCCATGGGAGGCAGCCCTTGAGGGCAAAGGAGCCCAAGAGGGTTGGTTGCCCCTCAAGAAAGTAATCTTGGCGGCACAAGAACAGGCTGCCCCAGTCTGTTGGAAGAGGGGTTGGTGAGCTAGGAAGCCAGCCTGGCTGAGTAGAGAGATCCGGGAAGGTATTAGGAAAAAGAGGGGAAAATGTGACGTTTGGAAGAAGGGGCAGGTGTCTTGGGATGACTATAGGAATCTAGTGAGATCATGTAGGGAGAAAGTCAGAAGGGCTGAAGCTGAACTGGAACTTAGACTGGCCAATTCTGTAAAAGATAATAAAAAGTCCTTCTATAGGTATATTAATAGTAAAAGGAGGGTCAAGGAGAATCTCCAGCCCTTATTGGATGCTGATGGCACATTAGTGACAAGTGATGAGGACAAGGCTGAGGTCCTTAATTCCTTCTTTGCCTCAGTCTTTAACAGTAATGAAGGATATTCTGTGAGTACTCATCCTCCGGAACTGGCTGACAGGGAGGGGAAGAATAAAATAGTTCCCATGGTTCAGGAGGAAATGATTAGCGACCTACTTGGCCAGTTAGATACCCACAAGTCAGTGGGGCCAGATGGGATTCACCCAAGGGTACTGAGGGAGCTGTCAGATGTGCTTGCCAAACCCCTTTCCATCATCTATCAGCAATCCTGGCAGACTGGGGAAGTTCCAGTCGACTGGAGGCTGGCAGATGTTACACCCATATACAAGAAGGGTCAGAAGGAGGATCCAGGGAACTACAGACCTGTCAATCCCAGGGAAGATCATGGAGAGGGTCATCTTGGGAACTATCATGCAGCACATTCATGATGGCCAGGGTATCAGGCCTAGTCAACATGGGTTTACAAAAGGTAGATCCTGTCAAACTAACCTGATCACCTTCTATGACAAGGTGACCCGCTTAATGGACGAGGGTAAGGCTGTGGATGTGATCTACCTGGACTTTGGTAAAGCCTTTGACACAGTTTCTCACAGCATTCTGACTGAGAAACTGGCTGCCACTGGCCTGGACAGGCGGACCCTCAGCTGGGTTAAAAACTGGCTGGATGACCGAGCCCAGAGGGTGGTGGTGAATGGAATAAAATCCAGCTGGAGGCCGGTCACGAGTGGCGTCCCCCAGGGCTCAGTCCTGGGTCCAGTCTTGTTCAACATCTTTATCAATCGATGAAGGATTGAATGTTCTCTCAGTAGATTTGCAGATGATACTAAGCTGGGAGGAAATGTTGATCTGCTGGAGGGTAGGGAGGTTCTTCAGAGGGTTCTGAACCGACTGGACTGATGGGCTGAGACCAATGGGATGAAGTTTAACAAGGCCAAGTGTAGAGTGCTCTGAGACTGGCTGGAGAGCTGTCAGGCAGAGAAGGACCTGGGGGTGTTGCTTGACTGCAGACTGAGTATAAGTCAGCAGTTTGCTCAGGCGGCCAAGAAGGCCAATGGCATCTTGGCTTGTATCAAAACCAGTGTGGCCAGTAGGTCTAGGGAGGTGATTGTGCCCCTGTACTCGGCATTGGTGAGGCCACACCTTGAGTACTGTGTCCAGCTCTGGGTTCCTTACCATAAGAAGGACATTGAGGTCCTTGAGCAAGTCCAGAGAAGGGTAACCAGGCTGGTGAAGGGGCTGGAGAGCAAAACATATGAGGAGCGTCTGAAGGAGCTGGGGACCTTTAGCCTGGAGAAGAGGAGGCTGAGGGAAGACCTTATCACCGCCTATAACTACCTGAAGGGAGGTTATAGAGAGGTAGGTGATGGTCTCTTCAGCCAGGTAACAGGAGACAGGACAAGGGGAAATGCCACTAAGCCGGGCCAGGGCAGGGTCAGATTAGATGTTAGGAAAAAATTTTTTACTGAAAGAGTTGTCAGGGCCTGGAACAGGCTGCCCAGGGAGGGGGTTGAGTCACCTTCCCTGGATGTGTTCAAAAAAAGGGAGATGAAGTACTTAGGGATATGGTTTAGCATAGGATGGGAACGGTTGGACTCAATGATCTTAAAGGTCTTTTCCAACCTTGTGATAACTAATAGTCTGCTACAACTAGCAGCTGATTTGCTACAAGATGCTTCTTTGCCTGACATACAACATGCATCTAACAAAAACTTTTAGCTCACCATAAACTGTGCAGGTGTATTTTGCCTGTAACAGAGCATGCAATTATAAATACACTGCTACAGATGTCATTCAGGTACTAAAAAAATGTGCTGTAGATGTCCAAGTGGACTGTGTCACAAATAGAGATGGTAATACTTGGCATTCCAAAAAAATTGTCCCCCTAAGGCGCAATTAACAAATGCAGAGAATCCAAGAATTTGAATATGCAGCAATCCTTTTATTATTAGGGAATTTTGTTCTTATTCAAGAACATAACCAACCCTGACAAATGCAAATTATTCAGGTTAAATCTCATTCCAAATGAATGTGTTTTTTGATTTAATAGAAGTTGATACAGCCAAAATGTTGCTTTGTTTTGTATATGTATTGTTAAGATGAAAAAAAAAAATGAACTAAAGGGGCATCATTAGTGAGATTATTAAAAGAAAAACTAAGCTCTGCAAAGTGATTTAAAAATTGTACAAGGATGCGTTTTTTCAAGTAAAAGGATCAAAATATACTTCATGAATAATGAAAACAAACACAAAAAAGGCACACCATGAACTGTTTTATGGTTTAGATTGTGTGACAAGGCCGAATTCATTCTTGTGTCAGAAATACTTCAAGTGCTCTTTCGTTGTGCTTTGAGTTTCCTCAGTATTTAAACCAGCATAAGATTATTATTGTGCCTTGCATAAAATGGCATTTGTTTGTAAATAAGTGTATGTTTTACTGTAAATATTTCATACCTTATCTGATGCTATAAATGATATTAGAATTCATGGGTTTAATAAACACAAAAGATGCACCTGATGTGTAGAAATATTAAGAGAAACCCAGGATTGAAAATATACCTTTGCTAAAGTACTCAGCTGCATATGAGTATCCTACTGATGCACAGATCTAGTTGGAAAGCATGCAGAATTTACATCTTCATGTCTTTTTTTTAAGACACGTTGAATCACAGTAAAGTCAGTAGCAAAAAGTGGTGGCATTTTGTTATGAGGGTCGGTGTTAGCCGGGGAATGCAGTGCTGCTCTTTGAATTTGGCTTGCTGCTGTGTGGAGCATTAGGAGGTATGAGCTGAGAAAGCCCCTAATGTACCTGAAGACAGAAGGCTAATTTCAAAATGTACAGAGCAGCAGAAGCAACTACCAGCCTAGCACGCGAGCAGCTGAGCTCACTAGGAGTTCACAGCATGAAATAGCAACAAATTAGAATAAATTCTAATTGGCTTTACCTGGGAGAGGAAAAGTCTGTCGTAAACTCTCTAAGCATCAGAAGTAGTAATGGATAGGGGACAATATGAGCTGCTATTTCCTCACAGGAGTCTAACCCTTTTATTTCCCAGTGGAAGATTTTATACCCAATTCAGTTCTGAAAATCTTCATGTGAAATACCACTGAAGTCTATCATCAATTTATAAATTGCAAAAATTAAAAAGAAAAGCTTTCTTTGTCTGCCTCTCATTTAGAATCAAAAAAATTATTTTAATTACCTAAGTTTTTATGTTCAGAAAAACTTTATCCTGCAAATAATCCATACTTAGATGTGGCATCTGCTTTTACATTGCATTAAAAGCATAACCTGCTTTTCAATGTTTATTTTAGATATAGAATATTTTCAAATTATATACAAACTCCAAAATATTTTGTTTAGGTTAATCAAAACAAGACTGATTTTTATCTTTAGTTCCATAAAATTATTTTCTTCTGCATCAGCAAGATTTTGTTAGGAATTATTCCTTGCTTTTCCAAAAAAAAAAATAAACCTTCTACAGAACCACATTCTTATCAGTAATGCTGATGCAATTAACTGAATTTGGGATGCCAAATACTGAAGAATGTTTTCGTTCACAGTTTTCGGAACTGGAATGCTGTGAACTGTCAAATGCCTTTCAGCCTGAGCCCAGATCCATTTGACCTCTTGTCCTCTCCATCAGGACATTTCAACAACCACTTTCAGTCAAGTACTCCTGAAATCAAGATTTTTTGGAACATGTTTATATTTTTTCCGTAGCTATATAAAATACTTAACAAAGCATTGCAAGAGAAATAGTAGAAAGTTGAATGCACCCTCACACACAGACCAATGTGACTATGTCCGTTTTCCCCATACAAGAGGGAAAAGTTGTCGTGTTTTTCTGTAAAATTCATGGTTTTCATGGGAAAAGATGTCACAAATGCCAGCACCTATATTAGCCTTTTGAGCCATAATGAGTGGATCTGTCATACAAGTAAAGACAGGTATAAATTTGAATTTCTACATTTGTGAAAGTGAATGTCACCTTTTTGGATATACTCTGCTTTTCCACTCCCAATATTGACAGTTTCTGCTTGCAAAAACTATTTTGTATTATTTCTTATTGAAGTCTAATTTAGTCAGGAGTGAAGCATATTTTTCCTGACTTAGATTTTTTGTTAAAATAGGATAAATAGGTCAGAGTAAGAGTCTCAGAAGCAAGATTACAAGATTTTTTTCCCTCCCCCTTTCCCACCAATGACTTCAGAAGGAGAATAGTAACTTAAAATAACACCAAAACCGCCCAGGCTAGCAAGCAATTGGTTACATTGGTGTATCTGGCTCACTCTTCTTGGAGGGCTACCAAAATCTAATATCACAAAAAATATATTTTCATAATTCTACAGAGTCAAAGGTTATATTTTTTTAGCAAAATAAACATGCTAGCAATGAATTGTGCTATTTATTTAAATGCTACTTATCTATTGTGTCAACTAAGATATCAAACTTCCTTCCACAAGAGAATATGAATCTGAAGCAAAATTCAGTTCTGTTCAGGATTCTCTGAAATGCTTTCACCTTATATTTCTATTTGCCTGTTCTTCCCATCCCCACCCCACCTTTATATTTTTTTCCCCAAATTCAGGTAAATTTAAGAATGATACATGGCAGAGACTAAGATGACTGTGAATATTATTACTAAAGCAAAGTATCATCTCTACTCGCTATATTTGACTTCTATTATTCTCTTTACAACAGAAATTGAGCAAAAATGTAGTATCAGTTGTTTTCAGTCAGTTATTTAAAATAACTAGATAACAATACACGAGAACACCTACATACACTTGCTTGGCTGAGTTTCTATGCCACTGTATTCTCTGAGGAAATTACTTGCTAAGGAATAAAACAAAAAGCTATTTAAAAACTAAGTACTAGTTGCAGCTGGTCTAATTGTAATACTGTAAACCATATTTATTATGTACTATCAAAACCAAAGCTGACAATATTTGCTTTTTTATTCTGAATGTCTGAAAATTTTATAAATATTTTTACAAATCTATAAAGACATATAACTATTGGAAAAACTTAAATTTCACACTTGTAACTTAAATAACATAGATTTTGCCATGATTTTATATATAGATATATTATATATATTTTTTTATTTGTATACATAAGAGATATAAAAATAGTCTGTATGAATTAATGAAATGATAAAGTGGGAGACGCTGAAAAATGTTTTCTGTTACCCAAACTCACCAAAATATTTTTGCCTGTCTTTATTCAATGCTATGATTTCCCATAAATTGGTTATATAATCATAGAATGGCGAGGGTTGGAAGGGATCTTAGAGATCATCAAGCTCCAACCCCCCTGTAATGGGCAGGGACACGTCTAACTACACTAGATCAGGCTGCTCAAGGCCCCATCCAACTCGACCTTCTTCACCCTTCAGGGTGGGGGCAGACATCACCACCCTGGGCAACCTCTTCCAGTGCCTCACTACCCTCATAGTGAAGATTTTATTCCTAATATCCAATCTAAATCTACCCCTTTCCAATTTCAAACCATTCCCCCTCATCCTATCACTACATGTCCTTCTAAAAAGTCCCTCCCCAGCTTTCTTTTAGGCCCCCTTCAGGTTCTGTAAGGCTGCTATAAGATCTACATGGAGCCTTCCTATAGTTTGCTTTTCTTTTTTCTGATCTCCTCTGAGTGATATCTATCCAATAGAAAGGGCAAGAGTTACGTTTTGTAAAATAGTGATATCTGGGTATTCATCAAATGGGAAAAATAGACAATTTTTTGGGTTGGGTTATTTTTTGTTATGGTAGATTCATAAAATAAATGATGACTTTGTTAGCTGAGTTACAGCATGTACTGTTTTTCAGGTATTGTCAGGTGTAATAGGACAATTAGGAAGAACTAAGATAAAGGTTGAGTTATATGAAGAACATGAGGAGGAAGAATGATACTAATGCTGGAAAGAAATGAGATGATGATCAATGTTGGTAAGTTAAACTTTTATGCCTCCTCTCCCATGCCAATTGCACCTTTTTTGCATCATGTGTCCAGAAAGCAACTCACATGAATTTTTTAAGCCTCCCTTCCATATTTTTTTCTGCTACATAATCATCCTGATTGCCTCATGGGTAAGGTAGGAGAAAAAGATGCTTGATTTCAAGATCAGAAGTCTACATAATAAGTTAAGAAAGATAGTAAATCTTATCTTCTGATTGCCTTTGTTCCCACTCTTGCTTCTTCTAAGACCATTACAAGCAGTTGACTAGTAGAGGAAATGCATAGGATTTTCTTGGATGAGATTTTTGCAATCAGGGAGTACAGCATGTACAACATATTCAAATGTATAATGAAAAGTTATGGCACACAGTCTTGTATCCTTCTTTATGAGGAAGTATGAATTTTTTCATTAAAGGCATAGATTTTATCTATATAATATTGTTAAGCTGAAGACAACCATATAGATTATTTTTTGCATTCCATGATTCTTGCAGGCATTTTGAGACAGCTGTATTAGAACTTTTTTGAATATTTGTGTAATATCCAAGGATACAGACATACCTGAGTAAATTCTTTCTTTCACTATCCCACATCAAAACTCAGTGAATGTGTATAACATTCCATTGCTTATGAGTCTTTTTTATAAAAATATAGCAGCCAAGGTGAAACAGTGAATAATCTTAAATGAGTTATATAGATTATCACTTAATACAACTGAGTTCAGTATGTTCAGAGTTCCTTGGGGGGGTATCTTAGATTTAAGGCAAATATTCCAAATGGGTTATATGCATTTAAATGCAATATTGATTACTTAGCATTTGAGGGTGAAGAAGATGTACAACTTGAAAAAAGCCTGGAATAGTATTCTGACAGCTATCAGGAAGAAAAATATGCAAATTTTGGTTACGCTCAGTGCTGACCTTTAAAAAGGCATAACAAAGTAATTTAATACTAAAATTAGAAAAGCTAAAATTAAACAAAGTGTTTATACAGTTTGTCATGGTTTTGCCCCAGCCAAGAGCTGGGTACCATGCTGCTGCTCGCTCTCTAAGGGAGGGGGGGGAGTTGGGAGAGGGGGGAAGAGGAGGAAAAGAAAACCAGAAAAATCAGGGCTTCTCAAGTTGGGATAAAGATAGTTTACTGGAAAAGCAGAGAGATAGAAATAATAATAGCAGGAGTTTATAGCAAAATATATGAGACTGGTGATAACGTAGTTTCTCACCGAACCATGCAACTTAGGCCATACAGCTCAGAGTCATCCCAAAATGGTACCATCCCCAAAAACCGTATGTCCTGGAGCAGAGTGCTCCTCCCCCCATCAGCCCCCCTTTATGCTGAGCATGATGTAATTGACATGGAATATCCTCTTTGGCCAGTTCGGGTCACCTGTCCCAGCTGTGTCCCATCCCAGCTTCCTGCATGTCTTTCCTTCTTGTTAGCAGGACAGCATGAACAACTGAAAAGTCCATCACTGCTGGGCAGCATCAGTGCGTTATCAGCACTGCTCTCATCCTAACTCCCAAACACAGCATTCCACCTGCTGCTAGAAAGAAATTAACAATCTCCTAGCTGAAACCAAGACAAGTTTTTCTGATGACCGTATTAAATGTACCTGGATTATAATAAAAATAAACATAAAAAATAATATTAAAAATAAAATAATAACAACATATCAATAAAATGTAGATGTGCATCACTGAGAAATTATTTATACAAGCTATAGGTGTGACATTGTACAAAAGAGTTTTAAAACTTCAGACCTATAGCACCCATAGCAGATCCTATAAATCCCATACACATAATTCCGCTTTCTCATTGGTTTCAGATAGCTTTCAAACCATTCTTAAAGACTTTCCTGTGCATACCTAGCAGGGTAACAGATCTGACTCCTGTATGATATTTTGCACAGGGAGGAAAAACAAGAAGGTTGCTAAGGATGAACTGAGGCATTGTGGCAGGATGCTCTTCACTGTTGTCTCATGGAAATATGGAAGTATGGGACCCATGCCATCTGTTGCCACAGTCAGACTCTGTGCAAGAGAAAACCTTCAAGTAGATTATTTTAAACTTTGAGGAACCAGAACATAGCACCGTAGTCCTATTCATGTTTTGGCCCAAAGTAATTATGTGAAGGGAAATGTTCGTTTGAATATTACAGGGATAAAGTTTTAGGTAAACTGAAGCATTATGATCACCAGTCACACACTTTTTTATCCTCAAGTTCACTTACAGAGCAGCTGAGAGCACTACAAAAATGTTAAAGAATCAAAGTATTAGGAATAAATATATAGTCAGAAGAATGAAACTCCTTGATAGTTTGATGGAAAATAACAACATAATTGTATAAATTTGTATGAAAACTAACTACACAAATCTGAAGTAAAATATTTTTTAAATCGTTGAACTGAGAAAGATATATGCCCTCCAAGATATAAAATTATTAAAGGCAGCTTCTGATATTTCAGAAAAATGCTGCTGTAGCTGTACCTAATAAAAATTACATTCCTCCATCCTCTTATCCAGTTGTTCTTGGGTTGTTATTTTTAGGAAAATAACAACATAGCACATAATTTTTCATCTCATTATGAGCTTTCTGCAATAGTTAATTTATTTACCACCATAGGTTTTCCAAGATTGTATGTAAATCATATCTTACTCTAAAATAGATAAACTTTCTGGAAAGCATATTTGCTTTCTTAATATTTGATCTTTCTTTTGAAAAGCAAACTATTTCTTCCTATTATGATTTTCTGAACAGAATACATAATTTAATAATTTCAATTCAGCCACATTTGAAACCCTTTATTTCTCCTGCTGGTGCTTTTCAGGAAAGTTTTACTAATTCAATAGTTGGAACAGGTGTTCTCTTAACCTGAGGATATTTATTTCATGTCTCGCTGCTTCAATAAGAAGTTAGATAATTGCCCCACATGAAAGACCAATCTTTTATTTAATACTTTATGCATGTATGTTTTTTTGTCCAGAACACTTACCTCTAAGCAACAGGAAACATTGTAATGTACACTTATAAGAAATCATGCACTTGATTTGTAGGAACATTATAAATATGCAACTGATTTTAATGGAAGGTATGATGTGTCTTCTACAATTCAAACTTTTATAGTCTTTTAGGGTGTTTTGTTTTTTTTTCAAATGTTACAATACACTAAATTTCTTTGTTCAAGTATTGAAACAGTGTTAAATGCACCCTGACTAAAATTGTGACAGATTTAAGATAACATTTTTTATACCTGAAGAAAAGTATAGATTCCTCCCAAAAGTCAGAAAAATGTTTATGAGGATAAAGTAGCTACCATTATGTAAAAGCTTATGGAATTTAAGTACTTAGATTCATTGTTTTATTCTGTCTTCTTACCTTCAGATTTTACTTGGCAACTATGAATTTTGGTTCCAGAGAATTTTTCTATTCAGTATATTTTAATAACATTATAAAACAGTGAGTATTATCATACAGTAGTTTTATTTTAAAAAGCAGTAAAAAATTAATGGTGCTAGCTAAGTTTTAAGGTAAATGTTAGGGTTTTTTTGTTTTGTTTTGTTTTGTTTAATAGTGTAAATTATAAATATTTTATATTGTTTCTTAAGCTAAAGGAATAGTCAAAAACTTGAAATATGGTATTCAGAAGATGACTCTTCTGATGGGGAAGAGGCTAGGACACAGCAACTTATTCAAAGAATCCTTTTATTCATCAGGAAATCAAGAACAATATTTTCAACTTTCTGTTGATGTCATAAACATAATTCGTGTCTTATGCCCATGTATGTTTTCCCACATCTTGAAACACTAGATTCACTTTGAATGCAAATGTCAGTTATATTAACCATCAGCATTATCTCAGACAACTGAAGGAATCTGGAGTTATACCGTATTGGATCCTCAGTGATTTTACTAAGGTTATTACCATGGGGTGACCACGGAGGGTTACCAAGTCCTGAAGGAAGGCAGTGGGTGTGAGAGTACTGTAAACATCAGAACAATTTATCTGACCTGCAAGTAATTCCTCAGAGGCCTTGGAAAAGGAAGAAAACTAGAAGAGGCTATCAGTCTGGGTACAACCACTAAAGCCTGAGGTCTTCTTCTGAGCACATCTCATCTAACTGGAGCTGTTTCATTATGCTCTCAGTCCTCATCAGACATAAGAGGTTTTATGGTTCAGTGCAGTTACAACTTTGACCACACCAGCAAACCTTTTTACAAGCACAATGCACTATGAAAGTAGTTTGCAATCCTAAGGATACACTGGAAACCCTTGATAGGAAATTAAGGACTTGAACTGTAGATGTCACAGGTGGCTTTAATTGAAAGTTTCATAAAGTAATTCCAGCTAAATAACAACAAAAACAACAATAGGTATGTCTGCAGTACATTTGCAGGCACAAAAGGATATATAAATGTTTTCTTTGTCTTTTTATTGACACTTTTCCAAAACCTAATACCTGAATCGCTCTAGGTAATGTTAAGCAGGAAACATTTACTAAATAAAATAATTTCTTACCATTCATTAAACCTTATTTTTTAATACCCTAATCAAACTATGGAACAAGGAGTTTAGGTTCCCTCTCTCACTCACTCTCCTTTCTTTTTTTCTGTTTAGGCAAGACAGTATGTCTGTGTTTCATGTCATCTTGCATATAGGTATAAAGAAAAGTAGATTTAAGGATACATGTCAACATTTTAAATTTGATGAGTTCTGCGTAGAAGGAAAAAAAACACACCCTTCTTCCCTATCCAAATAGGACAAATGTTTCTGTAGTCCTTTTAATGAAGGAATGGAGTGGTATTATTCTGATGCTATCATAGCAAGGACCTTTCAGAATATAATAGTGTGATTCAAAATGGAATTGATTAAACATTATTAATTCTTCTGTTTACTTTCCATTTAATCTATAACTTTTGAAACATGTCCAATACAATTATTTCTGGGGAAAAAAAAAGAATTAAAATTATCATCGTCTACAAACAGCTGTCATTATGCATATTCTACTGTATGAATCCTTTATCTTCTAAAAGGAACAACAAAATGAGTGTGCCTGTGAAAGAAAGATGATATGAAACAGTCTAGTTTGAAGTAAAGTTTAGAAGAAAAAAAAAAAGAACAATGAGAAATTCTTATTTCAAGGAAAAATCAGTTCACTATCAAATCTATGATCATTTTCAGAAAATGGAAAGAAAAACTAAGTATGATTATGAAAAGAATAAACAAATGAGAGATTATACTGTTTAGTATCCAAGGAAAAAATAAATAATGGCTCTCAATAAAATAATAATTGTTGTGATCAAGGGGATTAGATTGGAAGAAGTCTTGCATATGTAAATGAACAAAGAGAACACCAGGAATCATTTTAAATTACGGTTTTGCTACAGATGATGTTGAGCTGTGGACTGATAATTCAGCTGTTATTTTATAAAGACCTTAACTTAGTTGGGTATTTTGTCCCAGCAATGGTAAATAAATAGAATCACTGATACAGAATGCATCCAGAGGTTTCTCACAGTGAAATTTTATGATGACAACTCTGGGTACATTTATTGGTCATATAAATGCCAAATATATCTATAGACATTCCTTTTATAACACATACTGGAATGGATTGGTGAAAAAAAAAATCTCATAGAGAAATGGTCCTCAATACAAATTCAATAATCACAATCAACCAAAAATTTGTATAAACTGCATTTCTTGATGTTGATATTGTTTGTTTAGTTAAAAATGAGCTGAAAGCCACAAAAGTTGTTCTGTTGTTCTGAGTTTTAGATTGTCTTTCCATTAATTCCTAAGAAATTGATTTTGGTACTTCTTGTAATTACAAGACATTAAGTTTCTTGTCTTTTTCCCAGTCACCACTATGATTAAAATATGCACAAATTTAACATAAACCAAAATTAATCAATACCATTAGTTACTGGATACACACTCTTAAAAAACTTCAAACCAGCTTTTCCTGCCTTTAGATATTCTGCAGATTCTTACTCTGTGTAAGAGCTCCCATGGAAAATTATGTACCTGATATTCAGCTTATTTCCAATTATAAATCTTTGGAAACAAAAAGAATGGCAGATTGTGCAATGTGAGTGTTATCAGAAGGGTAGAAATGAAAAACCCAGTGACAAAGACTTAGAAGCAACAAAGTGAATTAAATCCATATAAAGGAATAACCCACTAAAAAGCCACGGTACTTGTTCAAAGCATTTGGGAGAGTACAGTAGACGTCTCTAAATGAGGTTCCCATAATTAAGTACTTGTCAGTGGAACCAAATGAAACGCAAAAATCTGTGCTTTAAAATAAATATATAACCTCATTACCTGTCTAAAAGACCAATCTTTAGTCAAATCCAATCTACCAAATGAACAAAAGTAAACACTTAATAAATTTTTTAATATAAGAAAAGAATTAATGTAATTTATCTGCAGAATTATTAATCAACTCTGTCATTTTAACTTGTATTTATATTTAAAATTCAGTCATCAGTGCAAATGTTAAGATATATTTTATTTTCATTTTAGATACAGTATTCCATAGGGCCCCTTGTATATACAAGTATTTGCCCCAGATTTGCATATAATAACTGTATTTTGCTTCCAGGTTGGAATTTTAAATGCAGTGTTAGTTCTTTTCCAGCTCTGAGTGAGCCCATAAACTGAATGCAGTTTGTATTTAGAGCAGTCAATGGATTATGCTTTCATTGATTTATCCAGCCTTCCTTTGGACTCCCTGTAAACTTTAGTATCCATAGCATCCTGTAGTAACTGTGACAATTGCACATAAGAGGTTTATAACACTTGCGTCTCCTTATCTCTCATACAAAAATTGTGGATGGAGATCAGCAAGGTTAGTATGAGAAGCAGCTGAAGGAAGCAGACTTAGGTGGCAAGATGGCCCTGCTATTGCTCGACATCATGAAATAAACAGATACAAGGTTTCTACACAGAATCTTGATGTCCAAGATGTACACAGTGAGAACTTTTGATTCATTAACTGCAAAATCAATATTAAAGTTGACATCCCAAATATTCTAATGAACAAATAGCAGTACATGCTAAACATGGATGACTATAGTACTCGACTCTCCACCTAAATCATGTTAAATGTCACCTGGGGAGGGGACAGCTAAGGTCAAGGTATAAAGGGTATTGAGGAAGTTACCCCCCAAAGGGGGAAAGAGAAGAAATGGAAGACCCTGAAGAGGCAGTTGACATGTTATGCTCCTTCTCCTCCACCCAAGATAAGGACATTTTCTCGGTAAGCATTGCAACTTCACCTTTTGGTGAAGAATACCCAGGGGTAGTGTTTTGCTAGAATTGTAAACATATGTTAGCACTATTGCACTAAGTGTATTTATCAGTAGCAACTCTGAATTCCTTGTATCTGTGTCTTTAATAAATTTTCTGATCCAGCTTTAAAAACTGTAACAATGAATGTCCTTTGGTGGCTCTAACAGGCAAACATTGACTGCAATATTTTGCTATTTATATAATCTTTTAGACTTAAATTATTACCAAGTTTGGGACTAAGACTGGATGTAGCCACCCCTAGGCTCCTCTCTGAGAAAGTGTTTAGAAAGCAAGGGGGTCCTTTCTGAACCTCATGACTCAGTGGAGGGCCTCCCTAAGCCACTCATCAGACTCATAGCTTGTAATGAACTTTAAAGCTTGTCTATATGTTTCCAGGGGATTAAATTATAGTTGTTCAACCTGGCTCCTAGTCCATGGAAAGGGTCAATGATTAATTCTCATCTGCAAATATTGGGACTCTGGAGCAACATAATGGGTTCTGAGCATGATATTAAAATTATATATGTATCCTGTATTATATATGAAGTTTTACTTCAGGCCATCTCTAGTCTGAGTCTACAGAATGAGTATTCATTAGAAACTGGAGCACATAGATAGGATCCCGCAGCACATCTCAGTTTACTTTCACCTGACAGAAATTCAGTTTGCATGTGTTTTGACTGAAAACAAAGCTTTAAGGGGATACAATCTTAACTTCAAACAAGTACCATCCTATTTCAATCAAAACCACTACTTTAGCCATACTCACTGAGAAATGCAACCTAATTTATCTGTAGTGATAATGCCGTGATACGATAGACCTCTGAAATATCCCTCTATCTCACTCCCTTCCCCTAGATTTTTTTCCCTGGGCTGAAGACTCCTGACTTACTCATTGTAAAACACAGATTTCACACTTGCTCATCCTTCTTGCCCTTGCCCTAACCTTCTCAGTCATACTATATTCAGTAAATAAAACTGCAAATAGCATCCAAGATGTGATAAGAAAATCAGAGATTTCTGGTTAGGAAGTGGAAAATTGTATGCTTAGACTTTGAATACTGTCACAATATTCAGTATATTAGAGGTTTATTGAACCAAAAGCACGAAGTACGGTATTTATTGCCTACTTTATGTAAGGAAGAATGATGCAAAGATTTATGGCACTAAATGACTAAAAGAGCTGATCATATAATTTTTAATCTATTTGCTGTCCTAGAACAGTTATTTCTCTGTAGTAAATTCTGGAATACTTTTAATTCATTACCACAAAACACAGTCATTGTTGACCATGCCTACTAACTTCAAGTATTCCTCTTGTAACATTGATGAAAAGTCTATTTTTTTTTTACAGTTCAGTTTACATATTCTTCAATAAATAACACCTTTTGTACTGAAATATTATCTATAGCCCCCTCTACATGAGGAGAATTTATATGTATTTCTTCTTTATCTTTTACATTTTCCAGTTCTTTTTTTTCCAGAAAACAGCATATCTGTTGATGTAATGCCCAAGGGAACAAATGAACAGTTTACAGCTATATTATTTTTAAACTTGAAAATAAGTTAAATTGAATTTGCATCAAATTTTATGTTCAACCTGCATGTCAATGTTACTTTATTTTTGTCATAAGTGAATAGAATGAATTCATTGCAGAAACAGCTAATCAAACCAATAAAACAAATAACTGATTGCCTCAGAATGCTTACTGTTTAAAATAGGATAGTTAACAGCCTCTGATCTGTGGAGATTAAAATTTCTTTTGTTTGTTAAAGCACAGACTGTAATCATCACAACAGTGCAGAAATCCAATTTCTTTGGATTTTAGTCATTACCACTGGTAAGAACTAATTGGATATAAAGCCATTGTTCACAACAGTTGAACAGCCACAGATTTACAGAACATATATGTACAATCATTTAAGAATTCTATGTTCTTCACTGTCTTAAAGTAATAATTTATTCCTACTTTTCCAGTTGTTGCCTAACAACAGTGTTGCAAATTAAAATAAAAAACAAATTAAAAAAAAAAAATAAATCCAGTAAGTACTTCGTAATCTTGATTTAATTTGTACTGGAGTTAAAATTATATCAGGTAAACATACCCTGATTAATGAAATGTGAATTTTTGTTAATGACCAGAAAGGAACTTGAAGAACTCTTACAGCAATAAAAATAACAATTATTAAAAAAAAAAATCATAATATTCTGCTCTTCAAACCTCTTTTCTAATTCTACAGGTAACTTTAAGGCTTGTACAAGGACTCATCTTCTTAACTCGTCTTGCTGTATCTCTTACAGTGACTGCTGTTTCTCATTTTATTTCAGTAGCTAACTATGTAGACAAAGGGCAACTGATGTGTTAACTACTCCACTTTATACAACTTCATCCTCTAGCAGCTCTGGTAGGGCTCTACATAGCAACTTGACAACTCTTTTCCTGAGTTCTTTCTTTGCTTGTGATAGTAATTTTTTTCCTTGTAATCAAGATTTTCTTGCCTAAACTGTAATGTTGTCATGAAGTACTGCAGTTTCAGTTAATCCACTTTTCCACTTGAAAATTATTTTGTTGAACAGAGACACACACACACCACACACACAAAAGATCTTGATCCTGTTACCATTTCAATTTCAGAGATGGGAAAATAAGGTAGAGACTGATTAAGAAAGAAATTATTCTTCTGATTGCAAGATTGAGCCTCTTCCAGTTAGCTTTTTTATTAAAACAAACAAACACCACAAAAGCCAAAAGAAACAAGAACAAACAATATACATGCATTGGGGAGGAAAAATGGGTAGAAAAGTTGGATTCCTAGAGTTTTCAGATTGTTCTGAAATATATTAGTAGTTCTTTAATATCTCTTTTCTTTAAAATTCTCCCTATAACTTAAATATCTCACAGCAGATGAAGTAGACTTTATTTATATGCAACTAGAGATTTAGAGTATAATACATTTTATATGAAGTTCAATATACTATTTTCTATCTTCAACAGAAAGACCTATAAGGGGTTTTCATCTGAAAGCTCTCTATAGAGATATGAGACTGAAATGAAACAAAATATACCAGGATTTTTGATTACACTTGGTAGAATACTTCAGAGAAAAATGTTAAAATTTAATAGGGGAATTTTGTAAATATTTCAGAACAGATGTTGAAAAGACAACTTATTTTACATGTATTAAACACTGTAAAAGCCCATTTTTACAATGTTAAAATGTTGCAGTGTCCTATTTCAAATGAAATAAAACTATTCAAATAAACCTTTCATCCATGAGATTGTCTATGGCAAGAATTAATTTAATATAATGTACATTAAGCTTGCATTCAAAAGTCTCTCTCCTGTCTGGATCATTTATTTTAAAGGTAGAAGTTTGAACATTTCCTTCTCCAGGGATGTTTTTGCCCTTTGATACTTCTTGGATTACAAATCTAAGTAACATTTTATTGCCAGGCTACACAGATCAAGGTTAATTTTGAATTATTTGAATTTTTTTTAAATCAACTTTTTCTATACAGTTTGAAAATATTCTTCTGACAGACATTGGCCTTACAGATAACAGCTATAATTTAATTTTCTAAAAACCTTGTATTATAAATATGGATAAATAAATAAAGGTAGACTATTCAAATGAACCAGCAATTTGCCCGCTGTATTAACAGCTGGCTGGGATTCCTGTTTGCCTGATATATTCCCACAGGTAGCTTGTCACTGCTTGAGCAGAGACTGGCTTGGACTAATAAACATATAGCTAGAACATTGATTGGAATTAGGCAAATTCTAATTCACATACTATGGGCAAAAATTCTAAAGTCAAAGCTCAGCGTAAAACAATTCATTGGAAATGGAAAAAACTGCAAAGGAAGTTTTGGAAATAGGATTAAGATTCTTCATAATTTTGGTTTGATTTGGTTTGTTGTTTGTTTTTAGCTATTACTATTTTATGAAAATAATCCAAAGAATGGACAGAAAGTTAGACAATCATTGGAATGCATTTTAAAAGTATCCAGCAGCCAATTCCTGACCAAGTTTTTAATTTTCTTTCTTTTTCCTTTGTGTCTTGATGTAGCAATTAACTTTGTATGTGTTCTATCTCTAAACTCCTTTTTATCCATTCATTCATGGAATGAACAAGTAGGCCTCTCAGAAAAGCATCTTTGGAAGCAACTAGAAGCAAGCACATATGAAGTGCTCAAGCTGTGTTTTGCAGGGAAGGTAAATATACAAGTTTTGAAGAAACAAGGAGGTATTGAAAGAAGTCTTTTTCCTGGGACTAGGCAGTTTTGAAAATATTAACATGCATTCATAGAAATATTGCCAAAGTGATATCATTTTAGCACTCAGACAGGGCATTTCTTTCTCTGAGCCTCAGAGATATAGCTTGATGCAAAATGGTCAGCAGGAAGTATAGATCTCAGGAGTCAAGAGTGTGAGCAGCAGTAGAAGCTCCTGGCATCTGGGAGGCAGTTCTGGCTTTGGGTATGATAGAGTTAATTTTCTTCATAGTAGCTGATATGTTTTGGATTTGGGATGAAAACAGTGGTGATAATCATGGAATCGTAGAATGTGTTATGTTGGAAGAGACCTTTAATGGTCATCTAGACCAATTTCCCTGCAGTAAGCAGGGACACCTTCAACTAGATCAGGTTGCTCAGAGCTTCATCAAGCCTGACCTTGAATGCCTCCAGGGATGGGGCCTCCACCACCTCTCTGAGCAACACATTCCAGTGTCTCACCAGCCTCATAGTGAAGAACTTCTTCCTAATGTCTAATCTAAACCTACCCTGCACTAGTTTAAATACAGAGATGCTTTTGTTATTGCTGAGCAGTACTTACACAGAGTTGGGGACTTTGCTGCATCTCACCCCACCTCACCAGTGAATAGGCTGAGGCTGTACAAGAAGTTGAGAAGGGACACAACTGAGACAGCTGACTCCAACTGACCAATGGGATATTCTGTACGATATCGTATCATAGTCAGCAATATAAAGGTGGGGAGGAACAAAAAAGTCAGAGGCATTCTGAATGATGGTGTTTGTCTTCCCAAATAATCATAATGCATAATGAAGCCCTGTTTTCCTGGAGATGGTTGAAAACCTGCCTGTCCATGGTTTGTGAATGAAGTGGTGAATGAATTCCTTGTTCTGCTTTGCTTACATGCATGACTTTTTGTTTAGCTATGAAATTATTTTTATTTAAACCCATAAATTTTCTTATTTTTTGTTCTTCTACTTCACCCCTCTCTTCCCAATTTGGGGGAAGTGAGTGAGCAACTGCGTGGTGTTTATCTGTCAGCCAGGATTAAACCACAGAAGAGTCTCAGGAAAATAAATGGAGTTCCACCTAAGGAAAGACTGTTCTCTATTTTTCTATAGCAAGGAACAAGCAAAAGGAAACAGTGAAACTTTTCAAGGAGAAGTGGAGGTATACTGCAAAATAAATTAAAATATTGATGTAGCATGGAAATGACAGAGAAAGGAAAGAAAAACCCAAGACAGTAGTTATAGCTTTGCAATGATATATTATATTTTGATAAGACTTCACTCGGCTATTGTGAGACAGATGTCAAGCATTAGATTAGGCTTTGCAGTTCAATTTGCAGCAATATAAACCCATGACAGCTTTGTGTTTTCACTACATATTTGAGCATATAGCAGATGAAGCTACAGTATACCTGTATTCCTTCTTATCCAGGGAAAAATAATATATATTCTTTGTATATGATCAGATATGGCATTTTTACTCCATGAGAATCTATAGATTTTATGCAGCTTTTTTCTTTCACCTTGGGCGCTCTTCCTATTATGCAAGCAATCTCTATTTTTTTGGGTTTTTTTTAGATTCCACTGTACTCTACCATATGCAGCTTTTCTCTCACGTTGTTCCTTTAGTCTTATTGTGAAAGATGTACATCAAAGCTAGAGTTGTAAACCTGACTAAGCAAGAACAATACAAAAGGTTGAGTTCAATTAAGATGCAGATTCCAGATTGCTGCATTGTTTGCAAACTGACGTTTCTCTCTTATAGCAGTACTTCTTATGGAATGGAAGAAATACTATCTTAATTACATTTCCAGAACATCTCTTTTTTAAAAAGGAAAAGCCCTTACCAAGGAAACAAATACAAATTATTTAAAGTTGTTACTCAATATAAATGATAGATAAGATTTTCCCCTCTCACAATTTTTTACCTCTCAGCAATTTTAGCAATTTAAGAACATTCTCAATTAGCACTGAAGGTGGAAATTCCTTACAAAGCTAAGAAATCTGAAATCATAAAACCCCAATATTATCAAGTGTTTGGAGTAAAGCTGTGATGATATACATCAAGTACAGTTACTTAGTCACTGGCTGACAAGAAGATTCAAGAGTATATTCTTATCCTTGAAGAGAACAAGAGACTTAAAACCCTTCAAACTGAAGGAAATATTTTTTACTGAAAATAGGAAAAACACGGGTTAGAGATTTGACTCTAAGTGTTGCATCAAGATTGTGCAATAGGTGAAGAATTATTTATTTTAACTGTGAAACAAAGCTCACACTCCTTCCTTTTTATTCATGTCAATATGTAGGGTGACTTAGCAGATAGGAGATGAAAAGCTGATGACAGATTTTGTGAGCTTCTTCAGCACCTTCAGGGATTATTTGTGATTTAGCTTATGTGATCACATAAGATGCAGCTGCCCCATAAAAAGTGTATTTGCCGGGACAGCAATTTGTACTCAGGATATTCCTTTCATAATCAGCTTATTGCAATTTGAACAAGATACCTTTTCCTCAGTAACAGAATTCAACCCTTACAACCTTCATGCATCTGTGCGCTGACATGTAGGTGTTGGCATCATCTGCTCTTCCTTCCCCAAAGGCAGAGTGAAGTAAAATTGGTTAAGAGGATTTTATTTTTTCCTGCAAAGATTATGCCTATAAAGACTAATTCAATTTCAATGAATTATTAATTGGTGGACTAGAATGCTAAACAAACAGGATTGCTATATACATACATGAATGTTGTGAGTGTACATACAAACACTACAAGAAAGTATTAATTTACAATGAGAATATTAATTCGGTACTGAATGTACAAGTGCATTATAAGGCCTGTTATACTAAATCTCTTCTGTACACATGAGCAAAGGGATATTAACATTGCAGACTCTTCTTTCGTTGCTACTTTATCAGATTTTCAGTTTTGCAGAGAACTGAATGACAATGCGTAACAGTTAGCTAGATCTGCCACATGTGTGGAGTACTGCATCCAGGTCTGGAGTCCTCAGCACAGAAAAGGCACAGAGTTGTTAGACAGAGTCTCTAGAGGATGGTCACAAAAAGGATCAGAAAACAGCCTGATAGACTTGGTGCTGTTCAGCCTGGAGAAGTGGAGCCTCTGGAGATACCTTATTGCAACATTTCAATACTTAAAGTGGGCTTATAAGAAAGAAGGGGACAAATTTGCTTGTAGGGCCTGTTCCAATAGAACAAGAGCTAATGGCTTTAAGATATTATATTGCTCTCTTTAATGACAAAAAAAAAAAAAAATTGGCATACTTAACTAACGTGTCTAGATGTTCAGGTTTTTCTTTGTTTGATGACAGATACCTGAATAGTAACCTCTTGCCTGTACTTCATCTAATCTGTGCCCATTAATTACTCAGTTTGAACCTTACCCTGCTTGCAGGAGATGGGTGTTTTTTGAGACAATTCTTTAAGGAAAGGAGTTTAGCAGGCATTTCAAAACAAATTCCTCAGAAATGTAGATGAATTCAGGTACTTTTAAATGAGAGAGTTATAGAATATCTCGACTTGGAAATGGCCTGTAAGGAACATAGAATCATGGAATCATAGAATAATTGAATGGCATGGGTTGGAAGGGACTCCAAGGATCATAGAGCTCCAACCCCCATGCCACAGGCAGGGACACCAACCTCCAGGCCTGGATCTACACAAGGTTGCCCAAGGCCCCATCCAACCTGGCCTTGAACACTTCCAGGGACAGGGCATCCACCAACTCTCTGGGCAGCCTGTTCCAGCACCTCACCACTCTTTCTGTAAAAATCTTCCCCCTAATATCTAATCTAAACCTTCCTTCCTTTAGTTTTAATCCATTCCCCCTTGTCCTGCCATTGTCTACCCTTTTAAAAAGTTGAATTCCCTCCTGTTTATATGCTCCCTTCAGGTACTGGAAGGCTGCAATGAGTTCCCCCCGCAGCCTTCTCTTCTCTAGGCTAAACAAGCCCAGCTCCCTCAGCCTCTCTTCATAGGGGAGGTGCTCCAGGCCTCTAACCATCTTTGTGGCCTCCTCTGAACCCTCTCCAACAGTTCTACATCTTGTATTGGGGGCCCCAGGTCTGGACACAGTACTCCAGATGGGGCCTCAGAAGGGCAGAGTAGAGAGGGACAATCACCTCCCTGTCCCTGCTGGCCACCCCTCTTCTAATGGAGCCCAGGATACCATTGGCCTTCTGAGCTGCAAGAGCACACTGCTGGCTCATGTTAAGTTTCTCATCCACCAGAATCCCCAAGTCCTTCTCAGCAGGGCTACTCTCAAGAAGCTCTTCTCCCAGTCTCTATCTATGTCTGGGATTCTTCCGGCCCAAGTGCAACACCTTACACTTCGCAGTGTTGAACCTCATTAGGTTTACCTGGGCCCACCTTTCCAGCCTGTCAAGATCTATCTGGATGGCTTCCTTTCATCAAGTCCAACTCCCTGGTCCTCAAAGGGCTACCTAAAACTAAACTGTATGATTAATAGCATTGTCCAGTCTCTCCTTGAACTCTGACAAGGCTTCACTCACTGCCCCCTTTCACTAAAACTAGGCCCTTGGAACCTCATTAGTGATCAACTGCCAGCCTGATATAACTCTATTAAAATATGCATTTTGACATCCAGAATTTAAGGGAAAGGGTAAAAATGAAAGACTTTGGATAATAATAATAATAATAATAATAATAATAATAATAATAATGTTATTATTATTTCTATGCTGACTAATAATAATTTTATGCTGAATGGTTGCATTGAATGAAGTTATTTCAGTCATGGTAACATAAAATCTTAGTTAGGCCCAAGGAGTTCTTCTTGCTTCATTTTTGATTTCTTATTTGTCTGTTATTGTCCAGGAGATTCTTCTGTACAGATCAAATGCCAGATTCTTTTCTCAATTCTTTAATATTTCTAATGACTTTTCATTATAATGAAATATCACTTTTTGCCAGTCTAAAGAATTTTAGAAAAGAAAAAGATCCATTTTAGAACAGCTCGGATTTTGAATATATATCTATGTATGAAATTTCCACAGGTCAAAATGCTATCTTTTTCTGTGCCTGACTCTAAGAAATTACTTCTTCATCTTCTCTCTCCCCTAGTTAAAGATAACTGTCCTTTATTATGGTATGAAATAAATATTCTGATCATTCAATGGAAGGAACACATGCTGTGTTTGGATAAAGTAGATTTTAGCTGTATCGATTAACACAAAGTATTGTCATAGTGAAGATTGAGAACTGTAATTTTATTCAACAGGAATGATTTATCAAAATTATTCTGAGCTAAGGCCAGGAGCCAGAGTGTATCTCAACATGCAGCTTACTCCTTGGTAGAATCTAAGCAACGTCATCCTGAGAGCAAACAGAAATTCTGGGTTTCCACTTTTATCTTCCAATATAGCATGAAGAGAAGGAAAGGGAGGAAAATGTCCACTCAGCATTTCATGTATGTCTTCACCAATTGCAAATATACTCAGCTTGTAAACTTGTAATAAACCTTATAATAATTTAAGCATATGTGCATATATGCATATGTGGAGAGAATGTATGCTCATCACAGTGCATACTGGTGGTGCAATGTGTACATAAAAATCAGTGGAGCTCTGCCATAAAAGCATGTGTATTAATTTATATGTACTATTTCTGCATGCATATTATGACTCAGGTGCAAACTACCTAATGCCTTAGATAACTGATTATGGTTTGTGAAATTTATGATGTTTTAAAGAAAATGTGTATTTATCATTTATCTTGGCCCTAGCAACCAAACAAGGATGTTTAAATACTTTGATAGGGCAAAGGAATTACCAAGCTCTTCCTTGAATGTATTAAAGCCTTAGTCATTTCAAGAGTTAAAAAAATGGTATTAACTGTTAGTAAAAAACTTTGGTCATCATGTGTGGTAAAAGTGTACAGAATCAAAAGCTTATGCGCTAACATTCGATTCCCTCTATGAAAAATTTTTATGCTGATGTCACACGATGCTTTATATTTGCAGCATGAAAAATTATTTGAATAAGAAATGGTTTTAAAGCTTACTAATGTCAACAAATTAATGTAAGCCAATGTTAATTACATTCCTTCATCCAAAACTTAATATTTGAATTGGTAGAATGGAAGAATGCATTATTTTCCTTGAATCTCTAGGATTGGTGGTGATCTAGTTTATGGAAAATTAATTTTCCATATACCAAAACAAATTTTGACTCAGTCTCTCTGAGACAGTAGAATAACCTGTTTGTTATTATATTATTGTCCTCATAAAAAAACTGTCTTGCAGCTATGCCGCAATGCACTGATGGCTGTGCACAATAATCTACTGCACAGAAGAATGCTGAAGACTGTATGCCTTGAGTTTGACTTTGGGTAGTAAAAAGCCTAAGATGTTGCTGTCAGTTTTTGTTCATTTCTTGGGTTGCATATCTTATTTTTCTTCTTTTTTTTCTTTTTCAAAATTATTTTTTATTTTACAGACAAAAATAAAAACAGATGCAGAGGAATCAAAGCTGCCTGGAAATCAGGTTGAATTTGTCAATTTTCATCCAGAAGGACAAATTTTGAGAAGATAATATTTTGGTTTTGTTTCATTAAGAGTTCTGTTGCATTTCAGCTCAAAGAAATTTACATTACCTTTTCTCTCTCCAGAGTTTTTCTCTCTACTATTAAACTGAAAAAATGCATTGCTTTTCCACTTTTAATGCTAGGAATAGCAGTATAGATAGCAGCTGAAAGAATGAGATTCATTCCTACGGTATTCCTGTACAGCTGAAAGAATGAGATTATATCCCATTTTATGATTTGAGTGGGTTCCATAGTTCCTCAGCCAAACAATTCAAATATGCTGGTATTCAAGCAATACTGTTATGACAAGTGTCAAGGGCACATTGATGTTATGGCTTTCTGGTGAACTCTGTGTACATACTAAAGACAACCACTCTACATTTAATAGCTTTAAGACTGTTGTGGAATACTAATACCTTTTTCTTATGGTTCCATAGCAGGCTAATGCTTTGCTTTAGTTAGATACAGCTATATTTGAGCTTATTCAATGCTGCATCAGCATTTCTACATGACATATGCAACAAGTAGGTGTTGCAGGATGTTAGTAAAGTCCTTTCTGTGCAATAGACCCAAACAGTCCTACACTGAAGAATTAGAGTTGCTGTTAGTACCCCAGAGAAGTCAAATCCCTTTTTCTAAATCACAGGAACCATGGAACCTTAAGAAGAAATCCTGGCCTATAAGAGAAATTATTTTAAACAGAATAGTGTTGAAGGATTATAAAGGAACGTGTAATTAGGTGTTCTTAGCATAGTAGTAAAAAGGCACACTGACATAGAGATTATTTGCTTTATTTTTGTCCTGTGACAGACATCTATAATACAGAATCTAGTATAATACAATATTTGAGTGTTTTCATGAAACTATCCATTTACATTCTTTAAAAAATGTAGAGAGAAGTGACCTTCCAAAACAGATTAGAAAAGTAAAGGACAAGAGCACCATATTTTGATGATGAAAAAAACCCAAAACAACCAACAGACCAAAACCCAACTCCAGTCAGCTATTAATATCAACTAATTAACTTCTGAACTGGGTTCATGAAATGGCAAAATACAAATTAAAAGTAGATTTCTTATATATGGTGCCATACCACAGAAAATGTGAGAAACGTCATTTAAAAATACATAAGAATACATTCACTCATATTAATAAAAGGAATCTTTCATTTTACATGGCTATCACCTTGAAGAGTGTTATGTTGTTTTTTGTTAAAACTGGTTATTATTTTATATTCTAAAAATTATGTTTCTAATCCCTAAACCTATATTTCTGTCTAATTTTTGAAATTGTGAAATAGGAGAATCCACGAAAAGAATTTCCTTCACTGAAATTCTTTGCTAATACGTTTGTAGCACACAACTTCAAGATGATGAAAATGTGATTGATTCTGTCACAAACCTATATATATGGAGGTTTACTGCCTCAAAACTTTTTTCTAAAATCTGTAATAAAAAATTACGTATTTACTAGTTGCATCTGAAAGTGACCTGTATTACTGGGTGTAATAGACTTATTTCACATCTAATTCATATAATAATAAGAAATGTCCCATAAAACCTTGGATGGAGAAATTGAACTATTCCTTTCTTTCTATTCAGTGATTGAAGTATTCTGTTCATTTTTAAATTATCTGAATTTGATTCAGTGACATCTAGAATTTCAAGATAATTATTTTAAAGCTTCAAAGAGAAAATTGTCTGCTGCAATTTTTGTTTTGTAACAGAATATAACTGTATCTGGTTTTATCCTATTTTACTGTTTCTGTTCTTAAAGGTGAACAGCTCTACTCAGGACACGTTTCTGCTTAGAATTCATTCCTTAAATCAGACTCTCCAGCTTTGTTAAAGTCAACCACCACAAAAGGTAATTCCTGTTCAGAGTAAAACATTTTAAAATATTCTACAGAATAAATTTGCTGCTAGAGGAGACATTTTTAAGCCAAAGGGAAAGGGAGTGGTTCACAGTGACCTCTAGAATGTGACGATTTTGGAAGGAGAACAGGACTAGTATTGTAAAGTTTGAGATCGTGCAGAAAATCCCTGCACTACACTGAGTAGATTAGACAGAGCAAGCTGACTCCTGAGAGCTAGAATTGCTGTACTGGTATTTGTGGGGTACTGGAAATGGGCAGATGAGAGCTTGCAGCAGACCAGAAAAACATGTCTGCATGCACACATGTGTGTCTGTGTACCTGCAAGCATATCTACACATATCTGTCTCTGTGGTGTAGAGGTGAAAAAAGAGAGAGGGTAGTCTACTACAGGATGCAACAAGTGTAATCCCCCAACACACGTTAGAGGAATGCTGCTCTGAAGAACTAGACCCAGAGCAAATATTCTGAACAAATCACCACTAATTACTATATTATTTTATCCAGAGTGACATTTAAGCAATATGACAAGAATGACAAATAGAATTACAATATGGTAATAGAAAAGTAGAATTTTCCTTGGAGCAAAAAGTTCAAGGCGAGTTTTGCATGAGAAATGGGTGTTAGTTGTCAGAAACAAGTTATGAGGATGGCGAGACACATACAAGCCCAGAAGGGAATCTTCTGCACTCTCACTTACTGTTTGCTAAAATAAAAGCCATTATGTTTATCTGAAAAACTTTTAATGCATTTCTTTTGATGTGTTATTAGTCAGAGAGTAGTTAAATGCATCAATAACTTCATTTTTAATAAAAAAATAAAAATACACTATCTAATTCTTTCTGAACTTAGTCTGCTAAGATCCTGTACTCTGAAAAGCAGTTGCAAATAAATTTTAGAGTGTGTGTGTGTGGTCTGGACTCAGCAATAATTTTGTCCAGATTTTCATCTTGATCTGTGCATTCAGTTCTTGATATGAATGAATCCCCTGACTGATACTCAATATAAATGAAGATTCTGAAAAAAAAATGCAGATGAATATTTACATTCAACACATCATACAAAGCATTTTTGAAACCTAAAAAAAAAATCAGGAGCTGTTGCTATACTGTATTGTGACACGGCTTATTACAAAGAACACTACTTCAAAGTGACTCCTAAAAATTGTAGTGTGATGCATAACATCTGTTGGTTCTTGTTTGGATGGGGTTTTTTGTCTGCTTTAATTACAGCAGAATGCACCTTTTCTCTGAGATGGAACAGGTAGAATTTGTATCTGAATGAGAAATTTTCATGAAGGTTTAGAGGAATAGAAGGAGCAGACCATGCCTTACCATTGTTTTTAATAATGTGGAATATACTAAAGTGAAAACAAAGAGTACCACATGTGGACAAATATCTCCAGATGCTTTTTATCCTCTTATTTTTTCTTCTCCTTCTTCTTCTTTCTATTGTTGCTGCTGTTGAGAAATGATGAAAGGAAGTAGAAACCCAACAGAGCAAAGAGATACCCAGCTTGAAATATGCTCATGGCTCCTGAATCTCTCTCAGTAGTCTGAGTAGATGATATTCTTTGTCTGGCTCACAATAGGAGGTCACACTGTGAAGGTCTCTCCCTGTTTACTCTAGGGACAATCCAGGGATAGTCTGTCTCATTCACCTGCAAGGCTGCACAAACATCTTTGCACATGCTTTTACATTTGTACAGACAGTTCACTGAGCTTGCGTATGTGTCTAGTAACAAGCAGATGTTTTTTATACATGTGCTAGGATAATAGGAGTGATACAGAGATTTTGTGAGGATGGCAAAGGAAAAGAGCACACAGAGAATTTTGAAAAACTGAGCAATTGTCTGACATGCTGGAACACGTGCTATGTGTTGGTGAAATACAATGCCTTCTTTCTTGTCAATTTTTAATTTAACACCTTTAGACTCACCACAGTCTCACCCTCCTTCATCCTGTCCATAGCAGACTTTTCAGCCAGACACCTGCACCCACAGGGTCACACTGAATTTTTTTCTTATGTCCTCCTCCTCTTATTCTGGCATACTGATTGACTCCATGCCAGTCTTCAATTTTATCTTCCTCATCCTAATCCCATCTCAGTGTTCATTTCTCTGGTTTCAGTCTGGGGGCCATCCGCTCCATGTCACTCAGACAGTCTTCCCATTTGCAGCACCTGTTTGCAATGGCCAGAAGTGACTACGTGTTAATAAGAGGGGGTTATGCTGTGGGAGAAGGCCATGAAATTCAATGTGCTGTTCAAAAATGATGACACATGCTAGAGTGGGGACTCCCCTGATGGACTGTGGGTCACCTATGCTGAGGTTGGGACCACAGCAAAGGACTGTAGTGCATGGGTGACTCGCACCAGAGCAGGGATTCCCATGAGGTACCATGACCTGTGGCTGAACCGTGCCGAAGCAGGGACACCCCTGAAGAACTTTAGCCTATGGAATTCCATGCCAGGGAGGGAACAGAACTGAGGCCCCACAGCCTGTGGACAATCTACACCAGAGTAGAGACACAAAACAGTGGGGTGGCAGGAAACCATTAGGTGTAGAGTGGCAGAAAAGAACCACTGTGCCCAGAGTGGCTAAATGCTATCTCATACCAAAAAACACAAAACATGGTTATGCAGACCACCTTCACCTCCTACACCACCCAACCCCTCCCTGAAAGAATTTTGCTGACCCATGATCAACATATGGAAAACAGAGGCTATGAAGGGAGCAGGATAGATGTTAAAAAAGTGCCTCTTTAATTGCTTTTTATTCTTTTCTCACCTTGTGAATGAGGGATCAGAAGTTTGTGTCTGCTGTCAAGGAATTAAGTCAAATAAAATTATCCTACTTCAGACTATTTTGCTGGCAATACCATACTATGCTGTAGGCATGACATCCATACCACATATTCTTAGCCCTTTTGCCTTTCCAGCTCTGTCAAAGTGTCCTTTGGTCAAACTAATCTATTCTCCCAGCTAACCTCATCCTTGAAAGCTGAGGTAAACCTATGTTCCAGTTCTCCATTTTTACCTGTCTTCTTGCAGTCAAGCCTAAATATCTCCTTTTAATGCCCCATTATGTCATCCATCCCTTTGTAGACAGAACTTCTCATAGAATCATGAGGGTTGGAAGGGACCTTAAAGGTCATCAACTTCCAACTCCCCTGCCATTGGCAGGGACACCTCTCACTACATCAGGCTGCTCAAGGCCCCATCCAGCTCAGCCTTGAACACCTCCAGAGAGGGGGCAGATACCACCACCCTGGTCAATCTGTTTCAGTGCCTCACCACAGTCACAATGAAGATTTTATTCCTAATATCCAACCTAAATCTACCCCCTTACTATTTCAAACCATTCCCCCTTGGCCTATAACTACACACCCTTCTAAAAAGTCCCTCCTTCATGTACTGGAAGGCCGCTATAAGATCTCCCCAGAGCCTTCTATTCTCAAGACTGAACCTCATCTCTCTCATAGGAGAGGTGCTCCAGCTCTCTAATCATCTTCATGGCCCTCCTCTGGACCTGTTCCAACAGTTCCATGTCCTTCTTATGTTAGGGACTCCAGAACTGGACTCAGTACTCCAGGTGGGAGTCTCACAAGAGTAGAGGGGGAGAATCACCTCCCTTGACCTGCTGGCCACGCATCTTTTGATGCCGCCCAGGATAAACTTGGCATGCATTGTCAGCTCATGTCAAGCTTCTCATTCATCACCATCCTTGAGTCCTTCTCTGCAGGGCTGCTCTCTATCACTCCATTTCCCAGCCTGTATTGATGATGAAGATTGCCCAGGTGCAGGACCATGCACTTGTCCTTGCTGAACCTCATGAGGTTCACATGGGCCCACTGCTCCAGCTTGGCCAGGTCCCTCTGGATGTCAACTGTCCTTCTGGTGTGTCAACTGCACCGTACTGGTTGGTGTCATCTGCAAACTTTCTGAGAGTGTACTCAACCCCATCGTCAATGTCACCGATGAAAATATGAAATAGTACTGGTCACAGTATGGACCTCTGAGGTACACCAGTTGCCACAAATCTCCATCTGGACTTCTATTCTGTGTCTTGATTCTACCTTCAATGGGAAGTGTGGAAAAAAGAGGACAGGGAGCACAGAGTGAACAAATCACATAATTTACTTTTTCTACTGATCACCTTTGGACCTCAGGCTAGCACTGCTTCAACAGTAAACATCAGTAATTGAAAGGAAAATGTTTTTGGAGTATGGAAAACTCAAAGAAAATCTTTGAATAATTAAACAACAAATCCAAAAAATTCGTGAGCATCTGCAAGCTGTTTAAAACCAAAATGTTAAGGATCTTCTCCCAAGTATAATGATATAGGAATGTTTCAATTTATTTCAAGATTTAGAGATGGGGGGTTGGAGGTTGGGGACCAAGTTTTATAAATAAATATTAAATAATAATAATAGTAGTCTTTACTAAAACATCTGACAGAAAAAATCAAGCCCAGATGGTTAAAGTTTAGGAAAGTTAGAAGCTAGTATAAAAACAACATGTAGCAGTTTATATTGAGAAGTATAATATCATTAAGAAGTTGTACACCTGTTCAAACTCAAATACCTGTTATAATAAAATATAGCAGAACATTATTTTTGGGCAGCAAAGGGAAAAAATGTCAAACTTCCTTGCAGAAAGAAAAGTAAGATCTGTGCCAACTAGTTGATTTATACAAGTTTCCCTTGTTATTTATTAGTGTAGTGTTGTACCAGGATTGGCAGGTTTCACTCTGTCTTCAAGCTTGCAGGGAACCTTGCCAAGGGAGCCTAACTGTTTCTTCAAGTAAGTAATATTATATGCCCTGGTTATTCCAAACTTGAATGATGTTTTCAAGGTCATTAATTTATTCTCAAACAATTCTTACAATACATGTAAGAATTCCAATATATTCACTGTAAGGCTATCCACCATAAGTTTATAAAACTTATATTTTTATTTGTTATCTTCTTTATTTCCAGAGCAGTAAATCCAGAGGTTAAGAATTCAATTCTGGTTAATAACCTTTACATATTTTTTCCTGCATCTACATTAAAATTCATAAAAACAATGTGTCACAACACTTCCTTTTTTACTCCACTCCCAGTTTGAACATTTTTGGGGCTACTAAACTGTTGTAATTTTTTATATATATATATATATATATATATACATATATATATAAATGTGAAGGTGTTGCAGCATTTCAAACATTGTCATAGTTTAGTGAGGAAAATATTTACAAGTTAAAGCAGCAGCATGTTTAGAGCATATATTTTATTTCTCAATTTATGCTTTGTATCGACAATTTCTGGTGTCTTATTTTTTGAAAGAAAAAATACTGATGCTATTAAAGTAGTCCACACAAGGACATTCAACATAATGTCCAGAATATTTTACATAGTATTTCCTTCTGTGATAGCAGGAAAAAGCAGGTGGCTTTAAGTGTATAAGATTATTGAGTATATTTTACAGGAACCTGTCTGACTTCATGCTGCTTTTTTCAAGCTCTAACCTCAGAAAGGATATCATGTTTGTGAAAATAAAGTTCTTACCAAGAAAGACAGAATCTTCACATCAGAGTGCTGTTAGTGGACTGTTGAGAGTTGAACCATAAGTGAAAAAATCCTAGTGGCTGAACTGGTAGCTAATACCAAAATCCAGTCAGGTAAAAAGATGTTATAGCAACCACCAGCATACCATTCAGTTAATGCTTTTGTTGCAAGTCATCTTAAATGGATTGAGAGGAAATCAATTCAAACTCTCAGGATATCAACCATTTCTGTTTGAACATCTGCAAAGAATTGAAAGAATACTGCCCAGTTTTCATGTCAATTCCACTTTGCTATGTGACCCAGCGTATTTGCAAAACTAGAGTTTTCTCCATTACAGCTGATCAAGATTTCCCCATCAGTAGTCCAAACCTCTCAATTATCATATACACCCACTTGCACAACTGCCGGTGGCTTGAGAGGAACATGCATTCCAAAATCCCAACACAGCAAACAAAGTTTGACAGAGGAAGACCTTTTGCAATCAAAGGACCTATGTAGGAAACAAAACTTGCTGAAGCCACAATTTGATCAAAGGATTCATAATATGGTTCTTCATAGTTGGAAGACAAATGCACATTTGAAATGTGATGAATTTTAGTACAATACAAGCCATTTTTTTTACCACTGATCTGGCAAAATAATATGTGCATAGACAATGTATATTACGCATCTGCTGCAGCTGACAGAAAAACAAAGAGATAGTTCATGAATATGTAGTACTGGGAAATTTGATTTTTATTCTATTTTGAAATCACAGGCTTGCTGTTTCCTTGCCTTGAAAAGATTATTTTTATGATGTCAATTTCCAGTAGTTTCTTAAATCTAGCTTTACTTTATTATTCTTAAGATGCGTACTAGAACTGTGCTGCTTTTTAAAACCTATCTTCTATTACCTCATTTTGAAAACCAGTGAAGACTTCTTAAAAGAATACATTGATATGCCTAACCTGAACCATTCCTTGAAACTTTGTATGGTATCACATTGAAACAGAGACATGTTTTGCATCTAGTGTTTAAGAGATAGTATTAACCTTAACTATGAAGAAGCCCTAAAGTTACAATCTGAAAATATACCAAAAATGACTTGTATATTGGAAGGCAGATTAAATTTTAGTTCATGCTTACAAAAGGGCAATTCTGTCTTTTTCAGCTTGCTTGTATTGGTAAGATACCAGAATTTTTGTGATATCTAGAACACAGGGATATGGACTGTATTTCTTGTGTAACGTGACATAGCCATCAGCTCATCAACAGAAAATAAAAACTATCCTTACTCATGCAGATAGTCTCTATTCGGTTATGGAATGCCAAAGGCAAGGTGACATAAAGACAAAATAAACCCAGAAAGAAAACCTATATTTCACAGGCTTCAGGATGTTTCCTACTATTTTATTAGCATTATATTATTAAGCAAAAATATTAAAAATAATTATATTTCCTCTTTAAAAATGTCAATTTGGTAGAAACAAAATACACAGTAAAATTTATAAAATATGTAATAGTCCAAAATGTTATACTTTATTGTGTTTGTAACACTAGTAGTATTAATATAGCAAAAATGTTGAATCAGTGAAATGAAATAAAACCAAAACCAAACAAAAACCCATCACAAAAAAAACCCCAGAATACTGGGACCTTTTCAAAAGAATTACACAGTTCCAAAGTATTTCATTTAATGAGAAAATTGTTGGTCTGGAGGAAAATTTAGAAAAAAATGTCTTCTAAATTTTGGCTATCTGCTTTACCAGGGATTCTTGTGTCTAAGCACTGATATAACACATATAAAACATATATCTCTAAATATGTGTATAGTTAATTGTTTCAAGATGCAACTTATAGTTTGAGAAAGATTGAGTGTATGAAACTGGAAAAAAAAATGATGCCTGTAAGTTATTACTAAAAATCAACCAGCCAATCAACCTTTAGAACCAAAGTATAAGCTTACTCATTCACTAAAGCAGATCCTATACAATATCTAATCTGTTTAAGGAAGAAAACAGAAGAGTCCTTTAAAATGTAGGTGTAGACATAGTTTTAGTCATACAAATATATTTTTTCTTGTAAAGCATACCTTGAAAAACACTCTTTGCCCATAAAATATTGTTCTTGAACAAAAGGAATCCTCATGAGCAAAACTTGAAAGAGAAGATATTGTTAGGAATTATATTTTGAAGATGACAAGGCTTTCATCGGTTAGCCTTGGGGATAATAAGATTATTATTGTTGTCTCCACTTTACTGAAAATAGTTGGTGCTGAATGAAAACTCTTGACAGGAAATGAAAAAATGTATGTGGGTCCACCTTCCAACAAATCTGATTACAATAATTTGCAGTGTTAATTCAGCAGTTCTATTTACTTTTAAAAGGCAATAGTGAATTTTCCTCCTCACCCAGTTCAAAGATATCTGATAAAAATTGTGATTTAGCTGTAATTAAAACTAGTGAAAATAATTGTTTTCTAACAATATGATAAAATAGAAACATTTTTCTTATGTTTGTGCCAGGAACACATTACTGCCAAGACTTGAACTCCAACTCCATTCATCCCCTCTAAGCACATATTAATAGCCAAAATATACAGCTTCAGAGATGCTGTTATTCATAAAAGCATGGAACCATAGAACACTTTGAGTCAGAAGGGACCATTAAAGTTCATATAGTCCAAACCCCCTACCATAGGCAGGGACATCTTTCACCAGATCAGGTTGCTCAAAGCCTTACCCAATCTGATCTCGAAAATTTCTAATGATGGGACATCCACAACTTCTGTGGGCAGCCTGTCTCACCACCCTCATCACAAAAAAAATATTTCTTCCTTATATCTAGTTTAAAACTACTCTCAGTTTAAAACCATTACCACTCTCACTACATGCCTTGGTCTTTCAAGTCTAGTTTGTACATTGAAATGCCATAATAACGTCTCCTGTAGCCTTCTTTTATCCAGGCTGTACAACCACAACTCTCTCAGCCTTCATAGGAAAGATGTTCCAGCACTCTGACCATTTTTGTGACCCTTTTTGGACCATCTCTGACTTTTCTTTGTCTTCCTGGGAATTGCAGAGCAGGACACAGTACTCTGGGTGAGGTCTTATGAATTCAGGGGCCTTCTGCCACACTTTTATTGCTGCCCAGGATACATTCAGCCTTCTGGGCTGCAAGCACACAATGCTGGTTCACGTCTAATTTTGCATCCAGCAGTATCTTCAAGTCCTTCTCCACAGGGCTGCTCTCAATTCATTCATACTCCTGTCTGTACTGTTAATTGGGAATTTCTCTGACCAAGATGCAGATCCTTGCACTTGGCATTGAACTTCATGTGGTACACATGAGCCCACTCATCAAGCCTATCAAGGTTCCTCTGGATGGCATCCTTTCCCTCAAGCAAATCAACTGTACCACTCAAACATGATGCTTCCTGTAGTTTCAGGAACATTTCATCATCAGGTTCCCCTCTGTTGGGTTGCCTGCAGTAATCATTAATGATGAGTTTTCCTTCGTTGGCTTGTCCCCTAATAAAACCCATAAGATCTCAAACCTTTTCATCACTATTTTTCACAGACAGCTGTTCACAGTTAATCCATTATTTTACATAAAGGACAACCCACACCCTCTACCTCTCTTTTCTGCCTGTCCCTTCTGAACTGTTTATTGTCATCAATTGCAGCACTCCATTCAAGTGATTCATCCCACCACACTTCAGCCATAGTGATTATTAGATCATAGATTTCCATCCGCACAGTGAGTGGCTTTCAGGTATTCCTGTTTGTTACCTATGCTGTGTGTACTGGCATAGAGACAATTCAACTGTGCTATTAATTGTGTTATTAAACACATAAAGGAATAATTTACATTAAAAAGATGGTATGGCCAAGTTAGGGGTAAAAGAAATATTTTAGAACAGAGAACTGGCCAGGTAAAGAGTGGCAAAGATTAATAATTTAGTAACAGAACTTTGACTGTATTGTATAAATTCTTGAACCTCTTCACCAGGGAAATACTGGATTTCATTAACAAGATGTATATGAGATCTTGCTAATTTTCTTAGCATTTTTACTCTTTATTCCTTTTTTATGGAAGGATAGAAGATGAAAAAGGGATGAAAGTTTGGGTACCCTTTAGCAGGTATTCCTATAATGCCCTTCTGTGCTAACTGAAATGGGGGTTCTTAAAAACATCTTTGATACCAATACAAAGTGATAGAAATTGCCAGACATGATCAGAGGTGCCAAAATTTTGTCAGGTGTTCAGACTCCCATAATGACAAGTACCAGATGCTTCAGAAGACCACATAAAGAACTCAGATGGCTTTCATATCAGAAGTTTCCTTTCAAACTTTATTAAGAATTCCTGTTAGAAAATCTGCCAACATTTTCTTCAAGCTGAACTATCATCATATTTATTTATGAACTGGCCATATGTTACTGACCACAAAGATTTTGAGTAATTTTTTAAAAGCTGCTGGTTTTTGACCTCAGGAATGTATTTTGTCCTTCAATCTGCCTGTACATTTCTAAATTGTTAATTTATTTTTACTTTCACTGACACCTCCATTGTTTTTTCTTGTAATAGAAGAAATCAGATACATTCATTTTAAATCTTTATGTCATTAATCATTTTAATAAATTGATCCCAAACCCTTTCTTGATTTGTATTGGCTTCTATCTTCATGCAGTGTCTTGACTTTTTAGAAATAAGGTGATAGGAGGATCTGTCAGTGTTCTGTATGACACTGGTAGGTAATGGCTTCACTATTAGGTATTTTTTTATATATATATATATATATATTTTATAGTATTGTTGAATTTTCTGGTATCACTCTGATTATAGGTGATATGGATATTTCTACCAAAATAAGAAAATAGCTTTGGTACCACTGTGTTATGTTTTAACTTGAAACTTGATAACTTTAATTCTAACTCATATAAACACATTTGCTGGAGCCAGTTGAAATTCTGAAAAGAAAGTCTATTTTCCATTTTATGTAGACTAGAACATTTTCATTTTAAAAAAATTAATTTACTCTAGTTTATTCAGTAGATATTTTTACTTATTTTTTGCTTGGTCAAAATATTTTTGTTCAAGCTCAGTATTCAGACTCCATGAACTGTAGATGATTTGTCATTGCAACAGGCATTCAAAGCCCATTGCATTTCTTCTATACTTAAGCTTATCTTAGTTTTCTTACTCATGATGTGCAACTTTTATAGAGAATCTTCATGAGTTTCATGCAAAATGTTCTTAATTATTGCAGCTCTCCTTTACCTTCCATCCATCCATTCCTCTATTCCTTTATTTCACCCCATACTAAGTAAACAAGATTTGATTGGAAGAGGTGTTTTTCGTTTATGGTTCTGAGCTAGAAAACTAGATTTAATTGCCATTCCATCATATCCATCTTCTGAATCATCTGGTGATACAGTTGTCACCTAAGCTTTTTTCACTGGGGTTGAGGTTTTTTTTAGTTTTCTGTATTTCTGGAACATTTTTCTTAGTTTAACACAAAAGTGTGTGTATTTTCTGTATCTGTTATGGGCTTTTGAATTTGAAGAAACATAGAAGGCAGGAAATCTAGAGTAGTTTTAGTCTGGCTAATCTAGTCTATCAAGGCCAAAGCCTAAAATCTGGATCAAACAGTAATTAAGTTCAGATTTTTAAGATAAGCCTATAAAAGTTTTTTTTTACAAAGTCTTAATCTCTGCTAAACTGATTGATTGGCTCTATCGCTAACATGTTTTCAAATTTCTAAAACTGTACAACAGAATTTATATATTTTATATTACTTTAGATCTAATTACATTGATAGCAGCATTTCCTTCAGAATTATACAACCAACTAATTTTACATCCTGTGTAGTTTCTGATATTGATATAAAAATAATCCTGGTCTTGTTACAATAATTGAAGAGCAAATAGGGGTTTTTTTTATATTTAAAGTGGTCAATAAGACATTTTGACAACTATTTTATTTTGATTTTGTCATTTCCTTTTCAAGCTAAAATTATTAATGTATAAAAAAAAAAGCCAGAAAGGTTTCAGATATAGCTTTCTTGAGGTATATATTAGCTTAAATTATATTCATCAGATTTGGATTTAAGAAGGAAAAATTTTTTAAAAAATAGTAGTTATTATCAGTCATCCTGCATTTTCCTATTGAAAGAGAATTTGGAAGGAAGTTCAGAACAGCATGAGAAACCCATCAAACTTAGTTAATAAATGACCTTTGAAAGTATAATGAAAAAATAAACACTACCACCAGGCCACTATTTTTCTGCAGGTAATAATAACTCCTTATTCCTACATAGCCTTATTTGATTATCATACATTTCATTGTTCATTTTCCATAAATACACATATTAGTATATGTAGTGAAGTACAATACGAGCTATTACTGACCTAAATGTATTATGCAAAGCTTTAATGTATGAGTCAGCATAAAAATTAATTAAATAAAAGAAATTTAAAAAAAAATATATTAACGCTCATTGCATAACTTCATTTTTTCTATCTTTTTAGTGAAACTGCACTGAAGAAAACAGTCCTGAAGACTTGACCTGGCCATGGTGCCTTTCCTTGCAGTGACCTTCATATACTAGGGATGAATGAGATAGCATTTGTCATATGCTGCCATTTTTCCATCAGTCCGCAGGGATAATGTTGACAAGAGCAAGGAGAAGCAATCTATACCATGAACTAAGTATCCTTGAGTTCATTCACTCCTTTAAATCATAATTTGCTCCTTTAAATCATAAGTGCAAACATGATACTGCCTGTACCATGATCCCTGCTTTGAAATGTGAATTTACAATGCAATCTAATTTCTCTGACAAAAGCAAATTTAGTTTTGATTACGGTTGTAGTACCGATGAACTGTGGTATTTCCTTATCAATATTTTCACAGTTAAAAAAGAATAAATTCTTTGTGGCTGCATTTATTTGTGCAAGTCATTATTTCTTGCATTTCTTCATTTGATTCTACTTTCTGTGTCTAGTAGACTGGCTGTGAGATAATAACAAAAAGCCCTCCAATATTTTTCACAATAAAACAACTTCTCTTTTGCAGCTGAACATATGGTTACCAGTGTGGATTCAGAAGTATTGTTTCTAACATCCCAGAAATACAAAAGATGCATTTCCATATTCTTCTGTGCAGGCATGCAGAACACATCAAAACCTGCCTCTTATTGTGACAAGTAATGTGGCTGACAATAAAAGTGGCCTGCACATTACATTAATGTCGGTTGATAAAAATTTCATGATGTGTTAAAATCTTATTCTCCCCTTTCCTCTCCTTCCCTCTCGTCTCCTTCTCTCCTTCCTTTCCCTTTTCCCCTTTCTTCTTTTACTTTTACTTTCCCTTTTCCCCTTTCTTTTCCCTTTTCCTTTTCCTTTTTCCTGTTCTTTTTTCTTTTTCCTTTCTTCCATTTGACCTGTTCCCAAAAAAGAAAATCACAAGGAAGAATATGTTAAATGTTTCCCCTTCAGTTCTGAAACTGAAAACTTTCCACTGTCACTTAGCTAAGGTAAGGAAGCTGAGACTGAGTGCCTTGAGGACCGTGCACGGAAGGCATTTGGGGAGGCAAAGCACCTTAACACTGGAGTGATAAGAAGTGGAAATGTCTGTAAGCGATAGTACAGCTTGTATTACTGCAATAAAATCTTAATGCAGGCCATCTTTGCAGCATGTCATTGCATGATCATCAGAGGCAGAGGTTTAATGCTTGGCTAGATGCATATATACGTGGAAGGTGAAGAAATAGGACCGAAATTAGATCTATTACAACTTTCTGTACCATTAAAAGTGCCGTAAAATACCTCTGTGTGTAAATGTTTTGGGATTACTTATTTTAAAATCCAATCACCTATACTCCAGTAGATTTACTAGAGAGAAATCAAAATCACTATGTAAAGCAAGAATTGGGTTGATTTTTCGGTTTATAATTTCAAAGTACCAGTGCAGTTCAGATAAAGAAACCCAAAACGTTGTAAAATTATACTGTGGTTATGAAAGTACAGTAATCTTATGCATGAAATAGAGTCTATGGTGACACAGGAAGAAATTAAGTACTGTTGTATAGATTATGGACATGACACCAAAGCGGCACAAGTGTGTCATTAAGCAGCTTCCCTACATTTACACATAATTTGGCCAGAAAGTGAAACCACTTGATAGTTGCTTGCTATCTGTGCCTATTGGATTGTGTTACATTATCCTATGGAATAATGAGTATGTAGGTCATTCAATTTAAAACACTCCAGAGTATCAATTTAGTTTTTCATTGGCTTCCATGGTCTTCAGTGCAGTTACTGTAGAATGAGAAAAGGAAAATTTCTGCATCTGAAAACCTGATTCCTTATAGGGATGGAAATGTCCTTGGCCCTGTGATGGTTCTAATTTGGAGCAATGATGTGTCTTGGAAAGTTCAGGAACTGCTTTTTCAATAACAAGCTGATGAATGTGGAGATAACACTAGTAACTAAACCAAGGTTTTAATTGCTTCCTTTTTTCCTTTGGTAGTTTCAGGGATTTTCTAAAAGGGATTGATATCCAGTGTTCTTTCATGGTACTATCATTATTCATCCCATGTACTTCTTTCTTAATGATTGAAAATACAGGTTGATCATCTTCCATGATTTTGATGAGACTTTGATTTATTGTTCTTATTTGCCAATACTTTATTTTTTAATCAATCACTTCCATTCATTCTCATTGTTTGTCCCATTTATTTGACTAAAATTAGGTTATTGATCTGTGAGGAAAAGAAATGTTTCCAATATATTGATATAGCACTTAACATTACTGTTTTATTTGTATACTAAAAAAAACCCTTACGCAGTAATCTGGAAACTTTTAATAAATATCATACACATACCATAGTGACAATGCAATTCATTATGGTCCCGTCCAATTTCTGAAAGTTTAGGTGACATAGCAATTAATATTTCTTCTTCCTCTTTCATTCCCTCCATTAATCACCAAACTAGCTGGCTGGAATTTTGAGGATTTATTTTTTCCTTTTTATATGCCAATTTTCACAATGAAAAATGATGAAAGAAATATGCTGAATTTTCAAAATCTTAAGCAACAAGAAAGTAATAAATATGTATAAGAAATCATGATGAACACAGAAGAGATTTAATCCAGAAAGAGTCAGTCTGGTGACTAGGGAATATTTCCACTTTCCCAAAGCATGATGATCTCTTTACATAACAGAAAAAAAGGTGTAGATAATAGAAGACTTTTTATAGTTATGGTAGGGAAACTGTCTATTTGAAGCCCAGACAATTAGTCAGGAAACTCTATAATGACTGGCATATGCAAAGATGGACTGTTTCGCTTTCTGTGATTCATCCTTTAGATTTTTTAAGACCAGGAAGGATCAGTGGAGTAATCAACTAGTCTGGGAATAACAGGCACCACTAATGAAATCCTTGAGAAAAACAAGGACAAGAATTGTAATTGGAGTGGAAAGGAAGTATTTGCTATGGAAATTCATATCTGCTTATAGAACGGAGATAAGAAAGGGAGATGTGGGAAAGAAATTACGTCTCATGTGTGGGTACACATAAATCTGTGAGTGATGGTGAGCAGAGGAAGAGATTTAGTATTTGGAAAAAAAAATTTCCAAAGTTTTAGTATTTGGGAGGACAGTCAATGATAACTAAGTGAGGATATCTAAAGTATAAATAAATTCCACTCAAGTTCCTGTAGCTACCCTGGTCTATGTGTGGCTAAACTCGCAAATGTAGATGGCACAGATTTTGTACGTTTACAAGGAAGAACACTCTTACTATATACATAGTGCTCTTCTTATTCTGTAGATACACTTCAACCAAAAATTGTAGAATGCCTAGTAGCTAGATAGAAATAAAGCATGCTCAGATAAGTCTTGTTACTATTGTATGGACTCTATTTTAAAATATATTATTTTATAATAAATACTTAATGTAGTGATATTTTTTTTTTTTTAAATCTATCCTACCATGGGTACCATCAAAAAGATTCTTAATTTACACTTAGTATATGGGTTAAAAGAAAGAGAAAAAAAACCCAAACTCAATCAACACAAAAAACAGTATAGGGATCATTTTATAAATTGATTTTACTTCAAGCTCAACAGAAGATTTATTTCTATGTTGAAGTGGCTTGACTCTGGCTGGATGGCAGGTGTCCACCAAACCCACACTATCATTCCCATTCCTCATCTGGACAGGGAAGAGAACATATAAACAAAGGCTCATGGGTTGAGTTAGGAACAGGGACAAATCGCACACCAATTACCGTCACAGGCAAAACAAACTCAACACAGGAAAATTATTTTATTATCAATCAAGTCAGAGTAGAGTAATGAGAAATAAAAAACTAAAACTTGAAACAGCTTTCTTCACACTTTCCTCCTTCTTGGGCTTGACTTTACTCCCAGTTTATCTACCTTTTCCTCACAAGCAGCACAAGGGAACAAGGAATGGAGGTTATCGTCAGTTAATTGCATGTTGTCCCTGTCACTCCTTCCTCCTCAGTGGAATGATTCCTCACACTTCCCTTTCTCCAGCATTGGATCCATTTCACGGGAGATAGTTCTCCATGAATCTTTCCAACATGGGTTCTTCCCATCGGCTGCAGTTCCTCACGAACTGCTCCAGCATGGGACACCCCCAGCATCGCAAGTCCTGCCAGAAAACCTGTTCCAGCCTTGGCTCCCCTCTTCATGGATCCACAGGTCCTGCCAGGAGACTGCGCTAGTATGGCCTTACCATGGGATCACAGCCTCCTTTGGGTGAATCCACCTGCTACAGCACGGAGTCCTCCATAGGCTGCAGGTGGATATCTTCTCCACCATCATCCTCCCTTGGTTACAGCGGTGCAGTGTGCTTTGCTCCTGTTATCAACATGGGTTGCAGGGTAAACTCTTCTCTGGTGCCTGGAGCACATCCTCTCCCTCCTTCCTCACTGATCTTGCTGTCTGCAAGGGTTCCTTTCACTTGTCTCCACTGCTCTTGTTGCCCTGCAATTTTTTTTCTCTCTTCTTAACTATGTTATCCCAGAGACACTACCACCATCACTGATAGGCTCAGCCTTGGACAGCAGCAGATCTGTCTTGGAGCCAACTGTCACTAGCTCTTTTAAACACCCAGGAAGCTTCTAGGAGCTTCTCACAGAAGCCATCCTTGTAGGCTTCCTGCTTCCAAAACCTTGTCATGCAAACCCAGTACATAGATAATGCTAAATTGAGAAAAAAAAAAAAAAAAAAATCAACAATTTACACAATTGGAATTAATAAAATATATTGTTCATAGAAAATTAATTTCTGCAAGAAGTGAAAAATTCAGTTTAGTAATATCTACATTCTATAAAATAGAATTTATCAGTAACCTAAAAGGATTCTGTAAACATAATTGGTCATGATGGAATTAGTATTATAAATTACTTCATAATCTTTTAAAATTTGCTTTATTTTGACATTTGTAAATAAAATATTGTGGTTCAAAAGATACATTTATGGACACATTCACAGGCTAATATATGATTATCTCCTCTTGTTCTTCATTTTGCAATTTTGCCCAAATATTTTACTTGCATAATTTTATACTAGCTATTTTGGGGGATCCTTCTTCATTCAAATTTATTAACTAGTAACATGGATTCCCTCCATTAAATAAACCAAACCAAACCAAAACCAAAACCAAATGCTATTTTTTCAATTTTTGAAGTATCTTCTTATGTTTATTACATTTAGAACCTGTTTGCTTAATAGTTAGTGGGTATTTCTGTACTTAATCGTGCATTTTCCGCAATACTTTTTCTTATCTCCTTTCTTAATTTAAAAAAGACAAAATCCACAACCATCACTAAACCAATATAGAAGCATAGAAATATTTAGGTGAGAAAAGTCAAGTCCACCACTCTATCATTAACTTAATTGATACCTGTACTAGAGGTAAATTTCAAATTTTTCTGCCATTTTAATTGAATGAAGTACTGATCATTAATTACTTTCTTAACTTTCAAAAAATATCTGCTGAATTTAAACTTTCTGAGTTATCATCTTCTATATGTAAAGAATTAGACGGGATTTTCTGGTTACATGGATCAGTAGAATTAAAGGTTTTGGATATTGGTAACTAGTAATTTAACTTCATCTGCTTAAATTTGTAAAGTTTAAATTTAAATTTGAAAAGGCATTATTTTTAAAAATAATTTTGGCCAGAAAAAATATGTTGTGGGTGATTTTTTTTCTGAAATCTTTCAACAAGCATTGCCAGATCTACATTTTAAAAGACAATTAAATAAACATAAGACATTTGAAGTATATTGATTTAGAATATAAAACTATAAAAAACACTCTTTTAATTGACATGAACAGCTACTCACATTTTTACTACTATATTTGTCAAAAACTGTATCAATGACTTTGTATTATTTCCATGTTTTAGATTCTAATGAGACAGGAAAACACTGTTCACAGTTCTTTAGCAAGTTCCATGCTACTTTGTAATAGGAATATAAAATCAATGGAAATTTCTTCTACTAATGACACATAAATATTTTGATCTTGAAGAAACATATTATGAATTTGTACTTCAGCCTTCTGCTACTTGTTACTATATGTGTATTATGAATCCAACAGACACTTTTTCAGCAGTCAACAGTTTCATTTCTCTTCCATAGATGTTCTTTTCCTGATTATCTTAGTTGAGAATTCTCCATTATAGTGAAATGCAAAAGCTTAATTTCCCACCAAATAAAAAAGGGTTCCTTACATTTTTCTTTTTGGTTCTGTATTACAGACACATAAAAAGTGTGAAACAAAACTAAACAGAAAACCAGGAGATGAAAGAACTAGTTATCTCATACTCAAATTGCTTACAATCTTCCAGACAGCAATGGAAGAGAAGCTTTCTTTTAAAACATAAAAAAGAAAAAAAAAAAAAAAGAAAAGAATTCCATAAATTCAAAATGCAACTTAAACCAGATTACTCATTAGTTCCAGTTTCTTATACTGCTAGCAATAAAATACTGCAAAAATACCTCAGAATTAATACCCTCTTCTGGTCTACCTCAATCTTTCATATTCAGTGAATGGTACATCATCCTAATGCATACCATACTTCTCAACAAATCAGATCATTAGGACTTATAAACCAGATATCTCTTCAGTGAATATTAGTAACTTCAGCTCATTACACAATTATCATTAAAGTTACATTCCTAGGAAGAAAAAAAATAATTAGAATTTACATGAAAATCTGACAGATTCAGTGAAAGACAGGATTATGTCCACTGTGAGAAAAAGAGAAAATGGAAATAAAAGTAAACTATGTATTAAAGTAAAAGAGATTCATAACAAATGTCGTTGGCCAACTGATATACAAAAACCGCTTATAACAAGTGTTTCATTAGTCTCTATCTGAATGTCTAAAAATTAAATGGTATCTTAGAGAGTCAACTGACATATTTACAATTCTCATCCTATGAATTATTTTCATGACTAACCATTGCTCATCTATATTGTATCTCTGTATTAGTAGCAAATTTAAATTATGGACTATTTCTATAAATATCCAAGGAAGGTTTATTTACACAATCTATGTAAGTATCTGAAATATCTAAGCTTAGAGGTCAATGTTACTCATGTCAGATTTTTGTTACTTTATGTGAGTGTGGACTATAAAAAAACTTTTGAAAATAAGTCAGTGCTGGAAATACAAAAAGCCTTCCTTCAGTTTTTCATATGGCAGTCAACAGATAAATAATGAACAGCTATCAAATGTATCTTAATTTACTCTTGAGAATTTTTTGAGTGAAGGAATCTACTACTGAAATTTCCTTAACCAGAAACACTACAGCTAGAATAAAAATATTTTTTAAAGGAAAAGGAAAGCCTAGATATAAATGTCATTACATTTTCTTCTTACAAGACAAGAATGATGAAATTTTGTATTTGCCTAACATTCTACTTGAAGAATGTTTTATACTGTATCTTCAATGAGACTTTTTGTTTATCTTGTTGCTCTCAAATTTGTAGTTACTAACTACCAAGATTTAACCAAGTAAAACATAAAATAAAATCCTTAAAAAGAAAGTAAACTACTTGAAACTGGTTGATTCTGCAAAGTACTGAGAATTTGAAATATCTCTTTCTTATAAACAGTACTGAAAAGGTAGACAACCAGCCACTGCAAATTAGGAAAATAATTATTGAGAAAAAATATTGGTAAAATCCTGCAATTTCACTTTTGATTCATAATAGATATAATTATTTAAAAAGAGAAATAATACAGGTGTTGTGATGGTTTCCAGCTGTAGTCAAACTTTCTGTAGCTAGATAGAGAAATATTTTCATGCTTTCAGCCTCAAGATATGGCAGAACTGAAAAAATGTGAAGAAGAGCATGAAGAAATGAATAGATTTTTTTTTTGGTGATATGTTAAACAGACTGGGACTTCTCAGTTTAAAACCCAGGTAACTGGAAGGGTCCATGAGACAAATGAAGTTGCAGGGAAGTATTGACAGAAAATAATTCTTAACTATTATTTATAATAGAAAAACTAGATAATATTACAGATAATAAGAGACAGTACAGGAGAGTTTGCTGTTTTGCCACAAAATGTATTATAAGTTTGAACTTATAATATGATACTTTGTATAGGACACTTACAAAGTGATAAAAAAATCATAAAAATTCACAGAAGACATACATGAATAAAACTTCCATCTCAAGTAATGATATGTTGAAAATCATCAGAACCAGAAGACTGCCATGGAAGCAATCATCCTGTAATTACTTCATTATTTTATTATAGGTCACCATCAGGAAAAGAGATGCCTGTATTTTCTTATGTTTGTGATGATATCTGTATATATACATCCTCGACTTGATTATTTTCACTATTCTGCTTCTAAGTATAGCTGAATATATTTCTGACTGGGTTTTGAAGTTTTTGGCAAAAATAAGTAAATCAAGTCTGCTTCACTAATTGCATTGTTACAGCAGCATTTTTATTTTTCTAATTTTTGCAAAATACAACTTGACCTGCTTAGAGCTATGTGCAATGCATGACAGGCTAGAACACCAGAGAGCTACCTTTTAAATTATGCAGTATCAACTATTCATGACAGATGTAGAAGCCTGACCCCACGTGGATGTAATTAACAGCTACCATACGTACATTTTTTCAAGAGAAAAGGTCAGTAGATAATAGGGAAACAAAAGAGTAGAAGAGAGTGTCTTTAAACATGGCGTTTCCACTAGCACCTGCCTTGATACAGTGTCCTGGTTTCAGCTATGATGGAGTTAATTATTTTTAGCAGTGGATGGAATGCCATGTTTGGGTGTTAGGATGAGAACAGTGCTGATAGCACCCTGATGTTTATGGTTGTTGCCGGGCAATCAAGGACCTTTCTCAGTTCTTCATACTTCCTTACTAACGAGAAAGGAGGGGACGCAGCCAGGACAGGTGACCCGAATTGGCCAAAGAGGACATTCCATGCCAGTTACGTCATGCTCAGTATAAAGGGGGACTGGAGGGAAGAGGAGGAGACAACGCCAGGACGGGCAGTTTTCTGGGTTCGGGGACGGCTCTAAGCTGTGCGGCCTGGGTTCTGTGGTTTGGTGAGAAACTGCATTGTGTATCACCAGTTTCATCTATTTTGTACTTTAAACTTCTGTTATTGTTATATCTAGTTTTCTGTTATTGTTTAGTAAACTATCCTTATCCCAACCTGCATGGTTCTGGTTTCTAGGTTGTGGTTTCTTTCCCTTCTTTCTTCCTTCCCTTTTCCCCCTCCCCCAACTTTCCCTCCCCCTTCCTTTTAAAAGTACAAGCGACTGTGTGGGGTGCGGCCCTCGGCCGGGGCAAAACCACGACATACAGTTATCATTAAGTTATCCAAAATATAAAGACTATGTTGAAAAGCCAAATAGAAGCAGTCTATTTATTTTTAAATCTATTTCAGGATAATAATTTTGAAATTGTAAAAAACCAGGAGAACAAATACAGAGTTTAAAACTTGCTTTGTGACCATTTGCCTTCTACTAAGGGGAAATGCTCTCTTCACACATTGTTACGGGTGTGAGAAGTACATGGAATAATCCTAATCATTAGTGATAGAAAGCCCACTTGCTAGAAAGCATCAGGTGTTCTTCCTTGGCTTCATGTCTATAAATTTCACAACCATTTATGATGGTTGTGAAAAGATCCAAGACACCTTAAATTGAGTGCATGGAATTTATGGGTCACCCGCTCATTTTACAACCGACATATTGGTGACTGTCACACAAAAATTCACTTACAAAGGATTTTATTTTTTTTAATTTGGGGTATTTTAAAGCTCTTAATGAAAACATATTCTAAAATTGAAAGTTTTGGTGTTTTTTCCCCACCCTATAATACTTTAAAATGAGATCAGTGGCTTACTGCCCTGAAAATGCTAGCCTAAAAAAAAACCAACCCTCAACCCAAACCAAAAGAAGGAAGTTCAGCATCCCCTATCTGAGCTGGAAATTCTGACCAACTGACTGGAGATACTGCCATCAGATGTTTAGATGACTGTTTACCTTGCTCCATTTTGTCAGTTGAAAATTAAACTATTCTAATTAAACTATCTTTGCATGGGAAAGAAAACAGTATTTAGTGTCAGCGTGCACTTAAGAACAAATATGAGAGCTATACTGTCTAATTTGCCCTCAGTCTTCATCCTACTGTTGTGTTTTATATCAAAGCTGTATGTTGTCACAATCAGTTATTGCACAATGAAGATGCATGATTATGAACTATGTATCATACATATATGACATCTGTTGTATGTCTACAGGACTTTATATAGCTACCTTTTACTGAACAGGTAACACCTATGAGATTTTCTGACAGAGCAGAAAGGCATGTTGGTCTGTACTGTCAGGTTACAGTAAATGTGAAAATACGGCAAGTAAAGAATAAAGCTAACAAATATTTTATTCTCCTTTTCCTTGTCTTTTTTTGTGTGTGTTTTTGTGTGTGCACTTTCCCTAGGATTCTATTGATTGCTTTGGTTTTGTTTGTTTAGTTGGTTTTAAATATCACAGAATAGCAATGCTAATGTTAATAAAGTAATTTTGATGGTAACTAAAAGAAGTAATTTCCGCACCCTTCCTGGGACTACAGTGGCTTACATTACTTCTTCATTTTGTGCTCAAGATTTTGACAATAAAAAGCATTAGAATGAAGAGAATATTTTCCATCCTTCTTTCCTCTGACTCTTTTATAAAATGAACAGCAGGGACGATATTAGCCAGGAAGTTCACAACCTTCCACCTAACTCTCAAACCAGCCGTTTTCCTGCCGGCTGCAGTGACACCAATTATTATAGGCATAATACCCTTCTGGAGCTCATTTAGTGAAAAATGTCACTTTGAATAATGTTGAAATAAAGAGTCAATTGATTTACCCCCTATCAGAACTTTAGTAATTAGAACAGTGTGCACAATATAATTATTCATGTTGTTTCTAATTTAATTTTAAATAATTTTAAATTGATAATGAAATTTTAAAGGTCTCGAAATATAGGCTATAAAAACAGGCAGGGAAACCAAGATGGTTATCTGACTCTTATCTTTTAAACCTTGTTGCATCTCTTAGGAAAAAAAATAAATATCTAATTTACATTATCATTTAGCAATGACTTTCTGCATTTCAAACTGTTGGGGTTTTTATCTGTGCAGAATAATAACTGCAAATATTCTATTGAAAGAATATTTTTTGTTTGTTATTTCTGAAGGACAGAGGGAAGGTGAACTGCAATAATAAAAGGGGTAGACTAAGTTATGACTCTGCATTTAAGTCTCACTACCTCACTAAACTGACTGAAAAAATATAGCATTTATTTTAATTTAGTGGTGTAGTGCATTGAATCTGTTATCGCTGTTGGCAGTGGCAGTAGCATTTGTCAACTTAACCCACAGAAGATACTGTGCTAAGAAGAACCATCATGGTACTTCATGCTCACCTTCTCCTGCAGTTGCTGTTCCTGCACAGAAAGACCAGTAGCAAAATACTTTTTATATTATCTTTCTAAAAAAAAAAAAGAAGACTATTCGCAAATGGGAGGGTTCATTCATCTAAGTATGTAAAAGCTGCCAATACAGAAAATATCTGTACGTTGTACCACTAAGCAACAGAAAAAGCATCATGTTTTTCCTTTTTTGTTAGTTTGAGCAATTGACTTTTCAGTGAGATTTTTTTTCCTTTTGTCAGTCACAAAATCACAGAATCACAGAATAACAAGGTTGGAAAAGACCTTTAAGATCATCAAGTCCAACCATTTACATCCTAAACTAAACCATATCCCTAAGTACTTCATCTACCCTTTTTTTAAACACATCCAGGGAAGGTGACTCAACCCCCTCCCTGGGCAGCCTGTTCCAGGCCCTGACAACTCTTTCAGTAAAAAATTTTTTCCTAACATCCAATCTAAACCTGCCCTGGCACAGCTTCATGCCATTCCCCCCCTTGTCCTATCACCTGTCACCTGGCTGAAGAGACCATCACCTACCTCTCTATAACCTCCCTTCAGGTAGTTGTAGGCGGTGATAAGGTCTCCCCTCAGCCTCCTCTTCTTCAGGCTGAACAGCCCCAGCTCCCTCAGCGGCTCTTCATAGGATTTGCCCTCCAGCCCCTTCACCAGCCTGGTTGCCCTTCTCTGGACTTGCTCCAGGACCTCCATGTCCTTCTTGTGGTGAGGAGCCCAGAACTGGACACAGTACTCGAGGTGTGGCCTCACCAATGCCGAGTACAGGGGCACAATCACCTCCCCAGACCTACTGGCCACACTGGTTTTGATACAAGCCAAGATGCCATTGGCCTTCTTGGCCGCCTGAGCACACTGCTGACTCATATTCAGTCTGCAGTCAACCAACACCCCCAGGTCCTTCTCTGCCTGACAGCTCTCCAGCCAGTCTCCCCCAAGCCTGTAGTGCTGCATAGAGTTATTATGTCCCATGTGTAGCACTCTACACTTGGCCTTGTTAAACTTCATCCCATTGGTCTCAGCCCATGGGTCCAGTCTGTTCAGATCCCTCTGAAGACCCTCCCTACTCTCAGGCAGATCAACACTTCCTCCTAGTTTAGTGTCATCTGCAAACTTAGTGAGGGAGCATTCAATCCCTTCGTTGAGATCATTGATAAAGATGTTGAACAAGACTGGACCCAGGACTGAGCCCTGGGGGACGCCACTCGTGACCGGCCTCCAGCTGGATTTTATTCCATTTACCACCACCCTTTGGGCCCAGCCATCCAGCCAGTTTTTAACCCAGCTGAGGGTCCACCTGTCCAGGCCAGTGTCAGCCAGTTTCTCAGTCAGAATTCTGTGAGAAACTGTGTCAAAGGCTTTACCACAGTCCAGGTAGATCACATCCACAGCCTTCTATTGTTGAGAAAATATTATGGATATCTTTACACAGTTGTTAAGATTCTGATTCATCCCTATAGCAAGGTATCTCATATGAGTCACCACAAGAGTTTCCACTCACAAAATACTAGTAGAAGCATAGAATCCTAGAATACACTGGTCTGGAAGGGACCCATAAGGATCATCAAGTCCAACTTCTGGTTCCACGCAGGGCCAGCGGAGTCAGAGCATATGACTGAGTGCATCGTCTAGATGCTTCTTAAATTCAGTCAAGCTTGGTACTCCCCAAATAAGTATCTCTTCCTGTTGAGATGTGAAAAAATGGAGTGTTTCCCAAGATTGCTGATCTCTATCCTTGATAAATATTGAATTCAGAAAAAAAAATCTTACATCAGAGTGCTCTACCCATGTCAACTAGAAACCTGTGTGATACTTACAATGAGAGGTATGCATTTTATATGTGTCTACATGTGTTCTTTGTTGAAAAAAAATGCACTATTCATCACTATGGTGTGGTGGGTTGAGGCCAGATGCCCACCAGAGCCACTCAGTTGTTGACCTCCTCAGCTGGACAGGAGAGAGAAAATATAATGAAACGCTTGTGGGCCGAGGTAAGAACAGGGAGAGATCACTCACCAATTAGGGAAATGAATTTAGTGTATTAACAGTCAAATCAGAGTAGATTAATGAGAAGTAAAACCAAATCTTAAAAACATCTTCCCCCTCACCCCCACCCTTTCTTTACCTGGCTGAACTTCACTCCTGATTTCTATACCTCCTTCCCTGCAGAGGCACAAGGGGATGGGGAATGGGGGTTGCAGTCAGTTTGCCACAAATTGTTTCTGCCGCTCCTTCCTCCTCAGGTGGAGTTCTAAAAACACTCTTTCACTGCTCCTTCGTAGGGTACCTCCCACAAGAGACAGTCCCCCACAAACTGCTCCAGCGTGGGTCCCCTGCATGAGGTGCAGACCTTCAGGAACTGACTGCTCCAGTGTGATCTCTCATGGGGTTACAAATCCTGCCAGCAAACCTGCTCTAGCCTGGGTTCTTCTACCCACAGGTCCACAGGTCCCGCCAGTAATCTGCTCCAGCATGGGTTTCTCATAGGGTCATGGTGTCCTTTGGGAGTATGCACATACCCCTGCGTGGTGTCCTCCATGGGCTGCAGGCGGATATCCACTTCACCATCCTCCTTCATGGGCGTCAGGTAGACAGCCTGCCTCATCATGGTATTGTTCAGGGTCTGCAGGGGAATCTCTGCTCTGGCAACTGAATCACGTCCTCCCCCTCCTTCTTCACTGACCTGGGTGTCTGCAGGTGGTTCTCTCACATGTTCTCACTCCTCTCTCTGGCTGCAAATTTCTCCTGTCTTGCTCTTTTTCCCTTCTTAACTATGCTATCCCAGAGGTGCTACCACCATTATTGATGGCCTCAGACTTGGCCAATGGCAGGACTGTGTTGGAGCTGGCTGGCACTGGCTCTATCAGGTATGAGGAAAGTTTCTAAGAGCTTCTTACAGAAGCCATCCCTGCAGCCTACCCACTACCCAAACCTTGCCATGCAAACCCAGTACCTACACTTGGCATTGCAAGTAAGAAGCAAATGTATTTTCTAATTATTAGAAAATTACTGAGGTAATTCTAATAAAACTTCATGGCAATTATTCAAAAACCTGTAACATTTGGCAGTTTAGCAAAAAAGGCACCCAGGGATCAAGACAGCAACCGATAAATAGTAGTTTCTGTCATTTCCTCAGTGCTCTTTACCGTTTTTCTCACATGGATTTTTAACATGGGGTTTTATGTTTGTTTGGGGGGATGGGTTAGGCATTGCATTTTGGAATTTTTGAAGGTTTTTTTGAGAAACCATGACAGAAAGAGACAAAATAGCTGTCCAATTTCCTGTTCATTGTGAGAAAAAACACATCTATTTGAAAAAGATTACGATGAGCACAGTCCTCGGATAAAAGCTAAGCTCAAGATCAAGTCTAGCTGTGTAATTCTGCACCAGGCTCTGACTACAGATATTTTGAATCACAAATGAACTTGTAGCACATTGTTGTGGTTTTTCTTGGCAAGGTTCTGGTGGAGGAGGGGGACTGCAGGGGTGGCTTCTGCAAGCAGCAGCCAGAAGCTGTCTGCAGGCCCAACAGAGCAAACACCACCTGGCCTCAATGCTGGACCCACTGTTGACCAAGGCCGAGCCCATCAGCAACGGTCACAGCACCTCTGGGAATCACATTTAGGAGAAATAAAACTGCAAACGGCCACTATTTGCTGCCAGAGAAGGGAGTGAGAAGATGTGAGAAACTGTGCAAACACCAAGGCCAGTGAAGAAGAGGGGGGAGGGGAGGCACTGCAGATGCTGGAGAGAAAGATTCCCCTGCATCCTGTGGAGCAGACCATAGTGGAGCAGTTTGTGCCCCTGCAGCCCATGGAAGACAGTGGGGAGCAGGGATCCCACTTGAAGCCCATGGAGATACCTCACATTGGAGCGGGTGGAGACAAATGGAAGATGCTGTGACCTACATTGGAGCAAGCTCCTGGCAGGACCTGCAGACCATGGAGAGCAGGAGCAGGTTTGCTGATGAGACTTGTGATTCCATGGGGGACCAGCCTGGACCAGCCTGGAGTAGTCTGGGCCTGAGAGACTGGGAGACATTCTGTGATTCTATGACTGTACACCATAAAGGTGACCCACATTGTGGCAGTTGGTGAAGAGCTGAAGCCCCATGGGAAAGGACTCATGTTGGAGAAGTTTATGGAGGACTGTCCTCTGTGGGTGGGACCCCACAAAGGAGACAGGGAAGAGTGTGAGGAATGCCCCCGCCTGTCTGAGAAGGAAAAGAACTTGTGAGGAACTGACTGAAACCCCCATCCCCATCTCCCCCTGTGCCACCTGTGGGGGGAGGAAAGGAGCAAAATCATGACTAAAGTGAAGTCTGCTAAGAAGAAAGGGGTGGGGAGAGGTACTTTAAGATCTGGTCACACTTCTCATTACCTGACTCTGGTGTCAGTGTGTGTATAGGGCAGTATAATAAATTAGAGAGTTTTCTTTCCTTTCTTCTGTGCCCATGACGCTAATTGCAGAATGATCTCTCCCTGTCCTCATCTCAACTCCTAAGCCTCTCAATATATATTTTCTCCCCTGACCAGCTGAAATGGGGAGTGATAGAGAAACTTTTGGGGTGTATCTGGCCTCCAGCCAGGGTCAAACCACCCCCACATCAAAGCACTATTAGATATATAATTATATACTGCTATTATTACTCTTTGCCAATGAACTAATAATTTCATTTAAATATATTTATTTCTACTTTTTAAACAGTGCTTTCCACTTAAGAGGAATGTTAAGCCTTTGAAATAATCATGTACAAACTAATAATTCAAAAGTAATTTATACTTTAGGATTCACCCATTGTCATGATCCACAACTAGGTAGACCTATTTGGCAGACGTTAAAACTTTTTTCATGCCAACTGACCTCAGATTGCTCTCGGTGGTTTGGGGCAGCTAGATTTAACTCCTGAGTGAGGTTCAATACGATTTTTTATCATGACCATTTTATCATTCACATTTCTTGGGAACAAAATTAAGACTCAAAATGGAGTCTAATTAATTTATTTGGCCCACAACAAGCATGCAAGAGAAGAGGGAAGAAAGAGAGAAAAGAGTGAGAAAAAGGGGGAGAGAGAGACAGTCAAACAGACAGATAGGGATTGTCATAGCTACCACCACAGGTCAGCCCAATGTCTTCAGGTCTGGTGGGGGAATATTCCTCCCTTTCTTTGTTGTTCTCACCTTTTTGCAGTGTTGTCTCATTTCATAGTCGTTGGCATAGCCACAACTTCCAGCTGGGGATAGGACATATTTCCAGTACCACCACCAGAGTGTACTCAAAATTTCAAGAGGGTCCGAGCCCCCTCACACTTTGTCCTTCTGTTGACCTTGGGTCTGGTGCATGCACAGAGGACTTGAGTTACCTTCTTCGAGACAAGCCGCTTTGAGATAAGCAAGATGTTTGTAAACAAGATGTGTACGCCTGACATGTAATTCACTTTGTTGCATGGTGATGAGGTTTTATGGTGAGAAAGAGAGGGGGTACAGTTCTGTTGGCAATTGTTAAGGCCTATCTCTAGTCCCTTGCACCCATCTACAACTATTGTTAGTGTTAGATGTTGCTATTGACATAGACATTCACAGAGATATTCTATTAGCTAAAACATTTCTTGAATAAAAGTATTGCCTATAATACAAATTCATACAATATAAAAAATAACATTTCAGCATTAACTCAAAAGAAAGTATTTGCAAATATAGGTCAGGAAGCAAAAAGTCCATGCTCAAATTAGAAATAACTTTAAAAAGAAAGCCTGTACTAGCCTGCTTGCCTTATGGGTTCCCAACTGACAGATAGAGCCTAAAATAACTTTAGCTTTTCCTGAGGATGACAGATGAGCTAAATCCATGTTGAGAGAAAGATAGTAAACGAATGTTGAAGAGGAAGGAACAAGTAGGCTGCTGTTCTCTGGTAATTTAAAAAGATTCTGGAAACAGCAGCTTTCAAAACTGGTTACAGACAAGCATTAGAAACAATTTCCACACAATCCAATGAAATGTAAGTTCTTATATATAAAAAGTCCTATGAAATAATTAAATATTAATTTTGGTTTTGAAAATAATTTTTTGTTCTTGTTTTCCCTGAGTTAACCTCAACAAGCAAAGGATTTTCTTTCAAAGACACTAGTGACATTTAGTGACACAACCAACTCTCCACCACCACCACCAAATATAGAATAAAATACATTGCCCTCTGTGTAACTTCTCATAATATATGATTAACTTGCTACTACCAATAACTGTCACAATGTGTAGTTTTATATACAGAAGATATACCTGGTCAGAAATAAGAAAAGTTGGAAAACTTGGATTTTCATTAGGAAAAAAGCCAAAACAAACTTATAAAAATGAAGAGTTCAGTGTTTTAAGCAATGCTTCATCCTACAAGAAAACATTTACATTACAATTTTTTGCAGAACAATATTTCAACATTATTCAAAAGAACTTTTAAAATTGCATTGTCATTGTATTTCAATTAATTTTATATTTATTTTCTTCACAGTGTCAGGTGACTTAAATATTCTGAATTACATTACATGCTTTGCCTTTTCCTCTTACGCTTTTTTTCATAATCAGTGATTTGAAAAATATTTAAGGATTCCAAATACTAAAAGTAATTTTCATAACAAACCTGCTAAATTTGTTTCTAATTATTTTGACACTTTAAAATCCTTTGGGCTGCCACCTGTGAGCACAAACAGAAAAGATAGAATGATAAACTGTAAAGAAAACACCTGGATAATTTTTCTTCCCGTCTTTTGTCCATAAAATCTACATGTCTTTCCAAGTGTGTATACATCTCAGTAAGTTGAGGTTTATATAACCAAAACAGCTCTACACCTGGGACTTGAGGCATGCTTTACAAAGAACACAGTTATCAGTGTCTTGTATTTTTTTATTTGTATATTTAAACAGTTTCATCTTCCTCTTCAGGACCTTTCTACTATTCAAATGCATTTGTCAAAAATGTCACAGTTTTAGAAGAAAGCAAGCATTGTTTTTTAACAATCTTTGCTTGTATCCAAACAAAGCATCCCTAAACCTTTTTCAGTAAGCCTAGTCTCTAGTACAGATCTATTATAAAAGTAAGCAGAAAGATAATAAATACACTATTTGTCTCTAAGATTATCACATTACAACTATGGACACAATTTGTTGTTGCCTTTATTTTAGTACAATTCCAGCACTTGAAGCAGAATACACTAATAAAACTGCAAGAGCATGATGTTTATTAGGAACAACATCAAATACAATCTGGCAAATCATTCATGAAAAACAAAGTATGAGAGGATTATGCTAAAACTATTTTTTAATGCAAGAACATTATTTAATAACATTTAAAGACTAGATTAAACATACTCCAATCATTAACTTTTCATGCCACGTACCAATGTGAATTACAGATATATCTCTCAGGCAATCAAACCAAGAGAGATCTGTGCTCAGCTTTCTTTAGTTTTTTCATCAATGCATCCTTGCAGTAATAGAAGCACTGATCATGATCTGATTAAGAGCATTATAAACAGAAAAAATTTAATAATCCTACATAAATGATAGGTGAACAACTTTTCCATATATCATATTGTTGATTTGCTACCTGGAGAATCATATTAAACAATATTTGATTATCCTCATTGTAAAAAGGGATTTTTTTTTTAAATAAGTCAGAAGCCATAAGTAAGAAATTTGGAAATGAAAAATGTTAATTTTCTTTTATCAGGATAATACAGAAGCTATCAATAGATCTTGTACCACATATACTAAAATGTCTGCCCATCAGTGCATTTATAGCCTTTACTGTTTCTCACTAGATATGTGTACACATTAATTTAAAGAAAAAGAGAGTCTCAAATGAAAACCAGTTTTTTTCCAAGCATAGAAATATAACTATAGTAATAAAATAATACTCTAAAATTAAACTTAGACTTGACACATAGCTCTCCAGAAGTGCTTATTGTCACAGGAAAACTGTTTAAAGAAGACCCATCTAACCAGATTTGACACTAATATGGAAACAAGATTAAAATATCCATGATGGTATCTCTGGCACTCAGATGAAAGATGAACTTACCAAAATGCCGAGGGAAGTAGGAAACACTTTATATTGCAGTAAAGGTGAAGAATTACCTATATGCCACCTGAAAATACTAAAAATTGTTTATGTAGAGACTAAGTGAATTTATGCAATGGGTGGAACATTCCAAAGGACAGCAGAGACATTCTTTAAATAACAATATATATAAACAGACTGCAAGCTTATATGAAAGCAACCTTCAGATAATTTCTATCTATTGATTTTGCTCTGTGTAGGCGAACTATTTTTATCTCCCTAAAGTATACCATACTTGTGGGGTGGGGTTTTTTCCCTTCTAATGTAGTAAGTATTTATTTAATTGTCAAGGCTAAATTTGTAAAAGAAAAAAATATTATTTAATAAATCTTAATATGCTGTCAGATTATGATTGTATTTCTTTAACATTATTAGATAATAATAATTGAAGAAAAATAATCTAAACATCACAGAATCACAGACAAAGTTTGGAAGGGACTTATGGAAATCATCTAGTCCAACACCCCTGCCAGAGCATTTTTCAAATATGAAAATACAGAGCAAAGTAATGAAAAATTAATTAATCTAAGACCATCTATGCTCAGCCATTGTAAACCAATTATGAACCTGAAGGAAAAAGTTCTCTTCTCAGTGGTCTTCATGTATTGGCCTTTTTTGAGCTGTTACTAACACTCATTCGTCCAGCTGCTATGAAAGCCAACTTTTGTATACCCATCATTGCATACTTATACATGGTCCCAAAGCCATCCTCAGGAATCAGATACACTTGGAGGTACTGAAAGGGAAGATAAAGCATTCTTTCATCCAAAGACAAGTATAATAGTTAAATCTGGAGAAATTTAATTTTCATGGATCTGTCTTCTGTCAGGATGAGCTATAAATATCATAGGTACTTTTAAACGACATTATCATTCTAAGAAACTGTTTGGAAAAGAAAGAAAAAATTGGGTTTTGAAGGTTTATTTTGTTTGGGGTTTTGTTGATGTTGGTGGGGTTTTTTCATTGGGGTTTTTGTGGGGAGTTGGTTGGTTAGTTTGGGGTGAGGTTATTTTGCAGTAAAACAATTAGTTCTGGCATGTGCAAGTGCTGAGCATTTGCAAATGCTACCCTGATTGATTGCTACCATTCCAGAGTGTCTATGTCAAGTTTCAAGTTCGTTATTCTTTTAATTTCTCCTCTTCCCCATGTTATCACTGTGTCCTTGAACAAGGACAACAATGAGGAATAACAGCCTGGTCTCTCCCAGCAGCACAAGGGAATGGGGAATGGAGGTTGTAGTCAGTTAAATATACATTGTCTCTGTTGCTCCTCCTACCTCAGGAAGAAGACTCCTCACACTCTTCCCCTGTTCCAGCATGGAGTCCTTCTTATGTGAGACAGTCCTCCATGAACTTCCCAATGTGAGACCTTCCCACGGGCTGCAGTACTTCATGAACTGCTCCAGTGTGTCTACAGGGATATCTCTGTTCTGGCAGCTGGAGCATCTCCTCCCACTTCTTCACTAACCTTGGTGCCTGCAGAGGTTTTTCTCTCACGTTTTCTCACTCTTCTCTATAGAGGCAAAATGATGTCTTTATTTCTTTGTACCTTATTAAATATGTTATCACAGAGGTGCCATCACTGTCGCTGATTGGCTCAGCCTTGGCCAACTTGGAACCATATGGTGTTGGCTCTGTCAGACCTAGGGAAGCTTCTAGCAGCATCTTGCAGAAGCCACCTCTGTAGCACCCTTGCTACCAAAACCTTTCCAGGTTAACCCAAAACGCTAACCTAGTGATCTTGAAAAATTACCTTTTTAGTTCTGTCATAGAATGAAAAACATTGTTCAGCTGCTCTATGTAGCTCAAGAAGATATTCACACCTATTTGATTAACTCAGGTGTCCTGGTTCTGGCCAAGCCAGAGTCAACCTCCCCAAGCAATCGTCACAGATAAGCTGAGTTAGCACAGGTGAGCTGAGTTAGCCTGGGCTGTTTTCCACAGGATCTGACATCACTTCCCCATAAAAGGGGCTGGTTGGGCAGGGGTACTGGCTGAGTGTCTCCAGAGCAACCTGAGTAGCTGAGGTGTTGGGTCAGTCCTCTTGTAGTGCAGTACTCTAGTTGTAGGTAATGTACTCTGTGCTATCACTGTGTGTGAGTGCAACTGACTGTTAATGTTCTACTTTCACAGTGCTTTTGTCAGTAAACTGTCCCTATCCCAACCTGTGGAGGCTCTGTCTCTTTCCCCTCTGGAGTGAATGAGTGGTGTGTAGTACTCATCTGCTGTCTATGGCTAAACCACTACAGTCCTTTTTTGTGCCTGATGTGGGGATCAAAGGGTTGGGATAATGGTAGATCTGACCCAGTTGTGTTAATCTTAGCTTTCTAATGTCTATCATGTAGTTCAAAGAAATGATGGCAACTATGGTGTTTTGTGTTATCACCTGGCTCTGGTGTATGAACCCACACCCCTTTTGTGCAGTATCTGTTATGTTGTTTTATCATATTGGGGAGAACAGTCAAGTTTCTAATTCTGTTATGCTGTGTGATATCAATTTATGATGAAATATTATCTGTGTTTGTGAGCCTCAGGGGGTATTGCTATGTGGCATTTCTATCACTTCCATCTATTGGGCAACTTAGATACTTAACCACACTCAATTTATGGGGAAGATGGGGAGGTGTGCTTTCTCCTCCCCTTTTTCCTTTAGGCTTGTTACAACATCTTTTGGGAGCTTTGAGTACCCCTGGCATGTTCAGACTAGTATATGGCTTTTGTTCACTCTCCTAAATGTCTTTCTGGTCTTAAGTGTTACCATGAACTTGGTATTGTCAAGAGATCTTACCTGGGGCTGAAGGGTCAGGGTGGCATGGTGTATGTAGGAGGGTATGAGCAAATATCTAGACAAGAAACAGACCCATAGGCACTGTGGCTACCCAAACTTCAGAAACTGATGCTGTAGCTGAGCCAGAAAGAACCCTCTAGCTACTCAGGCTTCAGAGACTGCAGCTCTTCCAACAAACACCATGGATACTCAAACCTCAGAGGCAAACCCTATAGTTGAGCCAGACAGCCAACCAGTACCAATATCAGTCAGATATTCACACCTTTTTGATTAACTCAGGGAAGGCTGCTTACATAACCTGCTGTTCCATGATAATGATACAGCAACTGTTTTGCCCCTCGTGGGTTAAGTTCAGCTTTCTTTACAGCAGCTATGGCCATTATATTCTTTCCTGACCTTCATGAGCACATCACTTGTGCCCTTTTCTGAGCCTTCTTTCATTGAGGGGGTATGTTGGTCAGTACAGAAACGATACCATTTATATATGTACAGTCCTACATAAATAGTAACACAATAAGACTACTTGCAGTCTCTGTAAAAAAATGCAACTGTAAATCTTTTGTATTGTTCCCATAGTGTGAGATTCAAAGCAATCTCAGTTTTTTCAGTATATCATCTTGTGCCTATTGATGTGACACTCATTAACCCAGCATAAGTTATAATATTATACATGCTAACAAGTAAAAGATAAAAAAGAGACTATTTGAATGAAAACCTGTGTAGTAACTGAATGTTAGCTAATAATAAGAAATCCTGCAGTCCTATCAACTGAAAAAGCATGTGTCAAAAATATAGAAATGTCTTTTTAATTTTTAATGACGTATCCCCAAACTTTGCTACTTTGATCACCAAGTTAGAGTGCTTAGATCCTTAGAGAAAGGAAGAATAAATAATAACCATAAAAATTACAGGTGAACTTCAAAAAGGACTTACGCCAGCAAGCACTGTACTTCTGTAAGTCCTATTTATTTGAAAATATTACCTGAAGTGTTGCAGACTTCAGTTGGTTTTTTGAAATTTCAAAATATTCAACATTTCAAGTACTGGAGAACATAAAAACCAAACACATAGAATCGTTTCAGCTGGACTCAGACACTTCCCTGGCAACACATTACAGTGGTCCACAAACTTTTCAGGAAAAACATTTTTCATAGTATACAAACAAACTTCCCCTGGCTCACCTTCAAGGTGTTTCCTCTTGTCCTATCATGTGTTACTTGGGGGAAGAGACCAACATCCACCTCGCTACAACCTCCTTTCGGGTACCTGTACAGAGTGATGAGGTGTCAGCCTCCTTTTCTTCAGGCTAAACATCCCCAGGTGCCTCAGCCTCTCCTCATAAGACTTCTGCTCTGGACCCTTCACGTCTAGCATACCATTTACCTAAAACCAAAACATTTCAACTTTTCGTATGTCTGCTAAGGCTTTTAAGATGAGAGAAGGTCCAAATCTGTCTTCTGTATTTCAGAAAACAGAGTGAATAATTTACAGTGAAACTCCACAGATAGTTATATAATTATTATATAACAAGAGGTAGCATTTTATGTAAATTTTAATGTGTGTTGAATTCAAAGATGCAAAAGTTCGAATGTGCTTTAATTCCAGAACCTACAGGACCCAGCACAGAAAATAATTTTGTAAACTTTTAACATGGAATCTGAGTAAAATTTTGTCAGAGCAAATATTTATATTATTTTTAGTCAATGACTGGCTTGGCATTAAGAAAATGGTACTGACACACAGGCAATAACCAGCTTCCTTGCACTGATATCTGAATGCAGCATTTGGAAGATTTGCACAGCAGTACATTTTAATAGGTGATGTGGCCTTACCTTTATTTAATTTTTGTTGCAAAGTGAGCATCAACACAGGAAAACCCAACTATTGTCTGTATAGTTTTCAGAACTATATCTTTAATTTGTGATGTTGGGATGCTGCTTCATTTGGATTTTCCTGCAAAAGTACCTATTTTCTGACACAGTAAAAATCTGAATAAAAGCAGAAAGAAAAGCAATAAAAAGCAAAACCAACGTTGTGCTATACAGTAAAATCACTTGGTTTTGAACTTGCATTAAAGTGTTTTACTTGAGCTCTTGTTATTGAAAAGTTGGAGTATTCCACAAAGCCATGAATTTACTTGTCAGTCCAACTGATTTTTTTAATATTCTTATACTTAAAAATCACATAATTAAATCAGAAAAACCTTCATTGACAGAGTTAATTATACCTTTTTAACAGAAAAAAGTCTTCCTATTATTAACTTTTACTAGTTTTACCATCAAGCTTCTAGCACACCTTTTGGACACTTTCCACTGACAGTTTTAGTCTTCCTTGAGAAAAGCAAGGCACTGGTATTCAGCATCCTTCTGTCTTTGCTGGGATGTGTGATACTCATGTGGAGGGAGACTATTCCTCGTCAGTCACTTGTCTGCTGTGGGGTGTTTTAACGTGGTTTCTTTCTGCAGTCTGCTCCCTTTCCCCAGCTCCCAGAGAAGGGGTGAAAGCTGCCCTGCAGGGCCTGATATCCCTGTGGGGCATTTGTCTGGCAGGGGCTGCATCAGGCTGCCAGCCCCCTCCCCAGTAGCACTCACAGAGCTGGAGCTCAGACAGGCTGGGTGTCCTGGTTTCACTTTGGATAGTTGATTTTCTTTAGAGTAGCTAGTATGGGGGTGTGTTTTGGATTTGGCTTGGGAATAGGGTTGATAGTACAGAGATGTTTTTTGTTATACAGAAGTGATTTTTGTTATTGCTAAGCAGGGCTCACACAGAGCCCAGGCCTTTTCTGGTTCTCACACTGCCCCCCCAACATGGGATGGCTGGTTGTGTACAAGGAGTTGGGAGGGAACACAGACAGGACATCTGACCTATACTGTCCAAAGGGATTTGCTATACCAGATGATGCCACACTCAGCATATAAGGGTCTTGGGGAAGAGGAAGAACTGAGGGGACAGCAGCGCTTGCAATGATGGTGTTTGTCTTCCTAATTAATCACTAAACACAAGGGAGCCCTGCTTTCCTGAAGGAGGCTGAACACCTGATGAAAAAAGTCTACTTGACCTGCCCATGGGGAGTGGTGCATGAATTCCTTGTCTTGCTTTGCTTGCATGTGCAGTTTTTGCTTTCCCTATTAAACTGTCTTTTTCTCAACCCATGAGTCTTCTCAAATTCACTCTTCTGATTCTCTCCCCGACCCCACGGAGGGGAGTGAGGGAGCAGGTGCCTGGGGTTTAGTTGCCAGCCAGAGCTACATAACAATGCTGGGCAATGGGCACTTGCCTATGGGATGCCTTGTAAAATCAGCTCAGCCCTGGTCAGGACAAGGGCAGACAGCCCCCCCCCGGGACTTGACACAACCTTTCAAAAGCAATTGTAAAACCATATTTACTCAGTTATTACACATCTGGAAGGTGCTTAAAACATGCTTTTCTCACTTCCTCTTTTTATCCACTTTCAACTGATTAACTTAAAAATTGGACATTAATATTTGGGAATTATCTAATCTGTATCTCATCATGCTCTTTTGTTAGATCAAACACCCTTGCACTTGAGGGAAGAGGGTAAGGAAAGTAAAGGAGGGTAACCTTTCACTGCTGCAACCGGTTTAACCAAGTTTCAGACCAGATTTAAAGGCAGCTCTGTAGACCAGTTACAGAATCTCAAAATGATTGAAGAGAATCAGCCAGAGATCCTTGCCCCAATTTGAGGGGTTTTTTCCACACTCAATAGATGAAAAAATGAAAGAAAGAAATTACCTCTCATAGGCATCTTTTCAGTTCTTAGTAATGGACTTTCAGTGGTGGGAATCCCATTCCTAAAACTGAAAACTAAGCATATTTTGCACTACATTGTAAATAACTATTCAGATAAGGTATTGGCATTCTTTTTGCAAGATGCACATTTTGCATATGTGCATGTTCAAATAAAAGATGAACAAAGTCTACTTGCCAAAATCAAATGGAGCACAAAATGCTGATCTCTAGTAATAAGTTTTAATAATTAAAAGTTTAGTTAAAAGCTTCCAAACCAGACTGATTTTCTGTTTTAATTTTTCTACTGTGTTTAATTAAGCTGAAGAAAGTGAACCAAAATTGCTTACTAAGCAAACAAAAAAAAAATCCAGAAAGGCAGAATACAAGGGGGGAATTGCAATGTTAATACAGAAACAAGGTTTGCAGATCAATAATGAAATAATACCAAGTGAAATATGTTCATAAAATCTGATTGGCTAATAAGATCCATTTCTGGTATTAAAAGGTATAGACATATTGTATTTCTAATTCTCCTTTTATTTTGTTTTATAATGTACCCTCTGGAGCATCTTGTGATCATATTATTGCAGTTTCTGTTTGCTTAAGCAAGTTTTCAACATATAAATTTTCATGTGCCAGATTATGTTATATAAGTCTCCATAAGTCCCATTCTTCATTTTCCCTGAATTAGTTATTAGTTCTATTGTGCTCATGATGAATACCTACAATATTTGTGTTGAAGAAGTTTAGACTCAACATTCAGTGTATCTTGCTGTATCCTTAAGGAAAAACATCATGTGATGTCTTTCTTTTCCAGTGGCAAAGATGGAATCAAATGCAGCAGGTGTTCAAGAAGAAAATCAGTGCATAGGTATCAGTCATCTTAGTTTGCATTGTGTGTGAAGATGCATACAGTATTTCCACACACACATTTAAATACATAAAATACACCATCCCCTTTGAGGACAGGTGATTAAGTTATATATTGCTTACCTTATTCCAAAATGCTGTAGGTGTCTCAATATCTGAAAATTAAAATTGCAGTTTTCTTTTAGGGCAACCTATTGGCTTATCTCACATAATGCAGTTATCCTCAGATTATCACTGGTATAGGAAAAGTAGCACTCACTAGAGAACTTAGTCACAGAAATCATCAGTTAATTTGGGATAAAGTTATAAGACCAAAGCATTTAGTGTAAGCTAATTACACAGATTCTCTCTAAGGCAGAAAAAGATAAGTGGGATGACATTTGTTCTAGAGGGACATATCTTTCTACTTCATTGCCAATAAAGAAATCTGATACAACTACTTAGGTTAAATGCTTTCAGTTTTGACAGTTAAACTTAAGTGAGATGAATTCCACATTGGCTATTGAATACTGTTGAAAATTTAACCTAAGAAATTTATCTAAGGTCATATACAAATGGCAACATATTTAATTGAATCCTATTTTCTTAAATTCATGACTACTGCTCCAATCATTGGCCCATTATTACTCTCTGTGAAAAGTGACCAAGTAAAACCTTTTATATTTTTATCTCTGTTTGAATTCAGTTGAGGATATTGGTCTCACAAGATCAGGTAACAGTCATCTACCAAAATGTCATGCTTTAACCTCAGCAGGTAACTAAGCACCATGTAGCCACTTGCTCACCTGTTCCCCCCAAAAAGATCATGGGGAGGAGAGTGAAAAAAGAACTTGTGGGTTGAGATAAAGAAAGCTTAGCTGGGATAAAAAAGAAAGAAAATAAGGATCATATCAGTAATAGTAATGTGATGCACAAATGCAATTGCTCACCACATGCAGAAGCTAAAAAAAATCAACAACCCAATGTTCCATCTGTTTCCAAGCAGCAGTCCCACCTCTCAGCTATTGTCCCGTTATATCTGGAGCAGGGTGCTCTGTGGCAGGAAGCATCCCTTTGGCCAGGTGATGAGATTTTAAAAGGAAATGTAGCTATTATCAGCTCTCTACAATTGTCATTTAAATCCTGACTAAGAATTGTTTATAAGGAAAGTTGGAACACTTTTCAAGAAATAGGGAGAGAACCAAAGCTCTTGAAGCAATAAAATGTACAGAACATATCTTAAATCAAACATTTTTTTATTAAAAGCCTCAACATTTTTAAAATTGAAATTTACCATGTGCCAGTTCAGAAATACCTTTGGTATTGAGGTATCAGCTACATAAAGCAAACAGTCTAACATGGAAGTTGTTTTATCTTAAAGTTCAATAATGAAAACTTCAGTATCAAGTAATTTATGAGTTTTGTCAATGAAGTGTCATAAGAACTGGAGTATATTTTGACCAATTAGTCCCCAAACCCACAACCATGAAAAGTTTGTATTTCTAGGTTGCTTTTCCTCACATGATTTCAGTAAATTTTGATAAATATGTAAAAAAAAAATAGATACTTAGTATTAGTCCACTAATGATCTAAAAGGAAATAAATTTCTGTCTTTAGGCAGCATATGATAAAAGCTATATTATTATAGTTTCATTATATGCTTTACTTGTAAGATCCACCATTTGTAACAAATCACACAAATTATTAAAATTCCATCATATAGTAAAAATTAAAAAAAAATCTCATAAACCAACAACAATATAGCTTCAAAGAGGTCTGTTTTTCTTGGAAGCACAACAGCTCAAGTGACATTAAGGGAAAACAAACAAATTGGCAGTGTGGTTGTTATAATTCCACAGAGTTTAGATGTCTGGATATGAAATTGAACAAGTAAAAAAGTTAAAATAGCATAAAAACAAAAGCAAAAAGACAAGCAGCACCCCCCACACACTTTATTAATGAGAAAATGTAGATGATTTATCATTGAGGCCTGCTCTGTGAAAATCACACAATAAATTTTTAAGACAAAGTGTGGTCTCCAAAGCATATAACTTTCTTTGAATTTTGCATTGTTACTATAACTTTAGCGAGTGAACTCTGATTATTAAAACATGTACATACTGAAAAAAAAAAAGATTAGGAGTCCTTTGACTATGACTATATGTAATGCATACTTAATATGTGTGTAAGAATAATTTTCTTAGGATGCTCTGAGTAGTCTTTGTGTAGACTGTATCTCCCTGTGAAAGATGCCAATCCTAGATTTCTCTTAAAAAATAAAATAATTGCAGGTGTCTCAGTTTCTTTTACAAAACCCAAACCCCAAAGCACAGCAACAACAAGAAAACAAAAATAAAATAACCACCCATAATAAAAGTATTACTTTTAAACAACAGAACACACCTTATACCTTCTGGGATTCTAGATGATCCGATGTCAAAGTTCAGTTCCAGTATATATTTGGTAAATTTCTGCACTCACTTGAATCAGTTTAGGAGCCTGCTTTGTCATTCCAACCAGAGCACAGAGGACAAAAGAACAGCATTGTCTACTCTGGCAGGCCAAGAGGCTTCCTTCTCGAGAAAGTCCTGGTATACCACAGCTCGATATTAATCCTAATGGTTTCTAAATACAAATATTTCTATATGCATATACTCCAATTTATACAGCTTGCAGTGTAACAGTAGAGGTATAGTAGTTTATCTCAGATGTTGCAGTTCTGTCTCTATTCAAAATGGAATAGCATTTGCATAATGACTTAAGCTTACAGACACATTTAAGTATGTTCTGGCTTAGATTTTTATTATTATTAGATCTGTTGGAGCGAATCCAGAGGAGGGCCACGAAGATGGTCAGGGGGCTGGAGTACCTCTTCTATGAAGACAGGATGAGAGAGTTGGGTTTGTTCAGCCTGGAGAAGAGAAGGCTCCAGGGAGGCCTAATTACAGCCTACCAATAATTAAAGGGGTCCCACAGGAAAGTGGAAGAGGGACTGTTCACTAGTGACAGGACAAGGGGTAATGGTGTCAAGCTGAAAGAGTAAGTTTAGACTAGACTTTTTAGGAAGAAATTATTTATCACGAAGGTGATGAGGGACTGACACAAGTTTCTCAGGTTGTGGAAGACCCATCCCTGGTGGCATTTGAGGCCAGGTTAGATGGGGCTTTGGGCAGCCTGGTCTAGTGAGGGTGTCCTTGGGCATGGCAGGGGGTTGGAACTAGGTGGTCTTTGAGGTCCCTTCCAACTCAAAGTATTCTATGATTATTAATGGTGTATTAGAGTTGAATTCTAATAGATTGTCTTAAATATCAAGAGGGAAAAAGAAATCAGTAAGTTTAAGCATAACTTGTGTTCAGCTGTGTTCTTCTCCTTTGTCAAAAGTAGCATCCCAGTTGTAAAGCTACGCTTACACCTGGGCAAAGTGCTACCTTTAGTCCTTTGGCTCCAGAGCTACTAAGGCTTAACATAGAGAAAAGCTGCACAGCAGAACATGGTAGAATCTACCTCACTAAAATAATCTGTGATAGCTTTCCTTTCCTATGGAAGGTCCTTTGTCACTGAAGTTGGCAGATGTGGCTGACTAAACTTAATCCTCATATGCTAATAGGATTTTTATAACTGACTGCTCTGTATTTCACAAAAAGGTTGCATCTCATATTAAAACCATTCAGGTAAATATAATCAACAAAAATAATTCTGTTTTCTGATTTGAAATTATTTTAACTCTGACATAAAAATACATCTTCATTTAATTTGAAAGGATAAAAAAGAAAAATAATATAGGATGTTTAACTTCTTTTTATTCTTTAAAGAAGCAAATAAGTAATTAAAAACAAAACCAGAAATATTTAAGTAAGTTAAATATCTGATATCCTGATGTATTGGAAAACCTGGAAGGCATCAAATACTCTTGTTGAACAAAAACTCCCATGAGTTAAGAAAGCAGAGGTTTTGCTGCCTACACTCACTTCACCCTCTGGGAATCTCTCTAAGTGACATAAATCCTCTTTTCATTGTGCACTGAGGGAAATATAGGTAGATGACAGGAATGCTTCATCTTTTCTATTTCTTTGGGCTTTGTTTGTTGGGTTTTTTTCACAGATCTGGAATTAACATGTATTTTTCTGCCCTTTCTCTGAGCTTTAAAAAGAAACTGGGTCAGGATTCATCGTGCTGTAATCATTAATATAGCTTGTTTTCTTGTAAAAATTAGTGTCAACAGAAAAATAAAAATATTTTTTATTAAAACAAGATATTTTTGTCTAATTTTGCCCCAGTAAGCCCTGGTGTTTTGGTGTTTTTCCTAAATGCTATACACAAATTATATTATTAATAAGAAAAAAAAGACTAAAAAGATCTTGCTATGCCTTATGAGGATTGCAATTTGATTAGCTGTGCTCTCAGACTCCTCTTCAGGCCATATTCTCAGATTTTATTCTATTTCCCAAATGGCATTCTCATGTTTTTTTCCTGGAAAAAAGGTTATTGTGAATTATCAGAACGGTACACTATAGGAGGTTGTGTCCAGATTGGGAAGCTAGTTCAAGAAAAACACGTACATAAAGGCAATTGAATTACAACTCCCATGGAAACCTAAGCAATTAATAATGCATTTATTCTGACAAAATATTTTAGTTTGAAGGCTTTTCTTAGCAACACCAAGAAGAAGATATTTTCTGACTACAGCAGGTATTGTTCATTAAAATTTTCATTATAATAAAGCCTAAATTTTATATTGAAATTCTATGGGAATTTTTTACCTGTCTAATAAGGGAGGCACTGTAGTTGGCTGACAAAATGAAGGGAAGCAAGCTATATAGAGATGGGGTTTAACTGAATATATGACAAAGAGATAACAAAGAAAAGCTCATACCAGTAACAAACCACAAAAAAATGCTTGAATGAAAAAATTAGCATTTTGGGATGTGTAGTCATAGTAGTAGTAGGTGTAGTAATACTAAAAGAAACCATGTTTGGAAGCATTTTATGCAGTTCCTGAGAACCAAATACCTAAGTAGCATAAAGCATTTACTATTGCTAGACTAGATGTCACAAGATGCAACACAGATTTTAAAAAATGAACAGAGTTCCTGAGCAGAGAGGGAGAGTTGGAGTTAGGATGATGTTAATACTGAATAAGCCAGAAATTTAATAGTTTTGAAATATTTTTCATATTCAGATCATGCAAAAGTTACATGCTCTCACAGAGTTAGTTTACATTTATAAAAAAAAGGTTTTTTTAAAGCATTTCAAAATGCTTGAAAAATTTCCATGTGCCGCTGGAAATTTTTCAACCAGCAGCATATTTCACATATATACATGAAAAAAAATTAGCTTATACTCACATCATCTTTTTCCAGTGTGTCAGGTAAACTGGCCAAATTTAGCCTGACTCTTTGCTGATAACTTTTCAGGCATTTTCCTATCATTTTATTTTCAGAATATGTGAATTTCTATGCCTGCTAAAAGTACCATGTTTATCTCCCTTTAATTGTTCAAAAGGTAATAATTAATTTGGAGTGCATTTTAAAATAGCCCTTATTATAGCTTCAGGAGTTCAGATCCTCACATAGAGATTGGATGTGTAGCTTGTCATCTTTGAGTTAAAAGTAAATATCTGCTTTGACTTATTTTTCATATTGTATTAGTTTAATGGCTTGTGAATGCACATAAGGAATATATTTTAACAAAAAAGTTACTTGATACTATATGCTATGAATTTAGCCACTGACTATTGAAATTGCCAACTTCATCTCAAAATGCTATCTTCTAGGATCATTAAGAGTGAAAGATCTGTGATTCTGCTATAAAATTCATCCTCCATGAAGAATGTATGAATACAAGACCAAAAACTATTAATAATTGGAATCACTATCAGGTGTTTCTTTTCTTTACAGTTCTAGATCTTTTTGTCCTGGTTCTGGCCAGGCCAGAGTCATCTCCCCAAGCAGCCAGCATGGCTGAGCTGAGTTAGCCTGGACTGTTTTCCACACCACCTGGCATCACTCTCCCATAAAAGGGGCTGGCTGGGGAGGAGTATGGGCTTGGTGCCTCCAGGACAGTTTGAGTGTGGTTGGTCAGTTGGTCCTTGGTGATACAACACTCTGTAATTGTCAAGTACTCCGTGTTATCACCGGGTGTGAGGGTAAACGGCTGTTACTGTTCTAGTTCATGGTGATTTTGTCAGTAAACTCTCCTTATCCCTATCCACAGGGGCTTTGTCTTTTTCCTCTGGGAGCGAGCGAGCAGTGTGTGGTTAGCCACTAGTTGAGGCTGAACCACTACACTGTTATTCCTACCAGCTATTTTAAACAAGAGGTTGATATTTTCTTTTCCCAGCCATTTCACTGGAAATTTGTAGAATACAAAGATAAACATTTCACTTTAGATGTGAGATACATAAATCAGATTTTAGTTTTAATTGAATCATTTTGTTGCCAAAAGAGTATTTTTTTAATGGAGTGGCACACAGTGAAATTGGATTCTCTATTCCTGCTCATTGTTACTGCCTTCCTATAGGTTCCTAATAATCATTGTAAATTGCAGTTTGCTCTGAACTCTTTTAAAAACTGTACATGTTTGAAGCAGATAAGGAAATGCAACTTGCTAATAGTGCACTGATTTAACATTATGATTTCTTTAAGTGATTCATAGCATTAAAAAGTAATGACAAAGGCTAGGATGGGGTACTCTGCTGCTTTACTGGTCCCACAGCCTAGCTGGAACAGGACTAGTCACTTAAGTTCCCAAGTACCTTGAAGCGGTTTACGTATTTAAATATGTGAGCAGAGGCCAAATGCCTACTCCTGTAAGGCTTAACCATAGAAATCACTGAAAGTATCCCATATCATAGGAAAAAATTAGGACATTTTATTTGAAATAAAAGATTTGTTCAGAAGTGAATGAATTCTGACAAAGAGAGAGCTGGAAAGTCTAATTCAATGGGAAAAAAAAACATGCTGCACAAATTACCAGAGTTCTACAGTGAAAAGGAATACCAGTCTATTGTTTACTTTTCCATCACATTTTGCTTCAGAATGTTCTTTTAGGGAAATACAGAATGTTGCATTCATAAAGGCTTTCATTAACATAATTATTTCCCTCATGTATGACAGCAATAAGTCACTGAAATTTAGATTTCAAAGATAGTAGTTTACTGTTTTTCTTTAACTGAAGATCTCACTTATAACTAAAATGACAAATTAATAGGAAAAATATTTTTAACTTGACAATTCGTAACGCATTTTTAAGTTAATTACTCCAGGTATGTGATTTTATGGAATATGTGTTAAATACTTTTCCACTGTGGTTAAAAAAAATAGGTATTTCATGCTATGTTTTTTCATCCTTTCTCATTTACCCAATCCATTAGAATAAGGGACAATTAATAAGCTCCTTTTCATGTTTAATTCTTCTTTTAAATATAACAGTTTTTGAAAGTTTCCTCACAGATTCAGAGAAGTTAGAATGAATTTTAAAAGCTTCATGTTAAAAAATGGAAAATGTGTATTTTCATTACTATCTTCTGAAAGTAAAAATTTACAATGCTGAATGTCTAGGGGGAAATAATTTTAATTCTTCCTTGTGGAAAAACAGATGTACAGAATTCCCTAACCCAACCCCAAATATATTAAGTTAAAATAAATGTAATGATAGATGAAACAGATAGGTCTAATGACTGTTAAATTTTAATAGATTATTTAGCTAAAAGATTTAAGATATTAATTTGTTTGTGTTAAAAGATAAAAAAGTAATTGAAATGCTTGGTTTGGAGGGTGGGGGGAAGTGGGGGAAGCAGCGGAAGGAATACAATTATGACAATGAGTTTACTTTGCCAGAAAGTGCCATGTGAAAAATATAATTTAATGTTAAATAACCTCATCCAGTTTCTTCATTAAGCCTGTAACAATTGTTCCAAGTGAAACATTTAAAAAATATATTAAGGTTTAAATTAAAGGCTTCAATATTCATTTTAATACAGTTAAATGGAGATCATATTTAGGAACAAAGAATGTACAAACCACTTAGGCGATAAAAGGTAGTATTCTCAAAGGCAATTATCCTGAAAAGCATCTAGAGACCAAGCTGAATGCAAAATTCTGAATGATTCATAATAAACTGCATTCCTTTTACTGATGCTAGTAAAGATGAATAACTCAATCTTTGGAAGAATATGAAAGAGAATATCAAATACAGATGGGGATAAATTCCTCATATGCTTCAAGATCATAATTCCTAGAATCATTGTCTATTTCAATAGTCACAAGTCACATAAAAAAATCAAGGTTTGATCCTACCTATTTGATACATTTAGAAGTGTATTAGAGTAGAATTCTAGTGGAAATTAACATGCAGCTTATTCCTTCTCAGTGCATCCCTGTGAAATTTTTTCAGAAATATTTTAAGGCTTGTAAATTAGGATATTCTCACACTATATTTTGATGCATGCTTTAAATACCTGAATTAGGACCTTTAATCAACTAGAGCTCTACTTAGAAATGATAACACTTATGTCTCAAGTGTATCTACAGGCTCCCTTAATGACAAAGCAAATCAGATCCAAATTCAGAAAGTATTGTGATCTGTATTAGTAAATTAAGCAGTACTCAAGCATTTCCCTGGAAATTCGAAGAAGAATTCAGAGAAGATATAATTTATAGCTGTGAATTCCCAGGCACTGGTATTTCCTGCTAGGTTAATTTTAAAAATATCCAGGTGTCACACTTTTGTCTTGTGTCAACAAGCAGACCTTCAGACAATTCCTGGGCAGAATTTAGGATTTAGTGCATTTGAAAGGAAGTTTCCTTAAGATTATATTACTAATTAGCAGTAATTATAATTAAAGTAATTTTGAATAGTCCTCCAGTAGGATCAAAACAGGCATCATATCTGTACATGCTTATGTCCTTCTGCCACACCACACGTGGCCAAATGTGTTACAAAGTCCCAGGTCCAGGAAGCTGTACAACTTTTGTTTGGTGCCTTTCACACACAAAATATGCTCATGTGCTTTTAATGAGTGTCTTCAGAAGTGGATGTCTGTCATTGCCATCTGAGAGATACAGGTGTACAACTGCATCTGTGTGTCAGCCTACACAGATCTTCGGGTGATACTGAACCTCGTGTTGCTGAAGGTGGTATTGGTCCTGAACTTGGTATTCCTATACCACCTGCCTCCCACTCTCTCTGATGCTGCAGCAGTAACCTTTCTTCAAGGCATGCTGGGTGCTAAATACTCTTCTCCCACCCCACACACTGCCTTCTCCATCAGTCCTTGCCATATTCACCAGAATTTAGCAAGATGTGTAGTTCAGAGCTCTCTATGGGAGCAAGTAACTCACCCAGGATCACAGTACTCCACCTTTTTTCTTGGTCTTTGTCAGAGAGATTGCAAAAGTTGTTGACTAATGGGGTAGAGGACCTCTATGTGTTTTTATACTGTGGGAATACTTCTGCTACAGAGGTGGTGATGGTAAGTGGGGAGGAAGTCAAAGTTACTAAGATCTTTCAGGAAGAATGGATTTGACTAGGGGAGAGCAGCAGAGAAAGTGTTACGTAAGGCATTAGGCATTTTGTGACAGTTCCTATCTATATAAATTACAGAGATGAAAAAAGGAGATGACAGAGAAACAGAAGAGACAAGACATACAGCATCTTGAGAGTTTCAACTGAGAGACCTGTAACTAAAAAGAGACAAGAAGCTATATTTCATGCCATGGAAACAGGCTGCCAGTGTGGAGCTCTTCAGATAGCACCAGCAGAACATAAGATAGTTGGAGAATTGTTAAAGGCTGTGTCTCTGGGTTTAGAGGGAAAGAAGCCAGTTGGGTTTTGTTTGCTTGTTTGTGGCTTCTTAAAAAATCATTGCAGGAACTCTGAAAAGATTTTTTTTTTAGTTTTCTGCTACCATGTCCATAAGGACTGGTCTGCAACAAACCCCAAGCCAGATAAAAATAGACATCCCCATTTCTGCATCATCATAGTTACAAGGACTGCCTGGCAAAAAGGAGTGCAAGGATGAGTTCTGTTGTGAGGCATAAATTTTGAATTTCTCACCAATGTCCTTGCACAAGTAATTGATGGCACTGCAGGAAATCAAACATGAAGACTAACTCTTGAGGAGAGGTGACATAACTGACACATTAACTGAAGCCAATTTTCAGTGAAATTCTCAAAGGACTTGAAGGCCAACGGCATCCTGGCTTGCATCAAAAATAGTGTTACTAGTAGGAGCAGGGAGGTAATTGTCCCCCTGTACTCAGCACTTGTGAGGCCGCATCTCGAGTACTGTGTTCAGTTTTGGGCCCCTCACTACAGGAAAGACATTGAGGCTCTGGAACGCGTTCAGAGGAGGGCTACTAAGCTGGTGAGGGGTCTGGAACACAGGCCTTACGAGGAGCGTCTGAGGAAGCTGGGATTGTTCAGCCTGGAGAAGAGGAGGCTTAGGGGAGACCTTATAGCTCTCTATAACTTCCTGAAGGGAGGTTGTAGTGAGCTGGGGGTCGGCCTCTTCTCCCGTGTAGGCAGTGACAGAACTAGAGGGAATGGTAGCAAGCTGCGCCAGGGGAGATTCAGGCTCGACATTAGGAAGCACTACTTCTCAGAAAGGGTAGTCAGGCACTGGAATGCACTGCCCAGGGAGGTGGTGGAGTCACCAACCCTGGGGGTGTTCAAGGAAAGACTGGATGTTGTATTGAGGGATATGGTTTAGTGGGAGCTAGTAGTAATAGGTGAATGGTTGGACTGGATGATCTTCTAGGTCTTTTCCAACCTTGATAATTCTGTGATTCTGTGATTCTGATTCTGTGACTTAGAGAAGTGAGCATGACTTTTCTGGTTGTGGCCAAGTCAGAATTTTAACTGGTAAGTGGCACTTTTCACAAGGCAGTGTACCCCCTGCAAACTGAAAACCACAGTCAGGAAGAGCATACTCATCTGGATTGTTCATTGTCCTCATTTTGGCTGAGATGGAGCTAATTTTCTATATAGTAGCTGATGCAGCACTGGTTTAGATTTAATATGAGCGTAATGTCAACGAAACACTGATGGTTACAGTTATTGTGAGGTAGTTGCAGTGCCTAGACTAAGCCAAGGGCTTTTCAGCTCCTCACGCCCTGCCAGGTGCAGCAGAACCTGGGAGAGCACAGCCAGGACAGGTGGCCCAGGCTGGCCAGAGGGATGTCCACTGCCACAGAGCCTCATGCTCTGTGTGTAACTGGGGAAGTCAGCCATGAGGCAGATCCGCTGCTGAGAAACAGATCGGGCATCAGGTTGTATTTTCCTTCTGCGTGTGGTGAGCAATTGCATTTGTGTATCACTATTGTTATTGCTGCTGCTGTTAGGATTTATTCTATTCCTTTGTTATCTTATGAAACTGTCTTTATCTGCACTCATAAGTGGATTTTTTCTCTTCTCCTCCCCATCCACTACGGGGGTGGGGAGGAGTGAGCAAGCAGCTGTGTGGTGCTTGCTTACACATGTGAAGGGCAGACATACTCAAAAAGAGTTGGTGTCCTGTGTCCACGGTTCACAGAAAGGAATGACTGCTTCTACTGCTGATAAACTCTCAGAGGATTCTGAAATAACTTGAATTACAGCAAATACATCTACTCTGTTATGGGGGCTGTGATAGGGAAAGAGGTCTAAAGGCCTAATAAATAATGCTGACCATAATCATGGGTCAACAATCTTGCTATCATTTCTCTGTCTGCCACCATTGTCCTTCTGTTGTGGTCCTGAAGTACAAAACCATTTACCCACTAACTAATGAGAGTCAGAGACAGCAAAACGATGGCAACTCCCTTCACCTGTGGGATGTCATATTTGTAGTTCAATGTCTTCCCACCAGAAACATGCAGTTTCCATCATGATGCTGAGCATCAGCCTGGTAGCCTCAAGTTTCAGAAACTGAATGGACCTCACACTGCCTGAGATGTTACAGTGAGCAGAAACAGCAGTATTCTGAGTAACCTCAGAATGAGCACTGTAAGGTGCAGTGCAAGACAGCTACGTAATAGGCTCTACTTTTCCAATGTGGTTGGAAAGTGGCTCCACAGTCTGAAGTTGTGTGATACTGAAGACCTTATAAAGGTCTCACAATGACATACACTGGAGAGAGGGACATCACCTCTAGTGCCTGAGAAGCATAGTTCGGAGTATGAAAAGGCTTGTAGGATGTTTTCTGTTAAAAGGCCAAGGCTAACAGCTTGCAGCTGGGACACCCTCAACTTACTGTGGGCAACAGCAGCTGTAGTAGCACAGACTAGACAGAATTCACTAGTCCTCAGCATCAAAAAGTGATCCCACGGTCATTTACGTTACTGCTATAGAAGTCACCTCCACTCCCTTGTAATTACTAAGAAGTCAGTACTCCTGTTAGAATTTTTATTATGGTAATCAAGTACTCCTTCAGATTACATTCACAAAGATTCAAACTCAATGATTACAAGATCCTTTCTGTCATAATGGGGGATTTTTTACCCATGTTAGATACTGGCAAATATGGACAATTTTTAATCAGAAATGCAAACACAAATTTTGTGGCAGTAAGTAACTGAAGAATTTTTTTTCAACTTCCAATACCTGTTTGTCGTTGTTCATAGTTCAGTACTTGACCTTGTCTAGCCAAATTTTAATATGTTTTCCTCTTATTATTTTGAAATGCATGAATACTAGTCAACTTGAATTTCAATCCATAATTTTGGAACTTGTTCATGCTGCTAAGAAGCATGCAAATAAATGCCAGATTCTTGCTGAAATACTTTATCAGCAGCAATTTGCCTATGCAAATTAAAGTGACTCACCATTTCCACAACAGAATTGAGAACAGGCAACATCATCTGCATGGAAAGAAAATCACACATTGCTCACCATCCTACTATACGTACATAAGCCCATTTCAGTATCAGAGTAACATGCAATGTTGGGAAATGTGGCGACCGGCAGAGAGCAACACGCAATTCGAGATGAATTTTAGGTGAAGCCATTTTATTAGGTGAAATCACACAGATTATATACATTTGTTACTGCAAATGTGGCAAGCTAAAAAACTGCTAATTGGTTACACACACTGTTCACACCATATTGATTGGTTAGTAATTATAATGAGTTCTGATAAACCTATCTTATATCTAAATATTGTTAGTTTACCTTTAATGCCCAAAAGCATCCACACACCTGCTGTTTTGACCCTCTTGTTATGGTTGGTTCCTAACATGTTCCTTTACTCCCAAATACCTTCCCATAACTGCTTCTTGGTTTAGGGTAGCCTGTACCCTTATCAAGGCCACTGTGTTTTGAGAATGTGATTACTAAGATCCTCTCAGCAAGAGTAACTTTTCCTCTCTCATGGGAACCGAAGAATATTGTCAGGGCCTAAATCTTGGGAGAAGAGAGCTAGGCTGCTAGCAGGCCTGCTGTCTTCCCTGACAGGGAAATATAACTTATTTCAAACAACGTGTCTTTATGTTCCTTCATAATTTTAAAATCTGCTGTGACATGAGGAATACAGTTCACTACATAATGATGAATTTGTCATTAGTTTTGCTGAAGAGTTTTCTCTCATTTTAATGTAAAGTAGGAGATTATCTCTGGCTTCTAAAAGTCAACAGCAAATAAAGAACTCATTCTCTAAATCCTGGAGGTAGTATAGCAGCCAAAGACCAAATTATCCTGAAACTCTTATTAACTAATTGGGTAAGACCTTTTCAATTAGACCATTTTCTTTAAGTTTAGCTTATCTTTCAAATTGAAATGACATATTATTTTTAAAACTACTTGTTTTTCTTCTGATGTTTTCAGCTTTAGAAGCTGTTCATTTGCTTTTTTGCATTTGTTATTGCTTATAATTAAACTGTTATAATAACAAATCAAATGAAACCTATATAAAATTTAATGAAAGCAAAACTATGTGATTAATTTCAAGCATTACAGAAAAAATGCATTAACATATTTTCTTTTTCTTCAGAATCAAGTCTAATTTGGATTAATACAATTTTAAATGAACAGAAGGTCATTAGAAGAATCCTTTGAATTTTAATAGACCCTTAACCACTTACCCAGATATTTGTTAAATACAGACATTTTCAAATGATAGATTACTTTGTTTATTTTGCAGTTTTCCTTTCTTCAATCTTGGAAAATATTTTTTTCTTGAAATAATTTGAATTTATGAACTATTAAGTGTAACATTACCAGTTAGTTGCAAGCAAAATGCAAGTTTAAATACTGAAAAATTTTACTTTATAATACAACTTAAATCCTGAGTTTGAATTATCATTGGCCACTTAATAGCAGCACATACTACAAATGTTCTTTCTACACTGCTAAGTGTCAATTAGTGTAGCTTCCAAAACAGGGATTCTTAATAATGCCAAAAGAAAGTCCTGATTGGATATAATAAAGGATTAAAGAACAAAAATTCAAGGGCTATTGTTTTGCAAGAAATGACATGTATAAAGACCAAATTTGAATCACATCGGCAGAAATTTTGAGAAACATTTTGACAAACTTTCTAAAAAATATTAGAAAACAGTAGGCATTTATACATTTCTGAGGTAATGTAGTTTCTTATCTTTTAATGCTGCAGTAGCAAGTATCAGAATAGCGTAAATGAGCCATCCCTCTTAGCTCCTTACCAAATAGTATGACTTTTTGAGGTTAGCAGGGTGACAAACACAGACATTAAGTTTTACACTAGGAATTTTTGTTTTCCAATCTATTTTGCATTGTTAATGAAGCTAAGATAGAGGAAAATATTTTTCTGGATTCAACATTCTAGAATGGTACAGACACAGAATAATGAATGGGCCTAAAGGGGCCTAAATAATAGGCCTAAATGGGTCTAAAGAGGCTTTTATCTGTTCCAATCACCAGTCAATTTTTGAAAATTTTGAAGAACGGAGATCTCATAATCTTTCTGGACAGTTCATTCCAGACATCCACATGTTAGCCATGCTTTTATTTATATCTCATTGAAATTTCCAGTAAAACTGGAAATCTTCATCTGCTATCTTCATCTTCTATCCTCCCATTAGGCAACCTGTACACAGCAGTTAGCTCCTCTCCACCCTTCTTCATTTGAGAATGAACAGTCAACTATTTCAGCCTTTCTACATGTACCATGTGTTCCAGCCTCCTGATGATTTTAGTGCTCCTCCAAATGACTTGTTCCAGGATGACCCTGTCTTATAATGAGAGCCCAAAACTGGACACAGTGCTGTGTTGGCACCCTGCATGTTACGTGAGCTTAGACCATCCCAGTCCAGCCTACCTCACCTTTGTTTTGTAGAGCTTCATGTGGTTTTCATCATCCCGTTTCTCCAGCCTGCTGAACACTCTCTGAAGACAAATCCTCCCCCTCTATTTGGCTTGCTGAGCAGGCAATCTGTCCCATCTTCTAAATCATTAATGAAGATACTAAACAGTACTTCCTCCTATATTAATACCTGAGGGATACTGCTGGTCACAAACTGCCAGTTGGACTTCGTGCCAGCAACCTTATCCTTTAAATCTGAAGGTCCAGTCACTGTTTCACCCACCTTATTGTCCGCTTATGCAATATCTCCACTTTGGCCACAAGAATATCATGGGAGATGTTGTTGATGGTCAAAGTCAAGACATCTGCTGCTCTGTTCACAAAAATTACTAAAACTGGCAAGTGGATTGGACAAAAGAAATTTGCTTTTGACAAATGCAGCTTGCTGTGCTGATTCACCTCATGCCCTTCTGTGTGTGGAGATACACTGAAAAAAAAAAATGCAGGCAGTTATGAGATGTTAAGTAGTAGCAATTGCGAACAAAGATACACTTTTTTTATACTAATGATGACATGCAATTTAACAAAAATAATTTTTACTTTCTTTTTGTGGTAGAGAGTAGCAAATGATTTAGCATATATTTAACATTCAGTAAGAAGAATTCACGATATGTATTGAGGCTCAGAAAGTCAAATAATCGAATCAGCACCTACCTTCTCAATGTACAATTCAATACTACTTAATCATTCTTAATTAAGATTTAGTCACAAGTCCTCATCTATTTTTGACAATAAAAAATTTGACAAATTGTAATAAAGTCAGCCTTTTTAATAGTTTTCTAGAAAGTGGCACCACTGCTGGGTTTTGGGGGTTTTTTTTGGTACTATCAAGAAGCATAAATCGTTTTAGTGTGTTGTTTTGGGTGTTTTTTTTAAACCAATATGCCTCACCAGTCTTTGATGAGTAAGTCCTCAAATATATAATTTTTAATGGAAACATGCCATGTATTAATCAATATCTGTATGTGTCCATTTATTCTATGATAGAACATATAGGTACTGGCATTGGAGCATGGACAGTCTTTGGATAAGATCCAACAGGCACAGATGGATTGCATCAGCAGAAGCGTATTCATAAAATAGGAAAGAAAAGAAAAGCATATGATAATATTTTGGCTGCAAAGATTTTGCAGGCATTATGGAAATAACTGTGCATCTTATACATATCATTAAGCCTTGGCTATTGCATTAATCAAACTATTTTCCAAACAATTAAAATGCATTTGGAGTGTATTACTCAACCTTATTATACCAAACACAGTACTCCTAAAACACATAAACAAGCAAGTTCTATATTATTAGGAAATCAGATTCCATCTAAAATAATTGTCTTGTGTGGTGTGCTGTGCTCAGCTATACTGTTTCACACTGAATCCTTTCAAATTTTGCACTGAATCCTTTCAAATTTTGAACTAACCAGCGCCTCATTTGACCACCAGATAGAATGCTTTGAAAGAAAACATTGCAGTAAGCTTGGGGTTGCTTTGCAGGTTCTATTTTTCCTTCTCGGTTTTGTTATCTTTATTAAAGGATTTTAAAATCAGCAACCTAAAGCTACTGAAAAGAATATTTCAACATATATCCAGGAAACTATTGCTCTCTGGTAGCTGTTAGAGCAGGATGAGGACTGGACCATCCTGCTTCCAGCACACTGAACATGTCATCTGAGGGTAACTCAGGGCTCCTTCAGGCATTCCTCTCATCTCTGCTGAATCATCCCTCTTGACATGGGATGATCAACTCTACTGCCATTTTCCAGGAGAATATTTCTGTCTGCTGAGTATGATGGAATCACAGTTCCCTTATTTGCATTAGGTACGTGTTAAGCATAGGCTTTACTATATTTGCATTATGACATTACAGATTCTGTAACCTGTTTTGACCATTCTTCTTATATGTGGTCACACAGTAGGAAACATGGCCTCCAGGAAAACCATTTTGTTCATGGCTTCATGAAATCCAGGCTTCCTGTCCTAGGGCTTTTTAATGGATTTATTTTGCATTATTATAAACTGAATTATTTATGTATCCTAATAATTGCTAAAAAAATTTTCTTCAAAGTAGGTATGAGACACGGTATACTATAAAATTTGAGATTCTGATACAAATGGATGGTTTAAATGTAACCTCAAGTGTACATCTACCTAATTACTAGAGACCTAATACGAGGACTTGCCCTTGCGGCAGTTTGTTCCTGAGCATGGCACTGTTAGTTTTTGCTTCATAATGCTCTGTAGAAATGTCAGAGCAGCTGCATCTGTTACAGATGTTTGTATAAATGCCAAATTTCGGTGATCAAAATGAGAAAAAAATGCTGGAAATGTGCTGTGTCCTTACATTAACAGTTACTAATAACCATCAAAATATTTGCATTTTTGTATAAGTGAGAGGAAGGAATAAATCAAAGAATCATTAAATTATGAAGGCATATACTACAGGGGTTTTTTTTAGTATTTTTTTTTAACCACTTTTCTTTCCTGTTTAGAATTTTAAAAAAACCCACATTGATGAGAAGAATTAACTGAAAAAGAACGTCAAGGAGTTTGGGAGCGAGGAGCGGGGGAGTGGGGTTGTGGGTGTGGGGTGGGGGTGGAGTGGCAGGGAAAGTAGATATTTTAAGAATGTGCTGTCTATTGAAGACTATAGCTGCTAATCTCTCCTCTTATCACCTCATCTATTACTTGCATTCCCATCTTCTACCTACAAGTTATTTCCTTACATGTAACTAAATCTTCCATTTCAAAGGAAAAGTTTGGGTCCTATTCTATGTCCCTCCTGATTTTTCTCCAATAATCGGAAAGGTCCAAATTTATCTTATCCTGATGCACTTCGTATCACACATAAGCTGTTTTCACCCACAACTATAAGAAAGCAAATAAAGGGGTTTAGGGATATACAAATAATTGCAGCAAACCACGTAGGAGCAAGTAGTAAGGTAAGGATCAGTTACAGATGGCACTGCCTAGGAAAGACTTGTCTCAAACAGTTCTATTGGAGAGGTAGAAAAGAAACATTGTGTACTCTATTGCCAAGAGAATTGTTTTTCTGAAAATAAGATTGGGGTGGGTGGGTGGGGGTGTGGGTGTGGATGTGTGTGAAAACAGAGTCAGGAAGATGAACGCATGAATGATTAATCTCAGTTCACTAAAGGGAAAGTCTTGCGTGAATTACCCTAAACCACCAAAGGAGTTAGATGCTAAGGATATTTATTGATGCTGTCGGGTTCAAGATAAGCAGTACAAGGAAGAAAACATCATTCCATTGTTAGAAGTGTGATTTCTTCCTCTGTGCTTTTCCCAAAAGAAGATATTTCTATTTTGATAATTTATGTTTGCCTTATTGTATTACAGTGGATATTTTGAAAGCATCTGTTACTTTGGATATCCCTACTGACATTGTTACTGGTCCATTTAAAAATATAAAAATTAAATAACAACCTCTGTAAACTTTACTATGATCACACTATATACCACATAAAATAGGAGTAGAAGAAAGAGAAACAGTCGTTCCTCTTCTCATGAGATAGAAAACAAGAAATTATGTTCAAAGATGACTCAGGACCCTGTGCCATAGTCTTTAACTGCAGCATGAAGTAAAATTCACTATTTTAAGTGATAAAAGACAATCTCCTGAAGTAATTCAGCCTGTGGATAACTTCTCTGGCTTATATATTGTTTCCTTTTAAAACTGATAGAAGAAAATCAAGGCAAAATGTTGAATATTTTTTAGGTTGGTCTGTATTGCTCCAGAATGCCAGAAGACTCAGTTTATCTTAAGTAAATCTAAGCTCCAGAAGGAAACTCTAAGAAGCGTTAAGAGGAAAGCAGAGTGAATTCATAAAACATATTAGTTACAATTTTTTTTTAAAGAAAACATTATGTAAGCAGTACAGCTGAAAATAAATTGGAAAAACATAAAGTTCTTTGTTTAAGGATTAAAAAAATAAAATACAAAAGATTGCCTTTGATTACAGTAAGTTTTCTATGAAGTTAAGTAAGAAAATAACACAAGGTACTGAAAAGAAGATCTAAGATTGTATTCTTGCTGCCTGAGCATGTATAGGTGCCTTACTACTGATATGAAAAGCACTATTTTTGTATTCAGAATATAAACTTAGTATCTTCAAAAGAAAAAATAAAACAACACGACACCAAAAGCTTGTTAAACACACTATTCGGTAGTTTAAATATATTTATATACATAGGGAATACTTTTTTAGCACTTTGTTACCTGAAATGAAACAGCCTTGCTAAAGATCTCTTGTTTTTTCTTCAGAGCTTAATACAAGATCTACCAGAACTGTAACAACAATCTCGTGTTTTAGAACAGTTAGAGAGAGACATCACTGGACTGCTCCATTAGTATCAGTTCATAAAATACAAAAGGAGGAAAATTAAGCATACAGCACAAAAGAATCCACCTTACTGTATAACTTTGTTTTGTTTGGTTGGTTTTTTTTGTTTTTTTTTTTAATCTAAATATTCTAATGTGCAACATTAGTGAGCTTTTGAGGCAAGAATGGAGACAGGCACAACTTCTCAGACGAGCAGGAAAAACATCAACATTTAAACCAATTGGGTAAAGAGGCAGACACTTGGATTTCTCAGAGGAAATTCACATTTTACCATGTTCTTCTGAAAAAAAAAAGTAGTTTAGGGACAGTTCTCAGAACAGCAGTTTAAAGCTTAGTAATACAGAGGTAATTAAAAATAGTAGAGCATCAAAGAAAAAACCAAAACCATACAGAACAATTTCAGTACATGTCCAAAACAGTTTCTCTGCAGAGAGAATCACAAATGTCAAGAAGAACTATAAAAAATTGTTCCTAATGAATTGGCTCTCATGTCAAGGAGCAGGGGACACTCAGGCAGTAATTAAAAAGTGACAGCAAGAAGAACACTTTTCCCCAGGTACCACATAGGCAAACTGGGGAGTTTATTATCATAGGATGTGAAAGCTAGAAGCATAAATAGGTTCAAAAAGGTCAAGACAAATGTATTAAAGACTGTTCCATAACTTTCCCCAAAACCTTTTAATCATCATTGCCCTTATTTATAGTCTTTCTATTAAGACCAGAATATATGGAGGGTGGTTTTGTTTATTTTTTGGGGATTTTTTTTGTGGTGTATGTTGATGATAGAGTGAGTTGACATTGAGTCTTATGAGCAATTGGAATGATTTCTGAAAAAAATATGCCTCCTGGGAAGGGGGATCTGGGGCAGGAAGGTGTCTGAGGTGGAGCTGTTCAGGGACAAGATGTGCGTCTAACAGTCCCCTCATGGCCTTGACATCAAATATCTACATTCCTACTATTTCATGAGAGACCAAGAGATGCTGCCATGCTGAATGAGAAGTTCTAAACCTGTAGTAGCTTGGAAAATTGTTTTACAAATGCCTTAAACCTAAGTTTTAAGGTGTGACGGTTTAACCATTACCAGTAACTAAGCACCACACCACCACTTGCTCATGCTTCCCCCTCAAGGGCATAGGAAGGAGAATGGGAAAAAAAAAACCCAAAAAGCAAAAGGGTTGAAATAGACAATTTCATAGGATAACAAAGGAAAAGAATAATAATAGTAGTAGTAACGATAATAGCAACAACAGCAATAACAGTGAAAAGCTGGAAAGTCCTTCACTCAGTGTAGGCACAACTACCAAGCAATAATTAAAACCATCAGTGTGTTGTCAATATTGTTCTCATACCACAGCACTATAATGGCAACCAGATATAAAAACTCTCAGATGAAACCAGGACATGGGGTCATTCAGCTGCAGTTAAAAAGAGAATATATATCCAATAACACATTCTGCATTCTGTAGCACATGGGATCCTTTGGGATCTCAAACTGGAGGCAGAGGGAGAACTGCTTTGGAACACCATAAGAGATACCAGGTGGTGGGACTCCCACTCCCCACCATAGGGGACAAGTTATCACAACCCAGAATGGGAGCTTCTGGTTTTAAACCCTGTAGTGCTAAATTTTTTGTGAAAAGTCTGTGAAATCATTTTGACTTTCTTGTCTCAGAAGCAGCAATCAGCATTTTTTGCAAACTTCTTCATCAGTATAACCTCTGATGTATGGCTTCCTGGAGCTAAATGAATTAGCACCATCCGTAGAACTTTCCTACATTGCTCCTGGTCCCCTGGAACGCACCATGTGCACCCTGCCAGGCTTCTCTCCATAGTAAAAATGAAACTAGTTCAGAAACCCATTCAACCGCTCACTTAATTTCATTATATTTTAATTAATTCCTTTGAAAACTCCTAAGAAAAGGAACCGAACGTTTTCAACATTGAGTTTAAAGCTAAAATTAAGGCAATGAATCAGGCTGTGGGAAGTTGGAAGCTAATATTCTAAAAGCATTTTCCACCCAGCACAACAGAATTGGAAGCCGTGAACATTTATTTTGAATGTTGACAAATAATATACGTTATTCCCCCCCAGATTATGTCTTGCTTCCATTTAGGATAAAAATCTTGTCCCATTTTCTACTACAAGCAGAAAATGCCTCCACCTTCAATGTTACTATAATTAACTTTACCAAAATTAATCATATGTTTAGGATTAAAATCCCTTTTTAATTTATGTAATAAATTTATTTAGTTAATGATAAGAGTATAATGTACTTTGTCCTTTTGCCATGCCATATACAAAACTATCACAGGCGTGTCAGTGTGACCAGATATTTCCTTGATTCCTTCCCACTAGTTTCCAAGAGAGACATTATGGCAATTTCAACCATTATCATACCTGTCATTTTAGCACCTCAGTGATTTTAATCACCCCAGGCACCTGTAACCAAACATTGTTTTTGTTCCACAGTTTTTAATGGCCAACATATTTTGAGGAACTTCTTCATGTTCTCATGCTAGGTATTCCAGCATACACCAAAAGCATGGCAGAGGGATGGCAGCACAATAAGTAGCTTCAATAGCTGTGATGTCAAAGTCAATAAGGATAGTCATCTTTTAGTGAAGGCCACGTGGAGTCCTATAATGAAATAAAAAATAAACAGGCATAAAACTACACTCTTCAAAACGCCTGTGACTGCAGTGCAATGGGCAGCTCTCTGATAATGCTGAACTTCATGTTTTTGTGGAAATTTAACAATCAGACTGCTTGACAGAAAAGGACTACTTGAACCATACTTGATGTTTCAACACAAAATCAATATCTGGCTTGCCAATTTTTTCAAATATGTTTCTCTTCATGATTTTGACATAAAATGTATTGTTTGGTTGTTTGGTTGTTTTGGGTTTTTTAATTTTTTTTTTATTTCAAAGTTGGAGAAGGAATGTTTTATTTATCTCTTCTTTAAAATAACAAATCTCACTTCTCAGAATCTCTACAGCCATTTATGAGTTTTGTTTCACATATGTCCCAGGTGGAAAGTCAGAGGAACTGAACTCTGACAATTGAGAAAAAGTGCTAAAAGTAAAAAAAAAGTGTACAACTCTGTGCTACTAGAGAGAGGGTAATATAACAGGTCTTATAGAATAAAAGAAGAGAGAAGAATCTTAAAACATATTAGAAAGAGGAATAAAAACACTTTCAGATCTAAAAGTTCACTATTGGGGAAGACTAGTAAGAACAAAGTTAAAGCCCCCACTTCTTTGATTGACATATTGTTTTACTGGTTCTCCTCTGTATTTTTGTTCTGACAGGTAAGTATTTTGTTTTGAAGAGGATCTCCCAAGTCACCACAATCTCCTGTACTGCAAATGGGAACTCTATAAAGGCAGCCAAACAGGTTTGAATGCGAACATGTGATACAGCTTTCTAAAGAGTACTGCTGTCACTTGCACATATAACTGAAAATTGTGGAATACTATCCAGAGTTGTGGAGGGAGGCAGAGGGGCTGATATCAGGAAAGAAATTAACGTGGGCAAAGCATCTGTGACTGCTAAAAAGCTCAACTTGAAGCTTGAAATCATTTCAAGTCCTTCATGTGCATTTTTAAAAGAAGATGCACTGCATTTTTTAATTTTTCAAATATAGAAGTGTAGATTATTATACCTTAAGTTTTCCGTGCTCATACAGTGATTTTTCACTGTTTATTATGTTTTTCTTTTCTAGTCACTTTAATATTTAAACAGGAACAGAATTTAAATGTTTCAAGATTAAATTCATAGAAATAAGAATAATACCACCATATGAAAAGCAAATTATTTATTTAGAATTTCTTTAGAGTACTCATTTATTGTGAAGGATATAAATTAACAGAAGACATGTTAGCATTTTCTATCTCTATTTAGACATATAAAGTAGTTCTAAGAGACTGTCAATAGAACACAATACTTGAGTAAAATCAGTAACTGAAATATAGCAATTTATTCATCCTTACATTTAAGGGGTATTTGTTTTTTTTCTAATAATGATTGGTAAGGAAGTTTAAAAAGGTAGCATTTGATAAACCGTGTTGCTTATACAGGCTTACAGTTCAAATTCCTCAGAACTGGAAAATGCTAATCTAATAGAAAATCATCCTCGTGCACATGACTGAGGGAATTAATCAGGGAGTTAGACTTCCTGCTTACATGGCAGTTTGGACAGAGAGTAGAAAGTGTAGACACCTCAGACAATTGTAGAACCTTCAGGAAATTTGCACTGTATTTGGCAGACTAGAGTCAGCTGAAGACATAGCACCCAACATCTTTCACCTGAGAGGAGCCAAGGGAGGGTGAAAGAGGAGACTCTAAAAAACCAAATGCTGTCACTAATTTGGTGCATGTGTTCCAAAGAGAAGCAAGTAGGATTAGAAGCCTCAAAGCATGCTTCATAACTTACTTACTTTCTGTTCACATTTCTTTCAGGCCAACTGTTTGCTGGTATCATCCTGACATGCCAATCCTCATCAGTCACATGGAGGTCAGTGACCACTGGAGGCATATCCTGTCCTCCTTGCCAATCATCCTTGCCAAAATTACACAAGATCAAAGGATGCCTTTCACAAAAAATATAGACACAGGGCAGATAGAAATTAGGAAATGCTTTTTATGGAATGATGGCATTTTAAAAAATAATCACATGAAATATATTCGATAGAAAAGGTTTCACTTTTTCAACTACCAAAGTTCTGTCAGAAATATAATTTCTGGAACTCTGTTCATATAGCCCACACTGGTGGCAAAAATGTCTGGATTCCCAAATAAATCACATTGTTCTGAAGAAATTGTAAATTAATAATTTATTTTTCATTGAATATTATTATTTTTATGATTTTATGCATTTTACCCTTCCAAAGACCATACAACTATATCATTAGGGAAGAGTTCAGAATTTCCAATTTCCTGATAAATTTTATGGTATGTCTGTTTCTCCCAATTTACCATGAAATCAGTGAAAGAAAAAATGATGTCAGAGAAGGAGGAGGTGCTCCAAATGCCAGAGCAGAGATTCCTCTGCAGCCCCTGGAGGCACCAAGGAGGAGCAGGTATTGCCTTGCAGCCCATGGAGAGGATGATGCTGGAGCAGATATCTATGCTGCAATCCATGGAAGATACTACACCAGAGCAGGTGAATTTTTCATGAGGGAACCACATCCCATAGGAATGACCCATGCTAGTGCAGGGGAAAAGTCTGAAGAGGAAGGAATGTCAGAGAAAAACTGCTACCACCTGACAATAACCTCTCTATGTTCCGGAGGGGAGGGGAGGCAATAAAAGTGAGACACATTATTTGAAAGACTAATCAGAAGTTGAATTACTTACTTGTGTAAGTGGATGTTTTAGAAGTCCAGTGATTTTTCAGTTTGTTGCACAATGTGCAAATATTCAGTATAAATCTTAGACATCACAGTTAATACCTTTTTTTATTAGAAATTGGCAGAGAAAACAAAGTAGTCTAATTACAACACCATTGAAAAGAAATTTCTATTTTAAAATGGGATTAAGATAATTATTATCATCAGCATACAAAGATCTGAAATCTTTAAATTGGAGGCTCAAACCATCTCCTTCAGTGTTATTTTTATGCCCTGAAATGATTAATGTTTGATTGAAATCATTGATAGTATGTAAAATGGAAGAGATTATACTCTTACATAAGCCTAGTCTTTCTTTGCCAGTTTATAATTTTTCCACTAATAGTTAGATGATGTTGTGCCAGGCTTAAACAAAACAAAACAAAGAAAACTAGTTCTTTGAATACCTGTGTAGATGTTGAAAAAGCAAAAAAACTCAGCTATGTTTCAAAGGAGCCTTAAACCTACAGCAGCTTTACTGTAAGCACGTGTTGAGTTTGTTATGGGTATTACCAGTGATGCTCAGGCCAGACAGTGACAGACCTTAAGCCAATTCTCAAATACTCAAAGCCAAGTGTCATCCATAAATCAAAACCAATCTTTCATAAGTAAACTTTAACAAAGGGAGACTTTGTTAAACAGAGGACAGACTTTACACCCAGAACTGCCTCCATTTCCGCTCCCCTTCCCCAATACTTTATAGTCTACTTTGATATGTTTTGTTCATTTTATTACAGTGTTGTAAAAAGTACCAAAATCTGTGCTACCAAATATAGAATTTGTCAAGAGTCAGAATTTTGTTAAGGCCAGCTACTATCTTTTCAAGTTTAATAGGAAATTATTAGTCTTTTACCAAAGATGGGCTGTAAAATATAAATATATTTTACCCAATTATATAAAGAAAAAAATCAATAATTTATACCAAATTCACACAAGTTTTGCATCCATTACCCCTCTGCTTCATGTTCAGACAAATATACATATCTATATATAGGATAGCAAACTAATAAAAATTATCAGAATAAACAACACCTTTCTACTAAAACTAGACAGGTTTCAGGAAAATAAATGAAATAACATTAAGTTCAAAACTACTCTGCTGAAGGTGTAAATCTCAAATGATTTGAAACTCCATTGGAATATTGAAGTACTTCCTTATTGAAGGAAGTACTGCCAGTACCTTTCTTCAAAAGAAGGATTAATTTGAGAAAAACAGAAGGGAAGGAAGCTGAAACAGCCTTACACAGTAGCATCTGAGTTTTCTTGGGAAGTCTCTTATTTAAATACTAACAAGACCATATGGCTTCAAGATCTTACCAGAAAGGTTTCAGGCTAAATTTAACACAACACAGGAGACAAGCTGGCTAGGATTTTAGTCAGATCACATTAAAAATATAAGAATATCGCCTAAGAAAACATATTGGAAGCCTGCAGGCAATTCTTGTGGATCTACACCTACATGTTGCCTCTTAGTTCTGCTCCTTGAATATGTCTCCTAAATAAATAAATAAATAGAACCCCAACTTGTGAGAATTCATAGCTAACATGCAATTGCTTATTTTCTTAATCTGACATTCATATTACGTAAAAATCCAGATGGATTTGGGGATCTGTTACATAAGTGTTAAATAATTGGTAAGATTAAGTGAGACAAAAAAAATGTTTGAGAGCATTTGGAATCACTTCATTTCATTACAAGTACTTCACAAAATTATTCTGCTTGATCTTTCTGAAGGACATTCTAAATATAGCAGGGTAACCCTTCCTGTCCTAAAAAATGGAGCAGTATTGCTGATAATTATGGCTACTTGCTTCCTTTGGAAACAAAGTTATCTAAAAAAAAACCCCAAACCAACCTTTTTTTTTTTTAAGTTTAGGTCTTTTAAATAGGTATAATGTGATGCATTTCCCACTTCAAACAATGTACAAGATTTTAATAAATGATACTTTGCAAATCTTTGACTTTCAAAATTCAAGGATGTTTCAGATAAATAAAAAAAATCTGATAGATTTATCTTTGAATTGATTACTTAAGATACAGGGTTTTTTCAATAATTATTTTTTTAAAAAAAAGACAAAGTACTCATGCTTTACAATGACAGTATTTTAAAATATTTAGAGGTAGAACATAAACCTATATATCATATATCTGTAATCACATATATATGACTGTCTCTTAGGTAGAGTTTCTACTTTAGAGAGGCAAAGACCAACATTTGTTATTCTGAAATGATAGGAATATGTAAAATGGCTATTCAAAACAATATCATCAGAGTCTTGTAGTTGTTAGAGTTTTGTATTTATCTTAATTCCTTTTTTTGCAAACATGCAGAGAAAAGCTAATATACTACATATTAGAATGGCAAATGCTTTGAACAGCAGATATTATACTGCACTTTTTCCTCATAGGTACTACGAGCAGCAAAACCACAACAACCAGGCAATGTAACTATTGATGCCAGAGACGTGAGGAAGCTAAATATTCTGATGTATGTCTTTGAACACGATAACTTACGCTTCCAGTTCTAATAAAAGGATCACAACCTTCTGAATATCAGGTATTTTCAGACCTTAGAGACTTTGAACTGTACAGTATGAAAGCATATTTTAGTACCAGTTATGGGGTCAAATTCTGCTTTTAACTTCAACTATCTACTCACTGAAACAAGTTATGTAACAACAGCAATTGGCCTAATATATAATGATACTCTCAAATATTACTTTTGTAATCAAGGAAGCTACAAAGCAGTACCTTCCACATAAGTCATCAAACATTAAACTTAAGAATACTTTTCATTAATGAGCTACAAAGTCTATCTTTTGCCATGGACATTCTGTACAGGTTAAGTCAGTTTTCCTTATTTTCTAAGTATGTTACATGTGCACCCATAACCTTACAACTTGTGAAGTTTATCCATTGAACATACAATTTTCTAACGTTTTACATATTTTTTTAATTTGTTGTGTAATATTGCTATGAGCTCAACTAATTTGACTAGAGGCAATAAATTTCTGAGATCTTTATGACCACCTTGCCACACCTTTGCCTTTGCATACAATTCCTCTTTTCACATATAAAGTTATGTACTATATAAATGTACTTGAATCTGCTCTATTTAATAAAAGAAATTAAGAGGAAATAATCCTTTATATTAATTGCCAAACTTGGTTTCAACAACAATGAGCACAAATGTCCCTTTATAACCTTGTTTGGTTTTCACACTAAATATGAGCTTAAGTTGAGATGCTGTTTTCACAGTATAGCTAACAGTTTATTTTTCAGTTTTCCATCTTCCGTGCTGGCACTCTTCCTGAGAGAATCCTGCTGGTACAGGAATCTTCCTTTATCACTGTAGCTTCCTCATCTGAGTGTTTCGTTGGGGTTTTTTTGAGGAGCTTTTTGAATTTTTTTGTTGGTTTTGTTTTTTACATAATTCTGAATATCTAGATGATGGCATAAGTTGCTAGGAGACATACAGCTGCTGAAGACTCAGTTTTGTATCTGAAGGGCAATTCTGAAAGTATGTGAACTCTCTTAGCTTCAATGAAATAACCAGGAGTAAGCATCCCTGTTTTGCTAGAACAGCAGTAGAGGTCATCTAAGTATTACTGTCTTTTAGGTTTTCTCTTGTAGTTTCAAATTGCTAAAACTCCAAAGGGACTAGCTGCCAAAAGGTCTTTCAAAAAGAAGTAACAAATGAAGTATAGGAATTGTCCACAAGCTATGAAGCATCAGCTTGCCATGTACAAGAGTATCAGCTTCTCTGTTATCAGAAAGGGGACTGAAATGGAATTAAACCTACAACCAGGAAAAAAAAAAAAACAAACCAACAAAAAACCAAAACCAAACAAAACAACAAAACCAAACAAAACAACAAAAAAACCCACCAAAAACCCCCAACAAAACAACCCAACCCAGCCCTATCCCAGCCAAAGTAGATCTAAAATTTGTAGGTCCTGATTAGTTGTTATGTGCTTCTGTGATAAATTCTTATTTGACTACAAAGTGAGAAAATGTTTTTGAGGCAACCGTGAAACATTACATCTTTTTAGGTAAAGTCCAGGAAAGTATAACTCAGTGCTAATTAAATCAGAAAATAAGGTTGGAGATCTTTCTTTAAAAAATATATAGTAAATCATGTAACAGTCTGTAGGGTTGAATATAAAATTTAGCTGACTGGCAGTAAGACTTATCCTACTAGGAATCTCAAGAGACAATGAAGTTCATAAATTCCATTATCAAACCCATACCAGATAGACAAAGGGAAGCATTAAATCAAATAAAGAAAATCTGCTTTAGATGTTGTGCAGTATGTGCAACGGTACATAGTTAAAATATTAAGATATACAAGCTTACTCTGTGAAAATATAACAGCCCATTATCAAGAAAGCCAGAACAGAGAAGGAAGGCTTTTAAGCAAATTTGAGAAGTTACTGAATTTTTAATATTCTCATTCTGATGAGAAACAAGATTAAGAAATCAAGGAAAGTTTTATTCTGTTCATACCTATTTAGGTAGATTCTTCAGTCTTCGGGTTTTTCAACAGACTTAAACACTAAATCCATTTTCATGGAATGGGTGGGAGCAATATTTTGTAAAGTCCCAAATTCATTTTAGCCTAAAATTCAGCATTCATAAACTTGACTATCTTGAATCATAAACTTGACTATCTTGAACTAAAAAGGAAACATGTAGAGCCATTTAATCAGAAATCTGTTCTAACTGTGCCCCCTGAAATTTGACCTCTCATGAAGTTGTGTAACAAACCAGAGATGTTTAGTCTAATTAATTAATCATGATTTTTTTTTTTAAATAAGCATTCCAAGAAGACCTTTTAGTACAATTCTGTATTTTCCACCAACTCAGTTTTAACATCTTGGTTTTTAATTTTTCAAGCAGTTCTCTTTGCTGTATGTTTTTCTTAACTTCAATATACAATCAAAAATTGTATCAATATAGAGAAAAAAGATACTTTTGTAAATAATGTTTTCACATAGAAAAAGATACACCCTTATATTGCTAGTGAGTACTGTCCTTTTTTGAAGAAGACTATACATAGGAAGAATGAAACTAATGAATAAGCAAACAAGGGGAAAAAAATTTCAACTGAATTCAGTTCCTGTTCTTGAAGAAATCCCTTCACTATCTTCCCTCTGTGACATTCATTTGCCATTTGTAATCATGCCAAATAATTATATTCTGGGAAAAGCAAAATTAATGTTATAATGTGTGTTTCATAAGATAAAATTATTGCAAACAATTCTTCTCTGTACTAGCCTGTAAAGCATTCAAAAAACCTCCATGAAATGGTCATCCAGAAAAGGACATCTTTATATATAGCAAATATACATCAGACTCTATAACTGTAACAAGAAAATATCAATTCAATTAATCATAAAAACAGATGTAAAAGGACAGGGAAAGGACGTGCTTTTTCTTCATGAAATCAACTGCAGTGACTTTTACTTATTATTAATAAATAAAAAAGGTCAAGCTATTTCAAAAGCACACTTCTCACTGTAGCTGAGATGTTCTAAACCATTGTTTTTTCTAATGTTTCTTTCAGTAAAAGAAACGGATCACCATTTGATGTAAAAATATACAGTGGAAACAAGGACAATCTTCTGATTGCGTGATATACATTGAATCTGGGGGAGTATAATACCTGGGACAGAAAATTTAAAAAATGTAATATTACCACACTACTTCCATAGAGGTACATAAAAAATAACATCCCTATTATGTACAAATTTTCTCCCTGACCATCAAGGACAGTTTGTTTTCTTAGGAAGGACTAAAACCCTGATAAGAGTCTCTCTTCTGAAGATAGATATTTATAACCAGGTCCTTGTAAATTACTGTGATTTAGTTAAATCAGTTAGAAGAAGGACACATTAACCAGGAGATCCATCAGTCTCACTGTATTCAGCCATTATTCTCTTCAGAATGTCTTCTAAGAAAACATACAATTGAGAATATTTTTACCTTGAAGCTAGCTATTTTAATTCTCTAATAAGTGCTCTAATAGGACAGAAAACCTAAAGTATAATAAATGGTCCTGGAATATGAAAGTAAAAATTAATTCTGAACAATGTCCTACAAAAACCCAGAATATGGCATTAAACTTAGTAGCTAATTGTAGGTTTACTGTCTTATAGCCATTCTTACTTAAAATACAATTTTAGGTATTTACATTAAGCAGCTACTGCTTCTTCTGGCCTCAAAAGCTCTTAAGGGAGCTGGAGCTGGACACCATCAAACACTATACATAAGTATAGGACTGAATAATTATTTCAAATAAAATCTTCTAGGTCAGGAACAAAAGACAAATCCATCAGATGACCATTTACCTACAATGCCCTCAAGTATGTGCTGCTCAGGTACTTAGGCACACTGAAGAAACAGTTCCTTAGTTAAAGAAATGGACCTAAACATTTTTGATATTCTAACTGATATTAGCTTTTATATATTTAAGTTAGCCAGTACCTAACAGGTGGCTTTACATTTGTTTTGTACCCAGATATCTTTGCCTGCTGCTCATCTTACAGATGAATTCTAAAAGAAAACTCACATTTTGCTCTTGATTTTCTATACATACCAGTGAATATTTTTTTGCACTTGCACCAGGAACACTATACAAGAAATTTACCAAAATGCAGTTTTGAATTTTCCTCGCCACTTACTACATTTATTTATTGAATTATAAGATACTAGACTCTGTGAAGTTTGGTGTCATGTATTGCTCAAAATGGATCCCCGGTAGTTCTTCCTATACTAAGAATTAATTATATTTCTTCTGTGGTGGGTTGACCTCAGCTGGATGCCAACAGCCCACCAAGCTGATCTATTACTCCCCTCATCAGGACTGGGGGGAGGGGGAGAAAATAAGTTAAAAAAACCCAAACCCAAAATGGAAGGGTCAAGACAAAGGCAGTACAATAAAAGTAAAAGCAAAGGTCACATGAGGAAGCAAAGGAAAACCAAAAGATTTATTCTTTACTTCTCATCAGCAGGAAATGTTCAGCTCCTTTCCAGGAAGCAGGACTTCAGTACACATAGTGGTTGCTCTGGAAGACAAACACCATAAAAAAGGAATGCCCCTCTTTCATTGTCCTTTCACTTAGCTTTTATTGCTGAGCAGGCATCAGGTGGTATAGACTATCCCATTGCTGAGTTTGGGTCAGCTGCCCTGAATATGTCCTCTCCCAAGATCTTGCCCACCACCAGGTTACTGCTGGTGGTGGTGGGGGGGAATACTGGAGAGACAGCCCTGGTGCTGTGCCAGTGCTGCTCAGCAGTAGCCAAACATTGGTGTGTCAAACAACAGATTTCTAGATACCAATAGCAGGCATAGCACTCGGAAGACTGCTATGGGAAAAATTAACTCCATCTCAGCCAGACCCCTCTTTTAACACAAGTTTACCAGTATTTACTGTTCTGATTTTTTTTTTCTTAAAGCTCCACATATACAAGCTATGTATAGGTGAGATCCGTCTGTATGTGCTCTACTTCCTTGGCTGACACATCAAGATACAAGATGCAACATATCATAAATCATTGCATCAGTCTTTTCAGGATATTATTGTATGACTCAATACAGTTTGACATGACTATTAAGAAGCAGATGCAGTGCTTCATAATACCACAAGTTGGTCTGAGGTACAAGAAATGTCAGTTCACCTTCAAGTGTGACCAGAGAACTATTCCTTAAGAATTCATTAGCACCCAGTCTATTGAAAAGGTCAGAAAAGTAGCAACCTTTGAAGATACCTTTGTGTGTGCACGTATGCATCCAAGATGCTGCTGTGAGGTAATAAAAGATTCCACAACAAGTTTCTTTTCCTCTCCAATTGCTTTGAATGATGAATTCAAAATTCTTGGGTGTAAATAACAGTTTTTACACAAACTTACACCTAAATTTGTCTCAACCTAATTAAACTCCTTCAATGCAATGTGTATGCTTAAAATAAGAATATCAATAGTTAACATCAGTTCCATTCTCATTGTTCAGGTTGTTTGAGTTCATAGTATCAAGGCTATGAACCCAAAAAACAGGAACAATGAGAGTAGCTGCACAGAGGAAAAGGATCTGTGGGTGCTTGTGGTGGTTTAGCCCTGGCTGGAAGCCAGATGCCCACAAAAATCAGTCTATTACACCCCTTCTTAGTTGGGCAGGGGAGAAAATATATATTGAGAGGCTTAGGAGTCAAGATAAGGACAAGGAGAGATCATTTTATCAGCAAACATGTGGGCAAAACAGACTCAACACAAAGTGAAGGAAAACGGGAACATGACCAAATCTTAAAACAAATGCAAACAGATCTTAAAACACGGTCCCCTCACCACTCCCTTCTTAGAAGACTTTAGTCAGAGTTTTGCTCCCTTCTTCCCTCCCGTTCGCAGTACAGGGGGGACAGGGACTGGGGAAAATGGGGTTCTCGGTAGCACCTTCCCCCCACCCCTCCATTCTAAGCAGACTTCCCTTTAGCCATGATTTTACTCCCTTTTTCCCCCTGCTCGCAGCACAGGGGGGCAGGGACTAGGAAAAAATGGGGTTCTTGGTTACTTCTTCATGAGCTCTTTTCCAGATCTAAAAACACCTCTACCTCCCCTCCCCACCTCCACTCCCTTCTTAGCAGACTTCACTCTAGTAATGATTTCACTCCCTTCTTCCCACCCCACATCGTAGCACATGGGGGAGGTCAGGGACTGGGAGATGGGGGCTTCGGTCAGTTCCTTGCAAGTTGGTTAACTTTTCGTCCAGGGCGGGGGCATTCATTCCACACCTTCTTCCCATGCTGCACCGTGGGGTCCCACCCACAGGAGACAGTCCTCCACGAAATTCTCCAAAGTGAGTCCTTTTCCCACAGGGCTTTATCTCTTCATCTGCCCTGATGTGGGTCACTGCTATGGCAGGCAGCAACAAATCACAATGTCGCTCCAGTCCTCCACAGGGTCACCAGCCTCCCCCCAGCAAATGTGTTCCAGTGCAATTCTCTCTCTCACTCATCTCTGTAGGCTGCAAGTGCTGGCAGGGGCTTGCTCCAATGTAGGGTCACAGCGTCTTCTCTATGTCTCCGCCTGCTCCATCCAACATGGAGCCCTTCCACGGGCTACAGGTGGGGTCTCGGCCTTTTCCATGGGGTTTCTCGAAAGGCTGCAGGAGCATCTTTCTCTCCAGCACCTGGGGCACCTCCCTGGCCTTGGTGTCTGGGTTGTTTTCTCCTGTATGTGATTCTCAGTGGTGCTATGAATCCATCGCTGATTGGCTTGACCCTGGTCAACAGTGACTCTGGCCTTGAATTACTCGTTTATAGTTAGGCTGGCAGAAAAACTGTAACTGCTACTTACAAAAAACCGTCTCAGCAGCACAGCTACACAAAACTGCAACAGTGCTGGTTGTCACTTGCCTGAACATGAGCCAGTAGTGTAACCAGGTGGCCAAGAAGTCAGTGGCATCTTGTCTTGTATCAGGAAGAGCAAAGCCAGCAGGACCAGGGAGATGATCTTACCCCTGTACTCAGCTTTGGTGAGGCCACACTTTGAATACTGTGTTCAGTTTTGTGCCCCTCACTACAAGACATCAAGGTCCTGGAGTGTGTCCAGAGAAGGGCATTGAGGCTGGTGAAGGTTCTGGAATACAAGTCTTATGAGGAGCAGCTGAGGGAACTGGGACTGTTTAGCCTGGAGGAGGCCCAGGTGAGACCTTATTGCTCTCTATAACTCCCTGAAAGAAGGTTGTGGTGAGCTGGGGCTCAGCCTCTTCTCAGAGATAACTAGTGATAAGACAAGATGGAATGACTGCAAGTTGCACCAGGGGATATTCAGGTTAGAAATTAGGAGAAATTGCTTCTCAGAAAGAGTGGTTAGCTATTGGAATGGGTTGGCAAGGGAGGTGGTGGAGTCACCATCCCTTGGGGCCTTCAAGGAAAGGTTGGATGAGGCACTTAGGGACATGATTAGTAAGTAATTTAGGTGGTAGGGGGATGGTTCGACTAGATGACCTTGGAGGTCTTTTCCAACCTTAATGTTTCTGTGATTCTACTATCTCAGCTGACCAGTGAAACACTCAGAGAACAGCCTGAAGAGGTTTGGTCTATTTAATGTCAAAGTGAATGTTCTGATATACTCTGATTTCAGAAGAAAAAAAAAGGGTTTTTTTTAAAAGGAAAATTAAAACAAAAATAAAAAGGAAAATGAAAAGGAGAAAAAAAAAGATTGATTCATCCAGTTTTCTTCAGGGAAGACTGCTCAGCTGGTGGGAAGAGTTACACAAATGATGCTGAAGAAACAAAAGGGCTTATTTCAGATGATTATGAAAAATGCTGGAAGATTTCCTTGAAAAAAAAAAATGTGCAGAGGTAGCCAGGTTGTAACTCACAGACAGTTTGGATGACTTACCAGCTGTACAGATTGATGCTCTAAACAATCCTTGTACATAAAAGCAAGTAAGTACAAAAACTTTTGCCTCGCACAGGAGCAACTTACCACTTCCCAGCTGACACATATCTGTCTACACCAGAGTGTTCTCTTCAGTGGTTTCTCCTGAAATTCAAGCATTTCCAGGACCTTACTTTGTAGAAAGCTTGTTTCTGTCATCAGTGATATATAGCATAAGGCAGAGGTTAGGAGGATGGGAAAAAGAGGAAATAAAGGAGTTGGGAAAAACATGTTCAGATAACAGAGTGGCAAAAGCGAGTTCAGAAAATGTATACAATGTTGTAGTTCCAACAGAGTTAAAGAAATTGCATAAAGAGCTGATCTTTGGAAGTTTAACTCCCACTAGCTGCAATGCTGGAAAAGGGAAGTAGAAACTATATAGAAATTTGGAAAATTGCAGGCTAATTAAACTCCTTTTTCCATGTCCCTATTCTGTGCATATCCTCAGTAAAAAATAAATAATAAATATATTATCGGGTTCCATAGATTATTAAACCCAAAGGAGTTTAAAAAGAAAATCAAACACTTTCTGACCCCAATCTACACAAAAGGGAAGGGAGGAAAAAAGGAGAAAAGAGAAGAAGAAAATGAAGCCATGCAGTTGCCAAAACAGTTCACCTCAGTCTTGCCTGGACATCTTTTAGAGACGTGGACTCACTGTCACCGTAGAAAGGAGGCTGTTTTTTCCAGGACCAGCTGATGTCACTGTTATCTTTTCTTACCTCCCCTCTCTGTCCCATTACACACCCAAAGGCAGCAGACACTAAACCCAGAGCAGTGCTTCATCAAATATTCAATACTTATGATCATTTCAGTTAGAGAATGGAGTATAGAGTACTTACAGCTCTCTTGTGCCCCTCAGAGACCCACAACCCTACCTGTTCTGGTCAGGACTGAAGTTCCACCTACACCAATCTTCTGGCCTTTCAAAACCAAAGTTAACATCTCTTTAGATTTTTTTATCTCTTATCTTCACAAAATCCACTGAACTTAAACATGAGTTTTATCTACTCTATTGAGAATCTTTGAGCCATCTCTGGCTGGTGTCAAGCACTTCTGGAAATCAGTGTCTGGAGTAAGTATTCCATTTTTCTGGTTAATTATAACTGTCTGAGATTGCCAACCTGCATGTTTTGAAGTTGTGAGGAAAGAATGTTGCCATCAAAATGTGTCATGAAAAATTTTCAAACCATTGACATTTAGTGTTATCCAAAATTATTTAAAAGATTACAAAAGATACAAATTTAAACAACTCTGATCAGTCACCACTGATAAAAGAAAAGTACTTAGAACACCTCTTTTCCTCTCTTTCTGTTTTGTGCCCTACTTGTCATTCATCTCTTTTCAGAGGTTCTGGAAAGTGCATATGCATAAAATATTTAAACAGTAGGCTGTTACCTATTATCTTTTAACATCATTTTAAAAATTGAATGAGTTAATACAGTGGGATTTTTTATTTCACTGTAATTGGAAAGTACATAAAGGAATCAGACCGTGGGATTTGAGAACTAGGAGGTTATGCCAGAACGTTCTCTGATCTTGTCAGCCTCCTTGCTAGAAGGCAAGAGAGCATTAATGAAATGATAATGTTAGAAAATAACCAGCAAAGATTTCTGTCAGTAACTCAGTTAAGACTGAGAACAGGAGAATAAATTTCAGTCAAACGTCACTGGCAAAGTATGAAGCAGAAGGTTCAGACAAAAGCGCAGAGTTAATCAAATCACTCCTGACAGGCTGATGCTAGATAATTGGAACATGGCATATAAAACCCAAACATTTACTTTATTTTTAACCTGACATATGCGAGTCACGTTTTGCAAAAAAAAACCCCACAAAACCAAACAAAACACAAAAAAATCCCCAAACACCACCCCCCAGAACAAAAGCTACCTTGCAGCTTATTTCTAAAAATGCTAAGCAAAATGGTCCCAAGATAATTAAATTTACTGCCCAAATGTAGAGCAATATTCAAAATTCCTTTATGAGGGGACATAATTTAAAATTTACCTGTTGTTTTAAACCTTCATATTGTTTGTCTGCACATTAATTAGATCTTAAAACAAAAGCTTTTACTTTCTCCCCTACTTTGAAAGCAGAAAATAGTGGTGATGTCAAAGCTAGAAATCATTCTAAGGAATCCTTGCATCTTTCTTTGATTTTAAACAGTTGCTAGAATTAAATTCAATTGCCAAAGTGCCAACCTGGTGAAAAATTGAAAGAATTTGTATAATGCTTGCATTGGATATGAGATTGCTCTGTTAATGGTGTCCATAGGTGGGAATTTTGATGAACCAGTGTTATAAGACTTGTGACATAAGGGCTACTCTAAGTGAACCAATTTATAGGTCACTGCTGCTAAATCCCTTTTATGTCTACCTTAACAGCACACTTCCAGAGTATGTTTTTAAGTGTCAGGATGCTCATACACCAGACCACTACTGCTAATGGCAAATGAAGAGAATACCATTCTAACATAAAATGTGATTAGAAATGTCTTCTTTTCATTTGCCATCAGCAGTAGTTAAAATAAGACTCTAGGTACAGGTATGAGTGAAACGTATCAAGCAAATTACAAAAAATTACTGTACTTAACAGGCTGAGCTCACAGTTGCTGCTGCCATTGGAAGCTTGTTATACATGAATACTTGCAGAAACTAAGCATCAGGCACAGAGAAAAAATATTTACATTTGAAATTACACACTTAGTGTCTGTAATGGATCAATCCCCTATGTAAGAAACAGATTCAGTATCAAAGGATGCCTTCCACATGGCTTGGAACAGAAAGGATATTGGGATCTGAAAGCAGATCAAATCACTTACCCTGCTGCTGGGATGAAACCATGTCACTGCATGTTAGCTGTAGTGGTCACAACTACACAAAAGAAGAAAAACCTATGTGACAGAATCACAGCATCACAGAATGATAGCATTTGGAAGGAACCACTGGAGATCATCTAGTCCAACCTCACTGTCAGAGCAGGATCACCTAGAGCAGGCTGCACAGGACAGCATCCAGGTGAGTTTTGAATGTCTCCAGAGATGGATGCTCTGCAACCTTTCTGGACATCCTTCAACCTGCTGGCCACACTTTTCCTGATACACCCCAGGATGCCATTGACTTTCTTTGCCACGAGAGCACAATTTTTTTGCAATTATTTACTAACACACTGTGACCATAACAATTAATTAAAGCCCTCATAAAGAGGTAATTATCTAGTGCAGAAATTTCTGTGTGAATCCAATGTGATTAGAAGTATACAAACAATTTTGTGTGACCACAACAAGAAAGAAATCAGAGTTTGAACACTACATGCAGGCAAAACATTCCATAGTAGTACTTTATTTGCAGGAAAATAAAAAGAAAAAAAAAATGTCCAAACCTCCAGCAGAGTCTGTCGATCTTACTAAATATTTCTTTGCACACTTCACAGATTCAAAGATTATTTTCTTTTGGAGGGTATTTCTGGAAGTCACTTTATCCATCTTCTTACTCATAGTCTAACTTACAGTTAGCCTAACTAGAATTTAGATTGTACCACCTGTAGGGATACGTCCACTAAATTTTTTGAAAGTCTGAAAATGGATATTCCCCAACATCTCCAAACAGTACATTTCAGTGCTTAATAATCCTTGCTGTAGGATTTTGTTACTGATAGGTTTCCCTTGCAACCACTTCTGACCCTTGCATTATATTCTCTCACTGTTCACCTCTAAGAAGAGTTTGCCTCCATCTCTTCTATCCGTCTGGTACACAGTGAAAGTTTGCAAATTAGGTCCTCTCAAGCATTCTCTTCTCCACTCTGACAAGAAGTCCAGGTCCAGATTTAGTAACCTTGAGCAATAAAATATAGACCCTCAGCATCTCCAAAGTTCAAAAGATACTCAGTCTTTAAAGATATCTAGAACGTCTACTCCAATGCCTATTCCATCCATCACACAAAACGAAACGATCTTTTTGAATACCCTAAGGAAGAAGTCCAAGTATAATAGGAAAGATCAAAACTCTAAAAATCAATGTAGCCTATGAAAAGAGTAGGAAATAATAAGACTTAATTTTCTCTGTTCCTGTAATATGTTTTTCCTCTACTTTGTTAAGTCCTTTTGTACAAATAGCAGACAGATCACATCTCTCTATATTACAGAGAAAGAAAAATAAATCAACCTAAGGTGTTCTCTAGACAGAGGCAGTTTACACATGACTTAAGTCTCACTTTTAAATCCTATCAGCAGCAGAAAAAGAATCACAAACTTGAATTTTATTTTTTTAAGTATCAATAAAAATAGGAGTGCAATCTACCTATGTCCAGCTATGGTTAATTTCTATTCAGAAGCATATAAAGGAATATCAGCCAAGTTGTTTTTCTTCTTAACTTGAATTATTTTTTTCTCATCCTTGAAAACAGACAGTATAATGCCTGAAGTATGAGATTAATAAACATAAATTTGTTTCAAAAGTCTCGGTCATAGAATAGAAGATTTTCAAAATTACTACTGTGTTTTGGACTGGTATAAGGTTCATTGCTGAACCTGTGCTAGTGAATTTTTTACTTTGTACTAAAGTCACTCCATACAATCTTAACAGTTTTCAGCATCGGGAATCATTTTGCTGAGTCTATAACTGGCACAAGGGAAAATTCATATTGCACTAACAGAACAGTGCTTTAATAAGATTCTTTCAAAAGATACTAACCCTATGCAGTACAGGTGTTAGGTGTCTTGATGCAGCCTTTAAAGAAAACCAAAAAATATGGTCCTGTATCTAAAATACCAGAATATAAACTGCTACTTTAAAAACAATACTGTGATCCCAAGAATATTTCTAATGGTAACTGACTGAAGTAAGGTCAAACATATTAATGTCATAACTAAATAAAATGGAAACCTCTAATTTATTACGCTTTTATAGAGTAGTCCATCATAATTTAATAGGAGCAATCCTATCCATACTTTTCATGTACTGTGTAAAAATGTAATTGTTTTGATGAATGATTCTCAAGGTATCCATAAGTGTTATTGATTTTACAGGAGTGCAAAAATGATGCAAAAGTGATTTTTCTGGGTCATTCAAAGCAACTAAATTTATACAAGAGTATTTAAGTTTCATTTGTTTAAAAATTTCAGAATAAAGTCAAGTGCAATAACTTAAAAAGCTTCCCTTGCTTAAAATTTAAGTAAAAAGTCTAAAAAACTTTTCAATCTGTACTCTCAAGATTTTTTTTACCCAGCAATGCCAAAACCCCTTCTATAGGTATTTTACACACACACACACACACACAACTAACCAACCAAAAAAACCCAAACAAAACAAAGCAAACAAACAAAAAACCCCAAACAAAAAAACAACAACCCCTCTCTCCCCTAAACCACACCCATGACATTCCCTCTTCTATTGTAGAAAAGGCATTTGAATTAATTTCATGGAGGTGTGTCAAAGCGTGGTAACTCAGAAAAATAAATTACTTCAGTTATTATAAGCAGTACAACCGTTGTACGTTTGTTATATCTACAGCTCTGATATTCAAGATAATGGAGTTCAGGCTTTCAAAGAAACCATTTTTTGTAAATTTAACTAGCAAATATTGTATAAATTAAGAAACACTGTATGAAATGAGAGATTTAGTCATCAGAGGGAGCTAATCCTGAACATATTCCCAGTTCTGCCTCTTCTCATGTCGTGGTTTAGCAGAAAAAATGCCCAAGAAGGTATAAGGCACTGAGTTTTGAAATAACAGTAAAGAGACAAAAGTCAAAGACACATTCTTAAAACAGGTGTGCATACAAATCAACATATATTCTACTTGCAAAGAAAGGCTAAAATTAAAAGATAAGTGGGCTTCAGCAGAATTGAAAAATGTTAATACTCTTCCCCTGAGAGAAGGTGCTATGTTTAGTATGCCATGTTGTTCCCAGGACACAACTAAAAAGTCAACAGCTCAACAGAAATCAGTGAATGAACTGAAGCCTCTGTTCAGCTGAAGTTAAACACAGCTATAAAAATTCTCTCTGAAAAGTGATGGTGAGAAACAATAATATATCCAAATTCTTTACTTTGCAGCTATTTTGCAAACTGACTAAGGAAGTCAGAAAGTCACTTACAACAACAACACTTGTTTGTAAACTAGAGCTCTAAGTCATTTCACAGGATCATTATCAAACTTAGCAAGATTGCAACGCTGTGGGGGGACTTGACAAGTGTGGATTAATAAATAACCTACCCAAACGGGAGATTATATTTATGACTTGTTTTATTTTAAAAAAGAGCTTCATATTTATTTATTTTCTTTTTTAATTTTTTTGCTCATTAGTTTCCTTTATTCATTTCATAAGTAACAAGTAACACATGGGTCATTTGAAATAGTTATTTGTTTATGTCCTTATTTCATTAAACAAATGGTAAATATCTATCATTTTTGCTTTTCACCAGGTAATACTTTGAATACACAAGAATGAGTGTATTCTAGTCTTGGGACTTAAATATTATCTCACTGCTTACTGACTATATTTAACTAGCTCAGATTGTTTCAGAAAAATAATTGCAATTCCCAGTTATTAATTTTGTCTTCCATATCCATTAACATAAAATCAGCATTGTTAGTCCCAAAGTCAAACCTTTCTAGAGTTCTTACAAAAGACTTTGTACTTTACCCTGATACTGAGATATACTGTGTTATTTTAAAGGATTACAAAACTAGTTCACACAAGCTCCCTCATGTACTTGGTTTTCCCATCCTCTGGCCTCATGTAGATTTTTTTTTTTCTTTTTATGTGTTCAGCAGCCCCTTCAGTGAGTCAGATCTCTCTGCCAGTTTCTAGGCTCTCTCCAGAAGCATTTGCTGCTTCTTTTCTTGTTTGTTTCTTTCAGTTTGCATTAGGTTCCATGTTGGCAACTGTAGTTTTGTAATGTGAAAGTTTTCTGGTTTTCTATTTATTGACCTGTTTAGGTTACAACCTAAAATGATGTGAAGAGGTCATAAAATCAAACAAACAAGCAAACAGAACAAAAGAAGAAAAAGCTGACACACCAAAACCAAGTAAGCAAACAAATAATCAGTGCCACTAGCCCCCTAAACTACATAAAGAGGATATTTGCACTTAAGTATTAATGGTAGTAAGTACTGACTACTATCAGTGTGAAAGTTGGTGGTCACTCAGTTTATCACCACAGATCTAACACTTCATGAAACTTTTAATCTATTTCTCATTTCCCTAATTTTCATTACAATTACCACCAGAATTATATTTCCATTCTTCAAACTAAGAATGTGATTTGATTCTTGTTTCCTAACTCTCACATCTTCCTCATACATACTCAGTACATATGTTCTTTGTTTAAGACTCATCTCCTCTATTTTTCACAGAAATCTCCCTGCACCCCCCGAAAAAAAAACCAAAAACCAAACCAGAACAAACAACAAAAGAACAACTTGTACAAGCATTCATGCCCTTGATTTTTATTTTCTCTTAAGGCAGTTTTCATGCAGGAATGGTAACAATATGGTATAAATTCAATTAAAATACTCCTGGAAAATACTGTTCTGTTTATGGAGGAGAAAAGGTCATCTTTCTGCATCTCACACTAGGAAATTAAACACCTACTTTCAGAATAAAAAAATGTGGCAAAATAGTTGTGAAGTTCTTATCTTTTCAACTGAAATCATTACAATTATTGTTAGTCACCCAGAACTGTTATTCAGTAGTGAAATGAACCTCTATTAGATTACACTTATTTTTCATATCCCTGAAAGAGATTGTACAGATAATGTTACTTGGATGTAAACATACAGCAATGTCCTTAATATTTATTATTTAAAAATATGTGAAATGTAAATTATCATACTTTATTATTAAAAGGTGGAATTATTCATGATCACTATATATATATATGTTAAAAAAAATCAAACAGAATTTAATTTCCTGTGGAATTGGGATAAAACAGCCTTAACAGGGTCACTGAATGTGTAAATAGTTAATCATGTAAAGTATTTTACTAATTCTAGCCATCAGAAAAACTTTGAAGATTTTATTGATTTATATGCGAATTTTTATATATAAAGAATTACTGGTTATGGATTGAAGGCAAGTAAAATTTGCTTTTCAGCTAGCATTTGTAGGGCTTGCCACAGACCACACCAACATAATTCAAGGATAACCTGTTTGATATACCTGGACTAAACTGATCCAACTAGGAACCTAATCTAGCAAATAGACCTCTGTGAATGATTAGTTTTGTGATCCAATTAATTCATCACATGCAGTATAGCTAGTTTCTAGATATAGCAGATGCTGAACACTCAAAAGGCCAAACACTACAGACATCCAAAATAGCACTAGTCTATGACTAAAACGATAAAAACTTGAAGCTATGCCTTCGCTGAAACACTTTGTTCCTTTCTACTGAAGCATCTGAAACTAGACGTGTATCAAACAAAATATGTTATTCACCTCAAAACAATTTTTGCTATTTTATCAAGAATATTTTGGTGTGTTCCTGAGTGATTTAAAGAAAAAAAATCGAACAATTAACAAGAGAAATTCTGAAAAATTACATGTATTAATAAAAAAGCCATAATCCTAAAATAGAGAGCCTTGACTAAGTATAGATTTCTATGATTATGTTATGGAACACAAAATTGAAATGTTATTCTCACATGCAAAATCATCTATGTTTCTCAAAAAATTTTGCTAAACACAGCAAAAATTTTAAAAACTCTTAATTTTTCCATTAAGATTTTAAAAAGAGATACTAGAAATGAGGTCCCTTTTATACAATAAATGCAGGATAGAAAAAAAAAATAGTTTAACAGTTTCAAAATATGAAAAACTACTGAAAACATTCCATAAAATACACATTTTTCTTTTTCTTTTTAAACACGCTTAAATATTTTTAAGCCTAAACTTGAAACTTCTGTGATATATCAGGTATAGGCCCATTCCAGTTTCAGGAGAAAAATAAAAAACTGAATGTCTTTCAAAGGTCATTTAAAATCGAATTGTCCTTCTGCCTGGCACAATCATTTATTAGCATTAATAATTATTTATTTTAAATAATAAGATAGTTTGTTTTTTTTTTTACAATGGGTGAGAAATAGCTGGAATAGATTATGAAGGATTATTTCTTTCTGCTTATTTTATTAGTGGCTTTGTAATCCTTCAGATTTTGCTACTCTGGAAATAGAATTTGGTTTATCATTTTGCATTTTTTCTTTGAAGTTTCAGATATTGGCTTCTGTCAGAAAGAGTATCTCATACAAGATGAATCTCTAGTCTGATCTAATGAAGGAAATATTTTTTATGTTCTCAGTGTTGCTGCTAGACAGTGAATTTCTTAAAGACTGAAGGACACGTACAGGAAAAAAAAAAAAAAGAAAAAAAAAAAGATTGCAATTGGGGTGTTTGTCAGAAACCAATAAATTACCAGAAAAACTATATACCAAGTTATTCAAAGGCAAGATAATTGAGGTCTACGTCTTGCAGTTGATGAATATCTTAAGGTGGGAAGATCAGAAAACAAGCAGGTCACTGGAGTATTCCAAAATCCAAAGCTGTGAAATTAAACCAGAAGTGAACAAAGCACAGGTTAGATTAAAAACCAAAAAATTAACAACAAAGGTTAACTTTGATCAAGAGCTCTTTATGTTATACCATGATAAATGTGAACCACAGAAACCGAACTGCAAAGCACATAATAACATTCTGAGTGCTAATAAACAGCAATCTTAAAAAAGAGAAAAAATGAGAATGTGATGATAGCACTTAATATCATTCTCACAATAATATTTGTTAATGAATTCAGATGGTATTTGGAAAAAATTTGAATCAGTTGCAAAATAGCATCATAAATATGTTCATAGAGACCGAATATCCCAAACCATCTTGATCACTTTCCTGGTGTTGACACAATTGCAGAACCATGAGAAAGACATGCAGGAGATCTATCTGGATTTCTCAAAATGTATTTGATACTATGTCACAGCATATCCTATGGGGAAATTAAATCAAATTGCTTTGGAAAGAAATACAACTAAATTAATCAAATGCTGTCTGTCTAAGTCAGGAGAGGGTAATTATAAATAGTACTTCCATCTAGATGAGGAAATAATGTCCAGCTCTGTTCCCCACAAATGCCCTCGGGGGTCTTATTTTATCCAATATCTTTATTCTGAAAATTTATAGAAGCGGGGATAAATAGTTGCATTCGCAACTAGTGAGAGCTTATCCCTTCTTGGAGAAACCTCATACTATTATTCAAACCTTGGCAACACTATCTGTATCCACACTGCGGGTCCTTCGTTCATAATGCTGGAGTGACTGAAGATGCAGTGTAGACATAACAGGAATGTGTTACCTTATATGCCTTGATAGAGGCCAAGACAGTTCTTGTGTACCCTACAACACATTAACTCTGTGGTTCAAATTACTTCACCTGTGCCACGACTACCTTGAAAAAAAACCAAGTTCCTCCTGAACTGAAAAAAAAATTAGAAGATCCATGGCTGCATCCAGTAGACAACCAACATTGTTATCCCCACACACCACTATACATACCTCATTGTCTTGCAGAGCAGTAAATAAATGGGTATATTTGCCATACTGGGCACAGTTTGGCAGACTGTGTTGATTCCCAGGGGGTGACTGCTAAACCAAGGACCTGTAAGAAAATCTCATTTGTGACAAGTTTAAAACACCAATATCAAGTTCCCTGTGTCAAAGAATAGAAAATAATTCACACTATAAGCCTTCGGCTCATGCTGGCAAAAGACTTAGGATGCTGCCAGCACATCTGATCTCCTGACTCCCTCTCGTCTTGAGAAAACCTGGATCTGCCAACTTTGACATCTTGATGAATTGGTATATTCACTGGAAGGGTGACTGTAACAAAAGAGAAAAGGCAGCAGGAATAACTAGATTATTTTGATTAGAACTTTCAATTTAGACTCTAAGTGCAAGTATTACTTTGATTGGACTAATAATTTGGCTTATCAGACTATTCAAACATTATTTTGGTTAAAAATAGAATTTCTAGCTCCATATAGTGTGCTTCCCCTTGCCCATAATGAGATTTGAGTACATAAGCCTTATACCCTTGCTGCAAACAATCTCTGAAACAGATGTTACTGCCTGGCCTGGCCTTCACTATGTATGTTGTGGTTTTGCGTGGCAGAGTTCTGGTAGAGGAGAGGAGGCTGCAGGGGTGGCTTCTGCAAGCAGCTGCCAGAAGTTCTCTGCAGGCCTGACAGAGCAAACACCAGCCGGCTCAAGGACAGATCCACTGCTGACCAAGGCCAAGCCCATCAGCGACGGTCACAGCGCCTCTGGGAGTCACATTGAAGAAGGCAAAAAAAACCCGCAAGCTGCTGCTTTTTGCCACCAGAGAAGGGAGTGAGAAAATGTAAGAAACTGTGCAGACACCAAGGCCAGTGAAGAATGAGGTGGGAGGAGGTCCCCCACATGAGAGGAGAAAGATTCCCCTCCAGCCTATGGAGAAGACCACAGTGGAGCAGATGTCCTCCACAGCCCATGGAAGAGGAGAAGAAGCAGAGACCCCACCTGCAGCCCGTGGACAGGCCCTGTGCTGGAGCAGGTGAAGAGATACAGAAGATGCTGTGACCTGCACTGGAGCAAGTGTCTGCCAGCACTTGCAGCCCGTGGAGAGAGACAGAGACGCAGAGATGAGCAAGAGAGAGAGAGAGAGACCCACGCCAGAGCAGGTTTGCTGGGGGGTGGACTTGTGACCCTGTGGAGGACCAAGCTGGAGCAGTCTGGGCCTGAGAGACTCAGAGTCATTCTATGATTTATGACTGCACCCCATAGAAGTGACCCACGCTAGGACAGCTGGTGAAGAGCTAAAACCCCATGGGAAAGGACTCATGTTAGAGAAATTCATGAAGGACTGTCTCCTGTGGGTGGGACCCCACACTGGAGCAGGGGAAGAGTGTGAGGAATGTCCCGTCCTCCCCCTCCCCTGGCTAAGAAGGAAAACAATGCATGAGGAACTCACAGAAAACCCCACTCCCCCATTCCCTGCCCCTCCCCATGCCACAATGTGGGGGAAGAAGGGAGAGAAATCATGACTAAAGTGAAGTCTGCTAAGAAGGGAGGGGTGGGGGTGAAGCTTTAAGATCTGGTCGCACTTCTCATTACCCGACTCTGGTGTCACTGGGAGTGCAGGGCAGTGTCATAAATCAGAGAGTTTTCTTTCCTTTCTTCTGTGTTGAGTCTGTTGTGCCTGTGACACTAATTGTGGAATGATCTCTTCCTGTCCTTATCTCAACTCCTAAGCCTCTCAATATATATTTTCCCCTTGTTCAGCTGAAAAGGGGAGTGATCGAGCAGCTTTGGTGGGTATCTGTCCTACAGCCCAGCTGAAACCACCACATTTATCTCCTCCCCACTGTCTGCTCCTAGTCCTCTGATCCAACCTTTTGTCCTAAGGAAGTGTAAATGAGTTGTATCTCCCTTGTCTGAGGTGACACTGCACGTATTTTTCTTAATATGGTAAGGACATGAGCAGAAATAGTGAACATGTAATATTTAGATGTATTTAGTGCAGTATTTCATGCTTGTTGGAATGTTTCATTATAAGGATAGTTTATAAATTATCCTGTCTTTTTTTCTACTTCCCCTCCCCAACACTGTCTTCTGAGTTCTATAAATAAATTCTGGAAGTAGGAGAAAACTTTTAAGTAAATATTAAAGATACGATATCCTGAGGGTACATTTACTAGAACATAGGCAGCCTTTTTATGGCCTCCACACTGCTGTTGATTCTTCTGCATAATCATAGATGCTGAGCAAGTAGAAACTCTGAAATCTTCAATAATAAGACAGTATTTCTCTTTGCGGATACTGCATCCTCTTGAATATCATAAACCAGACAAGGACAATATAGTATGTATAGGAAGGGCAGTGAATTCTGATAGTTCATCCAAATCCCAAGACTTTTAAACCTAGTATGGAAGTTTTATATAAGTTTCATATAGTTCTATGCCAAATCTAACAATTTTCAAGATTATCTAAAAAGTTCTTTTCTACATGTCCTAGGATATTTTTTCTCATTTTTTTTTTCTGTACAGAATAACTAATACCTATTTTTTAATCTGAATTCAAACTCTGTCTCAAATTCTGCATAATTTCTCAGTTCCAACTAACTTCTTACATTCAAATTTTAATTATTCTGAGTTGCTAGAAACTGTATAAAATACAAGAGATATTTTTTGGGGTTTTTTTTCCTTGAATAGTAAAAGCCTCTGTGAAACTAAAAAAAATTTGAATTCTCCAATAGTAACTTCGTTTTTCTCTTCCCTGCCTTGCTACTGCATTGCACAAAGGGCCCTGCAAATACTATATGTATGTTTTTGAGAGAAGCAAACTCTGTTTCCATTTCAAAGTTCTGCAATTTAAAAATCCAGATGAAAATAAGACCATTAATGATATCTGTTTTGTATTATTTAGAAGTTATATTGATCATATTGATCATATCTATAGGGCCATTAAGAAAGGCTTACTGACACAAATATTATGCACCATATACAATTGCTAGAAGGTAAAATAAAGCTTAATTTTAATATATTCTATTTGTAACTTTGTGACAGCTTTAGTATTTCTTAACTTTTTTATCATCTTCCACACATTTTTCGTAAGAACTAAGCTCCTTTTGAATCCAAGTTCCTTTTCTAAGCCGAGATCAGATTTGGCTTGTCCACAATAAGGATTCAAAGTATTGTTGCTGGGGGTCTCACAACAGGGTGCAAGAGAAGGAAAAGGTCTGTTTTTCAAAAATATGTGTAATGTAGCTATATTTACTTTAAATATACATATATATCTATTATGTAGATTCACAGAATTGTAGGGGTTGGAAGGGGCCTCCAGAGATCGAGTCCAACCCCTATATATATATGTGTTTACTGATGTTTTTGTATGTAGGTATGAAACTATGCAAATCTATGTGCTCCACGCTTTATATAATGGATCATTACACCTTCTAAAATACAAATCTAATAATTTAAATGTTTTATAGCACAATCTCCCCATTATAGATTTGTATAATATTGTATTTACATTCTATCATGACTTCTCATTTTAATTATAGATATTCAGCTTTAGAGAAGCTTGATTTCTTTTTTCTTCTTTCCTTTAGGTTATATTTAATTAGTGTAATTCAAACTTGTGCCCTTCTGGCATCATCATTAACACAGACTTAGTATAATTAGCATTTTAATGTACAATAAATAAGCCGGTAGAAGTCAGGTTTTTATATTACTCCATTTTAACAACAAACCTATAAACCTAATTTCAATTTGTGTGCTACTTTTTTACTTGGTTTTTTTTTCCCAAGGATAACTGAGTAGATATCAGAACATATAAATATTAATTTATTTAGTTTAATATTGTTTCACTTATCAACTAATTTTGACCTTATTGCCCTATATTGTTTTATTCTGTGTTTGATAGCAACTATCAAAGTGGTTGACTGAAGCATCTATATGTAGCTAAGCCACTCCAGATCTCCTAAAGGACTTTCAGGGTTTTGAGCTCTTGGATTCTAAATTAGTAGTTTACTTTTTGAATTTATTCAGCTTCAAAAGTATTGATTGCAAAAAAAAAAAAGAAAAAGGGAAACCAAGTAGGAAAAGTGTTAACAAAATTGATATGAAATTTAGAAAAATAAAAATATCAGCAATGCTTTTTTAAAAAGATAATTAATTATTTGAGTCCACAAAAGTGCAGAAAAGGCTCAAACACTAAGATTTTTTTTTTAAAAGAAAAACTTGTGTATGCTTATATCTCTCTGTTTCCACCTCCAAATTCATATACTGGAAATATTCAAATTGAAAGTAATACTGGTTTTTTAGCAGCGTTATACCCTAATACATACGTCTTACCAAAAATCATTACAACAAAACTTAAAGCAAGCACTTTGAAATAAAATTAGATGTCAGACCAAGTATAATTGAATCGTCTAAGAATAACCTTTCCAGTAAGAAGAATCTGAGGAAGAAAAAAGAAGACAGTGAATTCAAGCAGAATTTTTGCTTTTATAAAGTGTCCCCAGTGCCAACAGACTTTACAAGGATGTAAATGTTTTGGAGTTAAGATAAAATTTTACACTGAAGTTCAAATCCCCTGAATTAACATTAAATTCACAGAGAAATTACTACCAAAATTATGCTACTTAAATAGGACAAACTAATTTTCATGTCAGAATGAACTGTGACTTTTCAGAAATGAGTTAAGTGGCAAGTCCAGTTCCCAGCTGATAAGCAATCAAGGAAAGAAAGAAAGGGGGAAAAAACCCTCCAAACCCACCACCAGAGCTACTACTCATGCCTTTTGTAGAAAGAACACATTAAAATATAGAAAGAGAATCTGGGAGAGAGGGTGGCAACTTGTATTTGAAAATCCTAAAGCACCATTAGCTATTTCTACATGATTCTATGTTGCTTTCTTTTTTTAATATGTATATTCTTTCATGGAGGGATGATTTGAAGGAGCTCCTTTCAGTCCGGTTCTGCCAGACTTTTCAGTCCTTCCAGTCTAGTTCTGCTATACAGTCTAGATCTGCTGTACTTTTTCTCCTTCATCCTCTTTATGATGTTTTTGTATTTTCTGAAAATTTTTCTTTGACATGCACAGTTCTGTGAACACACAAGTTATTCAACATTTGAGTTTCTTGAACTTTAGAATACAGACCTATTCTGTTATGCCCTTCTGATAATTCATTTTGTGAATCTGCTGGCACCTAATTCTGTCATTTAATCCTTTTGTGCTACTTCTATCTGTGAAAATTTCACTTATGCTAAATCACCAACAAGCCACTGAAGCATGCAGAAAAATTAGCTTACATACAGTATATACTTGAAAATCTTTCCAATATATGAAAATTTTTATCTAAGCAGTAAATGCTTCATCTGTAAATTTGAGACATTACTGTTTAAAAAAGATTTATTTTTTTTTTAAATGCATCTACCTATTCTGATATGATTTTACACTGTAGCAATTAAATAAATTAAAAAAGAGGAAACTTTAATTTGGGGGTGGCATTTTACTAGACAGGTAGTTTGTGAATTTACCTGTAATTTGTTTCAAAATATATATCAGGAGTTTTTTATGACTTGTAAGGTTTCAACTACTGACATACAGGAGCTGAGCTGGCTGCAGTTTAAGTCTCTGCCTATTTTTCAGGCCATTCTTGATTAATCTCCTTTTAATACATTAGACTTTTGGATATTTTACATGTATGATAAAGATCCAGTTCCCAAGTAACCTGTAGTACCCTACATACATTCTCTAACTTTGAAAAGAAAAAAAAAGAAGAAAAATAATTATCTGGATTATGAAAGATTGGGCTGATTTCTTGTAGCTAGTAGGATGAATTATGTGAAAATTAAGCTAGGCAGGAAGGAGATGTATTGAAAGGAAACGCATCTACCGTTCCATATTTTATATAATCAGAAAGGTGGACCTTCAATTTGTAACAAAATACACTTACCTCATGGAAACACTTTTATCAGTCTGATTGAAAAATATCTAATAACTACCAGAGAAGATGCAGTAGAAGGAAAAGTATAATAAAAAGCTTGCCATACATGCATATAGGTTGTAGGCACAATAAAACCCCGAGGTGTTGGAAATACTTCAGTGTGTGGGATACTAAGGAAAGGTTTCCACATCAATATCTTAACTGTATTTTATATTTTTAATGGACAGAAAAAAGTATAATAGTTATGAAAGATACTTACAGAGTAAAATATTTTATAATATTGACTGTAGGAAAAAAAAAAAAATTTTTGTTTACCTTGCCTAATACACATTAACAAAGTCTCTGATGCAGTAAAATTGCATTCACACATCCAAAAAAAAAAACCCAAACAAAAAACTCCTGCAAAACCCCCCAGCATGCTAGCATATTTAAACTCGGGCTTTTTTCAGAACGTGTTCACCGCTTTCCAAAGGTGACCTTTTCACATAATTTCAGTATACTGTGTCTACAAAAGAGTTTATTTTCTTTGGGATTATTCATTACAATGGAAGAAAAGAAATTTTAAAAGGTTTGGCAGAAATGGAAAAAGAAAAAAATGCCATTATTATTTTGAGTTTAAAATGTTATATTTCTGGTCCTTAAGCAAAACATACATTGGGAGAAAATAAGAAAAATTAATAAAGTGCATAGAATGTAAAGTAAGAGTGCCTGTGACACTAATTGAGGAATGTCCTTATCTCAACTCCTGAGCCCTGTCCTTATCTCAACTCCTGAGCCTCTCAATATATATTTTCTCCCCTGTCCAGCTGAAAACGGGAGTGATTGAGTAACTTGGATGGGCCTATGGCCCCAGCCAGCATCAAACCACCACAGAAGTGCATAGATCTGTTGTAACAAGTCCAGAGGAGGGCCACAAAGATGATTAGAGGGCTGGAGTGTGTATTCTATGAAGACAGGCTGAAAGAGTTGGTGTTGTTCAGCGTGGAGAAGAGAAGGCTCTGGAGAGTCCTTATTGCTGTTTTCCAGCATGCAGTATAGCAGATACTATGGTGGAACCCTGCTATAGGTCACCCAGACAGGAGGAAAACTCTAAGGCAAAATAAGCACTTGAATCACAGCCTCATTCTGAGGAACTTAGGCAAATGCATTTAGGAGGACCGGGGTAGCAGGTAGTAGATAAATATTGGTGTAAAAATGAGATAAAAGCCAGTACAAAGAGTAAAGACAAGTGATTTAAAAAAAAACCAACCAAAAATAAACCCCAAAAAAACCCAAACCCAGCACATGAATTTAAGGATCTTTTTAGTAGAGTCTTATTATTCAAAGTACTAATTATATCTTCAGTCAGAAGAAATGTATTGACAAAAGAAATGATCTAGCAACTTCACAATAGTTTACAAAAATCTAATATATTTGCTAGTATATTGTTAAAACTTCTTTAAGAATAGCACTGTTAAAAAGTTTATCAGATAATTTTATATTCATTCTTTTCCAAGGTGTCTGAAGATTCTTTGGCTCATATGCCTATACTGTAGTTCTTAAACATCAGCTTCAACTATGGTTTGGTAAATATCAGAAATAATAGAAACTATAATAGTCAAACACAACTCAAAATTAAATGGAATTCAAAGAAGTCCTAAGAAATGAACTGAAGGGTTTCAAATATACATAATTATTTACTCTTGTGACATCTCAGACAAACATTTGAAAGCTCTTAAAGCATATGGACTTAAATGCATATATAATAGTATTTAACACCTCTGTTCTTTGAGAACAAGGA